>JAWNLY010000054.1:847500-3702500 GCA_035042045.1 Drosophila melanosoma | reverse complement strand
GGCTGAGGATTTGGGCCAGCGTTGCCTCGGTGGGTCGGACTTGGTAATTACAATGTAGCCGCCTGTGAATTTAACGATCCGGGCCGCAACAGTGCCAACAACAGCAACAGCAACAACAACAGTTGCCAACAAGCAAATGCGGAAACACAACAATTTTAACAGCGTCATAGTCGGAAACCCCCCCGCCCACATTCCCCTCCCCGCTTACCTCACTCGTTGCTGCTGCAGAAGGGTTGCCTGCTCCTGCTGTTTCTGCTGGCCCAGGGTCAGTTAGCCTGGTCAGTTGGCTGGTCAGATTGGCTGACTGCTTGGTCAGACAGTCAGTGCGTGTTTTGAGAGTGCGGGGGTGGGGGAGGGGCAGTCAGCATGTTTGAACAAAAGTGTGAGCCAAGTGGAAAATAACATTTAAAAATGCCATAACAATAACTAACAAAGACACCAAAAGCAAATGGCAATTGCAAATGGGCCAACAGCCGGCTCCCTTAACTGGCCGACGAGCTGTTAGCCAAGCCAAGCTATAGCTCTCTACGACCAGAGTTGGTAGCTGGAAGCTGCTGCTAGCTGCTGGCCCACAAGGCTGTCTGTGTGTGGGCCTGGCCGGCAGAAATTAAATGGCGCGAGAAAATTGCACGGTCAGTGCGGAGTCGGAGTCGGAGTCGGAGTCGTGGAGTGGAGGGCAGGTTTACATAATTGCCAAGCGAAAAGGAACAAGATGAGGAGCCAAAGATAGAAAGACAGTTAAGGCAGAACACACAATCAGACTTTCTGGGCTGGTATTTCCCTAGCATACCTTAGTCAAGTACAACAAAAAAAAAAAAAAATTGGAATTTAATTGGAATTTTAAAAAATAAGTCTTAGCTCCATCAAATTTTAAACAGTTGATTTAAGAACAGGCTTTAAATAAAAACAAAAAATTAATTTCTCTAAAATTCATCTAAATAAATATTAAATTTTAAGTTTTAAAGATTTCAATTTTTTTATATTTCAATTGGCATTTTAGGCTAATATTTATAAATCCCACAAGTGAGATCAAAGTAGTTAAATTTTCTTATGAAATTATTCATAAATCGATCAATAAAAAAAAGCATCAATGAAATTTGCTTAAATCCAAAAAAATTCGTTCTTTTAAATACACCAAAATATTATATTAAAAACTAAAAGTTTTTTTTATATTTATATAACTTATTTATAAATGTAGAAATAGGCAAGTCATGCTATAATTTTAATAATTTTTTACTTAGCCATTTGGAAACTATTTACTACTTAAATCTTAAATCTTTTTTAGTTAGTTTTCATTTATAATTGTTGTTGACTAAGTTAAACTGAATTTACAATTAGCGCTTATACAAAATGCACAAAAAAACACACAATTTAATGCTAAATATGTATTATGGACAGATGGATAGATTTATGGTTAAATTGATGGATAGTCCTAAGGCTGAGGCCACTCAGCAGTTGTGGCACTTGACTAGCCCCACCTCGTCGCAATTCATGCATTTGAGTGCCACAAATTCGGCCGTGAAATGATTGCGATGCACCGACTTCTTGGAGCCGTTGCACGAGGGGCAGGGCAGTAGACGATACCCTCCACAGGTCTGGCAGGTGTAGTTGCTGGCTATCGATTTGTAGGGCTTCAACAGTTGTCGCAGCTCCCCCGACTCATTCATCCGTTCCACAGCATCAGCATCGCCAATGTGCTGACCCTCCACATACAGCTGGGGCACGCGTATCTGTGAGGATTGCATACGTTGTCGCATCTCCGCCTGATACTCCACGCTCATGAAGACATCCCGCTCCTCGAATTTCACCAGCAGGGTGCGCAGAATCTGTTTAACATTGGCACATTTCGTATAGGTGTCCCGTATGACGCCCATGCTGGTCGTATATAGCACCACTTTGCCCATATCTTTCTCCATGTAGCACTGCAAGAAGAAGAAGAAGAAAAAGAAGTGGCAAAATGAATAAAAAAAAAGATTAGAGCAGTAGTTCCAGTTCTCTTTAGCTTCTGGCTGTGTCTATATCTGTGTCGGTTTTGGTGTTTCTGGAAAAGCAGGTCACCAAAAACATAATAAAAAAAAATAAAGCTCGAATTTGGCACAGAAATTGGCCACAGCGCTTAGATTTCAGTTTGCCACGCAACGGTCTTGATGTGACCATGAATGAAGAACAAATTCGTTTAGAAGAAACATGGGATAAACATAAAACAATTCCATGTCCAAATATAATGCACACAATGCAGCGACATTTTCCGCTTTCAACTGGAGAGAGAGAGAGAGAGAGAGAGAGAGAGAGAGAGAGAGAGAGAAATCTCTCCGGATTACAGAACTGACCAAAAAAAAAATGCAATCAACTTTTTGGAATGTGTTAACACAACTTTGAAAGACTTGGCTTTGCCTAACAGTTTCTTATGGTATTTATTTATATGTGTATGTATATATGTATGTATGTATTTATGTATGTATTTATGTATGTGGAGTGAGTGCAAGCTGTTGGGTTCATTAGCTCTTTGGCGCTATCCGTTCGCATCTCACGTAACCAAACGACGCTGCATGTCACTCAAAATCATATTAATCAAATCAATTAAGCAATAATGGAAAAACTGCTAGCCAATTGACAGCACAACAAACACACACAACAAACACACACAACAAACACACACACAACATAAACACACAATGGAAATGCGACGGTTTCCCGACAAGTGTATTTTGTATTTATCAGATGGCTTATTTTGTAAGGCCGTCGCTGCCGAACCGGTTCGGGTTCACTCATTTCATTTGACAATTAACATTTCCGTTAGTTGGCCAACTTTGGTGCTGTCTGCTTTGGCTAATGAACTGTTTTTCCAAGCAGCCAAGCAGCCAACCAACACTGGTATCAATGAACTGAGCAAGTGCAACCACTGCCACCAAGTCCGTCCTGGAATGCCTTTGGGGGAAGATACTCAAAATAAGACTATATCCCCCCTTCCTCCCCCTTCAATGAAACCGGTGTAACGAGAATTTGCGCAAGCGAAATGCATTTGAATTCAAGATTCAACCGTTAGATGTGGTCTAACTTGATATAACTCAAGATTACCACGCTGACTGTTGGACACCAAGATTATAGATCACTGACCGAATATCAATTACCATTAAAGCTGCGGAGTCACTGCACGAGTTGCCTTTTTCTATCGAATAATCGATTGCTGGCAAACTGGTCTCATTTTTATTAATTATTATTCCACTAAGCCTAATTCGTATTTATTTTATCATTTTTCGGACTCTTAACTACAAGTTTATACTATAAATTTCTATAAAAAAAACACATATTTCTTATGAAATTTACTATAGTCATTTTATAGTCGAAAAAATACAATAATATTACTCACTACTAATAATTAATATTCCACTAAGCCTACAACTCCTATTTATATCATCATATTTTGGGCTCTAAACTACAAGTTTATATTATAAATTTCTATAAAAAAAAAACACATATTTCTTATGGAATTTTCTATAGTCATTTTATAGTCGAAAAAACACAATAATATTATGTATTTTCGAAAGATTTGTGTTACAAATGGTATTTACAGCCCATTAGTAGACACACAATCTAAAAACAATTTTTGCTTTTCAAATAGACAATTTTACATAATTTATTATAAAATATGTGTATTTTTTTTTTCTCCCCATCGATCGGTTAATTTGGGGTTTCGTGTGGCATTTAAAATAACTGTCACACGCTCATCTCTATCTTAACTGCAACATCAAGTTTGAGCGGCGTGAAAAATATATTTTTAATTTAAGACATGAATTGTGAAAAATAAATTGCAAACACATACAAAAATGTTTTAAAAGCCTCCAAACAACGAGCCAAAAAAAAAAGAAAAACAAAAAAAAAAAATCAGAAAAAAAAACCAAACTGCGGTCAAAATGAAAGTAAACTTTTGCAGTTGTTGCAGTGAATGTCGCCGGTTTTTCCAATTGCATTAAAACAATTGTCCCCAGTGAAAACTCACAAAATGATGTATCCCAAACCACCTACCCCCCTCGTTCCCCCCTCAGTTTAATGGAACCCAACAAACTCTGCTGTTCAACTTTACTTGTAAGTTGTGATTTTGGTGTTGCCAAAAAAAAAATAAAAATAAAAGCAATTAACACATATGATTTGCATGGCTAACCTTGCTGCAACAGCAAACAAATTTTTTTTTTTATATATTTTTGGTATATGTGTTTTGTTATGGTTTTTGACAAGTTGCAGCAGCAGCAGTAGAAGCAGCAGCAGCAGCAAGAGGCGAAGACGCAGCAGCCGCAGTCGGAGCAGTGGCAGCAGCCGCAGCTGCATGAATTGGTAAAAAGAGAAAGCAGGTCACTTGTATGGCCAGCAAGCAACAACAACAACAACAACAACAACAACAACAAGGAACAGTTCGAGTCAGTTCGAGTGATTGGCAATCGAAGAGTTGAGCAACAAACAACAACAACAAACAACAACAAACAGTTTGGAGATACGAGGCTAATGCCAATGCTGACAGCAGTCTATTTATGTGTGTTGTTGTTGTTGTTGTCAGACCAGTTGTGTGTGTGTGTGTTGTTGTTGTTGTTGCTACCTTCTCGAAGGTGACAAACTGAAGGCAACACATCTTGATTGTGCATGTTTTTGTTATTGCCTTTTTTTAACCAACAATTTGGCTGGCATCGTCCAAACATTTTGCTCTAATTGAGGCTTAAAGCGTTGCTGTCAGCAACACAGCATAAATCAAAGGGCGGCCAATAACAAATCTTGGAGATTTCAGTCAAAAGAAAAGAAACGTAAAAAACTTTTCACTTTCGATTCAGATACCATACATTTAAGCCAAGTATAGACCAAAAACATACACATGCAGTCTGCATTGTAATTAGCCGCATCTCAGTTTTATGATTGTTATGCAGATGATGAACGCATTTTTGTTGGCCAACCAACCTTCTATTGACTTGGCTCTCATTTGCATTTGTGCCGCTATATATATATATATATATATATATATATTTCCATAAAAACATTTCTTTTCTTTGGCATTTTGGCTAATTTATGCTGATCTTAAGAGCAGTCTGCTCCAAACATTCCATCAAATCCATCAGCAAGCCCAAAAGTCAAGCTCTATAAATTTGAAAGTGAAATGCAATAAAAACAAAACTAGCCACAAACTGAAAACAATTAAACTGATTTTAAATCTTCGCATTAAGATGGATAAAGGGAAATTTTCTTCGTGTCTTCTTTGTGGGGAAGTGAAATGTTTGCAATAATAAAATAAAACCACATTAAGCCAGCCCTCAAAATAATTATATTCAAATAGTTATTACTGAGAAGCGGAAATATGCAATGAAACTTTTTTGAAAAAAACCTGATTTTTCTGCTCGATAAAGTCTAAATTACTGTTTGCGGATAGCGCTGATAAAGCTGGTGTTAAAAATAAACTTGTTTTAAAATTTTTTCAATTTACTGTTGTACTAAAAAATAAATTTCATTATAAATTCAAATATTGGGGTGAATAAAGAGCAATAAAAAAATAGATTTATGCATGTGTATAACAGAATATATATTTAATTAACACTTAATAGAAAAATCTATTAACTCAATTTACGATATTAATATTCAAATATTATTTTATTTATTTAAGCTAAAATTACAAGTATTTAATTTGTGTGCTACTTTTGAGTTTAAGATTTAAGTTTCTTTAGTGCACTTTTTATGTCCGGCAAAAGCTGCATCCGTATAGAAATATAATAAAGACATTTGTCTAATTAGATTTACGATCATTTGTATTGAGATCTGAGCACACGCCTAATAGGAAATTGTTGACAATTTGAAATAACTTTTGCCTGACTTTCTATGATTAATCTTGTGATATTGTGGCTCTTTCAGCTCTTTTCAGCTCTTTCAGCTCTTTTTAGCTCTTTCTAACTGCACAAACTCGGGCTGTGTGGCAATGCCTAGCACTCAGCGGCTAAAGCTTAGCCATTCATTTATCTATCCGCGACTCGGGAAGCAAAAAAAAAAGAAAATCAAAAAAAAGAAAAATATAATGCAAAAAGCACAAAGCACAAGAAAATTATAAAACCGCTGCCCCAAAGTTGCAAAGAGTGGCAAAATCGATATCTAAATAAGCCAAAGCCAAGCGCCAGCTGAAGTCGAGCGGCGACAAAATAAAGCCACTTAACGGTATTCATTATATATATATGAGACTGCTGTAATTGCATACGCTCACACACACACGCACACACACGCACACACACACACTCGCAGAGAGAAAAGACAGACTTTTGCTGACTCTCGCAGCTCATTAGATTACCAGCCAAATGAGCGGAGTAAATCAACAGGCGGCAATACATAAATACCAAATGTGAAAGAAACATATTGAAAAGCAACAACAACAACAACAAAAGTAACAACAACATAAGCAACAACAACAACTACAAAAATATATCAATTGTTTGGCAGCACTTTCTCCCATGGAGCGTGCAGTCAATGGTAAACAATTTGCCAAGATGCGCATCGAGATTGCATAATTTTTTTTTTTGGCCAACAAGTGACTTAATGGAAGGCGCCAGGCACAAATATTTGTATATAAAAAAAAACCCAACAGGGCTTATCTGCCGTGGGAAATTTGTGGTTTCCTATTTTTTTTAAGGAATTTTCATATTCAGGATGCAATTATTTTTTTTAATTGAAATTATGTCAGTAGTCGATTTTAGTACTCGATTCGCAGCAGCTGATTGAAAAGTGACTCCTCAAAATTATGCAACATTTGCAAATCAATTTTCAAAAAATGTTTGCTGTATGTGCAACAAAAACTGATTTATGCCTGCTGCAGATGGAAAATAATAACCCGTTTTTTTTTTGGCAAGTGTACTTGGCAAAGTTTTGTCTTACCTTGGCATTTGGCTGCTGTTGCAGCTGCAAGAATGTGGCTATTCCATTGCGCACACGATTCTTGACACCGCGAACGGTGCCCTTGGCGGAGCGTATTGTGGATTGTGTGGAGCTGGCATTGCTTCTCACATCCCTGTAGCCGGCGAACACGTCGTGCTGCTCCCCATCATCGTTCACCGTTAGATGCGGCTCCTCGCCATGCCGCGCAAAGCTCCGAAAGTTCTCGTGCTCGTTGATGTGAAAGCTGTAATATTGATCGTCGGCATATTTATAGTTGCTGCTGCGGCTGCTGCAACAATTGCTGTTGCCGTTGCTGTTGCTGTTGTTGTTGCTGTTGTTGTTGCTGTTGCTATTGCCGTTGCCGTTGCTGTTGCCGTTGCTTGTCTGTGTTGCTGTCGCGTCTGGTGATGGTGGCTCTGGCGGATCCTCACCGGTTTGCACAAAGTTAGCCCGTTGCACCGCCGCGCGCAGCTCCTCAATGCTTGCCTCATTGAGCGAGAGCCGTTGCGTTGTTGCATGCAACACGGCTTCGATTTCGCCATCGTCCGGCTTGTCCTTGACCTCTGTGCCGGTGCTGGTAAACTGCACCACATAATCCACACTGCGTCTGTCGCGTATATCCCGCAGCAGGGAGTCTGGCAAAAGTGCGCCCAGCGTGCGCAGCGATTTGTGGCGCTGCCTCAGATGACCACTTGGCTTCGACGCCGCTTGACGCACATACTCCGTGCTGCTGCAGTTGAGGGAGTCGCTATTGAGTGAGGACGGCTCACTTTCCTCGCTGTCATCCGTTAGCGTGAGTGTGGCCTGTACCGGTCCGCTATTGCTCTCCAGATCGCTGCCATTGCCACTGTCTGCCGTCTCGCAGTGTGTGGCATATTTGTGATACTGTTGCATGTAGCAGTTTGCCGGACTGTCTGCCACAGCTGCAGCTGGCAAAGTGGGCGTGCTTGCCTTTTGCACAACCATGCTTAACACTTTTGTAATTTTTTTTTCTTTTTTTTTATTTATTTTTTATTTATTTTGGCTTAAACACGCACTTTAACTGTTTGAATAGATTTGAAGTCGAAGTAATTTGCGGTGTTCACTGACTTTCTGAGGGCCGTTGCACCCGCTCTCGCATGTCTTTATGCTTCAGCTCTTGTCGTTAGACTGCGTTGCGCTTTTTCCAACTGGCTCTAACCAAGCTGCCCCAAACAACGATCCACTCCACAAAGCAGTCAAAGTAGCCAAAGCAGTCAAAGCAGCCAAAGCAGCCAAGCAACTTAACCAGCCAAGCAAACGCTTTGATCGACGCTCTCTTTTCTCATCTCCCTCTCTCCCTCTCTCCCTCTCATTCTCTCTCCCCCTCTCTCTTTCTATCTTTCTCTCACTTTTCACCTAGTTATGCGACTTTATTCAGCGCTCCGAGATTCAGCAAATGCCGCTGACTGCTTTCTTTTCGAGGGAAGCCAAGAGTTTAAAAAGAGAGGGAGAAAAATCGCTACACTTCCATTAGCTGTGCATTATTAAATTTTAGCAATTTTAGCATTTTTTAAATTGGCCATCATTAGCAGTTACTTCTAGCAACTGAGGAGACCAGTTGCCAAGATCGGCACCGAATCTTGCCAGTCGCTTGCCAAGTGATTATGTCAAAATTCGACCATGGTTCTAAATGCGGCTTTGCTAAGAATAGCAAATGGCAAAAGCCAGTTGCCAGTTTTGCTAATGGCTAAATAGTTGGTAGAACTCGGAAATCAACAAACTGCAAAGATTGTAACTGTTCTTTGCGCCAGACACAGTGCTTCGATTGTAATTTTCCAGATTAGGAATTCGATAATTGTGGCGACTTGGCCGGATTTGCTTTTGGACTTCTGCTCATTTTTCAGCTTTAAATAAATAACCAAATAAATGATGAAATAGTAGAACATCAACACGAACTATAGCCAAAATTTGTGTTACCAAATTTATGTTAAAAATTATATTTTTAATGGCATTGATTTCGAAAATTTGTTTGTTTTTTCCTAGTGTTTTTTTTTTGTTTATTTTATATTTGATTTGATATATTTTGGACAGACTTTAACACATTAATTCTTATAGAGTGTAGCCCAAAAGTGAAATTGATTACAATTTGTGTGCAGCACAAACAAAATGTTGTTTTTATTGTTTTTATTGGATTTTTTTTTTTATATCTTTTTAATAGATCTGTCGAACCCATGCTGAGTTAATAAAAAATTATCGATTAATCTTGCATGCATGTTTTCGATGCAAACTAGTATCTCAATTATGGTAAATGATTTCTGGTGCAGGTGATTGCAAACCAGCTTTAACTGAGGTATTACCAAATTAATCGTTGTCATGGACACCAAACAGCCAAAAAAAAAATAAAAAAAAATAAAATAAAGCAATGCTGACATTAAATAAATAACTTCGACATAAATGATTAAGTGGCAAGTTAAAGTCTGTGTGGAATTTCTTTCATGTCTTTTGTTTAATGATAAATATAATTTTTATTATTATTATTTGTACAATTTACTAAAACAACAAAAAACATTGTGTTTAATTTAGCTGGTAAGCGTTTTACCAGCTTCTAGACAACTACTTAAAGACAGTCCAGATAATCGCCAGATTAAAGACTTATATCAACTGGCTGAGAAGCAGGCGAAAATTTGGATTTTTCCGTGAACTGATATGAACTGAATGCATATGTCTGAGTCATTTATCGGCCGGATATTGCAGAATTTTCACTGCCGACTGCACAAAATTCATTCAGAGTTGCAAAAAAAAAAAAGAAGGAAAAATGAAAAACAACATCAGTTTAAATTCTGACAGTTTTGCAACATCTGCTCAACATTATTGATGCGACATGCTGCAGCAGCAGCAGAAGTCAGCGTGGGGCACAAAAACTTAAGTTTTGGGCTTAATTTGTTCGGGAGATAAGCAATTTTACGAAAAATGCACAATTATCAGTTTATGGCATAAGGCGGAAAAGATATTCAGATATTCATTGTAAACTTTGGTGCGAATTTCGTAACCACAGCACAATCGATGCAAATGCCAAGCTTTGCCACAAATTGGCAAGACTAAGTCTTATCTCGAATCTGTTAACGTGGCCAAAATCACACAAAAATCACGTAGCAAGCGAGTCTCGATAAGAAATTCTGGTTTCGGCCAAAAACACCAAATCAAATCGCATTTAATTGACTAAATGATAACTTTTATCAATTACATGAATTTTCATGATTACATCAAATTTCATAAAGCGATTTACATTTTTCATTTGACCTCGATTCAAGCATTTGAAGTAAAATGTTTTTCATAGAAAAATGTGCCATTAAACAATATTTGATCACTTTTAAGAAATGACTATAAATAGAATATAAATATTAATAAATATAAAAAAAAATATAAATAAATATATTAAAATAGAGCAAGCTAAATAAAACAAAATATAAATAAATATATTTAATATAAAATAAAAGAAACTGTTTGCTAGAAATATATTGTAAATACTTAATTGATTTATTGATTTTTAGCATTTTGAAATTTTGATTTAGTAAAAATTTAATGATGAAAATATAAATAAATATATTAAATTAGAGCAAGCTAAAAGAAATTATATAAAATAAAAGAAACTGTTTGCTAGAAATATGTGGCAAATACTTAATTAATTTTTAGCATTTTAACATTTTTTTGACTTAGTAAAAATCTGTTTCCGGATTTTATTTTGTATTATTTTAAAATACCGAAACCACTAAAATTTTCATACTATTTTTTTTTTAACTTAGTCTTCTTGATTTAGTTTTTAGCTGCTTATTGTTATTTATGGTGAAAGTGTTTTTCTTTTTATGGTTAGAGATTAGAAATTTGACAGTATTTGAAATATTGTATTACTGAAATCGCGTTTGGCCTAACAAGCCCGTTTTTTGGTATCTTTGGGCAACTCCAACAACCAAATAGAAAATACGATCGAAATTGTACGTTTTTTTTGACATCGTGCAGAATTACAAATCTCTTAGTTATCTGTGTGCATCGGTGAATAATTCTGTGGAGATAATCACTGAATGCATATGTCTGAGTCATTTATCGGCCGGATATTGCAGAATTTTCACTGCCGACTGCACAAAATTCATTCAGAGTTGCAAAAAAAAAAAGAAGGAAAAATGAAAAACAACATCAGTTTAAATTCTGACAGTTTTGCAACATCTGCTCAACATTATTGATGCGACATGCTGCAGCAGCAGCAGAAGTCAGCGTGGGGCACAAAAACTTAAGTTTTGGGCTTAATTTGTTCGGGAGATAAGCAATTTTACGAAAAATGCACAATTATCAGTTTATGGCATAAGGCGGAAAAGATATTCAGATATTCATTGTAAACTTTGGTGCGAATTTCGTAACCACAGCACAATCGATGCAAATGCCAAGCTTTGCCACAAATTGGCAAGACTAAGTCTTATCTCGAATCTGTTAACGTGGCCAAAATCACACAAAAATCACGTAGCAAGCGAGTCTCGATAAGAAATTCTGGTTTCGGCCAAAAACACCAAATCAAATCGCATTTAATTGACTAAATGATAACTTTTATCAATTACATGAATTTTCATGATTACATCAAATTTCATAAAGCGATTTACATTTTTCATTTGACCTCGATTCAAGCATTTGAAGTAAAAATGTTTTTCATAGAAAAATGTGCCATTAAACAATATTTGATCACTTTTAAGAAATGACTATAAATAGAATATAAATATTAATAAATATAAAAAAAAATATAAATAAATATATTAAAATAGAGCAAGCTAAATAAAACAAAATATAAATAAATATATTTAATATAAAATAAAAGAAACTGTTTGCTAGAAATATATTGTAAATACTTAATTGATTTATTGATTTTTAGCATTTTGAAATTTTGATTTAGTAAAAATTTAATGATGAAAATATAAATAAATATATTAAATTAGAGCAAGCTAAAAGAAATTATATAAAATAAAAGAAACTGTTTGCTAGAAATATGTGGCAAATACTTAATTAATTTTTAGCATTTTAACATTTTTTTGACTTAGTAAAAATCTGTTTCCGGATTTTATTTTGTATTATTTTAAAATACCGAAACCACTAAAATTTTCATACTATTTTTTTTTTAACTTAGTCTTCTTGATTTAGTTTTTAGCTGCTTATTGTTATTTATGGTGAAAGTGTTTTTCTTTTTATGGTTAGAGATTAGAAATTTGACAGTATTTGAAATATTGTATTACTGAAATCGCGTTTGGCCTAACAAGCCCGTTTTTTGGTATCTTTGGGCAACTCCAACAACCAAATAGAAAATACGATCGAAATTGTACGTTTTTTTTGACATCGTGCAGAATTACAAATCTCTTAGTTATCTGTGTGCATCGGTGAATAATTCTGTGGAGATAATCACGTGTTGACAACAAAATATTTTGAGATATTTGTGATATTTTTATTGTGGCTTTATCAGTGCGATGGGGTCACGATTCAGTATAAAAGACACAATTCCATATCGAGTTTTATTTAGTTTGTGAATTGCGAGTGAACATGACTGGATTTGGCATACAAGTTGGCTGCCTGGTGGCGCTGCTAATCCCAACTATTGCGATCGCCGTGGATACCCAAGCGGTGCTCTGTGCCAATGATAACACGCCAGCTTGTGCGAGGATGCGGGGGAAGTATGTGGTATTCCGGAACCAGTGCGAACTGAGAAAGGCGCAACGTGAGAATGTAATGGGTAGTCCTTTGTGTAAGTCCAACTAAGATGAGTTATCCTTGTTCGAATAATCATTATTTGCTCCTCCAGTTGATGTCGCTTTGCATTATTGTCTGCCCAACTGTGATTTTGTGTGCGATGTCAATTTTCAACCGATTTGCGGCTTTAATGTTGATACGCAAGTGAGGAAAACATTCAGGAATCGTTGCGAAATGATGCGCACCTCGTGTTTCAGTGGCTCCGAATGGCTGGTGTACAAGTGGGGCATGTGTCCGCGTGCCCCAAACCAGCTGCACTCCAAGCAGACGGCGTCGCACACTCAGCTTGTGGGTAAGCGGAAACGTCGTCGCCACATTAACTGCACCAGTGTGTATCGTCCCGTGTGTGCCACCTATGCCGGCGTCAAGTCCACCTTCTCCAATGAGTGTCTGGTCAAGGCGGAAAACATACGAACTGGCAGAAGTAAGTAATAGATTTGACTTGTTGCACGGCAGCAACGAAGCTAACACTTTATCTGTGGCAGATTGGCGCACCGTGTCGGAGGGTCTCTGTGGGGAGGATAGCATCAAAATGAAGCAAAGTCGCAAATTGAAGCCCAAAATGAAGCCAAAGGTCGAAGCGGAGCGCAGCAAGCGCAGCCCCAAGCTGGACCAGCCGAATGATTTTGAGATATCCGAGGATGTGGTGCAAATCTTTGCGCCATCCAAATTTCACACCCAATTTATCAGCAACACGGGCACCATTGAGAAGAGCTACTCAATTCCCGCACGGAAACCCCAAACCCCCAGCCAGCCCCAACCCCAGCGACTGCCCCAAGTGCAGACCCAATCCCAGCCAAAGGCCAGGCGTATCCATGACAGCCAGGCACAAAAAGGGGTTAAACACTGCGTATACAGTAATGAGCCAGTTTGCGGTAGTTTCAATGGCGAGACTCGCACTTTTGTCCATGTGTGCGCTCTGATGGAGCACAGCCAGGCGGTGGGCAATGGTAAGCATTGGGGCATTATGGCGCTCGACTCGCTTGACAGTAATTAAATTGTGATACCCTCTCTCCCATTTGCAGCTTGGACCATTCTGTATGAGGGCAGCTGTCGTCGCTGCGATAATCCCTGCCCCACTGTATATAGTCCGATTTGTGCCAGTCGCAACGGAATTAGCTATACAATTCTCAATGAATGCTATTTGCAACGTGAGCGTTGCAAGGATCCCAATAGTGGTAAGTTCAATTATAGTTTTCGAAATGATATACAGCTTTTTATAGGTTGCTTTCTTTATCTTAGACTGGAAGATCTTGCACAACGGTTATTGCGCCCCAAACACTGATGAGGTTGCACAGAGTACTCCTGCGCCCACTTCGAAGTCATCAACTACTCCAAAGCCAAGATTACCAAATGAAATGAGATCTCCACTTGCAAGCCCAATCAAAACAGCTCCGTTTTTGTCCAGGAAGCTAAAGCAACCAATGCCATCTCCCAAGGATCTAAGCAATCGCAAGGTACGCAAAGTTGAGCCAGCCACGTTGAATGGATACAACCCAAACGTGTACAACACATATCGGTGGATGCAACCCAATAAGTGGGCAACTTGGCAGTCCAAGCAGGGACAGACGGGCAAGGACTATGCCATGGATCTGTTCAATGAGCGACCAAATGTGAAGAAGACACAAAACGACAAATATTCGCTATATTATTGGCCACAAAATCCAACCACGCCCACACAATATTTGGCCACAACCATAGCGCCGACAACAACAACAACAGCAACAACAACAAGTGGTCCAGCTCCAACGAATATTCTTCAGGGATTCTCTAAAACAGATGTTCTCGATTTCGATTTAAATTCAGCAAGTGAACTTTTTGGCGAAATCGAAGCCAATTCAGAAATATTGTTTTTGCTAGACACAACCAGCAAAGCGGCAACAACAGTTGCAACAACCACAATGGCAACCACAGCTGATACAACAGAGGCGTCAACAACAACAACAACGATGCGTCCACCCACAACAACAACAACAACAACAATTCGTGCACCACCAACAACAACAACAATTGGTGCACCAACAACAACAATTGGTGCACCCAAAACAACAACAATTGGTGCACCCACAACAACAACAATTCGTGCACCAACAACAACGTCAACAGCAACAACCTTAAATCTGATTACCTCTCAAGAAACAAATTCTGATAAAGAACTCGCAGAATCCACATCCAATAATATTATTGATATTAATACTATTGAAGTGCTTGATCAAATCCCTGCGGCAACAAGCACATCCAGCGTTAGATCAACCACAACAAACTTGGACTACAACTTCGATGAGCCGTTGGCGCATCAAAGTGGCCAATCCTCGATTTATGGTCTCGGTAAGAATTCGCTAATAATGCGATTACTGCGCGCCAAAAGTGGTAAAATATAAATATTCGTTGTTATTTATTTATTGTATTTTTATATGGAGTTAGTGATATGAGTGCTCTGTATTATGTAATGTTATTAAATGTTTTAAGCTTATTGTAACTTTTCAAATAAATGTTGTACTTTTTACAAAGTGGTTATCAATTGTATTGGCCATCTATTGCTCATTATTTATAATTGGTGCATGCACTTAGGTAAGTTATTTCAGCAACCTGACTTCAAACTGAACCAAACTTAACGACTGTGCTATAACAAAATTGCAGACTTAACGAAATTTCAGTTACGCCACCTATGGCAAATTTTACGGTTGTTGTATAGACTAAGTCAAAATGATGTTCGCGTTTACTTAGCTTCCACATTGGACGAAATTTGATTTGCGCCATCTAGGGCTCATCAACATATAGCTGTTATACAAACCAACTCAGCCAATTCAAGAAATGCACCAAACTTTTCGGCATTACTCTTAACGAAGAAAACTAAATTGCTCCACATTGATCGAATTTGCGCCACATAAATCGACGATTTAGCTTAGCCATGACTAAAACCATTGAATGAGTCTAAAAACTTTAATAACAGACCTGGAAGATATCATAATATTTTTAAAAAGTTAAATAAAATGTGCGTAAGTATATTATTGCGTGTATATTATGTAAAGCCTCTAATGAAATAATTAATGTGAATGAAAATATTTATAACGATTTGTTGGTGCTCAGAACTAGTTAAAGTTTTTCATTATTAGATGTGTTCTGATTGCTTTTTCATTTTTATATACCATGTTCTGATTGCTTTAAATCTAATATCAAATATTTAAAATAAATAATAATGAATATGAAAAAGTAAAGGCATCTGTAACATTTTCAATCTATTTATTGTTTAAGTATTCTTTTACTTGATTTAGATTTGTTTTTATTGACAAGGTTAAAATTTCGCTGTACATTTAATTGATGGCTCTGAGTTCCTCGATTAGTCAGATTACATATATATTTGATTAACTTATGTTATCTAGGTTAATGCGATTGAATTGTATCATTAAAATCGACTGCTTGAAGCGATGTGGTTTATTTATTTAAAACATAAAAAGTATTTTTTGTACTTCGCTTAATTTGCATTCACCTTAAGAGTGAAACTATTTATGTGTTTGGGTTGCACCCAAATAACTCAAGTTTGCTCGAAAAATGGTATCATGTTATCAATAAAAAAAAACCTTAATTAATCAACAATTTGCGCATTACTGACCGATTTTAATTGCTAGTGAATAGTGAAATGTAGAAAAGTATTTAAGCAAACAAAAAATAAATTTGAAATGCTGCTTGAAGGCGATAAATTTTTTGTTTTTATTGGGAAAAACTCTCGTTAACGGAAACAGTAATTGTCAACCCCGCACTTGGACACTTACCCCCTCCTGCGCACAAGCCAATATATTACAGTGGCTATCCGGTTGCTCTTTTTTTTTTTGGCTAGCTGCAATCCGAAAATCCTCCACTCGACTTTAATTTGTTTAATTATTCAGTCGGGTCGACATGGCATCTGTGGCTCGTAAAAGTATCATTTGAGCGGTCATAGTTGTCCACTCCAGCTGCCAGCTGCCAGCTCCAGCTCCAGCTCCAGCTGACTCTGCAAATGCTCACAACTTTGCGTGTGGCATTGTAATTTGTATTTTGGTTATGCCAGCCAGTCAGACAACCAGCCAACTCGACAACCAGCCAATGCTTTGATTTGGAGGCAATCATTGTTTTGGCCAAGCTGCGAGACAACTAAAAATAGAGATTAGGCAATTGTTGCTAAACTTTCTTTCTCTGCTCCTCCTTGTTGGGCAGAGCCTTCAAGTTCTGCCGAGTGGCTATCAATCAGTCCATCGATTACCTCATACCTGCCATAAAGACACTGACTAATTAATTAACCGGCTGTGAACGCGACTTGTTATAGGCCAAACTATCAGATATAGATATGCATGGCATAAAGGAAAACAATGTTAAGATAAAAAAAAAAAATAAATAAATAACATCCAATTGATACTTTCACTGGTCAATAATGCAATAGTGCAACATTACAATTGCAACAGCAGCACCAGCAGCAACAATGTGAACAACAACAACTTTCGCGTTGCATGCACTTGCAGAAGCGCAACTATAATTAAGGCGCTCAAAAATCAGAAAAATACTCATGCGCCGAGAGTAGCTTGTTTCAGAAATTGCCACAATTCGAAGCACACTTTTCGCACAAATATGAAAATAACACGCGAAAAACTGAAATTTAAGCTGGAGCTGAACAGATGCCAGAGGATTTACTGTGTGTGTCTCTAATATATAAGTTGTGTTCCAATAATAAATGGATTAATCACATTTAACTGCATTCGCACTAGTTCTGATTGCTATCATTTACAAGCGACAAGAGACAAGAGACAAGAGAGAAGAGAGAAGAGAGAAGAGAGGAGCAACCACAACTGGTTCATTTTGTTGTCAGTTTTGTCTTACGGGATTCACTTTCGTTGGTGTTTTTTGCGTTTTGCGGTCGCTTTGCGAGTTTTGTGGCTTTTGCTTTCAGTCACACGCGGTGGCAAGGCTCATAATTCCGAGCGGGGTGTGTGTTGCACATTTGCAACGTTCAATGATCGCCTCGCTAGAGGAAAAATAAAAAATAAAAAAAAAACACGATTCGCCTCTCTGGCGACTCTCAATTTGACCCAGAAAGCGACGCATCGACTTTGACTTTGACTTTATTGCTTCTCACTCACAATTCCGGTGCATGTTGCATGCTGCATGAGAATTAGATGTGGATGTGGATGTTGGTCTGGCTTGTTAGCCGGCGCATGCCGCATGCCGCATGCCGCATGCCGCACATGCAGCTGCTGGCGATTGCTTTATAATAAAAGGAGTACGCGGTCGCCTTCAGTTTCCATTTGTGTTTCACTCGGCCAGCTGAGCGGAGGTCTTCAGCTCTCGGTAAAAGTGTCGCTTCCGAATAACATCAACCAAGACAATATGTCACTCTGGCGTTGGAGTATAGCTGCCTATGTGGCACTGGTGTTGCTCCTCCTGCTCCACTATAGCAATGCACTGGATTCGATTTCATCCCCAACGGCGGCACCACAACTGAATGTGGCATCGGCTCGTTCCAAAGGTGGCTCTTTGGTCTCCAACAGTGATGCGTATATTGCGCGCAATCAGCGCGAGTGCTTTGAGACGCGCAATCTGGTCTCGTGCATCAAGTACAAAGCCTCCAGGCTCATCTGGAAGTTGGCCACCAATGGCCTGGGCTTCTTTCCCAACGAATACGAGCGGACGCTGGGCGAGAAGACGCCACGTTGGTTGAGCTTGGTGCAACTGGGTGAACCGGCCGACGACATTGTGGTCTTCAACGATGCCAAGAGCCTGGCAGGTGAGTGAGTCTCATGTTACCTGGACACTGGTCAAAGAAGCGCAACGATCAAATGATTTTGTGATTGCTGCCGCTAAAATGGGAAAGTAGCAATTAGCAGCTGCATTTATGCATCACATGGCCAAGAAGCAAGCTCGATCTCAAGCTCGATCTCAAGCTCGATCTCGAGTGCATAATTGTTGGATGTAGATTGTTTTCACCATCAATTGGCACTGGCAAATATTTAATAGTAGACAACCCAAAAACCCATATAGACACCTGCGGATGTTTATCGCGTATCTAATTAATTCAACTCAACGCAAATTTTTATTTCTATTTGAAATTTTATTTGGCATTAAAACAAACAACACTCTTAGTGATTTAAATGTTTAAATTAAATATATACATTTATTTTGTTGATTGCAGGAGACAGCGAATTCATGAACATCTACAAGTTTCTGCAACGAGCAGTCGAAACTTTTGGACGCAATCATGGAATCCAGCTGGCACTGCCCAAGGAAACGGGTGCCCGTATCATGGATGAGGCGGGTAAGTGAAATATATATTAAAGATTAAAAAGAATGAGTAATAAGTATATAAGGTATATAAATAAAATGTAGTAAGTAGACAACAAATAATATAGATATATGTATATATAAATCTCGATCAGCATGGATATCTGAGTTTATATTTTATAGCTAAATTTTTTTTAGAGGTGTTTCGAACTCTTTTAATCACAATAATCTGACGATCATCGATGCCTATGGCTCAAAAAGAGAGAGAGAGCAAACATCAAAAATTGTAAAAAAAAAATTAAAGCACTTTTAGATTTTAATTATATATCAATAGCTAAGTTTATATTTTATAGCTCATCGTTAAATATGTAAAAGAAAATATGCATATGGCTCATAGAAAAGCAAACATCAATTTAAAAAAAAAATATAATATATATTTCAATAGGTAAGTTTATATTTTATAGCTAATTCTTTCCTGAAAAATTTTTGGACTCTTTTAGTCACAGCAATCTGACGATCAACCTTAAATATGTAATAGGAAATTTTGTTATATCTCTCAGAAGAGCAAACATCAAAAACTATAAAAAAAAATTAAGTCACTATTAGTTCTTAATTATATTTCAAAAGCTGAGTTTATATTTTATAGCTAATTCTTTCTTGAGAGTTTTTTTTGACTCTTTTAGTCACAACAATTTGACAATCATCTTTAAATAAGTAATAGAAAATATGCCTATGGCTTAGAGAGAGAGAGAGAGCAAACATCAAAAATTGTAAAAAAAAAAATTAAACCACTTTTAGATTTTAATTATATATCAATAGCTGAGTTTATTTTTTATAGCTTATTTTTCTTACAAATTGTTTGGACTCTTTTAGTCACAACAATTTGACGATCATCGTTAAATATGTAATAGGAAATTTAGTTATATCTCTCAGAAGAGCAAAACATCAAAAACTATAAAAAAAAATTAAGTAATTTTTAGTTCTTAATTATATTTAAATTTTATTCGTTTACAGAGCCCCGTTTAAAGAAGAAGAAAAAGTGGCTGGTTTTATTACCGCTGATAATATTGATGAAAATCGCTCATTTAAAAATGACTCTGGTCACACTGCTGCTCGGCGTGCTGGGCATGAATGTGCTGCTGGTGGGCGGTACGGGCTGGCTGATCCACTATCTCAAATACAAGACAATGTGCAAGATTCATCCGCATTTGGTGCAATCGCATTCCCATGTCTACGACTCTGATCCGTCGGACTATTCGCAGTTCCTGGGCAGCAGCAGCTGGGCAGGAGGAGGCGGCGGCGGTTACTCGCCATCCAGTGTGCACGAGGTGAACGCGAATGGATATAGCAAGGATTGGGCGACGAGTAAGGCATACCATGGCTACAATCATTTGGACACAATTAGTAAGCGAATACAGTGAAGCTTGACGGGGAACGAATCGTGCCAGGTCCTAGTGAAATTATGATCAATGTTTTGTTTTTTTACACTCTTCTTATTTATACACACGCTGTTTTTTAAGTTTATAATTTACATAACTAATAGCAAGTATTTAATAAAATTGAAATATTCGCTACAATTGCCAAATGATTGTGGTGCGAGGGGAGTGCGTCATTTGCCCGCTTTGCATTTGTGTTTACTTGCCCCTTATCAGTGGCAAAGCTTTTGTTTACAGAACAATTGCCAGAAAGAAATAAAATAAAAAAATAATAAAAAAAAGAGACGTCTCTAATTGTTTGGCCAGCGAACTACGCACAAAAAAACACGCCCAAAACCCAAAACAAATATACATATTTATTTATGTTTATATTATTTGTATTTTGTATACATATAAAAAAAATTCTGGCTAACTGTGCGGCCAACTATTTGGCCAACTAGCTGGCCAACTAGCAGCTAGACTGCCTCAACGCTATCTCAGCGTCTACATATGTTAATGATTTAGTTGCGCAAATATGATTTAGAAGGTGCTGCTCCCACTGATTGAACCACCTCCTCCTCCTCCACTATCTACCCATCCATCCAACTGGCGCTGTTTGCATCCATTTATGGCCAGCCATCAAATGTGGCGCAGTTAAGCGCCTGACACACATTGGAGGCAGGGGCAGGGACAGGCTACGTGTCAAACGTGCTTAATGATCCAAAGCAGCCGTTACATTTATGGCCACAACTGTTACCAGGGCCAAGAATATATTCTGCACGCATACTAAAATATATATTATACATATTAAATGTCATAGATTTTCGATTATTGTGTAGAAAACGAATTAATAAACATGAGCAAAATCAACATTTTAATATCAAATTTTTCAAGATTAAGACACATGAAAATCATTCGATTTTTTTTTTTACTTATCTTCTGTCTAGTTTAATAATTTTGAATTTAATAAGCATTTTTAGCTATGTTTGTCACTAAGTGAATTAATTATTATTTTTAATAGCAACCTGATAAAAAGCAGACAGCTCAGTTTGTCTAAGATTCAACTAAAAACTTTTATGGCAGTCAATTTAGATATTTGAGTAAAATAATTACTTACAGATAAAAAAAAAGCTGACAATCTCATATTAAGTAGACAATAGCCCTGATCTTGTCTCAGTCTGAAAGCGTCAGCTGAAACTGTCGGTGGAATTATCCATAAACTAGATTTTTGTCAAAATGGATGTATCCGATTTGCCCACTTGGCTAACTAAGGATTATATGCAGTCCAAGCTGCGAGTCTTTCACAAGGATACCCAGTTGAATGTGACCAGGCTGTGGTCAAATGCCGCAACGGGCAAGGGTGAGAATTATGTGGGTGTTGTGACTCGCATCCACGTGGAGTTTGAGGAAACAGGCGGCGGTGGTGCAGTGGTGCAGCGCACATATCTGCTGAAGGAGGGTTGTCCAGAGGATTCTCCGCAGGCATGCGTGTTTGCCGAATATGGTGTCTACTCGCGTGAGATGGATATGTATGAGTTTGTGCTGCCAAAAATGACGCAGCTGCTCAGAGAGTTGGGCATCAAGGATAAATTGCATGCGAATGCAATTTGCGTTGATCGGCAGCATGGGATAATGCTGTTCGAGGATCTATCGCCACTGGAGTACAAAAATGCTGATCGTGTCAAACAGTTGGATATGGAACACACTCTGCTTACTCTGAATATGCTTGCCAAGTTCCATGCAACTGCTTTCATTCTTGAGCAACGGCATCCGGAGCTGCTTGCCCAAGGATTTGATAAATCTTTTTTTTCACGTGATGCGAAGGGTTATACCCAGATTTTTACGAGCCTCTTTCGAGGACTGATCCGCTATGTCAAAACCCAACCCAAACTCAATGAACTCTACCACGACAAGTTGCAGTTAATTTTGGAGAATCTAATGGAGTATGGTGCACGATCCTTCGATGTGAATGATGGCGATTTCTGCACACTAATCCACGGCGACTGCTGGACCACAAACATCATGTTTCAGTATGATGCGATGGGCAAGCCCATCCAGGTGGTGCCCATTGACTTCCAGTTTAGCACTCGCACCTCGCCTTTGGTCGATTTGCATTACTTCTTCAGCTCTTCTCTGCAGGACGATGTCCAGGCCAAGGAAACGAATCTAGTGCAACATTATTATTATGCCCTCAAACGCAACTTGAGGCGGTTCCAATATAAGGCAAAACTGCCAAGTCTTCTCGAGTTTCAAATTCAATATGAGCGACGTCGATTTTTAAGTAAGTTAAAATCTGAACAACCAAATCAATAATTTACTAATGCCTTAATTTTTGATCTCAGGCGTTATCATAGCTCTAGTTTTCCAACCACTTATGATATACTCGGGCGACTGTGTACCCGACTTTTGTAAGTTGTATCAGGATACGCCGGAGGCCTTGAGTTTTCAGGACTCGATATACGAGTGTGACAGAGCCCAGACAATTGTGGAGCAAATGCTATCCAAATTCGATGCCAAGGGTTTGCTAGACGAACAGTAAAGTTAATATTTGCAACGATTTTATTAATCTTTTTTTAAGAAAAAATATTGTTAATAAATAAACTTAAAAGAATTTATGTGAACTTAATTAAACTTATACTTAAATCAAACTAATAATTCAGCTAAATTAGTAGTCAACATTTTCTGATTTTAATTTTATTTATAAAAATGTTGTTTTCTATTTTGTAATAAATAAAATTTGTTGTTAATCGTATTTAATTTTATTTTCACTTGTTTACTGACACAATTGCCTCACTGTGTCTGCAAACTTCTGGCAGCTTTTTATTTGGGGGGTAGCTTTAACCCCTAGCAGGGCCATTGATAAGAAAGCTTCGCACAGCTGTTGGCCCAAAACAACGTTGAAAAGCATTTGGCGATGGTTTTGGTCGATGTGCGCGGTCCGTTCAGTTGCAACTTCGGGCTCACGCAGCGTATACGCAACGAGGAGCGTTCCCTTGCGTTGTCCTAGGACAGGCCACTCGACTCAGTATAAAAGTTGGAGCTATTGGCTAAAACCCAACAGATGGTCGCCGGCTGTTCATGTGCCCAGTTATCGGGATCTCGAAATCGCAAACAAAGCGATATTAAAATTGAAAAAAAAAATAAAAACTGGTGAATATAATTTTTCAAAATCGCGCAAATACATAACTAAATAATATAAATAAAAATATAAAATATATATTCGAAATGTGGAAATATATTCATAAAAATTCTTGTGCGGCTCAGTGAAATTCAAAAGGTAAAAAAAACCGAAACGTGTGCGGAAAATGTGTTGTGTTTGTTTTTTGTATACGTCGCCATTAAAAATTCGATGGTGAAAGATTTCCAGTGAAGGCCCCAAGTTGTATGCGGATATTTGCCATTAACATGCCGGACGACGGATTCTTGTAGTTTTCAATTTCGTTTGTGTATTCAAATTTGTATTCGTATTCGCAATCGTATTCGTATTCGTATTCGCTCTGAGCAAGTGCGAAGTGGAAACTGTGAATCTGACTTAATGCGAAGCGACGTGTTCGCCAGACAGCAACATCATCATTACCTTTGTAACTATTCCATTCCCAACGCACAAGTGTCGAAAAGTGCGCTGAATTAAAAGAGTAAATCTCCAAAGGAAGTTGTAACTCAAGTGGAATAAAACCGACTGCCAAAAATTGCATGCTGAGTGCCTCAATGAAAATAAAGTATGTTTGCTTGCTCTGGATGAGGAAATTTGGCCAAGTGCTGAAAACAGTTTTTGCTTGTGAGTGAAAAGTATCAAAAACACAAACCAAATAATTCCATAAATTTCACAATTAATGTGTGTTTTTACAGTTGTATTAAACAAAGAATATTTATGCAATCTTTCACAGAATTCGAAAATCAATCAAAAATTTTATTATTGCTGTGCGTTAAATTTTTGCAAATCAGCTCGAAAGTGGATCAAAATTGATTCGAATGTGGTTTATTAGTGAAACTTAATTATGTGCTTGAGATTTTCAAGTGTATTCCGATTTTTAATTTACGAAAATTAATTTGATTGATTTCTAAATATTTCAATTTTATCCCAATTCAAAAGCAATTATCCACTTTCAAAGTTTGATTTAACAAAATTAATAAAATCAATAATACAAAATTTTTGAAGAAAACGTGATGGCAAAATAGTGCAGCTGCTTTGGGTGAATCCTAGTTTATTTTAACAGAAAAGTAATAGTAAATCTGACACTTATTGGAGTTAAAATTGCTATTTGAATGCGAACACATTCAGCTTTCTTTGACATAAAGGAATTTATATTGAACGAAGTTAAAGTCATTCAAAGTGCCATTTTACTACATAAAAAAATAAATAAATACATATATATATTATAAAGTGAAATTAATTTAAATAAATTCAATAATTTAAATGAAGTATACAAAGCAAAAATTTAGAATATTAAACAGAATTAATTTAATTCGATTTCTGATTTCTGATTTTTATCAACAAACCGATTATAAAATTCGCTTTTTACGCATTCATAAATTAATTCCGCGGTTCGCTTGACAAATTATTGAAAATGAATTTATATTTTTTTTTTGTTTTGAACATGAATTTATATATGTGTCTATTTTTTTTAGCTACCTAGTAAAATCCATAACTCAAAGAATTTTCTATGCGAGTCTGTTTGTCTCAAGTCCGTTTTTATTTGCCAAAAAGGAAGGTCTTAATTGGAATTGCTTGAAGCTACGTTAAATGCGTCATAAGTGCCATTTTGTGTATTGCACATATATTGTGATAAGGATTAAAGACAAAAGCCCAAAACAAGAATAGCCACGCCAAGAACAATACATGTAAAAAGGATATTCCCATGCCTCTAATTCATGTTGCAAGCTGGCAACAAAGGCGCAAACTGAGAACAGAAACACCAAAAGTAAACACAAATAGTTAAATACACGGATAAATATAGAAGACAAAAGGAAGCCAAAATAATAGCTGGAAACCACCTACAGGGGGTGTGGTAGGGGGGGGGGGGGGGGTTGGTTTGATATGGTAAGTTTAATTGCAATATAAACAAGAAGCCATTAAAAAGTATGTCATTTCAAAATGAAATTACGTTTGGCATTCAACTTTCTTTTTAAAACAAAAGTTTCCATTTACTTTCTAATTTATTTGTTTAGGCGTGTCGCCATTGTAGATAGGGCATCTCCATATGGCATTTAACATTTATAGAGAATCCTCATTCTATTTTTATTTTTGCTGAGATTGTCAGAAATATCAGCATGGAAACACTCAAGCAACTGCTGCTGACAATTCAATTACTTCCCCCTCAGTAGTTAAGTTAAAATTAATGAACTTATTGTAAAAAAAAAAAAATACAAAAACCATACTAATAAAATTGCTTCTATGCTCGATTGGTCAGTTGATATACAATATTTTAGGATTGTGCAATCAATTGAAATATTTTAAACACACTTTAACGAACGGCAACCCTTTTTTTAGGGGTTCTTTTGTTTCTATCATAGGGATGGGAATCAGCAAACTGTGACCAAAATCCAATTTGCCATTTCCCATCATTTGTGCAGCCTGTGGCTCAAAATCCAATTAATTCGATGCCCGAAAAAACATTCATTTTGTGATTTTTTACAATTCAGCTGAAACGTTTACCATAAATATAACAAATATATTTCTAATCCATCGACAAAATAAATAAATGTGTTTCAAATCCATTAAACATTGAAACATTTTTCATAAGCTTAGATTTTTTAAGCCCAGCCGTTTTTTTATTATTTTATGTCAATTCAATAGATGTTGGATGTGAATGAAAAAAGGGTTTGTAGCATCAACAGCAACACGAAAATAGCTCAAATAAATCAACAAAGTAGCTGATCCGAAAATGGGGCAGCTGATAAGATAAATGGGTTAAAGCTATTTAGAAAAGATTAAATTTTTATTTTTTTTTTTGGCTATTTTAAATCCTGATCACGCGAGAAAATGTGAAAATTGTGTTTGGTGTTTCGGTTTAAATGCAAATAAAGCGACCCACGCTTTGATAGGCGAAGATGGCTTGAAGATGAAAATTGACAGTTTGAAAATTATTCAAATTCATGACAAGTTTTTATGAACTTGAGACTATTTTACATAATTTTCTTGACGTCAACTTTATACAAAAATCATTTGGCATCCAGCATACAGATAAGATGGCAACAAAGCCAAGCAACAAGCTAACATAAATTTAGCCAAACATGATAAATTTAGATACATTTTGCCAACATACTCAAAGTATTTTCAAAGACATGAAAACTCAATTTGTAAATTGAAATGATGATTTCAAAGTTTTACGAGTCCAACTAACAAACTGTGATTGGTTCGGCGAACAACAATTGATAAAAGTTTTTCTATCATGTAAATTTTAGTTGCCTACATATATATATAAATATATATATACATATATATATAGGCTTTATATTTTTTCTGTTCCGCAAACAATAAAACTTTAACTTTGTTGCCAAGTTACAATTTTACTTAAGTGCTAAACAACAAATACAAATTTAGCCTGCAACTTTTGTATGCATTTTGTTAGACTTAAAATCGCACTGGGACTGTCGAAAATAAATATGCACAACTTGTGCTGCGATTACAGTTTGGACCATATTCACTCCAGTGGGACGGCTTGCCCCCACCAGAGTCAGAATCGACCATGTTGATTTATAGGCAACACATTAATCGCAGCAAGAGCCGATTGTGCAGCATACTTTGGGGATGCTAAAAAATAATGTGATTTCTGTGCGCATCTCCAACTTACACTTTTCTCTCTCTTTGTTGACATTGATAAGTCAGCAAGCATCTGCTGCATAAAATTGTACAATTATCTTCAGAAATTCTACTCATCAATAACAAGACTACAATTCGAACAGTTTTTGTTGTCGTTTGTTACGGCCACATTTACGTATACGCAATTTGCAAAATAATTAAAAAAAATTCTGCATCCTCTTTTTATTCAACGACCTGGCAACGCCCCGGAAAACTCTCACACTTCAGATAATTACTTAATGTGAAAATGCTGAATGTTCATCTAAACAATGACTAAGAGGCCAGACTTAATTTTAACATGTACATAAAGCGTAATTTTAATGTAGCCCCAGAAACAACATTCAATTACGATTTTCTCAATAAAAGCTTATTAAAATATCCCAATTATTTGCAGCATTTGCTCATTTTAATTGTCCTCATTTTGAGCGTATTTAAGCCAGAAAAATGAACAACATGTGAAATAGTCATCGAGGGTATTAAAACTTTCTTTGTTTGCCATTATTTTTCTTTATGTTTTATGCATTAATTATAAAAAAAAGAAAATATATTTTGTATCTTCTTGTTTTCTTAAGACACAAAGTTTTTTCATTAAAACATGTTTGCTCTTAAGTAAGTTATATAAACAGGTGTAGTTCTTTTAAAGATAAACCCAGAGAGGCAGAGTGTATAATAATTGTGATGTGAAGCAGCATGTGATAAGCAAAGCAAAAAGGACAAAAGCACCATTTTGTATAGTTTTTTTTTAAAAAAATAATCCTTTAACTTGACGTACTTGTGAGAAGATAAAGTTTTATGGAGCTTTTCAAGCCAACACCTTAGCTTATGGCATTAAAAGTTGCCAACATGTCAAAGTGCAATAGACAGTAAAACTTTTTGGTAAAAGCCAGCGGCTGGCACAATATTTATTTATAACAATAATTTTGGCTGTTTATTTTGTTGGTGTTTTTTTTGAGTAAAATTCATAGGTCCTGGTTAAGCAGGTGGCGTGTGCACTTAAATCACGCATGTGGAAATCTATTCGAGACAAACACGCAATGGCCATGAATCCGGTTTTTTTTTTCTTCTTATTTTGGTTAAGCCGTTTAAGCCTTTTCCGCTTGGGTTTACTGTAGAAACGAAGATTTTACGCACAGATACATTTATAGTGGTGAACAGTTTCATAGCATTTTACCTTCTGATAACTTATGACTAGCGCTTAAAAATTTAAATCCTTGCAATAAATATTGAGGCATTTTACAGATAAGTTTTTTCCCTTTAGTTCGTTTTTTTCAATTTAAGTTTTAAATAAATTTAAAACTTTTATTATATGTCATATAATATTTAGCTTTAATTTTTTAAATAAATATATACAAGAATTAATATATGGATTTTCTCGATAGGTAATCGTTATGAATCACACTGAATTTGGATCCTTACAGTCGAATTTCGACAGCTCAGTTGAGATATTCAAGGCCATCGCCAGGAATAGTAATTTTGATTTGGTTGGCGAGCGACGGCATCTGGTTAATTATGCTCAATTAAATGCACTGACTGATGTTAATGCCAATAATACCATTAGGGGCAACTACAACAACAGTCACATCAGCAGCAACAACAGCAACAACAACAACAGCAACATGACAATACAACTGTTAAATAGCACACATATTAATGTGAGCAATATAATTGTCTCCGCCGATTTGGACCCGGTGCTAATGGACCAGTATCAGCACAATCGGGCTATCGAGAGTCCTTGGTATCACTTGTTAATCGCCATGTACAGCATACTAATTGTATTCGGTGCCATGGGCAACATAATGGTGGTCATCGCTGTGCTGCGCAAGCCACTGATGCGAACGGCACGCAATCTCTTCATCCTTAATCTGGCCATATCGGGTGAGTTTGTGGGATTGGGTTGGTGGGGCTTTCGTTGCTGGTTGGCTTACGCTAACGTTGATTTCACGATAATAACGGCCATTCGCAGACCTGCTTTTGTGCCTTGTGACGATGCCGTTAACTCTTATGGAAATTCTTTCAAAATTCTGGCCATACGGCTCCTGTGCCAGCCTGTGCAAAATGATTGCCACGCTGCAGGCTCTGAGCATTTTTGTGTCGACGATATCCATTACGGCCATCGCCTTCGACAGATACCAGGTTAGTACTAATTCAAATTTAACAACAACAACAATAAATATTTAATTGTTATGAGAAAGTCGATTAAGGAACTTTTTACTGTTTGCAATCAAAATTGAGTAGCATAAAATAAAATGACTCGACGAAATGGTGTGAACATGAATTGCTGATTTCTGTTTGGTAAATAACAAGACAAATAACAAACTCGTAAAAAATTTCATAAGTCAATTAGTTTTCACAGATTAGATAACAAACTTGAATTTTGTTGCACTTTTTGTGTTATATAAAAATATTTTAAATTTTATGAATATAAGTATATTTCTACTCTGCTCGCATGATATAAATGTGATTTAAATAATTTCGCAAAATATTTTGAAAAAAAGCAAGCCACAAATTAAATATAGAACTTGACAATGAATTATTACTATAAGTTATAGACAAAAAATTATATAATATTTCTAACATTTAAATTTCATAGCTATAGATTTTTCGGGATTTTTATTTATTTTAGAAACTAAATTACCAAAATAAATATGATTGATATTCAAGTAGGTTGCTATAAATATGGAAATATGTAGAATATTTGATTTTTAAGGCATTTTAATTTGAAAACTAATAATTTCTTTTGGCTTAGAATCTCGATTGCAGGAAATGAGAATGTTGGTTTTTTTTATTTGTATATTTATTTTTTTAAAACTTAAATTTATTACGAAAATTCTCTATTCATCCCCAAAAATAGGTTATTGTTTATCCCACACGGGACAGTCTACAGTTTGTGGGAGCCGTCACAATTTTGGCCTTCATTTGGATACTTGCTCTGATACTGGCCTCTCCACTGTTCATCTACAAGCAGCTCATTAATATGGATATGCCGGCAGTGTTGCAGGACATTGGTGTACCCAATCGGATATCATATTGTATTGAGGATTGGCCGCTGAGCGATGGACGTTTCTATTACTCGATCTTCTCGCTGTGTGTGCAGTATTTGGTGCCCATCTTGATTGTGTCGGTGGCCTACTTTGGGATCTACAACAAGCTGAAGAGTCGCATCACCGTCGTCACTGTGCAGAGCTCGTCGCAGCGGAAGGTGGAGCGGGGCAGGCGGATGAAGCGAACGAATCGTTTGCTAATAAGTATTGCGATCATCTTTGGGGTGTCGTGGCTGCCGCTCAACTTTTTCAATCTGTATGCCGATCTGCAACATCCTTCGGCGGTGACGCAGAGAATGCTTGTGGCATATGCCATTTGCCACATGATTGGCATGAGTTCGGCCTGCTCGAATCCGCTGCTCTATGGATGGCTCAACGATAACTTCCGTAAAGAATTTCAAGAAATCTTGTGTCGTTGCTCTGATTCCACTAATGTTGCTCTCCATGGTCACACGACAGGCAGCAACGTCCAAGCAGCGGCAGCGCGTCATCGACGCCACAAACACAACGCCCATCCGTCCAAGGGTGAGCTCCAGCTCTTGGGCAACCCGAGCTGTGCTACGGATGGTGATTTCATCGGTGGTGTTAGCATTGCGGCCACTGAGTTCAATACGCTACACGCGGCAAATGGAAACCGCAGCTGCATAACGGAATCTGTGGCACTCACCGAGAATCCAATGGCCACAGAGATGACCACACTGGTGCCGCGGTAAAGCCAAATCCTACTAACCCCCTCTACAATCTCTGTGCATAACCTCCCCCCCCTCAATGTTGTCGTACATATTTCTACTATCTGCATTAAGTACATCTCTCTAGGCAAAAACTGACACTTTGCAGTCGCTGGGGAATTTAAATAAGATTTGCATGCATCAAATGGTGGCAAGAATATAAAATCCACATAAAATGCATGCATATTATTCTCATTTGTCAAGTGGAAAATAAAAAATAAGAGTGAATTTTATGTGTTGTTTTTCGTTTTCAATTCGAAGTAGAATTTATTAAGTATATTAAAGAAAAATCAGTATTTCAATATTTATGCACATTTTACAGTTTGCAACAATACTAAAAATGGCAATTTGCAAGCTCAAATGAAACCCACTCTCCCCATAGGCCCATCTGCACATGAAGTTTATGGATGGCAAAGAAGCAGATGTCGCAGCAAAAAAAAAATAAAAAATAAAATAAAATTTAAAATTACATTTTTATCTAAGAATTTTACGAATATGAAATATATAAATTACACTGATTGTTGACTGATTGAAAGCAAAGCTGAGTTATATTTAAGTCTAGACAGTTTAATTATGTGTAATCCCAGGATGACAGCTCACTTGATGTATCTGAAGATACTGTGTCTATTATAATTATAATTATTATAATTATAATTATCAGCCATTATTTATACAAATAGGCTAAGTTTCATCAAGTACTGTGATTTAATTGAATGAGCCCTTCAATTAAATTTCGGCTAATTGATAATCACACAATTCTTTCGTTATAAATAAAAATATATATATATGTATATATATATATGTATATGTATATGTATATATATATGTAAATATGTTTTTAGTAGATGTCGCACTTTGTTACTTAACTTCCACATAAATACATACATTAAATACATTACTAATTCATGTTCCCCAAGGCAGCATTGAACTGTCCTTCTGTAAGCATTACAAATATAAATTCATATTTTTTTGAGCGTGCTCAAATACGAATAAATAAATAATAAATAAATGTTTAAATAAATATTTGAAATGTTTTACTTGACTGCAACTGCAAAACCGGATAAGTAGATGAACTCAACATTAATTCAAAACATGTGTGTAAGTTATGGAACGAATCTAAAAAATATATAGTTTGAATAAAATATTTAGTAGAAAACATTTTGCGTGTGTTTTCCATTTGGAGATGCTTAGAATTTAATCTGCAACCTTGACTTGACATCTTAATGACAATGGTTCAGTGCAAAATTACCATATCATTACTGCGTCTACTCGAATGTTGTCATATATATAAAAAAAAAATATATATATAAAGTCATTTGATATGCACAACGTTCAGCGGGTAACCTGGAGGCACCTGGAGGCACATCTGATCCACCTTTGGCATCCCTTTGCTGCCCTTTAAAGATGCCGTTTTTGCTCTGACAGAAACTTGATTTACGCACATTCAGCCGTTTGGAAAAGCAATGAGCCATTAAATGAGGGGAAATGTGAGTCACTTTGATAAGTTGAAATGCGACTAAGGACTCCTGCGTATGGAGGATGTTATGTGGCAACATCCTGTAAAGAAATGCCGCTTGTGTAACAACTGGTTTTATGTTGCCGCCGGCATTTCCGCTGTTCTATTTTAATACCACTTGTTAAATTGTGTGTGTGTGTGTGGGTGTGTTTATGTGTTTGTGTGTGTGTTTGTGTGCCTCTTCATAAAGCTATCCTTAATCCGATGACGTACTAGAGACGAGCTCATCAATCACAGTCACTTCAGCTCAAGATGTCTTCAAATTTAAGTACCAAATTGACCAACCTATGCGGTTGACTACTTTGGTGGTTTCGAGCGTTTAAATTCGAATTTTATGACAATTGCGTTAATTTTAATTTCATTATTTTTGGTGATGCAAAGCGGCTTACCGCCCAAAGCGAAAGGTCATCATTATCATTAACGTCTGCACATCTTTTGTCACTTGGAGCCAAATGCCCGTGCGACTTTAACCTGGCCAACGACACGCACCAAAGACACTATAAAAAAAATAAGGTGAGAGCTTTCCACCTCAACACATAAAATTTAATGACATACTTCTACCCTAAGTAAAAATTGCATGTGTTGGGTATTTTAATTAACGCATTTGCCTTATTTACTGTGTGTGTGCGTGTGTGTTTGTGTGTGTGTGTGTTTTCTTTGTGAAAGTGTTTGATTATTTGATTTTGTTTGCTATTTGGATGCCACAGGCCTGGTCAACATGCTGGCTGTGATGTCACTAACGAGATCTGTCACCAATATGCTAACAAAGATGTGAACACCAGAAATGGAAAGTTGATAGAAATATCAAGAAATGTTATTTAACTAACTGCTAAGGCAAATTGCGTAACACAAGACATTCTGAAAGTGCTGATCAAAATAATTGATTCAGAAAAATAAAAAAAACAAAAAAAACAACTTGAAGATATTTGCACACAGAGAGTGACTGTAAGCGAGTGATTAGCATATTTATGAGTAAAAAGTGAAATTAATGAATAGAAAATGTAATATGCACAGACACACACACAAAAAAAGGTTCGCAAATATTGACAAAGTTTATGGCATTTGTGGCTTCCACTTCCACTTGGCCAACGATTGATTCGACAAAGTGCGGAAGCGTTGATGCATACCAAAAGGTTCCAAATATTTAACAGCACACAATGAATCCTGGCCAGCCCCAAACTCTGGACTGACAACACTTCAAAGGAGCCAACACTGTGAACTGATGTCAGTTACAATTAGGATGAGCTCTTTGAGTGCTTTCTTTGGCAGTTGTCAGCTTTTTGGCTAATACACGCTAAGTGAATTTCTGGCACTTTCTCACCATTTGGCCACTGTTAAAAGCTGGGATTTCGTTTACAATAAGCACAAAATGTTCCCAAATCGTTTTCAAAACATTTCGCAGCAATTGTTTGGGGGGGGGGGGGGGAGGGCAAAGCATTTAAAGGTATTGGGAACGGACGGTTATTGATTCTTGCGGTTCCATAAACTAAAGTAACTTTCATTTCGTTTTGCTCTTTGATTTTTGTAGTATTGTGAATTATTGTGGTCATGACTGGGCCAGAAGGAGGACGCTCTTATTTCTGTTTCTGCTCGTTAAACACGGCTCAATGGCAACGTTTGTCACCAGAAATTAATAACAATGTGCCGGTTAGTTGGCCAATTCTAAGCAACGACTTTCTCATGCGTAAGCCGGCCAAAGAAACTAGTTTGTTAGCCATTCAATATATATATATATATATGTATATATATATATATATATATATATATATACACCCCAATAAATTACCAAAGTGGGTGGCGAGTAAGTGAAACTTTTCTAACGTTTAAGACGAGTTTTATATGTATTTATTTATAATAAATATTCATTTGATATAAATTTTTATTATTGCATATATATTTAAAATGCATATTTACATTTAATTAAAAATACATGTTCAATTGATATTAAAAAAAAAATATAATAAGAAAACTGAAAGCATAAAAAAAATATTAAATTAAGTCTTTGCTGACAAATATATATTTTAAATATTAAGCAAACTAAACTGACAAGAAATAAGTTTTAATTAAACCAAAATCGTTTAGCTGCTTTATATTATGGTCTTTGCGGGTTACCACAAAGCCAAAAGAGCTTCTAACTCAAATTATGCAACTGACCTCTTTTATTTGCCAGACTTGTGAGACCAAAGTTTGGTTTAAAATTGCAATTTTAATTGCTTGCTGCAGTTTGACAGTGAAAATTAAGCTGACTAATGACCAATTTGCTGCCTGACCCATCCTCTGAGCATAATAATAATTTTTATCAAAAATGGTTTTCATCAGCGATGATAAGACGAATTTTGCCAGATTGATAATCCGTGCGTTAAATTGACAGTTCCAGTTCCGCACGGCGCAGAGTAAGTTTTTAAATTTTTTTTTTATTTTTTTTATTAATATTTATTTGTTAGCATTTGTAAAAGAGAAAACTGTGAACATTTAGTCGTTACATTTGTCACTCACCTTACGACGTCAATGTCAAGCAGCGGCAATGGTTAAGAGCACAGTTATTATGCTCAGCGAAGACTAAGATGAGCCTCTCTACGTAAGCCATTACGTTACGTTACGGATACGGTTACGGTAACGGTAACGGTTGCAAACTGGTTGATCGCACCCACCGTCGACTTGAGAGCCGTTGGCTTTCGCCCGCCAGTCCAAAACTTGGCGAGCTGAACGACGGTCGCAAACTCGCTGACACGCTGAAAAAAATACACAAGAAAAAAATAAAAAGAAAGAAAAACATTACATTTTTCGACGCTCAAGAAATTTATGGAAATGAAAGCACAATTTAGATTCCGGCTATAAGATTGTCCCGGTCACAAATCGATGAAAATAAATGCAAAAGAAAAAAAAGAAAAAAAAAACTTAACAAATCGTTAGCCATGTGCTTAAAGTGTGCCTTTTGTGTGTTAACTGCAAAGTGAAAACCGATCGCAACAATTGCATTGACAGTGTGTCTCCGTGGGGTGATCAATTAAAGTAAATCTTAGTGAACGGGTTTTTTTTTCGGTCGGTCGATTGTCTGGCCACAAGCACATTCAGTCGGTCAGTGCAAGCATTTCACCAACGCAAAAATAAGAAGAAGTAGAAAAATAAAAAAAAAAAAAACGATAAACCGATTTCAATACCAATTTTCGAAGGAGATAATCAAATAAAACGAAAGTTTCGGCTTGCAGACGTGCAACAATAAACGTAAAAATAAAACGTCTTCAAAGGAATTTCGCATATGGTTCAAATCAAGCAGCACAACAAATGAATTAACATTAACGTGGCTAATGGTCATTATATAAGAAAGGTAAACGTCTTAAAAATTTAATCAAAATGCGCGCTACAATTTCATATTGAAAGTGAGTGTGTGCTTTATGTGTGTATTTTTGTCTGTGTGTGTGTGCGCTGTGTGTGTGTGTGTGTATGTGTGCGAGCTGTGTGTTACGGCGTTGAAAACTAATTCGACAAAATAATTAATTGAGATTTTTCGCCGATTGAAGCTGAACATTAACAAATTAATTCACAAAAAAAAAAAAACAGAGCCGCAACAAACAAAAACAATATCCCAAAACCAATTGTTAACTTTTTACTGTCTTCGCAACTTTGCTTTGTCCCTCTATACCCCTCTCTCTCTCTCTCACACTCACTCTTTCTACTTCTCTCCCTCTCTCTCGCTCTTTGAATTGAAAGCACGTTTGGACTTTATTCAGTTTATTCGAAACGTTGAAGATGTTTTTCGGTTTTTGGTTATATAAGCAGTTAACAGCTGGCCTACCTCAATTTACACATTGGCAGAGAATTGGGCTCGATTTTTGAAATTCAGTTGACACTTTCTTTTTGAGAAATTTGCTGTAGGTGTGCGTCATATGCGCAATACAAGAAAGCCGCTATTTATAGCCAATAAATGTGTAGTCGAATCTGGCTACAGTTGTGTGCGGGGCTTCCTTTATTCGTTTTCGCCATCAATCAACTGCAACATGTTAAATGTTAATAATTTAACAGACTGCTGCACCTTTGGCTATCATTAATGCCACCCTATTGATTACCGAAACGTTAAGCAGCTGTAACAAGAAAACAACAACAAAAAACTGTCGCACTGTCGCTTTGGCCAGTGAGGCGTGTAAATGTGGTGAAATGTATCTTGAAGATACATTTGTGAAGTACTTGCTGACTGCCGCCGCAGACATGCAGCGAACATACTTTCATTTTAGTTAACGTCCGCTGCAGATTTCCAACTCTCGCTTTGTGGAGGTGCCCGAGAAGAGCAACAGCAACGGATGAGCCGCAGTGGCAGCAACTTTCAAAGCTGGCAGCTGCCACCAGTTTTTCGAGTGCAACATTCAGCAATCGCATCCGTCAAATGCAGCGCATATGAATACGCATATTTTGCTGTGGCTGCCTCACAATTACAATTTGTTGACGCTTAGTCAAGCCCGAGAGATGATGTTGTGTGTGAGTGCCACAAGCGGTGGCAGGGTGTACAGGCAATACACGCTCAAGGCTAATGCCCGTCGTCTTCAAAACCAATTTAATGCCGAATTGAAATATGCGTGTGTGTGTGTGTGTGTGTGATGCTCCTCTGAGCATGGAATTGAATTGTCTAAGATTGTAATTTGTAATTTAATACAAATTACCTCGCACATCGTGCGCAAAGTCAACGTATACAAAATAAATATATTGCATAATTTGTCAGCTCATTTAAAGTTAGACAATTTCATTTGTGTTCACAGTGTACACAGTTTTTATGGATGACATTTAATGACCGCACACGCTGTCGATTTAACTTTCTAAAAACCAAAAGACACACAGCATCAAATGGTATTTGGTCGTAACGAGCATTGATTGCAGTCAAAAGTTATTTTTGTTTTTTTTTTGGCCATAACCAATACTCTGCACGCATACAAATAGCTCAATTTGATTGGCAGTCGAAATGGGCTGACGCCCCGTAAAAACAATCAGTGCTTAATGGGTCTCGTGCTGCAGGCCAAATTGGCAACTAATTGGCGAAAACAACATTTCACTTGACGCACAGTGAAATTGCATTACACGCTAAAAACCCAAACCCCAAAACCCAAAACCCAAACCCAAAACACAAACCCAAAAAAAAAGCGAGGGTCGACGTGCGCCGGAAATTGATATGAATTGACATTTAAGCATGGGCCAAGAATAGCAAAGGGCCAAAAAAAAGGAGCTAAATGAGCCATGTCGAGTGCCACTCCTCTGTGGATGTATCCCTAATAATGCCAATCAATCATTGTGAGCTGTCTTCAAACATAATCAATACATTTTGGCTTTAGTATGAAAGCAAATATTCGATTTTCAACATTAATTTAATGTACTTGTCATGACTTGTCATGACTATGACTTTTGCAACTAATAATACAGTTTTATATATATAATTGTTGTATAGGTAGCAACATATATCAAAGATAATGTAACAATTCCAAAGGTATTAAATGATATTAAATCTTTCTTAATTTTTATAGTCTTCTATATAAACTTGGCTCGTAGATTTGAGCAATGCAAAACTAATTATAGAAAAATTAGTGCTGCATAAAATATAAGAAATCACGGTATAATTTTAATTTCTTGTGAGCTCGACTACGAGATACCCTGTATGTGAAACACTTATAGTTTATAGTCAATACGATAATACTACGTTTTAACTCGAACTGTTCTGCTGTTCTGCTGTTCTTCTGTGACGATCAGCTCTTTATTTTATAAAAAAAATCTTAAATCTAAATACATATTTTACTTATCCAAAACAGCCTCTTCTAAGATGACCTCATTTTATGTTCTTTTTATCTTAAAACAGCCACTTTTAGGGCGACTCCATTTAGTGTTTTTTATACCTTTCGGATTTCTAAAAATAGTTGATTCTGACAGCCTCACATGCTCATACTTCAAAACCCATTAATTTCTAAATATTTCAGTCTATTTTCTAGTAGGAATATATATAGTTATCAATTCAATAAACTGAGGAACACCCATTAATTTCTAAATATTTCATTATATTTTCTAGTATGTATATAAATAGTTATCAACTAAATAAATTGAGGAACACTCAGCAATTTCTAAATATTTCATATATTATATTTCATATATCATATTCAATATTTTCTAGTATATATATATATATAGTTATCGACTAAATAAATTGAGGATTATTTTTATCCTTTATCTGGTTGACAGACAAGTCTAGATGCACTCGAATATTGATTATGATGAAAAATATTTATATATTAATTGGGAACGGAGTTGCTTCCTTTCACCTATTATATACTTTTGGACAACATTAATTACCCGTTTAAATGCAACAATTTGTTGCACACCATATTTGAGCCAAACAGGATGAATACAAATTGAATATATTTGGATTACCAACAACTGTTGAAACTGCATTTGGACAGTTTACTTAAGCATGTTTAGTAAATCAAATAAGTTCTGGTTTTATGGCAAGTGATTCTTAACTGGTGTGGTTGACAACTGGTTGCAGTTAACCACATTTAATACAGTTTGTTAACAGTTATATCACTGGCTTACAGACTTTTGGGGAATTTGTGAAGACAATTGCCCTGTGCCAAGTGCTGTTTATGACCGCATTTGACCGCAAACTTAATGCCATTTGTCAACTGGTTACACAAAAACTAGATTCCATTGTTATTGTTGTTGTTGTTGTTGTTGTTGTTGTTGTTGTTCAAGTTGTTGCTGTTGTGGCATTGTCCAACTTTTGTACTCTGTGGCAGAGACAACGAGCGTGTCCCAAATGATGACAGCCAGCTTAATTTACGCGGTCATCAACATTTCAGCTCAGTTGGCCCTTCGATGTGCTCTTTGATAATGTAAATGATATTCATATGGAAAACTTAAGACGCGACTTTTGAACCAATACCATCAATTTGTATTAGCACAAAACTGAGCGACAGCCAGTCAGAGATTTGCAAAAACTTGTGCAGTTTAATTAATAATATTTATATCAGACATGATGGCTAAAACTTAACTTTAGTAGTTAAATTGTTGATGAGATTAAACACTGCTTCTGCTGCTGCTGAACTGAAACAAAGTTTTTGGTTTGAAGTTTGTGGGCGAGGCCTTATCGGGGCAGAATACTAGAGCATGAAGTCTGACGGAGCAAGAACTCAAAAGATGCAGTCTATCCAAGCACAGTGCTCAGTAATCTGCTGCTGACCCACAGAAAGATGCAAACTTCGTGATAAAAACTCATTAATTTAGTTCTGTCTGCCGAGTTTGTGTTTCGTTTAAAAAGTTTTCATTTAGACAGATTATTTGCATACACACACCACTGTGTGTGGGGGGGGGGGTGCTCTGTGTGTGTGTGTGTGTGTGTGTGGCTGTGCACCACATAACCAAGCTCGTGCTTGTGCCAACATTTCAATAATTAAAGTTAGGTATGAAAAGCAGCTTAGTCAAAATAAATGTTGTATTTTTGTATTATTGGCTTAAAACATTTGGACAAACTGTTGCGGCAACAGTTGCAGCGCTGTGTGGCAAGTGGCAAGTGGCAAGTGGCAAGTGTCAGTGATTAATGAATGCAGCTAAGGCATACAACTACCGAAATATTCAGTAATTCAGTAATTGTATGGAAACTTAATTATCTTTGTATTTGTTTATTGGTGGCACAACTTGAAGCAAATTGCTGCAAGCAGCTTGTTGAAAATAATTTAGAGCATCTTTTGATTGCTGTGATTATTACATAATTTATGGAATTACCACAATTAAATTGGCCACAATTTTGAACAATTATATTTTACACGTATATTTTTAAGTGGGCTTTGTTAGCCAAGCTAAGTTTTTGTATTGTTATTATTTTTTCTAAGAGTCACAAGTATTTTACTATAACAAATGTAAAAAAAAAATATACTTAAAATTTAAAACAATGATTATATTATTTGAAAATACTAAACGAAAGTTTTATGATAGGGTAAATATTTTCATTAGTTCTACTGAAGGGAAATTTCAACAATCAATGCAAAATCAAAAATATGTTCATTAAAATCAAGTGTTATTTTTTTTTAGCTGCAATTTGTATTGAATGCAAAACGTTTGTAAAATGAAAATATTTAGTATTTTTAAGGGTTTTTTTTTTTTTGATGTGAAAGAATAAAAAGAGGCAACACTTGTTAATACAAAAATTGTGATAGTTGTTTGCTAGTCTGCAACATTTTGTATCCAATTAGCAGCGGTTTTTTTGAAAAACGAAAGTGAAAACTCAACATGAAAATCTCGTGATGTGTGGCGTTGAATGCCCCACAACCGACAATGGCTGCCACTGCTCTCCAAAAACACCAACTCAACAGCTGAAATGCTGCAAAAAATAAACAAATTGTTTGCATTTTCACTTTTTATGCCGGGCAAAGATGGGGCTGGGATTTGGGGCTTTCTGGGTTTTTGTTTGTCAAAAAGTAAGACAAATAAAAAGTTGACGACATGCATTGCTTACTTAACTTCTAACAAAGCAGCTAAAGGGGTGGAGGGGGGGTAACAGGGTTCATTGCTGCTATTACTTGCAAGTTAGTAGCAACTTGAAGCTGGATCTGTGCCGATGCAGTGGGTCACAATCGGTTGGCTGTCACGCACGTGCTATAAAATTATTTATTTGCGGCTTGCTGCTCAACCAATTTTACTACAAATTGGCAACGAAATAAACTTTAACCTCGGTGGATTTCATTACAGATTAAGACGGGAGAGCAGAACGTGCAGAATAACCACAAAACATCAGCTGTTGTGGCATGCAAGTGCCGGAAAAAAAAAAACAGAAAAAAAACAGAAAACAGAAAAAAACAGAAAACAGAAAAACAGAATTCGAATTAATAAGACAAACAACTGAGTCAAGTGTAAACATTAATGAGAATGTTAAATACAGCAAATGGAGTTGCCAGGCGTCAGAGCAAATTAAAAACAAACACGCACAGAAAACGAAGATGCAGCCCACTGTTGTTGCAACTGCTGCTGCCGCTGCTGCTGCTGCTGATGTTGCATGCACTTTTAAGCGATGCCACCCAACTGGGTAGAACAACAACATTTAGTCAGCCGCTGACAACGATGACGGGTGCGGCGCGCAACGATGACAACACTTTTGTGCCCATACTGCCACACGATATCAGTCCGGAGTTTATATCCCGTAATGTTTTCACCAAAGCAGGTCAATACCGTGTCTTTGAGCCCCTGGAGAGCGAAAGTGATTTACGGCTCACCATGGCAATGAGACGCAAAGATTACATGCAAAGGGCGGAGCAGTTACTACACCTGGAAAACATTGTAAAGCCAAAGTCATCAACAAAAACAACAACAACAACCAAAACAACAAAAACAACAACAACAACAACAACAACAACAACTCGACATCCTCTTCACAGGTCAACAAGTGCGTCTTTAAGCAGAGAGCAGCCAAGTAAATTAAATTCCAGCTCTACGGCATTGCATGAGGAAGTTGAGGGCTTGGAGAATCTGCTAATGCAATATGTTGAGCAGTTTTTCACACATGGAAAATATGAACCGATGCCAGGACTTGTCCTCGCCCTACAACAGAACCACTCAAAGCCATTAAGACTGCAGCGAAGTGTTGTGGAGGATGCCAATGTGGAGCTCAACATTCCCCGGGCGCTCCAAAGTGCTCGACTCTTGTTCTTTGCCGGTAAGTCAAAAAAAAAAAAAAAAAACCAAAAAACTCGTTTTGGGGGCGGATTCTCTAATGACTCTAATCCCTTTTGGCAGGACTCAAGAAAGTAATGTGGCCCATTTACATGGGCCTGCAGGTGCTTAAAAGTTTGCTCTTTGCCCTGTTTTTGCCAACCATAATTGGCAGCGTGAGTCGTCTAATTGGCAAGGGTAAGATTTTGCATAACCATATCTAAAAATGGCTAACTTGAAGTGCTCAATTCAATTCAATTGAATTCAATTCGTTGACAGGGATCACAACGGGGTCGGCCAGTTCGGTGCCGCTGTTTGTGCGTCCCATGGATCCGCCCCAGGAGTTGGACTTCAGGGACAACAGCGTCAACTTTGAGGACGACAACAAATTTGGCATGGCCGACGATGCTAAAAATAATCTCGGCTATGAATACAATGCAGGTGGGTTTTTGGCCATATTTTGCGCACAATTTACCAAAAAAAAATAAATCGATAGTTACGGTAATTTGTGGAAAGGAAAACTTTCCTTTTCACAGCGATAAAAATTTTTCTTGGAAAACAAATTTTTCAGCAGTTTTCATATCTAATAGAAAATATAACAAATCATCAAACTAACACACAAAAAATGTGGCTCAAAGATGGTCTTTGATGGAAAACAGACACTTTTCATTTTGCTGCTTTCCTTCACTGACAATAAATTCTCATAAACCTAAAAAGATAAATTGTAAATTGTATTGTAAAAGTTGAAGTGATTTAAATTTGGAATACAATAAATTTTTCAGAAGCCTCCCAGCAGCAAGCACAATATGCGGCCTTCAATCCCAACTCCCTCAACTCTGCCACACTTTCCCGTTACGGTGGCCAACAAATGCAGGATACCTATTTGAGCGCACTGCAGAGCATTGGTGCCGCCTCCTTTAAGAACTCCGGAAGTCTGTCCGCTGGTAGCTCTAATGGAATGGCAGCACCTGGCATGGCCAAGAAACCAGCATCGCCGGCGAATATGAACACGTTCCAGAGTTTCCAGAAGGTGCCCAACTCATCGCTGCTGCTCTCCAACTATGATCCCTTCTATAGTCCGCTGCTCTCGCGGCTTGACTCGGTGTTTGCCCAGTTGAAATTGAATTCGGAGAATGAGAATTGCAGGGAGAAACTGATCTGTCTGATGTACTCCAATCCCGCAAAGTATGCGCCATACAGCAATCTCGTCTCCGCACAGCTCAGTCGGTGAGTTTCGCCTCCGCCCAAAAGTATGCTTTATTTTCTTTAATTAAAATACTTTCTTTTTTTTTTTTAATTTAGCGAACTTAATGAGTTGCGCAAGCCGACCTCGGATAACCCCGACATATTGCGCTTCTTCAAATATATGCGTGCGGCAAAGGATGGCCAGGATGGCGTCGACTGCGAGGAGTTGTTTGTCAACTGTAAGGAATTCAAAGATTTTGAAAATCCCGCAATGCTCTCCACCTACAATGACATTAACAAATTGGTGCAGGCACGTAAATTGGCGTAGACAATATGACCGAGTCGGATGCGCATGTGGATGTGGATGCGGATGCGGTAGTCCGCACAAGTCAGAATAGGATAGCAGAGGAGACATTAAATCTTTGATGTTGACTACTGTAATTATGCATATTTTACTCTAGCCTAGCCATACGAAACGACTAAATATATATACATAAATATATATATACATATATATATATATATATATATGTGTGTAGATGTGCGTCGGGAGCAGGGGACAGGTTGTGTTTTCTTGTGGCTTTAATTAGTGTGCTGTAAATAGAGAGATTTGTGTTTAATAGTTTAGTTTTGCTTAGATTTTAGCCATTTAGCTAACTTATTTTTATTTATATATCGTTTAATTTATTATATCTATAATGTACTTAATTATATAAATATTTATTTATTTATTGTGTTTAAATTGTTATACACTTTGTCAGCCCAAAAACTGTTGCTGCATGAGCCCCCTAAAAATATCAATAAAGTTTAATTTGTAGTATAAAAGCATATTAATCGAATTTAATTAGACTATAAAAAAAAGAAAAGAACAACAAATTAAGTGGTTAAAATACTAAAAAAAAAAAAACAAAAATAATTTGACAAGAGTTTAAATTGAAAATTGATTACATTTTTTTTTAACAAACCAAATTAAATTAATTTGTGTTTTCAATGACCACAAGGAGACCACATCAATCGCTGCATTTTGAAGCTGGTATTTGGTTTTATATATTATATATATATATATATATATATATATATATAGTTTATATATATGCATATCTGCCAATCTATATTTCCGCTTGAAAACTTTGTGCGAACCCAATAAAGATTTTTTTTTTTCAACTATTCTTGCACGCTGCGTGATTATAGCTTCCAGTACATAAAATGATACCCTGCACTTCTGAGAAGGTGTAAAGTGAGTGTGATCCGGTTAAAAAAAAATACATGGATTACTCATCTATAAGGTAAAATATATACCTAATAATCGTTATTAGATTTCTCTGATATATTTATTTTTTATATATAATTTAGATAATGCTTTAATTATTTATTTTGGACTCCCAATTTTACTTTACAAGGCCCAAAATAATATTTTAAATATAAGAAACTAATTGCAGGGTATCCACAAATCTATCATTCGTTCGGCTTAGGTTCCATTGTAATTTTGTTGAAAAGTGCACTTTGTGTTTGTGAATAGCTAATTGGATTTCAGTTTTAGCTAAGCAACATGGCAGCTGCCACAAATGTCTAACCCGGATCATCACTGTGCCGTCAGCTGACATTTTGTGATCAAAGTAGTAAACCAAATCATTATTATTCCGTTTGCTGTGGTAAGAGAGTGGGGGGGGGGGGGGAAGGCAGAGACAGGGTAGCAGGCAACACAACTCTACTTTTGTTGCCTAACAATGGGCACACGCACACACTCAGTGGGGAATCTACCAGATTTATTGTTGTTGTACTTCAGCTTTTCGGGGGCTTTTCCCCGACGCAACTGTCACACACAAACCCACATCAACGCTAAAATGGAGGAAATGCAGTTTCCATGCAAATCCCAACTTTACTGCAGATTCCAACAAAAAATATTGTAAATGCAAATTGCAGCCGCAAAGTTTGTTTACATTTTGCCATGACTTTAAACATAGGCACGCCCCCATGTTGGCCAGTCGGAAACCAGTTGAATTGTACAGTAAAAGTGATTATTACCAGTGCTGAGCTGTGCTGGTTACATAATCACATCAGGTTTTGCTGTGACGTACGTTTTCCCACTAATCCGCTGCTTCATTGATCCATTGGGTGACTCATCAGCAAGTTGACTCTTTAAAATTAAAGTCGAATTTAAGCCAAGGCCTCAATGTGTGCCACATATAATTTTGGGATTTTCTCAAGGCATCGCTTGCCGGACACTGAAGTCATTGACGCCACAGCAGACAGTCCCACATACATACATTTCGATACCTCCATCCAATGTCTGGGCCAACCCCAACCTACCGCAAGTGTGAGCTTGTTGACGTCTCTCTATCATCGTCATTATGAATAGCTGGTCAACTGCTGATCGAGCGAGTCAATAAATTTCTATACTACTCCACATCTTTTGCCCTGCTCTGGCCCATTGTTTGATGGTGTTTTGTGTGTGTGTTGTGTTTTGTGTGTTGTGTTTTGTGTGTTGTGTTTTGTGCGTTGACTTGAGTCACAAACACAAAGTGGTTTTTTGCTTGCACTTCTTTCACAGCACTTCTCGCATTTCATATAAAATCTTTGCAGACTGGCAGCAGCACCACAGTCGATTGTAAGCCAGCTGAAAGGCAACGTCTGAAGTTTTACGTAAAACGTTAAGGATTTAACCAAAATACACCTCAAGCGTTTATAGGAAGCACAAAAAGGTAACCAAAGCAAAAAAAACCCTTAAAAAGTGAAGTGAAATGAAATGAAGTGTGGCTTGTTATGCAACATGCAAAAAAAATAAAAGAAAAGTGACATGGAAAAAGCCAAAAATATATTTAAAGTGAACACAGCTTTTGTTATATATTTGCTACACATATAAGCTAGAGCCATATGTGTGCTAGTTAATTATTATCAAATTTGGCAATCGTATTTCAATTTGCATAAGTTGGGCAAGCGGCGATGGCTCATCAACGTCAACATTTCATTGACCTTCACTGCTAATGCGAAAGCAAAACAAATCGAATCTTTTACCAAACATTTTTAGCCCGATTTTGCCACGTGTCCAATAATATATTGCACAAATTGAAGCTGAGCTAACAGTTTCAGTGATAAACATTTAATTATAATTGATATATATATATATCATTCATTTATTTACATCAAAAATTAAATGCAAATATATACTTCAGATCGGTTTGATTGTAAATCGTTGTACAAATATATATATAAAGCACGCTTTTCGTCTGCAGCTGAATTTTACAAGCTTCATTAAAAGTTTTCAATTGATTGCCTACTTTTCAGCGCTCGCAAATTACTTGCCATAAAAATACACCATTTGCCATAATATTATTTTCGTTGCATACTTTGCGGCGAACTTTAAATTACGGAAAGAAATTCAACGCAAAAGCGCTTATTGAGATATATTTCTCTGCATTAAGTGGAAATTATTCATATAAGATAAGAAATTGCTTTTCTGATTAAAATTCATCAGTTTGTTGCATGGGATACTTTCATAGATAGAGTAATATATATTAAAATATGTGCAATTTATTTTAAAGTTGTTGTCAACATCAACTTCTCACATATATTATTTATTTTGTATTTGTGAAGTTTGTGTTAATTGAGTTGACCGTTAATTGAGTTGATTATGCAGTTTCGATTGCTTTATTTACGGTCAACTGCATCTTTGACAGGACAGCACTTGACCTATTTTCACATTCTTGCTAAGAGTTATTATTATTTTAATTCAGACAAAACCTGAAACGATAAAAGTTTCCATTTCTTTTTTACATATTTTTAAAGACTTTTAAAATGAAATTCAAGCAAATTGCCATTATTATTTGTGTACAAAAGCATTTAATCTTCATCATGTTCGGATCCCTTTTTCCTGTTTTAGTCGATTAAGTTTGGTTTTTATAAGCATTTAACACAATTTGTATTACAAGCAGTTGCTCTTGCAGCCTCATTGCGCTCAGGGGTTAGTTGACCACAAGAAAAAACAAAGTAAACCGGTTTTTATTGCATTTCTCTTTAGGCCAAGGCAAGTTAAGTTTTTTTTATTTTGGTTGAAATTCGGCGCAAAAAGCTCGTCTATCGATGTAAGCCAACAGAAATTAGCGTTAAACGCTGCTTTTAGCTGGAAAGTGAGAGTTTTTTTTTTATATTACGTATGCGCAAATAATTGCAGAAGGTATAACCAAAGCGGGCGGCCAACAAAAATCAGTTGGCCAAAACCCGAAATTCGCTAGTATTGAATAAAAGTGTGTCAGTTGTGAGTGGAGTCTGCAACTGTAAATAACCCAAATGAGAAGAGCCAATAAACAAATCATGAATGAAGCATAAAGATTGCCAAAACTAAGCACACACACATTAACACACACACACACACTGAGTCACTTAAAACTCGTAAGGCAAGTTGCAAGCTGAGCGGCGCCGAGAGTCGATTCCAGAGTCGATAAACCAATCACAGAGAAAACAACACTTTTCGCCGGTTTACCTCAATTTAAAGAATTTTACATATTTTCTTTTTAAATTGTTGTTGTTTTCAGTAGTAATTAAAATATTGTATTTTACATGTTGCAGCTATGACAATGCGAACGCTCACCTTGCTGGCCATCGTGGCTATCTGCGGCATTGGCCTTGTTGCCGGCGATGGACTGCGTCTGCCCGACCAGCAGTCATCCAGCAACGTACAACAAATATTTGCGCCGCAGCCGCAACAACAGCAAAAATTGCAATTCCAACAGCAGCCGCAACAGCAGCCAAATCAGCAGCAGACGTTGCAATTCCAACAGCAGCCGCAGCCGCAGCCGCAGCAGGCGCAGTTGGGCGTGGGTGAGGAACGTGGTCGCTCCTCCATACTGAGCATATTTGGCCTAGGCAATGACAATGATCCCTATTTGGCGCGCACCAATACCAACTGCATTAGTGGCGATTTATCCGAGTGCTTCAAGACACAGGCGCTCAGCACATTCGATGAGATCTTCCACAGGGATCTGTATCGGTAGGAGTTAATCCCTTAACCATCCACTTGACCATTTCACTAACTTAATCTCTCATTTTGATGTAGTCTCTCAGACTTTGCTCGAGTTGTTCGTCTGCCGGAGACACAGCAACGCTCGCTGCTCCAGGAGCCGTTTGAGTACTCCGAGGAGCCACGCTCCGAAGATGATGACTGGAATCTGCTGGTGAAATATGCTCTGCGTCGCGCCGAACGGTAAGCAGCTCAATTAGTCAAATGACTTGACAGTGCCACAAGTGAATTAATGACGGTCCTCAGCACTTGGGATTGTCTGTGGCCACAAAATTCTTCTTTTTTTTTTTTTTTTGAATAATTTACAACTTTTTGCATAAGTTATGTTTGCCTTCATTACGACATCTTTTTTACTTTATTACTTTTTCCTCCTTAGGTTCATTAAGTCCACAGCTTTGGAGCTGGAGCTGCCCGAGGAGCTGACCGAAGCTGGACGGTATGAGGCGCGCTTCATTGGCAACGATGTGGATGACGAGCAGGATTACAATGATGGCCAGCGTGCCGGACACTTCTGTAAGTGTCACTTAAGTAAACTTAATGAAAGAATGCAATCTTCTAACTGCATTCAAATTTAATCGCAATTAAATGCAAGTCATGCTTAATATCAACATCAAGTGCAAAATGCTAATTAAAATCATTTTGTTGGCAAAGTAAAAGCTGAAAAGTTGAGGATTCATTTCACAACTTGTCTATTTGCAAAACGCATGAGAAAATAACTAAAGTTTTTCAGTTTTATATTATTAATTTAGTTTTCTATTTTCAATTTATTTTTTTTGTTATTTTTATTATTATTATTATTAACTAAAATTTCCTTTACAGCGCGCAAGAAGCTAAAGAAAATGATTCTTCCTTTGCTGTTGGTGTTGAAGATTTTCAAGCTGAAGCTGTTGCTGTTCCTGCCCTTCATTCTGGGCATTGCCGGTTTGAAGAAGATCCTTGGATTGGCTGCTATTATTTTGCCCGGTCTCTTTGCCTACTTCAAGCTGTGCCGTCCACCAGGCGGCGTTGGCGGCGGCTTTGGCGGTGGCCTTTCTGGTCTCTTTGGCGGCAAGACACCGTTCCCCGAGTACTCGCCCCAGGGCGTCGGCTCTGCCAACTACTATCATCATCATGAGCACTATGAGGGCGGACATGGCGGACATGGTGGCGGTCCCTACTATCACCAGGAGCCATCCTTTGCCAAACCCTACAGCGATTATTACAGCAAGAGCTATCAGGGACAGCAGGAGCAGTCTCAGCAGCTGGGCGGCAATTCAATTAGCTTTGGCAATCCCCAGGAAGCCGCCTACAATGGCTATTATGGACGCAATACCGGCAAGGATATCGCAGCCGAGACGCCAACGCCAGCGCAGACGCAGCAGAAGAGTTAGGATTTGGCAATTCTTTTTTTATTTATTTGCGACCTGGCTAAAATGCATTCCTATAAGCATATTTATTACCATAAAATGTAAATAAACGTTCAATATTAAGTACAAAAGTGAATGCGTTAAATAGTGGGGAAGGCGGGTGTTAACGGGGGGGTGGTGCAGTTGGCAGCCGCCCCTCTTTCATTGAAGGGGTGTGCTAATTAACGGTACAAAATTTCACTGCTAAATGTTTCGCCAAATGCTGCAATTGGCTCGATTTGGCTTTTGAAATTGCTACAAATAAAATGCAGCTTTTAATTAAGGCAATGAAATGCCAAGGCGAGAAATTGACGGTTAGCGCAAAGGAAAAGTGGCCTAGCGTGTTCAATCTTGCTTTTCTTCAACGAGGGTTGCCACAAAACTTTACTCAATTCGAAATTTCCAGAAAAAACCCAACTACACACGAGTTGTGTAAGGCGCAAGCTCGAGCTTTGTTGTACTGTGGCATCAACAACAAAAAAACTGTGAACTTATTTTTAGTTGCAACAAATTGTTTGAAATGAAAACGTTTCAAATTATTTGTTTTTGTGAGTGTAGCTAAATTCTTAGAAATTTACAAAACTCTTAATTTATAAATACATGAAAAAAAATTAAATAACTCTAAATTGAATAAAAAAAAAATACCGTCAACTTAACAGTTTAAATCGCTATTTTATTCATATTAATTAGGCTTAACATTTTTTAATTTTCACATTGCTAAAATCTTTTTAAAAGTTAAATTAAATAAATATAAATGTTGTTTTGAGTCAGAGGTAAACCCAGATAAAATGATTTTAATTATGAAAATAAGTTTTTGATATACAATTTCAACATAACAATCAAAGTGAAATCGTTTAGAAATCTTTACATATTCCATAAAATATTTAAAATATGTGTCTTAATTTATATTCTTGCAATAATTTAATAATTTATATTTCTCTATTTTTACAAGAAATCACATCATACAAATACAAATATTATGCTTACTTCAACAATGAGTTTAAAGAGGCGTTTTTTAAAGACTTGAAAATTTGCCAAAACACATTTGAAATTGCTAAGAAAAAAAATGTTATGTAATTTTTTTTAAATCGTACAAGTGGCTTTAAAACCATTAAATTCATAAGCCAGTTTAGCTGAAATTTATGTTTTTTTTTTTGGCCCACCCACTTATTTATAAATAGCACCTCGAGTGGCGTGGCTTGAGCACTGCGTTGGCAGTTCAAAGTCAATGCCAAAAGCAGCCGCGCTGCTGCCCGTCCTGGCCACGCGAGGTGACAACACTGGCCAGGCGTTGACGGCGACGACGACGACGACGACGACGACAACGGCGACGACGAAGACCAAGATGTAGACGACGATGAAGACCAGACCAGGCGACTGGACCACATTTTCCGAAAGAAAGCGGCAACGACAGCCGCACATGAGAAATTATTATGAGTTTGCCAGTGGGCAAGTGAGCAAGTGGGCAAGTGGGCAGTGGCAGTGGCAGTGGCAGTGGCAGCCGATTGTGGCAGGCAACGAGCCAACTGAATCGGGCGGACGCAATGTGTTTTGGTTTTGGTGCGGTTTGATTTGGGACCACGCACAGTCACAATAAATAAAGAAAAATAAAAAGAGGCAAGCAAAAAAAAAAAAAAAATGAGACAACAGCTTATGGGCAGATCGTGTAGCGCTTTTTTTTTTTTTTTTTTTTGCGTCCACTTTCGTGGCGTGCCACATTGTGGAGCTGCCCGCTTTGCAGCGACTGCCGCAGCCACTCATGTTAGCCTACTTTGGTCGCCTCGCAAATTCGAATAACTCTTTTCAATTGTTGACGTTGTTGTTGTTGTTGTTGTTGCTTTTGTTGTTGTTGTTGTTGTTGTTGTTGTTGACCGCCGGCCAATTTACAATGTATATGCAATAACTTTGCAACGTGCATGACAAACAGTTTTGATTAAAATATCTGGATGTACTCTGGTCAACAGATTGGTCACAAAAAAAGAGCCAATATCATCCATCTCAGGGGCAACACAAAAATTCAAAATTAAATTATGCCCCACTTTGATGTGCAACACTTGATTAACAGACTAACAGGGGGTCTGCCTCAATTTGGTGAAAACGCAATAACGAGTGAAACCTTGGCCCTGAATCTGGCTGTGTATAAATGTGTGTGAATAACAAGCCATGTTAATTAAATGCACTCAGCCATCGGAGTGTGCCACATGCAGCGCAATTTTAGTTGCAATAACATCAGCAAATATAAAACCGAAAAAGGTACAATTTACAGCGAATACTTTGAATAAAACTCAATTTTTTTGTTGTAGTGCAATAATATGCACAATATTTATATTTGTAAATAAATAAATAAAAATAAGTCGACTTTCCCTATGAGCCGAACTAGTCTCGATAACATGTCTCTTAAACAGGCATTTCTTAATTGGCGCAACTACATGGAAATTTCACGTTTGCATGTGAGGCATGCCCCCCCCCCCCCGCACCTTGGTCCCCCACCACAAACCATGTTGTGAGAAAATTGGCCTGTTTGTTGTTGGGAATTGGGTCTGTTGTTGTTTACTTTCAGTTGGCTTGTTTTTGCGCAAAGAAAAGCCAAAAGATAATAAAAAACAAAGCCAGCAAAAGACAGACAGAACATAAACAAAGTCAATTGGCAATTGTTTGACTGTTTTTGGCTCAAAGACAAGGCCAATAGCGCTGCTGTTTTGGCCAGCATGCCATGCAGAAGCTGAGCTCAGAATTTCTTCGTCGAACTGGCCAAGCAAGTCCAAGCCGATCATCCAACTTGAGCATTTTCCAAGTGTTTTGGGACCAGTTTTGATACAAAAGTAAATTGGAAAAAAAAGACAAACGACGCAGACGTCAACGTCAACGTCGACGCTGGCAGAGGCCTGCATTGTGTTTGCTATGGCCGCTTTTGGCCGCTTTTCATATAAAATCGAAACCGTTGGCGGAAAATTCGCATTAGGTTTTCTTATAAGACGACGATGTCAACAGCTGCCGGAGAACAGTCGACGTGACATTTGTGCAGAGCGTAGACGGTCGCCGTTGTGTCTTGTGTTTTGTTGTGCGAGTGTCCAAGTGTGCGAGTGTGCCAGGACAGTAGTGATACGGATAAACAAGTGAATACTAACTAAGCAAGTGCTACATCATTCCGGCAACAGGGCAATGACAATCAATAACAATATGCAGGCATTTATTTTATTTACAATGCTCGGCGTTGGACTCCTGCTGGCGGGCACGGCAAGTGCCACGCCCACACTGAGCGGAAGTGACAACTTGGTAAGGCAAACGCAAGATTTCCAAACAACAAAAAAGAACAGTTGTAAAAAAGGTAAAAAAAATATGTGCCTGCGATAAGAGTGGGAAAATTGTTAGCCAATTTCAGCGCAGCGGATATCCTGGCAGAAATCGCACAAACCAGTTTTTATTTATTTTTTTATTTAAGCCTTATCAATATCAAACACAGCTTAAGGCTTGCAATGTCAAACTTTTTGTTTGCACTTGACTTAAAGTGGGTCACAAATTGTTATCAGGCAAATGGCAGCTGAATTATAATTTAAACCGGAGGCTCAACAAATTAAACTGCTTTTCACAGATAACTGGGGATTATGGCGATAGGGAGGATGAGCAGATAATGATTAAGCTGAACGAGAAGTGCATCCACAATGATAGCCATTCGTGTAATATGCTCAAGACAATCGTCTTTTTGGATCGGATGTTTAAAAAGTCCAACATTGCCATTAGCGAAAATTTCCGTGTGTCCAGAAACAGGTGAGTTTTGAGAAAAAACTTTGCAAAGCCTAACCAATAATCCGTGAATCCTTAGAGATGTGTCTGAGATACCCAATAACTATGAGGATGAACTGCTGCTGGCACGCGCCATGGACTCGGATGAGGAATCCTACGGCTTGCTGATAGCCAACAAACTGTGGCGATTTGTCCGTTCCCGTACACTGCGCTACAAGTTCTCGGACAATGCGGACTTTGTGCTAAGCAGCGATCCCAAGGGCAATCTCAACATGGGCGTCTCGGTGCGTCCCATCGAGGCACTGGAAGAGGGACGCGGCAAAATGAAGAACATGGGCCCCATGCTGATGATGATGGCGGCCAAAACGGGCATGGTTGGTGCCATCCTGTTAAAGGGACTCTTCCTGCTGGCTGGTAAGGCGTTGATTGTTTCCAAGATTGCGCTGCTGCTGGCCGTGATCATTTCGCTGAAGAAGCTGATGTCACAAAAGAAGACCATTGTCGAGGTGCCATCCCATCATGATAGCTACAGTTCGGGCTGGTCGCGTGCCTTCGATGGTTTCGTCGAGGGATTGGCTCAGGTGCCGGCACACTTGATGGCGCAGGAGGCACAGGAGATGGCCTACAGTGCGCATCAGCAGCCCGCCAAGGTGGCGCAATAAAAAACACTAAGCAAAACAAATTGCACTACCAAAAAAGAAAAATCACAAAAAAAAAAAAAAATAACAATAATAAAATACGCAAAGCTTTTTAATTAACGTTTTGATGAATTGTTGCATTTACAAAGTGGGGGGAAGTCCCCCCCCTTTCCTCATTATATATTTATGAATAATACTTTCTCTTTTCCACTAACTCTTCATTCTCTACTCTCATTTCTCTCTCTTACTTTGTCTCTTTTTCTCTTTCTCACTCTTTGTTTATATTTTCATAATTTATAATATTTATTCTCGTTTTATATTTATTTATATTTATTACTTATGTTAATTATTTATTCAATACAAAATAATAAAAAAAAAAACATGAATATAAACAAAACACACAATTTAACAATTGTTTTTAGCCAACATTTGCTCTTCTCTACTTTATTTATTTATTTTTAATACACTTTATTTTATTTTATTTTATTATATTTTGTTTGTTTTTTTTTTTTGTATATTTTTGTAGCTTTGCTTTTGCTAATTTCAGATAATCAACTAAGCTAAATGTGTGCGTTAGGTTTTTTCGATAAAAATACTACGAACAATTCAATAAATAATAAAAGTTGTATAAATAAATAATTTAATTAAGCTAGTTAAGCAGCTTTGAGCACTCTCCTCGTTTGCCGGATGTTCATTTATGGCAGCAGAACCTCCTCACCTCTCCTCCTCCAACACACACTGAACGGTCTTTGGTAGCGGTTTGGGGGCCGAAGGGGGCTGCCCTAATTGGCTAGGCATCAATTCGATTCCATTTATCCATTAGGAGCGGTAGAAGGGCAGCTGCATCTGCGGTTGCACATAATTGTAGATGAGCGGTCTCCTTGCCGGTGTGGCTGCAACAAAAAAAAAAAAAATATATTGCAAATTAACCTTTTAATCTACCCTATTCCAGCTAAAAAGCTGCATACAAATTAGTTAATTAAAGTGCTGAATAAGTTGGAAAACTGAGCAAAACTTTCAAGTTTCAAGTTTTCAGTGCCAACTTGTTTGCGCATTTTATGTGCAGCCGCAAATTATGCAGCAATTTAAATTGAGTTTACAAATATGTGTGTGTGTGTGTATGAGTGTGTGTGTGTATGTGTGCGTGTGTGTATTGTTTATGTGTGTTAGCTCATTTTAATTGCGGCTTTAGAACATGAGGCAAGGTTCAAACCACAGCCACATAAAACTTAATTCGATTTTAGTTGCAATTTGATTTACGGCATTTAAGCAAAACTTTTCAATTTCGTAATTTAATTAACACAGTTTCGCAATACTTGAAATTTTGTCATAAAACTGCAAGTGATAAAAAAAAAAACTGCATTTGGTAATTGCGTAATTAAAATGCAGTTCAGTTTTACATTGTAAATCTTTGACAGTTTTGCACTAATTTGATGAATTGAATAATAAATTGAATAATAAATTGAATTATAATTTGATTAACTTGCGCAACAGCAGCTCAAAAAATCAGCGAAAACAAAGATTAATATTACAACAGGGGATTGGCAATATTTAAAATTGTAGATTATCAAAAATTAATCATTTACTGATGCGATATATAATATAAAATTAATACGTGTAAATTCTTGAAATATCAGATATAAAATATGGAATATTGAAAGCTGTTTGAAAACTTCCCGTTAAGCCTGAAAAACTATATGTGATATTTATGCTGTCATATAAATAACATATTTTGATATGGTATCATAATATAGATAATATGCTATTCGATTTTAAGGACATCTATATATATATAAAGATCGAATAGTCTAAAGAAATTAAAAAATAACACTAAGAAGATTCAATTTTTCAAGTGAGTGTTTTTGGGTATGAAAAATATAGACTAAAAATGTGTAGGAAACAGTTAAAGGTTTTTTTATAGAGATCTTTTCAAGCACTTCTATGGATTGGAAATCCAACATTAGCAATCGTGCAAGGACAATAGATTTAAATAGTACTCCTAATATACTCTACTCAGTGGTCATTCTCATAATCCGCCTCTGCAATCATTTCGGCCACTGTTGTTGCTGCAGCAATTATATTGTCATAGGATTGGTTTTGACCAGGACCACGCCAGTGGGGTCTTCCTGGTGATCTACCCGAGCGCAGCGAATCTGGAACAAGGGCATGTGTTTTTTTTTTTTTTTTTGAGTGCACTTACTCTTTGCTATCCAAGAGTCCTCACGTTTAATCTTGTGACCCAATCCGCCGAAGGCGCCTAATGCTGCCAGTGGATTTGTGTTGTTGCTGCCATCGCTGGAGATCTGCGTTTGGATGTGACTCTCAGCACCGAGACTCTCCAAGCCGGGATGGCCGGTATGTGACATCTGACCACCACCGGCTGCCGCTAACTGATGCAGTGCACTCGGATACATTTCAGGCGACAGCTCGGCGGCATGCATGGGATAATCCATGGGGCCATAAGGCATCATGTACGGTGAGTGCTCGGGGAATTGGTACATCATTCTGTAAGTGGCATTTAGCAAAGTACATAACAATGAGATGGGTTCACTCACTTTTCACTGGCATTGTCCATGAGTTTCTTGATCAGCACAATGGCCGCCACAACAAAGGCAATTTTCGACAGGATGAGCGCCTTGAGAGTGAGTAGGCCAACCGCCTTGGCGGCCACCATTGTCCAGCCAAATGTTGTGGCTGCCAGATACATGGGAATATACATTTGGAATTGCTTCTTGTCCTGGCCATGCTGATGACGTCGACGTCCGCCGAGTAGGCCACCACCGCCACCGCCGCTGTCGCCGCCGCCCAAGAGTCCACCGCCGCCACCGCCACCCAAGAGACCACCTCCGCCGCTGCCGCCACCTACACCGCCGCCATTGCCCTGAAGTCTGCCTGTATTCGGGGAAACCAGACACGTTTTATGGGTAATTGTTTTAATGTTGCAGGAATGTGGATTGGGTGTGGGTCGCCGTAGTTTGAACAGGATTGTAATTCAGGAAAGTGATATGATTGATGGATTCAACGTCATCGTCTGTGCAACAACCGTCACACCTAATGAATATAAATAATGACAGCAACATGTCCATAGAGCCAAAAATATTATTTAGTATGCGGCAGAGGTCCTGCCAAGGTTAGACATTTGACATATGTTGCCACTGGGGCAGAAGACTCAGCTCTGTCGCATTGGGTCAACTCGATTGCGAATGTGAGCCGCATGACAAATGATTCAAACATGGAAGTGGCCAAAATAAAGTTTTACTTGCCAAAGTTTTTTTTTTACAAATTTACTGCTTATGTTGAAACACATCAGAAAAATCAATTTGGATTAGTTTTTCTATTATTTATTTATTGATGTTTGGAAATAATGTTCCTAAGGAGCCGATTTAATATTGAACTAAAAAAAACTTTGAAACAAAAAATTTTTTCTAGAAACAAATTATTTATTTTACTTTCCGGTTTTTTTTGTGGCTATTTAAAATGGATAAATACAGTCAGAGAAATTATATTCGAATTTTAATAAGTTTAATTGAAGGCTGGAAATATTAACTATTTCATTTAAATTTTTTATAGAATTTTATTTTTTTAGTCAAAAAGCTAAAATAAATGTAAAAGTGCTGAGACTTTTAAATTGATATGTTATTCTTCCCCCTTCCAGCTAATTAGAGATGGGCAAATCCACTGTGGCCCAGGAAATAATACTTGAGTTGCATATGGTAGGCATTGGATTTGGATAAACCCACTGCCACCCGATCAATTCGATGTGAATCGATCAATCAATGTCAGTACTAAGCACTCCATATTACCTGTGCCACTCGACGCCTTCTTTAGAAGAGCCACTTCAATATACTCGCTATCATCCTCGGCCCGCTGGACACTGAACACCATTGGGCCCACGGGCACACGTATCGCATTTCCGCTGACAAAGTCCATGATGCTGGACAGGCCACGACCACTGCCTACGGGCGAATCCCACTTGTGCTTGTGGGCATCATCGAGGGCGGGCAACTTCACCAAATCAAACAGGCCCAATTTGATTGTTTCGCCGCGTCGATATGAGGCCAAAATGCCATTGGCAACATTGTGCAGGCAGCTGGCATTATTTGCACACTTCCAGCTTAATTTGTCGAGGAGGTCCGTGTTCTCCACGCTTTCGCCAGGATTTGTGTTCGATGTTGGTTCTTTGGTTTCGGAGTCTAGTGCATTTACTGCTTTGGCGCCGCTTCTTTTGTGAATTGCCGCATTTGTTGCGTGCAGCAGTAAAAACGCAAGCAAAGCGCAACGGGCAGTAAAAGGGTGCAACATGGTTTGATTTCAGTATTTAATTTGGGGTCTAAAAACTTTTATTCCTCTTGTACGACACACACACAAACACACACACACACACACACTATGAGCGACTGCACTGCACTTCACAACACTGGAAAAGGACGAGGAGAACGAGCACGGCGCGTATCCTTCGCATGGATGTTCTTCAATTAAAGTTGGCAGGTGCTGCAGCGCGTTGCAACACGCCGCTATAAAGACTAATTACTTGCTGTGGCATGCAACTCAGTTTTATTGTTTAGCCAAGCAGCAATTGCACCAGCTGCAACAATCCAGCGACGTCAACGCCAGCATCGACAGCGCCGCAACGCCTTAGCATATTATGCTGTGAACCACTTTGCTACAGTTTGGATTTCATGCCAGCCATCCGAAAGAGACGACAGCCATCAATCAGTGGGCAGTGGGCAGTGGGCAGTACCATCACCATCCAATTCCATTCAGCAGATAGTCATCGTCAGCTATGGCATCGTCTTAGAACTCGATTAAAACTAAAAAAAAAACAATGATTTTATTAATAGTAAATTTAAATAGTTGAAATAAAATTTGATAAATATAAAAATAAATTTGAAATAAATCTTAAATTATAAAAATATCTAAAATTAAAAATAGATCTACAAATAGTTTTAAAAAAATATATAAAACAATAATATAAAATATATTTCTAATTGATGTCTCTCTAAATCTCTAAATATATCTAAAATTAAGAAAAGATCTAAAAATAATTTAAAAAATATATATCAATTCTTAATTGATGTCAATTTATATAAATTTAGCTAAAATTAAAAAAGTATTTCAAAATAATTAAATAATAAATAATTTTAATTGCAATGCCTTAAAATGTATGAGAATTGTTAATTTATGTCAATCGCTTTGAACAAATTTAAAAATAAGAATATTTGGCCACAAAAAAAATGTTGAAACGTTAACTAAAATGGTTTTATATTAATGCATTGTCAGGCTAATTTTCTATATATATATTTAAAACATTTAAAAAAAAAATATTTAAGATTTTCACACATTCTGTTTCGTGGTGCATTTCTTGAGGTAAACACTTCTCAAAACGAACTACAACAAATTCAGATATACCAAGAAAATATTTCATCGAATTATGTTAAATAATATTAATCGATGTAGTCACTTGTAAATGTTTCACTTTGTCCCACTGTACAATTATTAGCATCGTTCGCCAAATCACATTTTGTTGTGTGCTTTCTTGCAAATATGTTGCATGCAGCAGCATTTAATTGATTTGCAAGGGAATTGCACGTTGCACTGTGGTTCAAGGGTTGGGCTAGCTTGGTGGCAATTGCAATAATGAGACGTCAACAAGCCAAATGCTTGCATGTGCCGAGGGCATCCTGCTCTGTGCTCTGTGATCCCCGGTTCAAACTCCAATTGCACCGCTCTCCCTCTGCCATGTCCGAGCATTGCTCTAATGTGGTTAATTTTCTGCTCATTAATTTGCTCGTAATTTGCACAAAACAATGCTGCTGGAAAAAGTAAAAGCAAACAATGCCAGCCATGGACAATTAAGACACACCGCTTTGGTGCAGGTGGAGCAGGTGCAGGTGGTGCAGTTGAAGCCGTTGGATGCGGCGGCAACATGTGGCCACGCCTCGGCAACTCATTTAAGTCTGGGAGCAGTCAATAAGTGTAACAAAATTGCCAACATATATAAATAAATATAAATATTATAAATAATAAAAGAAAAGTGAAACGAACTATTAGCTCTCGTTTTTCATAAGTAGCCACAGCAGCAGCAGCAATTGCCGCAGCAGCAACAGCAGCAGCTGCAGCAACTGCAACTGCAACAAGCGGTTCAGTTTCAGTTACATTCTGTTGCACATTTGGGCATCTATGGGGTTAGTGTGACGGAGGGAGGGTAAGGAGTGTGTGTGTGTGGGGTGGGCAACCAATTTGCGTTGCATCTTGCATTTGGCTAATAACGAAACTCAGTTTGGCAGTCACGCAGGCCAACTGACTGCTCGATATAATTGCCCGAAAAGCTTGTTGTTTTTCTATTCGCCTCTTGTTGTCTGCAATTTGGAGGCATTGGCAATGGCAATCAGACCTCAACGGTTGCAACTGCCACTTGTGGCCAAGTGCTGCCTTGTGTCTTATCTAAGATCAACATAATAGCAATAATCCAGCCAGTCTCAAATCAAACCAATGAAAAGTGAGCAATTTTTTTTTATTTTTTTTGCACTTAGTTTCGCCCCATCTTTGTGCTGATTATTGTTATTGTTATTGTCTGTTATCGGTTTGGCAACCCGACACCAAAAATCGACAAACTATTATCCTCTTCACGGTCAATGCCACAGCAACGTGTTGGCCACAAAAGCGCAAGTAATGCGAAGCGGTTCACCTCGTTTCTTTCAACAAGAAAGTGAGGCAGCCACAGCGCACATTGGTCGCACTCAATGGGCCCAAAATTCAATTAAAATTCATTGTCAAATTTGGCAACATTATTTATAACATATTTTACAAAAATTAGATTTTATTTGATTACAAATATATTTTAATTCAATCAATCAAAATAAAGCATTCGATTGCAACACAAAAAAAGAATTTTGAACATTTTTTTTATTTAAATAAATAAATATAAATACTAAAAATAATGGTATATTATTTTACTTATAAATATTTATTTTTAGTTTTCTCTATGTCTTTTATTTCATTTTATTCAGTGTGTTGCACTCAATTAAATGTTCTTCCAGTCTAATTGTTCTTGCCACAGCATTTTAATATGAAACTGAAAACTCAAGTATTATTTAGATTGTTTTGTTTACAGTCATCAAACATTATTGTTATTGTTATTGGCTATGAATTTGAAAATCTACAATTTTTCACATATATTTTTTTGCTTGTTAAGCCAATGGGTAGGGGTGTGGTAGGGGTGCGCAGACACACAATCACGCTAACTATAAAAAATTTTATGGCTCCCACGTTTGCACAATATTAAATGTGTGGAATTGAAACCACTGTTGAAGTGGCAGCAAACCACAGTGCCACCAGGTCCAGGCCCAACTGCCAGTCCAGTTAAGTCCACTGGCCGTGACTGCGTTTTGCACGTCATTCAACACTTTGCGTCGAAGAAAAAGTGAAACGTCGATGGGGGAGGGTGGGTTGGTTTGGTGGGCTGGCAAAAGCGTTTCGTTGCGTGCGGGCGTTGCCATTGTACGAAAGTGGTAATCCAATGCCAATCCATGTTGCCACAATCTACTATCCCAGCACACCACATGAGATACACACATCGGTTTGCACGTGTGCAAGTCGGAGTTTAATGATCCCTGACTTTCGTTGAATACCGCAACCGGATCCACTTGCCAAACACCTTCATATTGGTGGACAACAGAAGCAACCAACTCCACTTACAATAATTTGCCAGGACATCCACCAAGTTGCAGGACATGCTGAGTGGCTACAAAGTGCGCCTTTAGGGCAGCTGCAACTGTTAATTAATTTTGCCAGTGGTATTTTCTTAAGTATTTAAAAAGTTTTTATAATTACAATAATTTTAATGGCATTGTCAAAAGCAGCTTATTTATTTTATATAGCACCCTGCAGCTATAAATTGCGGATACAAAACTTTGCAAATAGCCAGGTAATTTTTGTTTTTTTTTTTTTTTTTTGTCATAAATTTATAAAAATCTCCCAACAACCTGCAGGCACAAAATACTGCAACAATTTTGTTGAAAAACTTTATATATTTTGATATTTAAGTAAATAAATAAAAGAGTTTAAAGTTTGACCATTACTTCAAATTAAGTAAATTCTTGTAAGCTCTGCAAAGAATATGAAAAAAAAAATACTTAATAAAATGTTTCTTACAACAAGTTAAAACAAATAATTTATTTTCAAACTAGACAACAAAAAACAACTTTAAAAAGTTTAACTTTTTTTTTTAGTTGTGCCCACCTTCAACCAAGTCCGGAAGTAATTGCATTACTCGTTGCACAAAGATTTTAATGATATTTAAATAATTAATGTGGCCCAAAGCTGCACAAAAACAATTACAAAAAAATTCTTTAATGGAGACAATTAAATATTTATTTGTCCCAAAGTACAAATATTGCATGTCTGCCATTTTTGACTACTTGACTAAAAGCGTATAAAATTAATGGCTTATAGACATGCAAAAAAAATGCAAGTATTATTTCGCTTTGAGTACCAATTAAAGTAAATGAATATTTATGTGTTTTTTGCTGTAATAATATTTTTCATATTTTTCTCTAATTGTTTTATAGCCAGACAGCATTAGTAAAATGCGATTTTATTGTCTCCCCTCTTGCAATTCTGCAATTGTTTTTTTTTTTTTTTTACTGATTTTCGTTTTATTTTCTCTGGCACAAATTTCGCTGATGGTTTTGTGCTTTGATTGTTGTTGTTTGTTTTGTTGATGTTGTTGCTGATGTTGTTGTTGTTGCTGTTGTTGTTGCAGATGTTGCTGTTGTTGTTGCAGATGTTGTTGCTGTTTCTGTTGCTGTTGCGATTTCGTGCTGCTTCTTGTTAGTTTTCATTAAGCTTGGCTCATCGATTGCCTGCGCTCAGCGATTCGTTTAATTTATTTTAATCTAATTGTTTTCTAATTTTCATTTGATTTCACCAGTAGCAGCAAAGCACCCGCTGTGGCAATTCAAATGATATTCGAATTGAGCTTCCCATTAACCAAATCGCCACTAATTACATTCAATTCATTTCCTCATGCACAGCAACAGGATGTGTGTTATCCACTTGCTAAGCACATTAAATTCACACATTTTATTTAATTTTGTATTAAATTTGTTGCCAAAAACAAAAAAAAAGTGTTACACTCTTTCGGGCGCAGCTCTTTTTGCTGCTGCCTTTGGGGCGCCACTAAAAATGCTGCTAAACTCAGTCGAAAAGCTCAGGTCTGTCAGTCCACAACTTCCCAGACATAGTGCCTCATCCCCGGGGCTTATGCCCATGAATTTCCAAGAATTTTGTCTAGCTAACTAATTAGTTCATGAATACGCCACATGTTAATGTCAATATCAAAAGCAAATATATGAGAAGTATACCAATAAATTTATTTGAGGTGTTTAGTATATTGAGGTATTCAGTCTACTGATACAGGGTACTCTAATACAGGGTACTTTGTAGTCGCGCCAACTGAACATGTAACACACCCTTGGAGGAATCCATGCATTTGGGGAACACTCAAGGAGAAATGTGAAAATATTGAACAATTATTGTTGCCTCAACCAGTCGGTTTAATAGAGTGTTTCATGTGTGAGGTGTGCCCCATTAGACACATAGACATACACTTGGCTCCCCCACCCACGTTGCTGCTGCTTGCAGCCTGCAGTGGCACTCAATCTATGCCACACAATGCACACATTGAAAGGCAAACTGAAGCCACGAAAACTTCAATTAAAGAGACCATCAGAGATGATGATGATGATGATGTTGATGATGATGATGATGATGATGATGATGATGATGCTGCACAACAATCAATTATAACAAGTTGCCGATACAGATCCGATCTAAGCAGCGTGCAACAATATACTCTGAATGAATTCACAATAGTCACACTCAAATGAATCGAATCGCAGCGCTTTCCATGGAACATGGAACGGATTCCAAACTGACCACCACAGCTGCTGCTGCTGCTGCTGCTCGATGATCTGTTTCTGCCAACGGTAGATGTGAGATGTGAGTCGAGTTGGTCGATGGTAAATTGGTAGATACTTTCTTTTTATTGCCGTCACCATCTCAAAAGGCAAACGCAACGAGTTCAGATCAATTTTGGTTGACTTCACAACGCGAGCGCAGTTCAATAACGTTTCGACTTGACTTGTTTCTTTGTATCTCTTTTTTTTTTGGAAGCTTCAAATTTCCAGCTACAATAATAATAATCTGTATCTGTATTTGTGTGTGTATCTGTGTGTGTGTCTTGTATGGGCCATGTACAACAATATGTTAAATATAAAAATTAATACATCGAGAGTGAAAGTTATTGCCTTTTGAGCGCAACAGCGTCGATCATCATCATAATGATGATAATAATGATGATGATGATGACGTTGCCGTTGATGCTGATTTCTTTTGATTGGATATTGAAGGTTTACAGACTTAAGTCACGCCAATTTGATTAATACACACATTGTGCAGTATTACAAAATAGTCGAAAGGTGTTATAAGGCTTATGAAATCCGACCAGACCCAGACCCAGACCCAGACCCAGACCCAGACAACTTAGCCATGTTATACAGTCTTAGGAACACTTGGCGAAAAAAGGTCGCAATGCTAAAATTTTAGCGCTTTTTTTTTTTTAATGGCTAAAACTTAATTGTTAAATTTTATAAAGTCACATTCGAGAGCGCAATCAAAAAAAAAAATGTGAGTCAACTTTCGCTTTTATAGCACGCAAATCATGAGGGCAAATTTAGATGTTTAAGCCCAGTTTTAGTATAGACAAATAGATAGATTAAAAGAGATGGAGAGAGAGAGGGAGGGGTGAATTAGAGACAATTGTGTGAACCAATGTTGGATTGCAACCCTAAAACATAGTAATTTGTGTGTGTGTGTGTGTGTGTGTGTGTGTGTGGGGGATGTGCGTTAGAAACAAACCTGTGTCACTTTGGCTACTTCTAATTTGTATAATTTCGAGAGCCATCAAGTTGAGTGGAGGACGGAGTTAGATCCAGCGGAGTGGAACTCACGACTGTCTGACCAACTGACCGTTGAAAATTGAAATTGAAAATTGCAATGGCCACTGAAGAAGAAAATTGCAATGCAAACGCAAAGAAAATAAAAAACGCAAACTGAAAGCATTTCCACTTATTTTACTTCTTTTTTTTTTTTTTTTTTTTGCTTACCATTGTTTTAATTTTGATTTGTGACAATTCACTTTGGGGATGGTTCAGTGATTTTGGCTTTGGCCTTGGGAAAGCTATCTTAGTAGAATTGTTGGCTATAAAATATGACCAGGCCATTTTCAAGGTTTTTAGTTGATACGCAAACGCTTCAGCGACATGTACCGTCTGAGCCTTCTCTTCTGCCTGCACTGCGTGCTATGGCTCCTCACCAGCGCCCAGCTGGACAATTGCAATCGGGAATCCCCCACACTACTCTGTCGCGGCGAGAATGCCCTGAGGAATGTGCTCCGTAATCTAAACAAAAGCGACAAGCCACTGATTATAATGCGAGGACTTGAAATTGTGCCACTTAACAATGAAAGCACTGTGAATGAGTTGGAGGCGCCACACTCGGCAGATGGGGATGCAACATTGCTTGGCTGTCTGGCAACATATTTGCGAACGCATGAGCTCAACTTAAAGCTGGCCGATTTGCTGGAGGACACAAAGGATGGCCAAGTGGCAGGTGTGTTATGCTTGTTGGCCAAGTTGGCCAAGTTGCCACTTGACAATTCAATTTGCTAGAAAAAAGTTTATAATAGGATTATGACACTTGCCGCAGTTTTTGTCTGTAAACTGTGGCAACCACAAAACCATTGACCATTTTGTGTGTGTAACAAAAAATTTTAAAAAAAAGTTTGTGGAAATTTAAGAACCAAGTTTATTTTTCTCTTGCCATGGATATTATTTTTTATGTGGTGTTGTGTATATTCCGGAATGACTCCTTTTTCGAAAGTGAATTTATATTCTTAAACAGTGTTCATGTTAACTACTGAATTTCCTATAGTGATTTAAATTCATGTCAAAATCAGGGTTACAAAAATATGTTCCGATTCCAATTCTGCTACGCAAAGTATACAAATTCTGCTCAAAAATCTGTTATTTTCACAAACGCCGTTCGGCGAACTCAGCTCTGTCATGTTGTGTAATAATAAATAAAAAAAAATAATAATATAAAATTCTTTCTTGACAAACACTTTACCCAATAAAACAGTTAAAAAGATATACTAAAATTATCCAAAATTAACTTATTGAAAAAAAACTTATCTTCGCCAAAAATATGGCTCAACAATTCAATAATAATACTAAAATAACAATAGCAAATATGTAAAAAAAAAACATTTCAAAATAGAACTGTAAAAAATGAAATTTATTATTAATTACTTTTGCATATAAATTAAAAAATATTTACGAAGAAAAACATTTGCTTGACATGCGAAAATAAATGTTCTTTTTAGCATATATTTTCCAATTTAAGATTTAAGCCAGAAAGAAGCAGAATTTGGTTATTAAAATGAATTTAGGGTCATTCATTAGCTGGTTGAGCACACACTGAGATTTATGCACTTGACCCTAACCCAGTCTCATTAAAATGTTATTTCCACTCTTCGCAGAGGGACGGAAAAAGGACAAAGGACAGGGCATGCTGTTGGCCATGGCTCTAATGTTTGGCAAAATGATGGCGGTGCTTGGACTGGGTGGAATTGGGGCGCTGGCCATGAAGGCGCTGGGTGTGGCCATGATGGCACTGATGATGGCCGGCGTTGTTGGCCTCAAGTCTGTGGCACAGCATGGCAACGAGTCGAGCCACAGCATCTCGTATGTCACCGGCGAGGGGCATCATCACAAGAGGCGCCGCCGTGCGGCACGCCAACTGCATGTGGCCAAGGAGCAACCTTTGGCTTATAGGTCTTGGCCGATTTAAAGTTAACACAATTCGCATATTTTTGTTATCATTTAGGTTTAACTAATTTATTATGACATGCAACACCACAAAAAAAAGGGGGCAGCTTGTTTAATTTCTCAAAGGGAATGTGGGTGGGGGGGGGGGGTTCGTTGCATTCAGAGTTGATTCTTTGTTCGACACTCGTCGTCGCAACAATGTTTGGTTTGGTTTTTTTTGTTTACTTCAGTTTCAGTTAAAGTTTCAGTTTCAGATGCTGATGCCTTGGCTGCTCTTCGTTTTATGAAATTGGTGAAAGTTTATTTCAGTTCAGCTCGCATTGTGTTGCCACCAGCAACAACAACAACAACAACAACAACAACAACAACAACAACAACAGCAACAACAACAACAGCAACAGCGGACAATCAACCTACTCACAGCAGCCACACTCGATTTGTTGTTGTGCCTGCTTCAAATACCCTTCTTTCCATTGGCATATCAGCTTTGACAATGCACATTTTAACATTATTGCTTTAAATTGTAAACTCGAATTTAATTTCGAATTTAAATGTTGAATTTTTGCTTATAGCTCAACCAATATCGCAAAGGGAATCAGTTTAGAATTGGAACTGTTTGACATAAAATTGATATAATTCCCATGCTCAGCCTGTAATTCCCAAAAAAAAAAAATATATACTTAAAACGTAAATTTCTCTAATTGGTGAAAAATTACGCATTTTTAAATTTTATAATTAATATGTGTAGAACGGACTTTAAATTGTTAAAAAAAATTCGGTACCTGAGTAAATTGTTGCCAAAGATAGTTTGAATTTTAAACAAAAACTTAAAGCGTTACATTTTCACTTAAAAAAAAAAACTTAAAATATTTAAGTTAATAATTCCACAAAATTTACACTTCGAGTTGCCAATTCAATTTATTAGAGTATTTATTAGTCAACTAAATTCAGTTTTCTTGCAGCTTTGCCATGTTTATTTTTTTTGGCTTTTTTGTCATAAATTTCCGAGTTAGTTTTTTATGCTGTGTATTATCTCAGTTGTGGCTGCAACAGATACGCATATGCCATAATCAGTTTGTCAGCTGAATTCTGGGAGGCGTTTCAGATTTCAGATTTCTGATTTTGGATTTAATATTTTCCGTTAAATTTTGGATTTTGTAAATTGGATTTGCATATTGCCACAGTTGGTTTTTTTTTTTTTTTTTTTTTGTTCAACTTTCACTCTATTTTGGCAGCGAACGCAACGGTTCTTTTTGTCGGACAAGCCTGCGCAGCAGCAGCAGCAGCAGCCGCAGCCACAACTAAATCGTAAGTGCCACGGGCAACAACAACAACAACAACAAGCAGAGATAACGGCAATAACAACAAATTACTGACATGACAGACCTACATTTTGTGTTTTGGCCACGCTGCGTTCTGTTACACAATATCAATTAAAGCCACAACCGGCGCAACCGTCGACGGGGCACCTGAAAAAAAAAACCCGTTAAGCTCTTAGGGCCGCAGGGACACCTCTTCTTCGTTTAACTCTTCTGCTACCACTGCTTCTTCTTCTGCAACATCTCTTACCCCCCCTTCTACCAATTGAGCGCAACATGCTCTACCTTGGCACTGGCACTGACAGTGGTAAATCTACCACAAACAGTGCCCCGCAACTGCCACTGCCACCGTCTCTGCCAGTGACTGTGCCACTGAGTGTGGCTCTGACTACTCCGGTAGTGACTTCTACCGCTGCCGCTGCTGCTGCCGCTGCCGCTGCCCGGCGGGCCGTTAACTTTCCCTTTTAAACGACTTTTTACGCGTTTTTCGTTCGCGTTTTGAGCTGATTTTGTGTGTGTGTGTGTGTGTGTGTTGGACTTGGCATGAGTTTGACTTTGGCCAGCGTCTGCTCATTAAATTATAAAATCGGTTCATATAAAAGCGAATTTTGTTGTTTTATAATTTTATTTTTATTTATTTTTTTTTTTTATATGATTCCGGCGAATTGTTCGGTAGTTATTACCCCTGTTGTCGTTTATGTAAGTCTGAGTGAAATGAAATCAAATTGATTTTCTAAAAAATTCAGTCTTTGATTTTTTTTTTTTTTTATGACAGACATTGTTAGTTGTTTGTCAGTTCATCAGTTGACAATAAAAATAAAAAAAAAATCTGTGAACAGATGATGAGCAACGTGTCTGAATGTTGCTGGCTGCTGTTTGTTGTTGTTTTGTTGTTGTTGTTATATTTGTTGCTGCTGCTGCATAAATGAAAGTTCATAAAGAAATTAGCTGATTAATCGTCGTTCGATGAGCTTGGAAAATGACCAAAGAGCCAAACCGTCCATCGAAGCGGCTAACTGAAAGTGTCACGCAGCCTACATTCAGTCAGCCCACACACACACACAAGCACACACAAACACACACACACACACAAGCACACACACACACAACACACTCACACACACACACACAACACACTCACACACACACAGCTTCCACAAATTTCACTTTTCAATGATGCTGACGACGCTTCTGCTGCCACTTTGCTCTCGACTCTTGGCCAACAGCTGAGAAGCTGAGCAGCTGCCGTTGCTGCCGCTGCTGCTGCTGCTGCTGCTGCTGCTCCTCGTTTCACATGTAAATTAATTTTTAACCCAAATACCGCAAATTCTTTATACGGTTTTGTTGCGACTCAGTTTTTGGTTGACACAGCAGCAGGTCAGCTTGAAACAGTCTGAAACAGTTTCGCCTTCTTTTTTTTTTTTTTTTGTATTTTTCTTTTTTCATTTTCATTGCCCTTTTTTGAATGTATTTTTTATTATTATGCAAATTTGCTTACAATTCAAATGACCATAAAAATGGAGAATAAGATTAAAGTTTATTAAGCATATTTAAGGTTTTTGTGAAATTTTTACCATTTTCTTTTTATTTATAAGCGGCTTTGTTGTTGGCGTGTTTTTTTTTTTTCTCTCTTTAAGGGATTTGGTTTTGTTAGCATGTCGATTAAATTTGCATCTTGTAATTAATCGTCGACTAACGGTAAATTAATTAAATGACTTTGTTTCTTGTGTTATGCTGTGTAAGCATCCCATATTTATTTGAATTTAAATTTCAACAGTGATGGAATTGTATCATTTATTATTATCACAAAAATATATTATGGAATCAATTTATATGTGGGTATTTTAATATGCACATTTTAATCGATTCGCATTTGCATTCGCATTCGCAGAATTCCAAAATGATTCCCTCACATTGCATCATCCCATTTCACTTTTCATTTGTTGTCATGTTCCGCAATGGAACCCCACAAAAAACATTTTTTTTTTTCTTTTGAGGCATCCGAATGCAAATTGAGTATTTGTGTATAGTTGGTATCTTTACCTGTAAATCTGTTGTTAAGGGGTATTGTGTATCCATTGCTATGGCTGCTGTATACACATATATATATATATATATATATATATATATATATGTGTATATAGATGGTTTACTTCTGTCTGACCACGACTTTCTCCCGAGAAATTGTTGTTATTTATTCATTAAATTTTTGCTTCTGCTATTGTTGCTCCTCCTTTGCTGCCGCTTTGGAATTGCCCTTGTTGATGTTCTCGTTGTTGTTGTCGTTGTTGTCGTTGTTATTATTGTTGTTGTTGTTGTTGTTGTTTTTATATAAACACACCTACAAAATATTTTTTGCATGAGGCCTCAATAACAAGCGACACAAAAATTTAATGCAAAATCAACAAGACAAATAATATATAAGAAATTTGAAATATTTACTGCTAACGGGAGACTGTAAGACACATTAACACACACACACACATACACATACACACACACATACACGCACATACCAACGTAGTCACAATGTGGCAATTGATTGACAAAACTGAAAAAAAGATGTCAGCAAACAATGTGAAATATTGCTACCAAATTGATCGCACCTGAAATTATTTACCTCTGCCGTTTGCCTGTCATTTGGCCAGCACACGGTACATTAACGGCACCGTTAACAGCCTCCCCGCCTCCCCATGCCCTCTCTCTCTCTCTCTCTCTCTGTCTCTGCGGTCCCCATTAAAGCCAATGGCAACTGAAACGAAAATCTTTTCTAATTAGTCGCCAGATTTTAGTGATGCAAAGATTTTCCCCCAGTTTCTAATAGTCGCTTTTTTTTGTTGTTGTTGTTGTATATGCAAATTAAGCAAACCAAAAAAAAAAAAGGCAAAAAACTTTCTCGACCAATAACATTTGAAACTTTAATTTAATTCAAATACTTTGTTGAAACAGCTTGAGCCCAAAAACTGTAAAATTCATCCAACCAAAAAAAAACTATCCACAGCAAATGACAAATGACAAATGACACTTCAGATCCAATTTAATTCACAATGAAAGTGAAAACATAAAAAAAAACAGAACTATTCAACTATTTATAAATAAATTGCTATCTGCAAATATAACATATCAAAAGTAAAAAATTAAAAGTGTCACATCGGATTATTTATTACATGTATTCATTCAAATTAAACAATTTCAGTTAACTGTTTTCTCGAATGATGAATTTAAATATCCGAGCCTGAAATAAAGAATTTTAACCCTGCTTTTTGTTTTTTGTTTAATATGATTTCTTCAACAGAATTATTCAGTTGTCAATACCATTTAATGTCAGTTATCTGGCGCTAATTTGTAATAAATTTTGTCTGCGCTGTTTTAAACGTTTCAAATGAAAACGCATTTATTTTACAAAAATATATTAAAGCGCATTTATTTTGAAAATATATTAAAGCATGCTTAACTAGTAAATAAAAGCAATGCTTATCAGAAAAAAGGAATTTGGCATTTGCCACTGATGTAATATGGCCTGCAGCAGACATATTTATTTTCTTGTGGCGCGTTAAATCACTTGGCAAAAATTTGTATGATTGAAGTGCATTGGCAATTTGCTAAATGTGGCAGGCGGCAACGCCGCGAAATTCAGCAACGCTCGAAGCTCATTCATAAAATAAGGCTTTAAAACTTCGACGTCTGTTTTTTTGCATGAATGGACAGCAACAGCAACAGCAGCAGCATAAAATTTAAGGCTCATGGCTCATGGCTCTTGGCTCATTGCTCTGGGCACTTGGCTTTAGCTGTTGGCCAGATTGATGGCGCTTACTGCGTGAGCCAACATACATTTTTGAGTAAACGGATGTAGGTGTGCTGCTGTGTGTGTGTGTGTGTGTCGAACTCATTTGCATTTGAATGTATGACGATCGCAACTGCTCTGGTGAAAATCGAAAAATGAAATTTCAACGATTCTCCATCTCTCTCTCGCTCAGTCCATCTCTGTCTCTCTCTCTCTCTATCGGATGCTGCTGCGCCTCTTTGCGTTACGAAATGTGTATGTGATTTTTAAGCGTTTTACACTTTTACCGTTACATGCGCCCCATTGACGTCACACACACACACAGACAGACAGACAGACAGACGCATAGCTTGGCCAAATTGAAAGCTGATTAAACTCTGCCTACAAATTACTCATACGCCCCATCGTCGAGTTGCACGTTCGGACGGATGAATCAGTGGATTTCATAAGGCGCCTTCAGATCCGTTTGACAATTCGACGTTGCAACGTATTGGGTATCGCATCTGGTATCTGACTGCCTCTCGCATTCACCTTGAAACGGAAGACAAAACAAATGGCAACCAAAAATAGGCAAAACAAGAAAGAAAAAAAAAACAGGCGTCAATTGCTGAGTCTTACCACAAAAACAATTTGGCCAAGCGTGTGCAGAGCGTGAATTTGGGTTTTTAACGCTTTAACTTTAACTTCATCATCTATGTTTATATATATATATATATATACAATATATATATATATTGGTATGTTGCAGATGGTCCGAGCTCTCATATCCGTTATTGTTTGCTTTGCGTGTAATTTCTCTTTCATTTCACTTGAGCAATTGAAGCGAACGCTTATTTGCACTTTTGCCAAGCTCAAATTGTTGTTGGCTAATATGTCACAATTGCCAAGTCTGTCAATTTATCTGATTATGCCCACAGGGAATGCGATTTTCACTTGACTGCTTCGCCAGAACGTGCTTATCATTTATTGCCGTTACGCATTCAACAAAATGACAGTGAAAAATAAAGTTATTAAAAAAACAAAAAAAATCAGAAATTCGTTTAATATATATATTTTTTTCTTTTAAGGAACAATTTCTTTACAGAATTTTTTGTTCTATATTAAAAAGTCGTTCTTTTGTCATTTTATAATTATGAAATTATTTTTTTTTATTCTCAAAATTCTTAATTTAAGATTTTCTATTCTATATAGAAAATGTCTTCATCAGCATTCGCAAATTATGAATTTTTAGAATTAATTTTTTCTGAGTAAATTATGATATTGTGTATCATCCCATTTCTTTAATTACCTCATTTGCATAATATTAATCCAAGATTATGTTATATAATAATAAAAACCACCCAACAGCAAAAAAAAAAAAAAAACACACTCAACTATGAAGTCACGAAAATGAAAATAATTTTAAGGCGTGCACATGCAATGAACACAGAAAAAAAAGGCACGCCCACCTGCCCTGTGCTAACACCCCTGACACGCACAGAGGCAGAATACACATAGACAGAGGGGATGGCATTGGGTCCAGGGCAAGAAGGGGGGGTCCAAAGAGTAACAGTAGTATGAAAATACATTTTAATACACACAACTTTCATTTCTTGCGGCCAGAAAAAATGACAACAACAAAAGTGAAGATAAACGAAAACAAAAACAAGAGCGTTCAAAAAATTAACAAAAGCATCAGCAGAAGAATATGGCCCCTGCAGGGATGGGGAGGGGTGTAAGTTAAGGCTTAAGCACTGCGCAGCACCTGTTTATCACCTCATGTGTTGTAATCTGTGTAGTTTCAACCAATAACAATAACAATAACTCAACGAAGAATGCTACACGCACACACAAATCTGTGACGTTGTGAGTGTGTGTGTGTGAGAGTGGACGCTGCTGAAGATGAGCAGAAAATCATGTATAAGTAACTTTTGAAGTGTGCATGTGTGTGTGCGCGTGAGAGACAACCTTGGCGCTAGCTCTCTTGAAACTTTCTCGCGACTGCGTTAAGCCCTTGTGCAGCCGGCGTCGCCGTTAACGTTAACGTTTAAGTTGACTTTCTTTAATGCGGAAGCGCGTGAGCATTTAGCGTTGGCGTTTGCAGCGCTCTTGCGCTCATGCCTAATGCGACTTCTAAGAAGAGATGATGCTGCTGTTGCTGTTAGATCTACCTCTCTCTCTGTCGCTCTCTCTTTTTGTGAACAATCAGTCGCACGTGTAAGTTGCTTTCTTGTGGGGAGCGGCCTTTTGATGGGTGCCCTCTCATATTTCATATGCGCTGCTGCTGCTGCTGCTGCTGCGTCTGTTGTTACTGCTGCTGCTGCTGCTGTTGCTGCTGTTGGCGCTGCCTGACCAATTGTTTCGTTCTCTTTCTCTCTCTCTGACTGTGTACTTTTTACATAATTTGACGTTATGGCGTCGAGTCGTCGTTGCGTCCGTTAGGTTGGAAACTCTTTAAAAACAGCCTGACAGCGTCGAAAAATTATCAAACCGCAGCTTGTTCCATTCGAATGAACACACCAGTGATTTCGGTGGTGCTTAACACAATCAGTTTAGTTCAAAAGAAACAAACAAACAGCAAAACCATGAAGCACTTCATTGCCACCGCTTGTGTCCTTCTTCTACTGGCATCATCCGGCATCTCCGCCGATCCTCTCAAGGCAGCCGCCAACAACGATGAGCAACAACAGCCGGGCGTATTCGCCAAGTGCCTGGAGGCTGACTCAATCTCGTGTCTACAACTCACGGTACGGATTAACCCAAAAAAAATAAACAAGGATTAAATATTATATAAGAACAACCAAAAAAAAAAATGTGTGGCACAGTGAAAGTGAAAATCAATATATATATATATATAATAATTGATTACTGACCGACTCAACAAGTGAAAGAAAGTCTGAACTGCAAAATGCAATAAAAGTAAAAAAAAAAATAAATACAATCTGCAAGTGCAAAGGATGAAAGTGTGCTAATCAACCCATTGGAATATTTACAATGATTGATGATAATTGATAATAATTATGTTTAACTATGGTGAACTAATTGAACAACCCTCGCTAATTTGTGACTTCCCCTTCTTTCTTCCACGTGTCTCTTTTTCCACTCCCAATGCAGCTCTTCCGCAAGGCCAAGTCCATCTTCGATAATCCCGCCATCGAAATCTTCGGCGGCGTCTCATTGGTCAAGGCCAATGAAGGACGTCAGGGCAAATCGCTGGACAACTCCCTTGCCGTTGAGGCCGCACCCTCCGTTGAGGCCCGCACCACCGAGATGGGCAACTATTTCATGGACAACGCGAAGAGCTTCTTTGCCGAGCGTTCGCTGAACTTCAACTTTGCCAATGCCGCACGCAGCGTTGCACGCGCCATTCCCGATGACATCAAGGCCGATCTGCGTGAACTGGTTGTTGAGTCGCGTACCCGCAAGAAGAAGCTGCTGAAGAAGTTCCTGCCCATCCTTTTGGGTGTTGGCGCTAAGGTTGCCGTGCTCGGTGTTGGCGCCATCATTGGTCTGTTCTTCATGGCCAAGAAGGCTCTGATTGTCTCCGTGATTGCCTTCGTTCTTGCTCTGGCTGCTGGTGCTTCCAGTGGTTTGAGCCGTCTCGGCGGTTCCGGCGGATCCGGCGGTGGTCTGCTCGGCGGTCTGGGTGGTCTATTCGGTGGCAAGAGCTCCAGCTCCGCTTCGGTCAGCTCTGGCGGCTGGTCATCGGGCGGTGGCTCCTCCAGCGGTGGCTGGTCTTCGGGCGGCAACTCTGGCTGGGATACGCATGGTGCCTACAGCTCACCAGTGGCCCAGACCATTGCCTACCAGGGCTACAAGCAGACCAGGCGGTAAGCCATTTTGGGCATCCAACCCACCAAAACTGAAATCGATGAGTGACAAGGAGAGACAGAGAACATTCGCTGCTAAAAAAAAAAAAAAAAACACACGCACACAAAATGATGACAATTTTTTTTGAATGAATGTCTAAACATATATATATATTTATATTTATTTATAAATTATTTATTTTAATTTATTTACCTAAAAACGTGAACGAGAGAACGGGGGCAAGGTGCAAAACAAAAACCCACCACACCCCCCCTACAAAAAATATCAAAACAAACACCAATTAAATGCATTCCCTAAGAATGCATCTCTCAGCAATGAGAGAAAACCGAGAAAAAACACCAAACAACAGTCAAAACCAGTCAACACCAATACCACCACCGAACTTCACATTTCATCAACACACCCTACAACAATCTATACACACCCTAATTTCACTCTTCTTCTTCTTCTTCTTCTACAACTGTAATTTCAACTAAACTGTACTTTTTTTCACGGCTTCACTTTGGTTTATGTGCACAAAATGCTTGAAACTAGTCGCGCCCATAAATCGAAGGCAAGTCACTGTTTGCTCAAACTATCCTCAATCTATCAATCTATCAATCTATCAATCAATCTATATTTCAATCTATCAATCTATCTATCTATCTATCTATCTATCTATGTATCTATCTACTGTCTACCTCTGTATCTGTATCTGTATCTTTATCTGTATCTAAATCTGTGTTTTCACACATTTACCGCAAAAAGAAAACTCTATATCAAAATGCTGCTACATCAAAGAATCAAATAATAATTCCGAAAATATATAAAAAAAAAAAAAATATCACAAATCTTTTCATTTCCCAACCATTTGCATTTTTCAGCCATCACTCATACGCCCCATTGTCTGCGATTTGCATTTTGCCTTGCGACTACGAAACTTTCATCTCATTTCATTTCTTCATTCTTCATTTGTTATCAACACTCAAAAATCGACAAAAATGTTTTCTAAAAAAAAAAAAACAAATTTCACCCACTTAAATAATTTTTTTTTGTTAATCTTCATTTTCACTGCACTTCTCCGCAGCGCCCGTCTCTCGCTCTCTGAATCGTTATAAAATGTGCAGAATACAACAAAAGCAATTTGCTAAAAAATAAAACAAACATTTTGCTACGCGCATTTTTTTTTTTTTATTATTTATTATTATTTTTGGGCACATTCAAAAGCGGTTCGCTTGATGCAACAACAATGGCCGCGCATGTTTTGCACCTGTCTGCTGGCCATTATATTCTGAAATTGGGCATTGTTTGCTGGCCGAGGTGCTAAACAACAAAATTGAAGAAAGTTCGAGACGCCTCCGAAAAACGGCGACGCAACAAACGAAAGAGCCGCAAACTTTAACTAACTGCAGGTGGCAAACGGCACTTTAGGGCCAACTGGCTCCACAGCGATTTACTTATGAATATGACCCAGTTAAGATGGGTTGCGCACTTGGCCGATACCAATACCAATACCAATGCTGATGCCGCAGCCTCAGTCGATGTGCTGTGCGTCTGCCATTGCCCTTAACTGCTGTGCTACGTGCCTCTTGCCTCAAACTTCAGCTTCAGCTTCAGCTTTGGCTTCAGCTTTGGCTTTCTTTAGACAAAAGTCAGCAATTAATGTGTCTGGCTGCTAAGCATTCATTGAGTTTTTTTTCTCCTCTGCTCCTCTGCTCCCCTGCTCCTCTTCTTCTTCATCCACTCAATGCTCATTTGGGCCATCTCATCGCCAACTGTTAGATTTGCTTAGCATTTAACTTTTTGTTTATATATTTTTTTTTGCGGCCGTTAAAAGCGCTATTTTTTTGTATACTTTTTGCTGAGAGTATTTCAGTTTTTCAATGCAGTTTGTTATGTAATTTAAAGGAGACTTTTGCAAATTTTTAGTTGAAGTTAATATAGCCATTTAGCTTGAGTTTTGTTATGGCCAACACATTAGACATTAGGAATAAAATTAAAATTCTTTTCTGGAAAAAGGGTATTAAATCTTCGTCATATTGTAGATAATTCCACTTTGTGGCTTTATAAAGATGACTTTGTGACTTCGCCCAGCATTTGGTTGACTGTTATTTAAGTGAAACTTCTCTATTTATGTTGTTCACGCCTTAAATCGATTGTGAGACACGTTAACAGCATGTCATTTCCCATAGCCCCAATTGTGGGTGTCAGTTGACAAGTCTGGGCGAGATTCTGAAGTGGCATGCCGCCTGTGCTGCGTGCTGCGTGTTGCAGCAGTTATCTATTAGGAAGGGAAAGTGAGTTTACATCGAATTCAAATTAATTTTATAAAGTGCCAGCGTCATGACAAGAAGGCGACTTCAGTAGCAGATGCCACTTTTCATTTCATTGCTGTAATATTTTAAGTTTGTGGCCAACACAAAAAAAAAAGATAGCATGCAAAAAAGCTGACATGCAAATATGTATTGAAAATCAATAAAAAATTAGATATTTGTAAATACAATATCAAACGCTTTCGAGTACCTTAAAGAATTTAAATAAAACCACAGATTGAAATGACATATCTCTAAAGTCTTTGTTAAAGGTTTATTAGAAACCTAATTTTGAAATTATTTGAAAACTATTGAATTATGAATTATTATCGATGATATATATATTTAAAATTTTTTTTTTTTTTAAATGTGAATGACTTGTTAATCTTCACATTGCCTTACGCAGACTTTTATTATTATTATTTCATACCTTTCAAAATTAATGCATCATTGAATAATAAAAAAATCATTTGATAAACAATTAAAATTAATTAAAATTGTGAATAAAAATATAATGTGATGTATGACATTGCATATTTATGCAATAATGCGTAATGTCGGAAATAAGCAATTCAATTTCAAAGGAAATAAAAACTATAAAAAAAATAATATTATTTATTTTATTAGCCAATAAGCTTGATTAAAAACAAATACAAAAAATTTAATAATATTTATTTTATTAGCCAATAAGCTTGATTAAAATCATTGTTTACAATCCAATTCAAGTTATGTCACGAAATGTCTTCGAACATGGAAATCGAAAACAAACAACTAACTTCAGAAATTTTTTTAATAAACTCTTTAATTGTGTGTTACATAAATTGGGTGTTTTTTTTTACTGGGAGCTATTTTATCTATTGTGCTCCCAGCTGTGCTGATAGCTTCTCTACTAATCCCATTTCCAGAACAAATGTCAGAATTATTTTTGGGTTGAGGTTTTCTATGTCACAGAAACTCAAAACATGCTGCAATTAATTATTTAATATAAATAAAAATAAAAATTCATTTCAGCTCTAAAATATCCTTAAAAACAAAAATCGAAATTTATTTAAATATTCCTACACATTTAAGTTTGTTTTACTTAATAAATGCGAGAAAGTTATAAATTAAAGCATAAAACAAAGCTGAACATTTTTGGGCTGCGCTAAAATGTTGGCTTTAAAAATTGAGCAGTTTTCAAGCGCAGTTTAAAGCTTAAAGAAGAAAGTCGATAAAGCAGAAAGTTGAACTTTCACAGGGCTGAAACCAAATTTCTTTGAGCTGCCGCTTAAAAGTAGGCAATTTTTGTGTTAACTGAAACCACTTTTAATGCGGTTGAGTGTGGTGTCTTTGAGATTGTGGTTTCAGACACGACTGCAACTGATTGAAAAGCTTTCGACCAAAAACTTGTTGTGCGTTTTCAAATTTCAAATGCGTTGCACGTGCGACATTTTGTTATTGGCCTTTTATGGTCTAAACAACTGTCGCAGTGGCAGTGGCAGTGGCTGTGGCAGTGGCTGTGGCAGAGACTGTGGCAGTGGCAGTGGCAGAGACTGTGGCTGTGTTTGTGGTATTGACAGTGGCATTGGCAGAGACGCAGAGTATGATTTAGTTACGCTGTTGTTGTTGTTGTTGTTGTTGTTGTGTTGCCTGTTTCAGTGGTGCTATTTGGAGTTGCTTTTGCCTCGTGCGCTTTTCCGGTTTGCGGTTTGGCGATTTGGCGATTTGGCGGTTTGCGCATGGGTCAATGCACACTTTACGGATTTGGATTTAATATGCTGGCCATTTCACTGCGCCGCCAGCCAGGTGTGTGAAAGTGTTGCAACAATATGCGCTGCTCTTGCCACCATCAGCAGCTTACCAGCAATAATTGAACACTCTTTCAATTTGACATTGAATAATACGCATACACATTAAATATGTGTGTGTGCACACTCCAAATAAACAATTGCATCTGGGCTTGAACTCACCAACTAATATATACACATAATAAATACAAAGAGTAACTGTTTAGTTCACACACACACACACACACACACACAATTTTCGATGTGTGAAAGTTGTCAGTTTGCCACTTTTATTGTCAACAAATTAACAAACAAACGAATCGAAATTAACGAAATGTGCAGCTGATAATATTTAAAATGATGCTGATCATCACAATCATATGCTCATCATCATCATCATCATTATCATCATCATCATCATTATCATCTTCAACGTGATCAGTGATATTGACGTGCGGACAATGGCCATAATGTGCGGCATCTGTCAGCCTGGTTAAAGCGTATCGCTTTTGGCCAAACAAAAGAACAAATCGAGTTAACAACAACCGAAAGTGAAATGCCATTTTTGACCACTATAAGTGCCACGTGTGTGTGGCTGTGTGTGTGTGTCTATGTGTGTGTGTGTGATCATAAAGATAATGACAATTTCTTTAATGAAATGCCTTGAAAGTGAAACCTGTGCAATTAAAAGCAGATCGGGGCAGCTGCAAAAGCACTGACCACGCCCACCTGCCCATCCGCCCATATTTTGGCTTTCGCTTTTTGGCCAGCCAGCTGGTAGATTACACAACTAGTAGGCGTGACTGCCCAAAAAGGCGTAAGGTATTTGCATTTATGCGCTGGGCTTTCTTGTTATCTTGAAATTTTGAATTATGTGAAGCTTTGGGTATAACGACTATTTGATGCTCTCTACCATAAATATTAGAGAAAGAAAAAAAATCTTGGAATTATTTTCTTGTTCGTGTTTAAATAAAAACACAAAGAAAAAATCCTTTTCCATAATAAAAACACAGTTTTATTTTTCTTCATCTATTAAATATTAGAGAAAGAACAAATCTTAGAATTTGTTTATATTATATTATAAAATCACAAAAAAAAACATTTTATTTTTTGTTATAAATTAAAATCATTTTAATTTAATTTAATTTAAACGACTTTCCAAATAAATATATATTTTATAGCAATTTAAATTCTTGTCAACTTTTTCCTTCATTATGTGCTCGACTTGAATAATTATTATTATTTTATTTTTTTTGTTTTTTTTTTTTGTCATTTCTTAAGTGTGCTTGAATAGAATTGTAAAGACCACATTCGAGGTCATTCCAATTTAATTTCAATAGTTTAAGTTTTCTCTCGATAAATATTCAAAAAATTGACCAACACATATATAATTTGGTTAATACCAAAATGATGTCTCACAATGTCTTGCGCTGACATTAATAATGCCTGAATGACTTTATGATACCCTTACTTAAGTATTTTATGGCAGCAGGGTATTCAATAACTAAAACTTGAGCTCGAAAACAAGAAAGAAAAAAAACAACAAAGATTATGATGGGGAAACTCTCACTTTTACGATTATTTTTCTTCTACTTAGCTTTCGGTCGTCATTGTCAGCGACATTGTTGTAGTTATTGTTGTAGTTGTTGTTTATTATTGTAGTTGTTGTTGTTGTTGTGTTTTCTTTTGTTATTAGGGTTGTATGTATTTTCTGTCCCATAATGATTAGACTTTCGCAGTCGCGTCTGGGCCATGTTCGCTTTTAGAGTTAGAAAATAAAGCATAAAGTCAATTTTATGCTCAGTTTTTGTTGCTGATTGGCCCACGGATCACATCATGAAAGTGGTTAACAGCGTATTAACTGTTCACTGTTTGGCCGATGTGTGATTTGGAGCAACACTAAATAGCTTAATTAGAAGCTGTTAGCAAGGGCCAGAAATCATCTTATGTGGGTCACACCTTTCTCTGCTCAATCGAATAATCGCATTAATCGCCTTTGATTTCCATACGATGCGCTGCCCCCAATATGCAGCTGATGTTGATGATGCCTGCGGGTGGTGGCTGGAAAGGGCGACAGAGCTTCATTCATTCAACAAAAGCATTGTGCCCAACCCACCTGACAATCATTTATATTCAAATTATTGTTGGCGGCTTTGCTGGTTTCAGTTTCAGCTATTTTTAGCCATTTACCATTGGCCATTTGCTGTTGCTTTAGCAGCACGCGCTCCTCGTCGCAATCTGCATCACTGTCTCCAATCTCGGATCTTAAGTCTTGATCCGGCGTGGAATCGTAGTACATTGGGAAAAAAAATTTAATATTGCTAAAATTAACTAAAATGTAAGGAAAAATCACTCTAGTATTTTAATAGATATGTCATTCTGAAATTTAAAATTGCTTAATTTTTATCTGCATCTAAATCTACTTTAAGAATACATTGAAAAAATTAATGCCTTTCCAAATTCAAGCAAATAATGTTTAGCATTTCTACAGATGTGTTCCTAAAATATTCAGAAGATATCGGTAAATATTTTTAGTGCATATAAATCAATGTGGACACACAAATTTTTTTTAAATATGTTAAAAACATGCTAAGATAAGTGAAAAAACTTAATAAATTTAAAATTTTGAATTAATATTTTTTTTAAGCTCACTTAAGTTTATTTTCAAATGACAACACAAATTATTCAAGAACTCGAAATACCTAAAATATGAACTAATTATATAATCTGAATTTTAAAAAATAATACCTAAATAGTTAACTCATAAAAAAGTGCATTAAATAAAAATTTGTAATTTGTAAACTTAGAAATATATTTGAAAATATTTTTGTGGGTCTTAAATCAATTACGAATGCTTGCAAAAAATTTTTTCTGAGTGTAGGAATCAATTGTCAGAGTGTGAATTTTGTGGCTTTGGCCATGTTTTATTTAATTATTTTTTTGTTGTTATAAATTTTTGTAGCTGTTTTTGTTGTTGTTTTTGTTGTTGTTGTTGTTGTTGCTGCATTCGCCTGGCCATGTCTCTGTCATTTTTGAATTTCTACCATATCTTTTGGTATGCAGCCTGCCAAACGAGTTGTTGTTGTTGTTGTTGTTGTCAGAGTAACGGCTAAAGAAAGTGCTGGCCGGGGCTGGGGCTGTTGCTCGACTTTGGACTACTCCGTTGGCTGTTAGCTTTTAGCTGTTTATATCCGTTTTAGGTTCGATTTATGCCATTTGATAAATCAAAAAAAACATTCACACAATCAGAAACCCCCAGACCGCCAATACACCAAACTCAACTAACTATGGAGTTCATTCAGCAACATGCAACATGTCGGCCAAATTCACTTCCACACCCCAAAGGCAAACACACACACTCACACACACACACTCACACGTGTTGCTTGCTGAGGTAGAAAAAAAAAATATATATATAAATCTGTAAGATTATAAGAAAAAAAATTTCACTTTCTCAATGCTTATCAGTTATTTATAAAAATGGAATGTTTTCGGCCGTCTCGCACCAAGGATGAATAAAACATGTCCGTAAACGATGTGGCCAAAACATCCAACGAATAAACGTGGCTAAAAGCGTTAAAGGTTTTTCTTCCAAATTATTTTGTTTAATGTTTTTCATATTGATGCTTGAAGATACTTAAAATCGTCTGTGCCCCAAAGCATTGTCTGGGCGTTTAAGTATGAAAATGAAAATATTAAAGAATTTTTGTGAACAACACAAAAAAAAAAAAAACGACATATAAATTCTTGATAACAACTGTTACAAGTATAATTTGAAGTTCCTAAGGGGAAACTCTGTGTGTCATTTCTGGCTTGACATTGATCGATTGTTTGGGTCAACTGCATTCATCTTGCAGATAAATAAGAGACATTTGTGGCTTTTACTTTTGGCAGTGGGCGAAGTGCCAAATAAGCCAAAATAAATTTTGATGTATAGCTTTTAGCATTACTGAGGTCAGGTGTGCAATATACAGCTCGACTTGAATGTGTGTGTGTGTGTAGATTGTGAGTCTAATCCATTAATAGCATAGCGGCGGATGACGGCCTGAATATTGCTGTGGAGTGTTGTCAAACTTCAGCTAATTTAGCTATTGGCCAAATACCTTTCAGCATGCCAATTACTCGTGACAATAACCGCTGCAACAACAACAACAACAACAATAACAACAACAACAACAAACGACAAATTGGCCACCAGTTGAGCGGACTCAAAGTGCCGCAAATTCGATAAATACACAGAAGAAAATACACAAATTATTGCTTTCAATTTACGTCTAAAAATGCCGAACACTTAACTAAATTTACACACAAATAAAAATTTATTTGCTTTAAAATAAATAATTTATTTACTTATGTAGATTATTTTGAAATCAATTTATTATTTAAATATATATTTTTTTTTTGCTTTTATTATGTGCATAACTATAATTTTTTATAGTTGGAGTAAACCAAGTTAATTTAATGAAAATTGACAGTTCACATTAAATAAATTATTTCAAAAAGCGCTTTTTGTTGATTAAATTAGTTAAATTAGTGAAATCGGAATTTCCCAGAAGACTTTACATTTCCCAGAAGAGCTCATTGTAAGTTGGTAACTATTTATAACTTTTTGGGTTGTTAATGAAATTCCAACATAATTATGCCAATGAATCAGTGGATCTGTTCTTAAATTCCATTTACAGCTTGAATTATTCAAATAACAAACAACTTTGTTTGACTATGAAAAAAAAAAAACTGTGTGCAACAAAATTCATGTCAGCCATGGTAAAAAAAATTATTTATATTAAGTTAAAATGATGAGAAATCAACATAAATGTGAGTCAAGTCAGATAATCATAAATTTTTTTTTGCTGTATAATTATTAAAAATAATTTAATTTTTGTAAACAACATTTAAACATTAATAAAGTAAAATTATGTTTAATAAAAAAATGACTTATATTAAAAAGTGAAAGTACCAATTTTATATTTGTAGGAATTTAGTTTATAATTTAAAAATTTTAACTAACACAAAAAACCGTTTTGTTTTAAGAAGTAAAAGTAAATTTGTTATATTTGTAGTAATTTCATATTTATAGTTGCTAAAGAAATGTTGACTGTGTAGCGCTGCTGCTACAGCTACAGATACATGGAACCTGGGCACGGGACCGCACCCCTTTTAGCGTATATGTAAGAAAGTATGTATGTATGTATTGTATGTATGTATGTATGTATTTCGCATTGGGTCTCGCAGGCCGCGCGAAAAAAAAATAACTTTCACTGAAGCTGATTTAAAGCGGACGCTGCTGCTGCTGCCTCGTATTTGTCGTCTTTGGTGCTCCTGTGAAAAAGGCTTGCTGATGAGAATACACACAACACACACTTTGTTAGCCGCATGCTGCTTGGTTGGCCGTTAAGCAAAAGCCATAAGCCATAAGCCATAAGCCATCAGACATCAGACATCAGACATAAGCCTTAAGCAGTAAGCCGCGCAATCGTGACGAAAAGCCATCAAGTGGCTCAAAAAGTTGCCTCAAAGTGGATGCCAGCCTGGCCATTGACACTTGCTCGGCAGCACCGGACCGCACCGCACCGCACCGGACCGAACCGGACCGGACATGTACACCGGCATCCGCAAGCCCCCTTTGCATAGATGCATGATGCGCTGGTAAACATTGTACTTTCATTTGCTTGACTTGAGATGTTCCTGGAAACCGTAGAAAACACACATGTCGACAATATGTGCCCACACACATGGCGTTCATTTTAAAGTGCAGACAACAACAACAACAAAAAAAATAAATAAAAATGTTTGTAATTAACTCGGCCTACAGCTAAAGACTTAATTATGATTGTTAATTGACCATATTGCTCATGCTCCAATTGAGCAGCCGGAAATACCGTTTGATCAAACCAACATAAGGCGCTCATTTTGAAGTTCATTTCTGATTAGCTGGTTTGATGTTTTGACGGCTTTTGTTTCTGACCGAAATACCAATGAATACAACAGAAGAAAGTTGTACAATGCGGGTACTAGAATTTGGCCTGGTCTTCATCATTATCATACTTGAGTTCGTTTAGTTGGTCTTTTTAATTCACTTAATTTAATTAAGAGACTCGTTTAAAGTTTCAATAAAAAAAAAAAAAACAACAACCAGCTCAAAGTAAAAACGATGAACAATAAAAAATTTCACTTTAAAGAATGCATTGAGGCATTGAAAGCATTGAGCATCCGGCCAGGGTACGCTCCGGTCGACTTGGGCCAATTTCTACAAAGACAGCAAAAGGTTGCCTGACCTGTTACCCCCTACCACTCCCCCCACCCCACCACCTGAGGCAAGGCATCATAAATAATGCAACAGCAACAGCAGCAACAGCATCAAGGGCGTTGCTGCTGCAATTGCGTGAAAGTCGCGGAAGCTGTCAAAGCCTCAATTTTGGACGTTATCCTCCCAAAAAGAAAAAAAAAAAGAAAAAAAGAAAGAAAAAACTGAGAAGAACTGGGCAAACACAGAGTGGAGCAAAAAGCGAAAGGGCTGGCCGCCACACGTGCTCGCGCTGGCCATGGCCTAAGATCGGGCCATAAAAACTGCAACATTTTGGCAAAGTTTCTCAAGACTGGCCAAAAAAAAAAAAAAAACCCTTTCTCTTTCGAAAGAAAGCGTTTCTTTAGACCGTGTGAATTGGCCAATGGAAAATACGAGCAACGCCAAAGAAGTAACTGCAATCGTCGTAGGGCCCAAAAACACAAAACGTTTTTTTTTTTTCATAAATTATGTAATCGAGCTAAGAGCATTTTGTATCTTTTTTATTTGAATTTTCCTTTTTTTTTTTCTTTTTTTTTTCTTTTTTTTTTGTATTTATGGTAAATGTTGCGCCATCCATTTTGTTTACACTTGGCCATCAATTATTCAATCTGTGACTAACCCCACACACTAAACTTACATAAAAAAAAAATAAAAATAAAAAAAAAAAAACTTAGCAACTCAACTAATAATTTATTGAATAAATGCTGCAATCAACATTGTCGTCTATTAACGCTTTTTTTGCATCCAGCTAGCTGTAAATGTTGATTATGTCCGTTGTGTTAGATAATAATTAAATTTGTACCATATGCGTTGGCTGGCCAGCTCCAACTATAACTGTAACTGTATCTATATCTATATCTGTATCTGTATCTGTAGCTGTAGCTGTGACTCTTCTCAGCTGCTGCTGCTGCTGATGCTGCATTATTTGGTGAGGCATCATCATGGAAAGTGAAAGTGTTCAATGTCTCAGTTTTTGTTGTTGTTGTTGTTGTATTCGTGCATTTTTAATTTGTATCTTTGAAGTCGCATCGCATTCGTTGCGAGGCGTTGCTAAAATGTTGAAATATTTATGCTAATGGCCGGTGGCAGGTTTTGGCCGACCAAACGATTACAACAGCCAACGCTAATTTTTTTTTTTTATAGGGAATCACACTGCCTGCCACATCTCTATCTCTCTCAATGTGTGTGGGCCTCCCAGATTGTGTGTTGTTGTTGGTATTCCCAAGCAAATAAAACAATAACTTAGAAAAGGAGAGAAAATGCAATTGGGAATTTCAATAGTTGTTTGCACTACGATTTGCATTATCATAATGATCATAAAATTTTTTTATTTTATTTACACAGTTGCTTTGCACACTTTAAGAGCTTGGCTAACTAATTAAAAAAAAAAAATTATTATTATTCGATATAAATTTATTAAAGTATAAATTTTATTATTTAAACAGTAAATGTTTTGCATGCGATTATTTATTTTTGTATGTTTGGAAGTGCTGAGTATAATGAATAATGATGCATAAATTGATGTCCAGTGATATGTACAAAATGTAGCAATTAAATTGTCATTTACAATTTTATCATTTAAAATTTGATTTAAGTTTTCGCTGAGATGTAAAACTGCTGTGGCAGCAACTTGAACATCAGCAATAGATTTAGCATCGTTGTTGCCACAGCACCCTCACGACAAGTGCTTGAGCCGGCAGTCACGCATTCAGTCAGTCATTCACTCACTCACTCACTCACTCACTCACTTAGTCACTTAGTCACTCACTCAGTTAGTCACTTAATCATTCATTCATTTATTCATTCATGCAGTTTTGTTAGCTTACATTTTGAAGAGTTGCAAAGTTGCACGCGCTTCGGTCACAAGGCGGTGAATGTTGTCTACGAAAAAGGAAAATTAACGTTGAACTTTCTTTTTCTGCTGCAGCAACAACAACAACAACAACAAAAGCAACAACAATAATATAAATAAAATATGTACCCCGCTTCTTGTTTGTTGCTGTTGTTGCTTTATATGTATATTCACATTGGGCTTTTTATGGTCTTTGCCGCTAAAACTCGTCGAACTGTTATGAATTTTACTTTTGGTTTTCATAAGCAAGCACCAAAATCAAAACCAAATAAACCTGTTGCCTGCCACTTTGCCTGCCAGCCTGTCTGTCTGCCTGCCTCTCTGCCTGTCTGTCTGCCTGGCTGCCTCTCTCCCTGCCTCTCTGCCACAGCTGCAACAATAGAACAAGAAGACAATTCCCCATTTTTAAATATCGCTTGACACTGCTGCTGTTGCACGCATCTCTCATCGTTATCTGGGGCCGCTGAAATGCAGTGAAAGTGTCGTTTCTCATCATTTCTACAAACAAGCTGAAAATTACAACAAAAAAACAAAACTCTAACTAAAAGTTAATTAAATGTCAAATAATTCAGCACATTGCTTCGAGCAATGCCCCGTTGCAAGATTTGCAACCCTATGCAACAGCCTCACGCAATGCGTGTGCAACAGTAATCATTGCCCCCCCCCCTACCACTTACCCCTGCCGTTCACTCGTGTTGCATATGAAATTCGCTTTCACTGCCTGCTCTGGAAAAGCATTTTCACACCATATCAGCGCCCCGAAATTTGTAAGCGCATATTCACACATCCATAATACTTTAATTAAGCATGCTCAACACTTTCTGCAGCATGCGGCATGCGGCATGCGGCATGCATCCTGGCCCAAAGTGTTTTTTGTTGCCGCTGGCTTATCAACTCTCTTTTTCCTGATGACTTTCATTTATGCGGCGACTGTGGCGACTCCTGGGCTGCGCTGCTATTTGTGCACTTGTATTTGTCGCAGTGTAACCACTAGCCACTGGTTGGAGTTGTGGCTACTGGACAATATGTTTGCCCAGTCGACTTTCGGCACACTTTGGCCATGCCGGAGAGTCAATAACTCAGACAAGCAGACAGCTATTTATTTTGGCCATTCGTATTTGAACAACGCACACAAATATGCACATAAATTTATGCAGCAAAGGCAAAAATGTTGAACAGTGGAGAGTTGGTCGGTGGGGGGGGGGACGGATGTAAAAGGGCGCACAACAGTTAGCTGCATGCCACACAGAAAGAGAGAGAGAAACACTTGGAGAGATGGAGCAGAGAGAGAGAGAGAGAGAATTGTCGCAACTTTCCCTTTTTTGGATTGAGTGCGATCTGGTTTATGATTATATACGGAATATCTTATTGCTGCTTCTTTATGGCCAATTATTTATTGGTGTGGCCCACATTTGCACAGCCATCGTTGGCTGCTCTTTTATGTAACACAAATTCTAATGGGCACACACGAATACCACACGGTGCAGATGATACCAGACCAGATTGAACCGTTACAGGTGAACCAGTGAACGGTGAACGGTGATCGGTGATCGGTGGCAAACATTGTGGCATCTGTTTGTGGCACGCTCTTGACTGATGCGAAAGGGAAATGGCTTTTACTCTAAACAGTTGACGATTAAAATGATTTCAATTTCAATTTAAAAACAATTAAAATTAAAGTTTACGATTGTTTTTTTTTATTTTCTTTTTGATTATGGTAAAAGTGAGCATCAAGTTCCCACAGTGCAACATTAGTCCATGTTGTATCCACAGATTACTTGCCTCAGCTGATTTTGACAATGTTACATGAACTTCAAGCGAAAGCAACGCAGGCTAACAACAAATTACATTAACAATGCTTTTCCAAGCCAAAGCCAAAGCCAAAGTCAGCGACGACGACGACAGCAGCGCGGTTACCGTTGGCTTGCAAAACGAAAGACTTAAGCGAGAAACTTGCACGACCAGTTCTTGTTGGCCGAGGCTGAAAAATGCTTTCGTTCGTTCGGCCAGCAACAGCAACAGCAACAGCAGCAGGTCGGATGAGTGCATGCCGCCTATATAAATTGTGCTGGGCCATTGGGAAATTGTATCATTTCATCCTAACCCGTCAAAGCAGCAACACAGCAGCCAACAGCAGCGTTGTGCGCCGTTTGTGAGCTAACCAAAAAAAAAAAACAAAAAAAAAAAACACAAATAACCAAAAGAGAAAGTGCAACGACAAAAACTACAAAGTCAATTTTTGTGTTCGGTACAAAACAACAATAACAAAAAAAAAACACAGTGCGCCCTCAAAAGGACTATACAACAAGAACATAAACAACAACAACAACAACAACAAGTGCAACAAAACATAAAACAAATATGGCAAATAGCAAAGTTATTTTCGGTGTCTTGTGTTTGGTGACGCTGTCCGTGGCACTCCCAGCTGAGGAAACACGCGGCCATGCCCGCAACGCCATCGGCGGCAGCGGCGACAATGACATTATGGATAGCATCTACAGCGAATGCCTCCGCAAGGATTCCGTTTCGTGCGTCAAATACAAGCTGTTCAACTTTGTCGACAAGGTGCTGGGCGTGCGGGATCAGTTCGCCCTCACTGAGGGTGTGACTGTGGTGCGCTCCTCGGATGCACCCGTGCAGGAGGCAGCACGTTCCATTTCGGGCGATGAGTCGTTCGAGTCGTTGGCATTGAATCGCATCAGCAGCTTCCTCAACACGCACACCATCAAGGTCGAGCTGAAGGGTGCCGATATTGTGCAGGCGGTGAGCTCAACTGGTCGCGCTTTGGAGGATGCTTCCGAATCGCTGTTCGGCAGCAATGATCCCAATGCGCCCGAGGAGAGCCGCGGCAAGAAGAAGAAGGCCGCCAAAATCTTGGGCCCCATTCTCGCCCTGGTCGCACTGAAGGCCGCCGCCCTGTTGCCATTGCTTTTGGGCGCTATTGCATTGATTGCTGGCAAGGCTCTGTTGATTGGTAAGATTGCTCTGGTCCTCTCAGCGGTGATTGGCCTGAAGAAGCTGCTGTCGCAGGAGAAGCACGTCACCTACGAGGTGGTCGCCCATCCCCATCACAGCAGCAGCCATTCGGTTAGCCACGGCAGTGACTCCTACGGCAGCGGTTACAGCGCCGATGCGGGCGCCTCATCGGCTTCGTATGGCAGCAGCGGCCATGGTGGCTGGGGACGTTCCATTGATGCCCAGGATCTGGCCTACTCTGCACAGAAGCCACAGGCTTAAGTCACACAAGTCACACTCACACATGAAGATGAACCACCCGGATGAACCACAACAACAACAACAACAACAAAAAACGCACCACTAACCAGCAACCAACTGTTGAGCGATCTTCCGCTCAGAGACGGAGATGGAGAACACATATAATATTTATTGTTCGTTTTAATTAATTTATTAATATAATTTATTTTATTTATTTTCCGCACACACAAAAAACACGTGACAAACGCGTGACACACAAAACAACTGGAAAACTAAGCGAAAAAATGAAACGCAACAAAAAAAAGAAACAAAAAAAAAAACACAGATCATAAAAAACAAAAAGACAAAAAGACAAAAAAGACAAAAAAGACATCGTAGCGAAAAGAGAAGAAGCAGAATGCTGAGTGTGCTTGCATTTAGTTATGCTTAACCAATACATACATAAAAAAAAAAATACCACACAGATACTTATAAAGCTAAAGTTAAGTTTGTAAAAAATGAACAACAAAAAAAAGCGAGAGTTAAAATCGGTACCTTATGCAAAAAAAAAAAAAAACACGTTTCAAATACTCAAAATATAAGCCCAGGCGGCGACTCTGTGCAGCGTTTAGCCTTTGGTTCTTAGCTCGCACACACGCACGCACACACACATGCACACACTCATACACACACACACACATTGTATCTATCTATCGATTCTCTACAGCTCGAACACATCTTACATTATCTGTCCATTATCTATCCAACTACGACTTCTATCAAAATATCTACTATCCCCATCTAGAGACTATACCAAAACTTTGTTGGTTGCCATGCAACACATCTGACTATCTAACTAATTAATGCTATACTCTTACTCTACACTACTATACACTATTCTACACTACTCTACACTATTCTACACTACTCTACTTTACTCTACTTTACTGTACTTTACTGTACTCTACTGTACTTTACTGTACTCTACTGTACTTTACTCTATTCTATTCTATTCTATTCTACTCTAATCTTTACTCTTCTGTAACTATCTACATGCAATTCTAGTCTTACATTACGACACCAACAACAACAACAACAACAACAAAACAGCTATAGCTACAGCAACAACAACTACTACTAGCTTTAAAAAAAACAACAACAAAAAAACTAGCTCCTAACATCTATCAGTATCTTTTCGAGACACACATTTATATATCCTATAACTGTCTATGAATCTATGCAATTTCGAGTCATAGTTTTGGTTACATATTCGCCATAACTTGCCATAGTTTTCTTGCCTAATGCACACAAAAACTCGAATTAAATTTCGATTTTAGCTTATCTGAAAACTTGACTTTAAAAAAATTTCCGATTTCCACTCAAATTCTTTCAAAACTTTCTTATTTCATTTTGCACCTTCTCATGCTGCTCTATTCATCTCTCTCTCTCTCACTCTCACACTCTCTCTCTCTTTCTCTCTCTCTCTTTTTTTCTCTCATATTTTTCTCTTCATATCTACATCTTTCTCACGCTCTCACATTTTAAACTTCTGCTGCTGCTGCTGCATTTTCTGTCACTTTCTAACGCTCCACTTTCGAAGCACACACACACACACACACACATCGCACCGTACGTTCTCTGTAACCATAGTTCACTGTAGGCATTTTATTTTACATATATATTCTGTTACTCATCACTTACATACTCTACTCTGATGTACATATGCGACTTGGTTGATTTTGCCACAGTTTGCCAGTTGTTTCGTTTGTTTTTTTGTTTTGCATTGTGATTTAAATTTATTTTTAATGCATTCTTAAAAATATTTGTTTAAATCACTTTCAAAGCCGAAAGCTGGCCGAAAGCGCCAAGTCGCCACAGAGCTGATTGTCAACTTTACTTTAAATACACACACACACACACACACACGCATATACAAGATAATATCTTAGGCAGAAACGTACGGCACTTTCACAGCGAGCAGCATAGAAACTGCAGAATTTGGCCAACTCACAGAAGAAGAAGACGAAGACGAAACACAATTATCATAAATCACAAATCACACACAAAGAATGTAAATCTAACAGCATCTTTTCTCTCTGTCATAAATGCATGTCATTAAAAAATGAAGAAAATCAATAAGTACAAAAAAAAATACACAAAATACAAAAAAAAAACAAGCAAACAAACAAACAAACAAACAAAATAAACAAACAACATGAAAATAAAACAAGCAAGAAATAAATAAAAAATAAATCAATGAAAAATCAAAACATGAGTTCGCATCAATATTATTATTATTATTGTTTATGGCCAACAGGTGAAAGCGAAAAGATGAATACATGATGAAATTTTTTTTATTGCCTTTGAGCCAACAACACATAGGTGAGGCTCTGCATAATGGCCAAGCCAAGAGATCAGGTTGACAGATCCATCTTTGGCCAGAATACGAAATGCGAATGCGAATGCGAATTTGCTTTCATATCAAGTGAAATTGATTTTCGACCCAGTTGCCTAAGCAAAATTTTGCCCGTTAAGAGGTGTAAATAATTATGACTCTGGCCAAGACAACAGCAAGTAAAATGTTCAGGCCGAAAGTGTGCCCCGCCGGCTACCGTTGCTCTGGCCAAAAACTGTCGGCCAACAGACAGTGAAAGTAAACATTTAGGTAGCAAAAACAACATCAACAACAACAACAACAAAAACAACACTAAAGACATAAAGTAAATGCATTGAAAACGTGTAGTGAAAAGCTAAAGAAATGCCATACATTTTTTTAGTGGTAAGGGGGGGATGTTGAGGGGGTAAAGAAAGGTTGTCTGAGCCAAATGAAGTCGCATTAATTGTTAACAACTCATTTGAGCAGCAAACTCTTGACCATTTTGACCAGCGCCCCAGCAGCAAACAGAAAACAGCACAAAAAGTCAATTAAAAGTGGGCAACTCTGTGACACCAAAATGCGAGGTAAATGCCACAAAAAAAAAAAAAAAAACCTGTGCAACACCTCACAACTGAGTTGCAAGTAGTATGCGTTAATTGTGTCGAGTCGGCATCATCATTAGAATGTGTGAAAACTGCTGATGAAATTGTGGTTGTAGGCCTCAAAGTGCGCTCAATCGACATGTGCTTCACTTTTTAGCTGCGACATAAATTCTCCACAAACACACACACACACACCTTAAAAAAAACATATATCGTTTAAGATGACCCTTAAAAAAAAACTGAACTTTCTTCTTTCACTCAACTTTATCTGTCGTTTGCTTTCTATATCCTACAACACAAGAAATGTATAAAAAATTGACTGCGAAATCTTTTGTTTTTTTTTTTAACGTTTTTTATTTAATCTTATTAGGTTTTTGTAAAAGTTATAACGGTACAGGGGATTTTTATAGTTGATCATTGCCTGACTTTTTAGTTGACCAACTTGCCCTACGCACTTTTTTTTTATTACATTTTTTACTTGTCTGCTTTTGTTGAGTAACTTTCAATTTGATTTATTTGGGTTGTGTCTAGATTGGTTTTGCAGCTGACCTTGAAGTTGGATTTGCCTTTGAATTTTTATTCGACAGATTTCCAAATCACTAGACGCCCCTTTTCATCAGTTGCATGCCACGTTTTGAATCCATTTTTTATTGTCGACTTTTAAGGCGTTTGAACCTTTTATTTCATCGCATTCAGCTTAATGGCTTAAGTTGATTTCATGGTAAGTTGGATCATTATGGGGTGTTAAATAGCACTTTTCACTTCGATTGGTCAGCGTGTGGGTTATTTTTGGTTATCCTATGCAAATCGTAAAAACCAACTACCAAAAAATGAAAGCCTATCCATGGGATTCAGAGCGAAATACCGTTGTGCTTGCAGCCGCTAGAGAAATGTGGCTGCAGCTGTGGCGTCGCAAAAGAAAAGCTGGTGCAATGGGAACGATCGCTGGCTACCAAACAATTTCACATTCTGAAAACCAGATAAAAAGCCACAAAAATTTACAATAATTCATAAGCCGGCAGCGAATTGCGCACACACGCTCCAATGAGAGAGATAATTCAGGTACGCTGCACGCTGTGCATCATTTTGGCTGCCCAATTTGCAATGTGCACAATTTCACTGTCAACGGACCTCAGGCTGAACCAACTGGATGACATGCTCCTCCGCTCTTTGCTTGCCTCCAAGGGCGTCCAGCAGAGCAAATGTTGAATGCATGCCGAACGAAATGGAAACGAGTTTTGGCTCTCTGGCTCAGAAAGCGGGTCACCAGAACATAGCCAAGAAACAAGACAAAAAAAAAAAACCACAGCAACTGCAACGTTTTTGCATATACCTAAAAAAAAAAAAACAAGACAAGTCGATCGGTTGGCCTTGCTCTGCGCTTTCCAGCCTACATGAACAGAAATCACATGTTTGCTTATAATACTTAATATTAAGCGTTTTTCCTGCCTGTCATCATCATTTTTCCACTCGAACAAGTTTTCCCACACTCGAAAAACACGCACTGCATTTATGATTGCTGTAATTTGTTGCTTCTACAGTTGCTCATGGAAGCGTTTAGTTTGGCCATTAAGCGCCTCTGTGAGCAGTTGTGATTATTGGTAATGATTAATTGAAAGTTAATTAAGCACGCGAGAAGCCAGCGAAAAACATAGCAAAGAAAAATACAAACAATTTAATAACGACGCCCAGATGATTTAACGGTTGATTTATCATTACGACTTCAGCTAACTTATTGCTCACTTAAAGCAGTTTATTTCAATCTTCGGTTAGTTAACAATTGCGCATAATTGATCAGCTGTAATCCAGACAAGCGGTCAGTGGATTGTGCCGCTTGAATAACCATTTATCTACCAGCATATTTATAACATAATCTCACGCATTGCGCGATACAATACTACAAATTAAAGTCCAATTTGAACTGAGTTGCGGATTTGTGATTTTTGCTCATTACACTGATTCTTAGATGAAATTTATTTCTGAGAATTTTACAACATTTTAAAAAGTACAATTTTGCTTATTATATCTTTTTACATCTTTAATTTAAACTTGAATATAAAATTCTTATTAAATAAATAATAAATACATAATATTTCCGCAGACCTTATAGTTATTTTACTTCTCATTAAGCTTATCTCTATAAATATTTAAAATTAGAATTCCATGTGGAACATCTAAAATGGTTTTTTCCAGTAGAAAGATTTTACGTTCTTTAATTTAATTCATAATTTTTAAATTATTTCAAAACTTAATATTAAAATATTATTAAAATTTTAGCGAACACACATTTCCAGCTTAAAATCTTCGTATACTAAAATACAAAGCTTTTGCTCGACTTCGTTAAGCCAGAGCAAGTTTGTGTCTTAACTCTTTCGTTTATTTATAACGATATTTCAGACTCATACTAATTTCACCATCAGCCTGAAAGTATGCAATGATTTTTTGTAGATGGGCTTCTCTAGATTTGTTGTCGATGTTTAAGGTATTATTTGGATTAAAGATTAGAAAAACTTAACTCAAAACAATAAATGTCAGCATTAAATCGAAATATAAAATTTGATTTTAATGATGTGTTAAATGTGAGCTTTTTAAAGGTTTATTGTATGTTTAAGGTATTATTTGTCTTTAGAGAGTTAAGAAAAATGTAACTAAAAATAATAAATGTCAGCCCTAAATCGTAGGAATATTTTTATTTCAAAATAAACATGATTGCTTTTTTCTGAAGATTAAAAAATACTGGATGCTTTTAGTAAACAGCTGATCTCGATCAAATTAAGACTTTTCTTCAAAATTCGTTTATCTTCTTGCTAAAGACCAACCCAAATTTAAGCTGTTCAATCTCAATTTAAATTGCATTACTTTTTCACTATTAAAAGAGGCATATAAAAAAATAATTTAAAACTTAAGTTATTGTTAGAGGTGCTTTGATTGAGAGCGTCTACTGTGCCTCATTTTCAGTAATGCACATATGTTTATAAAAAGAAAAGTTAAAATTAACGATAATTTTGTGGGGCGACAGTGAATCTGTGATAAAAAAAAGCCAAAATAAAAAAAGCCGCAATGATTCAGTCTACTAAGTTTTAGCAAAAAAGGAAACTTGGCAAACAAACTTTTGGGATGAGTAGCTGCACTTAATGCCAATGCCACATGGTCGGTGTGGAGGCTGTGGTTTTTTTTTTTTTTTTTTTTTTTTCTTGGGGCAGTCACGCACGTTGGCGCCACTTGCTCCGTTTTAAAAAAAATGTGCAAACGAAAAACCAATAGCTTAGAACGAGCTGTTTAATTTGAGTGTTATAGTAATTGCACATGAAATTGCACCACTGGCAATGGGGCGATGTTGTTCATTGTGTGTTGTGTGTGTTGTGTTGTGCCTGGCAAGCTGCACATTTTCGGCTGCTTTCGCAGCGAAATCACGAAAGCGCAGCTGCAATGGCCAACAGACTCTGTTAGCCACAGCAGCCAACAGCCAACAGGCAGCAGCCATCAGCTAATTGGCGTGATATTTAGACTAAAACAAAGTGTAATTTTTTTTTTTTTTCTTGAATTTTCAGCTGCTGTTTGACATGCACAAAAACGCAATTAACCGACAAGCAAACTGGATGCTGGTATAAAATGCATACAATGCGCTTTCGAGCATTCAGTTCATAATCTTGAGTGTAGTGCCCAGCAACATTTTTGCCGCCACTCAGCAGCAGCAAGGATAACACAAGCAACATATATATATATATATATATAAATAAATATATATATAGACAAACAAGCAAACACACACTCACACACACACAGAGAGATGATTAAATACGTGTGGCACGTGGCGGCGCTTTTGATAATCTTTTGCTGGCTGCCAGCGTCGACTGCACGCACCGCCAGCTATCATCACATCAATGGATTGGATCAGCAGCAGTTGCAACAACAGCAGCAGCAGCAGCAGCAACAGCAACAGCAACAGCAGCAGCAGCAACAGCAACAGCAACAAGCAACACATTCGACATTCGCACAGTCAGCCAGCTCGGGCGCCGGAACGACGAGCTTGTGGAAGGATCTGGCAGTTGTCTATCGCATCTATCAGCAATGCACCGGCGAGAACTTGTCCGTCTGCCTCAAGGTCAAGCTGCTAACTGGGCTGGAGAAGGCTTTTCGCACGGCCAAAACGTTTCCACTCTTTGAGGGCATTCAGTTTGTGAGCAGCGGCGATGTGGCGCAAAAGCGATCTCAACTGCAGCCCATTACCGAGCAGGACATTGAGGCGGTGCTGCCACGTGGCTTGGATGCCAAGGAGCAGATCCTCAACAGCATGATCATGAAGCGCGTCACCAGCTTCCTACAGAATCACACGTTACAGGTGAGTTTCCAAGGCAAATTATCTGCAATTTATTTCTAATGTTTGATTTTCATAGATCAAATTCCCCGCGGACAACAATTCGGTTGAGGGACGCAAGAAGAAGGATAAAAAGGGCAGCGGCGCGTATATAATGATTCCCTTGCTGCTCGGTGGCACCTTTGTGCCCATTGCCTATGGTGCACTGGCTATGCTCGCCGGCAAGGCGCTGATTGTGTCCAAGTTGGCATTGGTGCTGGCCTCCATTATTGGCATCAAGAAGCTGCTCAGCGGCGGTGGCGGTGGCAAGGAATCATCCCATGAGGTTGTCGTCTCCTCGGGCGCCCATTCGGGCTGGGGGCGTGACTTGGACATGGCCTACAGCGGCTGGAAGCCAGCCAAGGAGTCGGCGGGCAGCGCCAAGAGCCTGTAAAGCAGTTGGCAGAACTTCAATATGCATTTGAGAGAGAGAGAAAGAGAGAGAGAAATTGAGATGGAGATCCAGAGAATTGGAGATCGCATAAACCAAAGAAACGATTGCTGCTTGAATGTTTGTCTGAATAATCAATAATAATTTAGCCTTAATTCGATTATCCATGTATTTATTGTATATCGTAACTAAATGTGTGTGTTAGGCCTAAGTAAGCATTAATTAAATATAGTATATAATATTTTGCTTAAAAAAAACAACCCTCCTGCGTTTCATTCCCCTGACCAAATCTGCTGAATTTTTATGATGACAATTTAGACTTGCTCGTGTGAATAACAAAAAAAAATATATAATAATCCAAATAAAAGCAAGGCTAAAGAAATAGCTGCAAAATTAAAGACATCTTCGCTTTCTACCAAAAAAAAAAAAAACTTAAAATAAATGTAAGCCACATTTATTATTTAGCCATGCACAGAGTCTCTGTTGGCCAAGTGGAATGCAATATTCATAGATCAAATATGCTGGAGACTCGCTCGCTTTTTCTGTAATTGTTGCCTTTGTTGTAGTTTCATGTGGTATGCGACAATTTCACTTTTGCACATCTGCTTGAAATATTAATGAGCTGGCCGAAAATGGCAGCAATACCTGCAAGAACATTGAACTTTTTTTTTTATATGAATTTAGGCTTTATTTAAATGCGCTTCCCACGGCTAATTCAAATTGTTTGGCCCTTTACTTTAATTGTTGACGTCATCAGTTTGGGCGGTGGGCAACACTTTCATTAATTGAAAATTACTCAACCATAGCGAAATGAGAGCTACCCGGAATTTGCCAGCGGCACTGAAGCGGGGGTAAGTGGTGAGTGGCATGAAAGTGAAACTTTGAAAAAGGTGTCAATTTTGGTAGCGAAATGCCACTAAAAAAAAAATAGGGTGGGGCTTGGCTAAACAGAGCTGAGGATGCAAGTGTATTTTATTTGCCTCAAAATGAAAGCAGCTTTGCGAATAACCAATTTTAATGCTTGATGTCATTTATGTGGCTATAAGAGCTAAACCGTTTAAAAGTTACACTAATATGGGTAGAGAGTGAAAAGGAATTTAACTCACAGGATGCGACAGACATTGCTAGCCCAAATTGCTTCAAATATTTTCGAAAATATTTAATCAACTTTCACAAAGCATTTTAAGGGACTTTATGCAAAACTCCAAGTTAATTAATAACAAAGAAAAAGTCAATTGCATAATTAAATCAAGTCTTCAATGCTCGTCAGTAAATGTAATAAAGAAAAAAAAAAAGAAGTTGTTTCACTTTCATTGCGTTGACAGTTAGTTAAAATAGTTTGCTCGATCTTAACTGAATGTTTGTTAGGGCCACAAGTCGACTGGGCCATGCCCTATGCACAGAGAAAAGTCGCGTTAGCTCTTCGTGATATACGCCCACATAACTGTTGATGATTAACACACAAGTCACGTCACACGCACAGCCATCTGTAACTGTATAAACAAGTTAGCCATTTGCATATCCCATCAACATCAACATCAACGTCAGCAACTGCAAACACGCAACACCAAATAACCAAATAACAGCGGCTTAAACACCTTGTGGCTCATCAACTATTTGGTGTTTAGGCTAAGCAGATAATCAGTTGCAAAAAAAGATGTAAAAAAAAACACCAAATAAAATAAAATTTAGTTAGCTTTGCATCTTGAATTGAGTTTAAGTAGCGTGCAAATCTCAACATTCATCGCTTTCTTTCAGGTACTTGACTAATGCGTAAACCACACAAAAAAAATAATAAAAGAAGAAAATAAAAAGAGCGAGAAAGCGCTGATCAAAACTGAACGACTGGGTTATACCCTATAAAAAGTTATTAATATATGTTGTATTTTTTTTAATATGATTTTTGCAGGATTAATGTTGTATTTGTTGCAATTAAGCATGTCATATATAAAATGAAAATCGATAGTTTTAGTATTAATTTAAATGATTGTATATTATTTGGCTTAAAACTCCAAGCCTGAATTTTGTGATTATTTCTACGATATATTTACAATATATATATATATATATATAAAATGAAATGATATATATAAAAACACTCGCTGAAGCCACCAAAAAAAAACCAAATTAAATGTCGTCATTTAACGCATATCTTGATGTACTTTCTTTCAATTATATCATCAAGATGCTAATTTCAACTTAGACTTATAGCAACAATTTGTAGACCAGACGCTAAAAAATAATAACAAGTTAACATAACGAAAAACAAATTGACTAAAATATTGGCAGATTATTTTAGAACTTTTTGCATGCGATTAAATTATTTTCCAAGTAGACGTCTACAAAAAATACAGCACTCAATTGCCTTAAATAAATTATTTTTGCTTTTAGGAACGGAAGATAAAATATATAAAAAAATAAAAAAAAGTACAAATATGTAATAAGATATAATAGCTATTAAATATATATAAAAGTATTACCAAGAGTAAAAAAATAATAATAAATATAAAAATATATAATAAGATATAATAGCTATTTCATATATATAAAAGTATTACCAATGGTAATACCACAAAGTTGCTCATATTCCAAAATCAGGGTTTCAGAAAGATGGTTTAAGATCTAATTTCTAATTTTCTTTAAATTCATAGTAAAAATAGTACCAGTAATTTCACCATTTCGATAAATATATATCTCAGCTAATGTCTGCTTTTAAATGTTGTTAACTTTCAAAAATTAATCATTAGCCATACAGAATATATTTGAGAACGTGTAAAAATGTTAAATATTAAAAAATGAGAAAAGTTAAAGATTTAGTTTGACATAAAAAAAAACTGTCTTGTGGAGATCTCTGTGCAAATAGCTGCGATTGGCATACAAAATTGCACATATATATATATAGCTACTTATGTCCCGATGTGTGTGTGTGTGTGTGTGTATGTGTGTGAGATACATTATGGGGCTATAAGTGAGATGGAGAGAAAAACAAATACATAAATAAAAAGCAAAATTAAAGTGAAATTTTTTTTCTTATCCATGCCGCCTGCAAACTAGTTAATTTTCTATTTTACTCCAATTTGAGCCATGCTTGTTGCGGTTTGCTTTCGAGCCACTGTAGACGCCATCATAAGTAGCGCTTTTGCTGCAGTCTTGTTGTTGTTGTTGTTGTTATTGTTGTTGTTGTTGTTGTTGTGTTGTTTGATTAGCCACACCACAAGTCACGTGTCTGCAATTTCTAATGGTTCGATCAGTCGACGAGTCTCATAGAGTACTTTCTGCCTAGTCTGTTAATGTGTGGTTTGTGGTTATGATTGTAGTTGTAGTTGTGGTTGTAGTTGTAGTTGTAGTTGTGGTTGTGATTGTGGTTGCTGTGTGGTTCTCACCCACCTTAAAAGTGTGCCAATTGATGTTGTACCACTGGCAGTAAACATGCTTTTTAAATGCCGCCAGATTAATTTGAGCTGTCAAATTAATGCCAGCTAAATCTGTCGAACACAATTTAGCGACCACACATTCAACTTGGAGAAATTATTGAGATGATTAAATTTAATAAATCTCATAAACGATTTTTAAACATAATTGATAAGTTCGAAAATATTAGATTAAAGCATGAAGTTTTGGTTTGAAGTAAGTGTAGTCTAGAAATATTATAAATTTTTGCAAGTGGAAAAGTGAAATACTTTTAAACTAATTTTAAAATAATTTAGGCAAGTTTAGATATTTAGTAAATAAATATTTATATTTAATTATTTATTAAATTATTAAAGCATAAATAGTTAATACTTGAATTAGTTTTGTTTGCCAGCCATAATTTAATATTGATTGATTATTTTTGTGGTTGTGGGTGTGTAAGGGTGTGATTATGTGTATGTGTGTGTGTGTTTTTTTCTTATGTGCAAATAGTTAAGTGCTGCTTAAATGTTTGTCTGTTGACAAACAACAATAACAACAACAGCCGCTAACAAGCCAAAGCCAAAGCCAAAGCCAGAGTCGCCGTCGCCGTCGCCGTCGCAGTGCTGCCAACGTCGGCGACGCGTCGCTGTTTGCTTCGCACGCACACTGCTAGAGTGTTGGCCAGGCCAAGACATGCCAGAGCCAAGTCAGGTTGCATTAAAAGCCGCAACCGATGCTCTTCGTCGTTGTCGTCGTTGTCGTCGTTTTTGCAGCTTGTTTATTTAAATTCTAAGCTCGACTACTGTTTTGAGTCGATGGAGCGAGCCGGGTGGTGGTGCGGTGCGGTGCGGTGCGATGTGGTGCGGCGTGGCTTGCCGTGGTGCTGGGGATGCGGCCAGCGTCGTGTGTTTTGTTGTCGTCGTTGTCGTTGTCGTCGTCAAACGCGTCGCTGTCGACGCTGCTGCTGCGACTTCTGCTGGCCGGGAATAAAACTCGATCCGCGTGCGTCTTCTAGCCACAGTTTACGGATTGCCTTCTGACCGACAGATCGAACAAGCCAATCGCAGCGCAGTGCTACAAAAAAAAAAAGAAAAAAAAAACACACAATACCCACTTACAAGGCACCGCCCAGTCAGTGCCCCAAAGGATACAAAAAACAACCAACAATAAATACCAAGTGTCAAGTGTTGTGTACGTAAAATTAACACCTCTCCCCCCGGAAAAAAAAACACACACACAAAATCAAACATGTTGAAGTTTGTGTGCTTGTTCGCGTTGCTTGCCACAACGGCGGCGGCAGCTTCGGAGGCAGACAGCCTGCTGACGAGCGCCCTCAAAATGGTCAAGGATTGCGGCGAACGCTCGATGGTGTTGTGCATGAAGGTAACAGTGAAATCCGTCAATAAGTTAACAAGTAAAATTCTAAAAAAAAATAAATACTATCAATAAATCAAATAGGAACGCGCTTTGCACTATTTCGACACGGAGAATGGGGATGTGAGGCTGACGGAGGGCATTTCACTGGTCAAAACCGATGACATACCCGTGGGCAGATCTTTGAACGATGTGTCGCTGCCAGAGGAAGCGGAGGCACGTGAATCCGAGGTGGATTCGCTGCTGGTGGAGCGTGTGGCACGTTTCTTTGGCACACACACGCTACAATTCAAAGTGCCCAAGGACTCCATACAGGACATGCAGCGTGCCCTCGAAGAATGTGAGTATAAAATGTGTGGAACAGATTTCAAATGGACAACATCAAGATTTGTGCAACTTCTGCTTTGTTCTGCTTACTGGTTCTGTGCAATGTGGCCAATTTGGGTTAGTGGTGTAGTTATCTGGCTAAAATTGTGCGGCCAATGCGAACATGCCACAAATCCTGTTTTCACTGTTAGCAGCTGCTTCTACACTACACTTTGAATGGGGTCACACCAAGTAGGCATCCTGCTAGTCCCAGTTGCACTCGCAATCGCAGTCGCAGTCGCAGTTGCAGTCGCAGTTGCAGTTTTCCCTAGTTGCAATTTCGTCTAGCGGTGCATTGACTGCAAACTTGTTGCCGCTGTTTTGATGGTGGTGCAATTAATTGCATTTTAGCCAGATCGCCGCACTTTCTTTTTGCTAGTGTGTGTGTGTATGTGTGTGTGTATGTGTGTGTGTGTTTGCCATAGAAAGCGGTCAATCCTGTTTCATTATTATTATTATTGCTTATTGTTTATTAATTATGAACAGTTTCTGTGCTCCAAATGCTAATGAGCAGATAACAAGGCGAACTAGCGAAAGTATCGCATGCAAAATAATCACTAATCAGCTAATAACAATAAACCAATTTTTTTTCTTAATTTCTTGCCCCCTTAGCTCGCGGCAAGAAGAAGGAGAAGAAGAAGTATCTGATGCCGCTGCTGATGCTGTTCAAGCTGAAAATGGCCGCATTGCTGCCGCTGGCGATTGGCTTCTTGGCGCTCATCTCCTTTAAGGCACTCGTCATTGGCAAGATCGCGCTGCTGCTGTCGGGCATCATTGGTCTGAAGAAGCTGCTGGAGTCCAAGAAGGAGAACTACGAAGTGGTGGCGCATCCGCACTATGAGCATGAGCACAGCTATGGCAGGTCGCTGCAGGGCAATGAGGCTCAGAACCTGGCATATGCGTCGTATAAGCAATAAGCGTCACAAGTTGCCAAAAATCTAAAAAAACAAAAAAAAAACAGAAACAAAAAAAATAATGAAACAGCAAATTTTAGTGCAATACACAAACAACAAGACAAAAAGCAAATGAGTTGAGGCAGCTCGATTTAATTTATTTTATTTATTTAATTTATTTGTAGCTTAATGCAAGCGGAAAAATTGCGCCATTGAAAAATTAATTCCGAGAAAAACCAATGAGAACAAATGGCTGGCAATGCAAAAAAAAATCAAAAATCAAACAAAAAAAAACCCTAGTGAATAAGTTCAAAAGAGGCGACTGCATCAAAAAAAAAAAAAGAAGAAAATGAAATGAAAGGAAAAAAAAATAAAATAAAAAGGGGGCGGCATTTTATTTTTTAATTGGCGGGCGCAGTTAAACTCAAACTAAACTAAACTAAACTAAACTAAACTGTAAACTGTACTCAAGTGACTGTAAATTGTATTATTGTAATAATTTGCTCAGAGCTTTACTATATTTTTTACTACTTTTTAACTATTTATTAACTATTTACAATTTTATATTTACAAACTAAACTAAAACTTTTGCACTCTGTACACAAAATAACAACAGCAACAATTGTTTCGCCGCGCCCCCCCATCCGCCCACACAAGCTGTTCAGCATTTAAAGCAATAAATCAAACACACACACATGCACATATGCACACACACACACACACACACACACTCATACTGAAATCAGAAATGAAACTCAATAAAGCCGCATTTATCTGTAACTGAATTTTGTTTTGCATTTAACACGTATATATATATATATATATATATATTTTATTTTTTTTTTTTTTATGTTGCGCATACGCAACGTGCGCCGCATAAAATGTGTATTTTTTTTTTGGTGTAGGTTTTGGTTGTGTTCAAGTGAAATGCTTTCGCTCTTTCACTAATAAAATGAATTACCAACTAAGGCAAACGAGGCCAGTGATATCAATTGCATGTGCGACACATAAAATCACAGACGCTGCACAACAACACACAACGAAAATTTCACTTGCTGCATGCGCACTGAGGCATGCACCCAGAGCCAGAGTCAGAGCCAGAGTCAGAGTCAAAGTCAAAGTCAGACTTTGGAGTTGGAGTTTGCTGGCTGAGCTGGAGTTGAAGTCGGTTCCCAGCTGGCTAACTCACTTCCTGGCCTGCCATTCTCATCTCTCTCTCTCTCTCTCTCCCTCTCACTCTTATGCACTCTGTCTCTGTCTCCCACGCCAATGTGCTCGTTGGTATCCGATGTCGCTCCAAAATATCAAATGAAAGTCGCCCGCTTTTGGCCGCTTTTGACCTGATTTTTGCATGTGCAATTGCAACACGTACAACGCACCACATACCACGCCCATCGCCCACCGCCCACCGCCCACCTTCATGCAATGATATAAAGATGCGGCACGCCCCATCCAGTGCGATGGCACTGTTGCAATTTATAGCCAAATAGCAAATACCAAATGGCCAAAACAATTTCTTAACGGTTTGTCAACAATTTTCGCCCGCGGCTGCTGCTGTCGCTGAATTTCAAACGCTGCTCGGTGAAAGTGTTTATTAATACAATTTCTATCGATTTTTATTTGTATGCATGGGAAAACTAACTCCTCATAGTAGCCCCTCCCTTGCCTCTTCAAACTGTTTAAACTCAAAGTTTTCCACATGTTCAATTTGAAGGCAACAAAATTCGCCTACTCCGCGCGGGGCAATTACCCAAAATTCATTTCGAAATTCATTAGCAAAATTTACAAAAAGTTTTCGTGGTTCAGTGGTTTGAAGAATCCAGAGGAGTGCGTTGATCGACTCGCAGTTTTGGTAAATTTGTTTTTGTTATTATTAAGAATTATTAAAATAACAAACTGGCAACACCAAAGTTGATTCAAAGTTAAAACAAACTGCGCCTAAAAGTAGGCAACACAAAACAACTGAAAAATGATCCAGGGAATTTTGTTAAACGAAATGAACAACATTAATGCAAATAAATGGAAAAATTTAGTTGGCAGTTGGTTTGTATTTTTTAACTTCTGCTTCTTATTTTTTTAAAATAAATTTTTTGGCTTAAAAAAATAATAATAATATTTACAATAAATTATAAATAGTACAAGCTTATGAAACTTATAATAAAGTCGTTGAATGTTATTATTTATTTATTATTTATTTTAACAAAATATTAGGCTGATAATTAATCAATTCTGGCAGCTTAAAATATAGTCATTAGATATTTAACTTTAGTTTCAAGAATTTATATAGGTATTTATTTTAAAAATATTTTTTTATAATTTTAAAATATTTCCATCAGAAATTAAACTATTGCTGAAATACTATGATTTGTCGCAATATTAATTCTGACGGGGTTAAATTTAAAAATATATTTGTATACATTTTTTGTTTATTTAAAGCTTAACCTAGTTTTCGATTGATATAAGAAACTAAACTAAATAGCAAAACAAAGGTCACAAAAATCCCATAGCAATTATTATAAATGTACTTGTTAATGAAGGCCGAAAATAATTTATTTAATATTATTCAATTACCACTGCCAACCGATCTAAACTGAACTAATGACAACTTTAGCTAAATTGTTTAGCTTAAAAATTGGTCATTTTACTGGTCATAAAAAATTATAATACTTATCATTTTTAGACTATTAAGATGGGTGTATAATTTGGTTAGGGCCATAATTGCAGTCACTTATTTGATATTTTCGAGTTCTTCAATATTTTAGTTGTGGCGCCTCTTTCATAACTTTTCGGGAATAACAACAATAGCTCGTTACATAATGGCCAAGATGTGCGAATATTGGCCACAAGTCATCGTAGTGGGTCGCGGCAGTGTTGTGTGCACTGACCATGACCATGATGCCAACTGCAACAACAACAATAATAACAACAACAAGCAGCTGCCGTTTTGGCGTTGATGAACAACAATTTCCGTTATTGGGCCAGAGTTTCGTTACATGTGCAAAAAAAAATAAAAAAAAAGTGTAGCAAAGAGCCGATTTTGGCCAAAAACGTTGAGTTGATTATTGTATAACAAGCAGCTATAAAGTTAGGGGGTCAGCTGGCCAACGGGCTTAGTCCAACAGTGGTTACCAACAGTGGCACAACAGCTGCAGAATGTCGCGAGTGATGCCTCTCCTGGTGCTCATCAGCCTGCTGATGATGAAAAGCAATGCCAGTAGTGATTTAAAACATGACAGTTTGGAGGAACTGAAGCATTTCAAGCAATGTGTGCAAGTCTCTCAGAAATCCAAATTACGTGAATGCATCGGTCGGTCGGCATTGAATTTTATACAACGCTTTGAGGAGCGCGAAAATGTTACATTTGTGGATGATTTTGTGGCAGTCAAAAGTGAATTGGCATCGAGTCGTTCGCTGGTCAATATGCTCGACACAGATCCTGTGGATTTTCGTGGCATTCTCGAGAATGCGGGCGCTGTGATGGGGCAGCGTAGTCTGGAGTGGCACATGGATGCCCTCTATCCCGGTCTGATGTTCAAAATCGGACCAACTGCGGATGCCAATAGTGTGGCGGAATTTGTTTTGGATAATGCTGCACTTGATAAACGGCAGTTTGGCTACGATGATCCCAGCACAGGTAAATAAATAATTGCATCATTTGTACATCTAGGAAATAAAGGGTGTATAGATATATATATATATATATATATATATATAGTACCTAACAAACAGTGATGTATTTTATCTAAAATATTTACAAATTGCATGTCGACTTTGCAACAAATATTTTACAGTAAAAGAGTAAAAGGTACACAGAAATTAATTATTTTTATTTTTTAATTTTTATTTCGATTTAGTTAAATTTATATTTTTTATATGCAAGCAGTTTCAGTTTTATCGCCTTAAGAGGAAAATCAACTTTTTTAAAATAATATATATTCTTATGATAAAATTTAAAATCATCAACTTCAACATTAATTTCTTGGAAGTAAATGAGGTCAAGTTTATGTAAAAATGTTATTTACAATTAAATTTATTATTTTATTAATTGTACATTATTTAGATAAAAATTAAAACCATTTTAAGCATCAACTTAAACTTTATTTTCAATCTTTTGTCGTGGAATTTATTCTAAGCTGAAGTAAATCAAAAATGGAAAATGGAGGAAAATTCGAAATGCAATTTACAATTAAATTTACTATTTTTAAAATAACATTTTAAAAAAAAAAAAAAATAAAAAATATTTTTAGCATCTGTTTAACAAATAATAATAATTAATAATAACAAATAAATATACATTATTGAGATATAAGAATATTTATTTTTGTTGTCAGACTTATCATAGATATAAGGCACGTTTGTTGGATTATAAATAATTCTGAAAAGTCCCAAAAATGAATATATTTGTTTATCACACATTTATTTAGTTTATGTTATTTCAAGCTAAATTTAAAGCTAACTTATTAGCTGAACAGGCTTTCAGCTCACATTATTTAAAAAGTTAACAAATCTATTTTATAACCTAATTTATATTTATTTATTTTCCGCATTTTTTATAGTCTATATATATCTATATTAATCAATTATTAATATTACCTAATTTATATTTATTTATTTTTCGCATTTTTTATAGTTTATATCTATTTATATTAATCAATTATTATGCTTTAGGTCGCCTGCTGGCCAAGCAGTATTTGCTGCCTTTTCTGCTGGGATTGAAGTTCAATTTGGTGGCGCTGGTGCCGCTGCTGTTTGCCGGCATTTGTCTACTGCTAAAGAAGTCACTCTTTCTGGCCAAATTGGCCATCTATGTGAGCAGCTTTCTGGGCATGGGCGGCGTGCTGGGCGGCTTGGGCGGTCTGGGCGGTGTTTTAGGTGGCGGCCTTGGCGGCGCCAACTTTGGCTTTGGTGGCGCACTTGGCGGGGGTGGTCCACTTGGCGGTGCTGGCCCACTTGGCGGCTATCGACCAATTGGTAATTTTCCAGGAAAAACAACAGTCTTTGGAAATGGCGATGAACTGCATCATCAGTACAATGTGCATGAGCCACAACCCTACAAACGCAGCGATCGCAAAGTGCGCTTCGAGCAGCCAAGAGAGGCAACAACAGCCACCACAAAGAGACCCACTGAGGATCGCTTCTATGAGTACGAAACCAAACGCAGACTGGAGGACACAATTGGATCAGCGGATGCGCTGGTGCGCAACTTTCAAAGTGCCTCAAACACCAATAATATGAACGGTTGGCAGGCTGTGGATGTGAGATCGCTGTGAGGCAAACAGTACTCAAATGTGGACATAGTTAATAAGTTGAAATTAAGTTATAAAATGTGTGTAAATAAATGTCATCAAATTAAATTATTATAGCCAATTTAGCCAAAGGTGCTAATAAGCTGCAACTTCCTTTGGGAATATCAAGCTGGTCAAACTGATATCCAACAAGGACACACGGAATAAAAAATAGCATTTAGCCCATAAATTTCCACATTATTTTGTATCATTAATCGATAAAAGTAATTTTAAGCTGATGAAAAACCTAAATTGACTTCGTTAGGTGGAAAATGAGGGTCAAGGTTATGCGAAAAATGTAATTTAAAACACATTTGTAACACTTTGGAGGGGAAGTCATTGGATGCAGTAAAGGTCGGGATTAACCTACCAGAAAAATGGGGGCGGTGGGGGGTGAAACCGTTAAGTATGATAAATGATATTAAAACGCTTTCCAAAAGCGAAAGTCGCTTTTTTTGGTTCAGTGAGCAAATGTTAAATATTCGGTTTCAGGTTAAAATTTTGGGGTTCGCAATCGCGTGAAGCACTTTTCGAGAAACTTTTCTTATTAGATACAAATCGAGTGACGCTTTGACAAGCCACTTAATTGCCTCTTTTTTTAGAATTTGTATAATGACAAACCAAAGAAGTCTCAAATTCGAGTCATATAAATATTGGGCTTAAAGCTGCCAGCAGTTTATTTCAAGTTTGAACGTGAAAAATGCGACTTCAGTTAATATTGTGGCTTTTGGGGCTTCTACTGGGCAGCGGAGCACAGGAGCAAAACAAATCCTTTGAGTGGAGTCCACGGCATTTGGGTCGCTTGCTGCAGCAGTGCCTGGTTGGAGCTGAAACTTGGCAATGTTTGGGCAGCGAAACTGAACGCTTGCTGGATGCAGCCAGCATGGATAATAGCACCTGGCAGCTGAGCGATTACCTCAGCATTGAGCCGCAGGAGCGTAGAGAGACTGACCAGACGCGCAGCGCTAAAGGATTAGCTGGCAAATTGTGGGATTTGGCGCAAGGACGAGCTTTGCGTGTCAGGATGCCCCGCAAGATATCGAATGTCATCGATGATTTTGGCAACGAGTTGGGCTTGGATCAAGGTACGAATCAGCTTCTTGATGATAAAGTCGATGAGATAATTAGTAATTTTACCTGGCCAGCAACAACGACAGATAATAATAAGAATAAAAAGAAAAAGAAAAAGAAGAAGGAAAAGGTAAAAAAGAGAGAAAAGAAAAAGAAAGATAAGGATAAAGATAAAGACAAGAAAAAGAAGAAAAAGAAAAAGAAAGATAAAGATAAGGATAAATATGAAGATGAGGATGAAGATACAGATGAAGATACAGATGAAGATACAGATAAAAATAAAGACAAGAATAAAAAAAAGAAAAAGAAAAAAATGAAAAATAAAAATAAAAATAAAAACTGTTTCGCAAAAACAGGTCGCAAGAAGAAGGACAAAGATAAGAACATGGCCATGATGGGCGGCATGATAATGGCGGCCACACTCGCACAGATATTCCTTGGCAAGGTCATACTAATCGCCGGCTCCGCCTTCATAATGGCCAAAATTGCACTCGTCATTTCGCTGCTGGTGAGTCAAAATTCATATTTAACCCAACTATAAACTGGCATCAAAAAAGTGGTCCAAGTTGGAGGAGATCGATGAAGTAATTTGATGCTACGCACTTTTCTGCAGGGCAGTCTAAAAAAGGGATCAGCTGGCAGCAGTGGTAGTGGTGCGGAGCGCGTCATTGTCACCAATGGGGCTGCCGGGCAGAGTCACGAGAGCGGCTGGCATCGCAGCATGCCGACGCACGACTACAGTGCCATGCCCCTGCCGGCGGACATTATGGCGGAGGCACATTCTGGTGCGGAACAAGCCTACCATGCCTACGAGGTGGAGCAAGTGAATCGCCGCCAGTTGGGCAAGGAGTTGCCACACAAACCGAACTTTCTCTAAGCTTTATGTATTTCTGTGGTAAACAATATATAAACTTAACTATTTTGTAACTAAACTTAGAACTAAGATTTGAAAGTCAAACAAGTGTAAAATACAATTGATGTAGACAAATTGGAGCTAGGCGAACAATTATTCTTGGTCTTTGGTTTTTTGTGGGTCAGCAGCCAAGCGGCGGAGCAATTCATCGAGTAACCTTGACGCCAGCAGCGGCGCCAGCTCCAACTCCCGCCACTGCACCAGGGCCAGCACCATGGCCGGCAGCGGCGTGTGGCAACCAGGCGTGATATGCCTTATCCTGCATCATCATTTCGTCATCAATGCTGCGATGATAGGAGCCACCATCATGGCCACCACTGTCGTACTCGCCCTGGTGGCTCGACGAGTAGGTGTGGCTCTGCTGCACCTGCGGATGCTTGACAATCTCGTAGGTTGTCTTCTCGCCGCCATCGTGGCTGACCAGCTTCTTCAGTCCAATGATGGCGCTGATGATCAACGCTATTTTGCCCACAATCAGCGCCTTGCCAGCGACAATGGCTATCGAATGATAGGCCATCTTCAGTATGGCCGTCTTCAGGAGCACAGCGGCAATGAATGGACCCAAATACTTTTTATCATCCTTCTTCTTATCGCGACCCTCGCCAGCTGCATTTGGCTCGCCACTCACAAAGTAGCTCAGCATCCACTGTAGCCAATCCTGACTGTTCCGCTCGCCAAAGCGCAGCAAACGTGGCAGATTCACCTGCAGCTGATGACTGTGCATAAAATTGAGAAATCTTTCCAGCAGCAGGGCATCCAAACTTTTACTCGACATGTGCTCCAGATCGCGATTGTTGAGCTGATTCTCAGCAATGCTGGCACGTCCTGTGCGCGTATCCTCGCCACTGGCGGCACCTGTGCGCCTCACCAGATTAACGCCATCCACAATGCTGAGTTGCTGCACCTTGAGAGCTCTGCCCAGGAGTCGTGCGCCGTGCAGTTTGCAGCACCAAAAAATATCCTCACTATCCAAACACTGGCCATACACATGTCGCACGGTGCGCAGGAGTCCACTTTCCCCAATGCCAGCGCTGCCATTGCTCTTCAGTTCCAAAGCAGAGACAGGGCGAAGGGGTGTGAAGAGTGCGGCAAGCAGCAGCGCTGCACTGAGACCCATTCGCGTATCCATTGTCTGTGTGTATCCTTAGAGTTGGACTGTGTTGGTGCGGCGACTGTTCCTCTGGCTAACTCACTTGGCCAACTGATCTTGTGCGCCAAAGTGTTGCACAAATTTATACACTTGATTGTTTGCCACAATTAGCCAGGCAGCCGTTGCATCCAGTTTTGCTTTTTCCCCCGGCTTCCTCTGTGCTTGGCTATTCAGAGCGTAATATGCATGTTATCCGCTGTTAGCAGTTCTCCAAACGCTTTTAGCTTCGTTGCAGATTTAGTGCAATTGCCTGTCTCAGTCTCAGCCAGTCTTAGCCAGTCTCAGCCAGTCTCAGTCTCAGTCTTAGCCAGTCTTCAGTCAGTTCAGTTTTCATTGCTCATTGTCGTAATTAGCAAGTCTTTGTAATTATTTCTGCTTTGTATTGTTTTATTTTTTTTTTTTTATTATTATTATTTTTCCTCAACACTCGACGTTTAATGATATATTTGCACTGACGCCCACTTTCATCGGTTGCAGTCTGTAAAAGATTTGAGCAAACATTGGTTTCAGCTGCTGCTTCTGGCCACATTTTTTTTTGTCTTTAATTTGAGCACGCATAAGTTTTTGACACAGTTATTAGATAGGCTGCATTGAAATCGAAATTGACTAAAATTGCCATTTAAATTATAGGCATTCGTTCGCAAAGAGAATTACTACAAAATTGACAGTCGGCAATAAGAAAGTTAATGAAAGTGCAGAACTCAATTCAGATTTGTATTCGTTATTTTCAATTATACTTTGACGAATTTGTGCTGGAATGCAAGGGAATTTGCATTTTTAGTGAATTTGTTTTGTAAAGTTTTTCGTTCAAAAATTGCAATTATCCTGCTTTTTCTAGAAAGTGTATTTAATTGTTGTGCTCCATGCAATCTTTGTTCTAGTTTTTTAGAGCTTAATTTGTTAAGCTTAGTTTGTAAGAATTGTTGAATTATAAATTTTATATAGATAATTGTAAAATTTCATTTTTTTATTAATTTTTTTTTTGTATTATTCTTAAGCTTATTAGATTTGTTTTTTGGCTTACTGAGTTTAAAGATATTTTTATTTGTTTGTATCTTTGCACTTAAACTTAATTTCAAATTCTTCGATTGTCGTTTTTTCTTTCATTTGAAAACAATTTTCTGCACGAATGACCTATATAAAATACAAATAAATATAATAAATATTAAATTTTTTGGAATATCCATATTTGCTAATACGATATGTAATTATTAAGGTTGAGGTTTAAGTTGAGGATGATTAAATATGGTTTATTTATAATTCTCATGTAAATAAATAATTTTATTACATTTAAGAAATTTACAAAATTTCTTTAAATTAAATCTAAAAAGAGATTTTGCTAGTCGGTATAAATTTCTAAGTGCTACTTTCTACACACAAGTACATAAATTCCACACGCATGCCACATATCCAATTTGCTAAAGCTTCTACTTGCTCTAAAAAAAAATATATGTTTAAACAACACTTTAACAATTGTTAGTTTTGGTGTGAGTAAAATCTAATTTTTTTTCTATGATTACAAAGCATAGTTTTAGGCTTTTAAAAAAAATGCAAAAGCAATAAGCAATTGTCAGTTGCAGTCAAGAAGCGAAGCCAAGACAAGTCACAACAATTGCTTGGCTCCTGTATAATTTCAAACTGTATTAAATTAATTAAAGTTTCCAAATGTCAGTCTGATAACTGTATATATATATATATATATTTATATTTGTATGTGTGTCTGTGTAATTGAAAAATTAACAATGCAGAACAGCTGCAGGTGCAGAAGTGAGAAGCGTGAAAGTAGTAAATCTTGATGGCAAGATTGAGACAAGGTCCATTGGCTTGTTCTACATTTCAGACATGGCAAGATGAACAGATGTGCATGTGTGGCATGGCATGTTCATACATATATACATATACATATATATATATTGTGTTGTATGGGAAGCAAAGCCGCATAATCCGTTGGCGATAATTTATGGTAATTTAAGCTCACACGCAAAGCACAATGCCCAACTTTCGGAGTTGGAAGCCGCGCAGCTCATCCGCTGTTTACGGCTAATAGCCCAAAAATCCGTGCTTAAGAAAATGCAGCGGCAACAACCGATCAGCAGCAGCAGCGGCAATTGCCAATTTGCTATAATTGCCATTTGTGTTAACGCAAAGCAAACAAAACGCTTAGCAGCTTGCCCCCATGTTGAATGGAAATTGGCATTGCAATTGCAATTGCAACTGTGGCGCCTCGAAACTAACGAAATGAGCCAAGCGATGCAATGAACTTACCGCAAAAAACTTTTACCATCAATTTATTTGGCCTTTGTAGTTTGTTTTTTTTTTTGCTCTTTGCATTTTGCAAAAACCAGAACGACGAGTCGCTGATTATGTGGGTTGCAAGTCTGGGAACCCAGCATAAGAAAAAAAGAGCAGAAGAAGAAAAAAGCATTGCATAAAATGAAAAGCCTGATTCAGTTGGCTTTTTGGTTGGCTTTTTGGCCACAAATATTTTCACTTTCACTTTGCTTGTGTTGACATCGGAGGCGCCCCCGCATAGCAGCTCGCGCTGTGGCACAGGTTGGTTGCCATTGCATTTGCCTCAGGTGGTCGTTTTTTTCTTCTTTTTTTTTTTTTTGGTTTTCTGCAACGGTTTATCAAAAATTAAGCGCGAATAGCCAATTTCGTTTCACTTTGACCCCGGCGTGGAAAGCCGAAATCGCCGTGATTGAATGCTGATGAACCTGCCCCGGCTGATGAATTTATTATATGCTTTGCAACCACATTTTGTTGCTGCTATTTGTTTTTTGTTGTCAATCAATTTACTTGTCAATTCAATGTAAATATATATTTTTTTTTTGCACGTTTGCACACATAACAATCATTTTCCTTCATGTTTTTTTACAAAAATCGGTGGCAGCAAATATTAATTTGAGTTTTCACTGAGGTTTTTCAGCTTAGCTTTTGAGGTTCTCAAAATTTAAATTGCGTTGCGCAGTTGGAGGGCCGTTTTTTTTTTTTGCCATTTCTATGTGGCAAGCAGAATTTGTGTTATCGATTATGCCACATTTGTGTAATACATAAGCAAAGTTCACGCTAGATTAGCTTATGTGCCACACGGAGCAAATATTCGAATTTCACCGCAAATATTTATTGGTGAAATTTGCAGTAGCCAAACCAAACATTATTTGCCTGCATGCAAAGTTCAATGTCAGATGCCACTCAATATGGTCATGTTTTGTGGTAACAACATGCTGACAAATGTGACCAAGTATCGTTGACCAAGTATCGCTCATCAATCAGCTCTGCCAGCCAGGTTAACCGCTGACTGCGGCAACTGAATTAAATTTAGCCAAAATGCAACAAAAAAAAAAACGAAAAAAAACCAAAAACTTTTTACATTAAAAGTGTTTTGATGCCATGACATTAGACACTCTCTCTTTCACCCTGTATACCCATCTCACTCGCACTCTCGCAACGCAAACTGTGTCTCTCTCTCTCTCTCTCTCTGCAGCCAAAGGCTGCCTGCCACCACATCAGACACTGCAACACATACCAACCAATTTGAACAAAGCTGATGCCAGACAATGTTTCATTAGATTGTGCACATATTTTGTGAAGCTTATGTTTTTTTTTTTTTTTTTTTTTTTGCTGTTGCAGACAAAAGGATTTCTGCCGAATTGTCGACATTGTTGGCCACGTCGCGACGATTTCCCTCTGAACAACATTTCAAAAGAATTTGCGCAAATAGATAGAGAATTCAAAAATGATAATGAATGCTACAAAATAAAAGGTCTTTGTCGGCGTTTTGGTAACCTTAACAAATATCAAAAGTTTTAAGCCCATTGCTAAAAACAAAACAAAAAACAAAATAAAAATGCACATAAAAATGTTCTAGTTGATACGAACTGACTGGGAGATATCCTGACTATATATATATATTTGTATGACTGTATATATATATATATATAAATATCATATATATATAAAGTGAAATCTTAGCTTTTCATACTTGAACAACAATTTTTGAATATGCCTGAAGACAACTTATTTTGCACTTACATTCAAATGCAGAAGTTCGATTAACCCTTTTTGCACCTAGCTGCATAGAGTATAGCAAGATCAAGGCCCTAAGGCGACAGTGTCCATTGTTTTTATTTTTTTTGTATTTATTTATTTTTTTTTTTTTGGTTGTCCCGAGTTGAATGGCCGTACACCATACAGGCAACAACAGGCAGGCGCATGTTTGATAAATTGAAGACGCCGAGCAGGCGAACGTGACACTGGCCAAAAACAGAAACAGAAACAGAAAAGTGAAAGCATTTTTGCCTCAGAGTGAAACTTTGTGGCAAGGAAGAGCACTGCTTCACCTTTTGGCAGTCGATGTCGAAGTGGATGTCGATGTGGATGTCGATGTCGATGTTGTTGCCTTGGTCGCGACATTGCAGGCTAGTCACAAAAATCTGGCATGTGAAGTCTGAGCAAAGTTCGCTGCATACTGTTTGTTGCATGTCAATATATATATATATATATATATATATATATGATTAAGGGGACTTGGGATTGGCTTTCAAGTGCCAGAGATACTTCAAATTTGGCTTTGTGCATTATCTGTAAGCAGACATACGACCAACACTCGAGGGCATTACATTGTATTCGCTTTTGTTGTAATGACTTTTACAGTTGGGTCAAGTGTTAGCGGCTTTGCAGTTTTATTGTAACTTTCTGCGATTTTATCGCTATAATTAAAGAGAGATGCCAACTCAAGCGATGCTGTTGTTGTTGTTGTTGTTGTTGTTTTTCTTTTGTTTTTTGCTGTGGTTGTTGTTGTTGTTGTTTTTGCCAAAGGGTTGCTCATCTTGCGACACCTGAAATATTAATTACAAGGCATGCATCAACAGAGACAGTCCAAGATATATCAACAAGGTGGAAAAGAGAGAGACAGAGAGACAGAGAGAGAGTGAAAAAGAGAGACAGAGAGAAAATTGTGAAAATTGTCATTCGGTTGAGTTTTCACTTAAAAGCAAAAGAAGAGCTTTATAATTAATTGATGCAATAAGAAAAATTAATTTTCTTTTATCGCCAGCCTTGCGGGAAACAAATTGCATCTGTCAGTGCATATAAAGTGCAATAAATGAGATATTTTCAGGTAGTGTCTTTATTAACATATTTACATTTCATTAAATATAATAATTACTAGCAAAAATTCATTTTATATTTTATTTTCCTTTGCTTATATCAATTGTTGATTATCAATTTACTATTCTAATTGTTTTTAAAATTGAAAACATTTCAAATGAGAACAATTTGCAATTTATTTTCATTTGTATAAAATAGTTTTTAAGAGCATTAAAATCTGTATTTTTTGCTTTTATTTAAAAGCATTAAAGTCCAGAATTATTGCTTTTATTTAAGAGCATTAAAATATAGAATTCTTGCTTTTAATGCACATTATTTTTTTCTCCTCAAACTTGCAGTATATATATATAATATAACTGTCAAAACTTGCGAAGCAATTTAAATGTTTATTAAAGACAATATTTTCTAAAGAATTTATGAATTTATTTTCATCAGTCTGCTTAAATCTCTATTTGTTTTGCAGCTTTAGCTAAGTCTTTATATATTTGCCAAGTGCTTAACTTAATTATTTAAAAACATTATTTTGCTGAGTGGCCACTTTCTCAGCACTCAAGTTTATCCTGTCCGCAGGCATTTTTTTTTTTTTTTTGCTCTTATTTTCGCCAGTTGTAAATTGTTGACACATTTTAAGCTGAAAGTTGGCTGCTTATCGTGCGACGTCAATTTCAAAATATAATTAATTTAAGATTTGTGCCAAGTGTTGATTAGCTTTAATCCATCATTAAAACAAGTGAATAAAAGTCAAAACTCAGACTTGCTGCGATTCATTTCGGTCTCGCATCGATCTTTATCAGCGGATGTGCTTCGAAGTACGACGCCGTAAAATGTTGGTAAGGCCCTGAGATCAACTGCAGACACTAACTAACTAAGTAGATAATGACTAAAAAAAAATAAAAAAAAAAATAAAAACAGCCACACATATTTTCACTTTTCTTTGCTTCACTTTGCAATTTTTGGTGCACCTGGGCCGCTCGGATGAACGCCCGCATGAAATAGAAAGTTAAACACAACAGACATATATACATATATACATTACATATATATATATATATAGACATCATATGTACATCATATATATGTGTAACTGGTTCTTAACAACTGAAAGCAAGTCTAACTTTAACCCGGAAAGTTCAATTAACTGTGGTGTTAAAGTATTTAGCAAGAATTTAGAACAATTTATTACTTTCTCCGCTGGATAAGTGAAAAACTTTACACGCATAAAAAAAAAAGCTGAAAAAACAAATATAATGATAATAAAAATGTTGTTTTTATTGTTGTTGTTGTTTGTTTGTTTGTTTTGCTGTTCTTGCGATTCCTGCTGTTTATTAAAGAGCAATTCTGGTTTATTTTCAACAGTTGCCACAATGAAGCATTTTTTTTTTATGTTTTTATGTTTTGTTTTGGTCTCGACCACAAAATGGCACAGAAAAACTGTAAATAATCTTGTTGTGGCTCTTGAAAGAAAAGTGCAAGGCGTGTCACAGCCAGTTGGCTTAGCCGGATAATGGCTTGGCGGCTTACACACAATGAGCTGTTGCCGTTGATGGTGGTACTTGGTAGGGAGGGGGTGGTGGGGGGTTGGCATATGGCCTTGCCATGGCAAACCATGGCAACGACAGCAACTGTGACTTTCTGACACCCAACTCTTCCTACAACATTAACTCGGTGCAAACAATTGAGGTTGTCTTCCCATGCACTTGGGCAACTCAAGTCCATCAGATGTGCATATTAATATTCATATTCATATGGGAGCGTGTCTGCAACACGGATGCGGATACGTTTTTTTTGCCGGGCAAATGCTTCCGCATAAAAAAAACACAATAATAATAGCAACCAGTTTCGGGACAGAATTGTATGCAATGATGGACATTTTGACGGGTTTAGTTTGGGGCTGCATTAGCCATGAGCAGGGCTAACAATGTGCTGCATAAATTTTCAAGAGGAGCAAGCTTATTATTGTGAATATCATACATAAACAATTCTGCATAATGCTTACACAGAGCTGTCAGACCATGAAATATATAAACAAGTAGCAACGAAAGATATTTGAATTTATAAGTAAAATAACAAACGAGCGAACTCAAAATAAAAAATACCCTCTAATAAGACTTGAACAAGTTAGAAGCTAATTTGTATTCATTGTACACAAGTAAGAATATTACGAAAATATGGCACAATAAATTTCCATGCTTAACAACAAATTTATGTGCTAAATACATGCAACACATTTCAAAATTTACAATTTTCTTCTCAAGTCTTGGCAACGAGAGAAAATTCATAGCTCTTGAATTTTTACAGCAATTTTTAATTGGATAAGAACTGAATATTATTGCCTCCAAAATGGATGCCCTTTGTTGCTGGGAGATAATTTCTAATTTTAGTATACCCTATTTGACTCACTCAAGTCTGCAGGGTGTACAAAAGAACTGAAAGCGAAATAGAACTGTCTATTATATATATTTTTTTTTAAATTCTTTCCAGACAAATGAGTTAAACAGCATCATTTTGGACAGACTCAAGGCATTAAATGTTCGAAATTCATTTGAAGTTTTTCATTTTCTGCTTGAGCTCACTTTGTTTGCTCTGCAATGGTCAGTAAACCATCTATTTAAGAAAAAAGAATACAAAAAAAAAAATAAAAATGAAATGTTGTTATTCATAATGTTTGCCATTCACTGGTACTCATCAGCAACGGAAGTAATGCTATCAAACAAAACCAAACAAAATGTTACTAACCAATACCATTCCAACCATCCCTTGGCCTGTCCAGCTTTGGGTGCGACCAAGTGAAAGTAATGTGGCAAATGTTCGGTAGCCAAAAATACAAAATGAATGGCTCAACAAATGGCATTTTCAACGCATTGACGGACATGGGGAAGAGGAGGCGATCCGTACAACTGAGGTACACCCATACTTAGATTTAAGGTGCAATAAGTATCCGGCACGACTGTCATTAGTCTGGGGCGGATCTGTGTACAGGTTTTGGCTGTGGGGCCTAAATTTGCGACTTTATTAGTTGAAAATGAACTGAGACTCAAAATCCCTCATTGTCGTTGCACCTGCCTCATAAACTGCTCGAAATGGCAGCTGACAAGAATACAGATAGGGGACTAGAATACAGAAACCACATATACACTGTGCAAAAATGTTGAAATCAAGTGAAAAGAATGTAATAAATTTGGTAACTAAATTCGAATTCCTTTTTCTTAATTTTTTAAGTTAATAGTGTTTTTTTTTAAAGAAGTTTAGTTCCTTAAGCAAATTTAATAAATTGACTACTTAAAGAAATATATTCAATATATAATTGTTATAATTAAATACTCTCTGACATTATTTTATATTAACCCAATCAGATTGTTAGCAAAAAAATTCACTTTGTAATTGGTTTAAGTATTTTTTAATGATATTAAAATATTTATGAAAATTCTATTTCTAATTGTTGCTTATAAAATTTAAAAATATGTTAGCAAATGCCTGTTGTAATGTAACTTAGAACATTGTTTTTTCTCTGAGTGTACATACATATTTCCGCTTGTCGTTTTTCGGGGAAAATGTTTTTTGCAAGCCACAATTATGTGGCCTTTGCGGCAGCTTTCCTTTCGCCTGCTTGCCTGCCTGGCTGCCTGCCTGCCTGCTTGTGTGGCTGCTTCATGTGGCACGTTCTACGAGATACGTGGATGCATAGATACAAATGCTGGCTCATGCATAAAACAGAGTAGAGAGGCAACAGTCAGCAAATCCAGCCAACATTGGGCCAACAATTTGTCTTTTGTGGCAGTGGCAACAACAGCAACAATAACAAAAGCGTCGCCGTGGCAAGTCAATGGCCTGTGTGTCCGCTTTTGGCCTGGCTTTGTTAGATGCATATCATGGTCGGTGTGCTACCTAGCTGAAAGCCCTAGATCGGATCGATACTCTCTCTCTCTCAAATAGATGCTAATAGCAATTGGCCTGTTGATGGTGTTGATGGAGTTGTTGCCACCCTCTCATTTTGAAAATTTGCATAGATAAATTGAGTCTCATAAAAATGGCAATCGTTTATTTGTGGATAAATACTTTCTTCATGATCAACGCTGAATGGAATTGGAAATGTGAGGCGAAAATTACTAAATACCAAAATTGAAATTGAAGTGTCGACAAGAGCGACAACAACAACAACAACAACAACATCTGCAACAGCAGCAGCAGCAGCAGCATTGGCAACCAAAACGGCAGCCAGTTTATAAATGGTAAAAAGCCAAACACCTACCCCAAGCAACATAGTCAACTAATATATTTGGCCATAAACAACGAAAGCGGCTGGCAAAGTAAAGCAAAAAAAAAAGACAAAAAAACATGTCTAAAGCAAGCCTAAACTGCAATGATCATTAGAGGCAGCAACATATTCAAACAGCAGCAACATTGCCAGCAACAGCAACAGCAACAAGCAACATCAACAGCAACAGCAACATTAACAGAGCTGTTGGAAAATGAGAAAACAAAGAAATGAAAAACACGAAGCGACAAATGAAAATACGAAGTCGACGCGAAGAAAATCAAATTGCGATTAAGCCAACACGAAGAAAGGTCTATAAAAGAATAAAGCGCGCCAAGGCTGGCCATCAGTTTGATTCAAACTTGCTGGCAGTGCAAGACGCGACTCAAGGCCCCACAGCACCTACACCCCCCACACCTACAAGAGAAAAAGCCAAAGAAGAAAAAAGCCAAAACCAGCCAAGGATTAAGTTAAGCGAGGTGGACGTGGTTCGCGTGTGTGTTTGGTTAGTGTTGTGCGTGAGTGTGTGTGTGTGTGCGTTAGAACAACGGCGAATATGACTTTTAAGCATAGGCATTTGCTGCTCGTGCTGGGTGTGTGCCTCGCCAGCAGCGGCAGCAATTGTGATGCAGCCACCGAGCAGCTGGGCAATGTGGTGGTGGTGCCCGGTGCCAGTGGCAGCAGCAGCAGCAGCAGCAGCAGCAACAATCCAAATGCTGGGGCACGCACCTTGCTGCGCGTCTACGATGAGTGCAATCGGGCGGAGAGCGGTTTTGTGCCATGCCTCAAGAAGAAGGCCATCTCCTTCATCGATCGCATTGCTCCGATTGATGCGATCAACGTCGCCGATGGCATTAAGCTGGTCCGCCTGGAGTCGGCGCCACGGCCAGCTGCCTACAGTGAAAATGAATTGGAATCATCGCTGGCACGTTCCGGCAGCGATCGCGATGCCAAATTAACCAATATGCTGATTGAACGGTTGAGCTACTTCTTCAATGGGCACTCGTTGCAGGTTAGCTTCCCCAAATTGACATCCGATGAGATTGGACGGGGCCTCGAAGAAGGTAAGCGCGAAAAAACTATTCTAGAATTAATATTAATTATAACAAGGAAAAAAGAAAATTCTAAAATTAAAATAGAAAATGGTTTTTAGAGATAAAAAAAATATGAAATAAATAAATATTGCATAAACAACAAGCAGAAGTTTGACAATTAAAGATTAAAGATTATTAAAAGATTATCTAAAACATAACATTTTTTGACTTGTACAAAATTATTTTAAGTAGAAAATATTCATCTTTATAAACCAACTATTTCATTTTAATCAGTATGTAAAAAACAAATCAATAACTAAAAACATTTTAAAAGCAACAAATTTAATTATAAATTTCAATTAATTTGCTAAGCTGTTATTCAAAAAGTAGAAAAATACTATTCAGAATTTCTTTAAATTTTTAAGTTAGCAATTTTATATTTTATTGTTCTGTTTTGTGTTTACTTCTAGAACATATTTTTATTTTTCTGAGTGCACATACAGAAATGTTAGATTTAATTGAAATTACGTTAGCTACCAGCAAAAGCACCGCTAAATGTATTTAGCCATTGAGCGTGACAGTGACATAATTTTTGCGCCACTGCGCTATAATTGCTGGTTATTAGAGACAACAGAGTTGGGGAGAGCCTGGCTCAGAGTGTAACACATATGATAATGTGCCTTGTGGTGGTATACACACACAGTATAGTTTTAACTTAATTGAGTAGCTGGCAATGACATTGGCAGAAGCGCGATTGGCAGGCAACGCGACTTCAGTTGGCCCATTTCCTATGCCGATGCCAGTATGGCTTTTCATGTTTTGTTTTTTTTTTTTTTTGCATTGTATGTGGTATGAGTGGAAGCGTGGAAATTCATGTCTCTGGGAAAATGTGCAATTGTTTTTTATTTGTATTTTTTTTTTTTTAATACATACACACGCACACGCCGAACTCAATACACGAAACTCGTCCGGCAAGCTAACAATGACCCATAAACCTTAACAACAACAAGAACAGCAACAAACAAACAAACAACAAGAACAACAACAACAACAACAACAACAATGGCGAAAAATTGTCATGCCTGTATTTCGTGTTAGCTCGCACAAAACATGAATTTAATGCAAACATCAAAAGTCGAAATATTAATACACTTAAAGCCGCTTATAAAATACAGAATAAATTGGCTCATTTAAAGAGATATTTTCGAATGAATTCAAAATAATGCAAGTTATTATCTTCATTATTTAAATATAATGAGAGACTATTAAGATGGTCTGAATTATCAGTCATATTACTTATTTATTAATATTTCAAAAATAATGAATTTAACTTGAGCTTTAACTACCCTTAAAAATAATGAATTTAACTTGAACTTAAAAATAATTAAATGAACTTGCACTGAAACTTATTTAATACCCATGAAATATTTTATTTTTTTATTTTCAAGATTATTCAAACAAACTTCAAAGTATTCATATTGATGGTTGTTAATGTATAAAACCAAAATAAATAAATAAACTTTACAATCAAAGACTTTTTTTGATTTAGAATCTAATTGAAAAGAATGTAATAAAACAGTAATAAAACCATACCCGAAACTGTATATATAAATCATATAGGGCAGAGCACATTAAAGTCAACGATAGATAAAAATTCTCCAGTAGCAATATAATTTTTTTTATAAAAAAAAAAATCCAGCTTTGATGGATTTTCAAAAAAAAATCAACACGATTTTAAAGAGACCCAAAGGAAATGCTGAATACAAAAAGACCTTTTCAAGTCAAGATACACTTGAATTTGGCCCGCTTTTATTATGAGCACGTAAACAAGACATGGATGGAACTGTGGCTTGGAGATGTCATGACCATGCCGACCATAAAACGCAATGAAAGTGTCGGCCTGGTAACGTTTCTCTTTGGCCTCGTGGGCCATGTTAACGACTTCTTGGTCTGGCAGGCAAAACGCTTTGCATCAATTACAAATTTGACGCAAGCACTTAAAGCATTATTTGGCTGCCACAGCAAATATTTGCCAGTAATTTTTCTCTTAATGAAAAGTGAACTCACTTTCACAGAGCAAACAGTTTTTTTTTTCTTTTACTTTCAAATCATTGATCAAGTTAGTATATTCAATTGATATTTGTTGCAACTTGCAACCTTGCAAGACTCGTCGCACATTGCCAACACTTTCCCAAATGCACCACCATTTTTGGTTAATTGAAATCGTATCAGTTTGCCAACTTGTAATGACTATCTGTAATATTGCACGCCTCCTTTTGGATTAATTTTGACAGCATTTAAGCCAAGTTTCCACTGCATGTGTGCTTTTCACTTAACCAAGTGAAATCGCTAAATGCGTCCCTGCAGAAACTGTGCAACGAAAGTGGCATCAGCCTCAACTAATGGCCAAAAAAAAAAAAAAAAAAAACAATATTCTCACACAGCCTTTGTAAATCTGCGGAATCAACACTTTGCACTTTCACCAGCAAATACCACAGGAAAATAATACTCAGCGTTCCCCAGGCATTTTCATCAGCGATGCCAAGCTTAAAAAATGCATTGTTTACATTTCAGGAAATTATGTGTAATGAAAGCGTGGGAAATATTACACTGTCATAAACAAATAATTATACATTTTAATCTAGTAGGCAGGCTTAGTTTAGTTTAATTTAATAAGTGGTTCTATGTGCCATTTATTCAAATTAATTTTACTTTTTTTAAATTACATTTACACAAAAAACAACTTCTTTTTAAACTTTATGTACAGCAAACATTTTAAAGTATATACAAAATAAACAACTTACACAATTAGAAATAAAAACAGATAAATTATTTTTTTAAGCTATATATTTTTTATGTATGTACAGTTAAAATAATAGTCGATTTCAGGTCCATTTTATGTGTCTTATGCGCAGAATAACAAAACTGTTTTTCTTTTTTTATGACTTCAATTTGATTACAGGTCGCGGTAAGATGAAGAAAATGGGCATGATGATGGCCATGATGGTTGCCACCAAGATGATGGGCATGCTGCCCATTGCCATGGGAGCACTCTATATGCTCGCTGGCAAGGCCTTAATTATATCGAAGATTGCGTTGCTTCTCGCTGGCATTATGGGCCTTAAGAAACTGATGTCTGGCAAATCGTCAGGCGGCGGCGGCGGCAGTTCCGGCTGGTCTTCCGGCGGTGGAGGCGGCGCTGGCTGGTCCTCCGGCGGCGGCGGCGGCGGTGGTGGCGGCGGCGGCGGTTGGGACAGACGCTCCCTAACAGAGGCTCAGGAGTTGGCATACCGTGCGCACAGCAGGCAACAGGCAGTGCAACAACAACAACAACAGCAGCAGACACATTCAGCGCCGCTGCATTCAACGCTGTCAAAGTCATAGACAAACAAACACACACACAAAAATACACTCACTCTCACACACACACACACACACACTGAAAACACAAACAAAAGACGAAAAGTTCATAGCTCGTCATGGTTGCATTTATCTTGTAGATAAATCACACAAACGCTGAGAATGAGGGGTGGGGTGGAGGGGCAGGAGCGTCCAGGCCGGCAATTGTAATTAGATTTTTCCGCATTTTCTTTAACGTATTTTTGCACTCTTTTTTTGCACACTTGATGCGTTTTGCAACGGTTAACAGTTGCACCTACGGATACATCGATGCAAATGTATCTGTAACGTGCACTTAGCGCCTTCTATATATATATATATATATATATATGTATGTTTTTTTTTAATCATTAGCATTTGCATAAAACATAATACAAATCGATTATGTAATACGAGCCTATGTGAAGCACTCAGTTCCGCACAAATTTCAATCAATCATCAGCACACGACTGCAAAACCTCAACTTTGCCTGAACTCTTGATTCTCTTCTATCTATCTAAAACATCTGTCTGTCTTACCTGTCTATCTACCTGTCTGTATGTCTATCTAACTGCTTAATGCACTCACAGTTCCTGTTATTTTTCAATTATTCATTATTCTTTCATTCATTCTTTTAGCTTAGCTTCTACTACTACTACTACTATCACCTCATAATCTGGCCAGCGACGCTTTGCACTCGTTTCCTCGGCTCAACTTTTTCATGCACACTCACATTTTTTGATTAGCTCTAAGTTGAATTCGCTCTAACTGTAGTTTAGTGTGTAATAATTTATATACTTTATTTATTTCCATATTGTCTAAGACGCAACTCGCATTTAAGCAGCAATGTTTTCAATAAACAAAAAATGTTACAAAAAAAAAAAAGTTACACACAAAACACACACAGACATATTTAAGATATATTTATATATTTATTTTTTATATATATATATATATTTTTATTTATATTTCTATTTATATTTACATATATTTATTTATAAATAAAGCAACAAACGTACTGAAATTGTGCACGACTCAATTTATTAAATGTTCTCACAGTTGCCAGCAAGTTGGCCAACTTAAAGCAGTAAGCCAGGCCAACTCACGTGCGGGCTTTGCTGGCATGCTGTGGCCATATGTCAAGGAGACCGCAGACGCATATGTTAGCCAAGTCCACCCACTCACCCAATTCATTCAAGCATCCTGTCGCTGTTTGTCACGCGTCATCTCATCCCATCAAATACCCAGAAACATATGTCACTGCTGAATCCAGGAGCCACAAAAATGATGATGGCTCCTCGCTGCTTATGTAAACCGAAGAAATGCTTCACATAATTTATTACTTATGTACATGAGCAAATTTAAAATAGAAAATATTGGTACTCAAATTCAGACAAATGAAATGCATAGATTTAACATTTGATAAATATGCTGTGATTCAGCCAAAAATAACAAAAAACATACTATTTAAGTTGTGGTTAGTTTGGAATAGAGTGAATTTATAAGCAACGCAAAAATCCCCGAAATAGTCGAAATCTGGTTTCGTTTAACCTCGAAAGAAGCAAAACATAATTGGCTACATGATTGGGAATCTCAAAGTTGAATCATATTTTAGTCAAAGTCAAAGCTATTAGATCTTTCTAATCATTAGTTGGGTTTTTGTAACCATTGCCCTTATAATATATTCATCAATATAAATCACGATTTAAACGAATAACAAAAAAAAATAGAATTCTAAATTATAGAATACCCATTATGTATACTGGTTTTTACCTAAAACAGGTTTGGTTCTTAACACTTTGCCAAATATACTAAGAAGAGAAGATTATTTTAATGTGATATTAATATAATATAAGTTTAGCAAAGAGTTTGACTAGTTGATAATTTGAATACGTGACAAAAATCAACAACCAAAATGCAATAAATATTCTTTTGTTTTATTTCAGTTAAAGCTTTGCGAATTTTTCTTATAGTATTTATGTTTATTTTAAATTGAAGCTTACCTGAAATTTTACTCATATTATTTTTGTTTATATTCGATTAAAACTTAGCAATATCTGCAATAAATTTGAATACGTGACAAAAATCAACAACCAAAATGCAATAAATATTCTTTTGTTTTATTTCAGTTAAAGCTTTGCGAATTTTTCTTATAGTATTTATGTTTATTTTAAATTGAAGCTTACCTGAAATTTTACTCATATTATTTTTGTTTATATTCGATTAAAACTTAGCAATATCTGCAATAAATTTTAGCGGAAGCTGTTGCTTTTAACCTTTCACAATTTAGAGCATTCTATTAATCAGACTGAAAAGTAACTCGGCTGGTTTATAATTTAATTATAGGTTTTCATAATTTACTCAAATTTACTATTCCCTTTTAAAGAATAATTATTTATTTATTATTATTTTATTGATTATTATTTTTTTAGTTTTTCTGCTTTCTTACCTGAAGAACAAATGTTGTAATACTAAATTCGCCATTTCTAGTCAAACAGATTTACATAAATTAATTTATTCCTTTGTTTTGTTGGACTTTTGCAGTTTTGTGTCAGGGGAATTTTCTTCAAACGGAATATTTAATTCATATTAAGTTTTTACATGCGACTCTTTTAGCGATTCCCATAAATAATTTATTCTTATATTGTTGTTAGTTTTCTGCTTTACTGTTTTCTAGTCGTCAGAATAAAAACAAACATGTTAATTTTATATTTTATATTTTTGTTTTCGTTTTATTTTACGGTCATCTTGTAACTTATCTTTACAGTTTTAGAGGCAGGTTTACTTCTTCTTCCACCAGCCGGAGGAACCGCCGCTGCTGTAGCCACCGCCATAACCGCCGCCTCCGTAGCCACCGCCTCCGTAGCCACCGCCTCCGTAGCCACCGCCGCCGTAGCCGCCGCCGCCACTGTGGGCGTGGGTTGTGATGACCTTGTAGACCTGGACATGACCGCCATGGCCGCCGCCATAGCCACCGCCGCCGTAGCCACCGCCGCCGGAGTAACCACCGCCGGAGTGACCACCGCCGGAGTAACCACCGCCGGAGTAACCACCGCCGGAGTAGCCACCGTTAGACCATCCACCACCACCGGAGTAGCCGCCGCCGGAGTAGCCACCACCGGAGTAGCCGCCACCGCCGTAGCCGCCACCATAGCCGCCGCTGCTGTGTCCACCATCGATTATCTTGATGACCTGAACGCCACCACCGCCGCCATAGCCGCCGCCGCCATAGCCGCCGCCGCCATAGCCGCCGCCGCCGGAGTAACCGCCACCGGAGTAGCCGCCACCGGAGTAGCCGCCACCGGAGTAGCCGCCACCGGAGTAGCCACCGCCGCCGCTGCCACCCTTTCCAAGGAGACTCAAAAATCCACCATGGGCCGAAGCCAACGTGGCGGCCACAACGAGTAGACACACAAACAGCTGTGCAAAGGATATAAATTTAATATCAATTCAGCTCTGCGGGAAGGACCCTTAATCCTGGTGGCCAAATGACCGAAACGCTCAACTCACTTTCATTTCGCACCGAACACTGTCGCAGCAAACGAAAAACTAATTTGAATTGGCCAAAACGCTCTCAATTTATCAGCAGCGGCAGCAGCCTCCCGTCTGTCTACGAATGTATCTGATTAAACATGGCTAACAAATACAACAACAGTTCAAGTTCAAGAACAACAAAATTTGTTGGCCAAAATATAATTAAGAAGATGAGCCAGTTTTGGCACTCCGAATTTTGAATACTCTTGGAAAATCCAAAAACCACTTTTCGCAACAAAAATTAGTCATTATTCCAAAGCTGAGCGATTGGTTTTTTTTTTGCTATATGATTTAAAAATTAAGGTTTTTTGTTTTGAAGATAATTATTAATATTATTAAGTGAAAGAGTTTTGTGAATATTACTAAAAAAATTACAATAATAATCTAACATTAACGCATCTTTCAATAGGTGTATAAATTTTAAGTTTTACAAATGAATTTTAAATATCAACAGAGTTCAAATAGTTGGGTAGAAAAATGGATATCGACTCGTTTTATTCGAATTTTTATATATAAATATGATAAATCCATTAACGTCTCTTTCAGTTCATTGTAAGGGTACAAAAAGCGACATTTGAGATGAGCGGTGACAGCTAGGCATCTGTATCCACCAATTGGGATTTGGTCTTTGGAATAGTCTGGTTCCATTAGCAAATCTGGTTAGAATGTTGTTGTCTCCCAGAAAGTATATATTTTTTATGTGCATTAATACCAGCTTCGGAAGTGTTTTCTATGGTTTGCTTATTAAACTAGTTTTTGCCGAATCGATTAGCATTTCATTAAGTTTACCCATTTAGAATTTGGTTAGAATAAAACAGATGGATTTGAAAGTGATCTCAATCCACCAATTCGATCCACGAGTCATCAACAACAGAAAAAATAATAATAATAATAAAAATAATCACACTTTGTTATTATGCTTAGTATAAACTTGTTTTTTTTTTTCTATGCATTTTTATCAGCTAAAAAACAAAACAATACCAAAATTTATTTATACTCAACAACAATCAAAATAGTTGTTCAACAGACAAATTTGCTAAAATTGTCTGTTAGCCAGGCAAATACGAGTATGTAGTTTTGTGAGTAGTTTACAACACTTTAATATAAAAAACACAAAGCGAATGAAATAAAAAAAAAACTAACTGAAAAAATTAAAGTCTCGAATGGATTCATTGGGCATGGTTAATTGCAAAACTGAAGATGCATCTGTCAAAACCAAAACCTTGGCATGGAATTTTTGTGAGGTAGCCAAGTGAATGCGAATGCGAATCTTAAAGATTTAAATTCAGAAGTTCATTAAATGCAATAAAAGTTATAATCAAAAGCAGGAAATACTCAACTCAATCACAATTAAATGCATATAATAAATTTGATGAAATAGAGAAGCGAAGAAAATTTAATTATTTCGGTTTAATAATTTAAAACTAATTGATGTGGTATTAGTCAAATATAAATTTGCACTTTAATTGTTGGGCGTTTTAAATGTATGTAAATTATTGAACGAACTGAATATTTAAGTTATATCCAAAAATTAACAATAAAGACATAAATAATTTGACATTAAATATCTCTTTTGAAGTGTTAAGGTTATCAAATTTGAGCGCTGCTGTTAACATGGAAATGCCAATCAATGTTTGAAGCTCAATTTATTATTAAATAATTATATCAAAAAAGTGAAAAATTATTCAAAACTTTTGGTTGATGTAGCACGTAATCAATTTAGGCAAAACAAAACTGCCGTCTGAGCCAACACACACTTGGCTAAGAGGCTTTTCCGATGTATCCCATTAGGGTTACCTTTTCATCAATCGATAAACAGATCGATAATTCAGACACAGCAAAACCAATATCAATGTTGCAATACTTATTCAATTTTGTATTTATTTTCAAGTGGCAATATTGCATACTTATTTTGAGATTGTGATTAAATTCCATTATTGCCTTTGGCGATGACAAATGCCAGCTGCCAATCAAATTTTGGGCGATGAGATATTTTGCCAGAGAATTTCTGTTTACACAGGACTGACTGGCAATAAAAGCGTCGTATTTTCGACCATATTGGCAGCAACGTTTTAGGCCAGCTTAAAAATAGGCAACAAGTAGTTGCAAAAAAACGCCAACAGCAGCTGTCAATGTGCTGAAAAGCATGCAAGGTTTTCTGTAGCATGGCACAGAATTTAATGTGGCACCTTAAAGCACGCAACACAACAAGTTTTAGTGGCACAAATGAAGGCACTCAAATGCAGCTGCTTGTTATATGCAGCTAGCATACCCCAGCAAGTTGCCTCTTAATTGTTGCACTTAACTTGCGACAATCCGTCTGACAAATGGCTACACTTGCGCTTGCCAAGCTCAGCAATTATGTTGCAAGTTTCCAATGGCAATTAACACGCATGTGCCTCAATTTAAGCGGGATGATTTTATTTTCGGCACGCTTTCTCAGCGTCGACTGCAGCAGCAGCCGCTAATTTTGAAACTTTGAAATTGCACGTGGATTTGACCGTTTATATAGAATCATAATGTCAAGTGCATGAGGCAGTTTGCCTCGAAGTGGCATGCAGCACGCAACCAGCCAGAAAAGTGAAAACAACAAGTGACACATCGGGGATTTTACCCCATAAAAAGATACAAATATAAAATGACTTAGTAATTAAAATGGCAACACTTCAATAGTCAACATAAGTGGAAAACAATAAAAAAAATGAATTAAAAATTAATAATAATTAAAAAAAATAAATGCAAAATTTATGCAAAACGAATGCAAATATGCGTTATAAAAACTGCTTTGAAATTAATTTAAAAAGTGTATAAAAGCAACACTTTTTTTGTGCAGTGGATGTGTGTGTGGCGTGAACAATTCAATTAGCATATTGCAACCGCATTCGGGTTGCACTTGAACAGTTCTCAAATTGCAATTGTTGAAATATATATATATATGCATATAAATATATATATATATATATATATGCATATAAATATATATATATATATATAAATATACACATCTATTGTTAACACATAACTGTTGGCCACATAATTCAGACAATGAGTGTGGCAAGTTATGCTTGAGATGTTGCAGTAAAAGTCAACTAGATACATTTACAACAACTTATCTAGAGTTCGGCATTTGACCACTTATTGGGCTCTGGGCGCTGCCACTTTCGGCGAAAGGCCGTAAAAATCGCTCAACTAAAACCCTCATAAAAAAAATGTTAATAGCTTTTTTATAGAATTCTCGTTGGATACAAACCAAATCAACATACACCGCAGCTGCCTCAGTTCAATGCCAACTGCGTGTGTGTAAAGTTAAAAATTTCCAGCAAAAAAAAATAGAAGAGATTTCCTACGACTACAAAATGTGGCAAGTGTCCGTGTTGAGCATATATGTGCTGATGGCCCAGGCGAAGGCGGAGAGTCGCTTTAATGGTGACACTTCCGGCCAGCAACAGCAGCAGCAGCTTCAAGTGAATCTGAATGCCTGGCAGCCATTGACGGGGCACAACAATTGGCTCATTTTGCAGGCAACGGCGGCAACATCAATGCAACAGCGCCAACAGCAACCGTTGCCTGAACAACAACAGCAGCCACTACAACAGCAGCAACAACAGCAGCATCAACAACAGCAACAACAACAGCAGCAACAACAACAACAGCGACTTCCTGTCAATTATTACGCCTACAATCACCGCTTTGGGGCAAACGAGGAGGCTGCGGCTGACATCGGAAATTACAAACAGATGCTTCAAAATCGAGAGGTTGGCCCTTCCAGCTACGTCTTAGCCATAAGCCAGCCAATGCCGAGACTGCAATTGTCGCCATCTGTGCTCGAGCAGGATGTTCGCATCGAGCCGGAAGCACGCAAAGCTGACAGTTACGTGGCATTGGCTAATGCCGATGATAAGCCAGTTGATGAGCTGAAGGAGTCGTCACCTTCATCACTTTCAATTAACCACTACTTGGAGAGATTTGAGCAAGTCATCTCTAAGGTTCGCACCTTTTGTGACACAGTGCGTGAACTTGTCAGCCTCGATGCTGAGGGAGCTGAGGAGCAACAGTTGGAAAATCAGCTTTTGACAGGTAAAAAACAGAAATTGAAAAATATTATATACGTCAACCCAGGTGAATGTGAAACGTGAACAGAGTCGCAAATATAATATATTTTTAGATTGAGTGTATTCCAAAAATGAACAATCTGTCAATATCTATTTGATTCAATTACTTAAAACAGAATTATATTTTTAGAATGAGTGATTTAATATTAGCACTCAAAATTAGATTGATTTCTGCTTCCATTATTTTTTTTAGAATGTATTTAAAATTATAATTTAAAAGAGTCTAACAAACAACAGAATTATATTTTTAGATTGAGTCATTTAATATTAGCACTCAAAATTAGATTGATTTCTGCTTCCATTATTTTTTTTAGCATATATTTCAAATTATAATTTAAAAGAGTCTAACAAACACCCAAAAACAGAATTATATTTTTAGATTGAGTGATTTAGTTTTTTAGCACTCAAAATTAGATTGATTTCTCGTTTCATTATTTTTAGAATATATTTAAAATTATAGTTTAAAAGAGTCTTAAAACAGAATTATATTTTAAAATTGAATGATTTAATTTTAGCACTCAAAATAAGATTGTTTTCCGCTTCCATTCTTTTTAAGATTATATTCCTGATTTTGCATTTTATAATAACAAAGTATTTAGCACTCTTTTCATATTTATTTTTCCCCAATTCCAAATATGTCGAAATTTGAGAACTTTTTGCAAAAGTAGAGCATTTTATGTTCTGTCTAAAAATTTACTATTTGGCAGCTTGTTTATTCGACTTGACGCTCAAAGGCCTGGCCAATTAATTAACTTCAGAGCTGGGACTATTTTTTGAATGTTCTACTTGCAGATGCGCAGACAAGTCAGTTGGAGGATAGCACTTTAACAGCAACATCAAAGGAGATTCAAGGTCGTTACAGTCGGATGCCTGCCGTTACCCAGAGCCGTAAGCTGAAAAAGTTGAAAAAGAAACTTCAGAAACTGTTTTTCCCGCTGCTCATTGCGTATAAACTGAAATTTCTGACGCTGATACCCGTTCTAATTGGTGGACTGACCCTTCTAGTGGGCACCACCGGACTAGCTGGCTTCTTCTTTGCCCTGTTTACGGCTGTGATGAGCCTCAAGTCATCAACAGGTACCGGCCACTCCAGCAAAGCGATTCTCTTAAAGAAAATTTGAGGTCAATTCCAATCTTTGCTCACAGTGATTAGGTCTTAAGATTAATTTACAGGTTAATGAGACCCTTAAGCTTTAAATTGGGTCCAGCTAAGCAGCTAAGTGGTTAGGTGCGATGGCTAAGATTGAAAAGCATTCGTAGAGTCAAATTAGGTTATCAACTTAAAGATTTACACTCCTAAATTGTTTCAAATTGAACACAAATATTTGTTTAAAAATAATTCATTTACTTTTTATCAAAGCATAACTATTTTAACTATTTATTTATAATATAATATTTCAATTTTCGTACGTTTTTTTTTTTAAATATAATTCATTTTAGATTTTTTTATTATAAATTTCTTTAGGTTTAAATTAATTTTTTTTATTTTTTAAAGCTATTATTTCTTAATTATTTATTTATTATATAATATTTCAATTTTCTTTCTTTTTTTAGTTTGATTCATTTTAAATTTATTTATTATAATTTTCTCTAAGTTCAAATTGGATCAAATTATTTTATTTATTATTGAAAGGCACTATTTGTTAGAGTACAACTATTTTTTTATTTATTAATTATTTATTTATTATATAATATTTTAATTTTTCTAAGTTTCTTTTGGTTTGATTCATTTAAAATATATTTATTATATGTTTATGTTAAATTTAAGATAATTAAATCGAGTTTTGTATAAAAGTAAAATGCGATAGTTATTTAATTTAAATAAACTGACTTTATTCGTGGTGTTTTGTTTTTAGTCTCCGTTGAATTATAATATTTATGAACTTAGTTGAGGTGATTGTAACTGCAACAGCAGCAACACCAACAACACCAACAACACCAACAACCGGATACCAAAAAATCCCATTAACACTCAAGTGACGTTAAAATACAACCAGTTGCCAAAATGTGCTCATGACATGAATGTGACGACAGAAATGCGTTTTCGGAATCGACACGTTTGAATTTTAATGAAATAACAGGTAACACTTACACGCACTAATACACTCTCAAACATTGCGACAGGCCATTCAAATTATTTGCGCCTCAGCGATTTATAATTGAATTTAATCACCTGACGAATATCCAATTGAAACAACCTTTTAAAACTATCCCATTTAAAATTTGCGTAGCAAATTGGATAAATTGGATGTTCTGAAATTAGATGAATAATGCATTTATTCGATTTATTGATTGCTAATTAAATTGAGTTGCACACATTTTGAAAACTTATCAATACAAAACACGATTTTATTGCAAAGTTGAGTTGAATTTGTCGTGCGAATTTTGTTTTTATTGCTTGCAATTTTGTGCTGGGAAAGTGCAAATAATAATTATGACGGGCTTTAATTTTATTTGCGTAAATTAACTTAAATATTACGCTTGAGTGCAAATTATGACATTTTAAACATGTTTTTAAATAAAACAATAAATTTAAGCGACAGCAATTTGTACATTTTCAGAGAGAGAGAGAGAGAGAGAGAGGTAGGCGGGCTCATTAGCCAGCATTTCTCTGAAGCAAAAAAAAAAAAAAAAAATCAGCTGAAATGGCAAGTGAACCGCAACGCGCCAAAGTAAAAAAAATGCTTGCCAACAATAATGAAGACTTTTTACTTGTTGATGTCTGAGCCATGGTAATAAGGCAGACAACAATCCGTTTATTAAAGTGGGGAAAATTTAATGTATGCGTTCACGCTCAAGTAAAACTGAATCGAAAACTAGAACAGAAAGAAAGCAAACGAAAATAAGTTTAAACAGCAGCGGCAATCGGGCGGCTATTAGCCACATGGCCAGAACTGCAGGCAGCCCAAAAACCGCTCAAACGCAACGAGCCAACTATCCGGGTGCATAACTCAGTTAGTTAGTCAGTTATTGGATTTTTTACTAGTTAGTTTGTTAAGAAGTGCGCTGCAGTTCAGAACTATATAATCGGAATGCTCTTGGCCAACATAATTCTGTGCGTGTCCTGCCTGATTGTCGTGGCCCAGACTCACAGTTTGCCGCCAGCGTTGCACTTGGGTGGTGCAATTGTCGCCGCCGTTGAACAGGATGCCGAACAGGAGGCGGTGGCAGAGGCAGCAGCAGCAGAGCAACGCTGGCTTCAGCTGGCAGAGCAGCAGCTGCGAATGCTCTTCAGCGATGAGCTGAGCGTTGGTCAAGTGACGGATATGCTGGACAATTGGACAAACGAAGGTATTTGGTTAAACGTTTAAATAAAAATAAAGTAAAAATTATATGCCATTAAATTCAATTTCAATATGAAACACAATAAGTCTTAAGTTTTATTATTATATAAATATTATTTTTGGATTAAAAAAAAAATTAATTCAATTAAATATGTTAATTTATTAGATATTTGTCATTAAATAAATTTAAGTTAAACGTAGCATCAATTTATATTTTAGTTAAAAATACTTTTTGATGCGTTGTTTCTTAAAATTTAAAGTTAATTTTCCCAAAAAAAAATATGTTATCCAAATTGTGTATTAAATTTTAAATTTTATATTATTTTAAATATTTATTATATTATGGCCAAAAAAGTAAAAACACCAGTCGCAAAATGTATTTACTATATATATTTTTCATTTACAACTTAATAGATAGTTTTATGAAAAATTAATGATTTCCATTCACACAACAAATTTTTTCAGCTCGTGGCAAGCATCGCAAGCACAAGAAGATGCTGAAGATGCTTTATCCACTGCTGGGCGCAGCGGTGCTGGCCAAGCTGGTGTTGCTGCCCTTGATCTTGAAATGGCTAACGGCGCTCTCGGCCTCATCATTTGTCATGGGCAAAATTGCGCTTGCCGCTGCTGGTCTTCTGGCCTTGAAGTCCATGATGACGCACGATCGACTGGAGATCGTGCATGCCACATCATATGCACCAGCACTAAAAAGCTTTCATGCCGATCTATTACCGAGTGGCAACAGTTGGATGCCAATGAAACAGCATTATATACCACTGAACGTGGCCAAGGATGGAAAGGATTATTATAAGCCATTTCTATAAGCAATCAAGTTGGTCTGTTAACGTTTAATATGCAGTTGTTAGTTGTTAGCCAATAGACCAAAATAAAACCAAATAAATTAAGTTTACTGCTGCTGCCTGCCTGCCTGCCTGCCTATCTCCCTGTCTGCTTGCTTGCCCCAAACACAATTAATTAACACATGGCTAGGCAAATGATGTTACGTGGACCCAAAGCAATGCCAAGCCAAGCACAATTCGACCAGGTCGTCTGACAATGCGTCAATGCGTGCGAAGAGCCGTTATGCATAAAAACGGTTTATTGCGACGGACGCGTCGCGACGAGCCGCGATGCGATGGCCAAGACGAACTTCCGCAATTGCGTCGTGTTGCAATACAGCTAAAAAAAACTTCAACAACAACGCGTCTTATGTAAAGCCAAAGGCAAAGCCAATAAAACAGGCCGACACAAATCAATCAGCATGCAGCAGATGCATCCAACAACTTGGGTGGGTATTCAGCGAGGGCTGTCACAAAAGTACTTCAATCTTCAATGAAAACAAACTATAAAAATAATAATAAATTTTGATATTGAATCTTGAATAGATTCTTCAACTTAAGATGATTTTTCTCTGTGCATTTGTGTATATTTTGCAAATTTATTATGCTGATGTAAGCAGTCAAAGCCAGAACCGAAAATTACCCAAGAGTCGACACTGAGAATGCCCCCCAGAGTTATGGGCTATGATTGCGACTGTGGCAGAGTTGTGCTTGGGGCAACCTTTGTTTGCGACCAGCAAGTGAAAGTTTGTAGGGCGCACATTTTATGGTAATGCAAACACACAACACACAAACAACACACAACACACAATTGCAGGCTGGTTAACGCTGGAAACAGCAAAACGCGACAACAAAAACAAAGCCAAATGCTTCCCGCATATCTAACAAATCGATCAACAAGGCGTCGCCTCTGTGTGCCTCTTTTCTAGTTAAGAAAACACAGAGTGTAAATTATGTGACGAATACCAAATACCCTTACAGAATTAAAAAATATTTACAACTTATTTATCTATACTTTTACATTTAATATAAAGAGAAAAATTGATTATTTCTGATATTGATTAGATTTATTATTTATAAAATCCATACAAGTTTCATAAATTAAAAACTGTTGCAAGCATATTCAATTTTAAGATTTTTGGATGAAGTTATAATTTTATAAACTTTATATTTTAACATTTAACTAAAAATCTGCATTTTCCCAATATTCATCAGCATTGTTATTTATAATATAAACACAAAATTAATAATTTAAAAAACACTGTCTAATATATTTAATATTAAAATAATAATATTAAAAAAAATAATAAATTCTTTTTTTTAAAAAAAAATTAAAATTCAACAAGTTGTTAGTTTCATCAAAATATTCCATTCTCTGCTAGAAATACCCTAACCAATGATGAAAGTGAAGTTGCTGGCGGGGTTTTGTCATCGCTGTTGTTGTTGTTGTTGTGTGTGTTTTTTAGGTTTGTTTTTTTTTATCTGTCTGTTGGGCTGACAACATTCTCAGTGGCCGCTTCGATGAGTGCGCAATGTTTGCGACTCTCACGGGATTACTTAACCAGACCATTTAGCATAGTTACAGCAACTACAAACAACAACTAAAACTTCAATTTTAACTTGAGGTGTTTGTTGTTTGAACATTTGTGTCATCAATTTCACTTTCTTTGAAGCTTGGGCAAATGGCCTAAAAAACAACAACAACAACAACAACAACAACAACAACAACAACAACAGCAACAATGCGCTGCCATTGTCAACTAACTGATGGTGGCCCTTTGGCCCGTGAAAGTAGTCTTGGCCACTCCCACAGGCACATCTATAGATTTTACGTACGGAAATTTGTTCATAGCTGAAGTTTTTTTGGGGCTCAGGTGACAATTGCTGAGCCAACATTTGGCTACAATGTCAACGATTTTGCAGCGGGGAAAAGTGAATTGAATTTGTTTTGGAGTTTGGCCAAAGTGCTCACAACGTTATTGCCCATGAATTTTTCAGAGACCCAAACCCTAAATATATATATATATATAAGAAAGAAAAAAAAAGGTCTACTCCATGCTGCACTTTCTCAGTCGGAGACGGCATCTGACGAAGCTCTACGCACAATATTTACAATTCATATTTGCGCAAATGAAAAGAAAATCAATTTCACCTTTTTAACCCAAAAACATTCCAAATAGCTTATTTTTTGCCGTCACTCGATACTTTTATCTTTATTTCTTTTCATTTTTAACTAATTTGAAAGAAGTTTGTTTTTTGGCTGAATACTTTTTGCAAAAGTAAACAGTTAACTTGAGTCAATAAGAGTATTTTTTTTTTCGTTTCTTGCAAACCAAGTTCAAGTAAAATTAATGAACAGAAATATATGAAATATTATTATTATAAATATATATTTCGTTGTTATAAGTACTTTTTCAGAAGTATACTTTTGCAACTTTTGAAAAGCATGTGATCTCTTTTTGTTGCAGGTATTTATGTTATTAAATTTTTGGCGCATTCCACTGTCAGTTAACCAACTTTTTCTTCACATTTTTTGGTATGGCAAATTTAAAGATATTTATTTAATATGCATACAAACACGCAAATGGGTCAATAGAACGCACGCTGATTGGCCCAGACGCCTTAGCAACGTTTGCCAACTCGAGCTGCAAAAAATATGTCTGGCTAATTTAAAAAGTAAACGCGGCAAACGACAACAATTACGAAAGGTGCTTTAACGTTTGATCGATTAAAATTTACCCTATTTAATAAAAAACAAAACATTTAAAATTATTGTCAATTGATATCTTTAAAAAATTCGAAAAAGATTATTTAATATTATTCACTTTTTTCATGGTGCAAAATAAGTTTATCAACTGAATTAACTCACTTGCACTGCCTACAGGGTATCATTAATTCGAATAACACGACACTTGACCACACCCACAACAAGCGCACGAAACACACTCACACACAAAGAGAGGGAGAGGAAAGTATGCGGCACAATTGGTTTATGGCCACTTGTTGCGGCTAATTGAGTGACGCCAGTCAAAAACAAATTGTACGCACTCGATATAAGGCTTATGGATTATAAATATATATGCATATATATATATATATATATATATATATATATATTTATAGATATTTTTAGCTGACTGAATTTGGCAAGGGACGCCCGCATTCAAGCCTTTGTGAAGCTGTCAGAAACGCATTACGACAGAACAAGAGAGAGAGAGAGAGATTGAGAGGAGCATTTAAAAAACGCGGGGGGAAAGAGAAAAAAAAGGGTTGGCAACAATTGACAGCTGTGTGTAGGTAAAAAAGAGAAATTATTTATATGATTGGCATTTAGAAATTTAATTTGATTTGACATTTAACTGAACAATTGATAACTGACTCACACAAATATACACACGCCAATCTTTCTTGTTGTTGTTGTTGTTGTTGTTGTTGTTGCTGCTGCTGCAGGAACCGGCGAAATCAGGTTTTTTTTGCCCATTGCAAATTGCAAAATATTCACTCGAAAAATTACATAACTTTCACTCCACGCTAAACGACGTCAATGAATGAACGCAAAACTGGACCGCAACTTAGCCAATACGACCAAAAAAAAAAGTGGGTGAGCGGCGAGAGAGGCAAGAGAGGATAAATGGGGGGAGGTAGTATAATAACAGGTGAGTTATCATCAATGAATGCGTGGAACTGATGAAATATTTAGCGTGCCTCCAGCTGCAACCGGCAATCATGCAAATGAGCCAAGCAGCAACAAGTGAATCACTGCCGCCAAACCCGACTAAAGGTATGCGATGTGCGTACACTGAGAAAAACAAGCAGTGCTAACATTAAGTGTGAAATCAAGTTTTCAAAAGTCATCTGTAATTGTTAAAAACTTAGCACTTGTTCTAAGAATTCACAGAAAATTAGTTTTTAAAGTTAGTAAACATGAAACAAGAATTCAAAAACTTTGTTTTCAGAATGGATTCTGCACTTAAACTATTTCTGGTATCAAAGATTCAAGAAGGCTATTAATACTTTTATTAATAATTTTAATTTTTAATCTTAAGTATTTTTAACTTGACTTCTGCTAATATTCTGTTTAGACCAAGAAAGATCATCTCAAGTTAATTTTCTATACCTTAGCTTTAATCAACATAAAATATGCATTTTAAAATACATGTTTTACTCACTTTTTCAGTACTCACATAATAAATAACTAAAATACCGAAAAATAAGAATTGATTGCTCAATTTTAGTAATAACTTACTATTTTTTTTTCAGTGTGTGTATGTGGTGCGTATATTGGGTATGTCTATCGTACTTTCTTTTTGCTGTGCCTTTTTCTCAAGTTGTTGTCATATTTTTTTTTTTGTCGGCTTTTTTAGGCAGCTAAAACAATAACTGAAAATAAAGGCGCGTCACTCATACGCAGCGTGTGACAAGCGAACGATGCCAGTGGGTTCCGCTAAATCCACATAGCAATAATAACAATATTGAGCACACAGCATTTAGTGTCGCATATCGTTGTAATATAAATGAAAGTGAGTGAATTGGGCCTTTTGTTTTTGCTTTTTTTTTTGTTTTTTTTTTTTGTATTTTTGTTGTTCAATTTGTACTGACTGATTTTCAATGGATTGGCTTTAATAAACCCGCTGGCTTAATAAAAAAAACAAATTGTCTTATTCAGATTTTTTATAGTCGAAATTTTCACAAACGACTCTAAAACATTATTGCCTTCAATTTTATTTTTTTTTATTTGGCTCTATGACAGAGAAATGTAGAAATGTTCACGGCGAGCGTGTGATCTCTTTGAACGTGACTGGGAAAACATTGATGATTAATCAGTTACTGTTCAAAACGTGATTGAGTCCATTTCAATTAAATATGCAAAAAAAAAAAAACAGTAGAAATAAATTAGCTAAATTTGTTCTCACTTTTCAAAATAGCAAAATAATATTTATATATATATTTTTTTTTAAATATATAGTAGAAATAAGTTTGCCAAATTTGTTATCACTTTTCACAATAGCAAAATAATATTTTTATATTTTTTATAAATTTATTATAAGTAATTTATTAGCAAAAAACTGATTTGAGAATCTTAAATTGATATTTCGAAAATTGCTTTAAGATAATCAGTTGATAACAATATTCAAATGGCAAATAATTAGCACTTGGGCAAATGATTATAGCCTAATTCATTGCAACAGTCGCATTTTTGATACATCGTAAGAGGTGCTAAATGTTATTTCGAAATGGCCAACAAAAAAAAAAAAAGGGCAAACAGAAGATGACCCATTTTCATAAGCAGCCGCACCATAATTGGCAGGCTCGAAAAATATGCAGCAACCGGATCAATAAATTAGCAAATGTGTGAATATTGCGAGAGTCGAATGAAAGCGGCCTTTAAACTTGGCTCGAAGCATATAGAGGATGATGATGAGGAAGAAGAAGAAGCAGCAGAAGCGTTGCTGCTTTTTTTTTTTTTTGGGGAGGGCGTGCATCGATGCCATAATTATCTCAGCCGGAGCTCATCATGGGTTGCTCAGCCAATGATGCCAATTGTTTGCACTATGCTCCACTCGGATGCCGCTCGCTCCACTGGCCAAGTCCAAGTACAAGTTTCTCTCCGTAAACTTGCACGTCGACGCAGAAGTTGACGTCGACGCTGGCGTTGACTTTGACGTTGAGGTTGACGGATGACGACTTTTTGGGCGGCGTCGGCGTCGGCGTCGCTGCTCAAAAAACAGTTAAGAAGAGGCGGCAGCAAATGAACAAATTCACTTAACAAACAAGTTGACTTTATTTTTCTTTTTTTTTTGTCTTTTTATTTGATGTTGTTGTTTGGCCCGTTTGTGGCCGCTATAGTTACTATTGTTGTTGTTGTTGTTGTTGTTGTAGTCCCATAGATTTATGCATGTGCTCGGTGCCTTTATTTTCGCGTCTTTACTTTTTGAACTTTTTTTTTTTTGGTTAGCTTCCGCAGTCGGCGGCAACTGCGGCTGCGTCTTGGCGGCTTGTTTTTTTTTGTTTAATTTACTTTTGAAATTGTTTTGTAATGCGCTGCTGCGACGTCGACGGTGACGCCAGCTGCGCAGCTGCCAGAAAAATGTCGCTTAATATAAAAGACTTGACGTCTGCAGAGTTATGCATCAAATTCATCTCGAGCTCAGCAAAAGCAGCAGCAGCAGCAACAGCAGCAACAGCAGCAGATAAGGATTAAAACGCGTCGCGTAAAATTTAAAAAAAAAAAATTAATTCAAAACTAAATCGAAAATGAAAGTGTTCGCCGTTGCCTGTGTGAGCCTCTTGTTGGCCAGCTGCGTCTGGGCCGCGCCCGGCGTGCAAGATAATAAAATCGAAAGTGATAACACGCTCGGAAGGGCTGCCCGCTATTTGGGCGCCTGTCTCGACAGCGATGACATGACCACCTGCTTGGCCGTTAAGGGTATTACCGCATTGAATCGCGCTGCAAGGAGCAACAACATTGAGCTGGTCAATGGCGTCACCTTCATGAGGTGTGTGTGTGTGTGTGTTTGTGTGTTGTTTGTGAAAGTGTGCAAGCTTAGAAAAAAAAAATATGATCTGAAATTTAGCTATTCCTTTTTTGGCCACTAAATTTTGCATAAAAAATAATTATTTTTTTTAAGAAACCATATTTTTAATAATTGCATGTTTTTTAAAGTGTTTTTCTAAAAGAAAAAATTTTCGTGAGCATAAGAAAAAACTTCACAAATTAATATTCATTTATCCGAAAAGTATAAACTAAAAAGTGGTTTTTAGGATGAATATGTATTTCCCCCAAATTGGAGGCATGCATTTCTCTAAGTGTTTGAAACTCAATGAAATTTGAATATGCAAAATCAAGTTACGAAAAATGCTAAAAAATATGTTTTGCTGTCTTTGCAGAGATCCTGCCAGTCCTGTGCAACGCAGCGGCAAGTCGTTGAGCGAGCAGGATATCTACGCGGAGCTGCCACAAGGCGAGGAGCGCAATGGCCGTCTGGTTGATTTGGCCATCTCGAGTGTTACCGACTTTTTGACCACCCACAATCTGGAATTCAAATTGCCCGCTGAGACCACACAGCAAGTGGCACGCGCTCTCGATGAAGGTATATAAATAAAAATCAACTTTCAGCTGGATAAGTGCTTAATGCTTAATTTATTATTTATTATTATTATTTTAATTTAGGCCGCGGCAAGATCAAGAAGCTGATTGGCCCCATTGCTTTGGCCATTGGCGCCAAGTTGTTTGCAGTGATTCCCTTGGTGCTCGGCTTCCTCGCTCTGTTGACCTTCAAGGCTGTGATTGTCTCCAAGATTGCCTTCTTTGTGGCTCTGCTCGTCAGCGGCTCTCGTCTGTTTAGCGGCTTTGGCAACAAGTTCGGCGGCATCGGCTCCCTTGGCGGTGGCTATAACTCCAACGCCTGGTCTGCACCCGCCAGCGGTGGCTGGAGCTCGGCTGCCTCCTCGGCTTATCCCTATGCACGCAGCATTGCCGTCGATGATGCCCAGGAGTTGGCCTACTCGGGCCAACAGCAGCAGCAGCAGGAACAGCAATAAGCAGTTAGCCGCCTTTGGCCTTTTGGCCAATAGCCAAAAATGTGCCGTCTTAAATTGAAAGCTTAGTTTTTAGTAATTTATTTGAGAACGCGCAGCTGACGCGAAAATTTACATATTAATTTATTTTATTACATTACACAACACGACACACAAATCAGCAAAATTAGTCAAGACAATAAAAAAATAATCGATTAATTACCGACAAAAAAAAAATTATGAGTTCAATGCAGAAGTTTTGGTTGTTAACGGTAAAACTGTGGCACGACTTTCCCAAGGCCTAAAGCAATTTAACTGGTTTCTGTGTGACAAAAAAAAAAAAAAAAAATACTTGCGTTTGTCACTTTGCGACAGTTTGTGGCAACTTGTTTTGTGTGCCAGGCAATTAAAACTTTTTGCCTTCTGCTTCGCTCCTAGAAGTGCTAAAGTCTAATTGATAAAGGCATGTATGTATATATATATATATATATATATATATATATAAATTGTTCTTTTTATTTGGATTTGGTTTATGCATCGGCTCATAATTAAAATTTGTGGTATGCATGAATATTGTCTGGGCATGTTCATTGGCAAACTTTCTACATAAACGTCACATTGAGTGATCGGTTCAAGATATATATATATATATATATTCAGGCAAGTGCTACAATTTAGCTTTCTTTCTTGCTGCGCAGATTTTATTTAAAAGATTTAGAAGCAATTGAAATAGAAAACGCGACACTTGACTAAAAGAGAATGAAATCGAAAGCGACGTTGAAAGCGGCATGCGTCTTTTTTTTACTAACTGGGCCAAAATGCGCATTAAGTCAACAGCAGCGAGGCATACCAAATATGGCCAAGTACGCCGGCGACTAATAATCGGTTTAATGAAATTCAATGGCATGGCTAATGAGACAACAAGACTGGCGGCTAAAAGAATCTGGCACATAAGCAAATGGAGTCACGTTCCCTTTTGGACTGACCAAAAGGCGTGGCAACTTTGTTGCATGCCAATTAGGATCGGCTAACGGTGGCGTTGGCTTCCAACTTCCAAACCAATTGTCAGCCAAAAGGAAATTGGGGCATTTGCTTATATAAAATATTCATTGAAATACAAAAAAAAAAAAAAAAACCAACCAGAAACAACAAAAAAAAATCATATTCAAAATGTTCGGCGACTTCCCTTTCGTTTGGGACGTGGGATGTACGTGAAAATATGGTCAAGAAATTTGTTGTCTTTTGGGTGCCCATCGACAATTGGCCGTTAAGTCAGCTACGAGCAGCATACGCATAAAATTTGCATAAATTTTTCATGTAGTTTTTGTTATTGCTGTGCAATGCAGCATTTTGGTTATTGTAATTTTTTGGCCCGCGATTTCTAGCCATCCAAATTGGACGCGTACAAAATCGAAAAGGTATAAAACTCCGTGCCATTGCATACAATTAATCACAAAGCAATTTCCACTCACATAACCAACAGCAGTGTTTGCGCTGGAACGGTTTGGATACCACAAAGGATTATCATTAAACAAAATTGTAACCATTCCCCCTCAAAAATTACAAAAAAATTACACATCCATCTTCAAAAATGTGCGCGAAATTTGTTTGTGTTGTGCTCGTGGCGAGCTTTGTGTGCGGCGCTTTGGCTTTGCCCTCGCAGGATAACAGCGAAAAGGATTTAGTGAATATGCTCAACCAACTGGATAACGAGGATTCTGTTACCCTTTTTGGCGGCCTACGCATCGATCGCACCGAAACCGGTCGCAGCTTTGGCGCCGCCAAGTCGCTGGAATCATTTGAGGATCGTGCCGAACGTTATCTGGAAACGCACGAGCTGAATCTCTCATTCTCTGGCGATGAGTCTGAGAATGCCGAGAACATTTACAGCGGACGTGCCATGGAAGGTGAGTAACCATACAACACAATGCCTGGCGTTGGCTTTCACTCGAGTGCAACACTGACAGGTTGATTTGTTGCACAAATTGTGTTACAAATTGTGCCACAAAATGTGCCACAAAATGTGTCGAGTGTCGTAGCTGTCAAGGCTTCATATTGCGCATACGCATAGTCCCCCAGCGAGTTATTGTTGTCCGCTTTGGGCTTAGCTGCGCTCGTGTTGCATACTTTGTGGCGACGAGTGAAAATGTCATTTCAGATGTTTTTCATTGCATACTTTTTGGCTGCGCATACTTTAACTCCACATTGATTTTGCCACAGAATCGCGCAGCAAGCGCATGAGGAAAATGCTGGTCCCACTGCTGTTGCTTTTGAAACTGAAGAAGGCCATCGTCGTCAAGGTCATGTTCACCATCATCAAGTTCATCTCACTGAAGGCGCTGGCCATCTCCTTCCTTGCCCTCATTCTGGCTGGTAAGTGTTTTTTTTTTCGAAAAGGGTTTGAATTGCGTGCTAAGTTTTCAACTCTCGTTTGTCAGGTGCCACCTTCTTCAAGGATCTGTTGGCCAAGAAGAAGGATCACATCACCACTGCCTACATCACTGGCAGCCCATTGAACGCTGAGATTGTGCACTCCGATTGGAATCGCAATGGTCAGGCTAGCCCTGCCGATTTGGCCTATAATCATTATGGTCTGGCTCAGCCCTACTAAGCTAAGAACAGGAAACACAGTTAGCTATCTCTCAAGTCAGCCCTCATTCTTTGCTATCCTAAGCTATTCTATCCTATATTTTCTATCTTCATATTTTCCGCACTCTTCTCACCTGTTTCACCCCCCCTAAAAGAGACTTAACCCCTTTCCATGGCTAAATTCGTTGTAGCGTTGTAGTCAATAATTATTTAGTTGTACTTAGTTAGTTAGCTGCGACATACCAAAAACCAAAAAACAAAAAAAAAAAACCAAACATAACGATGACAACCGATAAATACCAAACGCGACTTTGCCAGCCCAGGACAATGCACAAGGAACAAATTTATAATACATGCTTGCGCCATATTAATTGCACAATGCTCTCCCCGCAAGCATGCAACTCAGGTTCATTAAAACAAAAGCAAAAACAAAAGCAAAAGCAAAAGCAGAAAACAAAACAAAAAACAAAAGAAATCGATTTGTAAGCAAACGAAATACTTATGTCTGCTAAATGAATTTACTTACTAAGTATTTATTTCCATAATTTATAGCAATTGAATAAAAAGAATTCATGAAATGCAAATTAAAAGTGTGTATTTTTTTTTTTTTTAAATAAAATTCCTAAAATCGAACTAAATTTCATAATATAATAAAATTGTTTATTTTTAAGAAAGAAATATCCTAAAATCTAACAAAATTTCATAATTCTGCTACTTTCGTTATATTCATTCATTCATATCTTTTCATCGATGTTACATATTATTAACTGCTTTCGGTTAAATGACAATGACTCAACCACTTCAACAAGTCAACGGCAGAAACATAGCCCAGTTAGTTAGTTGGTCTAATTAGAGTCTAACAAGTCAACGTCTGCTTCTAGTTATAAATTAATTGACTGATGTCCGCTGGGGCACGCGACTTTTATCTGCCCCATAATTAAGCAAGTATTTGTGAATTTTCTTTTTGACTTCGCAAAGTCGGAGGGGTGTTTGGGGTGTTGGTGGGGGGGTCTAATGGTGACAAAAATTAGACACACGTTGCGCTACGCTGAGCGCCGGTCCGCCGCGAGGAGCCGCAGAGAGGAAAGCGAAAGTGCCGCCTATTGGCCAAGTGGGGTTTTGGCTTTGGACTCAGTCGAACGACTCTGGAAAGAATTTCGACCACAAATCGTGGGGTAATTAGAAAAAGTTCAAGACAGCAACGGTCGAAAACTAAACGCGGCAATGACTTTTGCCTGTGTGTAGTTTTCTGTATTGCGTAGTGAAAGGGAAATGTGTATAAAAGGTAAAACCATAAAAATGAGCTGCTGCAGTAGCACCCAAGTTAACCAAATCATTAGACGTACTTCAAGACAAAACACAGCATGTTGTTAACCAAGACTTTGGAGTACCTGTTTTATTTGGCCTGCATCGGTTTCTTTTGCAAATATATTGAGGCAGCCAGTTTACAGCCAACGGAAGCAACTACAATGCCCATGGAGTCACCACAAAAGAGTCCAGCTGCCTCCTTGAATGAGTGCGAAAGTTCAAAGTTCAGTTGGATGTGCCTGAAGATCGAGTTTGTTAAGATAATCGAACGTTTGGCCGATCAGCAGGAGTTGAAGGTGTTGCCAGGTGTAACTGTTGTCAAGGATGAAAATGCAACCGAAATGAAAACTTCCGATTTGATGGCTGGTAAGTTTAACTAACCAATTGCAATCCATAATTTTCATAATTTAATATTTAAGTTTTTAACTTGAAATCACAAAAGCAAATTATGTTAAAGTTCTTCAAATAATTAACTTAAATAACCTTTCTAAAAAACGAATTTGACAATTTTTGTTTAGCAAAAAGTAAACAATTATTAATTCAAATTAGCTAAATTAAATACTCTCCAATTAAAACGTCATAAAAGCTGTTTGAAAAGTCTGTTCTTTAGTAAAAAATTCAATGTTAAAGGAATTCGTTTGTATTCATTAAAATTAGCTAAATTTAATACTTTTCAATTAAATCATCAGCTGCGCATTTTGGCAAATACTTTGAAAATTTGTTGTTAACGGAATTTGTTTTTAAACAATTAATTAAAAAATTGAAAAGTGCTTAAAAATACTTTTTAATTAATGCACATTTTTAAAATGATTTCAACTTTATAATATAAATTTTTGCAGAGGTTGCTCGCAGTTATCCCAGCGATCCGAATACGCGTTTAAATGGTTATATTCTGGCCAAGCTGGAGAATATATTGAAGACGCGCGTTTTGCGCTTTCGACTGCTGGACGAGACTAGTCTGGAAGAGGGACGCAAGCACAAGTTTGGCAAGAAGGGTGGATTGGAGGCACTCGTCGCAGTGGGTGTCATGATGAAGGGCTTGCTGATGGCACTGGGCTTGGGTGCCATTGCTCTGATGGCCGGAAAGGCGCTAATGACAGCGCTGATGGCCTTAACTCTGAGCGGTGTGATTGGCCTAAAGAGCTTGGCCGGAGGTGGCGGCAAGTCGACGACTTATGAGATTGTCGCCAAACCCGTTTACACATCCAGTCACTCGCATTCGGTTACCCACGAGGATGGACATGGACACAGTCCACACTTTGCAGCTGCCGGTGCTGCTGGAAGTGGCAGCGGCTACGGTTATGGCGGCTATGCACGTTCCCTCAACTTGCCACAGTCCAACCAGTTGTAATAAATTATATTTATATTATTAATTTATTTTATTTATTAAATTGTATGCAGTATTAAACAATTATTAAAAGTAAAAAAGCCAAATTTGACTTTTATTTATTTATTTGCCAGAAAAATTGCATATTGCATTGTGGAGAAGTTCGAAGAGATTCATTCTATTTTCCGATTGAAATTACTTACATCTTCCTCTACAAATTTAGCAATATGCTTAAAAATCGTTTTAAAACTTTATTGTAATTATTTCCTTACTTTAAACACCAAATTAAAATCCATTTTCATCGTTGAGATTAACCCAACAAATAAAAATAATTATTTTAATCTATTCCAGATCAAAAAGCTTTTGATTGTTTTATGTAGTGTGAAAAAGTCATTAAATCTAAGTCTGCTAAAGATCAAAAAACTATAAATTAATTAATTGTTTTATGTAGTGTGAAAAAGTCATTTATTTAATTAGCAACTAAAACTCGGTCAATAGACTGCAATAAAATTAAATTTGCACCTATTAAATATAAATTAGCAAATCAAAATTTCTATTTCAGCCTATTTTAACAAAGGGAAAAATTTTGTAATAAAAGGCCAAAAACTTAGAACACAAAATCAGTTGTCTCAAAGCCAAGTACAATGAAGACTCAATTCAGTGGTTAGTGAAAAATATCCCAAAATTTGATTCGCTCATTAATCTTTCCCTTATCCACAGTTATATTCATGTTGGTCTGGTCAACATGGTCTTGTGCAGCAGCTGTGCTACCAACGCCAATCGAGCCAACAACAACTGCCACATCGATTGATGAGGAGCCAGTGTTGAACGAATCACCATTTACGGCGGATGAGGAAGTGGAGCTGTTTAGAGCACTGGCAGATGAAAGTGCAATAGAACCTGTGAAACAAAAAAAGAAACACCAGGGACATCATCATCATCATCCACAAATGCTGGCTGATCCCACGTCATATTATCCGGCACCATATCCATATGGTCAAAATCCATATGCTCCATGCCCATATGGACAACCACAACCCGTGTTCTATCCAATGCCCATTTATTCACCCTATTCACCCTTCCCCGGCTACAATCCATATTCGTTTAGCGATGACAAAAGTCCACCCAGCGTCTTAAAGGACGCTCATTCGGATGACTCTACTGAAGTAATCAGTGTGCAGGAATTGCTGAAATTTGCCAAAGTCTGGGACAATAAGCCGACAGACACAAACACCACCGCAGAACCACCAAAGGAATTCTTACTTAAGCATTGGATAAGAAACAAGGTGAAAGGAAAAAAGACCACAACCACAACCACAACCACCACCACCACAACCGCTGCCCCCAACCCTAACCCATGATGAATGCCTGAGTGATTCTGCTATTATAAAATAAGAAATTGCAAATGGAGCATTTCTTGAATATTTATTAATTTATTTATTTATTTTCGTGTAAAGCAACACAAATAAAGTGTATCCTTTTTCAAAAACAAGTTAACAAGTTTTATTCTTTATTCTCTGATCAGCTAAATCTAATAATTTAAGACAAGTTTTTTAATTTTATTTATATAAGAGCAAATAGATGAAAAGAGCTAAATCAACTTGGCTGGTGATGCTGATCAAGAAAATATATACCTCAAGGGATACCCAGCATTAGTATCAGAGCATTACTTTTAAAGTAGCATATTTTAAATTTATAGACTTTATATGAAAAATAAAAATTATTATTTTATTCAAAATTTATTCAATATAAAAGTACTTAAAAGCAGAGAACTTTCACTTAGAATTAAAAATATTTCCAGAACGAAATTTAGTTCTAGATATAACATTAATTAAGATATTATGAATATTGTAATTTCTTTATTTATATACTCTTTTTTTCAGTTAAAAAATAATTTATAAAAGTGTTATAATTAAATTAGGTATTCTGTTTAGAGTAGCCATATGTTACAAATAAAATGGGTACTTATAGAACCAAAAATCGCAAAGTAAACAACACTTTAAAAGCGAGATGTGGTAGTAATCAGAAATTTATAGTTAAAATTAAAGAACATTATCAAAAAAAAAGCAATAATTTTATGGATTAAGTCAGTGGCATAACACTTAATCCTTACGTGCATATATATACTTTTTGTAAATAATTAAATTTTTAATTTAACCGGCTTTCAAAGACACTATTCTTAATATGTAGCTTTGCAGGATTTCCAGATCTTGCACAAGATGTGAGTATTACTTTATATATATACTTTAAATACTCTTCATGAGACAAAATATGAGTATAAATATATAAAATTTCCAACAAGTGATAAAATAAATGTATTCAGCAAATGTGTAGCATACTTTCAGGCATTTAAATAATGCGCTCTTTCAATCTCTGTAAAAACATTTCTCATAACTCAAATCTCCCGCACCCAGTTGTTGGGCACATCTTTGTGCTTGGAAGCTCATTTTCAACGGTTAGCGCCCCGCTTCATTTTCAGTTGTAACCCAACAGTTGCCGACAACTGTCGCGTTGTGCGTGTGAAACAACAATAACAATAACAACAACAACAACAACAACAAAAAGCAAATATTTATAAACACACAAAAGTGTGAAATCACACACAGAAGCCCACGCAAAAGAAAACTGTAAAAGTGAAAGACAACGTTCCGTCAACTGTAATTTGACAAGATTTATTCTTAAACTGAATTTCGTGAAATTTTGTGTTTTACTCTGTGCTGGGCAAACACAAGCGAAAGTAACTATTAAGACAACAACTGCAAACAACAATAACAACAACAACAACATCAGCTGCTAATTAGACGACACGCAACAAACAACAAAAAGTGCGAGCTGCAAAAAATGTGTTAATTGATAAGAGTGAGTAAGTGTGTGTGTATGTATGTGTGCGTGTGTTTAATTGTGTGTATTTATCAAAATTCATTAATACCTCTGAGTAAAAGTCAGGCTGCAATAATCCATTTTTGATGCAAAGTTAATGACCCAATTTCGACTGCAATCTGCATGAGTGGCAAAATAAAAATAAAAAAAAAAGGAAAAAGGAAACAGCTGGTAACCAGCTGCTGACAAGGCTAAAAGACCAGGCAGCCAAAACTAGCTCAGGTCTTGCGGCACAACACACAAAATAAAACCTGTTTTCCGGCTTTTGATTTTTGTTTTTTGTCGTTGCATTTCTCCTGCACAAATTGATGATTGTTTGTGGGCATACAAAAAAGTGAAATTTTTTTTGTTGTGGCATGTGGCATGTGGGGAAGACGCAGTGGTGAGGCACTGTATAAAGTTCTGGCAGTAAGAATTTTAGTTAATGTCTGAGTTATTAGCGCATGCCAGATGAGCATCACAATATGCTCCAATAACCAAGGGCAACAACAGAAAAACCCACACATAATGAAAACCACATAATTTCGAGGTGTACACGTTATTCTAGCAATTAGCCTGGCCTAAAGCTGCTAGCGTGCCATTCTGTGTTTTGTTATTAAACATTAATAGTTATTTACATACATTGCTTGTTTCTTCCAGCAACGACATATGCTTATTATTTTTTTTTTTTGTTATTACAACGAAGCCACAGATTAACATACATTTTTGGTTTTGGCGTTAAATTCATTTGCATAACATGAACAACGGTCTAAACTGATTTGGCTGTTTGCAGCAGATTTATTTTATTTATTAAAAAATAAATAAATATGAATTGTAGATTTGGGGCTTGTTATTTGAAATATTAAAATGTACACACAAAAAATTCAAACTGTTATTTGTACAAGCAAATCAGCAGAATTGCAAATTAAAATGTTCTGTGTTAAGCTATGCAAATAGCTTTGTTTTTATATATGTTTGACTAAATTATTAATAGCACATTTAATTAAATTAAAACTATATTTTTATATGTGTTTGCTTGGACTCAAATTTCTAGTAGATGGTTAAAATAGCCAAACTTTTATTACAATAAGGTTTTGCTTGAAATATTAAATTTTGAGTTAAGAAAATGCAACACACAAATTTTGAATTTATGTCAGCAATTTACTATAGGTTTATGATACATGTATGTATGTATTTCAGAAATTTACTATAGGTTTATAATAAATATTAATATCTATAATAAAACTTTTACTTGTTACAAATTCTTTTAACTCTTCATTTATATTTACGCTGTTCTTCCCAATAAATGCCAAAAACATTGAATACATTTTACATTTAAATATCTTAAGAAATCTTAAAAATAAATCTACTTTTTCGATGATTAACAATGGCAAAATAAAGGGATATATTTAATGAGATCTTTAATTCATCTTAAAGAGTAAATCATTGATAATAATCATTAAATCAAGTAAATCATTAAATAAATTTGTAATTACTTATTCCATTAACATTAAACATATTCATTTAAGAGTTGTAGTGTCTATGAGAAGACTTTAAAAATATAAATCAAAGTCACATTAAACGTAAAACTTTACGAAATACAAAATGTTTATTTTTGTACTTTAAGAACCAAGATGAAAATCAGATATATTTTATAGACACACGTATACGATTTATGCTCTCTTAAATGACTCTTTAGCTGTGTTATGTTTAAATAACCTCAAGCAATAGTATCACAACAAAAACAACAACAACAATAACAACAAAAACAACAACAAAACAATAACAATAGTCGATTAGGCATGAGAAATGTGCGAATTGTGTCGCTTTTAGGTTTTTATGGTCGGTTTTTATCAACACGTTTCTGCCGTTTGGCTTCACTTATCCAAAACCAAAATTGGATTGAAAATACTCGTCAGGGCAAAAAACCAATGAGCAAAAAAAAAAAAAAAAAACAAAACATTAAATGCGTTGCACTTCTCTGCACATCAAATGTGCTTGGTAAAAAATTAAGTCAATCTATTTGTGGCTTAATAAGCCATTAGTAAGCCGGGTTGGTTAACCGCAACGAAAGTGAATTTGCTTTTGCTTACAGCTAGATTTCTCTTAAAATAACAAACAGTAGCAAACAAAAAAAAAAAAAATAACTTAAATACAGTTTATACAAATATTTGCACGCTAGTCGTGCGATCGGCTTACAAATCGACCGCACAGCCAGACAGAAATACAAACTGAAAGATACACGTACTACGAGATACACACGCATACGCATAAAGTGAAATTATATCTTTTTATTGCACAGATATCAGCTAAAAACTGAAAGTATGACGAGTGTTTAAATATGCCTTATTCCACACTTGATACAATTGATTACCAGATTTTATTGCATTTAAAATATTTCGAGATATTTTCACGTAATACGAAGTTAAATTAAAACAAATTTGACAGTTGGATTCTGCAGCAGTTGCCTAATTTTTTTTATTAGTGCTGTAATTGTCACATAAAAATGCAATAAAAATCTCTGGCTGTCTGGCAGCTAAAAACAAAAAAAAAAAAAAAACAGCGAAAGCTTGTTACCAAATAAATCTGTCAGCATTTAAACCATTTTCAGCCAAGTGCCATTACGAAAATATTTCATTAGATCATTATGCCAGCGCAATCTGTTTGTCAAGTGAAAGCCAAATAAAATAAGGCACAATCTTGTTGCAACATATAACATCTTATATAAGCCTAGCGAAAAATCGCACCATGTTCTAGTTTTTTTTTTTTTTTTTAATTTACTTTGCTCTCATCTCGTACGTTAAACCCTGACCGCTCTGCTGGGTCAGAAACCGTTAGATAAGTTGAAACCTTTGTTTGAACCCAAACATAACCAACTAGAAGTATGGGTTATATTTAAGCTGAAGTTAAGATACCCTTCCCATATAAATAAAAAGTTAATATGATACTGTAAATTCTTGTTTTTGGTGTTTTTTTTTAAGATATATTAGAAAATACCAAATTTGTATATACCAAAACTTACCCCCTAACAGATTTCTACTATCTATAATAGAATAGTTTCTTGAATAGACTCCTCCACAAATTTCCCTTCTATCAAAATGCATATTTCTCTGGGTTCTATTAGGTATAGAGGAATAATCTTAACAATATATTATGTTTGATCAACAAACATGTTTTTTTATTTTTTATGGAATTCAATTCTAAAAGACTTCTCCAAAACTTCCGTCTGCTGATAAAAGTCGATTATATTAGAAATTTAATAAATATTGAATTAATATTGGGCAGATTACCAACAAACTAGAAATATTTACACTCGTGGAAGCTATCTTCTTAAGTGCTCTATGACAACATTACTAGACCCTCTACAAGGGTATAACATGACCACAAAATAAACAAGTACTAACTAATACTAAGTCGTTGTTAAGTGTTCTGTGTTAGCCGAAAACTTGTTCAGTTGGCCCATTACTTTGATGACATTTTGTTGAAATGCTTTATGACCGTTGCGTGTTTGATTACCTAAGTCGCAGTGGTTGTTTAACAAGAATGTGTGCTTTTAATATGAAAAGACATAAGCGCAATGTCAGCTGCAACACTGGAAACACATGTTGTCATTAATAACGTTCCTCATTCGCCCCGTGGTCACCGCCCAACAAATAGCGAGCCCATTAAAATGATTAAATAACGTTGTCACCAGCTGTGTTTACGTAATTTAATGCAATTGATTTTTCCCCATATCCAAGCTTATAAATCTCAATTGTGATTACATCAAGCCGTTTAAGCCACTAACAAGCATTTTTTTTATTGGTCTGCACGGCGTTAAATATGCAAATGGAATTTAAGTGACTCGATATTACGCCAAATTGGCTTAATAGAAAATTATGCAGAACAACAGAGAATTATTCAATCAATAAACTAACCAATGTCGTCACTTTTTTACGATTTTGTAAATATTTATACATAAATAAAAGTTTAAATAGTGTGAAATTTGGGCATGTTTTCTATCTTGGGCATAAGTTCTTAATTCAGAAAAATTGATTTAAAAAATACAAATTCAAGCAATATTTTATTCAGTGTGCACATGAAATTGAATACAATTGCAGTTTCAATAAAATATTTTGATATTCTTTAGCTGTTATTAATAAATCTATTGCTAGCATAAATTTAATATTAACTTTAGTAAAGTGGGAACTTTATACTTCCTTAAGGAGAGAACTAGAGGTTTGCATCTATAGAACTAGTTAGGTGAAGTCTTATGAGTAGCTCTAGAGTCTTTAACATGAAAGATGATAGGTCTGATGGGCTTAAAGTCCTCTGAGCAGGTGTGCAACTGTTGCGCCCGCTTCAGGCGGCTATTGATCACATCAAAACAACTGTGGCCCAGTGGCCTATTATATATATTGTTGCATATATGTGCATAGGATGTAAAATAATCTTTCGAATTTTTTTGGCTTTGCAGGTAAAAACTTGTTTGAGAGACACTCGTTTAAAAGGCCGTGAAAAAAGCGCTGAGCGCGATTTGTGCGCTGAATTTAGCGGTAAAGCTGCACTTGCAGCAATGACGGCAAACTGGAAAACGTAAACAAAGCTGAAACAATTTTCAGACAGCAACGACAACAACAACAACAACAACAACGACAACAGTTAACGCGGCGGAAGAATGCCAACAGAGTAATTCCGCGTGCCCAAAGAAGAAGCAGCAACAACAGCGGCAGACGTGGTGAATGCATTGCATGAAAAACAAAAAAAACAAAAACTTAACGAAGCCAGCAACTGAACGAACGTCGACAGCATTCGCCTCGCCATGAACTTGACTAACTGGCACTGTGAGCGTCTCAGTCAGTTGTCGGTCAGACGCGCACGCATGCGCACGTCACAAAAATATTTGAGCGTCTTTTAAGTAAACGATTTTGAACCGTTAAAACCGTAGGCGTGTTTGTCGCGCGTGTACAAATGAAGTAATTGCAACTGAAGAACGCCTTGTATGGGTTTCATTTAGTTCAGTTTTGTTTGGCTCTTGGCTAACGCAAATAGAAAATGTGCTAAATGCAGCACAGCAGCAGCAGCAGCGAAATTGGCAAAAGCACACAGCCACAGGCCAAATAAAATAGAAAGCAAAGCACTCATTGGCCAAAAGAATTTGTAAAAATCAATATTACAACAAAATACTTAAAAAAAAAAAACGTATTAAAAAAGAAAAGTAACAATAAAGAGCTGAAATTGTGTTTGCGTGTTAATCGGGTTTTGTGCGTCGAACTGATTTCGCCCACAAAAGCGACAACTGTTTGTTTATTTGTGGCTGTTGGCCAACAATCCCTTTCCACGCTATTAGCCCAGTTTAATTTGGCAGCCAGTGAAGCGTAACCAAATAATAGAAATAGTTAAAAACAGTGAAATTACCCTTAAGGTGTAAATTGTGGAGAATGAAAAAACTTACAGTTGGCAGTTGCAGAAACTGGACGCCGCATTGCCGTAATTGGCCAACAAGTGAGAGCCAACACCGCACATCCTCAACAAGTCGAATTAGAAATCGCTGTCAACTGAACATGGCAAATAAGTCGACCAACTGGCTGCTGCTACTGCTCGCCATGCTCCTCTGTCCAACCCAGTTCATCAACGTGGTCAATGCGGATGATGGCGCCGCGAGCACAACACCTTTAACACCCGATATTAGTACGCAAATTGCAGAGATAACAACCACAACGAATACACCCGAAGGGGAGGAAACGCAGGAGGATTGGCAGCCACTTTTTAATGCTACAGGGGCGCCACCTCCGCTTCCGACACTGCCAACCCGTTCAACCCCTACGCCCGTCAGGACAAAGATGAGCGGCAGCGATTCGATTATTATGCGTTTGGCACGCAGCTTCTCCAGCGGCAATGAGCTCTGGGATGGCATCATACGCGACTGCTACAAGAGGCCAGACATGTCCTGCTTTCAAAAAAACGTCTACAGCTATTTGGATACAGCTCTGAGTAGACAGGATGTGAATATTACGCAGCGTTTGAAATTCTACAAAAATCAGGTGGATTATGAACCGGAGCAGCAGCAACAGGAAACACCAAATGAGGCACGTTCCGGTAAGTCTGTCAACAAACTGTTTACACTAAAAAATATAAATTATATATATTTTTTATATATATATCATTTATATTTTATACATTATTCAAACTATTGAAAATTATTAAAGCATTAAAAATATTAATGATAATTTAATTTAAAAATATTAATAATAATTAAATTCTAATGAGATTTTTTAAGCTGGCTAACGGCTATAAAATCTTTCTTTTTTGGATATGTTAAATATAATTTTGATAAAGAAAAAATTGTTGCATATTAAAAAGTAATTTTTGATCAATTATTTCCAACTTAAAGCCTGTATAAATATCTTTTCTTCAGGCTTCTTGTCTGAAGGTTTAAATTAAAAAAAAACTTCAACCTTAATTCATAGTTTACCCAAATGATCTATTAAATCAAAAGCATTTGGAGCTCTTATGTAAGCAGCCCTTGGCTAATTTCGCTTTCGTTTCGTTGGTTTTCGAGTTTCGAGTTTGGGCTCTATTGGTGGATCTTTTTTTTTTGTTAGCCGTTTTCACATCTCGTTCGCCGTTCGATTCTTTGCATTCGTTTTGTTTACCATTTTGCTTTGCACGTTCACACTCTTCACAACTTTCACTTGCCGCCTCTCTTTGATTTGATTTTACGTGTTTTTTTTTTTTTTTTGCTGAAAAAGAAAATAAGACATAAAAATAAAAATACAAATAAAACGCATGCATTCATTGTGAGTCACATCACTGAGCAGCTGATTTCTTTCATTAATGCAATATCAACAAAAACTATTGAACTTCATTGAGCCAAAAGTTATGCAAGTATTCGCTTCAGACCACTTTTGTTACCATAGAATAGCAAATAGAAAAACTAGACTAATACGCACAATTAAATAATCATTAATTAAATATTATTATTTTCGTGTTAATAATATTTAATAATATCATCCATATGCCATATGTACAACAGACATGATTTTTTAATGGATATTAATTAACCATTTCTAAATTCAATATTCAAGAATAATTGCAACAACGAAATTTGTATGGAAATATTTATTTCATATAACTATTTGATTAAAGTAAAGTTCTTTAGTTTCATGAAAAATATAGAAAAATTTTAACATAACTTCAATATAATATTACTCAAGCTTAATATATTACAATCCCCAAAAAATACAACTGTCTTAAATATCTTAATATAGAAAAGATTTCCGAAAAACAAATGTTTTATTTTACAAAACTTGTAATTGCAATTCTGCACTTTAAATTTAAATCGATATATAACTATCCAAAATTAAAATCAAACATAATTGTGAAATTATTAAATATCCCAATAAATATTAAAAATATTTGCCTAATCAATATTTCCCATTAGACATAAAATAAATTAAATCTTGCAAAAATAATTATTAAATTGCAATTTGTTTAACATAAGCTGAAATTATTCGATTTCATTTTATTGGTTATCCTTTACGTAGCAGATAAATGTTTGAACAACTTTCATAGCAAATAACTGTCAAGTTTTCCATATCATATTTCACACATCAACTAAGATTTTTCGCTATGCTGATTTTCCTGTCTCACACGCAGCCAGTCCGGAAAGCCCCATTGAGGAAGTGTCAAATGCGCTGTATGGCAAAACGATTAAATTTGCAATGACACACGATGTGGAACTGGATTTGCCCGAGATCGTTTTCAACGGTGCCACATTTCGGATCTCGCCCCGTTCCATCGAAGGCAATGGGGTCATTGCCAAACTGGAGCTGATACCCAAGCAGCTGGTCGAGGCTCGTCTGGCCGGTGCCATGATCAAAAAGAAGATTCGTAAGTAAAATGGAAAACATTTGCAGAAAGTGCGCTTTCAATTTCTGATCAACTACATTCCAAATAATCAATATGCTACTTTCGTTTCTACAGACAAATTTCTACGTAACAAATTACTGCTGTCATTCATTGCACTGGTGCTCATTATTAAGATCATCAAAATCAAGTTATTCTGGTTTTTACCCATTGTGATTGGCGTTGGGGCGGCCAAAAAGTTGCTGTTGAAATTCCTGCTATTTCTGTTCCCAGCCTTGTCGCATTTGTTCAAGCTATGCTCGTATTATCAGCATTCGTATCATGGCACCAAATATCATCATCATCACCATCAGATCAATCATCATCATACGGTATGTACTCCAAAAAAAAAAAACCACCAAAATTATAATTCATATTCGGCCTTTATCCCTTCCCTAAAAACATTTCTGATTTGCATTCATCATCTTGCGGCTCTCGTTTTAATTTTTTGTTTCCGTTTCTGTTGTTGTCAGCGAGATGAATTTGATTACAATCCAAAAAAAAAAGAAAGATACAAAAATATTCAAATTGTTTTGCTCTTTTATTTTTATTATTTATGCCAGACCCGCCTTTTCTTAGAGTATATATCCCATCCATCCATTTCTTCAAAGGGTAATTAAAAAACTTGAAGACATATGTGGAAGCGGCTTGTCAGTTAATTGTATTATGCGTCACAAACTTTAAGCACGTGCTTCATTGTCAAATTAAAGATGACAATCTCAACACACACCCACACACACACACACAAACACACACACGTACAAACAAACAAAGAAATGCGGCTCAAAAAAATGCCAAGCATTTCATCAAGTGAAAATAAAGTCCTGTTCCTTGAATTTAATGATGTCTGTTGCTAACATGGCTTAGGAGCAGCCCACTCACAAACAGACACTTCGAACATTTACCTACAAAATCTCATTTATACTTATGAGATATATTTATCATATGAATGCTGACAATGACAATTGGACTAGATAATTGAATCTCTTTCCTTGAGCTGCAGGCGCCATTTGAATGTACGAGATATTATTTTTTTTTTTCATTTTCTTGTCCGGATTTTATAAGATAGCAAATGGATTTAGACTACGCAAAGTGTAAACGTAGGCTTAAGAAATGTGACTTTAAATTTGTATTAGCCAAGATTGTCAAAAGGACATGATTCCAAGTAGGCCAAAACTGCCATAAGATATGAAACAAATGGCAACATATTTAAATTATATGAAAACTTTCTATTTTTGCGATTATTGCTAGTAGAAAATTAATGCTCATCATATATTTTAATGTGAAAAAGCTAATAATGTAATCGTCTCGAGTCGAAGGCCCAAATTAGTACTCGTTAATGTTCAGTGATTATTGCCAAGTCAGAATAAATTGATGCCTATTAAACTGCTGATACAGAAATTCGATTTCTCAGCTTTAATGTACACAAAATTTGCTTTAGGCTAATCGGCAGATGATTTTAGCTTTATTAACAGGCATTTTTGGTGCAATCGTAAATTAAATTATGCATCTTTCACTCATAATTCTCACATATAAACTTTGTCTGGAAAGTTTGCAGGGCGAAATCTGAATCGGCTGTCATCTGTTTGTGATGTGGCAAAAATATCACCATTTTTATCCTCTTTTCTGCCAAGAGCTGAAAGCTAAAAGTTGTGTCCTTTAGCTGGCACTAAGAAATCCACGTGTTAAGCAACTAAAAGCCCCAAATGTATGTGACAAATTCAGATAAAAACAAGCGACAAAAATAGAAGCCAAAAGTTAACAAAACTCAAATAAATTAAATGCTTGACCAACTTATATCCTGTATTTAAGTAAAGGATAATGTATAAATATACATTAACATCAAAGAGATTAAAATAATCATTTTATATGTATATATTCCAACTTACAAAAAATATTTATATATTATTTAACTTTATATAAGTTCTTGTCCATCATACCACTGTCAGCAGAGCAAAGATTTGATCCGATTTTAAATAACAAATATTTATATATATATAAATTTATATATCAAACTGTACTTTGCTATCTGGCAGTGACTGCTGTTTTAGCCACGTCACATAGCTCAGCAGCCGAGCACGTATTTATTTTTTACGTCAATTTGAAAGTCATTGAACTGAACTGAACTAAATCATTCGCAAGCACTCTTCGAACCAGAGTAATGCCCATCAATTGCGGGCTATAAATAGCAATAACGGCACAAAAAGCAACCCAATGGTTGCCACATAAAAAAAAAAAAAAAAAAAAATTCGGTACAAAAGTTGAGTAACAAAATGTTGTAAGTTACTTTTACTGTTACTCAAGAATGTCGCTTGTGTATTATGTAGGAATTAACTTTAATATTCCATCCCTTTCTGTCTCTCTCTCTTTCTCTTAGGTGGTTCCCCCTTGGCATAGTGGTGAGCAACATCATCAGTCGGGTCCGGAACTCATCTACACACATCCACCCAAGGGGCATCCGTCAGCCTTTCTGCATGGCGCACCTGTGCACGAGAGCTATGGTCCCAGGCCAGGACACGAGCACTTTGAGGGCGCCTGGGAGAACAGCGGTCCCGGTCTGGGCTCTGAGTAAGTTGCCACTATAAACTAAGAAAAACATTTGAAGTTCCAAGAGAAAAAAAGCTGCCAAAGATGTGTACAAATTTTGTTATCAGCAACTTTTACTTTTTACTTGATTTTATGAGTTAGTAAAATTATCACTCTTTCAGTCAACTTAGGCATCTGAGCCAATCAGATGGCACTTAAATTTTGAGCAATGACTTTTCGCTTACTTTTCTAAACTTGCTTATCGATTTTTTCAATTTTTCCTGTCCGAATGCTCAATATTTCTATTGTTGAACTATTTTTTTCCGCTTCATTTTATCCATTGACAGAAACAGTTTGTACAAATATTATTTACATTTTCATAAATTTTTTACCCTTTGGCAGCAATTGTTATTTTAGACAAAATAAAAAAACTATTTCTTCTGGTAATTAAAGTATTCAACTTATTTGTTTTCTAAGTGTACATCATTTTAATTGTGATTTTTGTGCATAACTCTCGCAATGTTTGTCTCTAAATAAACACACACATCACACACATCAAAAACACATCACATTGCCACACATTTAAATGTCATCTTCATCACATTTAGATATATAGGCGATATAAATCGCGCTGCACAAATTGGGGATAATGCGAATTACTTTAAGCCGCACCAAGCAAACGATGTAAATGAGCTGCAGGCTTGGGGCTTGGGCACAACACAACCGCACAGCAAACAGCATCAGTCATCTGCTCACCAGCAACAGCTAAATCAACAGCAGCAACAACAGCAACAGCAACAACAACAACGTTGGCAACAAAACCAGCAACAAAGGCCGCCCACACAACAAATTGGTTTTCAAAAAGCACATGCCTCTAGTCACAGTTTAAACAAACAAAGGTACAAAATGCCTAAGCTACGTACACACACGCACACACACACACATACTCACACTCATACACACACAAATGTAATGTCAACACTAAACTGACTAAACACCGTAATTGCCTTTATGTACTAACCAACACTATCCGAAGTGTAAATTCAAAATCGTTTCAGTTCGCTTAAAATCGAAAGCTTACACTCAGAGAAAATATGGAAAGTTTTAAACTTAAAAAAAAATCATAAATTATCATTTCAATATTTTTTTTCTATACATTTATTTGTTTTATTTATATATTTCTTCACCGATTCTCAATGACTTAATAATTTGTAATCATTTTCATTTTTAATTCCTTACTGATTATGCTTGCATTGGGAACTGATTTTTTTTCTCTGAGTGCACAGACAAACTAACAAATAAGGATTAAACAATTTAAGAGATTTGCGTGATTGTCAAACACAACATGAATTTTAATGCGCTTTTCTGAATTGAATAATATTATTGCAGCTCAAGGCCAGCATTTGCGCAGCACAGTCCTGTCTATGTGGCAGCACCGGGTTATGCGCAGGGGCAAGGACAAGGACAAGGACCTGGGCCAGGACCAGGACCAGGCCTAACAGCCGCAGCTCAGATTGCCGCACAATACGAACCAGCACGCAACAATCAGCAGCAACAACAGCAACAGCAACAACAACAACAACAACAATTGGAGCAACAACTTTCGGTGCGTATCCAAAAACCACATGTGGCAAGTTCGTTTAATTATACATAAAATTGATCCATTATTGCAATTACTAACATTATTCACAAGTAATTTCTGATTAAAGAGATAGTCTTCGCACTGGTCAGATTATAAAAGTAATCAAATTTTGAGCGGTCTGAAATTTAAATAGATTTTTAATTTTTTATCTATCTCATTCTGAAAACAAATGTTGAAAAAAACTATAACTAATTTTGACTGCAAGCGAGTTTTATTATACACAGCTTTCCAAATATAGCTTCACAAATTTATATGAATTTAGTGCCTTGCTAAATTCAACAGATAAAAATAATTACTATTTTCCTATGAACAATTAAATTTTCTTAACTATAAAATTGTATTTGCACAATTGGTTTTTTTATACATTTATAATCTGGGAAAATCATCAATATTATATTAGATAATCAGACAGTGTGGCACCAAATTGTGGTAGGTTGTTGAACAGGAAAATAATGATCAATCAAGCATCAATTTCACTTACAGTCAAGTACAACAATTTTTGAAGAGATCTTCAACTTTTTATTGACACTTTTTCTAAAAGTGCAAACAGCTTTTCCTCCCAACACACAATTCTTTGGCTTAATGTCTGTCTGGTGTCCGCCCATCTCTCCATTTGTCTGATTGGTGTCTCCGTGCAAATTGCATTGTCATGGGTCTCCGTAAAGTGCTGTGCACATAGTATTTATTTTCCCAACTGCAATGGGTCAGCTTGGCGGTTTTCACTTTCAAGAGTGCCTCAAGTCTCTTGACAAGCCATGTGGGTCGTGTTAACTAAACCATAATTAAAATGCACTTTGCCACGGCAGCCAAATTGCAAAATCAACTAAAGTTTGGGCTTTATTAAACAAGTGCAGCAGACACTGTTTACTACTTGTTAATGTCGGTGACAGTGCCTTGTGAAAGTATGCCAACAGCATTTTGTCATAATAACCGACAATTAATGGAATGTTTTTAGAAGATATTAAATGTACTTGAAGCAGGCAAAAGTTGTATATTATACTTAAATCTTAGATTTAACTATCTGCTGTAATTGAACATTTAATTTTATTCGTAATGTAATATTAATTATTAATTAAGAAATTTAATAACAATTAATAGTTAAATTTGCATACTTTAATATTAAAAAAATACTTATATATAAATTTTTTTATTTTTTTTTATTTATATATATTCAAATATAAGTAGCATTTGTGTTTATGAATGACATCAGTCAGCAAACCAGTTGGCAACAATTATTTTTCATGGTGTAGAATGTTTTTGATCACTAACCTTTCACATATATCAAGTAAAAAAAATGGGCGCAGGTTTAATCGCATAAAAATAAATTTTTAAAAGAGATTATATAGGATGAACACTTTGAATGTCAATCAATCAATCACTTGTATAATGTTTTATTCAAAAAGGTTATTTGTTTTCGCTTACAAATTGTTTTTTTTTTTATATTAATAGTAAATCGATAAAACAAAAAACCAATATTACCATAAACACTTAAGTTCACTCTTAACATAAATAGCAATAAATGTCTGCATTTAACATTGCCCAATTCATTCTCTTCTCAATCACAGCCCGAACTGGCGGCACAGCTGAAGGAGGCCATCCGAATACAGGCTGAGCAGCGTTTGATCCAACAGCAGCAACAAATACTGGAACACCAGCCGTTTGTGCAGGATGGACAGGTTTGAAAGTGGATCCAATAAAAACAACTCTCGATTATAATTACGTTATATTTTTCATTTATTTAGCCATTATATCCACTTAATTACGATCCATTCTACAGTCCCATATTGCTGAAAATCGATAAAATCATTGAGCAGCTGGGCGTTAAAAATGAATTATGCAAGGAGCGCATCGTGTGCAGCATGTACAAGGATCCGTCCACATATAGTCCACATAGCAATTTCATATCTGCTGAGCTGAGTCGGTATGTATTCCGTTCAATTAGGGCAAACTGTGGCCAACTTCGACTTGGCTTAGTTGCTCAAAGCTGTCAGCTTCATTAATGCGTCAAGTGTTATAAATGCATTTGACTCTTGCATTGGAGCCAGTTTTGTGCTCTAATAGCTGCATTACAAATTGTTGCAAATTGTTGTGTCAGCTAGTCAGAAATGTCACTTTCTTGAATTTGTTGCCCAGGTGAAAACTCTTCACATAATGAACCAAAGCGGCTGACAAAAACTATTCAATCAATGGCCCACAGCCTGAATAAAGAAAGTGCTCAGCACAAAGACGCATGTGCAACAATTGTCACAGCGCTCGCCTGCTGTCCTCCACATGTGTCGCATGTTGCACGCACTGCACATGAGCAGCCAAGTGGAAATCTCAAAAAAAAAAAATAATAAAATATATATTGTTGGCGTCAAAAAGCGCGTCAACTTGGTCCGCACCCCCACAATGTATTTTCATAATTGACTAACGCTTGCCGACGGTCAACGGGAAACTGACAACTGTCAACTGCAGAGCACTCAGGCGTGATATAGCTCAGATAGCTCATCATTTTGTATACCCTCTAATTGTCATGTCACACAACATAGGTATATTAAGTTGTTGTAAGTGTGCATGTGACAACAAAGGCATATAATTTGCAAAGTGTTTATGAGACTATTAAGAATTGATTTACTTTATTTGTTTCATCAATTAAAAAACAACTGAAAATTTGTGCAGGGTATCTCTTTATCGATTTGTGCATTCATACTTATGCTTTGTATATACAAATAACAATCACAGACAACAAGTAACAACTTCTTAGCCCAATTGACGAGATTAACTCACATAATGAACTTGAAGTATTTCATTTCAACTTGAACTTGCCTTTATATACACATTTTGACATTGAAGGGGTCATAGATTATTGGCGATGTCCTTCACAGATCGGCTTATGACAGAATTCACAAAAGCCAATATACATTTTTTTAAGGCAATCAAGATATTTCCTGGCAACACCTAGAGGTTTTGCCAACTTTTAATAGCCGGCTTAACTTATTTCATCAAAGTAGTTCGCAGTTGGTTACAACCGACTTTAAAATTGCGATTTGTAATTTTTTAAATTTTTTTGGCTGGCAGCTGATGAAACCAACAATGAAAATAAATAGTCGTTGTAAAATGTTTGATAAATATATATGGAAATTTAAGAGCAAATTAGAAAATCCTTGAAAAACAGAGGCGATGAGATTGTTGCATACCTTCAGGGGAGAGAAAAATTCATTGTATGATTTATGAGTGTTTCTGTTAGTGACACATCATTAGTTAAAAGCCCCAACTGCGTTCAATTCTAATCTTATTCAAAGCACTCTTCGAGTCAAATAACACCAACAAAAACAGCGCCAAAAACAGAAGAAAAAATAGGCAAAGCAGCAGACTATAATAAAACGGGGGGTGAGGAGTGCAAAACAAAAGGCTCCAACAACGTCCTTGACATTTGCCGTTTGCAGAAAATTAATTAAAATACTGAATAGTTGAAAAGGTTTTATTCAGCTATTTAAATCGCATGATAATTCCATAAAACTCTAATAACTTGCTTAAGTAGTTGGCGTTTACTGTTTTCTTTAATGAGTTCATATTTAAAAAAAAAAAAAAATATGAATGTTAATGAGACACAAAATTAGCTCAAAATAATTTGAAAACAAAAACTCTTATTTAATGAATATAAATACAAATTCAATTAGCTGCACAACCAAATATTGAAAACAAGTAAAATTTAATTTAGGATGTGAAATATCCTTGTGTTAAACTAAGTTAAATAATTAAAAGAATTATTAATTTTATATATATTATAATAGTCCATATGATCAACAAATTGCATAATTTAAATATTTAATTTCTATTTGAAATAGCAGCAAGAACATAAAACAACTTAATTTAAAACCGCTAAACAAATTAAATTTTATTTATTTATTTTTTTTGGCGAAAAAGAAAGTGACGTATAGGAATCTAACAAATTGTTTTCAATGGAATTTAAATTAAATTTTATTATGTAGATGAAACTGACATTAAATGTATAATGCAAATATCTGGAACATTTTGCAATGTTGCAAATGTTGTCTGAGCACGTCTGTTGACTTAACTAGCAATTTCCGCGATTCGCGATTGTTTGACACCCGGCATATGAATACAAATATAATGGGCAAAAAATAAGCTGGAGAGAATCCATCAGCAGCTGCAATGTCAACCATCGTTGGCATCGTTAAGGGTGTGTTTTTTTTTTTTTGCAGTGTTTTCAGTGCGAATAGTTAATGTTGTCTGGTCGTCAAAGTTGAAGTGCTGACACTACAATGCCAAAGGCAAAAAGCGAAATGTTTGAGTTTTAGGGGCAACTCAGGTTTTTTTTTGGTCTGCCACGCACACAAAGGACACGTGCTTCGGGCCAGACGAGCAAAGTAAATCGGCTTTCAGAGCACATCCACAAGTTCAGTTTGAATGCGGCAAAGTTAATTAGCTGAGTTGGCTGCTTGTTTTGTAATCGAAATAGGAACCGGCTGGCTCCGCCTTAAATTAATTAAATTAACAAGAATTGTTCATTTCCTTTGGCAGAGATACCAGCGAACTGGAACCCGTAACGCATGCGAATGAGGCAGTGCGTCGCTTTTACCGTTTCATACAGGCGGCCCGAGATGGCCAGGATCAAAAGGATTGCACAACCATCTATCCACACTGCAATATGCCGGCAAAGTGATAAATTGCTGACAGCAAACGATAATTGCATTGAGTTTGCATTGCACTCAATCAAATCTTTTTTGAGTCAACTTTTCCTTGTTAAATCGAACTGTGAATATCCGAATTATTTAAACATGTTAAGCATACTGTAATTGTTAATAATTTATTTTTTATATATAAATATTTATTGAAGTTTTTATGTAAGAAAAAAAAATGTAGACTTAATTGTCACAACTCAATTAATATTTATTCTGATTTTGTTTTGAGAATTTTTCACATTTTTCCGGTGTTATTTTACACATTTTTTATTTTAATAATTTTGACAAAGGCTGCAAAAACATTGTTCGATAGCCACAGGAGTTTATATGTAAAATGAAATCAGGATTTTTATTGGTTGTCAGGCAAGTGACAATTCATTTTTACTATCAAATAATGTAATGCAATCTGTAGTCTATAGTAATATTGTTGAATACCCATAAAAAACGAACAAACGAAAATACACATAAAAACTTTTTTTAAAATTAATTATATTTCCCAATGTTGATTATGTTTTTTAATGGTGTTGTACAAATAAAAACACTTTAAGCATTGCCCCAAAATGCAAATGTATGTAAATAAAAATAAATAAACTCTAAAAGAAATTTTATTACTTTTGGTTTGTTAAATACTGATTTGGCATGTTTTAGACTTCGTTTTAATGCGCCTGCCGATTCTGAAGAATTTTTCAACCCTTTGTTTTTTTGTTTACCCAGTAATGAGATAAAAAAAGAATATGAAAAAACGGTGTATTATAAAGAATCCCACGAAAAGGCAACCCCTTCAACCGCATATACATCAACTGTATATTGAGTACCGTAAACAAATTCAATATTTTTACAATAAATATTTTTTATTTATATTTTTCTATATCCCAAACAAATACGTGTCCTCGAGTCAATTATTCTCGTCCTTTTCCGACATTCCATCATGTTTTCTCACATGTGAATCGAGTTTGGGTAATGTGCTGTGTTCCTCCGCCAACATAAATGTCGTAGAATTAGGCATGCTTTGAAATCACTCATACGCAGCGATGGCATTGCGTATACGCAATGAACATTTCACTGAGTTTGCATAAATTATGACTTCAGGGGCAGCAGCTGATTATTGTTTCAATTGGGATACAGTTAAAATCAAAGGGAATTCATTTGCATAAATATATTTATTAGGCCTGGCTACTGAAATTTGTGAGCATGTTTGAAAATAAGTCGACTGGAAAGCGACGAATATATGAATATTTTTCAGAGCAATTGGCACGCAAAAGTCAAAGATTTCACTTTCATATAAGAAAAAAGAGGAAACAAAAAACTTCTTTCGACCGAAAAGAAAACGCCAGCAATAAAAGCGGAAATAAAAGCAAAGGAAAGCAATTGAGAACAGTGACATCAAAACACCAATTGCCAAATGTTGATGACTTATTAAAAGCCACAGTAGTAAAAGTATTCGGACACATTCCAGCTAATAGCAAAGCCCAATCACTCAATCCCAAACCACACCCACAGCTAATGGGCTTGGCTTAATTTTGGGCTACGATTATGTTTCCGTTAAGCGAAGTCCATGACAAATATGTATAGAAGTAATAAACAAAGAAAAGAAACCGTTGATAAATAGCAACAGCAAATTGAGGCATAGCCGACGTGCTTATACTCTATATAAGTGGAAAGTAGACTTCAGCTTAAGTAGACCGATATTAAATATGGTTAAGAGCATTTGGCAAATGTTAGATTGTACTTAAGGAGAACAACACTTAGTTACCAAATTCTTGGAATTATCATTGGGGCTTAGTATTTAATCTGTATATTAATATTCATGGGGTGAGTAGCAGTTTGAAATATGCAAAGAAATAAATTTTATTCACGAATATATTAAATAGAACGAAAAAACTGCTGCTTTGTCTGTTTTGGACGTTTAAGAAGTTTGAATATTTAATACAAAAAACTGTTTTTATTAAATAGAAATATATGCACATTAAATATAATTTTCTTAAGAGCATACTTAATTTATAAAGTAGCAAATTCGTAAGTTTTCATATTTATTATTTATTTTTATATAGCTACCAATTTTATTGTTCTTCTGCTTTTAAATTAGAAATAAGTAAGTTTTCATATTTATTATTTATTTTTATATAGCTACCAATTTTAATATTCTTCTGCTTTTAAATTAGAATTAAGTAAGTTTTCATATTTATTATTTATTTTTATATATCAACCAATTTTATTGTTCTTATGCTTTTAAATTAGAAATGAGTAAGTTTTCATATTTATTATTTATTTTTATATATCTACAAATTTTATTGTTCTTCTGCTTTTAAATTAGAAATCAGTAAGTTTTTATATTTATTATTTATTTTTATATATCTAAAAATTTTATTGTTCTTCTGCTTTTAAATTGGAAATGAGTAAGTTTTCATATTTATTATTTATTTTTATATAGCTACCAATTTTATTGTTTTTCTGCTTTTAAATTAGAAATGAGTAAGTTTTCATATTTATTATTTATTTTTATATATTTATAAATTTTATTGTTCTTCTGCTTTTAAATTAGAAATGAGTAAGTTTTCATATTTATTATTTATTTTTATATATCTACAAATTTTATTGTTCTTCTGCTTTTAAATTAGAAATCAGTAAGTTTTTATATTTATTATTTATTTTTATATATGTACCAATTTTAACAATCTTCTGCTTATTAAATCAGATATGACTATCACTTCAAAACTTGTTAGCTATAAAAAATAAATGCATTTGTTGAGCTTTACAGTTTGTATTGAATTTTTTCGTATCGTATCGCATTCTAATTGAGTTGCGAGGCACGCACATTGAATGTGAGTTGGGGCAATCGGGCAACTGATGGTTTTACGACAAGCTCCTCCGCAGAAGCGAAGAAGCCATAAAATAACTTTCAATTATGTGCGGCATTAAATGCAGAGTATTATGCTTAGAAGTGTCTGATTAAGCAAGACACCAACTGACAGACAAAGGCGTGTCCATAAAGCCCAGCCAGCTAACCCAAAAGACCTATAAGGAAACCGTAGAATGAGCACACTTAGAGAAATAGTTAAGCACTTCTTACTCAATTAATGTATAAAGTTTGTCATACTCTAGAACACAGAATGATTAGAATATAATAGTAAAAACGATCTTTTAAATTCAATTGTTTCCATTTTAAAATATGTTTGCAAATATATAAAATCAGATGATGGATTACGGGCAGACGTATTGTACTTACTTTAAATGATCATAATGGTCACAATAGATCTAATAGTTTGCAGTGCAGAAGCCTCTAATTGTTGTATATTTATATATATTTTATAAATTATAAAGATTTTTAAATAATAATATAGAAATTATTTTAAAAATATGCTCACAATATTTAATATAAGCCTTACTACTCTTTTAAAAGAGCAAGACTCCATGTTTTAAATTGAGAGCTATTAAATTATTTTATAGAGTTATAATATTAAACTTAACTTGAGCCAAAAAGTATTTTTTAAATTATTAAAAACATTTTGTTTTCTTTGATACAAAACTAAAGTTTATTTTTGAAACCAAGAGTTATTCATACTTTTTAAAGAATATGCGGTCAATAATTATAACTAATAAATATTAAAGTAAATTTTTGTTCAAAAATTTAGAATAGAAATTCATTTCCGGTTATACTTTTCTCGTGGTGTGTGTGTGTGTGTGTAGGGGGCTGATGGCATTGTTAACAGGTGAAACTGTTCAACTTGCGCTTTCCATGACTTTGACAAAACACAAAACGCAATGTCCGCTAAACCTGGTCAGCAAAGCAAACCGTCGAAAGAGTCGCGTACGCAATTCAATTAACAAAATATCGTCGTATAAAAACCATGCGTTGCCCGGCCGACATTTGCATAACCCAACGAGTCGCCAACGCGTGCGCAGCGAGGCACCAACAGCAGCAACAGCAACAGCAACAGCAACTCATTTATTACCTTAAAGTGAAAGTGTACAAGGATGCAGAGCTCCATTTGGCTAATTGGCGCCTTGGCGACGCTGGTCGTCGCTCAGGCAGCACCCAGCAGCCCACAAGCAGAAGCTCAATCGGCTACCCAGCTGGCGCTGGATATGTATCATGGCTGTCTCAAGGATCTGAGCATCTCTTGTGTGCGTCCCAAGGCGCTGCAATGGTTCAATGCAGCCATGCAGCAGCCAGAGCTGAAGCTGACGGAACGTTTGTCCATTGTGCGCACCTCCAGCCAGCGTGTGGCAGAAGCGGAGACAGAGGGACGCTCGACCAGTGCTGAGCAGCAAATGTTTGACAACATCGATAGCTATCTGGGCAGCCATGCGTTGAGGATTCAAGCGCCGGAGTTCTTCCGCAGCGAGGAGGCACGCTCGCTGGTGCCCGACTATCTGCTCCAGAATCCCCTCACACAGGGTGGAATTGTGCCCCTAACAGCTGCCAATGAGGGTGAGTAACGAGTGATCAAAACTCTCGATTTGGAGTCTGTGTTAATTTGTGCAATCTTTTATCAGGACGCGGCATGATTCGCAAGGCTGTGTTGCCCTTCCTGTTGGGTCTCAAGCTGAAGACCACAGTCCTCATGCCACTCGCATTGGGTCTGATTGCTCTGAAAACCTGGAAGGCAATGACATTGGGTCTGCTCTCGCTTGTGCTCTCGGGTGCACTGGTCATCTTTAAGATTGCCAAGCCCAAGATTGTCAACTACGAGGTGGTGCACTATCCCCATGAACATGTGGTGCCACATCATATTGAGCACGTTGTGCCCCATCACATTGAGCACATTGTGCCCCATCACATTGATCATCATCTGGATCATCATTTGGACCATCACTTGGATCATCATATTGATCATCATGAGTTGCCTTTTGAGCATCATCTGGATCATTTAGAACATCCGGCGCCCGCTTGGGATCCGCATGCCTGGGCACGTTCATCCCAAGAGCCACAGGATGCCCAAGACATGGCCTATGCGGGCCAAGAGAAGCGTTAAGATGCAAAACTCTCAATACCTGAATGGAAAATGCTGCTGGCTCGATTTTAAGTAGTGCTTCGTATTGTTTTTATTTATTTATTTATTTTATTATTTAATATTTATGTGAATTGTACAAATACAAAAAAAAAAAAGTGACAACCATAAAAGGCAAACAGAAAAAAAAAAACACTTTATTGTATTTCAGAAAGGGGAAAAGATTTCCCATTGCACTCGACTTTTTTCTGTTAATATTAATGCAATAAAACTATGCAAAACCTTTTTGCCTAATTGAAAAAATTGAGAGCAAAGTTTGTTTTGGGGGTGTAAAAGTGGACAACATGAGTAGTAATTAGATAAATGTAACAAGCTTCTACTTAGGAGTGTTTAAGCGAAAACTTTCTTATTAAGAGATTAGTCCCAGACCCTTTAACGCACTTAGTGCTCCACTGCTGGAAACCAAGCAGCTGCTCCATTCGAGCGTTGTTTATATGGAGTCTGCTTAAGGACTTTAGGACCGTAGGAAAATCTTGACCACGGTTAGACATAAATATGAACTGCAAGCAATAAAATAATGCAATACTTAAGGCAAAATTATCTATGCATTAATTAACCACTTTTTTAAATACATAAAAAGTGGAAAAATTAAAATAAAAAGTTGCATTAAAATAATAATCATATTTAAACTTAATAAAGGTGTATAAAAATATAATTCTATTTTTGTTATTTAATAATATGTTTCATACATTTGCCGAGCGATAGTATCTTTTATGCCAGGAGCTATTAAATTTTTAAATGCTACATAAATGTTGAATTTTGCTATGGAAACTTTATAAAAATGCTGCATTTCAAATAGACTTTAAGAATTTTTCAGAAATGTACGGAATTTTATTGCAACCAAAAAAACCATGTTCATAGCAAATGCATTTTTTTTTATTGATTGCTTTTTTAATAAAAAAAAAAAAAGCCATGCAGTGCTCACACGTGGCATATTGGGAAAGTTGCAGCAGCGCCAATACTGTCAATTATCACGTGCAACAATGCAAAATGGCGCTGGTGGCAGCAACAGTAACGGCAGGCACAGACGAGTGTAGTGTCAATAACAAATTTGTGTGCGGCTTCAATTGCTGGCCAACAAAACACTTCATTTATATTTAAAGGCACACTCTCTGCTTGACTGTGCTACCTCGTTGCACGTTTCTACGCAACAATTTCAAATGTAAAAAAAAAAAAACAAAAAATTAGATATAACAAGATTTTCCAATTTCATTGGCAAATGTTCCGGGGCTTCGGACCGTCTGCCAAAATGCGAATTGAATTGCAAATGAACCAGAGAAACTTTGGCTTCGAAAAAGAGTAAAAAAATATCAACAGAAACAAAAAACAAAAAAAAAAAAACAGAAAAAAAACAATGCAAGATATGCTTAAATTGCTCTGATATCAATTTCAATTTCGTGGCTGGCCAAAAAAACGTAATCAATTTACGAAATTCATAATTCACACGCTGCACTGCGAATATATTTTGTGTATTTTTGGAATTCAGCGCATGTCTTTTGGCCCACGGCTTACTTGAGGATTACGTGCGATTTTTTTTTTTGGTGGGGATGGGTGTCATTTTGGGGAGGGGAAACTGGCTGTCACTTTCGCTTTCAATATGGCAAAGAAAAACACTTTCTACTAAATCATTGTCATGCAGCCAATGTTGTTGTTGTTGTTGTTGTTGTGGTTGCTCAATTTGGACACTGAGCCTACCCAATTTTAATTATGAATTATGATTTTTCACTGTGTGCTAATTGCTCGACTTGCACAATTTTCCATGTGGCTGTTGTATAAAATTATGTGTTGCATTCAATTTATGTTGAGTTTGGCTATAACCATCGAACGGCTTATGACTCTGAGCAGCTTAATAAAAATGTTGCCTATATTTCTGCTTACTATGCTGAAAGCATAGTTATTTATAGACATTGCCTTAAATTAAAAGCACACCCAAAAATTCAAATTAGAGTGTTTCGTATTTATTTTTATTGCAACACAATTTCAATCACAATTTGTGTGTATATCGAATCGATAAAATAATTTTGTTTTAATTGTAAAAATGTATTTATTAAATGATTGAAATTCTTCAGGTGTCTTTTTTGTCTGCATATTGAAAATAGAATCGTATGAATCGTAGATATATATTAGGCACTTGTTATAAGATATTTAATAATTTAATGATAAGCAAATGTAATCAAGAAATAAATTACTAATTAGTCTTTGGTCAACTTTAGATATTCATAGAAGCAATACCCATTAGCTTACTATAAGGTATCAAAAAGTTAATCAAAGAAATTTAATTTATTTTATGACATGATATTTATACTTTTAAAAATTAATTTTAACATTTACATATTCATATATATTTTCTGCCACATATAGATCTAACTATCAAGCTTACTATCTGCAATTACCTGCACTCTCTCCACACCTTTCAGGGCAAATAAATGTGTAATTTAAAAAATAATCAGCCCCAAAACAAAAGTTAATAAAAAGCCGCAGATGGCCTTCAAAATCATTCTCAGTTGTCTTAGGGATTTCTTTGGACAATTAACTTCAGCTATATTTGTACTCAAGCCTTTTACAAAAAGATTCACCTGGAAAATGCATTTATTATTATTAAGTTTTTATCAAGTTTGTACAAATTAAAACGCATTAAAAAAAAATACGAAACGCAAGCGCAAAACGCGTTTGAAATAAAATTGCATTAAGTATACGACACGTGGTACTCCCAAGCACGCACACAGAGCAACAATACGAATAATGCCACTAAGTGGCATTGGCCAACAACAACAACAACAAAAAATAGTGGCAACAACACTGCACACGCCGAGCTGCCTCTTTCGGTGTCTGCTTCATTTACGTCTTCTTCCGCCATGTTTTTTTTGTTGTTTTTTTTTTTTTGTTTCTTTTTTGTTTTTTTTTTTTGTACATTATTGCGTACGACAAGTAGCCGAGTGGGGGACACGAGCCGGCAGAGCACCGACTGCGGAGTCGCCACTTAAAACATTGGGTGAGTATAAAAATCGTGAACAATAGAAAAACGATTATTAAACTCAATTGTGCCAGCATTGAGGCGAGTTGTGTCTTCTGACCAAAGCACCAAAAGCACAATATAGAAACAAAAAAAAAAAGAAAACAAAACAAAATGGCCAAATTGCTCCTTCTAGTTGTGGGCATTACAGCCCTGGTGGTGTCAACAACACATGGCGCCTCCACGCCGCAGCTGCAACGGCTGATTGCAGAGGAGCAGAGCAAGTGCGTCAGCGGCCAAGATTCGATGGCGTGTATCAAAGAGCGTGCCATGCGTTTCGTGGACAATGTGCTCAGCCAAGATAGCTATAAGGTAACAAAATAATGAATCTTAACCTAATTTTCCAACTCAACTCGATGTCTTCTTGCCACTTAAAGCTTTCCAACTTGGAGGTGCACACCAATGGCCAGCGGGTGGCGCCCATTAGTGAGGCACGTGCCAGCACCAGCGATGGCTTTCTCGATGCCATTGAGAACTATATCAAGGGACACGATGTGAGCATGAGTCTGCCCATGGCCGATGCCAAGATCACCGTCTCGGCACGCAATCTGGCCAACGACGAGCTGAGCTTGAACCTGCAGCTGAATAATGAAGATGCTGATGCTACCGATATCGAAGCCAGGGGTAAGAAGGGCAACATCTTCAAGAAGGGTGGGTTCCAGAATATTTACCCCATCGAATGACTAACTTGACACTTAACTTCCACTTTCTTCCACTCCAGGCAAGAAGCATCGTCTACGCAAACTGGCCATGCCCATTCTGGTGCTCATTTTGCTGAAGGCAATCACAGTGATTCCGATGGCAATTGGTATACTGAAGATAAAGGCATTCAATGCGCTGGCTTTGGGCTTCTTCTCGTTTATTGTCTCGGTTGGTTTGGCCATTTTCCAATTGTGCAAAAAGGTAAGAGCGATCAGCTATTAAAAACCGCATTTCTATTGTCTTTTAGGCATTCGCGGGCTGTGGTAATTAAGTGAGTGCTGTAGTTGAGTTGTGTGTGTTGTGGAGGGCAGACGGGTAGAGTTCTAACTATTACTATTTACACATATCACGTATGTATACTGTTGTTTCCCCACCCCCCCACTCTCTTCGATCCACGAAAGTGAGGGCGAGCGCGCCCGCTGGGTAAGTTGCGAGTCCAAAAAAAAAAAAAAACCCTCCCACAACTCCTAAAAAGCATCTCCTCAAAAGCCAACCCCCAAAATTGTGCCAATAAATTTGCAATCTTTTGCTCATTTTTACCCGAATTTTATTTATATCCACAGATTGCTCATGACCATCATCACACCGCACATATCACCGCCCACGGTCCGTGGGATGGTCGCAACTTTGGTGCGCCTGTTGTGGAGCAACCCCAACACCAGCTGGCTGCCCAAGAGCTGGCCTATCAGGCCCATGTCTAATAATCCAAACCCAAAAAAACCAGCCATAGAAAAAAGTTGAGCTCGGGGCACAAATTGTTTGTTAATTGTTAAAAGTTGTTTGTGACTTGATTCGTCCCATTTTTTTTACCAAATGAAGCAAAAAACAGAAGACGAAAGATGCGAGGCTGTCCCTTAAACCCCGTTAGACATTATTTTATAATAATATTTATTTATTTATTTATTGAAAAGAGCAAAACAATGAAAACAAAACAACAACAACACAAATCAAATGCAAAATAAAATGCCTATTTAAATTAAAGTATTCCACATGTTTTCAATTTATTTAGTATAGCCTACTTACAGTTGCTGCCTTTGCAAAAATCTTTAGTTAATTAAGTGAATTGCCTAATTTTACGGCAGCTCAAATAAGTATAGGCCCTATTGTCCTAATTAGCCAAAAATGTAATTAGCTTCAAATGCTTCGTCGGATCTAATTAAATATTCCAGTCAAACGCGGGGGAGTGCAGAAGTGAAGGTTTCGTATTTTGTATGGGCCGATTAATATGATGAACTACTGTCATTAATTTAAATTTTTAAGTTTCTTATTTTCACTTGCGTGAAAGTTATGCGGTTTTTTTTGTTGTGGCCGAAAGTGAAAGTCTTTAAAGCATTCCTTTTTGGCCAGCGCTTTAAACGTTGTTGCTGCGAGCCATTTTAGCTGGCCAACGGAGCGAGAAGTGACCACAAGCCAAGGACACTTTGCTGGAAATTCTTATGTCATTATTTTCCATCTGAATTTCATTTAAAAATATTAAAAGTGAAGAAGCATTCTTGTGGTCAATAAAGAGCTGCCAATGGTGCACATATGGGCAAAAAGTGCAAGAATTCAGTGGCAAGTTTGTCAGATAACGTTATGAGACTCTTGGCCAGCTGCCGCAGTGCGTCGCTTTCATAACATTTTGGCATTCAGGAGGACGTTGCACAGACGCACCAGCATATGGAAATTGATTGCATGTCTACGTTTTTCATTTTGTTTTTCTCTTTTTGTTTTTATTATTTTTGAAAATGTTGGCACGCATCGAGTAAAGTGTGGCACATGTGAAATATATGCTGACAATTTCTTTTATTGGGTGATAAAAGATCGTGTGATGACAAAATAACAGCGATGGCGACACTTGTTGCATTATTCAGATGATCAGTGGGGTAATCTACAAGTGTTGCTAGTTTGGCAAAGATTTGTTTTTTGGCTACCAGTTGAAGATTATATCACAGAAATAGTGGAAATAAATAACAATATATCTTTTTCAATTACAATTAACTTCTTTAATGTAGAAAAAATTTAATATTTGTAGAATGGTAAATTTCACCCACAAATCAAAATTTTTGGTAATCTGGGAATGCCGCATACCAACGCTGCATTAAAAATAATTTAATGCTCAACACTGAAATCATATTTAATTTCACATTCCATTTGCTTTTACTCAGATGACATACTTTGAGATACGTGAAAATAATTTAAATATTTACATACTTACTTTAAATATTACATTACAAGTCATCATTTATAATTTGAGAATGGAATAAAAATAGTATATTTTATTTCTGACCGTTTCTATCATTTTTAATTTGAGAATGAAATAAAAATAGTATTTCAATGCAAGTTTTTATAATAATTACACAAGACCCCCCCGATAAATAAATAATGATTACATTAATTACAATATTTTTCGGATAAGCTAAGACGATCAACATTGATAATATAACTATTTTTACACAATAAAAATACTTTGTGAGCTGAAAATATATATATGTATCCCTGAGGATATGTTAAAAAAATAATTGATTATGATATAAGTGTTTCCTAAACGAAGAATCGCAAATACTCAAAAATGTATAATTCTAAAGTGTAATTAATTATTAAGGAACTATTGCAGATCTTTATAAATAATAAGAAATATTAAATATATAAATAATAAAAAATTTTTATTTATAAGCAAACTATTATATTTAATAAATATTCTAAGAATACAAAAATTAAATAAATATTTATTTTAAATATAAATCAATCAAGTTGATTTCGATCTTGCTTTAATTATTTATCTGATGATGTCAAACACTATTTATTTATTATTATACGACTGCTAAAGTCGTTAAATTCAGTTCATATAATATTTTTAATTAACTGAACGGATTCAGTTAGAAAGAGCTCCAAGAGCCTACTAGTAAATATTGACAGCAAGTGAGTCAGGGGATGTATACTAAATGCAAACAAAAATGTCCATGTGAAGAATATACAAATATCAACAAACATCAACTGATTTCCCGAATCCTTCATTTTTGTTGACCCACATTGGATTGATTCACTGAACATCTGATTAACCCAGTTAACGGAAACGTGTCAAATGGAATATATGGCAGCATAAAAACAAAAAAAAAATCGATTTCGTAATCCCAGAAAACGAACGAAATAATAATAACTGAACTTTGCTGCGAACGGAAACTGAACAAACAGTTCCGCATATATACATAGATGGGCATACTATGAAAAAATCAAATGGCTTAATCCGTATCAATGGCCAATACCAAAGCGTAGACTCCAGTTCCATACTGAATTTCTTGTATCGAAAAATTTGACACAATACGTGCCCTGAACCCGGCTCTGGTGTTTGGTACCGTCTTCGGTCTTGGCTTTCTTGTGGCTTGTTTGTGGGTACGTAAGAGTTGCGGGTCCGCATACTAATTGGGGGAAACAAAAATTATTTTCATTTGGGCACTTCGATAAATGCAACTCTGATCACTGCTCTAGAGTGGGGGGGGGGGGGGAGGAGTCGCCAGCCAGTGCCGATATGGAAAGCGAGAAAGCTTGCCAGCCAGTCCGAGGCGGACTGCGGGGGCAACCCAAATATCAAAAGTCGATGAAAAACTTTGGAGTAGTTTGGCTAAGGTTCGACCATGTGGCTTTCGTCACTCAATTCGTAGCTGTCCAAAAAGAAACAATATTGTTGTTGTTGTTGTTGTTGTTGTTGTAGCAACAACCAACTCTTGCATTGCAGTTGTCTCTTTGGGGCGCTCCGAGGAGCGGCAGTATAAAATCGTGAGTACTCGCACAATTGTTCAACATTGTCGTCGCAACGGCATCGCAGTGAACACCCACAACGCGCTCTGGTAGTGTATTGAACAAGTGTATATATAAACATAGTGATATAAATTTATAAATATATATTTTTATATAAATATTTATATAGATTATTAAAAGATGGCTTATCGTAACACATCCTTTGTCGCGTTCGGTTGCGTGCTGCTGCTGCTGGCGGCGGCGGCGACATCATCAGTGCAAGGTGCTGCCATTGATAATGCGGTCACGCCACGGATTCACAGCTCGGATGAGCTGATCTCAACGATTGTGGATAAGTGCTTCCATGCCAATGCCATGCATTGCCTGAAGGAGAAGGTGCTCACGTATCTGGACACCGTTGCCAACGTTGAGGAGGAGGTCAGCGGTCGTGCCTACAACGATGATGTCATCGATAAGGTCATCGTTGATCGCCTCGCAAGGATTCTGCGCACCAACGAGTTGCGCGTCCAGCTGCCCGAGACTTTCTTCTCCAGCTCTGTGATGACCTATCGTGCTGATCGTGGCTTCGATCTGGAGCTGCCCAAGGAGGAAGGTGTGTGAAAATCAACTGACAATCTCAAAATGAAACAATTCTAATCACAATTCACATTTGCCAATTTTAGGTCGCGCTGAGAAGAAGAACAAGGATAAGCTCTTCCTGCCCCTGCTGCTGCTCATGAAGTTCAAGCTGAAGGTTGTCATGCCCATTCTTCTGGCTCTGGTCAGCTTGAAGGCGACCAAGGCATTGATTCTGTCCAAGATTGCCATTAAGCTGGTGCTCGGCTTCCTCATCTACAATCTGATCCAGAAATTGGGCGGCATGAAGATGAACATGGTCCCAATGCCAGCTCCGATGCCACAGGCTGAATATGGTGTGCCCAGTACCACGGTCTCCTCGTACGATCCCAGCAGCTGGGAGCCCATGAGCGGTGGTCCATATGCGCGTTGGGACTCACAGAATGTGGCCTATAGCTCCTATCATCCCAGCAGCTCCTCCTCGTACAGCTCATCGTCGGGCTCCCCATCGAGTGGCAGCTCGTCCAGCTACAGCTCCTCCTCTTAGATCTAGGATAAAAACTGCCGCTGTTAAAATGTACATACCAAGGAACTGAGTACCACAGCTCTTCCCACACATATCTGAGGGGGCGTGGCACTTTGAGTAATCAGACCAAATGGAACCGGAATATGCCTAGGCCATAATATTAGTTTGTTAAGTTTTAAGTACGCTCGACTTTTAGCCATTCTATTAATTTCCCCTCTACATCTTCTCCCCTATCGACTACATTTTACTACTCCTTTCTCTCCACTTCTTTGCATTTTCCTCAACATCTTCCACTCTACAGGAAACGACCAAAAATCAGGCAACATAATTGAAATATTATTTATTTAATTTATTACAAATTGCAAAAATTAAAATTAAATGAATTTTAACATTGGTTTTTTTTATTTAGTTCATATAATAATAGTGATTTTGAACTTGACCAGATTAACTAACTGGTTTATTTTTGCATATAATTAATTTGTGTTGTCATAATCAAGTTTAAATACCTTTTCGGTTCTTAAACTTTTGCAGCCATTGTGAATCATATTTACAAACAAAGTTCTAATAACATGTTCTTGATAATGATTACTATTATTTGCATTCAACTTTGTAAATTTTACTGCCTGCCTCCCTTTTGCTATTATTGATAGTATTTATATATTTGTGGGTATAATTTTAACATCAATGTCGAGTAAGCAATTCGATTCCAACTATAATTGCAGTAATTGTTTATCCAAAATTTAATCTGTATAATCCTCGAATTCACAACCCTTCCATTACAAAATTAATATAATCCCTGGATATTGGTTTAATTGGAAGTGCAGTTTAAGTTTGTGTGTAAACACAACACATTTAATTTTATATTTGCTGTTATTGCTTTAGATGCGCTGAGATAATTTTCAAATTAGTAAATTAACTGCAAGGTGAAAATAATTTCATTTGATTTTCTGCATCGATAGTTAAATGAGAGTAAACGAATAAAAAGCCATTGGGAAAATTTTTACATATTTGTTTTATTAGTATTAAAATATCTCTTGATAGAATTTTACACACAGCAAAAAGTTTATTAAAATTGTTGGGGTCTCATCAGATTGTGCAAATCATCTTATACTGCATACACAGTAGGGCAGATAAAAACTGAGTATAATCTCACATCAACTAATGGATGAGACTATAGACAATTAATATTTGCACTTCATAATTTTATAAATGATTAAAGGAAACATTTTTCATTAAGCTAAATGCTGACATTCTTCAAGCATGCTTATGAAGAATGAAAAAAATAGCAATTTATTAGCCTTTGTCTAATCAGCTTCCAATTTTTTCTTTCTAGAACTATTTTAACAACTTTCTGGCAATCTTAATTAAAATATATAAATACTGTATTTTTAATTAGAATTAAAATAATAAAAAGTACTGTAGATTTATTTTTTAAAATTATTTTTAAATATTTTACTCTTTAAAATACTTTCAACTTTCAAAAAACAAGTAATCAGCTTAATTTTTACCGCTCTACATTTTATCAAGGCCAAGTTCTTAATATCTTAGATTGCTTTCAATCACATGTGCAATGGTGTAAAATTCACTTTATAAACTTATGGCTGAAATCAATCACAATGCCCACAGTCCCCATTCAGATATTATCTATAATTGCGATTAGTCATCAAGCTTGATTTGCATGTTTTGTAGTTAGCAGTAATTTCTTGTACTCTAATTCAGTTACACACAAATTGGCTACTAACGGTTTTCATTCATTACATTCTCGAGTTTTTTTTTTTTTTTTTTGTTGGCCAGTCACGCAAATTTTGCAGCAGCAGCAATTGTAAACGCGTGGAACGAAAAATAATAGAGTGAAAATAGATGGAAGGGTAGCAAAAGTAGGGTTCTAATCTAATTGGTCTTTCAGCTATGGTTGATAAAGTAATACAAGTAAAAATGGGGAGTCATGTGAAACCGACTACTGGATACTCTAATTGCACATGTCAAAAAAATGTTGAATAAAAGAAAGCCTCGATATTTATCGATGGAGTTTTATTTTGGCTGCATTTGAATTTAGATAATAATTTTATTTTTTTTTTTTTTGATTTAAGCGATTTTGAGTTTTTTGCATATTAACACTTTGTTCAACGCTAATATTAAGAAAAACAAATGCAAATATCTGTCATCTATCAAGTCTCCAGCAAACTTATATACTTTTTCTGCTAGAGTAAAAGACTTGGCTAAAACTGGCCACCGGACCTAGTCTCAGCCAGACAGCCGGTTTTGCTGCTCTAGTCTGGGGGCGAGCTACTTAAGGCGCTGTTGGAGCCAAGCAGACGACAGTTTGCTGAAATCGCTGCTTAAATCGTTTGAGCCATGGTGCTAGCCAATTGCTGCCGACTGCTGTGCATTGTGACTTTGCTGTATTTCGTTATGTGCCTGGCCAGCAGCACTGATTTAACGGAAACGGAAGTTAGCAAGTTCTTTAGGCACTTGGGTGTTATACCAGATCTTTTGGATATTGGTCCGCAGGATTTTCTCAATGTAAGTGGAATGCTTGAGATTATTCGCACTCAGTCTCAAATGGATTTCCCTTGTACGGCAACAGGTGACCTATCCGGGCCAGATAAACGCCGATCGTGGTGTTGAACTCCAGCCGATGCAGGTGCGGGATGAACCAAAGGTCAAATGGGTATCTAGCGAGGAGCACTACTATACGCTGCTGATGACCGATCCGGATGCACCGGATCGAAAGAATCCAAAATTCAAAGAATATCTGCATTGGCTCGTCCTCAACATACCCGGCAATCAGCTGAAACGGGGCGACGTCCGTGTTGCATATATGGGTGCCACGCCCCCCAAAGACGGTGGACTGCATCGTTACGTCATTTTGCTCTACAAGCAGCCGGATTATCTGAAGTTCGACATTGAGGCTGTGCCCCAACATAGCGAAGAGAACAGGATGAACTTTAGCACCAAGTCGTTTGTAGAAAAATATAATCTTGGTAAACCGCTGGCTGGCAACTTTTTCACCAGCGAGTGGAGCAAAGATGTGCCAGTGCTGAGTAAGGCCAATATTCAGGGAGGTCTGGAACAGACTCTATAACCTAGAGGTTAAGATTTAAACTCAAGAGCAGCAAAATTAATTAAAAATGTTAACGAGCTAATTTGTTGGCCGGTTTTGGATTGCCAAAGAAATGCATAAATTAAATTATAACTTTTTAACTTCGATTCCAACTCATTTACAAATCTTCCACATTGAAAATATGTTGTGTCTGCAGAGAAAGTTTACCCAAACCGGCTGTTTGAACAATTTATGCAGTAAACCTTGAAAAGTTTTTTTTTTAATCGATTTTAAAGTTGGAATAGCCAAAACTTTGAAGACTAATTCCACTCAGGTTTGGTTTTTTGGCATGATTAATTATTGTAATTATTATTTGTATTTTCTGAATAAGAATTTTCGGTCGAATCTTACAATCCAACAATCAGAGTTATATACCTTAAATTTGGCATATAAGTTTATGCATATCAAGTTAAGTTTATCGATAATTGCTCTGTTTCCCGAATATCGATTTAAGCTAGCGGTAAATCTTGTAATGTAAAAGCTAATTAATCGACAATACAAAACTTCAAAAACAAAAGAACCATCCAAGTTATATTCGAAAATGTATTCTAAAATGCTATATATATATATAGTATGGATTTCAGGAAAGGGGTTGGTTTGCTAATCAAAGCGAGCGTAAATATATTTAAATATACCTTCGTGATACCTCTGAATACGACTGACTTGTTGGGACTTGTAAATAAGATCATATGCTGACTTGATTTTAGTTATAATAAGATATTTTGAAATTCCAGCCTAAAAATGGGTGTGTTTTTGAATTGTGTGATTTATTGTTTTTTTTTTAGGATAATGCGAGTTGAAGTAATAACCCTTTCTTTATAAAATATATATTATTGAAATACATTCTACAAACTTTAATTGCAACTATGCAAGATAAATAAAACTAGAATGGTATATTTAGGGTATCTGATAGTCGAGTTCTCAAGAAGAAACTCACTTCATCCCTTAGATTTGGAATAACTTGATCAGCATAGCCTTGGAATTAGTTCATTTTCGTATCTGACAATAAAGACATTCTCTATAAATTTTCTTATAATTATGGCTGATATTTCCGAGAGCTTTATGAAACACAAGATTATACCGGACATACTCCAAGTGGCACCAGCAAATCTGTTAAAGGTACGTACCAAAATATCCTTAAAACACCTAAACTGCATCAGCTTTATGCCACCTACTTAGGTCACCTATGCTTCCGGTGTGGAGGTGAACAACGGCAACGAGTTGACGCCGACTCAGGTGAAAAATATTCCAAGGCTTGAATGGGAAGCGGAGGAGAATGCTATGTATACCGTGATATTTACAGATCCCGACGCGCCCAGTCGCAAGGAGCCCAAGTTTCGTGAATGGCATCATTGGCTGGTCGTCAATGTGCCCGGCACGCAGATGGACAAAGGTGTTGTGCTCAGCGCTTACGTGGGCTCGGGGCCACCACAGGGCACCGGTCTGCATCGCTACGTCTTTCTGGTCTACAAGCAGCCCCAGAAACTGTCCTGCAATGAGCAGCACATTCCGAAGACAAGCGGCGACAAACGCGGCAAATTCAGCACTGAGAAATTTGTGGCCAAATACAAGCTGGGTAATCCCGTCGCTGGAAATTTTTTCCAAGCTCAGTGGGACGATTATGTGCCCAAATTGTACAAGCAGTTATCTGGCAAATGAAAGCAAAAAACATTAATATTTATAATAATTGATTTAGACTTGAATTGATAAATTAGAAAATGCAGTTGGCAATTTTGTACAAAAAAAAAGTGTTATTAAAAATTGTTCCCGCAACGTTGTCTCACAGCATCAAAAAGCAGCTGCCAGCGCCAACTATTTAAATAAACTGCGTCTCAACAAACTGGTTTTAGTTGCCAACAAACTTGGCCAGCGAACAGTTCAAATTGTTTGCCTGAAGTTTTATTAATTTAATTACACAATCAAAATGTTATTTCAGTCGGTGCTGATTGCCTGCGTGATTGCAGCCGTGCATACAAACTCTGTCGAGGAATCATTCAAGGAACATGGAGTCGTGCCTGATGTGGTGCCACATGCCCCAAGTCAGTTGCTTAAGGTAAGAAAAAGAGAGAGCAGAAAGGTTCACTTCCCTTCATAGTGAAAATACCCAATGAAAGGGTAACAAAGAATATACCAAAATTGCTACAACAAAAAAAAAACCTTTCCGTGCAAAGGTCACCTATGAGAATGGGCTCGTTGCCAAAGAGGGCGTGGTGCTTACACCCACCCAGGTGAAGTCACAACCTTTGGTCGAGTGGGAAGCCCAGCCAGATGAATACTATTCGCTCATCATGACCGATCCAGATGCACCCAGCCGTGCTGCACCCAAGTTCCGTGAGTTCAAGCATTGGGTTGTTGTCAATATACCGGGCAACGATGTGGCCAATGGCGAAGTGCTTGCCGCATATGTGGGCTCTGGTCCACCCAAGGATACAGGACTGCATCGATATGTTTTCCTGCTCTACAAGCAGCCGGGCAAACTGAACTTTGAAGGCGCTCGCGTGAGCAACAAATCCCGTCGCAATCGACCAAAATTCCATGTAGCCAAATTTGCCGAACATCATCAGTTGGGCGAGGTCGTCGCTGGCACCTTCTACCAGGCGGAATATGATGATTATGTGCCCATCTTGCACCAGCAGCTGTCCGAGAATTAAGCATTACATTTGTGAATTTATGCAAAATTACAATTTGGTTTTTATTGTTTGTGGGGCTTTTTCTTCACTTTCTTATTTTGAGGGTTTTTTTTTTATTATTTATTGGATTAAAACTACTTGCCCGCTGCTGTGGCGAGCGGATTGCGCAGGACGAGAATCACTGAATCGCCGCGCAGGAACATTTTCGATATAAAGCGATCCTTGTTGACCGGTTTCACCTTCTTCTTGCCCTTGCCAGTGCGCGGCAATTCAGTCCACATCTCCTTGACGTTCTCCAACACCATGTTGCAATGGCGATCGAAGGCTTTTACACGGCCCAGCAGCTTTTTGTTGTTTCGACAATTGATCAAAACTTGCGTATTATTCTTCACGGACTGTGTAAGCACTGATAGCGGACCAGTATTGAACTCCTCCTCCTCCTGACGTGCTAGCTCCTCCGGTGTAAGCTCTGATTTCGGTTTGACGAGAGCCCTGCAAAAAAAAATGGGTTCTCAATTGTTTGCAAGTACAACAACAGCAATGGACATGCCGGCAGCACACATGTTGCGGCAGGCGCTTTCTTTGAGTTTGCTTACATGTTGCAATGTTTGTATCAGTTCTGTTTTAATTAGTTGATAAGTTTATGACTTTTATTTATTTACAAAATGTTTATGAGTGAGAAACGTTTGCGCCTCGCGGCTTTTTTCCGTGTTTTGTGTGGAGACGTAGCAACTATCGATAAGATGCCACTATCGATAGGCAACGTAATTGTATGCGTGCTGCGGTGCTGCCACTTAGCTAAAATAAAATTATTAAAGTCTGTTTTAACAAGTCGCAACAAAAAAATGCAGCTATACGGAATTCATAACTAACTATGACTTTTAAATGTACTACAATGTTTATAATAGCCATATATGTTATGAAATCCGTTGCTGCATAAAAGAATTAATTGCATATAGCTATAATTCATTGTTTCAGTATTTTTTGGTATTTTGTTACTTTAATACTGCGTTCACATTGCGGTTGCCTGATATTCTTAATTCGATTTTGATATAAACAAAAGGCACGTGCAGGATTAACCGCTGCCTGCTGCACATGGCAAGTGCCGCCAAACAACCGAAGATGACCGTCGAAAAGGAGGCGGACTTGCCGGCAGTTGACCACTGTGCTCAATGGGTGCAGCGCAAGAAACGCTACTGCAAAATGACGCCAAACAAGGGGAGTTTATTTTGTGGAGCCCACCAGCAGCCTGGAGAGAAATCCGCAGAAGATTCCCAAGCGGAGAGAATACCGTGTCCTCTGGACCCCAAACATACGGTGTTCAAGCGAAAGCTAGCCAAACACTTGAGCATTTGCAATGCCAGAGATCAGAGCAGTAATTTGCCATACTTGGTGAAGGATATCAATGCTGGAGAGGAGCAGGAGACTCAGTCAGAGACTGAACTAGAGCTCAAGCTGCATGAACTTGAGGATGCCGAATTCTATGGCGTTATAGAGAAAGTGAAACATCTTTATGACACGCACATTGCGGGCAAAATTGAGCAACTGCAGTTAGAGCATGTTTCCCTTGAGGAGCCGCTGAGCCACAAGGAATACGGGCCGGAGGCACGCAAGCATCTCGTGCAGACCTCTGCGCTGCTCGGCATACTAGAGCAGGACCAGCAACTCGTCGAGAGCACCAGCTACATAGAATTTGGAGCTGGCAAAGGTCAATTGGCTTTTTATTTGGCGACGGCGTTGGAATCGCAGCAACTGAAGGACTCCCAGGTGGTGCTCGTTGATCGCATGTCGCTGCGCCACAAAAAGGACAACAAGCTGACCAACAGGGAACGGGTGCAACGCATACGCGCCGATATCGCTGACCTTAATCTTGCACAGCTTCCCGAATTGCAACGCACACAGCGTTATGTGGCGCTATCGAAGCATCTGTGTGGCGCAGCCACAGATCTTACACTGCGCTGCATCCTGGGAGATGCGGCTTGCCACACAAACTACATATTAATTGCGCTGTGCTGTCATCATCGCTGCTCCTGGCGCTCCTACGTGGGCAAATTATGGCTGGAGGCTGCAGGTATCTCCCGTAGAGAATTCACCATAATTGCTAAGATGGTCAGCTGGGCGGTTTGTGGTAGCGGTATGAGTCGAGAACGTCGCAAGGCCATCGCCGAGGCGAAGGAGGATCAATCCAGAGGGAACGAAGAGCAGCTGCCCCAAGTGGAAGCCACTCAGCGTTTGAGTCGCGAAGAGCGTGAAACAATTGGCTATCAGTGCAAGCGTGTCCTAGACCAGGGCCGCCTGGAGCACCTTAAGGCACATGGCTACGAGGCGTCATTAAAATTCTATGTGCCCCGGGAAATTACTTTAGAAAATGTTGTCCTTTTGGCAAAGCGGGAAAACTCTAAGTGCAATATAAATAAAAGCTGATTTACATGACTTTGAACAACAATCCATCTTATTTACAGTTTTAATTCACTGCTTCTACATATTCTCTTTAATCCGCTTAAAAGATCATTAATTACCAAAAATATTTACTTTTAAATTTTGTTATTAATGTCGAACAGGTGTTTAATGCTGCCAGTGTGTACTTCAAGTATTTATTTTTTGTGCTGCCAGGGCTGCATTGAACCACGAACAGCTGTGTTGGTGAATCAGTCAGCTTTGGGTAGCAAAAGAAAAAAAAAGCAATTTCGCATATTTAATAAAAAATTGCAGTCGAAAAGTATAATTTGATACAATTTGTGCACGGAACAATGGCTGGTGAATTGGCACACAAAATGAAGGCCATCAAATGCCCGACAGACGTACTGTCGCTGACGAATAAGGCAATTGTCAACATTGATGATTTCACCGAAGAAGTCAAGTCAGTTTTATATTTAGTTGTTTTTTGTTTTGCTACTCGTTTTTTGTTTGTATTTAAAATGACGCCAACATTAAATCTGTGTGGGGGCGTCTGTGTCATTGTGGAGTGAATAATCTGACTGCATTTATTTTGCTGATTCGTCAATAGATATGCGGACATCTCACCCGGACCGGGACAACATTTTATATTTGCGCTGGAGAAGATTGTGGAGCTGCCACGTGGACATGTGGGTTTCTCGCTGGTGCAGCGTAAGTGGGCGACGTTGTCCATTAACCAGGAGATCGATGTGCGTCCGTATCGCTTCGATGCCAGCTCGGACATCATCACATCCGTCGCCTTCGAGACGGATTTTCTACATAAGAAGACAATCACCCAGGAGCCCTACGATTCCGATGAAATGGCCAAGGAGTTCATTATGCAATTCGCTGGCATGGCCTTAACAGTCGGCCAAACACTCGTTTTTAACTTCAAGGACAAGAAACTGCTCGGTTTGGCCGTCAAAACGCTGGAGGCGGTCGATCCCCGTACCGTGGGCGATGGCAAGGAGCCAAAGTCGCGTAATGTGCGCTTTGGTCGCGTGCTCGGCAACACTGTCGTCCAGTTCGAGAAGGCCGAGAATTCGGTGCTGAATCTGCAGGGCAGATCCAAGGGCAAAATCACCCGCCAATCGATCATAAATCCGGATTGGGATTTCGGCAAAATGGGCATCGGTGGCTTGGACAACGAATTCAATGCGATCTTTCGACGAGCTTTCGCCTCGCGCGTCTTTCCCCCCGAACTCGTCGAACAGCTGGGCATCAAGCATGTCAAAGGCATCCTTCTCTATGGACCACCGGGCACGGGTAAAACTCTGATGGCCCGCCAGATTGGCACCATGCTTAATGCCCGCGAACCGAAGATTGTCAACGGTCCGCAAATATTGGACAAATATGTTGGCGAATCCGAGGCGAATATTCGCCGGCTGTTCGCCGATGCGGAGGAGGAGGAGAAGCGACTTGGACCGAATAGTGGTCTGCACATCATCATCTTCGATGAGATCGATGCGATATGCAAGGCTCGTGGCTCTGTGGCTGGTAATAGTGGCGTCCACGACACTGTCGTTAATCAACTGCTGGCAAAGATTGACGGCGTGGAGCAGCTGAATAACATACTGGTCATTGGCATGACCAATCGCCGGGACATGATCGATGAGGCGCTGATGCGACCGGGTCGCCTCGAAGTTCAAATGGAAATCAGTCTGCCCAATGAGCAGGGACGTGTCCAGATTCTCGATATACACACGAAACGAATGCGTGAATTCAACAAGATTGCCAGCGATGTGGACAACAAAGAGATCGCCACCTGCACCAAGAATTTTAGCGGTGCCGAACTGGAGGGCCTTGTCCGTGCTGCACAATCCACGGCGATGAATCGTCTGATCAAGGCGGATGCCAAAGTGCATGTTGATCCCGAGGCCATGGAGAAACTGAAAGTGACCCGTTCCGATTTTATGCATGCGCTGGAGAATGATATAAAGCCCGCATTCGGTGCGTCCCAGGAGATGATTGAGAATATGTTGGCGCGTGGCGTCATCAACTGGGGACAGCCGGTGACAAATGTTCTCGAGGACGGCATGTTATACGTGCAACAAGCAAAGGCCACAGAGAGTTCCGGCATCGTTTCTGTGCTGATCGAGGGTGCACCCAACTCTGGTAAATCGGCGCTGGCCGCCAATCTAGCCAAGATGAGTGATTTTCCATTTGTTAAGGTTTGCTCACCGGAGGACATGGTCGGCTTCACTGAGTCCGCCAAATGTCTGCACATACGCAAGATCTTCGATGATGCATATCGCTCCACGCTCAGCTGCATCGTTGTGGACAATGTGGAACGTCTGCTCGACTACGGACCGATTGGACCGCGCTACTCCAACCTGACACTGCAGGCACTGCTGGTGCTGCTCAAGAAACAGCCGCCCAAGGGTCGCAAACTGCTCGTCCTTTGCACCTCCAGCCGACGTGAGGTGCTCGATGAAATGGAAATGCTGTCCGCCTTCACATCCGTTTTGCATGTCGCGAATTTATCCAGCTCCGAACATGTGCTGGCCGTGCTCGATGACTCGGATGTGTTTGGTGCTGACGAGCTGCAGAGCATTGCCAGGAAAATGGCTGGCAAGCGGGTCTGGATTGGCATTAAGAAGCTACTGGCACTCATCGATATGGTGCGGCAATCGGAGCCACAATACCGTGTCATCAAGTTCCTCAGCAAAATGGAGGAGGAGGGCGGATTGGAGATGCTGGCGAGAACGCAGTAGCTAACGAGTCTTCTCGAATTGAGAATGTCAATTGTGGAGCTCAACGATGCTTTCTGAAAACCACCAACAACAACCACCAACGAATTAGCTCAAAATACAGATTTGTAAAACATTCAAAATTTATAACTAGAAAAAAATGAAGAGCTTCTAAAAACCGTTTCACAAACTGACCAATAACATAGAAGAATACCAAGTTTATGGCACATTCCATGTAAATCTTCTCCACAACAAGCCTTGTCGAATCCTTGTCCAAGCCCTTGGCATATTCGTGAATATTAGTTAGTTAAATAACCTTGTCAGATATGGCAATCTATATATTATATCTCTCTGTGTATTTGTTGTATATTAAATTTGTATGTCCTCCCCAGCTAGGATTATCCCCAAAATGCCTCGCTGTCTAGTTCAATGAAGTAAAAGTAAAAGGTTTATACGCACACTTATATAGCTACAACAATTTTTGGATGACTTAACCTAATATATAAATATATATATATATATATATATATATGTGTGTAATTATATACTACATTTTTATTGTCTATCAAAATGTTTTTTTGATCAAACTTTGGAGATTATTTCTCGCCCAATTTTTGTAATTTTAATATACTCCAGCGCCGCTATGTAGAAACTGCGGCCATTTTACAAACTAACTATGCTGCACCGCACAAAAGTAGACTACATTTTAAGAGAAGTTCAGGCTGAGAATTGAGTCATGCCAAATACATTCCACACTTTATATATTTTCTATTACAAAGTCAAATGAGGCGTTAAATTGTGTATACAAATTAAAAATGCATGTTTTTTGTATGTGATTAGGATCTGTGTGTTGTTAGTGAGCACAATGCATACTTTTATGGGCTCAAAACTAAAAATCAACGAAAATATAAAATAAAATTACGCTTTAATATAAGATTTTATTTGCAATTTAAACATTAAAGAATTAACGAATTTTGATTTAAGATTAATGCAATTTATTTAGAAGCATAAGCAAATTTTTAATTGTGCAAATTTAAATAATAATGGTCAGTTTCGAATATATCCTATTTGAGCGCAATTTGGAATTCAAGTCTAAATAAATTAAAAGAAAAATAAAAAAAAACTTATAAAACTGACAAACGAAATAATGCAATAAAATGTTTACAAATATATATTTAATATTATGAATGAAATGGAAACAAAAAAAATTACTCTCAAGGATTTCAATGAACTATTTTATATGCACGAAAAAGGTCAAATATTTGTAAAGATTTACATAAACAAAAAAAACTGTAAAAATTGTTCAATTTATTTTTAGCACCAAGCAGATTTAAAAAAAAATGTATAGCTTATGAAAATATATTCGTGCTCTGAAAGAAAAGGAAAAAAAAAGTATTCCAATGACATAATGCATTTATAAAATTAACGTATTTATGAATGTGTGGCAATGTATCTAAGAAATACATAAATACAATGAATAAATTTGAAAAAGTAAGTCTTATGGCATTCTTGAACTTGACTCGGGCGCCAATCTTAGACCGCAGCTAATCAGAGCGCCAATTCCAGACGTTGTCGATCAGCTGTTCTAGACGCCGTTATGGGGCGACAAATAGACTCGCCACACTGGAACTACCCTGGATATATATATATATTTAGATACGAGTACGAGTACGAGTACGAGTATGGTCAGTTATTTTAATACTCAACCAGAGGCAGCTTTAATATGTAATTTGAATAAATGATTTATAATGTAAACATTGAAAGCGAGTCTTATACTACGTAATGTATGTAAATTTCTTATTGATGTGTTGTAATTGATATAAGTAGCTAATTGCGCACGACGCCCATTCGACGCTCTCTGTGAGCCATATTTCATATCTGTTTATACATAAATATATTATATATATATATGTCGATTTCATATGTATGTGGATCAGCTTATCTAAGGAATCCTGGCCAACGTCAATAACGGCTCGACTTATGCCAGCTGCATACCAGCCTGGTTTATTAACTCATTAAAACTGCATATTTTTACCCAAGATGCAGAACTACTTAATTAACTAGCGACAATCTTATACAAGAACACCACAATTAGGCACACTGCAAAGTCTATCAAATGCACTTCAAGAATTTTATGCACGACAATTGATTGATTTTTGTAACCACACATATAATTTATAAAAACCATAAATCAACTTAAATATTGACATAGTCAGAACAATAGTTATGGGCGAGAAAGATATAGCCAAATAATGCTAGAAATAATTTTGATTAATTTTAGTTATACAAATTTAATTAAATCTGAAAAAGCGTTAAATCCTTTAACATTTCTTTCGTAGAACAACTAATCCAATTGATACAAGCAATGCTTTTATTATTCTCACTAAAAAGAAACTTTATTTTTAAATGTTGATATATTTAAATACAATATACAGGAAAATCATAATTATATAGAAATATATATTTTCTTTGTGCCAAATTAAAAAATTTTTTGAGCTGAGTTGCAGAGTGGCTGGCTACGCCCATGCTCAAGTTAAGAGCACCCAAAAATAAAACCCAACACCCATATCCTATATCCCAGAACTCAGCACCCAGCAAGTGTGCCTCGTGTGCCGCGTCATCTGGCTAAGAGAAGCGCGCACGTATGCAAATTTTCGTGACGAAAGTCCAGTCGGACAAAGTTCAGTGACCGGGGGAACCCAAATAACAAAAACAACAACAACAAAAAAAAAATAATAATAATAACAAAATAAATGCAAACAAAATGCGCGAAACCAAATGAAATTTTCATATCGCCTCTTTTAAAAATAAAATGCGAAACTTTTACAAAACAAACAACAACAACAAAAGAAATGAGTAGCATTCGCTGTATTTTTGTTATTATTAACTGTGGGTTGGCTAGGGGGGAGGGGGAGTGTGGGGAGTGAGAGATGTTGGCGCACTTGTCAGCTGTAGCTAAATGCAAAAGCTACAGTCAAAGCCAAAGCCGACTTACACCACCCACCCTCCCCCCTCTCCTTTGCCACGACAACACTTGCAAACCGGCTGCGCTTCTCGTTGTTGTTTTTGTTGTTATTGTTGTTTTTGTTGTTGTCAAAAGCGCAAACGCCGGCAGCAAAAGGTTCGATTTCACTTTCGCACGCTGTCGCTGACGTCGCACGTTGCTGGCGCTACTGGAATGAAAAAAAAAGCAACAAAAAAAACAAGGAGAAGAAGAAGAAACAGTTGGAGGGGTTGGGCTGTTTGGGGGCAGCTGAGTGTAACAGGGGCAAACTGCGCTGGGGTCTGGGTCTGTCATGCGGTTCAGGTTTCTGGCCTCGGCTGATGCTGCTGCTGCTGCTGCCGCTGCTGCTGCTGCTGCTCTCACTGCTTTCTTTCAAATCACCTCATCACCTCTTCGTTCCGCTCCCTCTCTCTCTCTCTCTCTCTCTCTCTGTCTCTCTCTTTCTCTCGCTCGTATTGCTATGGATTTTTCATGACCCGGAGAAATTGCTCAGTTGATTCCAGACTGTTCTGCAGCTCGCATTTTGGCTTTTAATTTTAAATCATTTTGCACTTTTTTTGCGGCCTTCATTTTTATTTTTGCTATGCTAAAAAATGTCTGTAAACAATATTTTGCCTTGTTTTTTAAACAGTCAAAACGATGCAATCTATTTTTAGCATTTTTTTTGGGCAAATACTTCTTGGTTTGAGGCTTAAATATTTTATTAGAAACTTGAAGGAACAACATTTCAAGCCATTTAGGTGTATATATCTAAAATGATATGTTGTGATAATGCCAGGATTATTTCTGCAGTTGGGCATTGAGAATAACAACCCAAAACTGCCAGACTCTCAGTCTACTTATTGCCAAGTAATCTTCTATAATATCTTTTGTATTTTTGTCACTCTCGCAATATATACAGATAATTTAATAGTATATCGATTTTATCCGGGAGATATGTAATTTGATACTTAGTCAAGTTATTATTTATCTACACAGATATCAATTCGGCAAAGTCACCAGCCTTTTAGCAAATATATCTCACATATCATATTAATTATTAACAAATTTAAAGTCCAAAATAAATCTAGTTTTTTTTTCATAATTTTCTAGACCTGCTTATAAATGTGTAATTAAATTTTTTTGTATTTCAGATATGCATGCGCACAATTTGCATTTATAAGTCTATTTTTAAAGGCAAATGGAAAACAAAAAATTGTGCAAAAAAATCTTCCTGAATTACACAAACGCGGAAGATTTTTTTGCTTGCTACTCGCACATTTCATGGATTTTCCAGTACTAACAGCATTTTCATGGCATTTTCATTAAGGTTCACATGTGTGTGTGTGTTGGTGTGTGCTGCATGTGAAACTAACAGTTAAATTAGCAGTTTTTTTGTTTCGTATGGCGCTTCACGGCACAATTTTCTACTGTATGCGGCCCGATACTTTGAGTTTTGATTTCGGCCTGGTCTGTGTTTTATTTTTGCTGTTGTTGATGTTGTTATTGTTGTTGTTGTTGTTATTTTTGTTGTTTAGCTTTTGCATTTTGGTTATTTTTGCAATTTATAATTAAGTTGCAATTTGGCATGCGAGCCAAGAAGTTGAAAACTATTCATGGTATGTTGGCAATTTCTGGGAACTTGCATGCGTATTAGTCATCAAAATTGATAACGAAAAAGTATACAAAAATAATTGCAATATATTATTATTGAATAAAGCAAAAAAAAGAAGAAGAAAAATAAAGCTATTGATTAACCCTTGGCATAGCGGAAGGTAATGTAAAAGTAAATCTAAAGCAAATCTTAGCCAATTTTTATAAGTCCAATAATGTAGCAAAAATTACCTATTCGAATAATTGTTATTATAAAAAGCTTAATAATGTTTGTGTAAGCTAGGATGTATAAACAAATAGCGTGACTATCTTTGGGATCCAAAATTATGCCAGGCATTCCAAAAAAAATCATTGCTGAGATGCTAGTTATAAAGTGAGCCAAGTCTGGGATCCTCACTCTTGTCTAGGAGCAATGCCATTCCTTGGCTGCTCCAAGAATTATAATAAGCACAATAAAAACACCGAGTTAATGATAATAATATAGTCTATATTTTTAAACTAAATTTGGTGTAAAACTTGTATGTGACAATAAAAAAAAAGCACAGCACTTTAAGACTCGTTATTTGACATGGGTTAAACATATTTTATATATGCATTTGTGGCCTAAACACAAGGCACAACCCACAAGATTACACAAAAAATAATAAAAAAAAAAAGAATAAATATATAATCAGCAAATCGGTTCTGAATCAAGCAAAACAAATCAAAATGTGGAGCGTGTAGCGCAAAAAAGCAGCAAAGGCGGGTTTCAGCAAAGAAATCCATGGAAATGCTTGCAGCACGCGATCGAAACATTCGCAGTCGCCGTAGCAGTCGCATTTCATTTCGATTCATTGATACTCAGCAGCAGCAACAGCGGCAGCAACAGCAGCAGCAACAGAAAAAAAATCCCAGTTCGCGGCACAGTGCCAAATTAAATAATACGAGCCAGCTCCCTGTTCCTTGTTATTATTATATTGTATTCCACCCTTTTTTTTTTTTTTTGCGTGTTGTGCGTTGCGTTGCGTCGCTTTTTTTTTGTTGTGGAGTGTGTGTGTTCCATATTCTTAGGAATTCCTTGGCACAATCCAAAAACCAGTCGCAAGATCAATCAGTGTGCGATTTCATTCGCTCAAGCGTTTCCCCTCTTTTCCACCACCTTGTGGCAAGTTGATGGCAACGCGTCGTAGTTCACTTTCATCCTTGACAATCCTTGACAGCTGTGGGGGGGAGGTTCGATGGCAGCACGTGCCTAAATCCTTGCCTTTCTTCACTTTTCCTGAGCGCTCTACTCGGGTTACCTAGCCCTAGCCAAGAAAAAAAAAAAAAAACCAAACAAAAAACCCTTTCCTTGCCACGCCCACAAGTCATTAGGGCGCACACTTTTGGCAGGCGGATATTGATTTGGATGGCGCAATTTCTTTTTCTTTTTCGGTTTAGTTTTTTTTTTTTTTTTTTTTGTATTTCGACAGGACGCAACGACATCTGTTTTGATCAATTGTGTGTTTCACTTTTCATCAAATATATGTATATTAATTTATTTCGTTCATAATTAAAGTGAATTTGATATTTCCGGTTGGTTCAATGAACCTCAACGTCCAGAATCCTTGAACTTGTCCGCAGACGAAATAAATATTTTCATGTGTTCGTATTGCCAATAATCTATTTCAAACAAAGAAACAGAAACAACGAGTGAGATGCGCCTCTGCCCTTTTTGGCGGCACCCTCACAAAATTATTGACCAGCCAAAAGAAATGAACAAACCAAAAATACAAAAAAAAAAAACCCAAAACTTCTGTCCGATTTTTGAGTTGTCTGAGTCTGTCTCCTTAAATGCTACCTAAATATTTCTGTTAGAATAACAAAAAAAAGAGGACTATTTGATATGTTGTTTTTGTGGCTGCTTTTTATATTATTATTGTTGTTGTTGTTGTTGTTGCTGGTCCATCCACATATTTCATTCTAATCAACGTGCTGCAAAACATATACTTAATTCCATTTGATATTTGTGCCTGAACCATTCAGTTTTGCTCCGAAAATTGCATTTAAACGCTTATTATGCGCTTTTTATTTGCAACCCATACTTTTCTCTCCCTCTGCTCTGGTCAGTCATGCAACAATTTTTAAAAATATATATATATATATATATATATATATGACTCATATGTTTATTGTCATATGTGCGTGTATAACATATATAATATGTATTGAATATGTACATTAATTGTGTAATAAGTTAAGTTTTAATTTCAATTAAATACTAAGTTTAGTTAAAGGAATCAATTATTATTTATCGGGGGTCTTGTGTACTGCCCCATTCTGAGCTTAAAGCTCTTCCATCAACCCCAGTTCCTGAAGGAAAGGAATCAATATATTTGCTGATTATGTCAAAGTTCTAATAATGGTCATATTTAATCTTCTAGGGAGTCTTCAGCTGATGCATCTGTCCAGGATGAGATACACATATTTATTAGTTTTCAATTTAGCATTGACTTCTCTAACTGGGGAAGCTGTTTCTATTTCTAATTTTACTGAAGATATTTCTATGGCATCAGCTGAGTGTTGTCTGATTGGCTGGCTGACTTCCTGCTTTAAATGCTTTAATTAAATTATATCGTAATATCGTTAGCAAATAAAATAAATTGTTTTCAATTACACAAAAGACATGACAAGGCGCTGGTGGTTGACCTCTTTCAATGTGACATTCTTGGCGTTATTTACGTTGAACTTCCAGCAGTAGCAACAACAACAACAACAGCAACAACAACAACAGTAACAACGGGAACAACATCAACAGCAAAGGGCAACAAAAGTTGTCAGATAATGGAAAATATCATCCGTATATAAATACTACTTATATGCAACACATATATATTTATATATATTTATATATATATATACTTATACCGGCTATGAGCCCATTGCACTTAATCAAAAAATACGACAAAATCAAAAGTAAACAAAACTGCAGCGCAGAACTGACTTAATCGCAAACCAGCAACAACAACAACAACAATAACAACATCGAAAACGTTGGGTGCATTGAACACATGAGCTGGCAACGAAACAGAAATATAAATCCCTTACAAACTTACATACATATATACATATATATATATATCTATATATATTTACATTTATATCTGTATTTGTTTGTGAGCAATGCACTGCAAAAATAGTTGCAAAACAGCTGTAAATATTTTACAAAACAAACAAAAGCAAACATTAAGTCAGCAAAACCAAAAACAAAATATTTCACAAGACGCTGCTTAAATAGCCTGGTAATTAAATACATATGTAATTCTTTCTTAAATAAAAAAAAATAATATTTATTTTTAAGATTAATGTGAAACAGTTGAGAAGCTTTTTCTGAAGATTTTAGAATAAAATTGATCTTAAATTATGTTGTGAAAATGTCGGCTACATCTGATAAAACCTGAGGCTTATTTAGAAACTTTGAAGTGTTTCTGATATGAAAATTCAAGTGTAATTTTTATTATTTATCATTTAGAATGAGTTTGTTCTTAGACTGATCTTTTTTCTGGCTACTGCAGATTAAAATATACAAATTTTATAAATTACTTAGTAAAAGGTAAAAACCTAGTTATTATTAAGTTTCCAAATTGTATTAAAAGACTCAATTGTATTTGAAATTTATAGCTCAAAACTTACCCTATATTAAATAAATCCACATTATAACAAATGTTTTTAATGTTTCTTTTTTAGTTGTTAAAAAGTAATAAAAAAAAAAATTTTTTTCTATCTTCAAATCGTCGCCCAGTTTTGCCAACTACAACAATTTATTAACTGCAATAAATTATAAAAGTTAACGACAACATTTTTATTTAGATCACAGCTTGATTTTGCACAATTCTTAACTTAATCGACAATTAACACAATTTGCATAATACAATTCTATGTCTTAAATAACGAAGAAATATAATTAAACAATCTAATCTAAAGCACAAAAGTCGAGCGCCCACAAATACCGGCGTTTTAATTTTTTATTATTTTTTTTTTATATCGACTCATCTAATGCAGAGTGGTTGACCTTGATGCATTGTTTGAAGTTTATTGTCCTTTCAATAGAACACGCTAAATAAAGATACATTTTGGCAAGCAATTACATATACATACATATGAAGTTATGAATGTATTAATGTATGCATAAACGTATGTATGTACATTCATCTACATCTGCATATGCATACGTCTAGACATATTTTTTGTATATATATATATATGATTTAACCATAAGCGTGCATATTTAATTTTTAGCTAATACCCTGTATCAATAATATTTTAAAGGGATTTTAATTTGTGAAACAGTTAAAGTTTGATTTTTGAGACTCTTCAATTTTTTAGAAGAAGCAAAGAACTAAAAGAAAATTATGCCTATAAAAATATTATTTTCTACAAATCGAATAACAATAATGATTTCATCATTAAAATTTCGTTGGGAAGAACTTAAGCTAAGTGAAGAAATTATTAATCAATTTTCTTTAAATACATTTAGAAATTAAAAAAATTTACGAAAATGTATTAATTTTTCCATAGACATTTTTAACTAGATGATTTAAGGATATACGTTAAATTTATATTTTTCAAATTTTCTTAGGAGTAAAACAGCATGATTTCGTCATTTTAAATTTATTAACTAAAATTTAAATTGATTAAATTATTATACAAATTAAAGGAAATATTATAAAAACGTATAAAATATGGTTTGAAGTTGCTTATTAATTAAAACCATAAAACGCAAAGCTTATGAATGTTACATTGCGGATTACAGGGTATTTCCCCGTCAAGTATGCTCTGCTTTTTTATTTCCACTTGTATTATATACAGCACTAACACAAAGAGTCAACTGATGCCGAAAAAAGTGCATAAAAAATTAAATATTTATACAAATTAACTTCAGTTCCAGATGCTGTTATCCCAGCATCCACGTCAGCTGATTCTCTGCCTGGTGCCTGATGATGTTGTTGATGTTGAGGCTGATGTTAATACTGATGTTGATGTTGATGTTTTTATTGTGGATTCTACTTACGTTAATTGGAGAATATCTGCGTGGTTGCCCGGTTAAGTTGCAACTGTTGGGTGGGGCGGGTTGGTCACTGGACTTATGCAAATAAAACAAGTTTATGGCCAAAATAAAATAATGTCGACTTATTCAAGTTGCTGCCATTAGTATAAATAATAAATGCTTAATATGTTTTTAATTGTTTATTTGTATATTTTTTGTCTTCAGTTGAATCGCAAATGTGGCAAACATGTTTCGGGTCTCTTGGGCGTATTTGCGGCACCCCTCCGTAAGTTTTGCACAAACGACAAACCATTTGATTAGCTAAATTGTTGTTAATTTATTTGACTTTGAACTTGATTTAGATACGAAAACGGCAAACAGCAATCCGGCGCTTAAAAATTTTGCCACAAGTCTATTTTGCATATAAATAGTAAAGAATTTAATCATAAATTTTCAAGTTGTTGAAACACAAGTGGGGGGAAGCCCGTCGTGATTGATTCAATCTAAGAACTTAATTTAATGACAGTTTGCACTATTCCAAATGATAGTTTGCACTATTTCTAAAAACTTAATTTACTGATAGTTTGCACTATTTCAAAAATGCAAATCAAATCGCCCCTTTCCTTGTGTGTATTTATGTTATGCAAGCAGCGCATTTAAATCCCATGCATAGAACCAAAATGCCCCCCAAAATGTGCACACTTCATGATCATGACTAAGGTCAGATTCATAAAAAAAAAAACCCGCATAGAACCAATTTAGCAAAAAACTAAACAAACAAATTGCCGCAACGACAAAAACACGAAAAAATTGCACGACATGAAATTCGCAAAAGAAATGGAATTTTGTATTTTCATCTTGTTTTTTTTTTTTGTATTCCATTGAAAACTTTGCACGTAAGCAGGCAAATAAGCAGTGAGTAAGTAAGCAGTTAGTAAGTAGTAGCTGCCGAGGCCGACTTATGTGGTTTTGGGTGTCCATTCTCGTATCGGATGATGATGATGATGACAAGTCGCTTCCATTTTCAAGGGTGGGTTCGCCTTGTCTGGCGTCTCGCATTTGCCGTTTCGCATTGAACTTGAGCGGTTGCAACTGTTGCATGGGTTCGGTGTGGTGTGTTAAGAGAGAGTGGGACGGACGGGTGGCCTAGGGGAACGTAGCGAATGCAATCAGGTGCAGTCAATTGTTGCCGGATCTTTGGAGCATACATAATACCTCCAACTTGAGCTCATAAATCAAACTGTTACCGATATAATGATATAACGTGTTATAATTAGAACGATGCATTTTCACTTTTCACCTGAACGGCAGGGGCAGTGCCAAGAGGGGAGTGCCAAGAGGGTGAACATAATGATTAGTCAAATAAAGAAAAACAAATACATTTTTTTTTATTTGAATAATTTTAATATTATGTTGACTGAAAGTTGCATAAGATTTTAATTTCTGTTAATTAATTTTTAAAAAATATTAAAATGACTGTTTAAAAATTGTTTGTTGAGCTGTTCTTATAATTTAAAATTGGAAGATTTTAATTGTGATTATTTGTTGAGCTGTTGTTATAATTTAAATTTAAACGAATTTAATTATAATTATTAACCAATCATAACCATTTTTAGCATTATATTTTAAAATTTTTTTAGAAATTACTAATTTTTGTTTAAGAAGTTTGACTACAGGCGAAATTTTGTCCACAGCATACTTGATATATATATGGAAATATAGAGTTCTATTGTGATAATCTTGACAAGGGATGTGCTGCAAAGCCCCCACTCTAAGCGATATCCTGGCTACGCCCATGCACATTGGGGTATTGAGTCTAACATCCGCCTAACTGTTGACAGCTGAAAATCGTGATATTTGATGTATGTAACTGTTGTACAACCGCTGGTGGTACTATATTTGACAACAGATATGTGTAAGCTATGTATGTGTGTGTGTGTGTATGTATGTATGTCATGTGGAACATTCGAGCCATCATGTTGGAGCAGCAACGCCCGTAAAGTGTCGTTCATAATGATCGGCAACAATGTAATCGTCTGGCGACTCTTTAAATTATGCATCGCAAACTGTCAGCCATTGAGTACAATGTGCCTTTTGCCACTGCACTCCAAATGGAACCAATCGAATCAAAACGAACCCAGGTCCAAATAGACCTCAGTTAGCCACTCGGCAGCAGCAGCAGCAGCAGCAGCAGGTTGACCATGAGAACATGTTATTAAATTACTATAATAAAGTATTAAGTATGTAAGAATGTTACAAATGTTAATATGTAGTAATAATTGTAATCGTTTGCCACAGCTACATAAATTAGCCACCAATCCCCAACCCGACATTGATCAAGTTCGCCAATCTAACCAATATACATCTATATATATATATCTATCTATATATATATATATAAATGTGTGCACAAAGAACAGTTTCCGTTCCCAGTAATTTCTACGCACTTCAAAGTTCTATTTGCCATTTGACATTTTCACAAGTGTTTTAAATAATTATCCAATGTGTAATGAATGCTTTAATTATGCATATTACATTTTTCACATATTTTTTTTTTTACATATTTTCTAAATATAATCATTTTTGTACTTGGTTCAATGTTGACGTCAGTTCGTAATTGAGATTTAGGGCTGGGCAGCTGGATTATATACATATATATATATATATTTGGAACCGCGTACAGATATCAAAAGTGTGCCGAATAAGTACAAATACTTGTTTTGGCTAATAAGAACAGCTGACTGGTTATGAGTGGCCAAAATGGAAGTGCGTCAGGGGGAACTTGGGTATAAATAAATTTATTATTATTATTAGCATGCAATTCAATTAATTAAGCACTGATATAATAACCCTGTCTTAGCAACTCTTCGATTTTAATACAATGCTGCAAATGGATTGTATTGTATTATTTAACTTTTAACAATTGAATTATTTAACAATTTTTTATATCTTTCAAATAATTTTTGCATAATCAATTTATTACCGTATTTGGTACTTTTAGTAATCAAGTTTTGTTGCTAATTTCTCTACGTATACTTTATATATAGTATATAACGCATATCGTAAATAAATAATAAATAAATAATATTCATAATTATTTGCTCGTGCAATCATAATCGCATATTGCAATTGATTCCAGACCACATACAAAATTGCCAGTGCCCAAAAATACCAACTAAATCAACCACAACGAGTGAAACATGTAAATTAAATAAAAATATATAATTTATATATATTGTTATATGTTAATATGTTTATAATTAAGTGTTATTATTCCTGTTCATTCAATAAAATATTATAATTTATTTAATAACAAATGTAAAATACACATGAACATATTTATATTTAAGTGTGTGCCATTATTGCTGTGCATGCAATAAATTATTATAATTCGGTTTTTGATTGAATTAAGTATTAAAGTATCTCAATTAATGGCAGAAAGTGTTGAATATTTTGACGGGGTGGGCTTTATTTGATCTATAGGCAATTCGACTTTGATATCCGAATTAGCATTTGGCTTTTGTCGCTGAACTTTTATGCTGTTGTTGTTGTTGTTGTTGTTGTTATTTCTGTTGAATTGATTATTTATACAAGTGTGTTGCAAAGCAAACATGGAGTAGAAGCTATAATTAGATACCCAGCACACATTTCTAGCTTTTGTATTATAGCTCGTGATCAATTATGTGCAATATTAAGAAGAATGTTAGCCTTTAAATTTGTCAAGTGTATGTTTTTTTTTTTCATATTTTTTTTAATCTGGTTTAATTTAGTTTCAAACTCCATAGCAGAACTGTAAATCTCTGGCTGCACATAAATTCCGACGGGGTACGAAATATGTCGAAGTATATAAAAATATATCAAATTATATATAAAAAAAAATTTACTCTAGGCTAGTAAAAAACATATTTAAATATTTAGAATTGAAGTAAAACAAAATGAAATCTGAAAGCTATTAAAACTTAATACAATCCGATAAGTTTTCCAGATTATCCCGTCGGGATACAAAGTATGTCGAAATATATAAAAAAAAATATATCAAAATATATAAAAAAAAAACAAAAATATATTGACTCTAGGCTAGTGAAAAACGAATTTTAATATTTAAAATAAAAGTAAAACTAAATAAAATCTGAAAGCTATTAAAACTTAATACAATCCGACAAGTTTTCCAGGTTATCCCGTCGGGATACAAAGTATGTCGAAATATATAATAAATATATCAAAATATATAAAAAAAAAAATTGACTCGATGCTAGTAAAAAACATATTTAAATATTTAAAATTAAAGTAAAACAAAATCAAATTTGAAAGCTGTCAAAACTTACTGCATTTCATCCGACAAGTTTTCCAACTGTTACATAAACTATTGTTGCCTAATATACCTCATTATTTGGTAGGTTAATGGGTAGTTGGAAAACTATGCTAACTACAAATGTCAGCGTTGATATGGTTGGCGCTGTTTGGGTTTGCGCCAAGTCTTTTTTCATTAAACATTTATAAGCAAATTATGTCAATTTGTAGGTAAACACGACGCAAAGTCGCTGGACTAGCCAAACGACTCCATATATATATATACACACACAGACATGCATATATACATACATATATATATGTAAATCTATATATACATGCACATATACATACATATATATGTAAATATATGTATATATACATATGCATAACGTATCAAAATCAAAATCGATGCACCAAAAAGATATTCAATTGCAGTTTTTAAGTTGCGTTTTTTTTTTTTTTTGCTTGTTTGAGTTTTACATACGGAAGTTGTTGCTACTGTAAAATGTAGTTATGGTTTTGAACTTGTTGTTGTTGTTGTTTTTTATAAGTTAAAACTGCAGGAGTTTGATTTGGTTTGGTTTTGGCTTACTCCAGCTGGCCAAAAAAGGGCGTGTTAGCCAAAGGTTGTAAGCAATTTTGATTTATTGCAATGCAACTCGCCCAATGGCATTTTTAATCTTCGCAATGCTTCCTGCTGTGTGTATGTGTGTGTGTGTATGTGTGATTGACTATGACTGTCCGACTATGACAAGCCCAGTTTCCCCAGATTGATCTCATTGAGTCTAGCCAAGTCTGGCTAATAGCGCGTGTCATTTGATATTGAACTTGGCTCTGACTTTATATCGAGTTTGAAAATATTATGCACTGCTACTCATAAAAAAAGTAAGTTTATTAATTTATTTTTGTTCTGATTTGTAGGCGGATTTAATATTGTTGTTGTTGTTGTTGCAGAAACAAGTTTATTCTGCAATTTATTTTCAATTTATTTTTGCTCATGAATTTTAAATTGCTTATCTTGAAATAAATAATATGCAGAATTTTGATATATTTATGTTTTTTATTTCTAAGGAGTATTTCCAAGTAGTAAATACAAATTATTCGCTCATGGTTAAAATTGCGGTTGTAATTTTATTTTATTGGAAATGTAATTCTGGAAAAAATATCATTTAATGTGTCATTTAATGATCTGCTTGTCTCCAAGTTCACTGAAAAAATTACTCAGAAATATATTTTGCATATTTTAATTTGAGATTATTTAATTTTTTGCATTTCTTTACTAGAATATGCGCACTTTATAATATTTTCTAATGGCAAAGAATCCAATTTGTGTTTAAATGCGATGCTAAAATTTCTATTGTTATAACTCTTAACTTTTGGGGCGACTAAAAATAATTATAAAAGCAGCAGAGGAATCGATAAAAAAACCCAAATTTAATGAAATGCATTTCTGTTTGGTGGCAAAAAAAAAAAAAAAAATTAAATATATTTTTGTTTATGTTTATTAAAGCTGGGCTGGTTTTTGGTTCGTATCAAGAATTGCCCCATGACAAATATATTTAATTGAATCTACTGTGTGTGTGTGTGTGTGTGTGTGTGTATGTTTGTGTGTGTGTATAACTTTGTCTTTGTATGCATAAACTCGATTTTTTTTTATGGATTTATCACTTGCTTATCTCAAGGTCATTTTTACTGGTCTTATTGTAAATAAATGGAAGCGTATAGACAGGTTTAAATAACTGAACTAAATAGGAGTTATTAAGCGTGTAAAGCACAGATATAGCCATATATATTTTATTGATATGTATTCTTATATTAATGACTTGCATATTTCGTTAATTTAGATCAAAGCAGCTTAGCTTTCTTTACAAGCACTCTTCAGTCATCTGTCAGAACACCTATTTTCTGTGTATATATATGGATATATATATATATATATATATGTAGATATATTTATATATATATATAGATAGATATGTAAATAGTCACACTCGTGTGCCCTATCATTTTGGAATTCATGATAAAAAGTTTACCATTACACACAATTCAGAGAGAGAGAGAGAGAGAGAGAGAGAGGGAGAGCCCCAAAAAAAAAAAACCCAAAACATCTGTAAAAAATATAAAAAAAAAAACACACACACATGACACCTCAAAACCTTTGAAGATACTATGTATATATATGTATGTATGTACTTATGTGTATGTATTAATGCTATATATGCTATGGACTATGATACCATAATCCACGAATAAAACTAAAGAAAAAAAAGCTCACAAATAGTTCAATGAACTGTTTCTGTCTTCACTATGTTGCTATGCTGCTTGCTCTCTCCCGCTCTCCCTCTCGCTCTCTCCCTCTCACCTACTCTCTGTGGTGAATACTGCCCACATATGCATATCATAGCTCAAATGATCGCTCTCTTTCTCTCTCGCTCTTTGGCACTCTCTCACTCGTTGTTTTTATTTGTGTATTCGAATTCATTTTGGGTTTGTTTTAGTTGGCTTAGTTAGCATCGAATGCAACGCCAGCTTCGACTTCATTGGTACAAATATATATATATATATATATATATATATATATACAAATATTTAATCCAATTTTAGCTCATTTTTGATGTATCTTTTATCTCTGCAGCTACAAATTCCTTTTTCTTTATTTTTTTTTTTTTTTGTGTATCTTCAGTTTTGGTCACGTAGTCGCTTCATTGTTAGTTTTGAATATAATTTTGATCTAAAGTGCGTCAAGTGGCACACGAAACTTTTCACATGCCTCCAATCGAGTGTGAATAATGCCAATTTTAGGGGGCCCAATAAGCAGCAAAGGCATTTAAGCCTAATTGTTATGCTGATAGAGGCGCTAGATGGATCGGTTTCGTATCCATAGAGACCACCAGTCTCACCTGACAGGTGCACAAATACACAAATCTCTGTTTGGCTGTATGTGTGTGTGTGTGTGTGTGTGTGTGTGTGTGTGTGTTTGGCTATCTGTGTGCGAGTGTGCCGGCTCACGTTTCATACCTTGTCTGTGGGTATCCAAAATATTTTAGCTTTTTTGGTCAAGCATTTTATATACCGACAACAAAGTAACACAAAAAGAGACTTGCCTTAATTGTAAACGAAGCTGAAATGCCCTAACTGACTGATCATGTTTTTTTTATCTATTTTGTTTTTTTTTTTTAATAGATTATACCATTCAGTTGTTTATTTTTGTTTTTAATTAAGCTTTTTAAGCTTGCTAAAATAATATCACGAAATCATTCAACCTGACTTGATATTTACTGTATTAAAATATGCATTGATATATTTAAAAAAAATAATATTGAAAATAAATTAATTTACAAGGAAAACTCTACTTCAGAATTGTCGAAGCATATTTATCAGGAAATTATACGTAGGATCTAAAACGACAGATTTTAAAGTTATTTTGAAGGAACACCAAAAAACAACCAAAATTTTTTCCAGCGGTTCCTAGACAAATTCTATAAATTTACTGCCAAGTAATCGTTTATGATTTAGTTCTTAAGAAACATGTTGGGAATGTTTTGTAAATTAATAATAAATATAATAATAATTTAAACTCATTCAGTTGCATTGTGCAGGCAGTAATTTTCCAGTGCACAGTTTCGGCATCTGTAACCAGTTTTCATTTTCTTTTATATTCCTTAACAACAATGTCAAAAAAATGATTTTATATATATTTATTTAAGTATTTACACAAAGCCAGTTATAGTTTATAACTTTAAGCTAAATTATATTAAAGATTAATTAATTCTGCTCGTATAATGCACACCACTATAAAAAGTCGAAATTTTTGTACAAAACCTGAACTTTTTAATGCTTTAAAATCAAGAGCAAGCCATGAAAAAAATACAATTAAAAAATAATAAATAAATTTAAATTGAATTAAAAGTTATACAAATTTTGAGGTCGCCACAAGCAAGTTGACATAGCTGAGCAGCTCCAAGTTAGTGTATAATAATTATGATAAATATGTAGTAATAGTTTTATAATTGAATTGTTGGCAAAAAAACAAAAATAATAGTTGTAAGTTGATGTCTCTTGTTATTGTTGGGATTGTGGGCGATTAATTGATTGTTGTGTGTTTTGTTGGCAAAAAATTGCACAATATCTATGACTCCGCTGATCATGCATATATGAATATATATATATATATAAATATATATATATAAATTTGGGCTCTGCTCTGCTTACGCAATGTGATCAAAGCAAAACCGGCAAATTACTACTGCCAACTGCCAACCGATCTTAACTGCATAAATGTTAAGTTTAACTTGACTGACGTCACTGATAGCCGATTGCAACGTCTTTTTGGCTAAGTGCAATTTTTTGTTCACTTGGACTTGGCCAACAAGCAAGCGGCTTAAAGTCAGTGCCAAGTGAATGAAAACTGCAACGTGTTTTTGGCATTAGACGTGAAAGTGCGAGTTAAACTCGACAAATCGGCCAAGAGAGAGGCGGCGGGCGTGGGTGCCAAATGCCATAAACGGGCTCCAATTGGATGAGGGTGATTGGTGGGGGGGAGGTGAGAGAGGTGAAGAGAAGGTGGGTGGGTGTACCGGGCCCACATGTACCATCAACTCACTTGATTTTTATGGCACGTAATTTGCAATTGGCAAAGCCAAAGAGTGACCAGCAGACAAAGACGAAGACAGCATAAAAAAAATAAAATTAAAAGAAAAAACGACAACATTTGCTGGCAACTTTTCACTTTTCAATTTGCGCGCTTTTCCACAGAAAAACACACACACACAAAAACACATATTTTTCCATATATATATGTGTGTGTGTGTGTGTGTGTGCGTGTGTGTGCGTGTATGTGCTGTGCATATTTTTTTTGGCCTGTTGGCCTATTAAGTCTTTGTCTCGTAGGGTTCTAATCGACAACTGGCAGCGAGCCAACTTGCTTACTTGGCAAAACCCAGCCGCACTTCAAAGCGACCCATTTAAACGCATATTACGCATACGCCCCATGGAGTTGCAAATGTAAAAAATTTTAAATTATTTTAGATGAAAGGTAAACCCTTAAATGAAAATTGCAATCAATAAAAAAATTACTTGAAATTAATATTTAAAAGAGATGCAAGCAGTTGAACCATTTTGTACAGAAGGTTAAAAGTTCAACTTGCCAAAAGAAATTTTAATTTTTGTACTTTTTTTTAAATTAACTGAAAATATTGATACAAGTCTATAAACACAACAGAATAGAATTTTTAAGATCAAGCTTTAAAATGTATATATCATTTTAATATGTGTTATATATATTCTCAGTCATATTATTAATCAACTTTTAAAAATTGTATTGAAATTTGTTAAAAAAAAAACACATTTTTTAAGCAAAACATATTTTAATAATACCTTAAGTTTAAAAGAAATTTTGAGTAAATCTACTATTTGAGCTATTAAATTGATATTAAATGGATTTTATTGAAGTCGAATAAGATTAAACTTATTTTTCCAATTTTACAAATTGCAATCAGTTATTTATTTTAGTGTATCATTTCCAAAATCCAGCATTCTGAGTATTATTTGAAATGTTTTTGGATTAAAGAGTTACAAATCTGCGTGCAACAATATAATATTCAAAAGCGAAAAAATTTAAGAAATGAATATAAATGTAAATTAATGTCAAAAATATATGTCAACATGATTATGAGTCATGCAAACTTCAGCAGAAGTGTAATATTCGTCACGTGAATTGCTGCAAAAATATGCAAAAAAAAACTAAACAACAAAAACATCTGTTTATAAAAAATAAATAATACAAATTATTGTTGTTATTTTTATGGGGTTTTTTTTTTTGTTGTTGTTGTCATTTTTGGCCGACTAACAATATTTGCAAATTAGGAGAAACTTTTTGCTACCAGGCCATATTTTTTGAGGCAGATGAAACAGAAACTGAAACTGAAACTGAAGAAAGATATTTTTGTATGTATGTATAACAAAAGGCACTTGTCTGGGTGAAATTTTCACTAGATATTCAAATGAACAGCGACAAGCGACAACAGCAGCAGCAGCTGCTGCTGGCTGAACAAACAAAAAAGTCAACCGTCAATAGATAAAAAACGGAAACCGTTAAAGTCAAATAATAACAACAGCAAAAAAATGTTAGTTTTCAAATCGCTTTCAAATTGTACAAAACTATTGTTGTTGTTGTTGTTGTTGCTGCTGCTCCTCGTGCCAGCCGCCTTTTTGTTAATGAGGCGTGCTCCGTTGTTTACCGCATCCCGCTGCCCCGCCCTGCCCCCTCCACCCATGCCTATCACACTGTCCAAGCAGCACTTGAAAGCGAAGATCAATGCGGCTATCGTTGAATATTTGCTGCCCAGCCAAGTGAAGCCAACAAGTCAAGTTAAGAGACCAGCTACCAAAACACCAATATGTTGTTGTTGTTGTTGCTGTTGTTGTTGTTTCTGCTGTCGTCTACCACTTTCGTTGTTACTGTTGTTGATTTTAGGATCCGCCAAAAGCTTCGAGCGATTTTTCATTCGAATAGAAAGTGAATTGAATTTGTTTTGCTTTTTTCTTTTTGCTTTTTGTTTTTGTTTTTGTCAGCCTGTTTTTGTTGTTGTTTGTGTTGTTGTTCCATTGCTCTTGAGTCGTCGCAGTCTTCTTCATTGTTCACCGTTGTTTACAAATGAAAATAACATTAGTCGTACAACAAAATTGGACCATGTCATTGACCTTAGCCTGCCCCAAAGCAGCCAGTGAGAGTGCTTTCTGTTTATTTTCGTTTATTATTTATTTTTTCTTTCTCAAAAGTGTTTTTTTTTTTGTTTGTTTGGAGAAAAACACTTTTGCCGAGAAGCTTTTTGGTGTTAGTTTTATTTGTTTTGATGTGAAATTTAATGGAGTTTTCTCGACTGCAACTGAATGCAGTCAAGTCCAAATAGTAATAAATTAATGCTGCCAGAAATTTGGGTCAACAAATCTATTAAGAGGCTTTAATGACAAAAAAAAAAAACGGATAACTATTTTTATGAACATAAGAACAACTCAAGTTTAATAATGATGTTTTTTTAGTTTGCTAAAAAACTATATATTTTAAAAAATTTTCAAAATAAGTTTAATATATTTTATTTAGCTTTTATCTTAAAAATATTTTAAGAAAAATGATATACAAATGCATACATATAACTACAAAAATAATTAGAAATGGGAGCAAAGGGCTTTAAATAGAAAAGAATTTCCCAGAATGAGTATTTCGAAAATTTATTTAAAGTTATGAAGATAAAGTTAAAATGATGATTGGTATTCTGAAATTTGGTTTTTCGATTTTATTTTTTGGCTAGTCTGCATCAATTATATTGTTATTATTAAAATCATTATTTAATATTAAAGAGTACAAAAACATTGTTATAAAAATTTAGATTAAAAGAAGAAAAAAAAAGTAAAAGTAATTCAATAATAAATGTAAGCGTCTGATATTCATTTTGATATCACATATCCTGCTGCATTCTGAGAAGAAAAAAATAATGTGTCTCTCTTACAAATATGGAGCAGATGCGATTTCTTTTGCCACAAGGTGTGAATTAAAGTTTCGTGCCACAATGAGCCCAAGAAGTGAAAAAAAAAACAACAATAACTACGGTGACTTCCAGTTAGCCGCTGAGTTTGTTCACCTTTCGCCTAATTATCAAAATACATAAAACCTACAAAAAAAAAAAAGAAATAACGCGTGCAGAGGCAGCAGCAGCAGCGTCGACAACTTCAATGAAATCAATTTTACGATAATAATTTTTTGAAAGCACAACAACAACAACACCAACACCAACAGCAACCACATCAGCAACAACAACACATAACTGAAACAGCAGTCTGTGAAGCCCAACAACAACAACCGCTTCATAAACATTGAATCAGCGCCAGGCCCCAACGCGTTGTACCGTTGGAAATTTCTTGCTTTTTCTTTTCTCAATTTGTATTTGTATTTTTTTTTATATTTTTTTTCGTTGTTATTGTCTTGCAGAAATGTAGGTCAAGTTATATGGTGAGTATTTCTCTCTCTCTCTCTCTCTCTCTGTGTGTGTGTGTGTGAGCGAGTGTGGGACGTTGGAAGTGTGGTACAAAAAGTTCCAGAGAGTCAGTTAATCAGTCTGCGGTGTGGAATGAAGTGGAATGGCAGACTTTTCTAGTCGCTTCATTCCCGGCAAAAACTTTCACTTAGAAAGTTCTGCTTGCGGTTATTTATGTTGATTTTTTCCCTCTTTTTTGGTTTTTTTTTTTTGGCTGCCATAAGTGACGAACTAATATCAGTTAACTGGGTCAAGCCGTTGCGAGCCGAAGTTTTCGGGTGATCGCACATGCGACAAGCGATATTGCATTTTAAATTTCATGTGCACAACATAATTGCAGTTTTGTTCAATGCAAAATGCGCCGAGAGCTTTTTCCGTTAGGCGGCAACCTTGGCAAAACAGCTGCGACTCTACACTATCTCTCTCTCGCACACCCGCTCTCTCAGTAGATTTCCCTGAACTTCACGAAAAAAAAAAACAAGCAAAAGCTAACGTATCTATTTATAGCGCTAGCCGCTCAACACATCCGCGTCGTGCTTCACATGTGTGAACTTCCTGTTGCAGCAGCAGCAGAGAGATAGAGAGAGTGAGCTTTTGCATTTGCTCTCTCAGAATGCAGTTCTACATGCACATCAAAAGCTGTTTAAATCTAAGCAAGAGAACCTGCGCTCAGTTCAAAGAGTTGCTGTTTGAAATGTTGTTGTTGTTCTTGTTGTTGTTGTTGATCTGCCGCTGCTGCTGCTGCGGCTGCTGCTGCGGCTGCGGCTGCTGCTGCTGCTGCTGCTATTGTTATTATTGACCTAATCACTTGTGGAGCACAAACGAACATTGAACTTTTACTTCCGCATGCAATTTAATGCACGCGTTGTTGTTGGAAGTATCATTTTGCCGTTTATTCATTATTATTTTGTTAGCCGGCAGGCGACCGCCCAGTGACATTAATTAATGCACAGAGATTCATCAAATATGCGCTGCCCGTTTGGAAAATCATATTTTATGGCTGCAGGGGCTGCAATTTGTCAGCGGCAGAGGCCCTATAGGAAAAATTGCCAGTGTGCAAAAATCGTGTAATTAAATGCGACAATTTTATGCGCCTCGACGCCCATCAATAAGAAGACAGCCTTTTATGTTTTCCAATATATATATATATATATATATATATATATATATATATGTATGTATATATGATTTTTCATTTAATATTATTATATTTTATGTGAATAGTTTTTTGTGTACGTTTTTTTCTTTTTGTTGTTGTATATAAATAACAGAATACACTTAAATGTCTAAATAATTTGTATAAAATTAGTTTTTACAACAAAAAAAAAAACGAAAAGAGATAAAAAAAACTAGGAAAAAACGTTTGCAAAAATATGATTTTAAAGAAATTATAAATAAATAAAATTATATGTGTTCAACAAGTAAAATGTTGCTGACAAATATGACACTAAATTTAATACTCTTTTTTTTGTTTTGCATAGTTTTCTAAAAACAAATTAGATAAATTAATTGTTTAAAGTAGAGATATGTATTTTTATTTTATGGTTGTGCTTTATGATAGGATATTTGTTGCAATGTTGCAATGCTGAACAGCTTTTCGTTTGTGAACAATTATTTAATTTAAATAATAATCATAATAATAATCATAATGATAATAATAAATAATTTAATGCATAATAGTCAAAGAGTCAAACTAAATGTTTACAATTGCAATTGTTGCAATACACAATAAAAAAAAAACCAAAGGCGACTTTCTTCGGCGCCGACAACTGGAAGTCTCCTCGCGTCCTCGGAGGCGCAACCAACGAGCGCCGCCAATCATGTCCAGAATTCCTTCGTGGATAAGGCAAAAATGGATGTAAATTTTGGATTGTGGGTGTGTGGCTCACGCCCTAATATTGCCCAGTGGGATCCAAGGCGACAAGTGCCTGCCGCTGCTTGTGGCGCGTGTCACGCGTCTCACGTGGACGACGATAGGTTCCTGTGGGATCCAACATTTTGTTGTTCATGTTTTTGTTGTTGTTCTTCTTCTTTTTGAGATAAGCAAATCAATATCAGCTTTTGAACTTTGGGATAGTCTATTGCTCCTAGTAGGTGCCAGTGGGATCCAAAGCCAGCGACATTTTGTGGATTTTTCTTTTACAGTGTGGAAAAAGCGTTGAAAATGGTTTTTTTTAGTCTTTTCAGTATTGACCAGTGGGATCCAGATAGAAGGCCATTTTAAATATGATTTCTTTGGAGTTGAATCAGAGAAACAAAATTTACAAGTTCTTCTTCTTTTAGTATTGTCCAGTGGGATCCAAGTAAGCAGCCATAATTATTTATTTATATATTTAAATATCGTGTGTAATTTCAACAAAAATACTTGAATGATATCAACACGAATAAATATTTTTTTTTTTCTTGATTTTTTTTTTTTATTTGTATCTCTTCTTTGTTTAATTTAAAACTCAGCTTCTGCTTCGGCTTTGCTGTGTTTGTTGTTTTTGTGGTTATTTTTTGTTGTAAGTTCTTTTATTATCACCAGTTGTGTTTGTTGTTGTTGTTGTTGTGTTTGTTGGTATTGACTGATTATACAGTGGTGCGCGTGCGAATGTTTATATATATTTAGCTTTTGGTTGCTCTTTCGGTTTTTGGGTTGTCAATAGTTTATTATTTTTTTTTTTTTGTATATAGAGTCACTGACACTTCAAATCCATTAAATAATTCTTTTTTTTTCGTTGTTATTGTTGTCTTGAATAAACTTGATTGTTTATTAATTTAAGCGGCGTGAGCCTATTGTTTTTTATTTTGTGAATTTTTGTTTGGCTTTGCGACCAAAAAGATTTGTGTAAATTCACGTTAAAGAAAACTTCACAAGTGTGTGTTTTTTTTTCTTTTTCTTGTGCTTCTTTTTTAGTTTTACAATAAGTTTTGAGTTCGCACTGTGATCTGCACACGTCGAACGTTGTCGATCTTGTGATTCAAAACGTTGTCCATACAGTGTTATTTATATGAATCTGAGAGAGTGTGTGCAGAGAGCAGCCAACGGCGCACGATATGCGGTCTCAGTCGGAAGCTTAAGCGACGCGACAATGTGGTAAGAGTGTGCGGGCGCAAAAGAGCGCGATAGATGGCAGGTGTGTTGCTCTTAGCTGTTGCTCTTGAAATTCGTTGGCCGTTGTGAGAGCGAGAGCAGCGTCAAAAATTTCATTCATGTGATCAACTGATTCTCACACTCTCTCTCTCTCTCTCTCTCTCGCTCTCACGCTCGCTCTCTTTATGGCTGACTAAAAAGGTATGAGGGCATTACGCATACAAACACACATATATACATACACATGCCCGCCTCCACCTGGGATTCATTCAAGAAACAGCTGTTTTTGTCAAACTGCGACACGATCGAGTGCCCTCGTTATGCCGCTGTCAATGTGTGTGTGTGTGTGTGTGTGTGTGACGATCTTCCTGCGCATATGTGCATGTGTATGAGTGTGTGTTGTGTGCTAGGCAGGTAGAGCGCTTTGCCTATTGGTGGATTCATTTCCATTGCTGAGATCCTGCGGCGATTGGCTCCACCTACATTTTTTGGGCCGCAGCTAATTGAGCTGATGACTTGGCTAAAATTAATTTAAACACGTCGACCAAAAACAAGTAGCTGGCACAAATACACATGTTAACTGTTTGCCGCTGCTGCCTACTTAGGCAAATACACTTATCCTGCACTTACAAAAAAAGTCAAGTAAATCGGTTTGATAATGCTTAAAATGTATCATTAAATGTTTTTAAATAAGTTTAAGATATTTTTATTTAAAACTTTTAATTTTACATAAAAGGTAAAAATTCCTAAATCAGCCAAAGCATTTTTGTACATAAATTAAATTTATTGAGACGAAGTTGTTTTTTCTTAAAATAGGAATGAAAATAAACAAGTGTTATTAACTAGGACAAATTTGTGCTTGTTTAAACAATCCAACTATTAAAACAACTATTCAAATATTTTAATTTACAAACTTAGTTTCTTGACAAAGTTATTTTTTAGCTTAAATTCAACACTATTGAATTGATCTAAATGTCGAATCTAACAAGTTGATTGCTTTGAATAGAAATTCGAATAATCAAGAACTTAACTTAAGAAAAAACCACACCTAGCCAAAAAATCCGAAGCAGCTAAAGTTTTATTTTAAGTCCTTTATTCTTTTGGGATTGCAAGAGAAATGGATTTTCTAAATTTTTTCGTTGAGTGTGGCTTAATGTCTTTATGTGCCATAAGAGCCAAATTAATGATATTTTAGCCCGACGGCGACAACGATGGTCACTGCCCACTTTACGTGATATTTGACAGTGGCCTAATCCGCCGCTGCCAACAGACAGGTGAGGAAGGCTTAAGCCGCAATAGGCTCCGGCAGCTCATAAAAAGGATAAACGAGCGGTGGCATGAGTCAGCAAAACGTTGCCTGCTTCCGCGAAATGCGACACCACAAAACGAGTCGGCAAAAATTCAAAAACAAAAAAAAAAGTAGAAACAGAAACAGAGTAACACAAAAACGTTGCAGAATTTGAGCATATTTCTTTCTTCTTTTTTTTTGGCTAAAAAACATCTTAAAAATAATGTGAATGTAAGTCAGCTGGCGCATTGGAAGATTACAAGATATTTGACGGCACAATAGGAAATATAAATCCTTTCGTTTTATTACAGCAGCCAGCGTTGTCACACACACACACCAAAAAAGGACTTCCGGTTGGAGCGGCTGTTGCCAGACACGAGCCCAAAAAAAAAATAAGGGAACCCTTTTCTTGGCACGAGCTGGCGCCGCTTAAGAGCAAATGATCTTAAGCACAAGGGGCGTGGCAACATCCACGGCTGCTCGCAGAAAAATAAAAAACAGATCGAAATCTGAGAAAATTTAACCTTTTTTTTAACTAAATTGTCACCAGATTTTTGTAGCTGAAGACAAAACAAGAAGACTTCTTCCAACTCAGATTATTATTGATATAGTCGAGTTTATATAGAAATGGATAATATATCGAAAAATGATTTATTAGTTGAAAATCTTTTGGTTCTAACAAAATATGCTTAGGAAACTTATTTAAAATAACTGCTTTTCCGCTGCTTACATTTTGGTTACTAACTTCTTTATTATATATATTATATATTATATAATAGGAACACTCGGTCGTTATTTGTATATATTTTTACCCTTATAGTTGCCGTTTTGATGTCGAGATTTTCTAAGAATTTGTTAATTCTGTTTAAATACACATTTTTAAAATTTCATTAACTGTTTATATATTTTTTTCTAGTGCGATTTGCCATTTTTAAATCAATAAAGATTTAAATAAACAAAATATCTTACCTAGAAAAGAGAACATATAAATTAAGTTAGCACACCAGATGGGCCTAAATACCTAAATCTTATTAGCGTTAAATCTTTTTTTAAATTTAATTTATTTGCTAATATTTCTTGTCTTTAAAAGGAATATTCTTTCAATCAGAGATTTGCCTAGTTGCACTTTGAAAAGATAAAACCAACTTAAAAAAATTCTCTTACAAAAAATGTTTACATTTTTTAAGGATAGTAAAGTTGATAGTAAAATTGTTGAGCAAAGCAAAGTTGAGTCCATATGGCTCCGTTAGTTTGTTTGCCCCGGCCTTTTAGGTGCATCCCCACATAACCGGATATGCGGCAGTTGGCGCTTCCGTTTTTGCATTTCACTTTTCAAATGGTTTTCCTTTTATTTTCATTTTCATTTTTTTTTTTTTTGGTAGCTATCAAATTCGTTCAGCTTCATTTGGGTTTTCCTTTTTTTTTCTTTTGCACCTTTTGTTTTTAGCCACGTGCCACGGAAAGGTAACAAAAAAAAAAAAAAAACAGAAAACGCATCCAACATTTGTTGGCACAACTGTCAGTCTGCCCCCTCCACACTACTCCATACCCCTCCCGTAAAATTTGTTTTGTAATTCGATCGAATTGGATTTGTGTTTTTTTTTTTGGCAGATTCACTTTAAACGGCTGCTGCTGGGAAATTAATTCTTATGCAATGTTTGCACAAATTCAGCAAACATCAGGCAAGAAAAGAAGAAGCATCACAAAAAATATGATCTTGAGTTCCGAGCGACATTCAAAAATGTGGGTCAATGTTTTGGTCAGCGATATTTTTTTATTATTTTTTTTCATTATTCATTTTTCATTTTCTGCATAAATAACAGTATTTTTTATTTATTGCTCTTGGACTTGGCCATGCAAATGCTGCACTTTAGCTGTATTTTTCTTTTAACAGTTAGCAGTTTTCTTCAAGATATGCAATTTGGCATTGCCATATAACTTGTTGTATTGACAATTTACCCACTTGGCTTTTATCATTGCTAGAATCAAGTTGCATTTCATTTAATAAGCTAATTAACCAAGTCTCAGCACTTAACTGTTAACCAATGTTGCAGTGTGGCAATTTGGCCCACTTTGCCAGCGAAAACTTAACTTTCTTTGAGGCATTGGGTAAGTGTTGGTAGTTAAGCTAAGATTAAATTGAGATTAAGCTAATATTCATACCAAATTGATAAACACAATTTAGTTGGAGAATTTTAACTGTTTATCAATCTAGAAACCAAACTAGAAAGAAATTTATTTTTTAGTTAGTTGAATGTTTTGAAAGTTAAAATTGAGTTAGTTGACAAGTGAAAAGCGTTTAATTAAAGTTAAATAAATAAGTCATTATAAAAAATATATTCAATAAAATATTAGAAGTATTTTAAAACATTTTTAACTCATTTAAAATCAGAAAAATTGTATATTGAAGTTGTAGAAACGTAAGTAAAAAACAGAAGAAAAAAATATATCGGACCCCATAAAACCTCAATTTAAGCTCAATTAAAATAGGAAAAAATTGTATATTGAAGTTGTAGAAACGTTAGTAAAAAACAATATATGTTCAATATATGTTGAAGTTGTAGAAATGTCAGAGGCACAAAATATATCCGACCCCATAAAATATATATATATATATATATGCCTAATTAACATCAACTGCCAAATCCATCTGTCCGCATATAAGCTGAACTCAGAAAGATATTATAACTGATAGATAAAAATTGAATATAATATATACCATATGCTGGATGTAGATAATTTTATTTTTTTTAAACATTGTAAGTATTAATTTATTTGACACTCGATAATTTTATTTTTTTTTTTTTAAACATTTGAAGTATTAATTTATTTTACACTCCAACCAGATTTTTTTAAACATATTATTTTCAATTTAGAAAATAACTAAACATCTGCAAGTCTGCTAAATATTTAAAGACGGTCTCGACTAGAACATTCTGTAGTTGTATGTGGCATATGCATATCTGTGGCAACCTGTCGATATTCGATAGATGCGAAACATTCTTGCATTTCGTATACAACCTTATTTCAGGGCGAGTGCAATGCGCTTTTAACATTTGTTTCTATTGATTATTCATTCAGCGACTTAGTTGTAAATCGAAATGCCTTCGAATACAAAACCGTTTCGAAAGTTTTTTTTCTTTTGTTTTATTTTTTTGTTGAATTTCGAGTGTTTTCTGTGTTGCTGGTGCGGGTGAGTGACTTTACCCTCGTCCCCAACCTTACCCTTAGCCCTACACAAACAGTTTGGTGTCGCCACACGCTTGTTGAACGTATGTGAAATGTTTTGTTCAACTTTCCGTGGGTGATCCACGTGCTTGTTAATTTCTGCGACGGGTATAAATTAGTCGTTGAACTTTTACTCCAGTTTTGACAGACCAAGAATTAAATCAAATAAAACGTGATTGGGCAGCGATTGGCCTCAGCTGATGCTGAAACTTTTCCGCGATTTCCCAACCAGCACCAGCAGAGGAGAGATACCTGAGCTGCCCGAGATGCCCGTGGCATGTTGGAATCGGTTCTTGTAACCAGTGGCAAATATATTGTAAAAAAAACGGTTGAATATGCTAAAGCGCACAAAACTCAAAACTAAAGTCGATCTCGAAACACCTCATAACACACGGCGCAGACAAATGCAAATTCCACTTGGAGCGATGCCGTTTCTTTTTCGAGTTGCTGGCTTAGCGGAGCAACTACGTCATTGGTTGAAACTGAAAACTTAAAACTCATTGAAAGGAAATTAGATAAGCAGCCATTAAAATATTGAATGTGACTGATAAACAATATAAACAATTCCCACCCACCCGTAAATCACTTGCCCAGAAACGCATAAGTTGCTCATGTTTATAGTTACACTCAGAGAAATAAATACTTATGTATGCCAGCAGAAACGTGGTTGCAAATGCTGCCAAGGTCGTTTATTTCCAAGCCAATGAACTTAATTCGAAATTCAAGAACCTTTTCTGCAGTCTGCTAATTTTGTGTTATAAAACTGTTTCGTAGAGACATTTTTTTACTTAACAAATTTTGTGCGTAATTTTTGTAGGCCTAAAGAAAGTATAAAAAATTTAGTTGTATTGTAGATTTTTCAATATGTATTCTATAATAAATCATAATAATGTATTATTTATTTTAATATAAAATATTTTTCTAAAGAATGCTGTTAACGTAATTTTAATATAAAAACAGATAGTTGTATTCTAAGTTTTTAACTCAGAAATGAAGTCAACTTTTTGAACGGAAAGTCTGCGGGTTTGAAATAGTTGGTCGTGATGGAAACTCAAATAAAATTTAATAATATATTTTATTTTATGTATTATATATTTTTATGTTTATTTTTTAATTTTTATTTTATTTTTAAAAAATAATTAAATATTGGGAGTCTACTGAAATCGAGGTGTAAAAACTTGTATCTCTTTAATTTCTTATTCCAATTTCAAATTTATATTCAATAATATCAGCACTTTTCAGGCAGAATCCAGTCAAATTTCATATGTCGATTAAAATTTTCCTATACTAAAATCGGCAGTTTGGATAATTCCAGGCAGGTGAAAAAATTAATTTGAGGAATCCAGGGGTATATCTGGGAGAAGTAGTGCAAGTGGCCAACGAAGTGACTGATGCCTCTGCAAATGGATTGCTTTGCCGTTGTTAATATGAATACTAACCTAGTTTGTATGCCATTTCTTTGAGTGTATTTATAGATGCGAGTTATACAAAGTATTCAAAGTACTCCCAGTCACACTCAATGTGAACAGATCCAGCAGATCCAACAGATCCAACAGATCCAACAGATCATTACACAGCGGTCAAACGGTCATTGGCCTGCTTCTGCTGGCTGCCGCAGCTTGCTGCCTCAGCTGGCTGCCTCAGCTTGCTGCTTCAGCTTGCTGCTTTCAGCTTGCTGCTTCAGCTTGCTGCCTCAGCTTGCGCATCGGTGTCCAGCACAACGCTCATGTAAGTATCTGTATCTGTATCTGTATCTGCGACTGTGCCTGTAAATGTATCTGTATCTGTATCTGTATCTGTATCTGTAGCTATATATCTGTTGGCTGTTGCGAATGCTGCTGCTGCTGCTGCGACTGTTGCTGCTGCTGCTGCTACGACTGCGGCTGCTGAGGCACGTAAGCAGCCTCGGCATCTTTGAGCATGTGTTGTTCGTAGCGCTGCTTACGCAAAATTATTTATGAAAACAGCAGCAACAACAACAACAACAGCAACAACAATAAAAACAGCAACTTTGATTCTTTAAAATGGAAATTGTTTGGTTGCTCTGTGAAAATTCCGCATTCGATTTGCATAGGCGTCAAACGCCAGTCGAAATTTAATTGTTGTGTGTAGATTGAAATATTTTCAATATGTTTGTTGCAACTCTGAACTCCGATTACAGCTTTTTTTTTTTTTGTTATTGTGATTTCATCATTTTCCACCCAGTCTGTCAATGGCCATTAGATCAAATGCAGCACAAAAACTGAAAAAAAAAAAAAAAATGATAAACGGATGCATAACAAACGCGTTTTGTGGCAAATTGCAAACAAATGACAAATCAATCGGCTGGCAATCAAAAAATTGACTTCCCTGTGGCGCTGGGGCACAGCGATTTTCACCCAATAAGGAAGCAAAAAAACAAAACAACCAACCAACAACAACAACAACAACCAGAAGTTGCAACCAAGCACAACATAAAACGAGGCAGCAACAGCAACAGCAGCAGCTGAGACGTCGACTGAGGCAGCAGTGGCAGCGTGGCAGAGGCGGCCCTATAAATCTGAAACCAAGAGAAGACTGGGCAAAGACTGGAAGACTGCGAGACTGGGAGACTGGGCGACTGGCAGACGAGAGCCAGACCCAGAGTCACAGTCGGAGCTCTCTTTTGGACATCCCATGATGGCCCAGACCAGCAGACCGGGCCAGACCAGTTGCTCTGCCTCCAGCGACTAGTTGGCGCTCGCGCTCTCTGTGTGGCAGCACCAACCGGGGGCGGTATACGGGGGTAGAGCATCATGGAGCGGGGGGAGGGGGGAAGCAGCAAATTTCTAGCTTGGATGTAAAAATAACCTCAGCTAAGTTCACTGGGGCGAGGTTGAATGAACTCCATGCTCCATGTGTTGGGGGCAACGAAATGCTAAAAAAAAAAAAAAGTAAGCTCAACTCAGAATCTTGTCATAGGCAACCAACGACTGCCAGATACTCTATAATAGCAGTTATTCAATTTCATTTACAGTAAATATATTTTTGGTGTAAATTCTGAATAGATATTTTTTATGTAAATAACTTTAAAGACAGCTTTAATAAAAATGTAATAAATTTAATATAAATTTTGTAACACATATTTTAATCTTTTTCTAATTTGCTTCAACTTATTTTGATTTATTGATTTATATTAGAAATATTTTTATTTGTACTTTTTAAGCAAATCTTAAGTACTTAAATACATTTTAAAACATGCAACATTAATAATTAGTTTAATTTTAATTTCGAAACCAATTTATTTTTTATTTCAAAAGAACTTAATTTTTTAGTTTCTCTAATCATTTTTTTTTTTTTGGTTTGCATATTAAAGTTGAAAATTATATATTTTTTATTAACAATTTTTGTAAAAGTAGAAAAACAATTTTTAACACTGTAGGCAAATCTTTAAATAAAATTTTAGTTAAAACTATATTATAATAATAATTAATAAATATATTTAAAATTATTTATTGGTTAGCTTCTTAATTCTGTAATTATTAAGATACTAAACAACAAATAATTTTAAATATATTTATTTATATTTATTAAATTATGAACCATTTTGAATATTATGAGAAAAAAAACATAGAATACCTACGAAGTTAGAAATACTTCCACAATGAAATTTACAGCTTATAAATTTTAAAAGAATTTTTGAATCAAGCTATACAATTTTTCTGTAATTTTCTTTTCTGCATTAAAGTAGCGAAATTGAGCTTAAAATAAATACGATTTGCATGTTGCATGTTTCCAAAATAATTTTAATAATACTTTAATTTGGATTGACTAGATTAAATGTAAATCGTTAGTGGGCGTGGCCTCTATGCACATATCAAATCAGCTAAGCATATCTAAAAAATAAAATTTACTCCTTGCAGCAATCAAAAATACTCAATTTTCCTCTGAAAAACAGCGCATAAAAAATTGTCACACTTTTCCGCCGTGTTGCGTGTTTGCAATGCTGCTGCTTGCAACTTGTTGCATTCAAATGTTTCAAAACTGCTTAAGGCAACGATAGAGAGACAGAGGAAGAAAAAGAGAGTGTGAGAGAGAGAGAGAGAGAGAGTGAGAGGGAGAGAGAAAGAGAAAGAGAAAAACAAGTGTAAGTTGGCGTGGGCAGCCCGGATATATCAATGAAGAGATGCCCTTTAATAATTCAATCGGCGACTGCAGTTTCCATTTCTGTCAATTAAACATGTTGCAAATTGCCGCTGACTGCAACAGATGCAAAAACTGATGCAGATACAGATACGGATACAGATACAGATACAGATACATTTACTTGCACACAGCCAGCAGGCATACAATTAACTTATCGCGAAAAAGTTTCCGGAAACTGACGGCCCACACAATTCCCACTAAGAAATCGCACAAGCTGGGAAAATGCTGGGTATGGAGGTGTGAGGGGGGGGGGGGGGGGCTGGAGGTATTTGGGGTCTCATTTAATATGTTTGTTGATTTGTTGACATCCAATTAGAGCGATTTCCTTCCTCATTAACAAACACTGGCGCTGACAACAATGACGACGGCAGACGTTTTGAAATTTAACTCAAGCGTCAACGAAATTGTAGCAAACACACAAACACAACAACAACACACACAAGGAGCGAAAGAGATGGATACAGAGAGAGAGAGAGAGAAAGAGCGATAGACACACGCACATGAAAACAGTGGAAATATTAAATTAGCACTCGACTTTGATATACTCTGGTCATTTTTTTATAGAGCCCAATTTGATTGTCTACAGTTGGTGTGGAAAACTAAGAGAAAAGTACTGATTCAAAATTAGAAAAAAATTAGGAAACAAAATATTTTTCGAGTTAGTTTTCAAAATTATTACAAGTGCAGAAGTTAAACAAATATGCACATTTCATTCTAGACTTCAATATGAATTGCTTACAATTTAATTGAATTAATTAATTTATGAGTACAACACTTTTAAAATTGTAATTAAAAACATAAAAATATTTACTAAAAATTAAAAACTTAAAAAATAAATTTCAATCTTTAGACAATATTTAAACTTAGTCAGACTTTTTTTTAATAAACTTAAAGTAAATAAAAAATCTATTTTTTTGTGTTTCTATAATTTTTAGCAGGAGCTGACTAGGAGAAGCCGCTGCCAATCTCACCTCTAAATCATAAGTTTTCTCAAAAAATAAATTTCAATTAATTTTTTAACTTTAATTTAAATTGTCATCAATAGACAATAATTGTTATAAACCTAGGTAGACTGACCTTTTTTTTTAATAAACTTGCAGTAAATAAATTATATATATATTTTTTTTTGTTTTAGTAATTATTTTCTAGGTTAAACTCAGGAGGAGGAGGAGGAGGAGGAGGAGGAGGAGGAGGAGGAGGAGGAGGAGGAGGAGGAGGAGCAGCTGCCACACTCAACGCTACAACACAATTGAAAATATCTTAAAAAAATTATTTATTAGTTTAAATTACATGCAGAAAACCAATCCCCTTTTTTTTGCTTTGCGAGCAGTGTATATAAAATCTGAGCTGCACGACAGACAATTACGAGAGCTGCTGCTATGGAGACATTGTTAGTGATGGATGCGATGCATTTTCATAGACATGCCATCATCATCATCATCATCATTATCATCATTATCATCATTATCATCATTGTAGCAGTAGCTTCGCAGTAAAGCTCTGCCCCTCGCAACGCTATCTATAAGAAACACACACACAAACAACACACACTGTTGCAATTAGAGCTGGCTGGCGAAGAGTACAATAAACCCAGTTGGCAGCCAGCGCACAGATCACACACACACACACCACACACAATAATAATCGGAGTCGTGGGGTTTTTGAACTTGCCACGAGACTTAGGGTCTCCCATCGGCAGCTCCTTCCACATTTGCGGCTGCCTTTTTGCTTCGCTTGTCTTTGACTTTGATTGCATGGTTGTGTGTGTGTGTGCGTGTGTGTGTGTGTGTGTGTGTGTGTGTGTGTTGTGCCTTTGTTTTTATAATGCTGGCGCCGTTGTCCGGTTTATGGCAAAACATTTAGCGCAACGTTTAGCAGCCAAATGATTTTATTATTGATGCCAATGCGAACGCTGTGAAAAGTGAAAGTTGCAAGCAGCTGAGAAGCAGTGCCACAAAATTGGGACAAACCCAATCCAAAGAAAGGAGCGGCATAGTAGGGAATTGCTACATAAATTATATACCATTTTTATTTATAAATGACATCCTTTTATGGCATTTTCTTTCCTGAGGTGAAGGATAGTCTGAAAATCACAGATGTTGTTTGACTTTTATAATTCGCTTTAATGATGAATCTTTATCAATCTTCCACTTGACTAATCGTACTTGGTGCCATTGGCAGGGGTTTATGATTACTCATGTGGCACCATAAGTTCATATTATTTTTAGCATTTCTGTATCAGTTTTATTGTACTTTGGAGTTTGTTTACTTGCAGGAAATTAATTCCTTGATATTGAGAGAATCCCATCTCAAGTTTCTACACATTTTAGTTGGTTTCTAAGTTTTCTTCTTAAGTCGTGCTCTGAATAAATCAAAAATATGTTATTATAAATTTACTTTGAGTTGTTTTAAAATTTAATTCTAGTTAGTAGTTTTCTAGGTAGTAGCTTTCTCTGTCTGCCTTTCCCTTTCTCAGCCCGTCTTTCACAGTCTTTTGTCTTTTTGCCTCTGTATTGATATAGATATTAGGGTAATTCATAAGTTGTCATATTTAAAGATATATATATATATTGATATAGCTCTACAAGTCTTAAGTCTTATTTAATCTACTTTAAAATTATAAATAAAATATTTAATTTCATACTTTGCTTGTGTTCCGAAAAATATGTCTCTTGCTGTTTGTGTGTCGAAAAATCACTCAATATATTATATCAAATCTACATATATCTCATATATATATTTTTTTATATATAAGAACTCATTTTAATTTTTCTTTTAGTAGTTCAAAATTTTAAGTGAATAATCTGATTATTGTTATTTTGTTTTATAAACTACAAGGCTTTAAAACTGCCCAATTGCAGATCAACTCCATTTCAAACCCATTTTTAAGTAGTAGTCAGACTGCATTAGCTCATTGTTTTTGGCCAGGCTTAGTAAATGAGTTATAAATCGAATCGATAAATGTAAATGAAATGCAAATGAGTAGTTATGGAATCCATTTTATTCGGAGAGTATCTGCAATGGCAACTGTCCTCCTGTTGTTTCAGGGGAGTTCTGCTCACAATAGGCCACAACACTACATAAGTATCTGTCAGCTGTATATATATATATTTATAGATATATATATATTTATATATAAGTGCTCATCATGTAATCATGATATAATATATATATATATATAAGTGCATTGCGATTAGTGTTTCGACAATCATCGAGGCCAGAAACTTACATATGTATACAAAGTATGTGAAAGGCTCACACATAATGTCAAATCCTGGAGTGGTATGGGTCTATTGTGGAGTGCCTTTTACATGGCTGTTGAATAGCAAATCTAAACATATGTATTACACACAAACACACACACACATACACACAGAAATATGAGAGTTTGTGCCCCTGAATGGGGAGTGGTAAAAGCGAAAGAAAAAAAAGAAACGAACCAAGGGAAAACATAGATAGGTTGTGGTTGAGGGGTGTGTGGGGGTATAGGGGTATGATGGGGGGCATGTTGTTGGTGTGGCACAGCTAGACACATGCCGGGGCATGACACACACAAATACAGATACAGATACACAAAGCGAGAGTGGTGGCAAGGCGGTCGTTTGCTTTTGGCACGTTGAACAATGTTGTTGCAGGCACACAAAATGGGTGGTTGATACCCCAGCTAATCCCCCTGGTGTTTACCCCTCGCTGCTTGTTGCTGTTGCTGTTGCTGCTGTTGTTGCCAATGATGATGTTGATAATACGACACATAAAAGCTGCGACGCTTGCGCCAACATCCTGCGAACCTATTCGCATTTCATATACTTACATCATTGCGCTGGTGTTTGTGTGCTTGCCCCTCACATGCAACACGGTTTTGTCTCTGCCCCACTGTGTGTGCGTGTGCGCTTCCCTGTGCCTGTGCGCTGTCTGTGTGTGTTTGAGTCGGCAAAAAGAATTACATTTAAATACATTAAATTGTGTAAATAATATGCTACACATGTTGCCAGTTCATTAAATACATGCCACAGATACATGCCCCCGACATATGTAAGTGCCCAGCACACACATACAGCACATACAATATTTTATTCTTTTTTTTTTTTTTTTTTGTTGCATGTGTGTGTGTGTGTGTCCCTGCTACATGTGTATTTCATCTAGTGCTGTTTTGCTGTTCATTTGACCAGCAATTTATTTATGCCACGTTTATTTTTTCTGCTCTCTTCTGCATTTATTATATTTTTTTTGCGCCCATTTCTGTTTTCTGTTTTCTGTTTTGTGTTTTTTTTTTTGCACTCCTGTTGTTGTCCTGCTGCTGTTGTGTGCTGCTCGCCTGCTGGCGTATCCTTTAAATGCAACTTGTGCGACATTGGACCGGCCTGTTGGAAGCCACTGTGAGCGCCTTTGATCCTCTTAAGCCAATTAATTGTGGCAGTTTTGTGACTTCAAGCGTGCTCCAAAACTCAACATCAAAGCGCCACTTAAGTGAGTTTATAATCTTCAAAGCTCCAGAAATTCATATGGAACAGGCGTGCAGCATGCAACAGCAGCGTGCTGCATACTTTTAGGCGTCCAGGACCTGGTCAGAGGTTACCTTGCCATACACTTCTGCTGGGCATTATAGTTATGTTATCAATTGTGTAATAATTGTATTAATTGTATATATATTGTCTATATATATATATATATTTTACATATGCATGTTTAGCAGATCGAAATTGAAAAATGAATCGATAAAGATACGACTTAAATATCAAGTGTTTTCAATTCTCAATTTGTAATATTAAAACTTGCATTTTATTCACCAATTAACCACATTATTCCTGGACTACTAAATAATATTGCTGGAATTAGGGGCTGATTGTATAAAAATTTAAATTAAGTTTATTTTAATTACCATATCAATTTTTATTCTTTGTTTTAGAACCATTCTTGCTTAAGTCATCATTGTCTATTACCAATTTCAATATGTTATTTTATTATTAGCTGTATTTACATATTTTTCATTATATTCAGTATTTGAAGTAATGTTAAGAATAATACGAGCTGAAATGCAAAAATAATTGCTATATTATTATTATTATTGTTATAACTAGAAAAAATAAATTAAGATATGTTTTAAGCAATAATTGCATAATTAGGCAGATGATTTTCTACCTCTAGAAAAATGAGACCAAATCTAAAACTTAGAAAAAACTTCTCTAGAAATATAAAATATTTAAAATATTAAAAAAAATTAAAAACATTCCAAATTACAATTTACAAAATCTAAATTTTAGCAAAAACTTTTTTTAGACATATTAACATATATATAAAGTATTTAAAAAAAACTAAGAATATTGAAAGATATAATATAAACAATCAAAATTTTAGAAAAAAAAACTTTTCTAGAGATAATAAACAACATAAAAAGTATGTAAGACCAATAAGAACATTGCTAATTATAATATACAAAATTTAAATCTTAGAAAAATGTATATAGAAATATTAATTAATATAAAAAATATTTTTAAAACAAATTAGAATAATCAAAATTACAATAAACAAAACATATATATGAACAATATTTAAAGAAGATATGAATTTTTATAGTTAAGGCTAAAAAACGATAAAAATTCATATCTTCTTTATGTTATGGTAAATATGCCCAAATCTTCAATCATATTTCTATCAAAATAAAATGTAACTTTTTTGTGACAAATGCAATAGTTAATTAAACTCAATATAAATGAATAACTAATTTGTTCATGAGCACTTTTGTTGTGTATTTTGTAAGGGCATAGAAAATTCGTTATGGGCTCATTAGAAAAATTTTCTAGATTTATTTTATGTATTTGCAGTTTAGTTTTGTTTTGCCCGCTTGAATTTTGCTTAGCGTTGGGGTCACAGCACCCGTTGGTCGACACATTTTACACGTGTGTGTGTGCATAAAAGTCACCCTAATAATATAAGAGTGTATGTGTGTGTGTGTGTGTGGGTGTGTGGGTGTCATGCGCATAGCATACTTTTCACTGTGCTAATGCATACCGAAGCTTTCTGTTCATTTCTCATCGCCTGTTTGCTTCTAATATTGAAATTCTCGGCACGCGCAAATGTTTAGAAATTTCTAATTCGTGTGTTGTGCCCATTTGTGTGTGCGTGTGTGTGTGTGTGTGTGTGTGCGTGTGTGTGTGCGTGTGTGTGTATGTCGTTAAGGTATTAGAAATGTTTTTTACCTTTCACTTTTCATTGTGGCATTTGCGTGTTTTTTTGTGTTGAAACTCACCTGCGGGAAAGTGCGCCCACAAAGTGTGCTATGCTTTTTCCTGTGTCCCCGTTGCTCACAGGTAAATTATGCAATCCTTGTCCGTGCGGCATGGCAATGCCATCAGCGACAGGTGAGGCCTATTATATAATAAATACAAATACAGTGGCGGACAGACACTGCGACAGACAGTGGCGGACAGACACTGCGACAGACAGTGGCACAGACACTGCGACAGACAGTGGCACAAACACTGCCACAGACAGTGGCACAGACAGTGGCACAGACAGTGGCACATACAAATAGAGCCGCTTAACTTGGCGCTCATAATAATGGATTTTTCATATATTACAACAAGGCGCACAGCATTTTTGTTGCAACACACATTTTTAAAGCCGACATTTATTTTATATGTCAGCTACTACATTTTATTTTGGCGCAAGTTTTACTACACACACACGCACACACACACACACACACACATGCACAGTCAATAGTTGTGTTTTACTGTTATAACTAAAACTATGAAACTATAGTGTTTCAAAACTAACAGTATTACCATACCAAGCTAACAGGTGCCCAGCGTTGCAAGTAGCACAACAAACTATCTCTCACTGCCACAGAAAAATAGTTGCTCTCTCTCTCACTGTGTGTGTGCCCACACATGTGTGCGTGTGTGTGTACAATTCAATATATTTATATATATATATATGTCCTGCGCGCTTGGCACACAAAAACTACACATGTGTGGCATCTAAGAAGCGCCAAGAAGCTGCCCCAACCAGGAAGCACATCACAGCCTGTGCAGCTAAGCAACCCCTAACCAAACAGTCCAACAACCCCAAACTCTGTTTATACCCCCAAAAAGCTTCAGCTTAGCCAAAGATGACACACTGAAAAAGTCTTACAAGTTATACATGAAATATTGTGGCATGTTTAATAATAGTTTTTACATATAAATATTGTAAATATTATTTTAAGCTGCAATAAAAAATAAATATTTTCTTTATAGTTATTTTTATTGTTGCAAATAAAATAACTACTCCAAAGTTCGATTCGATTTCTTCCATTCTAAACTTCTTTAAGAATTACTCAACTTATATTTCGTGTGTGGACTTACTTAGAGCTAAGCAACCCGGCAACATTTAACCCGTTGCATAACACATGCCCCAAGTTATTTGACTTGCCTAAACACAGCCCAAACTGCAGCAAACATTTTTTTTCATAGCATACAACTGAGCGCGCTGTGGTAAAGACAACCCCCAGATGTGGCAGCTTCAGGGGTCGCTGGCAACCGTGGCACAGTAAGTGAAAGTAACCCTCGGTGTGGCAAAGAGTTGGGCGCATAGAAGTTATCAATAGGACGCAACAACAAGCGGCACAACGCATTCTGGCCACATTCCGCACACATTTCATATGTACATGCGCCGCGTGTCTAAAGAATTTTTGGAGCCAGCAGAAAAATACCGTCATTAGGCCAGCAGCTGCAAACAGGCAGCCGGCAGCAGGCAGCTGACATTCCAATTTGATGACGCTCTTGCTCCCCAAAATAAAAGTATCTTGTCACACATAGCAAACACAAAATATAAAAAAAAAACAAATACAAAATACGAAATACAAAATGTATAAATGTAAAAAATGTATAAATGTAAAAAAATGTATAAATAAATAAAAAAAAATGAAGGAAAATTGGCGCCCAGTGGCGCTCCTTGGGCAGCTTTCCCCATGGCAACATTGGCCAAGGCGAAAGTTTAGAACGCGTTGCGCCCAGGCAAACAGTTGCGGCAGCAGCATAACAACAACTTACAACATTCCAGCATAGTCCGGAAGTTGGTAATGGCATTTACTTCCGGTTCGTCGGCTGCTGTTCGAGCTGACCGCCTGGTAAGTGAAAATGCAGCAGTTCCGCATGTGTGGCAAACTTTGACGCTTGCCACCACATGAAGCGCCGGAGTTGAAACGGGCGTGGCCAGACAGCTATTGATCCACTGCATGTGCCGCATGCGGCGTGCAGCATAAATTGTAGCACACATATGCGCTGCGCTACAAATTGCCGCACCTTAAACTGAAGCACGCACCAGAGTTGAAATTACAAAATTCAAAATGGCGCCCGCTTCTTAAAGAGCCAACTTGTGGCTCTAAACGAACAGGTGCCCAGCGCCAACTGCAGGGCTTGTTTACCGTTTAATAAATGTGCATAAAAACAGTATTAAAGGCAAATTGTAAAGCGAGCAAAATTATATAAATAAACACAACGAATTTGCCATACTCTCTATCTCTCTCTGAGCGAAGTTTAACTAATGAAACATATATAAAAATCATTAATTCGAAAATGTCGTAAATTTAAATACTAAATAATACTTTAAGTTTTTGTATTATTTATATTAAAAGTCACTTAGTGTTTATAAATTTTAAATTAAATTAATTAATATTCATATAGTCAACATTATGTGAAAGTGAAGTAATTATTATAAAACATATTTATATTATGTCAAATAAAATTATTAATATAATAAACAATATATATAAGGGGAGTAATTATTATTATAAAATATATAAATATTAAGTAAGCAAAATGTACATAAAAATTAAACAGCAATTATTGTTATAATTAGGAATATTAAATATTAAGCTAACTAAAATAGCACAAAAATGAAACAACTAATATTTATTTTTCTTTTATTATTTTAAAGATTATTAAATATAAGCTTTAATATATTTTTATTTTATTTGCTTATCAGATCTTAATTATATTTTTTATACCTAAGAAGCCTTCAATGGAAATAGAATTGTATCGATATTTACATATCAATAAAATTAAATAAAATTTAAAATAAAAAATGTATATATTTTAAATCTAAGATTTGTAGACTCAGCACTTGATGCTGATTAAGAATATATATATATACTTTATGGGTAGGGAAATATTTTCCTTCTATTTGTTACACAATTCCACACAAAACCATTATACCCATTTCACACATATTTATATGGGTTTAAAGTATAATTAAGGTTTTAACACAAATGTTGTATAAAGTGTATAAAAACCACATAAAATTTAAAGTGATTTGATTTTGGAATTTGTGGCTTGTTGTTGTATTCTTCTGCAATACACATTTCATTCCAAGTTTACCTCACCCATCGAAAAGTGTATAAAAAAAAGGGGTTGCACCTTTTGCTCTCGTCCTCAGTGAACCACACACTCTCTTTCCCTCTCTCTTTCCTTCTCTCTTTCTCTCTTTTTTCTCTCTCTCTCTATCTCTCTATGTGTGGCAAGCTCACACACACTTGCAGCATTCTTGGGGCTGATTTAAAAAAATATTTTCGAGCTGCAACCAGCAGGCAAGCAGCTACACTTGCAAGCTATTCTAGGGTAATAAAAAAATACACATACTTGGCCAAAAAAAAAAAGAAAAAAAATTAAGCTGAGTAAATCACATGTTGGTGTTTTTTTTTTGTTGTTGGTTTTGTCGAAATCGTCGTCGGCATATTTATCTGTGACTTTTATGGCCACATTTAGCACATCATTAAAACGTCAAGTCATCAATCTTCTTACACATTCGAACAGGCTCGCAGCCAAAGGCGGCCCATGGGCGCCACACACACACACACACACACACACACACAAGAAATTCGTCGAGTTGCCGTGCAGCCTAACAATTTCGGCAATCTTTTGTCTATTCCTGTTTTTTTTTTTTGAGCAAAACGTGGCCTAAAACGTATTCCATTGCTGTGTGGCCTAAACAGGCATTAGAAAATTTCCATTTTCGTCACAGGGTGTCAGGCCAACAGGCGCCTCAACAAAGTACCCCAAAAGTGCCCCAACTAAGGGAGTACACTTAGAAAAAATAATGAGTAGGTCTTTTATCGATTGCACGAAAAATTATTATTTATGTTAAAATGGTTTATTCAATTGAAAAATAATTAAAATTAAATATTAAGATTTTAAAACAATTTCTTTAGACCATGACATATTAAATATATAACAAATTAATAAAATAATTTGGTAATTAGCAGAAATCTGAAAAAAATAATATTTATATTTAAATACATATTTAGAAACACAACCAAAACTATGTCTAAATAAAAGGATCAACTTGCAATTCTTTTTCTGCAATATTTTATTTTATACGACTGTCCACAATTTAGAGCCTGTGTTTTCCACAGTGCAGAAACAGCTGAGCGCCTTTACTGGCCGCATTCCAATCTCCCGCTGTGGCATGCTTGGCGCCTGTGCCGCAGATATTTGCCTTGAAATGTTAGAAAAACGAAAATAGCGGCATTCCATTCCGAATATGTGTTGCTTAGAAGCGCGCTTAGAAAACAGCGATGTTGACGTGAACGCCAAATGTTGGCCATAAATTTCGCATTTTAATGCGAAAACAGTCAACTTGGCGACGTCGATTTGCAGCAGGCGCTCAGCAGCAGCTGCAGCAGCAGCAGCAGCAGCGATTTGCCAACACTAAGAGTCCTTTGTGGCAAGGACACATGCGCAGTGAGCGTCAAAGCGTGGGAGCCACTTAAAATGAAGGCAACGCCCACAATGGTCGGTGCTTATGGCACCAATATTTACACAAGTCTGCGTGGTCCATTTGTCTGCGTGGCGGAGATCCAACTTACTGGCCAACTTTGGGTGCCTATTACCCATACGATAATGATAAGAAATTTTTATGCTCGCTCACGTTGCCGAAACGCTGGCAACACAACTACAAATACGACACACAAAAATACAAATTGCAGGCACTGTTTCAAATACACGTATATATATATATATACATATATAAAATATATGTGTGTCTCTGTGTATATATTATCAGCGTGTAATTTTTGGCGCCAAAATTCTCTAGTGCATTTGGGTTGCGTGGGCGTTGTGTACCAACGGAGAAAAAGAAATATTGTAGATTCTGTTAGCAGGCGAACAGAAATCGACAGTAGGCAGCCAGGACACAAACCAGGACGCAAACACACAGACAGGAGGACCAAATGCTGCGCAGCTGCACAGAGAGAGCGAGAGTCAAAGCTTGCCATAAGAAATAAGAGAGAGAGAGAGAGAGAGAGAGAGAGAAAGAGCGAGAGAGTGCGAGCGTGAGAGAGAGAGAGAGAGGGAGAGCTGACGGAGATGGGTGCACTAGAGAACTGAAGTAATATTATATTTAACGGAGCTGCTAAACAAAAAAAAAATTTTTACTGTGGGCTGAAATATAGATTTTCTAAAAAATTTTAGGTGCGTACAAACAAGTTTTTATGTTTTATATTAAGAGAATAATCAGACAAGTCATTGAAAAAGAGTACAATTTTATATATTTTCCAGATTATTCGAATAATTTCTCTAATTAGTTTAATCTGTCATTAGTTTAATCTGTCATTATAAAAATCAGATAAGAGTAAAGCAGATCCAATCTTATGCGAGTCTTTATCCTTCCATCATCAAATAAGAGGAAAAGAGTTTCGTTTTTTTCGAGTGTTCAGATTTATTAACTCAGGATTTCGCACATCTGATTTATAATACATAATAAAATATGTAAAATGAGCTAACACGATATTTCTCAGGGAAGATATACTTTTAAAAAAAATGATCATACTTTTCAAACCCTTTCGAAAAAAAAATAAGAAAAATAGTTGTTATTGAATTTAAAGTAAACAAAACAATTTCTTGAAAAATTAGTTAGACAATTATATAGACTGATACCACAAAAAAAAAAGAATTAAAATTGTTTTGTTTTAAATTTTCTTACCAAAACCAAACATTAAAATTCTGTATTTTAAAGTTTTGTTATTCTAATTCAGGTGTTAATATTAAAGATATTTATTTTAAGGAATTTTAAGTCATTAAGCTATTTAAAATTCGTTTATTTGATTAAATATATTTATTTTAAGGAATCTAAAGTCATTTAACTAATCCAATTTCGGTTTTTTATAATTCAACTTATCACACACAATACCAGCCCTTTAAATGTGTAATTGATGCCACTGTGCAACAACCCCATGGCTAAACTTAGTGTGGTTTGTCCCTTGTACAAAGCTGAGCTCCAACTTTGTAAAGCGGTGCCTGTAATTGGGAATGGAGCGAATACATTGTTGCCAACTTGGCATCCCTGCAAGCCTAATAACTTTTACAGGAATTTGTACTACGACTACACCGAAATTTACATGAAACGTAAAATACGCGAGGGCAACCCTTACAGCAATGGAACACAACCAACAACAACCAACAACAATGAACAACAACAACCAACAACAACCACAATCAACATTCAAAATGTACGCCGTATTTTGTACAATCCGTGCTATTTCGTATGTTTTTGCATTGTAATTGTTTTCACGTACTGCCTGATGACTGACTCTCCGGACACTCTCTACGACGGAGCTACCTTCTGCTCCAAGGTTCGCTGGGTCCCTAGTACAAGTTTGCATATTTCTAAATTCTAAACGCATCTGTTGAGCGAAGCCCTGTTCCCTGCAGGCTTCTAAGCTGAAAGCGAGAGTAAAAAACCAACGCTGCAGACGACGCGACGCACCCTCAACATTTACGAGCATTTAGCAAGGTACACAAAAAAAACTAGATGTGAGTCTATACAAGGCATTAATAAGGGTGTTCATAGACTTGATAGACTATGCGTTGCCCTATGGTATACGGAATTTGTCGACTTTTAAGAAAGGTTTATTAATTTATTATATATATGCTCACTTAAAGAAGTTTAAAAAGTCTTTAATATAGTTTCTATCAGCAAGTTTGTGAACAAATATGATAAAATAAATGAAGTTTTGTCTTTTTGTCGACTAGTGAAAACGATTTATACTCATTGCAGTTCTCTAAAATGTTTAGTGTTTGTTTCAGAGAAATGCCATAAATAAATTGAATTATTTAACATTGATATAAATATAAAAAAAAAAATGTTTTCTTTTCATCAGAAGATATGGATCTTTTTTCTATCTATTGAAATAAATACACTTTCATTTTTTTTTTAAATTTTAACCCTTATTTCTTATCCCACATGTAAAAAGAATTTTTTGCTAACTTTTGAAATTAATACATTTATATTTATGGTAAATTATACAACGTTATATCTCATCCCATATGAAAGAGGATCAGTTTGCTATTTTTTTAAATGAATACATTTATATTTATTATTTATTATTTATTTATTTATATATTTATATATATATTAACTCGTTTTCTATTTTTAATTATTACTATTTTGAATTTATTTTATTTTTTTTTTATTGTTGTTGTTATTATTGTTTATTATTTATTATTATTGATTATTATATTTGATTTAAGTAGTTTTCAATTCAAAGAAACTCTCGCCTACACTTCGCAAAAGACAAGTTAAAAATAATAACACATGCACACAACACACACCCACACACACACACACACACATAATATGAGGTATTACAGGCTGCGCCTCTTAGTAAAAGAAAAGAAAAGAATGAAAGTAGAAACGAAATCATTTCCTTGATAACATCAACACAATCCCATAATAGAGAAGGACTCTAGACAATTGGCACCCCGACCGCAGATCTCGAAAGGATCTTTTCACTTTTTATTCAAACATTCTCGTTTTCCTTTTTTTTTTTTTTGTGTGGTTTATTTTTTTCGCGGCTGCCACACTTCCTGCGGCACAAGATGCTGCAATTTGAGGGAGCCTCAATCATCTTTCACTTTCAATGAGGCCACAGAACAAAACGAAAGAAAAAAATATAACAAAAAACACAATGAAATTATAGAAAAAAAACGCATAGAAATAAAAAACATGAGGACCTCAGTTTTTTTTTTCTGTTTTTCCTGTATGCAAAAGACTGGAGGACATCTGAGGGTGCCATGTGGTGCGTGCCAGGAGTGAGGATGGGTTTCTTCGTTTTTTTTTTACATTATATTTTTTATGCCAAACGGATATGCGATATGCTTGGGCGTCAATCTTTTGCTCTATGCCCAAGTCAATGGCTTTTGTGGTCGCGCTTAGCACGCGTCAGGAGCAGGAGCAGCAGTGGCAGGAGCAGCAGCAGATGGAGTCTTAGGCAGTTGGCAGCTGTTGGGTCTTGGGTACTTTTTGCATATGCTGCAGCTGCTTTGAATGAATTGAGCAGCTAACGCCCCCTTCCACCCGCCACCTCCGTCAATGCAGCTACCGGCCAGCAAATCAATCAGTTGTCCACTTGAGCGCTGAATCCTGGTCAATATAAGCTGCTGATCCTGGCTACTCTTCGCTCTACCTGCACTCACCTTTATGCGCACACACCTTTCCAAAATGTTAATTGTTGTCAACGGCATTCGTCACACTTTTGCCCGGCTGCTGGACAATGCCCAGGACGAGGTCCTTTTCGGCGTTAATAATACGATTTGCATTTCCCTTTCCTTTTGGCCTTGGCCCGTGGTGTCCTTGTTTAGCCTGCTGTTTGATTGAGTTGTCTTCTTAATCCCTCACCTTTCATAAGACTATGTCCTTTTGTGGTGTCCTGTACTGTCCTGCTCCGGATGACATTTGCTGCGCCAGCTTAACTGCAATTTTCTGTGTGCATTTCTTTTTTTTTTATTTGATTGACAGTTTAAAATGTGGTCCATTGCAAGCTGCAAGCATTTACGACAAATGCTTAATTAAATAAAGACTTATGAGAAATATTTTATATTGCTAATAATATCTATAGTTATATATTTCAACAATCTGTAAAAAAAAAATTTATATGATTTAAGATTTTTATTTTCTTTCTTTTAAGATATATATTTTTAAAAAGTATTTAGCTCTTTCATTTTGCTTATTTATTTAATTATTAAAATAATGTTATATAATTATTAACATTTTTAAATTTGGTATAAAACGTTTTATATATTTAAAAAATATCATTATCTATCACATATGCTTTGTTATTTTTATAGTTAATATTAAAAAAAATACGTTTAAAATGCATAAACATTTAAATAACTAATAACATTTTATACATATCAAACAGAAAATGTTTAAATATTGTAGAAATATCACATTTTTATTTTATATATATTAATCGAATGTGCATTTTTCCTTCTACTTACAATTTACATGCTAAATTGTTAAACTTGATTTACCCGTCAACCAAAAAAAATACGAAAAAAGAAATCCACTTATTGCCGAAACCCGGGATTGAACCGGGGACATTTAGATCTTCAGTCTAACGCTCTCCCAACTGAGCTATTTCGGCACTGTGACAGACACAGCGCTAAATATCGACTAGAGTCGTGCGAGCGACGAATGCTGAACGAAGCCAAACAAAACTTATCTAATCAAGCAAGCAACAAACAAAAATAGAACAGTCAAGCAAAAAGCAAAAAATAAAACAAAAACAAAAAGAAAAAGAAATACACAGCAGCAAATTGCGAGGCACACAAAATGCGTTTCTAAGTACACACGATTATAAGTAAATATTGTGTGCATGTGTGTGAGTGTGTTTGTGTGTGGAACTTTTGCTAGTTTATCTGGTGTGTTGGTTGTTCAGTGTCAGGGCTCACAGTGTGTGTTGTGTGTTTGTTGCCAAATCATGTTTGTTCCGCCATGGATACCGCATATGGCATCTAATGAACTGTTGTTGGGGGCGGAGTAAGGGGCGGCGTGTGTGTGGGTGGAGGGGGCGGCGGTTGTTGTAGTGTCACGCACACACACACACACAAGCAAACACACGGCATTTTTAGCTTTGGTAACAAATCAGCCAGCGACCAAACCAGAAATGTTACCCGACTGGGAAGCTGAGAAGCTGAAGCCAGAAACAGAGATGGAGACTGCGACGGTGACGGCGACGGCGACTGCGACTGAGGCTAAGACTGAGCTCTCGCAGTCGGGAGGCGCTTTGGCTTTGGCTTTGGCTTCGTGTTGTCGTTGTAAAAATGTTTGCTTGCACGCTTTCCAATGGTTACTGCTGCTGCTGCTGTTGCTGCTGGTCGTGCTTTGCGGTCGTTGCCCTGCTGTGACGTCACCGGTTCAATGGCAAAATGTGACCCAGATTGTCTGAGCTGCTGCACAACTTAAGCTTCGGCTCATAGCACCTTTAAACATTTCTGTGTGTTGTGTGTCTGTGTGTGTGACTCTTTAGAACTAAGAGAGCGTACGCCAAGACAATTAAGAGCGGCTTGCTTGAGAGCGCTTGTAAGTCGAGCTGGGCGCAGACTTTGCCCTTGGCTGTAACCCTTTGATAGTTTTTGTTTTTTTTTGTTGTTGTTTGCAATCCCTCTGCCACTCTCTCTTGCTCTCTTCGGGAAATGGGGCCACAGCGACACTCCTGGTAAACTTCTCAGTCAGCGTCGTCATCGGCGGCCGCACAATTGTGTGTGTGTAATTATGGCCATGCATGCGCCCTGCAGTCGAAGCTGGCAACTCCGCTCAGAGTCGTCGGCGGCGGCGGCGGCAGTGTTGCGTGTAATTTGTTATTTTATTTTATTGTTATTATTACCGCATGCGACGTGCACTTTATTTTCATTACCAGTTTGGATTCTTTTCATGCCGTACTACAACCAACCTCTTGGGTAACTTTGTATGCATATGCAACTCTTCTGTCTCTTGTACATTCACACACACACTCGCACACACACAGTGCGAGCGCATCTAATGCATGCATCGGGAATTGCCTGCCAAGACGGTGGGGATATTGCACGTGTGAATGTTCCAACTGGGGTGGAGACAACGCCTGCAATGGGCAAAGGGGAATGGGAAATGGGGAATTAGAAAGAAAAAAAAGTGGAGTCGTTTGCACGGCACGTTTGGGGAGCACCTACAAGTCTAATTGGAAATGCATAAATGGAAATTGATGACGATAAATAAAAATTTTCATATTCCCACTCTCATGTACCCAAATACAGTGGGCGCTACAAAATTGCCACAAATAAGAATTGAGTACAAATTATGTGTAATCGTTATTTTAAAATTCTTTAAAAAAAAAACCTATTGAATGGGAAAGAAAAGAATAAGTGTAAAAAAATAAGTGATACAATTAAAAGAAGAAAATTCAATGAAATTATGAAAAAATAATTTATTAAAAAACAATTCAGTGTAGTTTGAATAAAAAAATGTATTAAATTACAAAATACTGCAATACAATGTCTAAGTAATTATTATTTTTTTTATAGAAACCTCATTTTTAATATGACATATCCATTTAATATCTTCAAAAATGTAAATGTAAGCAGCTTTTATGATTGTAAATAACAACAAAAAATAACCCTATGACTAATCACCAATTGATTAATCTATATTAATTGTGAGTATGGATAGGAAATAGAAATATTCATTGGAATTCACGTACGTATGTTTCAGTCCCCTCCCTACGGCCTAGCTCTATTTCCATAACAACAGTCGCTGTCGCTGTCTCTGTTTCGCTTGCGAGAAAGACACCCGAGTGTCCAAATGTCAATTGAGGCTAATAATGTTCGCAACTTGAATGCGCGTCAATCTGAGCAATTTTGTGCAATTCATTAAAGCGATTTTGATTCTGATTTCATATTGTTGTTGAGCAGTTAATTGCGCTTTTAACGATTGACTGCGCTATTGCGCTCTTTTATTGGTTTCTCTTAACCACACACTCGCACACAAACCTTTCTCATTCGCATATGAACTTGTAATATTCTCATGGCAAACGGTGACTCGTAAGAGAGAACAAACGCAAAAGAGAAATAGCCGCCGATGTCGCTGTTGCCGCCTCTGCCGCCGGCAGGAGCTTTGTGTGGGGAGGGGGACAGTTTTGAACTCACTAACAAAATTAACAATATTTTTTATAAACAAGTTATAAACAATGTTTGTCTAAACAGTGACAAACAAACACACGCACTTCCACTGCTAGATGAAAAAACCAGTTCGCGACGCTGGCGCTCAGTCGCGCTCTCTCCCACAAAGTCACATGGCGCTGGGCACCCAAATGCATTACATGGGAACGTCGCGACGTCAGCGTCGACTTTGGCAGCGGCGTCGACATCATATGCCGCATACTTCCGCATTATTGCAGCCGCCTGCATTGCATGCTGCCATTGCGTTCGCTCTTTCGATCGCTCTCTCTCTCTCTATTGTGCTCGCTCTTTGCGTGCGCCTCTCTCTCGCGAAAGTCAGCTGATTTTGTTTTGCTTGAACTTTTGCCGGTTGCGCTTCGGCGATCGCCGTGCTCTCTTCTCTCCCCTACCCTTTTCGTTTGTTTGTTTTTGCGGGATCGAAAGCTCAAAACTGTTGCTCTTTACACATATTAGCATGTCAGTTTGCAGGCTACAGCGCCGACAGCGACAGAGACAGCGACAGCGACGGCAACGGCAATGGCGACCCTGCCCAATGTCAATCACAACTCTGGCCCTGGCCCCCGAGTACGAGTTGGCTTACAAAGAAGCAGGCCAAAAGCAGGAGGAACGTGTTTCCAAACCCATTACAACGAGCTCTTCAATCTGCCACTTTACCCGTATGTATATATGCGTGTGCGAGTGTGTGTGTGTGTGTGTGTGTGCACCTTTATGAGTGAGCTTTACGTCTGTCGCCGCTAGCCCAACAAAAGCAGCAACAACAACACGGCTGTTGCATGGATTACACGGACAATGAAACCCAAAAAATTAATACATTCAAATGTACAACCTAAATATGTATGTAAATATTGTTTCTGTGTAAATATATATGTTTGTATGTATGTATATTGATAGTTGTAAGCGTGTTCTTTTATACAGTGATCGCTCCAAAATTACATTGCTTCTTTCTTAAAAGTGAAGGAGTTTTTTCGTTATTCTTAGTTTAATATTACAATAGGCAAAAAAAAAAAACAATATGGTAAAAAAATACTGCAATGGCTCATAAATAATTTATCGCTTCTGCTTGTGTTTTTGTAGTTTAATTATTTTTAATTAAGCGTAAAACAAAATTTTTATAATAATTATATAAGTTTAATCTCATTAATACAATAATTAAAGAGACAAATTTTATATTTAAATTTGTGTACTAAAAACAAAAATTTTCATTTTCATATTATTTTATTTTTTTATTAATAATACATTATAAAAAGTAGAGTTTTAGTATTAAATTTTAATGCTCACAATTCAAGTTTTAAATTTTAAAATAAATTTGTTTGTTGACAATTCCGACATGTAAGTGATCACTGTACTTAAAGCATATGTACACAAGTACTTAACACAAAAAAAGCCGCCAAAAAAAAAATTAAAAAAAATTTAAAAAAAATTGAGAAACATATTTACGCACATAGAATCGAAACGCACTCAACGTGGAGCCATTGTATTTACGCATGTGTGTGTTAGGTGTGTGTGTATAAATGTGTAATGTATGTGTGAGTGTGTGTGCGCTTTTGGGGCTTGCCTCCAACTAGCGAACACAAGCTTGGTTACAGCTTGAATGGTGTTCTGCCTGTTACACGCTGCATACATACACACACACACACACACGCACACACACATGCACAACACACACTTACATATGGTTTTTTTTTTTGGGAGGTGAATGGCCGCAACTGTCGTTGCCACTTTGGTAACACCGTGGCGCATTAAACGTAGCAGCCGCGACGGCCAAAAAGCCAAAAAGAAGCCACAGCGTCGTCATCAACTTGGCCAAGAGCTGAGCTCAGGCCTTTTTGGCAAGAGCGTGCTGCGCAGGGCGAGGGGCGTGGAGCTGAAGGAGTGATGAGTAAGGGGTAAGGGGTGAGGGGTAAGAGGGGTGAGAGGCTGGTGCCCAATGTTTAATTTACTTTGCATTTGTTTGGCCAAACTTCAGCAAAGAAGCAGAGTTTCTGGCTTAAATTGATGACGCTGACTGACTGACTGACTGACTGACTGAGAGACTGACAAACTGACAAACTGATGGCAGACGTAACTCACGCGTTTTTATGGCCACACAAAAAGTCAAGTTTTGCCGTTTTAGGGTTTTTCTTTCGCTTCCCACACTCTGATTCCCACTGATCCTCGGCTAAAAATTCAATTGTATGTGTATGTGTGTGTGTGTGTGAGTGTGTGCGAGTGTGTGTGTGAATTGAATAACCAATTGTGTCTGTTCTGTGTATAAAGTTTTAATTGTATTTGTTATTGATACGCAGCTGAAGCGGCTTTATTTTTAATTGGGGCTGCTGCTGCCACAAATTATGATTAATATTTATTAATACCATTTTTGTTGAATTTACATATAATTTAATTTTGAGCAAAGTTATCAAAGCGATTTTCCACATTTGTTTATTTCTCTAAAAAAGTCAAAACGTTTCTTTCTGCAACTATTCTTTAAATTTTAACTATTTCGCAAACCTTGTAAAAGAAAAAACACACAAGAGAATTTTATTTGCAATTTTAATAATCGCAAACTTGTTTTATTTTTAATCTATAGAAAAAGAAAATATATGCATAGATATATATATATATATATATATATATTTATATTTAGACTATGACACACTGAGAACCCAGCTAATTGTAATTTATTAAATATGCTAATCAATTTTGATTGATAACTTCGAAATGCCTTAGCCAATATTAATACAATTTTATAAAGCATATTCAATGGGCTTTAACCATAATAAATCATTGAATAATTAGCTGGAAACTGTGATACTATTATTATTTTTTAAATTTATTATAGTTAATTAAAAGAAATCCAAGAAATAATGATTATTTTAGACATGCCAAAGAAAGAATTCCCTTTTGATAGAAATTGGCTGATGCTGACATTTGAATTTTAGAAGTGTGTTTAAAAATTCCATATTGTATAAATATATTGTATTAAAATAATGACTTGTACATTTTTAATCTATTAATCTATTGTGGATATACTGAAATATGCCAAAATATTTTAGGAAGCTATAAAACTAGAAAAAGAAAATTATATAATAAAAATTTAAACAAAATTATTTCAAATAACGACGAAAGACACACATATAGACAGACGATCAAGAATATATATAAATTATGGTGTCGCAGGCATTATCTGTAAGTAAATTATAATACCCAATCTATCAAAATGGATTGGGACAATTAAAGTCAACGCATTTATATTATTTTTTAACATTCCTTTAAAATACAAAAATAATTTACGTTTCAATAAATTTCAATATATAAAAATAAATGATTTAAAAATTCAAAATGTGTTCACAGTTAACATTCAAAGATATTATTCTAAAATACTCATACTCCTATATAAAATATTAAATAAATTTTAAATATTCAAAGTTATGAAAAAACTAGAAAAATAATAGTCATTCACAAGCAGTGTGCATCAATATACAAAACTGTCTCAATATGGCATTAGATGTATCTGAGATACAGAAAAAATAAATATATATATTTATATATATTTATAGATAGATATATATTTATATATATATATTAGATATATAAGCGTGTCAGGTAAAACTAATTTCGTTTTAATTTCTCCTTTCAACATGTGTTCTCTCTTGGCTCGCGTGTAATTTTTTTTAGCTCGCCTAGAGGTATTTGACCCTTTGGCTCACAGCTGATTTATGGGAATTCATACTACGTGTCCATGTCTCTCACATCTTCCAGCTGCCGTCTCCCGTCTCCAGTCTCCCATCTGCCCATCTCTGCCCATCTTTGCCCATCTGCCATCTCTCAGCTCCATCGCCCAACGTTTACTATGACGACCACTCCCGGTCTTAAGGTTCTCTGCTCTGCTCTGCTCTGCTCTGCTCTGGGCTGGGCTTCTCTGTGCTTTGGAATTCTGGACTCTGCCACTGGAGTTGAATGTACGTTTTGCGTGAAAGTTTTGTTAGTTTTCATGTGTTTTCTGTTTGGTTATTTGTGTGTGTTTTTTTGATTTTTTTTTAATTTTTTTGTCTCTTTTATTAGCTTTGTTTGCTGGCGGTTTGGCGGTTTGATTGTTTGTCTGTCTGTCTGTTGGCCAGAAGCGCAGCTATTGAAGAAACCTAATTCATGACATGCTGACCATATTAATTTATCTTCTTTGTGTGCAAAAATTTCGTGCATGATTTGACCATTACGAAACTGTTTTGTTTTGTTCTATTCTGTTCTGTTCTAGCTGGTTATATGTATCACCATGTGATCAGTTGGCCATATCTTTTCTGTGTGTGTGTGTGTGTGTGTCTATTTGATAGTTGAATGAACCTCCGTGTGTATTTCTGTGTGTGTTGCGTGAAATGTTTAAACTTTTTTTTTGTGTGTTAACGAGATCATTGACACTTTAACGCGAGATGCATTAAGTTTGTTACCATGCCAAGCATGGTTCCCGATTCCCATTCCACAATTTCCCCACTCCCCACTTCCCACTCTCCATACCCCAGTCCCTATCCCGAATACCTATTTCAGCTACGCTTTTATTGGCATGATCGTGCACTTTTGTTGATAACAGAATTCGTAGAAACATTGTCGAAAGAGTCATGCCCCAGTGTCGCAAGCTGCTCAACATCAAGATGGCCACCAAATTTCTTCTTTAGGTTTTATTGTAATTGTTCTACTCAAGAACTTTGCGATCATTGACTGTGCCCAGAATATATACACAACCAATTTCTATATGTATGTAGAAGTTTAGCAAAAAGGGTCAAATTATTTAATATATATATATATATATATAAAATACCATGCGGAATTTGTAAATATTAGAAGATAATTTGTAAATGTAAGGTTTAAATTCAATCATATTATAGACAAATTTTTTATGATATAAATTATAAATTTATAAATTTTATAATTTAAAAAATAAACATAAAATAAATTATAGTCTAAGAAATCTAGTTTTTCACACAGGCGAATGTGTCTAAATTGGCGATACTAATGATGGTGATCAAGAATATATAACATATGGGCTCTGCTTCGTTTTTTCCATTTTCAAGCTATACAAATTTAAAAATAAATAATTGAGTTGTTATTTAATTTTATGTTTTTTTTTTGCATTCCTATACAATTAATTACCATCAAATTAAGCAAGCGATAAAAATTGATCTATAAATAAATTAAGTTAATCCAAACTATACAAAAATCATGTCAAGAACTTATTCAAACTAGCCGATATAAACAAAACGTGTTCAAGAAACTGAGAAGCTTAGTTTATAAATAGTTTAAAGCGTCGCATTTAAATAATTTGAACATTTCTAAGAATTTATTATCGAAATTAGCATTAATAATGATTTGGCAAATTAATGAGAAAGAAAATATGAAATCAAATGACGAGTTCACTGGCATCTTATCAGACAAAAAAAAAAGCAGGAATGTTGTTGAAAATAATAGTACAAATATATATATACATATATATTTACATATATGTATGTATTTATATATGTATATTTACACATTGTTATGACAAGCTAAAAATCAGTGCAAAACAGATTCTTATTGTAATTACTTCATTATTAACGCGCCAAAGGAAAAGCTGTAAATAGAAGACAAAACAAAAGAGAGAGAAGAGAGAGACAGAGAGAGAGATGAGTGTAGTACAAGTGAGTTAATGATAATGGTTTCAATTACAGTCAGAGTCATCGTCAAAGAGGGGGTGGGGGGGCTGTTCGACGGGAGGGCAAAGAACAAACAAACGAAATGAAGAAAAGAAACAACAACAACAATAAAAACAACAACAACAAAAGAGTAAACAAACATTTTTTGACTTTTTAGTGGTGTAAAATATGCGGAAATGCATTTCTATGGTCTTACTTACACACACACACACACACACACACACACACATGCACACACATGCACATGAACATGCACATGCACAACTCAAACACCACACAAGTCATGCCAGGCAACAACAATAACAACAACAACAACAACAGCTTTAGCCGGCAAACTTGCATGTGAGCAGCTTCGATGTGTGTGTGTTTGTGTGTGTGTTTGTGTGTGTGTGTGTTAGCCCGAAGATGACGATATTAATGTGGCTGGCTGGTAGGTAATGATGATCATGATAATCACGTGAAAACCAAACCAAACCAAAGAGGCCCAGCAGCGGACCTGTTTGGAGGCACGTAATAAGAACATGCAGCTGCTGCTGCTTCTTCTGCTGCTGCTGCTGCTGCTGTTGCACTCAACCAAAAGGGGGTTGGGGTGTGTGGTGTGCAGGGGGTGAGAGGGCAAAAGTGGGTGCTGCAAATGCAACAGGCAAAATGCCAAACAACAACAACAACAACAAACTGGGCTAGGACAAACTGGCAAGCGTTTTGTCAGCTTCTCGAGGTCAGCAAGGAGGCAAAAAGAAAATAACGATTGTTTTAAGTACTGCTTCAAATATATAAAATATATATATATATAAAATCTTAAAATCTTTCTTAATTCTTAAATCAAAGTTAAGGCATAAAGTTAAACAATAAGTTTTGAGCTTTTCAAAATAAGATTCTGGCTTAAAGCGGATTTTATATTTTATTAGATGACTTTTAGTTTTTTTGGACAATTATGTATGTAAATAAGAATTTCATATATTTTAATAATTTTAAAATAATATTAAATATCGCCCTTTGTTCGATCTCGTTTTAAAAAATTGACTTGTATATTTTATTTAATTTAATTTAATGCAAAGCTTAAATTAAAATCAGAAAAATCGCAGTCAAAACTTTGTCAAATACTTTTGATTATTTGTTTTTCAACTGTGATCTACGATTTTTTTTATCATCGATTTGGTTACCAACAAATATTTGGATTATATTTTGGCGAGTGTGAGGATTGCATTAAGGTGTCCAGCAGGATGCATAAAACGAGATGGGGGCTAAGCTGAGTTGTTGATCAACCCATAGCCAAAGTAAATTACGATTGCAACGTCAACCAGTCAAGTTAGTCAAGACGACAACAACAAGTTATAGTTGCATGTGTGTGTGTGTGTGTGTATGTGTGTGTGTGTGAAATGTTTAAGAAAGAAAGCAAGCCAAGTCAGATAAAGCCAAGTCAACAGAGAGAAAGAGAGAGAGAGAGAGAGAGAGAGAGAGAGAGGGAGTGAGAAGCAGAGCATCCTCCAGCTTCTTTTTTTTTTTCTTTCGTTTTATATTTACAAACGGGCCGAAAGGTTCGTTGACCGTACAAATAGTGACCCACTAACATCTGCGAGGTACGTTCACCCTAGTGACGTATTACTTCCATGATCGAAAACGAAGCTCGACTGACGACGACGACGACGACGACGACGAAGACGAAGACGACGACGCTGGCAATGGCAGCGACAGAATCAGCCGAAGCTTAGACGACGACAACAACTCGAACCTGGCTCGAACCCATTTAAGCCGTCTTTGTGCGGTTTGAAGCGAACCAAAAACGCTGCGTTGCGGCCCAAAGAGCGAACACCAGCGCTGAGAAAACTTTGGTTAAGAGACCGCGATGCGGAAATGTTGCATGTTACACATTTTCATGCCAACACACATGTGGCAAACACATTTATTTCTGATACCCTGTAAGCATGCAAAGCTCATAAGAAATATTAACGTCTGTATAAAAAGTGAAAAGTTATCAATTTAATTTTAATTTTATTTAATATTTTTCTAGAATTATTCTAGCACTTTTTGCTTATTGATTTCAAAGTACCTGAAATAAATGTAAAGTACTTAATAAAATTAAATTGAAGTTTGATTTAAAGTTTTTTTTTTTTTTAGCATTTTTTCGAGAAAAATTTAAGTTATTTAAAAGTACTTCAAATAAATGTAAAGTACTTAAATAAAAGTGAAAAATTATCAACTAAATTGGAGTTTGATTTAAGCTTTTTCTAGAATTTTTTCTAGCAAACATTTGACAGATTTAAAATTACTTGAAATAAATGCAAAGTATTTAATAAAAGTGAAAAATTATCAATTAAATTTAAGTTTGATTTAAACTGTTTCTAGCATATTTTCGAGCAAAAATTTGAGTTATTTAAAAGTACTTAAAATAAATGTAATGTACTTAATAAAAAGTAGAAATTTAGCAATTAAATTGGAATTTGATTTAAAGTTTTTTTTTACCATTTTTTTTAAATTTAAGTTATTTAATAGTACTTAAAATATATGCAGAAACTATTTTTACTAATTTTATTTATTTATTATTTTTGTAAAGCTAAATATTTCTTATACAAATTTAAAATAATTTGTTTTTTTTTTTTAATTTAGACATTTACTAGGTAAGAATTTGAGCGTTGCTCCTTGTATACCCTACAAAGCGCCAGCTACATTTTGATTCACAATTCCAATTTCGCATAGGGTAACTGCTAGTCGAGCACTCTCGACTAGAGCACTTTGGGCTGCGTTTTTAGTTATAGCCCTGCAGACAGACATCTTCATGTGGCACGTAGCATGGCTTAGTTCAGCTCAGCTGGGCCATAAACTTACCCGGATTCTGCTCGAGTCGGTCTTATCTCTGGCTTATCAGTTGGACCACACCTTGGACGTAACCTTTTTGGCAGCCGCAGCCGCAGCAGCCTTGACAATCGCAAATTGCCGACTCAAGTTCAAATTCGAGCGAAAAAAAAACCTGAACCAAAAAAAAAAAAAAAAAAATGCCACATGCGGTGAAAGTAAAAATTCATATTTTTTTTTCCTTCTTTCATTTTTGTTGTTGTTGTTGTTGCGCTGTTTGCGCCTCTGGTTATTATTGTTATTGTTATTGTTGTTGTTGCTGTTGCTGTTGCTGCTGCTGCTTTTCACATTTAACGCAAAGAGGCCAACATAAAAATGTCTAAGCCAACTGCGCACAGCGCCGCATTGCATTTGGCCTCAAGCCCCTTTTTTTATACACTCACATTGAGGGTATTACAATTTGTGCCTGCTTTGAGTGCATTCCATGATTAGCAATATATTTTCTATATTTTATGTAAATTGTTAATTTTATATTAACAAGCTACTACTTAACAAATATTACGCCAAATGGGTATTTTTCTGCGTTTTGCTACAGCTTGCAATAAATTATTATTATTATTAATTATAGTCATTTTTTCGTTTAAATTTATAATAATTAATTTCTGTGAGCTGTTTTGAATTTACATTAAATGAAATAATTAATATAAAAAATATTCAAAAAATGATTTCAGTTTTATAGCCTGCTATATTTTCTAATATTTATATTTTTTACTTTAGATCAGCTTTAATCCTCTCCAAATAATGCTCTTCATTTCTTAGGAATTTTAGTTTGACTAATTCGCTGATTGTTAGAGTATTTAATATTCGCTGTCAATTGAAAAACTTTTGCTTTTTGTTACCACTTCATTAAAGGCTAAGGCTAAGCGGGTCTGGAGTTGCATATAAATACACACACATACACACACACACACACACACACACACATACACACACATATAGTTATATCTGTGCACATATATCTTTTACTTTCATTTGGTTTTCCAAATAATTTTGCCATTTTCATCAGTCGGCGGCAGGCTGCGTCGGTGGTGTTGTTGGTGGTTGCAACTGAGGCAGAGGCAGAGGCAGAGACAGAGGCCAAGTCAATGTCGCTGATCATGAACATGACACAATATTATGGATTATGAGTCGCCTGTGGATGTTATTGTTGTTGTTGTTGTTATTGTTGTTGCTTGCCTGTGTGTGTTTTGTCTGCCCGGGAAATTGGTGTGGCAAAAAAAAAAAAAGGCAAAGAAAGATATATTTTTACTTATCTCGTTTTTGTAGTTCATAATTTACGGTTTATTTATGAGTTGTCATGTTGCTTGCAACGTGTGACGGCGTCGCACATTGTCAAGTTCAAGGTGCCCTTTTGGGCGCCTGGCGTTTAGATCACTTTGATATTTATGAGTTTATGCAGAAAATTGTCTCGCATGTTTTGTGTCCTGTGTTCCCAGTTCCCACCGAGCCCACACACACACACACTCGCACACCCACACGTACAAGGAGAGAGCAGTATTTCGATGGGAAGGAGAATACTTTCACACGTTTTTAATGAATGGCTGTGGTTTGTTCACTTAGAAAAAATTCTGGCAATTTGGTAAGTAATAATGTTGTCCAAAACTGGACAAGATGAGAAATATATTTTTTATTTTAAAACTGATTTTAAATCACCTAGTTTATAGTTATAAAAGTTGAACTATTTGTCATTTGCGTAACAAAAATATGTCTTTATTTTTAATTATATTTTTATATTTATTTTTTATTAATTTATATCAAGAGCTTAGTTTTTTGGAAGGATATTTTCATATGTTTTCTAAAAATAACCAAACACTTTTAATATATTTATATATTTTTGAAATCAAAAACTTGGTAGAAAGATATATTTAGTTATTTTAATAATTTTGATTCTTTAAATAAGTAATATAAATAATAACAAAAAAAAAAAAAAAAAAATATATAATAATAATTTGCACTTCATTTCAACTTCAAAATATAAATTTGTTTATTATCAATTTTTATAAATATGAAACAAAAACGAAAACAGCTTACATTAAATTAAATTTAACATTAAGGTATTTCAATTAAGAAAATAAATTATTTCATTTATATTCTGTGCGAATATCAAATTTGTCTGTAAAATCAAGAATGGACAAATTTAATATTTGTTTAGTAAGTCTTTTAAACATGATTTTACTATTTATAATTAATTCAATAACAAATCATTTTTAATAATGTTAAAAAAAAACCGGCAGCAATTTTCGCTGAGTGTTCTTTTTTGGCCAATTGCAGGGACATTCAATACATGCATCCTTGAACTTCCTTGAGATGAGGGCAGCTGTGTGTCCTCCCGGACCTCTTCCGGCTGACTAGGCACATGGGAGCAGTTTTTAGCCAAGATTTTCGGCTAAGCTTTCAGCCAGCCAATTGGCTATCAAATAACTTTAAAGCGGCAGCTGCTGCTGCTGCTCGGACTGCTGCTGCTGCTGCTCCTCGGACTGCTCTTTGGCTGCTGTGCTGGCCAATTCACACGCTCGTGGGCGCATCCCATAGCTGGGCAATTCAGTTCAGGCCAAATTGGCTAACAATCTTTTTGTGTTATTTTTCTTGTTTGTTGTTGTTGTTGCCACTTTTTGCAAGCGGCTGTGGTTGGTGCAATCATTGGATTAATTTTAATATGTCCATGGCTATAAAGCGTTTACGTCCAGCTCAATCTGTGCTCGGCCTGCTGCATCTATGATTATGGTTTCACCGGCAATCGACTCGACGTTGCCTACTAATACACACACACATACATATACACAAAGATGTGTGTGTGTGTGTGTGTGTCTCTGTACATACATAAATGTAGCAACGTTTGGTTGCCAGCTTGGCTGCTGGAATTGCGACCTCTTTGGGAGCGTTGTTGCCGCTGCTATTGCTGCTGCTGCTGTTGTTGCTGTTGCTGTTGCTGCTGTTGTTGCTGCTGCTGTTGCTGCTGCTGCTGCTGTTGTAGCTGGTTACGAAACCCCAAGAAAAACTTCCGCATTCATTTAAGATCATTTCTGTCGTTGGCTGCTTCAAGTGGTTGTTGTTGTTGTTGTTGCTGCTGCTGCTGCCGGTGCAGATTTGCAACAGCAACAGCAACAGCCCCCCCTCATTTGGTGTTGCCTATGTATATACATATATATATATATATATATACATATATGTGTGTGACTGTGTGTTGTTTGCTATTATTAATGCCGCCGTCGCTGCCGTTGCCCCCGCATCCAACTTGCTGTTGTTGTTGCTGTTTCTCCCATGCGCAGCGCGTCGCTGTTTTCGTGAATTTATGGATCAACATTGCATACCGCACGACAAGGAACCAACTGCTACCGACAACAACAACAACAACAACAACTACTACTAGCAATAACTGCTGGCAACAGCAACAGCTCTCAGCTCTCAGCTTTAATAGCCCCAAGCGTCTGCCAAGTGACAAGCACCAAAATTGACAAGGTGCTTGCAGTTTTTGTTGCATTTGTTGTTGTTGTTGTTATTGTTGTTGTTGTTGTTATTGTTGCAGTTGTCAAATCAATTGAATCGTCAGGATGGAAGTACAGGTTACACATACATTTGTGGAATTACGCATTTAATTGCAAAGCTGCAACATTTCAAGTTTTATACATTTGAACAAATTAAAAGTCTTGTCTTAAATACAGTTTAAATAAGGAATTACTTTAGATATAAATTAATCATATTAATATGAATTTTGTGGTGAGGTGAATAAAATACAAATATTAATTATGTTTTTATTTTTTATTTTAAAATTAACCTTGTATACACATACCAAGTAATATGTTTAATTCGATTTAACTGAAAAACATAATTAACTTGATTTTTTATTTTATGCATTATACAGAAATAATTTTGAATTAATATTGTTTACCTTTTCTATATACTAATACTAAATATTAAAATATAACTAATTAAAGTAGTAGTTTTCTTTTGTGTTTTTGAATACTATTCACTTTTTATCCAATTTAGTAAATAATTCCTTGACCTCTTCTCATAATTTAAATGTGTATTTCTATCAAATTTCCAAATTTATAATTTTTATAATTAAATATTATTATTAAAAAACAAATTATGATTAATCCTATAACAGTTACGACTCCAATAATTAATAAGTTCGCGTAAGTTTCTGTATAATCTGCAATAGCTCCTGAAAGTGGAGAACCACCTCATCCATTAGTCATTACAAGCCTGCCCCACAGTCTGCCCCACCCCGCTCGAACTGTGGCAGCTGTTGTTGGCATCCCAAAGCAGAAAACCAGTCCTGCCATAATCAGGTCATGCCTTGCCTTGTGGCCCGTTAACCAGCCAAGAGAAGAACAGTTCCAGGCAAAAACGCCTTACCAATAAATTCACACTAATGGCTAAATAAAAAAGAAAAAAAAACAAAAACAACAACAGAAAAACAAAAGAAGCAGCAGTTTGCCGCACATCAATAATGAATACCGTTAGCTCCTCTTCAGCCAGAGCCAGAGCCAGAGTCGGAGTCGGAGTCGGAGTCAGGGCATGAGCAAGAGCAAGATCATGGGGCAAGCTCATGGCGGGCATCTTGACCAAATGCAACTGGTTGCTTGGTTGTCATTGTCGAATGTGGAGGCATGCGTCAATAAATTACCTAGAAGCGCACCCAAGAGCGCTGTCAAGACCAAAGCCAAGAACAAAACGAGCCAAAGAGCCAACATGCCGACAAACGGACAAATGGCCAAACGAACGGGGTAAACTGGCAACTGGCAAACGGGCAAACGGGCAAACAGGCAACTGGCAAACTCGCAAACTGGCTAACTGGCCAACGGTACATTATGCAATCACGGCATGAATGAGACACTCTTGACCGAGTTTCCATAGCCAGGCAGTAACGGTAACGCGACGTAAGCGACAGCTGACAAGTGGCCTGTGCAACAGTGGCAGTGGCAGCGGCAGCAGCAGCGGCAGCAGCAGCAGCAGCAACTAACGGGTTCTTATAAGCTTGGCCTAAGCGAAATAGAAGAAAAAAGCAAGAATCGCGAAGTGCATCCAAGCTAACTCAAAACGCACTGCACTTGCCCCTTACGTAAAAGATAAAATACACAACAAGAAAAATTGGGGTAGAAAAAATTAAAGAAAAAAGTAAAATAGGCTTTCTTTTAAAAAAAAGGTTTATAATAAATAAAACTAATTTTCATCCTTCAAGAAACTTAAAATGTTAGGCGCCAGTATTTTCACACAAAAATAAGGTAATAATAAAAAATATGGTTTTTTTCATTGAACATATAAAATAAGAAAAATATTACTTTATCTAATCAAAGCATATAACAAAATTTACTAATAATAAGCGAAATTCATTTTTTATGTATTGTATTCGTCGAATTAATAATTATTTTAAAATAAATATAGTGGATTTTGGATTTTGTTTATATTCCAGATTGAAGGTGTAATATTTTCGCTTATATTTAATAATCAAATCTAAATCAATTAAAATTTATTTTATATGCATTTATTGAATAAATTATCCTGAATTTGCTGATGGATAAAGTCGAAATTCTTTCTTTCAATTCGTAATAATTTTATTTGAGTCAATGCAATCATTTTATACTTATTCTTTTAAATTTTAGTCAGTATTAAATGATTAGTTAACATAAAAAGTCTGTCAAATTTGGATATAGTATAGTAAAAACTGTAACAAAAGCGGAAACAAAAATAAAAATATCTCTAATTATAGAGGAAGTCAAAAGTCAACTGATGCAAGTGTAATAACACTATTTAAAATAATGGCTGCAGTTAGTTGGTGACTAATAATACCTATGGAAAAAATGATAATCAAGCAAAATTATAATACAATGGATTTAGTTTATTCACTTTGACATTAGAAAAATACATGTTGTGTGATGCATACAAAGATTACAAAGAGTTGTTTTATGTGTAAGTACGGCTCTTGATTTATTGATTAGGATAAGTGGTCCGCTGGTTGAATCGCACCTAATCAATCAGATGGGTCTTGACCATGGCAACAATTGGGGCTGCTGTTGGCATATTGGGATACTCGCCAGCGCTGCCGGCAATGTCCAGATGAGTGTACTTCAGTGGCTTCTCGGAGTCGACGCCGTGTCCGTCCAGTCCGGTGACCTTGATCAGGAATGCAGCGGGCACTTGATGGCCACGTGGTGTCCTCACCGATGGTGCCGAGTTCGCCTGGACCACATCCTCGCCCAATACCTTGGGGGCATTGAAGTCAAAGTCACATTGACGCAGCACGGAGACCTCGAAGGGTTCGCCATAGGTCTGACCAGCTGCCTGCAGCTTGCGTGCATGATCCTCCTTGGCGGCGACACTATTGTCCACAATGATGGACTGACCCTCGCCAGCGGAAATAAAAGCATGACCCGTCAATGTGGCAATGGTAAACATATGTACATTTGGCAGATTCCGCTCAATGGCAATCTCCTTCATGCGGCACAGGACATCGGCCATGCACATTCTGCCCTCGGCATCGGTGTTGCCAATCCTAACACGAACACCAGCACGAGACGTAATGACCTCATCGGATACATAGCACTCCTCGCCAACGGAGTTGCGCACCATGCAAAGGGCACCAATTACATGGATATCCTCGGGCTTCTGCTCACTGACCACATGCATGAAACCAGCAACGGCAGCAGCTCCACACTTGTCACGGGACATGCCAGCCATAACACCGCCAGCCTTGATGTCAGCGCCACCGGTGTCATAGGTCACACCTTTGCCCACCAACATCACAGTTTTTCTCGCCGGCTTGGGTGGCTTATACTCGAGGAATATAATGCGTCCCTGATGCCGCTCCACACAGTTGGCAGCCCGATTGACGGCCGCAAAGAGTGGATACGATTTGTTGAGTTCATCCACATTGCTAATCACCGTCACCGACAAATTGGCGAACAGTGGCTGGATGTACGCTTCCACAAGTGGTGGCGCCATACGCTCCGGATCACCGCCGCCAATGTCACGGGCAATGAGACGAGCCGACTCAAGGATCAGAGCTTCCTCCATGATCTTCTCAGCATCTGGATTGTTAATATGGACGGAGAGTGAACTAATGCGTTTCTTCTTCTCAGGCACATCCTCGCGCAGTTGAATGGGCTGAAGAGGGGAGGTGACGGTGAAGGTAAGTAAATTAGGAGTAAGATATCAGATACATACCACATAGAGCTCCTCAAGGGCGCCAAGAACTGTGCAGAGTTCCACCTGCGAGAAACGTTTGCTGTTGGGCACAACCAAAAGTGGCGCTTTAAAGCCAGACTGTGAATCATAAAAGAAAATTAGATGATTTGGGTTACGTCCCAAACAGAAACTGATGTCTACCTTGATGGCTCGCTGAAGCGACTGCGCAGCTGCCTTCTGATAGCAGCGGACATCGTCATAGTCGGATAGCTCCTGCACCGGGGAATAGATCACAGGCAGACCGGAATGAGACTTGAAGCAGGAGACGACACTGTCGAAGGCTTTGTCATAGGAGCGATGCTCCTCAAAAACCTCAGCCAGCTCCTTGGGCACAGCGCGATCGATGACACAGAGGACATCGTGGCCGGACTTGGCCAAGATCTTGGACAACGTAACCGTGCAGGGCAATAGCCTTGAAGGGGAACAAAGTGCAAACAAAATTAAATGTACAATTTTTATTATTTATTGCAAATATAGCAAATATATTTCAATCTATTTAATTGCTGCAAGCGAATGTGGCAGCTAATTGAAATGCAATTTAAACACGTCGTCTGGCAACTTGGTTGCGTATTTCAATTAGTTGTCAAGCAATCGAATTGCGAATAAGTTATGCATATATATGGCATATATATTATTATTTATATTTATTTATATATGCAGAACTTTAATTAAACTGAGGCCCACTAAATTAACTCTTCTGTATACTAGAAAACCTTGCTGAATTCATTTTGCTCGCTTCAGAAAAGTGAAGTAATAATGCAAATAAATAAATAATAATGCAAATAATGAAACGATTTTATTTAGCGATGATGTAATAACAAATAACATCAAACGTGTATTTTACGTACGAAAATAATTTGAAGAATTTTAATTTGAGAACTAATGGAAACCACACAAACCAAATAATATTTATACTCTTTAAAATTGCCATAGATATTTTATGAAATATATAAATAATTGATCGCAAATAGTGGAAATGTTTGACATATTTTTTTCTATATAAAATTGAGATAAATACAAAGTAAATCGAGACAAAATAATTTCAATTAAATCTACTTGTTAATTAAAAATACTCAAAAAGTATTTTAGTTATCGGGTTTGCTTTGAATTAGTACAAATTATTATCAGATGTAAATAAATGCTGCTAATAAAGTTATGTCTAGGTTTATACAGTCCTCCCTCCCCTTTCTGGCATTGATAGCTTTACCCGAGAGGCAGATTATGTCAATTTTGAAGTGCAGTAAATAACTTCGATAGCGATAAGCTTTGAATGAGGGCCTATTAAATATGGTTTAACTTTCGTTCAACGACACTTAATCTCAAAAATTAAACAAAGGGAAAGACCGAGATAACTGTCCTTAAATATATATGCTTCTTGATAATACTTACTTCTCGAGTCCCATGTTGAAAGCGTTAAACGGTGGCAAGTACAACTGCAGCGAACGGCAAACGGACAGTCACTGAGAGTTGAAAGACTGATGTATTCCGAAATACTACAATCGAATACTGGAATTGGTGACTGGAAATAACAGAAGCGATAAGGCACACTGATAATGATAGATTTTTCTTTTGTGTTTGTTATTGAGAGGAGCGGCGATTCCGCGTTGGCAACTGCACAAATTGTTGTGTGTCGCATGCAACTCAAACCAGTTGGCTTTTATAGCGAAACTGCGCGCATTAGCTTCCCACGAACTATGAATAATCGTTGGAACGTTTTATAAACTGTGGCTTGCACATGAAAACAATAACAAAAGGCTTCTACTCACGTCGTTTTTTTTACAAGCCACAGTGCACAGAACAAACACACGTTAATCGAATGGCAATTCTCTTGCGAGTCACGTTCACGGCTAGTGTAAAATGAGCGGCTAAGGTGAAAAACAGCTGATGGCCTCAAAATGCCGGTCAGCTGTTTTTTGAACTGACAGCGTTGCCAACCACATTAAAGTCAACTAAAGCGATGAATTTGAAATGTAAATAAGATTTTGCACTTATTCGTTTTTATATTTAATCGAATTAGGTTTTGATTAGAAATCAAGGGACAATTGATAGATATTATTTTTCTTATTAGACTGCCAGCAGATAACTGAATTCCTCGCCGTTTACTTGAAATGCAAACCAAGAAATTAATAGCCAAAATTTAGATTATAAAATGCAAGTTTACATTTAGTGTACAAACTATTATTGTACATTTTATTCACCATTTATATAGTTCTGTACATCTTTAATTAACTGCGGCAACTTGTTGGCATCCAGTGCCAAGAGTTTTCTATAAGGAGTCATAACTGCATCGCCCTCAAGCCAATTGCCAGCCATGCCGGAATCGCATTCGGAGGATACGGAATACTCGAAACTAAATTTGGCTCGCTCGGAGAGCAACTCTTCCTCATCATTGGTATAGTTGTCCTCCGAGGGTTTGCCCTTCTTGGCTTCCTTGCGATAAAACTTGACCAGCAGAAGCAATGTGCCAAAATCGAATTTCATTTTTTTGGCCTTGGCATCATCAATTTCCTGCTGCAAATTCTGTAGCAGCGGCACCGAGATTTGTGCGGGAATATTAATGAAGCGCTCGTTAATCAGAAAGCCAACATGACGCTGCTCCTGATCGAGTAGTTCACGCAGCTGCTGCTGCACCTGCTCCGTGGCATGTTTCCCAGCTCGTTCGAGGAGATAGCTGCGCAGTTGACTTATGCTCGGCTGATCCTTTTTGGCTGTTAGATTCAGCACTGATGTGATGCCAAAAATGGTACCATCTTCAACCATATCGTCATCATCAGTTTCGTCATCTTCTTCGCACTGGCAAATAACGCTGCCCACATAATTTTGAGCTACAAATGAAATCAACTTAAACATAACTAAAGACCGACAGAAATAATTCAATTTTTACCAATGAGCAAATCGGCCATTTGGTTACAGTTGATGTGTGCTCGCAAGAAAAGTCGCTGCAGCAGCTGTGAGATGCCTTGTGCATCCGGATCGACAGGTGCGCGTCCCTCGAAATCAATTTCTACTTCCTGTTGCAATTTATAATAATTTATAAGTAAAAAAACTTTTACTGGTGCATATTTGTGCACATACCTCATTGCCCTTGTACGCATCTGGATGCGATCCATCGTCATCGTCGTCATCATCATCACTGGAGCTTGTTGCCTCGTGGTTTTTATCCACCTCCATTGTGTTTAAATTTTTGCGTTTATTGGACGACATTTTATGTGCTTGCTTTTAATATTTAGTTAAACAGCGGCAAATGACAAACAGCTGTTTGAAACACACACGTGTTGCGCGGCGTTGCCACAGAATGCACAGTTCGACTAGCTCTTGTGAACCGCGGTAGTTTTATTCTTGTTTTGAGCTAATACAAATTATTACTTATAATTAATAATTATTTTATTTTATCATGTTGCCGGCGCTTCAACTTTGCTCAAATGCTCCTCATATTGTTCTTGTGTCAGTAGACTGGCCTTGATATCATCACAATTTTCGATTTTGGGCAACAGTATGGCAAAATAGCCGGCACCCTCGGGAACCGTTTCCAGTTGTTTGCCATCTGCCACTAGAGAAGTGTTCACTTCCACCAACTTCCCCCGTATGCAACTGGGAATTTTGTAGACTTTACCCGTTTCGGTTGTTAATAACGCCAGCGTTGTGTCCGCCTGCAAAATCATGCCGCCCTTTTTCGCTTTACCCTTGACTACATTCTGGCTGCGATCAACATTTCCCACATCATAACTAACCGAGGCAATCCCTTCGGCATAAGCTGGATGTGTGGGCGCCAAACAGATGAGACAAATGCGATTGGAGTGATAGAGCACCTGGTAAGCAGCATCCGATTTGATATAGTAGTAGCGGGTAAAAAACCGATCCACCACACTGGGATATTTCTCCTCGTAGCAATCTGTGATGGGGCTCACAAGCTTGCCACAAATCTCCTGCTCATCGTGTTGAAAGTAGAAGGGTGCAAAGGGATCCTCCTCCGCCGGCGCATCCATGACTTCTTAGTTAGGCTGTTCACCACGCAGCAGTCGCTCCTTGTACTTGGCCTGATTCTCTCGGGCCCTGGCGCGGTTTGCAGCGGATCGAGCAACTCTCTCCGTTTTCAGGCACTTCACGACCTGATCGTCTATCGAATTGCAAACGCCGATAAATTTGGAAAAGGCGTTCTGAGCGAAAAGAAAAACTATTGAACCAGCACTGAGAATACATAATTTTATTTTACCTACATTTTCGTGGCAGGCCTTGAGTTCCTCAATTAGTTTATTGCAGGCTGGTGTGTGCAAATGTGAGGCCAAATCTGTGTGCATCTTCAGTGGCTTAAGCACATATATTTATATTTATTTATTTTGCCAGTCGTTGCTCTTACGCAAATGTGTCTATTGCTAACAGTTCCAGCTGTTATCGATATTCTGGCGATAGATTGATCACTAAACAGCTGTTTCAGAAAAACCATAAAATACTTTTAAGGTATCGGTTATTTTTTGGTATTCAAATTTGAAATGGTTTCCTCTTATGTATATAAATACATATGTCATTTACTTTCAAAGTTGATAGAAAACACAGTGAAATAAGCTTTTATGTTTTTTTTTATTATTATTTATTTATTTGTGTATTTTACCCGCTCTCACAGTTGATTGTTGCATATGTTCTCAGTTTTGTAACAGATATATTATATATATATACATATATACATATATATATATTTATATGAATATCTATTTTATGAACATATTTCGTATCTCTCACATGCCTTTATAGTCATTTTAGAAAAATTGGTTTAACGTCTTCACTGTTTCACTTTTTTGTTACCAAAAAGTCTTATCAACTACTTCATCAAAATAGGGGTTGCCTCAAAAAATAAACTAACTTTGTTTTTGTTTGCTCAAACAATCTGTAAAAACACTGCTAAACTCTCAAAAAAAAAAACATGTGCGCTGTTGCTAACAACTACAATTAGTTAAAAATGGTATTTCTGTATTATGGTGGAAATTTAAAGGTTTAATTTGTTAGATATCGTCTAAAGTTCGCATTTCATTTGCCTCTTGCTATGTTCGCTACGCTCAGTTAAAAATAAATAGCTGATTTACTCTACTAAAACAAAAGACTCAACATTATTATCTCTCTGTTATATAATTCAGTTTTGTGTTTGTGTGTGTGTGTGTTTACGCTCTCATTTGTGCATTAGTTTTCTCTCATAAAGCTCTCAGTTCGGTTATATTATTATAATAAGTATTCAAAATTAAAAATTTTGCAACTCAGATGAAAAATAAATAAAGTTTCCTAAAGGCCCATGTTTGACCTAATATCAAATAACAAAGATGAAGAAAAAAAAAACTCTCCAAAAGCTAAATTTTTGCTCTATTTTGTCTTACGCTGTTGTTGTTGCTGCTGTTGTTTTTGTTGTTGTTGTTTTGCTTTCTTTGTGTTCGTCAGTATGTAACAAATACGTTAACAATAGTTTTGCTCTCATTTGTAGCTCCTGGATGTTTCTTTCGTTCTCTTTCTCTCTTGCTCTCTACTGGTCGTTCTCTCTCTCTTTCTCTCTCTCTCTCTCTCCCTCTCTCTCTCTCCCTCTCTCTCTCTCTCTCTCGCTCTCCAGTTAATTGTCTCTAGACGTATGCCGTGTTCTCTCTATCTATCATTAAAACAAACTAAATGGCAGGCTTTATCCTTCTAAGGAGCCAACACCTCAGCTCGTCTTCTTCGGATCCGTTTGAACGTGTCCAGGACTCGAGACCTGTGCCTGCGCCTGTACCTCAATGCCGGCCAGCGCTGCCTCAGACATTTTCTTGTACTTGCCAGCCAACTCGGGCAACTCGTACGCAATGGCCAAGTCGAGTTTGGTAATTGGACAGCCCCGGAAATAGGTGCAAGTATCTCTGAGTTTCTTGAACTCGTACAGCGGATTCAAACGGAAGAAGTCGCGATACACTTCTGGATCGGGCAAGTCATAACGCGAGATATTTGTCAGCGTTGAGAGACCCTCATAGATGTGATAGTTTTGCGGATGATCAATGATGTCATCAGCGATGCGCTTCTTGTTGCCAAACAGCGTCTTGTGATTGTAGTAAGTGTTCAAATAGCAGTCAACCATCTTGGCATGATTACGCACACGCACCTGCAAAAAATTATAAATAATTAAAAAATTATACATAACTTTGTCAAACTTTGTCTAGCTAAACATTTGTGAAACCCTCTTACAATTTATGAAATATCAATATTAATTTGCACACAGCGTTTAAAATTTGTTCAGAGATCGGAAAAATATTTAACTTTCAGCAACATTTTGCCGCATATCCGTGACAAATGAATTTGAAAAAAAATACAATATTTGATATTTCTTGAAGCTTCTTTTTTTAATTTTTAACGAATTTCCCTAACATTTTAAACACTTCCTTAATCAGAAATGTAAATTAGTTATGAGCTCTTCGAATGCTAATTAGTGCCCTTTTTTTTTAAAAAAAAAGTGTATTTTCAAATATATTTATGAAGTTCTTTAAATGAAACAGAATATTTATATAATTTCCAATAACTGACGAATTTTCAAAACTTTCCAAACTCCCACAGAAATGAATTTTTCAGCTGTGTGTTGATTATTTAGTTGTCAGTTAGACCGTTAAACAGTCAGTCAGTCAGTCATTGATATATATTTTGGATCAGATTAGTTACTCACGGCGAAGCGTCGGGCGCTGGCGATCTTGTGCTCGATACGCTTATCGATGGCTGTGCGAAGATCGCGAAGGAAGGCACGCTCCTGAGCGGCAAGGAGGCGAGCCGGTGCGCCATCCTGATACGGATGCGTCCACAGCGATGTGGTGTACATGAGCGGTGGCTGAGCGGAGGACATCAGTGGTGAGATGTTCCAAATGAGGGCACCCTGAACGCGCAAGAGCTCTTCGGGTTTGACAGTATCTGCCTTGTTCAAAATGATGCGCGTCTGGTATTCGCGACCCTTGAGCTGATCGAGGATGGCCTCGGTCTCTGGGCCGACATCCAACTTGGCTGGGTCGTATACCAGAAAGATGATGTCGGCACGATCGATAAACCACTGGCACGCATCGTTGAAGGGAAAGACGCGAGATACTTGCTTGCGTACCTCGAGTATGCCAGGTATCTCAACGATGTTGACCTGAAAAATACGAGATACAAAAATTACAAATTCATTTGGCATATGCACACATCACATTCAATTTGGCCCATTGTCTTTCTGGCTATTTTCGAGGCATTTAGTTTCGTTAATAACCAAATACTATAAATGCTATTATTCGGGCAATGTGCCAAAAAAAAAATAAAAAAAAATAAAAAAAATTAAAACAATTTCCCAATCCGTCGAGCTGCCCAGCCAAAAGCTATTTGGGAGACAAGTTAATGCACTTAAGAGCTAAGTACATATGTATTTCACAACATGTCATACCTTTTCAAGGATCTTGCTCTTCATCTTCAAGCCACGCAGACGCTCCTCCAAACCCTGACCGAATTTCTGCAGGCCAGCAAATGTATAATCGGCAGCCAGTTGGGTGCCATCCAAAACTTCCGTCTCATTGCCCCACATTAATATGTTGAAGTAGGCCGGAGATGGTTCAGCTCCTAAATTAAAAATATAAACCAATTATATTCAATTATTATTAGCATTTTTCTCTGAGTGTAGCCACATCTCATACTTACCGGTTCTTAGCGAGTTGGGCGTGTATTCATTGTCAGTCAAATAGTTGAGAATGGATGATTTTCCACCCGACCAGGGACCCATGAATAGAATCAATGGCTTTGAGAAGATCTCGGGATCACTGAAATGACGATTGCTCAAGTCACGGTACTTGTACAAAGTCTCCAAAGGCTTGACGGCATTCTCATAGATCTTCTTAATGTCGCGCAAGATAATCTCAGCAACATTATCGGTGGCCTTCTCACGGGCATTGAACTCCTCGTCTAACTGCAGGAGTTCTGAGATATGTTGACGACTGCGACGATTCTCGGGGATTGTACCTTCCTGAATATAGAGTGTACACTTTTATTGATGCCCTTATATCTAATCGGTTTCTAACTTACCCAGAGTAATTCATCTTCTGGCATGGTGTCATCTTCTTCCTCAGCAGCAACAGCTGTTTCCTGAGCCACTTCGGCTTCCTTTTCTTCCTCCGCAGCGGCTACTGGCTCGGGCTCCTCCTCCTTCACTTCTTCCACAATTGGCTCAGGTTCAACTTCTGCCAAAACTGGCTCAGCTTCAACTGCAGCCTCAGCTTCAACTTCAGCCTCAGGTTCCACTTCAGCCTCAGCTTCAACTTCAGCCTCAGCAGTTTCCACCTCCTTGGAAGCTTCCTCCTCAGCGGGGAATTCTTCAGCTGGACTTGCGGGCTCCTCAACTAGTACAACAGGAGCAGCGTCCACCTCACGCTTGCTGCGTTTCTTCACCTCTTCTTCATCAATGTCGAGTTCATGGCTATCATCATGGATATTGGGTATTCCATCGCCATCCATGTCGTTATCATGCACATTCAAGATGCCATCGCCATCCATATCCTCGTCCTTCTCGTTGATCTTGTTATCCCCATCGATGTCGTCGTCCAATGCATTTGGCACACCATCTCCATCGATGTCCATGCTCTGAGGCTCTTCGGAATTGTTTAAGCCATCACCATCGACATCGTGATCTTCATCATTATGGACACCATCGCCATCTATGTCACTGTCCTCTGAAATTTGAGAATCATAATAATATTTTTGACTAATTCTCATTTTTTTTTTTTTTTTTACTCACCATGGTTAAGGGTACCATCTCCATCAATGTCTTCATCCTCTGCTCATTTTGGGATGGAACATTAAAGAGTGTTTAAAGTGCAACAATGAAAGACTTACCATGATTTGCTTTGCCATCGCCATCCAAATCTTCGTCCTTATCATTTGGCAAACCATCGCCATCCAAATCGCTGTCCTCTACAATCGGAAACATATTAAAAATTAATTAGTTTTCCACAATTCATATTTAATTAAGACATAAAATAAATAAATAAAGGAATCGAATTTAATTTAAACAAAAATAGCTTCAAATATTTCATGCGGGGAATTTGAGCATACCGTGATTTAGAGTACCATCTCCATCGATATCATCGTCCTCTGCATGAGAGATTTTTTTTTGTATTGCTTATATTTACGGTATATCTAATTACTCACCGTGATTAGCTTTTCCATCGCCATCCAAGTCCTCGTCCTTTTCGTTTGGCAAACCATCGCCATCCAAATCGTTGTCCTCTGCCCAAATGAAATCCCAATCAAATTATTGATATAAGCATTTATTTTGCACCGCCAAATCCTCACCTTCATTAGGTATTCCATCGCCATCAATGTCATTGTCCTTTTCATTGTGAACACCATCGCCGTCAATGTCGCTGTCATCTTCATTGGGAATACCATCACCATCGATGTCGTCATCCTCATCGTTTGGTACGCCATCACCATCGATGTCATCGTCCTCCTCATTTGGAATACCATCACCATCGATATCATCGTCCTTGTCATTTGGGATGCCATCGCCATCGATGTCGTCGTCATCTTCATTGAGAATGCCATCGCCATCGATGTCGTCATCCTCATCGTTCGGTATGCCATCACCATCGATATCATCGTCCTTCTCATTTGGTATGCCATCGCCATCTATGTCGTCGTCCTGATCATCTGGTATTCCATCGCCGTCAAGGTCGTTGACGCCTTTCGCGTCCTCTGTGGAATCCACATCAGAAATTTCAACAGTTTCTTTTTCATCATCAATCCCACCATCATCATCATCATTATCATCATCATCATCATCCCTACGAGGCTGATCGGATTGCAATTCTCCAGAGCCAATCGTGACACCATCTACAGGTATCACTAGATCATATATACGATCTTCTATATATATATATTTTTTTGTGTCCAACTTACCGGTTTTTAGTTCATTTATTGCCTTTTCAATGTAGGGTCGACATTCTGATTCGCTTGGTCCGACATCGGCATTGGCAAACCCAACTGAAAATCATTAGCAAAATAAATGGGTAAATTACATAAAATTGTTTTATATATATATTTTTAACTATACTTTTTAAATCAATGATAAGCTTTATTACAATAAAAATTACAGTTACTTGGTTTTTACAGTATTTAAAAAGGGGGTTTTTGTTTAGATAATGCGAAGAAAAAACAAAAACCGCCTAAGTCAAAAATTCTTAAGCATTCTTCCTATTTCTATTATGAAAATATAAATCTTAAAATTAGTGTAAAATTGTAGTGTTCAGATATATCACAGGACAATTAATATTTAAAAAAAATTACTTTTCAAAGATAACTTTTCTCTAAGTGTGTTAAATGAATTTTAAAGGATTTAAAATCCATTTATGAAATTTGTATTTACGGCTAAGTCCAGAAAGTTAAATTTTGTTATTTTGTGCTTGACGTTAGCGCCGAGGTCTTTTTATCTTTTCAAACTTGACATTATTTATTGTATATACCAGCGGACACACACACACACACACAAACACACACATACCTATGTACGTACACCATGCAATATGTTCGGCAATTTATGAATTTTATTTTTAAAAGATGAGAATTTAAACACACATTTGCTCTAGTCGCTGAATGTGAATGGATATATAAATATATATATATATATTTTTTGTTGGTCACTCGCCCACTATATTTTACTTTTCCATCCATAGTTGTACTCGCTGTTTAGTGACGTGAGTGCATATATACTATATATCTAAGTAAAATTTACTTTTACATTTAGTGTTTTTTTTTTTTTGGTTTTTTTTTGTGTTCGCCTTTGAGTGACAGGTGTTAGCCTAAGGTCGTCGCTAATTACTTTCTCGATTGCAGACAGCTGCGATAAATCGTGTATAACTATAGATATCGGGGCATGAACAGAAGCTAGATATATAATTGAAGTACAATATGGTTTTTCGATGTGCAATGTAGCTGTCAACAAGTAATTCTCATAATTTATTTCCGTGCATTTATTTTCGTGTATGGGTAGCTATTTAAGTTATTTCACATCTCATTCCTATCCGCATAATATGAATTATTTATACGGTGTGTTTGAATGACCGCTTGCATATTGTGTTTACGTTGCTTGCAACCAATCCTTACGTACATATAAATACACATATATATATATATATTGTATACATAATTTCTCTGTGGTTTGAATTTATTTTCCTTCTTTTTTTTTGCAAGCCAAACAAAATTCACAGAGGAATATAAGTTGTACGGGGCTCTGCGCAGAAACAGATACAGGCTACGAATACAGACTCAGATACAGATACTTGCTCAATACATAAAATAACTTAAAAATTCTAAATTTAAAAATATTACAAACGATGACAACGAAGAGCGACCAAAATCTGCCGAACACAATTTTGAAAAAAGCAAAAAAAGCAACAAAAAAAAAAAAAAAAAAAACACCAACGTGAAGAAAGTGACCAACAAAATTGTATCTGTCTACGTATTTGTGCAGCTGTCAATGTATTTGTATTATCCAACGAGTCTAGGCCAAAATTTAATATGGTATATTCTCAAAGTGTCGCCTCTGACGTTTGCACATACACACACATACGCACTGAGCTCTAGCAAATATTTTTAAATATATGCTTATTTATACATATCTTTTAATTTTTTTTCTTCTCATCTCTCTTTTTGTTATAAAAATTGCATAATGCCTTTGCGCTACGTTGTGATATGCGAGAATATTTATATAGTTTAAGCTGCTTATATAAAAAGAGATCCTTGCGACACACTCACCATTATTGGATACGGCGATTAACGTCAGTCCCAGCAGGAACCAAATTGTTAGTCGCCCCATAATAATCAAATCCACAAATTATCCTTGAGTTTTCCCAGTTTGATTTTAGCACCTTAGCCACGTCATAAATTCTCCTTTTATTCTTTCGAATTTTTCCCGTAATTATTTTTAATTAGGAAAAAATTAATAAATCACTTGATCTCGTATAATCGCATATATATATCCACAATATATGCGCTCGTTTAAATGCACTGCGTGTGAAAGTGTAAAAATTTTAAATGCTACATATTATTTTCTCATATATAAAAATGTATATGCATGTACTAAAGCATGGGCCAAATCATTAGCACAACATATATATATATATAGAAATACTAGAAATATCTAATTAGACCCGTACAAATTTGTTACACTTTTTGTGGGTTTTTAGAATTTTGCACTTGTTCGTATTTTTGTCACTTTGCAGTTCGTTTATTTATTATTAAAAATAATTGAAAATTCGCGATAAACTGATTTAAATACATATATTTTTTTTTTATTTAATTTTTTTTATTTTTTATTGCAAGCCCTTTTCTGCAAAATTTTAACCAACAATCGTCGGCTGGGTAATCCTTAGTGTCCCTTTCGACGATTGTCAGCTAAATAATTTGCTTATTCTTGGCCCGTCGTCTTTGCACGTTGTGTGCGTTTCGTTTTTTGAATTTTAAGCTATATATATATTTTTTTCTGACTATTGGCTAAAAAAGCAAGATAGAACTGTTCTGAAATGTAATGAAATTGTATTATGTGGCGTACACGAGTATACGAGACGATCTCTCCCGGTCCAAAACCAATTCGTAACTCAACATGCATATACCATGAATTTACCTTGTGACCGCGAAAATTATTTCATTTTGATATTTTTGTAGAAAAATGATTTTGTCAAAAGCACTGCGACGAGAAAACTTATCTCTTATTATTTTTTTGCCGATGCTCTCAGAGCGTATGCCACAGAGAGAGAGAGAGAGCAACTAAAAATTTTATTTGGGGAAAATTAAAAAGCCGGAGAAAATTGTGCCGCGTTCTAAATGTTGCAATAAATATAGGTATACTCAAGATAAGGCACTATTTGTAGAACAGGACTTTAGTTTCAATCAAGATCTATGCATGAATTTAAAAGCCACTTATTATTATATTGTAACCATTTTAAGCAAATGTATGCTTAAAATAATTTAATTTATGGTACTTCCTCCAAAGAATTAACACTTTAAAATCGGTTAGATTAAATATTAGAGCAACGTAAAAAGTACGTAAATATAACTCATAAGCCTGTGGATAATCCTTAAATAACCTCAAATTCTCTTATTCTCCAAAGAACTTTGTTTGGAATACTCGTGTTTAATTATAGCCAAAGATTTGCTCATTTTAAATATACACGCAAAACGGTTGATTCAAGAGCAACAATAATAGCATAGAAATTTAGTTTTTGCCTAGCTGGCATATTTACCCCTCGAAGATGTCGGCTACTCGAGCATAGACCATACGTAATTCTCAACAATTTATTTCGTGTCACAAATGATTTAATTTGATGCAATATGCTTTTCTGCTTTTTGCCCGCTCGCTGCGTACCCTCTACATTCAGTTGTAAATATATAAATATATATATATATGTATATATATATACATATAATATTCATGTCGCATTTATCACCGGTCATTAATATGCTTGATTGCATGAACAGCTGATATTTGGTCGGTTGCTTGGCTGTGTGTGTTGCATGTGGTCACAGACAAATGCCACATCATGCTTTGAGACTCTTGAAATTATATATATATTTTATAGAACTGTGACAGGTAACGATCGGTGAATAGGCATTTATATAACATGATGGATGTGCTTTCATTAGGGATCGGTACGTAGGTCATATAAGGTTAATAATTATATTGTGTAAAGGTACAATTTTTGTTGATATTCTGTGCAGATATGTTTGAGTTGAAGTTTTTTTTTTACCTTTTTATGCCCCTAAAAGTATGAAACTTTTTTTTTTTAATTGAATACCCGTTTAAACCGACCTATTGGCAAAAAAAATTTAGTTTTTAACATATTTAAAAATAAAATATTTATTAAATTCAATAAAAAAATAAAGTCTTAATGTAGATTAAATATATTGACAGCAAAAAAAAACTTTTCCTGGAGTCCTTTGACAACTTTCCGTCGCTGAAGCTTAGTGCCTGAATTTCAATGGGGTTTAATATTAGTAAAAATCTGTAATTATCAGATACGTCGAGGATTAATATTGGAGATTGGGGGTATCTCTCTTTGAAATGATAAGTTTGCTCCAAAAGCAACAATATTTTAATCGAAGAACTCATCTTTTAAACTATGGTTTCTATATAATATTGTAATCCTTTTTAGTCTGCTCATTAATTGCTTAGTTTTATGTGTCTGTATTTTTTTTTATTGCTTTCGTGTGGCGAAAGTAAATCTTATTTTACTTTATGATTTGTCAAAAGTAATAAATTATAAATACTTGAAAGCTAAAACATTATCACTCACTCTCAGTGAGCACGCTAAAAATAGTATATTAATAAATAGGTATTCAAATATCTGTGTAAAAAATGGCATGGCACATCCATTGATCTAGTGGGCCTCATTTTCACGCGTTTTTTTCTTAATCCGGGTGCAATAATACCGATCGCTATTCTCAATCCAATCGCAAACATTGAGAATTGTATGAAAAGCTGTGCCCTCTTTGCACTCAAATTCCACAGGTTTGTCATGAACGCAGCGCAAATACTAAAAAGGTAAAAGAATAGAAAGTTTTTTAAAATATGTAAAAATAAAGTTTGATTTCTATCTTACCTTGCGGCAGTCCGGATGCGGCACATAGTCACGATTGGTGCAATCAACTTCGCTGAGATCAAATGCAATTCCTGGCATTGCGGATGGCTCGGGATCTACAATTGTCTCTGGTTCGTCGGTGATCTCGGGAGCAGTTGTTGTTGTTGTCGTTGTTGTTGTTGTAGTTCTTGGAGTTGTTGTCTTCTTAGGCTTTTTGGGTTTCTAGAAAATTATGGAAAATTTTAGATAGCGAGTCACATTTAAACACTTTTTTTACTCGCACAAAACTGATTTAAAATTCTTAAAGCATTTTTACAAATCTTAAAATGATACTACTAATATTTCAGATAAAAAATTAAAAACATTTCGATATTTAAGAAAATTAAGAACAATTTTAAATTATTTTTTTGAGTGTATTTGCTCACCTTTGTAGTGGATTTCTTTGTGGTGCTGCTTGCAGTTGGCAATGGCGCTGACGTTGGTCTTGGCGTCGTTTGCGGTTTGCGCGTCGACGTCGTTGGTAGCTGTGGCGCGATGCTGCCTGCCTCATCGGGATTGGGTGGTGTGGCGGGTGGCTTGGCCCATTCGGGCTGCAAATTCGTAATTTAGCATTCACTCACTCAACTGGCACTGTGTCAACTTACCCGTGGCGTTGTCTCACGCGTCGGCTCTGGCACCCGGTATTGCTGCATATTGTTGTACAGTATCTGCATTAGGCCATTCTTTTGGCCACACATACCATGAAAGTCATCCATGTCAATTGCCCAGGTCATGGCGCCCGCGTAGCCCTTCTCCTTGATGAAGTCCATTTTGAGCTGCACCGAAGCCTCGTTCTCGTAGCCCACCCACTGGGTGTCCTTGTAGGTGTACGGCACCATACCCTCCTCATCCCACTCAACAGTCCAGCCCTTGGATTTGTCCATCACCTCCGTGCATATCTCATAGTAGGCCAAGAAACCACTTGCATTCGTATAGGGTCCTGGCGCACCACCACCCGCCTCCTTGTTGATATACGTGCCCATGTTGTAGTTCTTGTTGGAGTTGCTCAGCGTAAAGGTGCGTCCATAGAATGGAACACCCACCACCAATTTGTTGGCCGGACAACCCATCTCCTCCCACAGCGCTAAGCCGTCATTCTAAATGATATGAATACCAATTAGCTTGCCAAGCAACTCGTAAGCTCTCTCTCTCGCTCTCTCTCTCTCTCTTATTGTCTCTTGCTCTGTCTCTCTCTCTCTCTCTGCTATACACTTACCACATTGAGGCGCTCGTAGGCATATTGATCATGTTTGCGCTTATATAGCGGACTATGCACATCTGCAAAACCAGCCCAGTTGCCGCGCAGATCATAAGTCATCGCGTGTATGGCATCCAGCTGTCTATATATAATATATGTTAATTGATAACAAGTTATTTTTTAAAAGTATAAATAAATTCATAGTTATAAATAAAGTTACATCAAATTCATAGCTCACATCAGGTGTGCTTCAAGCGCAATTCTTATCAAAAGTAAACAGCAATAAAATCTTGCTGATTTTCTATATGAGTCATAAATTCAGCCGATTTTGATATTTTAGTTTGCAAATTGATATGAGTCTAGTTGGATGGTTTAGAAAACTAGAAAATAAAGATTAGTTCCAAGTCTAGAAATTACCTTCAAACTATTTAAACTGACTTATTTTAATCAATATCTGATTTTTAATCTTATTACCATTTCGAAGCTGACTTTCAGTCTGGGTCCAAGTCTGTATTAAACTGGTTTTATTTACTCACTCGCACAACTCTGGCACATGATAGCCTTCCTGCAGTCTAAACTTGGCCACTGGCACCGCCATTGTGATTTCCCAGCCGCGTCCCTCGCGATCAAAAGCGCGACGCAATTCTTGGACAAAGTAGAGGAATTTATCCTTGTCGCCAAAGCTGCCGCCACGATCCGTCGCACCCGGATACTCCCAGTCGAGATCGAAGCCATCAAAGTCGTACTTCTTCATGAACTGCACCACGCTGCGTATGAAACTCTGTCGACGTTCGCGCACTGCCGACATTTGCGAATACTTCGAACCACCCTCGGCCCAACCGCCAACTGCGATTTGCAGCTTGAGCTTGGGATGCGTTTGGCGCAGTTGCGTGAATTTTTTGAACCCGTCCTGATTCACATCCAGCTCCTCATCAATGACCAAAACATCCCAGCTCTTGTCATTCAATCCAATGAAGGAGTAAACGAGATGCGTACACAGATCAGCGGGCACATCTTCCAGACCATAGCGTCCAATGCCCGGACGATAAACAGCCCAGTTGCTAAAGTAGCAAACAATCCTTGCAGGCTGCTCATTGCCCAAGATTAGGGTAGAAGCGCCCAGCAGCAACAGCAATGGCAGCAACATATCCACTGGGAATTGAACAATGCAATCAAATAATGAATTTAAAAAAAATGAATAGTTTACAACTTTTTTATCAATTAAAATTATTACAAAAAATCACAAAACAAAAAAAATATTTATATATTTTATTTTTAGTTATAGATACTTCCAATATTTATTTTATATACATTTTTTTTTTGCTTGGAAATGGAAAAATTCATAGTATGAATTTTTTATTTATAAGCAATTAGGCATTTCACAAAAATAATGTTTTTTTTTTTAAACTATATTCTATTAAAAATATATGTATTTTTTAGTTACACCAATAAGTGTAAATATATTGCTATCTGAGAGTTTGTACAGAAATTATAATAAATATTTAAATATTCCAATTGCGTGCTTTCTCTTGAGCAGTAGATAAAATGAGTTGTAATTTGAATTTTTTCTCTCTCTTCGGCTTTAATATTTAAAACAATGCGGTTCTTAAAAAGGTGGTAACAATGTTTTTTACATGTTTTTCTAGATCCATGCGACACGCATACATAAACTAATTTTCAAGCATTACGTAAACAAAAAAACATTTTGGATGCACTTGAGACTTTTTGGGTTTGCTAAGGTTATGTGTCCATAATGCAGCATATTGGGTGTATGTACCAAAGTCTACTATTTGTTGAGTTCATTAACCGTTTTGTATTTTACACTTGCTTAATATGCACGGCGAGGCTTACCCATTTCTTAGTGCCTTTAAAAAAAACACACACAAACGCGGCACACTCGATGCGAGCAAGCGAATTGGAGCTGGATACGAATTCAACGACCGACGACCGACGACAGACGACAACTGGAGGCGACGCTCGTTTGGCGTCAAATGACAGTCAAAGTCTCGGACTGGGTTTCTTTTATAGTGGTGGAAGGCGTTGTGGTCCGGTTCTTGGTACGCGCCTCTTTGTTCCTGGCCAAGTGCGTGAGACGCGCAGATTTCTTATTGTTGTTATTGTTGTTGCTATTGTTGTTGTTGTTGTCGTTGTTGTTGTTGTTTTGTTTTGGCTTCTGTGCTCAATTCCAGATCTGTCGACTTTCTTTCGTTTTTTATGTGCATATTTTTTGGTTTTTGTTTTGCATTCGCGTTTTTTATGTTCCCGCCATCAAAGTGATATTGTTTATGTTCTAGTTAAAAGCATGCATAAAAAACCCGTTTTAAGCACAACTTCCGTTGCTCAATCCTGGCATTCGAAAGTGCGTACAACTAAAACGAACAAAGGGAATTCGATGGCCTCCTTGCAGCCTCCTTGCAGCCCCCTTGCAGCCCCCTTCTCAGCCTCCTTCTCAGCCTCTCTGTAAATAACTTATGGAACAGATAACTCGGCCAAGATAACGTTTTTAATGCAGCTTAAATACATTGGATGGGCACTCCAAAAAATGGAGTAAAAATTAAAAAAAAAAATTACAAAAAAATATGGCATTAAAAAAAAGTGGTAAGTTTTCTATAATCAAAAAAAATTGAATAATTATATGTATAGTTTAAAGGAAATTATTTGTTCTTTTTGAATTTATGTAAATAATTTTTATCGTTTTTATTCTTTTTGTATATAGATAATTGTTTGCTTATAGCAAAATTTAATAATGGACAGTGAAAAATGTAATTTTTTCGAGTGTAAAGTTAAACGTTAAAACTATTTCAATCGCGAGCGGAACGTAAGTCAATTAAGAGTGGCTCCTCTGTGGTTGTTGTTGTTGATGTTGATGTTGATGTTGATGTTGTTGTTGTTGTTGTTGTTACAGGTGTTGTTATTATTACTGTTGTTTTTGTTGGTGTTCTTGGTGTTGTTGATGGTGCAGCATCGGGCGTAGGCAGCCAGTCTAAAAGAAAAGTAAAATAATTTATCATCTCAACTTTATCAAAACAAAGCACTTTAGCTCACTTGGAAAGGGAGGCAGTGGTGGGCCAATGGGCACATCTATATGGTGTCCACAGCCGTAGCCATGGGGCCGCCAATTTTCGAAGTCAGAGCCAAAGAAGGGTGGATGATTGCTGTGATGCGAATGCCGCCCGTAGTGTCCATGGGAATGCCTACCGGAATGTCCATGTGAATGATGGTGAGAATTCCCACTCACATCCCCATATCCCCAGTTAGACTCGTGTACCTCCACGCCTGGAACTCCATGGGGGTGTCCGTGCCAATGATCAACATGATAGCGACGATGGCGCTTCACTGCAGCAGACCGGCCAACTTGCTCTGATTCATCGAGCCGTAAATCCGGAGTTATATGACTGCAAGTAGTTAAAGCATTTAGCACTGTTTGGTTTATTTCTGTGGACACAAATACGAACTCATTCTCCAAAGTGGGTGCAGCTAGAAGCAGCAATCCCTGCAGGCTAATCACAGCCAGCAGCGTCAACTGTGTGTGTGCGTGCGTGTGTGTGTGTGTGTGTTTGATGTATGCGAGTGTAGATAGAGAAGTGAGAAATGTACTAAAGTTCATTCGGTAAACAAAGATATATATATATATATCTAACACTTTGAGAACTTACAATCATTGTGTTGCCTCCTGTGGACATTATTTTAATATTTAAATGTTGGAACTAAACTTCACACCTCGACCACAAAATGCCAAGTGAAGTTAAGTTAAACTGCGATTCAGTTAATTCCGCACATTTAATGCAGTCAACTGGGTTTTTTTGTATTTTTGAAATATGAATCGTTCACTCAGAGTTTGAGTGGTTTTTATGCGCATCATCATCGGGCAACGATAATTTAAATAGATATAAGCCAATCAGGTTTAATGTGGTATCAGGTTTTTGTCACATATGTATTATCCATACTTGTTATATACTCATATATATGTATACTCGTATATATGTAACTTAATATTTATCTTCATTAACGTATTATTATTTATAAACTGCTGGAGTAGAATTTTGAATTGTTTTCACTCTCACTGAAACAACGTTAAATTGTTTTCTAAATTATAGAAATCTGTAAAAAAAAATAAAAACACCTATCAAAAATTAATCTGTTCTTAAGATTCAAATTTATAATTTTAATTGAATTTTGGATTTATGCGTTTCATGCCTTTTCTGTTAACATGGTCACGATTATGGTAATCGAATAGAAGAATTTGATAACGCTGCTTTTTAGAAAGTTATTGAATGCTCCACATTTTGCATACAGCTTAACTTGACGACACATTCTCCTCCAGCCTCCGCAATCCCCGTTGGTCTGCTTAGCCAATTTGCTTCAACGCCCACACACACACACACACAAATTTAGCAGCGTGTGTATTGTTGCGACTGTTTGTCATGCCAAAATCGCTGTGATTCTCATTATGCTCTATTTTGCTCAATACCCCTTAACAATCAAATGGATAAAAAAAATGAACGGGTGTGTTACGCTTATATAAATATATATATATATGCAAAAGTGGAGGGCGTGTCAGACAGAAAACAATTGAGTTGATTGAGCAAAATTTAAATATTAAGTCGAACTAAATATTAGTTGGCATCAGCGGGTCAATAACATGAACTAAAAACTAGCAGGAAATGCTCAAAACCGGATAAACTATTTTTTAAAATCCTCGTTGTTTCATTAGCTGCAACTGTTGTGAATACAAATGCAGTGCAAAAGAAAATCAGTTTTAAAGGTCAACTTACAACAAAATGCCTATGATAAAAACAATGGCAATTTGTTGTCATAATATAAGTTCATAAAATATGCATAATTTCTTTTAAAATAAATTTATTTCCTAGTTCGAAAAAGTACAGCAAATATCAGATTTCAAATGATACACATATAAATTATATATAAAGAGTATCTCTTAGTCGATTACATTTCGCTCACTTGTTGCTCGATGGGCTTGTCATTATTGCGTTGTTCTGTTATTGTTGTTTTTGTTATTGTTATTGTTGTTGTTATTGTTATTGTTATTGTTGTCTTTTCAGTGGCGCACGTCTCAACCGGCCAGCCAGCCAGCCAGCCAGCCTTTTGTGTGGTTCATTATGATTCATGCGAGGCGCTTGGTTTGTCATCGCTGCTCGTCTCTATTTTTAATAGAGTCCACATTGATCTTGAAATTTAGCTGGCAATTGACGCAAAATATTGTGATAACTGCTGCCCAGTTAAATGGTCATTCAAACCGAGACTTTTCCTGTTCCGTCCCGCTGTTGTTAACAATAACCTTCAGTTGTAATCGTGTGCAATAAATAATATATAAAATGCTGAATATGTTTTGAATTTTCAACTATATTCTTTATTGATAACATTTATCTCGTCTTTCGCAGTTTTTTTTTTTCATTTTTTGTGTGTATGTTTTTTTTTTCTTTCGTTTAAACATTTTTCATATAATGTCATATGTATATATGTAGGTGTTTATATATATATATATATATATATATATATATATATATATATAAGTATTTATGCAATAAATATTTTGTGTGATCATGTTTTGCAATATTTGTGGGGAATATGCGTGCGAATAAAAGCCAGAACTAGCATATCAATTGACTTGGCTCGAACTAAGGTCAAATATGTTTAAGCAACATTTACATATGTTCACATATAGCACCGCGAAATGTACAAATTATTTTTTTTTTTTTATGATATAATATAATATAATAGAATGTAATCATAATTATCAAATAAAATTAGATGTATTTATGTGAATATCAAGAAGTTGGCGCAAATGAATGTACTAAAGAACTTAGCATTAAATAATAAACTTAAAACTTGTAACAAAATTAAAAATTAAGAATATCAAATTAACTTAAAATAGTTTTGTACAATTTGCTTTATCTTTTTATGTATATGTATATATATATTTATTTTTTTTTATATATATTTAACAATTTATCGTTGTGTGTTTACTATATGCATATATTTTTACGATATTTATGTATTTGTGTAGTAAATTGTGAGTTTTCTTTTCTTTTTTTTTATAATAACTTTTAAAGTTATACAGACATTAACATTGAATTGTATTTGCGTATAATAGTTTTTCATTGACTTTGCATTGTTTAAAAACATTTATAATTCTTTCTTTGTAATTTTACTCTCCTCTCTTTTTGCGTGCTTTTGATAATTGCCTGGCTAATTGACCTACATTTAAATAATTGATTATATTTATAGTTATTTAGCTGATTCAAACGCGTGGGTAAACTAAAATTAATATATGCATATCCGTACTTTTAGTTAAATGTAGGGTTTCATCTTCTCTTTTTCTTTTTTTTACTTAATCCGTCTTTAATACAATTTAATTATATTAAGATTTAAATTGTGTTGTGTTGTGATAGGTACGTATTGAAATATTGCCAAGGTTGTGAAAATGCCCTAATTTGAGCTGTCCCTTTTTTTTTAATTGGGTATTGACTATTTTTTTTATTCATGTTTTTATGTTAGTTCCTAACTACCGTTATGGTGCCCTTTTGTTGTTGTTGTTGTTGTTGCTTTTGATTTGTGATCTTAAAAACTTGTTCATATCAAATGCAATAATTGGCTTCAAAATTTGTATTTGAAATATTGTTGTTGTTGTTGTGGTTTTTTTTTGGGGAAAAATGCGCTACTCTTCAAAAGTCCGTTTTGTAAAAGTCTTTAGAGTTATTGTTATTAGTTACCAACACATAATACATAATAAGTTGGCTCAAAATTTCTGTAATAATTTAAGTTATTTGTTCAAGAGCCCAGCACTGGAACGTTTTCACGATTTATTATACAACAAGTATTGATGCGTCGTAGTTGGAATTGGAGTTAGTATATGTCTATATAGACCGATATGATTGGACTATAATACCAAGCGACGACAGTCAATAAACTGCTCTACCTACTACCAATGTCTTCTTCTTCTTCGTCTTCGTCTTCTTCGTCTTCAGAGATTGTTGCTTTAACATTTGATGTAATTGCCATCGTTTATAATGATTATTAACACGCTTATTGATATGTTGCATCTTTATGTAGTATATATATATATGTATATATTTATATATGTGTTGTATCTTTATGTAATATATATGTATATATGTATATATATATATATATTATAGGCATATGTATACGTGAGTATGTAAGCATTAACAGTTTTTCTTTTTAAATTTTATTTTTCGCATTCCTAAAAATTCGTTAATTAATATATTGTTTTTTGATATCTTTAAAATGCTCTTGCTTATCAGTCACTTAACAATTGATACGATATTCGATTTAAATTTCGATATTAAATTGTTGTTAGCAAAGTTTCTCTAGTTTGATTTTCGAAGATAAATGCAGCTGTTATTGTGCTTATTATTTTTTTTTTTTTAGTGTATAATCGCTTTTTTTTCGGTGTAGTTAGTTATTTGCCAAACGCTTAACTGTAAAAATTATCGCGTTGCTGGTATAACGGCAGTGGTTCACTTGGCGATTCCGAGCGGCGTTCCTCATCGCTGCCCTGGCCCGATTTCCCATTGGCCGCCTTCGACATGGCTTTCTCTGTGGGTTAACAGAAACACAAAACAAAAAAAAATTGTAATTAGTACGAGTTCTTAGCTGAAAGGTGTAGGCCAAGAACCTTCCCAAGCGTGCTGTAAAAGTTGAAGGAAAAAAATTCCGTAGTTTGGAAACCATTTTGCAAGTTTGAATAAATACATAAATATATATGTTTTGTATATATATATATATAAATTGGTTGGTATAGGGTTTTTTTTTTTTTTTGTATGTTGTTAGTGTTGTTCTGCCTTTCTTGTTGTTGCTTTTTTTGTTGTTGTTGTTGTTGTTATTGTTGAGCTTATACTTACTCGTCTTTAGAGCGATTCTGCGCATTTTTTGACTTTTGTGTTTTATTATTTTTTTTTGTTTTACGCAGTTTTTACAAGTGCACAAATTTTGTTAAGACATTAAGCATTGGCAAATTTCGCATTTAACTGTCAAATTTACTGCTCTTATACGTTAATTACTATCGCAAGCTAATATTTGCATTTTAATTACCCATCAATAATTCAATTACAGCTACACAAATTTTATTAAGTTTTTAAATTTTACTAAGTTTTACTGTTTTTACCCCAAAATGTAACGTAGATCCTGAACTAATTGCTTAATTACTTTTTTGATCTAACTTCTGAAGTTAGTTTTTAAAAGGAATATACCTTAATGGTCTTCTCAATAAAAACATGACAAATCTTTAAATAAATGTAGTCTTTTATTATAGCTGCCCAACTATAAAAATTCTCTAAATTCTCTGAGAATCAAAATTTGTTTGTTGAAATTATTTATTTTTCTTAATCTCTCTCTTACTCAATGTCTTTTTAATTAATAGTTTTCCCAATAGAAATTGCACTACAAATGTGTCATTTAAATATTTATTTCGGTGCTATCATTTTTTTTTTTAACAAAAATACAAAAAAATTAATATGGTGTTCAGTTTGCTGCATTTTTTTTTTTTTTAGTGTTGGGTTTGTGTGTTGGGTTTTTAGTTTGTTGGTGTTTATTTTAGGCTAATTCTACAAGCGCGTGCGTGTTGATTAGTTTAGGCCAATTCAAAGCTAAGAAACTAAGCAAAGTTTTTCGAAATTCAGCTGATTATAAAAGTAACAACAAGTCACATATAAAAAAATATATATTTTATTATTTACGAGTATAATTGTGATAAATGTGTACAAACCTTGACTTACGCATTTTGTATAACTGTTGTTTAACTTTTGTGCTTGTTGTAGTTGTTGTTGTTGTTGGTTGTACTTGTTGTTGTAGTTGTTGCAATTGCTTTTGTTGTTGTTGTTGTTGTCGTTTAGTATTTTGTGATTGCATTGAACTGATTTTATTTTTTTTTTTTTGTTTTTTCTTTTTCTTTTTCTGTGAGCTTAGCATGCGATAATCTCAACGTCGCGTGAGTTCTTGCTGTGCTATTGTTGTTGTTGTTGTTGTTGTTGTTTTTTGTTGTGGTTGTATGTAGTATGTACTTGTTGTTGTTGTTGTTGTTGTTGTAGTTGCTTTTGTTCTTATTGTGTAGTTTTAGGTGTAGCATATGCATATGTAATAGTTGTTTACATAACATATAACGAACCTAGTCAACATTTCGTGGCCCATTTTGCAATTCAAAAGTGAACGAATAAAATGCCAAAAACAAACATAACACAAAATGTGAACAATAAATTAACAAAAAAACATAAACGACACGACAAGCTAAGTTTGAGTTAGTTTTGACTAGTGGGATTGCCTAAAAGTATGCAAAAAAGAAAAAACAAATAAAAAATATAAATTAAAATTATAAAAAATATAAAATATAAATTTATTGTAATAATATAAGACACAAACAATCAGTAAATTGTATATAACAAATATTGTCAACATGAATTGTAATATCTTTAACAATAACTTTAATACACGGCGTATGCGTAATATTTGATAATATTTCATATGAAACAGGTGCTATATGCATGATGAGGGTTATGTGTGGGTCTTCAATGTTCAATATGTCTGGGAGTGTTAAATTGACTGTGGAAACTGTGTGTGTTGCAAGTGTGATTTTTGGGCGTGTGTGAGTGGTAATTTTAAATGAATTTCGAAGGCCTTTCGTGATGAGCTCGCAAATGAGATGACAATGAGCGGATGGGGGTTTCTGAATAATAGGGCAAACAACACCTTTTGAGATGCTATGCATATGATATGTATTCATTAATCGTCTAGAAAATTAGAAAAAGTTGAGAGAGAATATATAGATATATATAGATTAGAAGAGCATAGAGACAGTTTCGAATGAGGGGATCACAGTCTTATGTATCTCGCTGATATGATTTAAATACACTGAATAAACTCTTAGATAGACATACAAACATATACATATATATAGAAATATACATATAGATACATATATAGATATATATAAAGATATTTGTGTGATGTGAACAGAAAAATGGATTTTATTTATTAGTAATAAACATAAACAAGGAACAAAAACTCAACTTGCAAGCGTTTTGCATACAATCCGAATACTTAACAAAAATATATATATTTTGGACATCGATTCGAACTTAAATCAAATATATATAAATATATATTCAAATAAGGGTAGAACAAAGAAGTTAACATATTTAATTAACATACCTGCAACAATTTTGCTGACTTGCATGACTTGTTGGGCCAAAATCTGATTGAGCTGCAACAAATGTTCCCGTTGCTTCTTCTCCGCTGTAATTTTGCTCGCTGGCAGATTCTCATTCTCCTGCAAAGATTCCATTTATATATATATTAGATTTCTATATATTTTATATATATATTTATTTATCAACTTCTTACATTGCTGCTTATGGGCGCTTCAGCTAGCATTTTCTTAATGGATTCAACCTTCTCCTGGCGACGCTTCTTCTCCTCTGGCGACAATTCGGGCGTCTATTGGATTTTTGAAAAAATCATAAATAAATAAAATTTTATATATATATATATATATATATATAGTATTCCACCTACTGTTTCTGGTATGTAACGCTCGGGTATGACTATTTTATTGGGCGCCAATAGTAAATTATCAATGGTATTCTCCGAGATCTTCTCACCCTGACCCAAAGCGGAGCGCACCACATCTGGCGCATTTATGCGTGGACGCAACGCCACCTCCATGTCCAGATCATCTCGTGCACGCCAATTGGTGTTCTGCAACAGATAATATAAATATCTAAATATCTTTTCCGAAATTAAGAAAAAATTTAAAATAAAATTCAACATTTAAATTTTGAAAATTAGGAAAAAAAATTTGGGTTTTCCCGCTTTATCATAAAATGGTTGCTTACATTGCGATTCATGTCATTCTCAGCCTGCACCTTCTCCATAGCCTTCTGGTTGACATTGTTGGGTGCCGTATAGTGGCGTCGCTTCTCTCGCGGCACAGCGCGTCGATGCTTGTGATGCGGCGGTGGGACACGCTCCACAATCTTTTCAGTATCCTCCGAGGCGGAGCCGGCGGACATTTCATTGATGATCTGACGTGCAGCGACACTTTGGAACACTGGCTCCGGGCTAATGTCCGTCAAGCTCTTGTTCAGGCTCTGCAGCGAGTCTGTCTTGGTGCGCAGAGCCACTCTGGCGCTGTCCCGCGTAGGATGTGCCTGCTGCTGCAGCTGCTTGGCAAAATACGCATTGGCCAACGGGTTCAGATGCTCCCGTTGCTCCCGCTGCTGCTGTTGATGATGATGGTGGTGATGGTGGCCATTGCTTTGTGGTGCTGGCGGTGGCGGTGCCAGATGTTCCTCATAATTGCTATTGCGATCAAAGTCGTTGATGCCATTAAAATGGTGTCCATTCTGCTTGCCATTCAGATGCCTGCTGTGCCTGAGCTTGGGGGGTTCACTGTAGTTGCGCGGCAGCGACTTGGAACGACTGTGATGGCCATTGGTCATTGGCTCCTCCATGCTTTGAGCGTATTGCTGCTGCTGTTGCTGCTGCTGTTGAGCATATTGCTCCTCCTCCAGCACCTGATCCAGATTCTGGATGGAGTTGCTCAATCCACGCTCGCTGCGATCACGATGACGACGCTCCGATTCGCGCTTGACAATGCGCACCGTTTTGATCTCCTGCTTCTCCAGATTGCTCAGATTGGCAAAGGGATTGCTGTCCAGAAAACCATCGCTATCGACGCCACTCATCTCCAGCGCATCGCTGCTGCCATTATAGCGATTGTAGTCACCCAACTTGGCCGAGCTATTGGTGTCCACATAGAGTGGTGTGGACAGATTCAAAGTGGAATCATTCAAATGCTGTTGACTGCCATTGTGCATCATATTGGCATCCAGATCGGTCTCTGTCCAGCTGGTTGAGTTGCTGCGTTTCTTCAGACTGCCATTTGAGGTGCCACCACCGCCGCCGCCGTTAGTTGGACTCAATTCCTTGTTGCCAATCTCCTGATACAAACGCGTCGAGTTCTCAGTCAACTGACGCACGGCGGAGCTGAGATCATGCCTCTGCCTCTGCATATCCCCAACCAGCGACTGAACCCGCTCCAACTCCGACTGGAGCACAGCAGCTGTCTGATTGCCATTAAACTGCGAGGCATCATTGCTGACGCCATTGCTCCGAGCTGCCTGCACCTTCTGGCGGAGTGTCAACAATTCCTGCTCCAAGCGCGCATTGCCTGCCACAGTCTGCTCCAGTTTCTATGAGGGATTACAAGACAAATTAGTTCAATATGTTCCATGTGTTATTTGTGGCACATGCAGCAATTGCAGCAGTTACAATTGTTTGAGGCGGACTGTAGAAGTCTTTTGCATTCTGAACTATTAAATTGAAATTTGATTTTTCCTACATAAAAAATGGAAAATATTTGGAAAATCCTTTTAAAACGAGTTATTAGGATTTTTTTGGAATCAGTTGTGTAAATCAAGTGTCAAAAATCGATACTTAATTTGCAAAAATTGTGGTTTTTGTATAGAGTTGAGATATAAAATGAATTTTTATTTTTATTTTTAGAAAGATTTGATTTTTTGATTTCGAATTTACATTAATAGCTTTAAGTAAATTTATAAAAAAATATTTTTAAAGGGCTGTCAAGGAAAATAAATAAATTTGGAATCGTCTTTAAATGAGAGAACTCTACTGAAGACATGGCTAAAATAGATCTCATGACTCCTAAAAGCTAAAAATCTCTTCATAAAATTCTAAGTTATGTGAAATCAATTGGCTAATAGAAAAAAAAGCAGTTAGTTACATAATTGTTTGTTGTGTTTCTCATTAGTGGCAAAAGCGACATGCGAAGCTTAAAGCAGACAAAAATATATATATATATATATATATATATATATATATATATATTTATATATTATTATTTTGATCCCATAGCTGACAGAAATAATGCAAAAAACTTCTACTAGGCACCTGGGCTACCTTTGAGTTCTCCGCCAGCAGCTGATGGACACGCGACAATTCGCGCTCCAAAATGTGCTGCTGCTTCTTGGCCGCCTCCAGAGCCATGGGCGTGGCATTGTTGTCATGTATGCGCGCCCTCAAACCACCCAAGGCACGCTCCAGATCCTCTTTATCCCGCTGCAAACTCTGCAATATGCCCGACTCCTCCTGCAGCAGCTGATCCAGCTGATAGAGCTCGTGCACCTTGGCCTAGAAAAACAGGAAAATATATAGATTACAAATGGAAATTGGGATTATTAGAAGATGCTAAGCCGGTCTAGCGTTGAACCCAGTTCAGTACAAAATTTGCCATTTAATTAAACATTCGAAATAAATCTCAGCCAGAATCGAACTCCTGTTTAAACATAGATTTTACCAACTAATCTAAAATCTTGCTTTGACCTCAAAAGATAGTTTCCTTACCTGCAACTCTGCCTGATTGGGACTCAAACGTTCCCATTGCTTTTCCTCCTCCAGCAGCATTTGACGCTCCTGCATGCGCTGATTGAACTCCAATCGATCCAATGTCGCTGGCTGTGCACGTCCATTGGCATCGTTGCGATACAGCGAACCCAGCTTGACCATGTTATCCACCAGATTGACCAGTGGCTTACTCTTCTCATACTGCCGCTCCAAGTCCAGCAAATGTTGCTTTAGATAATCCAAGCGCTGAATGCTCTCCGCACGCGTAAGTCCCTCAGCACCTCGCAGGCGATTCTATAGAGGATTACGTGAAAGGAATAAGTTTAAAAATGCAAAGAAGAGATGCTTATGATAAACAGATATAGTTAAGATTACAGATAAATATTTTTTAGTTACAAAACCAACACCAGTATAATTTTTTTTTTTTATATTTGTTTAGTCAACAACCAGCACCAATTGCAAAGAGTTCACAATTGTTAAGCACCTGGACATTGTGAATATCGCTGCAGCATTGCTCGATGGCTCTGGCCGTTTGGCTGCTCTGTCGCCTCAATTGGATTAGCAGCAACACCAGCTCCTCGTGGGTACGACTCAATAAATCGCCAGCCGATACGTCCAGATTCTAAAGTGTTATTAAATCAATCAATCAATCAATCATGATGTATAACGATGCTGCTGCCAAAGCGTACCAGATTTATTCAATAATGTTGATTTTAAATTTTATACCAAACTTCCACTTCTGTGGGTAGATTTATCAAATTAAGCTGATCCGTTGAAAATTGAAATTGTTGTTTGTAAAACTCGAATTTACATTTTTTCCTCAATGTGGTTTAAAGTTATAAAAAAAAAGTAGGGGAACAATTTTTTTTGTAGATTTCTGTAAAATGTTGTTAAGCTAAAGGATTATTTTTTGGAATTATTTTATTACTGTTCCTCACTAACTTATTTTTACAAATCGGAGTAAAATGATTAAATATTAATCCAATTGTAAAGAGAAAATATTATTTGAACTGCTGCGAGAATATTTAAACTTTTTCTTCTACAAATCCAATTGCTAAGATGATAACTAAACCAAAGAGTTTTTTTTAAAACAGTTTTTTATAAAATGTTTGAGCTTTACCCCCCCCCCCCCTCGCATTTGCAACCCCCACTTACCCTTATCTGTGAGCTGGTCTCCCGCTCCAACATATCAATTTCAGCTCGGCTGCCAACGCGACGCATTCCAAATTGCATTTGTTGCAGTTGCAACTGTTGCTGTTGCAGTTGCAACTGTTGCTGCTGTGGCGTGGAAGTCGCCATTTGACCTGAGCGATCGTATTGGCCACGTTCCGGGAGCACTGTGGCCTTGGCATATTTGGCTTGGTTCGCATTGCCATAGTAAGGATCATAGTGGGCGAAAGCCGAGGCCGACTCCTGATGCTGGGCATCTGAGGGATCCGGTTTAACAGTTAGATTACCCTTGGGCAAATTGTTCACATTGCGCACCGATATCGAGGCTGTAAAATGAGATTCAAGTTTAGTTGTGGGCGTGGCAAACACGGCGGTTCGCTGGTTGAGGAGAGGGGACATGTAATTATAATGCGTGCGCGAAATAATTAGAGAAAAGCATATTAAATAAATAGTTAAGAAGCGGCATGAAATTCTCATCTAACAGCAAAATTTTTGATACGTGTGTTTTTTTTTTAGCAGTCAAAAAGTTGCACTACAAACAGTAAAAGCGTCTAAAGAAGTTGGTCAATTGTCTCTCATTATTTTTGGCAGCCCGCAAAAATTGTGGCTTTTGTTTTCAAACTTTACAACGGTTATGTGTGGGTGTGGGTGTGTGTGTGTGTGTGTGTGTGTGAGTGTGAGTAAGTGTGAGTGTGAGTAAGTGTGTGTGTGTGTATGTGTGTGTGATGAGTGGGTGTATTGATGAGTGAAATGAATATGAATATGAATATATACAAGCGCATTAAAAATTACATAAATTACAGGAATAAGTGTTTTTTTTTTTTTTGTTATATATATAGAGAAATATGTATATAAAAAAAATTGCTTACCATTTTGTTAAATGAAACAAAACAACACAACAAAATATGACAACAACAATAACAAATAACAATTTTGAAAAGAAACAAAAACAAGCAACAAAACAATGACAAACAATTTGTGCGAAAAAATCGATTTTGTAAAACTTTCTACAACATTTAAAACAAAACAACAAACAAAATAAACAAAAAAAAAAAGGACTAAGAAAAAAAATAACTGTCACATTTGAAGCGACTTTTGTCTGGCTAACAATGCGTATGAGTTTTATTTGTATGTTTTGCCTCAATTGTTTCGTGTCTTTTGACCTTGTGCCGCATTCAGAACGATTTGATTATTGTTAGGATTGGGATTTGGATTGGGATTTGGATTGGGATTGACTTCATTGTTGCCATTCAGCTGCTGAATGATGGAGCGCACATTGCTGGTCAACGGCAACATGGGCGCACTTGAGGCAGGACCTCGAGTTGGCATCTCATTGTTATTGTTGCTCTTCATGAGTCCACTTGACATGGCATCCCATTGACGGATATTCTCGCGATCCAATTCGTTTGATTTGTGCGATAAATTGGAGCCGGTCTCCTCGCGCAACACCTCATAGACATCCGCATCGGCATCGCTTTGGCGCGCCTGGCCAAGTGTTGAGCTACTGAGCTGCACATAGACATCATGCTCATCGCTGGCCGGCGATGGGGATGCCGCCGAGAGCAGTCTTGGCTTTTGGCAATCATTCACATAGGTCACATCGCGGCTCAGTTTCGTTTTGGTCGCCTGACTGGTGGGCGTGGTGATGGGCACAGGTGTTGGTATGGTCATAGTGGGTGCGGCTACCGCAATCCTATCTAGATCATCCAAGGAGCGCGCATGACGCTGCGAGACGCGTCGCAACGATTCGCGCCACAATGCGTCCTCCTCCCAGAGCAGTTCGCCACCTAAAACTGAGAGGTGATTGGCGTTATTTGTGATCGCTGTGGCTCCACCAGTAGCTCGCTTGTCAAGTTCGAGATCATCAACATCGTCACCAACACCGACCAACTGCTGCTGGTCACCAACAACCTCATCCAACAGGCTACCACCAGTCAGCTTACGAGCGAGATTTGTGTTTTTAGTACTAGTTGTGAGATATGAATGGGTTTGGTTTAGTGATTGGTCAACGGAGACGGCGATGCCGACGCCGACGCCGCTGCTGCTGCTGCTGATCTCTGGCGGAGTCACCTGCTCCAGCATATTGTTGAGCTTCAGTTTGTTGCAGCTATAGCTGAGTTTCTCAATGTTCGCCTTGACGCTGTACAGATTCTTGCTGTCGATGGCCTGATCCTTGTTCACCAGTGCATCCATATTAAACTGCAGCCGATCGATGGGATTATGAATGTGGGCAATGTTCAAGCCATGTGCATGTATATCCCGTTGATTGTTTAGTGGTGGTGCCGCTGGCAACTCGGAATAATAATATGGTGCCGACTGTGTGGATATGTTGCTATTGTTGCGACTATGCAGGGGGGTGTGGCAAACGGCAGCACCCTCCACAATTGAGCTGCCAAGTTGCTGGATGGAATCCGTTGAGGATAGAAAATGTATATTGCCATAGAAATGCTGCTCATCGTTGTCGGCATTGCGAAACGTCTTTGGGGGCTTGATGACACTGGTGAGCAGCATATCCGTGGGCGTCACATCATTTAGCATGTGCCGTTGGGGCGTGGCAGGCGTTTGATATGGCAACAAATCGCTGCTCTGCAAATTACTCAAATATGTATCCAGTTCATGGCTGCTCAGCGTCTCCTCGAAATGCTCGCTCATCGATTCAATCTCACTAATTGACTCCTGGGACAGTGGTCGTCTCGAGCGCTGTCGCTCCAGTTCCGAGTCGGAGCGTTGACGAAACTCCACTGAATCATTTTCGCTTGGCAGCGAATTGTTGCTGGGGCAACGCAGCTTGCGATACAGTTCCAGATCCGAGGAGGAGGTGCGCGACGAGCTCTTGTCCGTCTGGCAGCTATAGTTGGAGTCGGATAAGGTGCGTGCATGCTGCTGCTGGAGTAGCGCTAATCCGGCACCAACTGCTCCTGCACGACGTTGCTGCTGCTCCGGTGTGCCGCGCACCTTGGCAAAGTGATCCGGCAGCGAGAGGCGACTGCTCTTTAGGGTGGTGCTCGGTTCGGTTTTGGGCAGATTGAGCGAGGTGTTACTCGCATGCATCTTGGGCAATTGCTCATAGGAGAGATTCACTTTGCCATCGCTGCGTCGCTTCACAGTGTCATAGTGCTCCGACGAGAATATCTCCTCCGTCTTCAGCTCCTCCATGGGTGGCGGGGAGTCGGGTATAGGCGGTGGTGGTAGTATTTCACTATCCGAACTCTCCGCATAGTTATTGAGCGGAGTGGAGGCGCCCAGATAATATGAGGCCGGTCGAAACGTATCCGATAAACTGAACCGGGTGCGGGAACGTAATCTTTTTGCCTCCAACTGCTGCTTGCTGCTCTCGTCATCCGCATCGGAACTGTCGCTGGCCAGGTTGCTCTTTGTTGGCTTTAGTATATCTGGCATATCCTTGCCCTGGCGTTTCTTTGATTTCTTCTTCAGCGTATCACTTGCGCACTTCTTGCTCTTCTTCAGGGTGGACCGCCCCGAGGAGCAATGCGCCTCCTCAGCGGCAGCGACAGCAGCAGCGGCTGCAGCTGCCTTGACACCAGCCAGCTCCATGTAGACTGGCTCCGAGTTGGTTAATTTGATGCTATTGGATATGCACATAATCTCATAGTTGCTACGATAGTCATCGTCATTCAGTCCCTTGGTCATCTCCACATAATGATTCTCCTCCTCCGCATAGCACTCGTGGCTAGCAATCAGACTCAATGTGCCCGGCTGTCCCAACTCCACCTTCTTGGGTGTCATGGGCAGGTAATGACTCTCGTCTAGCTGCTGATCCGTGGGCGTAATCGGCTCATTTACATACAGTTGTTGCACCTCCTTGTCGCTGGGCAAATTGGCATTCCCACTGTCATCATTCTCTTTACCATTATCAATGTGCCCATTCCCATTCCCATTCCCATTACCATTATCATCCTCATCGTCGTCGTCGTCGTCGTCGTCTTGTGCCAAAGCCTCATCTATGTCATCATCTGTATACTCCTCACAGGCAGTGCTCTCATCCTCTTCCTCCTCCTCCTCCTCATCATCATTATTATCATCCCTTTGTGGCACTCCTGCTGCTGCTGTTTCGCCCAATGATGGCTTCTCCTCCGCTGTGGGCGTTAAATCCTCCTCTGACTGCAACTGCTGTTGCTGCTGCTGTTGCTGTTGCTGCTGCAATTGATGTTGCTGCTCTTTGTATAGCTTCAGTTGCATCAGCATGGGTGTCTCCTCAGCGTCGCTTATCGTGGACGCCCTCGCCTCCCCATCCTTTGTGCCATATTCCAAATTCTCATAGTTGCTGCCGCCGCTGTTGCTGTTGTTGTTGCTGTTGTTTATGCTGTTGTTGCTGCTGTGGTTGTTGCTGTTGTTGTTGCTGCTGTTGCTGACCAGCTTGTTGCTGTAGACGGGAACATAGTTCACGTTCTGTGGCGATTTGGGTGCCGACTTTTTGGGTAAAATCGGCACAGCCTTAACATCTTCAACCTCAACCTCATTCTCAATCTCATTCTCATCCTCATCCTCCACCTCATCCTTGTCCCTTGCCATCGGCTGCAGTTGCAGCTTTAGTTTGGACTTTTGCTTTGGTTGCACCTGAATAATCGGTGTTCTGCTGGCTTCGTGCACTTTGAGAATGGGTTTTAGCTGGAAATTCTGGCTGCTGCCAATGTTTGTTGACTTTAATTCCCTTTCTGCTGTTGCCGTTGCTGTTGCTGTTTTTAAGTTGCTGAAATTCTTACTAAGGCTAATATTTGTTGGAGTTGTTGTTGTTGCTGTTGCTGTCTCTGCTATTGTTATTGTTGTCGTTTCTGTTGTTGTTGTGTTTTGTGTGCTAGTTGTTGCTGTTGTTGTTGTTGTTGTTGTTGTTGACCTTCCTGCCGTCACACTTATGTTATCATCCAGCCCAGGCCCCGCTGCGCTTTGTGCGTTTTCTTTTTATTTTATAGATTTATTTTTTTTTTTGTTCAAACATTTACAACATTTACAAAAAAATTTGCAGTAACCAAAAAAAAAAAAATGTATACACAAAAATGGAAAAGAAAGAAAAATAAAATATTTTTTTGTTTTTTTGTGTTTTATTCAAATTGGGGGTTTTGTTTTTGTGTTTAATTTTGGAGCCCATGATTTGAATTTGAAGTTGAGTTTGAGTATTTTTGTTTTTATTTTATTTTTGGGTTTTAGTGCGAAATTTTACTGCGGCTTTTTAGTAGACGAAACACCAAGCACCCATTTTCCATGATTGATATGAAATTTTTAAAAAAAAAAAGCAAAACTATTTAAACCAACTACTCAAGAGAAAGTAATTTCAAGAGAGAAAAATAGACAAAACCTGCCAAAAAAAAAAAAAAAAAAAAATTGAAAGCAAAATCAAATAACAAAAGAAAAAGTTGAAAACTTTTGCAAGAAACTGCAAACATTTATATAATTAAAATTTTACTTGAACACATTAAAAAAAACTTGCCTACTTTTAGGCTTGGCCTGCAGTCAAAATAATCGCTAAAGATTTAATTAATTATATATTTCACTTAATTGGCAATGAATAGCTAAATATTTAAATTATTTCGGATATATTCACATTGTGTGTTCGCTCGGCAGGAAGGTTTTTTTTTTTTTTTTTTTTTTGTTAAACGTATTGTTTTATAAATTGGGCTTTATCGTAATAATGCCTTTGTTTTGTGTGTGTTGCGCAATACAAAAATCAATTAAAACATAAAAAATGCAAAAAAAAATAAAGAGAGAAAATTATGATATTCTACAGCAGATTGTTTTTAGTTTGACAACGAAATTGGCATGCAAATTGGTTATGAGCCGAGTTAATATGGCTTAAAGTGTGTTACTTAATGCTATCGATTTAAAGCATCAACTACATTGTTCTATATATATATACATATATATATATATATATATATATATATATATATCACATGGCACGACTATTAAAGTTAAAGCTTGAAACAATATTAAACAATGCAATTTGCCAGCTTAATAATAGAGATATTTACATAACTACAGGTACCAAGAGAGATATAGAGAGTGAGAGATAGAGAGAGAGAAGGGAGGGGGAGCGAAAAACACAAAACTAATCTAGTACAAGCTCAAACTGAACAGGCCAAAGCCAGCTGAAGACACACTCAAAAAAAAAAGAAGCTATACAAATACAAAAAATAAATAGATTTAAGGCTAAAAAAGATTTAAAAGTTTTTTTGTGTATACTCAAAATCTGAATAAAACTTTTTATATATTTAAATTGATGCACTCATCGAATGCTTATGCTGTACATGTGGCAAGCATTTTAAGTTTAGTTAGAGAAATACATTTTTTTCGTTGAGTGTACCTTCAAGTTAGCTGAAAGGCACTAGAATTGCAACAGGAGAGCAAAGCCAAAGAGCTAACAAAAGTAAAAGTAGAAACTATGCCAGAACAATGGCAAATCTGCTACATGAGATGGATACACAGAAGCAGAGATAGACAGAGACAAATAGAGAGAGAGAGATAGATAGATAGAGATAGCATTACAGTAGCAAATATGTAGACAGGTAGCCCAAAAAACAAACAGGCGTCGATAGCACAAAAGACTTAAAGCAAAGCAAAAAAAATGGGGGAGAGCAATGTGCAATTTCATATATAAATAAAAAAAAAGAGAATCAATTCTCTGAAGATGGACTCACCCTCATCATCCGAGGAGTAGCTGTTGTAGACCACACCGCCGGGTCCAACATTTGCATGCGTTTCCGACCGCGAACGTTGTATGCCCGCTGAGGAGGCGCCGGTTGTGGCGCCAGTGTTGGCTGGCGTTGCAACGACGAGTCCCGTTTTGCCCGCATGTGGTGCATAGCGTGCACCACTGGCCACTGCGGTGGAGGCGAGCAGAATGTTGGGATTGCTGCCCAGCTTGGACATTGCAGACATATTGCTGCCACCCTGTTGGACACCCTTGCGGGTGAGTGGCGACTGTAGCATGCGCTGTTTCCATTCCAGCAGACGTTTCATTGACTCCTCCCGCTTGCGTTCGCCGTCCGGATTGTGCGGCGATGGTGCCGCGCCACCGGATGTGGGTGATGTTGCCACTGAATTGCTGGCCGAATAATCATCATCTAGGCCACCGTTACGCTTGGGCAAACGTGCGCTTGCCGAGCGCAGAAACAGCTCATTTTTGCTAATGATCTCCTGCGTGGACATCGAGGGCGGGAATATCGAGCCCGGATGTACATTCAACGGCGGCAAATCGTCATCCTGTCCAGCCACCTGCTGTTGCTGCTGCTGCTGGTGTTGCTGCTGCTGCTGTTGGTGTTGATGTTGCTGTGCGTGCGTTGATACGGAACGTGCACCACCTGCACCCTGACTGGCCGAGCGACTCATGCGCGGCATGCTGCATGCGGCACCACCCTGTGCCTGTGCCTCGGCTAACAGTTCCTGGCGCTTGTAGGCACGTTCATAGGGATTCTCATAGCCAATGGTATTGTTGCCAAATTCACCAGCAACTGTGCGATAACTGCCTGCCTGCTGTGGCTGAGCAGCTGCACCACCACCACTAGCACCACTAGCACCACCAGTACCACCCACATATAAAGCACTTTTGCGCATCTTCTCCGCATAGCTGGCCTCCGAGTAGTAGAAACTGTCGGGTGTGCGATTTATGTCCAAGCTAGATTTGGGTCGCGGTGCCCGTCCTGCTTCGTGCTTGCTCTGCGCAATTGCGGCGGCAGCGGCAGCAGCAGCGGCCTCAGCACGTGCCTCATACTCCAAAAAGTCAGCGGAGTGCGGACGCACAATCGCCGCCGCAGTCCGTGCACGCAAATCCATCGTATTGATTAATTGATCGGCCGCATTTGGCTGTGGCACAACAAAGAAAAAATGTGTGGCATAGATTAATTTTTTTTGTTGCATATTTATTTAGATTTTTTTGATGCAGTTACAGTTCAACTAATCTAATGAGAAACCTCTGCTTCAATGCGATATTTAGTGATAAGACTATCACAGCGCCGAAATAGCTCAGTTGGGAGAGCGTTAGACTGAAGATCTAAATGTCCCCGGTTCAATCCCGGGTTTCGGCATTGAGTGAATTTCTTTTTTATTCCCAATTTTTGGCAATTTATTTCTTATTGTTATCAGTAAATTTCACTATTTGTATTTATTTAAGTTGTATTATCAGTGAATTTGCTACTTTTCTAAATTTAGATTATCGCATTTTTTGGTTGCAGTCATAATAAATGTTTCTACATGTTCGGTTTAAATAATTATAGATTCAGCATTATTTAACTCTAACCAAAATTTGATAAAATTGATTTTTTGAACGAAATTGCCACTCAGGATTTGGGGTTGGCCAATAAAGCGAATTTGAGTTGTGCATCTTAAACGAGCCGACAGGCAAATTGGCGTGTCCCATATATATATATATATATATATATATATATATATATATGTGTGTGTGTTATATAGGGGTATATGCGACCACGAGGCATGCACAGCTGCTTTGGGCCCAGGCGCATAAATCATGCACGCGACTCATTTCCTGGCTGACCTACAAAGAGCAGCTGCAGCGCAGCGCAGCACAGTTGCAGCTGCAAATGCAACGCGGGGGCGAAAGGGCGGCAGCACACCATAAAGTTGCACTTTAGAAGCCGCGGCATGCGCCGCCACTGTGGCATTTGTGGCAGTTAGCAGAGTGTGAGAGTTCGGCACAAAATGTCTGCAATTTAGCAACAACCCACTGACACACTAAAGTCTAATTAGTGGGCGCGCGGCAGAAGCGGCAAGGACTTGCAACCCAAGTCTTTGCAAACTGCAAGCTCAACAAATTTTAAAACAAGCAGCTGCCTCACTTTTTGGGGCAGTCCCGCAACTGCAATGCTCTATTAAAGTTCGATCAAATCTCGTTTTTTATGCCTCAACATTTGATAGATTTTAAATAAACTTTTTTTTTAGCTTTTTTACGCCAGAATCTAAATCCAAATTTATGCCTTACTTTTCATTCAATTCCTCAGAATTCCTCATTTTTGACAAGTATTTTTGTATGCGTATTTTATATGGCAACTTTAACTACTTTTTTCTTGTTTGCTAAAATGAATTATAATATTTAATATCCGCATATTTTCTGTGAAATGCTAAAAGCAAGCAATAAATGTAAAATTATGTTTAAATTTTTAATGCTTTCACATTTGAGAATTTCATCTCCAGCTGCTTAAAAGCTTTTGGGCATAGCTAACTGAAATTGAAGTTTTGTTAAGATACAAAATGTGTGCGCTACACAAAAATTTACATTCTAAATTAGTTTCCTTAACTCACTCAATATTTACATTTTAGTAAAAGGAATAAATATGAGAGTTAATCAAGGTAAAAAGCATGTCTGTCATTTGCAATTCCTATGCAAAACATATTTGAATAATATTTAAAACTGATTGCAAATGTAGAAATCCTAAAATCTAACATATTTACTGTTCCTCTGTCAAAATCCATAATGTGCATCGCTTATGTAATCTATCAACTGAATGTGTGTCATATTTTCCACGCTTTCCATCAATCATTTCGTTTTTTTTTTTTTTTTTTTAAAGTTAATGTAAACCCAAAACTTTTGCCATCATGCAAATAAAATTGATGGAAGAACTATTTGAAGACATGGCAACTTTAAGATGTGTTTCAACATTAAAAAAGATTCCTAAACCAGTTGGATTTGAAAATTCAAAGTGATATTTCTTGACATCCCGATTTGTGTTGGATATATTTCTTAAAGCAGTAAAATCCGGAAGTAAACAATAAATCTAAATTATAGTTGTGACTTAGTGCAACATATTCTTTAAAAATAAATCTTTTATATTTATGCACAGCTCAAACCTGATGTTGAATTCATTGTGCTCCTCTGTGGAGCTAAGTGTCTGCCAAGTGAAAAGCTTCTACGGCTACGTGCTGAGGTAAACTTTTTAGTAGGGCAGTTGCTGTTGCCAGTTCTCGTTTAGGTCGTAATGGGTTCTGGCCCACATTTACCCACGATGGTAACGTTCAAGTTTTTTTGCCTTTTATTCGACTAAGTTTCAGTTTGCGAGCGCATCAAGTGGCGCAATGACATGAGATGATTTTTTGTCCTAACCTTTGCACCGAGACAGCCGCAGATGGGAAAAAGGATGAAGTGCAGCGAACTGTGAAACGCACTAAACTCAACTCAAGCTGTTTTTACGTTACGTAAGAGTTATTTCCATAGAAATAAGAAAACTACGTTTCTTTTAGGAAACAAAAGTTATCATAACAAGTGCGCAAATAAAAAAAAAATTGGAATATATTGCAATAATTTTCTACAGAGTTTGTCCTCTTTATACTTCTTATACAAACTTATGACTTTATATAATAACTAGTTGTTGATTTCAGTTTGTAAATCTTAATTGTACCCAGAACCCATTGAAAATGGGTAAAATGGTATAATGGTTTTGTGCAAATGAATGTAACAGGCAGAAGGAAGCGTCTGCGACCCCTTAAAGTATATATATATTCTGGATCAGCAGCCGAGTCGATATAGCCATGTCCGTTTGTCTGTATGAACACGCGGATCTCAGGAGCAGAGAAATTTTATATATAGTTTCTCGTATATCCGGCGAGGAACAACTTTGTTTTATATGATTTTCCCGTTTCTTAATTATCGATAAATTTATATTCCCGATAGCAACAAAAGCCACAAAGCCACAAGGTAGAATCTTCTAAGTAAAACATAATATACATATGCATAATATTGATCAACTGTCTAAATTTAACCAAGATCTAATAAGAAACATCTAAGTTATGTTAAAAAATATATTCTTAGATTGATCCCATTTTTGCCAGCAGCTTTAAGCATTTTCTGTATGCATTAATATGCGAACGCTTGTGTGAGAAAGAGATGGAATGAAAATAGTTAATCAATATGCTTTTGAATGCCTTCTAAAGAACCGCAAGCATTTTTGTATGCATAAATATGCGAACGCCTGTGCGAAAAAGAGATGGCATGACAATTGATGCGAGCTTCAAAATGTTATAATGTGCATTCTGAAGAAACCCGTTAGCTACAATTGCGTGTTAGTATGTATGTATGTATATGCTCGTGTTTCTATCCAGCCAATTGGGGATCAGTTCGGGCTGGCGAATAAAAATATGAGCCGAATTGTTTTTTTTTTTTTTCTTTTCCTTTAACCTGCTTATATTTGGCTGCAAACAATTTTTAAAGGCAAGTTTGCCAATAAAATTCGAATATTTTTAACAAGTGCAGCATTCTTACTTGTTTAAGCTAAATTTTGTTGTATGTAAATTAAAAATAACTTCTGAGCTATTTGCATATTTGGGTAATCTTTTAACTTGAAATTTCTACTCCTCCCCTTGACTTACCTCCATATGGTTGGGCGTGTATCGCTGTGGCATTGCAGGCACATGCTTGCTGCCATCGTAGCTGGGCGGGCTGAGTGGCCGCCGATAGCTGGCTGCTTCTTGGAGCAGCGCCTCATGTGCGGAGATGGGGCCACCGCCTCCTGCCAGCTGCGACATGTTGTAAATATCCTCGTAGTCAGCGGCTGCTGCGGCGGCAAACATTCGCTGCTGCTTGGAGCGACCATAGGCATCTGGTGTGCGTCGCTCCGCTTGCAGCTGCTGCTGATTCGGATAGACGCCACCACGTTGCATCATCTTAGCCATGTACAGATCCCGTTCACCATAGATCTCCTCCACTGCGCGCTGTTGCTGCAGACGAGCTATCTGCTCCTCCATGTCCAGGTGTTGCTGTTGAAACTGTGCCTCCAGATGATCCAGAGAGTATTGCTGCTGTGCCTGCTGCAACTGCAACGCCGTCGACACATGACCAGTTCGTGTATCGTAGATGGCATGATGCTGCTGCGGCTGCTGTTGCTGCTGCTGCTGCTGAGATCGTTGCTGGTATAGCTGCTGTGTGGGGGAGAGCATGCCCCCGGTGCGACGACTAGGTGGCACTGGCTGCTGTTCATTGTGCTCGGGCGACGGTGAGGAGTAGCCGCCATCGTTAATCCTACGCGGTTTGGGTGGTGCATTCGCATACAGTGGCTGCGCGCCACCACCGGGATTATCGGAAGCAGGCGTCAGTTGACCCTTGCCTGGCTGAGATTGCAATGTGTGTATGCCCGAATCGGAGTTTTCTCCGCTGTGATTCAGCGACGAGTTAACACTGGGCTCCGATTCACCACTGCTGGGTGCCTGCATCATGCTGGCTGCAGCCAGAGCACGGACCCACTGCATCATCGCATCGGCACTGTCGGCAGCCAGCCAATAGGTGCGCATATTTTGATGCTCACACTTAAAGGCAAACTTGCGATAGATTTTATCCTCGGGCAGGCAGGCGGACACCCGATATGAGGGCAACAACACTGAACCCAATAGCTTCTCCTCCTCGGGTCCCTTGTAATAGTACAGGCAGTATTCGGCGAGAACGAACCAACGCTTGCGCCACACTTTGAGTCCATCCGAGCCCTGTTTGTGCAGCCAGCCGGAAAGGGTGACCGGAGTCGTCGGTGGTCGCTTCGTAATCGGAGACTTGAGGGCCTGCCCCGAGCCAATGCTCTTCTTGCGATCCAGTGGAGCATGAGTTGGACTGCGCGTGGAGGCGGACGAGGATTCCTCCGAGCTGGGAGTGGGTTTCGGCTTCACAGTTGAGATTTGTGTCTGACAGGCCTGATTGACCACATGCCCGGGATGATTCTGTTGGATGTAGACGGGTCCATGTTCGCTGCCGGGCGTTTGCAGCTCCGGCTTATGACGTTGCTGTTGTTGTTGTTGTAGTTGTTGCTGCTGCTGTTGTTGCTGCAATTGTTGCTGCAACTGTTGCTGTTGTTGTTGATGTTGCAACTGGAGCTGCAACTGTTGTTGCTGCTGGGCAAAAAGTTGCTCCTGATAGTGCTTGGGCATCTGTTGTTGTTGCTGCTGTTGCTGCTGTTGCTGCTGTTGTTGTTGTTGTTGCTGCTGCTGCTGTTGCAATTTCAAAGGACCCGAGGCAGCCTGATATTGATTGCCTAGATTAAGAGTCGAAGGAGGAGCTCTCTGCTGCTGCTGCTGCTGCTGCTGCTGCTGTTGCTGGTGTTGCTGTTGTTGTTGTTGCATTTTCTGTTGCTGCAACGTCATGTTGGACACCATGCTCGAAGATTGACTCATGTGATAATGGGCTGTGGGTGGATTCATTGCCTGTCGCATGGCAAACGTTCGCTGCTGCTGCTGCTGCGCCTCGCTTTGCGTCGCCAACTGTGCCTGCATCTTGGCCTGTTGCAACTGTTGATATTGCGCCTGCAGCGCCGATATGGGATGTTGTCCTGCCGTCGCATTGCTCGCCTGCAGTCGTCCAGCTGCCGCCAGATAAGTGCGCTCCGTCGGCGACTGATAGATTTGCTCGCCACCACCGCTGGAGTACGACTGGTGATAGGGTGAACTATGGGAGCTGCTCGAGTTGCCGCCATGATTGTGCTTGAGCAGGCCAAGCTTCGCCTGCGGCTGCATATCGATGGGTGACAGCGGACCCCCGCCGCTCGACGAGGTCGCCGTCGGCGATTGTTGGTACAGCGCCTGCGACTGCAGATGATATCCGGCTGGTGAATGTGTCGCCGTGCGATAATCAATTAGATTCGTCTGATAGGCGAGTGGCAGCTTCTTTTGCTGCTGTGCAGTTGCCGCCTGCAACTGTTGCAGCTTCTTGGCGTCCATGGTGCCGGCAGTGAACAGCGGTGGCGCTTCCAACCTAAAACCAAAAAATTAAAAATTTATAAATTTTTTTTTTGTGTTAACAGAAATATCAAATTTTGATTGTAAAATTGAAATTAAATAAAAAACAGATAAAACAAAAAAAAAATAGAATTAATGCCTTACAAAGACAAATCGATTTGGGATCGAAAAATAAATGGAACTTTTTATTCGAAATTTCTAAAAAAAAAAAAAAAAAAAAAGATTGTAAAAATGACATTGTTTTTCAGATTTCGAACGATGTCATTTCAATTAGCAAAGGTTTGCGGGATTAATTCAATTGCGTGGACAAGCGGTAAAGCTCTGCGCGACATCAATGATGAGGGATGATTGGGGGGGGGGGAGGGGGCTTTTCCAATATGGGTGAGCAAAGAGCAGCGCTAAATCCGCGCCAATTTCATTGAAGCCCGCAACTGGGGATGCGACTGGCTCAGCCCGTAATTGACGTTAATTGGTCGAGTGCAGCCCGAAGGCCTACCAACGGTGGTCAGGTCGCACAGTGGCACAGACGCGTAAAATTGCATATGAATTGCATAATTATGCATGGTCAGGTTTAGCACGGATTTTTATCTACTTACCAGTCCCACAGCTGATAGATGCAGCCAAACATGTTTTCGCTTTCGCTTCTCGCTTTTCACGCGCTCACGTTAATTAATTTATAATTTAATTGACCTTATCAATAATTCAATGAGTGTTTTTTTTTTTTTGTCGAATCTGTTTTTCTCTTTTCTCCACTAGACTTTCATTATTTTTTGATTGGATGCGAAAACTCAATTACGCGTTTCAAACTCATTTTCAAAATGAAATGTGGCAAGAGTCTCTTTTGTTGTTCAGTTTCATTCTTTCTTTCTTTTTTTTTGTGTGTGTTTTTATTCGTGATATGCTCGGTTTATCCGCCCCATTGCCAGAGAGATGCACACAGAGAAAAGCAAAAAATATTCCGCTCGCCCAGTTTGCTGCAGTTGAAAAACTGTGTGAAAATGTGTCTATTTTTATTGGGGACACCCGCAGATTTATGCCTCTCAATTTTGGTCAGTGGGCGACAACGTCAACAAACACAAAAAAAAAAAAAGAGAGATGCAAATTGAAAATTGCAATTGCAGGCACACCAATTATTTCATTAGACGCAGAGAAAAACTATCACTGAGTGAACTCTATTAATGCCCTAGATATATATATATATATATATTCGTATTTTGGCTTTCGACTCTTCTAACATTAGAAGCAAACTAATCGGACCAATATTCTTTATATCAAATATAGGTAAGAACTTTTTTCCACATTCAAATCATTTTCTTTACCAAAATTACCAGAACAAACTCACAAAAAATATTAAGATATGGCTAAAAAAAAATAGTCATCATATATCAAAAAGTTTTTATTGAAAAATCTATTAAAGATAAGTCTTAGGTTGTGGCTAAGACACAGTAAAAAAAAACGCTCTTTCTGATGCACAGATAATTATATATTTAACTTCTTTAAAAATTTAAATAAACAATTTATTTATTATAAGGTTTCCAAGCGAATGCCATCTTCTAAGTGCCGAAAATTTCCATTTTCCATCTTGTTTATCGATCCAAAAATATTTAATTTAATATTTCAAACAATTTATAGAGAATAGTGAAAAATCTACACTAATTTTCTAACGTATACAAAAATTTTAAAAACAAAAACTGAATTTTCACACAAAATTTGGCTTGATTGGAATGCAAATTTTCCCAATAACTTGCCAAACAAATATTTCAAGAATTTAACAATATTTATTTTGCATACAAGTTGCAAAAAAAATGTTTAATGTTTCTATGAAAAAGTTATTGAAACGAGTTGAGCAATTAAAAAAATGGTGGTTATTTTTTTTTAATAAAGCGGTTTTGTTTTACAATACATAAATTTTTGTATAAGTGAAAGATTTATGAGCGTTATACAATTTACAACTATGGTTGAATTTTTTAAGTCAAAAAACTAAGTGCCACAAAAAATTCAACTTTGACCTATTAGAGATCAAATCGATACTCATAACAAAAATGCAATTCGATTTTGTTAGAAAAGAATAAAATTTTCTTTTTTTCTGATCGAGCTAAAGATAAAAATCAAATTACAAAAAATTTCAAATTCGAGCAAAGCCAATTCAAATGTTTCAACTTATTTTGCTTGCCCAAACCTTATTTAAATGCAATTTTTATAATTTTTATTATTCTATATCAATATTCGGTTCTTGTGTAAGTTTTCGATTTTCAGAGCCAACTGAAAATGATTTCTGACTTGGCGCCAGGCCAAGTTGACAAAACCAGACTTGACAGCCAAAAACCGCAATTAAGCCTGACGATTTCTGCTTCAATTGTGGAGCCAACACAGTTGAAGTTATAACTGAAATTAAATATATATATATATACTCCAATTAAATATATATATATATATATATACACAAGTGAAATCTGCTGCAGACAGACGTGAAGCTGTCAGATGAGCCGCAGCCGATAACCAATTCAACGGGAAAATGCATTTAATGCAATTGACCAGAGCCATCCAATTATTTGAAATGAAATTTTTCATATGTGGCTCTTACTGTGTTGCTCTGTGTCGTAAATGAAATAATTGACGTTCAAATGCAATTCGAAAATGTATTAAAACTGCAAATATCATTTAATTCATGTTGCTTGAAATCGATTGCACTTGCACATTGCATACTTTTGGGGTGGGGGGGGGGGAGGCGGGGTGCACATTTGCCTCATGGGTGCTACCGTGGGCGTAAGAGCCAAGTTAAGAGCGTCTGACAGCACAATACAACTTGGCACAAATGTCGACGTTCGTGCATTAAAAGCAAAATCCTGTTGAAAATGTTGCGCTATAAATAAACAATTGATCCGGGATTTAAACACAAGCACAGTACGTGTACGGGTGTGTGTGTGTGTGTGTGTGTGTGTGTGTGTGTGTGTGTGTGATTGTGTGTGTGTGTTTGTGTGTGTGCGATTGTGTGTGTTAGACTGGGTGGCCCTGCTGTGCCGACAAATGTTAAATCATGGCATTAGCAGCCTTCGGCGTGGCCATTTTACGCTACAATCAACATCAAACCGGGCTAGCCAACTAACCAGCCCAGATTGCTGGACAAGCAGTCTGTGACCGACCAACCAACCAGCCAACCAACCAGCCAGTCAGCCAGCCAGTTTGCGAGTTAGCCAAACAGTCAGCCAGTTGGCCCGGCAAGTAGCCAACGCAAGCCATTTTATAATTGCCTTCGAGCTCGGTCCCACAATTTGTATGGCTTTCAATTAACGCTTCAGAGGCAGAAATTTTCCAACTGGCGCAGTAGTCCTCGCTGAAAGATGTGGCCAAAAGCAAACGCACAAATAAAATATTGGCAGGAAAACAGTAATAAACAGCCAGAACAGTAATAAAAACAGAAGCTGAAAATTTCTCAGTTGCGCAAGAGTTGCAGATACTCATTAAACAGATAAAGATATATATATATATATAAATGTGAATATTGTAGGTATTATGTATACCCATAAAAACTGTACACAAATATATATACAAAGTGAAATTCGCGTTTCTTTTTGCCTAACATTCATCAATCCATTCTTGAAGATTTAATGAGTGCTGGGTATAAAAAATCGATGACGATTTATCAACAAAGTGGGGAATCGTCAGGCGCAGGACTTGGCTGCCACACAGTCTGGACTTTTCGTATTGTGGTATACTGTGTTGCTGTTGCTGCCACACACACACACACAATTGTGTGCCGCTTTTGTGTGTGATGAACGTCATACTAATTTGAGCATGAAAAATAACCCCAAGCGTATTTTTTTTATGCATGCCACAAAACGTTGCTGCTGCATAAGAAACTGCGGTTGCTTTTCCTTTAAATTATGTGCATATAAATGGCACTGATTGCAACTATATAACATATATATATATATAAATATATATTTGTATATAAGTGGGATATATGCCAATTACTCACTCATCTCATGTGATAATATTCTTGTTTACCCAACATATTGCAATGTGGCACGAATTAAGGAACCAATCTGTGCATTTGGTTTTCTGAGTTGTTTACATGCTGCCACAGTTTTGTTGCCAATCTGGCAACTTTGCATTTGGTTAGTTCAGCTATGCAAATGCTGTCAAATGCCAATGCACGCTAAAGGGCCAAGTGAGGGGGGGGGGGGGGAGTTGCTGGTACAAAAAATTACATATTTTGCTAATAAGTATCACTCCACACACAATTCCAGCACAATTGACATTTGCGAGCTTTGTGAGCTGCAAATTGTGGCATTCAACATGTAGCATGTTAATTACTGCGCATACGCAATGTGAAACGCAGCAATTATCTTGGCCATAAATAGAACGCTGAGCAGAAAAACTAACACAATCACAGACTGAGGCCCAAATTATGTTCTAAAAATGGACAAACTTGTAAGTGTGTGTGTGTACTGTGCTGGGCAACTAATTAGGAATACTTAATCAAATAAATCGATTTTTTTTTCTTTGTTTGACTTTGCTTTATTAATGAGCGTAATTTGAAATATGACAAAACCCAATACTTAAAGTCAAATTGTTAGTTTCGCTTAAGCTGATGTGATTAAAATGTTAGCTGTGGCAAGCAGCTAATACATAAATGTGTGGCATATGACTTGACGCTTAAATCGCGTATTAATTGCCGCTGCACATGCAACAATCATTGTAATCGCCAATGGCATTTGTAAGCCGCAACGACGTCATTATCATTTGGCAGCAAGTGTCACTCGACTAATAAGAGCAAGTGGATGTGGGATAACCACAGATGGAGCAGCCGCAGCCACAGCAATGAGCCGCAACGATCCAACGAGATGGAGGCAACAGCCACTCGACGGGCCAATTCACTTGAAAGCGTGTTGCAAGCTCAAGTAGGCCAGCGACTCAACTGTCCAGCCGGCAACCGGCAACCGGCCAATGGGGCAACTTAATTATTACTGTGAAGGATACACCCCAGACGTGGCCAAAAGAGGTGCGCCTGCAAATATTCTGACTCGCTCTCGGCTGCTCTCTGGGGGCACTCGTGAAACGTTAAGTGCAATTATAAATACTTATCTGGCAGCAGATTTCAAGTTGAAACGGAAGTTGCACAAAAAACAATGAAAAACAAACAACAAGAAATGAAAGAAAGTAACAAAGTTAACGAAAGAAACAAAAAAAGGAGAGGAAAATCAATAAAAGAAGTGGCAGCCAAAGGCAAAAGATAGCAAATACTTTCGAGACGCTAATACAAAAAACACACACACACACACACACAAGCAAAAGCGAGCCATGGAAATGTTGACAAACTTGCTGAGAAAAATACACACACACACAAATACACACACACAAACAACCAACGCTGCGTGTTAGCAGATAAGAAGCAGCAGCAGAAAAAAAATAAAAAAACGAATAAGTAAAAGAAAAAAAAAAACCTTTTTACTTTTTTTATTTATCATTTCTTGAGCGCCTCTGGGCTATTGGCACATGACCTTGCCCCAAAGGCCTGACAGACGCTTTGATGAGTTGTCAACGGGCGAGTTCTGTATGTGTGTGTGAGTGTGTGTCTTTATTTTTTATGTGTAAGTTGCCCTTTGGGGATTTACTGGCATACTTATTGGGGCGAAAAGTGTTGCATAATATTTGTGCTCGCAAATGGCCAACAATTTGCAAGGACACTTCATTCATTCAGCATTGCAACACATTTTGGGCACACCATCATCATCTGTTTTGTAAGAATAACACATGAATTTACATTTATATTCACATTTATATTCACATTTATATTTATATTTACATTTATATTTATATTTACATTGATATTATTTGTGCACTCGCTTGCAACATGAACAGCGTCATAAATTTCCAATTTCAAACAATTGAATGTAATTAAAAGCATCTCAATCAAAACTGATGCACTAAGTGTGTGTATGTATGTGTATGTATGTGTTTGTGTGTTTGTGTGTGTGTGCAAATAATGAGAGTGGATGGCAATCTGTTTTCGTGGACAATCGATAAAATTGAAATCGAGCAGCAGCCGCAACCACAACAACAACATAGTTTCTCATGCAAGCCAGACATAAATCAGCAATTGGCCAAAACCAAATGCTGGTCAAAACAGCTTACTCAGATTACTAATTAGTGTCCATCTCCCTCTACGTAATATGCATTACCCAAATAGACAACTTCATAGAGCACATTTTGCATTGTGGCTGCACAAGCGTTGCAAAATTAGCTCTAACTATTGGCCTGGTCAAAAGCTAATTATTGGAGTCCAAAGCAGTTAAACAAAAATTAAAAAATTTTTTTTTTGTAAATTCTATTCAATTGTTAGACTTATGTAAAGAACAAAACAATAACTTTAATTCAGGGCAACAAAATAGTTGTGATTTAATGAATAAAAAATAAATTCAGATTTGAAAAATTCGGCTGAACTTGGAAATATTTAAAGTTAAAATAGCTCAAAGCTGACGGCCCGTTTAAAATCTTTACTAAATCATCTTTAGTCCTTTTTATGATGGATAAAACCAGAACAAAAAAATGCTGAGCAAGAAAATATGATATTAAAAAAACCGAATGTTTTTTTGAAGGTTTCTCAGGGTCGAACACTCTGGCAACAATTCAAAGTTGCACACTTGATTTGGCTGACAGTGCACTTCAATTCGCAGCCAGCAAACAAACATTGCTCGGTGCAAGAGGGGTGCGGGGCTAAGCATGGCTTAGGGGAGGGGGGCTGCTGGCTGCTCTCAAAAAAAAAATACTCTGTTCATAGAGCTGGCAGTTTTGCAGCATACAAAACATAACATGAGGCATAAATATTCATTGTGAGTGGCAGGGCTCAGTGCCTCAGATAGAGGATAGAAAAACACACGCACACTAATAGACAGCTGTTGTGACAGACTGTGTGTGTGTGTGTGTGTGTGTGTGTGTGTGTGTGTTGTTTAAGTGGATGCCAACTTCCGCCCAGAATGACACTTGACGATGAAGATTTTTGTTGCTTTCACTTTTTGCCATTGTTTATAGCCTAGTAGACATCGGCCTGATTGGCCTCACGTCGTAGTAGTAGTGGGTGCCATGCCATGTTGTAGTAGCGTTTGTGCCTAGTTGGCGCATCCTTTTGAGCATGTCCTGTCTGCATGCGAAATTGACAAGCGACAGGCGAAGCAATTGCGACAGCTGTTGGGTGGCTATTAAGCCCCAGTCAACTGCATTCTAGGTGATTATCGAATGCACACAGCACCACAGCACAGCACAGCACAACTCACACACAACACACACACACAACACACACACAACACACACACACACACACACACGCACACCTGGGCAGGTAAATTAAGCAAACAGGCTGATGGCAAAAAGTTGAGCGGCTGCATGGAAACCAAATAAGTCATTGCAGCGCCATCAAAACTCAAAGCTGAAACACGAAATTACCTCATCCCGAAAAACATGACGTTAACATGTGGCCCACAGCTGCAAATGCACTTAGAGAAATGCCTATCTTAGTTAAAGCAGAACAATTATAAATTTTCTTATATATAACAATTTCTTTATAAAAGAATCGATCAAATGTATCAAACATATTATAAGCATTTTCATATATTAAATTAGTGTATACATTTTTAGAATATTTCTTCAGCTCTTTATTTTCTTTGATTAGATTTGAGAAAAATTAAATATATCATTTCAATTAAATCGATTATGAACAATCTTTAAATTATTCATTTCTTTGTTTCTATTTAAAGCAAAAAACTCACTCCAGATAAAGTTTACTAAGATAAAAAAAAAACTAAATATCTTATTTCAATTAATTCAATTAAAAATATCCTTAAAAAAATATTTTCTTCGCTTAAAAATCTATTATCGATTTAAAGCAAAAAACTCACTAAAAATAAAGTTTTTAATAAAACAATAATTTTTGTTTTTAATTTTGGTATTTTAGTTATATTCTGAACCCTTTGCCACTTGAGTTATTATACAAATTTGTATTATTTTTTTTGAGTGTAGCTGCTCCTGACTGTTGCTGTTGGCGGCGAGGCATGTGCTTATGCCTCACATACACTTGCAGCCGTCAAAAGTGGAAAATTCAAATCAAGGCACAGCCACCGAAAGGGCACGAGGCAGAGTAAGGACACCTACACGCACACACACACACGAGCACACACACTAGCACACACACACACACACGAAAGTCAGAACTTTATCATAGAAACATGAGCGACGGCGGCTGTCATTCATCTTGCATACCAATTTAAATACTTTGCACGCAAAAACACACACTCTCACACACACACACATCATCTCTCACACACACACACGCAGCCACACAGCTGGGGTTAGAGAACTACGGCTTTAGCTTTTGCTTCTGTTACCCATTTCCGTTTTTGGCAGCACAAAAGCCACTCGGGTCCGCCGTGTGCCTGCAGGATGTGTGCCATGTTATGGCCCTCTCCACCACCCCTTCTCCATTCAGCCCTTTCTCCTACTCTTGCTCTGTGGCACTCTCCAGTTCTCGCCTTGCGACGTTTTTGTGCTCTTCACGTGGAAACAAAAGGCGGTCACAAATATTTTTCTCTAATAGTTGTCGCTAAAGTCTGCTGTGTGTGTGTGGCAGTTTGTGTGTGACAGTTTGTGTGTGAGAGTTTGTGTGTGCGTGTGTGTGTGTGTGCTTGTGTGTGTGTCAGTCTTTTTGTGTGGTACAAGCTTTTGTTTATGGTATATTTGTTTTGCATTTTCCCGGACAGCTTGTCCGAAACACTGCTGCGAGAGTTGCGACAGAGAATTGAATTAAAATTGCGAACGAACAAAAGGCCGAAGGATGAATGAACTAAGAGAAAAATCCTTTTGTGCAAAGTAAATAAAACGCTTAAAATGAATTATAATTGAGCTGGCTTGTGGATCCGAAAGGAATCGTTTGAATTTAAATGTAAAGTGCTGCAGAAATCGTATAAGAATTTAAAACTGTCAAGTTTTTTGTTTATTTCAAGTTATAGCAGCTATGCCAGAAACTGTTTGAACCACCCACGCGAGTCCCAAAACAACATCTGCGATATACCGTTATTTTTATGTGATATTTTGTTTTGTTCCATTTTCTATTATTCCATTTCTTTGCACTTGCCATGCTGGACGAATTCATTTGGCATTTGATATATATACATGTATATATATATGTATATAAATAAATATATATATATATATATATATATTTGGGCTTAGGTTTTATTTTGTTATGTGGCGAGTGTGTCTGTGTGTGTGTTTGTCTGTGTGTATGTATGTCTCAAGGAGCAACTTTTAACTTCAGTTTGAGTTGGTTTTCTCTATGAATTGTGTATAAATGTAAATTGTTATTGATTATGCTGCAAATAAAACTAAAAAACACACACACACAGCCTAGACATACACACACACACACGCACTCACACACACAATGCTAACAGAATTTTGTAGCCCATCATAAATTTGAGTATTTGGCAATTTTTGACCCAGAATCCTTTGTTTGTTTGACCCTTGCCCCACAAGCCGGCAACTTTTGTTGTTCTTTAGAAAATTTACTTAAGGCCAGCTTAAGCTTAAAACCTACACTCGAAATAAACGTAATGATTATTTATTTATTTATAACCTGCACAAAATTACATTGTTACACAAAAGTTATAAATAAAAGTTCTTAAAGAAGAACTTATCAATCATTCACTGAGCTATACATGAAAAAACATAATTAAATCAAGAACAACAAAATGCTCTTTCTGTTGTCGCAGTGTACATTTTGTATTTGCCAGTTGGTTTTTGAAATATTACACATACGCCACATGGGCAATGGCATAATAATGCTATAAATGCCTAATGAAATGCACTTTGACTGCTTGACTTTTGGCTTACAGGTTTGTGTCTGAGTATGTGTGCGTGTGCGTGTGTGTTCTTGTTGGAGTTGCAGCAAAGTTACAGTTAGGGTTGAGGTTAAGGTTGCTGCCTCTCATGCTGAGTTTGGCAAACAGTTTGTCAGCAAGTGCAGAAAACCAAACAGTTTAAGCGAAAACTTTTTGGCCCGCAACACTGGCAGTCATCGAAGATGTGGCAGCAAACGTAAATGCAACGGCAGCAGTAGCAAAATCGTGACAATGACACCTAATGAGTTTTGTAATTATACGTAGAGCTGATGACTTGCAATTTGCAATTACCTGATGCTGATTCAAGTGTTGTCTGATCTTTTAATTGCGAACAGATGCGAAGATGCCACAAAAACGAAAAAAAAAAAAGTGGCAAAACGTGTACTACAAGAAAATTGTGAAAATGCACAAAATAATCATCAAGTCAACGAGCACAAATGTTGCAAGTACTCAAGTGTAATTCACTTGCACACATGCACTAAATCTTATTTTACATGGAACTGAAGCAGCTGAATCAAATGGCAGCCTTCAATGCAAATGTAAATTGCTGCGACTCTCTCGTTGCATCGTGTGTGTGTGTGTGTGTGGCAAAGGCAGGCCACTCCTGCGGAGGGGGGTTGTAGTAGATAGATGGAAGTGCTGTGGCTTGGCGACTATTTGGCGGTTGCCTAAAATTAGGCAGGGCCATTATGAAATTATGAAAATTAGAATTGAAATGAATGAAATTGACGTGACGTCAAATGGAAAAACGCTGGCAAAAACATTTCGGGAAATTACATTATAATGCATGTGTACGTGATTTCATGTGTGTGGCATGAACAGCTGCAACTAAAGCAGAGCGAAAGTTCAGCTAGTTATTTGTCTAATAGATAAACCATCAAATGGCAAAACAATGAAATTGCGCAATTTCAGCAAATTTCTGTGAATAAATATTCACTACACAATGACAAAAATTTAATAACTGACTAAAGTAAAACTTTAAACTGGGTTTAATGATTTAAACTATATTTAAGCCTAACTCAAATCTTGTCTACTTTATAGTGGCTAATGTACGCAAAAAGTTGTTTAATAAAATTATATTTTATTCTAATAAATAATTTGAGTACAAGCTATTTGTATTTGTCGAGTGTTGAGATGCATTTTCTTATTTAAAAGTATTTAAAATAAATTCTTAAAATATATTTTCTCACAATTAAAACGCATTAAATATTTGCATGCAACTTTAAATAATGAAATATTTATTTGAAAACTTCATAAACTGGATTTCTATTGAAATCCTCTGCAATACTTTTAAAATGCTGCTTTCCATTTTGGACACACCAAATTTCGGATTATTAAGTGCAACTTTAGCCATTTTGTTTAAGTCAAAGATTAAGTTACTCAAACTAGACTTTTTGGCTTAAAAGTTTTTGTCAAAGCCTTTAAGCGTTGTGGCATTAAACCTGCCATTTATGCCACATATGAAAACCATAATTGTAAAATACGATTCAATGAAGAAAAGTGAATAAACGGCAATAGTTAAACCAAATTAATTGTCTGCACATCCAATTAATGGGGCTGAAAATGTATCAATTAATCAATATTGTGGCTAAAATTGAATTGACAAGAATTTTCGGTCAATGAACAAAAATGTATCTAATATACTCAAGGGAATTAACTGAATGCCGAGTTAGTTAAAGCAGGACGAAATGTCTGGATAAAATATGCTTGGTCGTTGACTGTTGTCGACTTCACTGGATATGCAAATGTTGTAGATACTGTTTTGAATAACATTATTCATTAGATGCGAGGCATGCGTATATGTGTGTGTGTTGTGGGTGTGTAAATGTGCTGCTAGGCATAATAAATTGCTTTAAAAGCGTCCAAAGATGGCGGCACAACAACACAACACAACACAATACAACAGACACAGTTAGAAAGGGGAAAAGGGGAAAGACAAAAGTTACTAACAATTTAGTTGGCAGTCAGTCAGTCAGTCCTTGTGTGCGGCACACTCTGCTTTGTTCAAGCACACACGCACACACACACACACACATTCACCCACTCAAGAGACTCAGGTGTACACAGATAAGAGCGAAACGCGTCTTTCGCGTATCCCAGCCAAAAATAAACGCCAAGAGTTGTGTGGGCCAAAAGCAACACACAAAGAGAAGGCCAACACATGAAATTTGACGACCTACACTCAGAAAAATTATTCTATTTGTGCTTCAAATGTGCAATCAATAATCAATCAAGTATTAACAAGAATTGCTGAATTAATAATTCAAACAAATTTTAAAAATTTGCATTTAGTTTAACAAAAATCATAATTTGACATTAGTTTGGAATGACTCAAGAATTTCTGTACAGTAAATAATACCTACATAAAATAAATAATAACTGTTTGATATTAGTGTAAAACAAATCGTGCTCAACTTGAAGCGCATTAAATATTTAACTGAATAAATTTCGCTATAGCCAAAAACCCTCTTTAATTAACAATCCGGGGGGGAATTTGGCAAGCTTTGCCTGTGATTAAGGCTCAAAATATTCGCAAAGTGTACAAGGACATCCATCCAAAGAGATGGAGTAGTGTAGTGGAGATGTGTGTGTAGAGGGCAACTAGACAGATGTGAATTCTGGGCGCTTTCAGTCGCTGATAGGCGCTAAACTTTTGATATTGTGGCCACTGAACGATGACGACATAAAACCGTGAATGGTGGACGTGAATATGGAATAGTTGGCTGGCTGACTGGCTGGTTGGGCGAACGTGGAATTTGGACATGGACTTTGGGGCAGTGCTCGGTAAAATGCGACGAAGTCTTGGCTCGTTGCCTCGTTGGCTGCCTGGCACATAATAATTTACATAATATACGTGTGCGCAATCAGCAAAAAAACGAACAACAACAGCAGCAGGAGGAACAACAACAACAACAAGAAAAACAACATCAACAAGAAGAACCACAACAGCAGCAGCAGGGAACGATAACAACGAGGCAGCGTCTCGTCTCACACAGGAATATATTTTCACTCTCACAGGGCGCGACGTGGGGATTTTTGTGCTTTCGGTTTTTATTCATTCCATTTTATTATTTTTTTTTTTTTGTAATCTCGATATAAATGCGAATACTGCTGCAAGCTTTACATAACATAGCACACACACACACACACACACACACACACATAGAAACACAGAAATATTTCTAATTCATATTTCTTATTGGTTTTATAGTACGCGTTGTGGTAGCGCAAAAACGGTACACCCCCAAGAATGGCCACACTAACTTTGTCTGCCTGCCTGCCTGCCTGCCCGTTATTTTCTATTTGTCTTTTTTCATGAAATATTTTCTTGTTTTTTTTTTCTTCTGCTATTTTTTTTTTTGTGAGTTGCCAACCAAAAACACGCGCGTTGCCAACCGTCCGCTGTTCGGTTTCTGGGCAGCCGCTGCTGGCGAGATTCGTGAGGAGACTGCAGGAAAAATCGCTTCGTTGCGTTGCGTTTCGTTTTAGTGCTCGGCAAAAAAGGACACTCGCCAAAGCAGGAGCACAAAACTGAGCGAAAGCTCGTTTGAGTCAAAGCTCTCGAAAGCTGCGCGGGTTGTCAAAACAGTTGCTGTTCACAGTAAATATAGCGCATACGAAGCATGTGCAAATTTGAACTCGAACTTTGCACTCAAATAAAGCTTTAAGTTTAGCTGTTTATTTGTATGAGTGTGTGTGTGTTATGCATTAAGAAAAAGAGCTTTTATTTCTAATTTAACCCAAGAAGCTAGCAAAAACACCGGCAGCATAACAACTGCACAACACATACATATTTACCTCCATAAACAATGATGTTAATGTTGTTGTTGTATGAGTTGTTTGAGTTGTTGCTGGAGTTGCTGTCGTTGTTGTTGTCGTTGTTGTTGTTGGGCACCTCGGGGCAAAGCTCAGCACTGCAATCCAATTGATGTTCTCCGACCAATGTTTAGCTAATGAAAATGGCTTTGAGAGTTTGCACACAGCACAAAAAAACCCAAATGGCTGGCTTAAAGTCAAGTTTTTTATGCGCAACAACTTTCTGAATAGATAAAATTGCATTTCTAATAGCAAATGCTTTGAGTTTTTATGTTTTTTTCTTTTTAAGATTTAATACTTACTACTAAATATATATGTGTAGTAAAATGGGCTTTAAAAAGAGTTTAACTCAGCAGTTTTAAGAAGTTAATCGAATAATAAAAAAAAAGGTAAAAGGCCACAAAATCTGTGTTAATATCTATAATCGAAAATCACGCGCTTTTTGTTGTTGTTGTCTGTCTAATTATCAATTCGTAGCTCATGCGAGAGTAATTATCTAAAGTTAGCAGGGCAATAAGTCAAGTCAACTCACCTTTTGGGGCCAATATATATTTATATATATCTGGGTATCAATATATGGTCAATAAATTTTTAGGCGCTGTGTGGCTGCTGCTGCTGGTTGTGTTGGCGCTGCTGCTGCTGGTCAGTCATCATTAGCATAGCTGCAAAAGAGAAGGGAGAGCGATTAGACCAGGTGAGTGGCGGACAGAGCGTCATTGGTATGCAGCTGGGGTAAAAAAAAAACATTGAAAGAACTCCGCTGAGAAATCGTGCGTATGTCAATTAAAAGCCTATAACAACAAACAAACAAACAACAACAACAACTACAACATCGTGCAACAAACACCACGAATATGGGCAAAAGGCAAAAGGCTGAAACCCAAGCTTGGCTTCCACTTACACACAAAACAATGCCACAGCACGGCATGCACCTTCCCCCTGTGGCGGCAGGGCCAAAGGGGCTGCGTCGAATGAAGCAATTTTAGTCACACAAGTCACGTGCAACCAAATGGCAGAAACGACAAAATACGCGTTTCAAATACAACCAAGTCCAAGTCGAAACGTATTCGGTTTGCATTTGTATTTTGAATTGGGTGCGGAATTGCTTCGCATTGGTTTCCATATGCAACACACACACACACGCAGTGAAAACTGAGGCAAACGTTTCCATGGAAATGCATTTACTTGCACCTCGCTGAATTGGCCATTGGTTGTTGGTCGGTTAACTTTTAGAAAAGATACAGCTTTGTTTAACTACCACAAAACGTGTATGATAAAGTTAACATGCAGGTCAAGTAAAATGGGATTTATGTGGCCAGTACGGAGAAATGGAAATGGTCGAAATGTGTAACAAAGTGTTCACATTTTTCCAGAAAAAATCAGGTAAACCTGGAACGTGAGCCAAGCAAGATGCATATGTGAAGTTTACAGCTCAAAAGATTAATCAAAATTTCCTCAACTAGTTAAGGCCAATCTTAAGTGATTAACTTGAAGAAGATTATCAGTAAAAAAAAAACGAGAAAACGAGAACAAGTTAGTTGAAGTTGATGTGGCACAAATTAAAGTGAATTTCATCGATTTGAGAACTGCAAAAATTACCAAAAGTAATCAAGTAATTTGGCAAAAATGTGAAAACAATTTTGCAATTGAATATATTTTTGCAAATGGTCTGTAATAGGTAATTAGCCAGCAGGCCTGTGCCCCTCCACCCCATCAAAGTGCAATTACTTTTTTTACACATTTCTCTCTCATTGTGCAATTGAAAACAATTAGCAAAAGTGTGCAGGAGATTTAGAGCGGAATGTCATAGCCCTAATTGCCCCAAGCCGTAACGAGGCGCAAATTTAATGCCGGAGACATGCAAAAATTACATCCTCAATTGCAGTCAGTGTTTGGTGCTGCAAACGGCAGTGGCATTAACAGTGGCTGTGGCAGTGGCAGAGTTGCATAAAGGCAACGAAATTCAATAAACAAGGCGCTCGTGCGATGCCCAGGATATTTTCATACTTCAGTCTCTTCCTCCACTCTCTGTGTGTGTGTGTGTGTGCAACGAAGCATGCAGTCTCGAGAGACAATCTGGTTGTTGTTATGATTGTTGCAAGCTTTATGCGGGCAGCAGTGCAACAACAACAACAACAACAACAACTCAAAACCAAAACAAAATCAATTGCAAGCAGCTCAGTTCGCCTGCCCACAAATGTAGGCAATATAAATTTGGCAAACAGCTTGCACACACACAAACATACACACACACATTCACACACACACACAGTGATTCATTATAGCAACAACAAGCGCTGCAAGCATGGACTATAAATTCAATTGAATGCCACAAAGAGTGCCCACATGCGTGGCTTAGGCACATCAATTGCTGTCCTACTGCCACCCCACATCCCTCACCCACCTTCCACATTTAACCCTACTTTTACCACCACCGCTGGTGTACTCAAGTGCATTCGCTTGCCCCTTTCCACCACGCGTGGCACAATGTGCTAATCGGGCTACTTTTTTTCCAAAATATGTGTTTAAAAATATTGCCGAGAAAAAATAAATAAAATAAATACAAATTTGTGTTAAGATATTTTTTTTAAATTGCTCTAATTTTCTAATTTCTTATTAAAGTTGTGCATTTTTTTTTTTTTTTGTAATAATAAAAAATATATATTTTATAGTACATTTTATAGGCTTGATATTTTGGCTCAATATTTAAAAAACTTAGCTTTAAATTGAATAACTATGTTGCTTAACTTTAAAATTCTCAAACTTCCAAATTGAGCGCTAAACATTTTCCAGTGCAACACTTCTTCAGCTGACTTTCCCAAAACATTTAATATTTAAAATTTAATATTTAAAAGAAGTTCCCAATAAATTCATCCGTACCAACTCCCTTGACTTACTTTACTATTCCTAGAAGACCATTCACTGCCTTATTTCTCCAGCAAATTGCCCAATCAGTTAACAACTTAATCATATTCTAACCAACAAGTTCTTTTTATCTACCAATAAAATAACAGTTATATTCCTACTTAAAAATGTAAGTATTTCGCTTAACATCTTGCTATCAATTTATTTAAAGTGTCTATATTTGCTACAGCTAAATCACTTTTTCTAAAAATTCAATAAAAACGAACTTCTAAATATATAAAAATTTCTGATTACAAATCAGCAAATGAGTAAGCGAAATGCTTAAATTAGTAAACGACGACTGCTTCATTATTTGCATTAACTTGAACTATAGAATTATTCACATGTTATGGCTAAAAAGTCTTTAATTTGGCCCACAGTTGTGCTTCATGCACCATTGACGCGCCACATTCAGGTTGAACGCCAATTACATGGCTGATGCCTGCTGCCTGCTGCTGTGTCTGTTGGCTGGTTGGCTGTTGGCCACGTGGCTGTCGTTTTCTGGTGGCAATTGATTGTCGTTGTGGCCGCCTAATGAAGATGGCCGCCTGTCTGCTGGCTGGCGGCTAAGGTGTGGACAAGCCCTAAAACTTTACACACCAAGCACATCCTTCATCAAGTGTGGAGTTCGTTGAACTTTGCATAGTTTGCGGCGTTGTCAATGCAGTCAGCCTAATGCATAATTAAGTACAAGAGGTGTGTGTGCGTGCATGTGTGAGGGGGTGTGTATGCGTGCATGTGTGTGTGTGTTTATGCGATGCTTTGCACTTGTGTTTAACTATGCGTAAAATATGGCTCAGTGCCTTATGCGGCACATAAACAAACACCCACCATGGAAACCAGCCTTTGCCAACAACTGACACACTTAAAGCTGCTGCATCCAGCTTCCAGCAACGGAGTAAACTCATTTAAAGCACTGGCTTAATGCAAAAGTCACGTTCTGGGTGAGAGAAACGCCAGCAAACCGCAAACGGTATTCGCATTTGACATTTTGATTTTGCCGGTCTCAACTGGTATAAAACTGCTGACATTAGGCCCGTTGGCAGTAAAACCGTAAAACGTAAATTGTTCGATTTGCGTTCACAAATTGCGCTTGACTTCCGTTTGCCACAAGCAACAAGCACTGCAACTACATTCACACACTCAGCGAAAATGTTGAGTTTTACGTAAAGAATTCACAAAAAAAAAAAACTTTACAAACAAAATTCTTTTGCAAAAGTTTGCCACTTTTTGTGCTTTTTTTTCGAATATATATATATATATATATATATATATATATATATATATCAGTAGTAACTTTTCTCTGAGTGCACTTGCATTTGAGAGACACAATCAACACGATTGATTTGTCGCTTGTTGCGGTTGGGAATTGTGTCGTCTTCAGCGATGGGCATCAATCAAAGGCAACATTATTTTCACATTATGCACAATCACACGAAGACAGAGTTTGTTGGCTGTCTCTCGGAAAGTGGGTCAAAAGGTGATTTTTCGCCTCTAGACACTTTTTTTTTTGCCATTTGTGCTCCTCTTTGGCAAATTGCCAATCACATCAAGGTTTTTTTTTTTTGTTTTTCTTCTATTTTTTTGTGCCTTTTGCCTGCCATTTAACCTGAACCTGAGGGCACTTTTGTGAAAATGCCAATACCAAGTTTCCCATCAAATGCATTTGTGCTACCTGCAACAAAAGTCAACTCTCATAATGTGGCATAAATCATCATTGCATGCCACTAAACTTGAACTTGATCTTGAAAACGGTTCCATGCATTTTATATATGTATTTCTATATATATATATGTATGTAGCTCGCCCATTCTCTGCATATGATTATATCATAATTTCCTACGCATTTCCACACCACTTAATAGCAAACATTACAATTGTTTTTTTTATTTTTTTTTTCATTTTTCATTTTTTTTTTTGCTTTTGTTTGCTACTCTAGTTAAATATAGTATATAAACTGCATTGTTTGGTTTGTCATTAATAACTGAGGAAATGTCTTAATTGTCAGTTGCCTGTTTAATTATTTGTGTTGTATGAATTTACAAAATTTATATATTTACACGAATAAATATAGACCATGTTCATTTTTTTTAACTATCTATTTAAATAGCAAATTTGTCAATGAAACTTGAACCAAATGCTAATTACAATTGCTGATAATTATTATATTTAGGCAACTGTGTCAAATAATAATTTAAGTTTATATATAGGATTCAATTGGTTTTTTTAATAAGAACTTTTATAGGTTTTTTTAATAATCACAAAATTTATGCAAATTATATTAAGCAATAGATTTGAATACCTATAAAAGATGAATAAGCACATACAAAAATATCTAACATATAAAACATGAATATGTACATCGATAATATATATATTTTTATATCACAAATCAGAAAACAAAAATATAAATCTCAAGTTGCAAAACACAACCAAAATTTAATTACTACAAAATAACTGAAAACACAGGAAAGTAAATAATAATAAATAAATTAATTACTTTAAAACAAAAAACTAAAATATTTTAAACAAAGTTATTTCAACAGAAAAAAACTATATTGTAAATTAAAAAGTGTATTGAAATTTCGACATGTCTTAAATCATTTTTTCATGAGTTTTTTTTTTCGTGTTTTCAGCGCTGCTAAACGTTCAACGCCTGGGCGCTGTTGCATGTCGCTTTGTTGTTGTTATCTGTGTGGCTGCGGTTGTTGTTGTTGTTGCTGTTGTGTATACATAGTAGTTTATGCATGTATATAAACCAAACAAGCGCACAATTAGAGCGCTCAAAGTCGCGTAACACTCACAAAATGCCGGCAAACTTGGCAGCCAAATGAACAGCAGCATATTTCGTTGTTGTTTTTGCTGTTGTTGTTGCTGTTTGTTTCGAATTTTTTGCATTTGCAATTAGGTTGGCTGTTTTTTGTTTTCTAGTTTGTTTTTTATTTTTTATGCACTGCTGTGCTTAGAATTTCTGCAAATGTGTCGCATGCTGTGTGCTATTAAATTGTTAGCTTTCCATTTCAATGACATTTTTATTAGTATTTTTATTTTATTATTTTTATGGCGACAACGTGGCGCATACGTAATGTGCCAACAATCTAGCAAAATGTTTTTCAATTTTTTTTTTTTTTTTTTTGCGCTCTTTTAGTTGACTATACGGGTTTTGAGTCGGAGACTCTTGCACAATCTATGGAGTTGGGCACCTGCACCGAAGCTGGATTCGATCCGCTGATCGATTTTAATGATCGTCGCTCAGTTCGTGCAGCCAGCTCAGCTCAAGTGTCGCAACTAAGCTGCTTAGTGCGGAAGAAGGGTGGCGGGGTGCGGAGTGGAGTGGCACAGTGATACCTGCTAACTTAAGGCTAAGCCACATCAAGTGTTTTTCCGTTATTTCCATGCGCCACGCTTTATTAAGCAATTTAATGCTTGACCAGCACATTTTGTCAGGGCTTTGAATTACATTAATGTCGACAGCAGCAAGTTGGTAAGAGAAACAAAAAAAAAATGGGAAAAAATCACAACTTATTGCTTGTATCAGCATTTTTCTGAAACCATTTCCCTTGCCCAACACAAATGCGAGAAAGTCGCATTACACTCAAATAAATGAAGCTCACCAAATGCCAGCGACAAATCAACGGCACAAATCGCAAAAATAGTAAAAAAAAAAAAAGAGGTACCAAAAATTACGACACTTAAACTTAAAATTTGCACAGCTGCAATTTGAGCCAGTTGAGAAGCTGTTGTGAAGAGTGCATGGCCAAAAGATGCCCTATAAATTAAATATAAAAATATAACTGGAGAATATATTATCAATCTTTTTATAAATGTGAAAATAGCTGTCGAAATTCTATATAAACTCGTTTCTTAAAAAAACTTAAATTCATAAATAAAATTCTCTTTTGATGCTGATAAAAAAAAGTAAATTATATAAACTATATCTAATTATTCCACACCACCAAAATACCCTCTAAAAAATTGCATTGCTAAATAGCTGAGCGAAATAGCTACTTGAAAAGTAAAAGCAAAATCAGAAAAAATACAAAAAAAAACGGGAAAAAAAACAACAGCTTAGCGGAGTTCAAAGGGCATCTAAAGTTGCTGCCACTTGTCCGTGGCAGTCATTTGTCATGCGATGCCGACATTGCTGGAGACTGCAACACGAACTGCTTAGCATCAGTTTGCAACTGCGGCGCCTCCGAGAGTTGGCGGCAATTTGGCAGTAAATTGCCCAGCGGAACAACAACAACAACAACAGTTGTTTGACTGCATGTTTAGCAATCTGAGGCAAATTCTTGTCATCATTTTGGTGCTTGCAACATGCACATTGACTTATCAACATGCGCCAAGAATAATATGAAAAACTGTGCCAAAGCTGATAAGCAGAAACACAACATTTTGAAATATTACAAAAATGTGGGGCACTCCGAATTTCTAGATTTCTATGATGATGCGCAGCGAGTTCGTCAATGCCTAAATGAATTTAACAAACAACTTAATAATTTAAAGCGACGAGCGACATTTTACCCCCTTTCCCCTGCGGACGGTTCTACAACAGACAAAAAACATTTCCGACATTTAACCAAGCGATGCGATGCCCTGCCCCCCCAAAAAAGGGGCATTATATTTGCCCAGTGAAGCAACAAACACAAAAACCAACCCCAAAGGGGTTGGTGCATGTGAGGGGCGGGGTACATAGGCAAACCAACCGCAACTGTTACAATTTGTTGAAAGCTGCAAGGGGCATTTGAGAACTGCAGCGAATCGATCAAACTTCTGCTTCTGCAACTGCAGCAACGATTTGTCATGGCAGCCCAAAAAAAAAAAAAAAAAAAAAAACTGCTATGCGTAAATGTATAGAAAAAGTATTATTTGTAGAGCGCATAGAAAGCATACACTGAGAAAAAAAAGCAGTTATGTGGAGAACGTTTTAAAAAAATAAAATATTGTTCTAAGAAAGTTGAACAGATTAATTTAAAAAAATGCCTAGCAAAAAATGTTTTGAAAAATGAATTCCCATTAATAAAACTTGTTTAAAAAAAATATGTTTCAACTATTATTACAAATAATAAAGCTAAAAAACAAAATTTGCTCTGTTTTAACAAATTGGCACCTCTCCAATTACTTTTACCAGCTGCTGGCCATACAATTTAATACTTTTTCTTCCTGCCTGAAACTGAGATGAATTTATTTAATTCAAGTTTGAAAAAGCTGCGAGTTTTAAACATTAAATTAAATGTGATGAGCCGAGACGTGTGTGTTTTCTCAGTGTATGGAGGGTTAGAAAGTGGTGGAAGGAAATGGAAGTTTGTGGGGAATCAATGGTAGTCAATATTTATAAGCTCAAATCCCATTTGAGATACGCAAAACGAGACGAGACGAAATTTTATCCGTTTACATATTGAAATCGCCCAATGTGAAATGTGGAAATGAAAATCTGTGCAAATGGAAAGTCGCAGCGCACACACGTGTGCGACCCACACACACACACACACACATACACACACACAACACACACTGATGTGTGTGGCATTCCCATGTGTGCTCAAGGGTTTTATTTAATTTTTTTTTTTTTATGCGGCTAAACTCGTTGTAAACTCTGTTGCAAGGCAGCACCCAAAATCTCAGTTACATCAGGCGCCCGCAAACGAGTTTTATTTTCACTCGCTTAAAGCCCAAAATCAATGTTGTCGACCTGGTTGATTGGCTCGTGGACAAAGTGCGGGCAGCGGGGTGGCGAGGGAGGTGTCGCTGCTGACTCTTGGTGCAGTCTCAACAACAATGAAAGCAACAAAAAAAAACAAATAATTGTACATATTATGTTGACCCAATTTGTTGTCACAAATTGGCCGTTACAACCAGAAAGCAACAACAAATTTGTTGGCTGCAGCATGACACGCCCCAAAAATGTCAAAATGACAGCCACGCCCCGCCCAAAGTTGTGCGTAGTTTTTGAGGTGCGTTTCGTATTGATTTTGACGCGGCTAAGTGAAGTCAGCTCAAAGTTTTTGGCCTCAAACTGCAGCCACATAGAATAAGTTAAGCTTGCTGGGCAAAACTTGCAAGTTTGTAAATACCCTGTAAATATGGAAAGTTGCAAATGGGGTATGCTGTAATTGTGTTTATAAGATGTGAAATAATGCGGGCACTTGGAAAATCTAAAACTGATTTTTAGTTGATTTAAATATAAGCAAATAGTGAAACTAGGAAGACAGATCCGTGCATTTATCGGCTAGAATACGATACTATATACTATATATTTATATATATTTATATACACAAATTACTGTAGCATCTATAAATCAAAGTTGAGTAAGTTTCGTTATTCGAATGCTATATTTAAATGTAGCAGTTTGCACATTGAACAAAGTTATCAAAACTTAAATTATATTAGGCAAGTCAACACAGTTGGCCAATAACTTTCAAATGGCCCAAAGAAATGGCCAAGTTTTGAAAGTTGCCATACGCTGCACAGCCAATTGTATGTTGCCAATTATAAACTGCGACCACTGCTCATATTTATGAATGTGAATTGTTCGCGTATTGTATTTGGCCCACCGAGCAGATTCAATTAAACTTTGGCTACACGCTTTCGACCAAGCAGAGGACGGACGTGTTGGCCCGCGTTGGTCAACTTAGCCAGCTTTCAGATGCCACAGCTTCCAGCTGCAACAGTGAAAGTGTGTGCTGTGGCACATAGTGTCTCCACTATTCAATAATAAGTAATCGAGCCAGTTTGTGCAGCTGACGTTGCCAGTGCCAGTGCCAGTTCCAGTTGGAGTTGCAGTTGCAGTTGCAGTTGCAGTGTCAAGTGCAATTGGCTGTTGGCTGTTGGCGGCCAGTGAACTGTTAACAAGGCGATTGCCTTTCAATTTCCATTTGGGTAACTGCGATTGATTTTCATCTCGTTTGACCTCCAAGTTCAACAACACTTTGCCGGGCAACCCGAGACGCTGGCAACGCTGGCAACACGCTGCTTCTATGAATTACAAATGAGCACGCTCCGAGCAATTAAACCGAGCATCCGCCTCAAATTGAAATCGAAACCTCCGGCGGAGTACAGCTACAGCTGCAGCTGTAGTTGCTTCCATTTTCCCCCCTTTTTGTACACTTAAAGAAACAAATAATCGATAATTGTCAAAATATATCAGAGAATAAATAGTTGCTCAAGAAGAATGTTTTTTTTTCTTAAATCACAATGCTTTTACTTTTGGTATATAGAAAAATAGTTTCGACTAGTTGGAATACGATTTTTAGCTTAAGCAATTTCTAAAGGAAATATTGAAATTATCTCAGCTTAAACTAGGAATTTTAATTCATCCCTGAATAATATTTATATGTGCAAATATTTTGCAACTGAAAGCTGTGTTTAATTGGAATACGAAATTTATTATTTAACTTAAGCAATTTCTAAAAGAAATATTGAAATTAGCCCTGCTTAAATCAAGAATTATATTTTTTCCTTAATAATTTTTATATGTGCAAATATTTGGAAACTTAAAGCTGTGTTTAAGTGAATTATGAACTTTGTTTTTTACCTTGGCAAATTTTTTAATGATATATTGAAATCATCTCAGCTTAAATTAAGAATTTTAATTCTTCCCTGAATAAATTTTATGTGTGCAAATATTTGGCAACTGAAAGCTGTATTTAATTAGATTTCGAAATTTATTTTTTAACTTGCGCAATTTCTAAAAGAAATATTGAAATCATCTAGCTTAAACCAGGAATTTTAATTCATATCATGAATATTTTGTGTAATTGCTAATATTCGATTACTTAAATCTCTGATTAATTTAAATAAGAAATTTATTTTTTAACTTGCACAATTTCTAAAATATATATTGAAATCTTCGCAACTTAAGCCAAGCATTTTTGTTCATACCAAGAATTTTTTTTAAAGGTGTATATTTTTTAAGGTGTGATTGGTTGGAATATGAAATATATTCTTTATATATTAAAATACACAGCTTAAAACAAGAATTTTAATTTTTAAACCATAAATATTTTGTGTTAATTTGCACTCTTTAAGCATTATTAATAAACAATCGATTAAAGCAGTACACAATTTTTCTTCAAGTGTATGTGTCTCATCCAGTCTGGTACTCGGTGCATTAATCTGGCACAAGCACGCGCTGCCTGAGAACAATAGACTACAGAATGCTGTCGCGACTGCTAACCGGGGGGAGGGAGGGATGGATTGGGGTGCTGCATGTTGCCGCCGACTGTTGCCGCTTAGTTGCATTCGCAAGGAGAAGAACAGCAAATACAACAATAATAATAATAATATTGCCAACAAGCAACAGAATGAAAATAAGAAGAAGAAGAAGAAAAAGACACGCATGGAAACCAAGTCGGATCACGCTTGGCCAACGCTGCGTGATAAAGTGGCCGTGTCCCTTGCCTTGTTTTCTCGTTCTTTAGTTGCACACACACATACACACACACACACACACATATATATATAAATTGCATTTACACCATGTACAAAATTGGCACATTTTTACTCTCGTTTCAACAAGTTGCAAGTTGTAAGTAGCAAGTAGCAAGCGCTGCGCGTACTGTGTGCCACTAGCCGAGAGTAGCGAAATGGAACGTACTGCCCCTGAGGGCAGGAAATGCAGGTTAAAATGATAAAAATCGATAGAGACACAAGCGAAGGAAGCTGCCTTCAGATAAGATTAATTAAAGTGAGAGCAACTTGCTCTGTGTGAGCCGGGCTTTAACACAAAGACGGATGAAAAGATAAATACTTCTACGTAGATGCATTTAATAATCAAATCAATACTGAATCCATTGCATCCAATCAATGGCAATCTATTTATAATGAAGCTCTGCAAAATATATGTAACTCGCAGAAGAAAGCAACTGCGGCAATATAAAGGGTATATAATCTTGATCAGAATCTGCCAAGTTTATTAAGGCATATTCGGTCTCAGAACCTTGAAAAGCTAGATGAATAACATTTTTAATATAAACTTTGCGTGGGCGAATCCAGTTTATTTAATATAATTTAATTTTCATTGAAAACTGCCATCGATTAACATCGATACAAATGCAAAGACAGATTTATATTTATATATAAAAATGTGAAGCATTAATAATATTTTCCATACTGTAAAAACTACTAAGAAAATAGTTTCATAATCAAAAAATTACATTCAAAAACCCAATGAATTATTTAGTTGCTAAACCAGCCAAGATCTCTCGATTCTAAATAATTCCTTAAAAATTTGTACATCAAAACTAAGACTTATATATATAACAAATGCTCTAACTTTAGACAGAAGAATAGTTAAGCAAAGTCGAAAATGTCCAATAGAGTAGGTCATATCTACAAAGAGTAGTTTTGACATTTTATAACACACCTTAATACCAACATTGTTGTCAGAATTTATAAGACTTAATCAGTATTAGACATGCCTACAGTTAACTGTGCATATTTGAACCAAATCTGTTATTAGCCCAATTCCGCACAGTCATCTATTGGCTGGGGCTATGTGGGGCAACATAATCAGCTTTTGGTAAACGCACCTGACAGTGAATAGCTCAATTGCTGTTGAAATCTCATCCGTACCATCTCATCTCATCTACATCACAAGATTTAAAAGTGCCACAGCAAAAAAAAATAATAATAAAAAAAAAACCAAGACCAAGTCAATGTTTACCACTCGGATGCTCCACTCGAATGGGCGCCTGTTAAGCGCTTTGTATTAATGTTGATTTCCGCTCAACTGTTATTTTTATGACTTCTTCGAGACGAAACGAGATATTCCCACAGGGCTTACGAGACCGTTGAGGCCTCAGTTTCAGTGTTAGCCATCGTCTCAGCCGCGTCTCAGCTGCGTCACATTCGAATAACAAATACAGAGACAAATGAAAGCAACAAAGTCAAGTTTTGAATAATTTATGGTCAAACGATCTACAGCGTTGTCCACTTTATGTTTAATATAATAAAATGCTAATTGAAAAGACAAAACTGAGACGGCGCTTTGTGTGCCGAATGGGCATTTGTCAAAAGAAATTTAATTAGTCCAAAATGCAAAGGAAGCCCCATTCTCTAGGAGCTGCACTTGTTGTTGGCTCGAAGGCCTTTGGAAGGGCTCGAGACTCTTAATTGTTAACAGGTGGACGCTCGAAATGGTTGACTGCCCTTGTAAGGGAAGGTTAAAGAAAGGTACACAGCAAAAAAAAATTGTGGTACTCAATGAGGGATCTTATTACTTAATTTCATCCAAGTGCTACTCAGAACTTCGAATTATTTGTTATTTTATTATTTAATTTTTTTATTTAATTTTTTTATTTTATTTTTTTATTTTATTTTTTATTTTATTTTATTTTTTATTTTATTTTTTATTTTATTTTTTTATTTTATTTTTTTATTTTATTTTTTATTTTATTTTTTTATTTTATTTTATTTTTTATTTTATATTACATTTTCAGCTAGCTCGTCCTCAAGAAATTTCAAGTTCGATTTATAAAATATTTTAATATTAAAACTTATTTTTTTTAAATGATTTTCTAAATTCTCTGATTCAAGCATCAAAATCTTAAATTTCATTATTCAAAGCGACTTCATCTCACTTCAATAAAATTGCTCAGAAATTATAGACAATCTTGTTAAATTAAGTAATTTTCTCTGCGCGAAACCTTAGATTTCTTTATTATTTGTATTATTATTATTTTTTTTTTTTTTTTTTTGCTGTGTAACTACAAATGTAAATAGTGACTGTCTGTAATTGTGTGAATAAAAGTCAACAATTTGTGGGCACGCAAACAAATCTTGACAGCAATTCCAACTCACTGTCCAAGTGTGCAGCTAGAAAACCCCTTCCGTGAAATGAATTCATATCATAAAGTTGACGCTGCTGGGAAACCAGAAGAAAAAATTACCATATATTTTTTTTTTGTTATTTTTTTTTTTTTTGCTTTGGACAGTGCTAATATTACCAAATGTTGCTTCCTGTTGGGCGTATTTTGCTGGTGCTGATCTGCTCGCCTCTGCTCTGCCCTACTCTGCTCTGCCCTGCTCTGCCCTGCTCCCTGGCTATGTGTTTTTTAGTTCATTAACTTTGTACACTGAAAGTGAATTTCACTTTTATTTCGGTTTGTTTTGTTTGGTCTTGTTTTGTTTTGTTTTGTTTGGTTGCTCGAAGTTCAGCGAGAGCGGGCAATAAAAATTCAAAACCTCAACCCACCAACGCCAAAGAGTCGAGTGTAATGCATCTTTGGCATACTAAGAAACCAGTTGAATAATAACCAACTCAGCCATGTCTCTGATGGGGCTTCTCTCCGCCCGTTCACTTCGTCTTCCATTTTTTGCTTTTTATTTTTGCTTTTCTGCAGGAAAATTGCAAATTGCCAACACATAACCAGAGGGGTCTAAATGCCCAACGGGCCCTTTTCTCCCCACCCATGCTGATTGTTGATGAAAGCATTAATTTAAATTTTTAAATTACTTTCACTGCCTGTGTTAACTGGCCACAATAAATTGTAGTCCATAATTATGAAAACCCAATTTTATACAAACAGCGACACTTTGTCATGGACATAAATGAAATGGAAAAATAGCAGCTGCTGCATGGAAATACTTTATATAAACTAATTGGCTAGATAATTATCTGGGGTTTGTTATCTTTTTAAATCAAGGCTGAAAGCACAACGAAAATGGTTGTTGGCTCAGTTTACGGTTCAAGCCAACGTTTCACCTTTCAAGTTGATCCGTGCATTCAGTTCTTAAACCTGACTTTTCGCTTAAACCTTGATTTAACTTTAGTTTTGCTTCATTAAAGATAATGTTGAAAATTTTTCCTGAAATCTATTTCAACAACTATTTTTATAAGTGAAAAAAAAAAACTTGAACATAAGTGAGGCACATAAAAACCAATTTCCTCGCACAACAAAAGGGGTTTCATTTAATTCCATTAAAAAAATAATCATAAAAAAATAAAACAAAAAAAAAACCTGGTAGCAATTGCAATTGAAGCTGTGCAACAATTTCATGAATTATGCGTTCATTTAGAGGGCCATGCCACGTAATTAAATGTAAAGACTGTGCCATTATGGCCTCAATGCTCCCAATGCGCCGCTGCCCACTATAACAGCCGAATAAAAAACAGACATTAAAAAATCAGCTATAAGTTAAGGTTCAACAAAAAGTTCGTAAAGGAAAATACAAAAAAAAAAAAAAAAAAACAAAGAGCATAACAAAATAGTGGAGTCGAAACGCTTTTCGCAAGCAAACGTGGTGTCATTAAATTTAATAAGCGCTTTTTGGGCCAAGCTTGGATTTTTCAAGCCCGCCCGAAAGAAAAGCAGAAGACAAACAACAAAAAAAAAACGTCAGACGAAGCGTTTTTTTTTTTCTTTTAAATGAAATGGTCTGGCAAAATATGAAAACAAAAACAGACAAACAAAGAAATCCCATGAAGAAAAATAATAAAAATAAAAAAAACAAGAAATTAACAATAAAAAATAAACAACTACAAATGGCATTTGTGGGCTTTTGCTCATTTTTCCGTTTGGTTCTTTACGGGGTTTTTCTTTTTCATAGAGTTTTCTTCGTCGAAAAGTAAATGAACTCTATGCACGATGTCTAACGGTACATTTGGCTAGCTTCCAAGGTGGCTTACTGCTTACGGCCACTATTACGAAATACCCGAGAATGCTGTAACATCAATTACGTAAAGCAGCAAACAGAACCCGCTAAAGGACAAATTGAGTTATTAACTGACCCATGGTTCGAGCCAAGAAATTACTTTAAAGCCTCACGCGTGAAAAGCCAAATGAGTTTATAAACGCGGCCCAGTTGGAAATGAAAAAAATTAAAATGAAAAAAACGAAAAGAACGAAAAGGGAAAAGGGAAAGAGGACAAAAGTGAACTGGAGCACAGTTGACGGAAACGTGCATTAAGGACCCACACCGACGGCCATAAGAACCATGATGACGACAACGTCAACTGGGGAACTTTGTCCGTGCACCAGTTCTGCAGATCTTTCAAAGACTTTTTTTTACTGCAACTGAATTACAATGCTCGTTGCACATTGCTGCTGGCCAAAAAGGTAAGCACAACCAACGGTTTTATTATGTTTGTTATCAAAATAATAATTACAATTCGTTGGAATAAATATTTATATATTTAAGCTGACAAACCACAAAATACCCATCACATATTATATAAATAAAAACTTTTAATCTGCTTAACTGATTTTAAGTGAATTTTTAAGCTATAAAAATATTTTCTTACTTTTAATTAAATTGTGGTTTAATTTAAAGGGCTTTGAAAAGGATTTACCAGAGTTCCTCATATTGTAATCAACAATTTACCTAATCTCAACATAAGTAATTAACTAATTAAATGAACATAATTAAAGCAATTAACAAAAAGTAGTTAAAAACTTAAGCTCAACTTAAAGTTTGCTTAGATAATAAAGTGTATTAAAATTGTGTGTAAATTGTGTGTATTGCGTAATCATTTGTATAAATTTACTTTTGTAAAAAGCGCAGTTTGTCATGAATATTATATTATATTGGCTGGTTTCAATTGATACAGTTGGGGAAGGTAAAAAATATCATATTTCATAGCTGCTGAAAACTTTCACAACTATTAAAATGCGTCTATTTGCGCACAGCTAAGATACCCCAGCTCACTGGATTTTTTATGATACAGGTCATATCGAAAAAAAAAAACTATATATATATATTTATAAAGTAATATCGCATTTCAGCGCAGAATACACTTTTTTCGCATTCAGTGCACATGAGTGCACATCAACGGAACTGAAACTCCTGCTCCAACTAGAACTCCAATTCCAGAGCTTCAACTTGGGCACTTGGCGTCTGCCCCCCACCTGGACTGTGGAGTAGTGCGCCCATCCACAAAACACTCGTCTTGGCCACCAGCTCAATTATAAAACAGGCAAAACGCATAAAACACATTTTAAATGTGCTGCACGCGGAGCAAGGTTTTGTGTTGCACATTTTCATTTTAACGTTCTATTTTATTATGTGCAACTTGCAGAAATATATTTTTTTCTTTCCCGGTTTTTCACTGCAAGCTCGCATTTCTTTTCGCATTTTGAGTTTCAAGCGCTTTTTCGTTATGGAAGTTGGTCAGCAGCAGCCAAAAGAAAACACAATAAATAATGAAAAACTTTGCAATGAGATTTTCTCTGCAAAACTTAAAAAAAAAAAACGTACAAATTTTGTTGGTCACCCGCTAAAGAAGCGCAAAGAGAACGTCTACAAAATTCGAGTACTTCTTCTTCGGCTTTTACCAGATGACTTTTCACACAGCCCTTTCATACCACTCTTAACTAGTTAAATTAACAAACATTACAAGCAATTTAAAGCTGAAAACTATAATGATGGTCATTCGTTTCATTAGGATGGAAAAACAAATCAAATTTTGTCAAGTCACATTTTAAAAAAAGTGCCCAAAGATAATAAAACAAAATAAAGACAAATGTTATTAATACTTTTTCTGACGTGGCGGGAAAATATTAGAAAAATGTAGCATGTAAAATTTGTGGTTAATTTTCAAATAATTTTATTTATTTAATGTGCAAATTTAATTTTGAAGTTTTTACTTAAGGAAAGAGCATGGCAATAAAAATGATTTATAATGGTAAATATTTTTTATGAGCAGCTAATTAAACACAGCTGTTGCTATGGTAATATTATTTTTTTTTCCAAAAAATTTAATTACATAAGTTTTGATCAAAACAGGTAGGTTCCTGGCAGCAGCCAGACAGTTCTCAAACTAACCACCAATGAGAGAACAAAGAGAGAGAGAAGGAGAGAGAGAGAGAGGGAGAGAGAGAGAGAGGGAGAGAGAGAGAGAGAGAGAGGGCGAGACTGAGAGACAGTGGTTGAAAGAGAGAGCACAATCAATTCCAATTGATCGACAAACGACATCTGGCAGCTGGATAAGTCGGGAACATGAGCAAGCAATTTGCGGCACGCAGCAGCGTGGGGCACCCAACGGCGACGACTGAACGATGCACCTGCTCACAAAAAAAAATAAAAAAAAATAGCAGTCCGAACTAATTTCAACACCAGAGCAGTGAGGTAGGCAGACAGACAGACAGACAGACAGACAGTTAATAGAGTTCAAGAGCGTGGGCCTTAAAGCTTCAGTGCCTCAGCGACCGGTAGACCAAAATCGCGTGATACGCCGGAAATGCAATTGTCGCATGCAAGTCCACGCCCACCAAAACTAACAGAACAACAACAACAACAAATACAACACACGGATGAGCAAAGTTGCCTGGGTCTAACTGTCAATGGAATACACTGAGAAAACTCTCACTTAGAGTTTTTTACTATGTGTAAAATAATAATAAGTAAATAATCAGTAAAAATTATTATTGATTTGAATAAGCGAAAAAATACTTGAGTCAAGTAGAAAATAATTATGAAAAGTAGTTTTGTGAATTAAGTAGTAAGAATAAAACGACTGAGTTCTAAAATTTGAGTGCTCAGAACAACTTTAACAATTACAAATATTAATTCAACCGTTAAAGTATTTTAAATAAAAATAAAAGTTCTTAGTCAACAGTTTTTATCGTCAAGTAAATGTAAGACTTTAGTTGATAGTCTTAAATGATTTCAGTGTAATTTCTTGTATTTTTTGAAGATATCGGAAATTTTTAGTAGTACATGCGAAATGATCTAAATATCATATTCCAAGTAAGATTTTATTTTAAATATTATTCTAAAACAGTTTTACATAAACAAATTCCACATTTACAAAAACCATTTCTTGAAACATTAATAAATTTCTCTAGTATAAAATATTGAAATAAAAAAAATCGGATACGAATATTAAATCTCTTTTTCTCTGAGTGTATATATTAATGTGTGTGGGCGCATTAAGGTTGATTATATGAAAATCAATTTAACTTAATGCCGTTTTTATCAACACTTCCATTTTTTTTTTTTTTTTTTTTTTGGTCGCACGACACTTTAACGAAATGGAAATTTGAGTTCTCTGTGCAGCGTGTTGCTTGCAGCACATTGTTTATAATTTGTTGGTGGCTTGTGCCGAACATGTGGCACTTAAATGGGCATGCCACGGGTCGTCAGATCAGTGACAGCAACAACAACTGCAACAGCAACAACACGAGCAACAGCAACAACAACTGCAACAGCAACAGCAACAGCAGCTGCCAGTCTTATGTTGTGGCCAAACATGTTTAACGGGTGCCGTTGCAAAAGTATCTTAAAGATACATGTGCGCCTATTAGTTCTTAGATTTAGATAGTTCTCTAAGCTCTCAGTAGTATCATGTTGTTCTGGCTGTGCCTGTGGGGTCGACTCTCTCCACGGGATTTGAACATGTTGTTGTTGATGTTGGCAGGTAAATATTATTAAAACTGCACACACACACACACAACACACACACGTGCAAACTTCATGGAATTTTTCGGTGAAAATTTGCAACATGAAAAACTTGAAAAACCGGCAACGGGCAAATAGCATGAAAATGGGCCCGACTGGCAAAACTGGCTAACAACACATTAAACAATTCACACATTTGCGGCAACATAATTTCAGTTAGCGATAGTCATGCAAACATATACATATTAGAGGGGGGGTGGCTGGGGGGAAAGGTCTGCCAATTTCCAACTGCAAGCAGAAAATTCAAAATGCAATTGGCAAAACTGAAAACAAAACAAAACAAAAAAAAACAGAATAGAAAAAGCCGCAAATTGTGTGAAAAGCATGAGAACGAGATACAAATGTGGCATATGAGTTGCATGAGTAGTTGGACTGAAAGTCTACGCCAACAATTGCGCACAATTACAAAAGCCCAAATGGCAACAACAGCACATAAATGCAGTTGCAACAATGTGCGGCAGCATTCATAATTCAAATTCACACACACACACACTCGCTGAGTGTGTGTTGCTTAGGAATGGCATTCTTGTGGTTTTTGGTCTAGACCAGCAACTAATATATGACTAATGACTGAAGCAGTTAAGAGGCATTTCAAAAGAATTTTTAAGCTGAAATTCATTCAACAAAAGCGCCTGCAACTCAAGCATTTAATTGGCATATAAAACAATGCTAAAAAGATTAATAATTACGCTTTAAGCAAAAAAGTCTACATAATTTAATTTATGTTTATTTTAGAGTGTTGTGTTTATGCACTTTAATATAATTAATATTTAAGAAATAATATTTAAAAGTTCTCTTAACAACACGAAATAATATTTAAAAGTTCTCTTAACAGCATAAATTTTTTTGCATTTGTTAAATGATTAAGCTCGAAAAATTATGATAAAATAACTGAAAAAATTTATATAACAATATTTATTTTATTATACGCAATATATAAAAAAATATCAAAATATTGAACTTTTCTTAAGCATTTAAAATTACCATCAAAGAAAATGTTTAGTGAAATATTATCTTTATGTAAGTTATATTTATATCCCTTAAATATTTACTATCCTTTGTTGAAAACATTTTTGTATTTTCTTAATACTTTACATCATTTTCAATAAAATTGAAAAAGCGAAAGAAAATATAGTTTTTTTTTATTAACAGGCTACTTTGAACTCTTAGTTTGCCGTGCTGGAAATGTCAGCAATTGAATATTTAATCAATATTATAGAAAATTAAGAGAGAACTGTCGATGCTTCTTGGCCGTAGCGTTCAGACTGCAAAAGGGTATAAAAATTAAAAAAAAAAAAAAATCATTTAACAAAATTTCAGTAAGTAACAAAGATAAATCGGTTATTATTTATAACTTTAATCGTTTATCTTAAGAGCCCCGAAACATGTCTGAATTACAAGCAACGCTGTTGCTGAAGCGTCAACTTTTAGAAATGCATCGCAATCCCGTCGATGGTTTCTCTGCCGGATTGATCAACGATGAGGACATCTTCAAATGGGAAGTGCTCATTATTGGGCCACCGGATACCATGTACGAGGGTGGCTTCTTTAAGGCACATCTCACTTTTCCCACGGAGTACCCGCTGCGACCGCCACACATGAGATTCGTCACGGATATCTGGCATCCCAATGTTGCGAAGAATGGCCATGTTTGCATCTCGATACTCCATGAGCCCGGCGATGATAGATATGGCTATGAGAAGCCGGAGGAGCGCTGGCTGCCGGTGCACACTGTGGAGACCATATTGCTGTCAGTGATCTCCCTGCTGGCCGATCCCAATGATGAGTCGGCAGCCAATGTGGATGCGGCTGTGGAGTTTCGCGAAAATTATGCGGAATTCAAGCGGAAAGTATCTCGATGTGTGCGTCGCAGCCAGGAGGAGTTCTAACATAGATCTCAATATTCCCATAGCTCGCTGCCTATTCCTCTTCCACTTCCACTTCCACTTCCACTTCCTCTTCCTCTCCTTTTCTCTATCTCACTCTATCTTTCTCTCTAAATTAATACATACAACGGTCAACAGTGAAGCATGCGAATAAATTCAGCGAGTGCTTGCCACAAAAAAAAAAAAAGTAATTGTGCCTGGAGTTAATTTCACAGCTGCCTCCAGGCGAAAGTGTCAAAAGTGTGCCCATTAAAAGAGTGGGTAATAAATAATGGGTATAATGAAGCTGTGCGAATTTATACAACGAGGGAGTCGAGAAAAGACCTTATAAAATAAGTTGATTCTTAATCAGAATCATGACAAGAGGCGATTTCTATATGTGTGTTCTTCGACTGAGTACAATTCGCCGATAACTCTCAGTTGTAAATATCGATAGCTATCGATATTCAACTTGTGTTCTTGGACACTCTCGTATCGCTTATAGTGATAATTTAAATTTTTATCTTTTTATTTATAGAGCATAATTTAAATAATAATATTTATGGGTAAAAGGTGTGTTTCAAAATATTTTTCCTAATTTCTTAATTATTTATGTAGTTAATATTTAAAAATTGTATGCTGGTGCTGGGTATCTATTCGTCCTCGACTAGATTACTCCAAGTTGTTCCTATTTTTGGCTTTAATTGGCCACGCAGCTGACAGATAAAATTGCAATGCTTTAATTAGGTGCTGCCCTTCTCATTCTCATATCTCTCTCTCTCTCTCTCTCTTTCCCTCTCCCTCTCTCTCACTCTTTTTTCTCGATTTTCTCACATGATTAGGTTATATTTATTTTATGCGTACAACTGTCAGCTTTAATTAGACTTAATCGCTGCCAGACAACTAAAGACGGCGATTTTGGGCGGCATCTTCTTTGAGGCAATACGGTCAAGACTGGGTTAATCTTAAAACTGTGTGCTAAATACTGAGCGACTGCGGACTGCTGACACAGTTGCTTCAAGTGTTGTGCTAACATTTTTGCCTTGGCTGTAAGCGGCTTTATTGACTCGACCAGCAACAGGAACAACAACAACAACAACAACAACAACAGCAACAAAAACAATCACAACTACGAAATGCGGGCCCCACCTGGTCAGGCACATGGCAGACAAACGACTCTTTTTTTTAAAAGCATTTTATTTGTTCGTTAGTGGCTGCTGTTGTTGATTTTGTTGTTGTTGTTGTTTAGCAACAAGTTTTGCATTTTATGTTTTGCATTGTTTTGTTCCGGCCATAATCCGGTCATGCCTGCCAAGCGTCGCTGGCCACATTGTTCACCAGTGACTCAAATGCTGGTAATGAACATTTTTAGCTATAGTTTCTACCTTCTTTTATTTTTATTTTATTTCATTTATATATATTTTGTTATGGGTGTGCCGGCCGCTCGAAACCCGATCGCATATGTTTGGCATATTTAACTAAAATATTCCAAACAAAATTATGAATCAGCACAAAAACCAAATCGCCAATAGCCGTTTTGAAAACTGGGTAAATAAGGCCATGCACCTACTTGGCCAAAAAGTCCAACAAAAAAAAAAATCAAATAGTATACGTATAAAAAACAAGAATGTACAGTTATCTAAGCAGCTGACGAACTTTGAATACACTTGTCCAGAATATCTTTTAATGGGATTGCCTTAGGTTTGAATTTTAATTTAAGTAATTTTTAAGGCAATTTATAAACTTTTCACTCTTTTACTTTTACTTATTTTGCATACTTTAAAATAAAATTAAATACATATTCAATTGTTAAAGCGTTACACATTTCCTGACATATTTATAAAACGGCCAGCAAGGGTATATAAACAAGAAGACACTAAGAAATCAGCACAAAAAAAAATAAATCTTGGCCACAAAATATTTTAAGTAGCATAAAACGAAAACGAAAAGCAGAAGAAAACAGCAACAACAACAACAACAACAACAACAACAACAGCAGAATACAAGAAACCTGCTTGAAAAGATGCGACGCAAAGAAGCTGAAGCTGAAGAAGATGAAGCCTGAGTCTCAGTCTGAGGCAGAAGTCTTCGTCGTCGATGCCTCCAATGATGTGGCGACTGCTGAGGTTCTTCATCACAGCTCAAAACTCACTCAGCCAGTAGAAATTGAATTCATGTTGTTGTTGTTGTTGCTGTTGTTGGCCAAGGTAAAAACCGGCTCCAAGACAAGAGTCTTGTCTGTGGCTAAGAAAAACGCACAAGCGTAAGCCGAGGACTGCGATCTGAGACTGGGCAATCCGAGTGTGTTTGGAATTGGGAGTTTGTAGCTGGAGTTGTAGTTTAAAAATAGCATTTCGATATATGCGGTGAAATCTTTGCCTCGGAAGGGTCAGCGGAGATATATATATATTTTTTTTTTTTGGAAAACAGGTAGCAGACGTGTGCAACAGCAAGGGTCAGCTACATCATTAGACGATGGAGGGTTGGAAAAACCCATGTGTTATAATACTAGGAAAAAGGCGCCGCAGCCTGTTTTTCGTACTTACCTAAAGCCAAAAGAAATGTGCCCAGTTAACAGCAAGTACCAATTCCAATTCCAATTGACAGATCGCTGCTGTGTTAAGTAAATTCCAATATGCGCTGGTGCTTTTTTATATTTTATTATTTTACATTGGCTCCAGATACTGGTTTTCGATTTCGTGTGGAGAGTGGGAGAAAGATAGATAGCGAGAGAGAGAGAGAGAGAGAGAGATGGCTGATCCGTTGTGGCGCACAGGCGACAGTGAAAATGTCGCCGCTTTTGGTTCGTTGCTCCTGTCCGAAGATGAGTAATCCGAAAAAAAAGTAGAAACACGTATCCGTTAATCGCTTCTATTTGGGAAGCTGCACTTTCTACTCGTGTTGTTGTTGTTGTTTATGTGTTTTGTAGTTGTTAACAAATATTTACACGCTCGCTTGGACTTTTGAGCAGAACGCACGAAAAAAAAGTTGAACTCAGAAGCACAACAACAATCGTAATAATAATAAACGATAATATTTATTTCGTAAAAACTACCTGACGCGTTACCGAAGCGTCATGAAAACCAAACGCAAGCGGTCGCTTCACTTGTTGTTGTTGTTGTTGCTGTAGTTGGTATTGTGTGCGTGTGTTTGTTTGTTTGCATATATTTTTAAAATGCCGCGCTACGTTTCTCGATTCTTGACGCGCCCGTTTTACGTTCGTTTTCTATCGTTAGTCGTGCGTCTCGCACGTCCACCTGCGTTGCCGTCTCAAAGTAAACTAAACCCAACTACGTTGAAAACAAGTTTCTGAAACGTTGCTGTCGCTGTCCCTGGCGCTGTCGCTGCCGCTGCCTCTCGGTCGCTGTCGCCGCTGGCGTCGCTGTCGACAAACAGTCAAGCAACATAACAAGTCGAAACGAGATAAATGCACGCAGACACATGCACTCGGCGCTAGCAAGCAGGCACACAAACAGGAGCGGACTTGCTATGTTGTTGCGCCCAAATGTGTGTGTGTGTTTTTTTGTATGATCTCTTTTTCAAGTGAACATGCTGGCAATGAGATTGTTATTGAATGCAATGTGATATTTTATATGTACATGTAGCTGTCTTCTATTGTATTTATATATATATTTTTTATTATATGTCATAAAGTTATTGCCTTATTTTACGCCAAGCGCACCCTGAAAGTGTATCAATGCCCAAATGCGAATAACAAAGGCTTCAAGAAAAATTCTATAAATGAAAACAAGTTGGTTATAAATTATGAGGTGACTCATATATATATATAAGTATAATTAATTTATATATATATATATATATATAATAAAAATGAAAAGTTTTCATTATTATAATTCTTTATAAATTAATTATAATTCTTCTATATCCACCTATGCTAAATAAAAATTAAAGCGTGAACTTTTTTTTACAAAATGTTATGCATACTATTTTATATATATTGTTCTTCGTATTTCCAACTAAGTATGTGCCATTAATGAAATAAAATATATATCTTTTTACTAGAACTTCTTTTTCTGCGATATATTATTTATATATATATATATATACATATAAAATATATTTTATATGTTAATTTTTTATGTTATAAGTGCAGAATTTATGGAGTTTGATCTTTTAAAGTGATAAAGATTATATAATATAACTAATATATATTTATTTTGATATTTATCTTAGTAAACCCTCAACTAATTCGCATCGCACCTGAACAGAGATGCATCCAAATTGTTGCTGGCATCTCTGCTGGCATTGTTACTGCTGTTGCGTTTGTTGTTGCCGGCTTTTTGGCTGGCGATGCTTTTACTTTTGCTTTTGTTTTTTGGTTTTGCTGCTGCTTCTGCTTTTGGCTTGGCTGTTGTTGTTCTTGGTCATTGGCACTGCTACAAACACCCACACCCCCTCCCCAAGCAGCAGCCGCGTAGAAAGAGGGTAGTTTCTATTTACACATACTTACACACACATATAGTATCTCTATGCACACACAGATACACACATACATATATAGATATGTTCTCACCACTTCGACGTTCGTTTCGTATTTACATTTTACAATATGTACAAATGTCTGATGCTAAATATTTGATGAAGCTGCCAGCGTGTAGATAGCAGCGCTGCAGACATTTGTACAGCTAGTCAGATATTAGAAAAAACGACTGACTGACAGTTAGTATATACATATATATATATATATATATATATCTATATCCATTTGCAAAATGGCTGCTCATCTGTTACCGGTCATATTTTATAGAACAATTTTGCCCATTTGGCCATAACTGTCAAGTCAGAATGTTGTTGCTTTTATCAATTGTTGTTGTTGTTTTTTATTTGCTTTCTGCCTCATTTGTTCTTATTGCTGTTGGTTGGTACACTCGTATTTGCACTGAATGTTGATAATGAATGCACAGCTGCCTTTGGCTTTATCTTTATATGTATCTTATCTAAAATGCAGACATCCTCGCGCTGTCATTGCAATGGCAATGTCAACGCCTTTAACATTACCGCTTAGCGCATATGCATGAGTTATTACTGTATGTTGTTGTTGCGGTTGTTGTTGTTGTTGTTGTTGCTGTTCCTTGTGTCTCTGCATTTTCCATTTGCATTTTTTGAACAATTGTCAATTGCCAGTTGAGGACGCACTGCAGCAACTACCGCCGCCTGCCAGTGCCAACAAAATTTGCATAGGCCGTCCGCCTGTCTGCCCGTCCGCCTTTCTGTCTGTCTGTCTTTCTGTCGGTCTGACGAGTAGACGAAGAACAGCGTTTTATTTTTGTTGTCTGCAGTAAGACAAGCTCACTTTGATGCCTCTCGTTGCTTCAATATCTCCATCAAACGCCCCCCAACAAAAAGGAAGAGCAACAACTACTTTAAGTAAAAGTGAAGATTAGCACAACTTGAATATACCTCAGCTTTTAATTGGCTTAGCATATGTATATTTGATTTAGATTTGATTTTGATGATATATTTGCAGTACAAGAATGGTTTTATTCATTTACAACTTACACTTTTAACGAGATGTAATCAATTTTAAAAAAAATTAAAATTTATAAATATTGAGCAAAATACGTTCGATGAAATAAACAGAGTAAATATTGAAAAAATTATTCAAAAAATATGAATATTATATAGAATAAATATACAAACAATAAATGGTCTTAAGATTAAGAAGGCCTTTTAAATTTTTTTGCTGTCATTTTTTTATTATTATTCTTAGCGAAAGGTAGAAGTGCAAAAACTATAATTCTAGAATAAAAAAATACTGCAAAATTGTAAATTTAAATTATTTTATATGAACTATATGAAATCTTTAAATAAACCTAAATTGCTAATGTGGGAATTCTGTGTATACAAATAAACAACAAACAAAATGGTATCCTAAAATAAAAAAAAAAAAAACATTTTGTTTAAGAAAGCAAGAACTGTGAGTTTTGGAAAATTTTAGTTGTTGAATAATAAGATAAGCTGCTTTTGTGTAAGATCTTGTTTATCTTCCAAAATCCACATTGACTTTTTTTTGTATACATACTAAAATTAAAATGTCTAAAATTACTAATGTTTTTAACTTCCAAATCGACAAACGTAAATACGAACAATTAATAAGTCAATATGTTTATCAGTCTGTCGATGTTTTCATTTGAACAACTGTATAAAATGGGTTGAAGCCAATTTGAATGGGTGCCGGATCTAAAACACAACATGAAGCTCAAAACTTGGCAAAAGTTGATGTATGTCTGGCTTTTGTTTATCTTGTTGTTATGTGAAATTTGCATAAAACTTAGTTTGTACTTGCAACAGAAGGCTGCCGTGGCAACAAGCAGCTGTGGGGCGCCCCTCTTTGTGGCAGACGAACTCTCAACCTGAGCGGCAAACAGCAGCTTTAAACGCCAAACTGCACTTTGACCGCCTGCTCACTCAAGGTGAAGCCAGTGCGGGTTGCGGGGATACTTTTATAAAAGTCATTAACAAAAAGTGCCGAGGTCCTCGCAATCTGCAGTCTCATGCATATTCATGGGTATCCTGCGCTCATCACCTCACTTTGCATGTAAAACTTTGGCACTGGAAATGGAAAATGTTAAAAAGGAAAATTGGAATGGTAAATGGGAAATGGGAAATGGATCTCTTGCAGTAATTTACTTTAATTAGATGTTAATAGTTAAACTGGTATTGCAACACTTTAAAATTACTCGCAAGTCCGGAAATGCCAGAAGAGTGTTAAGTCTCGAAATCAGAGCCACTTCACAATCGATATATAAATATAGAAACGGGCTGTTTGGATTCACACCTCTCAAGTAATCATGTAAAGAAAAACACTTTGTATATGGGCAGGAAGGGCTCGAAATGAACTCTAGCCTAGAACGAATCTAGAATGTTTACTCAAGTCCAACTTGTGTTTTTTAAGATGTATCTGAATAGCGGATATAATTATCAGAGAATCAATACAGACTTTAATTTAAATAAAACATGTGCATTTATAATAAATTTAATGTGTATAGAAAAAAGATTTTTTTTATAATTCCCAATAAAGTTGTAGAAAAACAATGACATTTTTTTCTGATTATCTATAATTGTAGAAATGGTAGAATAAATGACTACATTTAAATTAATTAAAAATATGCAAATTGTCAGTACAACATTGTAAAACATCTCGAAAAAAATTACAAAATTTACATATGTTCAACATAAACAAATTGTCAATCTGTCTGTCAGCCAAATAGCAATCATTTTTACATTTTGTAAACAAATACAAACAATTTTTATTTATAAATTCACACAATTTCATAAGCTGTAAACTTTTCCAATTACAAAAACTGTGGCAAAAAAGGAAACAATTATTTTAGAGCGGAATGAATAAAAAGTCACAGAAGCTAAAATACATCCTGATGGTTTGCCTGGGTAAGTATAAATAATATTAAAATGTTTAACTTCCACTAAAAAACAAATAAAAAAAACATCCTTTAGACAACAGTTGTCGGTCACCCATTGCGGAGGCTGTAATGCGTGAGGCAATTGCCCAGAATGGTCTGCAGTACGAGTGGCATGTGGATAGTGCGGCAATTGAGGCGTGGCATGTGGGCGCACCTCCAGATGCTCGAGTGATGAGTGTTCTCGGCCAGCACAAGATTGTGTATAACCGTTGCACGAGGCGTCTTGTGGAGGATGATTTTCAAAAATTTGATTATATATTGGGCATGGATCACAGCAATATGGCTTCGTTGCGTCTGTTGGAGCCGCTTAATGCGAAGGCCAAATTGTTGCTACTGGGTGACTTTTTGTTTGGCCTGAAGCCCAGTGAACGCATCATTGATGATCCATATTATGTAAGTAAATTAAACAGTTAATCACCATCCATATTTATTTGCTTATTTACACTTGCAGTTAATGGGTGAGGAGCCCTTTGAGAAGATATTCAACCAGTGCACCGTTGCATGTGAAAATTTTTTAAATCAAGCGCGCTCTGGTGAAATTATAAGTTAGAATTCAACTTACTGGCACCAGTGCAGGGTTAACGAACATCTGTTGTGTCTAACGCTGCCAACTCGCTTCTGCCAGTGTTGGGCAATTACCGCAGAAAATTGTAACAAGTACACACAAAATTAAAATTAAACGTGGAAGTTTATTTTAAAGACATGGTACAAAAGATATTAATGATCTGTTTGGGTAATAAATTATAAATAACTAAAATCTCTCAACTGGTTATTTTATTATTTAATTTATTTAATTGATTTCCCCTACCTACACAGGCAACATTTGCCGGTCGCCCATAGCTGAGACTGTCATGGCTGATGTTTTGGACAAGCTGAATCTGAAAACTGTTGTGGTGGACAGCGCCGCTATTGGGTCCTGGCATGTTGGAAATCGGGCAGATCCACGTGCTTTGAGCACACTGGAGAAACATGACCTGAAGAACACCCACATTGTCCGCCAAATAACAAAACAGGATTTCAATGAGTTCGACTACATTTTTGGCATGGATGATGAAAATATGAGCGAATTGCGGCGTCTGGCGCCAAAGGGCTCCAAAGCGGAGCTGCTTCTGCTCGGCGATTTTGGCCTAAGCAAAGAGAAACGCATCATTGAAGATCCCTACTATGTAAGTGTTGTTAAACTGTTTGTTTTTTCTTTGCTATTACAGTAATACTTTACTTATAGCAACGTGGCGCTGAGGGTTTTGAGGTGGCCTATCAACAATGTGTTGTTGCCTGTAAAGCGTTTGCAGAGCAGCGATTACAAAAATAATTATAATAGGTAAATTAGTGTTGTTGTATATCGCACATTGTTGAACCGTTAATAAACAAGTTAAAGTGTAAGCGATCGATTATGTGTCAAGTTTATATTCTCTCCTAAAATAACCCCATGGAAGTTGATTACTTGGATAAAATAACTATTAAACTTGATTTATTTAAATTATAAATAATTTTTGGTGTACAAATTGTGCTTGCAGAAATTAAAAGTTTTCGCACCTAACCAGGGTGTTTACTTTCGCGAGCGACCACTGTCGTGAGTCACTGATTCACTTCCGGGTCGTGACGAGTTTTCTGTTGTGAAATTTAGTCGGCCACATTTCGTTGTTCGTTTCAGACGTCTTTTTTGATAGTATGAAAGTTTTATTTGTATGCTTGGGTAAGTGAACCTTAATAATAATAAAAAAAAATGTATGAAATAATAAAATTACTAATTGCAACATTTATTTCTATGATAGGCAACACCTGTCGCTCGCCCATGGCGGAAGCGGTTTTGAATCAGCTGATTCTTAAAAATCAGCTAACCGATTGGGAGACAGATAGCGCCGGTCTGCGAGATTGGAATGTAGGCTACCTGCCCCAAGGTCGCGCACAAGACCTTTTGAAGCAGCATGGCCTGAAGACTGGGCATATCAGTCGAGCGGTATTTATATACATAAATAAATAATTTGAATTATGTGCTTCCTTATCTTATGCTATGCTCAATCTTTCAGATAACCGCTCAGGATTTCTATGACTTTGACTACATCTTCGGCATGGACGAAAGCAATATGAAGGAGCTGCAGCAATTGGCTTCCCAATTGGAGCCACCAGCAAAATGTCGAATCCAACTTCTGGGCAGCTACTTGAATCGCAAAGAAGATGAGATTATTCCAGATCCATATTTTGTAATTTCTTTGAGATTTGATTATTGTTTCTTTTATATTTAAAATATTTTTTTTTATATTCACAGAGTCGAGGCATGGGCAGCTTTCATGCGGCGTACGCACAGATTCTGGAGAGCTGCGAGCGTTTTGTGCAGCAGCATAGAAATTAAATTTATGTTGTAAATTAGTATTATGCGTTGAAGTATTATTATTATTATATGTTCACTGAATTTTGTGTATATTAATTCCTCCATTCCTCCTCTCCATTTAAATGTAAATAGCTTCAGTCTGACCCACCTTTAAAGTCCGTTCCACTTCCTAGTAATTTTTTTATTTTTATATCTAATTTGTAATGCAAATTTAGAGGCTGTTCTTAGAGCAATTTGTTGTAAACAATAAAACATTAAGCATAATCTATAAAGCATTGTTTCCATTCACATAAAACACTATTTTTAAAATACTTTTCCCTGCAGCACTTTATCCATAAATCGTGTCCAACTGTACTCTAGTATCTGGAAGGCCTTCGTCTGCTCCTTCTCCGTTAGCGCCGAGTAGCGCAACGAATTGAAAACTAGTGTTTTGAGCACACGAAGGCCGGCATTGTTGGGAGCTATGCTCATTATGGTATAATAAAAGTCATAGGACAATGCCTTGGCATTCCAGAAGCCCGGATCATCATTGCAGATGACGACAGGAACATCCAGTGCCAAATACTGTGCACCCGGATGATTACGCATATCCCAAACCAGATGCAGCACCTGATTCGAGATTGGATTCAATTCCACAGCAATATCTCGAGTTTTCACAGCATTCATCAGAATGGGATGCTTGACTAAGGCGAAAGCATGCCCGATCCTTGTGGTATTAAGCAGCAAAGCATCTAACAAATTCATGTCCGTTGAAGCGCTAAACCAATCTGTAAATTATATATGGGATTAAATAACTTATTTTTCTTGTTCTTATCAATTTACTGACTTGTTTCCCCTGCATGCAGAAATAACCGAGTGCTCGGCAGCAGATCCTTTAATGCCTCCAGGTGTTGGTAGAGAGGCTTACCTTTGTCCTCTTGACCCACCAGATCAAAGCCAATAATAAATTGCGGAAATTGTTGTCTATGACAAGGATTTAAATTGGCTTAAAATATAAATCGGCGAACGAATAATTTTAGAGCTTACTGTATAAATTTGAATTCCTTTATACGCTCCTTTAATTGTTGCTTATCTGAGCCCCGCCAAGCCGTATAGATGACCTTTATGCCCACAAAGTTTGGATGCAGTCTCACAAATTTCTCATTCAATAATTCCAGCTCCCTCATCGTTTGCTCCTTGGGAAAAGTGCGTCCGCTGGCATCGTACAACTGTGGAAGCAATATTTGGACTTTCAAGTCATGTAACACCTTTATCAGGACGTAGGGTGAACCCACCTCCTTGAAACTCATGCGCAGCTCTGCATACATCACATTATCATTATAGAGCTCCTCCAGCAGCTGCCAATGATAAGCGCGAAAAGCGGGCAGATAATAAATAGCATCTTTTAGGGTATCAAACATGCCCTGAAATTTTGTCCATACAGCTGTTATTGTTGGATACTCCACTGCAGAGAAAAAAAATGAAGTGGGTTAATGGTTTATTTAAGGCTCTACAATTAGAGAAATATGAAGAATCAAATTCAAAAGTCTAAAATCTAAGTTTAGTAAAAGAAAATTTATGTAATTTTTCAAGAATTTTTTTATGAATGAAAGATTATTTTTGGTTAAGTTCAATGGACTATTATCATTTTTAAGACATTTGCAATCTGGAAAGTGCTCTAATATATTTCTAAAATACAACACATTCATATTGACTTATCATTTTAAACTATTAAAACTGATGTGTTGAAGATGTTTCAATTTCCAATGTTACATAAATAAATGTAAAATAAAATCTTCAATGATTTATAAATTTTTTCAGGCTATACTTGAATTTGGTTGAGTGTTTTTCATGCTACTTACACTCCGGCACCGGCGTATATAAATTAATGAGTCTCTCGAAATTCTCATCATACATCGCCGGATCTATGGAGTTGCGTCTCTCATCCGCCACAGAGACATACTGGGATGTGCATTCATGCTCCTTGAGAGCTCGCCGAAAGGTCAATCTGCTGTGCCCCTCGGCATTCGTGCAGCGCAATAATCCTGACATATAGGACATATTCTGCACCACCCACTTGGAACTCACAGCCGCTGTGTTGTGCACATGGAGCAGCGCCCCCTTGGGCATCTGTTGGATGAACTTAAAGATTGCACTGCGATCGATTAAAGGTTTCGCTTTGAAGAAATGCATTGCGGCTGCATTTTGTTCGGCATTGCGAAATCCTTGCGCCAACTCGCCCAACTTATACTGCATGAAGAGATCATCCACTTTGGACTCCCGATTGCTGAGCTCAGTGCGGCCACCAGTCATAAGCTGCTCCTCGGCATTGAGCACCGCCTCTCGTGCTTTCTCATAGCCTAGAAACCAGCATTTAATTGTTAAATATTAAGCTTTGTTTTCAAAACCTTTTATAAATTTGTCATTAAGTGTGTAAAATATATAAATTTTTGTTGGACTTCGTCTAAAATTATTATTTAAGTCTTAATTGAAGTCTTACTTATAGCGGAATTCTGTTGGGCGTACAATGGACTGACCAGGAATAGTCCCACAAGCGGCAACACACACTTCATTTTGACAAATGAAGTTAATAAATTATGTGTTGGCCCTATTTTTGATTTATTTTTGGCTCCGTTAACGAGCCGCCTGCACAAATATTGACTTTCGCCCAATTGACACGTTGACACCTGACGTATAGAGTTCCCTTAGCTGATTTCAGCCTATTACAATTTTGGTATTGTGAAGTATTTTAGTCCGAACGCCAGCAGCGCTCATCGAGAACTGTGCAAAATGTTGTCTCTTTTTCAATTCAATGTGGCAAAATGTCATTTTTTTTTTTTAAATTACTTACGCACAAGCATTATTTACGATTAATTTTTATTCATTCTGTTTGTTTATTTATATATATATATATATATTTTTTTTTTGCAAAACTTGTTCTACTACCGCGCATTTCGTTGGATTTTTTGACTGGAGAAGGAATGGCTGTGCATATAAAGTGAATCAAAAACTGATAATAATTAACACATAGACACGCGCCCAGTGCTATTTTTTAATTTGTATACCCTACTTGTAGTGATGTAGTGAGGTAGCTAAATAAAAAAATTATTTTATAAAATTTTAACAGTTTAACAACTGAGAATAATCAAATAAGAAAAATGTCAGACCGTGCCAATCTGAAATCTGAATCTTAAAGGTCGTAAAACGGGTTTTACTTAGACATTTAGCTTAGCAAATTTTAATAGATTTCTTTAGAGAATTATATTAGCACAGCTTACAGCGTATCAGCGGGTTGAGCCATATTTCCGAAGAACTTGGCAAATTGTTACCGACGTTTATGGATGCGCTTAGCTGGTTTCTAATCGCATACGAAATGAGCTGTTTCCCAGTCAAACGCTTGATGATGAGCTCCGAGCTAGCTTTGGGGGGGGCTGGGCGTGGTACATATACTTAACGGTAATTGGAGACATCAATTGTCACCCACTTGAAACCAAGTAATATTCGGTATTTATAAGAAATAATTTGTTATTTTATACAGTGTTTCGCAATGTCATTTAAGATAACAATTTTGAAAAATTACAATCAAAAATCGTGAATAATGCGATGTTTGTTTGTTCTTGAACGATTTGAAAATTAGCTTTAATTTCTAATTGATGTTGAAAAATTAAAGTATCTTTTAGCGTATTTTTCTAAGTTTCACCCCGCTACAAATGAAATTAATATACAAATAACATTTTTTTTGGTTCAATATTGTTTTTATCCATTATAAATTATATAATGCGTATTATTTTATTATTTTTCCAACATTGTTCTCTTGACAATGATAATCTAATTCGTCACATTGCACCCCCATCTCTCTCTACCTCCCTTCCTACCACTTGTTTTTTTTTTTCTCACCATTTCGCACACATTTTGCGTTGTGCAGCCCCCTTTTCAAATGTGGCAAATTTGTACATTTGCCACTCAATGCCAAGTATCAATTTTAAGTGTCCCCAAAACAATTTAGGTTAGTAAGCAATATGCAGCAAACAAAAATTGTTCACTAAAAATATAAAAAAAAAAACAATGCTGATAACATATTTACATAAATGTAGCCATATGATGCATATATAGTTTGTTATTCAATATAAATTCGGCTGATAATCTCAAATGACTTACATATGGTAAAAACATAAGAGGCATGATAAGAAAATAAATTTATGATTTAATTTGTAGAGGAATTATTTGTATATTTAGATAACTGAAATACAATTTTAAATAATTTAGAATATTTTTTTTATCCTACGTATACTTTTTGATATATTTAGATTTATTTAATATTTAAATCATAAACTCACAAGACGACAGCAAAATCAGGCATCTAATTTTCGAAATATACAAATATAAAAATTGCAGGGTACACAAAAGTGAAATATTCACGATTTATGCAGGGCTCAAGCCTTATATGCTATATATATAATTTTTTTCGCGCCCCCGTCGGTCAGTATGCACAATTTGCACAAATCTCTGACATTGAACTCTGGTCACAGCTGGTGCTGATCTCGCCCAGAGCGCCGAGAGCAGCCACAATCATGGAGACTTTTTGGAGAATACGAAGCCAAAGTGTTGATAGGCGCAAATTGCCAGCGGCTTTATCAGTGAGCAAGTGAACGGCAGACGACGCGCATCATTACTATATATATTATATATATATATTTTTAAATATATATAAAGAACATAACGGATTATTTTTTATATTTGTTTTTAACGGCGTAATGCTGCTGAGATTTTTGTGTCTGTGGCTGTGCCTAGTGGGTCATCTACAAAGCGTGGATTTACGTAGGTTCCCAACCAATCCAAAATCCAAAAAACCAGCTTTCTTAAGCACGCCCTTGCAGACTGCAGTGCTGATATTTAAATTTCGTAATATGATTCATAAACCGAGCATTACGCAATACCCTTTAATCGGAGTTTAGTCCGGAAATGTTTGTAAACAAAAATGTTTTGCAAACAAGACTTAATTTTTCGACTGATAATCAGCTTGGCAACTATTAATTCCCAACAAAATGAATACCTTCTGCAAGGATATACAAATAAAAATTCGGTTCAATTTGATATTCGCATTAATTAGTGAAAATTCGTATTTCAGCTTATGAAACGCTTCGCGAGCGAATCATGAAAGCCGAACAAATGGCCTCGTTGGGTGGCAGTTTGTGGCTTACGGCGGATGAGGCGAAAGCCAACAGTGTTCTGATGAATGCCAAACGGGCGGAGATTGCGGAGGGTATCAAACATCCGGAGAAATATGCGCCAGCCTTGCACTTCTTTCAGGGCAAACAATTTGTGCGACAGAGCGAAGTGTTCCGGATTATACAAAAGATGCCCAAAGGCGCCTTACTGCATGGCCATAACACCGCCATGGTCAGCTCTAAGTGGATTATAACGAATCTCACCACGACCAATAATCTGTATACTTGTCGTGATATTAATGGATTACTGATATTCACCTATGACACGGCCAGCTCCAATTGCCACAGTGAGGAGCAGAATGTGTGCACGGAGCGCATCAACGCCGAGGATCGTCAGCAATATGAGAGACAGCTGGAGAAGCACATCAATATGCATAGCAATCATCCGGAATGTAAGTAATTATTTCTCAATTTATCAGAATTACTATATATAACCATAATTATTCATAGTAATTCTTCGTAATTTATCTATTTACCAGAATTGTTATAATTTAATTATTTTTAATAATTTATGAATTTTGATCGAAATTGTATAAGCGCGTTAAATTGTTAGTTAGAATAAAAATTATAAATATTTCAAAAAAATTTTTGTTTGTACATTATTTTAAAAATAAATATGATAATATTTAATGATTGAGTTAAAAAGAAATCTGCCTAAAGAAGGCATTTTCACAATATATTAAGCTGTTCGCTTTAATCTTTAACTAAAAATATATTTGTCTCTAGAGATGTTTTTAAGGTTTTTGCATTAGTTCTACTAAAATAAACTAACTTACATAAAATCTGAGTTTTATGCCGATGTAACTAAAAAATCAGGAGAACGATGGGAATCATATTGTACAAAATGATGTGTTTATAGCTAATTTCTTGAAAACTTGCAGCTCTCTTGCCGAACAGAAAAAAGATTTGGGATAGATTCGAAAATATTTTCACAACTGTTGATCGCTTGTACAAATATCAGCCCACCTACTGTGCCTTTCACAAGCGTCTGCTGGAGGAGCTCTGCGAGGATAACATCATCTATGCCGAGATAAGAGCTTCGCTGTCGCCTGTAAGTAGGCAATAGAAAATACCTCAGAATTAAATTTGCTAAAATCACTTTCTATGCACAGCTTTATGATGACAATAATCGCACTTATAGCTCGCTGGATGTGGCCAATCAGCTGGAGCGCATTGTGGAGGAGTTCAAGGCCAAGCATCCGGACTTTGTGGGCCTCAAGATCATCTATGCAAAGCGCAATCGGGCAACGGAGGAGAAAATGGCTGAAAATATTCGCACTTTCAAACAGCTACAGTAAGCAATAATTGAATCTTATTAATTTTAATTTTAATTATATATATTTTATATGAGATCAATATTTTTTTTTGTCGGAAAAAGAGTAATACATTTTTTTATTATGCATGCCCATTTTTTGCCTGCCAACTTCCGGTTAAAGTTGTACATTTAAGCTTAAATATTTATAATGACTTAAATTTAGTTTTTTAACAATTTTAATTTCAATTGCAAAAAAAATTTAAATCTTCTAATTTCTTATCATATTTCCACAGCTCTGCCAAGCCCAACTTTATCATAGGCTTCGATATGATAGGCCAAGAGGATACCGGAGATATGTTGAGCAAGTATGTGAATGAACTCTCCGATCTGCCCAGCACTGCCAACTATTTCTTCCATGCGGGCGAGACAAGTAAGTCACCTTTTTATATATCCCATTAAATTATCTCTAATGACCAATCCCTTTAAGATTGGTATGGTCGCGCGGATTGGAATATGATGGATGCCATATTGTTGAACAGCAAGCGGATTGGACACGGTTTCGCCTTACCCAAACATCCTCAATTGTGGGCGACGATTAAGAAACGTAATATTGCCATCGAGGTGAATCCGTTGTCCAATCAGGTTTTGGGTTTCATCTGGGATTTGAGAAATCATCCCGCGTCTTTTCTAATTGCCGAGAACTTTCCCATTGTGATCTCTGCGGATGATCCTGGCGTTTGGGGTGCAAAGGGTCTAAGCTATGATTTCTATTATGCCTTTATGGCCATGGCTCCGGTGGAGGCCGATTTGCGTTTCCTAAAGCAGCTGGCATTAAACTCCATCAAGTATTCGGTGCTGACATCGCTGGAGAGGCGCAAAATCAATCGAGTTTTCCAGCGAAAGTGGCAAGAGTTTATTGCAAACATCTTAAATCCCAAGTTCAAATAGAAACTAAAATTAAACTACAACTAGATCTTAAGCAAATACAAAGAGAGTAAACTAAATAATAACTGCTCCATTTCTATTTGTAGTCCTAAACAGTATTTGGGGCAAACCAGCCATGCAGACACTTGGGCACAGGTCCATTCGTATGAAAATCACATCTACCCAGCTCCGTCATACTCTTGGCACAGAGTACAATTAAGCCCACATAACGATCGTTGAGTCCTCCAACTACCATGGAGGCTAATATGACGCCATCGTCTTCGCTTTGGGGCTGTGGTGAGGGCACAAAGATTGGTTCACTGGGATAGATGTTCTCCTCGCACCACGTTTTGCTCGTCTTAGTCTCAACATCCACTTTGATAATCTGTCAATAGAAAAAATTTAGCGAGTACATTTTTAGCGAGATTTTTATGCTTACCGTTCCCGGATTAAGTGCATCCACATCGGAGCTGATGGCATAAAAGTAACGATATTTTTTGCCCATATAACGCTCATAGTATATCCTTGGGGTCTCACATCCCCAATCGCAGAGCATTTCGGGTCGCAGGAATATTCCACTCTCACTCTGATATGCTTCGGCCTTGCAGTCATCCAGAGTGATCAGATTGACACCAGCATCCTCATTGAAGCGTGCCTCCTGTGGACTCTCCTGCTTGCCATTTGTGGGCATATAGGTGATGTCCATGTACTGTGAAGCGGAGTGCTTGAGGCGGGAGGGTGGTGGTGCCGTTAGACCCACCAGGGAAAAGGATTTCACCAGCCGATGCTTGTTAGGAGCCACAACTCCTGCACCGAGCGGCAGGACAAAGCGCAAAGGACGACCACGAAAGAGTGTGGCATAATTGGGATTTGTTTGCATATTCGCTATGGCCTCCATATACATGCAATTTATCATCTCGGGATTCTTGTAGCTGCATATATCAACCACAACATGACCATCCTGCTCATAAGCATTAATTACGTGCAGATAGAAAAACGACTCCGATTCGTAGGTCTGCACCAGTTTCCCGCTCCCCCGCTCAATGAGATGGAAAAGTGTGGGTCTGTCCTCGTACCACTTTAGGCAGGCAGATAAATGTTGATTGTTCAATTGCGCTTTGACGTAGTCCGTCAGGGACACTGACAACGGCTGCTCCACAATCACAAAATAATTCTCAGTTATCCCAAAAGTGTGCATATAGCCAGGATGCAGCTTCCAGCGACAGGGCAGTGTGGCCACCACATGTGCATCTTCGAACATGTTCTGGCCATTGGGAAAGCAAATAATCGTGTAAGCCGGTCCAGATTTTGTGATGGTCGTGCCTAGATTATAGACGGTGCCGCTGGGCAACACATGTGGATGCGATGTGTGATTAATAATGCCCACAAAGTCCGTGGTGCAAATACGACCCTCAGTGGCTAAAGTGCACGGATTAATCCTGCAATCAAAGAATGATCAGATTACTTAAAAGAAATTTTGAATTAAATATTATTCTCAGTATGACTTTTTTTGGGAAGATATTTTACAACTATTTTGACGACATACAATTTCGAGTGTATATAATGAATTTTCCACAAAATAAATTATTATTTTAGAATTTAAAATTTGTTCTTATGTCTGAAAATATATATGTTTTGGAATACGACATAAAGGCCATCAATTTTTTTAATAATTATTTCGAATTCCTTCAATTCCTTTAAGTCTTATTTGGATACAATTTTGAATAAATTAAGTTTTGTTAAGATACATTGAAAACATTATTCACAAAGACTTTCAGCATTCCAACAATAATTTTAAATAATATAAATATTAAGTATACGCACCTGTGCATAAATGGCGTTTCGCAGAACGTATAATATTGATCACCAAAGGGATAAATAGATATCATGGAGTTATCGCTGCCACTTTCCGGCTTGAATATTGCACCAAACTTGTCAAAGATCGAGTGACAAGGATCTGGCACTGCTGCTGTGCCAAATTCCGTGACCACAATCCGTTGAGCCGAGCGATTCTTTTGCAGCGTCTGCGTGTCCACAAAGCGATTCTGATAGGTAACCCGTCCATTCTTAATGGCAAAGCGATGCACCAGAGCCGAACAGTCGAAGAGGTGATTGAAGCTCATGTCGCCCACTTTCCAGCTGCCAGGACCATTGCGCAAAAGACTGCCATTCAGCCAGTTGGGTATATGTCCACTCAAGTGACCCTCAATGGGATCGACAATCTCACGTTCGCAGGAACGCAACCAGACATCCGCGGCACAATTGGGATAATAGCTAGCACTTCCATCGAGACGTGTTGCCTCCGGATCAGCCCGCTGCTCATCGTACTTGACCTACGACGAAGAGACTATTGATTGACATTGTGTGCAAAACAGAAATTAGCTGATTTTAATTCATGGCTTAATGTGGATTATCCGCTATCAAATCCACTGTTTGCCGCATTCCATGCATTTCATCAGCTGCCAATTTTCCCATCGAACTTGACCAGGTGGCACAAGGCAAAAACTTGTCTCTAAATTCAACTTTCCTTCATCGAATTATCTGTATAATGTCCTTTATGTTTTTAATTTTTTACTAAAAGTTTATAAATCGTTCATTTTGAGTAAATCGATTTTTAATCAATTTTGGCTTTGTTTTAGCTAGTCTACTTTATTATTCTTTAGTTAGGAAAGTTCGTCTGTGTTTAAAATTCAAGACTTATAAATTTTTAGGCAGATTTCGTTTTGGAAAGTAATTTTCAAATTTTGTCATAAAATTCACATTTATAAGTGTAGAACTAACCGCAAAAAAGTCACGTAGAAAATTTTTAAAAACGCTTGCTGACATCGCAACAGTTTGTTGCCGGAACACAAGAGTGGCAAGAAGAGAGAAAGATACCCAAAAAAAAAAAGAAAAAAAAAACTAGATATCACAGGTAATTTTATGCCTTAATAGTAAATTGCTACGAAAACTGAAGCGACCGGCTAGAAATCCAAATGACAACTGGCAAGTTAGCCAATTCATTCGCAGCTCGTCAACTTAATGCAGAGCGTTCTCTTGCCACGAGGGGTGGCCCCATAGGGACCGTGGGTAACTTACCCTCCGAGTAGCCGATTTGCCCGTGTATTATTCATAATTTCAATTGACAGTCGACGCCGCCAGAGTCGTTTGTTGGTCGTGTATAAGCCTCAACGTAGAACAAAGCACATTCGTAGCAAAAGTCGCATTAGAAACAAGAATTTTCCCCTATTTTCGGCAGGTTGATATTTGAATACCCTTGCAGAAGAGACTCACATTTATATAAATTTAATAATTAGATGATAAATATCCAATGCCAAGATTTATATCTCAGGGGTTTATTCAATCGACAGCTATACAAAGTAGATCCGAACTATTTTCTCAAGTTTTAATTTAATTTTAACTTATTTAATCGCAATTTTATAAATGTATCTTGTATTAGTTAGATAGACCGATAATAATGCTGATCAAGAATAAAAAACTCTTAATGCCGGAAGAGTTTACTTGAATGTGTTACACACAACACAAACAATTTATAATACCCTTTGGTGACGAATAGAAACATACAATTCTGTGGCACATTGCATTTTTGCCGCTTCGGCGACAATTGAGCAAAATACTATAACTAACATTTTTGCATAGGCTTAACGCGAATAGGGGAAACTTAATACACACCTCTGACTGACTTTTAATGACTGACCTTGCTGCCAAGTAAAGCGTCATTCTTTGTTTTTTTTTTTTTTTTGTGTTTCATATCTCTTGCAGAAGCCACAAAACAAGGTACAACAATAGCAAGTTAAACGGATCTCAACACAACAACACAATGTTGAAGTAAATAATACAACTCTTCTCTGCCAATAAGCTACACTGAACAAATAAAGGTTCACATAAATGTTTCTGTAGCATAGACCAAATATTTTATACAATTTATGGGCAATGTTTTTTATATGAAAGAATATTAAATTATTGACAACTTTTTTCAGGTCTTATATGATTTCCGATTTCAAATAGTTCTATTGAACTTAAACATTTTTTCTTTTGAACAATTTTTTTAACGAAATTTACAAGATATACAGAAATAGCTAATGTGACTTAGGCTTGGGTGCATAATAATTAGTGAAATGAAGGGAGCAGTGTGAGAACTTTTAGAAACAGTGGTACGCAAAAATATTAAAACAAATATGTATATATATATATTTAATATAATTGTGTGAGCTTTTAAATTTTTAAATTTAGATTTGAATCAAAGAATTTGCTTATCTTCTTGCATGCATAATAATTGAGGCGTGGTATTCTTCCACGGATAAAGTGATGCACACAAATTGCGCATACGTCACGTGTTCAATGCACACATTTGCATTGGACTTAAGTTCATGATCGTATTAATTGTGTGACAGCCGCTGGCTAAGTCTACATCTAACAATTTAAATTCATCAGCTCTGGTCAGGTGCATCATTTTGAGCATTGCCCCAGTTTAGGCATCTTAAGTTTGAATTTAAATTGTTTTCAATTATAGAAAATTTGCCCAGCTGCAAGATGATTTTCGATGAAAATTAATAGACGACGCCAAAGAACTTTTTACCGGAATATTTATAGTTATAGAATAGGAAATAATTTAAAGCTAATCTTTTGCTATAGCCAATAATTTTAAATTAGAACTAAATTAAAGAAATATGAGGAAGTCTATATTAATATGCAATTTAAAATGATTTGTTTCGTTTGATTTGATTTATATTTTAGATTACATTTTGTTCAATTAGACGTTTGTTTTGAGGTGTTGAAAAACGGATGGCACACCTTTGCTTGCAAGTGTTGGACAACACCTCACGCACACATCAGCTGTTGTTGACATACAACAAAATCGACGAACGGCGCAAAACAACGCCGAAAATAAAATTATAAACAAAATATATATGTATTTATTATTGAATTGTTGTCCGACTTGCCAGCAACAGCCAAAACGACAGCGACCATTAAATTTGGCCAAACCCCACCCAATTTGGATGTAATTATTGTGTCAACTCTGCGGACTGCAGTGGTGACTTCAAATCAGATTTTGTTAATCAATACGGCCATCGTCCCTGAGAGATGAATGAGCGTGGCTCCAGCAAAATACCCCGGGGTTCGGCAAGGATACGCCAAGGACCAACGCCGCGACAGAAGTACTCGCTTCAGCCTGTGTTCCATGAGCGCTCCAAGCACGAAGATGATTCGCTGTTGTCCAACAATCTGTGGAAGCTGGCCCGCAAAACAGGCACACTGAGTTTGACCAACAAGGGAATGGCACGTGGTTAGTATACTTGATATGAACTGTAGCGATGTGAACGGGATGTGCATGAATCTGAATGGGAATGAACGAAATCGTATTTCACATTGTCTTTCCCGTTCCCATCTCTAACTTTGATTATCTATGATAAAGTCATTACGGCGGAGCAAATGCATCGTTGGAAATCCATGATAAAACCGGTAGCATACGAACAAAAGTCGTTCAATGGGGAATGTGGCATCGGCTACATGGACAGCAGTGCCTTGTGGTTTCTCTATATGTAGATGACGATTACAATCGCTCTCGATCTCGAACTTGGCCCTGAACGGACCAAACAAGGCGTCGTTCAAATTACACGCCTCATCGACTCCACAGACTTCCCATGACGCAAGCTCGACTTAGGCGTTGCTGGCGCCACGCTTAGCATTTAGTTTGTGCGATGCGCTGGCTGCACGCAGAAGTGTTGTCGCTCCGCTGATTGAACAGAAACATCCTTCAAGATTGCGTCCTCCAGGCAAACGCGCAAGAAGCAGCTCACATCGTTTTGTATGTGTGGTCCGCATCGGCGACAGCGACGCTACTATCAAATCCGTGAATTCCAAATGGCCTCATCCGGCGACGAACTGGAAAGCGAGGATCCCGATGATGAGATCGAACTCGATGACGAACCAGCAGCGCCGCCCAGCCAAGATCCCAGTAGTTGATGCTGAGCGAACAACACAATCCTCATCTAATGCCCATTCTCCTTTTGATTGCAGTTCCCGAACGCTTGTATGATATTAATGAGGCGGATGCTGATAGCAAGAGGGCCGACTTGGTGAAATTGTCCATCAACGAGGAGGATGCCTGGTGGAATCAAGTGCCCATCAATAATCTAGACTTGAGCTCAAATTCTCTGACGCACATATCACCCAAAATTGAGAATCTGCTGACACTTACCGTGCTCCATCTGCATGACAATGCTTTAGTCTCACTGCCGCCAGAGATTGGCAAGCTGGAGAAACTGGTTCGATTGAATCTTAGCCACAACAAGCTAAGTGAATTGCCAGCCGAGTTCTACAGCTTGCCAGAGCTGCGGCATTTAAATATCTCGCACAATGAATTCACCGAACTCAATCCGGATATTAGCAATTTGCATATGCTGGAATTCCTGGTAAGTGATTTAACAAATTTCTATTTTAATGGTTATGGTGATGCAAATATTTGAACAAATAAAAAAACAAAATAAAAAACATATTTATACCTGCCAAATTTTAAATTCAAAATAAATTAATCATTGCTCTAGAAAACTTGTTTATTCTAAATACAGTAAACATTTGGATCGAGTCCCAAGTTGATTTTAATTTGGTAATAATTCTAACTTGATGCCCTTTTATAAAAAAAAATTAATAATTGTAATTTACATACTATATTTTAGTTAAAATGAAATCGCTCACTTCGAGTTATGTATATATAAAAGTATTTCAAAGCATATCGCTAGACACTTGCCTTGTATCAATATACCAATTATAATTATAATCTAATTAATATATAAAAATATTATTAAGATTTAATCCTTTACCATAACTTTCACCAAAAAAAATAAACAAGCACTTTTCATACAAAATCAAACATCCGCTATTTTGAAATTCTTCGCTCACCTAAATATTAGAAAATAAGAAGATTAATTAATGCTTTATTTTAATCTCTAACTAATTCGACCCCTCTGCCTAATTAATTAACAACTGATTAAATGCCTGCTAACACAATTTACACAAGGATGCTGGGAACAATAACATAAACACTGTGCCAGGTGGCATTGGTTTTCTGGTGCGTCTAACAGCGCTTTTGTTGGCCAATAACCACATCAAGGAACTGCCAACCGATATTGTCAATATGCGCTGTAAGTTAACACTCCTCATACAATGGACTCCATATACCACCATAGTAAATGTTGCCTTTGCGATAAGCTCTACAAAAACTGGATCTTTTGAAAAACGATCTGATCGCCCTGCCAGAGGATATGGGGCTGATGAGGAAACTGGAGTGTTTGTATGTGCAACACAATGACATCAAGGAGCTGCCCACCTTCGAGGGAAATGAGATGCTCAATGAGCTGCATGCCAGTAATAATTTTATAGAGGTTAGTTGCTTGCCGAAAGGACTTGTTAAAGATGTCCTTGCTTTTAATAAAGAAATTAATCTAAGAAACTTTTTGTTGCAGTGCGTGCCGAAGGACCTTTGCGAAAATTTGCCGCATTTAAAAATCTTCGATCTGCGCGATAATAAAATTACACAGCTGCCTGACGAGATCTGCCAGATGCGCAATCTGAACCGGTTGGATCTTAGCAATAATTCCATCACTGTGCTGCCTGTTACCTTATCCTCGTTGGCTCATTTAATAAGCCTGCAAGTGGACGGGAATCCCATTAAGACAATTCGACGCGATATTTTGCAGTGCGGCACGGCACGCATTTTAAAAACGTTGCACGATCGTGCCCAGGCCAAGGCCAGGGAGGACGGAGGAGCGGATGAAGAAGTTCCATGTAGCAGCAGATCCTCAACAGGCAGTCAAGGGTCAACGAATAATCTGCCCAACAATATGACAGACAGGTGAGTTGCAAGCGAAAAGTATTTATTTCCATTCAGCAACGATGATTCAATGCCGCAACAGCTATCAGCAACAAAGATCATTTATGCATTCATGCCACTGTCAATGTCAGTGTCAATATCAACAGTTTATGCAACAGCAATACGGTGCCTACGCTCCACTCGTTTATCCAAGTCCACAATACATGCCACAGTACTACGAGCAACGCTATCAATTGGACTATGATAATTCTTATGTGCCACATTCACAGTTGCCTTATCACCAGGAAACTTATTTCAATGGGAAACACATTCCCAACTGTCTGCCGATGAGGGGAGCGCAACAACCACATTGGGTGTAGTGTATCATCAAGTTCCATGCTGCAATAGTTTTACAAATGATTCGTTTTTATGCATCTTATTTTGTATATTTATTTATTTATCTTACACAGATACAAACTTCGGCATACCCGCACATTGGCTGTCAATTTGGAGAACCTGACCAATGTGCCCGAGCATGTCTTTCAGCTGGCCAGCTCAGAGAATGTGCATGTGGTGGACTTTGCTCGCAATCAGCTAGGATCACTGCCCCAGGGGTAATTATAATAATGAAGTATTATTTAATAGTTTCCAAACCAACTAAAAACCATTTCTTTACTTTTAGTTTGCAGCATATGAGCAATCTGGTAACAGAGCTGGTCCTGGCACACAATCTCATCACGAGTGTGCCAACGTTCATCACACAATTCACTCGCATCACATATCTAAATTTGTCCAACAACCAAATCGGGGACTTGCCCAATGAGTTTGGCGTGCTGAATACGCTGCGTGAACTCAACATTGCCAATAATCGGTTACTAATCCTATATCATTATTATAATGACAATACTAACGTTTGTGTTCATTTGTCAGATTCGAGTGCTTGCCAAAGGGATTGTATGAGTTGCAGGGCCTGGAGATATTGATTGCCAGCGAGAATCACATTAAGGCATTAAATGTGGATGGATTAAAGGGTATGCCACGCCTGAGCACACTCGACTTGCGCAATAATGATATCGAATTTATACCGCCCAGTCTCGGCAATCTAAAAAAGATTACGTAAGCTAAAAGCATTTTTGATTCTAGTTTTGAACACTCATTTTGAATAATATATATATTTCCATTTGCAGTCACTTGGAGCTGGTGGGTAATCCATTTCGCCAGCCACGCCATCAGGTGTTGATGAAGGGCACCGATGCCATAATGTCGTACCTGCGTGATCGCATACCAACTTGAAACAATATTCAAAATATTTAATTTATATACTCTACTATTATTTGGCGCATGTTCTAAGCGCTAATTTTATTTATTATTTTTGTGTTGATTATGTGACAAAAAGCTTAACCAAATTAAAGTAGCGCCCACGCACACAGGCAGACCTCTATGGGTGTGTGTGTGTGTGTGTGCGTGTGTGTATGGGCGCATACGCGCGTAGTACCTTATATACCATTTTACACTCAGAAAAACAAAATTCAAGAGAACAAACAAACCTTGCCAAAATCCGGACAAAATGCAAAAGATTTAGATTCGTTGTTCATAAAGTTTTCCTTCGGTTATAGGTTATATTAAAATTTCAATTTATAAGATTGTTTTTAAATAAGTGTGCCACAAACTGTTACTAATTTAGAGCCGCGTTTTTCTCTGAGTGTACCAGTCCAGAGAGCAAACTAGTCAGCTAATATGGTAAATACACACAACACGCACCTCGTTAAAAGCTTGTAATAATAATTAAACGCAAATGAAAAAAAAAAGACTTCTTTAAATTGCTGCACTAATTGTGCTCGACGACCTCATTGCGCAGACGTTTGGCCAGCGTGCGTCGCAGTTGAAGCGCCGCATTCTCAGCCTCATCCACTGGTGCTGGCGGCATCGCCAGCTCCGGCGTCTCGAGCAACTGCTGCGCCACCTGCGCGGAACTGGGACGTGCACCGGGCGTGCTGCGTGCAACTGTATCCTGCAGCTGCTTGGCGCGCGTTTGCTTCTTGATCTCGACAATCTTGTCGCGCTGCTGACGCAGGTACTCCTGCCGAGAGACGACTTCATTGGGATCTACCTTGTCCTCCTGCTCGAAGAAGAGATTCAAGCGTTGAAACTTATCGTTGACCAGCTCTAAACTGGCATCCTGCTCGGGTGTCAGCGCAGCCTCTGGACTTTCTAGCTCATCCGCGACAGTTTTGGCAATCAATTGCTCCACTTCGGCAACAGCATCGCTGGAATACAAAATGTAATTTGTCTCCTCAATGTGGAACTTATATGAAAGTGTTATGTTTGTATAAAGACCTACCCCTGCTCTGAGCCTGTTGCGCTCTTTCCATCCTCGGCCAGTTCCGCGGATGAACTGCGTGCCAACTGATGCTTCTCGATGAGATCGAGCGCCTGCAGCTGCAGCTCTACATTCCGTTGCGTCATCATGCGTATAAAGATTTTCAAATCGTTGGCTGCCCATATCTAAAGAACAGCTTGTCAGACAAATCTTATTAATAAAATTCAATAATAGCCACAACTTACCTGCTGAAAGAGCACCTGATGAAACTGAAATGGATTCTCACCCGGACCCTGCTGGCGTCCCTCCAGGCAGGCCAGCTCAAATTGCTCCGGTGTTATGTGCATCTCCTCCATAAAGCTGCCCAGCATAAAGTCTACCAAATTCTTGTATTCCTCGTGGATTTGTCGTATATCCTCATTGTTCTCATCCAGCTGCAAGTTCGGATCGAAGACTGCCGCAACAAAAATGCATAAGCAACAAAATATTACGTGGCTTTATGTGTTCTACTCCTACCCAAGGACTTGTGCTCGATAAAAGTTTGAAGTGGTGCATTCCAAACCGGTCCATGCAGAAAGCACACGAGAGAATCAAAGACCCACGAATCTTCAGCAGCCATTTTCAATTGATTGACATAAACCTTGTCCGAATGGAAGCGTTGAATGTCGCCAAATTTTCATTTGGCTGGAATGTTTGGTCCTTGAAGCGGTTGTCATGGTAACCAAATAAAAAAAAACCTCCCCAACATTTCAATAATACTCATTAAAAGTTTTGCCATTTATGTAGTTTTTTTTTTTTTTTTTTTTGTTGTTTTTGTTGTTGTTTAAAAACTATTAAAAACTATGATTTAATTTACTCGAATCATAATATAGATGTTTTCAAATTATATATGTATGTATGTATGCATACGTTAGGTATCGCATGTATGTATGTGTGAATGTATAAATGTGTGTGTGTGTGTGTTAGGATTAAGGGGGTTAGACAGCATATCATAATACAATACACATTGTTTACATATAAATACTATGCTTGTTATTTTATCTTGTATTATGCAATATGTTTATTATTTTGTTTTTATTGTTGCAGTTCAAGTTAATCACACAAAAACAACAACATGGAAGGATATATATTTTTATGTAATAAGTATATTTTAAGTCTATGTGTGTGCTCTTTTTTTGCCACAACACAACACAACACAACACACACACACACAGACACACGCACACATACACTCATCGCTTTGGGGGTTGTGTTTGTGTTGTCGGTTGCTCTCAAATGTGAAACTAAACTTAACTAAAATAAATATGTGAAAAGTTGTTGCTCACATGCACAATGGCAAAAAAAAATTTACGTTTTTCAACAAATAACTTTATTGTGGTTTTCGGTTATTATTATTTTTGCATTTCTTGTTGCTGCTCGTTTTTTTTTTTTTGTTTTGCTTTTGTGTGTGTGTGTGTGGAGATGTCCATTAACTACATTCATATTAAGAAGTATTTTAAACTAAACAAAAAAAAAAAAACTTATACATGGAAAACGCAAAGAAGACTTTTCTTTTATCTCTTTTTTGTTTTTGCGTATTGTTTTTCTATTTTAACCCATTTACTTGCTATTTCTGTGTTAATTATCATTATTAGTAGTATTCTTGATGTGTCTGTATATATATATACCTATACTTATATATATATATATACTTGTGTGTGTGTGTGTGTGTGTGTATCTATGTTGAATGCAAATGTATTTGCAGCATTTAATTGCTTAACAAATTAAACAGTTTGCTGCTTAAATCTGTTGTCCAAGTGTTTTTTGTCTAGAAAAAATGTCCCCCTTTAGCAATTTTACAAATTGTCGCAGTTCCCCAAAACTATTATCCAAAATGGTATATTTTATAAGTAGCATGTATTGTAATTCGATATAAGGGATAACGCTAAATTATATACAAGGTTTATTATTTGTTTTATGTAAAGTGAATTTTACATATGGCTAAAAATTGTGAATGCACAAAACAACAAATTTGTTTAGTTGGCTATGCTATATATATAGTTGTGGGCATATTAATAGGCAATTATAATCCTAAATGTTTTATGCAAAATGAGAAAGTTTACGACTCGTATTCACTGCAAAGTTTTGCTCAATATTCTGGGCAAAATCTGTGGAATACAAAACTAAAATTTTTAAAGTTCGAATAAAAGATAAATAAAGTTTACAATAATTTACAATAATCTTAGTAAATATTATATTACAAATAGGAGGTCGGTTAATTTGGTGCACGCATATTAATGTATAGAAGGCTAATTTTTTTTTTTTACTAAATTTGTGTAAAATTAACAAATAGTTTTCTGCATTGGTTTTTGACGGCCAGAAATTATAAACAATTGCCTTTGAAAATACCCACAACAATAAACGGATATTGCACAAAATGAATGTTTAATACTCTTTTCTTACACAACATCATCTACACGCTAGCCAACTAGACAAGTCTTGTTTTTTTTTTCTTCGAGGGCGGTTCGTAAATCTCTCTGTGAGCTTGACGAGCGAGCGTTCTTGGCACACACAACTCAAGCACCCGCTTAACGATTCTAGACACTTATTAACTTTTATGTATTTCTGCTATTGGTATTTTTTATTTATATTTTGTTATATATATATATATATATTAATCCATATATATATATATATATATATTTATTTTGGTTTCTTGCTTATGTTTTTTAAGCACATAAAACACAACGCACACTTTTTTGCAACGGCAATAAATGTGAATTTTTCTTTCTTTTTCTTGTTGTTGATCAATTGGTATTTGTGGAGGTTTTTTTTGTTTTTGTTTACGTTTTGTGTGCACATATAATATTTATACCCTTTAAGTTATATTCATTTTAACATATATATATTTATACATATATATTATTTTTTTTCTTGTTTTAATTTAGTAAAGTAAGATTTTATAATTTCTTGTTTTACTTTTTAGGTTTCTGTTTTGTTTTTTTTTTTGTTTTCTTTAAAATAAATGGTTTAGACTAAAATTTATTTTATGATTTTTGCTTGCTCTTACATTGATTGCTTGCAAGCAAACTCCCGAACTCTATTTTAATTCTCCTTTTTTGTTATTTTGTTCGATCTTATATCGTACCGCTGTCTGCCGAGTTTATAAATTGTTTTTGTTGATCTTGTTGTTGTTGTTGTTGTTGGTGCTGCCCAGCTGTCGCGCCCACTTTTTTCCAACCCTTACATTCGTTGATGAGTGATTGATTGTGTGTGTGTATAGGTGTGTGTGAATAGGTGTGTGTGTGTCTATGTGTGGGTGTACTCTATCTTATAATTGATGCCGCCGCTGTTTGCTAAGAACCGCTCCTCCTTTCTAAGCGATACGCGCGCGCTTTTGTGCTTGGGGCCCATCCAAGTCCTCATCCTCCTCGTAATCATCCTCTCCGGAATCGCTCTCATAGTCCACCAGTCCCAGCTAAGCAAAAGGTCGCACAATTGTTAGTCACATATTTAAGTTTATTTCGATATGTATCGCTCACCTTTTTGGTCGCCTTATCCGCATCACTGCATGTTGACGCATCTGCGCTGGTCGCCCCCAACTTTTCTCCATCGTCATCAGCATCGATTTTGAGCGCATCACTGTCATCTGTGGCGGATAACGGTGTCTGACTCTCGCTGTCGACACAGTTTCCGGGCACAGGCAAACCAACTCCAGCAACGGCAGCAGCAGTCGGTGACGTCAAGTTGTTGTTGGGCGTGTTAGCTGCCGCCGTCACCGAGGCAGCCATGGCTGTTGCAATCGTTGTTAGAAATTGAGATGCTGCCACAGCGGCCACTGTCGCCGAATCGCAGAGTGCAGCAGCGGCTGTTGGCGATGATGTTGCTGCTGATGGCGATGGTGATGATGCTGATGATGAGGACGTTGACGCAACATCAATTGCCGATGTAGGTGACGCCGTTGGTGATGACAAAGACGAGGACGATGACGACGATGACGACAATAATGAGCTTGTTGTGGCCGATAGCATAAGCTCCTGTGTCTGTGGCATCACCACCGCGCTCAGCTGCTGCTGCAGCTCTGCAATCTCGGGCTGTTGAGACTGTTGTTGCTGCTGCTGCAGTTGTTGTTGTTGGCTTTCCAGTTGCGCCGCAGCTGCCGCATTCGATGTGGAGGCGACGGCAACAGCAGCTGCTGCTGCAACAAGTGTGCTATTCAGGGACAAAGTCTGCTGTTGCTGGAATGAATGTTGCTGCTGCTGTTGTTGTTGCAGTGCAATATTTGCAGCTGCTGCCAGCTGCACTGCTGCCTGTGTCTGCTCATCGATGCTGCTCGCGGCTGCTGCTGCGGCTGCTGCTGCAGACGTCGACGACGATGACGGTTCGGGACTGCTGCTGCCACTTGCCACCGGTGCGGCAGCTGATACTGATGAGGTGGCAGTTGCACTCGCCGTCGCATTTAAATTACCCAACAGTCCACCACCGTGCGGGGATGTGCTGTGCGGCGGCGATTTCTGCTGCGGCGACTGGTTCGGTGTTTGCGGGCCATTTTTATCGCTGACGGCTACGGAAGAAGAGCGTGCCACACAAAATATGATAATTTACAGAAGTAAAAACAATTGGACGTATAAAATTATGTAAGACATCTCTGTCCAGATCTCATTTTTCAAGCTTATTTTTTCTTACTTTTTATGACGTTGTTGTAGCTATCAATTTCCTCGGAAAAGTCATCTTCCTCATTAAACCACATCTCCTCCTCCTCCTCCATTTGACGTTGATCGCGACAAAATCGTCCACCACTACGTATCCTTGGCAGAGTTCTAATCGGTTGAAAAAATATCAAAGAATTATAAATGCATTGCAATGAATTGCATTTATTGAGAACTTTACCCATCGGTGCGATTTTCCAACTTATCGCGATCCTTGAGCCGATCCTGGTATTGATCGTAACGGTTCTTTAGATATTTAAATGTTTGCACATATTCGATTTCATCAAATATCTTGCTAAAGTTTTCCACAAAGTATACGCACAATGTGCGTATATCCTCGAGTTTTATAAACTCGAATAATTCCAAAATGGCCGATTCGAGCAGATTATAGCGACCATTGTTACGAATAAAGGCATCCACCACGGGAGCAAATAGATTGCACTTGACAATGTGTCTAAAAATTGTATATTATAAATTAGATATATTTATTTACTTGTCAATTACTACTCACCTGTTGTAAAACTCATCTTTGAGTGCAATTATCTTGCGCAGCAGCCGCAGGGCACCGAGTACAAGGAACGTGTGTGTGCTCTTCATCAGCACCAGGATACGTTTGAGGAGATCTTTTTGCAACAAGAAATTCTTAATATGATAGCTATGGTGTTCGACGCAAAATGACAAGATGTCCAACACAATGCCAAGCAACTGTGCAGTCTGGTAATCCTCGTTCAGAGGACGATCGCCCATTGTATTGAGCATCAAAGGCGCTGTTAAAAAGAATAAATTATGTAATTCATTTTAGTGCATCATATTATAAAGTCTTTAAAATTTTAGTTTCTGAACAATTATAATTTACAGTTGTTCAGTTGAAATGCAATACTTACCAACTAGCGTTTGGACGCTGTGCTTGTAAAAGAAATTAAGAAAGTCGCCCTTCTCAGTCAGCATATTTTCCGGCTCCAGCAAGATCTTAATGATTCCCATTAACTGCACCGCAATGCCCAGCTCCGGTTCCGAATCGGTCAACATTTGTTCGATGGAAATGTTTAGCAACATGCGATCCTAATTGAAAACAGATCAAAAACCAAATCAGCAATATGCAAACAAAAATTATACGGCATTTCAACTTACGCCCTCCGGTCGATTGGCTTGATTCAGTGTATAATTGCGGACGACAAGCGGCGAGAACTCCACAATTGCCGTGAGTATATCAATGGAGGCCGACTTGGTCTTGCTGTCGTTCATGACCAGTGTCAGCTCCAAGGCCTGCAATATGCCCAGGCACGTGAGCGTCTTGTAGAAAGAGTCCTTACCCTGCGGCTGCAGATTCTGTGCAAAATTGCAAAACTCCTTCAGAAAGAGGACAATATCGCGTCGCTTGGCATCGGTGGTTGAGAGATCGGTGAGCAAGGTGAAAACATCGACCAGAAATCGCTCATCCTCCTGGATGAGCGTAACAATCTCAACTTTGTTGAAGAATATAAAACTCGAAAGCGTGTTTAACATATTATCCTCGACAAATACCGATGGCGTTGGCAATATAATATCCTGTATGTACTGCACCCGAAATGTTTGATGGATTTTTGCCAAAAGATCTAGATTTGTGATGGGGACCGCTTCACGAAACTTTGCCCACTGCTTCAGATACTGTCGATGCTTCTTTGGCTGTGCCACACTCGGATCGTATTCGAGGCAACCAACCACATCGAAAATGGTATCGTCGGCAAACATGATCTCGAATAGTGCATTCTTATTAAGCAAGAAAATATTCTTAAATATCTCGAATAAATGATGTAATCCCTCTGTGTTATCGAGATCCTCGCACACATGAAACAGATTCAATAACTTCTTGATGTAGTTCTCCGATTCCAGAGCCATGGATAATTTCTCCTTGCGCAACGGCGTCGACAAGCAGCTTTGTATTGTCTCCGAAATATCCTCGAGCCGAGAGAGTTCACATGGTGGCAACTCAATGGGCGGTGCTGTGTCCGACATATCCTCGAAACGTTCATCCTCAGATTCCTCCACAATGTCCTGTGTAATCTCCACCGATGGATCTTTGCCCTGCACCTAAAGACGGCAATAGGGATATGAGGACGTTTCATAAATTAAAGAAGTTAATTGCTACTAACCTGACATATCTTCTCCCATATCTCGTCGCAACCGGCCTTCTCCTGAAAACTGAGCGCCAAATCGAAATTATCGCCCTCCGACCAGACAATCAGCGTGTCCTGTTGCTTCTGATAGGCGGTATCCGGCTGTATCTTGCTCTCCAATAATAAAGAGCCATCGGACTCGGCGCGCACCAGTAGCGAGGTGCCCTTGAGGCGCTCCACATATGTGGAGGAGACATGGCCAGTGCCACGGTCATCCCATTGCCTTTCCGCATTCAAAGCGTACAGTTTAACACGTCGGCGGGTGTCAGTCGTCATCGTTTGGTTTTAACTTTGTTGTCCTCTTCTTGTTGTAGTTGTTAATGTTTTTTTTTTATAGTTATTCTTTTTATTTGGTTGTTGCACAAAAGTCTCAAGATGTTTATATATGTGCTATTTGTCGTTTTTATTGTTTGGCTTGTAGCCGCGCTTGGGGTCCACTAGTCTACTATAGACTATTAAAATTAAATTAGGATATTGAATTTGAAATTCAAAGCATTCGACTATACTCTACGTTGGACTTGCTTATCCATGATATTATTTTAGGCGATGATTTGAGGCCTACGCACAAAACTAAAAATAATTTCATATGAAAATAAAAACGTTAAACATATTTCTTATTTACTTTTACTAATTAGAACCGTGCAAAAAATTTTGTTTACATTCGCGATCAATTTGAGCAACTAAAAATATCGATATCTGCTTTGAGTACATTTTTCTTCCATTGTTTTACAACACTGTGCAGTCTTTCGATCATGAGTAATTTCCATACATAAACAATTTTCCACAAACACAGACAAGACGATAACAGTAAATGCGTATCAAAACAGAAGAGGCAAAATAGCAACATGAATGAAAATGTGAAAGCTACATTTCGATATTGGCAGCATACATATGCATTTCTGTATGAACACACAACACTAGATACTCGCCAAAACAAAAAATTTATGTTTACAAACAGTCGTAGAAAATAAAAATACTATTTCAAATTTCTATACTGCACTATCGTTTGTTTTGCATGTGTTGGGGGTGTGATGCCGTTGATGTCTACATATTCGCAAACTATTATCGTGCTTTCGCCAAAGCGACCCACAACGACGACGAGCACAAACACGCGCGCGACAAAAACAAACATAGTGAGCGAAGTGGTCAGAACGAACGAGCGAGAGCGAGAGAGCGAGCCGTGTGTACGAGGGAGTGCAAGTACATTTTAATATGTATGTATGCAGCGTTTTGGGGGTGGGGGATGGAGACTGCCGGTTAGCGGGGCCAAATTTGCGGAGACAAGATTAGATTATCAAACTCACATAAGCATACAGACATACTACACACACAAATATATACATCTACTATATGTACATACAAACACTGTTGCTACAGCGTAAAACGTACGCATTATACAGCAAAAATCAATGAGCAAGTGTACAAAAAATTGTGTGTAAACAGAACTGAACAGAAAATACCGCGACAAGGTCTACGTCATCGATAGAGGAAGAAATTGTGGAATTTCACCGTTGGCCAGTTCCCCAAAAAAGTTTTATGTGGCGCCAAGGCTGTTTACATATAAACGCTTGTATCTATTTGGTAGTGTATGCATTTGTATACTTACACATTAAAATATGTTTTCTCTTAAGATTGACAAAAATAAATGTTCAAGAAATAATAATAGTGTTGCACAGACACACTTATACACAGATTAATTCAGGGAACAATTTCAGCGATTTCAAACTCTGATAAAGCCATAATCTGTCATAGATTTTACAAAGATGGCGCCATAACCAGCGAACGCGTATCAAAACAAAAGCACAAATTAAAAACAAATGCTGCCATTGAAAAACTCTTTTACGCAATGTCGACTCAATGAAAGTTTTAAAAATAAATGGAAAGCTAAAAATATGTGCATCTCACATGAAAAGAACAGTTTCTGTCGCCCAGCAAAACAGTTAAAAATTAAATCAAGTCTGCCGTTTGACAGCACTACTCATTGTCATAGAGCGCTGTAAAAGAAAAATGACACTCGCAATAAAAACCGAATTAAAAATATTTACGCCGTCTGCATTTGACACCTAAAGAGGGGCAGGGCTGGAGGCGCTTCCGACTATCGCTGTATAGAAATAAAAAAAAGGAAAATATGCATAAACCCACCAAAAGCATATAGACAGGACAATGACAATACGCTATAATTCTGCATCTGTGTGTGTGAGGTTGCATGTATGAGGCTGTTTGTGTCATTGAATTTAAGTGGAAGTTGTGTGATTTTATGTATGTGTGTGTGATGAATCTCACTAACAATGAATGATCCGCAAAAAGCTCGATGAAAACGAGATCGAAAAAGGAATACGCGCGCTGGCATATATTTCTGCATCTGTATATGTTTGTGTGCGTGGGTTTTGCATGCACATTTATTGGGGTGGGCAAAAGGCAAATTGCATGCAAATACAAAACATATTTCAAAAAACTTGAATGCGGAAAAAAAAATCGTTTTTGACATTCAATTTTCACACACACATAGCAGCCATTTAGTGAGTACATCGTTTTTCGGCCGTCTCTTTTGTGTTCATTCACTAAATTATTGCGAATGACAAGCACAAAACAGAATTGCAAGAAATTGCAGCGTATATCTCACAAAGAGCATGCCAAAAGAAAATTACCGTCGACACTAAACTCTACCAAACGAAGTCTCGTTCAAAAATGAAATGACCCATGCATTATTTATAAAGATATCGTTCTGATTTGCGTTAACACTATTTTATTTGCTATTTTTTACGTTTTCAATTAAATTAATGGAGCACAGGAAAATTTATAAAAACAACGGGTACACACACCACGCAATCGACACAGAGCTCGTCACGCACACACATACACATTCACAAACTGAAAGAGCGCAAAATCCACCACATGTAACAGCGGCAATCCTCCAAATTCAACACACTACAAAATAGAAGAACCAAAAACTCAACTCGACAATCGTTTGTTGCATAAAGTTCAAGTTTCACTTCACATAAATGAAAACAAATTACATCCAGCAAATTTACAAAAATGTCGTATATCTTCACAAATCAATATTAATACGAATTATATATTAAGAAGTCCATCAGAAAGTGTCGTTTCACACGCAAATACATATGTACACCTTAAAACTCACACACACAAATAAGCAAACGTTCAGATACAGAGAAGCCGCAAGAGGGCTGGAGCGGTGTAAGCGAAAGCGCGAGGGGTAATATTGAATATTGACGGAAAAAAAATTGTGTATGCACTCACGTTGCAATTCCTTGTTTATGCTGTTTGGCTGCGCCTTTACACAATCGTTTAGAGTATATATAATTTGCGTTTTCGCATATTTACTGTTTCCAACACCTTATTTACCACATATTTTGCGGTTCAACTGTAATTTTACAAATTTTTTCGCGGAACGGACGCTGTTCCTACCGAGACGACGACGATTTTTGTGCTATTGCGACGCCATATTGTTTTTAGTATACATCGATACACTGTAATCGATGTGTTGAAATCTATCGATGCACAAAAATGTAAACAAAAGTATGACCAATTCTTGGAAAAGTGCTGTAAAATGACTGCAGTTAGTGGTATGGGCTTCTCCTACTAGTCAATTTTATTTACTTGTTCAATTTAAAAACAAACTGAAAATGGAACCGACAAAGCACAGATATTTCAGCATATCAGCCAAATACAATGGCAGCCAAGAGGAGGATTTGGAGCTGACCATACAGAAATACGGCGATGACGTTGTCCGCATACAGCTTTTAAATCGATTGCACGGCAAACAGTGTCGAACGCAACTAAAACGTTTTATATTTATGATTAGCTTGGCGATTGTTTATTTTGCCATTATTGTGAGGTTGAGCGAAGGATCCATTAACCTCAGACAAGCTCACATTCTATATCCAGCACTATTGTGCTTAGCTGTAGCTCTATTGATATTTCGCAACACTCTTCGTCTGGTGCACTCGGAGCGATTATTTTACAGTTGGGACATGGCGCTCCAGACGGAAACAATTCGCACTTTTGGCCGGCAATCAGTGCTTTGTGTGCAACGGGGTCATTTGCATGACATGGTTCTCAATGAAGTCATAGAAAATGTGCGTTTGAGTGATGCAAAAATATTTCAAAGATTTATGTAAATATATCTATTCACAGTTGGATATAAAATACATGCTCATATTGCGCACCAAGGGCAGCTTGTTCAAGGAGCGGCCCATAATCCCAATGTTTTATGTAAGTGTTGTTAGTTTTCCTTCCACGAGTGTTGACATGTGTTTTTTTATCCTTTGCAGTCTCTTTCGCCCAGCTTTGAGTGTTTGCAGCATATTCAAAGCATTTTACATGGCTATTGGCTTAATAATAATTCAAATAGACCACAGTCCGCTCACAAAAGAGAGGACCCCTCAACTGTTGCGTCATAAAGCTCGATCATTCTATCCACCTATATTAAATAGTCAATATTAATCAATTACAACAAAAAAAACAAAAGACTGTTAATAAATATTTATGTTTACCTGTAACATCGGTGTGTATTCCTCTTGTTGTGCATTCTGTGCGGGCAATTTGGGTATATTCAGCTGAACCTCTTCTCGGCTGAAATCACCGCGTAACTTGAAATATATATAGCATAGCATTTTATTTTAATATGCTTGTTTATAAAAAAAAACATATTTACTCACCAAATTATTTAGCTCGGCAGTGTAAGCATGTTTGGCTAATTTTGGGTAGAATTTCAAGTAACTGGCCTTGAAGTGATTCAATTCTCCCTGAGCTTTTCGCAAAGTGTGCACCTGCTGAAGAGTTAATTCTACTCAAAAATATTATTTTCCATTTATTTATCTTATTTATTTGAACTCACTGTTCATAGCGATTATTTTTTTTTTAGTTTTGGCGTCCTGTTCGAATGCTTGTGTGTGTTGTAAAACGATATCTTTTCGAGCAGACAACAACACTGTGTGAACAGCTGACGTCATTTGAGTATAGAAACAAGCAACAAGAGGTATTTGCTTATAGACCTCATTGAGAATAGTTCGATTACATGCCTAAATAAAAGGTTCGTATTGTTAAATAGTTGTATTAAGTATCTTGAATTTTTTATTGTCTTTGTCTCGTTTTTCAAATATTTTGTTAGTGTTGTAGAACGATCAACGCCGCTGACGTCATTTGCCCATAGAAATAAACAAGTATGTTTATTGTTTATGTGTCAAGTTGAAGTGAATTATCGTCAATGGTTCTATAACATTACAAAACCGCTACCAACCTCAGCCCTTAACCGAGGAAATATACTCACAAACCTACCCTTATGATGCAAAGAAGCTGTCATTGCCTCAATTTGAGATTAAAACAATAATACTTGTAAGTTTAGTCATTTTGCTAAAAATACGGGCGTGCCAGAAACACATGGCCAACGTGACTAATTTGTTGCGATTCGTTTCAGATTCCCAGATCATCATGAACCGCTCGGATTCAATTCCCATACGGAGAGATCGCTCCTTTGATAGCGTTCTAAATCGCCTACTAAGGATGCGCAGCCAGAATCATGAGAGCATTCGCGCTGCGATGTACAACCTTTTGATTGCAGCGGGCGTTGCTGCCTTTGTCGCAGTTTGTTTTATCCTGGGACCTTTTGTGCGTCCACTACTCTGGGCCTTTCTCATGGGCGCTGTTTTGTATCCCTTCAAGCGCAAGCTGGCCGAATTGTTGAACAACTGGTTTCAACGATTGGAAGAGCGCGACTCAAATGTGCTTGTCGCGATTTGTTTGGGTCCTTTGGAGGCCACCGAGCACTGTGGCCGCATGCTCATCAATTGGCTCTGCCAGCATTGGCAACTGCTCCTCGCAGGCTGCGGCGTCGCTGTTTGTATAAAGCTGCTTGTTTTATATGCGCCAAAGGGATTCCTTTTTGCAATCTGGTCCTGGTTGACATTCTCACATGGATTGTTTGTGCGTATCATTGGGTTTCTTAATGTCTATATGGTAAGTGTGTTAATTATATTAAAGAACTGTGTGAGGACTCCAGCTTATCTCGTCCTCTCTTTATTCCCCCACAGCTCATCCTTTTAATTGTCATCTACTTGTCATCGGTGCACTTTTTCTGGAAACCGGAGAATAGTTCGCATTTCGTTGTCGCTGGTCAAACTATGTGGATAGCTATTGCTGGCTTTTTGTGCAGCTTTCTGGGTGCTCTTCAGGTGCCCGTCTTTCTGCTGGTCATGGGCTACGTTTTTCTCTCGACGGCATATCATTTGCAGACGAGTGATGACCATGACACGAGCTCCTATATGGATCGTCTGTACAAGTTGTTCGACAGGAACGATTTTGAGAAATCGCTGAGTAATCTGAGCATCTGTCGCAGAGGTGGTGGCGATCCAAGCGGACTGCAATCGGACGTGGAGGACATCTCGTTGAGTGACACCATCGGCTCGGAGGACACATTCGACATCAAGCCGGCCGAGGAGGCGGAAGGTCACCAGAGCGATACCTACTTCAAGCTGTTGTTCTATGCCTGCCTGGCCACATTTCTGTATCGCAACATTTGGATGTTCATATTGGCTGCGGTGCCAGTGTTGCTCCATTTACTCTACAAAGCCGGCAGCTATACGGGAATTACGCAGTTTGTTTGCTGCAAAATTAACGATGGATATCAGGCACTGAGAGTAAGTCTGCTTATCATCTGAGACTTTGTTGTGTGACTGATCGAATTAGTCATGCTCGATCTTATAAATATATATATATATATAAATATAAATATATATATATATATATAAATATATATATATATATAAATATATATATATATATAAATATATATATATATATATAAATATATATGTATACATATGTCTATAAGTAAGTCGATATGCTTATATGCATTTGATTTAGTCGTTATATTTAAGCATTTCGTTATCAGAGACTTCATATTTATTACTCATAATTTTGCAGTCTTGGGCTTTGGAACATCATTCGGCTGTGTTGCCCCTGTGCCTGCCTGGCGTCCTCGAGCTGAACTACAAGATCAACAGCATTGTGCGAGATTCGCTCAAGTCATCTGTGGGATCGGTGACGTCCATTCTAATGATTATACTCATGCTGTTAATTATTGTGTTTCTGAGTGTTTTCTTTTGTGTCAACATCTATTCAGAGACAATCGAGGTCGCTTATCTGGGCAAAGATCTAATTAACAAGACAATCACCGATCGTCCTGAGCTAATTGATATTTTGCCCGCCAATATACAAGCGTCCATTGATGATGCGCTCGATAATGCGCACCATTATGGACGACGTAAGATTGGGACCTACATTGATGATTGGCTCGTGGATGCGGACAAAGTGCATGCGACCAAGCTGAAGGAACAAATTCTCGATGTCTGGGATAGGCTCATCCAGTATTGGATTGATTTTAACAAGGCAGGCACCTCATATGGTCCACGTGTGCCTACGGATGCCCTGAAGAGCACCTTTGGCGAAATTGTCGATAATCCAGGTAAGTTTTGACTCCAATTTTGGTTTTTATAATTTGAAATTGTTTGTTTTATTTGTCCAACGTGTTTTTTCGTTGTTGTATGTTTTGAGTTATTTTTTAATTTGAGTTTAGCTCTTTTTGAGCTTCTAACTGGCATATTGATTTTTTTTTCTTTATTTTTGGTTTTGCCTAATCCCACATCCTGTTTGATTTTCGTATGCGTCAAAGAAATAACTCATTGCATTTGCTTGTGCTAACGAACGATTTTATTTTAACCAAGGACATTTTAAAGAGCTAGTTTTAGTGGCAAAACAGGGCATCATTGGCTGGGCGCAGAGCAATACGCAGACAATCCTCGAAGTAGCCGAATCCCTATGGCACATCATACGCACCAACATCTCCGTCATCATGGGCGTTACAGGGGAAATTCTCTCATTGCTGCTGTCGGGCGGACAGGCGTGCATTGAGTTCATTTTGGATATGGTAAGATCTCGTTTCCATATGTGTAATTATGTTTGTTTGGCAATATAGATATTGTATTGCTTACCCATTTTAAGCCCATTATGGTATATATATAATTTTGTTGAGGATCAACCGTCAGAGCGATCTATTAAGTCCGTCTGTCTTTGCAGAGGTCAACTCCCTAAGCAAATGTTTTGACTTAGAAAAATTAGAGTAGAATTAAATTTAAGACAAAATTTCTACATTTAAATGCTTATGGGCAACAATGATCCAAATGGTGTTGTGTTTGGGTCAGTTTTTTATGAGAGTGGATTTTTGTCTTGTTGGAGACATCTCCCATAAATTACTTTTTAAATGAAGTAATCTTTTACGGGCGAAATATACACCTAAATACAAATTGAGATGGCACACGTCAAATTAATTCATTCCAGTAAATAACAACATTCATAGTAAATTACATCTCATCTGTTTATCCAATTTAGATCGTGTTCTTCACTGCTTTGTTCTATCTGCTCACTGCTAGCCAGGAGAAATATGCGCCAATGCAGATAACAAAATATATGGGTTACTCCGCGTCTGGCATCAAAGTAGCTGATGCCTTGGAGAATTCCATTACGGTGGTGCTCGTCTCCATGTTCAAGTGCTCCACTTTTACGGGCCTTTTCACGTGGCTGGTGCACACGGTGTTCGGAGCACGTATTGTCTTCCTGCCCTCCGCATTGGCTGCTCTGCTTGCAGCGGCTCCATTTCTGGGCAGCTATTGGTGTGCGGTGCCAGCCTTCCTCGAGTTGTGGCTGGCACAGGATCGTTTCTATGCGGGTCTAATACTCTTCCTCCTTCAATTCTTTGTGCCATCGTCCTTTGAGACGGCCATCTATGCCGATCTAAAGGGGTAAGTTTGCTTAGATTCAATGATGAACTATTTGTTAAAATCATATATGTTCTTTGCAGTGGCGGACATCCATATCTCAATGGTCTGGCCATCGCTGGCGGCATGTATTGGATTGGGTGGCAGGGTGCCATATTTGGGCCTCTAATGCTCTGTTTCTTTATTGGCCTCTTTGAGGTGGCCACCTTGGCGATGCGCAACAATCAGGAAGAGCCCAGGTACGTTTGGAGTTACTACTTCAATAGCCTCTGTGATTTTTCATTTAGCATGCGAGTTATAAATATTCTTTTTTATTTAATAATAAAAAAAAAACCGCGGCTGAAGATTATGAGTAAGTCGGTTTTTTATGTATGTTTGAATTTTTTTCTGTTGCACGGATAACTTTAAAAATTAAGAATTATGTTTTTTTTTAGCTTAGTTCTTTTATGATTAATCCTTTTGTTAGCTTATAGCTTTTTATATTTAAATGTGATTAAGTGTTTAAAGCAAACTTTGATATTTTCCAGACGTAGCTCGGATGAAGAAACGCGCACCACGTGAGTCGGATCTGCTGCATGTCGTTGATGGAATGGCCAAAAACAAAAACCACAACAACAACATCGAATTTCTCCTAATACTCGAATTGAAAATCTAACAATCCTTAAGGCCAAATTACTGAGCTGATTGTATCTACTAATGAATGTCACTTTAGCAATGCTAAGCAACTTTTTCCAGTTTATATATAGATATATATAATGTTTTAATGTTTGTTTCGTAGATTTGTTAACTCATTTTTTTTTTTTGTTTATCTTTGTACTAAATTTTAAAATTGTGTAAAACATTTGTTCCGTCTACAAAAGCTGTGTGTTTAAGCTAATTGATTTTACTAATGTTTAATTTGACTTCTATACCCTCGACAATCTTTATTTATCAAAAGTATTTACTATATTAATAAGTTTATAAAGTCCGTCAGAGAAGAATAATTATTCCTTTCTAGTCTTTAATATAATTTCAAATAGAAAGCATTTAAAAGATTGTAAATGTTCAAGAATAGTTTATCGAGGGTATAAAAAAGTTCGCTTACTAGTTATAGAATTTTATTTTTGTAAAAAGAGATTTTAAGTACAAAGTGCATAACTCATTTTTCACTTCGCTAAACACGTGTGATTTGTTTAAGCTTATATTAAAAACAAAGAAACTTTGCAAATATATATATATGTCTATATGTACTAACAAAAATATTGCACTCTATTCGAGAACAGCTAATATCAAAAATTCTAATTTCAGTGAGAATATACTTGCCACAACAATACGAAGCGAAAATTCAAACGATAATCGAACCGAAAAGGAAAATACCGAAAAGATTGTTGCTCTGGCAGAAGCCACGCCCAGTTCTACTGGAAAACGTCAGGGAAAACCGGTTGTAATGAAAATTATAACCAGAATGTTGCAGCCGTTGGATACACTGAAAACCAGTACAAATTCTTGAGTTTCTCTTTTTATTGCATCATAATTTAAAGTATTTAAAGATTAAATCATTGATAATCCCAGCTTTTGATACTGCAAAATATAATGAAATATTTTGTAATAACAACGGTTTGCTTCTAAATGTTATGAATTATTTATAATCATTTAAATATAGGAAGTTTACATAATATTATTATGCACTGAGTACAACTGATTGCACTTAGTTGGTGAATTGATTCTTGAAGGTGAATTCTGGATGCTGCTCGACACTGCAAAAAATGAGGATTTAGTTATGAATGCTATTATTTTTAATTATGTTACTTTTGCTTACCCGCGGAAAAATGAAAAGTCACAAATGCGAATGTTCTTGTCCATTCCGGAGAGTTTCTCCACCTCCTCAGCGCTCAGCTCAAAGTCAAATACGTCCAGATTCTGCTTGAGGCGAGCGGCATTTGTGCTCTTTGGAATGGCCACCACGTCATTGTCGATGATCCAGCGGAGCAACACTTGGGCTGGCGTCTTGCCATGAGCCGCGGCAATATCCCTAACCTCTGCTATATCCATCAGATCGGGCAGCTCACGGACCAACCCGGCAGCCTCGTTCATCTTGGAAATGCCCTTGGAGCCAAGTGGCGAATACGCCGTAATTGCCACATTCTCCGACTTGCAATAGTCCACCAGATCACGCTGCTGTAGGTAAACATGATGTTCGATCTGATTGTTGGCCGGACGAATTTTGCAGTTGCCCAAGAGGCGCTCCACTTGTTCCTTGCTAAAGTTGGAAACACCAATGGATTTGGCCAGGCCTTTTTCCACAAGTTTCTCCATTGCCGCCCAGGTGGTGATATGATTTGTCGACTTGTCGACCTTACAGCGACCTAAGTCGTCAAGCTGAAAACTCCCATCCTCATTGATTAGAACGGTGAATGGCGTGTGAATTAAATACATGTCAACATAGTCCAGCTGTAAGTCCGACAGCGATGACCTAATTTGGGGCTCCACTTCGTGCGGGCGATTGGCTATAAAAGTTAATTTTAAATTTTAATTATGTGCTTCGTTTAGGAACTTGAATGTTAAAAGGTTTTCCAAGGGAACAACCAAACAATGTTATAAAAACCCCAAATTTATTTTAATAAATAATAAATAAGAATTTACCAATGGGTGGCAATTTGGTCACAATGTACAAATCCTCCCGTTTAACCTTGCCAGCGTCCAGCCAGCGTTTTAGAACGCGGCCAATTGCTTTCTCATTGTTATATACGGGAGCCGTGTCAATATGGCGATAGCCCGCCTCCAAGGCCAGATCTATTGCAGTTTCGATTTCCTCATCCGAAGCCTGTTAAATGTTGAGATTGCGGTTTATTTATTATGCAATTTACAATTCTAATAATAATATTAGCACCATTTGCACAAGAAATTTTTTTAAAAGATTTTAAAATCTGTATACATTTTTAAAAAAAGAGAGCAAATGACCAACTTATTTAAATTAAGCTAAGTTTATTATAAAAATTAAATTTATGAACAAAAAGAAAGTTAAAGACAAATTTAAAATAAATTAATTAATTATAGTTATTTATTGACAAGAATTTCAGTAACAGTACCAACCACAATTTATTAGTGGAATACTAAACTATACATAAAAAATGACTATTAATAAAGATGACAAAACTAATGGTTTTTCAGTCCTAAGAAAAATTGTCTGAGGTTATGCTCTTATTTTCGATACTATATATACATATAGATATTAAGTTACAGTTGTGTCTCTGATGTGGATGCAGCTTAAACTACACACAATGCTGTCTTTTGTATGTATTTGGAGAAAGCCGGTTCATTTTACTTGTGCCCAAAAAGATATATTTATTTACCAAGTACGAAAACCTGTTCACCCGTTATAAATATCAAAAAATCTCTTTAAACACTTATTTTAAACACTTATTAAGAAAGTAAGAAGTGACGTGGCATACTTGTTGTTATTTTCATGATGATTTTTATTATTTCTATTTTAATGATGAATAGCATATTCGAATTATATATCGCAGAAAAGTGTTAATTACCTGCCAAGTGCCAATGCCAATAAAGGGCATCTTCTCGCCATTATTGAGAGTCAAGAACTTTGTGCTAGCCATTTTTTATTTGAACTTGAATTAAATCACTTGTTGATTTTGGATTAGCAATATTAAATTTATCTTTAAACGGAGCAACACAACTACTCTGTCTGAATACTACAAACAGAATGTGCGCACTGAACGCAATGCTGTGCCGGCAATTGCTAAAGCTTTCAGAGCTTTTTGTAATGCCGTACTATGGGGCTAGTTTAATTGATGTTGAGAAAAAATGTTCCTTTGTTGCAATGTGTAGCAAAATATTAGTTACTACTTTCGGTCTGCCTGCTGTTTTTCAAGTTAAATTTTATTTAAGTCGATATGTTTATATGCATTTGAATTAGTATTAGTAATTTATAAGTATTCATAATTTTGCAGTCTTGGGCTTTTGGAACATCATTCGGCTGTGTTGCCGCTGTGCCTGCATGGCGTCCTCGAGCTGAACTACAAGATCAACAGCATTGCGACCAAGCTGAAGGAGCAAATTCTCGATGTCTGGGATAGACTCATCCAGTATTGGATTGATTTTAACAAGGCGGGCACCTCATATGGTCCACGTGTGCCCACGGATGCCCTGAAGAGCACCTTTGGCGAAATTGTCGATAATCCAGGTAAGTTTGACTCCAATTTTGGTTTTTATAATTTGGAATTTTTTGTTTTATTTGTCCAACGTGTTTTTTCGTTGTTGTATGTTTTGAGCTATTTTTTAATTTGAGTTTAGCTCTTTTTGAGATTCTAACTGGCATATTGATTTTTTTTCTTTTTGGTTTTGCCCAATCCCACATCCTGTTTGATTTTGTGCTAACGAACGATTTTATTTTAACCAAGGAAATTTTAAAGAGTTAGTTTTAGTGGCAGTCGGTTTTTTTATGTATGTTCGAACTTTTTTCTATTGCACAGATAACTTTAAAAATTTTAAAATTTTAGCTAAGTTCTTTTATAATTAATCTTTTTGTTAGCTTATAGCTTTTTATACGTGAGTCAGATCTGCTGCATGTCGTTGATGAAATGGCCAAAAACAAAAACCACAACAACAACAGCAACAAAAATACGAAGGGAAAATTCAAACGATAATCGAACCGAAAAGGAAAATACCGAAAAGGTTGTTGCTCTGGTAGAAGCCACGTTCTACTGGAAAACGTCAGGGAAAACCTGTTGTAATGAAAATTATAACCAGAATGCTGCAGCCGTTGGATACACCAAAAACCAGTAGAAATTCTTGAGCTCTCTTTTTTATTGTATGCAAATTATAATTTAAAGTATTTAAAGATTATTTCTTTGATAATTTTTATACTGCAAAATATGATGGAATATTTTGTAATAACAACGGTTTGCTTCTAAATGTTATGAATTATTTGTAATCATTTAAATATAGGAAGTTTAAATAATATTATTATGCACTGAGTACAACTGATTGCACTTAGTTGGTGAATTGATTCTTGAAGGTGAATTCTGGATGCTGCTCGACACTGCAAGAAATGAGGATTTAGTTGCGACTGCTTTTACTTAGAATGAAGTTACTTGATTTCTTACCCGCGGAATAAAGCAAAGTCACAAATGCGAATATTTTTGTCCATTCCGGAGAGTTTCTGCACCTCCTCGGCGCTCAGCTCAAAGTCAAAGACGTCCAGATTCTGCTTGAGGCGAGCGGCATTTGTGCTCTTTGGAATGGCCACCACGCCATTGTCGATGATCCAGCGGAGCAGCACTTGGGCTGGCGTCTTGCCATGAGCCGCGGCAATATCCCTAACCTCTGCTATATCCATCAGATCGGGCAGCTCACGGACCAACCCGGCAGCCTCGTTCATCTTGGAAATGCCCTTGGAGCCAAGTGGCGAATACGCCGTAATTGCCACATTCTCCGACTTGCAATAGTCCACCAGATCACGCTGCTGTAGGTAAACATGATGTTCGATCTGATTGTTGGCCGGACGAATTTTGCAGTTGCCCAAGAGGCGCTCCACTTGTTCCTTGCTAAAGTTGGAAACACCAATGGATTTGGCCAGGCCTTTTCCCACAATTTTCTCCATTGCCGCCCAGGTGGTGATATGATTTGTCGACTTGTCGACCTTACAGCGACCTTCGTCGTCAAGCTGAAAACTCCCATCCTCATTGATTAGAACGGTGAATGGCGTGTGAATTAAATACATGTCAACATAGTCCAGCTGTAAGTCCGACAGCGATGACCTAATTTGGGGCTCCACTTCGTGCGGGCGATTGGCTATCAAAGGTAATTTTTATATTAAATTATGTGCTTCGTTTAGTAACTTGAATGTTAAAAGGTTAAAAGGGAAGAACCAACTGTTAGGAATGTAATAAAATCCCCAAATTTATTTTAATAAATAATAAACAAGATCTTACCAGTGGGTGGCAATTTGGTCACAATGTACAAATCCTCCCGTTTAACCTTGCCAGCGTCCAGCCAGCGTTTTAGAACGCGACCAATTGCCTTCTCATTGTTATACAAGGGAGCCGCGTCAATGTGGCGATAGCCCGCCTCCAAGGCGAGATCTACTGCAGATTCGATTTCCTCATCCGAAGCCTGTTAAACGTTGAGATTGCGGTTTATTTATTATGCAATTTATAATTTATAATTATATTTAATAATAATAGCACCATTTGCAATAGAAATTTTTTCAAAAGTTTTTTAAATCTGTATTAATTTTTAAAAAGAAGGAGCAAATGACCAAAACATTTTTTTTCACTTTTTTAACTTATTTAAACTAAGCTAAGTTTTATATGAAATTTAAATTTATGAAAAAAAAGAAAGTTAAGGACAAATTTGAAATAAATTAACAATTTATAAAAAGTGCCGAAAGTATTTTTTTCGTAACTTTTTGCACGTTTTTTCAAATTTCAAAAAATAGATATAGTTATTTATTGACAAGAATTTCAGTAACAGTACCAACCACAATTTATTAGTGGAATACTAAATCATACATTAAAAATGACTATTAATAAAGATGACAAAACTAATGGTTTTTCAGTCCTAAGAAAAATTGTCTGAGGTTATGCTCTTATTTTCGATACTATATATACATATAGATATTAAGTTACAGTTGTGGCTCTGATGTGGATACAGCTTAAACTACACACAATGCTGTCTTTTGTATGTATTTGAAGAAAGCCGATTCATTCTACCTGTGCCCCAAAACGATAGTTTTAATTACCAAGCACGTAAACCTGTTCACCCGTAATAAAAGCCAAAAAATGTTAAAAGAAAAATATGCATATTTCATCTTTTAAAGTAAGAGTGACATGGCATATTTGTTGTTTTTTTATCTACATGATTTTCATTATTTCTATTTTAATAATGAATAGCATATTTTAAAGTGTTAATTACCTGCCAGGTGCCAATGCCAATAAACGGCATCTTCTCGCCATTATTGAGAGTCAAGAACTTTGTGCTAACCATTTTTTATTTTAACTTGAATTAAATCACTTGTTGAGTTTGGATTAGCAATATTAAATTTATCTTTAAACGGAGCAACACAACTACTCTGTCTGAATACTACAAACAGAATGTGCGCACTGAACGCAATGCTGTGCCGGCAATTGCTAAAGCTTTCAGAGCTTTTTGTAATGCCGTACTATGGGGCTAGTTTAATTGATGTTGAGAAAAAATGTTCCTTTGTTGCAATGTGTAGCAAAATATTAGTTACTACTTTCGGTCTGCCTGCTGTTTTTCAAGTTAAATTTTATTTAAGTCGATATGTTTATATGCATTTGAATTAGTATTAGTAATTTATAAGTATTCATAATTTTGCAGTCTTGGGCTTTTGGAACATCATTCGGCTGTGTTGCCGCTGTGCCTGCATGGCGTCCTCGAGCTGAACTACAAGATCAACAGCATTGCGACCAAGCTGAAGGAGCAAATTCTCGATGTCTGGGATAGACTCTTCCAGTATTGGATTGATTTTAACAAGGCGGGCACCTCATATGGTCCACGTGTGCCCACGGATGCCCTGAAGAGCACCTTTGGCGAAATTGTCGATAATCCAGGGAAGTTTTGACTCCAATTTTGGTTTTTATAATTTGGAATTTTTTGTTTTATTTGTCCAACGTGTTTTTTCGTTGTTGTATGTTTTGAGTTATTTTTTAATTTAAGTTTAGCTCTTTTTGAGCTTCTAACTGGCATATTGATTTTTTTCTTATTTTTGGTTTGGCTAATCCCACATCCTGTTTGATTTTCGTATGCGTCAAAGAAATAACTCATTGCATTTGCTTGTGCTAACGAACGATTTTATTTTAACCAAGGACATTTTAAAGAGCTAGTTTTAGTGGCAAAACAGGGCATCATTGGCTGGGCGCAGAGCAATACGTAGACAATCCTTGAAGTAGCCGAGTCCCTTTGGCACATCATACGGACCAACATCTCCGTCATCATGGGCGTTACAGGGGAAATTCTGCTGCTGTCGGGCGTCGGCCATCTATGCCGATCTAAAGGGGTAAGTTTGCTTAGATTAATGATGAACTATTTGTTAAAATCATATATGTTCTTTGCAGTGGCGGACATCCATATCTCAATGGTCTGTCCATCGCTGGCGGCATGTATTGGATTGGGTGGCAGGGTGTCATATTTGGATTGAGATTGCGGTTTATTTATTATGCAATTTACAATTCTAATAATAATATTAGCACCATTTGCACAAGAAAATTTTTTAAACATTTTTAAAATCTGTATAAATTTAAAATAAAAGAGAGCAAATGACCAAAACAAATTTTTTTCCAACGTTTTCAACTTATTTAAATTAAGCTAAGTTTTACATAAAAATTAAATTTACAATTTCTAAAAAAGTGCCGAAAGTATTTTTTCGTAACTTTTTGCACGTTTTTTCAAATATAAAAAAATAGATATAGTTATTTATTGACAAGTACTAACCACAATTTATTAGTGGAATACTAAACCATTCATTAAAAACTACTATTAATAAAGATGACAAAACTAATGGTGAAATGCCGATTCATTTTACTTGTGCCCCAAAAAGATAGAATTAATTATCAAGCACAAAAACCTGTTCACCCGTTAAAAAATCAAAAAATGTTTAAAAGAAAAATTTGCATTATTCATCTTTTAAAGTAAGAGTGACATGGCAAATTTGTTGTTTTTTGTCTACATGATTTTCATTATTTGTATTTTAATCATGAATAGCATATTTTAAAGTGTTAATTACCTGCCAGGTGCCAATGCCAATAAACGGCATCTTCTCGCCATTATTGAGAGTCAAGAACTTTTTGCTAACCATTTTTTTATTTTAACTTGAATTAAATCACTTGTTGATTTTGGATTAGCAATATTAAATTAATCTTTAAACGGTTTTTCAGTCCTAAGAAAAATTGTCTGAGGTTATGCTCTTATTTTCGATACTATATATACATATAGATATTAAGTTACAGTTGTGGCTCTGATGTGGATACAGCTTAAACTACACACAATGCTGTCGTTTGTATGTATTTGAAGAAAGCCGATTCATTCTACCTATGCTCCAAAACGATAGTTTTAATTACCAAGCACGAAAACCTGTTCACCCGTAATAAAAGCCAAAAAATGTTAAAAAAAAAAATACATTTCATCTTTTAAAGTAAGAAGTGACATGGCATATTTGTTGTTTTTTTATCTACATGATTTTCATTATTTGTATTTTAATCATGAATAGCAAATTTTATTTATAAATCGCAGACAAGTGTTAATTACCTGCTAGGTGCCAATGCCAATAAAGGGCATCTTCTCGCCATTATTGAGAGTCAAGAACTTTGTGCTAACCACTTTTTATTTTAACTTGAATTAAAATAAAAACCACAACAACAACAGCAACAAAAATACGAAGGGAAAATTCAAACGATAATCGAACCGAGAAGGAAAATACCGAAAAGGTTGTTGCTCTGGTAGAAACCACGCCCAGTTCTACTGGAAAACGTCTGGGAAAACCTGTTGTAATGAAAATTATAACCAGAATGCTGCACCCGTTGGATACACTGAAAACCAGTACAAATTCTTGAGTTTCTCTTTTTTATTGCATCATAATTTAAAGTATTTAAATATTAAGTCATTTATAATGACAGCTTTTGATACTGCAAAATATAATGAAATATTTTGTAATAACAACGGTTTGCTTCTAAATGTTATGAATTATTTATAATCATTTAAATATAGGAAGTTTAAATAATATTATTATGCACTGAGTACAACTGATTGCACTTAGTTGGTGAATTGATTCTTGAAGGTGAATTCTGGATGCTGCTCGACACTGCAAGAAATGAGGATTTAGTTATGAATGCTATTATTTTTAATTATGTTACTTTTGCTTACCCGCGGAAGAAAGCAAAGTCGCAAATGCGAATATTCTTGTCCATTCCGGAGAGTTTCTTCACCTCCTCGGCGCTCAGCTCAAAGTCAAAGACGTCCAGATTCTGCTTGAGGCGAGCAGCATTTGTGCTCTTTGGAATGGCCACCACGTCATTGTCGATGATCCAGCGGAGCAGCACTTGGGCTGGCGTCTTGCCATGAGCCGCGGCAATATCCCTAACCTCTGCTATATCCATCAGATCGGGCAGCTCACGGACCAGACCGGCAGCCTCGTTCAACTTGGATATGCCCTTGGAGCCAAGTGGCGAATACGCCGTAATTGCCACATTCTCCGACTTGCAATAGTCCACCAGATCACGCTGCTGTAGGTAAACATGATGTTCGATCTGATTGTTGGCCGGACGAATTTTGCAGTTGCCCAAGAGGCGCTCCACTTGTTCCTTGCTAAAGTTGGAAACACCAATGGATTTGGCCAGGCCTTTTTCCACAAGTTTCTCCATTGCCGCCCAGGTGGTGATATGATTTGTCGACTTGTCGACCTTACAGCGACCTAAGTCGTCAAGCTGAAAACTCCCATCCTCATTGATTAGAACGGTGAATGGCGTGTGAATTAAATACATGTCAACATAGTCCAGCTGTAAGTCCGACAGCGATGACCTAATTTGGGGCTCCACTTCGTGCGGGCGATTGGCTGTCAAAGTTAATTTTTATATTTAATTATGTGCTTCGTTTAGGAACTTGAATGTTAAAAGGTTTTCCAAGGGAACAACCAACTGTTAAGAATGTAATAAAATCCCCAAATTTATTTTAATAAATAATAAATAAGATCTTACCAATGGGTGGCAATTTGGTCACAATGTACAAATCCTCCCGTTTAACCTTGCCAGCGTCCAGCCAGCGTTTTAGAACGCGACCAATTGCCTTCTCATTGTTATAGATGGGAGCCGTGTCAATGTGGCGATAGCCCGCCTCCAAGGCGAGATCTACTGCAGTTTCGATTTCCTCATCCGAAGCCTGTTAAACGTTGAGATTGCGGTTTATTTATTATGCAATTTACAATTCTAATTATAATTGCACAAGAAAATGTTTTAAACATTTTTAAAATATGTATAAATTTAAAAAAAAGCAAATGACCAAAACAATTTTTTTTCCAACGTTTTCAACTTATTTAAATTAAGCTAAGTTTTATATAAAAATTAAATTTACAATTTCTAAAAAAGTGCCGAAAGTATTTTTTCGTAACTTTTTTCACTTTTTTTAAATATAAAAAAAATAGATATAGTTATTTATTGACAAGTACTAACCACAATTTATTAGTGGAATACTAAACCATACATTAAAAATTACTATTAATAAAGATGACAAAACTAATAGTGAAATGCCGATTCATTTTACTTGTGCCCCAAAAAGATAGAATTAATTATCAAGCACAAAAACCTGTTCACCCGTTAAAAAATCAAAAAATGTTAAAAGAAAAATTTGCATATTTCATCTTTTAAAGTAAGAAGTGACTTGGCATATTTGTTGTTTTTTTATCTACATGATTTTCATTATTTGTATTTTAATAATGAATAGCATATTTTAATTATATATCGCACACCAGTGTTAATTACCTGCCAGGTGCCAATGCCAATAAACGGCATCCTCTCGCCATTATTGAGAGTCAAGAACTTTGTGTTAACCATTTTTTATTTTAACTTGAATTAAATCACTTGTTGAGTTTGGATTAGCAATATTAAATTTATCTTTAAACGGAGCAACACAACTACTCTGTCTGAATGCTACAAACAGAATGTGCGCACTGAACGCAATGCTGTGCCGGCAATAGCTAAGGCTTTCAGAGCTTTTTGTAGTGCTGTACTATGGGCTAGTTTAATTGATGTTGAGAAAAAAAGTTCCTTTGTTGCAATGTGTAGAAAAATATTAGTTAATACTGTCGGTCTGCCTGCTGTTTTTCAAGTTAAATAATAATAATTACACTTCGAATAATAATTCCTTCCATTGTTGTGATAATAATTTGTAGCTTTTGCTCCACAATGCAGTGCTCATAAGAGCCGACTAAAGCTATCGATAGTTTCCACTAATTAGTATCGATATAAGTATCGGCACTTTGATCATTTCCGCGCATATAGTAAGTTTATTGTTAACATTTAAATACAAGTTAATTGGGTTTAGGTACATAATCATAATGTAACATTAGCTGTAATTCATTCCTGCTTTAATTTAGTACATTTACTTTACGTGTTTGTGTACATTATTATTAAGGATCAACAAGTTGTTTCAGTACACGTGCGCATAAGCGTGAGAGCAATCGCTCTCCGTCTCTCTTACTCAATGCGCTGTAAATTTACATAAACACTTGCGGATAAATTGGATGTGAAATTAAATTAAATAAAATAAAAAAATGTTGCGTAAGGTGCCATTAATAGTGATATTGGGCTCAACCGGCACGGGTAAAACGAAACTATCGCTGGAGCTAGCCGAACGCTTTGGCGGCGAGATAATTAGCGCAGATTCGATGCAAGTTTATACAAATTTGGATATTGCCACAGCGAAGGCGACCAAAGAGGAGCAATCAAGAGCGCGGCATCATCTGCTCGATGTGGCAACGCCGGCGGAGCCTTTCACTGTCACTCACTTTCGGAATGCAGCGTTGCCAATTGTTGAGCAACTGTTGGCCAAATCGAAGCCACCAATTGTTGTTGGCGGCACCAATTACTACATTGAATCCCTGCTCTGGAATATACTGGTAAACACCACAGATGAGCAGACCACAGATGATATATACTCAACACCCGAACAGAGCACTGCTGAGCTGCATCAGCATTTAAGCAAAATCGATCCGAGTAGTGCGAATCGCATTCATCCAAATAACCGCCGTAAAATTGAACGAGCCATTGAAGTCTTTCAGAGCACGGGGCAAACGCTTACAACCAAGTTGGCCGAGCAGCGCCAGCAGCCAGGTGGCAATCGCTTGGGTGGTCCACTACGCTATCCACATACCATCCTGCTCTGGCTGCGATGCCGGCAGAATGTGCTCGATGAGCGGCTTGACAAGCGTGTGGATGGTATGCTGCAGCAAGGACTGCTAAAGGAGCTACGTCAATTTCACAAATCTTATGCGTCTGCCACGCACCAAGCATTCACAAAGGGTGTACTCCAGACCATTGGCTACAAAGAGTTTGTGCCGTATCTGACAAAATATGACAATCAGCAGGATGCTAGTGTGGAGGCGTATCTCAGCGCCAACAATTACCAGCTGCCCAGCAAGGAGCAGCTGCAAATACTCGAGAGCAGCGAATCGGGGCAGTTGGCTGACAGCCTAAAACTGCTAGGCAGTTGTTGTGATGAACTGAAGCTTGTGACGCGTCGTTATTCCAAGAAGCAGTTGAAGTGGATCAACAATCGTTTCCTCGCCAGCAAGGATCGACAAGTGCCCGATATTTACGAACTGGACACAAGTGATGTGAGCAAGTGGCACGATTGCGTCTATAAGCGTGCCGAGTGCATAATCGATAGCTATCGCCAGGAGCAAATCTGTGAGTTGGAGCCCATGGCCAAGCGTGAGCATCCGGGCGCCAATCTTGACGCGGAGACGAGTAACTTTTGTGCCATCTGCGAGAGAGTCTTCGTTGGAGAATATCAATGGAACCTCCATCTCAAGTCGAACAAACACAAACGTCGACGTGAGTCGCAGCGCCGCAAGGAGAAGCAAGCAGCAGCAGAGGCAGAAGCAGCAACAAAGACGACAGCAGCAACTGCATCCGTTGAGCCGGTGTCCGATAAGGCGCTGTAAATTGAGAAACACAACCAGACCGAAATCTAGTAATAAATCTATTTACGTCTACAAAACCTGAGTTGTAGCTTTCAATACACTTGCCGAGCGCATTTTAAGTTTGTCATGAAGTGTGCAACGCTTTATAGAACTTTATGTTATATATATTCATGATTCATTATTAGTCTATGAACCGATCATCCTTCTAATGGCAACAAATATAGTCAATATTGGTCAGCTGCCAAAGAGATAAATACAACTGTTTAAATATAATAATAATAAGTAAACAATATTTAATAGTTATAATTGAATAGTTTACGATAGTTTTGCAAGGGTATTTAATGTGCGGCACATTGAAACTGATTGCACTTTTGATTTATTGGCTGATGCAAGCGTATCAGATGACCCTTCTCTGAAATAAATAAAGGGGGGGCTGGCGTTGGATCACCAGAGCTATCAGCTCTCTGTGAAACCGCAGCCCACAGAGGTCGTTGCCTAGCGAAAAAGCGGAAACATGTTTGTGCAATTGCAGCCAACGTTCGACAAACTGAAATCTTTTCATCTTTCATTTGCATTTCAGTCTTCGAAGTGAACCATACGCAAAACAGCAAGCGAATTCAAAGGATCAGCAGCGATGGCAACCAAGAAAATTGGTAAGTTGATATGTTTGTTTATTCGTTGGTAAAAATATATCTCAATTCCATATACATTTTCAGCACTTCTTAGCGTCTCGGACAAGACAGGCCTGTTAGAGCTGGGCAAGCAGCTGAAGGCGCTTGGCTTTCAGTTAGTTGCTAGTGGTGGCACTGCGACCGCTTTGCGTGGCGCAGGACTCACCGTGCAGGATGTCTCCGATATAACAAGTGCACCCGAAATGTTGGGTGGTCGTGTCAAGACCTTACATCCCGCTGTCCATGCGGGCATCTTGTCGCGCACCACTACCAGCGATCTGGCTGATATGCAGCAACAACATTATGATCTAATCCAATTGGTCGTTTGCAATTTGTATCCTTTTGCCAGCACCATTGCCAAACCGGATGTGAGCCTTGCTGATGCCGTTGAGAATATTGATATTGGTGGCGTCACTTTGTTGCGGGCCGCTGCCAAAAATCATCAGCGCGTCACTGTCATCTGTGAGGCGGTTGACTACTCCAAAGTGCTGGAAGAGATTGCCGCGAATGGTGACACCACACTGAAGACGCGACAGGAGTTGGCGCTCAAGGCTTTTACACATACGGCTAGCTATGATGATGCCATCTCCGATTACTTCCGGAAGCAATATGGCGCTGGTACGTCGCAGCTAACTCTTCGTTATGGCATGAATCCCCACCAGAAACCGGCGCAGCTGTACACCCAGTTAGCTCAACTGCCGCTGACTGTGTTGAATGCGTCACCTGGTTTTATTAATCTCTGTGATGCACTCAATGGTTGGCAATTGGTCAGAGAGTTGAAGCAAGCTTTGAAGTTGCCAGCGGCTACCAGTTTTAAGCATGTCTCACCTGCTGGCGCTGCTGTGGGTGTGGCACTGAGTCCCGCACAGGCCAAGCTCTGCATGGTGGATGATATCTACGAACAGTTGACGCCCTTGGCAACAGCATATGCCAGAGCACGTGGTGCGGATCGCATGAGTTCCTTTGGTGACTTTGTTGCACTCTCCGATGTTTGTGATGTGCCCACGGCCAGGATTATCGCACGTGAGGTTTCCGATGGCATCATTGCGGCTGGCTATGAGCCAGAGGCTTTGGAGATACTCAAGAAAAAGAAGAATGGCAGCTACTGCATTCTCCAGGTGAATTTAATAGAGATCTAAATTTATATTACAGATATGAATTATAATAAATTGGCTTTTGTCTATTTGTAGATGGATCCCAGTTATGAACCCACCGCTGTGGAGCGCAAAACAATTTTTGGTCTGACACTGGAACAGAAGCGCAATGATGCCATCATCGATGCCAAGCTTTTCGCCAATGTGGTCAGCAAGCAGAGTCCGTTGCCTCAATCCGCTGTTCGTGATCTGATTGTGGCCACAATTGCCTTGAAGTATACGCAAAGTAATTCGGTTTGTTATGCCCGTGATGGTCAAGTCATTGGCATTGGAGCCGGCCAACAGTCGCGTATCCATTGCACACGTCTGGCTGGCGAGAAGGCGGACAACTGGTGGTTGAGGCAGCATCCCAACGTGGCTGGTATGAAATTCAAGGCGGGCGTTAAACGTGCCGAAATCTCAAATGCAATTGATAACTATGTGAATGGCACTGTGGGCAAGGATATGCCCGTCACACAGTTCAAAAGCATGTAAGTGGATTCAATGATGAGCTTATAGGATAATTCCTAACATGACTCAATCCTCTACAGGTTCGATCATGCGCCCGAGCAGCTGACGGAGCAACAGAAGCTTGACTGGCTGAAACAGTTGAGTGGTGTTGCCCTGGGATCGGATGCCTTCTTCCCCTTCAGGGACAATATAGATCGCGCCAGATTGGTGAGTAAATCTAGCTTAATCGGTCTGAAATAAATGTTAACTTAACTCTTTGCCTCTGCAGAGTGGCGTCTCCTACATCGCCAGTCCATCGGGCTCCACGAATGATGCAGGCGTCATTGCTGCCTGTGATGAACATGGCATTATAATGGCCCACACCAATCTCCGTTTGTTCCATCATTAAATTCACCCTTAAACTTTGGAAACCCCTGAATTTATTTCACTTTCAAACTGCCTGCATAATAACATTCCTTAAATTTAACCAAAACAATAATATCAATTACTATATAAAAAAATAAATATAATAAAACCAGAATGAAAACCAAATATTGCAGATCGGAATTAATCTGCTGAGATTTCAGCAGTTGAAAATATTATTATATATTTTACAATTTTTTTTTTATATATTTCGAACAAATTGTTTCTATTTTGGAGATATCTCCTTTAATGCATTTGAAACATGAAGACAAAATTATAATAAGCCAAAATTGCATACAATGCTGAACTTAAATCATTTAAAGATTCAATTCAGCAATATTAAAGCTCGAAAAAAATCATTTTAGTATTTATTTTTCAGCTGTTGAATCATTTGTCAAAATATATAAAAAAAAAATTCATTGAAGCATTGCAATTCACCAAATTGCTTGATGAATGACAAGTGAATAATTTAACGTTGTCATTAGCCATTTTTTTTTTAAATTTTTATACCGTTCAACGGTTTATTATATATATATAAAATTTAACCTTTTTGCTAATTGATAAATCTGGAAAATATCAAACAAAAATAAAAGTCACTTTGCATAGTTAGTTAAACGTTCGCTGCCTCGTCTAAAAGCTATTTATTAAAAAAATTAGTTGCTAACTAATGTACAGTTTTTTTTTTTGTTTATCAAATGCTGCATCAGTATTGCAGTTGCAGTTGCAGTTGCAGTTGCAGTTCCTGTTGCAGTTGCAGCTTAGTAGCGCCGACTGCGTCGCTTGCGACAGGCGCCCCGGCAATTGCACACAAATATAACGAATGTCAGACAGAAGATGAGCACGGACGCCAGGACCAGAGCCACCGATGTGGTCTGATCATAGCTGAGCGTCGGATCGAGAACATGCTGCTGCGGCAGCAGCTGATAATCGACCAGAACTTGAGTGCCATTTGGCGGCGGGCAGGGCTGCTGCACAATGATCTCCTGATGCTGCACCTGCAAAAGTCAAAGATCATTCCAAAATATGTTCATGGGATGTGTTCCGTTCCGTTAACTCACCTGCTTGTTGCGGCACAGTTGCAGACCCGCCGAATTGGCCAGCGTCTCGGCGCTATATTCATCCTGCACCAGGACGGGCAGCAGCCAACGCTGCGGTGAGGCCAATTGTAGCCAGGACCACAACTTGGACAGATTACGAGGATGCACCAGATAACCACCAACGGCAGACAATGCCAGACTGATCAAGGCATTCACCAGACTTGCCGATACCTTGCTGGGCATCAGATGAGCACAGAATAACGCCAGTGTTTGTATTAGCGTTAGATAGAGCAGCATATACCCTGTAAAATTAAGGCATTACATAAGATAGGTATACATATATATATATATATATATATATATATATATATATAATATATCTGTCACTTACCCATATATAAATAGATGCCAGTATCGCTGCTATTCGAGTAAGTATATAATCCGGCCATGCTGTGAGCCGGCAGCAGATACGCCAGCCAAATGCACAGGCTGGGAAAGAGGCCCAGCAGACTCTGTTAAAAATAAATAAAAATAATGTTTATATTATAATAAATAATTAATAAATAAAAAAAATTAAAATATTTTCGTTAAGTACATTAAATTTGTTATAAATTTCAAAACTGTTGGATACCCGATAAAAAAAATGATAAAAATTTGTTTGAAAACATTTTTAAAACAAAGACTGATAAAATCAAATATTTAAATCAATAAGTTAAAAATTTGGGATTCAATTATTACTAGTGAGGAGTAGGAGTTGATGGAGGAGCTATAAGCTCAGATGGGGGCACAATAGATCTAATAGGTCGCAGTGCAGATAAAACACAAAATTTATAATAATATATAAATATAAATAAAATAATATTTAAGATTTATTTATTTTATTTTGATTAAAACCGAGGGGTAAACATTTATTTTCTTTAATGTTTCAGATTTATTTATAAATATTTAAATTTTGATTAAAACCGAGGGGTAAAAATTGACTTTTAACACAGCTATTTAAAGTTTAAAGTTTTAGGAATTACCTGCACAATGATGTACAAACTCCGGGAATAGAGACCCAGTCGTATGTCTCGCTCCGCATGTCGTCGATCCTCCTGGGTGTCGCGTATGGTCAGCATGACCAGTGGCCAATAGGCCAGCACCATGACGCAATGATGATAGCCAAAGCGATCGTTGTAGGACAACTGTGGATCCGAAGCGGGCACATCCCAAAAGATGCAGCCAATGCACAGCGAAAGCACAGCAGCAGCAATCAGCTTGCTGATCCAGGTGAGCAACGATCCGGGCTGCTTGTAGCCCGCAAAGCGCTTGACCAACGCCTTCGCCTGGCCAAAGAAGCCCGCCTTCAGTGTAAAATTGGGCAGGGAGGCGGGCGGAGCGGCAAGTGGCGGCTCCGAGTTGATTTGATCCCAGGCATTTGCCAGCGATTCAATGCGTGCCGAGGACTCGAGCATGGCGGCTGCCGACAGATCGTCCAAGGTGACCAGATCCACTATGGAAAATTCAACACTCAATTAAAGATTTGAATTTAATTAATTTCAATTTAATTTTTTGCACTTACAATAATAGTCCGCTGGATTCTTGAATGGCGGACACGGATAACCCAACTCGCCCATGTGTCGCGGCAGATCGGCTCGACTGCCGGAGAAAACGGTGCGCCCACCGGACAGCAGTAATACGCCGGAGCACATGGAAAGTATCTCAAAGGTGGGTGGCTGCAGGGTCATAATGACAATGCGACCACCGCTGCACCATTGACGCAAATACTCCACCAGGAAGAACGTGTCAAAGATGTCCATATTGCTAGTGACCTGGTCGAGGATGAGCAGCGAAGATTGAGCCAACAGCTGACAGGCGACACTCAAACGTTGCTTCTCCGAGTGCGTCAATGTGGACACATTCGATGCACGCACCGTATTCAAGCCCAGATCCTCAATGAGCACATCCATGCGCTCCTTAAGATCACTGCGATCCAACGGACCACGCAACGCGGCATGGAAATTCAATGTGCACTGCACACTCATGCGAGGATCGAGCGAGGACACATCCAAAGCCGGCACATAGCTGCACAGCTCCCGCAGTCCGCGACGATTCACATGCTGGCCATTGATGAGGATCTCACCGCCCAGACGCTCTCGCAGACCCGCGAGGCACTCAGCCAGAGCACTGCCCTCCCTCTGCGATGTGGCCATAATGGCAAACAAATCGCCAGCCTTCGCTTGAAGTGAAACACCATGCAGACATGGACTCACATCGAGGCAGTGCACCTGAATATTGGGATAGATCAGACCCATGCTCGACTGCTTGCGTCCATACGATTGCCCATGCCGGGAGCTGCCATAGATCCTTGACTCCCCGTAATCAAAGCCAAGTCCACCGCCACCATCACCGCCCAATCCGGCGCCCAGCAGATCCGCCTCGCTGTGCGAACGATGTCCATAATGCTTACCATTCATATATTGCTGTTGGTGTTGCTGTTGTTGATGATGCTGTTGTTGCTGCTGCTGCTGCTGCTGCTGCTGCTGGAGATGATGATGATGCTGACCGACAGCTATGCTGGCGCGACTGTTGGCCTGACGCAGTGCCGCCGAGGGTACACCACCCTGAGCTCTGGACTCTGGACGGGAGTGTGCCATGGCCATGCCCATGCCGCTGATGGCACGGAAATCAGACTCGCTGCGATATTTGCGCAGATTCGGCGGCACACGACTCCGGGTGGTCTCATTGTCACTGCTATCATAGCCACTGGAACCGGCGCCAGCTGGTGCACCCGAACTATCACGAAAGCCGCGATTCACGCGGCCTCGAACGCCGCCCAAAGCGCTGGAGTTGCCGTGTCCGGGACCCGAACCCGGACCCGGACCGGGTCGATGCGAGCGCTGTGATCCCGCATTGGGCGGAAAGACGCGCGGCAGTCCGAACTTTAGATATGTGTACATATTGGAGCCCAGCGGTGATCTGCATAGGAGGAGGACAATTAAAAATTAAACTCAAATTTACTTCTTTAGTACTTCTTTAATTAAAAATTAAATTTGCATCTTATAAAAGAAAATTGTTGAGTTAAGTTTTTTATGGACAATCTTTCTGACAGCTTCTGATCAGGCATAAAAAACGATTTAAATCCATGAAATTTAAACCATATAAATTGTTACTTATTTTTTCTAAACCTGTGACTAACTTTAAAAAAAATCCCTACTTAAAAATTAACTTATTTTGATTGCTTTTTTGACTTTACAAAATTTAGCTGATTCCTCAAATTTAGCTAAAATATATATTTATCATAATTATTCACACACATGCTAAAAAAAAACCTCATGTTTGAAATAAGCTACAAAGCTAAATAAATCTGAATCAATTAATTACTATATAATTATTTAATATTTAATTAGATAGCTTTATTTTCTTAAAGCTTTGTCCAATTTTAGCTGATGACATAAATATTTTTAGGCTTAATTTTTAAATTATTTAACACTTTTTTCACTGAAATATTATTAGCATATTTATGATTTATCTTTCGATCTGTCAGCATTTAAGAATGCTGTTAATTTGTTTTTATCTACAAACCCTTCTTCGATTGGAATAAATAATTAATATTTATAATATTTTTTTTTTTATTGTTGTTTGTTTTGTTGCTTACTTGGGTCCGTAGCGCGGATGATTCAAGATTGATTGCACTGTGGTATCTCGTAGCTGGAAATTTCCATATGGCAGCGGTGATTTGTCTGACGATCCCAGCGCCGAATCGGTGAAGTCAGAGTTTAAATTTTGCCTGCAGATCGGGAAAAACGGGAGAGGGGAAAAAAAAGAAAATTTAATGCATTAAGCTGATGCGGTTAGCTAGTCATGGGGTGTGGTCAATTTGACTACACTCAGAGAAAAATTTTACCCAAGTTAAGCAGTGTCTTTATTAAAACTATAAAAATATTATTTTAATAAAACAAAACAATTTAAAATTAAGGCAAGCTAGATTTGATTTTTAAGAATTATATTCATTGATAAGAACTCAATTAAAAACACTTGTAGAAAGCTTTATATACATTTAATAATTAAAAACCAAACTTATTTTCTAAGTGTACCATTTAATTAAAGTTATATAATTTCAACTTCCGCTCTGCTGCGGTTTAATCAAGCGTCAATATTGTCAAAATAGAAAAAAGAACAGGTGCAGCCGCTGCTCAATAAGTACCTGTTCTAACCACAGCGGATGCGTCAAGGGCACGCCCACTGTTTAATGCTTTTCCGGACTCACCTATAGATGGACCAGGCATGCAGATCTTCGGATGCCGCCGGTGGCAGCGGCGTATTTGGACCATGCGGCACTGAATAGCGACGCTCCTCGCGTGACATTTTCTTATTGTTGGAAAAGTTGCTCAGCTCCATGGTCTGCAAATTGGTAAGTGCGAAAAAGAGATAAAAATATTTAGTGCTGCTGCTGCCAAAAAAAAATGTGGCTAATTTGAAGTTAAACTGGGTCAAGAATGCCAGCGTGGCGATTGTTAGTCATAATTTGCGGCAAATTAGCTTAATGAAAGACCAAGAGATTCGCACACACACACACACACACACACACACACACACGCACACACACACGCACACACACACGCACACACATGCAAAAGTCAGCCATTGTCAGGGTGGCACTGGTTAATGGAACCCACTTTGGGATACTCTGTATTTCTGCTTACTTTTAGCTGTAGTTATTATATTTAGGCGAAAAATAAAAAAATTGAATTAAGTGATAAATTTCAATATTTTTTTATAACGAGCTTGGATCTGTTAAAATAATATTTGTGAATAAAAGCTATATTAAAATTAAAGTAAAAGACAATAACTTCATAATGAGAAAACGAGTTTCCTACTCATAATTTATTTAGATCAAATTTTAGAAAACTGTTTCAGCTCAATATTAGATTGTCTAAAGATTATCTCAATAATTGTTATTATGAAAATTTAGAATTAATTTTAATTTAAAGTTCTTAGTACTTTAACCTTTAATAACTACAGGGTATAAAAATCTTGAATACAATGCAACCAATTCAAATAGTTGGATTTTTCTTTTTATTGTTGCAAGTTTTTTCACGTTTAATTTTCTTGACTTGAGCAAATCTAAATTTGTTGGAGGTTGGAGAACAAAAGGTAAAAAAGCTAAAATGGTTTTATGTTAGATTTCGACACGGCAGTTGCACTTTTAATTGCTAATGCGAGAAACGCATGCAAATGAGCCGCAAAGGCGCCCAAATTTGTTGCACCCGCACAGATTATGCAATCGAAATGTTGAACAAAACGTCGACGGCTGCCACAATATGCACCTGTTGCCATTTTTTTTTTTTTTTTTTGGATTTTTGTTGTTGTTTGTTTAGTTTTTTTTTTTACCTTCGTCTGGTGCAACGAGCCGTATGCGTTTCCGTTTTTTGAAGAGTGATCCATGAGTGGTGCACTATGAAATGTGAGTGTTTGTGTCTCGAGTCAAAGCAAATACGAGCAAAGTTTACACTCAGAAAAATATCTTAGATTTAGTTTTACTCGATTAAACTCTTAGAAAATCATACACTGAGAATGTAATCCGACAACACTTAAAATTTTTTAAGTTTACATAAAATAAAAAAGTTCTCATTATAAAACGATATATATACTATACAGCATAATTTTTCTCTCAGTGTACACACAAGTGGAAGTAAGTGCGAAATGTTGTAGTCAAGTGTTCTACGAATTGCGCTCAGTTTTTGTTTTTTTTATTTTTATTTTATATTTCTTTTAAATCATTGTTTTTGAACTGGTGGCAAACTGGCGAAAGTGAGTGGCAGTCAGCCAGCTGCAGCATATTTGAGTTGATTTTGTTTTTCTTAACTTGGCATATAATTAGAGCCAAGCTGAAAGTGAAGCTGGAGCCGAAGTGGTATTCAGAGTAACCCAGTCTGTGAATGACAAAACTCATCAAAACTCGCTTGATTACCGCATTTTTATTTAATGCTCAGCGCAGTTAACTGTTTTGTGTCTTTTGTATTATTAAATAAATTTTTGTTTTTTGTTGGCCGTTTTCTTTATCCTCGGCAATTTAATTGCGTGTTAATTAAAATCATTTGTGTTTCATAGCTGCTAAGTGCGATTTTCCACCCACTACCAAACGGCCCGCTCCGCTCCCTTCGGCAACCCTCTTAGAGTTCAAAGCAGTTAGTTGATTTTTTATGCGTTTTTTTTCTCCGATCTGCTTTTTGTTTGAGTTTGTTGTTTTTTTTTTTTCGTTGCTTTACACTTTTCATTTGTCGTTATTGTTGTTGTTGTTGTTGGTTTTGCTCTTCTTATTATTGTTTGTCGCTCGGCATTTTAGTATGTGCTTGGCCATTGGAGTGAAAGTGGAAGTCTTATTTCTTTTTGTATATTTTTTTAATGCCTCCCCGCTCAATGATAATGTAAATATAACTGGAGTGGAGGCTGCCACAACTGAAACTACCAAACTACCAGCCTACCTGGCCACTCTGCTACCTAAAGGCATAGTTAGGGCCACAAACCGAGAAGCTTAAAGAAAACTTTGTCGGCCGCTTTGTTGTTACTGTGTAATGAATAACTGACTCAATGAATGAATGAATGAATACATGAATCAATGCTGCAAGTATTGGGGGCACAACACCAGCAATTGATTTATGTGTGTGCATGTTGGGAGCATTGTCGGTGTCGTTAATAACTAAATATATGAACAACTCTATACACAGAGAAAAAAACATCATGCACATGGCACAAATACCAACGCGAGATCGAAATAAATTCGATTCGCTTATTAACTTATTCCAAGTACGATTTGCTTAGCTGATTGCAGTTAAGTTGAAATGTTCTCTTTGTGGTTCTCTTTACCTAATACTAAATTCAAAGCAAAAACTTAAACATGAATATCAATTTAAGTAAATTGAAAGAAAGTCATTTTGTACTCATTTATAGTAACTTGACACTATTAATTATTTATGGGCTTTTTGTGCTTAGTTCTTGTTTTTTTTATGCTCCCTTTAAATTTGGTTTGGTTAACACGAATTTCACGTACCACCATTTTTTTCCCCTGTCTGCGTGGATCATTCAACTCTCTGGCTGAACGCAAGTGCGTAACGCAAAAAAAAAAAACAATCCATAAAGTTGAATATACTTATATATATATATATACTTATATGAGTGGAGATCTGGTTGCCAAGTTGTGCTTTCAGCTTGTGTAATGAAAGTTCAACTCTTGTGGAATGCAACTTTTAGTTGCCGCACTTTAGCTGCATGGGAATAACCCAAAAAGGTGATGCAATTTTAGATTTTTACAATTATGCTTGGCAAATTAAAGTTGTGCAAATGAATATGCAAAGTATGCTTTACGATTCCCATAAAGTTTTTATTTGTTTACTCCGCAAAATTTTGGTTCTCAACCTAAAAAAAAAGACTATAAAGCTAAATGAGCATTTTGTATGAAGTTTGTAAGCCAAAAGTCTAGTTAATAATTAAATTGTCTTAAAAAAAGCCTGGCAACAATTTATTTTTATTTATTAGAAAAAATATCACAGAAAAGCTCATCTTTTATTTTTCTATATTTTTTTATATGATTTTTATAATAATTATACGTCAGTTTTACAATTTTTTATCTGTTGTTTTTGAGCAGAATATAAAAGAAAATTAAACATAAATTTTGTGTTTAGTAGAATCGACATTTTAATATTTATTTATGCACATTTTCTGCCAAGTATTTGCTGTTTACCTTCTAATCTAATTGCTTTTTGGCATCAGTATGTAGTTTTTAATAGCTTCATTGTTGCATTTAACACAAAAATTGCGCTGAATGTGTTTAAGTGCATTCAAAGATTTGCATTGAATTGAAATTATAGGTTTTCATGTATCTATTACACATAGCCAAGACACAGATACAATTTTATCTGATTGTGTTGTGGCAGCTAAAATGCCAGACTGCTGTTACCAAAAAGTTGAGCATGCAGCTGCAGCAAATACCTAACTCGAAAACAACAAAACCAGAATTATGGCCAAAACGTCGATGCAGAAAAAAAAAACGGGCTAGCTGCCTGTCTAGACGGGGGGGCCAAGATGAAAACTGGCACAGTTATATATTGCATGTGGCCAGAATTATATCACAAGGCATATGCAATGTGGCCAACAGCTTTTGCATGATGAATGTGGCCAACGGATGTGGCGTTTGTCAACGGTGAATGATGCCAACAATTAATTGCATTAAACGGTTATTGCCAATGCATTTTTCTTAAGCGCAAGTCACAATGATTATGCGAATAGGCAGCGAGTTAGCGCCCAGGAGAGTGTTAAGTCAATACACAAAGAGTTGGCTAAGACTGCCGATAAACAGACGGGAATACTCAGTCTTTGACTTGGACGGCGACGACGACACAAACTGAGACCCGTTGGCTGGCCAAGTTGTCGTTATTCCCGTTGTTTGTGCTGCATTTAGTTGGCCAAGAGACGCCAGCTTGACAAGTGGCTAACCCGTTGCGTGCCTTCGCCACAGTCACATGACCATTGATGTAAAAATGCAGTTAGACACAACTGAACGATGACGACTCCGACGAATAGAAGACGTACACTTTTCGGTCACTGATTGGCCCCGTACACACATTATTTGATTTAATGGAGCGCGCCCAAGTGGTTCCGAGTACGCCAAATTGCTAGTTTTGACCATAACAATTTGTCTTTTGTGGTCAGCCACAAGTTGCTTTTTTCTCTCTTTACAACGCTCAAAACGTGTGTGTTTTTGGATAGCTGATTGGATTACAAGCAAACAAGCTGTTGAGATCACAAAACAAGCTAACTGACCTGAGTGACCAGTCGACGGACTCCGGTCTAGGGCATTCCCACGCAAAAACAGCCAATTAAACTGGGTTAACCAAACTTCCCGGTTTCCCTTGCGCTCTCTACACAGAGAAAAAAATTAATTTGACTTTGACTTAAGCTTAAATTTGTATCGAATTTCAAGTACAGCTCTTAAAATAGATAACAATTTGTTGAAATTTGAATTGTCGATTGGATAAGAGAAAAAATGTCTCAAATATTTGTCTTAAAATTTAAGCCATTATCTTAAGCCATAATTTTTTTAATTTATGTTAAAACCCACTTGTATCAGTTTTTTAATATTTAATTTATCAGGATTTAAATTGAATATTTCAGATCAGAGCCATCACATTGAAGTACTTTTTTTTGGCATAGTCCTTGAAATTATTTGGCACAATTTAAACAAGTTTTATGCTCCGTTTCTTTTATTTCGAATACTTTCTTTTACTTAATTCTTTTGGGGAATTGAAGTGCTGATATCTTAATCTCTTTTCCTTCAGTGTACAGCTGCCGGCGGATGAAACTTGGCAAACAGGTAACTGGCAGTGGGCAACAGGTAAGCTGGCCTGGCCAACTTGCAGCCACCCAAAAAATTAAAAGCTGTTCTGCGATTGTCGCTGACTGACAGAGTGTCCAGGCCCCCAGGCAGACAGGCATATTGTTGCCCCTCTGGCCTCTTGGCCCAGAGTGGGAAAGTGAAAATATTTTGTTTATTGTTGTTGTGGCATAATTCACTTTTACCAGTATGATAAATGCCAATTGCAGCCAGCCAAAGTGGGTCGCAGTCGCAATTTGCAATTCTCAATTAATAATCAACAACAACCAAAAAAAAAAAACAAACAAAAATGTGACTGGGCGTGGCTGGGAAATCTGTGTGTCTGTCTGACTAATACTAAGCGTAATGCCCAAATACAAATTGATAATAATAAACAAATCACACAAACAAAATTTGATTACCAGTTTCAGTGAGCAACATTCCAGGCGGCAGGGAAAAAAGTCGTTTGTTGAACTTGTAACCAGAAAAATGAAATTGTTGATAAATTCAAGCGAAAAGGCAATCGAAATATATCATATATACATATACATATATATATATTTATTGTGTGTGTGTGTGTGCGTATGTGTGTTAATTGAGCACTCGAATCTTGAGTTGGGTTTTTGTCTGCTTGAGTTTTAGCACATTTTATGTGTTGGCATTTTTAGCGGACAAGCGAGTATGCAAATTTGTCGTATTTCATAGATACACAGCATCAAGCAGCTGGCAGCTAAGATAAGCGGCAGTCAGTCAGTCAGTCAGTCAGTCAACGAAAAACATAGCAATCTCTGGCAAAAAACACAATATACAAAAAAACGATTCACAATTCACAGGTTTTTGTGAAAGTTGTTGCGGCTCTCTGTACTCGAAAATTGATTATGAACAGTTTTGTGAATGTACATAAAATGCGAATTTTGCTTCTTGATATTGTGTCTTGTGAGCCATCTTTATCGAGTGGAGCTGTACAGATTTCTGTGATTTAATCGATGTGAATCGAGTTGAAAAAAATGCAGCAACAGCAGCTGTGCTCTAAGCCATATTCAATGCTCATATTGTCGATTTATGAGTAAGCCGCTAACAGTTCTTGGCCAATAACTTAACAAATTGCTAAGAGGTATGTGTGTATGTGTGAGTGCAATAATGTTTGCCATTATATTGGTAAATGGGCAATAGCGGTATTGCATGTGAAGTAATTAAAGTTAATGTTGTACACCTCATAAGCAAACTAGTTTTGATGCAATCAATCAGATCCCATTAGAGTTTAATTTAATGTTGAATCATTGCAAAAATGAGTTAGACTATTGGTTGCTTTAATTGCACCATTTTTTATATAGATCGAATAAAAGTTGAATGATGTAGTAGTTGAACTATAAGCCTAGATCTCATTTAACAACTCTTATTTTTCATTAATATCAAGTACATTATTTTAATGATTTTCAACGTGTTGTTAAACTAAAAATTAAACGTGTTTAAAAGTTTAAAATATAATTCAAAGACTTTACGAAGTTCGGATTCTTCATTATGATTTCGGTTTAAAAATACAAATACTTAAAGAAGATTAACCTATATTTATTATAAGCTTAAAACATGGTTAACAAGACGTGCTCCACTTTGTGAAAGCAGAAATGCTTCGAATTTTAATTTTCAAAGCGGACATCTGAATTCGCCAATTTTAAAAAGACGAAATAGTTAATCAATCTTAATTAGTTTTAATAATTAATAATTAGTTAATAATATTCAATATTATTTTTAGAATTTGTTTTTTCTTGTAAAAACGAAGTAGTTTTGCATAAATTGGAGCACGCCTGGTGGTTTCTGATTGAGTGCATTGCATATTTAATGATATAATTAGGAAACCCTTCGCAAGATAAAATAATGATTTAAATACGAATTAAATGCTCAATGCGCAGAGCATTAGCTTGGCTAATGTAAGTAACTATAATGGGGCCAAGAGAGTTATATATATTAGTTTAGCCAATTGTTATTAAATTAGGCAATCTCACAAAAACTACAAAACCATAACGACAGCAATATACAGAAATGCGAGCAGAAGAAGAATGCGCTTTGAGCTACGGTTTGTGCTGACATCGCTCGCCAATTCGCCGCTCCAGCTGTGACCCCAAAAAGCCAAGTTAATGTCATGCCGTCAACAAATACTCGTCATGGCTGCATAGCCCTCACTCAGATTTGCTTGCTGCGGGTGTTTTCATCGTGTGACTCAGTTTTCATTATATTTCAGCATTGTTGTTGCCGAACGTTGGAAAATCTAAGCAGCAAGGTCAGTTTTATTAATTGCCTCAAGCCCCCAAGCTGTGATGTGTTTTGCATGCTACAGTTGTTTTTTTTTTCTTTTTTTGGCCATCTTTACAGGCAATTAACGCTTAAAACACTTTCCTATGTTGCAATAGTAAACTTGTGAAAGTCGCTTGGGCCGCATTTGCATGCTAAATTTCTGTATTTCTGTCTGTGGACCATCAAAAACCAGCCACATATCGCAAGCCGCAAACCCCGCCTCACGTGCCCCATTCAAATTGACACAAATTCCATGACAATCAAAATACAAACAAATTGTTTTTTTTTTTTTTGTCAATTTTAGTTTATTTTTTGCGTTGCCATCACATGCATAAAAATGCGAGAGACCAACGAAGTTGGACATATCCCCAGACAGTTAACAGCTAACAGCTAAACGCACCCACCTAGCCAACTCAGACAGACGTGATCAAATGACGCCGTCTAAATACAGTGGGCACAAAATGGCAAAACAGCTCCATAATAGGTACCAATTATTAAGCACATAATTGAATAATTGCATATTATTTATTCTATATATAAAGTTAGTTGTACTTCAAAGTATTGATTAAGCATTTTATATTTTCCTACAGAGCTCGGAGATATCTTTTTTTTGAGTTAAGCTGTTCAGAATTTTGTTATCATTTTTTGCTTATAAAATATTGTTAAATTATACACACTTTCTATTAATAAATATATATTAAATAACAATAATTCTTTTTATATTGTGACATTTTAAATTTGCCTAAAAGTTATAGGTATATGCAGCTTAGTATTCTGTTCCATTACGATACAATTCGAATATTAATATGGGTAACTGGTTTTTTAAAAACATGTTTAATTTCTGTTTTAAATTTGAATTGATAAAGTTGCGATTCAGTTTCCTGCTTGACGCACTCATTTCTTTTTTTGCTCTAAATTAAGAAGTTTTTTATTTAAATAAGTGGTTGGTAAATATAGACTGATTTGCTTGAAAGTCAAAATAAATATGAAAATCAATCGAAATTATTTCTTAAATATTTTCGAGACTTAACTTAATTAAGGATATAATCAATTGGGTTCTTATGATAACAAAACAAGCATCAAAAGAAAGAAAATTCTATGCACTTAAAAGTTTCATATGTAATTCATTATTAGTAATTAGATATTAATTTATACTTATTTTAAACAAGGTAATAATTAGAATGCTTTTCCCAACTCATTGCCTATAGCACTGACTTCCAACGCCTTCGACCATAATTCTAAATAGTTAAATACAGAAAAATGTAGTGTATATATAATAATTTTTATACCAGCTTAAAGATCTTCATTAATACGTTTTCCGCATTATTAATAATTTAACAGACATAAATCAAGTGTTATTCGAGAATGGACAAAGTTTTCAACCACTGTGCATGGCTGTAATTCAAAACCTATTGTAGATCAAGCCAAATACACGAAGTCTTTGCGCAGCTGAGTGACATAAATCCATGGCTCAATTAATGCAGAGCACGTTGGGGTGTGCGCGTGTGTTGAAGTATGTGCTTAGTTATTTTATACAGTACACACACAAACACACAAACACACACACACACACACATTCATAAGATACTTTCAGTCTTTGATATGCCAACAGCTACAGTTCTGATTTCGATTCTATGTCAGAGACTCTGAGACTCGTGCCAGACACGCAGTTCAACTCTGACGTTGAAGTGAAATGAACTTCTTCTTTTCATAGCCATTAAACTCGCGGGGCTTTGTAGCATCTGGATGGATGTATGCTTTTCGTAGCACTTTCTTCGTCTAATTATGCAGCTGTTCTTGTGGCCGCTTTTATGTGTTAATTTAATTACAATAAAATCCAAATTAACCCGCTCCGTACTATATCAATGTGCATAACATTATTTTCACCGACATTTTCCTTTTTTTTTCACTTGCAGCGGTTCGTTAAGTTTTCACTTGGTTCTACTATGTTGAGAGGCTTTCAACAGCGGATTAATGTCGTTGCTGACTTCATCGCATCAATCGGTGCCCATTAAATGCAATGAATCATGACTCTTGACGTGAGCAGCAAATGGAAGCCACTAAAGCAAAGTCAATGCATTAAAAGTTAAAAATAATATTACGATGAACACAAAGTGGCAAGAGAAAAATATGAAATACCAGCAATTTTTGACATACCGAATTTTATATACCTTTGCGAAACCAAAAATTTTTAGACGTACTTATTTAATTGAGGCTATAAATTATGGCATCAAAGATATTTCCATTACTTTACGCCAAGAATTAAAATACCTTCGGTAAGGCTATAAAAATAAGAACAAAAACTAAAACAAGTTCTGGCAAAGAGATGCAGCCACACCTTTTTTTTCCACTACATGGCTACAAGCCGAATGTTTGGCTAGACAAAGACAGCACCGCACGCCGCAAAACTCCACCACAAAGCAAATGTCTGACAATCAATTATTCGACTTTAGTCGCTGCTGCTGCTGTTGCTGCGCCTTCTGACTTTGTCATTGACTTAAAGTTTGTGTCTTAAGTCTTTCGTTTTGAAATTGAATAAAGCGCTCCTGCAAGTTTGTGTCTTAAGTCTTTCCAATTCGAGTGCAACTTGACAATTATCATTTGATTTGTGTTTAAATATTAACTTTATTTTTCTATAAGAAGCAATGCAAATAATAATTGTTTTTTTTTTCGATTTTAGGTATAACAATTTCCAAATTGAGTTGCACTGATAATTTATAAAATACAATCGATCTATAAGATAATTAGTTCGCATGCAAGTTTGTGCTCGGAATCTTTTGTTCTGGATTCTTGATACTTGATTTGAACTATGTACAGCGGGAGATCTTACATATCTAAGATTCTTTTGACGGCGGCCTGCTTTTAACATTATTTTGTTGGCAACAAATCACCAGCCGGCAGCACCGTTAATAGCTATAAGAAATACTGTTAACTAATTTACGAAACAAAACAAAAAAAGTAAAAAGAAATACAACCCAAAAAAAAAAAAAAACAGTAGAGAGCAACTGAAAATAACAAGTCACTAAAGCAAAAAGCATAAGAACAGGAAATATCTGTGGGGCCTGATAGCAAGAGGTATTTCAATGAACGAAACGGCGAACCTAACAGTAAATCATGGCACTGTAATTAGGTGTGAGTAGCTTTTTAAATGCTAGCCCAGAATCTACGTTGGCCAAATGTCAGATGCTGAGAATTGTGCTAACTATTGACACTTTGACCAGTTAAGTCTTATCAAATTAGTGGCAACGAAATAAAGCTAAAAAGTTTCTCGACGCCAATTTTTTGAAAGTGATAAAAAAAACATGCATAAAATGAATGTGAAAGTTTTACGGTGCCGTTGGTCAAAAGCCCAATTCTTGGTAATGAGTGCAAAACGCAAATAAAATTGATGCTCACGAAGAAAATTTTTTTGACGTTGTGAGATGCAGCAGGCTGAAAACCACACAGCAAAGCTGGTCAAATGTTATCTTTGCATATATACAAATAACTCAATAAACAGATACCACAAATATGCAACAGCAACAAGAATAACAACTGCAGCAGCAGCAACAGCAACAGCAACAGCAAAGAGGAAATGCCAAAGACGCTGTTCTGCGCAGAGCAAACAAACAATGAGCGTTTACGCAGAACTAACCAAAGAAAAGAACTCGGCGAGTCAGCGAGCGAAACAAACAAACAGAAACTTGTATCTGTAAAAATACACACAGGCACACACAAATAAAGATACACACAAATAAAGATACAGCCGCATAGTTGGGGCAGTCACAGAGAGAAAACTTATGTACCAAAATTCAATTTGACTGAGCTAAATTTTCTCTTATAATTATAATTAATGTAATAAATATTTAACATATTTTATTCAACTAGAGAAAACTTATGTACCAAAATTGAATTTGACTGAGCTAAATTTTCTCTTGAATTCTATAATATTGTAATTAATGTACAAATTATTTAACATATTTTATGCAAGTATAAAAATTATTTTCAATAATATTGTTTTGCAATTCTATTAGTACTCATTAAAAAAAAAAATTATATATACGATTTTAGGTATCAGAAATCAGATTAAAATACGCTTCTATTATTATTTTAAACTTAGTACACTTTTTCTCAGAGTGTAGCATAGCTTTGGCGTTGACTATGGATACAGAGCGCCCTAAGCGCGCAAAAGAACTTTTGAGCCGAATGGAAACAGCAACGAACAAAAAAAAAATAAAAACAGAAAAAGAAACAAGAAGTGGAAGTGGTGGAAATGGTGGAAGCAACGATAGAGTCTGGCTAAGAACGAGAGGCATGAACGCAACGGCAAACGTTTGCTAGACAACAACAACAACAACAGCAACAACAACAATAAAACTTGCTTGTGGGATCTTTGACCTGCAATGGCGACGACCGAAGAGCGGCCAAGAAATCAACAACGTGGAGTTGGAGCAGGAGCAGCGCGCCCGTCAACGCCTCAACTAAGCCGTATAGATACTTTACACACACACACACACACAAACATGTGTGTGTGTGTCTTCTTTTTTTTTTGAGGTGGCAAGTGTTGGTCGCTTGACTGCGCTGCTTCTTTGTGTTTAATAAAATTAGCAGTTAATACCAGTTGTACAAACTTAAATTAGCTGTCTCAATGGACATCTCGAAACGAGGCGCACTTAAATGTAAAAGCTGCGACAAAAAGATACTTTTGTATCTTTTACAAAAGTACTTACCAGGCCTTTAGTTGGTTGGTTGCTTCTGATTTTATGTGGCTTAAAGTTGCTGTTGTTATATCAGAACAATATGCATATTCCATAAATACACACGCACACACACACACAGTTGACACACGCACAGTTCACACACACTCGTGTTTCTTATTGGATGTGCCGCTATTTGCAATCTCATTTGTCACACACACTCACACACTAACACAAAATAACAGCGAGGCTCATAGACCACAATTTGCTTTGCACTTGCACATTGCCATTAATATCGGGAAATATAAATCAAAAATTGGCTACCGCTTTTGTTAACGTTATTTACGCCGTCAACATTTCAATTCGATCTTCAAGCGCGCAATTATTTTTTATTTGTATTGCTTTATTTATATATTTTTATTAATATTTATCGTTTATTTTTTTTTCTATTCACTTTTGGCCAACAAACATGAACAGTGGCCAGCCAGCCGCGCAAAAAGACAACTCTCTCAGTGCTCTGCTCAAACCCAACTGAGCTGAACTTGGCCTCGGGGACGCCATCTTAGCCCGTTCGTACTGGAATGGAGCGCAACAGCGCACATTCCACATTCCAGTGTGCGCTCACATAGTGCTTGGTTGCCAATTGGAATGTGAGTGCGCTGCGCCGATCAGCAAACAACTAAAGAATCAGTTGGAATTGAGCGCTCAATAGGTTTAGACGTGTCCACGGAGAATTAACGGCTGTTGAGCTGAATTTGTTTTTTGGTGTGTTAAAGATATATGAAATAATAACCAAAATGTTCATTTAAATTAGTTAATCAAAATATTTAAAATATATATTTCAAATATATATTTCCTTGTGCGCTTAAAAATTAAATATGAATTTTCACAAATCGTGCTCCCTTTCTCTCTCTGTGTGCCTCTCTATTTGTGTCTCTCTTCACTCACAACTCAACTCACCTTTCCAGTCGTAGCAAATTCTTTAAGCTGCTCTTTGAACGGCGTACAGCGTGTGAGGCATAGAGCAGAAGAACACAACAAACAAACTGTTGTTGTTATAGTTCCACTTGCAGAGAGCGACTGATTTTCGGCTATGAAAATGATCGGCAGCGATTACGTACTGGAAGCTCACAACATATTCCACACCACAGAGGCAAGTGCACTGGAAACGCCAAGTTCTCTTTTATTTTGACCACTCTCTTTCGCGCTCTTTCTCTCTCTTGTTTTACAGGTGGACGGTGGTGGTTGTTTTAATGGTGCCGGCAACTCAGCTTTGGTGCTCAAAGGCGTTAATCTGACCGTGCACAGTGGCGAGGTGATGGCCATACTGGGTTCCAAGGGTAAGCAGCTTAACGCACATATTTATCCCTATAATCTTTAAATCCTTCTCATTTCTAGGCAGTGGCAAGCGCGCTTTGCTGGATGTGATAGCACGACGTGCCGATGGCGCCACTCGTGGCCAGGTGCTTCTCAACGGTTCACCGCTGAGTAAGGCGCTTTTCCAGCAACGCTGTGGCTACGTGACACAATCGTGCACCTTTGTCCCTGGCTTGACAGTGGCTCAAACTCTCCACTACACGCCCACTATTGTGAGTTATTGTTAAGATTTCTGGAGTGGGTGGAATTAAGATCCAATCAATCCAAAAAAAATTAAATCATTAAGTAAAACTTTCTTTGATTTTAGCTTGGTGGTTACCTGAAAAGTTCCAAGGTGCGTCAAGTTCTGGCTGATTTGGCCCTCTCACAAGTGGCCCACAAGCGTGTGGAGTATCTGAATATCAGCGAAGCCAGACGTTTAGCCATTGGAATACAGCTGGTTAGAGATCCGGGTAAGCTAATGAACTGTAAAAACATCTATCATATTGTCTCTATAATATAAAATTTTTATATTCGTTTTTACAGTCATGCTTCTTCTGGATGAGCCCACACAGGGCTTAGATCCATTGAGCGCCTATTTGCTCATCTCGATACTATCGAATACGGCCAAGAAGACGGGTTGTGGCATCTTGCTCTCGTTGGAGAAGCCGCGCTCAGATGTGTTTCCATTTTTGGATCGTGCCCTGTTTCTTTGCTTGGGCGGAGTTGTCTACTCGGGCGGAACTCGCGCCATGTTGGAATACTTTCATGCAATTGGCTTCCCTTGTCCGCAGCTGGAGAATCCCTTAATGTATTATTTGTGCCTGTCGACTGTGGATCGGCGCAGTCGTGACCGATTCCTTGAGTCCAGTCAGCAGATTGAGGCGCTTGTCGAACGGTTTTCAAGGGAAACTCCCATCTCCGATGCACCACTCAATAATATGGGTTCCGGGAAGGTACCCTTAGCTTATGGCAAGCCGGGTGAACTTAAAGTTTGGGTCATGCTCTACTTGTAAGTGAGCCTAAAAGATCTTCACTTTATACCGAATTGATGATTTTTGAATTTTCTTTTTAGAAAACTATTGGCATCGACCTTTTCCTGCGGAGTTGTGGGCATGAAGACGCTCTTCCTGCGATTGCTGCTTCTTCCCATAGCTATGAGCATTATGTGGGCTTTCTACACAAATGTGGGAGTAAGTACCTCTTAATTCTACTACTTAATCTTTCTTTAATACTCACGTTTGTATATTTCAGGATGATGCTAGTGGATTTTTTACTCGAAATGGCATGATATTGAATATACTTGGCCTATCCTACGGCTGTGGTATATTGACTACCATATCTCTATGTAAGCCTTAAGCCTAATTTTTCTGTCTTTGTACTCAGTTCCGAAGTGCAAAGCTTCTATTTGTTTTGTGTAATCTTCGCCAAACTGTAGGTCCTAATTTAAAATGTATTTTTCTGCAGTTCCAATTTGGCGCAAAAAGTTCTCGCAGGACACACCGGAGGGTCTCTACTCGGGCACCACGCTACTCGTTGCCTACAATTCCGTCTCCATACCCTTCTCAGCGGTGTCTGCAGTCCTCGCCAGCTGTGTTGTCTACCCGTAAGTGATTTTTAATAAAGTCTTTTTTAAGATGCCACTAGAAAAATTTTCTTTTGCAGCTTATTACTGGACACCAAGTACAATAATGGCACCGTTTTTGCATATCTATTTGTGGCCCTTTGGTCCAGCTATGTCCTGGCTGAACAGCTGAGCATTTCCTTCCTGCTGGTGGTTAAAGTGCCCTTCAATGCAGCCATTGCAGTGACTTATGTCCTGGTCATAAGCATTGCCTTGGCCAGCGGCACAGTACGGTAAGCTAAATGACTGCAATATTTTAAACACCATTTCGATTTGAGTTTAACATATATCTTTAGCTCATTCAAGGGCTTACAGCCCTGGCTGCAGGACAACACCAAGGGCACTCACACACGCTATGCCTCGTCGCTGCTGCACAGCATCGCTTTTCAGACCCGCAAGCTGAACTGCACGCCAACCGCCTCCGTTATTTGTCCAAAACCGGCGGACTTTATGCACGAACGGTTGGGTCTGCCTGATCCAGATGTGAGTTACTACATATCCGAAGAAGGGATAGTTCACTAATACATAGACATACTCTTTGCCCGTTAGGAAACTATTGATGTGGCTGCATCCTGCGCTTTTGCCGTTGGCTTGGCTGCCTTCAATATGCTGCTCTATTTGTTCCCAATGCCTCGTTGCGTACGTCAGAAATTTAAAGACTGAGCGCCACGCCTTTATTTTGTAATGCACAAATTTAATTTTGATTAGTATACTTTAACAAATATTTAATAAACGATAACACTATAAACGATATTTAAATATGCGCGATTATTGTTGGCTAGCATTGGTATCGAAATAAGCATCGATAAGTGAGGCTTGGCAAGCATTTCATATTTCGAAGTAGGAATCGATAAATTTGGGCGGGTGGCATCGATAGCCAGACTTTAAGTAGTGAGTACTATGGCGCGCTTTTAAAATCGTTTGCTTCCTTTGGCTGAGAGAAACTCAAGAACAATTATTATTTATCATTTTATTTACAAGAAATCTTATAATTAAAATAAATTTCGTAATGAATACATTCGAATAAACCTTACAAATACCAAATTCTTGAATAGAAAATACATTTGCAAATTTAGCCAGCTGCAGTTCAAAATGATTTCAATTTTTACATTCCTTTTTGATTTTTTTCATTTCAGTTTAACAATTGTCTAACGACTAAAAATATGTTTGATTTATTTAAATAACTAGATACACGCATTGGAAATTCATTAGAACGCATCTGATTGAATGAATATGTACGCGAGTTGTCATTGGGCAACAAAGAGTTTTGCCTTTTAAGACGAAGACGGTTGATTAATGCGGGATGTAGTATTTTTATAGTTTATATGTATATATAAAATACTGTGGCACCTATGTATATAGTTGCTGCTGAATAGTGGGCATATAGAATAGTGTAATTTGTGTATGCAATGCAATGATTGGGATTATTCAATGAACGATAACTAAAGTGGAATCAGAAAGATTATTTTCCTCAGAGCAGAAAAAGTATTGTTAGTTTATGTGTTTTATGCTATGAACTGATGAAGGATATTTGAATTTGTATTTGTGGTTAAGTTGGGTAGTTTGGGTACTGAGAGAGCCTCAGTCCGTGTCATAGTAGGCGTAGTCATAGCTGGTATCCTCGTCAGCATGTTGCGGCCGTTTGGACTTGCTTTTCTTGTCCTGTTGATCCTTTTTGCTTCTTGATTTCTTTGGCACCGCCGAGGAGCCATTGGTGGTCGATGTAGTTGTTGTTGTTGCTTTTGTTGTTGTTGTAGGACGTCTTGTTGTTGTGGTTGTTGTTGTTGTTGTTGTGGTGCTAGTTGGATAAGCCGTTGTTGTTGTTGTTGGTCTATTGGTCGTCCTCGGACTAGATGCTGACACTTGTGGACTATATTGGGAGTTGTATTGCTGAGAGTTCTTCTCAGCCTTGTAGATATCAGCGCGTAGTTTATTAATGCTGGCAGCACCAAAATTCAGAGACTGCGCCGTCTTAAAGAGTTCATCCTCATCGCTTAGATCCTGTTCCTGTTCGCGCTCCTTTTGATACGCTGACTGCTGTTGACTCTTCAGATGACTGTGAGCCTGCTGAAAGCCATGTGGCTGTCGACTGGACACCGGAGAAGTTGTTGTCGTCGTTGACGACGCGGAGTTGCTGCCAGATCTGTTGCGCAGAATCTTTAGACGATTGCGTGGAAAATCATTCTCATACAGCTCCGGATGATATTGACCATCATTCTCATCCACATTCGAATAGGGATTAACTGTGGTGGGTAAAGCAGAGGTTACGGCACTCGACTTCTTTGGACTCACACTTGGAGTCTGCTGCTTTTGCTGATTTTGACTGGGACGCTGGGTTTGTTGTGCCTGGTAGTAGCTTTGCTCGTAGGGTTTCTTGTATGTTGTCGGCTTGAAGGTGGTGGGTGTGAATAAATCCCTACCAGCTTGGGTGGTTCTCTTGGAGATGCCATAGCTGGGTGTAGCTGTGCTCGTAGTCGTTGGATAAAAGAACTCATCATCAGCATAATGTTGAGTCGTTGCCTTGTAGGTTATACTTCCGCGGCTGGTAAAAGTGCGTGGCTTGGCGGATGCTTTAAATGGCGATGGCTCCTGGCCGCCCACACGTGATAGATCCTGTGCTCGTGGACGCTGATATTGTGGCTCCAGTTGTGCTGGGGCGGGTCTTCTGGATGTTTGCTGCGTCGCCTGGAAGGGCTGTGGTTGTTGTAGTTTCGCCTTGGGCAACTCAACGAACTCATTGTGATTGACGTAGTTGGATTCCTGGGGGCCAAGTTTCTGCTTCCTTGCCGGCACTGTGGGCTTGTTTCGTCTGGTCGTCTCCTTATCAAAGTCCTGGGCATTTTTACCCTCGGTGCTCTTGCGATAACCATTTGGATTATATGTGGTTGGCTGTATGCGCTCCTGGGTTTGATAGTCATTCTGTCCGAAGCTGAACCGACTTGTGATGCCGCTGCCCAGGCGAGGAGTTGTGGGCACAGAAGTTGTGCTGGGCGTGCTCAATTTGTGTACCTGAAAATCCGTATTAAACGAGGCATGCAGGGTGATCTTCTTCAGGGATTTGGTGGAGGGTGCAATTGTAGTTGTTGCAGTTGTTCCTGTCGAGCTGGGACTGGTGATCCGCTGAGACCTGGTGGGCGTGACACGCGTTTTGCCAGATGCCTCCGTTGTCTTGCGATTGTATTCATTGAAATCATTGGGTCGGGGACGTGCCGCGGGCTCCTCATCAAATTCGCGGCCACCATGGCGATTGGCAAAGAAGTGCGAACTGTGGGAACCCTTAAAGATATCATCGATGTCTTCTGTGGTTATGCAAAAAATGAAGAAAAACGAAACAAAATAAATAAAGATTGCCGACAAGCGCGTGATTAATTTGTGTAATAAATTTAAAAGTCCCATTGTTATATACCCTATATATGTAAAATAAATGTTATCACGAAATTGTGCAACATTGGCAAACACAAACATTTCTCACATTTTCTTCTTAATCAAAAAAAAAAAAAAAATATATATATATATGAAAATTTATTACATAATATTGTTGCCAAGATATTTAACAAGTGTCCAGAAACATGCAGCAAAATTTTTATTTAGGGCAAGATTATATCTAATTCTGAAATATATGCTAAATCTAAATAAATTAAGTACGGCTGATTTTTTATAGAAATAAACTTTAAATGTGCTAAGATGTTACTTAAACTTGATTATTTTAAGTACTTAAACTTACTTCAACCAGTGCCCATATTTACTTAAAAAAAAGGGTAGTTTCAAAAAAATGCTAAAATTTTTTTAAACTTAATTTCTTGGCGTATTTATACTCATATTAACTTAAAATAAAAATTTGAGTTGTTAAATTAATAAATAAATCTTCAGCTTCACAAAAGCTATGAATATTTCTTAATACAGATTACAGGGTATTTTCAAGTCTGTCAACTTTTGATTAGAGCAACATTTATTCGTTTAATTTTTGTGGCTTACGTTTTGAATCATCGTTGTTGTCTTTGTTGTTGTTGTTGTTGTTGTAAGCGTTGTAATAGTTGCGTTCGGTTGTGGTTGTTGTTGTTGTTGTTGTAGTGGGTCGACTGGTGGTGCTACTTGTCGTGGGCGTATAATAGCTAGTGATGGGCCTGGACTTCGATGTTTGCGTGTTGTCCGAACTGGTCTGCGCATAATTATGTCTTTGGCGCGGTTTTTGTTCGTTGCGATTCTCCTTTGAGCGACGCACATCACCTGCAAATTTGTTCCAAATTTATGCGTTATGTTAAAAGATGCAAATTAAAAAAGGGAGGAAAAACATAATGTAATAATTGAGGCTCATTATGTATTTAGCTGACCACTTTCGGCACGCTGCAAATGAAATGTGGACTCCTCCTCGTTGGCGTTTTTGCTGTCATCCGCACCGCGATAAAGATCATTCAGATTGTTGTTGTCATAGTAGGCGGTGGCCTTGTCACAGTCGACGTCCGCCCAGTTGGCGCAAATCTGGAGGTCTTGATCGAAGGCCGTTGTATTTGGGCAGAGGAAGCGATAATCCTGCACCTGTTGGACAAACGAATTAACTCTTCGATGTGAGAGCTGCGCAAACATACAAACGGCATAAACAGCATAAACAGCATAAGCAGATCAAACATGCAAAATTCAATGTTAAAATAAGTGAAGGCAAAATTAGAATTATAAGCAATTTTCTTCTAAGTCTCTTTGTAAATGATAAAATGCCAACAACAATAACAACAACACAAATAAAGTAATGCAAATATAAAAATAAATTAATATAATAATTAAAATACAAATCTAACTGGTTTACATCTGAAATTGATCAACTTCGGATCAGCGCAATAAATCATATATATTTGTTTGAGCTTAGCTATGTATTCTTCCTGCTAAGATACTTATATCATTTTAGAATCGTGTCGGTACAATATATATCAAAAATAAATCCATATATATAAACCTGCATGCAATCTGCCTCATAAAAAAAACTCTTTTTTTGTATCATACATAAATATGCAAATACATAGGTCAGTTAATACTCGGTTTTAAAGGGCAACATATAACAGTTTTTTTTTTTTATTTAATTAGAGAACTATTTGAATACTTATTTATCCACTTATAAGAATTCAACATTTAAATGCTACTCATAAAATAGTGAATTACTGAAATACATATATAAATAAATAATACATATAAAAAAAATTAATTACATACTTTATTGTATTTTTTTGCTGATTTACTGAAATACATATATAAATAAATAATACATATAAAAAAATTAATTACATACTTTATTGTATTTTTTTGCTGATTTACTGAAATACATATATAAATAAATAATACATATAAAAAAATTAATTACATACTTTATTGTATTTTTTCGTAAAACGTATTCTAAGCCAATAACTATGATTATCTCCATACTGAGCTAAATAATGTTGTTTATGAATGTTATAAATTATGTTTGCATTATAAAACTCAATTACTCATTTTGCGAGATTAGTCGAAGCATTTGAGAATTGTAATGCAAGTATAATTTGTTTAATTCATAGTTTTGTCTAAGAGAGATATATATTGATGCGAGTATGATATGCATGCAGAGTTGACTATCTCAAATAGATGTATCTAGGAATATATATATCGTGACAAACTTTACAATAGCCTCGGCAAGGCTTTTCGACTTTAACAACAGGCAACAAAAGTTGGCTAGCGAACTTTGCCATTTTATTTGTGTCGTTTTGTTGTTTGTGGCACTTTTGGTATTTGGCATTTTCCACTGGTATCCGGCTGCGAGAAGGCAGACGCAGACACAGACACAGAAACAGCCAGGTGATGCTGCACACTTTTTGCCGTTAATTGAAGTGAACGTTCTCGATCTTGGTCGGCGTTGTAACTAACAAACAGATCGTCTATATATATATATATATATATATATATATTTGTATGTACAACAGTAGGCTAATTGACAACTCAAAATCTATGTATATTTATAATTCAGTTCGATTACTGGCCAAAACTCGTACCACACTGTGACTTTCGTTTAAAATGGTAAGACAGGTTATTGCCAACTGCAATATGCAATGCGATACTTGATGCCTGATTCTCAATGCCAATTCCTTTTTAATAGTACAAAATGTATTTCTTTCGCAAATTGACGGCGCTTAGTCGGCAGCAGACGGCTCTGTGTGTGGAAGCCGTCTCCAGAGCATTGGATGATGTGCTCAGGGGAAAGACCAGCACGATTTTCAGTTATGGCACCGCTGTCGAGGATGGTCAGCACGATATTTTTGATCGCATTCTAAGCGAACTATTCAGTCATGTTTATACTATGCAGGCCAAAATGGAGATTTATATATCCATTGAGCACAGGCAGCTCACTGGCGAACAGAATGAAAGCTTTCAGGATCAGGGAAATGTTGAAGGCGACAATCCTCATGAATATTCTCTTGAGCAGAGGGTACAATTTGCAGCCTCAACCGAAGATGTCTATAAGTACATGGAAAAGATCATTTCTAAGTGCGAATGTGAATCCCCAGAGAACCTTGCCGCCTCATCTCAAATGGATGAGACCAATGTGAAAACAATCTGCAATAATAATTCACATATTCTGTTCACCATATGTGTGCAGCAAACGAATCTGGAAGGATCAATGCATCTTCTGGGCAAATTGCAGCTGTTCCAAATCAAGGACATTCATTCCCTGGAAATGCCAGATCTCAATACCCCAATGGGTTCCATATTAAAGCTATTCGGTGTGCTGTCGAGCAACACTAAAACTCACTCAAGATACTTCAACATTGAATTAGAAAAGAACTTGAAGGATTTGCTGGGCGCTGATGGAACAGTGATATTCAACATTGCCACATTGCCGGATGTTCCACTGAAAGAGGCATTAACTCTCGGATGCAACAATTTGTGGAAGGCCCATATAAGATCTGAGACAAATAATTGTTGCTCCCAGCTGGTGAAGGAAAACAACATGATCGAGGAACTGGCAGAGATTGCCAAGTTTATCTTGAAAGAGTTGTTCCATTTGCAACAGATAATTATTCAACTGCAAAACCATTTCTGTCAACATGTCAAGCAACTGGAGCAGAAGAATGAATTGTTGTCGCAACAACATGAGCTGATCCTCAAGGCCAACAAGAAGCTGCGTTGGCAGCGAAAAGGCTACCAAAATAAACTCTTGCTGTTTTTGGAAATGTTCAAGAGCCTGTGGCAGCAGCAGCGCAATGCGTTGCAGTTGCACGAAAACGAGCGCGAAATGCAACTACTGCAAATGTTTGAAACCATTCACAATGAAGTGGAGAGCAGCAAAGTCAAATCAGACTAACTTCATTGGCAATTAAGAAGAGTACAAAAAAAAAAAAATTAACTAAAAAAATAAAAAAAAATTGGAATCGCTTAACTCAACACACTTCGCTTAAAGGTCAGCGTTGCAAGTCAAGCAACTGTGGCACTGCGCTCGCTTCTTCTTCTTCTTCTACTTTATCTTCCTCTTTTGGCCTTAACTGCAACCGGCTGGCAACTTGGCAACCTGGCAACTTGGCAACCTGGCAACTTGGCTGGCAGTCACGAAGTCTCATCACACATACCTCCTTGCCCCCCCTCCCCCGTCATTCTGCGCTGTGCTGTGCAACTTTTGCCATTTAGCTGACAGCGGCAACCAAAAGCAAGCAGATTGCACTGAGCCAACTAAACAACTACAACAAGATTCACAAAAAAAAAAGTCTTGCGTTTTGTAAAAGACAAAATTTTCTATGACTTTTACAAAACGCACGATTTTCGGACACGCGTGCATATATTAAATATCTGATAAATATTTGGGAAATGGTTTTATCTAAGCATCTTGACGAAGAATCAACTGCAACAGTTGAATCCGATGGGCTGAACTTTTAGCTGCTGGCCATGATAGGCACTTATAAGCCAAGTTAAGAGGCACTTACAGTTAAATGCTTAATGTAATAATAATGATGAAAGCGAGCCAACAGTTATGTAAAAGAGAGATCTCTAATTGAAGATGCCCTAAAGTCGAAAAAAGTTTTCGTTTATCAACTTGTAAATTTATTATAACATATTATTATCAAAATTATGACTTGGCAATAAGAAACAAATATTGTTCGAGTCATTGTCGTGGGATTAAAGAAAATGTTTCTTATTAAAAAAAATTAATGGTTTTCTTTAATAATGATTAACAATTTAATGGCAATTAAATATAGTTTGCAATTATGGATTAAAGATATAATTGAGGTCTTCCGTTTTGAACGGTATTTACAGCGATTAAATTAAAATTAATTTCCAATAAAATCGAGATAATTTAAGTAATTATCTGTTATTTAGAAGACAATTTGGAGTACGTAGTCCAATTAATACATGGAAATACCTCAAACCAAAATTTCTATATCCTTTGACATATATCTGAATAATTGTCTAATGCACTAATCCTAATCCTAATCCTTATCATTGTTGTTATTGTTGTTGTCTTTCAACAGTTGCATTTCAACACTTACCCCAATTCCTGGCAGCTTGACGCAAACATGAAACATTTGACACTGGGTCTCGGGATCGGCATAGTAGCCACCAAGGATCTTGTCACGGCACGTGAACCGCGTCTTGGGCATATTCTGCAGACTATACGTTGGCCATGGCCGGCCAAAGACATCATCATCCTCATCCAGCAGCTGTGCCTGCCCATAAAGTATGGCCGTCGTTGTGGCTGTAATGTTTCCAATAGAAGAAGAAATCGTGAGTGAGTGAGTAAAATCGGTAAAATCGGTAAAATCGTTAAAGATTGTTTGGTCTCAAGTGGTGCAGTTGATGGACTCCAAGCAGGGGCCAGCTGCCCCGCTGACCTTCATCATAATGTGGCTCGCAACACTTTCGCTTACAACACTCAAGACGAGACGTACATGATTTATGTGTGTGCGGTGTGTGTGTGTGTGTGTGTTGAGTGTGTTGTGATTGAATACTTTGAGCCGACTCAAGGTTATCTCTAGTTAAGTTCTTTTTTTTTGAATTTTTTTTTGTATTTTGACAATTGATGGGTTTTTAATACAAAACAGACATAATTAACTTTTATAGTCCGCAAAATTCCCACAGCGATTTTTGTACACTTATGTCAAATTCAACTGTCAAATTGGCCAATAAATGTATAAATGTAAAAAAAAAAAAAATTATGTACACATATGTACGACTCCATATGAGGGTCCAAAATCAATTAATGTGCCATGTCAATCAAAGCCTTATGGATTACGTAGCAATTGGTGTGCACAACTTACACTCAAAGCCACTACACAACTCGTGTCGTTAATGGCACAAAAAGCCTAATTACCATGACGCCCCTATGTATGACTTATAGCCAAGTCTAATGCTCAGTTTTTTTTTTTGGCTTTTTTTTTATTTTTTTTTTATTGTGGTTACTGTTCTTACAAAACTTGCAGCGGAAGATGCAAATGCTTGCTGCAATTAAGGCAATTGCAATTTGGCAATTGCAGAACCAATGCTTACAATCGCCTTGGCTTGGTCCAAAGCACAAATTGCAACCAAATTTCGTTGGCTAATATTATGCAATTTTTGTGCCTCATTCATCATCGTTCGAATAGAAGACACAAAAAGCCAGAGAGTTAGTGAAATGCAAATACTCGTCGCTTTTTAAAGATTCGCATTTAATTTAAATGAATTTCATTTTCAATTCCCACTTTTCCCAACAAATTTCAAATTTCAAATTTCTGTTCGCTTTGTTTAAGCCTGTGTGAACTATGACTAGGCAGATGATGCAGATGATGCCCCGATTGCGGTTGAATCTTCAACCATTTTTTTCTATTGTTTATTGCCTCTTATTCAATCCCCCAATTTGAATCCCAGTCAAGTGATTCGCACGACATGGAGTCGAGCTTCCGTGGGGCGTCGTCGTCTGGGCATCTTAATGACCATTGAAGAGATGGTTTACAACAAATTTGTTCATGCGCATATAATTATTTTTTCCATGCTCGATACAATATATTAGTAAAATAAATTGTTCAGACCCTTGTTTTTTTGTATTTATTTTTGGTTAAAATTCACTGATTGCATTTACTTTGAATTCGGGGTTAGACAACATTTGTAGAAACTTGGCCCGTTGTTTAGACCTTCGGTCAACAAACAATACATAATTTCATATGTATACATATAATAATATATATTATTAAGCAGCCTCCGTCAGCTAATGATCTTGCGAATTAGATATCGGAGATGAGCTCAGTACATATATATATATATATTGTATGTCTGCTCAAAATCGTAATTATTGGAAATAAGGAAGGTCAGTAAGATGCGTGACCAAAGCGATAAAGTGTCTAATGAGATTTATCATTTGGAAACAAAATTCATGAATTCAAAATTGCGATTTATGTTTTAAGGAAGAATATTTGCAGAAATAAAACTGTTTGCAATTGAATCTAGCTAATGATTATTATATTAATTAATTTCATTTCCTTATAGCTAAATACTTATCTTGTCAAATTTTAGCCTATATTAAGAAATACATTTCTGTTAAATATACTTTTATCTCATTCATAGTCAATTACAACAATTACAATGTTGAAAAATATTAATTTTATTTTATTTGCTTATTTATTTTATTTATCTTATTCTAGCTATTATACAGATATGTCCATTATTCTTGGGAGGAAAAATTGCTCTTCATTTTCTTTGCATGCATATAAAAAGATCGAAAGTTCTTGCCAATATTAAGACATATATTTTCAAAAAATCTGTCGAGCTTTCTTAAAAATATTTCGCTCAATTCGATATAAAAAATAAATTACTTGCTGATATTTAATTAATGACTTTTTTTCATTTTTAATATGTGTGTCCCATTTAATTTTTGTAAATGAATTAATTGGTCAATTACCCCTCCTTTCATATTTCAGTGCATATTTATTTTAATTTATCAATTATCGTTGATATACTCACCCAAAAGAAAGGCGCACATTTGAAAATTAATAATCGACATGGCGCTGTACTTAAGTAGTTAATCCAAATCGAGGTGCAAATGTAATTTATAGTATCCAAATTGTTATCCAATGTGCTTAAGCTGCTAGTTATATATGTAGTAGTAGTAGAAGTTAATATTCACATGGAATGCACTGTAAGATATACAAGACACAACACAACATAAAATTTTTAATAATTCGATGTGTTACAAAACGCACAAGTTTGTTTTTTTTTTTGGTAATTGGGTTTTTAAGCCTTTTTTTCTTATGTTTTTTTTCCCCAAAATTAACACAAAAATCATCGAGCGATTCATTTTCATTAGGTGAAACTGTTTGTCATGGTGGATGGAAGGCGGGCGCTCAACTAGAAAACGATCAAGAAACACCGACAAAAATCAAACAGAAATTCTTCTTCATATTCGTATTCGTATTCGTATTCGTATTCATATTCGAATTCGCATTTTGTATTCGTATTCGTAATGGGTATATTCGGTATGTAAATGCGTATGCGAATGTGTTTCGCAAGGTGCGAAAACTACGGAAAAGCCATTTAGAATGTGCAGCGAAACGTTGAAGAAGACAGGCAACAAGAGTCTTTTTGCTGTCTGCCTCACTTGACTGGGCAAACAGGCAGACAGGCGGGCAACAAATGAAAAAAAAAACACCACTCAGTCACTGGCAGGTCACAAGTCACAGTGACAGTCACTGTTTTTGTTTTTTTTTCTTTTTTCTTTTTTTCTTTCTCTCTTTAAGTATATTTAGATGTGGTTACGAACCGCACGAGACGAGCACAGCGAGTGGCGCAATGATGCGCGTTTTGCGACTGTATCGTTTACGTTGTCGAAGCGAAATGATTTCTGAAAGCGAAAGGAAAAACCACTTGGGCCTCATCAGCAGCAGAAGCAGCAGCAGAAGCAGCAGCAACAAACGCAGTCGCAGCAGCAGCAGAAGCAGCAGCAGCAACAGCAGCAGCAACAGCCACAATACAAGCTGCGGCGTCGGTGGCACACGAGTCGCTGCTAGAAGAAACCGCTTCGGCTTTGAATCCGAATCCAATTTTCTGCTCAGCTCTTGTTGATCCGATCTCATCTGCGGCTTCTTTGAGTGCTCATGTGTCGCATGCTTAACGCACATTACACATTACGCATACGCAGCGTGTGACACTTGTGTGCATTGTTTGACCAGCTGACAAGGAGTTTTTTTCGCCGTTTTTTTTTTGTTTTTTTTTTTTTTTTTGCCAGCATCGTTTGTCACTCAATTACGTCAGCATTTGCAGGGCCGCAGGGCCAACGCCATATTGGCACAGTGAGAGAAAATGTTTATATTAATTATAAGTTTCATTAACCTCGACATGAATATTTGAAATTCTTGTAAGTCACATCTGATGTTTAAGCATTTTACTCAGAATGGGCACATTGAGTCGTAGACTAAGCTCAAAATGTCTTCAAGCTAGCTAAAAGTGTCCAATTACCATAAATGACTATAAAATTGTTCAGTTAAGTTAAAATTCCACTGTCGTTAATAACAATATTAATAGCCAATTATATGCTCTACAAAAAAAATGCAAATTAATCGAATTACTAGCAATTATTTTTAATTCATAATAAGTATTTTATCAAATTTATATATTTTGCACATATTTTGATTGTTCCAATGATTTAGTTAGAAAAGCAGACAAAAAGTATGCTAGGGATGAGCTTTATTTTAAAAATAAATAATACTATTTAATTCTTTTAATTGGTAATTGAATAATAAAAAAAAACTACGAAATTTTTTACGCTTCTCAATTTTTTTTACATCATTTTAAAATCTGCTTAAAATAAAATTCTATTTATTTATTACTCAAACTTTGGAGATGAGTTTTACTTTTGCAAAACCAATGACTTTTGGAGCTTTGAACTTTTGTACCTGATTATTTTTTGCAGTGTATAAGTCAGGTCGCTAGTTGAACTAAGCCCCAACCGCACTCCCACCGCAATCCGCCTGCAATTACATGTACCATGTACAATGCATGTGCTTGCAACTAGCATCGACTAGCAGCGCGTCGCGTCGGTTGCATCTTCCGCTGGTATTATGTCATAGTTAGTCATGGCGCGGCGGCATTGTCATTTACTGTCTCTGCTGCCGCAGCCGCAGTCGCTGCTGTTGCTGTTGCTATTGCCATTGCTGTTGCTGTTGTGTCGGGCCAAAAGTCGCGCCGCTGTTGTAGCTGCTGCTGTTGCTGCTGCTGCTGCTGCTGTTGCCGTCGGCAATCCGGTTCACGTATATGGGTGAGTAGTGTGTGGCACAGAGTGTGGGGAATGCGCGGCATTTTGGTTGCAGTGTGGGAATTTGCACGCCCGCAGTTCAGACAAAAATCTGCAGATTGTTTGCTGTTTTTGTTGTTGTTTTTTTTTTTTTTTTTTTTTATTTGGGCGTAGCTATTTAGATTTTTGTTTGTCAAAAGGCAACGGCAACAGGCAACAGGCAACAGCCAGCCAACAATCAACTAATGTCCATCAAAGCGTAGCCCTAAAACTGCCAGCTTGGCATTTCAAAGTTGAGGTTGGCTGCCGGAAAATTATCAGGCAAATCATACCCATCGCAAAAAAAAAAAAAAAAAAAAATGTCAACTGCCTGCACAAAGGCGAACTGAAGACGAGCCTGCGACTTGCTGACTTTCAACCTGGCCCATGTTGCAGGCATATGGTTGCAACCTGATTTTAGTCATGTCTCTAACAGTGCACAGTGCGAAAAAAAAATTATTTTGGTAGAGCCCTCCCAAAATCATTTTCGAGATATTTTTAAATTGAAATAATTAAATATATTGATAGTTGTGAACTTAAAATTTGAATATGTATAATCTTAAAACAAGTATTTTACCTCTTGTTCCAATTCTGATTCATTCAGAAAAGAAAACTAAATTTTTGCAACCAATAACCAAAGATTTGGCTGGTAAAAAGTTAAAAAAAAATCTGTAGATGCAACATTTTATTAAATATATATTGGGCGAGAAATTTTATATAAAAATTAATTTAAGGTAAATAAAACTACATTTTTTGTACATCATGTTTTGCGCTGTGTATTTAATGCTGCGCCTGATTGTTTTACCATCATTTTTGTCTTTTTCTAATTTCTCGTCTTATGAAGAGACAGCTGCAATGATTGTGTAAGAGGTTTTGCCTTTGTCCGCCCGTCCATTTGTCCATCTGTCTTTCTGTCGTTTTTGGGCTGCCTAGAAAAGCATAATAAATGTTCAATTTATTTTGTTTGGACTACGTTTGTGTCATCCTCGACAAAGAAAGGCTGTGACTCACGCGATGCTGTTTTGAGCCAACTGCGTGGGAAAGGCCAAATAACTAGGAAGTGTCGTCCACTGGACAGTGTCAATAATGAGAAAATAAATTCGAAAACAACATAAAACGCCAATAACAAAAGCAGCGCAACGAAACAAAAGACTGCAGACACGAACTGGCTATGCCATTGGTTAGTTTGCTTAGTGTCAGCATTACACAGCAGCCTGGCCATAATTCTAATTAACGCCTGGCTTTCAATTAAATACACATCAATTTGAATGGCCTCCACTTTGGCTCTGACATTGATAAATGCGCCGCAAAGATGCGGACACGATTTTGCTGTACAACTTTGGCAGCTACAAGCGGCTCAATGGATAAACAGCAAAAAGGCCCTTACAGCGATGTGCAAGCAAAATCATTAAGAATTCCTATACATATTTGCCACGTAAATTATTTAATTTTTCGTTTGGGATTATATAAGCGCAGTAAAAGTGCCGAAAGCATTTGCACAATGTGTGGGAGCCAAAGCCAATGAAAAATGCATACAGACATTCACCAACTTGCAACTGCAACTGCAACTGCATCAGCAACAGCATCTGATTCAAGCTGCAACACAGCAACAGCAGCAAAACTAAATTTCAATTAAGCTGAAGATGAGCGCCACAGGCTGGCGAGCAGCTCTTCAGGCATTTTGGTGTCAGGCCAACAGACGCGCCAAAAAATGCCAAAAACTTAGCAGCAGGCCGACTAACGAGTTGAGGATTCCAATTTGGAATGGGAATGGGAATGTGAATGGGGTTGATGGCTGTAACACACTTTCAAAAAAAAATATTGCTCCTAAGAAATGAACGAATAACTACATTTTTACGGGAAGTATTCGTGCAAGTAAGAAATTTTTGGAGCAAAAAATATAGAGTCAAATACGATTGATAAGTCAGTCTGTCAAAAAATAAATTCCATATGTTAATCATCAAATAGGAAATATTATTCTCCGATTAAACTCTAAACCAAATGTTATTGATTTGATATTGTCTGGGAAAAATTAAAAACTTTGATTTTTCTCTCAGTAATACTAAGTAATAAAATTCATAGACATAATTATTTCTAAAATATATCCCGAAAAATGTTATGTAATTAATAAAGTTGCTTGCAAAGCTGTGCCTATTTATATATCACAGAAATCCATATTCAGATTTTAAAACGTTTTAGTTTATTTAATAAACTAAATATATAATAATAATAATATAAATATATAAATATATATTTAATTTTTATGTTATTGTAAGATATTTTTTTATATATTCCTTGCTTCAAACACTTTATATAATTTTTACTTTTTAAGTAAGGTTTTTCTGCGTACAACAGCTGTTGCCTTTGGGTGTTTGCTGGTTGGAAGTTTGTCAGAGTTTGTCAGTTAGGGTGTTAGGGGATTGAAGAGTATGGAACCTGGGCATTTCAATTGGAATTGTGTTTGTCTGGGCCATTGAGTAATTGTGCAGCAATGAGCATGAGCATAGGCAGCAAAGATTTCCCGTTGATAAAGTGAATAGCTTGGAAAACCTCATAATAAGAAATCACACACACACTGACATACACCTCGAATAGGAGAGAGGAGAAGAGACTCACAAAATTTCGCATGGCTCTGAGATTTGGGACGCATGCACGTGGCAATGCCGACAACTGCAGCTGCGCTGTAAATTTACAGTTTATGATGCGACGGCGACAGCGACAGCGACAGCGACGTGCGAAAGAGTCTTGCGAAATGACTTAACGCAAAAGTTGCGGCAGCCAGGATTGGGTCAGGCAGCTAGTCAGTCAGTCAGTCAGTCGGCTAATTTAACAGCTGCGACAAGCCAAAATAAAGTACAAATAAAATTAACTAATGCGCGATCCTAAAATGAGCAGGTCATATTAAAATGAAGTAAAAGTATTTTGTGGAAGTAACACAACTAGTGGAAATTCTGCAGGCAAGTCCTTAATATATGTCTTAAAAATCACAGATGTTCAAAGACTAAATATTAAAAATTAGAAGTAGAAAATTAAGTGGAAAAAATAAAATGAGTTTAAACTAAATTTTGGATGCGAGACTTTTTATTAAATATTACAAGCAACTAGTTCTTGCACTCTCTAAGATTCCTTAGCTCGATCATGAATATATATATTTATATATATATACATAAATTCTTTTATCGTAGTTGCTTCTAATTGTTTTTTACACAAATTTGCATAGTTTTACGATTCTATTTTCAGCAGTTTTTATTTTAAACGAAAGACTTAGGCAACGAACTTGCTGATAGACTCCTGACTATGTCAGATTAATTTGCGCTCATAAACCGACAAATGTTAAATAAAATCAAAACCAATAAAGACGAAATACATACAACTGCAACTGCAGTCTGAATTTGCATAAAATGTGCATTAGGCTCACCCCCGCCAAAGATATATAGACATATATATATTGTATATATAGTCACACCAAGAGGCGCAACTTGTGCCGAAATCTTTCAAGACGAAACGTGAGAAAATGTTATAGACGTGAAGGCAGTTGCTATGCCACAGAGATATTCCAGTTGGGCATGTATAGTTGAGGCGAACACAGCACAAAATAAATAAAAATATTTGCAAATTATGGGAATGGCAAACGGCAAAGCCAACAAAAACAACAACAACAACAACAACAGCAGCAACAGCCACATCAACTTTAGACGCTGATTTCGCCAAGAATCCGGTGCGGCAAGTTGCAGATGCTGCGCTAACACCCCAGCAGCAACAAGTGGCTGTTGTTGTTGTTGTTGTTGTTGTTGGAGTATCTGTGACTAATTGCGTTTGCCCATACAAATGCATTATTTTTCTTCTTCTTTTTTTTCGTAATTATTCGCAACAGTGTTGTGTGGAATTATTCATTGTAATCATGTTAATGAGCTTTCAGCCAAGTCTTTTTGGCCAGCACATTGTTCATGCAGCTGGCTGCTGCTTCTGTGTGCCACCAAAGACGCCGACCGACTGTCATTTCCTATAGCAGCACAGCATCCAGTTTCTATCTAAATGCCAGCTGACCAGGATGTGGTCATGTTGCATTTGCTATTAAGCACAAATTATGCGCATTTATTAAGGCAACTTTTTCCCTCTTTATGTTAATTCAATTTGATGCCATTTGCAGCGGCGCTGGCAACTTTTGTCACTAGTTCGTCTTTACCTGAACTTTGTGCCTGTTGTGGGTTCAGGGGTGTAGTCAAAGGGGAGATGCAAGAGACCGAGAGAGGAATCACATTAGATAATGCAAATTAATAAAGAACTTTCAATTTCATATATTTTATATACATTGTTAAAGTGTAAAAAATAAGTATGCAAATAACTTAGAAAATAAATAATGATTGTGGTTAGACAATTATTTTATATCCTTTTAAATTGTAGGAAGTGGTTCACAATTGATGTGTTGCTCGAGCCATCATCCCCTAGCTAAGATCCTGTCTAGGCCCATGGATTGGTAGATTGTTGACTTGAGCTGAACTCTGTGCCTGTCGCTGTTGCAGTTGCTGGTGTCTTCTTCAATTGCTGTTGCCGTTTGCTGCTGGCGGCTCAGCATAAAGCACATTTTTGCCAGTAAAAACGATTTTAAGGTGCGCCACTTGCTGATCGTTTGTTTTGGTTAAAACACGACAACAACGACAACAATAACAACAACAACAACAACAACTACAGCACCAGCAGCAGCAGCAACAACTCTCGTTTGTTGATTTATGCGTTTTGCAGCATTTAAATTGGCATTTATGTCAAATAGTGGGTAAGTTATATTTTTTTTTAATACATTTCGCTTTATTTGTTTTATAAGCGTCCTTGAGCACGCTCATAAACCGCATCTCAACATCGACACTTTTCCAGCAGCATCCAAGCCCTCAACTCTCGTTCCCATGGCTGCCACTCAACCTAAAAATATTTATATATAAAACAACAATTTTTAGGTTTTGTTTTTATTTTTTTTTGCAATGCTATTCGGTTACCTTTTATTGGCCTGTTGTATGGCATTCGTTAAGCAAATAGTTTAATTGCTCAAGTTAAAGCGACAATAATTTTTTATACTGAATAATTTTTTGTTTGTCGCACGAAATGCTTTGTTCATTCATTATCAACGAGTGATCTATGCAAATATTTTTTATGAACCTTGTTAGACCTTCATTTGGCCTTAAGCATAATTTACAAAAAATTTGGCAATAATCTAATGCAAAATGCTATAAAATTATTATAAATTTACTTAAAGATTTGGCAATAGAAAATTTTCCGGTACATAAATAAATTTGAAATAACTACATCATTTTTTTTGTTGTTTAAATTGTGTTTACGATAACAAACAGACATCTTTCGCAAACTTTTTCAGTTAGAATATAAGTCGGATATTTATGCGATTTATCCTGAATGGGCTAATGTCAGTGTTTCAAAAATGTACAAATATTTTTTGGTCGAAAAGTTTTCTTAAATACATATAAGATTGGCATGAATGTATATTACTTTAGTTTCTATAATCAGTAGACATCTTAAAAAAATAAATTTCTTATTAACCTTATAAAAAGCCAATCTTAACCAATTTGGAAAATATAAAAAATATAATTAATTTTTAGTTATCTCACAGCTTGAGTCTGCTCACCATAATTCCGAGAACAAATTCGAATGCAAAGCGTTGCATGCTAAATAAAAAAATACAAAAGTTGCTGTTTGCCGCTCACAAAAGTTTGGCTGTTCGGCTGTAAATGTTCGGCTGGTTGTCAATAGTGTTGAACTTCCAGTTGCAACAACAATTCTCGGATGGTCTACAGTCGCAGACTCTCAGACAACATATATGCACACAGAAAATGGCGATGGCCTTGGCGCATGCTGAGAATGTTGTTAACGGGTAGCAGCAACATCTGCAGCAGCAACTGGCAACTGGTAACTGGCAACTGGCAACTGGCAACATCATCCGAAGCAACATCTTTCGAAAGCGGCCAAAAAGCGTTTGGCTCTCAATGCTGTTACAGTTTTGTTACAGTTTTTTGATGTGAAAAATCACATCGACTATTGGCCAATAGTCGGGCAATGAAAAAGTGTTGACTGTAATTAATTAAACAAATTATGTGCATTGCGCAGACGCGTTGACGTTTTTGGTGTAGCATTCAGTTTGAAGTTGATTGCAATTTTTATTAATTTCACTTAACGCTGAACGCTGGGAATGCAGCAAAAAAAAAAAAAAACTATAAACCGTCTGCAACAACAACTTCAATTGCACTTATGGTCAATAGTGATTACAATTGCAGCAGCAGCCACAGCAGCAACAGCAATGCAATTTTGCAATGCGACTTTTACGTGCCTGTCTGGCTGGTTGGCTGGCTGCCATATAAGCCAACTTATTGGGCACACCTGGTACTCCATGTACTTTGTGCCATTTTCAAACCAAACATAGAAAAATTCTTCAATTCTTTTGCAGCTGCTGCTGCTTCTGCTGGGCATAAAAACTGTGCCTTGTCATTGATTATTTTGAGTATTAAATGCAATCAATTATTAATTATACGCCTTGTTGTTGCCATTGTTGCGGCAATTGCATTTAAGTGTCCATCAATAGACAATAGTGCAACATCTTCATCAACTGCCCCATCCAAAAATATATTTTTCCACAAATTTGTTGATCATTTTTCTTTTAAAATATTTGGAAATAGTTAACAACCGCATCAAAATTAGTTTCGTTATTGTGTTAGCCTTCAGCTCAAAGCTAACTCTAACTGCACCAACAACAACAGCAACAATAACAACAACAACAATATCAACATCAACAACAATACTTCAACTTTGACTGCCAAACAAAACAAAAACTTTTAAACGCAGATCAACAAAACTGAATTGATTTTTTACGTGCGTGCGGTTTTAGTTTCAGCTAAAGATCGGCTCTGCGTGTGGGAAAACTATTTTTTTTTGTGATTGTTTTTTTTTTTTTTGTTGTGGTGTTGCTGGCCAGTCAAAGCAATAACAATTTTTGGGCGCATGTAATTTGATTCAATCGTCCCCGGAAATGCATGTCGACCCAGGCCCTTCGGTCGGCGCAATTGGAGGCGTGTCTGATAGCAAGCTACACTTGGAGAAAAAGCCTGAAAAAAATCGATAACAAAAAAAAAATACCAAATTACGAATCTTCAACCAGGAATTTTAGATTTTAAATTATTTAATTCAATATAAAGTTTAAGAAATTTATTTTAGTACAGGTGACAATGAGAATTTAAAAATCAACAAAATTAATTTAAGAATTAATAAGAAATATTTGACAAAATTTAAAATATACCTGAATTTGTGTCATTTTTATCCAATTGAAAATCAAGAAACTTTATTATTATTAAAAATCAAATCGATATAAATTCTAACTCTTTTAAAGCCATATTTTTTCCGAGTGTACTGGACCAAAAAATTTCGGCCATATGTATGATGAGCCGCCTTGGTGCACAGGGACAGAAAGTCTTTGAAAGCCGTGACACAAAGCCACTTGGCAAGCTGGCGGCATTTGGCGTTGGTTAAAAGTCACATTGTTGACCTTTTTAGCGATCGTACATTGGAGAAAAGGTTTTTTTCTGCTGCTGCTGCTGCTGCTGGCGCTGTTGCTGTTGCTGCTGCTGATGCCTCTCGTTGCAGGCAACGAGCTGAGCTCATTAAAATAATATTTAACCTTTGAATAAGAGACAAATACTTGTTGAATACACATACATATTTTCGTATGTATTCAGAGACACTCATTCACTCGCTTCGTGCGTTGTTGGTTTTGTCTGGTTTTTTTTTCTTTTTTTTTGGCCCATCCGTCTGCAGAGCCAACGAGCCATGCGCAATTAAAAATTAACTTTTAAGTTTTTAATGTCCATAGTTTTGCCGCCGATGCGGCTCGTTTCGTCTGCAAACCCGCCCTGTCATCCCCTACCTAAATCCAATTCAATGTTTAACGAGTCTCGGCAGCAGCAGCTCAGCTTTGTTGTTTTTGTTTTATATTTTTGCATTCGCATGCAATTTAAATGCCCTTACTTAAAACAGGATATCCTCATAGATGTATTGCATTTATCATCTACAAATAGCTATAAATTTCCTTGTCAAATACGGATATGTTTCTAAATTTATTCTGCACAAAAATCATAAAGGCTTAGACCTATAATAGCAAAGGAAAATATATCATAGATTTTGACCTTTAATTGAACAATTTCTCCGTTTATTCAGTTTAATGTGCAGCTAATGATAAGTAATAATTAATTGTTAATATCTTTAACCATAACTCAACAAATTCAATTTTGAGTACTGTTTGGAATTTTGTTAAAAATCTGAAGACTGTCAACAAATAATTTATTACCGAAAAAAACGCAAATCATTCAGTTATTTGAATTGCTATATTTTAAATTCAATCGAGTCATGTGACGAAAATGTACGAAATGTAATGGAAAATCAGTAAAAGGTCGAAGTTATTGAAAATAGATTTTCAAAAACACTTATACATATAAATATATATTTAAATTAAATTTGTAGTTGTTTAATCAAAGTCACTATAAGTTTTTTAACTAATGTTTAACTTTTAAATACAATATTAAAAAAAAAAACGATTATCTGTCAGTGTATTTAATTGTCGGCAAAACAAGCAATGTTTGCTCATTGTTTAACAGTTAACTGTCTGCGAAAGTGTATTTAACATTTTTGTTGGCAAATAATAAAATATTATAAAATTGGCAATGCTTTGTTGCCTGTTTTGACACTCTCATCAGCAGCAGCAGCACCAGTTGCCCGCTTCGGTCCCGTCTCTGACCTATGGGGCATGTTCACACGCTGTGCTGATTGGAGCCCGAGGGGAGGGATGCGTGCCATCTTTCAGCCCTGACATCAAAATGGACGTGCAGCGCTGATATCGCACTTACCAACAATAAGTCATCAAAACATTTTTGCGTCAAGATACAAATACATATCTACAATCTTCTCAAGCGTTTCGATTTAGTAATCAAAATTTTGGCATTTAGACAAGTTTACCTGTAAACAGCTCCAACAAACCACAAAGATGTGGCTACGAATATTGATCACTTACATCGTCTGCGCTGGTGCCTACGGTCTGTGCTCAACAAATTAAACAACAAATGACGCACAATTAGGTGTTAAAAATGGAAATAAATGAGTAGCCTTCAAGTTTAAAGAATCTTCTTAATGGTTTAATTAAAAGTTTGGTATTATTTCGTTTCGTTTCGCCTCGTTTCGTTTACTGCTGTTTCTCCTTCCGCCTACCGTTTAACAGTTTGCGCAGCATATTAAAAGAGCTCAACACGGGCACCATGACGGGCAGGAAGAGTGGAATGTATATGGCATACTTCTGTTCATCGGGAAAATAGAGTTGGGCCAATAGGCTAGCATCAAAGAAGCCGCGTTCCGAGGCCACAAAAGCACGCTTGGCCAGCGCCGAAGCGTCCACAAGACGATGCTCGAGCAGCGCGACCTTGGCAGCCATTATGTCCACATAGGAATTGGTAATGGCAGCGCCCACTTTATCGTCAATCACAATGTAGCTGATTTGATCTGGTAATTAATTATGGGTAGCGTTTTAGGGCACGAGTTATTAATTGAATATAATTGATGTTACCCAGCAGCTTGATGAGGCTCTGCAGCGTGTTGCTGGCCGTGGCAATGTGGCGTATGGCGCTGCGTCGCATATACGCTTCGTATTCCCAGCGTCTTGGGGCAAGCTGCTCGATGTCCACCGTTTTGACGCCAGCTACTTGCACCTCACTGCTAATGTCCAGCAGCTTGTGCAACTGATCCAGCATCACCTGCATATTGTCGTTAGTGTTCACATAATATTCCACTGGCGGTTCATTATTCAAATGAGCCAGACACACATGTTCCGGTGGATTGGCAATGATGAAACCGCCCCATGGTGGCGAGATGAAGGCATCAACACCATCTTTAGTAAGCATCTCATGCTTGCTATTGTAGATGTGGAGCGGTGCCGTAGTACAGGGCGGTAAATAGACGACTAGATTGATAACAGGCTTATCCGTAATGCTGCCACTCAGATTTTGGGCAATCGAAGTGAGCAAATGTGGCAGCGATGATTCCTGCAGTGCATAATGGCGACCCAGTTTGCTTGAATCGCGTACCTGCTTTTGGTCCGCCTCAATCGAGACACGATATTTCCACTGAGTGCGCACCGTATAGTTCGATATATCGGAGATCTGTGCCAAGAATGGCTCAATATACGCTAAAAATTCAAATATATTATAAACAAATATAATATATATGTATATAAATTAATCTTAGACGTACTCTGTGCAGCCAAAGCCACATTCCACTGGGCAAACGTGAGTCTTGGCTTGGGATTTAGTACAGATATGACGACATCGTAAGCGGGCTGTGGTGCCTCCGATTTGGTGCCCAGTCGCTCATCTGTGCTTAGTATTTGATTGATGCGATACGTTTGCAGAATCTTTGAGTGCAGCAGCTGCGCTATTTTAGTGGAAGCTACAAAAAAAAAGAGAGGAATGGTATTAGTAGCTACTAAATAGAGTTCAACTAACTAGCACTTAACAATATACTTAATATTCGAATAAAACTCTCTACAAATATGTACAAATACGGATTAATGTTTGGCTAGCTACTCACTGACATCTCTGCGCATTAGCGCCGATCGTTCCGTGGTCAGCAGCAATTCATCCTCCAGTTTCGCCCATTCAATGAACAGGAAATCTCCGACGCTTTGGGGGTGAGCCAAAAGGAGGAGCTTCTCTAGTGCAGCAGGCGTATGCACCTCAATCGCCTTGGCAAGCGGCAACAGCAGCTTGAACTCCACGTTCCAGATATCTAAATTAAGAGAAGATATTAGATATTGTCTGATGATTGTTGAGTGTTCAACACGCTGTGCGTTTACCGCTGTCAGCAAATGCGCTCTCCAGTTCCGAAATGAGAAGTTGTCCGCGATTTGTATCCTGTGTGTAAATGGCAATCTGGACAGCAGTTTTGATGGGCTGCTCACTCAAACGCTGAATGTCTGACGAAGGCAAATTGACGCTGTGTAAAAATGGCATTAGAAATCTTCATAAAGGTTGCATTAAGGGTTTGCTCACTAACCGGTAGACAGTTGTGGTTTTCCACCACATGGGCACACCGATCCCAACGATGACCACAATAAACGCAATCGTCGCTGCAATGCGATATTTGTCTGTAAATAGAGAGAATGCAAATTACAAAATTAAATCAATTGTTATATGTGCGTTGCTTATATATTAATATATACAGAATCGAAGAATATTTAAGATTCAAATTAGCACAGTTTTTGTTTTCTTTTTACATCACTTTATTGGGCATTTCAAAGAGTTAATTTAATTTTGTTTTTCTGTTTTTTGTTTTTTTTTTTTTGTTGTATACAATTAACATTTAAACAAACGTGCAAAATGCAAAACTTTTTACACAGGTTTTGTTTCTTGTGCATTTTGGCCAGTCTAACAAACAAAAAAATAGTGTGGCTTGTACGTGTGTGCGGCGGCATATGAAGAAATCTGTTAATGTCCTTGTTTCCTATTCCTTGTAGCTGCACGATATGACGAAAACGGGTCCCTTGTCCAGCGGCGTGTTGCGCGACACATATTTGATGAACTTGGTGGTGCCCTCGCAGCGATAAACAATATTCAGCGCATTATCCACTGGCGATATCGTTAGCAACACCGAATCATCCTGGCATGTCTCATCGTCCTCTTGGTCAGGATCATCGTTCGCTTCCTCGGTACTCTGATCGCTGAGTCCATTTTGATGATTCGTTGTGCGCTGCTCAACTTCAGGTGAGAGATATGTAATCACTGCTGCACCCTCCGTTGCATTCAGATAGTAGACCAAATCAAGGGTATTCTCCTCGCTGACCAAACCATCGCCCAGCACCGTGTAATTGCCATGCGACCAGCGTTGGAGTTCAACGCTGCATGTGGGCGTTATTGCATCGACGCCATACAAATCCAGATCGGTAAAGTCGCGCAACAGTTGGAACATGGCATTGCTGCGGAATAGCTGAAGCAGTTCCTCCACTGTGCCCTTGGCAGTGCTCAGATCCATTAGCTCGTAGTTGTGCGCATTGGCGGGTCCTTGTCGTCGCCATGTCAGCGTCGCATCATTCAACAATTGTGCACGGGCCAATTCGTATTTTTCACGCTTGAAGAACTCATAGAGACAAATCTCAGAGTTCTCCTCGATACGTTTCTGGATGCTGCGACGTGTCGCCGCTTTCAGGTAGACATCGTTGAGTAGGAAACCCAAAGTGGGCCTATTGTGAATGTCCGGCTGTAGGTAGGTGAGGCGTGGAAAGGCGCGCGATGAGTCCCCGCCAACGAAGGCCTCATTGGTGGCGCCATGGAACCAACCATTGATGGTCAATCGTGGATAATCGTAGGTCGTCACCTCGCCCACCTGATGAAAGGAACGTGAGCCGACTTTAAAGAATGCAAACTGATTGTTTTTCGGTGGTATTTTCCGATGCACGGGAAATTGGGGGAAGCACTGATCGTCGCTGGCAAAGATCTCCAGGCAGCCGCCCTGCTCATCGTTCCACTCCTCAACACCCTGCCACGGCGACATGTAATAGACAAATGCAATCTGGCGATCCTTGAGCAGATCGTCGTGCACCAGGAGGTAATCGCCGCACGTGTACATGCTGCACGAGGCGGATACATAGTCAAGCTTCAGATTTGTCACCTCCTCCAGCCAGGGGCGTACCTGTTTGCGCAGCAATTGCAGGAAATTGGCAAGCAGGCGGCTGTCCAGCATATTGGAGAGATCGGTACTCTGATAGAACTCATAGAGATCCATTTGCTTGCGCGACCAATGCACCTTATTAATCATTTCATGCACCAGGGAGCGGCTGCTGCCCTCGGCTAGCAGTTCGGGTAGCAAACATATTTGAAATGGTTCCCCATAAATTTGTGCACCGGTTTTATCTTCTTTTGTGGATGATGCTTGTTTAATCCACGCTGTTTGCAGCCATTGCGTCACATCCTTTTGTAGATAAGCCTGATTCAAGCTTAATTCCTCGCTGCTTTCCACTGAATCCTGCTTGCCGCTGAGTCGTGGCAATTTCTTTTGTGGTCCTTCCTCGCTTTGAGTCGAGTTCATCTCGGCTTCATCTGGAAGGGCAAGACAATGAATGACATGGCATTAAGCATTTAAAATAAGGGAGGGCATACCTTAAATTTTAATCTATGGCCGCGCAACTTTGCCTGACGCACACACCACTCACACACACGTACGAACGTGCGCGCACACACAGCCACAATACATGCACACACACAACCGGGGTGAGTGTGGAGCTCTTTGGACTAGACTGTTGTGCCGGTAAATTTTTACACGCAACAGCCGCGTGTTTTTGCTACTTATTCAAGTTAGGTGATTTTAGCTGCCACTCACCTTCGGTTTTGTCTTTTTGCTTGGGCTTCAGGGGACTAGTTTGTTCCATAATTGTTTAATTTAATTTTAATAAAAATCAACCAAATGATATTTGTGCATCCAGCGTCAGAAGCAAAAACATCGATTTATCACAGCTATATAAAATTATCGATTACCATAGCTATTGATACAATCTGCTTTAACAGAACGCAATAGTGAGCATTCAGCAAAAAACAACATGTTATTGCTGTTCACAATGCAAAATTATAACATAGAGTTTTAGTTCAAAAACATATAGCTTTAAGTGATTCTTATGATTCATATAAAAAGTTACAAATTTAAAGAACTTTTAGGTAAATCTCATTATAACACATATGTCTGGTTGACTAACCGCTGTTGTGTATTGTGACGTATTTGCTTAACAGAGTTCTAACTGGAATCTAAGTAATCTCTTAGTTTCCATAATCGTAAAGTTTAACAGGGCATGTTAAGAGATCGTTTCACCTCCATTTGATTTCGTTGTTGATTGTGTAGATTGTGTAGACTCCTGTTAATAATGATGTGCAGTCGTTAAACACTTCCACGTACAGTAAATAATTCTCAATTAATTTGAACACACAAAACAGAGACTTGATAGATAATGTGCAACACAAGTCGCCTACTGTTAACATATGGATAAGTTAAGTGATTAATAGAGAAGTGCTAAATTAAATGTTATTTGGTGCAATAGTCGGTAAGTGCATAAAACATTTGATGGAGAAGTTGAACTATTTTCGGTTGTGAAATTGGGTGGCAATGCCGTGCGATGACCTTGGAAGACTAGGCCCTAAATAAAACACGTCTCTAAAAACAAACATTCTTCGCATATGTATATGTGTGTGTGCACAATCGGAATGTGTGATTTTGTGTGTGTGCGTGAACTAAAGCGTTTACTGTTGCTGCTTTTACAGTGGGACAAGAAAACAGCTGATTGGCAACCTGATGATGAGAAACGACTCGCTTTAAGTTGTTGGGCTGCGTGTGTGTGAGGCTGCGTGTGTGGGGTGGTGTGTGTGTGTGTGTTGCGCCGGGTTGGGGTGGGGCGTGTGCATGATCTCATTGTTTTTATTTTAGTCGCGAAGTTTTGCGGTCTTTTATTATGAGGATGGAGTAAATAGAAACAATAAATCGCTGACTCAAAATCTCGTATCATGTCCAATTGGAATGTGGAAGACTTCGCACATATTTTTATTTATCTTCTCAATAAGAATTTGTAGCGCTATCATAAATCATTGCAAATTATTTATATCAGTGCGTCCATGCTTCAATTTATGTAAGTGCTCGCTAAAAAAGTCACAATTTTTAAAATGTTTTCGATTCAAGATTTGTATTTAATCAACTAATGTTAATTTTTATGATTTCTTCTTAAAAGTAGCACACAAATGGGCAAGGAACATGATTTACTGGAGGCGGCACGCTGTGGCGACATCAATGCCGTTGGCAAAATGCTAACCAGGCCACAAGGCCCATTGTCCAGGTGAGCGGGATCATAGAATTCCATATCAATAAATTAAATTTAAAATTGCCACTTTTAGTTTTCGCAGTGTGAATATTAATTGTCAGGATTCCAATGGATACACCTGTCTGCATCACGCCTGCCTCAACGGACACAGCCACATTGTGAGCCTGATCCTCGCACACAACGTCGACGTGGATGTGCCGGATATACGCGGATCGACGCCGCTCTTTTTGGCCTCGTGGGCCGGTCATGATGATATTGTGAAAATGCTACTCTTTAACATGAAGGCGAACCCCAATGCGCAGACCATCGATAATGAGACACCGTTGCATTCGAGCGCGCAGCATGGACATAATTGTGTCGTTGGCATACTTCTATCGTGTGGCGCTAATCCCACCATACGCAACAATAGCTTCCAGACAGCATTGGATTTGGCGGCACAATTTGGCCGGTTGCAGGTGGTGCAAACGCTGCTGCGTTTCGCTCCCGGTCTGATAACACAGTATCGCCGGTTTGTGGAGAATGAAAGCTCGTACGAGGTGCCGGTTTACGCCAATCTATATATGGCAAAGACCACAAAGCTGATCTTCACGCACACATGCCTTCACCTGGCCAGTCGCAATGGCCATAAGAAAGTCGTTGAAACTCTGCTGGCGGCTGGCGTTGACGTCAACATACTCACCCACGCAGGCAGCGCATTGCATGAGGCCTCGTTGTGTGGCAAGATATCTGTGGTTGTTGTACTACTCGAGGCGGGCATCGATGTACATGCCACAAATGGCAAAGGACTCACCGCACTCGATATACTTGCCGGATATCCGCCCAATGTCTCCGACAAAATTGTTGCCGTCATCAACGGTTCGTACTCTTTATAAAGTACCGTGATTAATACAGTGGTCACCTACTAGTAGTTAATAATATTCAAAGTATTAACTCTAAATAACCACAAAAAACACGATATTGTAAATATAAAATTTTATTTAAATTAATTGTGATAGTAAAATATAGAAATTTATTTTTAATGTAAATGAGTAATGATTTTAATATCTAACATTTGAATACTTTATACAGCTCAAATATTTAAAATTTTAATATATAACATTCTTAATGCATTTGTTTGATTTTTTTTTTTTAAATTTACTCATGATTAAAAGAATTTAAAAAGTTTAGATAGTAAAAATATATTTTCAAAAACAGAAACTGTTGATTCATGGCAATCAAATTAGTGTCTAAAAATTTCAATTAGCGAACGAATACTAATCAAATTATTATGATCAATTTGTGTTAGTGCTTTAAAAGAAGTGTGATTTATTTTCTATACCCAAAATTACAAAAACAATCAATTATTTCTCAACAAAAATGAGGAACTTATGAATTTAATATCTTACATTTCAATTTATAATATTGCAGATTGGATACTAAGAATATATTATAAGCACTGCTATCATCTCAAAATTCTTATTAGCGAGCGATTACTGTACGACGATTAATTTATTTATTACACTTAATTGTAGCCAACCATAAATTCGAACGCCCACATTAACTTTACGCTTTTTCAGAATTTACAAATTTGGCCGAGTCGCAGCTGTTGCTCTCAAACCAAACGCAGCTGGTTAACCAAAGCGGCAACAGCAACAACAGCAGCAGTTATAATCTGGTTTTGGATAACAATGCTCAATCGCTGCCCCGGCGACTCTTTGAAAAGAACGCACAGCGTCACATGACCAGCAAGCACAATGATCCAACCAAGCTGAGGAAGTAAGATAAGACTAACAATGTGATACGCCCACACCAACACATACACCAGACATGCTCCTTTTGCTGCTCTTATTTTTATTATTATTATTTGTTATTTGTTATTTGTCTCTTAATTGTGATCTTAATTAACCAACATGAATTAAAGAAACAACTAATTTGTCTATGTGCTTGTTCAGATCATGCTACCCATGCCGGAATGCATAGGCCAATGCCAAAGCTAAGCCACCACCACACACACACAACAATATCATCCAATATCACGCACCAATTGCACCACCCGCATTCATACACAACTTGCATCCAGCACCAAGCACCAAGCACCCAGCACTACTCCACACTCACATTCAGCACTCATCGATTGGAATTGGTTGGTCGGTTCGTGGGAAGCGCCTTCATAAAACGGGTTTGGCCATTATTTGATATCTTTCTCTCTCTCCACATAACCTAATCCAACTTGAACTAACTGCAACTTGAACTGCAACTGCAACTACGAATCTGTAGCAAGCAAGACCAAACCAATGGACTTTCGCACTCTTTAAGCTCACTGGATAATCACAGGCAGCTGCCAGCGAATTATTTGGACATGAAACCGGTCCGTCCACAAAAGTCCTTCAATGATGTGCACACTCTGGAGCCACGTGTGGATCAGCTGTGGATCAGCTACAAGCCCGTCTACAAGCCCTACCAGAGTGCCCTACTCAAGGATAGCAATAACTTCTCAAATGGTTCAATAGCTTCGCGCTCCTACGAGTACATTAATCTGCTCAAAACAACAGGCTCCAGCAGCGGGGAGCAGAGCACCACCAACAGTTGTAGTTGTAAGTAATTGTGATCCTCCCCATTGGTGAAAGGCATTTGATTATTTGCTTCTTCTCACAGCTGCCTCGGCGCCTCTTCAGCCAGTCGCTCAGTATGTGGAAATGATACTGCCAGATCCATCGTCACCGTCTCCAATTCCAGCTCCACGCCGGCGCATGAACGCTGACTATGCCAATCTGTTGCCCGAGAAAAACATTGATAACAACAATAACAACCACAACAATAGTAACAAAAACCTGCAAATATTGCAACACTCGCCGACGCCGGATTATCCTCCACCCACTGTCAACGAGGCAGAGGCGATTATCTTAAATTTCATGCAGCCGGTGTCGCCACGAACTCTTGAGGAGTCGACCAATTCATTCTCCTCCGATCAGGTGGAGGAATATGTGGGCGATATACCCTTTGCAGGTCTCTTCAAGGGATCAACACTTAACTTGGCCCAGGATACGGTGGATGGCGGACGTGGCGCATCTGTGGCACGAGAGAATTTGCGATCGCCCAGCATGGTGAGATCCGTGAATGCGTTAAACAATCAACGCAGAAGTCTGTCCAAGCAGCGCTTTTCCACAACTGGCGAGGATTTTAGTGCATCGCGTGTCTGGGCTGAGATCGATACGATATTCGAGAATATTGGAAATGAAGTGTCCACAGTGGAACACGAACTGGATGTGCACGAGGATGAGGAACAGCAGCTACAGCAGCAGGAGGAACAACAGGAGCAGGAGGAACCACAACGTGGCCCGGTCGTTGATCCGAGACAATCGCTGCACATACGCAATCCTGTCGAGCTGCTTTTGGGCAAAGCCGAGGAGAGTCTAGCTTCACATTGGTGCCATTCGCCAAATACGCTTATCTACGGCGAAATACGCTACTCAGTTTTTGTACTTAAAGCCGACATTAAATTGAGAATATATATTCTAATAATATATATATTTCAGTATCTGGGCTCGACTGTCATACGGCAACTGCAAGGCACAATTTCTACACGCAAATCTATACAGAAGCTAAAGATCGATGTGAACTGTAAGCCCATGTCGAGTGTAAGTGACATTAGTCTGCTCGAGAACTGCAACACATCCACAAAGTATTTGAAGGCGGCCAATCTGCAGACGCGTCTCAACGTAGACATTGCTGCCTCCTGCCTGGGCGTCAAGTTTATAGATCATGATACAAAGGTTGATAATCATAAAAATGTGCTTCAATCCTAGTTTTACTATTATTGACACCTATTTTAACTTTTCAGACTGCCATCTGTTCGCATGACATCGAGAACATCAATTGTGTTTGTCAGGATGCGGAGGATATGCGTTATTTCGCTTATTTAACCAAAGAGCAGGATCTTCATTACTGCCATGTCTTTATGGTTGACAATTTGGTTTGTTTTTCAATATGTTACGTTTAAAGCGAAGATGTAGGTAACTTTATTTGTTTCACATTGCAGGAGTTGGCCAACGAAATCATACTGACTCTGGGCCAAGCCTTTGAGGTGGCCTATCAATTAGCCCTGAGCAGGCAGAATACACCGCTTAACTTAACTGAGGAGTGCTAAGAAATCGTGTGCCACAAACTGCCTTATGAGGTCTTTTATAACATTAACGCCATTTTATTGTTCATTTCATGTATTATTATTTGACGTGCTAGTCGTTGATGCCATCATAAAACTGTCATTATTTTGTAAATGTGTCAGCAGCTAATAGTATTTTTCAACCAATATTTTAATAAAATTTATATGGTTAATTCAAAAAGAAAACGACCGATTAATTTATCTATCGATACCTGTGCAAGTACTTAACATTGTCGATAGCGAATGTAAAATTAAGTTGTCTTTTTTCATATCTATTGAATTTTAAATGTTTGTACGTTTTTACATATTCATATAAATATTTCACAAACGTTTAACTTTAAAAAATATACAAAAATCGGCTTCATTCACATTGAAAAGCTAGTAATCGATTGTATTCATATCGATAGGTATCTAACACTAACGTTGCTCTTAACAGGCATCGATACTTACAATTCATTAAGCGCGAACGACGCATGTTAACTAACATTCTGATTTCACATTCGCATTTTGAACGCAACGAAGAAAAGGAATAGAAAAGACGCCAGAAAAATAATTTGTGCAAAAGAATTTACGTTAAACATGGCATCGAATGCAGGCAAGTGCTCATTTAAAAATTGCTAATTAGAGAATCTAATTGATATTTATGCAACTTACAAACAGAAATGGAGATTGGAGAAGCAACAAAGACGCCTGTGACCAAAAAAATGCGCAACTCTGTGCGACTTAAGCAGAAACTGGAGGATAAAAGTGGACTTCCCCTCGATGAGGTTTCTGTTGCAGCACCAGCAACGCCAAAAACAGCCAAACGTATTCAAAGTGAGACGCCGCGTCGCAGTGCCCGGAAGAGTGTGCGTCCGCCCTTGGACTATGAGGACATCATCGAAAGGAATACGCTGAGCTCTGCCAGCAAGGAGAAAAAGCCCAGAAAATCCAAGATGCAGGAAGTGGTGGCAGAGGAGACGGTCAAGTGGTCGGCAGCCGAGGTGGGTCGTCATTCCGAGAAGCGACACCGCGGTCGCAAATCCACCAAGCGAGCTAAATTGCAAAACGAAATAAAGGAAGAAGCAGCAGGAGCAGAAGACAAGGAGCACTTGGAAGAGGTAGGAAAAGTAGAAAAGGAGCCGAAGTTAGGGGAGCAGCAGTTGGAAGTAGTAGAAGCAGCTGAAGTGGAGCAACCGCTGGAGGTGGCAGCTGAACTCAAGGAAACTGGTGTTGATGACACAACAAAAATGACAAAATTTAATGATGAAATTGATGACAATCATAAGTCTAATTTAAATTTATCTATGGATTTGGAAGTTGCTTCATTAAAGCTGGATGCTGTTGAAGCATCCAAAATTCCCATTATGGAGTTGGCAGGTAAGGTTAACACCGATTCAGCTAATATATATTAAATATATATGTATATAAATTTACATCAGCAGAGTCGGAGCACTCTAATCCTGCCTTGAAGGCAGCTAAATCAAATAGGAAGCGAAAATCTGTAAAGACCAAAACTTTCGTCGTAAAGGTCGCTAAATTAAATCTTAATCCAGAATCTGTGGAAGCCAAAAATCCAGTTGTAGAAGAAACTATATCAAAACTGGAGCTGGAAAATGTTTCTGTTTTAAATATGGAGCTGGAAAATATTCCTGTTTCAAATATGGAGCTGGAAGATGTTCCGGTTTCAAATGTGGAACTGGAAGATGTTCCGATTTCAAATGTGGAGCTGGATGCAGTTGAAGCATCCACAAATCCCATTCTAGAGGAGTCTGAATCACAACTGGCAGGTAAAATTAACAGTGAAATTTATTAAATGAGTAAATTTTTAAGACAATTATAATTTTGACAGCTGCGCTCGAAACTGAGCTGGAACCAGCTAAGTTGAATGTGTCTCTAGAACCAGTCGAACACGTTGCTGGGCACTCAAATTCCAACAAGGAGGCGATAAAATCAATTGAGGAGCTGGCCGTAGTTGAAAACGCTTCTAGTTTTGAAACTGAGCTGGAAGATTCTAAACCAGCTAAATTAAATGTGTCGCTAGAATCTGTTGAGGACGTTGCTGGGCACACAGATTCCAACAAGGAGGCGATAAAATCAAATGTGGAGCTGGCAGTAGTTGAAAACGCTGCTAGTTTCGAAACTGAGCTGGAAGATTCTAAACCAGCTAAATTAAATGTGTCGTCAGAATCAGTTGAGGACGTTTCTGGGCACACAGATTCCAACGAGGAGGCGATAAAATCAAATGAGGAGCTCGCAGTAGTTGAAAACGCTTCTGAATCCAACGAGAGTTTGGATAAATCAATTCTGGCCACAAAAACAAATCTAATTTTGGAGACAGCAAAACTGAGCACTGATGATATGGATGAACTTGGCCTGTGCCCGCTGGCGCCGGACGAGCAGCTCAAAGAGGACGTTATTGCGGATGAGGATGATGATGATCTCGAAATGCTGCCACTTGTAATGCCCCCTGATGATGAAGAAAACATATTAAACACCACTTTTAATGCGGATCAAATGGAGAATGTTGGCCACAATGCAGATCAAGTGGATGACGACAAAAGTGAAAGCAAACCCGAAAAATATCGTTTCCCTACACCCTTCAAGCAAAAAATCAATCCTACTTTTCAATTCAATGAATTGTCCACAATCAGTTGTCCATTGACAACGCTAAATGAGCAGTGTCATCCACGCAGGCGTTCCAAATCAGTTTCGGGGCTGAGAAGCGATAACAAGCAAAAGAGTGTCTCTTTCTTCAGTCCCATCGAGGTGGCTAGCGTCGAAGACATTGACAAACGCTGGGATCCACCTGTCACCACAAGCAGTGCGTACTTTAAACTAATCCCCTCCTAACTGATATATCTATATATATGTGTATATGTATTTCTATTATTCAGATGTTACACAGCGTCGCAAACGTTCAATATCCTTGGATGAGAAACCATCTTACATAAGCCGCATCCCCAGGCCGAGTAAGCTGTATTTGATATAACTAATTTGCAGCTTGATCTTTAATATGCTGTTTATCGTTGCAGAACCATATCCTCCACCTGCTGCTGCTCCGGCTAATGTCAGAGTTGCCACACCGTGTGGCAAGTCGAGGACACGCACAAAGCTACCCGATTTTGCGGCCATACATCAAAAGCACTTTGGCCAAATGGAGAATCTGGTCGATCACATCGAGCGCAAAGCGTTGCGTGCCAAACTGCTAACAAACTCAGCACTCAAACAACAACAGCAACAACATCGCCAACTGCAGCAACAAACGCTTCCGTCAGCAACCAAAAAGTTGCCCAAAAAAAATGAGGAAGTGACTCGGCCGCGAGCTCTAAAGAAGATTGATTTACCAAGCATTTATTTGTCACCGCTGACACCAGCTGAATTGGAGCGACAGAAACGGCTGCCAACGCCACGAAAAATTGTTGCACCAAATACTAAATCAAACACTGCAGCTGCAACTGCAACTGCAACTGTAACAACAAATGCAACAAAAACCACTGCAACAAAAACACCAGCTAAAAAAGCAACAACAAGTCGCGCAGTATTTAACTTTTCCACTTCTGCTCCAAATAATTTAAAATCTACTTCTACCACGTTAAGTAAACCTGCCGCGGAGCCGTTGCAAGATCGTAATAAACCTGAGGCACGTCGCCAGCGGCACATGGAGATGTTCAAGGGTGGGCGTGGCGCCCCAAAGGAGAAGCGCAGCGATATGATACGCGGCGTGCGCTCAAATCGACGCTTCGAGCTTCAAATGCAACATCGCCGTCAAATGGAAGGTTAATTGTAGGTTTAATTTTCTTTACTTTGAATTTTTAAGTTGTTTATTTTATTAATGTGAATATGATTTAATATTTACCAGTTTTCATTGCCATTTAGATTTTACAGTCGTTCTTTTAAAATGTATATTCTATTTGAACAGTAAACTTTATAAATTTGATAAATGTTTTGATTTCTCAGCTTAAATGATTAAAACTTAAAAGTTGTATCATTTAATAGAAAATAGTTGAGAAATTTGTTTAATACCTTTATCTTAATTTTCTATGTATTTTTATTGTTTTAAACTTGATAAACTTAATAAACAATATACCCAAAAACTTGTACATTTTTTTAAATATTCGGCCTGTCTGGAAAGTGAAGTTTTAAGATAGTTCAAAAACTAACGTGCACCTAACTCACCTCATATTAAACACAAGAAACTCACCATTCGAGCAGACAACTAATCGATAAGAAGCATAAGCAACCCAACGATACTAACCGAGTGCGAGTTTAAGCATGTTGCCAAGCTACGCACTATGTGCGACTGGGCACATTGTTGTGCAACATTTGTGGATTGTTATTGTGAAGATCGTTGTCGAGGCGTTCGGTCGGTTAAGCGGAATTGCGCTGCGTTTTTTCGATTTTACCGTTACCGTTAAATACACGCAAATTTGTCGAGAATTTACAGCAAAAAATTGTTTCTTGTGTTTTGTGTATGTTTACCTAATATGAAAAATGGATATCAATGTTAAAAATACAAGTGTCTAATAGTTGCATATAAGGTATAAATTGCAAAAAATTAATTATGTGTTATGTGCTGCAAATAAACAACAAACATTGGCATCAATTTTGCGTTCTTGCTTTTATTGTTCTTTTTGCTGCCCGGATATTAAAACCGTTGCTTATTTGTTTGCTTTAACTTTTCGTTGTTGTTGTTGTTCGATGCAAAATATTTTGACAAAACGAGTTTTGTGTTTGGGAATCAAACACACACACACATACATACATGCCTAAGCGTATTGATCGCTTCCAGTCGCATCCAATCGTATATAATCCCAACAAAAAAAGTGACAGACTGCATAGCAAGTGAGACAGCGCGAGAAAGAGAGAGACAGTGCGATCGCAACATGTGTGCCGGCAGCAGTAGCAACAACAACAGCAGCAACATTTTACATTGACATTTATGAGCGGCGCTAACGGCGCATTACATATGCTCTCCATGCGTGTGTGTGTGTGGACGCATCATTGACAGTTTGAATTCGTTTTAATTTATTCACATGTGTGTGTGCGTGTGTGCGTAAATTTGCTTTCGCCCTTTTTGGGCGTTTTGCGGGCGTTTTTGTGGGTCCAGGTAGTTTTGACAGGCAATTTGTTTACCGTTGTTATTCATTTATTATTTTTATTACGCGCATTTCCATTGTGGAAATTTGTGCGTATTTCCGCCGCGCATGCCCAACAGCTTATGGGAAATCGTACTGGAAATTAACAAAAACACACACATAAATTTGGACGTCGCTTTAACATGTGAATTTTTGATTGATTTTCGGTTTTAATCTCTGCTACAGACAGCAGCTGTTGCAAATATGTGAAAGAATTTCGATTAACCCATTTATTTGCCATGCTTCGTGACTTGAAATTTGGCTTAGTCATCTCCGCTTAAAAGTTTTTAGCAGTGTAAAAAAGAAAAGAAATGAATTTGCATATACAATATTATATTTAAGTATGAAAAGGTCACTGAATCATAAGCAATGTAAATATATTTTAAATAATATATACTTATAAAATAGACTGTGGAACGAAATTTAAATTAATTTCTAGATTTTCCCACAAAGTAGTTTATTTTACCATTAAGTGATTAGGGCATTGGATGTGGCAATTATTAATTTCGAGTTTTTTTTTGGTTGATTGTAGTTTTTAAATGGTTAAATACCATAGAAATTGATTGCTTCCAGCGTGAAAATAAATTCTTTCCGTTAACTCGATTGAATACAAATTTACAATCTCCAAAAATCTCTTTTAATCTTACTGAACATGCACTTTCCCTTTCTTATCTTTGCAGTGTTTAAAAAAAAACAAAACCAAAATTCGCGTAAAGTAAAAAAAATAAAGAAAAAAATACCAACAATTTGAAAGTCTCGCTAATTGGTGACATAATTTTATTATAACTGGCAAAGGCAGCAAAAAGCCGACACGTAATTAAAATTTGACGGCAATATTTTGCAAGTCTCGACTCGCGGTCAAGAATTGAACTAATTTAATGTGAAATAGGTTGCAATTTGTTAGTTTTGCTATCGTCGTTGTCGTCGTTGTGGCATATTAATTGAGGCACTCTTTTAAATAATTCAAAACAGCAGTTGTATGTGTTGTATTCGAGACGAGCAAAGCCACCGAATGTGAAAAAATGTTGTGCAACATCTGCCGACAAATCGGAATCCTTTCAATGCTCTTGGGGGCGGCATTGGGTGCCACGCCCTTTGCCAAGGAATACCGCAGTGCAGGCCTCTTCAAGGGCAACACTCTCATTGACATGGAACTCGATGCAGCCACAACTCTCGACATGGGCGCCGAGAAGCTATCAACAGGCAGCATTGGAGTTGCAACAGCAGCAGCCTCAGCAGGAATATCAAATTCCGATGCGGATAATATGCTCGGATTTAAAGCGGAATCGTCGGTTATTCTGCCGGGTGTTCAGCTAAATTCAGGTGAGTTTCAATATGCCTCAAAAGTTATTCCATTATTAAATATGTTGTTAATGCAGTCGATTGAAATATTAATATGAAATATTTATTATTTTACTCTTGACTCTTACTCTAACTTGATCGCAATAGAATCAAAGAATTCTTCATAAAATGGTTTGTCCAGGGTTGAAATTACTCCAGATTCAAAATTCTTGTATTAAGAATGTTCATTGTAATATTCATAGTGTAACTAAATAAACATGTTTTGAATATGATGTTTTATATATTCAACATCGCTTCTTTTCTTTATTCATCTTTCCCCTTCTTATAATTTGCCACAATCTGATGCTTTTTTATGTCTTTTTGTTGTCAACTATTTCTTAATGCTTATGTACATTTCTATCTTGAGCATATGTAAATATGGAAGTGCACAGGTACACACACACACACACACACACACTGGCACATACATGTGTATCTATTACACCTTGACGGCTTTTCAAACTCCTTCCAATCCATGAGTGCCGCTTATCAATTTCAGTTCGTTTTCGGGTTATTCCTCGTCGTCTGCTTTGAGAATTTGCCGCACTCGGAGCTGAACTTCAATTTAAACTCAAACTTCAACTCCATCTTCGTTTCCATCTTGGTGCCATTCAAAAATCCATCCGCTTCAGGTACTGGATATATATATATATATATATATATATGTGCTGGGGCGGCGCTTATCTAACCTTATCTTGCAACACTTTGGCCGCCTTGTGTCCGCTTGTCTTTTGGGTTGTTTATGACCTGCGCCTTGGCGTGGCGGCTGCTCGGTTTCATATTTCAAAAACTGCTCCCAACAAGTGCATTTGTTGTCTGCTCTTCTTTTTGGTTTTTGTGTCTTTCGTCTTTTGTTTCCAGCCTTCCTCCTTCCCATGGATATTGTGGCCTGCAGAGCGAGAAAAATCGCATCTTAATTGACTAAAAAGACCACAAACTGTGAATTTGCCATACATATTTTAGATCTTCATTTCAAATACGATTTTACCCAAAGTATTTAATTGCAATAAGCACTTCTTAGTTCATTTTATTTATTTGTCTTTTTTGCTTGCTTAAAATCTGTTGGAGCATTGTCTAAGTTTAAAGTCTAAATTATATATCTTTATCTAAAGTAAGACTCAAAAATAAACCATAATATTTTTGGATTTTAAATTTTTTATTTGTTTTTCTCGTTGTGTACCGTGTGTGTCTCTTAGGGTAACTCAATCTGTGCACCTCCACTTGAGCAATTGCTGCCCAGCTGGGGCATTCAGGATGTCAACCGCAGCTTAACGCTTTCCAGTCTCCACTCCGAGCACGCTCGGCACATCCGCTGGATATATATATATATATATATATATATTTTTATATATGTATATATATTCTGTATGCCTCATTATAACGAGATTATAGCATAATCACTGCCAGACGTGTGCTCTTGTCTCTGATTCTTTCTCCCTCTCTCTCTCTGTCTCTTACTATCTGTCTCTCTCTCTTTTTTGGTAGTCTGAAACTAAAGTGCGAACTTCCTGTGTCTGCCTTCGCGGATCGAGTGAAAGGGCCCGTCTTTTTGTACTCAATTTTGTTGTTTTTAGCTTTTACCTTTCCTCATTTGTCTTGTGGCCAGTTCTTTATTTATTTAAATGTCATTTAAGCGGCTTAGCTTGCATCTCTTTTTATGACAACCATTTTGTGAGCCACGTTTATGAGCGTGAAAATGAAAGTAATTTCGTCATCTCTCGCTCTCACTCTCAATCGCCCCCGCCTCCCTCCTGCCTTCTCTCCCTCTCTCAGACCATCTCACTATACTGGTATCTCTTACAAAAAGTACTCTGACTCTGCAGCTCTTTGTCTTTGTTTCTTTGGGGAGGCTTACAGACGTAAATTTGGGGCTTTCGGAAATGTGGCACAAGCAATTGATTACCAGATTACCTGATGACTAAGCAATATTTTCGGATAGATATTAAAAGATTTCGATAGTCTTAGATATCATTGCTATTATGGAGATCCTGTTTGAAAGTTTTAGCTCCGTTTTCTAAATCAAAGAACGCAATAGTAAAGGGCATTTTTTTAAACTTACATGTTTTCTTTTGGGGTGCAGAGATTGTTTTGCATACTTCCGAATAATGTGTATATTCCGGTTCCATCACGAACTAATCTTTCTCCAAAAAATCGTAATTATAACCGAAAAATAAGTTCTTGTTAGAAAAAAGCTTAAAATCGTGTTAGCTTAAAATCATTAAGAACTGTGGCGCACAAATTTACAATTAGCCATTAAATGTTATTTGGCCATAAAAAAAATAAATTATTGAAATGGTTCTAAAAGCATATTTAAAGCGCTTTCGACTGCAATATGTGTGTGTGTGTGTTCGAGTTAAAGTTAGCTAAAGTTCTGGCCAAAATGCAGACTCAAATTTTAGGCCGTCTACCTGAGCTCATAAATGCTCTCTTTGGTACTTCTTTTATATATATATGTGTTTTTTTTTTTTGGGTGGGGAGCAGAAACCATAAAAATGTCTGCAAGGCACGCAAACTTTGGCCCTGGCGGGGACCTGTTTTTGGTATTTGGCATTCATTGGTGGCTGTTGTTGTTGTTGTAGTAGTTGTTGTTGTCGGGGTACAGTACGCAGGAGTCTCGCCTCGCAGATCTTAGCAGGAGGCTGTTGTCGGCACAGCTCGCAGCTCTCAGCTCATAGCTCTGAGTCTCTGGTCTCTCGTTGGCACTTCAACTCTTCAGCGGCATTTAACTTATACACAGAAAGAAAAGAATATACACCAAGCAAAGCGTTTTAAAAATATTATTAGAATTTTATTCTCGACTTAAAATTTGATGGAAAAACATAAATTAAAAAAGGGACTGTTTATTTTTTGTCTGTGTATTTGCATTTAGATATGTTGAAAGATACTTGGAACTTGTAGCTTAGGATGTTTCGGACTCTGTGTGTGCCTGTGTGTGTATATGTGTATGTATGTGTATGTATGTGTGTGTATGTGTATGTATGTGTGTGTATGTGTGTGTGTGTGTGTGTATGTGTGTATGTGTATGTATGTGTCTGTATGTGTGTGTGTCTATAGCTAACAAAGCCAGCCGACAATCGTAAAAACTAAACGACGGGAGTATTTATGACGCTCAGTTTATACATTTATACGGCACTCGTTGTCTCCCAGTGTGTGATTGTTCTGCTGTGTGTGTGTGTGTGTAATGTGTGTGTGTGGATTAAGTGCCAAAGTCAGAGACGAGCGCTGTTTAAGTTAGATAAGAGCTAAGGTTTTGCAGCTCTTGCATCGGGCATGCAAATGCAAATCCAGATAAAAACAAGTTGGCAAAAGAGTGCACGACTAGAAGATAACCTGTAACAAGGCATTGGGTTAGTTCATACTTGGCTGGTATATTTCATAGTGTCTGCAAAGTAGACCAACTTTCTAGTACACTCCATATGGCTAATAAAGAATTTTGCAAGCCATCAGTTTTGACTTTAAGTTTACTTTTCATTTCACTTTATCCTTTATGATCGGATACTTATATATTATCCGATCTAAAAGATATTTTTAGTGTTAATCAATAATAAAGCAGAGCATATTTTAAATTACATGAAATTCTATATCTATATTTGTATTGATATTCGCAAAGCATTTATCGATCAATTAAAATAAAGTCTTTAGTATTTATAGATAGACGGACAGAAGGACATCGAATAATTGACTCGTTTGTTACTATTGAATAGGAATCTATATATACTTTATAAAGTCCTCTGACATACTTTTGAACAACTTCATGATACCCTCTTTTCAATTTGTAATGGGCATAATGAACCACAGCGCACAGCTGCAGCAAGCTGGTTAAATAAATCAAGTTGCCACGTCTGTTAGTTTGTCAGTTAGTCATTGCGTCGTCAATTCGTCTGCCTGTCAGTCAGTTAGTCGCTCAGTTAGACGTGTCAGACGGTTCAGGTAGCAAATTGAGAACAGCATTGAGCTGCCAGTGCAAAGTGCGAAATATCCCACAGTGCAACCTTAAATAAGCAGCTAACACTAAATCACACATACACATTTCGACACACACACACACACGCACACCTCCACACACACAAACACTGAAACAGATGCGTTCATCGTTAACGCTAACACGCTAATTTGACGAAAGCCCATTTCATGGCGTTTTTCCACATTTCATGCCTGCCGATTCGGCACGCCACATGACCACATGCAGCAGCAGCATCCATGCCACATCCAGTCTGCACCATGCCAACATCCAGCCTGCACCTTGCTGTATGCATTTGTGCAATAAACACTTGACGAAAATTTAACTTCTCAAAGGAGGAATCTTTTTCTCTTAACTTGAAAATCAAATTTAAAATTCTACTGTTTGTAAATACTGATGTTCTACAATTCAAAAGCTCAATTAACTTCAAATATATGCTTACATTTATATAGTATACAATTTATTCCGTTTGCAATTATTGCATTTTTTCTGCCAGTGTAGGTATTTCCGTATCCTACAGGTAGTTTTTAGGTTCAACTCATGCTGCTTCGTGATTTTACACCTTATGCGAAAAAGTCAAAGAAAATAACAAGAAAAAGAACAACGGTTTTCCGTTGCCTTAGCCCATTTTCCATAAAGACTCCTTTACATATTTGTTGTTATGTTCTTTTTATTTTCTGCCAAGTTGAATTCCAGTGCCGAAGATTTGCTTGGCTTGGCTTGGCTTGGCATTTGCTGTTGCCTTGTTTATTTTAGCAGCCGTTTGTTGAGGCTATTTATTTGTTTTCAATTTTACATTGCCTGGAAATTGTGCAAGACAAGCATTCTACAAATACATTTACATATATATAGATGTGTGTGTGTGTATATATACAAATATATATATAAATATAAATATATACATCGATTTGTATACATGTTTTCTGCATGTTCCTCAGCTGTTTGATGTTGAAAATAAAACGCATAGACTGCAAAAGTAACTTAATATTGATAATGATCTAATGAGTTTTGCTTTTTGAAATGTTGCTAATTTCTTGTGCTACATTTGAGCTGTGGAATAATTGTTTACATTTAAGAATAATATTATTAATTTGTTCGCTTGGTTAAAATTAACTTTCATAAATATTTTTAATAGCTGAAAATGTTTAAAATGTGTAATGATGTTGTGCAAAAGTATGTAGGAAACAGAAAGAAGTGTATACGACCCCATGAGCTATATGTTTTCCAGAATATAATATAAGTACATGAGTAAATGTATTTACACTCTGACTAATATTAAAAATCAATATTTGTTAAGCAATAATAGAGTAAAGCATTTTTACTTAATAGTTTTAATATTGATCCCTTCTGTTAAGACATTAATATTTGAACATTTATTTTTTTTTATCAATTGCGCACATCAATGTTATGTTAAAGCACTGTGCAATGGATCCATCGTCTTATTGAATTCAAATTAAACTTTCTATGGGTAAATTTTGTAGATTTTTATCAAGCGAACAACAACGGCGCATTGAGCATTGTCATTTTTGGTTAGCTTCGGTTGAGCACAAGCGACAAGCAACAAACTAACTACCTGCCACACGGACAATGGCAGACAGTGTCTGTATGGCAAGTGCAACAATTTGAGGCTACACCAACAACGAACCACCTACGTTGCAATGTGCCCCCGAGGCCCTCCATCCATATGCATAGCGAGATTAACGTGAACCCCGTAAACAGGTGTCTGCCTGATGTATTTACATTTTTGAATAGCCAACTAACGGCTGTTTCCTCGATTTACCATCTTGTTGCAACGCATGCCCCCCGCCCACCTGTGTCAGACTTTGCCTCTTGTCACCCACACAGCGAATACGTTAAAACAAACAAACTTTCAGCTAAGTAGAAAGAAAGTGGCAGAAGAAAAAAAGTGAATGTTAAACAACAAAATCCAGATAAAGATACAAGATATAACCACGCAATGTAGGCAACAAATAAAAAAAAAAAATCACGAAAGAATGAATTGTTGTTTGGATTATGTCTAAGTTTATATACCCTGAGAGAACGAAAATTTAAAAATATCGACTCCATTTTAATGGTCTGAATGTATGTATATAGACATGATATGACTTTGATGACTACAGCAAAACGGTCCACAAAAATCAAAGCTTCAGTATGCCATTTAAGCTGAGCAACGTCTTCATTAATGTGTTATAGCCATAATAACCACTGAAAGGGTAGATAGAAAAAAAATATCTACATTTTTATTGTAGCCATGTCAACAAAATTCCAAAGAACTAACGACTGCGTGGGCGAATGCCAAGAATACTCTATTTGAGAAAATGAGTATGTTTAAGATTGCTCAATATTTAATTTGATTATGCTGTGATTTTAAGCGCACAGCATAAATTGAAGAACGGGTAATAAATTCAAAAATGCTGCGCAGTTTTCAGATGCATTTTTGAAACTTGTTCGCTTGACAAGCGATGCGGGCGTTAAAAGATATAAGATACATGCAACAAGATGCAGATGCAGATGCAGATGTTGTTCGTAGATAAAGTTCATGTGCAGGCGGCGTCTGCATAATAAATTACAAGATAGAAAAAAAAAATTAAGAGCATTATTGTTAGCTCATTATATAGTTCTGACTCTGGCTGACAGACGGATGGACGGATTGACGAACTGACAAACTGACAAACTGACGCACTGACTGGCGTTCCACATGCAGCGTCTCTAATTGAAATAGAAATCAGAGTCGAGCTGCTGCAACAGCAGCCATAAACACACGCGCAGATGTTTAATTTCAAGATTTGAGTTATGTTCTTGCCATCTCACTCGCACTATCCGCTCCTCCACTCTCTTTCACTCGTGTGTGTGTGTATTTATTGGTGGTTTGGCTGACATTTGAACTTTAGGCGCGCAAACCGCAACATTCGGCTCTGGGTTCAGTTTCGGGCCACATTGCATAAATAAACTTTTTGTTTTATTTCTTTCTTACTTTTTTCCAATAAAGAACAACCACAAAAACAACAACAACTTAAAAAAAAAAACCAATAGCAGCGTCGTTTGTGTGTTTTATACACTGACCTAGAAATTTGGCTTTCTTTCTGATTTTTTGTTTTTGTTATTGTTATTTTTACATTTTTGGCATCTGTTTTGCTTTTATTAACATAAAAATATTCTGAAAATGAATCGATAATTTAAAAAGTAATAGAAAAGTGGCTCATCAAATTTAAATGCATTCAACTAACTAGAATTGCTTAATTTAAAAAAAAAGTTGAACATGAAATAATATTAAAACTAATCAAAACGTTTCTATGCATTGACTTCTTCCCGCTAATCTTTTAAATTTAGTAAAGATCGGTTAAGAAACACAGAAGAAATCGTTTATTAATTTTTATTTTTAATTTGTGTAATTATTTAAAAGTATTTTCTTATGAAGCATCCTTACTTGTCTCTTTTAGAGATATTATAATTTTTATCAATTATTCAACACAAATTCCAATTATTGCATTAAAACAAATTCTCAATTATAGAGATTTCCTCTTCCGCACTTGATTTTAAACAAACTTAATTCATATGAATTTACCTATTTCATTTGAGTTGCAGTTTGAGGCCTGCCCCCTACTTTGCCACTCCCCGTGCTGCTGTTTGTGGTTGTATGCCCCTTGGGGGCACTCCTCACAATTTTGCATGTCAGCACTTTGGGCGCCATCAGTTAGCGCCCATGCGGAAATCAAAGTCAAAGCCGCAATTACACGCCGCCAAAAAGAAACCGTTTGGCAGCAGTTGAGTTTTCAAAATGCTTATTTCTTTTGATATACGAAAATTGCTTCCGCGCTGCACAATTTGTCACGGCAACACCTTTGGGGCACCAAGTTTTACAGCTCTGCTTCCCTCATGGTGATATATGACAAAATGCGCAGCGGTGCGAAATATTAACCTGACTTTAAGGCCACCCCTCCTCCCTTCCTTTTAAATCGATTAAATGATCAAAAGGCTAATGCCGACAACGGCGATGATGACGACAATATAGCCAATAAACAGTCAATTATAGCACACGCACACATACACACCCACACTAACACACTCAGCGAGAAGTGCATAAAATTAAATGTTACTCTTGGGCTTGCGGCACTCCATCAAATCGTCAGTCATTCAATCATTCAGTAAATGCGTCAGCTTTGACCTAAGCAGCATTACAAATTACGCAAATTTTGCCAACAGCAGCAAAAAACAGCAGCAACAACAGCAGCAACAACAGCAGCAACAACAGCAGCAACAGCAACAACACAAGCAGCAGCAACTGCAACAAATTGGCATTTGTCCATATTATATTATTGTTGTTAATGTTTTTTTTTTCCTGCTGTTGTTGTTGTTGTTGCTAATGTTGTTGTTTGCATCTCACCTTGTTGTCTAATACTTGAATACTCAGTTCGCCACTGCTAATTTATGGCAATTTCATGAAAATTGGCAGTTTCGCTCTGGCCCCACAGCCGCCCAGGGGGTGTTCCCAGACATCCCAAGCATCTTCTCTGTTTGCTCATCTCGGCACACACTCCAAACGTTACCCAGCTAAAGTGCATGATGCAAGGGGTATGTGTAACTGGCACTACAATATTTATTTATCTAGTCTAAAAATAGCATAAGCAAATAAATAAAACAAATTAATGGACTCAAAATACATATTTTAATTTCTATTTTATTTATGTAAATTAGTCCAACATTTCCATTAAATAAATATATAATCTTATCTGGTCCTGTGGATCTTATACTGCTTAGTACAGATTTGACTAATTTTTCCAACTCTTCTTTCATTATTGATATAATATCAAAAGATATCAGCCTATATTATGTTATATATGTTTTTATGCATTTACCATGCTTATTTGTTGTTAACAAATAGATAAATTGCATAGTCTTATCTAACTTACAGGGAATTCTTTAGTCGTGTGATTCACAATTATTAATGCCACATAATGCGTCTGCTGCTTATCATCATTAGGCATCGCTGTTGGCAAGAAGAGCCGTTGGCGACGCATTAGTCTTTTGGCCAACTTGTTGGCCAGCTACCGGAATTACAACAGAAACTTTGGCAATCGTTTTATATATATATATATATATTTATTTATTTATATGAAAATATTGTAAACATGTGTGAACTAAGTAAGCCGCTTACAAGACAAAATAGCCAAAGCTTTTCATTGCGCCTGTCGCAATATTTTGATTGGGTTTATTTTTTTTTTAGTGCTCAGCATTATTATTTCCCAAAATATTTGGCTATAAATGTTGAGCAGGCTTTTACAAAAAAAAATTTCTTTTTCAATTAAATGACAGTCGTTTAAGATATTTCTCAATATTATTTTTGTGAGTTTTATATTTGGTTTTGTATCTTTTCGACTTATGCTGGCGCCTTAAATAAAAGTTTTCAACATTGTCGCGACGTTTTTTGACTGTCTTGGCGGGATTTACATTTACATGTTGATCTTTTTGGTGGTTGATGGGGGCTCCCAGTGGCGACAGCGGCATTAAAATTAGTTAGCCAAATCGTTTTTTTAGTTGCGGACAGAGTCATCAAATTGTCAAGTCATCAAGGCATCAAGTGCAGCTATAAAATGGTTTTTTTTTATAGCCAGCAAATTGGTGGAAAAGTGTCTGTGGTAATTGAAATCTGACGAGATTTATTGAAATGTCAAAGAATTCAGGTTTGCCATAAATAAGTATGCCTTTAAAAAATTGAGGCCTCGTTAAAGTTAATAGAACAAACTGAAGAATTATTTCATCATAGCGCTACTTGCCTTAAACACGCATAGAAATATGCTGTATGGAATTAATTTTGTGCTTAAAATAAGCGCAAAAATATCTAGATCTTATTTTACAAACTTAAGTGCTTGATTCCAGCTTTTTAAGTTATATATTTTAGAGTTGCCTTTGGAAAGTATCTAAATTAAGACTTAAGGAACTTTATATTTTTGAACTTAGTGGTTATAAAAAAGTTTCTTCAAACAAGAATAAATTTATATATTCTACTACACTATTTTATCTCAGTGCTTAAAATTATCCGTCTATTTTATAAAGTCTATTTTACGACATTAACTAAACGCATTAGCCAGATTATTTTCATGGTTCTAAACTACATTGATCGGCCCACACAATAAATATATAACAATATGCTAATCTTGCGCCCTCTTGTAAACTTGAGATTATCATCATAAATCGATTGGAAATTATCACCTTCGAGTGGCGGACGAGACTCAATTGATTTCCAATATGGACTTTACAATACGCATATATATAAAATAAATTTGATTTGCTTCAATGGTGGTAGGGGGTGTATTTTTTTTATAAGCTCTTTTGTTACATTTCGTTTATGGCTTTTGGGGTTCTCAATTTATGCACGTTTTTCCACAGCAGGTCTCCAAAAGATACCGTTATCTTTATATTTTCTAACGGCACACGCAGACACCCCAACTTTGCATACGGCGGACAGGTGAACGAACCGATTGAGAAAATAACACTCCGATGACTTTTTGAAATGACCATTTTTTGTTGTTGTTGTTGTTGTTTTTGACCACTTGTGTCTTGTGACAGCTGCCCCATAATCAAATGTGATTTATGAAATATTGTCTAATTTATGCACACATTTTTGGCTCTTGTCTCAGCGATCAGCTGTCAATTAGCTAATGCTGCAGACACAAATTATTTCTATATATATGTATTTATATATATTTGTGTGCCAAAGGGCTTGAAATGGAGATGGCAACTGGCAGCTGGACAGCTGGACAGGCAGACAGACTGGTAGACAAATGACCAGACATACAATCAGTTGAAGTCCACAATTAACGCACACTTTGAAATTCTTTTGCGCATATTCTGAAATCGAAATATCTGAAAAGCAAACAAAAAACTTTCACCAAAAGCACATTTTGATTTGACTTTTTTCACCCGAATGAATTTAAATGCGTGCCGTTTCTGCTGATCTTTGGATCTGCCCATTCCCCAATAGGCATATCTAAAAACCAAACAAAAGTGTTAAAATGAACATTTCATTTTCGACAAAATGTGTTCACATTCAACTTACAAGCTAATTAGCCACAGCAACACAAACACACACATATACACACACACACACGGAAATTGAGACATGCAGTGAAAAGTCGTCTAGAACACAAAAACATAAAAAAGAAAGCAAGGCGCGGCAGGCAACGAGGGTGTTTCGAAAAGTATTAAGAATATTAGTGCAGTGCTAATAAGTGAAATAATCAAAATTAAATTTATTATGTGAGTTACTTAAAAATTTTAGACTACAAATTAAACTTTAGTTTTTAATTCTTCGCACCCCACAATACATGAATTAGTAATTTAATAAATTAACATTTTTCGGTGTCATATTTTGACTCCTTTTGTTGCCACACACAGACTTGTCTCCCTTTCTGCTCCTCTGCATCTCATACAGTATATGTGCATAACCAATTTGCAGGCACTGTGCTCCATGCTTGGATGAACAAAGTCAGTTGTCTGGTTCTCTGATACGTCTTTGACAATTGAAGACCCCAAAAATGTTGGCCTTCTCCAACCATGCGCTGGACAGCGACAGAGGAAATGATGGATGGATTCCACTTCTTGCTCGTCAAAGCAACTTCTGCAGTAGTCACCATGAGGGACAGTCCGACGGACACTCTGGTTGGATGTGTAATGGCGCTGGGGTCACTACAGAGTTGTTTACGCTGTTAATCTTGTATTTGTTGCTCTGGGCGCTTTTTTTTTTATCAACACCCATGGCCAGATCGTAAACGAATCGTTGCAGGTGATTTCCATTTCCTGTTTGCTGCTTGCATCTCGAATTCTTCTTCCATGGCCATTTCATCTAAGAATTCCACGAGAATTCCAATTGTTCTACTAATAGTTCCCATGATAAATATAGCTTTGCTTTATACGAGTTTTAATTTTGGTTCCGTTTTTGATTGCCTACTTATTGAACCACCCTCTTTTTGTCTTCTTTCTCGTTAGAGTAATGGTCGCTATAGACACATGTCTTAGCTGTGAGTTTGTTGTGCCGCATGTTGCACAGTTATGTATGTGTGTGTGTGTATCTTTGTGTCTAAAGGTTGCATGTCTCTCGCTTTGCTTGTCGACAACCGCACGGTGTTCGTCAAAGTTCGACACGGCCGATCACCCCTTAAAGTTGTACACTAAAGATTTCCTATGAAATTCGTGTATAACATTTAATGTGCGTGTGTGTGTAGTTGTGTGTGTGTGTGTAGTTGTGTGTGTGTGTGTAGTTGTGTGTGTGTGTAGGAAAACGTACAACGTTCATTCGTGGCTATCCATGGGAACTTTCTCGACTCGAGATCTGCTTGCGCATTTACCGTTCGCTCTTAAGATTTGTCACAAGGTAAAGTGCGAATGAACAAGTTCCATTTACCAAGTCCGAAGCATAAATCTTTCACTTGGCATGATGATGATACCGGATGATCTATTTTTAGGCAAAATCGAACAAACAGCAATTTCTCTTTAGACTTTTTTCTTTGGGGTTAAGCACTGTCCGCCTTTTTTTTTTCGTTTCGGGTTTATTTGTGGGAATTGCAAAGTCTTTGTCAATTCTTTTGCTCTGCTCTGTACTTAGGCATAATTACAAAATTTGCCGACATTCCTGTGGTTGAAGTTTAACACACATACACACACACACACACATGTCTACACACAAAAAGCCAAAACGAAAACTCATTTCGCGCTTCGGGAAAGTAGTTTAAAGACATGGCTAACCGCATGGGCCATAACGATCATGTGCGCAGTTGATTGATCGTTCGTCAGCCAAAAAAAAAAAAGAGAAGCACATCTGATGTTTTACCAGCGACATTTTGTTATTACTTCTGTTTTTTGGAGTACACTTAAAGAAAAATAGTTAATTTGTATAAAATAAGACAATCAATCAATTGTCCTACCTGACCCATTGCGTATTTCGCTAATAGTATTTATTATTTATCATGCTTAAGTGAATCAATCAATTGGATCTGGGAAGTTTTGAACCGTGCCTAAACGCATTTTTTTACAACTATTATTTTGACATTAATTTTGGGCCAGATACGCGTTTCCATCATTAAATGTAGTATTAATTAAGAGCACAAACTGTTATTTTTTGTAAATCGGTTCAATTTTGACAAAGTTATGGGCTTTTGGAAGTTTTGTGCTTTTTTCTCTGAGTGTAAATTTTCCGTTTTGTGAGTTTATTTGGTTGAGTTTCGTTGATTTGACATTCATTTGCTTATGACTGTTGTGCTGGCCATGGCCAAAGTGACCGTTCAATATTTATCGCTATATCTCTTGTATCTGTATCTTTATGTGTATAATTTGATCTAAATATAGCGGCATGCCACACTGGGCCATCTCAAATGGTTGACGTTGACCATGTGCGTAGATTGTGGGCGTGCCAGAGCATTGGCTCTTGGCTTAACTATTCACAATTCACTTAGTGGCTGGCTGTCAGCTCTTTGGGGTCAGCAAATGTCTCACTTCGGCACAGGTGTTGTTCATCTTCAGGGCTTCCATAGATCTAAGACCAGACAATAAAATGTGAAAACATGTTTACAACATAAAAAACACATCAGGTTTTCATTAATTGAATTAGTTTGTGTAAAAGCAATGATTTCATTTATCGAGTGACACATACAAATATTGATGTTTAAATTGGAGATGCTTTCATAATGAATAATAATAAAAAAAAGACGATTTTAGTTGTTACCAATTTGTATTGTCAATTATATAAAGAAATTGAAATAGCGTCTAATGTGGCCAATAGTATGAGCCGTTAGCTGACACAAAATTTACCTGTTGCGCACTTCGAGATGAGTTTTGGCCAACAACTGAAGCTTAAGGGCTGTGTCGGCTGCCTTTGACAAGCTGCTTGCGGAGGCAGAGAGCAAGGGTAGCATAAATCACATTAACCACACTCATAGGCATATCAAATTTCGCTGGGTGTTGTTGCCAAGTCGGCCAAGTTAATTGATTGGTTGCCTGCGCTAGCTTGGCCCGGCCTCGAGCTCAAAGTCAAAGCCGCGCTGCTGCTGTTGTTGCTGTTTTTGTTGCTGCCTCTGCTGATGTTGCTGCTGCAGCCAAATGCCGCACGCCCGCAAGTGCTGACATTTGTTCAGTGTCACGACTTTAACAAAACAGCAGACAAAACTCGCAGATGAACAAAAACAAAATACAAAAAAAAAAAAAAAAAAAAAAAAAATTGCGAGAAACAAAAAGACACCAAACAGACAGAGGCAGACAGACAGAGAGACAGACAAATGGTTAGATAGACAGACAACAAGCGCTGCAGTTTGTTCTGTGTTAGAAGCGCTGAGTTCTTCAGTTTTTAGTCAGTCTGTCAGTCAGGCAGTTAGTCAGTTTGTCAGTTAGTTTCGCGCAGTTAGTCAGTGGCTGCCACTCACGACACCACCAACACATAATACACACAGCAAAAAAAATATGCTCTTCTTTTAAATAAATTGGCAAAAATCACAGAATTTTTAAGAATTATTTATGCCATAATAAAGATTGCTTGAGACAGATGGAATACGTTTTGGTACGTTTTTCTGATCTTAACGATCGGCTATATATTTTTTATATTGAAATGGATTCATGGTATTTGGAAAAACTGTCCTAAAATTTCCCAAATATTCTCTAATGTTTGATAGCATTTAATAATATGATATGAATGTGAAACCTACAAAACATTTTTATAAATGCTTAAGAAAAAGTTCTTAAATTCAAATCAATGTCAAAATTTGAAATTCTCGTTTTTTTATTAATATAAAATATAAGATTAGGAAAACAATTGTCGTTTGAAAGCAATATTGTTAATTTTAGGTAATATATTTTTTGCTGAGTGTAGACTCTGACCAAGTAGAGACCCAAGTCCGAGACCTTAACACAGAGTCCAAAGCCAAGCAGTTTTCTTTTGGGCCGCACAGTGACAGCGTCTAAGAAGAATCGGGACAGACGGGCAGAGGGACAGACAGTCAGATAGGGAGGCAGTCAGACAGTCGGGTGGACAGTATCCACCCAAAGCGTCATCATGGTGTCATTGATCTTTGGTGCAGCAACAGGCGAGCTGCATTGTTCTGAAGGAGTTGGCGGTGGCAACTGTGGCTGCTGCTGTTGCTGCTGCTGCTGTTGCTCCTCGGCTTTATCGGTTCAGCTGATCTCAGCAGTTGTGCGGCAGCAGCTTGCGGTACTTGCTGCCAGTTCAAGAGTCACAATTACGTTGTGTTTGTTGTTCCCTGTGCAACACAACATGTTGCAACTGCCACAGCAGCAGCAGCAGCAGCAGCAGCAGCAGCAGTTGCAGTGGGGTGACTGCAATTTTTACGAAATTAATTTAACATGAACTCGCAACTAATTTGGAAAGCGCGGACGCTCCGCATAAAAATTCATTAAAGAAATGTGCGCCGTAAACATTTTGCAGACTGGCAAAATGCTTTTTTTGTTGTTGTTCTTTTGATACTTTTTTTCGCTTGTATTTTTTTTTTCTGCATGTTTCTTTGTTTTTTTTTTGGACAATTTCTTTATGGCTTCATATGGCTTGCAGACAGCTGCAAGTTGGAGGCGCTTTAATAGCCCCAACTTGACTCTTTTTTTTCAGCTTGCTTCTGCTAAGGTCTGTGTTTTTTTGGCCAAAACAAGTTTTCGAAACTGGTTCTCACTGTTGTAGAATTTTTTTTCTTTCGTTTTTTTTTTGTGGCCAACAAGAATTTATTTCTAACTTAAGCAAATGCGACTTTATCGGCAAAAGTCATAAATAAATCGAAGTGCGCGACCTGAAGTTACCCTGTAAGCTTTTTACAGACTATAGGAGAATATAAACTAAACTAAAATATAATAAAAAAGTAAAAAGTTAAATAAAGTTGTATCCATATTTAAACGCACATTAAAATAACTGTAAAATTAAACGTTGTATTTTTCTGCAACAATTTGTAAAATTTACATTCAGTTTCTAATAACTTTTTATATCCTTAACTTTTTAATGTGACTTTTTTTAAAGCTTTAAAAAGTTTACTATATAATAAATAGATATTTAAATATTTCTTATTTGGTTATATTGTTCAATACATCTGCAATAAATATATAAACAACATAATAATTTATTGCAACCTTGTTTGGGATTTAAGTTACGTAAAGTAAAAAATATGTTTATATTTTTTTTATTTGTATGCTTGTGAAAACGGCAACCCGTAGAACTTTATAGTCTATTCAACATGATGGTCCAAGCCATGGGCAGCATTCATCCTGTGTCCAAGCGATATTTACGAAATGATAAAGCCAGCAGCTTGGACAAGGGCATAGGCCAAGTTCGGCTAGATTCTTGACGCGGTTTCATGCGAAAATCGTTTAGACTTGTTTTTGGGGTGCTCTGCGCTCGGCGGAAGTTTTGTGTGCTGCTTTACGTGATGGTTGCTTTTGACCAGGCCCACAAGTATTTGGTGTGACAAACGTTTGTGACTGACCATTTCCGCTGCTTGATTGAAACTTCTTCAACACACGCACACACATACATACATACATACTCATTACCACATATAAGCACAAAGCAACGGGAAAAACCACTTGGGGAAAATGAGGCGCGTGTGCGCTTCGCAATGAAAATGCATTTTCAACGCCTCAATCAACAAGTAAATTCAATTAATTTGGAATTGCTTGCGGATTGTCGAGCATTTAAAAAAACAACAACAACAAACATTTTGTAATCAAATCTGCAACACAAACAACAAACAGCAACAAAAATTCTTATTAAATAACCGCGGCGCTGCTTTTACTTATTTTAAGTAAACAAACAAATGCTAACAATTAAATGTGCATACGTCAGATGATTATTATTGTTGTTCCTATTGCTGCTGTTGTTGGCTGAACTCAGCAACATGCACGTAAAATTGCCCAAAAGCCATGGAACACTACAAACTTAGAGAAGGAGAGGATAGTTAAGAGGGAGGAGGTAGTTTGTTGCAGGTTGGTTCGGCCAGGTTAAAATTGGTGCATGAAAAACGCTTTTGGCAGTCGAATGAGTACAGTGCGCTAAATAAATATTCATACACACAGACACACACACACATGACCAATCATATGTGTGTACGTGTTATGTATGTTGCTCATATGAGTGTGAATACGAGTATGAGTGTGAATATGAGTATGAGTTTGAATAATATAATACGAAGTAATATTTAAATATCTATTTATTATATAGTAAACTTTTGAAATCTTAAAAAAAATCTTCTCACACTCATACACATAATCATACTCATACTTACACTCACACTCATATTCAGATTTTGGCATGAGCAAAAATAAAAGAGTAGAAAAAGTTAGCAATCTTTGCTTTAGAATAGAGCCCATAAGGCAAAAGATAATCAAACAAGTCAATGAAAGCAATGTAAAATGTTTCAAGATGTTATCCTTAATGGTAGGAAAACAATGTAAAAGAAAGTTAAGTGGAAAGCCCACATTAAATCAATAACAATTGTTTGTAAAAGTTTGCACACCCAAAAATAGTAAAAAATTTATTGAACGCAACTTAAATTATCAGTAATTAAGTTTTGCAGTAAATTTCGATTGTAAATTTATCGAATTGCTAAACTCAAATTAAAGATGAGAAAGTTAAAATTGTTGGAAAAATTTGTTGCTTTTAAACACAAGTAGTTAAACAAATATGTTAAAATGTAAATAGCCTTAAGCTATATTTTCTTTCTCTAGCAGTTGATTGTTCTGTAAGCAAATTTAAAAAATATGCAAAATCTTAAACAAATTATCATAATTAATTTCTGAGAGTTCGTTTGCTAATTTGTTGTTTGTCTTTTTTATTAGATGATGATTCTGTTTTGTTTCTGTATTTTTTTTTTTTTTTCGTTTTGATAAATTGTGATGCTTGTATTAATAGCGTCTGAATGAATGGCAACAGCTGCCAGTTAGTCAACGTATTAAGTTTAACTCAGTGAGTTGTTGCGGCAACAATTCAATTTGGTCAGCTCTGATGGCTGATGATTGCTGTTGCAACTGCAAATGCAACTGCAACTTGCAACTGGCGGTAATTGCGTCTGCTTGCTGGCTAATCGCGCGATCTTGACTTGTATCTCTTATAAATACCCCACAATTTATGTTTGCTTTAGAATCACCGTTAAATGCCTCGACTGCCTTCCCGCCTCTTACTTAATTAAAGGCCTCGACATCGCGCCGCTTGGCTGCCACATTCGATGGCAGCAATTTACACGCCCCAAAACTACAACTTGCTCAATAATACACTTAGCTAAAATCGTGTCGAGAATTTGCCAAACGCAGATCAATAAATTAAACCTTATAAATTGATTCCAAATTCTTTATGGTATTCGATTTCGATGTTCAATTTGGACAATTATAAACGCTTTCTTGAAGTGATTCTAATAATTAATGTTGAATTTGTTTTAGTTTCACTTTGCCCAGCTGATACTTTTAGCTAGCAAAAAATACTTTTTGTTTCAATGCTGTATCGATTTTCTCTCAGTGCACCTGCTGCTTGCCCAAGTGGAGAATTGAGAGCTCGCCACAAATTCAATTTGATAAACAAACGCATTCGCGCCATTTGACATTGAACGTTGAGCATATTCTGCTCATTTCCTCTCATAAATTTTGGCTAGTTTTGTAATATTTTCGCTGCGGCTTTAAAATATATTTACACACATTATTTATATTGCGCTGTGTGTGTGTTTGTATTTGTCCATTAATTAATGAGTGTGTTTGACGGCAAAGGAATTTAGAGCATTACGCAAAACTATAGAAACTTTGGAATACTTCTCTTGAATTGCAACAGTTGTTCTACAATTTGCCATGATATCACCCACTTTTCAAAGGGGCTTCTGCTAAGGCATTTTATGGCTATTATTAATGTTGTTGTTCTATGCAATTAGCTGAGTTATTGTTTAGTTAAGTTGAATGCAAAGTACTACTGAATATTTAAATAATGAAAATCATTGGCATGCAAAAATAAATGGCTTTGTAAACTGGTTTTGCAATGCGGACAATGATGACTAACAGCAAATTACTTTATATACTCTATATAGTGATTATTATATAATTATATGGCCTATCAGTGTTTTGTTGTGGCTATTGTGGGTAAAGTAAAATCATTCAAAGTTCCCGAATTGTGCCAGAGCAACGAACTTATAAAACTTTTGAAGAGCTCTTAAAGAAAAACTTAAAGTTTTTAATATGCCAAAAGCATAGAAATGTGCGCATTCAACAAGTGGAATATTTAACAACCCTTTGGTGTTGAGTGCCATTATAATTTATATTGTTACATTGTTATTCCAACAAAGTAAAAATTATCTTAAAGTCATTTGCATATGTCTAATGCTAAAGAGTTGTTGCATCATTGGGTTTACCAATCTATTGATGAGTCACATATTTGCTTAGTCTTATGATTATAATATTTTTTTATATGCTCGCTCGTCAAATAATATTTATACAAAAGAAAACATTTTTTTCTTATATTTTTAGTGGGATTTTTCCACAGTTTAATCTTTGCTCCCATACATTTTTAGATGAATAGCTAATAATATTTTTTTTTTTGTACTTTTTTATTAAACTAAAGAGCGATTTTCATAGCACTATAACTTTTATTTCCCACACATTATAAATAATAAACTGTCTTTGTTTTTCATGCCCAATTGGCTAAAGTGCGGCGCTTTTTGAAGTTGCTAGGCAAAATTGAGAAAACAGTTTCAATTGCAATTCGAAATTTTAGCTGCGGTGTGAAATAAAATGTGGCGATTGTTTCATTTTATTGATTATTTACGAGAGCAACTTTACACAATTATTGTGCGTCCAGGCAATGAGCAGCTATCAGCTAACTGAGTTCCGACAATGAAGCGTCTACTGAACCCTGGTTCAAGTTCACTCTAAAATGGAATGTAATTAAAATTATTATGTCACGCAATGTGCGCGCCTCAATTGACAAACACACACTCACAATCATTCATTCCCTTTACAAAATATGTAAGGCAATGGAGCATTGCGCAAGTTGTGCCTAAACATTAAATATTATTGGTTTGTTTCTTTATTTTTTTTTTCTATGTTAAATGAAAAATCGAAATTCATGTAATGCGTTTTTGATTGAGCATTTTGAGCACGTTTAATAATGATTTCAATACGAAATTCAAGCGCCGCATGAAACAACAAATTTTTATGAATGAATTGCGCTAAATTGGTGATTGCAATAACAACTGGCTATGAAATACCAGCAAACAACAATTGCAACACAAAACACTTTTTAAGATTTTCGCAATATTTGCAAAATGTAATTTTGACATCGTCAGCAAACAAAAACAACAAAATCATTCGCCATTTACCGCTTGACCCCAAAATGAAAAATTGTTCAATTGATTTTGATTATTTTCTCAACTTGTTGAACTCAATTAATTAACTGGAGATAACTTGTTGGTCGTGGGTGTCAGCGTTTTAAAATTGCCTCAATTATTTTTTTGTACTTATTTTTTTTTCGATTTCAAGTCAACAACGTTTAACTTTTAACATTTTCAATATTTTTAATATAATAACACTTGACTAATTTGTGTTTTTTTTTCTCTGTTCTTTGTCTTTACAGGTAAACAAAAGGTCATTTGCACCAACAATTTACATTTATTAGGAAGCTTAAAACATGCATTAAACGCAGTCTGAACATTTTATGAGGCGAGTACCAAAATTGTATTTAAATTAACTTGCCCCTTCCGGAGCCAAAACCAAAACCAAAGCCAAAGCAATAGCCAAAAACCAAAACCAAAACATGTGTCAGACATGTCAATTCGGTGGTTCAAACCAAGTGCCCATAAACCTCCATCGAGTTGGTAAAGAGAGTGAGCCATAAAACTAGACTTAGAGAGAGAGAGAGAGAGAGAGAGAGAGAGAGAGGGGGACAGTGGTTGCTTTTTTCGGCCGGAAAACAATAACTAAAAAACTGCTGCTGCACTAAAAGATGCCCTGTAAGCTTTTTATAAGTATTGCAATTAAAATTGATTACTAATTTTGTTTGTCTAACAAGAAAATATTAATTATTTTCTACGAATAATTGAGCATTGTAATCATTATATTCAGTGGGTTCACAGATGTCACCCTCGGCACATGTTTATAACATTTTAATAACTTTTTTTTTACTATAAATAATTTTTATGGCTGCCGAGTGTACAAATTGTAAGCAGTTACTGTTCACAAGCAGTTGGTGTGTGCTGACAGAGATCGGTGCAGGTTTCCTGGACCCCGTCAGCTTATCAACGGCCCACGAATCTTTTGCTTGTCTCTGCCGTCACCCAATTGCCGCCGGAAATTTCATAATTTTTGCTTGCTTTTCGTTGTTTGAAACGAAATAAATATGTTCCATTTGAGAAATGTAAATGTATTATTATGTCTATTTTCGAATATGTCATTGAGTGACACTTGATACATCGCCCACCTTGTAGTTGTTGCCACCCCAATACATAAAAAAAAAATAATAAGAAAATTTAAAACCAAAACCCCAACGCTGATAATTGTCTTGATTTCAGCGGTTTTCTCATTTAAAGCTAAGCAACGCAGCACAATAAATAAAGGTGAAAATCAGGCAATTTCCAAATTGAAATAAAAATTGTAATTGTTATTTTTAGTTGGTTTGGTCCGCCGCATCGCAATTTTTATTATTGCCACAATTCCCGGCCATTTCCGTTCTGTTCGGGTGAATAGAATTGAGAGACATGCGCACAGTGGTTTAAAGTGACAAAAAAAAACCAAAAAATCTAGAAATATGAAAAATCATAATAGATTCAAAAAAATCGATTTTTGGAAATAAAAATTTCCTTTTCAAAAAGACACAAAGGCACTGATTACCTGTTGTGTTTTAGGCGGATAAAAAAATTTCTTAGATCAATTGCTAGAATATATATACCCTTTGTATCAGTCACACACATCATAATAATATTATAATACCGTCCAAATAAATATATTGTACTAATAAATATATTTCAGAGTGCTGCATATTATTGAATATTTAAATACATTCCCATTACAGTATTTTGATTCAGATTCCGATTCAGTATTTGTCAAACTCTCAATTGGCTCCTTATGTTATTCAGCATTCTAAATAGTTAGGAAATAAGTCGTTAACTTTACAAAAATAAAATTATAATTACAAATTTTACATGCCTCAATTGGCGGACTATTTTTTTCTTTTTGCATGTTGGGCACGTTGAACAAAATCTGAAGCCATCGATAATGCGACACTCGCAGAAGACGTGTCCACAGGGCAACGAGATCTTGCCGCACATCATGTGTCTGCTGCGGTGATATAACCACACGTGTTGCAAGGCGTACATTGCTTTCTCCTCAGCACTCTTTAAAAATAATTCATATTCGAACCAGGATAGCTTGAAAACTGGAATAAATAATAGGAAATAAAATAGTTGGTTATTAAATTCTGAGTCTGAAGCTCTCCCAGAAGCCGTAATTGCTTGCAGGAATAATAGAATCTTCGTTGGGCTTAGAGTTGCCATGACCTGCGAGCTTAAAACATATTCACAATTCACTAGTCATATTTTTTGCTGGCTAGAATGTGCTATTAAGATCAGTTCACAAAATTGGCAGATGGGTTAGGTGAAATTTTAATTGAGTTAGTTGCCACAGGCCAATAAAAACAAAACTGTAGCTGATTTCAGTAATTAATGCTTTGCTGAGCAATCATACTGAAAATAATTTACTGCGCTAACATAATTCGTGGCATGTGCCACATTATTGGTGGCCACACTGTATTGTCATGCCACAAAAGTACGAACGAATATTCGCACTCAGACTCGTAATATTTTCCAGCTGTTCCGTTCACTTTTAAAGACTGTTGTTGTTGTTGTCGTTGTTGTAGTTGTTGTTTGCGCAGTGTTTACAAATTATGTGTGGACTCGTTCTTTAAATTTATTATGTAGCTTTTTTTTTGGTGTATTTTTTTTTTTTTTTTTTTTGGTATAATTAAAAGCAATGTCCAAAGTGCAATTGCAGTGGGTTTAATTTACATATGTTCAAACATTTGCAAGCCTGACAAGTGTGCTGTACTTTTCATTATTGTTGTGCGTTTTGTATGTGTATGTGTGTGTGTGTGTGTGTTGTTGTATTTTGTGTGGGTGTTTCAATTTCCAGTCTGGCACAGGCTTAAAACCAATATGGCGAGGGGAATGACAAAGAAACACGCCCAAAAAAAAAAAAAATAGAAAAGAAGAAACACAAAGCTGACCCAGTGCACCAAATAAGTGCTGATACCAATTACAAATTGGGACTGCAACATGTTACTAATGTCAACGTACCGCTAGCTCGCTGCCACATGTTGCACACACACCACATTGTGGCACTTTTTCACGTTAGATAATTCGCTACGCATTTGCAGCATCATTAATTAGTTCAGTTTCATTAGGCCTAGAAAGTTTTTTATAATGGACTTTTGTCTTTTTTTTTTCCTTTATTTTTTTTTTGTGAAAGTTGCGCCATTACCACTTAAACTGAATGCAACACATTTCAGTTTTTCGGGTTCGATTTGGTGTGCATTTGGCTCTGTTCATTTATCAAGCTGTGTGTGAAAACCACTTGTTTTATTAACAACATAACAAAATTTACATTACCTTGAGCTCAAACTGCCAAAAAAAAATCAGAAAACAAAAAAAATAAATCGGTTCGAAGTTGCATCTTGAAGAGTTTTCCATGCTCAAGTGCCCTGCAATTCATATAGATCTTTTTCTCGCTGTACACTTAGAAAAAACATGATACTTATATTGGAAAATCATCATAAAGAGAGCTTTGTATTTGGGGTTTACCTTTCTATAAGTCAGTGCTAGCATATTTAGATTAGAATGTTGATATATTTTTTAATCAAAATTGTACGGAATTAATATTTTTGGTTTTAAGAATATAATTTTGAAATCTTCTTACTGATAAAATAATTTAGATTGATGTAAAAGTCGTAATTATTTCCCCAAAAGCAAGAAAGAATTGAAAATTAATTTACTGTTCGATTTGTATCTAAGGTTGAATTTTCATATTTTTTTGAGTGTATGACAGTCGAGTGTGTCAAGTGTGTGAAAGTGTGTGTGTAACATTCCAAAATGCACTTCAAGCTGCAAGTTTTAGCTCAAGTGCCACTAGATGTCAGTTGTGGGCTACACATAAGCGTGTAACTGTGTGCGTGTGTGTGTGTATATGTGTGTGTGCTTGAGTGTGTGCTGCAACTGGTGGGGTCTGTCTGCCATATCTAAGATGTGGCTCTAAGGCCTACTTCTATTTTTTTTTTTGCCATTAGAAGCGCATGTCTGCAGACGCGTCGACAACAATCAATTGCCTTTAAATACATTTTATTGGCGGCATCAAATTGCTTTCTGTTCCCTGGAAATTCGCAATGCAACTTTCCAAAGTGTGCGCTTAGAATCAACACACATAAATGGTCATTGCCAGCTTGTCATTATCACCATCATTAAGTACATTATCAAGATCATTATTGTGTTCTTTGTCAGCCATAAATAAACTGACATCAGCAGCATCTTTGGCTCACAGATCTTCTTCTGCTGTTGCTGCTGTTGCAGTTTGCTGTTTGCAGTTTGCAGTTGCTTCTCTGGTCATTGGCCCGCATTCTGTGGCTCAACGATTTGGTACGACAAATCCATACATAAGCCTCGACTCGGTACTCTAAACTTGGCTTTACTTGACTTGACTCTACTCTACTCTAGTCTACTCGGCAAGTCTGCCGAAAAAGCAAAATTAATTGTTCAAAAACACACCTTTCAAGGAAGCTGCGTTTTGTTGCTTTTGCTTGGGACTGTTGCATGTGGCAAAGTTTGCTGCTTGGATTTTTGCTTCAGTTTTCTATTGCACGATTTTCTGCCATATTTCTTGCAGCACGATCAAGTTTGGGCCGCTTCCTGCATACCCCCTACATCCCTATCCCCCACACAAAACTCCCCCCCGCCATCTATGGCGACATTTGTCGCTTTGTCGTCGTTGTTGTTCTTGTTGTTGTTGTTGTTGTTGCTGTTGCTATTGCTGTCGTGCTCAACTGCATCGCTGTGCCTTGTGTGTTGAATGCTGTATGTTGTTTGTTTTGCGCTATATGGCAGATTATTATCAATTTTCCTTTAGCCATGACAACGAATATTTCTGTTTGACATGTGTGAAAATATTTGTTATTCGGCCTGACTGCCTGATGCGGGCTTAAAATTTTGCAAACTTGCAGTCCTGAAAGTATATGCATATATATATATATATATATATATATATATTATATATATATATATATATAGATGATGCTTGTTACCTAAGCCGAGCTTTTGTTGTGACAGTTACAAGAATGTGAAGCTGGCTAATTAAATAACAAGTAAAAATCGGCTAACTTTGGCACGTCAAAAATTACATAAATCAAATTATAAATAAATCATAAATCAAGATAGGCTTAAAGCTGACGCATTAGTTTGCAGAGAAGCAGACAAACAGACATAGCTAAATTTATAACATTCTACACTTAGAAAAAAATCGTGACATTTTAGACAATTGCCGTACTTTTAGTTTAAGGTATTTCTCTTGTATATATAAAAATTATTTTTAAAAATCAGATTTAATATTTGGCTTAAAAACTATTTTAAAATATATGTCGATACTTTTTCTGAGTGTATAGGCGTAACAAAATTACAAAATATGCATGCAGACCACGCCTAAAATTCTCCCGCTGTGATAAACACGCTTAATCAATTTTACAAGCTTAAATGCTGTTAATTTGTTTGCTGGGCATCTAACAACTCATCAGACTATTATATAAAAATATTATAAATAATAAAAAAAAAAAGAATTGCAATTTCACACGCAAAATAATTTGTATACAAGTTTTTGACTATTTTTGGTCATTTTGTTAATTGGTTTGTTGTTTGTTGAATCTGTTAAAGCAGTTTGTATGCAAACATATTTGCAGATCTTGTCTGTGCACAGCCTCAAATGTTTGATTTGCCATTTGCAATTTGCAACTTGGCACATCTCAGCTGCTGGCAGCAAGGCGTCACTTGCGTCACAGTTTCAGCTTGAGTTGCAGACAGTGTGTTTTGGTGTCAACGCAGATGCAGCTGCCGCACTGCAGAACTGCGGAACAACTCTTTGACAGTCGCCGTTCGAGTGCTGAGCATAATTATGCACATATTGCTACACTTGGAGAAAATGCTAAATTTTTTATTCTGTTTCGAATTTTTTGTTAAAATAAAACAAAATCAGCTTTAAACGAAAACTTGAGAATCTAAATAAGAAGAAAGTTTTTAACGTATTAAAAATGCAACAATTCTTACTAAAAACATGAATTGCTTTATTGTGATTCATAACTATCGATTTCTAAATCAGGAATGCTCATTCATTAAACGAACTATTATTTTTCCCAGTGTACATTGACTGCACTCAGCTCGAGTGCATTGTGGCAGACGCAGGGGCAGTCGCTGTGGAGTGTGTTGGGGGTACACTATGGAATTCGGTCAAGTACTTGCCACTCGCTTAATGCAACGCTGGCTGCCAACTTCGGCTTTAGTTTTTTTTTTTTTGGTACGCTTTTAGGCTTTGCTTCGGTTTTGTTTGATTTGATTTGTGGGTGACATGTGGAAGCTGTCGCCAAAGCGCATTATTGACACTTTATCAGTGTTGCACGTTCAGACATGGGTTCACAACACACAGTAACCCGCCACTCTGCCACCCTTTAAGCATGCATACAAGTTGTGGCACGCAACTTTCTACGCATTTGTTACAGTTTGTCGGCCCACGCTTATCATTTGGCCCCAACAAACACAAATGCATTTATTTAATTATTTCGCCTGTCAGCCAAAAAGGCGAACGTTAACCATTTTTTAATGAGTTGACGCGACCTCCAAAAAGAAAGTCCACACGACGAGCAGTTTTAAACCAAACCAATTGAAAGTTCGTGATAACACAACACGTCTGGGCCATGTCTTGACTTGGCTTGTCTTACCTTGTCTTGTCTTGGGCACCCGTCCAATGACTCGGCTCATCTGTGTGGCGGACGCGCTTTCAATGAAGCTGCCGCTTGTTACCGACGACGCCAGCTGCTGTTTATGTATATATATATACATTTGTATATATTACATATATATACATGCATTGTTGTATTTGTTGTTGTTGTTATTGTTGCTATTGTTGTCATTATTTGACTTACTGTTGTTGCTGTTGCTACTGGCTACCGTTTGTTGTGTGTACTTAGCCATTTGACATGGTCTCCCTCTCTCTCTCTCTCTCTCTCTCTCTCTCTCACAAGCAGCTACTTGCAATTTACCTTGACGCAAAACTATCATTTAACATAAGGTATTTTCAGCAGAGCAGACTGGCAATAATGCCTTGGGTGAAAGTGCGCCTCTTAAACATACCCTGTAATCATTGTAAATACTTAAACTCATTTTTATTGGAGCAGCAAAAGTTTTTCTTTTTAATAGAAAAGCTTTGATGATTGAATTGAGTAAATCATTATATTTAATGATAGAAAACCCAACTTTTTTATTGCAATTAATTTTGTAAATGTAGACGAAATATTGTTTATCTGATAGAAATTTAATTTTTATTTACATCTGTTGTTCAATGCAATATAGATTTTTTAAAATAAATTTTTAGTTTGCTGTAATTATATAATTTCTGCCAACATAATGTAGGATATTTTATTTTGAAATCTTGCATATAAAATCAAATGAAAAAAGCTACACATAAATGTCACATTCAAAAGTCTGATTTCTCTATATATATTTATGCTTTTTAAAGCTAGTTATGCTTGGCTTGTTACATACTTTTTTCCAATCCCATTATACCCTATTGCAAATCTAACTGTAAAAGTATAAGTTCATAATTAATATGGTCATATTTTAGTGCAAAACCTTAAACGCTCTTTAAGCATTTGGTTTAAAAGTTCACTTTCTTTTCATTTCTATTTTCTACTTTAATGAGCCAAAACCAAAAGCGTTTTCATCGTCGTCATTGTTTTTTTGTTGTTGTTGTTGACTGAAATGAAATGAATTTGGCTAATTGGGCGGGCGGTCGGTCGGTCGGTCGGTCGGTCGGGCGGTTGACCCGCTGTTCCCCGATTGAGTCTCATTATCATTATCAGCATGCACTTTCGCCGCCTGTCAACTGGCATTAGGCATCGTTGAAGGCCAAGCCAGCCATATCGCTGCGGACATTAAACGCCTCTGAATAAATTCAAATTAATTGATAAACCAACAAAAAAAAAAAACAAGAAAACCGGCCAGTAAAATGAAAATTATCGCCACGTTTTGCTGCAATCTACGCAGTTTGGCATTTAGCCAAACAATTTGCTCTGGCCAAACCAATGCAACTGTTTTGGAGCACAAAGCGCAGAGTTTGGAGTGGGATCGAGGCGGGGTGGATTGGGGTTTTAACGGGTTGCGCATGCGTCGCTTGCCCGCTGCTTGCCACATTGCGCAAGTGCAGCCAACCCACTGCTTGCCGCACAGACGGATAGACAAACAGACAGCCGGACCGGTTCGGTCTCCGGTTCGGAGCGCGTGTGCAACTCCGCGCAGATTTTGTCGCATTTTTATACCCTATACACATTTAAAGAGCCTCAAAGGGTATTATCATTCCGACAGATTAAAACGGTTTGACTTTATAGAGTTTATATAAAGATTCTCAACGGAAAGTTCGAAAATTAAAGTAAATTTTTTTTATATACAAGTTGTATAAATTGCGACTGTTTACAGGGTATCAGCTAGTCAAGCAAGTCTCAACTACAGCCCGTTATTTGTTTTCATGCAACCCAAGCTTAACCCAGCTTAGCTTACACATTTCCCCGCAACAACCATCAATGACTTCATTTGATGTAAACCGCCAAAGCATTTGAACTTTTGGCTTTTTTCTGGCTATGTTGAGGTCCCCAGCTGCCCGCCTTGCACCCACACACGCCTCGCTGGGGTCTCTGTGTATGTATTTTAAATGGGATACGACATTTCGTCATGCTAATCAGTATTAAGTCAAGTCGAAAATGCGGATTATAAACTGTTGGCTCTTGCGAAATAAAAAAAAAAATACATGCACAACGATGTGAAACTGTTTAAGATGCCAAATGTAATGTTTAATGTAAAACAGCAGGGAAACTAAAAATTTGTGTTATAGATCAAAATATCTCCAACTTATTATAGCTATTTGCCAGAGAATTAGCTGAGCCAGTTTGAGTTTAAAATTGTTATAATTTAGGAAATACTATAAAAATTGATGGAAATGATGGAAATGACAAAAAGAAATCTTTTGATTAATAAATATGTGAAACTAAAAAAATATGACCCTAAGTGACATATTTTTATAAGTAGAACGAAAAGTGTTATGGAACACAAAAGGCAGTTAAATATTTTAACAATAGATGAGCAATAAGTGACAATTGTGGAAAATCAAATGACCTTGACAGACAATGAAAATTCTTGGCAACTCACACTTGACCTTGAATTACAAATGTGATGCAATAAATTTCACAAGTATTAATATTACAAAAACAAAAAACAAAAAAATACGAATTTCTAGTTGCTCGACATTTGGAAATGATTTTTACAAATATTCGCGTTAATCGCTTTAAATTAACTTAATTGCTAATACTTTGGATTTGAATGTAAGCATTTCAGATGGATTACAATTTTAGCTGTAGTTTCAATTATGGCAAGGCCAAGTTAATGGGTTTTTGTTTTGTTTCTCTTTGCTCGACTGCTGTGCGAGATTGTAAAAATGATTTGCGCCTTAGCAGCAGCATAAATAATTAAATTTGTTGCTCCCTTATGTGGTAATTAAATAAATGAAGTAAACATTACAAACATTAATTTGCCGTAGCTGCACTTAACGTTGTCCAACTGCCAAGTTTGAGTTTGAGTTTGAGTTCTCTGCTGTCATTTGTGATTGGTGTTTGATTATAGGCAAATATATCTGATAGCTGTTGCTGATTGAAAATTGCTGTAATTGCAATCAAGTCAATGCCAAAGTCGTTGTCTTTATCGCTTTTTACCTTCTTTAGCTGCGTTTATGCAAAAACTAATTTATTTTATGCACTCGCAAAAAATATATAGAAACTTGCTTACAGACAAATATAGCAAAAGATTTCTAAAATTCTAGTTTCATGATCGATTTTTGTGAAACATATATTCTTAAATATTAAACAGAATTTTTTTTTTTAAATTATGTGAGTTTAGTAACTGTAGAAGATATGTGTATAAATAAAGTAAAATTAAATTTTTGTCTAATACTAAAAAAAAAAAAAATCAACTATTAAATTGGCAACAGAAAACTTAGAACCAACTTAAAATTTGTATTAGAAATTGTACGCTTTTCGTACCACAACTGGAACAGGCTTTTGGCTTTTTATCCTGTTTAGCTGTCTTTTTTCGTTGAGTGTATCGAAGCAATAGCTTGCCTTTATTATGCATACGTGTGCGGGGCCTATCAACAAATTATGCAAATGACTGTGGGACGAGAACGTCACGCGTTTGCCAAGTCAATTGTCAATTGGCAATTGTGACATTTTGCTTAAACCATTTCCCTGGTGCAATTTTTAATTTATTTACTTTGGCACAGCAACCCACCAAAGGCGCCGTTGGGCGGCGGCGTGTGTGGGCCACTCTTTGGTATGGCAAGGAACTGCGTGTACATGAAACAATTAAACTCAACATGCATTAATGTCAACTTATTCGCGCTGTGTCCGCCAATTAGAGGCGAGCATGTAACGCACAATGGTGGCAAGTGGCAAACGGGGCAGGCATGCGCATTGAGCAGTAAATAACCAAGGCACTAACTACAACAACAGCAACAACAGCAATAACAACAATAGCAACAACAATCAACAAGCAACAGCTGACAGCTGCAGTTGTAAATTTGATTTTTATGGCTAGCAAGCATGTTGCCAATTGGCAACAGTCGGTTTCAGACCAAAGCCAACCAACCAGTCAGCCAAACAAGTTGGCTCAATGAGTTTTCTGATATCTGCTGTCACCACTAAATGCAATTGCAATTGCAACTGCAACTGCAGCGGCTCGGCATCTTTTTTTTTATTTTTTTTATATTTTGCATCTTTGAGGTGTTAATTTGGCCGTAACTGAACACTTGCTGTTGTTCATGTCATCTACATTTTTCAAATGAAGACTTCATTATGAATGCAATTTTAATAATAAGAAAAAGTGTTAAAAATATTAACATATTCCTTGGGGAAAAACATCCTTTTTTTTTGCCTTTGGAGCAACTTTGCATAAGACACTTCAATTTAAACGTTTTACAAGTGATTAATTATTTCAATTATAGAGAATTTTACTCGAATGCAGATACCCATTAAATAGGTGTAAAAAGGAAGTTAAGTAAATGTAAATAAGACAGAGCTTTTCGGAGTTTAATATATATATATATATAAATACTTGATCAGCATCAAAAGCCTAGTTGATATATCCATGCTCGCCTGTCTATAACAATAAAAGTCTTCAATTTTTCAATATTAGTTCCGATGACAAAAAAGTACAAAATTACTAAGGTAATTGACATGTTATTGAAAAACTAAGAAAATTGTATTAAGACCAAATAGGAAACACCGATTTTTTAACTTACATTTTTTTTATATTAATCAAACTAAAATACGCAAGTCTTCTAAGTATTTAAAACTGAGTTTCTGCTACTCGAAATGCCTTATTTGTTCTATGATTGGATAAATAATATTTTATTTGCCTTATTCATTTCATACGAGAAGAAAAGCAAACATATTTCTGAATGTAATTCAATATACATGACTAAGTAAAATTCCAATTCTAATCAAACGTGATTAAAAAAAACATTTCTTCTTTAATGGTTTTCAGCTGCAACATGCAGCTTGTGTTTTGTGACGAACTTTGAATTGGATAAAAATTCATTTTGCCAGCTGCATTTTAATTACTTTTGCGTCTCGAAAGCGAACAACAAATAAACTCTAAATGTTTCGCAAATTAATCGTGTTGTTTCTTTTTTTGTTTGTTTGCTTTTGTTGTTGTTGTTGTTTGTTGCTGTTGTTGTTGTTGTTGTGTCTGGTCTGCAGCAGCAAGAAAATCGTGACAATAATGCCAAATCGAACGGATGTTTGAAAATCGACAAATTTAAAATGAATTTGGCCGTCGCAGAATTAAGCAATTTATCATAAAGGAAAACAAAAGAAAAGAGAAAAAAAAAAGATATGGCAACTGTCTGCCCAAAAATAATTTATAATAAATTGTCGCTTGACGTGTTTGCAAGTTGATCTTGACTCGCCGAACTTATTGGCAATTAAAGAAGGCGCCCCTTAAACCAAAATTCTCTGCTAGTTGAAGCTTTTGGATGAAGCCACCCACCCACACCCTACTCCTCCTCTGTTGCAATACTTAGCAATTCAATGGAGGTCACGAACTGAGCACACCAACCCAATGCCTCGATGGGTGTGCTTAAAAGTTGTTGCAAACAATTTGCTCATGTTTTGTTGATTTGTTCTTTTCATCTCAAGTTGCACAAAAGCTGAGATCACCAAAACACATTGAATAACGTTATGAAATAGTCAAGAAGCTAGTTTAAACTTTTTCAAATTAAGCTTTTGTTGTCGGGTTTCTATTATCTGTTTAGATTAGCTAAATTTTGATACTTGCTTCATAATATATATTTCTCGATAAATATTTTATAGTCTAAAAAAATTGTTTTGAAGAAGAGTTTGACATCGAAACAGATATGAATTGCTTTTAAAGCACTTCGATTAACTTTTAACAGTTACTAAAATTCTCTATATCGTTTATTATAGAGAAATTTTGCGAAGCAATAAAGTTAGAAATATATATTGATGATATATTGGATAATCAGAGCAGATAAGCTAAATACAGATAGTAGTTTGCTCAATATGTAAATTTATTTCTGTATCTGTTTCTTAATGAAATTTATATTTTGGTTTCTTAGTTTATTTCATGCATATTTTTATTAAACTTTGTACTATCTTTAGAATAGTTGAGTTTCCTCTGAAGAATCAGTCTAATGATATGCATTAAACTTGCAGAGTTTTTTCGTCTTTTTCCCTTTTCTTCCCTTTACCCTCACTTTGCTAATTTAATTTTCATAATTTTTGGGCATATTTTTTAACTTCCTTCTGCTGCACTTATCGACATCATTGTTGTTGCCTCATGTCGCATGTCGCTTAAGTGCTTATTAAAGGTCTTCGCTCTTACCTCTGCTCCTTTGTATGCCCCTCAGCTGCCCCTTGTCCCTTGTCCCATTGCTTGTGTTCTGTGCCAGTTATGGTTGCCGCCCATTCGAATTGAATTGCTTTCTGTGCTTATTTAGTTGCATGTGCCTCGGTTGCATGTTGTTGTTGTTGTTGTGGTTATTGTTGTTGGTTGTACTTATTGAAGTGCAGTTTGCTTAGGGCGTACTAAAGCACCGTTATTTTAATAAACGCCGCCTGGGCATGCAACAGCGCAGCGCAGCGCAGCGCAGCGCAGCTCAGCTCAGCTCAAACTCAACTTTAACTTGATTCCTGCCCTTTTCTTAACTAACTTATTTTTTTTTTTTTTGCTTTTGTTGGGTAAAAGTTTTGCGATGCTTTGCTTTTACGGAGCGACGACTTTCTTCCCAAAAATTGAAACGCAGCTGGCGGCGTCAAGGCAGCAAAACACGTTGCGAGTTCAAAGCGTTTTAGTGGTAAATTATGGAGCAGGCCGACGCTAATAGCAATAACAATTTGGCAACACGCCCACGCCACTGCCACGCCACTCTGCCACTGTCCCTGCCCCTGCAACCGTCTCTGCCTTTGCCTTTGCCTCTTCTGCCTAGTTCATAAAATAAACTAAACATTTTGTTTTGAAATCCGCCCGAATTTGTTTATTTACACATCGAGTGCTAAGAACTTTAGCGCGTATAGTCATTTAAATGTCAATGTTTAATTGACAATGTGAACAAACCGCCATACACAGAGAGAAATTACAGCGAGATTATTGCATAGCCATTTGAATCTTTAGTTAAGCATTTCGACACATTTTTCGTTTAGTTAATTATTCGTAAATTTATTTTTTAAATACAAAATTATTTCAATTAACTATACAACTTAGATCAAGACTGTTTAACTTTAAACATTTGTTAATTAGTTAAATAATAATATTACTTAAATAATATCGACTCTTTTTTCCCTCTAATTTGAAGCTAATTTACTTTTTTTAATTTTTCCATCTTATTCCACTGAATATTAATCTTCAAACTGTGAGCTCTTATCGTAATTCTTAAATTGATCGCTTAAAGCTTAAGCCTAATGTAAGTAGGACTTTTTCTCACTGTGTATATAGACAGTGGATAGGCATTGTGTCTGGCGAGCCGCCGTGACGAGTTCAGCTCTCCAGATTTGTCGACATTTGTCCGTCTCCGATTGTCGATAGCCAATTTTGAAATTCAATGCTTGCGCTCTGACATGGAACGACCTTGAGATGTGAAACCAGTTCAATTATTCCAATACGTATATATATATATATATTCATAGACTTACTCATGCAAAATCACACACAAATCGCTGTTATAAAGTTGTCAATATTATGCGTGACATAAAACTAACACTTGTTTTTTTGTACCGTTCCAAAATGTTAATCAAATTGTCAGGTAACAGTTGCTATTTATAAAGTTGTTACTGTTTTTTGAGTGAAAGTAATTTATACAAATCTGGATTTGGGACACGCCTAGATATATACAAAAATTCACATGTTTATGTCAGCTAATTCACATGTTTTGGGTGAGTGATCTCTGCGAGAAGCGATGTGTCATCATAGAAAGCTGTTTGATTTTGCCCAATTTGGTTTGTTGTTGTTGTTTTTGTTGTTGTTGTGTGTTGTGTTTGGATCATCATCCAAACTTATTGCAATCATCAAATGCTATTTACCGCTAAGCACTTATTTAGTTAATCATTTAGCGCAGGGCTTCTAACAAAGAAATTCATTGAGGGTGTGTGTAAGTGTGTGTGTGTGTGTGTGTTTGTGTGTGGGCCGTGGGAGTGGCTTAGAATAAGGTGCAGTCTTCACTCGTGATTGTATCGAGTATTGATATTATGCAAAGGGTTTGAGATATGCAAATGCAAAAATAACGTAATAAAATTAATATAAGAATGCGGGTTAATATTCTTATGATCGAATTAAACATATCCTATAAAAAAGTTTGCTTAAATCTATATGTGTTGGCTTAGCTAACAAATATATTGACTTACTTTATGACAAAATAAAACAATAATAATCAGAAGCAATTTTTAAAAATATTTTAAAAGTGATTTAAAATTGATTTTTAAAAATATGAATTAAATGTAATTCAAAGCTTTATTTTAAAAGTTGTTTTTACGCCTGAATAAATTCTGTTCTAAGAATAATTTCTACTATTATATTTAAATCAATATATGAAAACTTTCTATATTTGTCAAAGTTCAATGATAATTAGACATATTATTCTCTTGTAATCAGTTCGAGAGAAATTGCTTTTAACTATTACACAAGATTTGAGTTGGTCAATTATTCACTTCTTCAGTCATTATTAATATGCCATGGATGTAGTTATGTTCAACACTTAATTGTGAACATGCTGTCGTGTTATTTAATCAATTGTTAAATTGAATATCTCTATTGAGTTACGGATACCCGGCTCGGTGCACAATCAAAGCGGCAAGAGAACATTTGTTATGCATTTATTCCAGTCAAGTGCACTGCAATCGACAAATTGTTTTCTCTTTTTTTTTTTTTTTTTTTGTACGTTGATCATGGCAATGGAGGCATTTTACGGCCAGCCAGCCGGCTCTCCCATCGAGATATCATTATTTATATCACTGAAAATCGGCATGATCGGGGTAATTTCAATGCATTTTTGCATTGGGGCAGATGCGGCAAATGGAGCAGTTGCCGCATTGACAAGACGCATAAAACCAATCTTCCATTTAATAACCAATTATCGTTGATCAACTGCACGCCCAGTAACCAGCCCACTGGGACACCACCAGGTGGAAGGAGAGACCAACATATTCGTACTCCACAATATCAATTACGAGTCGCAAGTTGCAAGTTGCAAGTTGCAAGCTGCGACTGATTATCCCAGCCAGCCGGCCAGCCAGCCAGTTGGGGGGAATAAGCCATGGCCAAGGCAAATGCTGGCACAACTCGAGACAAACCGAGTCGGCAAAATATCCAATTGGCAATCGGAGCAACAATCGGATTTTGTCTGCAGCGGCTGCCTTTGCTGCTGCTTCTTCTTCTTCCACATTTCAGCTCGGGGGTTGTGTCTGATTAGCGCTTAAACAAGTTAATGCCATTGATGATGATTCCAATTTCGATTCAGATGCTGTACGAAAAAGCACCTGAACAGAAACTGAAACAGAAACAGCAACAGAAACCGAAACCCAAACCAAAAAGACGCTTAATGCATTACAATGTGGTCGAGATCAAGTCAAGTTGCGTACGTGGTGCCGGCTCTTATTCAGAGACTTACTGCCAAGGCTCCGATTCAAATCAACAAATAAGTAAGAATATTTGCAATTTGTATTATAGGCGACTGCTTAAATACTCTCATCAGAGCACTCAACTAAAGGCGATTTTCTAAATTCAAATCTTAAAGTTGTAAGCACAATTTATTATTTAACGTTTTTAAATTGGGTTATATAAAAAGTTATAGTAAGCTTCTCTTTAATCGTTTAATTTTATTTTGATGACCGAAGAGTAAAGTAAAGAGTAAAAAAAATTAATGAGGTATTTTTCTTAATTTTTAAAAACTTGGCTTGTAAAAATTAATTTTATCGAAAGAAGCAGTAGAGCTGAACAAGGGCATTACTTATTGCTCAAAAATATAAAAATTCTTATTTAAAACAACTAATCTTAAAGCTAAATAAAAAAAAAATTAGAATTTAATTCTATTTCCTGTGTCACAAAAATATGATGAGAACATATACAAAGTATTACTCGAATTTAGTTCCTAGTTTGAACATCATTGTTAATTACTTACCGATACCAAGTCGGATATGGCACAAAACCAATGAACCCGTTTTTTACCTACGGCTTGCAGTGTATAACAACAGCGGCCACTTCGGCTCCAAGAAGATAAATGGGCCAGCTGCTGATCCGATGACAACAGCTTTAGACGAGTGCTGCTTGGGAGTCGAGTCGCATTGCGTTGTTGTCGCTCCTCGTTTCAGTTGTCAAAAAGAGGCTTTTGATGTTTGGCGACAACACTTTGGATATGCTCGTAACACTCCACACATATACTCATATACCCCACCATGTTCCATGTTGAACTTTCCCGTTGGTCAGCGAGACTAGGCTTCCTAGAATATGTAGCATCGTCTGTCTCCCTATCTCCCTGTCCCGGTCTCTGTCGCTGTCGCTATTTACCCAACACTTCTTATGTTAATGTTTTGTCGAAGTCAAACAATTTTTGTTGGCTTTACCTTGAATTTGAGTGCCAACAAAAAACCACAATTAGCCAGTGACAGAAAAAGCCCATTTAATGTGAAAATTTGAAAGATAGGCTTGGGTTAGGCAGCATAATACTGGACAGCAAGATTTGGGTCTCTATTTTAATTTACGATTTATGAAATCTAATTCAGTCTATTTTTAAACTATATTCATTTTTGGAGTTACTTTTAAAATGTATATAAATTGATCAATAGTATCCACTACAAGCAAGTGTTATCCCTTATTATTTCATACGATTCTGTAAATAAAGAATTTAATATTTATTACCAGAATTTTTATATTTTATTTCCATCAAATTCTCGACCGAAGTTAATTTTTTTTTTTTAAGCAAATGTTTTATATAATTTTATTTATTTTATTGCAAATTTCGCCTTTCTCAGACCTCCTTTTGGAGTGAGTCAAAAATTAAATTTTCATCTCTCTCTAAACTATTATTTATTTAATTTAATTTTTTTGTTACCTAGTGTAATTGTGTGTGTCCAGTGATAATTCTGTACAGATGATGACTTAATTTACGACTATTAATTGAATGAAAATTGTCTGTGGGAGCACTGTGACTTTAGTCTATGCAAATGAACAACAATTATGAATGCTGATTGTGAACTAGCAGCGCTAATTGAAAGACCAGACCAAACCCAACCCAACCCAACCCAAACCAATCTAAGCCAATTGCAGTCCACGGCAAACATATAACTAACCCAATTTGTGTCTTCTATTTGCAGGCTGCCCGGTGACGACGAGTTCGCATTGTTTGCGCTGCAACAAGGCTGGTTGCATCAAGTGTCCATTGTACCTGGTGACGGATACCAGGCAATGCGTGGACGAGTGTCCCACTGGCTATCTGGATCAATGGTCGGCGCACACAGAGTTCATGGGTCGTGTTTGTGTGCCCACGGGTTACTCGGGTCCATTGATGGCGGCCCTGGCTGGTCTTCTTGGTGGATTCCTCGTGTGTCTCTCACTGCTCGCCGTCGCTGTGCTGCTGGTGCGGCGCAAGCGTCGTCGCAAGTCCGTCAAACAGAAGCTGATCAATGAGAACACCATGGATCGTGCGGATTTTATGCGTCAACTGAACGAAATGCGTCCCAACGCCGAGTATTTTCTGGCCATGCTGAACGACACTCGCCGGCAAATCCGTAAACTATATTTATCGGGCGAGGTGGCGGCCGCCAACTCCTATCGTCCCATTGTGCGGGATTTGGCCAAGTTGCTCATCCTGCTGAATCGGCCGATAGAATTAATACCGACGCCGCCGCACGATTGGGCGCGTCTCTATGCGTGGTCAGAGCAGGCTCTGGAGCGCTACAAGCCGCAGGTGGGCCAACTCATAGACTTCTTCCAGGCCTCCCAAAATGGTCATGAGGTGCTCTATGCGGCACCGACCAAGAAGCAGCCCGGACACAGCATCTACAGGCATCAGCAGCAGCAGCAACAGAAGCATCCGGGCGCACCCACAAAGGGTAATCAACTGGGCGGAGATCTGTTGCCCGGGGATCGCAATAGCAACGCATCGGCGCAACAGAAGCTGCATCTGTTTGGCTCGCTGATCAGTCTGCACGAATTTGAGGAGCCGCGTGCCTCGGATCCATTTGGCAGCAGCTTCAACACACTGAAGAGCGGCAATCTCATATCGGATCTCAATGCCAGCTCGCTCTGGCTGGAGGATGAGTTCTACAAGCTGGGCTTTCGACCGCAGGACGAGATCACCACAGAGCTCTAGCTTACCACAGTATTAATCTTAGCACAAAACACAAAAGCTGGCAATGCTACACGCCATCAAAGTGCAGCATTTGTCCAGCTTGATTCTGGAGTTGATCACATTCCATCATTCCAGTCACCATGCCATCAACAACAAAAAAAAAAACAAAACAAATCAAAACAACAAAAAGAAAACTGAAACGCACATTTAGATACAAGTCGCTAAGTGTTAACGTTTAGTTTATCTGTAGCTTAACGTATCTTTAGTTAGTTAGTTTAGCCTCTAAAGAGCGAACTAGTCACGTAAAAAGAAAAACAGAAAAAACACACAAAACAATGCAAAACAATGCAAACAAAAAATGCAAGCAAAATGAAATTCGCGTGAAAAATGATTTGGATTTTATGGATTTTACAAAAATCGGCAAACACAAATAAAAAATATCATGTAACGAACAACAATATTCGATAATACATATTAGCTATACTTATATAATATATATGCTTAGTATATTTATAGTTAATGTAACTACTACATCTACATCTATGATATTTATAGACAGAGATTATTATAATGCTTAATGAATACAACATTGTTCTTATAATGATGATGCTGATAATGATGAACAATAAAATCATGTGCCGAAAACTATTTAAATGCCTCCTCCACTTATTGCTAACAATTAAAATTTTTAGCCAGCGTTATGGCTCCTCATATTTCCATAATATGAATGGCTCCTCCTTAATAGCAATATGCTCCTCCTGCTTTGCGTTGTCCTGTCATGTCTCCTCATTGCTGGTGGCATCCTTGTGCGCAGACTGCAGATGATCGGCCCACCTCCGCTCGTTGACCAAACGGGACAGCTCGCTGGCATCGTAGCCAATCAACAGCTTCAGATCACAGTCGAATTTGTAGGCGAATCGCTTGCCCGACACCTTCGATATCATGTCGCCATCATAATAATATCGCAGGGCACGCGACAATTTTTCATAGTTCATCGCCGGCTTGTTTTTCTTCTCGCCCCACAATCGTGCCACACGATCCGGATCACTTAGCTTGAACTCGCCATCAGTGCCCACCCATTCGATGATGTTCGTGTGCTCGCTGTCCGTGAGTATCTCCAACAGAAACTGCCACAGCTGCACCTGACCGTTGTTGCCGGAGCCAATACTGTTGTGGTGACTCGGACTTTGCGGCGTCGACGAACCATCTGAAGCTGCAACAAAAAGAGAGAAAAGTTATTTACTGTTATTGTAAACTCTTTCAATTTTACACTGATTGAGCTTAATTCTAGAGAACCTTTAATTACTGAATAAATAATTTTAAATATTACAATGTGTCTTTTGGCTAATTCAAATATTTGTTTTCATTCCCATTCGAAACTGATGGAAATTGCAAACAGCAAAGAAAGCAGTGCAATTATTACAAATTGAGCAACAGAGCAAGCAGTGCAATGCAAATATGATATTTTGCAATTGCGGATGCAGCTTTCAAGTTTAAGCGAAAATTGAAATTATCTATTTGGTTGCTGCCAAGTGGATCATTTACTTACAGTCTGTGCTTTTGACGCTTTGATAGGATTTGCGCATGATGCGCTGCTCCAGACTGGCAGCAGCAGCAGCAGCAGCTGTGGCTGCAGCTGTTTGAGCAGTGCCTGTTCCTGACTTGAATTGTTTGGGTTTGCGCAGCTCCTCGGCTTGTTTGTGGACGACCGAGACGAAGTTGCACTCCTTAAGCAGCTGTAGATGCGTCCAGAACACATTGCCCGGATCCTTGGGCAGCTTGCGGCTAAACTGCTCGTGGGTCAAAGCGCACAACGCCTGCCCACTGATGTGCCACATGTCCATGTCGATGTCGCGCAGTCCGAACTCTTTAATGGCCCAATCCAGCCAGTGGGCGACATGTGCCGGCGTCCAATCGTTGACTGCCTCGGGTATCTTGAGACGCACTTGCTCCCGCTTGAATTTGCTATCGAGCACCCAATTGAGCACAGGTTTGCCCACCTCAACATCTGCATCCATCTCCCCATCTGCATCTGCATCCTTGTCCTCATCGGTGATATCAATTTCGAAGGATCCATCTTTCGTTTTGCGTTTCATGTTCAAGGGGTTTGGCTTGGTGGGACTGCCGCTGGAGGAGGAGCAGCTCTTGCTGCTGCTATTTGTGTCCTGGGCACAGCTGGTGTCCTCCAAAGCGAGTGTGGCTAGCGCAGCCTCCGTTGGCTTGAGCACATCGGCAATGTTAATCTTTTTGCGTATCGTCTGAATCTGCACATTGATTTGAACTAATCCCTCGCCTTTGACGCACTGATCAACGAGATTCTTGTGCGGCTCCAGCTGCAAATCAATGCTGTTAATTTTGAGTCGCTTAAATACAATTTGAATTTTACCTCCTGCGCATCCTGCAGGCAGAATGAGTAATAGTTCAGCTCGACGCCAATCTTTTGTTCCACAATCCTTCTGTAAAAACAAAAATAAGGAAGGAATTTAAAGAATTATTCTATTTTCGATATGTGGACTTACTTGAGTGTGCTCAGCGGTTCCCTGATGTCCATGTGTACAATGATAATGTCATCGGGTTCATTTTCAACATCGCAGCTGCCATCCTCGTAGATATTCTGCTCCTCGAAAATCTCACTTGCGATGACTTCCTCTGCAAATGTTAAGTTTTAATAGGTGGATAAATGATGGATGGATTTACAGTAGCTATTAAAAGTATGATGTCTTTCAATGGGGAGCTTAAAGAAGAAACACAAACAGCAGCTGCCACTTGTTGATTTATATATTTTCCAACTGTTGCTGCTCGAGTATTTTTTGCGTACCCTTTTTGTGTGGGTTGATTGCAAATTGAAAAAAATTGTTAGCTATTCACCGTTGGAGAAATTAATCACAGTAGCTGTTTAAAGTATGTTCTATTTAAATGTGGAGCACAAGGAAGAAGCAGATGCCATAATTTAACTGGTGCACAATTCAGTTTTAATATATCCAATATATAAACACTGTTGACAGGGTATCTATCAGTCGTATACGAGCTAATTTCTAGAACACTTGTTGATTTGGCATTTACCAACTGTTGCTGCACGAATACTTTATGCACACACTGTTTGTGTGTGTTGATTGAAAGTTGCAAGGTGCACTGTGATGGCACGTTGCCTTATGGCTGCTGCAGTTGCTACGCCTGTGCTTGTTGCATTTTGGTTTGCTGCACTTACCCAAGCCAGCGCCGGTGCTGAGACGTCGTATTAACTCCTCCGACAGATCGTTGTTGCTGTCCATTTTTAATTGTTTATGTTTTTGTGGAGCTTGCCACAAATTTGTCTCCGTTTTACATATAAAATAGTGGCAGTGTGACCAGATATGTTTATTGCGCTGGGCACACTTTTAGTATATTGTATCAGTGGTGCTGCCAACTTTGCGTGCTGTAGCAGGCAGCCATTGAGTGCTAATATTGTTTGTCGGTTTAATTTGAATTTAAATGAACCATTTTTAATGCTAACATATTTTAGTGAATATGATTTTCAATTAAACTAGAATAAACTAGCCAGAAATTAAGTTTACTTAAGAGTATTTGACAGATTTTATAAATTTAAGGCAATAGTTGCCATTTCTTGTATTTGTATGTGTTGTCATTTAATTCTGTCTTCAATTAGCAGCAAATTTTATGCAAATGTTAAATTTTTATGCGAAAAATATTTTAATTAACCACACAAAAAATGCGACAATAAAAAATTTAAATGAAAATTTCGTTTGATCAACTTAAATTGTTTCTGAACGTTCGCAACTAATCATAAAATTTACGATCTTTGCTGACAGGCCATCATTTTGAAGTGTTTTTTTTAGAGAAAGAACCATTCACTGAGTAATGAGAAACTCTTGGAACGATCACTTCTATATTTAAAGAGTGGTGCACAATCGAAATCTAACATTTGTATATAATTAATTACGCATTGAGAAAGTGAACAAACATCAAGTGCAATTATTTAATAAGTCAAAAAAGGAAACCTTATAAATTAATTTTTTTATATTAATTATATACAAATATAGTCGTATTGAAAATTTATTGGCAATTCTTTTAAATGAGAAAAATATATATAAAAAAAAAAAGTGTTCAAAATAAAAAATAGTTTTGAGGTACAAGAAATAGGTAAGAAATACTACATTTAAATTCAATGTTTTATGTTGTAGGATTTACTTCAACAATGTTTTTCTACTTGTTTTTATTATTCATACAATTTTAACATTGTGCAACTGAGTTAAGATTAAGATTCACATTACACTTTTAATTCGCAGATACAAATTAAAATGTAACTAAATTAATTCAATAACACTCTCAACTCTAGTTAAGCCTGTTAGAATTATTTGACACGACTTACCTGAATTTTTTTTCTCTGCGTACAGCAGACAACAAACCAACTCATCCAAGTATTTTATCAGTCAACTTAAACAATTTGTCATTGCTTCAAGTGCAAAACGAACTTGTTAAACACAAACGATTTTTCATGTTTTCGCCAGTCACGCCCCAAAGTCCCTTATCCCCCTATAAAGTTGGAAGCGCGTTTCGCACTGAATATACAGAATATAGAATATAGTTAAGTATATTACCTCATTGTTGACACAATTGCTATTGCGAATTTCACTTCGTAGACGTTATCAAGATTTTAACATGAAATACTTTTGTATGAGACATTAATTAAGAGTGGAGAAAGAGGAGATGCGGAGAGGTAAGACTCATTTGTATCAACAAAATTGCACAACAAATCAAATAGATGAGTGTGCTTTATGCCAATATGGGATAACAAATGGCCGGTCTAAAATAGGAAGTGCACATAAAATGGAACTTAAATAGAAAATTTGGTCTTTTCACAAAAATTTATATATGTTTGTTCGCTGGCTTTGAAACAAAAGAAACTTTTGCGTAAGTATGCTGTAAATCTTTTCCTAAATTCGAATCCGGACATGATTCAAAATATATCGAAGTATTTCAAAGTGGAAATCAAGTCAGTTAATAACATATTTACATTTTTTTTATCTTAAATCTTTTATGAATGGCTAAAATGTTTGCTTGTGCAAAAGGATCAGAATAAAGATTTCCTCACTTCATAAAGTATATATATTTTTGATCGGAATCAACAGAATAGTCATTATACACTTGTCTCACAGATCGGATCTCACAGACTAAAAGAGATAAATATTTCAATATATTGGAATATTGCTTCTCGTATATTCCAAGAGTAAATGATCTAATATAAACCTTTTCCTATTAGTTGACTAATAAATTTATGACCGCAACCGCAAAGCTCACTTCTGAAATAATTTTTAATTTTTTTGTAACTCTTTTCAGCATTTCATTAGTCACTTTTCTTACTTTATATATGTAAATCAGCAAAGTTTATATTTGCATATGCTCAAGAATAAACATTCTCATCCTCAATGGCCTTCAAATCTAATCAGATCGCTATCTATATATGCAGATATAACTAGAACAAAGTGTCTAGGTCATGTCTCAGTCAGCTGCACTTCTTGCAACGAGCCAACGAGCCCAACAATATTGATATCAATTATGTGCCTGAGAATAGGTATAACAAGTCGCCAGGGAATACAAACTGACATAAACACAAAACCATAAAATTATGCGCAGTCATTGTGGCGCCTCCAAAAAAAAGACACACATACACAAAACTAGAACAACAACAAGAATAAATACAAATACAATATGACTTATGAGAGTCAGGAATCGGCTGGCTGCCAACCGAACGTGGCAAAAACAACCCCTTGGAGGCGCCACAGGATTATTTGGACGCCACGGCGACAGAACAGCGCATTCAACTCGACAGCTCGACAAACTTCACGCATTACGTCACTAAAATACAGTAGAACCTGGCTCTAAGTACAACTATCAGAAATCACAAAATCAAAAATATTAAATATTATATAATAAGTCTATGCATTAACTGTAATTTTTTTTGAGTAAATCAGATTCTTATTTAAATGAAGATAATAACGAATATTTCGCCAACTTAGAAGCGTTTCATTTAGCGAGCACAGACTGTAAGAGAATAGTTGTATGTGGAAATTAAATCAATAGGACAACTCCCACATGGATATAGCTGGCTAACAAGCAGAATGTCCCGAAATTGGAGTAACTGTAAAATGCTGAAACACTCGCGGTATTTGCATTTTATGGGGCATGCGGCATTGACGCCTTTGCCTGGTATTTAGGTCGCTGGAGGAAGGACACACCAATTGCAAGGACATTTCAAAGACGAAGGTGGAGCTGCGTTTTTGCAGCGCATAACTCAACTGAATTTTTGCTCATTTCCGTTTTTTTTTTTTAGTTTTGTTTTCATTTCTATTTCATAATTTGTACTAATTAATTGGTTCGCTTCATCCTTTCGCCAATGGGCGCGTTTTCTGGGTCGCTACATAAATAATCTAGTTTTTTATGCTTGTTTTTTTTTTGGATGAACTACACCTGCAGCCTTGGCTTGAACTCGTTTCTGTCTGTGTTTCCTTTTTGTATATTTTATTAGCCACTTTACTGTCGATAGAGGAAACTTTTAATTTGGTCAAGAGAAACAACAAAAAAGTTGAGTATATTTCCTTAATTGAAAATTGTGTTTTATAAAATATAAAAATTTCTAAAATGAATCACAAATTTGGTGCTGACAAAAATTGTTTTTTTTTTACTTTTAATTCCTAAATTTCCGAATAAATAAAATCAAAAATTAATTTGTCACTCGTTGCGCCTGAGTCATGGCTTGAATGCCATCATATTTAACAAAAAACTGAGCTGAAGTCATGATTAGATTTAAAGTCAACACATGAATTGTTAAATTTATTTGCATACAGTGAAAAAAGAGAATTGCATTTTTAGCCAATAAAGCAATATCGCTATAATATTGGTTGCTTGTGATTTATCGATTATAATCACATTACGGAAACCGATTAAATTCAAGATATATTAATTAAAATTAAAATTATAATCTGTTCATGCTAATCAGGTATATATATATAATTGATATCAAATCGAAGTTGATTTTATCTGCTTTTTGTGTACACTGTTACAACTTAATGCATATATATGTAAATAAAAATATAACACTTCGAAAACAAGCGATTTAATTATACATGTAAGTATATCGATTTATTTTCGATATTTTCCCATCTGTACAATATCTACAGCGATTAAATAAATACTTTATTTCCTCGCTTAATTTCCTTGAATTAATGTTTCTTGAATTATTGCATTGAGTATGCGTGTGTGTGTGTTATATTTTCTTATCAATCGACTGCGCTACTGGTAAAAATCGACCAATGTTGCTGCTGCCGGCATTTGCTGTTGCTAGCTTCGCTGTTGCCGTTGCTGTTGCTATTGCTGCCGGCGCGGTTGCTATTGCTGCCGTCGCGGTGGCTATTGCTGCCGTCGCTGTTGTTGCTGCTGTTGGCGTCGCTGCTGCTGCTTTTGCTGCTCTTGTTTCATTATTGCGCTCGTCGTCGCGCTCTTAGCTGCAGCGGCGTTGTTTAAAAAATCAGTCTGTTGTCGGAACTGAAACGCGAAGGTTGTCGCTGTCGTTGTCGTTGTCGAAGTGCGCGCTTCTCGTCTCTCGTCGGCGAAGTTCTCAGAGTCTCTACGAGAGAGAGTATAGTTTTTGTTGGCCAACTATCGTTTTGTTTGGGCCAACTGCTAGCCGTTCCCTACGTAAGAGAGTTTCAACAATTTATATTATTATTAATAGTATTACTATTGTTAGTAGTCGTTGTTTCTGTGTTGCTCGAAAGCCGCTTATCGTAGTGCGTGTGGGAGATATGTGCGTGGGGGCGTCATTAGACCATTTAAATATAATATAATAGAACATCGAATTTTATCATATTTTCAATGAATATTCAAATAAGTTTTGTGTTGTTTGAATGCTATAGTGGCAAATTTGAGTTCATACAAAATGCAGAATAGGTAATAACAATAAAAACTAAGAGCGAACATACAAAATTTGATTAAAAAATAATATAGTCAACAAACAAACATGCTTAACTCCAATGCTTGTTAGTCTAAGAAATATCAACACAAACAGCATTTTAAATATGCTTAATCGATTTGCATTATTTTCTTTAGTTGTATTTTTGTTGTTTCTAATCTAATCAAAATCAAATTAAAGCATTGCCAACTCAAAGTGTAACTTGTGTTTTTTGTGGTTGTTGCACATTTCGTAAACTGAATGATTTTCCATATATTTTATGTTTTTTTCTGAAATTCAGTTGAGGCGTTTTTTTTCCTATTCAAAAACCAATCAAAATTTTGTGTAACACAAGTGGAAAATTTGTAAGTTTCAGCAATCGCAACGAGTATATTCAATATTGATGGATGAGGAGGAGGAGGTTGGGGAGAAACCCACTTAAAATATGTGCAAGTGCTTTTTACAAACTCTTGTGTAGTACGAGTATTATTGATTTTCACATGTGCGCAGGCTGCAACTTGAACAGCCGGCAAACGGCAAATGTCCTTCGCAGGCTGCAACTTGTGCCGGGTCCACAGTCACGCTAAAAGCCCAAGGACACAGCACACACAGTTGTTGCTGTTCCTGTTGTTGCTGTTGTTTTTGTTGTTGTTGTTGCTGCAGTGGTACTTGAACTTTCCACCATTTGCGTCCACGCGACAAAACAGCTGTTTAAAAGTTTTGCGTTGCACCATTTTTCGAGCAGCTTTTGTTTTTCATTTTGATGGGTGTCCGAGAATACCAGAATGAAAAAAAAAAATAGGTGCTACTCGCAGCACTTTTGAGTTGGAAAACTTCATAATTCCTACTACAAAGTTAACTAGCTGTTTTCTTTTCTTAATACATTTTATTTATCATACTTTCAATTTCAAAATACTGCAGATTTTTCCAAACTTTGATATGAAAATAAAGAAAATATCGTCTCCAATTTCGAATTTGTCTATTTGAAAATCAGGCTTTCAATTTTCAAATTATACCTTTTATTTTCTATAACTTGTTCATTAAGAAGTTATATATTTTATATATAGAAATAAAGCTTTTAAGAATTTCAAACAAGTGCTCACTTTTTAAACTTGTTTAGTGCAAAAAGTGCAAAGTTTTTTCTCTGTAAATATTTTGTGTTCTCCAGACTTTTGTCTGCATTGCGGGCAACCTGCTGTGTGGCATGTGTGGGTGGGGTTGGCACTCGCACCCACTTGCACCACTTGCAGCATGCAGCCGCATTTTGTGTGCAGCATGATCTTGTGGAACCACTTGTTAGCGATGTGGGTTTTTATCAATATACACAGGGCGTATACATAATTGCATATACTCGTTCATACATGCAACCAACAAAAACAAGCCAAACTGTGATTACCTCTGTGGCAAGCACCTAAGTGGGTCGCTATTTATCTCTGCCTCTTTTTGTATAATTATTGTCACAGCACTTTTCATTAAAGCTTGCCGGAACACCCACAAATATGCTACAATTTATGCGCAAGGCTCTTTTGTCAATAAATAAAATTAACGCAAAAAAAAATATAATTTCATAAATAGTCAAACTCCATTTTCCAGTTACTCTTTAAGCATTGGCTATTCACAAAATTATATGCCGTGTATTGTGTGGCTTACATGATAATTATATTGGGTTTGCTATGTGCGCACACTTTTCATTAATTAATCAAATGCCTGCCCATCCATGCGACAATTGACTATTTTTATAAAAATTATGCAAGTCCCCAGTCAACACATAATTTAACACTAGAGCGATTTTGTCGGAGGGGCTTTGCTTATCAGATTTCAGCACAGGAACCACAACATTTACCCGATTGTAATTTGATAGAATTATGCAGATAAGGTCACACAACACATCTGGCGTATGCCAAAAAAATTTGTTCGAAATACACTCAGAAAAATATATGATGTATTACAACAAAAATAGAGAAGTTAGGCTTTTACATAAAGATTTGAAAAGTATATAAGATAAATTTTTACTTGATTCAAGAAGTTTTATTCTCACTAAATAAACTAAATAATATTAATGGTTGATTATTTAATTCAAGATTTGAATGTGGATGGAAATGATATTCCATCCATATTGTATTATTTAAACAGAGTTTTATCTGACTGTAAGAGTATATATAAATATGTATAGCATATATATATATATATATATATATATATTTATTGTAAGGCTTTCATCCGGCTCTGGGGCGTGGCATTGTTGTAACATGCCTGCTCTTATCTGCCTATTTGATTTTTCCTCGGGCTCTGAGCTCATCAGCGGCTGCAATTTTGGCATAAGCAAAAAAAAACAAAAACAGAAAACAAAAAGGTAAAGCAAAAATCGTATCAAATTCCCAGTCGCCTTCTGGAAGGGGTGAGGGATGGCTGCGATGAGCAGTCAAACAATCGGTTCTCATTACTTACCCCTCGTCATTTCAGGCCAAGCGACTTCGCCCTGGACATGCCCACCCCTCTCTGCCCAACATCGTATCGATTCCACATTAAGCGACAACTTATATTTGGTTTTTATTATGTATTCTTGCCCTAGGCGCGTGTTCTCAATTTATTTTCAGTTTAATTGCTCGTTTCGTGGCTCTTCCTTATCAATAGTCTCTTTTCCACTTTGTGTTTTTATTTGCTTTCGATTTGATTACCCTTTTATAGGTACCCTTTCTCTACTCCACAATTTCGCTTTGTTAACTGTCTGCTTTTGGTACCTATTTGCATAATTGCATTTACAATTTTCACCCCGCCCAGTTGCCTTTTCTGTGCGATTTTCTTTACCTGCCCAACGAACTGCAGTTGATTGCAACGTTTTGTGGTTTCCGTTTAGCTGCATTTTAATATATATATATTTTTTTTTGCGGTTTCGCTCTTTTGTTGTTGTTGCTGTTCTTACCTTTTCACTATTCAAGCGGTAAAATGGGAAAGGGGGAGAAAGTGAGTGTGTGTGTGTGGCGAGTATCCTTTTACTGCCTGACTGACATTAATTATAATTTTGTCACAGAATACCAAATGCGGGAAGCCATAGAAGGAAACACACAATGTGAGTATTGGTTATTGAAAAGCCCTGTGGAAATAGATATTGAACAGATAAAGAACACCATGGGGAAATATGATTAGAGTTATTACAGTGCTAGAGCTCTTTAAGGTTATAGTTATAATAATAACATATATTATATTAGACTATAGCTTAAGATATTTATTTTCCTTCAACTTCAGCAATGTTCTTATTGTATTTTGAAAGGAGATTTTTATATTGAATGCCTAATATATATTTTGCCTTAGGCCAAGTGTTTTCGTATTCCGTCTTCAATGAGAAAAAGAGCAGTGGAGTTTGAAAATGTTAAAGCCAGTGAAAACCATATTTTTATTAAGAAAATATAAATCAATAAATCTTTTACAAATGTTTGCTCAATTTCATACATTTATAAAATATATTGTAGGCAAAAAAAAATTAAGAAGCGGTATAAATATTTTTCATAAGCTTCCAAGAAAATTAAGAACGTTAATTAAAACTAACTCCCCTCAGACACATTTGTTCATAAAAGCGTGTAAATTATATTGCTCAATTCTTAAAACATTCCGCACTTGCGCTTACCCCTTGTTATTATTGCTATCTGACTGTTTACACTTGGCAGACAGCGGCCAAAGAAGCAACACAAATTTCCACCACGGTTTCTCATGAATCATTTGATAAGAAGTAATAAAAACAATAAATGTAGCGCTCTTTAGCATAACGTATACCGTTAACTTATATGGGAACAAGAGAAATAGAAATAGAAAAAGAAATAGCAAAAACCAAACAAATGAAATTTATATGTGCATAGAAACTATTTCAAGTGCAATGTGAGGCAACAGCAAACACAAAGTACGCACACAGCGACACGCACACACACACATAAATACAAAAATAAACATTGATAAACTTTTGCAACATGTGGGGAACTGGGCTGTGCTTTTTGATTGCGTTGACGTGGAGGCGTTTGGTGAAATTGTTTTGAAACATTTGACATTCTGTATTTCCCACCTCTATATATAATTAACTGAAAAATAGGTGTGTTTGCGTTGGTAGTCGAATAAAAAGTACCCTGCATTGTGCAAGTTAATGAAAATACTGGTATTTTTTTCATATTGAATACAGTTTAAAATATATATATATATATATATATATATATATAATTCTTGAATTCTTATTAAAAACTTAAGTATTAGGAAAATATTTTTTTAATATCCGAAAGATTGAAAAATAAATTAAAATATTCTAAAGAATATTTAAACTTAGTCAAAATGTATATATTCATAGGAAAAATTAACAGTTAATAAATTTATTTGAAAAAAAAAAACATAAAAATCTTATTTCTTGTGAATTTTTATCTTCAAGGTTAGGCACATCGCAAAAGTCGTGTGATGTTTTATTGTGAAAATTAAAACGACAATTTTGTTTGCTATTTAACAAAATGTAAATATGTGCGACTGTTTGCTCTATAAATTGTCTCAAATCTTTATTATATAGTGCAATTTTTTTTCTAACGTATTGGTAATAAAAGCAAAAGCAAATTTTGCTGCATGTGTATTCATTTCTGTATATTTGAAATGCTCTGTTTATTTAAGTGACGCGAGCAGCACATTTAATTAGCCAGACACGAGTTGGCGCATCTACAAAAATAGTAACTGAATAGCTGCCAAAAAGTTGAATCATGCCACACAGCTTTCATTCATATGCTGCAATATGATTGATAAGCTCTGCTCGCTTATCAGTCAATCAGGTGAGGGCGACCCCAAAATGTATGACAGCGACGTGCACTGGAAGAAAATGAACTGTGTACTTTGTAAAAATATGGTTGATTTATTTTTCTTATTTGCAAAAGGCATAATTTTAAAGAATTTATGTTATAGTTTTATACTTTTTTAAAAATGCGAGACATTATTGCAGAACATTTGCAAAAATAGAGTTAAGGTTTTATGCTTCTTTTTAACAAACGAAACTTATATGGAGATTGTTGCAGGGTTTGCTTCTTTTAAAAAAAAGGAACATAACTATACAATTTTGCTAAAATAAGAGATTGCTTTGTTAAACATAATTGATTTTTTAATCATATATTATTGCTACAATAAGATATCAATTATAAAATTGAAAACCCAATAAAATGTTGTAGTTTTCCTTAAACAATACTTGCATTTAGAGTAACATTTTCGTACAGTGTACATACATAATTGCATATACTTATATTTTTAGTCAACGATGCATTTGATAGATGACAAAAAAAAGCGATTGTGGCAAATGCAAATGCAGGCCGACAATAAAGATGAATGAAATGTTGAAAGTGCCAAATGAGCCAGCAGTTTTCTTTCTATTTTTTTTTTTTTTTTGGACTTTTAGCAGCCTCAGCTGTCAAGTGCAGCGGTGACTGTTTAATTTGGCCTCAGCAAGCAACAGCTACAACCACCTGCAACATTCATACACACACACACACACACACACATATACACACATAGTCACATGCATATTCACAGCGTAACTAATTTCATTTGACACACAAAAGTTTTTAGTAAAGAGGGGCAGCTGTTGACCCCAACCCCCTTCTGCTGGACACGCCTGTCTAAGTTTGAAGCGTAGCTGATGACGGCTCCCACACACTACACTGTTCTTTAACTAAAAAAACAAACACACCACACATACATCACACCACACCACATGCCACCCACCCTTTTGTTCATATCAGTAAACTTCATCTAACCCGGTGGCAGGTCAAAAGGCCAAACATGAAACATGCAATAGCGTTAAATTTTTATGCGTGTCTTGCACTAAAAAAAGAACAAATGTCATATATATATATATATACATATATATATATGTATGACAATTGCAGTTGTTGGTGGAGATGAAGGTGTAGCCGCCAGTTTGGTCACGCAATTCAAAAGAAAATTAAACTTGTTTTAAGTGAAGAGATTGCTGCTGATAGTTTCCAGTGAAATGCCTATTGTTGAAAGTTGGAGGTGGCAGAGAGTGCTAAAAAAAACTCTTCCATATATGGGCCCTTCTCACATAACTCAATTACAAAGTGTTTGGAATATGACATCAGCCTGCTGCATCGTTATCTTTTCCGGTCTAAGGTGTTTTCATAGATTGTCCACTTTCAAAATTAAATATTTTTATTTTGTACATAAGACAAGTAATTACGTGCTATTAAAATAAAAGATTGCTTCTCTTATCAGCAGTTACCTGTTTTAGATAAGATGTGCAAATATGGCATAATTTATGATAGTTCTTGGTATTACAAAAGTTGAAGTGGAAATTATAAAAATTAATAAAGTAATATAGTTTTAGACGAGATAACTTGACAAGTTTTCCAGGTATTGAGATGAGCTTTGCAAAAATTCTAAAATAAAAAGTATCTTTAGAATAGTTTCAGAGATAAGCCCAGAAGTCGTAAAATTGAGCGAGATTAGAAATATTATAAAATTTATTATGGCAAAAAAATATTTTTGCTTTAATATTAAATTGCTTACAAATTTAAATGTGATTTTACTAATTGAATTGAATATAACTATTAAATAATTTTGCTCAGAAATTTTACATAGATTTTAACAAAAAATTAATTTACAAGACAAGCAAGGATCAAATGTTGAGAATCTTACTCATAATTTCAATGCTCAATTCTAAGTCTTATTTTAAGCAAATTTCTCACATGTCAAGAGTTATTTTGTTTTTAATTTTTTATATTACAAACTAGAGCAAGCGAAAATCGTATTTATACTATAAAAATTCCTTACCAAGTAGTACACAAATATTCTGATTGTAGCTTCTGCTGGTTGGGATGAGGATTGCACTTGTGTCCTTTTGCCTTTAAATCAAATGCTTAACAGCTAAGCTACCACTTAACCCAAACTCATTTTGACCAGTCATTTTAAAACCCTGTTTTAATGCTCAAAGACATCTGAAAGAGCAGCTACCATTTAGATTTCATTTAGCCAGGCTGGTCAACAGCCAGTCAGCCATTCAGGCCCTCAGTTAGTCTGTTATTTATTTTGATGGGTTGTTTCTATCCGTTCGTTAATGGCTTAAAAGCTACCTGACTCACATTTTTGTTGTCACATATAAATATTTGATGGGTCAACTTTGTTTAACCTTGAAACGATATCGCAGCAACCAAATTACGTCACCTGACCACGAAAAGAGACAAGAGACATGACGAGACGACAAGGCGACAACATGAAAACATACACAACTTGTCCACAATTAAAGAGTGTCCAACTGTGTGTGTCCCCCACTGTCCACAAGAAACTGTCAAAAGCGACTTTTTGGCCCCGTTAATTGACTTGCCTGATTTCATGAGCAATTTGAAACACACTCGTCATTTAGTCGACCTTTGCAACGAAATACCGTTGCTTAAGTGGGATAAAAGTATAAATTGTTAATATTAAAAGAGCTTTTAATGATTTAGAGAGTCTTTGATATTACCAATGGCACAAGTTGGCCCATGTTGGGTAGACTTAGATCAGACATAAAAATAGCCTGGGAAATATATTAAAAAACGCTCAAAAAGATTTCGAAAATATAAACAAATAAACTACAAGTGTGTGTGAAAATTTTTTTATTACCCTTACAATATCTCAAATAAGAAAATTTTACCATCCAATCGATGGTCAATTTTATTTTTGCAATTCTGCGAATTAAGTACTTTATTTGGGCTAATTTGAAATGATGTCAGCTGTGGTTTCACACGTAGGTGTTGAAGACAAAAACAATTTAATTTAACAAATTTTAGTGTAGAATTTAAAAGCAATGACTCATTTGGCCAGCATGCTAATTCAGTAGCTAACAATTTTGCTAAATTGGCTTTGTCGGCATCGGTAGATATTTCTATCATGCCGAAGGTCTTTTTACCCAATAAGACAAACAACCGGAAATCTATTTTGTTTATGGCTTTTAACGTGTTGAATGAATTTTTGGTTTCATCTTATGGTTTTTTAAAGTGCACTGAACTTTTACGGTTGACTCACAACAAAAATTAAATATATTGGTACACATCGTAAATCCTTATTTATGAGCCAGTAATATTAAGTATTCGGCACGTGCAACGCCAACTTAATATTATACTCGATTTTAGCAAGTGATTTTAATAATATTTTGGTTCGTTTTTCTTGACCGCCAAATTAAATATTCTCTCTGCTTTGCTCTAGACTATTAATATGAGTGACTACCTCAGAGGCAGCCATTTCCGATTCTAAATGCTGACCCACTTTTATTTTATTTACTTTCAATTGAATTTATGAATTTTGTGCCAGTTTATACAATTCCGCATTTTCACAGTGGCTGCCAATGTTGACTGCCATACACTTCCATTGGCATCCCCTGAACACGACCGAGCTCCATTGTTTTGAATGGTCTGCTCAACTGACAGCTGACTAATGATCGGCTCTCAAGTTCCCAGCGACGTATACGTAATGTGTATACGTAATATCGACACTCAGCTGCTGTGGCATTAGTTTGAACAGGTTGCAATTAAGTCGTCTATCGGTGGGCGTTGAGCGTTGTGACAAAATTGTAATTACAACTACAATAAACATAGATACGAAATGACCTAGGCAATAAATATAAATTAAATTTGTAAGTTTATTGCTTAAATATGAATCATTAACCTTTCAGATGCCTCCAACTTAATTTAAATGATTCTAAAGCGAAGAGCAATATTATTTTGTTAATATCAGTTTATTGTTGAAGTAGGCATTTGTAGTTATAAAGTACAAAGATTAGGTGATCATTAATTATAATTCTTTTTTAACAGAAATAAATCTGTTTGATGGAAACTCAATTTAGCTAAATGAACATACAGCCGCAAAGGGAAAGGGTTTGAGTTAAGTCAGCAAAATAAGTTGATTAAAACTAAAGCACTTTTCAAATGCAAAAACTTGGTGTAATTTTTATGGCATCTAAAATTAACAAACATAATTTTAGTTTGACTGTTGCTTCTATGTAAAATTAACTCTATTCTCAACATAATTCACATATTGATTTGATTGAACTTCTGCAGTTATTTTTTGTTTGTAATTTTTGGTAGACAAGTTGATGCAACAAAGCCTTGTCATGGTCAATCAAACAATGTGAGACTCTCAAGGCAGCGGGAATTTAACAACAAGACAACGATGACAATTACATAATTACAAGCTTGTGTTGGCAATTAACGCGATACCCAAAATCAAGCCAAAAACATGCAGTTAACAAAATACCCTTTCCTTGAAATCAATTTGTAGTTTTGATTGATGGCACTGTGGTATCGAATTAAATGCATTAAAATCTATCCACTCATAAATAACGCATAAAAGAAAAATCAATTGATCAAATTGTCGCTCTTTAAATTGTTTGCAAAACAAAAAGTGATAGAGAGAGAGAGGCCGGGGTGGGGTGGGTCGGACGTGATAGGGTTGATTTTAAAACGAAGGCCACAGCCAAAGATTTAACTCAATAAAGTTCCATTAAAAATGCATATTGCTGCGCTAAGAGTTACAACAAATCAACCGCAATCACAACAACAAGTACAATAAAAAAAAATTGAATGGAAAATAAAATAACATATATAATTTGTAGGCGTGGCCTGAGGCTGCGGGTCATACAAAAAGTTCAACGATTATTAATCAAGTGCGGCATTAATTATGTCAGACACTCGTTCGTATCCCATGTAATATGCTCTAGTAATCGCTCAGGGGCAGCCCTAAAAGTGACGTCTTCGTCTGCCTCAACTGTCTGTGGCATCAATTAAAATTCGTTTCGCTTGCCGCCGCCTTTTCGATCAAATTGAAAAACTGCCCAAATTGATAGTCTAACAACCAGCTACTTTTTTGGCATTAGATTCTCGGTCACTTTTGGTTCTTGTTTCATCTTTCTTGTCGCTTAAACGAATGTCAAGTATGAATCCATTGATGATTTACCCATCGCTGTCAGCGCCACGCCAATTTTATTTGATGCCACTCTTTCGCTGCTCGTCACTCTCACTACCCTGTAGCCATTAAAATGGGGTATATATGAGAAGCGAGACATCTTAAGATTCATAAAATAAATTCTGCATCAATATTAGAATCTAAATAGAAATTAATTATCTTTGTGAATATCATTCTCAAAAAAATATATTTTATCTCAAATCAAGAAACTTATAATTTTCACACCTTTGAATACCATCTGCATGTCCAAGAAATATAATTACGTAGAATTTATTTAATATCGACAACAGAGGAGGATGGCTCTGATTTCTGGCCTGTCTACAGGGTATGTGCAAGGCGAGCTTTCTCGGTTATAGCTCTCTTTTTTTGTCCCTCCAGACTTTTATCGTTCTCCGTGCATCATCTTCTGGTTCATGTTTTTTTTTTCCACAATATGCATAAATTCGACGCTTTTTGGTAAAGCAATTTCAATTTTTATCACCGCGTGGCATGCTTCGTTTGGTTTCCGGCTTTCGCTTTCAGGCAGTTCCCCAACAGCTTTGTCCGCGTGCGGTTCAAATTCTCAGTTCGATTTCACTCGACCGATAATCATTTATTAAGTAAGAGATAATTTGGCTGCTTAAATTATTAGCATAATTATGCGAGTAAATTTTTGGCATTGAACTTGCTACTCAAAACGGCAAATAATAAACAAACAAACGCAGTGATTTCTCAGTTCAACATTGTGTTTGCAGTCCAAATTCGTTTTTCAATTTATGCCGCAAATATTGAGCAAATGACATCAGCATTTGTGTGCACTACAATTCAAAAACGCTTTGCAGAAGTACCTCCAAATGTATTTACTAACAGTTAAAACATACAAACAACTGCGAAAATGCAAAGAAGCCAAAAAAGCGGTTAATTTTAAGTGTGATATAAGTCTGAATTGGCCTAATGGATTTTTATGGCATGGCCAAAAAAGGATTGAACACACAAGTGACGTGTTTTCATAATTTTGTATATATTTAATATTTTCTATTTATTTAAATTCACTGAAAAGTATCATTTTCAATTTATATAAAAATATAAAATTGGTTCTAAATCACAAACGTTGAATTTGTTTACTTTCTAAAAAAATTGTCACATAAAAAAGCAAATAAACAAACAAAATAAACAAAAACATTTGTAGATTCACTTTTAAATAAACAAACAAAATAAGATACTGATTTAACTTGACATGAATCTGCCCCACATAGCCTGTCTGTCTGTCTGCCTGTCTGTTCCATGCGGCATCCAAAGATTTTTAGCAATGCTTGCCTCGAATCTCCTCTCATTAAAAATGCAGCCGCACATTTTGCCTAGTCAGGCAAATGTCAAGGCGTCTCTCTCTCTCTCTTTCTCTGACGGCTCTTATCCAAAATTAGAACAGTTGGCCGTCGAGCAGGCAATGGGCCATAACATTCAGAGATACACAGATACTCCATTCACAGACACAGATGCAGACAAGCATTTCTGCAATGACAGCGCCTTGAAATCTGAGAGTTCATCTTGGTGGCTTGCACTTTGCACAAGACCAGCCCATTTCATTTAACAGTGAATGTTTTTTCGAGAAGACATCCTGGGGTCATCATAGGGTCCAACATTTATCAGCGTCCCATTTGGTGCACTCAAACAAAAAATGTGAATTTTTTAGTGAAAGGGGAAAAATGGTATATGAATCAGTTACGATTTAAAAACAGATATTTTTTAAAATGAAGAACTTTTCTTTTTTGGTTAAGTTTCAAAATTTAAATTCAATTTATATGTTTTTGGAATTTACGGTTTTATAAAGATCAATTTTTTTCTTGTTTATGTTATTTTGTGAATCGCTTTGGCAGTCTAGAACAAATTATGTTATTTATTTAAACAACATAAATCTAGAATCTATATAAAATTACTATTTCAATTAAGATAATTGTTTTTCGCTTAGTGTTGCATGATTATTTATGTATGCCGCGTTCTTCTATTTATTTACAGGCAACGGTCTGCCACCAACAACCATCAAGTATTAGAAACGCCAAACCCAAATACGCGCCACAGGCACATGCAAATTCACAAGAATTGCCCCAAACAAACACACACAAAAACACACACAAACACACACACATACACACACACACACACACACACACACACACACACAAATAGGCACAGGCAAAAGCACATAAGGAGGACTTGCAGATACAATTGCTAGATACGTTCAACTACTCCAGCACATTTCCGCACTTTGCACAGTGGGACGAAGCCGGTGCAACGCCTGTTTGTTTATGGTAGCAGATGAAACTGGAACTCCGCAACAGACGTGCCACAAAATGCCAGGCATCTAGCAATAGCCACATATGAAAATAAACACAGTGCAGCCGATGCTGCTGCTTCAACAAGCCATGCCACATTCAAAATAAAGTGCTGAGCAACAACTACAACAACAACAACAACAACAACAACATATTTTCATTAATTTTTTTTGTGAAGTGTGTTGCGTTGTGAAATCGCCAAATACATTTTAATAAATAGCCAGCCAAGAGGCAGACAGCAACATCTTGCAACAAAAATAAATAAATACAAATCGCTGAGAACGCGGAACAGAGAGCCACAGCCACAAATCCAGCTGAGGTGTCGAGTGCATCGCCCAGATACAGATAGCAGAATTGTTGCCAACAGCCAACCACCCACCACCCACCACCCAGCCCCTATCTATTCAGCACGTGTGTGCTTCGATATAGACGTAGGTCGTGGCCAAGGTGTTCAAAGGCAAACGAAGTCGCAGCCGCAACGAGGTGTACACATTTGGCACCATGGACGGCGGTTACGTAAACGAAGGTGAGTACTCGTAAATCTCTCCACATACACCTATATATATATATATATATATTTACCCACGGGCTGCATTCAAATTTGGTGCTAAACTAGAATACAATTGATATTAAGCACTTGCCCATAGGTGCATCTTTTTTGAGTGCACATTTCATTGATATTTATGGGTCTTGATTTGTTTATGTACAAATAAAATGATGTGTGTAAACCACATAAAAGTTATTATGCAATTTATTATTATGAGTTTGGCATTTATGACTTTAACTATTATACGAAATAATTATTGTATACCATTGCAGAAATAAGTCTAATAATTTATTAAAGGAAACACTTTCAAACTAATAAAATATAAAAAATCAGTAATCAGAATTTGTCTGCTTTCAAATTGAAGATTTATTTGAGAACTTCTGCAAGGGTATACAAATTTCTCTGCGTCTATTTTTTATTCATAAGTTTTCACTTTTTATTTTAAGTTGTAGAATTGCCATTTATGATGCATTTAAAATAATAACAATAATTAGTCATATAAATAACTAATTTGCATATATCAATCATGTCTGGCGATCCAGTTGTTTAGTTCTCAATGGTCTCTTGCATCATTCATTGGATAAATATTAAATTTGTTATTTTGTATATAATATATGCCCAGCCTAGCCTAGATTGTTAATTGCATATATATATATTTTTTGCTATTAGCTCATCCGTCTTCGCACCTCTGCACAACAAAAATAATTCATTCAACAGATGTTTTCTGCAATTTTGACTTTGAATAATGCGAAAAATACTCGAATATTGCAATGCCGAAAAATTTGTTTTGTAATTTTGCACAGTGACACAAAATGCCATTTAGTTGAATAACAAGTGCTTTGTGAATTATTCAATATTCAAGCTGCCATTAGTCAGCGCAATGAGGCAGTACATCAAGATTTGCATGCAATGATTATTTCCTATACTTTTTGTTATTTTTGGCAAACATTTTGGTTTCTAGAAATAGACAATTACGAGGCTTGTTGCTTGTTACCTGACTAATTGAAGAAATGACATCATTGAGATGGATGCTTTGATAAATTCTATTTTACGATTCTTTAATATTAACGCATGCGGCGCTAACAGAGGATAGTGATGCCATAATGGGTGTGGAAAGTCCAGGTAAATTGAAACATAAAAGAAAACCTAATATTAACAGCATAAGTGCATATCTATTAATACGTAGAGCTCAATTATCAATGGGTTCGTGGGGGTCATTAAACCAAGTGGCATAAATTTGTGGCCGACACTCAATTATAGATACGATGATGTTGCTGCAACTTCTACACAGAGATGAAAATTATACAAAATTGTTTTACAATAGTAAGAAAAGAGTTAAGGTTATTTGTACTTTGGTATTTTGAAACTTAATACTTAAAGTGAAAATAAAAAAAATGGATACTTGATTAAATCATTTTTGAACTTTGTTTAAAATTAGTTTATGATTGTTGGTAAATCTTTACAATGTCAAATATGTAATATTAAATAAATATAATTCGACATCAGATACTACATGTTTCTCTCAGTGTATGAGTACAAGTCATTGACGTTGTGACTGGTTTGATATCGCTCAAGCACGAGCCGGTTATTTCCCGGCCGCCCACTTTGGCTGCGCCTCTTTTTTAGGGCTTGAGTGACAGCACACACACACACATAGATACATATATAGCCCGATCTATATTCGATCGATTCGCATATATAAATAAGCAGCTTATTAAATGTTAATTAGACTACGCATTGGTTCTCTTTTCGCATTCTAAACATATTTGCCTTATGTGGCATGTAGGCATTAAGTAGTCTGCCACTGGGTGTTCTATTTAAGGCAACTGACGGATGCTGATCAACCTCAACGAGTATTTCAATTAATATTCATTTCGAGCGCTAAAATTGTCATAAATTCCGCATTTGTTTGCATTTAACGGCGCCAATTCTGAGAAATCTTTGCCATCAATTTGACAGATTGATGCAATGTCATATTTCAAGTACACACCCAGTAAAAGAGGTTGATATTCCGCATTGCAAATGCAACACGAGGCATGCCACACAGCATGATGCCAAATTAAAAAGATGGCCGCCACAAACGAGACATGCGGCATCAAGTTTCAATAAATTTGGGGCAGCTGCAACGGACAGTGCTGATGTCATCGGTAATAAAAAGAACTAACTTTCAAGGATCGTCGTGATTCACATTTTGTGAATTTAGTGCACTTAGAAAAAAAACCAGATAGTTTTGCTCCTAAATTACTAACGTAATTCTCATTATTTAAAAAATTCTCGTGTCGATTATTTTAAACAAATAATAATTTTTATACTTTCCTAAAAGTACACATTCATAAACAAATTATTACTTAACATCTAAGATCATTGAAAAAAAGAAAAAAAATATTTTTCTGAGTGTATCTTGATCACGTTTCAAGCAAAAAGATTGTGACCGCGACACAATGAAGATAAATTTTTGCATCGCTTTAGAATTAATGGCATCTTTTGCTTTTGTTGAAAATCTTTGGATACAAATTTGATTCCAGGAATTTCTGTATGCCAAAGCATAAAAAACTATAATAATTTATGTGGTCTGCCTCCTAAAATGCGCAGTGTCTGCTGCAGATCGTTTTGGGTTGATTCTTAAAAATTAGGATAAACCTTGAACTTGCCTTATGTTGCTGCATGTGGTAAGCAAATGTTATTCGAAGTTATAAATAACTAAATTGAAATTTGTTGATAACCTTGAATTCATGTGTTAAATTCCCATCAAGATTTTAAAGTCAACAAAGCTTTAAAAATAAAATAAGAAAAAAAAATAAAAAAATTAACAACCACCCGCATACTGTGCGTGTTCATATATGTATGTGTGTGTGAATCTAACAAATTAAATATCGGAAAACAGCTAAATAAACCGACTTTTACAACGCATTATCATCGCAATTAGAGAGCAGAGCAATACGCAATTTATGCGAGCACAGCGATAATTTATGATGTCAGTCGGTGTTTACATCCCCTGCCCCCAAAAAAAACTAAATATATAACATATATATTCAGCTATTTATAGGGCGCTGGTACACTCGAAGAAAATATGAGAAATCAATAGGTAACCATCTACAAATGGTCTAAAAATTTCTAGTGCAATTTATTGTTTTATATTTTGAAATGCGTAAATGGGTACACAGTTATCTAGTAAATTGCAAAGCTCTTTATATATTTAAAAGAACATATTTTTTTATCTGAAACTTAAACTAAAAATCAAGAATTATCTGTTACTGTTTTGATATTTAAAAATTAAATGAATCGTTGGCTTCATTCTGAATTTTTCCACGAAGAGAAACATTTACAATTTTGAATTTTCGTATTAGAAAAACATACACTGGTGTAATACCAATATTGGTCCTAATCGCAAGGCTTTTCTCTCAGTGCAGAGATGGAACACAAAAACTAAAACATGGGCATGGTCAACTTAATTTTACATTGACCATATGACCGCGAGTGCTTTGAACTGAAACCAAAACTTACACACAACATAAGCATACACACTCACATGCACACACACACATACACTCAAACACAAATAACTAAAAGTATCTGTGTATTGATTTATGCATATGTAAATTTAGTAGCAGCATTGCGATGACGACATCATCATCGTGAAATTAATTCAAAAGAAGAAGAACAAATATTATATTCTGCAAATTTATATGCATCTGTCGTCATAATAGTTGTTGTCCAACTAATGTTGGCAGCTGTTATTTGTTTGGACTTCAACTTGACCTTGGAATACACATCTGGTGAGCAGTCAGCAGTGCTAATGATTTATACATAGTCAGGCGTGATAATCCACGTGACAAAAAGACAAAAAAAAAAAATTAACACAACTGACAAAGAGCGATAAACAATATTTGGATAGGCCTGACTCACAATTACAGCATATAAAGTTGTCAAACCAGATTTCTATTTTGGTTTCTTTTTTTTTTTCTCAGCACTTTGACAGTTAATTGAAATGATTTTCAATGCTTTTAAGTGGCGTATTTGGTAAGGTGTTCAATTACAAGACATGAAAAATGCATCACAGAAAATTTAATGTGTTTGTTATGATATAAAACGGATCAATTGAAATAGGAAGCAATGCAGCAACAATAAAAACTGTGAAATATCATAAATTCTCTTTAAAAGTGCTGTCAGAGGCATTTAATAACAATAAAAGATTGATTGTTTGTTGCACCAATTGCATCATATCTATTTGCACCTAGTTGTGCCACTAACATTAACATTCAAATGTCCATTTTCATTGACGATCGTTTCCATAGTATTTTCCATTTCCATTCTCAACTCAAGACAACTGTTTGCCAATTGATCAAGTGCATTAAGAAAAAAAAACACATGATTTGCATTTAAATTGTTTGCCTAACCGCCAAATCGATTGGTATTTTTACATTTCTACATTTTTATTTACATTGGCTCTTTGCCGGCTCTTGAACTGAAAAAAACCAATTTGCATATGGTTCACAAATGCAACTGACAACAACAACACATCAAAATAAAAAAATGACGTCAGTCTTATGATCTGTGTCTGCACAATGTGCACAATTAAAGACAATTTGCGACTCACTGCAACCAACTCTAACCAACAATTGGCGCTGACACATATTGTGAAACGCCCATCGTTTAGCTAAATAAACACTCTAATATCGATAAATAACAAAGTTCATGTACATATATATTTAACACTCTCAGAAAAAGTGCCTTATAACTTAATTTCTTATTATAAATATATGTCTAATATTTATGAATTGCAAATATAAACACAGACTTTATTTTAATATAAAATTTATACTTTTGTCTTGTACTTTCGATCTTAGTCAGCTTTTGATAACGATTATTTATTTTACTGGACACAAAATAATTAATATTTCTCCAAGTGTAGCAATACATGTCAGGTATGCAAATTAGGTGCACAGCTTTGCAGCAACTATTATTTTTAGACCATATCTTTAACTGGAATCGGTAGCTGTGTTTGTTTTGAAAACTGTAAGCCCATTTTATTGACGCAATTTTGAAAATATTTAACTCTTGAATTGGCTCTCTGACCAATTTATGCTTTATGTTTAAGTGTATTCAAAACTTCTGGTTTTCAATTTGGTAATCGTTTTTAACTGACTGCCTGTCAAATGTTTTCGATTTTATGTACATAAATTTGCAGTTTAATCTGAAAATAATAAAATTAAATAAATTATTTTAATGGCTGGACATGTTAACGAGGCTAAGTGTTTTTCGTTGTTGATTTCAAGATAAACATATAAAAATAATAGCAAACTTCGTGGGTGAAAATGGAGCGACTTGGAAATACCGTAAGTTATGTTTTTGATTATCAATTTAAAAAAAAAAAACTGCTTTTTATGAGAAACTGCAAGGCTAGTAATGCATTAGAATATGTAGATAATAATAGAAACACTGCCAAAAAAAATAGATGAAGAATCATCAATAATTCTTAAGCAATTTATGGGTACAGGGTATTAAAATGCATACCGACCCAGAGATAAACTCTCAGCTTGGGGGCTGGTATGCAAAATTCACCAAAATTGGCATTAAAAATGATGGCTAGCTATGAAAGAAAAAAAAAAAACTGCATTAAGCCGGGAGCCAGATCGTGATTTAGTTGGCTTGGATAATCTATTGCTAAAGTCCAATCAAACAACAAAGGCCCACAGATCTATGGAAGCCGGCACGTATACATAAACCTCAGATTGCACTTTAATAGATAAAAGCCAGCAGCACCTGAGTTGCATTTGGCATAGAAAGAACGTGCCGACCATTTGTCATAGTGCGGAACAGTTAGTTGTCATGCATAATGGATGTGCTGCACACAGATACAATTCGTTATGAAACGTTGCCATCTGACATCAATGTGAAGACAGAGTTCAATTGGAACCCACGCACTTCCACTTCACAACTCTGTCTTAATTGGCACACTATGGATTCAAATATTTCATGTGCCTTGTCGACTGCTCTAAATTGGCAAACGGATACCACAAAAATGAACAATTAATCAATTGTCGTAATGAAAACGAATCTTGTCATTGCGTGGGCATGTCTTTTGCCAATTGGACAGCCCAACAAGCCCTCGGGCAGGTTTCAAGAATATAAAAACATCATTAAATTTAAATTAACCAAGACAGAAATTCGACCTGGCGCACAGATAAATGGTTAGCCATAAATCACACGGCTCAATGCCAATGTGGCAAGCGTGCGGCTCACAAAACCGGCTAAAATCCAAATGCCCACACTCACATTTAAGCCAATCTACAAGTATTTTCCAAGTGAATTACCTATATACCTATTTCCATCACTTCAAAGCAATGTGTCGCATCGTGTGAGCATTTCAAGTATATATATATTTTTGACAGACTATAAATAATATTGCTTATAAACAAAAACCTAAATACTTTCACACAAAAACAACTGAAAACAGAACTGTGGCAATGTCAGTGCCAGTCGGGTAAAAACGAGAGCAAAACTAATTTGGCATCTGGCCAAATTAAAACTCGATTATGCCTCGTACCTCGTTCGTGATATTAAATGCATAAAAAAATGAAATGCCGTTATAAAAAAAAATTTACAAACAAAACAAAATTAAATAATAATGAAAAATAAAAAATTTAAAGCAAACACACAACATTCAAATCGAATATAGCTGTCAAAGGAAACATAAAAAATAATATTAAGCCGATTGTAACGACTAAATTATACCTTTTGAATGTATTTACTTTTATGAATATACAAAATTTTAAAGTTTTTGGTATAATATTTAGTTGTAAAATTAACCGCTAATATTGAGAATATTAATTATACAATTCGTAATAAATACTTTCTGCAAACTACTCTATTAAATTGGTAAACCTTTCAGAACAAATGTCTTAAGTAAAGGCCCACAAATTTTGATGATAAAACGTATATCCTAGCCAATAAAATAAGTCTAATTTGTATAGAGGAATTTTTGTATATGCCTAAAAAAATTTATGTGTTTTAGCAGGCATAAAAAAGCGTAGAAATTGTTTTCGATTTGGGCGACAATTTAATGCCGCCGAAGGACATAAAAACTAGAAATAAGCCAAACCCACAAAAAACATATTTAATTATATGAAATTATGAATTATGAGTGCTTCATTTCAGTTGATTATATATATTGTTGTTTTACTGTGCCATTCATTTAGTGGCCGAATTATGTTGATGCTGATGACGTAATTTGGGGCTGGCTACCAGCAAGGTCAATAATTGCATGGAAGGTGTCGGAAACATAACATAACAGTAATACTGTATAATTAAATGACAGCTTAACGTATAATTTGAAAAACTTTAATAAATTGCTAACAGATATCGCCGCAGAGTAACTTTATTGCCAAGTCACAAATAAATTAGTGAACAAAAGGCAATAAACTTTTCATTTGTGGCGTTTAACAATAAATTTGAAAATATGCAATTGAACATTTTGCAATTACAGTAGAGCTTGTCTCGCACGTCAAACAGTTGTAAAGTATTCAACTAATTTGAAATACTCATGGGTATTCATGAATGTATCCATTTTCAATAGGAATAGCGTTAATTGCTTAACAGCAGTTTTGCAAGTTTTGTATTGTAAAACACATTTTTGATAATTTGCTAAATGTGTGTGAAAATTTGTTAAAGTACTTGAATTATTTTCAGTTACAAAACTGTCAACTACTTAATTACATGGCAAATCACGAGCCCATCTGAAATCAGATTGCATGTCAAAGTCAGTTTACAAAAAAAAAAAACTTATATACTTTTTTGCGTGTAACACAATTAAAATTGTAAAAAAAAAAACAATTTTTTTTTACTTTTCGGTTATGTTAGTTGATTGTTAATTAAAATTGAGAACTGCTTAGAAATTTATTTTTAGTGTAGCCACTTTGAGACGCATTGCTACGCTTAGAGAAAAGCACGATTTTCAAATCTTAAATTTGAATATCCCCATGAACTAAGTAAACAATTTGTTTTGAATTTATAAAGAGTCATTAAAAGCCATTTTTTAACGAAACACAATAAATAAATAACTTTATGTTCAGTACTGAATAATTTGTATTTATTAATTTGATTATCACAAATGCGACTACTCAAATTCTTAATTTATAAAATATTTGCATAAGATTAATGATCAAAGCTGTATTGAATATCTAAATACCAAACAATTATATATTTTAACATCGCTTATATTTAAGAAACCAAAATTGCATCATTGTGCTGCTCATTTCATGCCACGAGGTTTGTTCAACCAAGTCGAATTCTGGCTAGGAATCATCAGAGATGTTCAGTTACAGGTAGCAAATTTAATTCCATTTGCCTGGCAAACATATTTATTGTCTTTTTCATTGCTACGTGTTTTTTTTATGGGTTTTCGACCACGCTATGTTTGACATGCGAAACACAAAAAATGTATTTGCAGCTGAGTAAATTCTCTACTCTTCAACCAGGTTCAGTCTTGCTCAGCTAATGAGAATTCGGCTGTGGTTCACTGATGTTGATAACTGGCGACGGCTTTGTTATATATTTTTTTATGTCGTTTTTTTTTATATTTTTTTTAGTGCGGTTTTTTACTTGTTTGTATTTGCATTTTGGGTGCCGTCATGGCGTCATTTTCAGCCTGCAAATGAGAATGAGCGCTAATTTAATTTACAAATTAGCCGTCCACCGACAAGTGTCAAATTTTGTTGTTGCCGACTGAAATCTATTAAATGCTCGCAGATCATGTGTCTGCTAGGTGTACATCACCCAAAGCACTGTAATTGATAACCTAAATGTATCTCACAAAGACACTTACAGATCTGAATCATTTGATGATGCGCTCATCACAAATTTGTTCACTATTGAAAAATATATAATTACTAAAGTATTGTTTTTTTTTGTCTGAAAGTGTTACGAAGTAAATTGTCTTAAAAATACAATTAATATTATTGAGTATTGTCTTCAACCTGAAAAATATATTTTCACGTCAACTAAAATTTTTGCATTTAAATTAACTTGTATATTCAAAGTCATATAATTTTATTATTTTTCTATAAAACAGATTTTTATATAGATTTTGTACAACATGTTTTTCTTGATTTGTTCTCGTCTTCATCTGTCAGTTGCTCCCTTTAATTTCTTATAAAAATCAGCTGCATTTTACATAATGAATGCTGCAAGTTCCCAAAAGGCACTCGCTTTGCTCTCTCTGCGGGGGGGGGGGGGGGGATAGGGCAAGTGTCATTAGCAATGCAATGTAGCCAAGCCCCTATTACTGTGCCCCAAGGTGTCGGCGTTGATAAATTATGGCAAGCAGCATAAGAAGCTTGCAGCATTTAACTTCTCTTCACGCTTATTTGTCTCGCTAAATTATCTTCTGTATGCCGAATGCATTCACTCGAGCAGAGAATGAAGCACATTTCCTTCTGATCCTCATCTTTTTGATTTACTCTTCAAGGTGAAGTCGAGTGGCGACAGTTTTTAGGGCTTCAGCTTTTTGTTTGTGTGCCACATATTGTCGCAATGTGTTGTTGCCTGCTACGATTGTCATTCGTTGCATACACTTGCTGAGGGTATTATAATGTGGTAATATCATTAAGATTTCTTATTTACGCAAATTTGAAATCGATCTGGATAAAGCTTAAGATAAAAGTGTACTTTATTGGTGCTGGCAGTAATTCAGATTCTAATCTGTCCGAGCACTATATAATAAAGAAACTTACGTAAAAGTTTCTTTAAAATATTAACTCTACGAAAATCTGTTTTGCGGGAACTCATTTTTGAATAAGATGGCATCATTTCCATTCTGCTAGGGTATATAAGCTTCGGTATATTGAGGACAGCTACTCTCACTTCATATGTTTGTTAAGATACATAAATATATTTATATATATATATATGCATTTCTTGTCTGCATCTGCCACTGTAGGGAGTGCAAATAATGTGTCTGGTTTTCAAGTCTCTCAGCGTCGGAAATGTGACCCAAAGCGAACTTCTTCTGCTCATTCAATCGCCGCATTGTTTGGTTACCAAGTTTGTTTTCTTTTTATTTTTGATATTTTTAAATACTTCAGATCAATATGCAAATTTGTTGATTAACACAAATATTCAATAACTAGATTACTGAACTTAACGCGTTATGTTAATTTCACATTGTTTACGCAACATATTTGACAACTCACTTTCGATTGCCTGCTCTACAAAGTGTGTGTCAAATAATTCTGCTGAAATATTGAATAGAAAATAAAAACCAATACTCCAGAAATAAACAACAACAAAAAAAGTTGATGATGTTGGCCTTTTTGTTGATGTGTCGGCGTTAATCAAAGAAAACTCGTTGGGTCCAGAGAGTTTTTTCAAACAGCTGAAAATAAACAATTTTGAAAACCCAGAAGGCAAACAGAAACATGACTACAATTTGAACTATAAATGGAGTTGAAAGTTTGTTTGTATTTGGTATTTTGATGCGACAACAAATAAATTGTTTATTACGCCAGTGCATGCAACTTATTGTGGAGTACAATATCCCCAACATAAATCGGTGGACATTTCTACAGAACTTGTGTTGCCCCAACCTGCGAATCAGTGGCACTTTAAACCGGACTCGGTTAATTGCAATGCTGAACGCTTCATTAGAGCCATGCAAAACAATATGGGCAATAAAACTGAATAACATGCTGAACACTGAAGGGAGTTGGTATATTTATTACTTTGGCAGTTCCTCCTCCACTCACAGTTCCACACACACGTACTGCAAAGTTCAGTCAACTCATTTCAAATACAATTCAGCTGAACAAATGACAAGTGGAGAAAAATATATATATATAATAAAAACTTGAAGAATCAGCAAACAATTTGTCATGTTATTTTTACAAATTCTTTTTCTAATTGTTTTTTATTTTCGTAATCCCAGAAATTTTGGCTACGTGTGCTACATAATCAATAACATATATTTAATTTTAAAAACTTTAACATTTCTTATGAAATGTACTTTTTTTTATAGAGTTAAAGTTGACCTTAATTTTGAAGTGGTTGGAATCCTACACACTTGTCACCAATCCGCAGAAAACAGTGGAGACAAACAAATATTCTGCTTTCTTTTGCGATTTGTGCCATGTCAGAACGACAACATCTGTTAACTGTTTGTAATTAATGCGAAAATTGTCAGCTTATTTTATTTCTGTTTTTTTTTTTTGTCTTTTCCTTGAAGAGCTGGTCAGCCAGACCGGAATTGGGTCAATGAGCAGCGGTTAAATCACAGGCTTTGAGTGCAAAAAGTAAATGCTGCACTAAGAAAAAAATGAATGGAGTTTGGACTTTAAAAAATGCATATTTCATGATGCTTATAACCTCGATATTTCATAAGGAATTATATTTCAGCAGTCGCGTTCTTCAAAGAGCAATAAACATACTAAGAATATTCAAGAACACATGTGTACTCAAAAATTAAAAAAATGCAACGGTAGAACAATTTTCCGTCTGACTGTAAATGTTGCAAGCAACTCCCGAGCATGTGGCACATCGACACACATTGCAATTGCCCCCAAGTGTGAAAGACAGAAAGAGCAAAAGGCAGAAAAGTTAATCAAGTGTCGGTATATCAGAGGTTGGCATCTTTTCCAACTCATAAATCTCTTCGGTTGAGATTGCCCAACCCTTGCCGGGAGAAGAATGAAATGCACTTGTAAACACTCACAACAAAGCACAAGTTGTTTAAATAACCCATTTGTCGACCCGGTTAACTCTTTTCCAATATGGGTTATCATTAAATGAGGTGTTGAGAATGTAAAATGCGAATGGCAATGGGAATGGGAATGGGAATTCGAATGGGAACATAAACGGGAAGTAAACGAAGCACATTTAATTAACGAAAAAAACACACACAAATAAAAAGTGATTGTCTGTCGTTCTGAGATTTCGATGAAAGTGATAAGATAAGATTCCTGGGCAATGGTGTAATAAATGCAGCTGAAAGCTACCAATAAAGTAAATATATTTCTTTCTTTCCGCATTTCGATAACACACACACATTAACACACTCCTATAGATATATATTTATACAGAGAGAGAGCCAATTAGTTGTAGTTCACACTCTAGTACTTATCAGCACTTGGGTCTTTCACAACAAAATATTTGTTAAAGCTGGCAAAAAAAAAAAAATTCGAAATGTTTCTTTGCAGCCTATATTTCTTCTACAATATCTCCATTTTAATGGCTTGGAGTTTTCTTATTCTTTTTGCCATACATATTTTTTAGTCAGTAGCACAAAAAACCAACTAAATCTCAGAAAGTTATCGTTCACAAGAATTACTTATACGATTTTGGTTGCTTGTAAATCGACTTCAGGTAAATTTTACGAGCTCAAAGTTTTTTTTTTCTTTCGACCTATTCAAGATCAAAGTCGAACATTTTTTCAATGTGTTGTTTTTGCTGTTATTGAACTCTGGTTCATTTGCCCATAGAATATTTAACGCATGATTGACTCAAAAAGATATACTACTCTCTCATACTCTTTCCCCCAACCACTCCCCATATCGTGTGTTGTTATTCGTAAATTGCCAAGAGTGAAGCATTTTTGTTTTATGGGCCTCAGAACTTCTCCCTTTTCACGCAAATTAAATGAATGGCGAATTGGAGTAGCTGGCGTAGCAATGCGGTTTCCTTTGGATTGGTGATTCATTGTGCGGTTCTCCAATTATTTAGAACCACAAAAAATAATTAAAAAAAAATTAAAAAGCATATATACAAAGCGGTAAACATCTTAAGCCAAATTAAGTAAGCTTATTTTGAATTGATCAAAATGAAATCGAGTTTGTTGCCTTCTTACAGCCCATTTGCAAGAGCACATTCTAAGCTTTAAAATTATTTATACTAAATTGTTAATAAAATTCACTCTGTGTGCCTAAATTGTGATTGCTGAAATTCCAGTTTGGCATTGTATTTAATAATAATTGAAGCATATCATAATTTGGAATTTGGAATAGGCAAATATCAATTTCATTATTGCTGTTAATCACCTCCAAAAATTCCCTAATGCTATTTTTAATCGAGCGCTGATTTGGTTGGCAAAGAAACAATTTGGGCTGCTGGCAGTTCTATATATAGTCCGATAATACGGCTGAGCATTGTGCGAATCGATTCTATTTCTGATCATATTGTAGTTGCGTATATATCGGCAAAGTATGTAAAGCAAGATAAAAAAAAAAAAACCGAAACATTTAGCGCCGGCAATTGAATTTGATTCTCTAGCGATTTCTTTTGTTGCAACAACAACAATAAAGACGCACCCGCAACGCGCCACGTGCCACAGATCGGCGCACACTTAAACACTTCCCTTTGATAGCCAACCCCTTGGACTCAATTGGAGCAGCGTCAATTTGATTAAATGTCTTTTAATTGTTGCGTATGCTGATTGGCATCGATTCGACATGAACTACACTGCACACACACACACACACACACATACACACATTTACACACATTTACACACATTTGCACACATTTACACACATTTGCACACATTTACACACATTAACACACATTTACTCTTCATTTTACTGCACTTTCTGTTTTCGACACGAAAAAAAAAAAATTCACCTGGCTTTTAATCCATTTTGCTCAACATTTTCGCATTTTCTCTCCTTCTCTTTCTCTCTCTTTTCTCCTGCGCATATTTACAGCAATCATATCCTATACAAATCCCAAACTGCAAAATGCATCAATCTATGCGCCAACAACAACAACCGCTAACACCGCCATAGAAGTAGCCACATCATCATCATCATCTTCGACACAGCCACCAACAAGTTCATCATCAGATTCATCTGCAGTGCCTTGTGTGGGTGTGGCAGTGGGCGCCAGTCAAACTGGTGGTTCGCTTCATGGATTCGTTGCGAAATTGCGTAATTTCAAGTTCGACAATTCGAAAAATATTAGAAAACGTTTGCAATTCGATTTTATATCAAAGGACAGATTTTTGGGTATGTTTCAAAATTTTTCTTATTAAAAAATTAAGTGTTCTACCTTATTGAGAATTTAAAGATCGTTAAAAAAAGGATCAAAAAGAATTTATTTAGTTTTATTTGACAACATAGTTAAAATAATTAAATTATTTAATTATTATAAGGAAATTATAAGTCATAAATTTCTGAATAATATAATCTGGTATTTTAAATGGTTTTTCCTCTCTTTATCAACTGTTCATTTTTCTGTGAAAATTATAATTTAGATTTTTTCCAATTTGTATTTTATTAATTATTCTGAGTGTAATTTTATGTCAGTTTATGAGTCATTACATTTTATTAATTTTGTTTGACATGTTCATTAAATATTTTGTGAGAACTTTTACGAGCTCGAAATAAAAGAATTAATTTCTATGTTCTCAGCTCAATTCAAGTCATTTGATTTTATAAATAAGAATTTTAACATACGTTAAACATTTACTCAGAACTTTTACAAGCTCCAAATGCCCGAATTACTCTCAACGTCGACAGCTTGCTCCCGACTCGAGCTCAAGCTCGTGGGCGTTCCAGTTTCCATAAGATATATTGGCGCCTCACGCACACACACACACACACACACACACACACACACACACAAGAACACACTCAGCCAGACATGCGTAGACACTTCCCTTCATTGACAATTTAATTTGAATGTTTTATTGCGTCTTATTGCTACTTAAACTTCGACTTATGAATATTAAAATTGATATTTGTACTCAATTCAATATATTTAATATTTTGTCTGCTCCGGGGCAGAGGAGGAGTGTTCAAATAATGCCTGCTGCTGTTAATGAAGCAGCTCCCACACGTGGGCTGCAACATGTGTTCTGTGTAGTTGTTGCTTTTGCTTTTTCAAATTAAATGAAATTCTTCAATCGTTTCTCACCTAACAGCAAACTCGAATCTAAACAAACAATAAATAAAAAAAACTAAAAAATTGAGTAAAGCGGGAAACACCTTTCTTTAGTAAAAGCTTTCAGCGTGAGTTCGAAATCCCTGACAACTGATTTATCCGCTTGGCAGTTCCCAAAAAAAAAAATGCATCCAAAACATGATCCATTTCACTGACATTAATCAACTTCGTGTAAATTTTAATTAGGTGGCTGCCACAAAGAAAGATAAAAAAAATGTGGCACATAAATTCCATGTGCCAGTGGCACGAAGATCAAAGCCAGTAGTGGGTGTGCGGTGCCAGAAGTGGTTGCACCAAACAGATGTTTGCCACACAGGTGAACAGCGGGTTTTTTTTTTCCAGACACACAGTGACTGCTAGAAAGTTGTGTTATTATTTGTGGCTGACTTTGTTAACCCTCTTTTTGCAATCTAATTAAAAGCAAGAAACATGTGTGAAGCCCAAAAAAACACTTACTTTAGACAACTTAAATTAAATAGAAAGGTACTCCTCACTCTCTGCATTTTGTTATCCCCCTCTCCGTCGTTCTTAAATTTGCACACATCATAAAACACTCATCAATGTGCTTGCCCCTTTGTGGCATATAGCAAAAGAGCAGCGAACCACGCAGGTTGTTTGGATCATGCCATCATCGATAATTGTATATGCTCAACACGTGCGTTTCTTCTGCATATGTTCAATTGGAGAACAGTGGGCGGTAAAAGTTATGCATCAAGTGTACGAGATAGATAGCCATAGTATGGAAAATAATCTTATAGATAAATCATTCATCGAGAAATGAGCAAGTATCTTAAACGAGATCTAGACACGAATGAAATGAGATTTCCGGCAGAATTTCCCAAGTTTCCCAAAGATAATATTTTATAATCACACCTTTTGATAACCTTTAACTTACTGAGAGTAGAAGTTACGGAAATCACTGAGTAGTTTCTTTAAGATAACATACATTATTTGATTACAACGTCTTTTAAAAATGTACTTTAAATTATGGGATCATCTTGGGGATTAGTTTCCCAGCTTTTGCTTATCTTGCTTATGTGTAAATTAACTTCTGTGCTACACTGTTCTTTGCTACTTGTTTATGCATAGCCCACTTTGTGGCTTTTTCGTCTTTCTACAAATGTTTCGAGCCTTAAATAAACGAGCCACACATTAATTTTCACTCAAGTTTTCGCCATGTATGAAACAGTTTTATTTATTTTTTTTATTGAGTTCAATGATCTTTGGCTAACTCAACACCTAACTAATTGGCATGATAACAATAAATTTCCTGTATTTCAAGTAATGTGATTAATCATTTTGATGAACGCGTTCTGTTTAAATTTTATTCTTTACATGAAGTGTATTTAAGTAATGAAAAGTTTAAATAATGCATCGAAATGCAAAGAATGCAATAAACTTTTTTAGGGCATTTTGCAAGTGCACAGTAAAATCAGCATTTAAACGATTGGACAATACATAAAAACTTAACGATGCAGTCGTTAAACTTCTTGGCCCATCAATTGCAGCACTTTGTATTCATGTCTTTTATAGACCCATTTCTAACAGATCTTATTATTGCTTTTGCTTTCAGGCGGTCAGCTGAAGACGAAGAATGGTCAGAAATATGTGTTCAATGGTCCGCCATCGGGTGTTTATGTCTCCAGGATGTGTCTTGTCACCTCGTCATTCATTATGCTGGCAGCCCTCATCTTCTCCGTCCTCATCACCTATTTCCTCACCTCACAGAGCCTGCCAATTGTGGATACCAGCCCCAGGTGAGCAAATCCAATTATTCATTTGTAATTGTTATTATTAAAAAATAGAAATCAAGAATTGGAAATGGAATTTAATGTTTATGATTTGGGTGGAGCGTAAATCAGATGTAAGTGTTTTTTATTATTATTTATAAAATTAATATTTTCATTGATGTTTATAGTAATTGGGATTATAGAAAATATCTATAGTAAAGCTCATATGTTAATGTAAATATTTATGTGAATTATAATAACATTTTCAAACGGGACATTGCACTACTTATAAATAACACACACAAATATTTTTTTTTAATTCTTTAAAGATTTAGCTTGTTAAAAATTGCAGCCAAATTTTTTTTTTTAATAATAGTGTTTATATTAAAGAGTATGTCCAAAGTCGGTTTTTTCCAGACTAGTTTATTTTGAAACGATTTTTATTTTTTCCGCCCTATTAAACTGGTCAAATCAAAGCTGTCTGCGAATTTGAGGGTGTGCCTTCGCTTATTAATATTTTAGTATTCGCAAAAGCGTTTTTGCGAAAGCCAACTAATTGACTGTGGAGTCCAAAATGACCTAATTTTCCGGCTCGATAGCAATTGGTTTGTTCCATTTTGGCTCTGACGCATTTCGAGGTGCGGAAGGGTCAAAGGAAGCTGTTGTCAGACAAGGGTGCGTCGTCCGTTGTAAGCAAATATAATTAAGCACTTTGCACAATAGCCACAACCCAAAACCCAAACCGTTCCTTCTTTTCTTTACTTTTTGCAGCGCCGAAGCACACATCAAGAATCATAACGTGGATGCAGCAACGAGTCCTTCACACGCAAATGGAAAGAATGTGACGAGTGCCAAATTTGATATACCTGATTGGCTAAAGCATGTAACAACATCGACGCCAGATTTGGCCGTGGTTGTGCCACCCGTAGGAGATATTCCCGTCATTGAGGAGACGCTGGAGACCAACATCAAGTCAATGGATCGTTTACTGCAGCTATTCGAGGGCTGGCGCCCCCTGCACTACAAGTATGTAACAAAAGATTAAATCTAATTGTGTGTCAAGGGGGTGGGACAAGGGGGGAGGCAGTACTAACTAAAGCAGCGTTTGCTCAATTTTGCACATCAGCCTCAATTGAATAATGTGGCTTCTCCTCAAATTGCTTTGCATGCTCGCATTTCAATTGGAAGCCACGCAACGATTGATGGACGTGTTGGCAGAAATTGCCGACTTGGAGTGCTGATTGCTTGTCTCCACTGTTTCCGTCTCAGACTATTGCAATTAACGTTGAGGCTTCTCTGTACAGGCAGCTATTTAAGAATGGATTTACATTTTCATAAGCGGCTTTCAACATTAAATTGATATTAAGGCGTGTTACAAGCACCTGTCAAAATGACACGTTATAAAATTAAACAAACCGGTTAATATTATTTTTTTTTAAATTAATTAATTGTCTAGAATTGTTTAAAGTTACTACTTGAAATGCAAAAGCTGTCTTTAGTCAATCGTTCGATGTGTTACGTATTTTACACTCTTATTTATTTTGCTCTAATATTATTCCTATTTTACGAATTCAATCAAATGGAAATACTTTACCATATGGGAAGTAGTAGGAGTTTTTTTGTTTCTTTACTCTAATTCTAAGGAAAACGAGCGGAATTTCTTCCGCATGAATGTTATTATTTTTTCTCTTCAGACATTCCATTTAATTCACATGCTTACACACAAAAGAAATAAATATATATTGTCACTTCCCAGTAGAAAACTTATTCAGAAAGTATATGCTATAACCCTTGACCCCATGTCGTGCACTCGTTTGTGCATGTCCTGGCACTTTTATTGACGTCATGCCAAAGATGTTTGTCGGAAATGTACTTGTTTATGCATCATTTGTGATGCACAGTGGCTAAGTGGGTCAAGGATTGAGAGATTGAATAGAGTTCGCTTCAGCTGAGTAGTCGCCACTTTGGCTAAATATATCCATATAGATGTCAACTAATGTAGACATAACAACGTATTTAACAATTCTACACAGCAGGAGTTGACCAAATATGCTACTCAGAACGTTGACCAAATTTAACGGCTAGTTAAGACCCACTGAATGACACTTGAGGGACGCGGAATTGCGGCAAAAGATCTGAAGACCAACTTTTGCACAGCACGCATGCCAACTGTCAGCACGACAAAGGCATGGCTATTTGGCTAGATACACTCAGAAAAATTATACACAAAAAATATTCCACAGAACGAAAAAAAACATTCTAGAAAAAAATGTTTAGCTTAGTACCAATTTTTTTATTATTATCCTTTATTTCATAAATTTAACTATTGATTTTTTGAAGTAAGATATTTAAATGTTCATTGAAATTGTATCAACTTTAGAAAAGGCATAATTTTGGTAACCTCAACTATATTATTTAAAGTTTTTTTTAGAACTTGATTCTTATAACTGTGAAAAGAATAATTCATTCTCATGTCGGAATATTTACGAAAGCAAACTATAAAAAACTTTACGAATAGAAAGTTAGAAATTTAAACACGATTTCACTTGAACTAAGAACAGCGCATTTTCGCTAAGTGTAGCTACGATTAGAGCACAAGCATTTGGGAGACAAGAGATGCGATGAGAGATGTTGTTCAGTAGCTGCCGCATGCATTAATATAATTGACACAGAAAACGCGAAGAAGGCGCTCAATTTGCAGATGGCACGCAGCTGTATCAATGGAGCAATGGAGCAATGGAGCCATGGTGCACATGGATCAATGAATAGCAATGGAAATGGCTATCGATGCTATTGGTATCAATGTTAACTGATTTTGCAGCTGTGTGTGCCGATCAAAGCCCAACAACAATCTGTCCATCTGTTTGCCAGTCCACGGCAAATTGCGTTCAACACGCTTCCTGGTTGCCCCCAGGCCGCAAACACATTGTAAACCAATCGCTGCAATTAAAAGCAGCCACAAGGCACAAAAGATAGCATACACATTGCACCATTGCACCATTGCAACGCCATGCATCTGCCGACTAGTTCTTTGCCAGTGGCATTCTTGTGCCCAGGGGAATTAATCTTTCATCTTATACCCTAACCTTTCACCAAATGCAATTCAATTTTGTCGGTCGTTTTAACAGCTAACAAAATTTGTGTTTTAATTAATTTGTAATGGCTTTTCGAAATAAATAGTATAATTTATCTAATCTTTATTCTATGAAATATTATCATAATAATTCCCTATTTCTCCCTTCTCTCTTTTACTGATTCTATATAGAATTTGTTCCCTATTTAAGTGAAATTTTTAAATATATATAAATATATATATATTTATTTTAGACATCAACTCAAAAAGTTTTTAACCCTTCCTTAACCATAAATGCTCCGCGCATGTAGCGCATTTAATTCTCGACATTTTCCGCTTTTTTTTATTTGTTTGTTTTTCTTGCATTTTATGGCTAACTATTTTGCCATTTCATTTGGCCAATTCACCAGACGCCTTTCTGCGGTGTCATTATGTTCAATTGTTTCACCTGCCGCTGGCTGCTGTTTAATCACATGAATTGCACTGCGCTGATTGATTGGCACTTTGGCTGTCAGTGGAACTGACAGTGACACCCGCACTTAAATAGTTGGCTAATCACTTATGGCTAGTTCCGTTCTCTCTTTTGTTGCAGGATTGTCATTGAGCCAAATGTTGAATCGTCGACCAACAATGGCAGCGTGTCCATTGAAATTGAACGTGACCCCAAGGTCAATAGCTGGGAGCCAATCGTCCTGGATGTCTACAATGTCAGCATTGCGAATGTTCGTGTCATTCGATCACCAATTGTGAATGGCAGCGACGAAATCGAACTGGACTTTGACAGCGACTATGGCGACAATAATGACACATTTATCATCACACTGGCCAAATCTCTGGCAACCGAAACGAATCTACGTGTCCTGCTCAGCATGGATTTTGTCAGTCAGGTTACGGACACACTGCAGGGCATCTACAAGACGAGCTATACAAACCCGAAAACCAAACAGTTGGAGTAAGTATTTCCACTAAGAAAAATATGTAAAAGCCGGTGGTAAATAAAAAATCTTTAAAAAACATGTTCACATTTTATAAGACAAAACATTTAAAGCTTTTTTCACTCTTATTTAATAAAAATAAAATCCAAATTCGATTAATAAGCTTGTCAGTCTTATTTTGGACAGTAAGCTCTTAAAACCTTTGGGAATCAAGTTTACTTTACAAAATAAATTCAACAGTTGTAATTTGAGAAAACTAAGCAGATTAGATTGAGAGATTGAGATTGAGATTGAGAATGTATCTGAATATTGGTTAAATATTTCATATCTCTAACCACAAATTTATGACATAAATTATATGTAAAATATGCAGTGTATCCACGAGTCGGTCACATTCGACTGCAGCACTTTATTATAACTATATTAATCATGATTAATGTGTTTTTCATTTTAGATGGGTAATCAGCACTCAGTTCTCGCCCATCGATGCACGTCGTGCGTTTCCCTGCTTCGATCGACCCGATATGAAAGCCAACTTTACCGTTAGCATTATTCGCAATATGAAACACAAAATGTGCCTCTCCAATATGCCAAGAATACGCAGCAGGTGAGCAGCTAAAAAAAAACCATAAAAAAAAATATATATATAAAACTAATCCTTTGGTCAAAATGCATTTTTCAGCTTACAACGTACTGGATACATTCGTGATGATTTTATGACCACGCCCAAAATGCCCACCTACCTTTTAGCATTCATTGTCTCGAACATGATTGACTCTCAGTATGGGAATCTGGATCGTGGGCTTGAGCCGCGCGTGGAGATTTGGACACGCCCAACGTTCGTTGAAATGACCAACTATGCCTATAAAATGGTGCGCCAGTTTTTACCCTACTATGAGGAATACTTTGGCATCAAGAATGAGCTACCGAAGATTGATTTAGTTACGGTGCCAGACTTTGGTTTCGGTGCCATGGAGAATTGGGGTCTGATTACGTTCCGCGACTCGGCGATGCTGGTGCCAGAGGATCTTGAGCTGGCTTCGTCATCGGAGCATATGCAATATGTGGCACAGATCATAGCACATGAGTTGGCACATCAATGGTTTGGCAATCTGGTTACTCCCAAGTGGTGGGATGATCTCTGGCTTAAGGAGGGCTTTGCCTGCTACATGAGCTACAAGGCGCTTAACCAAGTGCATCCTGAATTTCAGATCATGGACACCTTTACAATACTGGTAAGTTGGAGCTAATTTTTTTTGTTTTATTTTTCCATTTTTATACATATTATTTATCTTCCAGGAATTCAAGGAGTCGATGCAACATGATGCTGCCAATTCCTCGCATGCGATCTCTTTCGATGTGAAGACGAGCAGCGATGTGCGTCGCATCTTCGATCCCATTAGCTACTCCAAGGGCACAATACTGCTGCGCATGCTGAACTCCATTGTGGGTGACGAGGCATTCCGTGCGGCAACGCAGGATCTGCTGAAGACCTTCGCGTACGGGAACATTGATCGCGATGATCTCTGGGCCTTCCTCACACGACACGGACACGAGAAGGGCACACTGCCCAAGGATATGAATGTCAAACAGATTATGGACTCGTGGATAACACAACCCGGCTATCCGTTGGTCCATGTGGAGCGCAATGGAGCCGATCTGGTGCTGCGTCAGGAGCGTTATTTGCTGCCCTCTCGCAATCCGTTGGACCACAGCCGTTGGTTCATTCCCATTACGTACGAAACGGATGAGTGGCACAAGGGCGATAATATACCCACACACTGGATGACCCAGGACCAGGAGCAGATTGTGATCAGAGATGCATTTACCAAAATGAACAACAGCGACAACGTTGTCTATTTGAATCTGAACAGACAGAGCTATTATCGGGTCAACTATGACATGACTTCCTGGCTGGCACTGAAGAAGAACTTTAGCAGTCTACCAACAATTACACGAGCCCAACTCATGGATGATGCACTGCATCTGTCCCAGGCAGAATACATGTCCTATGATATACCGTATGTTGCAACCTTTCAGTTTGTTTTTTTTTTTTTTTTGGATTTATCTACAATCATTATTATTTCCAGGTTGACTTTCTTAATGGAGCTGTTCACAGCTAAAGATGATGAGCTGCTGTGGAGCGCAGCCAAGCCGGGTCTTAATTATCTTATCTATAGTCTGACCCGAGAACCTGCCTATGAGACTTTCCGGGTAAGTCTTAATTTTTCGCCATTGCGAACTTGCCAAAATTAAAGTTATCGAAAAATAAAAGATATTTTTTATTTACGTAGAATTTCTTTTGAGTTCTTTATCAATCTATAATCATTTGAATATTTAATGTTCCAAAAATAAATTGAATAATTTATTAAAATCATTAAAAATGATCTGAGTAATTTTCAAATTTTTTTTTTACATTTATAATTAATAACTTTCGAAAGTCAACAATTATCTTTAGCAACTTACATTTATTTGAACGTTTTTAAAAACATTAATAATTTCGTATTTAGTGTCTTTAATTTTAACTTACAAATATGAATTATTAAAATCGGTTTTGTTTTAGGCTTTCATGAAGTTCATTGTGAGTCCCGCGTTCGATCGTTATGGTCTCCATGAGCCGGACAATGAGTCACATCTGCAGTTGAAGCATCGCGCCTTGGTTGCCAATCTGGCCTGCAAGTTCAACTATGATCGCTGCACTCAGGTAGCCCAAGTGAAGTTCCGCGAATGGATGCAAGATCCCATAGGGAATCCGTAAGTACTTTGATCATTATTATTGGTAATCAATCTTAATGAACTTTTTCTTGCAGTATCAAGCCAAATCTGAAATCTGTCATTTATTGCACGGCGCTGGCGGAGGGCTCCTATCAGGAATGGTATTTCGCCTACAAGCAATACAAGAGGACAAACAGTGCCTCCGAAAAGGAGGAAATACTCACCTCACTTGGCTGCACCACAAAGCCCTGGCTGCTGTCCAAGTAAGTTTATTATCGATGTACCTTTAAAAAGCATCCTTAGTTTTAATGTTATCTGCCTTATTGTTATCTGACTCGAATGTTAGGCAAATTATGATCGTATTCTGAATACCTTTCTGCTCTTATTTTAAGATACCTGAATTTGACACTTAACTCCACATCGGGCATCTTGAAGCAAGATGGTGCCTTGGCCTTCAGAGCTGTTGCCTCAAATTCAATTGGACATGAATTGGCATTTGATTTTTTGCACACGAACATTAAGGAAATTGCTGACTAGTGAGTAACCCTGATCAAAAATTTAGTTAATTTAAGTATTTCCATTAATTTATTGAATTTATTCTTTTTACAGCTATGGCGATGGCTTCTCCACCATATCAGAAATGATTAAATCGCTGACCATCTATATGAACAAGAAAAATCATAAGCAAAAGCTTCTGGAATTGGGTGTGAAATGTCGCAAACTGGGCTTGAAGGCTGTCGAAATAGCCATTGGCATGGCGATGGAGCAGGTCAACGATAATATATATTGGCGCACTCACTCCTATGATAAGCTCAAAGTGTTCCTTGAGGGCATTGTAAGCGAGTTCGACATTAGTATCTTCTAAGCAACATCCAATCACTTCTGATGCTTTTCAACCAAAAAAAAAAAAAAAATAAGAAGAAAAAAAACTCGACATTATTATTATTCAACAGCCTCAATATTTAATATTATTTGCGAAAAGTGATATAAACGTGTAAGTTAGCCAACTTAGTTAAGACACAAAATTAATTAAAACATCTTTATACTTTTGGCTCCAATTGCTTCATTTATTCTAATTGATAATTAGAGGTTTTTTTGACGTAACGTTCCTATATTTCCAATATTAGATGGCTACAAAATAAAGAGCATCCTTATCATAAATATATTCATCCATCATTCTGTTAAGAACATTGGTTATTTAGTCACTCCTTCAAATGCAGCTTGTGTAAAATCATCACATTGTTAAATACACTAAAATCAAAACACTCGGAACAATACTACTAAGCCATTCTAGCACTAAGTGAACCAGAAATAAAAGAAATCATATTTTAAAACTTGTATTAAGCAAACTTGCGAACTTCTGCACAGATTTAAGTTTATTGTTGCAACTGCTAAAAACGAGTGTCCTTAAAGCGTAGTTTAAACATACCTAAATATAAATTATTTATATATTTTGTATAACACATAAATATATATTCGCTTAGTGCACAACCTTGTAAATAAGTTTTAATGCATATTAATATTATAATTATAAATAAAATATGTAATTACGTGAATTTTAATTAAAGAATTCTTTTTTATTTTCCCCAACTCAACAAGAAAAATTGACTATTAATATCCAAAAATGTTGGCAAACAAGTCGTTAAGTTCTAAAATTTCTCACTTGACATATAACAGAAAGTTTTTAGTTATTAAAACCATTTCAATATAACCTTCGAAAATCTGCAAGGATATGGTCGAATTATAATTTGTCATTAAAATTATGCCGCGTTTTTTTTAATTTGATTTCAGCTTAGCCACTGTAACAATGGCGCGTGCCCATGCTATATACCCTATACAAGAACCTGAGACAAAGAAAAAACCAGTATTTGATAGCCGTAGTTTTTATAACAGAAAATAACTTCATAAACTTTGCGTTTTCTTATAATTTATGTACGGTGAACCTAATTTTCCAAAGATAATAACGGAAATTTTTAAACATCATATGCTATGCCAGAATGCTGCAAATTAAATTAACAAAATAATATCTTAACGATTTGAAATAAAATTTAATGTAACAGTGTGGCAGCGCTGTTAACAGCTGTTTCCGTTTGCTCTCATGGAACGTGAAAAAGACACATACACCGATTATAACGGCATGTGACGTCACAGCTGATGTGTCTGAACGCCTTGCCTTGAGTTGAAAAATTTGTGACGTAATAACGAAACGACGCGCGCTTGTGGCGTACCTTGAATATATATAATTCATTGTTTGAAATTAATGCTCGGTGAGCACTGTCAAATAATTAAATACATATCAAACGACAGTATTCAAAAGTAAGTATATTTGTGTGAAATAACATTTAAATTGTGTATAAATGCGGTATATCTTTAGTGAGTGGCAACCGAAAGATCTGGTCGCTGGAGGAGGACGTAACTTTTCTGCGCATCTGGTACAGTAATTTGGTAAAGCGACGTGATGGTAAAACGCAAGGAGAATTTTTCAAGGAGTTGGCCGCTGATCTCTCGGGCGAAGGAATTTATGTACCAAAAGGAAAAATCCAGCATAAGATGAAGACGTTCAGGAGGAGATATAATAGGTATTTGTATTTGCTGATCCCTTTTAAGGCTTAAAATAATGGCAAACTCCATTTCAGTGTTAAAAACGACAAGGAAGCGCGAAAAAAATGGGTCCATTTTATCAAAATGGTCGAAATTATTGAATGTGAAGCCTTAAATAAATCGGACTGTGAATCACAGCTGGAAGATGGCTCAAGTAAGTAAGAGAAAATTCTTCGATTTTCTAGTTAACTTTTAACTTTATTTGCATTTCAGGTGATGACGAGTCTGCTACCTTGGAAGAATCATCCCACGAGGACAATATTAGGGCAACATCAAAAGATGGAGCACAGCGAAAGAAATCGCAACGTCTGCGCAATATAAGAGTGGATAATACTAATCTACCGAATAAAATTAAACAAAAATTCGCAAGGCGCAAATGGAGTCAAGAAGATGAAGACATTTTCATTAAAGTATGGCAAACAAACATACAAAAGTGGCGATACAACGAATCAAAGCTTGAAGCTTATGACAAAATGGAGTCCGAACTGCGTTTTCTAGGCATTGATATCAGCATCAAAAATATTAAATTGAAAATTGATACACTTATTCGCAAATTTCGGTAAGATCATAAGAAGTTATAATATTCCTAATATCACAACATTAAAATATTCAATTTTTCTATATATATGCAGAAAAACAAATTCGGATAACACATGGGTTAACTATGCCAAGGTTGGAGAACTTCTGGATATTTTGGAGACATCTGATCAGCCTTCCATAAGACTTGGTGATATCAACGACAACATTTCGTTGGAGATTACTGATGATGCACAAAATAAATCTAATTCAACAACAATCTACTCAGAAACATGCCCAAAAGTTGAAATAGGTGATGATGACCAGCCACCAGTGAAAAAAAATAGAACCATAAAAATCGATAATGATACAATGGAGAATACTGAAGATGTACGCAATGGAATTAATCTAACAGATGTTTCATTAGATGTAATCGACTTAAGTGACCCAGTAGATTTCGAATTCGAGATTCTAGAAGATGAATCAACGGAGGTGTCCAGTAATCGAAATCCAGATCGACGTGACGGCAGAATTCAGCTATCTGATCAGTTTGGACAGTTTGTTGTTAAAGAGTTGAACGTGTTGAACGATGATCTGTTAATAGAGGCAAAAAAAAGAATCTACAACGTCATTTGTGGAATGCATTTAAAGCAACTAAAACTTGTTAACAGAAATGACTGATTTAAGTGTACTTTTTTTTAAGTACTTTAGTTTGCTGCCGAGCCTTATTACTATTATTAAATGTTCGTATGTATTTTTTAATTTGTTTATTTGAGTTTACGTAAATTACATCGCGATAGTGATAATAAAAAACATAATACGTTATAATCATATTAATCATCTTCATAAGTGTTTGGCTTAAGTATTAAATAATTGTTTAAGAGATTTATTTGCATTTTTTTCTTTTAACATTGTGTTTAATTGATATTTATCAACTTATTTGAATCTCGATTATGAAAATTAGTTGAATGAATTTAATTTAATTTTGTTTCGTTTACGTATTCACAAAGAAAAACAACCAAATCAATTAATATGTGAAAATGACGCGTAAACTGTTTTTTTTTTTTTTAAAGTCGAAAACACTTTCTTTTTTTTGTTTTATGTACAAATAACAAAAAATAATATAATCACTTATAATAATGATAGGCAAAGAATTAAAATTAAAAACAAAGACACACAGAATAAACGTTGGCTCATGGAACAGACGTGGACATTCGGGGATGGGCCTGTGTATAGTATTTATGTATGCATATATATGATTGGTTTTGGCATTAGCCTAGACATCGATCTGGAATGGGGAGCCGGGTATATGGTCTTCGCCCCATTTGATAAGCAGCACATACTGGCCGCGATCACGCACCAGATACTGCACATTGTAATTGTTGTGGCCAGCGTGTTTGACATGGAACTCCTCGCAGGGTCCCTTCGGACCGTACATGCCCACATACAGGATGTTGTTGCCTAGAAGAGAAGGTTTCAATTCAGATTGCGGCTCTCCTGTATTATTTATAGTCATTACTCACCTGCATCTGTGGCACAGATGCTGAACTGATTCTGCTTGCCAACGTAGGCCTTCTTCAGGCCCATACCCTTGGATACCACCTTGTTGGCATCGGACTTGAAGTTGGGCAAATGGACGCCAGTGCTTTTGCCACCCTTGGCAATCTTTTGCACTGTCTCCACAATGACTGTCGATGTTTCCTGGGCACCCTCATCGGCCAGTTTATCGCCGGTGGCATTCACCTTGAACGGCGAGCCCACAATGTGCATATTGTTGTATTTAATCGTGATGTAATGTTCTCCGGGCAGAAGAGGTGTGTATCGCACCTTGTAGCCCTCTTCCACCTCTGTGCAATCCATGGCGACCTTGGAGGGCCCATCGATGGAAACGGCCAATGTGCCAACGCCCGCGTTACACGTGTTGATTATGAAATCGGCTTTGTGGCCAGTCTTGACATCTTCTAAGCCATTGCCGGAGGCATGCACTGCCGCCGGATCGGCAACGTCCTTGCCCACCTTGATTCTGAAGGGTGAGTCGGGTATGTGGACACCATTGAACTTGACGTGAATCGCATGAATACCATTCTCGCGTGGATAGAAGCGCACCGAGCTCATCTCGCCATCGATGGCCTGGATGAAACAATCGTCATCGGTGCCGGAGGGTGCCACGATCTTGGCATCCAGCTCACCCCTGGCGCCATTCTTGCGCACCATGAACTGATAGGGCGCATCGGCTTGAATGTTGCCCTGTGGGAACTGCTGCACCTCCAGCTTGTGAGCATCGCCAGCATCCGGTGAGATGTACACCTTGAACGGTGAGTCGGGAATATGGCGGTCGTTGAACTTCAAACCAACACGATACTCTCCAGGCTCTGTCACCTTGTAGGAAACATCGCAGCTGCCGTCCTTGCGGTCCTTGAACTCAATGTCCGCCTTGCTGGGACCCTCCACAGAAATGGCCAACGAACCGCCGCCCGCCTCGCGTGTCCACACATTGAACTCGGCCGCCTCGCCGACAACGCCACGCTCCAGACCAGAACCGCCGGCCTTGACCAGATGACTGCCCGAATCACGCAGTGGACCCACTGTGAACTGGAACGGCGAGCCGGGTATGTGCATCTCGGAGTAGCGCACCGAAACGGTGTGAACGCCCAGCTCCTTGGGCACAAAGTGCACCGAATATAAACCATCCTCAATTTCCTGAATCTCAGCATCCTCAGTAACATTGCTGGGCGAGGTAACACAGGCGGCCAGATCAAAGGACGTGATGCCGGGCATCTTGAAGGTCAGCTTGCACTGGCTGCCAATTTCAGTAATGGGAACCGCGTCCCGTTCCCGCTGAATCTTCTCGCGCTTGCGATTGCTGCCCTCGCCGGCCACCTTGACGGTGAATGGTGAACCCTCCACATGATGATCGGCAAACTTCAGGTTAACAATGTAGTAGCCCGGTTCGGTGGGCTTGTAGGAGATATTGAGTGTGCCATCATCCTTATCGGTGCACTGAATCTCCGCCTTGCTAGGCCCCTCAATTGACACAGACAGACCACCGAAGCCGGCGTTGCGGGTATCCACCGAGAAGATATTATCGCTGTGCGTCTGACCCTCCTTAAGTCCTTTGCCGCTAACCTTGACCTTCTTGGCATCGCCAACTTCACGTTCACAGACCGTCACCTTGAAGGGTGAGTTGTTGATGTGCTTGCCCAACCGCTTCACAGACACCATATGCTCGCCAATCTCACGAGGCGTAAACGAAATGCCAATGTTGCCCGTAGGCATGCGCTTCAGGAAGCACGGCTCCTCCAAGCCACTGGGCGCCTGAATGGATGCATTCAGTGCACGCAGATCATCATCGGTAATATCACCGGGCATCGTCACTTCCGAGCAGGAGCCGACGGAAATCTGATTACGTTTGCGTCCCTCACCCGTGATCTTGGCAAAATAGGGTGAACCCTTGATGTGCTTATCACCGAAACGCACCGACACCTGATATTCACCGGGAGCAGTGGGCAGATATTGCACCGAAACAGTGCCGTCTTTGTTATCATGATAGTTGATCTGTAAAATGAAGAAAACTACTACAGAACTGAAGTCGGCTAGGTGTCAAAATGTGACTCACGTCTGCCTTGCTGGGTCCCTCAACGGCCATGGTCAAGCCGCCGGCGCTGGCACCCTTGGTTGAGATGGTGAAATTGGCGGGTTCACCAGTGACGCCGTGCGTCAGACCAGGTCCATAGGCGGTCACATAGCCGGATGTTATGGAGTCCACATGGAATTTGAATGGAGATCCTGTAAGGCCCAAATAAATAATGGATAAGTACACAAATTTATATAGAGACGCTGGTTCGACGCTGGTATTTACCTTGGACAGGTTCGCCATTGTATTTAACAACCAGCTCGTGGGAGCCCTCCTCGCGTGGATCGTACTTCACGGAGACGGTACCATCACGGTTATCCTGAATAATGGGTTTATCTACCTTACCACTTGGCATCCTGACTTCAGCTGTAAAGTATATAGAGAGTAAATAACATCAGTTATTGTGTCTTGGTACTGAAATTAACCTTAAAATAAAATTGTACGGAGATTGAAGGGTGAGTCACTATAGATTATTGCATACATATAAAAATGTGGAATGTTGAAATCAAAACCATAGATTTTTGCGTGGGAGGTTGTCATAAATTTTTCGTAAATTTCTTCGTCGATATATTGAAGTGGAATCATAATTTTAGTTTTAATTTTCAAATTTGTGTGACAATTATTATTAAACGAATCTATTTTCGTATGCCAAAAATAAAATGTTTTTGAAACTTGTGTGATCTTATGACAAGCACAGTTAATTAATGACACCAAATGTTTTCATCCGTTACTCGGAATGAATATTCTCCAAATTTAATTTAATTTCTTACAAAAGGACAACAATATTTCAATTCACATACTATTTTGTCCCACAATATATATATTGAGTGTATATCCTTGTTGGATAATCCTTTCACTCCAATTGGGAAACAACGCTCAAAATTCACTTCTCAACACAACGAATGATCAGCACAAACTGAGTCCCCAGTAATATTTTGACTTTCTAAAGAAATTTCCATCAACGCCTACAATTAGTGTTATACATTTCCCGGATGTTTTTTCAAAGGTCAAATATAGGACATAATTTATATATTTTTTCTGGGCACTTATATACAAGAGAAATGTTATATACCTAAAATGAACCCATTAATTTTATTTTTTAGTGCAGTTTCATCGAGCTGGAGATATTTTTTTTTTGATTATATGGATAAATATCGATAGTGGCCTATATGTATTGAAATTTTGTTATTTTTAGTATGCGCGAATCCTATTTATAAAGAAATGAAGCAGCATATATAATAAATATATATATATATACATATATAATTATCAAAAATATTTGAAATAAACAAAGTGTATATAGACACGAGCGAATCATTAATTTTAAGTGCCTGAAACGAAAAGCGACAGAAAGAGCCAAATGCTGATGATAGAAATCAACCTGCATCGAATTGAGTTAAATTGAGATCGTTGCTCGAACCAAAATTATTCAGATGCGACTCTCAAATAGTTTTCCAAAAACTTTTATTCATATATCACATTTAATTAGTTGATAAATAAAATAGAGAAGCGCAATGCTTTTAGTTTAGCTGTCGTCACCCACATTAACACAAGATTTAACTAAGAAATATTTTTAATTTGACTTAATCGGGAACATGTTATAAATTCCTAAAGACTGAACATTTAAAGATGCGTAACATTTGTATTTATCTGGCAAATTTATTTCTTTGTTTTCAAATGTAAGCAAAAGAACAAATAAAAAAATACAAAGCAAAAAAAAAACTCGATAGGTAAACAAACATAAATTAGAAAATCATGTCGCGTGCCTCGACCAAATATCAGCAAAAATATTTTAAATAAAAAGGCAGAAGTAGAAAAAAAAGATATTGTGGAAAATGTGTGGCGTTTAGTGCCAAGTGGAAAACAATTGAAAATTGTTTGGCTCACGTTTGCCGCATGCTGTGGCACACAAGCAAAGTGGCATTCATTAAAGTTATAATGCGTCATAAGTGGCAAAATATAAACAGAGGCTATGCATTTAAATTAAAATTCCCAAATAAACTATTTGTACACCCACCCTCAGAGGCTGTGCGCTTTCAGCTGTTCGGTTTCATAAAGGAAATGACATGTAAAATTCAAATAATTCGAAATACTTTTCAAAGAACTTTGCAAATTAACGATCAAAATGTGGCGCTGACTGCGTGCATTAAATACAAAATAGAATGTAAATTATTTGAAAAAATATTTCTACGTATAAAAAATGATGCCAAGACTCTATAGACTCTATAGTTGTTCACATCAAAAAAATAAAAGAAAATGTAACTTGTGAATATTTATGTTTGAACATTTGTTGCTGTCCCTCCCAGTGTCCGATACCCTCAAACATCACCCTATCCCACCACAACCTAGGCCCAGGCTTCCTGCCAGCATTTCCCATTGAAGCATGGGAAAGAAGGCATCTTTTGGCATCATCTAATGGACGATGCTGGCAAGACAAATGAAAGATTTAATGACTCTCAAGTCGTTCTGTTCTCCATATATCAGCGAAAGTTTTCGCCAATGTGCGCAAAGCAAAAAAAAAAAAAAAAATGAATATAACATTAGTCAGCAAAGAGTGCAAAAATAATTGACATATTTTTGGTTAAAACTATTTATGAAAATGGTTAATTTTTATTTTGTAGGTGACTATGTATTTTATTGCGTAAAACACTAAATTCATAAGACTGTATTTATTTTTTTGCAGCTCCTTGTTGTGCAGTGTAAACAATAATTAAGAAGTGCAGCATACTCAATGAGTGCCCCGCCATTCTAAACGAATTTTACGCTTTGTTGAGAACTCTGATTATAAATCACCGAATTTAATGTGCAACAACTAGCTGGCCATTTTGCAATAGGCAAATGTGTCGTTGCCATAAAAGAAGACATATCTCTAAGACTTTTGGTCATAAATCAAAATTGCATTGCTCGCTGCTCGCTGGGATGTGTGTGGTGTGTGTGGGTGTGTGTGTGTGGTCAAGCGCCGTCTTCAATCGGAGGCGTTTTGTTTGTGATTTTTGTCATTAACACAAATGAAACCGCATTTTTGTTGCTTTAGTCAGCGAAATTGGGTTTATTGACGACATCGTCCGCGTCATTTTGGTCTGGCAAAATATCAAAAATTAAAAAACCGCAATATTTTTTTTTTGTTTTTGATACAGATACAAATCCAGAATGTGGATTTAATTACAGTCCATGAAGATTAATTATTATAGTTTGTATATTTTTTTTATTAAAAATGAAACATTCCTTTCATAGGAAAACGTATCAATTATTTACTTAGTTAATTTCATAGTAAGTTTTATACGTTGTTTTCTGGAATTTTTGGTTACCTTGATGTGTTACAATTGAAAACGATGATTTAAAGTTTAATGGCAAAAAATCTGAACCATTTAATCCTTGATTTTCCGGAATGATGGTCTCATTGAAGTAAACGTGAGTACGTTCCGGGTGATCGCGTTCGGATACGGTAACTTTATAGAAATATGGTCGAAAATAATACGAATGATCCGCCCAGGTCGCTTCCGGCGTTGGCGCTTTCTCAGATAACCAACTGAAGTGCATTTTTTTATTGCAATTTTACGTTTCGTTTTTATTTTTATTTTTATTTATTTTTATTTATTTTTTTTTATTTTATAATAGGTGTTTAAATGGTTTAAAGCACGCGATGGTTGTATTTTGAAATAAAGACACTTAAAATTTAGAACAATTTAATTTAACAACACGAATAATTGTTGTTGCATGTTTTGTCTGCACAACGTAGCAAGGATATGCGTTAAGAATTACTTTCTCATGATTATGCAAATATAATAATAATATATATATTTTGCTATAACATTATGTTATATATATTTAATATGTATTTACTATAAAATGCTGTCAAGGCATATCCTTGCTGAGTTGAAACAGCACAAGCATAAAAAGGACTATAAAACTCACAGTTAAACACACTGTTAGAATTATATAATGCAATTTGATAATAAATGTACAGCTAAATTGTAATGTCTTTTAGTCCTATGCCATTCACACACGCACACACGCCGCCACGCACAACACACTTGAAAGTTCAATATTGGCTGGGCCTTAAATTTTAGTTGCTTAATTTATGAATTTGTCATTTGTTGAGCGCACGATTCGATTTTAATTGCCAGCGACGTTTTGCAAGGTCCGCGCGTCTTTACGTCCCGATTTCAAGTGAACATCGACAGTTCCAAATCGAAATTAAGGCCAATATATAAAAGCACGCCCATTCCTACCACAAAGATGCGTTCGCAGCAGCGACGCTGGCAGCATAGATCAGCCAACACTCTTACAAACACACACACACACACACACACACACACACACACACACACACACACTTGCATACACATAGATATGGGATCTATCGAAAATTGTTGTTGTGCTATAAAGTAGGCAGCAGCAGGCTAGCAGGCAGAGCCATTGAACGATATATAAAATATAAAAAAATATACAGCAAATTGGAAATATTTGCTTATGACAAGTGTGCGACTTTCTATATACACATATATCTTTCTTTCTATATAGATAAATATATATAGAACATAGCTAACATAAAATGCGCCATCGTTTTCTAGTATTTGTACTCTTGGACATTTTAACAGTTGTCAAAATTTTCGAGATCGAAAAGGTGCAAATATAAATTTAGTTTTTTTTTTGCATTTATTTGGACACACCTATATGAATATAAGTATCTATATCTATATATATCCATATGTAAATTAGAATATTTCATAGGAAATACAATTTATTACTTGTTGCAGCAGAGAAAACATAAAATTTATTAATATTTGCCCATTAAAAGAAAAAAATAATAATTTAAAAATAAATACAGATACTTCTATGTAGACTTTTATAGCTTGAAGACGCCAATTTTAACAAACCATAAACCTAATATATAAAAACAATTTGTGGAATGCAAAATATGCGTTAAGCGTTTTGTCAAACTGTTTTTCTTGACTATAGGATAATTACATAAAATTAATCACAGACGTTAGTGTCTATATACATATATTATATATAAATAAATATATATAAAAACATTGCAATTCATTTATTAGCTCTTGCGCAATTGATTTTGTAATAGTTCTGCAATTTCTGCAAGTTCAATTGACTAAAATCAATCAAATCAATGGGCAATTATCAGAAATCTTAATTCTCATTCAATAGTAATTAATTTTGAGGATGTTCTCTGTAATTTCAATCTTAGGTTTAGTTTGAATAAAATGGAATTTATATTCGATAGCAACAGAAGCATCGGTTATAGAAAACTTTTTTTCCAGAAAATCTAACTCACAGGAAGATTGGAACAACAAATTGGTGATATTCATTTTATATTGTCTACCGACAATCAAAATTTGTAGTTGAATATTTAATTTTTTGTTAGAGTTATACATTAGTATACCTATTTTAAGATCAATTTATGCGGCTACAATTAATTACCATTCAAATATCAATTAGGATACTTCGAGTTGAATATGTCTGGCGATTTTTGCAATTCTAGGTTAGATCTTCGACTTAGTAGCTAATAGAAAATATTTTTTCATCTGATGAGCTATGAAAAATCAGTGCAACAAATGCGCGACAAAAAATGTCATTTGGCCAAAACGAATCATTTACAATAAACCATCTTCAAACGAAATGGAGCGCGCCATAAAAGCTGCATGTTGCCATCATGCCACAAAGAGGCGACACTTGCGCCCCGTCAACTTATTGATATTTTATTCAGAGAGTCTCGCAAATGGCCCAAGTGAAATGTGTGTGATCTTAATGAGGAGCCCAGACCACGGATATTCTTCGTCTTCGTTTTCTTCGTCTTCGTTTTCGTTTTCTTCTTCTTCTTCTTCTTGTATTGGGTGTAGTACGTCGAGTTCGCGTCACACACGGGGTCGCATTGCCGCGTAGCCAAGCGACGAAAATGCGAAATGTTTGCAAATTGCATGGAAGCGTGAAAAATCGAACAAATATTTTGCAACAGGCGGCGGCTGCTCGCATATATGATTTTATATATATATTAATATATATATACATATGTATACATAAGTATATATAGTTTATATGTATTTATTGATTTGCCAAATAAATAAAAAAAAGAAGTGAACGATCTAAAAGCAATACAGCTCATCAATCATGTTGAGCATTTTTTTGAAAAGCATTTTACAACTCGTATATCCATCGACAATTCGTATAAATTCCGCTAATTAACGTGCACATTTAAATACATAATTACTTTCATTCAATGACCCGTTAACAACCAAAAAAAAAAAAAAAATTCACAAAATGTCTCGAATTAATTTAACAAGAAAAGATAATTTCTTTTGCTGTGATCAGTCAATGTCGTTGTCAACAATTAGCAAGATAAGCCGTCAAGAAGTCTTTACACTGACAGTTCATCTGTCCGCCCATTTTCAACATCATATTTATCTGCATCTCACATGTCGCAGTCTCGGTTGTGCCACCACATTTCTATATGTTTTTTTCTATACGTAAAATCCGACGACTATTTCGCCGTTCTGCACTAAATTTCACTAAAGAACTGCATTTTAAATGTTGTATTAAGATTATAATTATTTGTTTGATTAAAATCATTTATGACAAACATTTTTGTTACTCACTTATTTGTTTTTTTTTTTTACATAAATATATATGTTTATTTCATTAATTTGATAGATATGAATTATTATGAGATCACTTTTCATGTCTTTTGTTGTAAGTTTAAAAAATATTTTGGCAAACTTTAAGCGATCTCTTTTTATTTCAGTTATGACTTGTATAAATAACTATAAATAGTAAATGTGTTTTAAATATGATAGATATTTTGGAAAATATTATGCGATCAATTTCAATGTGACTTGCTTAAATAAATATAAATAAAAAATTTTAAATTTAGGCAAATATTTTGAGATCACTTTTCATGTCAGTTGATACTCGTATAAATAATTGTAAATAGTAAATATGTTGCACGTACCTGTTACGTTTCCGCCTGTTGTTGGTAGTGGTAATTTCTCAAAGGCAACACTTCTATATGAAACTTCCGATTTTCCGTTGACCAGTCCGCTCTATAAAAATGGTGAAATTACATAATAATAACATGGGAAAATGTTGTCAAGCAAAAAATAACTATAAATAATTATTGTATATCTGGTTTCCACTTGCATAAAAACTACACATGAAATTCATTATTTGACTTAAAATTGGTCAACACAGTTTAAAAGGCTTAGAAATAGTTGAGAACTATTAATGAAATCAATTTCATAACAATCGGACAAAGAAGTAAGAATAATTAAGAAAAATTTGTGTATATAAATAATAATTTATGTAAATATATATATATTTTCTTTCACTATATAGACAGCTTCTTCTTAATCGCTTGTAGAGTTACTCACCTGTGTTGTCTGCTGAAGTACTTGGGTCGTATGTTCCTCGACGTATTCACTGTGCGAGTATTGTTCGATGCTTTCGACAGCCTGAGGTCAATGAAAATAAATTTGAAAATGACCAAAAGTTATCCACCAGATTTAGATGTGTATAATTCAATTGAAATGCATAAATGAAAACAGCCAAGCACGCGATTGGCTGGCGCTTTAGAATTTAGAACACAATCACGAGAGTACTACGAAATAGGCCATAGATTTTCCAAATATCCGTCTACTCTCAATTTGCACTCGTGATGAAATTTGCACACATTTTTGATATGTGTATGGCCGAGTCTGCTTATTATTAAAGCTTGTTGCCACTGATTGAAATCGAAAAACTTGAAAGTGTGAAACAATGAAAATCGAAGATTGAAACATAACAATAATAATAATGCACATACACAATTTGAGAGGAAGTGGCATTGATTGATGGTTTTGTAGTAGTTTTCTTTTCTTTTTTGTTTTTGTTTTTGGCCATGTCATAAGAATTTCCATGGCTGTTACATAAGCGCATTATAATGAGTGAAAATATTGAAATAATCCCCGTCGTTGCATTTATCTGTGGCCAAATCGCCCAAAAAGTCAAAGATACAAATCTCAATAAAATATTTTCACTATTAATAAGAAGTACGCGAATTCACAGCCAATCAATAGTTGGACAACTGGGGAAAAAATTCGAATATTGAATATATCTCTTATATAAGCAAAATATATATATTTTTATGTATATATTCACGATTTAATGACAGAGCCCGTAGATTTTTACACATGTATGACATGCTTCAAAAAACGTCACAGAATTCGTTAAAAAAAAAAAAAACACAAAAAAATAAACTATAAAATTATTGCTTTCCACCTTTTCAATATTCCAGTTGTGTAAATCGCGACGGATCGACAAACGATGAAGATGACGCTGGCGTCGAGGACAAACTCTGACTAACAATTTGTGTGCGCGACTAGGTAAGGCAACTAGTCGCAGTTGCACGACTTTGTCGCTTGTCGCTACTAATAGTTACCACAAAAACGCACAAAGACAGAGAGTAAACAAAAATAATCTGTTGAAATGTGAATTTTAGTCTTATTTTCAGTGAATTTTAATTGTTCTAAAATGCATAACACATGCAGTCTCCGATGTATACTTGATATTTGATGGTAGCCACGCGATTGCCTGCAACAGCAACAACCACAACAACAACAACAACAAATGTGAATCAGCAGCCTGTGTTTGCTTGCATATATTTAGTACTGCAACAGCAACAAATTTATATATATATATATTCATTTCTGAATATATAAAAATAATTTGTACACATATGCAAATTTATAATTCAGCTACATGACAGATATACAGATATATAAATATATATATATATATATATATATATATATATATATATATATACTATAAAGTATACATAGTAGTGTTTTCAAGATATTTGACGTTTTAAAAAAAAAAATTCAATATTTGTGCTTGGACAAATGTTGCTCAGCATTTGCACTTTTATAATTAGCATTTTTATAACATTGTTAATTATGAATTTAATGCAATTCATCTCAACTGTATGCGATGTGTTAATCTGTTTTCCACGCAATTACTTTCTCACCAATGGTGAGGAGGATGCCAAGTTTTGAAAATAAAGAATAGTCTGTAAATAGTTGCAGACTATACAAGTTGAAGGATGAGAAGTACAAAAGTTGTTTAGGAAATCCAAAATCTCACTTTAGATGCTTTCACTATCGTCTGGGGTTATTACTATATTTGAATTTCTCATTCGAACCGTCTAAAGAAAACATATAAATAATATTAAGCAACCACACAGGTATTTTACAATGTTAATATCTTTTTGGTTGTCCCCAATTTTAAGTTACATTATAGGTCTATATATACATTAGTAGACAATAAAACCATATATATATATATATATATATATATATATATATTCTTAAAAACGTATCAGACACATGGTTGTTGTGGTGTGCGTCACGTAGACAATTCTAGCATCGGCATAATAACATAATCAAATTTATGGAGTAATGTCATAAAACGGACAACAAAATGTCCCTTTACGAGCCCTCATTTGCTCATGGCATATGAAATTCAATTTTACACTTGGCTTAATTAAGCGAAACTGTTAAAAATTAACATAATTAATGTTTTGCTTTTATAGAGAATGGACACTGGGCACAGTGCCCGCAAATTGCAAGTTGTTTAATCTAAAATGTTCTGCTCTAAGAACGCATAACGAATTTGTGTGCTGTGCTGGGACCTTAATATACTTGTCACGGCTTTGCAGACATTTCATTATTCAACTTGTCAGCATTTTTAATACTTACGTGTTTGCTGAAAGAAATATTGTTAATTGTTGCAAAGTATTCGTACAAATGGGTTAGAAAAAATTTGTTGTTAAATTAGCAATTATTATAAATTAATATTGTTTTTATGGTAATTGTGCTTAAGCTTGAAAAGTTTGCGCAACCAATGCATGTGTATGGGATATTGGATTGGTTGTGCGGCTAGGAATATATATATATATACATATAAACATATATATATATATATATATGTGGTGTTATAACAATTGCAATTACAAATACACACAAACAACTTACGCATACTAAAATACATACATACTAATGAAGCATTAAAACAATTGAATAATTTTGTGCATTTTATGCATAATGTAAAACCAAGCATTTTGTAATTTAGCATAGCAGAGCAGATTTTGTATAATTTTGAAAACGATTAACATTTGCATGCGATTCAAATTTGTACGATTTTTGAATAGGTCTTTTTTTACATTTTTTTTTTTTTTTTTTTTTTGATTTTGAGAGTTTTTTAACAAAGTTTGTTTGTTGTTTTCATTTATTTTATGTTGTCATGTTTTACAATGTTGCACTTAAAATTGTATTCTTTGTTTTATTGCTGGGTCTTCATTGCTTGAATATATACGCTTGATTTATATATATATACATATATACGTAAATTGTTTGCGTGTTTTCTTATCTTGTTTTTCATTTGTATTGTTGGCAATACGAATTTTGACTTTTCAATTAACATTAATAATTTGACATACGTTAACATTGAGGGGGACAAAACACAAAACACAAACACCAAAAAAATGACTGCAATATTTGACTAGAGTAGATTAGAGTATATATATCAGATGGTCCTGTTTGTCTTATTTGACTAGAGTTTGATAAATATAAATTATGATAATAATTGCTAATTTTCAACAAAGTTTATCGCATTTGTTTTTGACTAGAGTTGTGAAGAATTTGTTTGTTCTGTTTGATTTTTTGTATATGTCTGAATTCAGGCTACCTTAATGGAGAAGCTACCGTTCGGTATATCCTTGCCACCGAACTTGACCTTGATGTCATAGTCTCCAGGATCGTTGAGGGCATACAAAATGTCAAAGAAGCCATCCTTTTCGATGACATCAATGTCAACAATTTCACTGCGGAAGAAAAATTAATTATATTCATTTAGGTATTTAAAAATTGATGAGATGACTCCTTTAGACAGACCTGCCGGCCTTGTTGGTTATCTTGCAGGTGACGGCTCCGTTGCCAGCCTCGCGCGCATCCACTTTGATGTGGGACTGACTGCCGGATGGCTGAATCTTGGGCGCCTCTTCGACCAGTTTGCATTTCTTGGCCTCGCCGGTGGGGAATGCTTCGAGTTTGAAGGGAGAGCCATCGATCTCCTTGTCGCCATACTTGATGCTGCACTGATACGTGCCGCACTCGTCCGGCACGAATGAGACGACATAGGTGCCACTGGCTACCTCCTCAAGGCGGGGCTGCATTGGTTTGCCCTTGGGATTCTTGATGGCCACATTGATGTCGGCCTGACCGGCTTGCTTTGTATCAATCTCAAATTCGGCAGGCAACGAGGCCGGAGTCTTCTTCGTCTCGTTGACACCCTTGACGGTGACTTTGGTCGCCTCCGATTTGGGAAAAACGGTCATCACAAAGGGACTAAAAATAGGTATTCCAGTAAACGACGACCAGCCAAGATGTCTACTTGATTTGTGATGAACTCACCTGCATGGCACCTCCACATCGGCAAACTTCACTTGGCAAGTGAGCACGGAGCCAGCCTTGGGCGGAACATAGTGCACCGCATAAATGCAATTGCCCTTATCCTCGACGCTCAGATTGTCGACGGGTATGCCCTCGGAATTGGTGAGCTTGACTGCAATGGGGCCAGGACCAGCCTCGCCCACATCCACATTGAAAACGGTCGGCACACTCTCGCGCACCTGGCCATGCTCGATGCCCGCACCATAAACCTTCACCTTGCTGGGATCCACGCTGCCCTCGACGAGCACGCGGAACGGCGAGCCGGGTATATGTTTGTCGGCAAATCGAATGGTGATATCATATTCACCGGGATCCGTGGCCTGATAGTCCACATCGCAGCTACCATCACGATTGTCCGTGCAGACCATCTTGGCCTCAGAGGGTCCCTCAATGGCCAGCGAGAGGCCGCCATTGCCGGCTCCCTTGGTCTCCACGGTGAACTTGTTCTTTTGATTGGTCAGACCACTCTCCAGGCCAGGACCATAGGCCTTGCAGCGAGTCGGATCGCATCCGCTCTTCACATTCACGACAAATGGTGATCCCGGCACCGGTATATTGTCATACATCAGCTCAATCGTGTGACGACCAGCCTCAAATGGTGTGTACATTATGCGGAAGATGTCGTCTGTGGGTCCCTGCACCATCTTGCTGGGCAACACATGTCCCTTGGGATCGAAGATGGCACACGATAGCTTGCCAGAATCAATATTGCTGCCCACTTTGCTCATATCGACCATAAAGTCTGTAGCCGCATTCATGATGACACCTAACGAGCGAAAGTGAAAGAGATTAGTGATGGGTCTCAACTATTGGCCAACTTCAACGGACAACAATACGGATTTAAGATTTATATTTTAATATTATATTATGTTATTTTTTTTTTCGGAGTGCCGAAACTTATTTACACTTGCAGAGCTAATTGTCGCTTGGAGACAATTTATAGGATTATTATTATCATATGTTAAAAGGGAGTTTAAAGGTCTCTTGAAAAATAAAAAGTACTTTATAAAAATCAATTTGTACCAGATTGATCTCTATAGGATATAGTAATTTGATGCATATTAACTTTTTCTTTCATATTAGAAACTTTCATTTCTGCAAATTGAAAATTAAGCTATTTTTTAGGGTTCTTCAAAAAGTCTATATTCCTATTGATCCCTAGAGGGTATATACTTTGGTGCAGATTAACTTTTGCTTACATATTAGAAACATTCATTTTAAATACTCATTTCTGCATATTGCATATTATGCTATTTCTCAAGGTTCTTCAAAATATCTATATTCAAAAGAGTTCAAAAACAGTAGTTAATCTTAAAACTAAGAAAATTTTTAATGAATTTGTTCGATTTTTAAAAATTTCTATATCGAATCGGTTTTGGTTAAATTCAGATAACAACGAACAGATTTTAACCAGGTTTTAATTATCAGAAAATAGTTTCAATGACTGCTGAAGAAATAGACAAATCTGAGTCAAGATCTCTGAACGGTAATTGTAGTCAGACAGACGTATATATATTCTATATTAATATATAATAATATTCTCAGCAAGATTACATAACAATAAAATGCGATTAGTGTATAAATGGTTGGTTTAGTTTTCAACACAAGCAAGACAACAAACAGAACAAGAAGAACAACAACGTTGGATGGCAAGGAGGCAATCAGAGATTAGGCAGCAGCGATTTGCGGCTTTAATCTGGGCTTTTGGCTGTCTGGATTAGAGCGTAGGCGGATTAGAGGTGTTTACACGTCAGCATATTGGAGTAGTTTTGGTAACTTGGCAATTCGTAACTTGGCAATGAGAACTCCTACCATGCGGCTGGATGCCGATGCCGCTGACCCGAGTGTTCTTCAGATTCGGTACGGGCACAATGAGTGGCTGGAATGGGGAGCCAGTGATGTGGCGCTCATTGAACGTAATGTTGACACTGTAGTCGCCCGCCTCGGTTGGCAGATAGGCCACGTTGCAGGTGCCATCTCCGTTGTCCCGGCAATTAATTGCCGCCTCACACGGGCCCTCGACGGTCACGCCCAGACCACCTTGTCCCGCTCCCCGGGTATCGATCATAAACTCAGCCGGCTGGCCAACAATACCGCGCTCCAAGCCCGGACCGTAGGCGTGCACCTTGTTGGAATCGCTGCCGGTCAAACACTGTAGGCGGAAGGGGCGTGGCGTTATCGGTGTGCCGCCAAAGCAAATGCTCAGCAGATACTCGCCCAGCTGCGTGGGCGTAAAGTTGATCAAAAATCCTTCAGCCGTGGGTATAATGTGGGCCTTAACCCGGTTGCCCGACGGACTGGTTATCGTCACAGCCAAGTCCGCCTTGGGCAGACCGTGGGTGATAATGCGAAACTGCTGCAAACTGTTCAGCGGCGCGGCTTTTGTGGATGTGAATGTGAAATGACTTGGACTTAAGACCAAAAATACAAAGACTCACAATATGAACAAACACTCAGAGAAAAACGATAACAAACCCGATAACGATTAATATAAACTAATCAAATTCTTGATATAAAAAATATTTAAACCGGTTTTTGTCTGAGTGCGTCTAAATCAAAGATCCTAAAATGGGATTTGGTTAAGTTAGTCGTGCATGTAAATTGTACTTACTTGGCTCCAGGCCATCGACCTTGATCTTGGACACATCCACGGTCTGTTCGACGACCACCTTCTGGCCCAGGGGCACACGTTGACCGCCATAGGTCATGGTCGTTGTGTAGGCGCCCTTCATGGGTGGAATGACTTCGACCGAATAGGTGCTGTCGTCGTTGTCGATGATGCGGCAGGGCACATCCAGCTTGGTGTCCTCGTGCACAACCTTCACCTTCAGCTCCGCATCGCCAGCGTCGCGTGCATCCACATTGAAATGGGTGGCCACATTGGGACGCACACCCGGCTGCAGCCATGGTCCGAAAGCTTGCACCTTAGCCGCATCCACGGGCACGCCCACATAGATGCGATGCGGCGAGTTGGGCGTGGAGACGCCACCATAATTGACTGCATGAAGTAAGAAATGGTTAAGCCACATGGATATGCCACAGCTAGAACAGTTTAACTTACCTTCCACAGTGTGTGGCACGCCCGAAGTGGGCGTATAGGTGACCTTCTTGGTACCATCGGGATTGTTCTTGATCTGGACGGGCAGCTTGTTGCCATACACATCCTGAACGATGACATCGAGTGGGGCATTGCCCGCATTGCTGGTGTCCACATCAAAGCTGGTCGACTGATTGATGGTCACGCCATTCTTGGCCAGACCCGGACCGCTGGCCTTAACCAGCTCCGGATGGAAATCGGTGCGTGGCAGTATTTGGGCAATGAACGGTGACTTGGGTATGTCCTCGTTGTCGCAGAGAATATGCACGGCATACTCACCAACGGCAGTTGGATGATACTTGACCAATGCGGATCCATCACCATTATCATGACACTCGATCTCCGCTTGCGAGGGACCGGCCACAGTGAAGCCGAGTGCGCCCGTCTCACCATTCGTCTCCACCACAAAGGCGGCCGGGTAGCCAATGACGCCGCTGCTCAAACCCGGGCCATAGGCAACAATGGAGGATTCCTTCTTGGGACCAACTTTCACATCAAACGGTGACTTGGGCACCTCCTGGCCACTGAACGTGACCATAACCACATAGCGACCCTCCTTGGTTGGGTAATAGTGGCACTCGTACGTATTGCCATCGACCTTGGATTGCATGACATTTTGGTTCATGCCACCGGGTCCAATGACGCGCACCTCGGGCACACCCTCGCCGGCTCCCTCGGTATGGATCTTAAAGTCAGCATCATCACCAACACGCACCCCGGTCGCCTGCAGTCCCCGGCCGGAGACGCGAACCTTGCGCGCATCGGAGAGTGGGGCGACCTTAACGGGGAATGGACTGTTCGGTATGGGTGTGCCGGCAAAGAAGACATTCACCGAATGTAGACCCTGCTGGGCGGTGACATATTCGCAGCGCCAAGTATCATCCTCCAACTGACGCACCTTGGCCGCCACCGATGTCTTGTGATTGGCCGGATCAATGATGATCACCTCCGGCACACCACGACCCGCATCCTTGGCGAGTATATCGAAAAAGGTGGACTTCTTGATGGTCACACCGCTGGGCTGAATGCCCGGACCGGTTACCTTCACCTTTGATGCATCGCCGGCATGTCCTTCAACTTTAACGGGGAACGGTGACTTGGGTATATCACGACCCGAGAACTTAACGGCCACCTTGTGATCACCCTCCTCCTTGGGTATATACGAAATGGTGTACGTGAGATTCTTATCATTGTTGAATCGTACATCGGCCTTCTCAACCACCCCGTTGGGTCCCTCGATGTTTACGTCGACAGCACCTAACCAAGTATCAAATTGCCTTGATTAATATTAAGATTTAAAAATTACCATTTTATTGCTCACCTTTGCCTGCCGAGAAGGTCTCAACTGTAAAGTTGGCTGGGGCACCAACGACAGGACCAATGGGTTCAATGCCAGGACCATAAGCACGCACTCTGTGACAAATGATAATCAGTAAATTATTAATTTATAGTTTTGCTTAGCAATCGAAATACATTTTTTGTCATATTGAAAATATTAATCAAATTTTCGCAGCCAGCTGAGAAGTATGCAGCGCTTTTTATATGTGCAGCATTTAATTAGAGCAGCTAAAAGTATGCAACGATTTTATTTGTCAGCTTTACAAAAATTCAGCTTGCAGTAAAATGCCTTCAGCTTAAATGTGGGCGTGGCAGCTCAGCAATGACATTTTAACAAAATGAATATAAACATAGATATTTACAGAGAAAAAATGATGTATGAAAAAAATTCAATATGAAAATGGAAAATAAAAACTTGAACTTAGAAGGAAAATGGAGTTATTACAAACATATATTGGAAAAAATCTCAATTTGTACACAAAAACGAGTCATAAATTTGAAAATTATATGTTTGTTTTTTTTTTTTTTTAGAAAATCGAGTCCTATTTTTTTAGAGCTTTGCATACATTGTTTGGATTAAAGAATGACGTCTAAACTATGCAAGTTAACTTAGCAGGAATAGAAACACGTTACGAAAATAAATTGCTTATAGTGCTAATAGCTTGGCAGTAAAAATACGCTAATGAAGCCGCACAAAGTGAAACAAGAATTTTGCTATGTATAAGAGCCAACAGCCAAGAGACAAGCAACAGCAGCAACAACAGCAACAAGAACAACAACAAAAAGCAGCAGGCAGCCAGAAGCCAGACACAGCGTTGCCAACCAGCGTGTTGAGAAGTATCCATTAGATACGCGCGCTCAAGGCTAGGCGCAACGCAAAGCCGCAGATAACAGCAAACCAACAAAAAAAAAAAAAAAAAGATACCAAAATAAAACTGGTAGAACATTTAAATCATGTGAAGCCGTCGCACACAGATACAAAAATGCCATAAAGTGGCCAACGAGAAAAACGAATACATATCAAAATCGCAAGTCCAAAAGAAACGATCGTCAAAAAAAAAAACACAAAAAAAAAAACAGAAAAAGAAGAAGCATGCCGAGAACTTACCGCGGCGGAGGAATGCTGAGTTTTGCAATAATCAGACATATACATTTATATATATATATATATGTATAAAAATAAATATATATATTTATTATAGATAGGCAGGTAGAGTAGTACATATAAAATATATATAAACATTTTATATGCGAGCGGTTTGGGAAAACAATAAGAAAAAAAAAGAGAACAATATTCAATAAGTTAAAAGTTTGCACCGTTATGCAAAAATACCAAAAACAATATGTATTTAAAATTTGGAGTGAAAGAAAAAAGAGACACAGAGATAGATAGAGAGAGAGTGAGAGAGAGAGAGAGACAGAGAGAGACAGAGACAGAGACACGATTAGAATATCAATTTTGGGTTTTAATCAAAAATGCTTTGCACGATTAAAATGAAATTTAAAAGTCGAAGAAAATTTAGTTGATAATAGAGTTTGGAAATATTACGTGCCACAGTTGCAAAGTTATCTCAAGATGCCGAAAAGAAATCCTAAACGTTCAACAAAAATGTCTGCTTACCTATTGGGGTTCGTCTTGGGGCGCAGTGGGGCACCTGTCTTTAGCTTGGAGTTGGGATATTGCGACAAGTATGTCATCATCGATTGCTCATCCACATTGGGATTGACAAGCTCCTCGGGCTTGATCAGTTGACGCACATTCAACCAATCATCGGCGAGTCCCATGGCCTCCGAGGCATTCTGCACGGCATCCTTGGGATCCCATATCTCCCAGTCGGGGCACAGGCCAGGCGCACAGGCATCGACCAAAGCGCCCACAGCCTTGCCTGTGGTCCAGTCGTTGGTGAAATTATTAATTGGCATATCGGGTATCCTGGCGTGTATCCAATTCAACAGGCTGCAAACATACAACATGGGCAACATGAGCAACATGTTCATAACTTAGTTGCAGAGATTAAAGATAACTTACCGCTGCTTGGGCGTATGTCCAGATCCATTCAATTGCTTCTCATCCTCGCCATCCCACATGGGCATCGAGATCGAGTAGTGCAAAATGAGTGTCCATATCAAGCCCAGTATCAGCTTCAGCTTGCAGTCGACAATGTCCGAGGAGTCTGCAATTTAAAAAACCAAATAAATCATCTGTCGGACTGAGAGAAAAATGACGCAATTAACAAATAAATTGAATTATTATAAAAAAAAATACTCTACTCTCAACACATGTATAATTTCTCGCTGTGTAAAGCTGTTGGCAAATAGAATGGTCAAGATCACCGTTACGAACGTTTAATAAATCTGTAAATTACAGCTGTGGCCAATTGCAACTGCAACTTGCGACACCAGCAGCCGCAGCATCCGCAGACAACAGCATTCCACATCTGTCAATGCCGACACTGCTGTTGCTAACTTGTTGCATGCACCACAAGTTGCCAATTATGTGCAAAGGCATTTGCTAACTGTTACAACCACTTGCTACAGCATCTTGCTTCTATTTACAGAGTCACGGCCACGACAACAATTCAGTTAGCATGTGTGTATGTGTCTGTGTGTGTGTGTGTGTGTTTTGGCCTGGTCAAGTTCAGGGCTGATTTGTGCACGCGACCAACTCGTCGGTCCGGTTCAGAGCTGTGGCCAAAAAACAGAAATAACAGTGGCAAATAATCAATTTTTTTTGCTGTCGTCAGCAGACATCTCTTTTTGTTATGTTAATCGATGTCAAATCGAAATCATTTATTCCATTTGAGTTTAATGAACTAAGAAGATGCAAAAATACCCATTTGATGGGCATAACTATTGTTTTTTTTTGACCCAAAGTGAAAGGTTTTCTGATATCTTATCGACGATGGGTGCTTGCCTATGGCCTGATATTGAAACTTGAAGGTTAACCAACAGCTGAGCAAATTATCTACTCCCCAAACAAGTTGAAACTTGTCAAGTCCAGCGCATTTTTATGGGCAGCATAAAAAAAAATCAGTTGAAATGCGGGTATAAAAACAAGCTACGAATTGCAGAAAAATCGTCATCGTTGTTGTTTTTAATGTTGTGAAATGCATTTTATCATATGTTAAGTGAAAGTTTGGCGAAACTTTAACTTATTTGCCCTGGTCACTGATTGTAACCAAATACAGAGCACGCAAATGCACAAATACAAATTTCGATTTGCACAAAGTCCGATTCTAAGCGAGGACAGACTGCTGCGTGTCTGTTTATCTTAATAAAGCACAGTGCTTGCAATAAAGCAAAAAAAAAAAAAAGAGTCTATTTTAATATGTAAATAAATATCTGGCACAACTGGATTTTCCTTCTTTACACAACTTGATGCTGAAGTTATTGTTTAAGAAGAAATTGTAGAGATTTTCAATATAAAACTGGTTTACTAAATTGAATTAAATTTAACTAATTAAAAATAAGATAAATAAAATGATTGTAATTTTTATTTATTTACTGACAACAAAGCATATCGATTAATAAATTTAAATTTTGGTAAAATTATTTTGTTCGAATTATTTTAAAAATTTAAAAACGATACAAAATCATTTAAATAAATATTTCTTATATATTTATAGAGTTTGTATAAGTTTAAGTGTCGCACAAATGTTATTTAAATCGACAAAATAATCTCATTGATATTGGTAGAGTAATTGATTTTAATCCTAAATTGATCTTAATGCTAAAATATCTTCATATAGAATATCTTCTCGTACATCATATTATCGTCAAACATGGCTATTTGTTTGTGTGGTCTTTTTGGGTGCTTTCTAGTAGAACGCTTTTGCCGCTGCTTTGGCAGCTCAACGAGCCATTAAACCATTTACTGATACAGCTCCTCCATAAACAAACAAACACACACACACCATACACACACACACACACAGAAATACACACATACATTAATAGACATGTGTGCGTTCAGTGGCTTTTCTTGTTATGGCAAACACTCGGACGCCTTTTTGCCTCGCTTTTTGCTCAGAAGACGACACATTTTGCAAAATTTGCAATTTAGCATTGTTTACTTTTAGAGCCACTTGTGCAGATAGTGGACACAGACAACGATATATAGAAAGAGGGGAGGGAGGGAGGCACAGAGAGAGAGAGAGAGAGAGAGAGAGAGAGAGAGAAGATAACCGGCTGGTCAAAAGCCGTAAAACTGTCAGAGCTGTGGCCAGTTTGACGCACAACTCAATGGCCATTTAAAATGTTGTCATTACAAATGTATTACCATGGCTATTTAATGCCTCGTCCATCTCCATTGGCATATTTTTTTTCCACAGAGACTTTGTTGCCTTGGCGTCAAAAGAAAGCAGCAATTAAAACGGCTTATTGCAACAACAACAAAAAATAAAAATAAAAATAGAAATAAAAACCATTGCCAATAAGAGATAGAGACAGATGATTTGGCTAATTAGGCAGGCAGTTGGCAGTTGGCAGTTGGCAGTGGCTGGCATGCTTCGATCCAAAGAGAATGTCTAACTGTGCTCTGCACAACTGGAACGAGCATCTCCTCCTCGTGTCAACTCAATGTTTTGTTTGTTCTTGGCCCCGACATGCGATAGAATGCCAGTTAAATATGTAGAAATATGCTAATACATGCCCCATTGAGTATGCCATAACTGCGATAACCATCAGCTGCTGCATCGCCTCCTCATCCTCAACCAGTTAATGCATATTAACCATGCTTTTTTCCCCCCGTTCCGTTCCCAGTCCCCCGGCAAGTCACGCCACTTAAGAGGAGACGGGAGTCCATACATATGCATAAGTGTGAACATATTTCAGCTAATCATAAAGGCGGAAGAGTCAAGACCCTCAACTGTCTCTAGTCTCTAGTCTTTAGTCTCTAGACACACAGCAAGTGCATGCCCCGCCTTTAAGTGGCAGCCCAACCCTAGCTTTATGAGCTGCAGCGACTTCATGCCACTTTGTGGCAACATCATGTAAATCTACATAAGTGCTTGATGCCATCCACAGATATTTTGACAGCACAATGTCAAATCTCCCCAACCAGTCTCTGGCAATCAAATAGTGGTTTTCAGGTGCTAAGGTGGAGAGAGCTCAACGAGGAGATACTCAATATTGAAGTTGTTAACTTTCATAAGTCGTTCACACTTAGTATTTAAATATGTAAATTTATATATTATATATAAAAAAAACATAGCACCAAAAATCACAATCTTTTTATGTATTTTTTTCACAAAAAACAAATAAAATTTTAATCTGTTTTTTTTTATAATAATAAAGGCTCTAAACTAAACTTAACAATAGGGTTGTAAAACTTGTTTTTATTATTAAATTAAATAAAATATAACTGTAATGAAATAAAATTACTTCTGTTTTATGAACACAACGAGAAATATAAATCAATCATTTAGTAATAAATAAATAAAGTTCCTTTCATTAATTTTATTAAGCACAACTATTGATTCATTTTATATGCCCTACACAAACAGAAGATCGTCTTTAATCCAACAGAACATTTAGGAAAATCTCAATGCACTTCAGCTGAAGATCTCCTTAAACTTTACATGGATAATCGTGCTATTTTTTCTCAGCATGCATTTGGCACAGCTCAAATTAACATTTCAAGTTTCTAATCAAATAAGATAACTGCAAACTTATTTTTACATATATATATATATATATATATATATATATTTTTGCAATTATAATGATACATTAGCAAAAAAGCACATTTGCTCAAGATTATTATAGATTATGAACGCAATTTCTTGTTGAATTCTGCAGAAAACGCTTTATCTGCTGAGACCACGAAATTTGTAGAAATCACTTTAATCTTTTTCAAAGAAGAATTTCGCTGGTATGCCACACGATGACATGGCATATTTACGTAGTCCTATCAAAAGCAAAGGAAATCAACTCCAAGAATTATGATGTTAAGCGCGCAACTGCAGAAAACTACTTAATTTACACAGATAAACAACAAGAGCAACAACATCAACAACAACAACAACAGGAACAACAACAAAATCAACAAGCCGACATTGTACAAGTTGGCAAGTCAAAGACCCAGCTGGAGTCGGAATTGGAGTCGTTTGATGATGAATGGGGCCGTGGCCAAACTGGCTGGGTCACAGTCGTCAGACACGTTCTGGCGTGGCACGCGGCATACCACAGCTGCAGCAAAGACTCCGACTCCGACTCAGAGACACAAACAGAGGCAGAGAGACACGGAAACCGGAGATATCTAATGCACTGTGATTTTTCCGACAATTTTTCCAACGGCAACTGCCGCAGAGAAACCAGTTATTTGGCCTAATCATGTAGACGCCGCAGATCGACTTAGAAGCCTGGAGGCGCGTTCTCGTCGCTAATTTAATTAGAGGCAGGGCAAACGGTGCCCACTTTACCACGGATTCCACTCTCATACTGCTTAGAAAGTTAAAAGACTGCACTCAGAAAAAAATTCAAGTAAAATCGCGATTTTTTTTTCTTTAATTTTTCTGTTTAATGACTAAAATCTTTTTTGCATTCAAAATTCAGGCTTTGATATTACAACCATTTCAATACAACATAAAAATAATACAGGTTAAATAGTTTTATGTGCCAGTTCAAGTTCCCATAAAGATTATATATGTTTAGAGAAACTTTTGGTAAATATGAATAATCTAATAAGTTAATAGCCTTAGTTATTAGCCTTAGCCGGAACAGTTTTAAGTTTGAAGAAATTTTCATTCTATGATTTATGAACTTGACTGACAACATTCTCCAATTATTTCTCCAAGTGCATTCTTACCAGCAGCTAACAATATTCAACGCAATCGCAACTTTAAGCCGGTCTCAGCTCAATTTTGGACAGCTTTTGGCGTGGGCCACGAAGCCGGCCACACGAAAGGCATTCGTTCAACTTGTGACACAGATTTTGGTGTTGTGGCATTTCTCTCAAGCATTGTAATTTTTCATTGTCGCGCACTTGTTTTTATTATTTTTTTTTTTTTTTTTCTTTTTGGGGTTAATTGAACCGGGTCTCCGTTTCTCACTAACGGTCTCTTGCTAATTTGAATAAGTCACTGAATTGAGAGACGTATGGGGAGGGAGCGTAGAGATCCCAAGGCGATTACTAGATTGCTCAGTACCACAATAAAACTAATAAACCTTAATCTAATCACAATTGTAGAATTGAATTTTGACCATGACGATAGAGTGCCCACAGCGTCTAGAATATTATTTGTTCGCATCATTTCTATTTAAAGTGATTTCCATGCAACGCAACCGTGACGCGACTTTGTTCCAACTGATTGCGTCATGTTAACAACATATTATATGCCATGATTAATACGTGCTCAATGCACTTCATTATCATTAAATCATTTCGAGTCTTCATCATCAAATATTCAACGGAAATTCACTGATATTGTGGGCTGCATACACATGGTCAACTATGTCGAAAATCGACTATGATTCATAATCAAGCAAATATTTTGCTTAAAAAAAGAAAGAAAAACTCAGATTAGAACAACGAAAACTATTTAAGTTATCTTGTTTGTTAAGCCTGAACCAGCCAAAACAAGAAGCAGAATATAAATGAATATTTAAAAACCTCATTTACATGCTCTAAAAATAATCTATAATCAATTTGGCTAAAACTACAATTAACAAGTTTTACCGAAAAAAAAAGAAAAAAAATTGTATGCTTAACGAGCCAAAAATCGAAAGCTGTCAATAATAAACTGAAAACTTTTTAAAATTCTTGCACTGCATGAATATCGAATTTTTCTCACAACATTTAACTTTTCCTTGAATCATATCAATAATAAATTTTACCAAGCAAAGCATTAAAAACAAATACATCAAACTTTGCGATAAACAAAAAATAGCATTTCATTCAAAATATAAATGACGGGAAACAAACGGGATAAGATTATAAGACGAATCGCTACCATTTCAATTATAAAAAGAAAATAGATATAAGGAATTTAGGGTATAAATTATTGCTATTTTATGAGTTGCGTCAATAATAAATTCAAATATTTGAAATGATTATTAACAAGCAATCAAAAATATGTGAAAATGGGTCAGATGAAACATGAAGCTTCAATGAACGTAAAATGTGGCTAACTATTTGACTCATCCAAAGCAAGGGCTTCATATGTCATCATCATCAATAACAATCAATTGGCTGTGACAAATTGAACTAGACAACTGCGAACTGTATAACTACAAAAGCGTCTCGAAGGTTTGCTTTAAAATCAGTTAAATGAAAAATTAACAAAGGCGACTGTAATTGTCGAGACAGGTCGACCCTGAACCAAAATCATTACCTATGATACGTCGCTCTATCTTTGAATATGACTCATATTTATGAAGTTTTACATACATCAATTACAGAGACAAATATTAACAGATTAGTCTGTATTTCTATCGGATATGTTCCGTTTGTTTTCGATAAAGTAAACTTGATTTTCTTACTAAAATTCCTATTCTGTAATTCTGAAGTTCTCCGAAATCGCAAACAGTCAAATTGACTGACTTGGATAGATCAACTCGTTTGTTGATGCTGATCCTTTATATAATTTTTCAATGCGTTCAGGGTACGTAAATAAAAAACAACCCAAAAAGCAAAAATTTTTAAGCAATGCAAACTTGTCCATAAAAAGCCGCAGATGATGTCATTGAGTAAACTAAGCGACTTTTATATATGTATCCCCACACGTATTAGGCTTGTTTCTCTTTGCTTAGTATTTTTTCTTTACTTTTTTTTTTGCATTTTATTGTGCTTGAATGTTTTAATCATTATTTTCGTCTTACTTTTTTTTTTATTTGTTTGGTAGATTTTTAACGCAAACATTTTTGAGATACGAGTGACGCGAGAAATTCTACAAATTTTTTGCAGGGGCCTTGGTGTATATACATATATATATATATATATATATATATATATATAAACTCCATACGACTTTTGCGCTAATTCAATTGACAGCACAAAAGAGCTCAAAAAAAATGAATGAAAAAGCAGAGAAATTAATTTTGACGGTGGAGTTGAGTTAAATTTTGGGTAACCAGTTTAACTTGCAGATCGTTTTAAGTGTTTCCAGAGTTTCAAATAGCTATTTTCTCTTTTTTTTTTTAATTTTTAGAGGAAAAGGTGCGTCTTAATTCAACATTAAGTTCAATAAATGTATGAATGCAATATAGTATGATTGGCTCATTGAGCCAAATATATCAAATTGTGCTGTGTTTTCTCTCTTTAAGTGGCAGCATATGACAAATTCGAGAGATATGTCTGTCATAGCTGCAAGTTGCTGCTGATGTAAAATCCAGTAAATGATTCACTGGGTTATGAATGAATTTATTGAATAGGATTATTATTGTCCATTTAAATGACTAACATGTTGCTTAAAAATACTTTTAATATTGAGAAATGATTCATAGCATACATAAATATTGTCAACTGCCAAAAACACTTTCCTTTGACCAGATTTTAATCAACGAATACGACAAAAGATATGTCGCTTATCAATGTACAATTATGATAAGTCGAAAGCTTTCATTCTCTAAGTTATTTGCAAAATTTACTTTGCCTTACCACGTATCTCTAATCGAAATCTCTAAATTTGGTATAACTCGTTAAATTGGCATTATTTTTTACCCGAATTTGTTGTTGATAACAGCACCAGACAGCCGTAAAAAATACGTTGGTTAAAAACACATAAATGTTAACACTATTTACGTAGCTGTCAATTATTGACAAACAGGTTTTTTATGTACTCGTAATACACATAAATATATATATATCTTTACCTACTGAACAATTTGCTGCCTTATCTGAATGGAATTACATTGAACATACCCAGTGAACTGAAGCAACTTCCAAAGTTTGACAAACAAACTTGCGGCTTATCAATTCCGTCATGAATCGCCCATTAAATATGAACTGTTCTACACAGAGAGAAATGGGTCGCACTGAAAACTCAGTTAAGACCAAATCAAGTATTTGCAGCTCGAATAAAACATTCTGGATACAAAAGTTATATATCAATATTCGATTACTACCAAAGCTACTCGATTAGAGAGATAAATCATTACATTTTTCTTTATTGGATAAATCGAGTTGATTATAAATGCTGATCAAGAATATATATATAAGGTGTTGCGTCGAAAATGCTTGCTTCAGTCTCTTACATATTTTGGCACAACTTGATATACCCAATTGACTAATTTTCAAAGTTTTACCCTCTTTAAAAAAGTAGCTCTGCTTAATTATTAGAAATGAGTAAAATTAACCTTATTATTTTTATGTTATGTTATTTTTTGCGCTGTGCACGTGAATTAATAGGCATAAATATACATATGGCATACATATGGTATATACAGTCTGTCTGACTGAGTGATCAACTGAAAACGTTGAGCTTAGCTTTCGAGACGGCACTGAGTCATCAAAGAACCTAGGCAGACATATCACATGCTCAATACTCGTAATAAATGCAAATTAGCGTTTGTATCAAACATATTGTTTAGAACGCATCAAGCTTTTGATAAGTTAAGGTCTCATCTACCACAGTGAAGCCGCATTTCATGAAACTAACCTTCAAAATTGTCCACGCTTCGTTGCTGTTCTTTTGTGGGAAAACTCTGGCCATCAACAAAATTGATCACCGTGAGTGTGAAACATTCATTTGTATAAATGAATACTTTAACTGACATCAGACACACACACTCATATATATAAATATAATGAAAAAAAAAATGAAAATAAAAATTGTTCGCATCGTGCAACAACTGCAAATTTATTGTCAAGTGAGTACTGATCTTAACTAATGCATTCAAATACAAATGAAAGTAAAACTCGCATTGAAACCTGGCGCTATACAAATTTATATATATATATATATATATATATATATATATATATATATATATATATATATAAAACGACTGCTGGGCCCCTAAACAACATATGACATCACTTATTTTGTAGTCAAACAGCGATGCTACAAAAAACATACCAAACTTATGAGAACAATAAATTATAAAATACAATTTGTGTGGAATGCGCTGTGAGGAGTTGTTTGCTAACTGGCGATATTTTTTCGCATTTTTTTCTTTGGCTTCCTCGCTGATAATTATCCCCTATTATGCAATTTGCGTGAAAGCATTTGAGACTTTATTTTCCAGCTACCACAGCTAAGGTTATTTGCAAATTGAAGCTGACTCATTGGCCCATAGAAAACGTGACTTTGGATCGCACTAACTGTTTTGCCAATATGTGACCACAAAACATATTTCTATATCCGTTAGGAACCCAACCCATTTCAAAAGATAATCCGAAATTCTCAGAAATTAAATATCTTAAACTCGAACCCACATTTGGAGAATGACAGCTTTTGACTTTCTGGATTATATATTATATTCAAATTTGACGTCACTTACCAATATTAACAATTTTGATGCCCTCATCCTGAAGGAATTTCAAGGCAACCGATACGTTCTCCAATTTCTGGCTACGGAATGTTGGACGTTTGTTGTATTTGGGCAGATGCTTCTGCGAGAGCACCTCAATGAGAGCAATCAGACGAAGACCATCGGACAGATCCGTTTCCAGATTGTTGATGGAACGATCAATGGTCTTCAAATGCTCATTGGCCCATCGTGTGAACGTGTTCTGTTGAATTTTCTTCCATTGCGCATCCTCGGCTAAATCCCGTTCGGCCTCCATATCTTCGTCAAAGTTCTCGTCGTACTCTTCCGACTGCTGTTGTTGCGCCTGTTGCTGCTGCTGCTGTTGGTAATATTCGTTAGTCGTTGATTGGCAACAAGTTGGGCAGGATATGGAAATGGAATTGTGGACAGATGGACACGTTGACCAAATGGACATGTGTGGGATGAATTGACGTTTCAATGTGGGTGGTTGGCGCTTCTTAACTACGAAAACCACTTAATGCCAAATGCAATAAATAGAAGCAAGTTAAACTGCGCTCGACTAGTGAATACCCTGTACCCAAACCTAAGTGTTATTTAACATATTTAAACATTTTTTAAAATAATTATTATCCTGAGATTATCAGGAGAAAGTAAAAAAAAAACAGGAAATATCTTCAAAAATTGGTTTATTTTCTAAACAGAAAAAAAAAACTTTAAAAACAAGAGAAATATCTCAAAAATTAAATTATTTTCAGGGCATCCAGAGGAAAAACAAAGTAAAATCTAGCTAAATATGCCTAGCACATAAAATGAAGCCAAAGATACGATCTAATGGTAAAAATAATATTTCTCGAAATTATATAAAATCTTTAAATTTGAATGCTGGTCAAGAATATTTGGATTTGGATACAGGGTATTTTAAAATTAAAGTTCTGCCTCACAATGCCAAGCGTGGCAGATTGTATTCGATACAAGCTCTGGGCGTGGCATTGGACACATAGCGACGCAGACTTGTTCCACTTTTATGCACGCACACAAAGAGCAAAGTTGGAGTGTACATTGGGACAACTTTTCAACACACACAAACGCTTCTTCAGGCAGGTCACACTGGCTCATAGTAATAGAGTCGCCACGAAGTTTGTCTACTCTAACTTAAGGGTTTTCCAAATGACATAAAAAGCAAAAGAAGAAGCTCGCCAACGTCAAAAGAGTTGAATGCAAGGCAAAAGAGTAAAAGTGAACAAAAAAAACATTCGCGTGCCAGTGCCACAAAAGTTTGACCGAATATATATATATGTGTGTGTGTGACTCTGTCTGCATTTGATAGTATGCGAGAGTGTTTTGGTTCTGTGTTGTCTGCTTGCCGTCAACCAAAATAGAGTAGGTAGCCAGCAGTGCTGGCCTTCTAGCTATTTAATAGCTGACTCTAGCACTCTAATTAGTAAAAATTATAACGAAGAGAACACAAAATTAAGAACCAATCTTGCTAGATATCAGAACATATTCTAGTCAGAATTAATACTCTGAACCCAAGTTTTATTTTCACCGTAGAACTATTTGGTAGCTAGAATTTTATTTTAACTTTTTATGCTGTCAACACTAATTAGCGGTGTGTCCGATGAAAAAGGGCTGGCAGAAAAAGAAAGTAGAGCGACGGCAAGAGCGGAGAGAGGACAACTTAATTTGCCGCGCCGCTCGTTGCGCAGCGTGTGAAGTTCATTAACATTTTCATTAATTCGAAATTGCGAAATGTTCGCACAATTTGAAAGAAATGTTGCAGTTAAAAAACAAAGTCTTCTTTACCAAAAAAAAATGCTAAAGCAAAGCTCAGAAAGCGACTCCCATGGAAGCCCACACACACACACACCTGCACTTGTTGATTGACTTCGCTGTTGTTGTTGTAGTTGCTTGTTGGCTGCTGCGCGTAAAAACTTAAATTGCTAAAATTGTTGTTGCTATTGTTGTTTTTGTAATTTGTATAAGCACACGCGACGTTGTTGTTTTTGTTGCTCTGCGGCTGTATATTTGGCGGGTTCTTTCTGTAGGTGTTGTGGTTTAGAAACAATGTCGCCTGCGTCTGCTTTTGACTGTTGTTGTTTTTGCTGTTCCCGTTTGTATAACTCGAGATTTGTTGACTGATATTTGTTGGATTTCTTTGCCGCTCGTCACCGACAGCTGCGTCGTTACTGTTGAGCGTACCGCCGTTAACTAAAACCAACTGCTGCTGATCGCTATACATTTTGATGGCCGGTTTTCTTGTTGTTGTCGCTGCTAGTAAAGTTTCCGTTGTTATTCTTGTTGTTGTTGGCTCTGCCACCTTTGATGAGAGAGCGGCGCTATCACGCTTTTACTTCTTACTTGTTTTTGTTTATCGGTGTATTACTCTTCCTCTCTGTGTGCCGAGCGCTCTTTTGTGCGATCGTTCGCCCTCTCTCGCTCGTTATGTAGCTGCACTCTGTCACACTCTCTCTCGTTTTGTCTTCTGCTTACAAAAATTCCTTTGCTTTGGCGCTCTTGCTTACACTCTCTCAGCTGCGCGCTTTTTACACTCTGTGCAATAAGTAAACGCTTAGCATTTTATAACACAAAAAAAATGCATCACATATATTTATGTTTTGTATTTGTTGTGTGTATGTAACATATAAATATGTGTATTCTTTGTAAACTTTTATGTGTGTAATAGTTTTGTTAATTTAGGAGACATTTTTGTAGTGTTAAATTTAAAATATAAAATACTGGCCGATTATAAGTTATTAAGTTGTAAATAGGGAGAATAATTCATTAGACATTGCTTGAAGCCCCCCTTTAATATATTCTGAAAACAGCCCTGATACACAATCAAACGTTGCAGTGACCGGTTTGTTTTTGTTGGCTTTATATTTTTTGTTGTTTTGCTTACCGGTCTTTTTCTTTCTTACGCTCTTTCCATTTTGCTCTCTCGCTCTTTCGCAATTTTGTCTCTCTGGAATCGACTTCAAAAATTGTTGACCCACTCTCTTACTCACTCTCCCATTGCCGTTACACTCTGCCCAAAACGTTAGTATGCGGTTATTATTATTAAAATATTTCATTCTCGTGCTAAATTTGTCATAAATTCTTCAGTCAAATAACATATATTCTGCTGCGCAAGAAATCTGTCTTTACGCGAGTATTTTTTTTTATGAATTGAGTTTCTTTGATTCGATAAAATTAATAAATTTGTATACATATTTTATATGAATAAAGTTCTGCGGCTTAATAATTACCAACTTAGCCTCAAAGTATGCTATATATTTGCAGATAATCTGATGAGGCTTAAGTGGAGTTTATATTTTGTATAAAGAAATGGTGTTTTCATTAACCCATATATTACATCGAAAAACAAATCTTTATTTGCCGATATTATTTTAGAGATGTATATGTTATTTACATATCAATGAGTCAACAATGATAAGTTTGGAATTTGAACAAGCCTCAGAAAAACATTTTCTTTAAAAGCCCAAGAAAATAAATGTGGTTAAATTTGTAATTTAAATCTTTACATTGTTTTGAGTTAATGAAAATAATATATATATTTGTATGATTCTTTGAACAATAACAAACGTTTTTCCCCATAAGCTTCGTTGATTCCACGTATCACAGTTTTGAAGATAACAGAACAGTCCATATACATTCGCTATGCAACTTTATGCATGATTCATGCACTTAAACAACAAAAATAAATACAAATAAATGTTGTCAAATATTTGGCATACTTGTGAATTTTGCTTTTGGCAATCGCCTTCTTAGGGAGAGACAGAGAGAGAGAGAGAGCGAAGGCGGCAAAGAGCGTGCGAGGCCGAGAGGGGAAGAGAGATACACAAATGCAAGCTGACATTTGAATGAGCGAAACAAATGTGACCTTCTCAATATGGTTAGAAATTGTTAATTTTAGCCAAATTAGTCAAAGCGCATAAGCAACTTGAATACTGATCAGCTGCTCAGTTGATCAGTTGATGAAAAGTTGAATTGATCTGCCTCACAATAATCCTTCGATGCTTGTTGCCACAAGGGAGTGCCAATTTGGGTGACCATTTTAAGCAGTCGACTCAACTGACTGACCTTAAATTGCCAGCAACTATACACTCAGAGAAAAACTAAATTCAAAGTCAACATGACAACTGCAGAAAGTTTTCAATGATTTTCTTTATGCATTTCTACATTATTAGGCAGAATTCCTTTATTACAAATTATCAAATCGCCTTAAAAAAAAATATTAAAAATAATGAAATTAATACAAAATATAAACATTTTTTCCAAGTATTGCAAAGTAGCTAACAAGTTGGCCCAATATGGAAATCTGAAACAGTCGTCTCGCACCAAAAATGGTGCCAACAAATACAATGTGGAAAACGTGAGGCGCCACTTGCATCGGCTTTCCTCTGCGATGGTGGGCGAGGGGGGTTTCTTGTTGGCGAAAACTGGGCAACATGAATCAGCGCAAGTAGTGTAATAAAATGGTAAATAAATTTGCACTTCCATTTTAATTAATTTGAATTTGTGTGCAACTAAATTACACATCACAAAAACAGCCAACAACAATTTTTATATTCTCTCTCTAAAAATAAATAATTGACAAAATATTTTGGTAGTTTTCATATGAAAAGATAATGTAACCCAGATGTCCTCCAATTTCGCTAGATGCATGTGAATATATGGAAAATAATGAAGCAGATGACGAAATTGTGAATCCATAAAAAAAACAAGCCACTGAACTTGATTCTTGATTCAAGTACAAAACGAATTAGAAGTGAAATGAATTAATAACTTTCTTGATCAAAGCATATTTAATTTTTTTTTTACTTTTTGCTTCATATAATGAGTTTTATTATGATTAATGTTCTTCAATTTAGTATTTTCAATCAAAACCTTGGCTTTAGCATTCTTTTTCTCTGTGTGTAGAACAGGTAAGATGGATGACGAAGTTTATGTTTTATTCTAAAGTTGTCCAACAAAAAAAAAAACCAACTCACTTTGCGTGATGCCATTTTGAGCGTGTTTTTGTCTATTTTTGAATGTTTACTTTTTTTTTTGTTATATTCTTGCTGATTATAATACTGATCACTAATCACCACAATGCCGCAGTCTGGGCTAAACACGTTTTTCAACACACACAGCTGATTTTAAACTCTTTGTATATTTGAAAAATATACAAATATATTTGTTTATTTCTATATTTTTTTGTTTATTTATTTCTTGTACTTTTGATTTTTCACTTGGGGACTTGACTTTGGGGCTTGCATTGGGAATTTAGTATGCTTTTTTTCTTCTTCTTGTTTTTTTTTTGTCACCGTCTCCGTTTTGTTGTAATAATAATATTAATGTTCATGTTCTGATCGTCGCAGTTTCTCAGTTCGACTGAGTTGTGTTCGCCTCCTTGCTCAATGTTTTTATGTGCGGGGCACCAAATGCGCGCAGCTCTTCTTCTTCACTCTTTCTGTTCGCTCAATTTCTTTATTATTATTTTTCAGAATTTCTACAGTCTAGGTCAATGGCATAGTAACATCTTTGTGTTGTGGACCACAATAAAGGTTTACCGAATATGTATAATAATAATAATATTCATTTTAAAATTTCAGATACATTTTTGTGGTAGTTTTAGATGAAATGTTTTGACTACACCTTGGCTTTATGAGCAATCATAAATAAACAGAAAATGTTTCCCATATACATAAATACACCGTAAAAGGTATACTGAAATTCATATTAATAACTAAAGTTTTTACCACTTATTGTTTTATGTTTAGTAATTATTTTTGAAATCAATAATAATTTTATATTATCAGACAAATTTCTGAAACGAATAGTTATTAAAAATGTTTATATTAAGTTGACTTCAAGTGTAGCGATCATCAATACATAATTTCTTCAATATTTTCTGTATGTTTTGTGTTGTGTTTTGGTGTTTACCAGCTGACGTCGGCGACGACGACGACTGTGACTGCGACTGCGAATATGACTGTGACGCTTGCGCTTGACTCTGTTCAACGCTATTTGGCAGGAGCAGCAGCGATGTTTGTCGATATTCCTCACCTCTTTCTCTCTATCTTTTGCCCTGTCTCTCTACTCTAAACTTGATGATTTTTTGCGCGCAGCTGATTTTGTTGTTCTTTTATAAATAGATATTTATATGTATGTATGTATTTATTTTGTTGGGGTTTATTTCATACTATTGAAAGCGGCAAAAAGCGCACTCAAGTTCATATTGCTAATTTGTCTACCTGACCCTTACTCAAAATATATCAGCCATCAAATCACTCGAAACTCATTGCAACATAATTGCAATTTCACTTGCAATTCCAAAAACAGATTAGTGTTAAAGAATGTAGAAAAAATGTATATAAGTTTCCAATTTAAGGCTAATTTTTTATTAGTTTAACTGAATATAAAGATAATAAATCTTGTATTTTCTTTTGGTTAGCAACGCAAAACTTTTATCTGCAAATGTGACACGCTGAACACCCCAAAAAACATTTGTATAACAACAAATAAGACATAAAAATATGAAAAATTGTGCTTTGCGGCATGTTTTGTGTTTGTTGATGACTAAGTTTTTTAATCACTTAACATTCATAAACATTTTTATTTTATTTCGCTGAGTTCATCAACTTTTTGGATTTTTTTTTTGCATATTTATTATAAATATATTTCGTGGATAAAAGACAAGCATTTTTAGCTAACATTTTACTATGCATAGCTATTATCAGAGCTAATTGTTTTAAAAGTCAGATATTATAATTTTTTTTTATCAAAGTTTGAGGAGCCTTTTAACACTTATAGTGAGTTGAGTCGAAATATCTTATTAAACAAAAAAATTGCATACAAGAAATTGGTCTTACATCATTTGTTCCTATGGCAACTATAATTATTTTTTGTCCAAACCTTAGAACATCTAAAAATGATGAGATCTGTTCGGATAACTTAGAGAAAACAGGGTTTTTTTTATACTCAAATTATGATAGAGTATTCTTATGGCAGCTGTATCATGTGTCCAATATATATTCAAATTTCATGACATAGACTGACATGTCTATATCGTCTTGGCTGCTGATGCTAATAAATAATATATATAATATTTGTAATACTCTTACCGACGGTAGTAATAAATTTTCACATTACTTAATTCATCATACAGCGCATAACTGTTCTCGAAAAGATTATAAATGTTACGCCTAACAATTCTAAACATAAAACAATTAAAAAATTTCAGTTGGCAAAATATTTTCGTGTTTCTTAATATTCAAATTAAAAAAAAAAACTACATATTTATATTAAATACAATTTTGCATGCCACATTTTATGGCATGTCAGCAGCTGTTTATTATTTGATGTTTGCGTTCCGTATTCGGGCCAACTCGGCGTATAATAAATACTAAATATTCACGTGCAACCAATTGGCATTAAGTGCCTCATGCCCCGACACTACTCACTTGCTCTCGCCCACCCTATCCCTCTCTATCGCTCTTTCTCACTGTCTTGCTTGCTCTCTTTTGTACTTTTTCGATATATCCAAAAATAAAAACCATTTTATACTTCAACACAATTGCGAAACGTACGAAACGTAAATTTTCGCAATATTTCAATTCTCTGAATATTTTAGTTGAACATAAATCGAACGCTTTCTTTTTCAATTCTGGAAACATGTTATACCCAGCCCAAGGTTATTATACTTTTGTCGTGTAGGTTGTAATGCACTGTAGCAGACTTATCCAACCGGCCCGAATCAGCCGAATCGGTTTACTATATAACATATAGCATATGTCATAGCAGCGATCTGTTCATGGATAAGTTCTTGTATGATCAACCCTTATTACCAATTTTCCGAGATTAAACTCAGCAATAATAACACTTCACCAAAAAATCATTTATAGCGAACTACTTTAACATAGTTTTCATAGAAAAATTCAGTTGGTTTTTTTCTAATTTATAGTGAAATTTAGTTATCGATAGTTTCACTCCTATCTGCAAGGGTGTTCCACCTTCAACATGCCCACGAAATCTTATTGTGTAAAAATTTCATGAATTTTATTCCGTTTTGCCACTCAGGTGTGTCGAGGCATGCAACTGTTTCCAAAATAAGATCAACTCCAACATCTGGCTTTACATTTCCGACGGACTGAAATGCCTCTAAAACTTCCGGTGTCAAACAATTGTAATACAAATCATAAACATATAGCAAATAATTTTTAACATAATATTATCTCAATAGCAAACTGAGAAAATTGAAATTTTCCGGCAAAATGCCATATACATATATATGTACAAATGTATTTATATTTATATATACACACACAAACACACACATAAATATTTTGTTCGAATTATTCATCGCATTTTCATTTAGTATATTTCAAGATTTTTGTCGCGTAATTTTCCTTGAAAAGGCATCATCTTTTCACATACTTAGACATTTTATGCATAATACTCGTTATGCACTAATTGAGTAATTATGTGTTTTATGTTTTAAAAACACACGCGTCTATTTCGTATGTATATATATATATATATGTTTTGTTTGGCACTCTAAAATGTTTTCCGATTGCGTATACGCCGCGTTTGCATTGACGGAGATGAAAACACCGCACACTTCAAAGTCAGTGCAGCAACTGAAAAATTCTTTTCGAAAATGCCTCAGTTATGGCCCACACACACACACACACACACAAACACACAGACACACAGACACACAGACACATTTTAGCCAGAACCATATTGCTGAATTTGAGAGGCAGCAGAAAATTGTTTCGAAAATTTGATTTCTTTTTTTTAGAATTTCCATGTGCCTGTCAAACGAAACAAATATGTTTTTGAGCGGTGTCCATTCTTTGAAAAAACTTATGACTAAGAGTCTTGCCATGGCTCGTCACGCCATTGGGTCTACCTGCCTTTTAATTAGAGCAGCCTGCTCTGCTGCGACACGTGTCTGGCTAGCCAACAAAAAAGGGACAACAACAACGCCACTGACAACAACAATCGACACTGACACACTCATAAATCAACAAAATGACAACAACATATTCAAGCTGACTCAACTCAATATTTGATTATGTCTCTCTGACATTTTTTGGCCATTGGCCAAGCTTTTTATGAGCAGGACGCTGTGGCACAAAAGTAATCTAATTAGTAATTATTATTATTATTATTATTTTTATTTTATTATTATTATCATTATCATTATTATTATTATTATTATTATTATTATTGATATTATTATTTTTATTATTAATATTATTAATCTGCTTCACTGTCACTCGAATTGGTACCACTCAAAGAGCTTTCACTCGAACTGCTAACACTCCAAATCGATGGCAACGCTGGCTGCAGAGCCTCCACCTTTGCTCGATGGGTTCTCGTCTGCAACTAAACAAAGAGAATAAAATTATTATTATTATAATTATTATTACATACATAAGATTTATAATAGAAAATAAACTTGTAACGCAATCATCATTCTTGGTCAACAGTTACAAGGAAATATTTGTAATAGCAGTTCGCGTCTACCAAACGCTGATCAAGAAATCGTGATTTTCGAGTTTGGAAATATTATTGCTCAAGTTGGCTTATAATAGAGGAAAGGTATATATATTTATTTATTCACACATAAACATACAATAATTATCGATAATTTCGATGCCACTTGGCAAGTAAACGAACAAATTCTAGAATTGTCCCGATTGGTTTGAGTGCATAAGGAATAAGAAATATTTAAATTCTGTCATGCATATTTCTGGACATATTCAACAGATCATCTATAAAATCGTATGTGCTTGTGTGTGGGTATGTAGATTAGATTAGAAGATGCGTACGCGTCTCACCTGGTCACTTCTTTAATTCGGCATCTGGCTGTAGCTTATCATCCTTGGTCATGCCGGTCGGATAAGCCATTCCGGCGCCAGCACTGCGATCGCTGTTCTTGTGTTTGGTGAGTTTGGCATTTGTGGTTCCGTCACATGTTGGGGCAGCCGCTGTTGCATTTCCAGCATTGGCATTGCTTTTGCCTGTACCACGAGAGCCGCTTGCTCTGACTACAGGACCAGGTGCTCGGGCGACCGGAAATGGTTTAGGGGGCGGCTTGAAAGAAGGCCAATCGCAGCCCTTAATATTCTTTAGAATAATCTCTTTGGCTATATCGTCGAATGTTTGGAGTGTTGCCATACTGCTGCCAACGAAACCAGGCAGGCCGGCGCCACTCGATGCTAACATGGGATATCTGCCCGGACCTATCAACGTGTGATCCTGAGTCCGATTTCATTCAATTCATCAATGTATAGGATCGGTTATCGATAACGATTCGTTTGTGCAATGCGTTCAATGTGACGGCAATTCCAAAAACGAGAGTAATTAAAACGATTTTAAAATTTAATAATAAGAAAATTAATGGTGTTTATATAATGCTTATAGCTACCAACAGAAAACAATATAATAAGTTAAGCAACCGACAGACAGGAATAGTAGTTGCAGAAATGATATAGTGGCAATATATATAGTAATGCATCGCACAAATAAAACGGATATTTAGGGAACATATTTAAAATTGCTTATTAATCGAAAGGGGGACTATTTACTATGATCTAGATTCTAAAATATATATCTACTTTATCGGGTCGGTGAACTTTGTAATATTTTTATAATATCCATAGCAATAACTGACAGAAGACTAGGAATAGTAAGCAAGAAAACCATCTGCTTAACAATATAGGAGAAACTTTTATTCCAGATTTTTCTGTTATCTTTCTGGTAATTACCTGACGATTCGATTCATGCTCCGTAGTCATTTTGGCCATTGAGCAGTTAGGCGATTTAACTGCATTCCCTGTCGTCGAGTCCGCTGCTCGTTTCACGGCCTTTGTCACTTTGATGGCAGCAGCTGCATTCGATGGTGGCACCACAAAGGCTGTGGTTGCCTTCCTGCCGATTTCGGCTCCTGTTGCCGTTGCCAGCCCTTCTGTCGCTGCTAATGCCGTTGTGGCGGTGGCTGCCACTTCTGACATTGCTCCTGCCACTGTGGATTGTGACGCTTCTGCTGTTGTCATTGTTGTTGTTGTTGCTGTCATATCAAATAATAAATTCAACAAATATTATAAAATCAATAAATATATTTATATATATATAATATATATAATATATGCTTTGAACGCGATCCGTCTGTGTGTGTTGCAACGTACTCGCTAAAAATCCACCTACAGCAACAATCGTTGCGGCATTCGTTGTTATGCGAAAAAAAAGTTTTAACAAAATTTGCTCACTGTAAAATCGCCACAAATTTTTGGAATCGAAAACAGGCGATGCTCGTTTATATGCGAAAGCAAAATAAATACAAACTTCAACTTTTATTAAATGTGCCAGCCACAATTATTGGCTTAATACCAACTTCCAATATGATTTAGACGGTGATCGCTCAAATACAAAAATTAAGTCATGGCAACACACAAGCACACTTACCACGACAACAGCAATAATGCCACACACAAGCGCTGAACTTTCTCGTCCACAGAAAATTAATGTTAACTGTTTGCTTTTAGTTTCCTTTTTTCGCAAAGTTTTATTTGCAATTTATAAATTTCTGCTTATTGTCTTCTGTTTAATATATGTTATATGTTCTTTGCATTGAGTTTTAATAAAAGAAATGATAAGCTGAACACAAGCAAATAATTTGTATCAACTGACGTTTGTAGCAGCTATTTAACAGAGAAATATCTTAGTAAACATTTAGTAACAGATTAAAATTACATTTGGTAAATTTAAAAAGGTGTTATTTAACATGGTGTAATTTAACATTTCGACCAATATTCAATATAAACATGTCGTCTGATTATTGCTTATTGATTATCGATAATTCGAGCCGTTGTGGACACAAATAAAATATATTTGGTGGGAAAATGTTTTATTTCACTCTTGTTATATATAGATCATAAATACTTACACCACATGCTTTTATCCTCTTGACGATATTCCTACTACAAAAATTCAATTTATAATTTTATATAAACTTTAATTTTTGTTATTTTTTTAGATATATTTTTTTTATTTGTAGGCTTGTTCAAGTGTTTTTATTGTTTTTCATTTTTATATTATTATTATTTTTATAATTTTATTACTATTATTATTAGCAACAACAAAAGCAAACTCAAGGGATTCACATACAAATTTTATCTGCGGGAAAAATCAAATCGATTCTGCTTGATAATTTTTAATACTTAACAGCTGATGTATATCGATATGTGTTGTCCATCAAATCTCATTTTATTATAAAAAAAAAATATATTTAAGATGAGTTTTGAGCATTTCTTCTTATTGCCACCAAATCATTAGGTCTCTTTACTGAGCACGCCTTAAATAGTTAGGTAATTTTTTTTGTCTATAATAGCCATTTCAGAGACAACTAAATATTCTAAAGTCTATGGTTGTTGGCTTGTTGCCATTACATCTTTTTCTCTTTGTTCCTCAGTTAAACTACTAAATTATTTTACATAAATAAAAAAAGAAATTCCACATTAAATAAATGTTTAAAAAATGTTAGTTAAAATTTGTTTTAATATAATGCCTATATATTTTTCGTATTACACAAAATGAGTGCACTGCTTGTAGCTTTAAAATATTTGCCTTTTCAAGGTGTGATGTGGATACCCCAGAACTGTTGAACGGTAAATTTTAACTTCATGCACATTGCCTTTGACTTCTAATCTTACAACCGATTTGTAGGGCAACCGATGCAAATACTCTGTGTAGTGTCGGCCATCTATGGCAATAAGGTATTTCGAGTCTGTCACGAGTACTTGAATTGCGAATCGCTCTCCTGGGCGATACGGCGTAGTGCTCCTTTTCTCATGACCCCAAACTTTATTAATTTTTGAGTTGCGAACAAAGCTTCTCTCAACAAAACGTAAGCTCATGTGAAAAGCGAAATCATTTTTACACAAAAAGTTGATATCGAACCTGTAATTAAATAGATATTTCTTATTAAAAGGACATGGACTTAACTCTCAATTAACTTACCTCTTAGTATTATTTGGAATGAAGCCGGTGAAGGTAAAGCTGTCGCCTACCTTAAGTTGATCAACCTCTGCAAAATCATCGGCAAAACGATACATGGGCAGTATATCAAAGTAAACGTAAGGAGGTATCTATTAAAATATATATATATATATATATGTATAAATATCAAGTATTAAGCACGTAATCTACCTCTTTTTTGTTATATTTCTTACCTCCGCTACTAACAAACTTTGTGGATAACCACGCACCATGGAGCATTGTATCCTTACATCTCCAACGTCCCCATTCACCTCAAGGAATCTGATTTTATCATATGCTAAGCGATGCAAATACTCTGACAAGTGATGTCCATTTACCGATATCAGATAACAGGTTTGAGTGACCAGCACCTGAATAGCGAATCTTTCACCTTGGCCAAGCAAAAAGGGCAGTGCTTTGGGAATTTCCTCACTACCCCATTTATGATTTTTTTTGGTATTTGTTATAATCTGCTGTTCCAGAAATCGGGGATTAATGTGCAACGCTATATCACGATTATTGTGCACAAAGTTGATGGAGAATCTAAGAAAGGGGAACTTATAATTAGATTGAGATTCGATAAATTATCTAACTTACTTGTTGCAATTACGGCTAGTCAGTCCGGTAATGAAAAATGTAGCACCCTCATAAAGCTCACTGATTTCCGTAATATAAATTGCTAAATGGCGTAAGGATAACTATGTAGAGATAAGGTAATTTGAAGAACTTTTTACAACTTACCTTCATCAGTGACCACTGTGTCCATAGTAATGATGGCAGACTCACCAACAATCGGACCTGAAGGCCGGTTGCCTGGGTAAGACTCAGCAGGAAATAGCTCAATAGGAGCTGGAGCAATGGTGGGATAAACTTCAGCAGGATAAGCTTCAACGCACGGATAGACATCAGTAGGAACAAAATAAACCTCAGCAGGAGTAGATTCAACGATAGCATCTATCACAGCCACAATTGGTGCTTCAATAACAGGACAACTTTCAGGATAATTAGAAAATAAATAAACATAATTATCAATATTTAAATTGTCATATGTGAAACATTCGTTTACCAAAAACAACCAAAAGTATGCTTTCGCTTTTTGAAAATGTAATGCAAATATTGCATACTTAACCAGTTGCAATATAAATTTATCTTTAACTGCTTTTACTATAATATTGACTTACTTGTTGGGATCCGTCTTGGGTCTCAATGGTGCACCATCCTTTAGTTTGCAGTTGGGATATTGTGCCAAGTAAGTCATCACCGATTGCTCATCCACATTGGGATCGACCAGTTCTGCCGGCGTTATCAGCTGACGCACATCCAACCATTCATCCGCTAAAACCATGGCTTCTGTGGCATTCCGTACTGATTCCTCAGGATTCCACAGCTCCCAGTCGGGACACAATCCTGGCGCACAGGCATCAGCCAAGGCGCCCATTGGCTTGCCAGTGATCCAATCCTTGGTGAAGTTATTAATACTTATATCGGGTATCTTCTTTTGTATCCAAGTGAGTAGACTGCAAATAAAAGAAAAAAATATTATTAACCGCAACTTTTATAAAATTCTCTTGTGTATTACCGTTGCTTGGGAGTTTGAACCGACTCAGTTAGTGGCTGCTCTGCGTCATCGTCCCAGATGGGCGTCGATATCGAGTAGTGCAGGATGAGCGTCCATATCAGACCCATTATCAGTTTCAAATTGCCATCAACAATATTCGAAGCGTCTGCATGTGAAGTTAAATGTTAGTGCTGATTTATGTGACAGAAGATTAGACATACCAATATTGACAATTTTAATGCCCTCATTTTTAAGAAACGTCAAAGCAAACGAAACGTTCTCCAACTTCTGGACACGAATTGTGGGACGAGCATTATGTGGAGGCAATCGCTTCTGCGACAGCACCTCGGCCAGGGTAATCAAACGGAGACCATCCGACAGATCCGTTTCCAAGTTTTCCAAAAAATTACCAACTGTCCTTAGATGCTCATTGGTCCACCTTGTGAACGTATTCTTTTGGATTTCTTTCCATTGTGCATGCTCGCCAAGATTATATTCGCACTCCATATCGTTCTTGCAATGCTTATCTTATCGTTTCAACTTTGTTATTTTGTTAGAAGCCACAGTTTATAAAAGTTAAACAGGATATTCAATTTATTATAAATATTATCTGACTTTAATTTGGGTATTTTTCACTGTCGCTGCGCAATATTATTGTTTTCGCTTTGGCAATTTATCATGGACTAAATTGTTTTTTTCTGCTTTCACCAAAATATACTAATGCACTTAACCACAATCACTTTTCTTATACCCTCTACATATTAAAACTTTGTTCTATATTAATACTGTTATCAGCAAATTCTTAAAATTCTGAAACGATTCATAAAAATATATTTAGACTATTGACATTTGATAAGCGGGGAATATTTGGTTGAATCATAGACGTATATAAAGTTGAAACCTTTATTCGTCATTTATCTTTAAAGTTTTCCTTTTTTTATGTAGAAATAATCAAATCAAGCTAAAGGTAGTGAATAACTAGTCGATACCCTATAGATAAAATCGCTGGAAAGTACAAATATTTATCAGAATAATGCACTCACTCTTCAATATATTTATAAAAAAAAAAAAAACAATTTAAAAGAAATTGAAATATAATAATAAACTTGGATTATTTGTATGACTTTTTTCCATAAACCCAATATCAAGTATACGGGCATAAAATAAACACATAAATGATGGTAAATTATTAATTAATGTGATACATTAGTCATAAAATATTTATTACAGGGTATAACATAGGTTATTACTATACGCAAAATAAATATAAAACACACTAAAAAACTGACAACAATTACAGCTGATAATATTTGATGATTAACCAATCTGCTGTTTCACCTGGCCACATTTGGTGTTCCCGCTGATAACCCGCCTTATCCATTCCCTGTAGTATCGCATATTCATAAACATATCTGGCACACCCTGTGCACAGGGCACCACAAAGTTTAGAATGCCTATCAACTGACCATTGTAGACCAAGGGACCTCCCGTATCACCATGACACGCTCCAACATTCATCTGCCTAAAGGCACACACATGACACGCATCCAGCTGCACATCCTTGTAGTCCGCAAGTCGCCTTACGCAATCCTGTCTGGTGATGTGTTGCTGTTTCACTCGTTGCAACCGAGTGGGCGTGCTTCCGCCCGCCGACTGCGTGCCCCAGCCGGTAAAGAAGAGTTCCGTGGTGCCCTCGGGCCACAGATCGTTAGCAATTGGCAGGGGTTGCGTGAGGTCATCGAAGATAATGCTCTCATTCAACTGAAGCAGGGCAATATCATTGTGATACTTTGGCTGATCGTAATTGTTGTGCATATGGATGGCAGAGAGGTAGTGTACCGCACCCGGTTCAGTGTAGCGTAGGGTGCCAACAGCTACCCTAAGTCGATCCGCTGGCCAACCACCCACACAATGTCCTGCTGTGAGTATCCAACTTTCTGAAATGATGACTCCACCACACAAATGACTGCCCACCAGAGATTGGAGTGAGATTTGATAAGGTGCTTCGCCCTCTACAGCGTTCTGTCCACCCACAATGAGCTCTACCGGACTGACAGCCAGTAACAGCATTAAAAATATTAACGGAAATAGTTGTTTCATATTTGATATCCCAGTGCAGACTGAGGTAAGCCAGACAGCGACAAGTTATCTCAAAATCGATTTTGGCGGCGATTTGAAAGAGTATATTGAGTATGGTCAATAAACTAATTTCTTATGGGTCTATTTGATAAATGGTCAAGCTTGGCAGTAGAAATTTAAGAATAGAAATTCCTAACTGCAAAATACTTTGTTTTCATAATATAATACAATATAATATAATATAATAATAATTATAATAATAATAATGATAATAATAATAATAATAATAATAATAATAATAATAATAATAATAATAATAATAATAATATTAATAATAATAATAATAATATAATATAATGTAATAATATGCTGTAGTCAATAGCTGGTGAATACTATTCATATTGGTCGGGAATATAAATATTTTTTCCAATAATACAGCCAAATAAAAGTTGTTAATGATAGATTCTATTAGAACTACTTGTGCCAAATATTTAAATATTAATGAAAGTGATTCAAATTGGGACTTCCTAAATATAAAATAGCCCAAATCTAAATTAAGGGCTAGAGTGATAGTCAATACATTTGCTACTGATCAATTATAGACATTGCTATATATAAATTTATGAACATTCAATATTCAAACAAAACACAATTCAGGAAAACTACTTGATTTCATTTAGGGTTTCGAAGATGTCCACGCAAAACTCAAGTTGTAATAAATCTTATCATATTCAAAATAATTAAAGAGATATTTTATGATCATTCAATAGTCTAACTTTACTAATCGCCCTTAACTATACTCTTCTAGATTTAGGGTACTTTTGTGTCTTGTGAATATATAGAGATCAGAAATGTGATCTTTGTCCCTCCGCAAACTTCTCCAGTCGCTCAGATGTGAATTCGGTTATCCTTCTGCCACTATTAGACTATATTGTGCCCATCAACAACATTATAAATTTTTAATATTCGGCCATATCGTAAATCGATATCTTATCAGTAGGAATTGCTATAACAATGTGTTCTAATCGTAAACAGTCCAAAGTGTCTATAGAGTCTGCTTGATAAGAACTGCAGTTTAACATAAGATAAAACTTTGACTAAGTTAGCCTTTAGTCTATCTCAGTCAGTTTAACGAACAAGATGAAGTTGCTCAGCTTTTGCCTGATATTCCTGCTGCTTCAGGGGATGTCCTCAGGCAAGCGTCTGTTAGAGCAGGATGCTGCTGCTTCCCGTTATGCCAACGAGCGCATTAAGGGTGGTCAAATAGCTGAAATTGGATTAGCCAAATATCAGGTCTCCCTGCAGCCCACGTTAGGCTCTCACAACTGTGGTGGGGCCATCCTAAACAATCAGTGGATAATAACTGCTGGACATTGTGTGGTCGGCTATCCACTCGAGCGTTTAGTAGTGGTGACGGGCACAAATCGTTATAAGGAGCCAGGAGCTGTGTACTATACCTTGGAGAAGCATGTCCACTGCATGTACGACAAACCCTATATGCACAATGATATTGCATTATTGAAGCTAACCCAAAACATAACCTTTGATGAGCTAACTCAACCCATACCGTTGCCTGTAGCTCCTCTCAGAGAGGGTGCTGAGATTCTGCTCACTGGTTGGGGTGCCGCGGTGCCCAACGATGATCCCCTCCGCAATCTGCAAAAGCTCATTATGAACTTTGTGGAAATAAACGAGTGCCTGGAGATATTCAATCACACAAGCTCTTTGGGAATCGGTCACATTTGTACCTTTTCCAAGGAGGGCGAGGGCGGCTGTCATGGTGATTCAGGCGGTCCACTTGTGAGCAACGGCCACCTCGTTGGCCTGGTCAACTGGGGACGACCCTGCGCCGTGGGATTTCCAGATGTGCAGGCCAATGTGTACTACTATCTCGACTGGGTCAGAACTGTCATCAGCGGCAATTCCAACTGCAGGCGCTAACCCCAACAATTGAAATCTACAGCATTTGACTAAGAGATACCCTCTACCCTTTTGAAAGTTATTGTACATATCATAGATGGTTAAACAGATTTTAAACTGATTTTTGTAACTCTTTTAGGTTAATAAAAATCTGTTGTCAATTCTGACCAACAATATACACATTTTATTGTGATCAAAGACAATTGATTCCTCAAAACAGAACTTTATTGTATCCTTAAAAATTAAATTGTCATTGGCTTAGAATAAAAATAGGACTATATTTGATGATCACTCTCAATAGTTGCTGGCAGTGTTAGCAGTGACAGGTCTTGCAACCTGCTTCGTCTATTGTGCGTCTGATCCAATCCCGATAGAAATGAACAGAAGCATAGCTATCTGGATAGCCAATTGCACACGGCATTCCCCAGTTGACCAGGCCAATCAAAACGCCATCGATCGCTAACGGACCGCCAGAGTCACCATGACATGCCCCCATTCTCTTATCCGTAAGTGTGCAAATGTGACCCAGTCCGTTGTCATCATCGCCGCCCATGTCTTCCTGGCATGAGGGATAATCTAAATAGGTCAGGGTCGCTTGCTGGAGAACATCTGGAGCATCGCCGAACAATTCTGTCGAACCCCAGCCCGTTAACAAAACTTGCGATCCATTCGCCAGTGGAACATCGGGTAGAATCACCGGCTTTGTATATTCATTAAAAGTAATCGGTTCTTTTACACGTATCACTGCGATATCATTATGAAAGTCCGGGGAATTATAATTGCAATGCACCTTATAATCCTCCACATCATACTTGGCACCCGGCTCTTGCCAAAGTATAGTTCCCGTGACGATTTTTAGAAAGCGAGGATCATAGCCGTGGACACAATGGGCAGCTGTCAGAATGTGACGTTCATCCATGATTGCTCCTCCGCACATGTGTTCTCCGAATAAGGACTGCAGCGAGATTTGGTAGGGCGCTAGACCCTCCGTGGCATCGATACCATTTATAACTCGACTATCAAAACCACTCCCTGACTTCAATATATACTCCAGCCGTCCGGCTGTGAGCTGTGCTATCCTTTTGCCATTAACCAAATTGCTCCCGGCAAAGAGCAGGCAAAGAATTAAGCAACATTTTAACATTTGAACGTTTCGAAATCTATTCCCACAATAAACTCGCCAGCAAATTGTGATTTTGCTTTTATACCAATCTTTTGAGTCAAGAAGTTATCGTAAATTGGTATCTTACTTTGATATCTACATCGAAATCATAAAATAATTTGGAAGCTTTATGATTACAATTTATTGTGTGAAAGAAGAGCTTATTAACTAACTACAGAATAGCACAAAGATACTTAGCTACTCTATGTAGATTATCAAATCAAAAATTAGTTAAATTATTTAAGTAAAATCCAGTCAGAAGAAAGCAATTAGAAAATGCCTTTGCATACTTTTGGGCTTTGTGTAATAAAGATTTGCCAATCTCAACTAATTAACTTTTAGAAACACAATCTACAGACAAATTACGGTTTAAACATGTTTTAAAATAGTTCAAGCAAAGTAAAAATAAATTGTTAAATTTTGAGTATGTATACATTGTCCCAGCTAAGATGTTACACCCAAATTCCTTCAGATATAAGTAGTGTATATAAAAATATAACATAATAGAATTCTCAAATAACCCCATAAATGACTTTATATCAATTTATTATACCAATGAAGCCAGTTTTATTAAGCTGCTATTGAATGAAAACAATTGTTCCTATAAAAAAAAAACCCATATAACTGAATAAAAAAAGACTTTGACAATTCCGATTCGATTATATTTTTGATATAAATTAGATAAATCAATTAATTCGTTGCTTGCAACCGGCAATTTGACGCCGTATCCAGTCCAAATAGTATATGGTATTGGCATGCATATCCGGTTTGCCGACAGCGCAGGGAGCACCCCAGTTGACGAGGCCAACCACATTGCCCTTCCATATGAGCGGACCACCCGAGTCCCCGTTGCAAACACCCTCACCCATCTTGTTTAATGTGCAGAGATGTCCAATGTCAACGCTGTCGGTGTTATCCCAGGCCCGCTTGCATTTGCTATGATCAAACACCGTTAGATTAATAGTTTGGAGTCTTTCCATGGCTGGCCAATTGAGTTCGGGAGCACCCCAGCCATGTAGTTGGACTGTTGATCCAGCTGGCGGATGTTCTGCGCTAAGTGGCACCATCTGAGTGCGCTCATTGAACACAATCGATTCATTCAAGTGAAGCAATCCTATATCATTCGCATAGAAGGCCGGCTTGTCATACATGCAATGTATAATAGCCTTATCGACAAAATGGATCCGTCCGGGTTTCAATCTATCATTCGTGCCCACAATAATGCGCAGCTCCTCAATGGCAAAATCCAGTGCACAGTGTCCAGCAGTGAGGATCCATTGCTCATCGATGATGGCACCACCGCAGATATTTGTTCTCCAAGGCAATTGTATCGAGACCTGATAAGGTGCCGCACCCTCCGCTGCCTCCTGGCCACCCACAATCCGACTATCGAACTGTGGATATCCATAATGAATTCGCTTGGCCCGTGTGACGTCAATGGAACTTCCCAGCAGTATACAGAGGCACAAGAGTGACCACGACCAAAAACATGTCCCGAACAATGTACACATTTTGTTGCAAATTGATGTTTACGGCTCCGTTCAGTTTTTGCACTGCAATTAATGACCAGCAATGAAAAACAATGTTTGTACCAATTCTAAGCTTTTATATGGTTTCACAAATAAGGTATTTATCGCACGCGGGAAGCTTTGGACATGGCCTATCGGTGGACTACCCTGTAATCGTTGAAAACTAGAGAGGACGGAAGTATCTGTCAACCATAAAAATATTGCAAAAAGAGTCGATTTAATTTAACTGTTGATTGATTGCTTAAAACTGCAGAGTAATTTTATTTGTATTTTTCAGATAACTCACTGCTGTGATAAACATCAGTTTCAACTTGGCAATATTCTGAAATATATTTATATTTTTGTAAGTAAACATAAGACTTTATTTTTATTACACTTGATATTACTTAACAATGAAATATGCATGGCATCTTCAAGTCGATCAGCATTGACTCATAATGATTTTGCCAATGGTCAAATCTTTATGAACATGGCTCAAATATGAGTCCATATAAAATGCATATCTTTACGATGCTTAGAATAAAATGAAAACGGTATTTGCGTCCTAATTGGAGGACTCATAAACTGCCCAAAGAATATATTGCAATATCGCCATTCAATCAATTAATGCCCGATTTGGCCAAGTGTAAGGCCTATTAAAGCTTTAGCCTATCATATAACCTTAGTTCGCTGATTATTTCCACTGAAAATTTTAGTTGCATTTGTGGATTTAAAACAATGGGATCAACAACGAAATCTCTGTTAATCAGGCTAAGTCTTAGCTTTTGTATGCTGCTGCTGCAGACCCAATCCTCTCATGGAATGCGCCAGCGAGGGGAGCAGCTGCCCGGCAAGTTGGCCGAGGGAAATCGTCCTGACTCAAGGTTAATCCAGGGCCGCATTGCGGGTGGACAGCTGGTCAAGGAGGGAGCTTGGCCTTGGATTGTCTCCATACAGAATCAGTACGAATATCCCTTTTGCAGTGGTGTCATCATTGACGACGTTTGGATTCTGACTGCCGCCAGTTGTGTTTCGGGCTTGCGTGCTCGTAATTTGGTAATAGTCGCTGGCACCGTATCCACGTGGAATATAACCGCTCCGGGTTACAATGCGGATCAGATTCATATCCATTGCAATTTTGATAAGCCCCCCTTTCACAACGATATTGCAATGTTGCATTTAACTAAGAAGATTGAGTTCAATTCAGTGGTTGCTAAGATTGCGCTGGCAGAAATCGATGAGCTACAACAGAACGACCCTTTGATCTTTGCGGGCTGGGGCACGGACTCAACAGGAGGTTACATCTCGCAGTTCTTGCAGCAATCGGATGGCAGCTACCTTAATGTGGATGACTGTCGTAAGATGCTGGGCGAGACTGAAGATGTCGATCTGGGTCATGTTTGTGTGCGAATGGAATCCGGCAAGGGTGTCTGTTACGGTGACACCGGTGGACCCCTAATCAACGATCGACAGCAACTGGTGGGCATCGGCAACTGGGGAGTTCCCTGCGCCCTTGGTTTTCCTGATGTCTACAGTCGGGTGGCCTTCTACAACGATTGGATCCGCAGTACCATTGATGGCTGTGGAATTGCCTGAATCATGGCCACACAAATATATACACAGAGCGAAAATCACCCACTGTTTTCTTTGTTCTTAAAACGCTACGTCGAAATCAAATAAAAATTATTCCTGCTTTTAAAATATATTGTTTAAAAATAGAAAACATGCACTACAGAATTTTTGTCCCACAAATTTGATATGTGAAATTCAATTTTGTTCTCCAATAAAATGCCTAAATTCGTGACATATGCTTGACTTACCAATTTGGGTACTTGAAATAAGAGCTAAACATCTATTTAAGTAGTAAATATATGGATTTCAGAAAAATCTATTAAGGAACTCATACATTGACTAGTTTCGGATTTTGGGTTTTAAGGTGATTTTGACAACGTTTGTAATTTACTTGTGTACCTACTATTTTCTCAGTGTAAAAAACATTCATACTATCATTATCAGCGTTTATTGCATTAAATGCTATCAGACTTTATGGTACCCAAAACTCTATAGTCTTATATGACTGGTCATTAATATCCGAGCATTGCCCAACTGCTTGGTATCGAAGTACCTTCAGATCAGTCCACTTTTAACGGAGTTGACAATATGTTGCACCAAATCGGAGCGTGTCTTCTGGTTATCCTGCTGGTATCCTGCTCGCAAGCGGATTTGCGTCGAAATATGAGATCAATGCCCGCGTCAAAGATGAAGTTTAGTTCTCGCATCGTCGGAGGTGAAGTCGCATCCTTGGGAGCGGCACCCTATCAGGTGTCACTCCAGAATACATACGGGTAAATAAAGTGTATTTTATTTTTAAATGAAACAGCTTGTTCATTTCTCGAATCCATAAATTTCTACAAAGTGTAAATTGTTCACATTAATGTGAATATCGAATAGATTTCAGATTTATTTGTATATTGAAATTAATTTTGTGCATTTGTAAAATTTATGGTATGTTAATTTTTCATTAAATTAAACTAATTTTTTTTTTAAGTAAGTGAAAGGTAATAAGTTTGATTTTATTAGGAATTAGTAGTATTCTGAGAATTACAATGGTTCCTTTAGAACTATTTTAGAGAGTTAATGGAAATCAAAATAAATTTAATATTAAAAAATTTCAAATTCTGTTCCACTTCTTGCAGCAATCACATGTGTGGTGGTGTCATCGTTGCCGATCAGTATATTCTAACTGCGGCTAGTTGCGTGGCTGGTATTAACAAGAATAACCTCAAAACGGTGATGAGCACCAACGATTGGGCCGGTGAGGCCTGGGAGTATTATACTGAGGAGATAATACCACACTGTAATGCCGATAAGCCGCTATACCATAACGATATTGCACTGGTCAAGATGACGACGAAGGTGGCCTACGACGAGGTCACACAGAATATAACAATAGCCCCCCTTGATGATCTCGTAGAGGATGATAAGCTCAAGATGACGGGTTGGGGTAGAACCTCGGAGGGTGGCGAATTTACTTTCGATCTCAAGCAGATAGAGCTGACCTATGTATCGAATGCTAAATGCAATTCAACATATAAGTATACCAAAGATTTGGACATCGGACATCTGTGCGCTGTGGGCAAGGTGGGTGAGGGAGCCTGCAATGGTGACACCGGTGGACCATTGGTTGATAGCAAGGGTCGCCTGGTTGGCATCAACAATTGGGGTGTGCCATGTGGTAGAGGTTTTCCCGATGTGTTTGCACGTGTCAGCTTCTACTACGATTGGATTCAGGCCACAATTAATGGATGTGCAATTAAATAAATAAATCTTGAACCTAATCTCTGAAGTTGCCAGACGTCCAAACTAAGATATCGTTGGACCGACAAAAATGCACAAAACAAAGAATTGTTAAACCAGAAATTCATTTTCTATAATAATTATTTGTTAACAATTCTTAACAATCTAAATAGCCCATATGGAATATAGTAGAAATATGGGCATTTAATGATGATTACAATTATAAACAAACAAACAGTTTATGGTTTGTTGGAGACCTGCCTTCTTGCTTCTTTCTGCATTTGTTCCTCAGTTGCTGCTACTAAATTTTTACATACTTAAATAAAAATTTGCCACAATTAGAAAATGTTCTTCCTCTTTTTGCTCCTCAGTTGTTGCTACTCAATTATATTACAAAATAAAAAATAAAATAATTCAATCAGAAAATGTTAGTTTAAACTTGCTATAATATAATTCTTTGTATTTTTTTTTATCAATATTCCACAGACATATTTTTCGTATTATGTGCTCAATTATAGCTTTAAGAGATTGACCTTTTCAATGTTTGGAACGGATAGCCACGAACTGTTGAACGGTGAATTTGCACATTATGCACATGGCCTTTGACTTCTAATCTTACAACCGATTTGTAGGGCAACCGATGCAAATACTCTGTGTTGTGTCGGCCATCTATGGCAATAAGGTATTTCGAGTCTGTCACGAGTACTTGAATTGCGAATCTCTCTCCTGGGCGATACGGCGTAGTGCTCCTTTCCTCATGACCCCAAAAATTATTAATATTTGAGTTGCGAACAAAGCTTCTCTCATCAAAACGTAAGCTCATGTGAAAAGCGAAATCATTTTTACACAAAAAGTTGATATCGAACCTGTAATTAAATAGATATTTCTTATTAAAAGGACATGGACTTAACTCTCAATTAACTTACCTCTTAGTATTATTTGGAATGAAGCCGGTGAAGGTAAAGCTGTCGCCTACTTTAAGTTGATTAACATCTGCAAAATCATCGACATACAAGGGTAGTACATCAAAGTAATCGGGAGAAGGTTTCTATAAAAAATTGAATATATATCAATATATCAAGTATTAAGAACGATGTTTACTTATTTTATTTTATTTCTTACCGCCGCTGCTAGGAATCTTTGTGGATAGCCACGCAGCATATCACAATTATAAATGTCATGCACAAAGCACTCGCAGGACTTGCGATCTGCTTCATCTATGGTGTGTCTGATCCAGTCCCGATAAAAATAAACTGAAGAATAGCTATCTGGATAGCCAATTCCACATGGCGTTCCCCCGTTGACCAGGCCAATCAAAACGCCATCGATCGCTAATGGACCGCCAGTGTCGACATAAGAAGCACACTTTTCCTTATCAGTAAGTGTGCAAATGTGACCCATTCCGTTGTCATCATCTTCGCCCATGATTTCCTGGCATGGGGGACAGTCTATATAGGTCAGAGTCGTTTGCTGAAGAACATCTGGAATATCGCCACACTTGTTCCAGCTCGTTAACAACACTTGCGATCCATTCGTCAGTGGAACACCGGGTAGAGTCACCGGCTTTGTATACTCATTAAAAACAATCGGTTCTTTCACACGTATCACTGCGATATCATTATGATATTCTGTTGAATTATAATTAGAATGCACCCAATACTCCTCCACAACATACTCGGCACCCGGCTCTTGCCAACGAATAGTTCCCGTAACGACTTTTAGATAGGGAGGATCTAAGTCATGGACACAATGGGCAGCTGTCAGAATGTGACGTTCACCCAAGATTGCTCCTCCACATATATGTATTCCGTCAAAGGACTGCAGCGAGATTTGGTAGGGCGCTAGATCCTCCGTGGCATCGGTACCATCAAAACCACTAGTATCAAAGCCATTTCCTGACCTTGCTAACCTTTTGCAATTAACCAGATTGCTCCCAGCGAGGAGCAGGCCAAATAATATGCAATATTTCAACATTTCAACTTTTCATTTCTATTCTATTCGCACAATAAACTCACCAGCTGAATGAGATTTGGCTTTTATACCAATCTTTTGCGTCAAGGATTTATGGTAAATTGGTATCTTACTTTGATATCTACATCGAAATCATAAAATAATTTAAAAGCTTTATGATTACAATTTAGTGTGTGAAAAGAGAGGTTATTAACTAATTACAGATTAGCATAAAAATTCTTAGTTACTCTACGAACAGTTGGATATTTTAAAAGTTGATTTAATATAAGATATCATCTCAAAAATTAGTTAAATTATTTAACTAAAATTAAGTCAGAAGTAAGAAATTAGAAAATGCATTTTTTAAAGTAGATCTAGTAAAGTAAAAATAAATTGTAATTTTTTGTATTTATTTATCGCATGTGAAAGCTTTGAACATCGGCTATTGCCGGACTACCCTGTAGTCATTAATAACTAGAGAGAAGGAAGTATCTGTCAACCATCAAACTATTTTCCATTCCAAATCAAATCGAGTTATTTTAATTGTATTTGAATGGTTAAAGTTGCAGAGCCATTTAATTTTTATTTTTTAGATAACTAACTGCCACAATATAGATAAAGATCCTTATCAACTATCATCTTGGAAAAAATCTAAGATATTTATATTTTTGTAAGTTAAGGAAAACTTTATTCTTATTATAGTTAATATTACTTAGTTAACAATGAAATGTACAGGGCATTTTCAAGTCGATCAGCATTGACTTGTGCACTCTTTATGGACATGACTTAAATATGAGTCCATATAAAATGCATATCCTTACGATACTGAGAATAAAACGCAAATGGTAATTGCGTCTTATTCTGGAGGACTCATAAGCTGCCCAAAAGTTTATATTGCAATATCGCCATTCAATCAAACAATACCCGATTTGGTCAGGCGTAAAACTTATTACCGCCCATTAAAGCTTTAGTCTATCAGATACATCTCGCAGTTCTTGCAGCAATCGGATGGCAGCTACCTTAATGTGGATGACTGTCGTAAGATGCTGGGCGAGACTGAAGATGTCGATCTGGGTCATGTTTGTGTGCGAATGGAATCCGGCAAGGGTGTCTGTTACGGTGACACCGGTGGACCCCTAATCAACGATCGACAGCAACTGGTGGGCATCGGCAACTGGGGAGTTCCCTGCGCCCTTGGTTTTCCTGATGTCTACAGTCGGGTGGCCTTCTACAACGATTGGATCCGCAGTACCATTGATGGCTGTGGAATTGCCTGAATCATGGCCACACAAATATATACACAGAGCGAAAATCACCCACTGTTTTCTTTGTTCTTAAAACGCTACGTCGAAATCAAATAAAAATTATTCCTGCTTTTAAAATATATTGTTTAAAAATAGAAAACATGCACTACAGAATTTTTGTCCCACAAATTTGATATGTGAAATTCAATTTTGTTCTCCAATAAAATGCCTAAATTCGTGACATATGCTTGACTTACCAATTTGGGTACTTGAAATAAGAGCTAAACATCTATTTAAGTAGTAAATATATGGATTTCAGAAAAATCTATTAAGGAACTCATACATTGACTAGTTTCGGATTTTGGGTTTTAAGGTGATTTTGACAACGTTTGTAATTTACTTGTGTACCTACTATTTTCTCCGTGTAAAAAACATTTATACTATCATTATCAGCATTTATTGCATTAAATGCTATCAGACTTTATGGTACCCAAAACTCTATAGTCTTATATGACTGGTCATTAATATCCGAGCATTGCCCAACTGCTTGGTATCGAAGTACCTTCAGATCAGTCCACTTTTAACGGAGTTGACAATATGTTGCACCAAATTGGAGAGTGTCTTATAGCTATCCTTATAGTATCCAAAATTTAATATCAATGCCCGCGACAAAGATGAAGTTTAGTTCTCGCATCATCGGAGGTGAATTTGCTTCCTTGGGAGCGGCACTACAGAATAAATACGGGTAAATAAAGTGAATTATGTTTTTAAATGAGACAGCTTGTTCATTTCTCGAATCGATAAATGAATGCAAAGTGTTAAAAGTTGTAATGGTCGGTGCTCGGAAGAATTTATGATGTTTACTTCGCAGAATTTTGGGTGCGATGTAAAAGTAGATCTAGGGTAGGTAAAGATTTTTTTTTCTAATTCTGGCATACTTTACGCAGCTAACAAAACGTTGTGGGAAGCAAGCCCTGCTCAAAGAGAATGCTTTGCTGCGGGTAGTTGCTGAATATTTCCTGAAGGCAAGAGCGTACCCCACGAACGTATATAAGCCCAGATCCGCTCTGATCTATTCGCCCGGGTGAAAAACACGTGCATCGGAATTAACAAAGCTTAAATAAACTATAAGCCCCATTGCGGCTACAAACAAACAATAAAACCATCGCGGACGTTTATATATATATAACCAGAGTTAACAAATGTGGAAAAATAAATATAACATTAAGCAATTTGAAGAAAAAAAATTCTAATTTTCCTAACCAAAGAAAATAAAAAAAATAGGTCCGCAACAAACCCCATCTTTGATGGTTGAAAAAGTCGGCGTAAAAGATGCCCAAGATCAAGCATATAAAAAAAAAACAATAATAATTTAAAATAACCAAATTTAAACGAAAACCAAAAAGAGAAAACAAAAAAAAAAACCAAACCAAGACTACATTTTTAAGAGTATCCGCACGTGTCCAATGGAGCACCATCATCACCCCCTCATGACTAACGTGTACCGGCGCAGTGCAGACGTCTCATCTTTAGCCTAATCTAATTTTTATATATACATATATATATATATAAGTGATCTGCTGTTTAATATTTTTTATGTTCAAATATGAAATTTGTTAAGCAAATCTCCACGAAAGGGTATCAAGTGTGGTAAAGTGGTGTTGAAAAAAAAAAATAGAAAAAATAGAAAATATATAAAATATATATATAAAATAAATATATATAATTAACAAAAATTAACAACATTTGATGGTTTAAAGAAGTTCCTAAAAGTATATTTACTTATTTTTTTTTTGTTGTTAATATTTTTGTTATTGAATTTTGTTGGTATGCATAATTATTGGCAATTAAATTAAATCCTTTAAAAGAAGAACAAAAAATTTAGATATATTCATGTGTTGCATAAATTCAAATGCAAGACCCAATCGACTTCGGAAGGCCTTTCTTCGCTGGATAACCAAGTAAGTCACAAAGTTTTGAGGCGCACATGGGCACATGGCTGCTATTTGGCGCTGGCCATCAGCTGCTCTGTCTTGGAGGCCACACAACTGAAGCGGAAGGGTTCGCAAAGGCGATACAACTGCAACGGGATCTTCTGCAACGATTCACCCTCAGCCTCCTCAGTGCGTTCACGTTGCCGGCTGTTAAACGGAAGATAACAGTTATTGCTGTGATGCCATCGATTAAATGTCCACCTTCTTTTACACTCACCGTTGCGCGTTCTGCCTGAATTTGCTGGCATCCAAGCCGAGGCATTCGGCAATGCGACTGGCGTCGGTGCCTTCGAGCACTTCGTCCAATCGCGTGACCACTGGATGCATTTGATTGCTTAGATAGTAATTGGTGTCCAGCTTGAGCATTTCACTGCCCCTCAGCTCGTCCAGATGATGGTGCCATCCAGACAGATCACATAGTCAACCTTGTCGCCCTTTTTGTAGCATCTATTGCGTTCGCGATTCATGCGCATTGCCACCTGGACATGAGGAAGTGATGCGCTGTTTGCATACTCTTGCGGCGCTTGTGTCAGTTGCTTGGTGACACAGTGGCAGCGGCACAGCCGATTGCTGAATATGATCCTTGATGCGTCCCAACTGTGTGTGCACAGCCTCAAGTTTGTCCTCGAGTGGCTTATCGGCGAGCAGTTCATCGAGCACCGCTCTGCCCACCATGACAGACCCTTCTGCTCCTGTTCACGTCGCAGCACGTCCATTACACTCTTGCTCAACTTGACGGCAGCGTATTTCTTCTTTTTAAGCAGCAGCAGACGGGCAAAGACGCCATCGATGTCTAGCTCGAGTTGCTTGTACAGCTGGTTGACGCTCTGCTTGATGGTGTGCCCAATCTTGTAGACCTGATCATAGTCCGTTATATTCGTGTTGATCATCAGCGAATCTGTGTCACCATAGACCACATCGTAGTTGAGCTTCTGCACCAGTTGCTGCGTATTGACCAGAATCTCGCGACCCTTATGCGTCACCAGTGCCCCCAAATGTTGGGCAAAGAAACGGGAATGCGCAAATCCCAGACAACCATACATCGAGTTCGCCGTCAGCTTGAGAGCCATCTGCCAAATGTGATACTGCATGTGCAGCTACGGCCATAAATCCGGCACAGCCATTAGCTTCTTCACCTCACGACCCTCAATCCACCCGCATAAGCAGCCTTTTTACGTCCGGCTCCAGCACCCGTTGTTGCCACCGTTGTGTCATTGCCAGCTGTTGTATCGGGATCAGCTACAGCTGTGACAGCAGCGCCACGACGCTGTGACAGCTTGTCGGGCACAATGTACTTCTTCTCGTGAAAGGCGTGCAGCAAGAGAAACTCATTGCGCTCGGAGCGACTTATTTGCAAGGCGATATATCTGATATATTAACTAACCTTTCTCTTACATCTCAAGCAGATCATCGGCATTGACATCCATGCATCAGGCAGAGCGACTGCAGATCATAGGATCTGGCACGTATGCACTCCTCCGCCGAACGCTTCACATCGGAGACCATGCAGACTAGTTAAGCAATAAGAAAAAACCAAAAGAGAAAACAAAAAAAAAAACAAGTAAGGAGACATAATTAAATTGCATATTACATTTGCTTTAGTAATGTTTTTCCCCACATTTGTAGGAATACGATTTTTTTACACACTTTTTTTATACACTTTACCAACTTGAATCTTTTGAGGTAGAACAATTGAATGCAGCCTAAGAGTATGCAACAAAAAAAGGAAAAGATAATTAGTAAGAAACACAATTATTAAATATTAATACACGTATGATACGAACAATTTTATTGCATTTAATTAAGTACTAGATTAAGGCATTTAAAAAAAAAAAAATAAGGCATCCGACAAAAGAATAAATATATTTACATAAAATTGAGTTTAGTTAAAAAAAAAAAAAATTGTTTTGACAGTCAAATAGTTAAATCTATTATTTAGTATTAATACAACAGTATTTTTATAAAACTTGTTTCTTTGATGAATTTTGAAAAATGAAATTATGGACAATTAGTAAACGTAAGAACAATTAACAATTAACACTTAAACTGTTTTATTATTTCCTACTGGCCGAAATGATAGCTTAAGTTGAGGAACGAGTTTGCTTTTGAAGACTTTCAGAATTCACCATGCAACGCAGGAAGTCCAATTGGATGGGTGGTTTATCGGGTCAAATAACATCTAGCACCCCGATACCATAAGCCGACACCAACGAAGATGTCGCGCTTCTCGCATCTTCATAACAGATTATGCATTCCCCTCTAAGTGTGGAGGTATGTAATTAATAACCAGAAATTGCTTGTTTCTGAGTTAGACGCCAAAAAAAAGGGACTCAAAATATATAAAATTATGATCGGCAACGAATACCAGGATGGTAGCAACAACCACTAAAAAAGTACCTTCAATGGGAATAAAAACCCATTATTGTAAATATCGCAGCGATTTCAAATATAATTTCGTATAAAAATTAATTTTGTTTATTTGTAAAACTAGTTCCTTTAAATTTTCATAAAGTCAAACTATTTTTTATAGAAATAAATGTAAAGAAAACAGTTTTAATTTATGAGATATTAAACAGAGCACTATTCTAAGTATTAACAAGAATAACCTCAAAACGGTGATGAGCACCAACGATTGGGCCGGTGAGGCCTGGGAGTATTATACTGAGGAGATAATACCACACTGTAATGCCGACAAGCCGCTATACCATAACGATATTGCACTGGTCAAGATGACAATAGCCGCCCTTGATGATCTCGTCGAGGATGATAAGCTCAAGATGACGGGTTGGGATAGTACCACAGAGGGATGCGAATTTACTTTCGATCTCAAGCAGATAGAGCTGACCTATGTATCGAATGCTAAATGCAATTCAACATATAAGTATACCAAAAATTTGGACATCGGACATCTGTGCGCTGTGGGCAAGGTGGGTGAGGGAGCCTGCAATGGTGACACCGGTGGACCATTGGTTGATAGCAAGGGTCGCCTGGTTGGCATCAGCAATTGGGGTGTGCCATGTGGTAGAGGTTTTCCCGATGTGTTTGCACGTTTCAGCTTCTACTACGATTGGATTTAGGCCACAATTAATGGATGTGCAATGAAATAAATAAATCTTGAATCTAATCTCTGAAGTTGCCAGACGTCTGGCCTATGATATCGTTGTTATCACCTAATAACTCAGACTAATATTATACTTTGGACTCACAAAAATGTACAAAGCAAAGATTTTTCAAGCCCGAAATACATTTTCTATATTAATTAATTGTTAAGAATCTAGACAGTCCATATGGAATATTGTAGAAATATGGGCATTTAATGATGATTACAATTAATTACCCAAAATTGAGCCTTATTGAGCCGATCAGCGGTTGATCAATTTACACCGATTACGTGAAGTGACTGGCACTTCCCAGTGCTTTCGATTACGACATTATCAACTGTCTGGCAGACCTGTCAGATTAAACAAAAACTCGATCAAAGTTCGTCCACATAGCGTGTGACTAATATGTTTTTATGCTTGTCAATTGACTATGAGGTGAATAGCTGGCGGTACTTCGTTTTATGCGAATTCGCCATTATTATTTTCATTATTATATTATTATCGACGTATATTGCCTACAGTAATGTTTTCTTTTGGAACTTCCCTAGAATAGTGTTTCATTTCTTATCTTGACAATTTGCGCACTCGAACGAGATAAGCTGGCAAACAGGTAGCCGACTATATAAAGAAGTCGCTACCAGCAAATTTCACAATTTGAAAACGAATGCCGAAAGAACCTCAGCGGCAAGGATGAAGTTGACTGTTTTAATTACCGCCCTAATTGTGGGACAGAGTGTTGCACGCGAAATAGGTGTAAGAAAATCATTGAGCCGTCAGCTGGACAGTGATGTTGCATTTCCGGAGTCCAGAATTGTGGGTGGAAGTGAAGCACCCCAGGCCTGGGCACCGTATCAGGTGTCCATCATGAACACATTTGGCGAACATGTTTGTGGAGGTAGCATCATCGACGAACACTGGATTTTAACAGCCGCCCATTGCCTGGACTGGCCCATAAAGTTTCTGAGGATTGTCACCGGCACCAATGATTACACGAAACCTGGTGCGGAATATGTGGTGGATTCAGCGAAGAAACATTGCCAACACGACAAGCCCATGTATCACAATGATATTGCGCTAATACACACAGCCACGCCCATTGTCTATAATGAACGAACTCAGCCCATTCAAATGGCTAGCAAAGCAAATACCTTGAAAACGGGTGACAAACTAACACTAACCGGCTGGGGCAGCACCCGAACCTGGGGAAGATATCCCACTCAGCTTCAAACAATTGACTTGGCCTACGTTGATCACTCGACTTGCGAGAGGCAGGTGCGCAATGCCAATTGGCTGGGCGAGGGACACCTGTGCAGCTTAACAAAGGCGGGTGAGGGATCTTGCACTGGTGACTCCGGTGGTCCCCTGATCGATGCCAATCACGTCCTCGTCGGAGTCGTCAATTGGGGTGAGGCCTGCGCCCTCGGCTTCCCGGATGTGTATGCCTCAGTGCAATACTATCGTGATTGGATCGATGACATGATGACAGAGGAGCGCACAGCCTGTTAAGGATTTGAAACAGAACCAAATCAGAGAACAAAGTAAAACAAAAGCGTTGCGAATTAAAAGCCACACTGAACAAATTTTATATATAGACCATATTAGGTAATAAACCTATAAATTTTATCACACAACTGTATATCGCAAATATATAAGCTGATTACGTATAAATAAAAAAAAACCATAAATGTTTTATTACCATAATTTGTTAGTTGTAAAGAGAAAAAGAAGCTTGTTTAGATAAGGAGAGGTAAAATAAGGTGTATCAGGTGATCCATAAAATATTTCGATTAATCTTCAAAAAGGGCCAGAGTCCCAGTGGAATGTTTTCCAAACTTTAAAGATCTTCAAGAAATTTTATTCAGTCGGTTTTCTGAGAATGCAGGCACATAGAAACCGTTTCTCAATAAAATAAATTCATCATTTAAATTAAATTAAATTTTCTGACTCAATTTGTTGTCTACTATTAGCCAAGTTTGCAGGTTAGCACTTTTGAGTGGACATTATCAACTGATAAGCCTTTCAGTTATTTTCCTATCTAATAATTTAATATAGAAATGTTGTTTTTGTTAAATAATTGATTTTATCATATCCAAGAAAAAGCTGAGCAGCCTTAAGGCATAACTCATTGTACTTAAAACTCATTAATCGATAATTATTTCTGATTAACATTTAACAAAACCCGAATAAATATGCTAATGCTGATACAGAAAATGTTAAACATCCATTTTTCGAAACTTAAGTAACTTTTACATTGTACCTAAATTCCAGGGCATACTTGGGGTCTGATCCATAAATAGTTACCGCTAAAATGGAATTAAAGATACTTCCAAAAACACAACTTTCTGATAATCTAACCCGGAATAATGATGATTCATTGCCGCACTGACTCAGTCTAATTGAGATTCCCTCAATCCCCATTTAATTTAAATACCTTAGGCTTATAGACATAGATTAAAAGTAACGCTATCAATTGTAGACCATTTGTATATTAAATTTACCCTTCGGACTCAGCTGGAGCACAAGCCTTATCAGAGCAGCACAACTCTATATAGTTATATAGGTCTGACTGTTAAATAAACCCATTGTTAACTGCTGTGCAACGAGCTCTAAATAAACTTACACATAGAGAAAATCTGTGTTCGAAATGGCAACACCTAATTTCATACTCAGTTTGGATTTTAAAATCAACCAATTATGATGTAAACATTCTTTAATCAAGTTAAAATATATTTAAGTGTTTAAAATACGTGAATTACGTTTAAAAACTAAAATTCTGGATTTAAGCTGACGTACATTTTAAGAGCCTTGTCTTGGCCAACTTCAACATTGTACAGTTTTTGATTTGTACTTGATTTAAGTATTTTATTTTGTTGAGTGTTGAAGCAACGTGACATGCATTTTTAAACCTGTAATCCAAAAACCCATAAAAGAACCAGAAACTCAGTGCAGACTTCAAATTGAACCAAACCATTATGTTGCTACAATTGGTGTCTACTGTCCTAGTTGGCGGATGTCTTGGTCAGGTGCTCTACCCACCTCAGTATACAACGCAGCGCATTGTGGGTGGCGAGGATGCAACCGAGGGCATGGCACCTTATCAAATCTCGCTACAGGGTGCAAAGAGTGGACAACATTCCTGCGGCGGTGCGATTATTGATGAGCGCTGGATAATCACTGCTGCCCACTGCATACACAAAAAGACACCGGAGGCATTCCGTGTGCTCACCGGCACACAGGATTTGCAGCAGAACGTGTCCAAGTACTACTATCCGGACAGAATAGTCGAGCACTGTAACTATGAGCCACGCATGTATCGCAACGATATTGCGCTCCTTCATCTAAACGAATCGATTGTTTTCGACAATGCAACAAAGTGTGTGGAACTGGATCACGAGCCACTGGCTCTGGGCGATCGGCTGCTTCTCACCGGCTGGGGCACTCTGTCGCTGGGTGGCGAGGTGCCGGCCAAGCTGCAGCGACTCGAGGTGGAATATGTGCCTCACCAGGCGTGCCGCGAGGCGCATGGAAACAGCAGTCACGTGGACATCGGACATGTGTGCACCTACAACGATAAGGGGAGGGGTGCTTGCCATGGTGACTCTGGCGGCCCGCTGGTGCACAAGGATAAGCTCGTTGCCTTGGTCAATTGGGGCATGCCCTGCGCCAAGGGGAAGCCCGATGCCCATGCGGGCATTGCCTACTATCATGATTTCATCCGCACACATCTTGCACTGGAAAACTCGGAGGCAGAAGGAGAAGCTGCTGAGGCTACAACTCAGGAGCGAAAAGCATGGAAAAGTAAGTCTCATTGTCACTGATCTGACGATTCTTAAACATCGACAGGCAGGATTTCAAAACATTTCAATTTTAACTAAATGGAAATTTCGATTTTAGAATCTACAATCTGTCTCAAAGCAAGATTTTATATTTAAACAAAAAAAGAACAAATTTTTTGCATCAATATGTTTTATATATAAAAACAACACAGCTCATAGTTTTTAATAATTTAATACAATTTAGAAATTTAATTTAATGAATTAATAATGTAAACATTATTTAATTATACATCAAGCAAAACCATTTATAAACTGATTTGATAAACTAATATCAAGCATTTTCAAACAAAAACTTATATAAATAAACCTAATATAAAAATTATAATCAATAGGAATCGGCTAATCACTTCTTTGGAAAAAAAACTTCGATACCTTGTTTTCAAATTTATTTAATTATTCAAAATCATAATAATTACAATTTCCGTAGCTTGGGTGAGTAGTAGCTAAATTTTTATAGCAAAGAATTTTCAAACCCGAAATACATTTTCTATATTAATTAATTGTTAACAATCTAGATAGCCCATATGATATATAGTAGAAATATGGGCATTTCATGATGAATACAATTATAAACAAACACTTTATTGCTTTGTTCCCCAGTTGTTGCTACTAAATTATTTTGCTTACTTACATACTTAAAAAAAATTTGCAATAATCAGAAAATATTTTTCTTCTTTTTGCTCCTCAGTTGTTGTTACTTAATTATTTTACAAATAAACAAAATAAAATGTTTAAAAAAAATGTTGGTTCAAATTTGCTTTAATATAATTCTTTATATTTTTTATCAATATTCCACAGACATATTTTTCGTATTATGTGCTCAATTATAGCTTTAAGAGATTGACCTTTTCAATGTTTGGAACGGATAGCCCAGAACTGTTGAACGGTAAATTTGCACTTCATGCACATGGCCTTTGACTTCTAATCTTACAACCGATTTGTAGGGTAACCGATGCAAATACTCTGTGTAGTGTCGGCCATCTATGGCAATAAGGTATTTCGAGTCTGTCACGAGTACTTGAATTGCGAATCTCTCTCCTGGGCGATACGGCGTAGTGCTCCTTTCCTCATGACCCCAAACATGATTAATAATTGAGTTGCGAACAAAGCTTCTCACATCAAAACGTAAGCCCATGTATAAAGCGTAATGATTTTTAGCGGTAATAAAGCTGATATAGAGCCTACAATAAAATAGGTATTTCTCATTAGAAGGATATGGACTTCACTCTCGATTAACTTACTCGTTTGCATTATTTGGAATTAAGCCGGTGAAGGTAAAGCTGTCGCCTACTTTAAGTTGATTAACATCTGCAAAATGATCGACATATATGGGCAGTACATCAAAGTAATCGGGAGAAGGTTTCTATAAAAAATTGAATATATATCAATATATCAAGTATTAAGAACGATGTTTACTTATTTTATTTTATTTCTTACCGCTGCTAGGAATCTTTGTGGATAGCCACGCAGCATATCACAATTATAAATGTCATGCACAAAGCACTCGCAGGACTTGCGATCTGCTTCATCTATGGTGTGTCTGATCCAGTCCCGATAAAAATAAACTGAAGAATAGCTATCTGGATAGCCAATTCCACATGGCGTTCCCCCGTTGACCAGGCCAATCAAAACGCCATCGATCGCTATTGGACCGCCAGTGTCGACATAAGAAGCACATTTTTCCTTATCAGTAAGTGTGCAAATGTGACCCATTCCGTTGTCATCATCTTCGCCCATGATTTCCTGGCATGGGGGACAGTCTATATAGGTCAGAGTCGTTTGCTGAAGAACATCTGGAATATCGCCACACTCGTTCCAGCTCGTTAACAACACTTGCGATCCATTCGCCAGTGGAACACCGGGTAGAGTCACCGGCTTTGTATACTCATTAAAAACAATCGGTTCTTTCACACGTATCACTGCGATATCATTATGATATTCTGTTGAATTATAATTAGAATGCACCCAATACTCTTCCACAACATACTCGGCACCCGGCTCTTGCCAACGAATAGTTCCCGTAACGACTTTTAGATAGGGAGGATCTAAGTCATGGACACAATGGGCAGCTGTCAGAATGTGACGTTCACCCAAGATTGCTCCTCCACATATATGTATTCCGTCAAAGGACTGCAGCGAGATTTGGTAGGGCGCTAGATCCTCCGTGGCATCGGTACCATCAAAACCACTAGTATCAAAGCCATTTCCTGACCTTGCTAACCTTTTGCAATTAACCAGATTGCTCCCAGCAAGGAGCAGGCCAAATAATATGCAATATTTCAACATTTCAACTTTTCATTTCTATTCTATTCGCACAATAAACTCACCAGCTGAATGAGATTTGGCTTTTATACCAATCTTTTGCGTCAAGGATTTATGGTAAATTGGTATCTTACTTTGATATCTACATCGAAATCATAAAATAATTTGAAAGCTTTATGATTACAATTCAGTGTGTGATAACTGAGGTTCTTAACTAACAACAGAATATTATAAAGATACTTAGGTAATCTATGTAGAATTGCATATGTAAAAAGCTATAATAAAAATAAAATTAAATAAATAAAAAGCTGTATATAATAATAAGATATCATCTCAAAAATGAGTTTAATTATTTAACTAAAATTCAGTCAGAAGTAAGCAATTAGAATATCCATTAGCCTACTATTCGGATTCGCATAACACGAGGGTGGTCTGACAAGTTTCCGACCTCAACCTGAAGATGGCAGCACTCGTACATAAAAGCAAGTGAATTTCATTGTTCATCTGTTGACAGTTACTCACCAAAGTTTCAGCCATTTTGGACGCGCAGGGATAGTCATGGAGTTATTTTAATTGATTATCTTCAAAAAGGAAAAACCATTACAGGAGCATACTACGCATCAATACTTGACAAGCTGAAGGCAGAACTTGCGGAAAAACGACCAAATTTGCAGAAAAAGAAAATCCTGTTTCATCAAGACAACGCACCGAAGAATAAAAAATCCTTTAAAATTACAAAACATGCATTACAGAATTTTTGTCCCACAAATTTGATATGTGAAAGCCAATTTCGTTCTCCAATAAAATGCCTAAATTAAAATATGTCACATATGCTTGACTTACCAATTTGGGTACTTGAAATAAGAGCTAAACATCTATTTAAGTAGTAAATATATGGATTTCTAATTTCGGATTTTGGGTTTTAAGGTGATTTTGACAACGTTTGTAATTTACTTGTGTACCTACTATTTTCTCAGTGTAAAAAACATTCATACTATCATTATCAGCATTTATTGTATTAAATGCTATCAGACTTTATGGTACCCAAAACTCTATAGTCTTATATGACTGGTCATTAATATCCGAGCATTGCCCAACTGCTTGGTATCGAAGTACCTTCAGATCAGTCTTTAACGGAGTTAGCAACATGTTGCACCAAATCGGAGTGTGTCTTATAGTTATCCTGCTATTATCCAGAATTTTGTATCAATGCCCGCGTCAAAGATGAAGTTTAGTTCTCGCATCGTCGGAGGTGAAGTCGCTTACTTACACCTATGAGGTGTCACTCCAGAATAAATACGGGTAAATAAAGTGTATTTTATTTTTAAATGAAACAGCTTGTTCATTTCTCGAATAGATGAATGCAAAGTGTTAAATGTGTCCTTACTCCATACACTCAAAAAGTACCTTCAATATATAGAAATTAATTTTGTTTATTTGTAAAATTAGTTCCTTTAAATTTTTCTTAAAGTCAAACTATTTTTTGTAGAAATAAATGTAAAGAAACCAGTTGTATTTTACGAGGAATTAAACAGAGCAGTATTCTGAGAATTACAATGGTTCCTTTAGAACTATTTTAGAGAGTTAATGGAAATCAAAATAAATTTAATATTAAAAAATTTCAAATTCTGTTCCACTTCTTGCAGCAATCACATGTGTGGTGGTGTCATCGTTGCCGATCAGTATATTCTAACTGCGGCTAGTTGCGTGGCTGGTATTAACAAGAATAACCTCAAAACGGAGATGAGGCCTGGGAGTATTATACTGAGGAGATAATACCACACTGTAATGCCGATAAGCCGCTATACCATAACGATATTGCACTGGTCAAGATGACAATAGCCGCCCTTGATGATCTCGTCGAGGATGATAAGCTCAAGATGACGGGTCTCAAAGCAAGAATTTATATTTAAACAAAAAAAGAAAAAATTTGTTGCTTCAATATATTTTATATATATAAAAACAACAAAACTGAGAATTTTTAATAATTCAATAAAATTTAAAAATTGAATTCAATGAATTAATAATGTAAACATTATTTATTTATATATCAAGCAAAATCATTTAGAAACTGATTTCCTAAACTGAAATCTAGCATTTTCAAACAAAAACTAATATAAATAAACTTAATATAAAAAGCAATAGGAATCGGCTAATCATTTCTTTGGGAGAAAAAAAAGTTCGAAACCTTGTTTTCAAATATATTTTATTATTCAAAATCATAATAATTACGATTTCAGTAGCTTTGGTGTGCAGTAGCTAAATTTTTATAGCATACTTTTAAGCGGTTTTTTTTGAAGAAAATAAATCACAGGTGGCGTATATTTTTTATGATTGGACCCATACAGCATTGTTTACCATATGGTTTTGGGAAGTTTTGATTCTATCTAAAAAGTACATTAATTTTTACAGGGATACGAATGGAGTTTTTAAGGGAATAATAGTTTAGATTATAGTCAAACCAGAAGGGCGTTTTTAATTTTGACGGCAGTATTGATCTAAAGATTTAAAAATGATCAAAAGTCAATGGTTTGTAAAAACCTGATCACTTAGATAAAATTATGGCTCAGCTGTCTCTTCAAGCAACTTTTGATAAATAAATCAACTAATGTTTTGAAAACAATTTTGAACCATTTTATTAATACAGACTTGATTCAAATTGGCATACACATCTATAAAATCACTTATTAACTTAGACAACAAGAAATGCGAGTTGAACGGAAATGCAACTAGTAACTAACTAAGATTCAGTTTTATGTAAGCAATGAAGATACTTTAGAACTGATTGGCGGGCAAATATTGATTGTTAATGGGCCCATTGCCATTGAGGTTTGCAGCATTGCCCTCAATATTCTGCTGTGGCAGCTCCTCTTCCTCTTCTTCGGGTGCATCCAGTGAGCCGACAACAGATGTGATTGGCGCGAGACCCTCATCGGTAATGGTGGAACTGCCGCCCAGAGCATCATACTGCGACTGAATCTGTCGCTGGGCATTCAAAGCCTCCTCCGGCGTGCGGTACTTGATGAAGAACACCTCGGGCTTGTTAATGTGCTGTGGCGCATCGGCTATGGCTTCCTGCAAATCAGACGCACTTGTCTTCTTGGCCAGCACATAGACCACCGTCTTCTCTTGCTTCAGCGACTTGGCCAGATTCAGAGCAGCTGCGCGATTCGTCTGAGCTGGCGTCTTCACAAAGAGCACATTGTAGTGATTGCGTGGCTGCTGTGACAGCTGCTGCAGCTCATCCTGAATCTCATCGTCGGACTCCTCGGGAGCCGAGTGGATAAAGAAGTTCTTTGTGACAATTGGCTTCTTGGGAATGCGGACACGTGGACGAGCGCGACGCTGCTGTTGCAGTGGCGCAGTCTGGAAGTTGATCGGAAAATTGGCGGGCATAGGAAATGCGGCAGAGTTGCGTGGTTGATGCTGCTGCTGTTGCTGCTGCTGCTGCTGGTGCTGCTGCTGCTGCTGCTGGTGCTGCTGGTGCTGCTGTGGCTGTGGCTGGTATTGTGTTGCTGGTGGCAGATAGGGTAGTGGCAATGCCAATGGTGGCAACACCGGATGTGAGGTATGCGACTGCTGCTGCTGCTGCTGCTGCTGCTGTTGTTGTTGCAACTGCTGGTTGAGCAGATGTGCCACAACTGTGGGTTGCTGCTGCGTACGATAATTGTAGCCCTGTTGCGTTAAACTAATGTCGGCACGAGCCAGCGCCAATGTGGCCACAAGTATCGTCTAGAAAAATATGAACAAATATTAGTTATAATCCATGTTGCTAAATAATCCACAAAACGCACCAAAAATATCTTCATGCTGCTGCTTAGGCTGGAAACTTAGTTTTAGTTAGCTACGAACAAACTCTGATGCTGCTCGGTCTGTGTGTCAAGTGATTGTGATGATGGGTCAATCGCTACTAACGCCTTTTATACTAACAAGCCCTTCCCAGAGTTTTATGTGTGATCGTTAACTAATAATGAAACAGCTGCTACGCCAGCTAACAATATCAAAAATTGTTGCAACAGTTCACATTTTATATGCATAGAGAGGAGCAGCAACACTTGACTGGGTGGCAAGTCAAAGTGGGCCTTTTTGTGTTACGCCCTAAAAAAGCGTCCATTGTTTGGACAACAAATCAAATTGAGCGACCAGCTGAGATAACAGCCATGAAAATAAGTGGTTTGTTTTGTTTGCATTTTATACTCTTAGCGAAGCTTAATCCAATGAAATTAGTAAAGTTATTGATTTTTAATATATATTAATAGATTTAAAGTTAATAAGAAAAATTTCTATAAAACAGCTTAAAATGTTTACAGATTATTCTTATCTAAAATAATACCAAACAATACTCATTGATTTTCATATAGAGTATTTTTAATACTCCACATTAAAAGACTATTTTTCTAAATTTATTTAGTTTACGCGAAACAAATGCTTAAAAGTTAATTAATAACACATAAAATAGCTCAACTTTGCTGAATATTAAATTCGTATATTGTTGCTAGTTTTTTATTGTTTGCTTTAGATATAACAAAAAATACACTCAAAAAGCATTTGCAAATAAAAAGTGTCAAGAAAAGCATAAAAATTATTTATTAAAAACTAACTTCGCAATATGTTTAGAGGATGGTCTCAATATTTACAGTCAAGTTGAATGAATCGCCCGATTGACATGCAAATCTTTGAATTCGAGGTTACAATCGATTACAATCGATTGCAACCGTTTTCTATGCACTTTTGTCTTTTCCCGGGCCATTGTGCTTTATTGTCAACGCAACTCGAACTATAAAAAGCTAATACAATATGGAAATGAATATCGAAAAAATGGGCAGCCTCCGTATTTGCTACTCTAAAAAGAGGAAGCCAAGGTCTAGGCCTGTATTGTGTTTACACAGAGAGAAAATAATTTAATTGATCCTATTTCAATTATGATAATCAAACAATTTGTTGACATCAATTAATATGGATTGTATAATAAGTTTTTGATTTTTTAAGATATAAGACATTTATTCTTGATCTGTTAATTTTTATATTTTAATTTGACCATTGCTTTATTGTTAAAAAATTATTTAGTTCTACAAATTAATTTTAGAAAAGCACAAGCGAATGTCAGATTATTAATCTACACCTCGATCCCAAATAAATTCTTTCGTTACTTTCTTAATTTTTAATTTTTATAGAACTTATATCATAGCCTAAAATTTGTTGTGCTTACTTTGAGCATATATATTCCATATAAAGCATGACTTTCTTGAATTAAAGTTACCTGATTCGAAGTCATTCAATGTATGTCACTTTTCTCTCTGTGCATCTGCTTATGTTATTTATTTTGTCAACTCTAGAAAATAGTGAATGTAAATCACTTTCGATTATCGAATTTGGCTAAGGTTGACATCTTGCGCTAGTTAGTGGCAATCTTTTGCAACGGAAATCACTTGGCTTAATAAGCACTTTCAATTTAATACCTAAGCTAATTGGATTGACTGTTGAAATGCATACTAAAAAGTTTACGTTTACAACAAAAGTTGAGCATACACCTAATTTATCTGTGATCCAATTTTAACAACAAAATCAATAAACAAAAACATTTTGTAATATTAAATACGCATCGCTGAGTATTTTAGAAATGGTGATTCAGCAGTAGGCCAGCCATTAAATAGGCCAAACAGATGCAAGTATCTAATGCAGTTAGTTACAGGTCAGAGTGCATCTCATTAAATGAAGCTTGCACACAAACTCTTTTAGATTTAACCTTCAACCTCTCGGATTAGTGCCCTACTCTAAGCCGGAGCTACTTATCAAAAAAAAAAAAAAAACAGGTTCCACACTTTCTCACGCCAATGACGTGAGGCGTGACCAAAAAAAAATATTTGCGTAGTCGGGAATGGAATTCATCTTCAACATCTCGTTTTCTCTGTTTTTTATTAAATACGCCAAAATAAATGTAGTCAGAAAAAAACTGTAAAACACTTGGATTGGTCTTATCTCTCTAAAGTAAATTAAATTTAAAGTTATGGTATTCGCAAATTTCATAAGACATATTTAAGATATGAACGAAAACAACATAAATAATTTTTAACAAATTTTAATGCTTCTAATAGTGTTAAATTAAAAATAAGCATAAATGTGACGACAACTTAAATTAATTTGGGACAACTAAAAATTCTCGACCATAACCACTTCAATCTTAGTATAAAGTACTTGATTTTTTCTCTCAGTGTACATATTCCAAAGATAATCTCAGATCAACTTCCGCTCGTAAAGTGAAACCAAACCGAGAGGATAATTTAATTATAATTAAAAAAAGCATGTATTTCACATATAATAAATAAAATGTTGATTTATAAGTTTATACTAAAAATATTTTATTAAACAAATTAAGTTCACATCACAACAAATGCTTAGGTTACAAAGATAAAAAGTGAATGCTGGTGAATACATAAGTTTTGTGGATTTTCGAAACAAAATTTGTTTTAATTTATTAATTTATTGTGTGGCTGACGTTTCACACCATCAGATTTTGACATTGTGCCTTTGTTTGCTTTAGTAATATGAATGTGGAATATACACAGAGTCTGCATAATATTATTACTATGTCAAACTAGAGTCTCGAGAGAAGAGACATTTAATAAAGTGCTCGATTGACTGATGCTTATTTGATTATGGGCCTAAAATTCATTCAACATTAATAATAGAGTGTAGTTAAGATTAACAAATTACACATAACGCCTAAAGGCCACCTTAAACATTGTTTTATGATATATACAAAAGTATTTAAGCCAAAAGCGAGCCAAGACAACAAGACAAGCTTATTTGATCTTAAGCCGGCATAGTTAAAATTGATGAATGAGTTCAAGTTGATTTTAAAGATGTCGCATTAATCCATGGCCTTTCACATTTGATTGAGTCATTATCAAATTATAGTGTTTAAGTTGTTTGTTTTCGGCAAATGCATAACATATTCTGTCTAAAATTGGTTTATGTGGTGATTATGCAAGCGCAATTATTTTATGGCTATGATACAAATATTGGAAAAACAATGTATGTCGGCTTATGTTGTCATAACATAAATATGTTATCCAAGCTTACTGAAATTTGCATAGATTATTCATGGTTTACATGCACATTACTTACTTACTTGAAAAGGGTTCATCTATCAAAATTACATTTCTTTGTGGCTATCGGCTCTTAAAGTTTCTCAAGTCAGATTGTTCATACAAACAGATAGACATACATAGCTATGTTCCTTCACTTTAGATGGTGATAAACAATATATATTTTTTATACCAATTCTCAATTGGATAATGACATAAAAACATTATAGAACACCTATCATGGGCGTGCAAAAGTTTACTCTTACAAATAATTACATGCAAATCTAGTTATAATTTTTAAATGTACTTCGTTTGTTTAAAAAGGATAATACATTTTGTTGTAGTTTTAAAAAATTTATAATTTTTAAGCATATGAATAAAGTTGAAGAGAAATTCGATTTAGTTTAAAACAAAATTTGAGTTAATTATATGTAGCCTAGTTTTAGGCTGAATGTTTTTGTGGCGCCACCTTTGGTTGAATATTTAACCTAGTTGCTTTCTCAACAACGAATTTCACAATTCTTTTGACTTAGTTATAAAACATGAAATTATTATTATTTTTATAGAACTAAACATAATTTTTTTTTTATTATCACTGAAAAGATTATCCAAATGTTGAACACTAACAGTTTTCGATTTACTCTGAATTTAATTGAATATTAGCTTTGACATAAAGAAGAATTTAATAATAATGTATGTATTTTTTAATTAATTTTTAAAAGACTTTGCAAATTTATAGAAATTAAATTTTATCAGGCCATTAAATACTGATTAAGAATCAGAAATGAAATCAAACGTTATAAACAAATCAAATTACACTGCAGTTATAATAAGTGCGTTATTTTTACTCATCTAAAAACTACTCATTAAAGTTATCGTTGAGTTTTGCTTGGTCAGCTGTCGTTAATGCTTATCGCTGATTCTTCGTAGTATAATTAGCCATACTACTAATATGTGGTAAATTTTAATATGCGTTATAAACTTGACCAACGTGTGGTATGTTCATAGCTGATATGGGATATAAACTTGACCAATGTGTGTGACAATATTCGGAATCAAAGTGGTCAATGCGATAATAAAAATAATTTACAATTGCTCAGCAGTTAATTTTAGACATATTTTATTGATCAATACCAGAGTTATGAACTATATAGAGTCAATACAATTGAACTTTAGTCAAGCGGCAACCTTTTAAGTTCACCATCGCGTTTCATAAAAGTTTTTTTTTTAAATATGCGACCCAAAATATTGGATATAAATTTCTTACAGTCACAAAATAAAAGACGCTGCCGAAAAATAAATTTTTAAAGTTAGCTTATAAAACTTTTTATTAATCATGTTTGCGTTTGAGTAATAAATTGTTAGTGTTTAAGGCACATGCTTATTTGTTGAATGTCACACAAACTGACTAGTTGCATTTGTTGTTTTATTTGAATTTCAAACAGCTGATTTCAAATAATGAGTATATAAAAATGTCTGGTAAATCGTTGCTCTCTCGAATTTCTCTCTTTCTCTCTCCGGCGATTTCGTGTTGTTGGTAATCCGCACTAGGAATTTCGTGCAGTCTTCTTTGGTTGATGGCTCTATGGCTGTTAATTGTCTTCATTACAATAGAACCTTCTGTGCAGACACGCCCAGCAGGAGTAGCATCAAACTGAAGGACATTAGTCCTGCTGCACCAGATCTCTGCTGAACAAGGACAACAGCACGATTATTCTCGGCCTGCAGCTCGCGATAGTTGTTGTGCAGCTGTTTGTCTTTGTTGTACTCAATCTCCTTGAACTGATTCACCTGATCGAGTGTCACGGGGAAAGTATCAGTTAGGACAATCCAGGTGACCGCCTCGGCGCAGGTGGGCGTGGTCAGGGAGCCCGCATAATTGAAATATGTGTTAACACTGGGCACCAAATCTTCCACAGCAAGACTATCCTGCACATCCACAGGCACATTTATCTGGTCATAAGTCTTAATACTGTCCAAACTCTTGATAATGCTACCGATGGCCTCATTGGGCGTATTGGAGACATGATATAGAACACCTAGAACCGTTATGCCATCTTTAAAGTTGGCCGCCATTGTGATGTTGGGATATATCTTATTGCGATGCACAATGTGCACCTCCAGAGGATAGCGTATGTCATTGATGGTGTGCTCAGACCACCAATGCATATGTATTTGCTCCACAACATAATCACTCATAAGTCCACCCCCACTGAGGGTCAAGTCATGTGCAAATCCAAACAGCTGAACTGTAAATAGATTAATAAGTAATTTATACATTTTTAGTTTTTCTTTTTTGACTTACTTGAGTGTCCATTGTTAACCATTTGCAGTGATTTCTGATGCTCATCGTAGTTTTTAAATTTCAGTGCGTCGAATTCACCCTTCAGGGAGCCTTTCACATGCAAATTAATCGGACTTTGCCTTCTGCCATTGTCGCAAATGCCGCCCCACTTTGGAAATGCTATAAATATCAAAGGGAATAATATAAAACCACAAACACAAAGAGCATGAATAGCATATCACAATAAAACTTCGTTTTACATAATTATAGTACAATGAACCTAAAAAGGTCAAGATTTAAGACAGAAATCGTTGAACACATAAAGAATATTCTAAAAAAAAAAATAGCTTTGACAATTAATTGATTTAATACTCAATATTATTTCCCACAACTAACAGCTTTATTAGAATAATGTTTATATTTACATATTTAAGTAAAATCTTTAGTCAATAACTATGCAATACATTTGTCTAGGATATTTCACCGTCTTGCCACGAAAGATAGACAAATAAAATTTACCTGCACAGATATTTGGCACCGTTTTCTAAAAACCTACGAAAAATAATTGAATTATGTCATATATCTGCTAGGGTATTTATTCTTCGGCCCACAAAAGATAGCTAAGCCTTGTTGTCAGTCTTTCTAGTTGACGAGTCAAATTTGCATTCACGGCAATTTGGCACAATTGAAATAAGCGGTCAACTTATTTAGCTATCAAAACACTGGACTTGTATTCTATATGGTTCTATTTGGGAATTGGAATGAGTACACTTGACAATGATCAGCTGACCCACTCACGTATACGGGTGAGTGCTAGTTTAGTACATATACACACTTATGTAAGACGGACGGCAATCGTCGTTGATTAACTAATTTTAGTAAACGGACTTTAACTAGTGGAGCAATGACATTGAATTTATATGGTTTTTATTGGTACTACTTACGCTCATCCTGATTGATGTCGAGGTCTGGATAGCCCCAATCATTGGCAACGCTCAACGACAAAATGTTGCAAGCTATAAAGAAATATTGAAGAAAAAAAAACATTTGCTTAATTGTTGTTTGGGCAAGAGTGGAATTTGTGTTGACCTATTTTATTTATTTATTTATCGTTGCTCTATTATAGGTTGAATGCACCCATTGTCATGCACACATGGAGGCAATAATTTGTAATATGTGCATCTGATAGACTTCAACTTGACCGACATGAAAATTAGTTTTATAGCCGCGTTTCCTGACCGTGAAAAGTGCACGAAATGTGCAGTTGAACAAACATATAAAAACTGAATGCCAAAAAAAAAGAGATCTACATAATGTTAAAATTGGCGTCAGCTGTTTGGCAATACGTCAACAGTCTCAAAAGCACCCTTTCAGTTGACTTGGCTAAAAATAAGACACATTATTTATTATGTCGACCAAGACGTAGAGCTGACACAGAACTAGCATAATAAAAATAATATTAAATCCAATAAAATTTTAATTGCAATGCAAAGGTTAGCATAACAACATAAAAAACTTCAAACGTTGGCGAATATTTTTAATAAAATATAAACAAAATTTATGTGTGAAAATCTGTATTTTTTTTCATAACATTTTCTTTTTCCATACGTTTGAATGTCAACTTTCCAAATCAAAACGCCTAATAATTCAGGAAAACTCTAAGTCTCTAAGTAGCTCTAGTCATTAATGGGTTAATAAAAGCCTCGTAAAATAAGTAAAAAGTTCTTTAGTGGTTTAACAAATTGCGAATAGCTGGCAAGAAAAGAATTCTTCTTATTTACTGTTTACGCGTTATGTCAATTCTTTCAAAAATGTATGCTTTTTGTTTGACTTTCGCCGACCTATTGCAAACAAGAGAAAATAATATTTAATTTAGTTTAGTTTCTTTTTAGAAATGTGACGACAGCAGCGCTGTTATATGTTTAAGATTTACGACTTTTCAAAAATGTATGCAATGTATTTTTAAAATAAAAAATCTTTTAAAGAGCATGTTCTTCAGCTGATTTTAAATATTTCAATTAGAATTTCTGTTCACATGTGTAGTACGTTTTTTACGATTCGTTTAGCCCAAAGAAATAAATTGTACCTATTTATAACATTTTCATTTGAGCAGATAAATTCATATTTTTATTGTTATTGACATTCGGGAGACAGCTTTTAAATATCATTGTCTCTGCGCCTTTTAGAAAATGTTGTTGAAATTAAAATGATGATAATAATCATATCTTACACATATATTTTTTGCTCTAAGATCCATTAATCCATAAATGCTTGAAATGTTTCGAATTACTTATGGTAGATTAGAAAAACTGTTTTAATACTTAATAATTATTCGGCTGATAATTACTCTTGTTATTTCTGTTGCTGATAATGATAAATCCAATTATTACTTTCAAAAGTTTACTACACTGATTGAAAAGAAAATAAACTAAGGAATCTAAGCTATTATCATAAATTAAATTTACTACTCAATTAGTAAACACATGTACACATTATTATATTGTTGCCAACATTCCCAGATCAAATAATATAACGACAATTTCGAGGGTAAAATGTTTTGCTTTTAATTGTAGTACATATCACTTTTCGAAAAATCACTTGAACATAGTTATTTACTTTTTTTTTAACGAGATCAGATAAACGTATGTGTGATAGCTGATAAAGTGAATGACAGCAGCAGTAGCCACAGGTGCATGCAACATTTGCCAGGTAGTAATTCGAATTCGCATGCAACGAAAGACAATTAAAATTTTAAGCGATCTGTTGAAAGGGAATCGGGGAAATTAACAATTATCAGAGTGTTGAACAAAACTGACAAACAAAACGTTAATTGCTCTGCGGACGGCTAGACAATGTGAAAAAATTGCACAAAACATGTTAGAGAGAAAATCCGAAGCGAATTTAACTGATTTGATTAATTTTGGTTTTTAAGTGCTTCGAACTTGGCACTAAAATGCTTTGCTGAAATGCACTCAAAAAAATTATGCAGAATTTTTAATTCTATAAATTACACGTGTTGTCAAATATCCTAGAATTTCTATTTTAACCATTTTTTCTTCGTAACTCAAAATTTCCAAAAATATACACACAAAAAAAAAAAGAAGTAAGAAGTCAACAACACTTGGTAAAAATTAAGAAATATACTTTTGACTTTAGGTTTGTAGCACACTGCTCACTTGCACTAAGTTTAGTCAATTTATTTTTCTGTGTAGAAATTCTAGAACCACATTTTATTTTTGTGCGGATAGCCGTTCATACTGTCTCAGCTGTCAGAGAGATGCACATGTCACTGATGGTAGAAGCAAATATAACTAAAAAAAAAAAAAGAAAATAGCAAAAAGAATTGCTCCACTAAACGGAAAAATGCGGCATGTTCAGTTTCTCAGAACAAAGAACAGTTTTTGCGAACGTTGTCAAGTGGCGTCTTCTCGACATTGTTCTGATTGACGGTTTATGGCCGCGGCGTTTTTTTTTTTTTTGGCCATGTCAGCTGGAAATAATTGTAACACTTTTGCATTCATTGCGATAATGCCATCAACTTTTTGATAGGCTCTGCTCTGTTTTCTGTCGACTCACAGACATCCACTAAATTCATTTTGTGAGTCAATTTTTGTTTTGGTGATTTTCCAGCTATGAATTATTATTTACATTTTATTATGCATTATAATCAAACTTGTGCCCTGATAAACGACTTCGGGAGTGCGTTTTGTTTTACGAGATTATCACTCAAACTAGGCGTTGACAACGCCAATATACATTTATCGTAGAGCGCTTTACATACATTTAAGACTAGCTTATATTATATACATACTCAATATAAATTTATTATTATATAGTACTGAGCATAAATAGGCCTGGTAACATAATGTGATTAATATTATGGAAAGAAAAAGCATGAAAAACTACAAGTTTTTCATATTTAGAAGTCATTTGTGGACAATGACCTTTACGAACTATGTTTTTTCAGTTCAGTTCAAAAAGATTTATATTGAAAAAGTAGGTATATTTATATAAAAATGAAGAAATGTATATACTTAAAAAACGTAGTGTTATTATTATTATAGATAAAAGTGCATTTATTTGGATAACAAACAATATCTGTCAGCATAGTGATTCATGATAATTTAACTTTGCCAAAATGCCAATTAAATCAACTGATTGGGCAAATTGATGTGAAATTTACTTTCTTTTGGCTGTTATGAATTGTTTGCCAAAAATGTATTAATTGATTGTTAGATTTTATGAATGCAATTGTGGGTGATCGATGGTAAATTGTACAAATTTTTCCATCAGCAACGAAGGAACTGGGTTGGTCTTTAATTGTGTTGAATTGAGTCTGCTGACTTTGCGTAGAATTATGCGTTATAAACAAGCAAACAAAACTGATAACAACAAATCAGCACAGACTACATAAATAAGTAGTTCATTTATTGCAACTGATAGAGGAATGTCCGTCTGCACGCAATTAAACTCAAATCTACTGATGTGGGTTCAGGGTTCATTTGTGTTGTTTATAATTTATGTACTTATATAATTTATTTGATAAGCTATAAATTCTTCAAAGCTTTAAAAAAACACTCAATTTATAGTCAATGATAATTATGTTCAAGTTGGTTATATAATGTTCAAAATAAAACTTATTAATTGATAGTAAAATTGTTGATTTCATTAAGATTTGCAATTTTGTTTAAACTGTTAATTGTAATCAATAAAGCTATCAAAATTGAACTATCAAGGTAGGACACTTGACAAAAGCGTTTATTAATGAAAACGACCAATAATCAATGGGCAAACAATTGACGCAAAATGCGAAGATATCACCGCGTGCTTATACAATCAGTAATTACATAAGTGTCGGGTACATATAATGGCCCGATATATCTTTAACAGAAATCTCGGCTAATCTTTAATACCAAAAAAGAAGCCCAGTAGCTGTACACAGCGTTATCATTTCGAGCTGTTTGTCTTGATATAAAGTTCTTTATTGTTTCGAAATCGAATCACAAATCAAGCAGGCAAACGTTTGTTAAAGTTTATATGTATAATTTCCAAATAATTGTTTAATTTGTACTTATTATCGTCTAACGGCGCTTATCAACCACTTAGAAAACGTTGTTTTCCAAAGTGGTAATCACCGATTAGTGAAATCAATCTTTGATAGTCGAAGTGCCCTATAACTCATTTCGATTCCCAGAACAATATTTACGACCGGTGAGTTCAAACTGTCTTTTTTTTTAACGCATCGTAATATCGTTAGAAATTAGGAGCGGCAGGTTGTGCGAATTTGACTAGTGTCATTGAGTCAATGGTCCGCATTATCGGGCATACACTGTGAGAAAGAAATTATTTCAAATGCACACAAACTCTGAATTTATAAATATATACAAAAGTTTTGAAATTTTTTGTTTCATATGCACGTTTTTCGCTCTGTGTTACACGATTTGCACTTAGGCTGATCAATTTCATTGCTAAGAACCCTAGGATAGTTGTTTACCTATTTCTTTAGGCTCTACGAGTGCCGAGTGACTCATGACATTGGTCTGTATCCAATTTCAAGTACTCCCGATGTTTAATGAGTCAGCACATTAATCTGATTTATTTATTTTCATCGCTTTTTGTTTCTTTTTTTATATGTGCTTCTTTTTTAAATTAGCCATCCGATACTATATACAGATGAGTACAAGTTAAAAAGGTTCCCAATTATAGTGAGCACCAATTCATTTATCTAGTTTAAAAATAGATTAAGAATTCATTGAAATTAAAATTGTATCAGTTTTAATCCAACACTTTAAGAAATTTCTTTTCCTTTCGTATTTCTATGATTCGCAATGGAAAAGCAGGTGAGTAATTTCAAATTTATATTTAAAGGTCCGCTTTCACAATTCCATTGATCATAATAACATTTCCTCTACCCTCATATCAATTGTCAAGATCGCATGTAATTATAAGTATTATAAATGTTCGTTGTTGATTGCAAATTACCAGCGTGGGATCTATCAAAATATTGCCAAGTCCACAACAACAGGGCAACAAAGGGCCTTGCAAGCAGGCTACCAAATACCCAAACGTGACTACTCGCATTTTACGACGATGAAAATCGCCATAAGAATGTAACAACAATTTTGGCAACTACAATTGCACTTCTCTAAATCGAGCTCGAAGCAAAATTCCAAATGTTTTTAACTTTAAATTTAAAAAAATTTCAAGTTAATAGAAAGAAAAAAAATTGTATTGTGAGTAAAATAAATGAAAATTTGTAAAACGAACTAAACAATAAAAAAGAGTACCATAATTTTATTTTCTTTGTTAAATTTTGCTGTTAGAGAAGTTTGACTGTACGATCATCATTTAGTTAAAGTAAAAACTAGTGAATCAGTGGGCTTAGTTTAATATTCAGTTAAGAATTCGAGTTTTACAATTTACCTAATAGTACTACGGCTGAGAAATGCATCTCTTAGTTAATTTGTATTTTTTTCCAATATTATATATAAATTTGAAAATGTTTTTCTCGTGCACTTTCACTTGTTTTAATTTGAAACCGGCTATTACTAAGGACTCGGAACCAGTGTCAGCTCAATGACAACTCCATAAAAGTGAAGCAGAACCGACGTCTTTTATAACCGAAAACCGAGACAAGCCCGATACGAAGAACAGAACTCGCAGCCCACAGCACAGAATGATTACTGAATGCCGCACGAGCATCGAGCAAATAAGTGCGCACACTCACATTGACATACATGCACATATACGCATACGCTAGCAAATGCAGAGAGACGGTAAGAATTGAATTATGGCATAGGTTATTTTTTTCGAGGTTCATATACTCACACTCTCTCTCTCTCTATCTCTCTCTCTCGCAGAACAAAATGGAGCTGATTAAGCAACTGCAAAGAACAACAATATTTGACAGCAGCCGAAGCGAGCCGATTGAATTGCATTGCGCCGAACTTTTGCGCCAACTTCGACGTCGCCGTTAGCGTCACTGCCGCGGCACTGCGTCGAAGCTGACGGCGCAGCCGATGAACTGATAAGCAGGCGCGGAAACGCCAAATGAGCGGATAATTATACGTAGTAAGTAGCTGGAGAGCGGTAACTGAGAAAGAGATCAGCGAGAGAGTAAGTGCAAAAATGGCTCATGCCTTATGCAAAGCAGCGACTGTGAATGTGACTGCGACTGCAACTGTAACGCCGGAAGTGACGTTGTTGTTGTGAATTTTTCAGGTGCAGCAGATGATCGATATTTTTTTTTTTCATTTTGATGAATGAGACTTAATTATAATAAATAATGTATATTGAACACAAAAATGTTTTACGCAAATCCTTTTATAAAATTGGTAAATATTTACGAACATTAATTTTTCCCAATTATCGAGCTTCCACTGTGCATAAATTTTGGCAATTGAAGAGTTTGAAAAAAAACTAAATTGATAATATAGCGTTGAGGATCAAAATGAACAATGAAATTATTTTGGAAGCGATTTGTTAATTAAAATTTCTTAATAAGTAAGTGTGGGGTTAAGGGGCACGCTGACCGCTTTTCACCATTTGTTGTTGCACCCAAATTATATGAGGCATGCAACACTAATTGAAGAGGCAAATTCCTAGACGCCGGTCTCTGCATATTTACAGCCGTGCCTATATATGTGAATAACGTGTGTGTATAAGTCTGTGCATGTGTACATGCACAGAGAGAAAAAAATCCGACCCTGCTAGATTTGAGTTACTTATCTCAAGCGATGAGAGTTGTTAACTTATTTTACATGTTAAATATTTACATGCATTAAAAGTTAATCTAGTGCGAGAAAAGGATTCCTCATTTTTTTACTGTGTACGTATTTGGTTGGTCACTGTCGACGTCGCCGTCGACGTCGTTAAATTGCAGTTAATGCATAACAAAAGTCAATGTCAAATTGCTGCTGTTTGTTTTCAGCACTGCCGACAGCCTAATGGCGCATGTATCTTTCGCTCGTGCTCTCGATTCTCTCTCTCTCTCTCTCTCTATCTCTCTCTCGCTTTTTCTCCCTCCCTTGTGTGCTCGAGTATAAATCTAAATGCATTTCCGCCACAAATTGCCGTCAACGTTTGACAGCAATTTGTTTGATATCGAATTGTAAATCTTGATACTCTATGCAGAAAGAGAAGATTGATTTGGGATTTGTGTATGCATCTTCAATCCACATATATTCTACAGTATTCATGCTTAATTTTTTAATATATATTATTATATAAATTATTATTATTATTATATAAATGTGTGTAAGACTTATAAACTTTAAGTTCAAAATCAAGAAGAAAAATTATAATATTATTATTTTTGTTACTATCATTGTTATAGTATAACTATCATTATTATTAATATCATAACAAAAACTGTTATTAACAATATTATTATTATTACTTTAAATACACAAAGGTTTAACTAAATGTTGGCCAGGTAGTTAGGGCATTCACAATGTCGTAAACATCTGTAAATATAATTAGCTCGGCATTGGTAGTTTGCAAAATTACATGTGCCTCAATGAGTCCATGAATAATTAATATCCTTTGTAAACAGGAATTAAGTACGGCAAAATAAATGGTCTCAGATTTATTTCAATTTGTGTGTGTGTGTGTAAGAGTGTGAGTGTTTGCAATGCACCTCAAAATAAAAACAAAAAGGGGAAAATAGCAAGTTAGCAACAGTTCACTGATCAACCGATGGCGTCACGCGAATTCTCTGAACTCGAGCTGAGCATAAATAGAGAATGACCCCAATAAACTATTTAAATTACATTATCGATAGAGATCGTAGAATCAAGTCGCGTGTAAAATGACGAGTCATACATAAAAGTGAGACTTGGTCGGCATTTAATAAATTTAGCAAATTGAAATCAAGCCATGTTCAATTGAGTAGCGAGACATTCGATTGATTTAAATTAATTGATTCCGTTAAATGTTTCAACAATTCAATTAAGTCCCCAGCAAAAGAGCAAATATGGTTTCAAACACAAAATTTGCGTTAGGTAAGAAAATTTAAATTAAAATTTTAAATTCATTGCGCGTTCGCGTCAGAATGCAACGCTGAACTATTTGGCAGCCCTGGTCAGAAATTGAGTGAAACATAAAAATCAAACAGTTGGCAACGCCTAGTTGGCTGTCAGTTTAAAGCGTTGCCCCACCGAGCGCTTTATGTCACATATGATTATTAAGTGTGCCTTAAAGCAAACAACAAATTATTATACAAAAAGTATTTATCAAAATAGTATTCTTGAATTTTTTCTTTTCTGCTCATTTAAAGAGCCAAGTAAACAAAACAAATTTTGACAAAGATTGTTACGAACGCGAGGTAAGTGAAACGAGTTGGCAGCCCTCGCCAAATGCTGAGCTGCGAAACAGTGTGCAAAAGCAAAGCGAAGAGAACGCAGCGCAGCCGAAAAAAATTTTTTGGAAGCAGTTAAGCAGCGCACTACACGCGATATATTTTTTATTTTCAAAAGGGTTCAAGCTAATTATTTACGCAAACTAGCGGATCAACGCGCCGGGCAGCCGTAAGTGCATAAACATTTCAAATATCCAACGTTATTACACACCCGCGTTGCTCATCCCAAGAGTTTAGCAAGAAGCGAAAAATTTTTTGCACAGCGGCAAATGCGGCAGCAGAGGCAGAAGCAGCGGCATCAGCCGCGACTGCGGCGAATTTGTACAGCAAAAGGGAGCTAAAAAGATGAAAAATTCGACAAAAAAGGCGCACGGCGATTTTGGAATAGAATCCATCTACCAATTTAGTGAAATAATTACACATGCACAAAATTGATAGAAGTTTCACAAAATTATAGCTAAATTTGCTATGTATTTCTGTATGTGTGTATGAAAAATCGGCATGTGCGATGAGCATATATGTGTGTGTGTGTGTGCCTGAAATTCTTATTGGAAAAGCGTGCTCAGCATTTCGGCGGCGGCGGCTGCTGCTGCTGACAGTTGTGTGTGTGTGTGAGTTTGGTGTGTGGCTGTGTGAGAGGAGAAGTGATGTGAAGACACAAAAGAAAGACGACGGCGCAGCGGCGCTGGCTATAAAATAAAGAAGAAGACAAACAGCGCAGCAACAGCGCTGCCCCGGCAAAAGCGCGTTGACGTTTGTCAATGCATTTGTTATTGTTGTTGTTACCATTTAATTTCCTATGCTGGGCCTAAAATAACTTTAAAACTTTTGATTGCCAGCACGCTACCGCCGCTTTTGTTGTTTCCTTTGGTTGTCATCACTATTCTGATTGGTCAGCAAGCGCTGCCTTTGCCATTAATTTCATTGTCAATAATTTTCTTTTCCCTCTTGATGTTGTATTTATTTATTGTTGTTATTGTCATTCTCTGCCTTTCATCTCATCTCGTCCTCTTGTTTATATTTTCAGGAGCTGTGAGAGTCGAACGTACGTATGTGTGTGTGGGTGAAGCAGCAATAACAACAATAATAGCCACAACAGTAACAAAACGCAAAAAGACTGATAACGAAGCAGGGAAATATAAAGGGAATTTTTTATCGGAGAAACAACGCAAAAAAAAAAAACATTGTTGTTGTAGGTGCAACAGTTTTTCTTCATTTATTATTGCACTCTATCCATTAATTAAATTTCTCTCTCTCAAACTCTCTTTCAATGGCTAAACACAGAAAAAAGAGAAAAACGAAAAGGACTGAATTCTGCGGAGGCGTCAACTGACAGCGACAACTCTAGTATATCAATTACAACAATATCCGGCGAAAAGAGAGTAACCACCAACAACAGCAGCAACAAAATGGACGATCTTATGGTCGAAGTACAACTCGATAACGGTGCCTACTACAAGGTAAGCGAAATGGGAGTTTTGGCGAATTCAGAACTGAAGTCACCGCTGACTGCGACTACAGCAGCAGCAGCGGTCTCAGTTTCTAATTTCGTAAATTTTAGCTTTATTTCTATAAATACTCTGCATCATTTTGTTCAGTGGAGTCTCGCATCGGAATACGCACTCACGCACACAAGCGCATTCATACAGGGCGCACTTTGTCGCTGCCCATGTGGGTGTATGTGTGTGTTGCCGCCTGCGCGAGCGTCGACGTCGACTGCATATTCCCGCATGCGTTTGTATGTGTGAGCCAGAAGTTGCTCTTTCGGCACTGTTGACGTTCGCAGGGAAAATTTACTGCTTTGTGATTTCCCTTTCTACGGCTTACCAGATTTGCATACATAATGTATGAAATGCGTTCTGATAATGGAAGGGATATGTTGGGAATGGAAGCTTACATTCCGATATGAAATAGTCGCGACAAAAAGAGACAGTTATAGATTTAATTCGCAAAAGTTTCACAATGGATTATAATTTGTGCTGATTTTTTTTTTATATTTCTTTTTTTTTAATTACAATCAAGTTTTATCTCTGAAGTTATGCTCTGAGGTTGAAATCTGCTTTTGAATATTTTTCTTATCAAATAGTGTTAAAACACACTTGTTAAGAAATTACACCTAGTGAAGGATAAATGCTTCTTGATTTTTTGGAATTTGCTTATGAAGGATGATTTCTTATAAACTAAAAATGTATTTTAAATATTTGATGAAAATCGGAGGTCTTACAAATTTGATTTAAGAAATTATTTTTTGAACAAATTTTTGCATATGCAGCGCATTTTATAAACTTTGTATTTGCTAGGGTTTCTGTGATAAGCCCGATTCGCTTGAAAATGTGTTATCAAAAGAAAACATGTCACGCTCGTGTGGCACGTTTTCAGCGGCATTATGCATGATGTTTCTTGCTTTCCATTGGCATTTCAAACAATCATAAATGCAGTTATAATTGAAAGAAATATTTGTATATATAGCACTAGGAAATATCATAAATCAGCCAACTACATCAACAGAAACAACAACAACCACATTAATGACATACATTTTTCTTTTGCTCGTGTCTTTTTCTCGCTGCTGCTGCCGACGATGTCCGTTGCTGCTGCTGCTTTTTACGTCAACGCAACAACAACAATAACAACAGGGCCAGGTGACAGCTGTCGGTGATGATGGCATCTTTGTGGATGTGGACGGGTAAGTTGCAACAATTATTTCAAACAACAGCAACAATAACAAAAATAATAATAATACTAAACACGCTCCGCAAATTACAACAAATATATTTGATAATCAATTTGCATATATGAAAATATAGCATATATTTATAATCAATTTGCAACAATGAATGATGCACAAGTAGAGTGCTGCACTTTGCTTTCCTGGCATCATTTATGCAGACTAACTGACTGCCTGCCGCGCAACGCACTGTTCCCGCTTCCTTCCCCCTGCTTGTGACAGCCTCCTTGCTTGTGACGCCACCGTTTTTGCCAAATTGTTAAATGCTGTGTTGTTGCTGCGTCTTTCTTTCATCGACGCACTGTCCGCCCAAGTGCCAGCTTTTCAAAGGCAATCTGTCTATGTGTGTGTGTGTGTGTGCACAGTCCGAGCTGTCAAGCGTCAACAGCAAATGCCACTAAGCAGCAGCAGTCGCAGTAGCAGCGAAGATCTTGCAGCCAGCGTCGCTGCTATTGCTGCGCGCTCTTCGCTATTTTTAACCACGGAAAGAAACCATTTTTCTTGTCACATTTCTTTCGTTTGCTTCGAATTTTCTTTATTTTTATTTTTTTTATTTTTCTTTTTTTTCGGTTGTGTTGCATTTTTGGTGACATTTTTGGAACAAAATTTGTTTTTTTTTGTTGAAAATAGTTTTTACTATTTTTTTTTTTCGCTATTTAATTGGATTTGTATTTGTATTATTTTTTTGTTGTTTTGACAGCATATCAGTAGTCCTTTGCTAATGAGAATTACCAGAAAAAAGTTTTGCCATTTATTATATGTTATTACTCGACATTTTTAATTTACACAAATTATAATCGGAAATTTGTATTTTTGATAACATTTTTTATATTTTCTACTTAAAGATTGTTTATTTAATAAAATGAAAGGAAAGTTATAGATAAACATCAAGTAAAAAATACTTCAATTAATTATCAATTAAAAAATTCAATTTATTATCTAATCTAAATTATCTAATTAGCGAGACTTGAATGTATATAATAAATATGTATGTAAATGTTTATTTTTATTTTTTGTCCTGTCATTTCCGATCTGTGTCTCGATGACAATCTATGAACAAATATAGGGACACCCCCGCAATTGTGTGTTGAGCTCGCTTGGCGAACTGCCAACAGCTGCGACAGACGCCGCCGCCGACGCCAACGCCGACATTCGCTGCGACGTCAACATCGGCGTCGGCAAACACTTGTCTGTCGAAATATGCACAATAAATACAAATGTACAAATAAAATATTTGGCTAGCATTGGCGAGGCATTTAAATGAACATTGTGTCTTGCTCATTATATGCTAAACTATCGAATATAAATGCTGATTTAGTTGTTGTTGTTGTTTGCTTTGTGTATTTAAAACCCTTTTGTTTTTCTCCTTTCATTGTTTTGTTATTTTGGTTTTCTCTATTATTTTTTTCTTTTTTGCAGCGTGCCCGAGGTGCTGAAATACGCATTCGTCAATGTTCGCCTGCCGCCCGATGAGGCCGTTGTAACGACGCCCATCTTTGAGGAGGGCATGGAGGTGGAGGTGTTTACGCGCACAAATGAGCGCGAGACATGCGGCTGGTGGGTGGCTGTCATCAAAATGCTCAAAGCGGATATCTGTGCGGTGGCATATATTGGCTTCGAGACGCCCTATACGGAAATCTGTGAACTCGGCCGATTGCGCGCCAAAAATCCAAATCCGCCAACTACGCCTAAATCCTTCTTTCAGTTCACGCTGCCCGTGCCCGAGGAGCTCCGCGAAGAGTATGCATCATTTGATATTTATAATTAAATTTATATTAACTTTTTTAATTACCAAATATGCTTTGTTTGCAGAGCTCGAAAGGATGGCATACACAAGGATTTTCAGCGCACCATTGGTGCGGGCGTTTGCAACTACAATCGCGATATCGATGCCTTAATTGTCATCTCCAAATGGGATCACACTCAGAAGCGCGCCAGTATGCTCAAGGATATGCATTTTCGTAATCTCGCACAAAAGGTAATAAAAACCATTATCACTTACCATTCATTCATCCCACACATCTTCTTTTCCGATTGTGAAAACATATTTAAATTGTTCACTTCACCAAACAGGTTATGCTCTTGAAAAGGACTGAAGAAGCTGTGCGTCAGCTCGAAACGACTAAGCTGATGAGTCGTGGGTAAGTTAAAGCTTCTTTATATATATCTCTATATATACCCGGAACATATTAAATATAGGAATGAAGTCGTATAAAGTATTTAACAGACAAAGGAACAGTATATAGTATATATATATATTCTAGAATAGCATCAATGACATGGGCATTAGTTTTATTTAATTTGATCGTAGTCGTCAAAATAATTTTCCTATAACAATTAAAAATTTATTAAGACGATAAGTGTATCTATTGATGTTTTTTAAAATGGATCTTGGCAAAGAAAATAAGTTCTTCACATGATTTAAAAAATAAACCTAAAATTTATAACCAATATTACAATATCCACTGATGGAAATTAGATTTAAAACTTTGTATTAAATGCTTCTGACGGAAATTAGATTTAAAATTTTGTAATTAATGCTTCTATCTTTCTAGTTAATGTGACTATAAATTCTAATAACAATTTAGTGATACATAAACCAATTTTCTGTGTCGCTAAGTATTTTAAAAGTCAAGTTAAAATGTTAGGAAATGTTATGTCGACTACATATTAAAAATACTAATAGTGATGTGATTTACTAGTTAGGAAAAATTACCCCTATGAGTGAAAGTTAAGAATAGAAACTTTAAGGGTGGGTTTGCATTCGCTGCAGGCTATGTTAAAAATCCACCCCCAATAGGATAAATGGGTTGATTTCGGTTTTCAATAAATTCAAAGAGTTGTTTTATAGAAATGTTTTAGCCTGTGTAATATTTAATAAACGTTTCGATATTATTTTTATTTTTATAGTAACTTTGTCGAGGAATTTCGTGTGCGCGAAGATCTCATGGGCCTAGCAATTGGCTCGCATGGCTCCAATATACAGGCGGCACGCACGCTGGTCGGCGTCACGAATATTGAGCTGGAGGAGAAATCGTGCACATTCAAGATAAGTGGAGAGACCGAGGAGTCTGTGCAGCGGGCACGCTCCATGCTCGAATATTCCGAGGAGTTCTTTCAGGTGCCAAGGGAGCTCGTTGGCAAAGTGATTGGCAAGAATGGTCGCATCATACAGGAGATTGTCGACAAAAGCGGAGTGTTTCGAATCAAGGTGAGTGCTGTGAGTATTGTACACCACAACTGGACATCGGTCTAAATCTCGATCAACCAACACACACACACAAACCAAAATATATAGATCGCTGGCGATGATGAACAGGATCAGAATATACCTCGCGAACCGGCACACGTACCCTTTGTGTTCATTGGTACCACGGAGAGCATTGCGAATGCTAAAGTGTTGCTCGAATATCATCTGTCGCATCTCAAGGTGAGTTCGATCTAAATTTATATATATACATAGAAGAGATTAATCCATATGCTTTACAGGAAGTGGAGAAGCTGCGCCAGGAGAAGCAGGAAATCGATCAACAGTTGCGCGCCATGCAGGAGTCCTCGATGGGCTCGACACAGAACTTTGCCGTGTCGCGGCGCTCCGAGCGTGGCTACAGCAGCGATATTGAATCGGTGCGCTCGATACGTGGCGGCGGCGGTCAGCGGGGACGCGGTCGTGGTCGTGGCGGCGGTGGCAACAATATGAATCAGCGCTACCACAACAATCGGCGCGACGACGAAGGTTACAATTCCCGCGGCGATCATCAGCGCGAACAGCGCTACAACGATCGCAGCAGCGCTGGCGGTAGTGGTAGTGGTAGTGGTGTTGGTGGCGGCAACAACTATCGCAGCGGCAATGATCGTCGTGGCATCAATCGCCGGCCGCCACGCAATGAACAAAATGGCGGCAGGGATTATCATTACCACAATCACAACACCGACGAGATGCGAGAGACGCGCGAAGTGAGCAGCGTGGAGCGTGGTGAGTTGACTATAAAGAAGCAAAATAACAATGCAGAGGATTAGGACGAGAGACTAGCGAACGTTTTCAATTGCGGTGTGTGTAAGTGTGAGTGTGCGGTGGGTGGGGGGAAACGTTCGCCACTTACGAAACCAATGGAAACAAATGTGGCGCTGAAAATGTATTTATTATAAATCTATGTAAATCCATCATTTTGCCATAATAGAAATGTTGTTTTTTGGTTTGGGGAATAGTAGCGATTCGTTTTTTTTTACAATTGTTGTACATTTTGCTTATCTCTCCAGCAGACAGCAACTCATCGTACGAGGGCAGCACCAGAAGACGCAGAAGGCAAAGGAACAACAATGCGCCTAGCAACAGTGAGTATGATGTGATGAATAATATTGTCTTAATTGAAATTCACCAACACATTTTGGTTTGCACTCTTTTTTATTTCTGTTGCGTTGCGGTGGTTTGTGTAGCAAACGGTTCGGTGGCCAATAACAACAACAAAGCAACACAGCAGCAGCAGCAACAGGCAGCGTCGGGGGCACAACAGCAACAGCAGCAACCGTTGGCGGCGGGACAAGCGAACAAATCGGCGCCACTGAATGCGCAACAGGAGAACAGCAAACAGAGCAGCGGCAATGCGAACTCGGTTGCAGCCAAATCGAAGGATGCGCCGAGGAACAACAGTGAGAAGCAGCAGCAACAGCAGGCGGCGGGCACACAACAACAGCAGCAACAACAAGCACCGCAGCAACAGCAGCAGGCGCAACAGCAACAACAACAGCAGCCGCAGGCGGCACAGCAGCAACAGCAGCCCAAACCCAGGCGCTACGCTAAGAATCGCAACAATCATACGGAACAGGTGGTCGCCGCAACGGACACCATCAAGAAGGAGGGTCTGGTCAATGGTACGTCCTAAATGACAGCAGCAGCAACAGCAACAACATCAGCACAGCAGCAACAAAATCAGCACTTCAGAAACAGCAAGCAGCAAACAACAACAAGAACCACAACAACAACAACACACACACACACAAATTGCAAGTCGTTCGTTAAACATACATGTTGTCTAGCTGGCAGTTAAATAAATTTTAAAGTTAGCAAACAAACAAACAAACAACAAAACACTCACAGCTCACAAACAACAACATAACGAAACATAACAAACACAACATCAGCAGCATCAGAAACAGAAACAACAACAGAACAGGAACAGAAACAACGTGTAGAGTAGGCCTAAATAAAAAAAATGAATGTTTGAGAGAAACTATTTGTGAGGAACGAAAACAAAAGCATATAATAATATACCCTACATGAAGAATGTACTAACTATAAATAAGCACATACATACTAACACTCCACACACACACACACACATACACATACACATATATACACCCACCCATACAAACACACAGACAGCTCGAATTATACACAAAAAGATGCAACAAAAAATCAATGCCTAGACTTATAATTTTTAATTGCAACTCAATAAAACCTTAAATAACAATCATGAAATTATAAATTATATGTATAAAAAGCAAAAACCTAAAATGCAATTACAACAAAATTGAATTATTTTAACTTAAACTTTAATGCAGGCAGCAATTAGAATAGTTTTTTATTTAGAAATTCTACAAAATAAAATATTTACATAAATTGCTATACAAAACAAAAACGAAAAAAAAATAATGAAAACAATTTGCCGAAAATGTGCTTTAAAAGCTCATTAATTCGCCAACTTGAAAAGTTTCTAGTTTTACATTACGCGTATGCATAAAATTATAGTGAAAGAAATCAATGAAATTGCTCTTTTTTATATACATATGCATATTCTTTGTAAATTAGCATTAATTTAGTTTGTCTAGTTTTGTGTATAATTCGTGCGTGAAACTGAACTAAAAAAAGAAAAAAGTGCAACAGTTATATTATTTTTTGTAATGAAACATATTTTTTTTGTATTATTATCTTTTAGTTGCGAAATAAAATTAAATAGGGCTAACAAATTTTTATAAATAATAGCAATCGCGAACTATTTCCCATTTTATCGTTTAGAACTTGTTGCATTTTGTTTTATGTCGCTTAAGTTCGATCAGATGGAAACCCTCTCTTATTTGTATAACGTTGTATTTATTACCATTATTTATCAAACACACACACACACCACACACACACACAAACACAACACATGCGATCGCTCACACATCTACGCAAGAATTTGGCGGGGCGGGAGGGTAAACAATTATATAATTCATTAAATTTTTTTGTTGAAATCATTAAATTATATTCAACTTTGCCAATACCCACCATGCGTATAACTAATTTATTAGTCCCCTATTCAATACTCTTAAATTATTACAATGCAAACACGGCAACAAACCATATGCAGCGATAAACATTAACAAACAATCAACTGGAAATACAAACAAATTAATTGAACACATAATCGAGCCCTAACATAATTTAAACTAAATAAACAAAACAAAAAACCAACAAATAAAAACGAAAAAAATCATAAAAGAAAGCAAACAAAAAAATAAACTTAATGATATTTAAATGTAAAACTAATAATAAAAAATACAAAAGAAAAATAAAAATCCAAAAAAAAAAAAAAAACAGCAACTGCTAAACCACATACATAAGAACAAGAAAGCAACAAGAATAACAACAAAACAACCGTAAGAAACAAATATAATATAAATACAAAACAGATCTTCTCATTTATTTGAAGAACAATGTCAATAATATATAAGAAAAAAAAATCTTTTAACATACGTATATAAAGAAAGAAAACAAAAACGATAACGATAAATAATAGTAATGTTGTGTAATTCAAATAAAAAACAAGAAATATAAAAAAAATACAAAAAATGTGCGATTTAAAATTATTATTTATATGAAGATGAACTTATATAGAAATATAGCAAGTAAATTTTATTAATTTAAAATTTATACATATAAAAACAACAAAACATAAAAAAGAAATGCGAATTTATTTTACTTATTCCTTTTATTTAAACTACAATATATGAAACTATATATACTTTTGGATGTCTATTTTGAAAAATGTATATTGTGAACTAGATAAGACAATTTTGCCGTGGTACCTTTCAAATTTTAATACCTTCTTAGGAATTCTCGAACTCCACTTCCGAACTGGTTTGCACAAATTCAGGTTGCAGCCTTGCCAACTACCAATTGCCAAGATTCATGATTTCTCTTTTTATGATCTAATTAAATAAACTAATCATCATATGTCATAAATGTGGATCACCTGTGAGAAGTTTTAGCCCGAGTAAAATTCATTTCAATTGTGATTAAATTTTATTTGATAAACAATTTTTTGACTTACCATTTAAATGATTTTTTATAAAATGCTTAATTTTGATATAGTTATTTCTGTGAAGTTTTGTTTATAGATTATTTATTTATTGGTGTCATAGCTTGTCGCGGCGGCAGTGAAGATAGTGGCTGTGATTTGTCAGTTGGCCACACAACCAGCTAACCACACTGCCAAAGCGCATAGCCAATTCAGTGGAAGTTGGTTTTTTTTTTTCATTTTGATTTTTTTGGGATTATGTTTTTAACTAAAACTTTAAATATGAAAAATGGAAATCCCCTTTAAAACGGGCGCCCTCCCGCGGCTGCTCGGCGGCAATAGCAGCGTTGAGCTTTCCCGCACGGCGAAATAACACTTGGCGCCATCTTGCGTCTCTTTGCGATTCACATCCACTTATGCTACGATTTATGCTACGTTGCGTATGGTGGCGCTCTTTGTGTGTGTGTGTGTGTGTGTGTGTGGGGCTGCGTGCGTTTGTGAGCACATCGAAAGCTTTGAGGGGGCTTCAAACGCAGCACTGTAAAATATGCAATATAATATATTTTTTTTTAAATGTTAGCCTTGGCAAGTGGGTGTCCCAGCGAGGAAAAGTTGTTGCTGTGGGAGCAGTAAAAGGGGAGTTAAGCCAACCAATAATGGCTGAAGGTCGCTAGTTTGATTATGATTTAAACATATTATATTATAATAATCGGAACTTATTTAACGCACACTTTTTAAAAGTTTGTGACTGAAAAGTTTATAATGGTTGGGGGCGGGGCAAACCAATTTATTTTCTGCATTTTCAAGGTCATTGCAAGCGAGTCGAGCTCGCGGCTCGAGGGATATGCTTTCATTTAACCCGAATACACAGAAAAAAATATTACATAAGCTTTAAATGTAAACGGAGCGTATTAAATCATAGACCAAGATTAAATAACTTTTTATTCTCGGATAAATTATGTTCAACTAAGTTTGGTAAATATTTTTAGGATGACATTGTTGATTTCAGATTGCCGATCTCAGTTTTATTTTTAAATACTTTATTTAGGAGTTTCCAGAATAAAAAAAAAATAAAAAACAGAATTAAAACAATATTCAGAATATTGGTAATAAAATGCCTTTGTTGCTGGCTTTTAAGCTTTGTTTCTTAGATGTAGAAGTAAAACCACAGATATTATATATACTTTTCATAAAATATATTTTTATTAACATTTCATTTATTTATTTTCAAAAGAATAATATACGCTTAAGATTAGAATGTAAATTTATTAAAATACTCTTTATAAATAATTGAAAATCACACTATTCACACAAAAATTGCATATTTTTATATTATATATTTTTATTTTTTTTGTTTTCTTTTTTGTTTATTCAGCATTTATTTCTTGCATTCGGGAAGATTGTACGTTCTGGAATGTCGTACCAGATAGTGCATTTACAAGCTTTCAGAATGTTTCAGTGCAAATGCACTCCTGACACGCAGCCCAAAACTGTCTCAAGGATATGCTAGATTTCGTCTATATCTATGTAGATATGTATATTTTTTTAACTGAACGGCGGCAACACACACACAACAACAACGAGGAGGCGGCGGCGTCGTGTCAGTGTAAGCGTGGCAGACTCCCAACGGCGCACATCGGTAACCAGTTTTAAGTTATATTCAGTTGCGCCTCGTTACAAAATTCTCGTTATTATTTTTATTTATTTTTTTTTTTTGGTATTTAATTGTTATTCATGTCATGAAAAACCAAAGAAACAAACCAAGAAACTAAAAACAATAGCATACAAAAAAAAATTAATCCAACAAAAAAAACTAAACAATTTCACATGCAGCGCACACTCAAAGGTGGCAAGAGAGGGGTGGGGGGAGGCAGCAATGTTATCTTTAGATTTTCAACTTAACAAATGTGATAAGCATAGTTAGGGAAGGAGTTGGAGGGGAGGGGGAGGTGTCGTATTTGGGTCAATGTGTGAATGGGCCTAAAATCGCTTGTAAAAGAGTCATTGTGTGTCACAACTGTTGCCTGGCAAATGCCCTACGATTCTCAATTGAAATATAAGCATGAAAATCATCAATCAAAATTGCATTAGTCGAAAGAGAAGTTAAAACGATTGAAATTACGAATATGAAATGCCCTAACCAAAAGCAACTCAAATAATATATATTTAAGTGTAAAATAGATATAGTCTTCTGATCGTAAATAAACATAAACTTAACCATTTTGTTATATATAAATATAAAGAGTGAAAGTTGGCTATAAAATGTGCTAGTTTTAAGCAATAGTTTCTATGGCAGCTATAGTGATATAGTTACTATCAGAAATATAAAAATTGATCGACTTTTATTTAAATTGTTTGATAATTTTAATAGAATAATAATAATAATAATTTCTCGACAGAGTTAGGATATATCAGCCAAGCGGGTGCAGGGGCAAAATTAAACAAATTGAATCAAACGAATTAGAAAACTAAAACGGCGGCGGAACCAAACATAAGATAAGATACAAATGTGCGTACCAAAAAAAATATATATATAAAAAAAAATCATCCATTGAACGATTAGAAATTTGTTAATGCCAAAGTCCGAATATGCAACGTGCTAGAGACGGCAGTGGTTGATTTGGAAATATCCTAAATTAAGTCTGTTCTCTATTGTGTAATTTCAAGTAAAAAATCCCATTGAGATACTTTAAATCATATGCAAGTCTAGCTAATTTCTAATTATGGAAAATATAATAACTCCTAATTTTAATTATTTTGATTTTACCAATTAATTAATCGATTCTTATTTCCAGGTAATTTCCGTTAGTCGATTAAATAAAACCATTGAAAACCAAGATCTATACAATTATGTCTTTTATTGCTATCGAGAATTGAGAACTTCTGTTCCAAATTTCTTGTCTATTGCGCTTAAAATCTCAAATCACTGCATTCTATCCCATTATTTTTGACCAATTTTCAGTGGAAAGCGATTTGTGAATTCGATTTATTTTCAGTTGTTTACAACAAATGAATTGGTGCGTGGCACAATTTGTAGTTGGGCGAAAATTTTTAAATTTTCAACATTGGTTGGCATTGTGTAAAACTCAATTGGCCTTCATTTGGAGCATTTGCGCCGAAGGTGTGGCGACTAAAAACAGATAAATGACAACAAATTGAAAAAGTTTAAAAAGCGATAAATAAACCTAAAACACATAATGTGAATAGTTTTTTTTTTAAGTACAGACTGTAAAACTCTGTTAAATTGTAGAAACAACAACAACAAAAACGTTACGCAAAGCAGAAATAATTAATTGCGTATACGCCGCATGCGCGGCACAATTAAAAAACAGTTGCTCTACTAATTTTGCAGTGTAACAAAAAAAAAAAAATAAAGAAAAACATTTTAATCGCGTGTTCGCTCTAATTTCTAGCAAACAAGAGAAAAACAAAAATTATTTATTATAAATAAATGCAGAGGCGAGAAAGAGAGAGGAGAATTAACAACAGTTTGCACAGTAGATTGAAAAAAAGAAGAAGAAAAACACATACGGCGTGGGCAATTAAATAAATTAAGGCTTATTTGTGTCAGTGTATGCATGTGTGTGTGTGTGTGTGTGTGCATGTGTGTGTGTGCTCGAGCTTAAAAAGCGTAACAAAAAACTATGTTGGAAAAGGGGGAACCAAAAACTAAATAAATTTATGATGTGCGTTAAATGAATTAGACGAATAAATTTAAAAAAAAACAGCTGTTGCAACCCACTAGCTCCCCTCCCCCCACATACACACACCACTTCAACGCCTAGAAAAGAAAAAACCTGCCCGCTCCCCATTTTTTTTTCATTTTAGGGGCACTTAGTAAGTCAGTTATAATTTCATTAGGCAAAAATGCTGAGCGCTTTTCATTAACAGTTCTCCGCTGTAACCATGTGCGTATGTGTGTGTGTGTGTGTGTGTACGGTGTGTTGTTGTTGACCAACACGCTTAGTTTTTTATCTGGGTCATAAATGCCGACATACAAAACCTGCCCTGCCAAACTGTCGTAAAACCGTTTGGAGTCGAAGTGTTTCCAGTTTGTGTTTTTTTTTTCTGTTTCTAGTATTATTTCTTGCTGTCGGCGGAAGTTGGCCAAAAGAGTTGCAAGTACTGCTGCGTAAAAAGCTCTAAAGAAGCAAGCTACTTAAATTCATTTACTGTTTCGAATAGGCCAACAACAACATCGTGGCCCAAATGTCAGCCACTTAACACAAATCACACAAAATAAGACTTGCCCAGTACAGTTGGTGCCTGATAAAGTGCACAGCTTATATAAAACACATTTATGAAATCATTCCGAAATATTAGACTGAACAAAGAGTTGAATTTTTGATACACATTGCAAGCTTTTTTTAGTTGAGCTTATCGAGTGTTTACTTTATGCGTAAAGCGATTGTAGGATTTGTGTAAAGAGGAATTTGATTGTGAAATGCGCTTGGCAACAATATTTTTGTACTCTGTCATCGGAGGTAGAAGAGTATATATGTTTAATGCAGCTGTTTGTCTATTCGACAACCTCAAGCAAAATACTACAAAAAATTGGCATTTATTGCCTGTATCTACTTCAGGAAGTGGAGTTCAGACGGAGGCATCAATAGGCGTAAATCGATAAAGTCACATGTTCCTCAAACAATTTTAAAGTTGGTCACAAATTGTTGAACCGAAAATCTTTTACAGATTTTGACCAAAGTCATCAGATTTTTAATTGTAAATAACAACCTACAAAGAGACACTCCACAAATTGCAGGGTATGCCGTAGTCGTTTTCGCATGTTTTCTTCTATTTCTTGGCTGTGCAATTAGGAATTTTCACGTGTTTTTAAAACAACAAAAAAAAAACTCATATTCATTTCATACTTTAGCTTTGTCTCTTTCTGGTTTTTTTCTTAAGCTAATTTTATAAAAAATCACGCGAAATTCTGTTCATATTTTTTTTTTGTTTTTTTTTTTTTTGTTTTTTAATAAACTGCTCAACTGAGTCATGCGTGAAATGCGTGATAGGCTCGAAGAGTTGTGCGTGCAAAAAGACGAAAGCAAAGCAAAATGTGCGATTATGCGTTGATAGGCGTGAAAATTATAGCAAAGGGAAACAAAAAGAAAGCAAAAGCGGAAAGAGTTCAAAAGCATATTTCAATTATAATGTCAAAATTAAGAAGCAAATTTTCTAAAAAGAAAGAAATATATGAGAAATACATGAGTAATTCTGTAGAAATTCATAAAAAAAAAAACAAAGCAAAGCAAAAAGCAAAAAAATCACATGTATATTTTTTGTTTAAAATAAACAATAGCAATAAAATTTAAAAATATTTGAGCGAAGCAAAATCAAATTTTTCTCTAAAAGAGCAAATTTATTGAAGAAAATCTAAATAAATAATTAAACCGATTAGTAAACTGTTCAAAGTGCAATTGACCAACAAAATATAGCTAAAGTAAAATACTTTAGTTTAGAGGTTATAATTAAAAAAAATATATAAAGAGAAATGATTTTAAATAAATATTAATAAATAATATTAAAACGTTTCACTGTGATAGAAAATATTATTTGTGAAGCAGCGATTGAGCATTGAAAATGTAGACCTCTCAGAGAAAATACTATCCATCGTTCAAAAAAAGTAGGTTGAAGTTTACTAAGAAACTATTCCACTAAATATATATATATATATATATATATATATGGTAATTTGAGTGAGTACCATAACCGTTATTTAGCCGATAGTGTTAAAGGACACACGACACAGTTGAGGAGTGTGTTGGCTGAGTTGGCAAGTAAGGACACCAAAAGTGAACTCGGTTAGGCATGTAGGAGGTAAGAATAAGTAGGACTGCGATACGGCCATATATCTAGTATATAATTGGCTATAGATACGATTCTTGGCAGGTTGGGCGAAATTGCAGCTGACCCAAATTTGCAGCTGGGCCTCGATTTATAGCGTTTGCAGTTTAATGTTGTCGTTTTCGTTGTGTGATGTAATAAGTGAAAAGCGAAATGACACAAAACTGCACATTGATTTTGCACGACAGGAGGTGGGGTGTGTGTGTATGTTAGTGTGTGTGTGCATGTGTGTGTGTGTTTGTGTCTATAAATTTATGCACATTGCAGTTCTGCTCGTGGTGTTCGTTTCTCATTGTCAATTTGCATTTGGCCGTATTTATAGCGAGACGCTTTGAGACAAACAATTCTTGTTTTCTTCTTTTCTTTTTTGAATTTTTGGGCCAACATTTTGCTTTCAGCATGCACATATAAATTGAGGTATATATGTATATATATATATATATGCATATAAAAAGTATATATATTTATATAGGTGTAGGCCCCACCCTTTCCTTTTGTGTGTGTGTGTGTGTGTGTATTTTATTTGTTATTGGTATTGGTGGCCCGAGTGCATTTTGGCACTGAGCCAAAGAGAATTTTTATTTTTGGCTACTTTGGCTAAGCTCACAGCGTGTTCAGCCTTGCGGCAAAACAAAACTGCAGTTGTAGATACAAGATATGCAGATATAGATACAAAGATATATATAATATATATATATATACAAATATATATATATATGTATATATGGCATGCCGTTATGTAGGTTGCCTGCTATACTCTATAGAAATCGATAGAAGAAAATGAAAACCCTTGCGGCAATTTCGTAATAGTTGTCAAAGTTGAGCAGCTGCTGTAAACTGTTGTTACTGCATTTATTTTTTATAGTGTAGGCTTTGGTCCTAGAGAAACTGGGTCATAACACTGACCCAATTTGCTATTGGCCGCTGTTAAAAACTGCATTGGGAAGCTGACTGCGGAAAGCTGTAGAGCTGCAACTGAGCACCATTTCTGGTGACCTTGCCACCAGCGCTGAAGGTCGCCCCATTCAGCAAAGCATGAAATTTTCATCATCTGCACACATATATCCAATTTATATATATACTCAACTTTATAGTAAGCGACAAGAAAATGTATTTCGCTGTTTTTTTTTATTAAAATTTCAAAGCATTTTGTGCGCTTATCTGGCAAATTGGTGATTCATACGCTGAGCACAAGCAGACTACACTCAGCAAAAATTTAACACTGTTCTACATTCCTACTGTAAAGTAAAACATTCCCTAAAAGTTTTGCTTAATGATGCCTGATTAAGCACAAAAAAACCCGACTTGTTTACTTAAAAATTGTTTATCTAAGCAAAAATAGCACAAAAAAAACTTACTTCAGTTAAAGATTTGGAATTAAAAATGCTACTGTTTCCAAACAAAAAACACAACAAAAAACTTTGCTTATCTAAGACAAATAATTTCGTATTTAAATCAGTTTAGTTTAATTAAAAGCTGGTAACAAAATTGATTTGAGAAAAGTGCTTAAAGCAAGAACCAATAATGGCATACTCTTCAAGTAAAGAAGATTTGCAAAGAAGAAACATATGAAATAAAACAGTTTTTGACCTAAAAAAAATTTCATCAATTTTCTTGAAGTTGCTTATCAGCTTATGGCTACTAAAAGTAGTTTTATGAATTTATCAAGCAAATTTTAAAACATTTTCAACGCTGCAGCTGAGAAACTAATAAGAAACAGGCGCTTTATGATGTCATTGAAGCTATTTATAATGGTTTGTCCAGCTACGCAAACTTTTTTTTCCTAGCGATATGTGTAGACTAAAGACAGACAGACTGACAGAGATCTGTAGACACAGACAGACAGATAGATGATAGCTAGACAAATTAGTATGTTTAGGTTGTTGACGCGTCTGTTGCTGATATGCGAAAACAGTTGTTCATCAGTGCAAATTCCAAAAGCTGAGCAAACAGCAACAAAATAAAAACGCGTAATCAAAATACGGTAGAAATTCAATAACGTGTTTGCTGATCTGCAAACAAATTTTAAAACAATCAATATTCAGAAGGTTGGAATTTAATACAAAATTTATGTAATTTATCTTTAGTTATTTACTTTAGATTTTAGAATAAAAAAATAATGCAATTTAAATTCTTTATTTACTTGACTTTGGCCTTTGTTAAAAAAACTCATTTAATTTGGGTAATTAAAATCATTGAAATTAATATGGCATATTGCATCATTTATTTTCTTTAGCGATTATTTACTGTAGACATTTTTTTATAAATTCAGCTACGCTTAATATTTGCATAAAATCAAGCTAAATTTATGCTTTATCAATTTGGTGTTAATCAAACCAAAAAAAATATGCGCAAATTAAGCTGAACTTTGTATTTATATTTGCTGCGGGCTACGAGCTATTTTCATTTTATGTGATTGTCGTCTTTCAAAGTTCATGATTAATTGCTTAAGTTATTTAAGAAAACAACAAAAAAAAAAAACTCTAACGAAAACTGTCAAACCGGTTTTTAAAAACTGAGCTTTTGCAACACTATTTTTTTTGTTTTTTGTTGTATTTTCTGTGCGCTAATTGAGCGAATAATCGGTTTGTCTTACAAGTATCAGATGATATAAGTTGACTGTTTTTTTTTTTTGCTTTTGTGTGTGGCCCTCAGAGTTAGTTAGTGACTCATGGCGATGAGGGAATTTTGCAAGTATTTGCCTTGAGCAGAGCTTTAAAATGAAACAGCCATTTGAAATTAAAATCTTATGTTGGAAAGCCCCAACTGAAAACAATGGTTTCTTGTTGTTGTTGCCTCTTTTTATCTTGTTTCTTGTTTCTTTATTTTTTCTTTTTTGTATTTTGAGCTGTTTTCTGTGTCAAATGCATTTTTCAGTCATCTTTTTGCAAACACACACACACACACATTTGCATTTGAAAAAAAAACAAAGAGTGCTACACAAACAAATACAAACAAAATCGACCTCATAACGAGCCTTGCAACGCCCACACACACCTACACACACCCACACACACGCACACCCAATGTGAGCACCATATGCCGTTTGTTATTTTTACTCACAACAATATTGCAAAATTTGAAAAAACATCGGTGAACGTATGTGCGTGTGTGTGTGCGTGTGCACATGTATATAAAAACTATATAAGCCAATAAAAATGGTCACAGTATATGTGTGGGTTTGTGTGTGTGTGTGTAATACAAGCTGCATGTGTGCAAGGTCAAGTGGTTACGTTATACAGTGAGTCTCCGTGTCTGTGTGTGTGTGTGTGTGTGTGTGTAGAGTGCACATACAGTACTGACCATATAATTGAGCACAGCAAATGAAAGCCAATAGCTTGAACTATATCTAATGTAATTTTTTTTTGAGGTGTACCTAATTATTTGGCTAACACTGTTAGATGATACTCTTGATTTTAATTGCCAGCGCACGAATTTCGCTTTTAAGTTGGCCGCTTTTTTTTTTAAATAAATCAACGCTTTAATTGAGATTTCTCTAACTCTAACTCGCAAATCCAATTAAAAAGAAAAGAAACAACTAAAATGAGTATAACGAGGACATTGCGAAAAAAGCTGGCAGTAACAAAGCCTTATGCAATATCAAAAATAGTTGATGAAAACTAAAAAACACAAAAAAAAAAAGAAAAGGAAAACATAGGTTGCAATTACAAAAAAGCAAAAACTGCAGGCTAATCTAAATTTAAACAGAACGCAAGAGTTTGCCAAATGCAATGCGACAGAGAGATAGAAAGAGAGAGGCAGAGCGAGAGGGAGAGTGTGTGAGCGAATGAGTGTGTATGGGAATTTGTGTGGGAGCGTGAATTTTGCTGTTGTAGCGGAAGCAGACGTGGATGAGACGATTCGCGAGCCGCAAGCCGTTGATTGTTTTCAACCCACACGCACAGCAAAAATACACACAAACAATGAAATGAACTAAGCTTTTAAAGCTCGACTTTAAAATGTGAAGCAAACTGCATTGTGCAAAAATTGTTCACATGGCATTGTTTCATTTGCATGATTGTTGCATAATATGCAAGTGTGATTAAAAACTTGAAAACTAATTGAAAATAAAACGTTCGCTGAGACGGGGTATGTGGTGCTTGGGTGCTTAGCTGCTGATTACGTGTCGACACACAGTTTATGCAATGATCACACATTTGTAGGCAGAATAGTTAGAAGTGTATAAAAAAAAAAACAGCTGTTTTGTCTCTAATCCAAATTCCACAAAGTCCAAAAACTGACGACGACTGCTGACTCTGCTGACTGCTGCCGCCTCTCGTGTGTTGTTAACTCGATGTGGAAATTAAAACTGACGACTGACGTTGGCCGTTGGCTGTTGCAGCTGAAGGCAGCCCAAGCAGCTAGCAGCAAGCAGCCAGCAGTAGCAGCAACCGCAGCTGCCAGCCAACGCAACAGAAACAGCGCTGCCGACGTCAACTGCAGCTGCGACTGCAATGCGATTGTTGTTGTTGCTGCTACTGCTGCTGCTGCTGCTGCTGCTGTTGTTGTTAAAAGAAAACTGTTACAATTTTAGGCCAATTTCTTTGTGAAGGCGAAGCGACGCGACGCGAACCAACAACGAGCGTTGACGACGACAATTTCGATGGCCACGCGGCGTGAATGAAACTTGCAGCGCTCTGCTGCTGCTTATCCAACTGTAAATGTGTGCGAGTGTGTTTGTGTGTGCCCATGTGTGTGCTTGTATTTGTGCTGGTGGCCCAAAGGCGCTCAAAGGTGAAATATACTAAGCAGCAGCGCTGGGCCACCAACTACACACGCTGCTTGCAATTATGTGGCATTTTTATTTTTGTACGGTCTGCAACATAGCTGCTGCAAGGTGCCAAAACAACAACTAATATACATACATGCACACACACACACACACAGGCAGACACTGGCACACACTGGGCGAACGACGAAAAGAAACCCGTGCAACTTTTGATTTCGTTTCGGCGCAAAAAGTCAACTGCAAACTACGCTGCTCTAATGCTGAAGCGCAACTGTCAGCTGCTTAGCTCGTTCAAAAAAGCTAACATAATCACACACACAGAGAGAGCGAGAGCGCGCAAGAGAGCAGCAAAAGAGCAAAGCTTTTTTGAAACCTATACAAAAAAAAAAAAACAGAAAAAAAAACAACAGTAGGAAGCAGCGCACAGCTGAAGCTTTAGTTGTCGCTGCAGTTGATGTTGTTGTTTTTGCTTTAACTATTATTTTTATTTTGTAGTTTCGCATGACGCAAATGTAGTAAAAAAAAAGGGGGCCCCACACACACACAGAACTAGTGTACAATGTATAACAAGCTGTCTCTCACGTTTGAGTTGAGTTAAGGCTCGCCCTCAACTATAGAATGCTATCTCACTCGCACAACAAAATTTCTCATGTCAGTTGCATATTGCATTGGGGCGTTAATGTTCAAGGTGAGTTACCTGTGTGTGTGTGTGTGTGTGTGTATGTGTGAGGAGGCGGCTTGCCATGTGTCACACATTTTGAACGATTCTCCCGCTTTTTTAATGTGTGTGCGCAATTATGCGAAATTATCGATCAAATTTTTGTGTTCTAAGGTCAACTTAAATTGAAAATTAAGTTTTATATGTGAGGTCGGACATGCACTGCCAGCTGGTAATCGTTAGTTCATCTCGTTGCGCATGACTAAATACATTTTGTGTCATTATTCATTCGAGTTGAGAGTATACGATTCATATACATATATAGTTTAGAGTAGATAAAGCTCATTTTCCATATGGGTCAGCCATAAATATAAACATTACATTTTTATCTAATCCTAGTTGACTGGTAATCTTTTCGATTCGGTCTGGCACTCATATTGTATAGGTATTATAAATATTTGGCGTTTTTTTTTTATTGCTGCAGTTGTAAAAACAGTTTAAAAACATACCAGCAACATATTTCATTTACTAATATATAACTTTTATTTGCTCTCTACTTGTATTATTAACATCATGGCTAATTTCTGAGTGCTTAGTGCAACGTTTGCGGAAGTCCACAATAAAGCAGAATCAATAATTCGAAAGCTTTTCTTATGGGTGCTGTTGCTGTTGCATCACGTGCTTTATGTATTCGAAATTAACAGTTACGAGATCAAAGCTTCCGCAATGCGCACAAATGCTATCTTTGATGGAAACTTGTTGTATGTTGAGCATATTTAATTATCGGTTGATTTATTGCATTCACTTCGCAACAAAATCTCGAAACAAAATGGCGTCACTCAGTTTTATATCTGATTTAACTGCACTATAAACAAATCATTAAAAATCGGTATTTACAAGCAGATGAAAAAAATATGTATTTATATATAACAATATATATATATATATTTATTATTTAAAATAAAGAATACAATTTCTCTTCTGAAATTGATATACCCTAAGATGGTATTGATCATCAGTCAAATCTCATCAATATAGCTTGACACACAACACACGGTTGCAAATAGTTAATTACTTGGTTGAAAATTCTTATCTTTTTGTATTTGCTTTGGTTTAATTATCATTTCAAGTCAAAGCTTGATTTCATCACATAAACCTGATATGAGGTCATCTGTTGGGCTTAAACTTTGACAAAACCAGCGGTAGATACAAATTGTATATGCTAATAATTATACAAATATATATATATATAAAAAGTAAGTAATAATAAAAAAAAATTGCTTGCACAAAAGAAAATCATGTGATGTGTAATACAAATGATTACATAAGCGTCAGACTATAGATATATAATTATATATGTGTATACAAGAAATAACCAAGAGTAGAGAAAATCAATTTCGCTTTCCTTGACCTCAACAAGGGGCTCTCTGCACACACCAATGCAGACCATCACACAAACACACCAGCACACACCAGCACACACACACACACGCACACACAGAAAGTGGGGAAAAGTCAGTCAACAAAGGATAATTGAGGGTCATTTGAAATGCAAAAGTGACAAAAACTGCAAAAAAGACGCTGCAGCGAAATGCAAATAAATGTCGAAATAATGTCAACTTGCATTTCTCGCCTCAGATACAAATTAGAAATGGCTTCTCCCTCCTCTTCCGCCCCTGCATCCACTATCACAACACTGCCACACAAGCTGTCAATGAGCCAAAAAGCCGAAAAAGCGAAACGAAAATAGAAAATGTGCAAACTGCACGCGATTTTCTTTTAAGCCAATTCGAATTGGCAGCCGCATGAAAATCGCTGCTTTAATTGTTTTGGCCAAATGCGTTCAACTTCAAATTACAAAAAAAAAAAAAAAAAAAAAACAGATAAATAAAGAAAAAAATTTCACTCACATTATTAATACGGACTGTTGACTGCTGCATTAAATTTTCATGAAAACTTTTCAGAGCGTTGCTTCTCGTTCATTCGATGTGGGCGCATTCAAGCGCATTTTCATCATTTCCATTTCCCCAACCACTACACCCACCCCCCTACTCAACCCTACCATCGACCCTTGTTGGAAATGTGTGCGTAATGATATTGTTTGTATAGGGCTATAATTATTGGGGCAATTAAATTAAAATTAAAATTGATAAATTATTATAATATAATAGAAATGTGTAATAACAAGTAAATGCTGAATATAGAATTTATATGCAATTTTTGTACTTCATCGATTTCGAGAATTTTTTTTCCACACTTTTGTAGCTAACTTAAAATTATTTTTGTCGAATTTTCGCAATGATTGAATTTACGTTTGTAGCAAAAATTTTGCCAACAATTTCATTTGTTTGTTTTGTATAGGGTAGATAAATGAAAATTTATTGAAAAAAAAAGCTTATGACTAAGAAACATTTAGTATGGTCAAATAAAATACAATCCATCAAAGTTAAATCAAAAACTTTAAATTAATGAAAACAAAAGAAAAAAATCATTTGGACTTGCAAACCGTAAAATTTAATTATCAAATTTGTAAACTTGACTCACCCTGTGCTGGCACTTGCAATCGCTCTAATTGTTGTTGTTGTGGTGGTTGTTGTTGTTGTTGCTGCTTTTATTTTGGTTGTTGTAGTGGTTGCATGGGTGCCAAACGGCCACTGGATACCACCAGCTGTGTTCACTTGCTTACACAATATTCAAAGCGAGCACAGGGCAATATCCCAGTGGCAATTGCACAGCGAAAAGCTTTTTAAACGAAAGCTTAGCAGAGACACAAACCATATCTGCTGCTGCACGTTTCTTGCACTTGCACATTTCACATGTAAATTTTTTATCTTTTTCTATTTCACAATTTTAAACAGAAAAAACATTTTTATTTAATGGTTTTAAAAATTACAAAGTTTAATTTAATAAAATATAGCAATATTTGCATTATAGATTAATGGTTTAAATTTTAAATCGAGATAGTTTTCTATTTATTTATGGAACAAATCAAAATGTGACAATTTAGGGTTTAAAAAAGATTTTGGTAATTTTTATATTTATTGTTGGCTTTTTTCAATTAATTCTATTGCCAATTGTTTTGAGTTTGTTTTTGTCTCTAGTCGAGGGAGCGCGGTTAGTATATACATAACTAGTCCTGCAATCCCGAGACAAAAAAAAACACCTGTTTGTGACACGTTTGGTTAACCAAATCTATAAATCAAATCCGATCTTAATATTGTTAACAATCAATCAATAATCAATCAATAGGGATATATTTCAAATCAATAGAAAAACTACTTGCTTAGCGTTATTTATTTTATTTCTATCGGAAAGCAAATAGTATCGTTATTATAAACTTATAAGCTTATATTCCCTATTTTTAAGCTACAAAAACTTATTTCTATTTCCATTTTCGATTTGAGATTATTGATTGATTAAATGTTGAAATGTTGCCATATTTTATGTAAAAAACACTTTGTAAAAAACACAGTTTGCCAGCTGTCCCTTAACTAAAAATATAAATACCTATATTTGTATATATAAATACGCAAATACCACACACATTCACACACAAATAGCACACACATTTCGATGTTCATATATATATTATATATATGAAGAAATCAACTACTGCTTACGCATCGCGTTTGGGGCTGTTTTGATGCTCTGCGTTTGTGTGTGTGAAAAGGTCAAAAGCTTAAATAAAAACAAACCAAAAAATGTGTTGCATATGTCAAGGCGTCATTGTGTATCTTGTGTCTGTGTGTGTTTGCGCCCAACATTAAATATAAGTAGTTTCGATTTCCCATATGTTATACAAATTTACACACAAACACACACAGGGAGATTCTCACTCACTTTTATTTTAGGCTGTTCATCAATTTTCACCAGATTATGTTATTTTTGCAACATTTTTGACACACAATTAACGCACTCATATGGCAAATTTTCCTACACGCACACACACGAATAGAGTGAGACTGAAGCTTGACCTCGCCTGGAGAGCTCTCAACACTGAATAAGTTTGCGCCAGGCTGGCAGCAAGCAATTCTCAGCAGCAGCATCCTATCAACGCTGCAGCTGTGGTTCACACAGGTGCGCGTCATCGTTTCCCAGTAAATATGCAACAGCATTATTTACACACACGCACACACACACACACCGAAGCATACATGAAAGAGAAAGTTTTGGGGCAGCTGGCAGCATTAAAAGCACTTCTCGAGAGTACAACAAAAGCAAACAGTTGGCAGACGTCAGCAGCGCTGTCTGGCCTTAAGTCGCCCACGCAAAAGCTATTGCAAAAAGCTTTCGCCTCACACTCTCTCACATGCCATGCCTGTTTGTTTTTGTTTTTCGTTTGTCCCCATATTTACTTATTTAATTCTCACACTCATACACATATACGTACCTGCGCTGCCAGTAGCAGCAGCAAACAAAGCTTAGCCTACCACAATTCTCTCTCTCTCGTTGGTCTCTGCGCTCAGCACTTTGGTTTCGCCGGCTCGTTATGGTGCTCTGCTGCTGTCGTCGTTGACTTCGCTGTCGCGTCAAGTTATATGGAACATATACGGCTGATGAGCAGAGCAAGCAGCAACAATAAAAATAAAAAAAATTTTCAAGTTCAAGTTCTGCTGCTCATTGCGCATGTCATGCGCCATTTTTGTTTGTCCGCTCGTTCTCTCGCTCGCACATGCAATGCAGCAGCACTGCACTTTAATTCTTGTTTTTGTTGTACTGTTTGCTGCTGTTGCTGCTTTTTGCTGTCGTCATGCGAAAACTGTGGTCACATTTTATCATCTCTTCCTCTTATCGCAATCGTTCGCATGATTTATTAATATTTTTTTACTCTTTATGTTTACTTTCATTGGCAGGCCCTTTTTAAGTGTAGGCGAGATTGTGTTTGTGCGGGACTTCATTGCTGTTTTTGTATCTGGGTTCAATTTACTTGAATGTTGCTAATTATATTTCCATGCTGACGTTGCTGCTGGTGCTGCTCTGCCCTCCACACTACAAATAAATATACAAAAAGAATTTATTGTTTGAAATTCCTCCATAGGTAAATATTATCCTAACAAAAAATGCATTGAGAATCAACAAGCAAACAAATAATATCGACAATATAGTTGTGCGTGTGTGTGAGCGAGACGGGTAGTTGCAAGTAATATTTGAATTTCATTTTTTTTTGCATTTTTCTACAGTCAGGTGAGTGTTTTATAAAAGCTCATACATTTCCGAACACATGCATAAAATTCTTCTATTTTTGGTTCTTCAGATACACTTGAACAATCTTATCGTTATTTATTATTTGTTTATGTGTTCAAAAGACATTTATGTATTTCGCACAATAATTTGCATTTTATTTGTGTTGAGACACACGTGCGATTTACTTGGCATTCCTATCAATATATAAACACCCAAACATCCATAGTAAAATATACATATATATGTGCATCAAAATAAAGTGCCCAAAATATAAAATTGACTCAGCGAGGAATTTTCTCTTTTATATAAACATTAAAAATATCTGAATATAGATGCAAATATTTCGCATTAAACTACATACTCTTAATATCAATCAATATCAACCATTTTTCAAATGATTTCGAAAATCTAGTAAATACAAAAATACATAGGTTTATGCATTTTTTGATGGGTCTTTGTAACACATCAAAATTATACACACATGTTTTTTCACGGATTTTCGCTGTTGCTTAAAGTTTGCTCAGTGCAACGAACTCGAAAATTAACTAACAACAAATTCATGTAAAACTATGTGAGGAATTTATTATGGAATAAAACACATACAAAAACTCATAAATTCCATCTATACAACATTTGGTGGGTTGGTTGGTTAATGGTGCATTGCGCGACCTTGAACGATTTTTGAGCAGTGCATTTTTATATGAAAATCGCCAATCGATTTTTGTTTCACCATGTGGTTGTTGTAAGCTAAAAATCCATTAAGCAAACGCCATTGGCGCGTTGGAATTTAATTAAATGAAGAGCCAACAAATCTTGTTGGGGGTGGAAGGAAAGGGAAAGAAGAAGTGGACGAGGCGATTACGATTGCATGCGTGCGAAAAAAAAAATAACCGTCAACATCAATTCAATTAAAGCTACGTCCGAACAAGACATAAATGCAAAGCTCGCAGATAATAGAAATGTACAAAAAGGAAAGAAAAGAAAGAAAAAAAGCATACAAATTACCGCAAAAAAGCGTTTTAAAAAAGTCAACGTCGTCTGTAATTTTAAAGCTGTTATTATTTCGTGCTTTTTTTAACAAAGAGACGACAAAGGGGGCCGGTAGCTAGATAGGATAGAGAACAACGTAACTGTAGTAGTTATTCAAGCGTGTTTATCGTTATTAATGTACATGTTTTTTTTTTGCATTTTTTTAATAAAGTTTCGTTCACTTTGTGTGTGTTTGACGCGCATTGCTTTTGGTTTTTGCTTTTCGTTGGCTTCCTCTTCCTCTTTGTTTGACGCCATTCTCGCTGTCTCTATATATTGCGCTCTCGCTTGACCTGCTGTCTCGTTTCTCGCTTGCGCAGCGAAACGTGCCAAACGGGTTTATCACACATTTCCACACAACAGGCACAGAAATACGTACATGTATATACTTATATAGAGAGTTAAAAGAGAAGCACTGAGTGTGTGTGTATTGCAAACTGTTGCCTATTCGCTTGCACTCGCGCAGATGTATGCACAACTAGTATCTTAACCTTGAACTTGAAACACATACAAAACAACCCGCCACCGCCACCTCGACACACTGAATGACAACAACAACTACAGCAACAGTAGAGGAACGAAATGAGAAATGGAAGGCAAACGAAACTGATGCCAGCAGCGACGCTGCCGACGCCATCTCCGACAAACAGCGTTTTTGGCATTTTATTTTTGCTGCGTTATTCTTTTCACTCGTGTGCCATGTGTTATGTATGAGCGCTTACGTATTATGTCTGCGTGTGTGTGTTAAATTTTGTTTTTCTTTTTTATTTTTGAGCTTCTTACACATTTTCTACTTAACTTCGGCACCTTTGACTTATTAACTGCGCTATCGATTCGCTTTATGAGACACTCGCAAAAATTAATTACTCGCCCCACTCTTGAAATTGGAATGCTTTTCTTGCTCTTAAATTTATTAATAAGTATTTATAAATATTTGAGCAATATTAATAATAGCTTTTCGATAATCGATGGGTTTTACCGGTGTTATTTGGTTGGATGTTTGATAACTTCACCTCTTTTGGGAAACAGAGAGATAGAGAGACATATAGAAGGAGAGACAGAGTGAGATTCGTTTCTAGAAGGGATTTAATGCGTTGGAAACAATATATAATTCCACCAGAATTAAATTTAGTTACATTTTCTAAAATAATTTATAATGTTTTTAGGATAGTTGACAACTTTATATTTAAACGTATTTGACCAAACCAAATCAAAACAAAATTTAATTTAGGCTCAATACAGAATTTCATTTACATTTTTAGTTGATTAAATTCTACTGGTTGCTTCATAGGGTTCTTATTTCCTACTTTGGTTAATTTTTGTTTTGCAGCAACCACTGTACTTATTTTGTATATCTTATTAGGCAAACAAGCCAAAAGATGACGCCACTTTTGCAATTATCGTAAAAGCGTAAAGATGACTGTCCCATTGCACACCTCTCTCTGACACAGCCACACCACTCCTATCACCACCCTTCACGCCTACTGAATCCACCATACACCTTCTCATTCTCCTGTTGATCTTAATTCGCATGCCGACGACTGTGTTACGTAAAACGTTTTCCAAATCTTCATTGTGCGGTCAAACAAAAACAACACGCAAGCAAACTTGACTCAAAGTCATAGATATAAAACACATACAAATACTTGCAAGTACACAGACACATCCATACATACACACACATACATATATATACAAAGCGAATGCGGCACATGTTGTTTTGCGGTCTGTCAGCAGGTAAGTTAACTTAAAGAAAGAGAGAGAGAGCAAGGGGGTGGGGGTCTCGGCTCAGATCTTGATTGCGGGAACCTACATACACACGCACACACATATATAGATGAGTGGGCAGCAGTCAGCGGCGAGTACATCAGAATATTACATTGCATTGTATTCCCAGTACATACATACATACATTCATACACAAACACATACATACATGAGTACAGATATGTATGCATTTTATACGTACATGGATATTATTATTATTGCGGTTTAGAATTTCACAGAATTGTTTGCAATAGCTGTCGATGTCAGATTTATATAACAGTTTAGAACAAGTAAGAAAGCTTTAGACTAAGAGATACCTAGGCCTCTATTAACATACATACATACAAATATACATACATAGATACATACATTCCTATATTATTTATAAATGTCAATTCGCATTTCTCAGTCGATCTTGCATGCATTTTTACAGATGATTATTATCAATTTGAAGGAATTATACTCATAATTGTGGTATTGAAAATCGATTTATATCGATATCAGGAAAAATAAATTTGATTTGCGAATGGTATTTGAGAATTTATATTTGTTTAAGATCGATAATTTGTATAAAAAAAAGTCAAATAGCTTTATCGAATGGATTATTGTAATGTTATGTGTAAGGTCGATGAAGCTTCCTTCTCTGCCTGTTACATACTTCTCCACATTTTCATAATACCCCTTAAGTATGGAAAAATAAAAACGATTGCAAACTTTTAAGAGACTGTTTCATTCTGCGGACTAAGTCGCGTGATCAAAACAAGCAATAAAATGGAAGTTATGTAATTATTTGCGAATTGTGTATATTGTTGAACAAACAATAAAGAATGCAAATTTTATAAACATTTTAAAAAGAATTTAAGTTTTGGCGTATTTAAAATACGATTTGTACGTGTTAAAAAAAAGATAATATTCGATATTTCAATGAAGCTTTTATAATATATAATAATATTAAATATTAATATATTTGAAATAAATGGAGCTTAGCGTATATTTGTAGTATTTAATATTCTTAAAGTTTGAAAAAACACTAAGATTTTGGTCAGTATTATAATTTTCTTTAAAATAAAGTAACATTTAAAACCAAGCATTTGGAACTGCGGGAGACATTTCCGACAAGATCAAGTATATAATATAATATATAATATATAATATATAATATATATATATATATATATATATATATATATATAGATTGATTGTACATCTACTTCCTCAGTTTCTCTTGACAAATTATTTATATTGAATATTACAGCCGGATCAGACCACTAAATCAATTCTAAATTTAGAACGACAAAGTTAGACGTAGTTTGATTCTGGCCTGCAAAAAATTTAATTTTTAAATTGTGCTTATAATAGCTGAAGATTATAAGCAAATCCCAATCAATTTTACATAAAATTACTTAATTTTTATAATATAAATTTCAAAATTCTACAAGAACATCAGGTCTGTGACATTCATTTTGTTACTGCTTGATTGTTTAAACACTTAGCTGGCTAATTAAATGTGAAATTCTATTAAGTAACTGCAAGTTGAACGGAAGCCGAAGCAGACACGTATACACTTTAGACACATAGATGATACTCCTAAGTTTCCAAGAAATATATTTTGTTTTTTCTTAATTTTACTGCTTTCTTCCTTCTTTATACTGCACAGCTCACACACACAGACACATGCATACAAACTATCAACGTTTTGCGAACTTTTGTTTTCAGTTTGGGGTTTTCTCAATTTTTTGTTTTAAATTTTACGTTTTGCTTATTTTGTTTATTTTATAAATAAATTTATATTTTTCAGCAAATGCCACGGAAAACAAATTTTTCTTATTGGAAAAGCACAAATGCATATGTGTGTGCGTGTGTTTTGGTGTAAGTGTACTGGTGTGTGTGGCATTACATGAAATGTTTGCAAACTTTTCTTTAAACAATTGCTATCCCGCTCTCACAACAATAACAGTTATCGCCAACTAAATGGAAAAATAAAAAACCAAAAACAATGAACACAAAAATCGTAACTACGACGCAATTTGATTTACTCACACTCTTTGGTCACACATTCTACATCTGCTCTCCTCTCTTCTACACACACGGCAGACAGATTTGTTTTACTTTCATTGTGCTTGCCTTCGCTTGGCTTTAACGGGGGTTGCTTTCAACGACGAAAGGACTAAACAACAACGCAATATGCATATGTATTATGCATATATTTACATACATACGTACACATATATCCCGAATTTAATATGCGTTTTGTTTCCGCATGCCGCGAACTGCGAATTTTGACAACACACGCGGACACGAACTGGAGGACTGTGCAGCGCTGCGATCGGTTGAAGGTGCTGCTGCTCAATGTCGTCGTTGACTGGCCAAGAAGGAAAGTTTGTCGTTGTCGAATTCGACGTCGACGTCGAAGTCGACAGAGCAGAGCAAAGCTTCTATCTTCTAGTATTCGCTCTCGCTGGCGCGCTCACGCTGCTCACACATTGCTCAGTGTTTAAGTTTCGTCAAGTATTATATTTTTTTTGTTTCTTCCTGTTCCTGTTGTTCTGCGACACCACCGAGTGCTGTGCCCTACTGCCCCACACACCGATGCTGCCTACACACATAACATACTGCTGCTACTGCTGTTGCTGCTGCTGCTGTTGACGACGACGCTTCGTGGCCTTCAGCCGTAATTCCGCTCTGTTTTCTCTCGCCTGTTGGTTTATGCTCTGTTCTCTATCCCTCTCGCTCTCTGTCAGCCGTTGTCATTCTTTCATTCATACATTCTACTTGTCTCTTACCCGTTCTATGACGTTCTTTGCTCATTTTGCCATAGTGTGAGTACTATTTTTTTTTTATCCGTGTGCGTGTGCGCTTTGCCTGTGTATAGTGTTTGGCTGTGCTTTTTGCGTCTCGTTGCTAGAAAATAATTCTTTTTTTTTTGTAGTTTTGGCTTTCCCATGCTGCGCAAATTTCATCTACGCCTGTTTGCCAGCGAGTTCTGTGTGAGCTTTACTTTTGCTTTTTTTGGTCACCGCCACACTAATTTTTGTTGGTTCTGTTTCTGTTGCGTTGCCCTTTTCTGCATTTCATTGGGAATTGAAAGCTTTTCCGATGACGACAGCTTTTCGCAAATGTGGTTTAAATTCTTGTGTTGCTCATATCCCGAAAATATATATAAACATAAATAATTTTCTCTTCCTAATGTTTGCAAATGGTTAATTTTCAGAATTCAATTAATCAACATAACTTACATAAAACACTCGCTCCACAATTTTCATTTAAGGCGAATTAAAACTTTGTTGTAATTATCAGTTTTCCCTTTTCTTTTATATTCTGCTCCTTCTAAGGCAGCCTAAAGCACTGACTAACACAGAGCTTAAGCACACACACATACAAACTTGCATACACACATTCATAAGTGCAAGGAATAATGAGATCCAGATACAGCCTAGTGATGTCCTCGTGTCGTGCTTTCACTGTAGAAGCGAAAAACGCAAGATACATGCAAATAAGGTGTCCTGATCAAATTATCACTCAAAACTTGGAAAAGCTTTATTAGCTGAGTTTGGTTTGGTAAAATAAAAGTTACAACAAACACTTATGCTTATAAGCTTCATCAGATTTGGTTTATATTCTCGATACAAAAATCGCTTAGTAAATCGATTTCAAATTGTATAGATTACAAGTAGCCACATTTACAAGACTTAAGCTTATTTGAGCTTTTATTTTTTAGAGATTAAATTTAGCTTAATAGGTCTTGGGATAATATTATGGTCGTTTGTTGCACTTACAAAAACCACAAGAATAAAGAAAACCACATAAAAAATTCATATAAAATTTTATATCATATAATTTTTTTTTTTCGTATCACGTACCTAGTATATAATAACATCATCCATATGGCGTCAAGCGTTTCCTTGCAAGTTTTCCCTAGGTTTTTCTCCCTTCTGTGGTGATGCAATGTTTTTCAATAATTCGATTTGATTTTATTCATTGGCACAGATACATTTCTTTGTTCGCAGGTATTAGTACCATTTGACATATACGAAAAGCCAAATCAAACATTTTATCACGCAATTATCCAAAGGTTGATTAAAAAATACATAGGAATATATTTTTTTTAACACAATAATTAATTTACAATTTGTTTTAGAATTTCACAATTTTAGCTCACAGAATTGCACTTACTAACACATATGCATATATAAATACGTACATGTATAGATGAAGTACAATTCATTATTCATTATTGCTGGTGTTGTTTTTTTTGCGCATTTGTCGAGCACTATTCAAATCATTTTTATTGTGATAGGTTTATTTTAGTTGTTGCACAATTAATTTGTAATTTTTTTTATTGTTGTTCTAATTTGATGCTGACATTGTTGTCATTTGAGTGTTTAAATTGTATTAACATCATATAAAAATAGCAATTAAGCTAATGTAGTTTTTAAAATTTTTTTTAGTCCTAGTGAACACTGGTATTGGTGTTTAACTGTTCAGTGCTGTCTTTCTGCTTGGGAATGGAACGTTGTTAGCTGCTTGCCTGCCGCGCTTTCAATGCCAAGCACAACGGAAAATGTCAGAGACACAGGCCATCGCCGTCGCCATCGTCATCGTCGAATTCGTCGTCGTCATTTTCGTCGCTGCTGAGCCGAACGGCGATGAGGCGAATTTAGAGTGCAGCTGTGGAGGAGCATGGCAGCCACTCACTTGCATGTATGCACGCATGGATACATGCGTGTGTGTGTGTGTCGCTGAGTCAGTGCCAAATGGAAACCAGGCAAGCAGCGAAGCGACGCAAAGCTCAGCTCGGCACATTTCGGTTCAAGTTCAAGGATGTTATGCAATAAAGCGCATGTATGCAAGAGTGAAACAAGCTGAAGAGAGGGACAGACAGATATATAGAGAGAGAGAGGGCGAGATGTAGCACGCTTGTACATACATAACGTATACATATGTAAGCGAATGCATGTGTGCATATATATAAAAGGAAGCTGCTCCTCACACCAATGCCCAAGGGCGTCCATGATCTCTCGCCCACTGCTCTCTCTCACTCTTGCTGTCTCTCCCTCTCTCATGCGTTTAGCTTGTGCAGTCTACCCTGACCGCGCCTTAGTTACTGCCACTACACAAACATACACACATATGTACAGTGTATATAATAAGTATATGTACTTTCTACCTACAATATACTTGTCTGTGGATTCATGTTCATGTTCTGTTCTTTGTGTTCCCTGTGCCTGGGCCTGTTCTCCTCCGAACTGGGTCTGGGCCTGGGCTAACCGGGTTGCTGGGTTGCAAATTGTATATAATTAGCGACCTTACAGCGCTAACTGCAGCAACGGAAAGAACAACATTTTATTACAAATGCCTTTTATCAATACAGTGTTCGCTAGCAAACTGAACTGCTTCTCTTACTGGAATTTAATTTTCTTCAATACCCATATTATTGTTAAAATAATCAATTTTCATATTTCAAGTTTGAAAACTATTTTTAAATTTTATTTTAAGTTTTGTATTAAAGCTAAATATTTTCAGGTTGAATTAATTATGTATTAATATTATTTTAAATTAGAAATTGAAATCTCTTGTATAAAAAATAAAACAAAAGCGTTCTGTTTGTCGAATTATCACTGTATAAATGTTTTTATGTAAATAGTGTGTTAATTCAGTTAGTTGTGTGTGTGTGTGATTTCCAGTGATAAATGTGCGTGTGTTGCAATTTTAGCTAGTTGCTTTGCCCTTTGCCTCCTTTTAAATATCTTAATTGAATTTGTTTGTTGTCGTTAGCGTATGTCTGTATGTATGTGTCATATATATGTAAACAACATTTGTATATATATGTGTGTGTATGGCTGTCTTTTTATTTTTGAGTGCTTTACGTTTGTGCTGGCTTGTTTGTTTAATTGTTTAATTTAATTAAATGCTACAACTGCACGTTTCCATCGAGAAACTGAAACTGCATCTGTATCTGTGTGTGTGTATCTATAGGTGCCTGTGCCACCTGTGTGTGTATGTGTGTGGCAGTGCCTGTGCCTTTGATGCCATGTATGTGCAACAGATGATATTGCATGCCTTCGCTTTTATAAGTTCGCCAGCCATTTTCTTATGTCATGCGCACCGCAGTCGGACAAAGGGTATAACTACACATACCTATGTATGTAAGTCTGTAGATACCTGCAAACACACACACATGCATGCTAGTGCATGTAGTCCATATATAGAGCTACTGCTTAACGGGCCACAACAGCAACAACAGCAGCAGATGTTCACTTGAGCATCCCAGTTGCGACTCAAATGCAGACAATTATCTACAATACAACAAATCTAACAAATTCACCTCAGTCTGCATTCCTTAAACAAATACAAGCGTGCCTGATATTTATATATATTTGTTCTTAAGCTTTATACTTTGTCAGTAGTGTTACTGCTATGTACTTTTATTTGCCCAAAATTGTTAACTTAACTTTTGCGGCTTCCTTTTTTTCCTGTTTCACTTCTAAAACATTTGTTTTCCATAATATGTTTTTTTTTACGATAACTTTAGATATTTAAACTTTCTATAAAAATATGCAAATTAGATTAGTTTCGCATTTCCTATTGGGTATCATACACCTACTTTTAGTTTCCTAATAAGACATATTTGTTTTGTATGCAGTACTTTTTCATATTATTTAACATAGTAAAAATCTTTATAAACCAAATCTTATCTAAAATATAATTATAATATTATACAATATTAAAATACAAATATATGTATATATATTTATACACATAGAATGTGATCGCATTTTATATATATATTAATTTATTAACTGCCCAAAGTTTGTAGGGTAACTGGAAAATTATGTATACGCTTATGCTGTAAATAGTACAGTAACAGCTGATTGTATTGGCTACGTTTGCGGCACATGTGACACGTGTGCGTTGTTGTCTTTGAGTCACTGTGAGCCACAGAAACCACAGACAAACTGGAAATTGATGAGTTTCTATCAGAAACAATTCTGTATTGATATTGAAGCAATGTTTATAGTCATTTAGAATGATATATACGTAAGAAGGTATTATTACGTATAAGCACACAAATGTTCACCTAATAGGTGTGCAAAAGTTAGCCAAAAATATTTGTTTACAAAACTAAATTGGCAAATATAATTTTGCATTTGTTCGTATACAAACAAAGCTAAAAAAAAACTTGGCTCAGCAAAGAAACGGAAAGAGAACGTTTATATATACAGTTTTCTATTGAGAAAATATAAGTTGTGTATTCGCTGGGAGCATTGAAATAGAAGGGAACGTGATGAAATACAGACCACGACGCAAAGGGTTTGGGGTTTTGAGGAGATCGAGGGGCTGCATACAATTCACGAACACTGTGGCAAAGAGCTGCTGCAAATTCGCCCTGCTGCCGGCTGCTCTTTGCATTTGCCTTTGGTGGTGGCAGCGCATGTCAAGAGTAGGTGACCTTGACAGTGAACTTGAATAAAAAAACAAAAAAAGAAAAAAAAAGAGAAAAAAGAGAAAAAAAAAAACATTGCTACAAGGACTGTGTGCAGGCAAAGGCAGCATGTATTTTTTGAGGGAAATGAAACAACGACGAACGAAAAGTGCTGAGAGCAGCGCTCCAGAGAGTGAGAGTGAGAGAGCAGACAAATACACATACAGCACTGCAGCTGCAACTGTGGGCGTTCTGTTGGGCTTGCTGTGCTTGTATTTGTGCTTTATATGACTATCAAACTTGCCGCTCTCTTTTCGACTTTTGCTCTCTGCCGCTTGCTCTCTCGCTGCTGATGAATCATCGAGTTCTCGTTGCCGCGAGAGCGACTTGTTGTCTGCAGTTGACATTTGAAATATGTGCCAGAAATTTCGCTTTCATGTTTGCGACTGACGAGTGCAGGGAGTGGGTGGGTGGTCTGCTGTTATTGGGGCTCGCTTTTTATGCAACGGCAAACATATTGCTTCTATACACATATTTACTAATGTATGTGAAAAAAAAATATATATTCATTTTGATTTCAGTTACTGTTGGCCAAATTTTTGGTGTGTTGATTTCACTTGCGTTTCTCAACTCAACTTTGCCATTTCGTGGATGTGTGTGTATGCCTAAAACAATAACAGTTTATTGTTGCCCTAACCACCACCCACCACTAGCTTAATTACCCAGCATACTGCAGTTGCCGTTATTTTTGCCACTTGCGTCAGTGGTGGCAAAGGTGCAATTTGTGCTGCAAGTTTAGTAAGCTTAGCTTAGACTGAAGCTGGCTTGCATTTAATTTATTAGTATTTATTCTACTTTTTGTTTTTATTATAGTAATTATTATCAGCACGTTCAAATCTTTCCAAATACAAAAACTATATATAAATTAAAAGACAAGCACACAGATAAAGTTCTTAAAATAAAATAATTTGAGACTTTAAAACAAAAACACGCACTGGCGCTGGAAAGGTATTAAAATTCCAGCGTACATACATACACACACACACACAAGCGAAAAGTAATAAAATGGTTATAAATGCGCTCAATTTTATAGTATATTAATCTGGTCTTAAAGCACCTCAGCGATTACGTGCCCATAATGCAAACAAATAATGATGCAAACGTAAGCAAAGCAGCAATAAAAATTGAATCCGTGCATATATTTCAACATTTCTGAAATAGAGTAAAAAAGTGCACGAAAAAAGTACAAAAACCAACACACACAAAATATATGCACATACATAGAAGCACAGAAATGCCGTTATTACAGCAGCACAGATCGCTAGCTAATGCAATTGGAAAGTTTTAAAGCTTTTTAAGCTGTAAAAAAAAAAACGAAATTGCTAATGGAGAGTGCATTGCAAATAGAGGGAAACAGGGAGAGAAATGAAAATATGTACTTATGTATGCAAGTATATATATATTTGCCTATGTATATAACACACCCATCGGGCGGTTGGTTCCTAGACTGGATTTGTTCTCAAACTTTTGACTAGTGAAACTAAATTGGAAATCGGGGAAAATCGTTGTTATTCTAAAAAAAAATTTACTTTGCTCATTGTGCGCAGGCAGATATTATGTGTGTGTGTGTGTGTGTGCGATAACCTTGAGACTGCTTTGAAATTTTAGTTGGACAAACCAACGGGCGGTTGTCGGAGAGAGCCAGCGACCTATAGAGAGAGAAGGAGATGGCGATAGAGAGAGAGAGAGAGTGTGCAATGCAAGCAAATCAAGCTGCAGCCCTGCATGTTGGGTTTGTATGTGTTTGAATGTTCTAGAAGCTTTTCGTTATGGCAAAAATATCTTGCGATGCCTAACGCTCTTTCTCTCGCTCGCACGTTGCTGCCCAGATGCTCTCTCAAAACATTTTTTTTTTTTTGCACACAAATGCAACTTACGTTCAAGGCCAACATCAAAATGCATTAGTATAAGAAGAAGACACACAAACGTAGGGGCATGTATTGCTGAGCTGCTGTCGTCAGTTGCCGACTGTTTGTTTTGCCATAAAGACGCCCAAATGACAATACATAGATACATAGATGAGCAAACTATTTCTTTCACTATATGCATGTGCACACACACATACACATACCCATGCTTAAATTATACTAATACAAATGCAACTATAATCAATAACTTTCCGCTTCTTTGGCACTACATAAAAATAATGTATTTTGTTCTTTCTGTTTTGATCTTTCAAATATTTTGTAGCACGTGCACAACTTAGATAGTGGGAAATTCATGTTACGTTATGTGCAAATAGTTGCTATTATTTCGAGGTGCATGCACAGGTTATCTAATCTTTTTTAAATCTTAACTTATTTATTCGCTCGCTTAAATATATGAAACATGTCTGAATTTGAATGCGATTATCGCATTTAATTTTTAACGTCATGAAATTCCCATATGGAGATGCCCTCATATGCAATCAGCCACGCGAATTACAGTCGCTGTCAAACATATGTGTATAAGTATGACAGTGTGTGTGTGTTAACGATTTATTAAAATGATTAAATTGTCATTATTATTGTTATATTTTATTTCCTTTCATTAACATGCACTTTTATTTTGCATTTGTGGCGATATATTCGTAATCGCCGACAGATAAAAGCAATAACAATTTGAATCAGTCAAGTACGTAACGCAATACAGTTCCTCGTAAGAGGGGTGATTGTTAAGGGGGTTTACCTTTTTTAAAACACTTTGAATTTAATTTTTAATGAGCGCATATATGTAAAGTTTATATTTTTGCAAATTGCGAGCAGACGAAGAGTAAATTTAGTTCTTCTTTTCTTTGACTTGACTTGGTTGATATAAGGATTTTATATATATAAACATATAATATAACAAAATTTCAACAAAAATTAATAGAATGGCAGTTGTTCAATATATATATAATATATATATAAATAAACAATCACATTAAAAGAAGTTATTATTAAAGTTTAAAGTGATTCTTCAGAGCTCGAGATCTTAAATAATTTGGTTTTACACGCGAACCCATGGAATAAAAATATTACATGATAAATTGAATTGTAAGAAAATATATTTATTTATTATAAGTACAGCTTTGCAAAAAGTATCTAATGAAAAAGTAATTTTTCCTAGCTTTAGATTAATCAGAATTAAACGTACGAACTGAAATAAAATAAATAAAAATGGAGAAATGCAAACATCTGACGATGATGGAAAATCTGCAGCCAATTTGCTTTAGAGGACAAGGCCACCAGGCTGAAAGAGAAACGAATCGGGAGCCGCCCAATATTGCATTTAGGCACATACTCCAAGCTCTCCAAACGCACGCACTCTCTCCCTCTCTCTCTCTCTCTCTCTCTGTGTGTTTTACTCTCTCTGTCTCGTTCTCTTTTTGGGCTGTCTCGCTCTGTTGGAGAGCGGACACGTGACTCCGCAAGGCCGCCTACGCTTTGGCATTTCACATCGTTGCACGTTGCGTGGGCGTCGCCAGCTGTTGCAAGCTGCAGAAGGAGCAGCGACGAGCTGCAAGGACCAGCAAGGACCAACAAGGACCTGCTGCTCCAGCTGGCTGGTCCTTCAATTAGTTAGGGGTCGGTCAGCGGTCAAATAGCTCTCCATATTTGAGTGCAACTGCAACAACCTTTTCGACACTAATTGCTTGCCAGCATCATATTTGCTCTTTTCATGTATCATCAGATATATATATATAGATATATATTTGTATATATACATCTATAAATATATATATATATATATATATATATATTCCTCTGTGCGTATCTTTAATTAGGAGCTCATGTATATATTGCCAATACTGGACCATAAACCGTAATTAAATCGAGAATATATTTTTAGATTGCTTTCTTCTTTATTAAATCTTAATTTGAGATTGCAAATCTTAGTTTGAGGTAGAAATCAATGAATCAAGATTAGTCGATTGTTTTTTAGATTGCAGTTTCTATTTGTGGCTTTAAATGTTTTTAATATATTAATTATTCTAGTTGATGTAAATTATTTGAGATTCTTATTTTTTTTTGATAATTACTTATATATTACAAATTTATTGATTGAGTAATCAAGACGCAGCACAACAGCTGCAGGCGCGATGTGATTTGCAATCCGTATACATGTCGCGTTTTTTTTTTTTTTAATCAGATCTTAGAAACACGATGTAAATGACAAATATCTCTAAATAGCTCTAAAGTTCAAAATTTATTAGTTGATCAGTTTTCTGGCGACCTCTAAAAATTGTTAGTTGTATGAAATTGATTTGCATCCACTGAATTGCGCTATCTCCCTCTCTCTCTCTCTTGTTCTCAAGTGTGTACATATGTGCCAGTATATAAGCTGCAGGTCCGGATGCATCGTACATAGTATATATATGTATATAGAATCATAGATACAAGCCGACACACGATTTCAATTAAGTCACGTCGCCTGTTGAATGCTCATGCAATCTAACGCCAATAGATGGCGCCATGAAAAGCTGCTGCATGCATTTAGTCAATACACCAACCATTTTAAGGGGAGTTGCAGCTTTCGTTACGCATGACCGATTTTTCCCATTCCTTAAGATTTTTCAGTGGACACACGCAAAATGCGTAAGGAGCAAAATTCACAGCATGATTGAAAAATTGGCAAGGTAATTTCCGTTGTTGCCGTTTTACCGGCTTGTTTAGACAGAAAACTGTCAATGTCAGGAGCTGATAAATGGACAAACGCATAAATAGCAAACTGGGCAAATTGATAATCAAAACGTGAACCGGCGATTCAATGGAAATTGTGACAGCTTTGCTCAGGGAAAACTGACCACATGTCAATGCAAGCTGACTTCAAAGCGTCGAAATGATGGCTGGCAAATACACTGAGAGAATTTGCATGCAATATTTATTATGGGCAAATTGATAATCAAAACGTGAACCGGCGATTCAATGGAAATTGTGACAGCTTTGCTCAGGGAAAACTGACCACATGTCAATGCAAGCTGACTTCAAAGCGTCGAAATGATGGCTGGCAAATACACTGAGAGAATTTGCATGCAATATTTATTTAAATCGAATCAAATAAAATAAAATTGACAATCTTAATCTAAGAATATTTATTTATGCATTTACTTTACTTTTTCATACTTCAGCTTTTTTTTATTTAATTATTTATTTTTTTTTATATATATTTTAAAGCTTAAAATTATTTCCTTTTTTTATGATTCTTTAGATTAAATTATTCATATATCAAACATATTTTGAGTGAATATTTTTTATTTTTCTCACTGTGTAGATGTGAGAGAGAAAGAGAGAAGGAGAGGGAGAAAGGGGCGTGACAGCAGGTTAACAACTAGTAATTGCCATAACAATTTCGCATAACTACAAATGAAACAAAACTTGAATCGATGCATTTAATTGAAAATTCATATTTGAATAGTTTGGTTTGTGGTTTGTCATCGTATTCAAATGACAATTTCAATGTGTGTCTGTGTGTGTGTGTGTGACTGGTGGGGGATTTTTGTGACAGTGCCTGTGAGTGTTTTTAACCACGCCCACACAATTAAACAGTTGCGACCTCTCACAAAATTATCGCACAAAATGTGTGCAATATTTAATTACCAAAACAGAGACGTTTTTGACCCCAACTCACAGAAATTGGTACAACTGCAATTAAAACAAGTTCAACGCACACTGTAACAAATTGCTCTGAGAATACTTAAAATATATACTAGAAAATTGTTGATTAAATTGTGGGAATTTTATTATAAAAACATATCATTGTTGAGCTGAGATAATTTTTATTGGCAGCAATAATTGGTTTATTTTTACGCTGTCAGTTTAAATCATTTTAACAATGGCCAGAAATTTTTATTATACGACTAAAATATCTTACAGATCTGGCTAAATATTTAGCTCCTTTTTTATTTGTTTAATAATTGAGGGTATTTTGGTTAATATATATATTATTAATTAGCATCAACATTCTTGAGGAACTTCTCTCTGTTTCAATTCATATAATGTTATCGATAAATTTATGCGTTTCCTGAGTATCGATAAAAATCGCTTTCCGATAGCATTTAAATCGAAAATGTTAAATACATTTACCTAAACAGAATATTAATCAACTGCAAAATTTGAAATAACTTACTTTTTCAAGGGTATTTCATAGTCGAGCACTGTCAAAAATTCGTCACATCTTTTCACTCTAAACAATTTCTGTGAGTGTATTGTGTATTTGTTTATATGACAATTAATGTGTGAATAATTCATGACAATTCTAATTACAACACTTAACGAAATCGCAGTAAAACCTCCAATTGTGGCAATAACAACTTCAAACAGTTTCAACACAAGCGCCTATCTGTGGCAGACAGATAGATAGATAAAGTATCTATGGGATAGTTGTCATTAGATCTCCAACCCAACCTGATTCAAACATGGCCGAATCGCAGTGGAGAAAACAATTTTGTTTAAAATCCACACAATTATTTTTATTTGCTGGTTCGGTGCTGTTATCACTGGTAATATCTGTGTTTTGCATTGGATTCATGATCCGCTATGAGGTGAGCAATGAGGTGGCCAATCTGGACGACGTGAACTATTGGAAGGATGCAGTTTCGGTGCAACAAAAACCCTGGTATGACAAGGGCATTGAGGAGCTGCAACATGCAATGGCGTTGGAATCATCACAAAGTCAGCCTAGAAATATTCAGTTGCTGATCATCAATGGCATCGATGCTCCAGCTTTGGCCAGAGCACGATTCTCCGGTTCAGCTAATTCCAACTTTGTCTGGGATCGGTTTCCGCATATGGCGAGGATTAAGAATAGTTGCAGCTACAATTCGCCCTGCGATGCCGCAAGTGTTTTTAAGGTTTCTGTTTAAAAAAAAATACTTAATTATAATAAAATAAAATTTTTAATTTAAATTCAATTTACAACTGATCAATTTTTAGGCCTTCTGGACAGGTGTGCCGCTTAAGGCAGCGGCCAAGCTCAACAGCAATTGTGGACGCAATGCATCCCAACCGGAACAGCTGCTGAGTGTGCTGCGTCTGGCGCAGCTGGCGGGCAGACGCACAGGATTTGTGACGAACCAACGGTTAACTTGCGCCACAGCAGCTGCGCTCTATGCGAATGTGGCCAGCTCCAGCTGGGAGTGCGATGGACTCCTGCCAGTGGCTGCCATTGAGTCGGGCTGCCAAGATGTAGCCCAACAAATGATCTCTGGCGAGACTGGTCGCAATCTCAATGTGCTTCTAGGTGGTGGCAGGCAGCTGCTGATTGCCAAAGTGCCCAAATTTCCCTATGATCCCATCGATGAGCTACTGTGCCGCGCCAGAAGTGGACGGAATTTGCTGCGCGACTGGGAGCAGCAGAAACTGAAACTGAAGCCGAGCAAGCGTTTTGAGCTAGTGCAGCGGGAACAGCAATTGAGTATGATAAATGGCAGCAGCTTGGATTACTTGCTGGGCGTTCTGGCCAATGGAGATCTGAGTGGGAATAGCCAGGCGCCCTCACTGCACCTAATGCTGAATAAAACGTTGCAGGTGCTCCGACGACCAGATGTGGGTCATCTGCTGATTGTGGAGCACTATGTCAAGCAGCAAAAGGAAGCCAGACTGGAGGAGCTGCAGTTGCTCAATGCAACGCTGGCCAATCTGCTTGGGCAGCAGGATACGTTGACCTTGGTGCTCATAACCAATGGCAACTATCTCAGCTCCAATCTTGATCTCAGCGCTGAAACGGGAATTGTTAGCACTTTGCAGGAGACTTTCGATGAGGAAGAATTTCAATTGCAGCGCAGAATGCAAAAGATGCCATCCGAAAGTCTCCTCTTTGCGACGGGTGAGTGAAAGAATTTATATATTTATATTTATATATATATTGTATATTATATATATATATTTTTTTTTTTTGTGTAGGACCCAAATCTTCACTATTTTTTAGCGTACAAAATGAAACCTACTTGGCACATGCCCTTTCCTATGCCCTGGGAATGGATGTATTTCACAGGCAGCTCTAAATTTATTTAATAGTTTTAAATTAAGACAAATTGTGAAATATTTGGAATTTAATTTAATTTCTTAATTCTTAATTTTTCTATATAAAAAAAATATAAAGCAAATTCTTAGAATCATTTTGCTTATAAAATTTGATTACATTTAGAAACTCAAAAAGTTTGGAATGTAATTTCTTAGCTCTGATTTGGATATATCTGCTATAAAATATATATTGTTAAATAAGTTAGAAATACACATTAAATAACTGCAAATTACGAATGATTAAGATTTCTATTGTTTTAAAAGTTTTTTTTTATATGGAAATAAGATTTAATTGTTTTTTGCGAATTGCTAATAAAATATTTTGATTTACGTCATTTAATTAACTTATTTTAAAGATAAATAAAAAATAAGTCACACCGAAGATTACATACCCTTTCATATTGAAGTCAACCTGACAAATTTCAGAAATAATTAAAAAAAAACTCCAACAATATTATTATGAAATATATTTAATATATTCTCCTAATTGTTGATATTTTTGTCAAAATATTAGAAGAGGAATAAAATTATAATGAGTTTGAATCGGTGATTTCTCGATCGATTATATAGTATTAAGATCTTAATCATTTTTTTTCTGTTTTGTATAAATATCTTGGTTAAAAAAATAATATATATTTTATTACAAAATAGAAAGGCTAAATAACAGTTTGCATGGGAACATTTATGGATATATCGACTCCGCTAGTCAAAAAAATATTCAATTTATGGAATGAGAGTTATCAACTACAACACGTTGCAAGCTGCACAAACATAATAAAATTCTTTAAGTCAAATAATACCAGCCAGAAATTGTTTATAATATTTTAATGATTATGTTAAACTTGAACTAGTACAATTTATTTTATTGATTACTATTAAATGTGAATTGCAATTAAACAACAATGCTGCCTCCGCTGCTCGACTCCGCAGACTCGGTCGTAGTTGCCACAGTTGACAGCGGCAGCATCCAGTTGAAATTTGGAGCTGTGGCAACTGTCTGCTGCAAGTCCTGTTGCCCGGTCACCGTTGAGGCTGTTGAGGATGTGGCTGTGGATGCAATACGCGGCACTGGACGCAGCACATTCGTGCTGGGTCATTTAACCGGCAACGGTGGCAACATATTGTGTGCCACATTCGACAGCTGCCTCAAATGATTCGCATGGACATATTGAAAGGCCGAGGAACGTTCCAGTTGCTGGGATAAATATAATTCGCCCAAGGAGTAAAAGCGTCGCTGATCGAAGTGTTGAAAGGGAAAGCCGGCAAAGCGCTGAGGTGCCACATAATTCTTGGGCATTCCCGTTGGATACAGGTTGCAATATGGCGGTGGGCGTGGCAGCACATAGGCTCCCCCTGTTGCAGCCGGCAGTGGCGACTCCTGCGACTGTTGCTGCTGCTGCAGCTGCAGCTGCGGCTGGTTATGTGGCTGTTGTTGGTGTTGTTGATGTTGCGCCTGTTGCGGATTGAAAAAGTCCATGTTTTTGAGATTCTCCAGCATTTGATGGGAAGCCTGATGTTTCTTAAGGTAGGCGTAGCTATAAAAGAATTTCAATTAATTTAATATTTTAATGGCAAAAAGAAATGCCAAACAAAAGTTCAATTAATGCTAATTAAATTTTAAAAAAATATAATAAAAAATAAATATAAAAATATAAAATATAATATAAAATTTATATTTATAATTATTTTTAGTCATTCTGCTTACCGTCGAAAGGATTTGCCGCATTGCTGGCAGGCATAGATGCCATCGTTGGTATCTTCGCCAGCTGCCTTGCTGCTGCTCTCCCTGTCCGTGTTGGTGCCGCCGGTGGTTTCACTGGAGCTGCTGCTCTGCCGCTTCTTGCTGGACTGCATCTCCGACTTGGGTTTGTGCCAGCGACGATGTGAGGCCAAATTTGCCGGACAGTTGAAGACCTGCAAAATATAAATGTTTTGGAATTAACTGCAGTCCTGGATTAAAAATAACAATTTTACTAGCTGATTAGATTTTGCGATCTTTAGTTTAAGCTGAAAATCTGAATGAGTGAAGAAAAATCTTTTGCTGAGCATATGTGAAATATATTTGAGTGCTAAATTTTTCCGATTTATCTATCAAGATTATCGACATGAAATAAGCACAGAAAAACATGTTAAATATTTTTTCAAAACATTGCAACGCATAAAAATTAAATTAGAAAACTTTAAAAATTTAATTTAAAGTGCCAATTAAGTCGATAAATTTTTATTAACTGGCTTGGTAAAAGGTGAGAAACTTTTTATACACCCAAGTGTAAAATATGAAAATACATAAAAAAAACAAGTGTCTTTTAAAAGTTGTTCAACTTTCAGCATGAAATATTTTAGTATATTCTAATTAACATTTTTTTTAAGGTTTTTATTAATTTAATGCTAATAACAGCGTTGTGTGCTTTTTATAGAGAATAAGTGGAATCTATTGAAATTATTTTTTATGACACTAGCTGATAAAGCCTAGCTTAACATAAGTAAACTTTAAACTATTATTTAGTAAATATATCCAGCAGAATAAAAAAAAAGTTTACAACTAAAAACTAAATTTAAAATTATAAATTATATAAATCAGACAAAGACGTAAAGTATAAATTAGAATTTAAGCTCATTGTGTAAAAATAAATATAAAAAATAAAAAATAAATATATAATATATTAATAAATAAGTTGAACATATTTTTCTCACGTTTTGAGCTTTTAAAATAATCTTAACAGAAGCAATTTAAGCTGTACTCTAAACTAATTTGAAATTTAATTTTTTTTTAATAATCTTTGTGAGATTACTTCAAATAAATTCGAAATTCAAAGCGAATGTTTTTAAAATAATATTTAACATAAACATTTTAAGCTGTACTCTAAATAAATTCGAAATTCAAATGGAAAGTTTTTTAAATAATCTTTAACAGAATGAATTTAAGCAATACTCTAAAGAAATTTAAAGTTAAAAAAAATCTTTAAAAAAAATCTTTATCAATATTATTTTAAACAATGTTCGATATGAATTCGAAATTAAACTCGAAACTTTGTAAAATTAATCTATAATATTATGCAGTTTTCGAAATAATTCAAATTTAGACTCAATCTAAAAGCTCATTTTTAAAATTATCCCAACTAATTAAGAAAATGTGTCTGATATTTTTGATTTAATATTTCACTAAAAATAATTCGTTATTTAATTTCTGAGGACATATCATTGTTGGCCAAGTTAAATGTTGGCAGCTGGTCTTACCTTTTCGCACTCGGAGCATTTGTATTCGATGTGAACGATACGTGGACAGCGATGCTGGGCGAGCATGAAGGCGTCGTCGTAGACGGTGCGACACAGCTGACACAGATAGGCGCCAATCTTGTTGTCGATGCTGGCCAAGATGGCCTTGGCCTCCTCGGTGATTTCGACCACATTAAAAGCCGGATCAATGTCACCTTTGCGCACCACCAGCTCCTCATCGTCTCGCAGTTTACGGATTATGGTGCCGGAGACGGGACTAATTGTCTCCTCATCGATGGCCGCGTGTTTGCGCAACTTGGTCCGTCGCCTGTCCGTCTTCGGTTTCCGCTGGAATGGTGAGTGTCCGGGAAGTGCGTCGGCAGTTGCTAGGGTGTTGGGTGTTGGGCTGCTTAAGTCCGTATAAACCTTCTCCGTGTGAGCTTGTTCGTCGGCGGCTGCTTGTGCCTCTGCCTCAAGTTCGAGCGCCTCCTTTGACGAGTGGGCAAAGTCACGTTCGAAGAGCTTTGCCAGACCATCGACCGCCTGATGATGCAGTTCCTCATCCTCGTAGATCAGCTCGTTGCGCTTGAGCGCCTTAACGTCCAGCAACTGGTGTGGCGCTTCTTGCAACTGCTGCTCATCATCGTCGTTGCCAAGGATGTCCACGAAGACCTCCTCCTCATCATCCTCCAGATGCTGGGGCTCATCAGGATGCTCGGGCGATTGGTCTTCATCATCATCGTTGACTTGTATTGTGCTGTCCTCCTCGTTGTCTGTGTCCGTCGCATACTCATTGTAGTCATGGGAACTGACAACTGTTTCATCCTCGTCCTCGGTCAACACAATTGTCTCATCCTCCACATAGATGCCGCTCGATTGACTTGCCGGAATTTGTGGCAAGTTACTTTTTACGCTGTGAAAATTGCTTTTATCATAGCCACTCGCCCCACCATCAAAGTCCCGTAAGCCGTAACAGTTGCCCCCCAGTTGAGCCTGTTGATGTTGTTGATGTGGCTGATGAGGAAAATAGTTTGTGGCAGCGACTCCTGGTGGTGGTTGCATCACCAGTGTTGGCAGCGGCATGTGCGGCCTCCACAAATAATTCTCCTCGGACATTAATCTTTGACGTTTCCGCGGTGGCGAGGGCGTCGATGGTGGCGTTATTGGCACCACAATATTCGTTGCCGCCCGCAAGGACAGATCCAGCGGCGAAAGCAGCGAAATTGCCGAACGTTGCTGGCTAAATTGAGCAAATGTCTCGTTGATTGCTGGTAATGGGCGGCACTCGCCGTAATGCATTTGGGGGTGTGGCTGTACGGGGCCCAAATTCAGTTGGTGGTTCATGTTCAACATATTTACGGCCACAAAAGACCTTTATTTTCCGTTAATACCTTTCTTGAAGCTATTCAAAAAATGTGTTCTTATTTTCTTTTTACTGCAAATTTAAGTAAAATAATAATTTTGTTATTATTTAATATTTATTATTATTGTTTATTAATTATTATTTATTTTGAATCAGTTAAAAGAGTAAATTATAAAGATGAGAAATTTTTTTTTTATTGATTTAAACTTGATTTTTTTTCAATAAATATTAAGGTTTTTTTCACAGAAATATTTGCAGCGCAATATTAAAATTTGTTTTCAAATTGTTTCCTATACCTGAAAACTTAACTTTTATACAAATTTAAACTCAGTTTTTTGATACTGATTCGATCAGCATTTCCCGATATCTCTTTTTTTATAATGATATCATTAAATATCTAAACATATTTTTATGGGCATATAATATGAATAAGTAATACAAAAATATAAGAACAATTAAATATTTGTTTTATTTTTTGTAAAAAATTATCCAAAAAAAAATATTATCAAATTGTGTTAGATCAAAGATAGGGAAAGATTTTTGAACACGTAATCGAGTTTTATGTGAATAACAAAAACAATTTTCAAAATAATTGCATTGTTAAAAATTTTAACAAATTAATATTTTTTTTATATATTTTTGATAATTCAGATATTTTTTCACACTGTTCAGTTTTTTATTATCATTATACAACTTTTCGAATATCTTTTTGTTGTTTGAAACACGTAAGAAACTAAACGAAGTGAAACCGGAATAAATCACTTATTTTTTAGTTCGATTACAATATTTAAAATAAAGTTTGTAAATATTTAACTATTAGTTCAGCACTGATTTGCAATTTGTTATTTTCTTTAATTTATTTAAAAACTAAATGAAGAGAAACCCGAATTAATCACTTATTTTTTTAGTTCGATGAAAATATTTAAGTGTATTATAAATTATACAGCTTATAAATATGATGCGCAAAGTGTTATTATTATTTATTTTATTTTATTTTTTTATTAGTTATAAAATTTAATTATTCATATTTCAATTCAATTACTTTAGCTGATAACCGTTTTGTGTTCAGTGCAAATGCACTGTAAAAAGTTATCACTTGAGAAATGCGTAACTGGATTTTCACATTTACCGTTGCACGCAACTTTCACGTTACCCGCGTCGAACAGAACTGAACTGAAGTTCGGCCAGCGAGGACTTGAGACCCGGATAGTTTGGGTCACCTGTCGCAATGCGATGCCAGCATTAAATTGGGTTTGAATGCGAAGCCAATGAAAGACAGGCAAAACGAGCCACCCGAATCCACTCAAACCACCACCCACCGACTGGCTGCGACTGATGGGGCATGTGGCATGTTGAATTTGGGCGAGAGAGAGCGAGAGCCAGCCACCCTCAACTCAACCCAGCCGGTGGCATGAGACATTGGCATGTGGCATCAACCTACGACTGCGAGGCACTCTCTTTCGCACACTGTGCTGTGGAATCCTCGCCAGGCAGCTTTGGATTCGCTCGCCATCGAATAGCAGGACACTGTTAACACCGAAAACCGCCCACTTACCGCCCCCACCACCGCCTTCACTTGCCACATATGGGGCGCATGCGCTGCCACGCCCTACAGCTATGCAAAAAGCTTGAAAGAAATGCACGTTTTTTGCTTTTGTCGGTCGCCAGAGGGCGCCAGCAGTGGCTGGCAACTGTTGCGCCACAAGCGCTGATTGGATGAAATATTGTGTGACAAATGCCACGCCCCCTTTTCAGCAAAAGGATTTTTGGCACACACACACACAGACACACACACACACACAGAGAAAAACTGCCACACAGCATGAATGGAATGTCATTGAATTGCAAATGAAGAATTTCAATGCAATGCATTGGAGTTTTCAGCCGTTTCCGCGCAGAGACGCCCCAAAAAAAAAAGAAAATAATAAAAAATGAAAAAAAAAGAGGGGAGCAGCAACAGGATGTGCCTTTTGTTGTCCTGTTGCTGTCCATTGCTGTTGTTGTTGCTCCTTAGTTGCCTCCATCTGCTGCCGTCTGCCCAACATTGTGTAGACATTTTAAGAACCAAAAGGATTATTTTTTTTTTGTGCTTATTTTTTATGTTGTATTCTTCATAAAATTTTAATGTCCTGTTTCCTGCGCATGTGGGCAATGCAATTTCCAAAATGGCGCTTTGGCCAAGTGTCCTTTAAATTTGTGTGTCCTTTAAATTCGACTCTTGCAAAAAACTTAATTAATTACGCGACGCGTGCGAAAGGATCTGGAAATGTTCGCAGTCAACGCCGACTTCAGCAGCAGCGGCAGCAGCAGCAGCATCCTTCGAGACAAGGACGCCTAATCAGAAGGAATGTAATTAAGAACTTTTTGTGCCAGCTCATAACCAAATTAAGAGGTCACTTTTTATGGAAAAAAATCCAGATGAATAGTCAAGAATGGTATAGTGTAGAGTTCTCTAGACACTTACATACCCTGTACAAATATCTTTAAATAATTAAATCAATAATTTCTATATTTGTCCTGATTGACTAAACTCAGAAAGTTAATCGACTTCAGGCTCATTTTCAAAATAATACAAAAAGAGTTTTTAAGTTTTAGCTTGCATTAGAAAATCAGCAATCAAATATTGTTAAAATTCAATGACAATTTTTTTCTATTTAGAGAAAATTCTGAAAAGAGCCAATATGAATTTTATGTATTGGTTACGATAAATTTCCTATTTTGATTCGGAATCTGACTTAATATCCTGCAAACAAACATAAAAAAATTACTAATTTAAATTACAATTTATAAGTTTTCAAATTTATTGTGTATAGTTTTTTACTGAGATCTAAAATCGACCAAAGTCTTGATTAATTAATAATTATCTTAATATTCACTCAAGTTGAAAACACCAGAGTTTGCATTAAAAAAAAACAGGATATATAAAAAACAGCTAGTAAGTTGGCCATTAAGTTTTCAACTTTTTTTTCAAACTTCACTTGATTTTTTTACAATTTCTTTATTTATTCATTTTTTTTTTGGACCAGGTCAACAACAACAAGTTTCGTTTAGTGGTTACCTTTAGCACCGGCTAATTGTCGGTTCAGCAAAGACGGGAAAATGCGATGAGAAGCGTCTCATTAAAAAATCTGCGGCTTTTGTGAGACGCTATCGATGCCTGTTGCTGACACTTTTTGGATGCACTGTAATTAGTCCTGGCAAAACATTTTACACTCGTTTGCATGCCAGCAGCGTCAATGATGACGATGAGTTTCCGAAGGCTAATTGAGGCACAGGTTGCGCCTGGCTCAAGTGTCAAATTACACAAACCACACATTACAACAAAACTCCCTTTCCCTCCCCCCCCCCCCCCCTTACTGCTCTCAAACCTATGCAACATGTTGTATGTCGCCCTTACTCTCTAAGGGTTGATTGCGGTTTTGGTTTTTTCCCTTTATTTTGGCAACATAATCGTATCTATTTACACAGAGGGGTTTGGGTAATGGGCTCTTAATTAGGCTCATATATGATTTTTGGGAATTCCATTTACGATATGTTTATTTGCCGCATCGGATCAGAGATCCGCAGATTAGCTAAGCATGCGAAAAACACGTGCAATGAGGCAAGTGCGCTGAGCATATTACACATGTTTAGATCTAGATAAACTTTCGATATTCGCTTCATTGGATTGCGAATTGGATTCGATTAGATTAGATTGGAGTAACTGAAGCATCTTAAACTACGATTTGATATTGATATTAAATGCTGAGAACTTTTTGCCGCGCGTAATCGGATTAAATTTGATTTCATGAATTTGATTTTCCAGCGAATGTTGTAGTTTCCCATTTTGCTGTAAAAATAAAGCAATCGTTTTTTTATCAGATATTATTACGCATTTTAATTACAAATTTTTTTTTTTTTTATTCCTTTGTGTCACTTTTTAAATCGAATTTTCCCCTTCTGAACCTATAACTCTTTATAACTCTATCATCAGCCTAAATTATTGCAAATGTTGTAATCTTTGTCAGCTTGGTGCAATTTTTAATTGAGTTAAATTTCTTTTGTATGTGGAAATATAATTTTTAACCATCAATATACGATTCTCGAGAACAAGTGTGTTTGATTAGGAAATGATAGTTTTTATAATAATTAGGTAATATTTTTTAATCGGAACTAAATCAATTGTTTCATAAAAAAATCGATTAATTTTAATTTAATTTAATCCGATTAGTGTAAAATAAAATAAACATGAAAAATGTAACACAATTTGAAATTATTAGGTAATATTTTGATATATATTTTTTTGCCACTAAATTATTAATATAATTAAATTATTAAGTTTATTAAACTGGGTACCAAAGTTTAATGTCGATGAAAAGAGTATCTAAAATTGATAAAATTTTAGTAAAAATCTCAGTGAAAAAATTTATAAAAATTCAGTTAAAACCTCAGAGAAAAATCGTTTACTTTGACTAAGTTACTCAATGTGAAAACCCAAAAATTGGTTTCTTATCAGTTTTGAACATCATCAAAGCAATTTCTTGGCCACACTTGGCTTTCTGGTATAATTTAGTCGTCGAATGTTCTTCCGGAGATTAAGAACTTCCTGTGGGCCACACAGAGTACAAAACGATATTGTCACAAATCATGTCGATGGCATTTTTGCCCACGTTTGATGACCTTTAATGAAAGATTGTGGGCCCCAGCGAGGTCATAGTTAATTTTTTTTTTTCGTGTGGTTTTTTTAAAGGGGCAAGTTTTAATTAGAGTTGCATGGAAGTATGCCTGAGGCAGTCTGCAGTTCTTATGCAAATGCGTTTAATTACAAAACTGTGAAACAGAATTACGCAACATTGCGTTATTTTTGTGAATTACTTTCAGCGTCGTGGGCAAAGTTCGTGTGTTTAATTGCCCAACTCAACGCCTTTTTTAATTACCAGGCTACTTCTACCAGGTAGAACAAAGGAAAGAAAATTTTTTGCCAAGTGACGCCAGCCAGGCAGTCTCAACTTGGCTAGAAATTTCCATTCGAATTTCATTTTTATGCTGCACAAATTGAATTTGGTGCCGACTTTGTCGCAAGCAAAATCGATTTTGATTGATTCAATTTGGTTACGTGTGTGATAGCATTTTACACACACATATTATTCAAGACTCTTTGGGACTGTAGATCCAGATATTGGCTATACCATATACCCTACACTTCGCTTTAGCATAGGTCGATTTTATAAAGTTTTAAAATTATTAATTTGTATGTTTAATCTTTGAAATTAAGTATTTTTGGTTTTAAAATGTCATACATTTTTTTTTAACATTAGTTTAATTTTTAAAATTTAAATCATAGTTTTGTTTATCAAATAAAGTAAATGCCTTAGTCTAAAAAATTAGTTAGCCACCGATTTGTGAAGTTTACTTCTACAAAATTTTTGGCCACTCTTAAAAATCTGTAAATCGACCATTTATTGGCCAGCCAAATTTCACTTTACACTTTTCAAAAATTGTGGCCAGGGAGCAAAAATCCCCCTAATCTCGAGACTAATAGAAAAATGTTTATAGATAAAAAGGCGACAAATTGAATTTGCAAAGGTCATAAGGTCACATAAGTGTGACACTTGATAGCAGGCATTTCCACTTGACGACGGACTCAAAATGCTTGGACAAAAACTTGTTGGAATGTGCTTCAATCTTGAGTTTTCCATTTGAGTTTCCATTTGCTGTTTATATTCACATTATTTTTTGGCAAATTGAATTTGCAAAATGTTTTTATTGTGCGTTACAAAAGCCATCAAATCGGGGTGCGACCCTTGTTGCCACCCCTTTTTTTTTGGATATATATATATATATGCAGGTATATAAAAAGGCCAAGGTAAACCGCATTAGGGATTTTAATTAACTCGTAAAATGGTTAGATGTCCATTAAAATATCAAATTACATAAAACTACAAAAGATATATTTTTTTTTTATTTTGTTAACATTGCTGCCAAAGTAAATGGGTTGGAAAGGTTTAAGTGGCTTATAAAATGGTTCAGTGTACGTTGTTGATATGCTATAAATAACAACATTTATAGAAGCTATTTGTTATTAATAAAAAAATAATAACTCAAAATCGTAAAGTAATTTGAATTCATGCGGGAAATAAATAAAGCAAACTATATTAAATACTTTCTTAGGTTGTTCACATTTATATTTGGCTTCTTCCCCCTTGCTTTGCCCATTGAGCATATTGTTTTTCTATTAATTATATCACAAATTACATAAGAAAATTGCAGGAACAATGCGCACATATGGCTTCCACTAACTACTTATCTCTCTATGCGGCGGAACAACCGCAAAATGTCCCGCGGGAAATGAGGAAAATGCTAGGAAAACACGCGATAGTCGGAGATAATCACAATAATCGGACGCTGCACTCGGCTGCTTTAAGCGATTTTCAATATGTTTGCCACGCTGTGTCAAGGGAAAACGTGTTCCACGTTTCACGTATGACGCACAATGTGGAAAATTCAGCAGAACAAAAAAAAAAAACACACACACACAAATTGAAGGTAGCAGGCAGCAATCCGCTTATAGAATGGGCCAACTCTGAGCGGTGTGTGGTGGGTGGTGGTTTGGTGGTTTGGTGTGTGACTGGTGATGGGGTACGGGTGAAGGGTGACCTCGAGCAGCCGTTGCACAGCAGTGTCCTTGCTGTAATTATGTATCCTTTGTTCAATGCTGCACATGTGTCCATACTCACATGTCGAGAGCGGAGACAAGTATTTAAAATGATTATTACGACAATATTCATATATGTTCAACTCAGAAAATTACATTTTTTATTCTCATAATAATGAATATTTTTCATTCAACTTATTTCCGATATCACCTGTATGGCAAACAACTTGGGTAACTCAGTGTTGGCCTCCACAATCTCAGCGAAGAACTTGTAGGTGCCTCTGCCAAAACCATCTGGACTGATCAATCTGTTCGCGCCCAATTTCATTATAGAATAATTGCCAACTCTTACTGGACATTGAAGAACATCGGATTGATACATTTTCAGCAAAAACGAATTAATTAGAAATTGACAAAAATCTACTCGTTTCATGTCGAGTATCTTCTGAAAATTCGAGGCACCATCGGGTTTAATGCGCAGATTTAAATTCATTATCAAATAGTTACTTCCGAGCTCCCGAAAGAGCGAGACAAATATATCAAAGTATTTTCGATCCTCAGATATCTGGGTATAAACCTTCATAAAATGTCGCTCGCCAAAAACTTTAATTCGCTCAATTCGGATTGATTTCTGCAACACAAAGCCATTAAAACAATATGTGATAAAGTAAAGGGAATATCCTTACTTTGGTATCCTCAACGCTTGTAGACCAATCCTGAGATTTCAGAATATTAAAAAGCGCACAGAGCCACAGCACTACAACAATATGCTTCATTTTAAAATGATATCATAGTCAAAAAATGGAGTAGTACATTGGGGAAATTTAATTTAACAGTTGTCATTAAAATATTAAATACTGATTATCATTAATTTAGTTACTATTGAAATAAATGTGAATTAAATTAAGCATAGATATATTTTTTATTTTTAGTTTTGATATATAGCTTAAATAATTTGTGTAACAATTTTAAATCAATTAAGTTCTTGTTAGATGTTTAGTATAGTGCTTCATTTTGTATAATATGTTCTAGTTTTTAGTTTATAGCCAATTTGTAAACTACTGTAATATGTCACCACCTAGTCGACGACTCAATTAGCTAACCGTCGGATATATGCGCAATCAGGACTCATTCATTAAACGAAACATGAAACAAAATAGTGGGTGCCATAAACAAGTACACAGAAAAAAAAAACGTTGGTTTAATTGAACTTATTACTAAGAGTAAAAAAATCAATTAACAGAATTTAATTATTTCTAACAAAAAATTCAAGCTAGTCCGCAAAATACATTAAAATAATCAAAATTGCGAAACTTTTAAGAAATTTGCATTTAATATTTTATTATTTTTTATTTATTTTTATTTTTTTTATTTATTTATTTAAACTTGATTCTTACTTCTTCTACTTATATACAGTCTCAATTCAATAGATATTTTTTATGATTTAAATATGTAAGGAAATTAAAAATAAAACCAACTTAATTTTAAATTTCCCTTAATTAACAATATATTTATAGCAATCGATTTTTAACACACGCTTAATTTATTTTTTTATTTCTCAGTGTGGCATATAGAAATCCATATAGTATATAGTATGAAGCTGCTAGTCAGTCAGGAAGCAGCAAAGTGTTGAAAAGCCAATTAGCGTTTGCTTTTGCCAAATGACAGGAAGGAAGCCATAACCACAGCCAGCAGCCAGCAGCCATCAGCCAACAGCCATGAGCAACTGCATCGTGGGTGGATTTGTATATGCGTGTAAATGGTATGAAAAGTTTAAAATTTATGAAAAACCGCACGCAGTGCCAACACCTCCAAATAAGTCAGAGGGAGAGCCAACGATGATGAGTGTCAACCAGTCAGTCAGTCAGTCAGTCATTCTGTCAGTCCACCAATCAAGCAGCTCCTCCAACAGTTGTGCGGCAGGTGTTGCGTAATTTTCTGCGTCATTTAATTAAGCCGATTGGGCTGGTGGATGGGTGGATGGGTGGATGGGTGGCCAGGATGGGCTTTTGGGCTTAAACAGCTTAGTCTACGCTTTTCGTGTATGTGTGTGTTTTGTGTGCTTCGCTCTCTTTGGTAATTAACTCACATGTTCATGTCAATTATTCATAATGTTTTCCCTTAATTATTTATTCATAATGTCTAATAGTGTTTTTGGTCCAGCTTAGAGGTTAGCAGCTTAGTTGCTAATAATTGACACATTGATACAATGTACGATAAATAGAAATATTGGTACACTTAACCCAATTAATGTTTATGGCCTGCGTATGCGTGTATCGGTCAGGAAACAGGCAATCAACTGGTCATCATTCTCGGCATCGTGCAGAGTCACCTGGAGACGTGTGGGCACCTCGAGTTGATTGCTCGCGATCGGCAGCATCAGACGATAGGTGACATCCTCGCCAGCATCGAGTGGACAATAGGCGCCATGGAGTAGATTGTCACAAACATTGCTACGCTCCGAATCCAATTCATAGGGTATTGTCACACCCAAAGACGTGAAATTCACTTTAGCCGTCAGTTTATGCATAGAATTGCGTGCTAAATAAATTTAACTAATTAGTTAACATATATGAAAAGAGCAGTTATAATTTTTAGACTTACTTGCTACAAACCAAATGGCAATGTTGGCATCGACACCCTTCCACAAATCACAGGGCAGCGCATTGCATTCATCTATTTGCACCAACAGGGGTAGGGGTATGCTTGCGTCAGCGCCTACATACAAATAAAGTTAATCAATTAGTAATTTAAAAAATGTAAGAAATTTTTTATTATAATTTAAATAATAATATTTCCTATTTGAAAGTTATTTGTTGTTTTTAAAAATTATAGAAAAATGTGTGTGGAAATCAAGAATTTAAATTCTTAAGTTAGGGTAGCACAGCCCTTTTTTAAAGTACAAAATAAAATATAAGAAATATTTTTTTACTCGATTCAAGCATTTTTCATCCTACAAAGGATACACTTATTATCGATGTTAAATTCAAGATTATTATTACTACATATAAGAAAAGCAAATATCCATTTCCGATTCTATTTTAATTAATAATAGCTTGATTCACTGAATTGATTATTATCACTGATATGATAATTAGTTTTTATAGAATATTACTCACAATGCCGAATGGGTGTACTGGCACTAGCAGTTGTCCAGATCAGTGGAAAGATGAGGCACAAACAAACAATATATATTTTAGTAAACATTTTTAATTTTTGCTTGGTATGTTTAGTCACTTTTTTGGTATTAGAACTTTGCTTCTCGAAAGCTGATTGAGTTATAATAATAATTCACAGTAGTCGAAGCCTTTTATATCATTTTATCATTAGCTGAACTCAAAATGGGTTCCACAGTTCGCTTGCACTTAAAAATCTTAATCTAATCGCTGTCGTTAACGGAACATTTAAACATTTGTATTGATCAATATAGGTGGGCTTATCTTATGCGAAATATATATTTTATTATTTGTCAGCCACTTTATGATTATTTATTTGCGAAAAGCGAAAGTTTTCGAGTTCAATTTTTATAGTCGTGCACTGAAATTGACTTTTAAACTATTTATATATATCTATTTATATTTTATAAACTGTATTTATTTTTTTATATTTGCATCTAAGTATATTTCAAGCTATTTACATTTACATTTTAATGGAATAAGGAAAACATACATTTTTGTTATGAAATTAGTTTTAAAATCTTTTCTAATTGATGCAGGCATTTACAATAGTTAATGGAGCTATTACAGACAGTTTTACCAAGAAAATATTAATTTTTTATAATAATAAAGACACAAAATGGTTTTTTAAAATGTGTGTTTAAGTGTTATTTATAGAACTTACTTTAAAGACGCAATATTTTGATTTTTTTTTTCCATTGGTTAATCAAGAAGAAATATAATATATTGATTTATTTGGGAAAGTATACGTATAAATCATATATGAGCAGGCATGAGCACTACTTGAGGTATTTAAATTATACTTAAGAAATTCACACATTATTCACTGCACTTACAGATTGATAAAGTTCATGGTCTGCTTGTTATTGAGTGTTCCACCAAGTGGCAAAGATACGACGAGTGCAGCTGAACTTAAAAAAAAAAAGAAAGCTAAAAATCGTAATTTTGGCGTCGTTTCGCTTGATATGAAGAACCCAAAACACCTGTTACCTAAATACACCCATTTCTCAGTGCAAGTGAACGCGCTATTTACGCTTATCAATCCATAATTGTGATAATATTATTGTCAATGATTTTTAAACAAATATATTTGTTGCATATTTTTGGGCTGTGATGCAAGTATTTCACCCTTGACAAGCTGACATGCTGTGTTCTCCCTGCTCAGCTATTTTTTGTATAGAATATTTATTTTTGCCTGTCGCTGCCACATTAACGTCAATTTATATGCATAGGCAATTTGAAACAAGTTTTACACAATTTCTTACACCCACTTGACTTTACAAGCAGCAACCAGGAGCAGCACCAGCAGCACCACCAGCAGCAGCAGCAGCGGCATCAAGGACTCCATGGATGTCAAGGGGTGAACTTCTCTCGTCAGCCACTTGTGCCCAAATTTCATCAATATTCTCATATTTTTTCATAAATTTCAACTGTTTTATATGCAAATTAGCTAAGCGATTTTTCAAAACAGATTGCGAGTAAGTTGATTTTGTTGTTTTCGAAAATTGATTTTTAAATGCTAAATTCTAAATTATTAAAATGCTTAAATAATTGGCCTGACTTGACATTCACAATTGGATTGTTGAGCATTCAAGTGAATGGATAATTATTTTAATTTGCTTATTCTTAATTAGTTTCTGCGTTCATGGAAATTGAATGAAATTTCGTTTGGTTTTCTTGATAACTAAAAAAAATGCAATATATTATATTATAAAATATACAATTAAAATTAAATTTAATTTAAAGATTAATTGTAGAAATTGTCTAAATTTTTTCAAATTGTCAGTTTGATTATAGAAAATACCTCGTAACTTTATAAGTCGAAAATCTTTTTTGTATCTAAAAGTTTTCTCATTTTAGTTATATCAAAACATATACATTTTTTTTAATTTAATGTGAAGTTTTTAGTATATTTCTACGTTTCACGTACGGCGTTTCTACGGTGTTTTACTCTTTAGTTTTTTGTGAACAATTAGCCAACTTGTATCTAATATTTTCCTTTGCATACAATTAATTCTTTACATCGAAGCACAAATACATATTGTGTGTATTCCAAAGAAATATTTCAAACAAGAAATAAGCTGCAATTATGGTAAAAGCAAACGAAGAGAGTATAATTTTAATTATGTATGTGTGCACTTTAAATGCACATCGAGTTTTCCACATATTTATGTAAATGTTTCTCAAAAAGTGTTCTGAACATTTCAGGCCAGCTAAATGCAGACGTTGCCAGGACAAAGGACGAATCGGTAAGGGGGTGGGGTTGGGGGCTGTGTATATTAAATACCAACACGTGAGCTTTATAAATTGCTCGACATCTAACTTGTCGAAACGCATGTTCTTCTGATTTCGGGAAACATGAATTTTGCATTCATTTAATTACAGCGCCCCCAAAGCACCAGCGCAGTTGCTGACAAATTAATTAGAGCTCTAGCCAGGCCAGGCCGGGCAGGGCAGGGCAGGGCAAAAAAATGTAATAATTTTTGCATGACAGCATATGCAAATTGCTCAGCAAATATACAATATCAAAGGGAGCGATGGGGCGTAAAACTACGCACGAAATGGGAGGCGGGTCAGGTGAAAATTGCAAGTGAAAAACTAGTCAAGGGCAGTTGGTCAGCTGACCAGAAAGAAAGAAAATCATACAGTGGAAGTATTGATGAAATCATTGTTAAAATACAAACAGTTGAATGCACTCCAAGCTGAATATGATAAACTATTAACACTCAGCTGAGCTTAACTTATAGAATAGAATTATAATTCACTTAACTGGAAGCATTTTTATCTTTAACAATTTCAGCAACATTTCAACAGTGCCAAATAACTAAAACATTTTGATTTTCATATATTTTATTTCATATTTTTTTATGAGGAATTCTTGTATTATTTATTTATGTTACATCTCTAGCTTCTAATGAAATATTTACTTTATCAATGAAATTAACTTAAATTTCTTCTATTATAATTTTTATATTTGTTTCTCTACCTTTTGCTGAGTGTGAAAAAAACACATAAATCTACCACCCAAAAGTCTACCAAGAAGGGTTGTTCATTGTTCAATTATCTTGTCATTCAGCACACCTGTTGACAGGGTGACCATGCTGCATATTGCTGACAATTAGGCTTGACACACACACAAACACACATTTGTCAAAATTCCTATATTAATTGAGTGCACACGACCTGGTCATCAGATATGCTTGTAAAGTTTAATGAAAAATTAACGGCACGAGAAATGAAATTGTCGCCTAATTGAGACACAATGCCAACCAAACTGACAGCGGCTATTAAATTACGTGTAAACAAAAGTCTTGGACACAACACCGATTGCCTCTCTGATTGACTGACGCCAGACTTTGCTGCGGGGTGTCTTTTCTTTCGGTGGGGGGGAGGGGTGTCGGTGTGTGTGTGTGTCTAAGCCAGAACTTCCATTTTTGGGCTTGGCGTGACAAATCGCTGGGCTTTGACGCTGGCATTTGATGCAAGGATTTTGATTTGACAATTTAATTGGGTTTGGCTTGCGCTGAACGACTTTATTTATTTTCAATGTCACAAAAGACAAATAAAAATACATTTTCGATTTATTAATTATTTATGCATAAATGCAATGCATTCTCATTGCGTGTGCTAACAATATATACCATATTAGTTATAATTTTGGATCGTTTTAATTTAAGATTTTTCATATTGCTTGTGTGGATATTTATGTGATTAAAGTATTTTCATTCAAAGGTTATTTTTATTTGTAAGCGAATAAGATTTTGTGCTAAATTTGATTTAATTTGATCGCACTCACATTTTTTATACAGAAACCATTGGAAATTAGATTTATAAGACTTGAATATGGATTCATCTGTTGATTAGCATCTGCATAAGCGCGCCGATAAATAGTACTTTTGAGGTCGGTGACTCCGAATATGAATAAATAAAATGGTCTTCTAATTAACATCTCTTTACTAAATGAATCTTCAGTATTAAAAAGGATTGCATTATTTTATTTCATTTTTCATATCTCAATGTTCCTAGATAACTTTCGTTTCCCAAATTCTTAATAGTATTTTTAATAATATTACCAATCGATAAATATGAACTCCTCAAGGATTATTATATGGAATATGTATTTTTTTTCGTAATCCAAAAAAAAAGAAACAACTAGCTGATAAAAAGACGTGCTGATAACTCTCGACAGCTTCCAAATATTGATTTCAAAGGCCACGACGGAAAATAAGCTCCCAAAAATCTAAATGCGGCAAAAAAAAAGAGCCAAGTAATACTTTGGGGAATATGCAAAAAAGAAAAAGACATCAAAATAAGTAAACTCAGTCGCCCTAAAGTGCAAACGGAAATGGCAAATAGGAAATGGGGTAAATGTAATTCGACTGTGAAAGTATGCCGACTCCAGCTCAGTGATCAGATTTTTGGGCTCAGATAATTGCATTAGACGCAACTGAAAATAGAATATTACGGATACATACATGTACATATATATGTATATATGTATGTGTGTACTTATGTATCTATGGCAAAAATCAATGCCGAAGTCGAATGATGCTAATCAAATATTGCGGTTCACATTGCCAAAATAAGAAGCTAAAAGCTTTGACGCTAAAAAAACTCACACACACACATGAAAGATTTATATAAATGTGTGTGTGTGTGTGTGTGTGTGTGTGTGTGGCAAGGACAGTTGGACTACATTTTGTATGGGATTTTGGCAATGCTTTGACATATTAAATAATGCCACAACAATTACAACTGTGCAGCATGTGACAAACGACGGCATTGACATCGAAATCTCACACAAGACTCGACCAGGTGAAGGCTCACCCACACTGCCACCGCCCACATCCCCGCTGTCAACAGGAGCAGCAGCACAGCAGTTGAGACAGTACAAAGGCCTGGGGTAAGCGTATTTACAGAAATCTCATGCTGCGCTGGCCACATGACAAAACCACCCATAACCACCCACCACTCGGAGCATTGCAGGAATTTTTTTTACGAGGGTTGGCAGATATTAATATCATTTATTATTAAAGCATATTCACATGTCTTATATAAATTATATTCAAGTCGAGTAAAAACATTTTTGAAATAAATAAAATCAATTTCATCACAAATTCACCTTGAAAACAATATGACCAGTTTTAAGCAGAATTTTTTAAAATTTCCAATTAAGTACGAAAACGATATAATTTTAATGAATATTTCGCTTTTGACTTGAAAATATTTTCTGACAAACTTCTCGAATACCTCTCGCACATTTACCTTTTGGCAGACATTTTCAATGTGTTGCCAAATGATAAAATATTTTTCATCTTACTTTAGTTGGTTTCTGGTAATTTTTTCTCCTTTTTTGAAGTTTTATTGACAATGGCTTTTGGCTGAGGCACAAATGCCTGCTTCTGGGTATTTTTTTCAAAATTTCACTTCCGCTTTTATCACTCAGCTTGGTCGTCTGATTTTCTTCTGTTCAAGGATTTATTTTGCACTGGCTTTGTAGTTGGGGGCTTTCAAGCGAGTTATTCGCATAGCATTTAAAAGTATATATTGTAATGGAACACTCGATTCGAGGGTTGTTTTAAAAATTGTTTGACTCGTCATAATGAATAACAAATATAATTTGTTGCTAAACAAAACCCAAAAGTAATTTTTTTTAAAACTTTAAATGCAATTAAATGAAGATACCCATATATATAAATGTGCACTCAGAGCACACGGTTTAACAATGATTGGTGCTCCTTTCAACAAACTAAAAAGAACTCAATAGCTTTTTGAGAGAAATTTATTCTAGACAAATCAAAAACACCTTCCCCGATCGATAAGATAATCAATTCAACGCTTCGGCACACGATTTACTCAGCAATCTAGCTTAAGTATGGGCTATATAAGCGAGCTCGTTGAACTAATTTTGGTAATATATTTAGTAAGTGCTCAGAGAAATAGTGTTAAAACAAAATGAAAGTTAATATTTTGGTCTGCTCCAGCTTATTGGTGCTGGCTTCTGTTCTTTTAAATGTGGTCCAGGCTGAACCGGCCACACAAGTCAAACGCTGTGAGTTAAGAATATATATTTAATAGCAATATATAAAATAACGGTTTCTTTGCATACTAAAAGGTTCCAATAATAAGCCATTTCCGCTGGAGGTGCGAGTACATGGATGTGTGATTCCGCCCTGCGATATTGTTAAAGGAAGCGTACAAATCTTTGAAATTGATTTCGCGGTAGATAAATTTATTACAAAACTAGAAACTCGTGTTAAGGCCACAACGATGGGCATTATAACGGTACCATATGAACTACCTGCGGATGTTGCTGCTGTATGTCCGAATCTAATGTATGGCGCCTATTGTCCCCTATACCCCACGGAGGATGTTACCTATTTGTTTAAATTTCCCATTGGTGAATATCCAGAAATTGGTGTCAAAATTGAGATCAATTTGGTGGATCAGGATAATGAGACGGCGACATGTTTTGTGTGTGATATTAAAGTTAAGAAGGGATCAGGTTCAAAGGTCTATAAACTGAACTATCTTGAGTAATCCCACTTTATACATATATTTACATACTATACTGTGATAAATATAAACTCCTAAAATAAATATCTACAACAAATAAATTGGTTTTTTTCAAGCATTTATATAATCATATTTATGAACAACTTAGCGTTTCCTCATAAAAGCTGTCAATTAAGATTTAATTTAATCCTATGTTAGATTGCAATTGATAATTTAGGTTTAATGCTTTCCACTCGCCAGCCCCTTATATTGATAAGTTTCCAGGTGCTTCACTCGTTCTTAAGCGCATTGGCACACCTGTTCGGAATTCTCATTCACCCGATAAGCAAGGTCGAAAATGTATTGAAGCTAATAATTATTGAAAACTACAAAGTAAAATGCATTTTAAGATTATTTTATTTTGAAGTACACCATAAAAATAAATGTATAAAGAATAACTAATATTGTATATTGGATAAAAAATGGGCTTCCTTTGTTTAAATAACATTTTATAAATTGTACTAGTTTTTCATTTTGTCGCTTTAAAGTTCATATTTAATATGATCTATTATTATCTTATAACACTTTTAATTATCTTTTGAATGCTCTATTTCTGTAAACTGGTTATAATTTAGAATCGTTTAGGATTTCTTTCAGTGCTTTTTTGCACCTGAAAAAATCTAAGCCCTATCAACTGTAATCGAAAACTGTTGACCATATGGCCAAATAATGAAGACTGCTAAGCGGTCAATAAATGATAATCATAACTGATTTTATAAATAATGAGGATAGGCCAAGCTAATAAAATTAATTTATAATTTCGAGTGCAAATTGGCAACGTCACAAATCTAATCATTTTTGAACAAAGCTGATTAGCCGGTACATTGGAAGGCTGCATATAACACCAAAAACGATGACGTCACATGAATAAACAAACTACAGTTATTATTGGGAATTCGAATTGGTTTATTGGACAGGTGACAAATTTTTTAATCAGTCAGCTAACAAGAGTCGCGACGGGTAGACCTCTGTATAAATTTTAATTATGCCTCGATGTCGACAGCATCCAAAAGTAAATTCTCGATCTTTGATGTGGGTCCTTTGCGAAGTTTACAGGTGACTATAAAACAGGAAATCGTTTTACCCTGTCCGTCGTTCAGTGTAACCGTTACATCCGCGGTAACTTCGGGAAATACTGGATCGACGTAAAAGTTCAATCTGTAAGTAACATCCTCGTCCTTATCAACGGGGCAAATGGCGCCATACAACAGATTTGCACACACATTCGAATCCTCTTCGGGCAAATCATATGGCAAGGTCAATCCAAAAACTTTAGCCGTCAGAACTGTTTTTATCTGTGAAATGTTGTTCTTATCTGTCAATTGGATAAAGAGCATGGGTTAAACTTGATCAAAGATAGGTAAAATCATTTTTACTTACCACCCAAAAACTGTACATCCATCAGAGCAGTTTGACCCTTATAAAACACACATGGTGGCACTTCGCAATCGTGCACATTAACATTTAATGGCGCCGGATTATTTTTACCTAAAATTCCAGAAGAAAAAAACTTTAAATATTGCTCTTAAAAGTATGCAGCATTTTTTGGCAATTGTTGGCATTCCTTGATTAGGTAGCTTATCGATAGGCCTTATCGCCTATAGCTGTATGGATATGAATTTTTCTATTTGTCAATCTCTATGTATATACAAATATATACTACTTTGAGATTTGAAACGCTTTTAATGATGATTAATGCCTTATTATGAACTAAAAATGACCTAAGGCGATTGAGTACAGGAGTACTTGGCATTTTTTGACTTTAAACTGGCTTATACTATTTTTTGTTACTTTTCGGAACAATAAAGTCTTATTACAATTGTTTGAGGAACTTATATTATCTGTATTCAGAATTAGTTATGCTTATTTATGAAAATTAAGCAGGTGTTTTTGAAATTTATAATTTATTAATAAATTATGTCGAATTTGGCTTATCCGGAACACAGACAAAATGCACTTTAAATATTTATTTTATGTATGTTTAAGCATTTATTGTTGCTTACAATTTTAACAATGTAGCACTTAGAATTCTGTATTTATATTATGAAATCGAAATTAAAATTGCTCAAATGTTCGCAATATTTTTAAATAACTTACATTCTTTAAATTGAGTAGCGCTGCAAGCAATGCACAAATAGGCCAACGTTATAAAACCAACACGAAACATTTTAAAGCGTAAATTTCTGCACAAATTGTTACCAGTCAAATACAGTGAATGAAACTATTGTCTTATGGCAGCCACGTTAAATAGCAAATTTCGGAGTTTGTTGACCAAGTTGTTTGGGGTTTATCAGACGCGACGCAGATTGCTATCAATAGCCGCACAATGTGCAGGTGTTACAAAAAGAAAAATACATATTAATGATAATACATACCGTAGAGGCATGCAGGTGTACGCCTCACTGTGTCCGTCAATAACTTTAAATTTAACTGATAAGTATTAAAAACACCAAACTAAACACACCTGTTCCTGTAGTGGTCAACATAGTTGTTAAGATTATATTTAAGTGATATGTAAACACAGCCGGCATAACTGTTAAAGTACATATCCGAATAGTTTTCAAGCAAAAATGCGTGAATCATTATCATATAATTTGATTTTAAATTGATTTAAAATTTTGTAAGCTGCAACATCAGCAACAATCTATCGACTAACCACCACAATTTATTGGTATTTTTTGTACATTTTACAATTTGTTTACAAATTGTAGCAAATGATTCCAGACCTTTGTATTTTAATAAGTGTGTCTCTCCATTTGAGCTAATCGTAATTACAATTAAGTGTTAAGGCGTTTTAAATTAACTAAAATCAGTATATTCTCTACCAATCGGACTGTCTATCGCTTAACCGCCATAAGTTATCGTTGCTCTCGAATGGCTTAACGCCTTTTGCTGGTCATACTTATTGATGCCAGATTTTTGTTTGCAACGCTTTTCGAATGGAATTAAATTTAAAACGTGATTTAGCAAACGAATTTCCTGGCTTATGTATTGAGCGAACGAAAAATAGCGGCCACTTAATCAGTGGTGTAGTTTTCATGAATAAAAATTGGATTCGCTTAAAACTCTATTTACCGCATTTTCCAGAGCTGCGCGACTTTCAACTATATGTGCAACAGCACTTGGAATATAAGAGATATACCAGCGACAATGTACCGACTCAAGAAGATTGGCGGTTAGTGGACTTGCTGATGTACTTGTCCCAACTTCTGCCGCCAGCAGTCAGACCAGAAGTCCGCTTAACCAAACCATGCCATAATATCTATGCAGAAATTCTGGAACTGCACAAGCCGCATGAATATCGCCTGCAGCTGAATGAACGTTGCAGCAGAATTCGATTCTGTTCATTTGCCGACTTTGAGTCGCATTATGTGGAGCTGGAGCTCCCCACGTTGCGACTGCTGGAGCACAGTCTGCCCGACTGTATTCAATTGGCGGATATATTGGCAAACTGCGATCGCTCACTGAAGGAGATATTGCAACTCTATCTAAAGCTGCTAGAGGAACTGCGTCCCTTTTATGAATGCTTCACCAACATCGATGAGCTGTGCGATGTGCTGCAGCCCTTTCCAATTACCACCAAAGATAACACTCGCGTGTTTCCCTTAAGGGATCGCGTCTATCTCAAGCTGAGCATTGCCGATCCCTTTGCCAGCTCGTCATCAATGGCTGTGCAGATTTTAGGACCCACCGAGGAGGTGGCCAAACTACGGCATGTGCTCAGCGATGGTCTGTCCAACTGGGATATTGAACAGGATATTCATGGGAATCTTTTACACACTTTCGATTTGTGTTATTTTCCAATGCCCGCCGAGCCTGGTCTACCGCAGAAGGAGGAGGACGAACAGCTTTGCAATATTTGTTACGTCTTCCGGCTGGATAGCGGCGAGGTGCCCATTGTCTCGTGTGATAATCCGCGGTGCGTTCTCAAATGCCATGCCGCCTGCCTGAAGGAGTGGTTTGACACGCTCATCGATGGAAAAACCTTTCTGGAGGTCTCATTCGGGTTGTGCCCTTTCTGCAAGGCTGTAAGTATATCAGTTCAAAATATTTTTGATAGCTCGCTGATTGATTTTTTTTCCCTTCCAGAAACTTTCCACAAGCTTTGCAGCGTTGCTGAAGGACTGAGATTAAATCAAGTTAAATTCAACAAGAATGTTTGTAAAAACTTGAATAGACACTATTAAAATTGAATAAATCTTTTTAATATGTTATAATATTAGCACAAAAGACATATTTAAATTTGTCAGTAGTTTCACATTTTATGTTTTAAATGATGTTTTGGAATTTTGGTTTTGTTTACCATATTTTTATATATGTATTTATTTATAATATCATAACGTTGGTTAAAAAGAAATGAATTCACATAGTGTTATCTTATTTTCTATTAGTTTTAATATAACTTGGTAAATCAATCTTTATGTTCTTCTGACGGCAACCGAGAGTTGCATTTTATATGTGATGTTTTCTTTGTGTTTTCTTTTTGCAAATATTCTAGACGAAAAGAGAGCGAAACGAATATAAAATGCTCTACAGTTGAAGCTGGAGAATTAGGCAGCTGCCGCAGTTCGCCGACAAGAGCAGAAGCAGAAGTTGCAAACACGTTTCACCACTCGCCAAGCTCATTCAATTTCGCGGAAAACAAGATGCAACAGATTGCGTACCACAAATGGACTGCCCTGCGTGGGAGTACGTTCGCTGGTTTTACCAATGCGTACACTGGACCCGGCCAAGCCAAAGAATACTTTCGGCGCCAGATTTGAATCGACCGCTTTGAATTCCCAGCCAACATGTTGAGCGCAAAACTTGCAGATAATAATGTGCCACTGATAGCCGGGAAACCAACTAAACTCTGTGGATGGCTCACCGCTGTAGCCGACGGCATGTGCAATTATGCGATAAACCGTATTCGTCTCGTGTATATAGCCGGCTGCATAGATTAAGATTAAGGTATATACAAATTTTAATAATTGTGTGATTTGTTTAATTTGAAACTCACCTGAATTGCAATATTGGGTTTGCACTCCATGCTTGGACATGGCAAACAGATCGGAGCAATAGGCCAAGCTGCTGTTGCAATATCGACAATAGAAGAGCGACTCCTGCTTTAATGTGGAGCCAATGATCTGCAGTCTGGTATTAACCGAGTCCGTAAGAAACGTTAGACGCATCATTTTCTCAGTGAGATGCAAATTGCGCACCAGCCAATATGACAATTGAATCGGACACTTTGGCATTGTGTCGATTTTGTGCACTTCAAGCTTCTTGCGCGCCATCTCCACAATATGCTCAAAGGAGTATTCCTCGCAAGCCTCCAACGGCCAGGGGGTGCTGGTCAGTTGATACCTTCGAAACTTGTTCTGCATCGAGGGTATATCACGAAAACGATTCAACGAGCCCATATCGAGGCATTTGAGCGGTTCGGGCAGAAAGTATTCCGGCAAGACTTTCACCTTGCTGTAACACTTCATGGTCGGATTGCGCGCTATATACTGTGGCGGACTGAAAGGATTACCAAGATTAGCATATTGGCTGAAGTTAACTTGAATGGAATGGGATCAACTCACCCTTGAATGTCATCGCAATTGATGACGATGCGTTGAAGGGCGCGGGATTTATAGAATACCATCTGACGTCCACTTTCGCCCTTCTCATAGATCTGGCAGGTGACGCCGTAAAGCTTATGGGGATTATCATCCGGTGGCTGCATCAATGGGAAACCAACACCAAATATGACACCGTCGCGTCCAGAGTCGTGAATCTCCTCATCGATTATGCTGCCATCGATCATGAAGGGCAACACCTCACCGGGAAACAAGATGTGCTGATGCATGAATATTAGCATGCGATGTGTGCTTCCCACTTCCAGATAATCCACGCCGGGCACACGATTTAAATTCGGCCCAAAATATGAATGCTCCGCGGGGAGATTTGTATCGAAACGTACACCCTCCTCCATGTCAACGTCCAGCGTTCCTGGCGACAATTCTGGCGAGAGTTCTTCGTCGACAACATTGCCCGCTTCTGGGTTGGCCTCATCGCTTTCTCGTCCACGCAACCGATCCTGGCTGAAGACCATGCTGCGCACGCGCTGCAAAAAGTTCTCGCGACGCAACAGTGTGGCAATGCCACCATCCTGATTGCGTGCCTGGGATACGAGCATATCGACTGCCGAACGGACTCGATTCTCGGGTATCATCCAACGTGGCACGGCCTCCGCATCCGAATCATCTGTGGAAAATTACAGATTTGTATATTTAATTTTAAAAAAAATCTGGGCATTTCATCTCTTTCGTTGTGTACCTTCACTGCCTGGACTGTCCAGTGACATATCACTACCACTGTGCCTGGAACTGATGCTCCTCGCATCGTCTGGATTGAGCACGTGATGTCCAAGCGGATTCGCAGCGATCGCTTCCTCAAGTAGCTCGGAAATTTCTGGTGGAGTTGCTGGTTCCGCTGGCTCAATCTCTGGCACATTTTCCGCTTGATTTTCCGGTCCGGTGGGCGTTGGAGTGGTCGTGCCCGTCAGCTCGCTGGCACGTTGCATCAGTTCGGTGACATCGACCATCAGCTCACTGACCTCGTCAAACATGTTGTCCACCACTTCGAGCATATTCTCTAATCGCACTCTCGTCGCAAGGGCTGCTATTGCACTTACTCCATCGCCATCACCATCTGCATCTGCATCGCTGCTGCCAGTTTGTGGCTGTTCGTCCATCTGCTGCTGTTGCTGTTCATTCTCGGGACTTGCTGCCTCCGCCACCACCTGCATTTCAGTTGTAACTGCAGCTGCTGCATTTGGATTTGCAGTGTTTGTCTCATCGATTTCTGTGCATATTTCACAAATATATTTTAATTTGTTTACGGTTGCATTTTAATTGACACTCACCTGCGGGCTCTCCTTCATCCATTTTCTGGTCAATTTTGTTTCGTTTTGGTTGCTTTTTATTTTGTTCTTCGCTTTAGACAAACTACAAATTTGTGAGTTTTTTCTGTGTTATTAATATGTATACAAAGCCACAGCTGAAGGTTTTGTTCTAGAGTTGTCAGCTGCATCCGACTTACAATTTGTCTAACACCGTTTATTACTTGTTACTTGCAATATATAAATTTGAAATCTTATCGTAATTATTTTTAATACACATTGTAGTGCTTATTTTTTTAGTTTCCAAATACATTCATAAATATTATGCGACTACTTCTGCGTAGATGTTGCTCACATCTGGTTGGTAACTCTATGCTGTGTATTAACATTTGGGGCCAAGTACACTAACCCTTTAACATGATCTTTAACATATCTTTAAAATCATTGTTGTCTGAGTTTGCAAGCTCAAAAATAGCAACTTACATATTACGGGTAATTACAAATAAGCTGAATTTGCAATAGCAAGCTATAAATACTAAGATAATCTCAATCTTTGTAACGGAATTCTTTAACAGCTACCCTACTGACCAATAGCGTTTCCAAAAAACGTCTTGTTTTGAAACGCTAAAAAGTAGAAAGTAGCTATTTATTAGCTTAAGTGCCAACACAGGCAACACATACATTTAAATATTTGTGTATTGCGAACTTGAAGCTGCTCTTTCTCAACTCTCGCTCAGCAAGCTCAGTTTAAATTTAGACGCTGTAGTGATTAGACGTATAAATAGCGAGGCGACCACTGGAAAACAGATTCGCGCGAAAAGCCAACTGCATTTAACAACGTTTTATAATTAGCATACAAGAAAAAAAATAAATACAAAAAATGTTTAAATTGCATTTTATGATATGCTGTGCATTGTTCTTTGTAATCCGAGCACAGATTGCCTATGAGGAGGAATGGGACATCGATAAGACAAAACAGAACCTGGATGTAAGCAGCAAAAAAAAGAAGAAGAATTCAATGCGACCTCTTAGAAACTGATAAGACAAACAACACAAAATCCTTGGAATTTACGCTCGCACAATTTACTTACTTACTCTGTCTTTCTCTCTCTGCCTCGTTGCAGGGCCGAAAACCGCTTTTCTCACCCGCCCGCTGCGCCCGCTATCAACTGCTTTACCCAGGCGACCAGCCTAATGATTGGATATGCGATTGCGCGCCAGGTAAGACGTCGATTTACACGATGACATAAGAAATATTTTAATACGTAAGAACATTGCTTTTGGGCATAACCAAATATCAAATACTCTGCTGTTAACAGTTCCAAGAAATATCAATTTATTTCAAGAAAGCTTCCTAGTTAACGATTTTCAAAGTGTCACTTTAAAACTAACTTAACAAAAAAATTATTAGATTATGTTAATCAGTAATCTAGTTCCTAAGTTTTAGCTATTTAAATTGCAAGAAACCATTCCTGAAAAATGTTCAGTTTGTTCGCGTCTGTTCGCACAATTGCCCAAAACCAATATACTCTGGATATCTTCGGTAACAGGGTATAAACACAAGCAAAAACAGAAAAATTTCTATAATAGCTTAAAAAATACGCTTGCACAAAAAAAAAAATTATAATCTATTAAATCCGGCGTAAGCATTATAATAAAAATAGGTATTAATTCTATGTTAAAAAAAATATTAAGTCATCACTAAGAATTATTGCGGACTTTCCCACAATATTTTGATTTTTGATTGCCAAAAAATATGATTGTCTAGCGGCGCTTTATTATCCGGAAACCGATAACTGCTATCCAGCGTATAAACAGGGACCGTGCAAAAGCGGCGAGATGTTGGTGCTCTACAAGGAGAAGGTTGTGCCGGAGTGCGTGAGAAATCCCTGCCAGGCTGATGGCCATTTCCTTATACGCGACAAATGCTTTGAGTTTGGCAACAGCAATCACAGCAGCAATCCGTGCCCCAACAAGGAATACGCCTACGTTCTTGGCGTTAATCCGCGCACCCTAATGGTCGACTGTGTCCAGCTCTCGATGCAGCTGGCGACACGCATCTCTGTGGAGGAGACTGCACCGGCTGATTATCACATTGAATTGGCCGAGAAGTGTCTGCGTGGAAGTCGTCTGGATGCTCAGGGGCACTGCTCGAAGACACCAGAAACTTAAAGGGGACGGGATAAGTTAAGTGCACTCAGAAAAAAAAGATACACTTTCAATATTCTCTATGAAGCACTAATCATGCTTGAAATCCATATTTATTCCACTATAAAACATAATTTCATTTTTCATTGTTTCATTTTGATTATATAATATTCAAATTGAAGGAACTACTTGAATCATTGAAATTATTTTAAATATCTTTCTAGATTTATAATGTTTTTAAATGACACAAATTATAGTTAACATAAAACTAGAAACAGCCCCAAAATGAGAAATATCAAGTTAAACACGAAAACATCACTTGAATTTAGCGTTCAGCGCTTTCACTTTATAAGAGTACAAAATACTCTATATTTTATTTTTCTGAGTGTATAAACTAAAAAACGATTTTAAACTTATTAGCTTAAAGCAACAATAACCATAATAATTATAACAACTATTTTTATATACACGTAAATTGAGTTGATTTTAAAGTGTTTGCTTTGCATTCCGGCGACTATTGGCGGGCTTTGCTTGGGGCTCATCTGTGGCCTCGATGAGCAGCTCATCGATGCTTTCACTGCTTATGTCATCCTCCTCGACGAGATTGACACTATCATCTAAGCTCTGCTCATCGTTCGACGTTTCCAGCTTAAGCAGCATATTATCCAGCGAGGCCAGAAATGAACTCTCGCCATATTCCGACCACTGACGGAACTCCATAAAGAGCGACAACACCTGACTAGGCGAAAGATCACCAAACTGTGTATATATATTAATGCCTGGATAGAAATCCCGCGAGTGCATTGTGGTGCTCCTTGTGGTGTATGGCGGTAATTTCTCAGCAGATTCATTGGGAAACAGCGGAGAGACAAGCTCAGAGGCACTTTGATTGATGATAAGGCGAGGTCCACAGCCGGGCACCCATTTTCTGTAACATATTGGAGATTGATCAGATTATACTGCTACCATATCAATGAATCTTGTTACCCACTCCAAATTGGGTATTATTCGATTGCGTCGGCTCACAAAGTTCTGCTTGATGAAGAACCACAAAGCGGGCAAATCCTGAATAGGGCAAATCTCATGCAGATTGCGCCGCGGCACAAATTTAACCAAATACAAATATTCCGGATTGATCGATTTAACCTTGCCCAATTTACTGCTTTTGCTCACTTTGTGATTGGCTTGAGTCGGCAGAAAACTCTCGCGCGGAACAAGAGCAATAAACTGATGCTCGAAGAGTATTTGAAAGAGCACCGAGGCGGAGCGATAGATCAGGTAACCAATCTCATTTGAGCAGGTCAAATGCTGCAAAAATTAAATGATAAGCCAAATAAAAGCATAAAGTATTCTTTGTTAATACACACAGTGAATATTGGCGGCGGCAAAGCTAGAATCATTTCACAGCGTCCCAAATTAAAGATGCTCGTCTGAAAGATTAGCGAGTTGATAAGATGCTTAAAGAATGGATAGGAACCCACAGCGCCAAAGATTAGCATGTTGACATCTGCGGGTACAATTAAAAGAATTGTGAATTTTATATTCATCTGGATTCGATTCTCGGAGATTACCCTCATTAAATGCCCGCTGCGGGGCATCGCTGAGTAGCTCGCTCAATCTGGTGCCGCTGTCCATTTTGTCCATGAAGGCCAGCTTCCAGATGCCGATAAAATCGCCTTGTCGCACCTTCACCCGATCGGGATACAAGGCGTGCAGCTCCTGCAGACGCGGCATAAAATGATCCATTTGCTCAATTAAAATGAGCCGGCGAAATTGCGACTCGCGGTCCAATAAATGACGTGTAAAATGCCCTGGTCCAGGATTGATTTCCAGCACTGTGTCACATGTGGTGTTCTGCAGGTGAGGCTGTAGATGTGCGTTGATTTCATCTGCTATTTGAGTGTTTGCCACATACATGTGTGTGGCAAGCTTTTGCTTTTTGTGCAGCAACTTGTCGGGAAATTCAGCGCTATAGCGTGCAACATGCTCGGCTTGAGTGACCCGTTTAGCTTTGGTGCTCTGATAGCAGCTACTTGCGCTTTGGATGCCTCGCGCGCTGCAAAACCTTAAACTGCAACGCAAGGATTTAATCATTTTTCTTAGTAATACAGTTGAAATAGTTAAACTGTTAAATTATGTCTGCCTCTTGGCAACGGCTTGTTTTTGTTTATAGCACTTTATGTTACTAACAGCACAGTTGCGTTAATTTTCCAACACTGTCTTTATTATGTTTCCAAGTACATGGTCCACAAAAAACAAGATTACACGTTACACAAAATCAGCTGTGTTTTTGTGAAGTCAAACCAGATCGTAAGATCCGCTTTTATCTTCCAAATAGTAAATAGCTTTCATATATAGTAAGTGATATGAATAGCCTCAGGCAGTAAAATTTATTATATATTTATATTACTAAGCAAACCACTTTCTATAACCAGACGTTGTGACGTATACGCAACAGATTGTTCTCTTTTTCAATCACAGGCTCAGTTCCATATGATTTGTTTCTCTCGCTTACCAACACTTAGCTTATTGGTTATGTTTACAAATGATAACATTTTGTAGCTTGTCAAATTGTGTAGAGCGGAAAGCAATATTTTCAATTAAAATTATTAATTAAAATTGCAGCAGCCACGAAATGGGTAAAGCCATGTCAATGGTGGCACGCAAGGCTAATCGTTTCAATGTGGAGAATCGAGCCCATCGTGTGCTGGAACGCGAGAAACCAACGCCGGCACCAAAATACGAATCTAATCTGCGGGATATGGAAAGAACCCTTGAATGTAAGAGATAATGTCTTTATATATATATAACTAAGGTTGATATATGCTTACTTATTTGTAGTGGATCCCACATTTGTGGATAAGCTGAACAGAAAGGACGCCAGCTTGGACACACGACTAAAAGATGTTTATGTAACATCAAAGGACAACTTTGTGGGTTAACTTAAGACTGATTTTAAATGAATGATTCTCATTTAAGCTCATCTCCATAGATTCAACGCGTACTGGAACGCCAGGCGGCAAGAGATGAACTCGATGGCAAAGTTCCTCGGAAGTTGCCCCTGGAGCGCACCACGCCCGATGACTTTGAATATGGTTATCTGGAACCCACTCGTGTTGCAATTGGTCGATGCACTCTCCGCCAGGCACTTCAGTTCATCAACGATCATCAGCTAGATCCGGAGGAGTGGACAGCCAAAAAAATTGCCGATCAGTACAAACTGAAGGAGGCGCACGTGGGTAAGAAAAATGAAAGTACAAAAATTCTTAAATTAAATAGATTTTGTTAAATTGTTTAGCTTTACAATTTTTAATTATTTTTTTGAGTAGGAAATAATATTACTAAACACTAATATACAAAAAGTTAAAAGAGATTCAGATTTTTTCTTTTTTTATAAAGTTTATTTTGAAGTACTGGTTTGATTTGCTGCAGTCTTCTAGAATTACGTTTAACAAATGAATTAATAATGAAATATTGCGTATGATGCTCAACAACATTTTACTTTCAAGCCACATTCTTAATTGACAATAAAATATTTTTAAAATTTTAATTGACTGAATAAATTTCATTAAATTACTATAATTGGAATAAAATATGGAAAAAAGTTTAGTTTACTGTTTTAGATTCGGCTTAGGGATTGTTTTTTGGGACTCTTAAGACCCACTTTAAATAATGTTCAAAATCTTTTTGATATACAAATATGTTTTGTATTTTTGCGAGTGTTCACTGTACTAGTCTTAAATTCAGCTGAATATTAACACAATATTTACTTTCAGATAATATATTGCACTACTTCAAGACCTTCAGTGTCTATATACCCGATGAGAAGTACAAGGATAAAATGTTGACGCAATCGAAGGCCAAACTGATACCCGACAAGGTGGAGAGTACAGTGGACAATGGCAGTAGTCGAACATAGTTAGAAACAAATATTATATCGCAGAGTGCTCATAGTTAAAAAGTGATTGTTATTTTAATTTAAGTCTATGTTTTATTTGTTGGAATCAAATTACGGATCAAACGATCGCATTGGGTGGACAATAGTAAATGTTGAGCGACTTATCCTCCGAGGCGGATATAACCTTATCGTTGCCGGGACTATAGCGTACGCCCCAAACCTGATCTGTATGTTCGGTGAACGTGTGCAGACATTTCCGTTCCGCCGTATCCCAGACTTTGACGCTGCGATCACTTGACGAGCTGGCAAAATGTTTGCCATCCTCCGAGAAGGAGACACACATCACCCACGACGCATGGCCGGAGAGAGTACCGACTACATCCGAGTGTGCACTGTAATTAAAAAAGTGTGTGAACTTTAGCATCAGCTATATATACACCTCACAGATTTAACTTACACATCGTAGAGCTTCATGTGGCCATCGTCGGAGCCGGTGAGCAGCATTTGTGAGTTGGGCGAGAAGCAAAGGCTGCGCACGGGCATGGCGTGTCCCTCCAGCGTCTGTGCCACCTTACCAGCGGCCACATCAAAGATGGTTATGATGCCATCGATTGCACCATTGGCTATATACTTTCCATCCGGACTCTATAAATTAAATTATTTTTAGCCGACATTTAGATCAAATTCAACTTTCTCTCACATAGGCAATGCTCAGCGTGTATTTGCCATTTTGGGCGTCGAGCACCTGTTCAGCTTTGCCTGTTTCTACGCTGTACATAGAGATCTTGCCCTCATTCAGGCCAGAAATCACATATTTATTGCATGGCGAGAAACCCACTGTCCACAAATCCACCGGGCCTAATGTTAATTTGTGTTTTTTCTCGCCGCTGCGTGCATTCCACAGGCACATGCTCGAGTCCAGAGAACTACTGGCAATTGCTGGGGAATCATGACTTTCAATATTAAACATTTATGGTTGTGTATGTTGTTCTCTTGCTTACTTTGTCCATCGGAGCTGACTGCGACGGAGACAACGCCCAGGGCATGTCCTTTCAGCTTGTGGCGCAATTTCAGTGTGTTATCTTCGCGCAGATCCCACACCTTGACTAGATCATCCAGTCCACCGGTGACAATAAAATCATTCGGTTTCTTCTCCTTTTTGTCAAAATCAAATGGATTTTCTGGCTCCTTTTCCGCCTCGTCTTTTCCAGCGGTGTCTTCGTTGCCGGCAGCCGATTGCGGGTCGCGTCCCCAGGCGCATGCCCAGAGAGCATTGTCGTGTGCATTCTCCTCTTTGTGTAGCAGCGAGAACTGCAACGAACACAATAATATTATTATTTGCAATCACAATTTTATATTTTATTTATTTACCATTCTCAATATAAATGCTTAAATATATTTTGACAAAGTAAGTGCACAGAGTTGTCGCTCAGTTGTGCAGAAGGAGTGAGCGGTTGAGCGGCTGAGCACTGAACTAGCTCTGAACAAAACCATATGTTTTTGGCCGTTCAAAACAATCGTCAGTATTAAAGACAACCGCCAAAGTGCTCAAATAAGCTAAATAGATATATGCTTGTATAATAATAAAATAAAAAAACAAACGATTGTCGTAGCTCTTAATGTCTATAAACAACAGCGTACAAAAATATTGTAAATAATTCGTGATTATCAGCGATATTTTACTGAATCGAATATGACAATCGATAGCTTTAACTGTCAGTGCAGTTTAAACAGACAGCGTGCTGAACAAATTAAATATTACTCACTAACAATATTAATTAAACTATTATCAATTGAAATTTTTAAGCAAAAAAGTTGACCTAATTTACTATACTATATTAATAATATTAAGATTACATGACATGCCGGTATTCCACTGTAGGTATCGAAATATCGATAATTTAATATCCAGTATTAAATAAACTGTGGATTTTTACATTGGTCGCACCTTGTCACATTGCACACAACACTGCTGCAGTCGAAAAAAAACTACTGAATGCATCGGACGCGATTTTCAACGTCGATCCATTTTGAACCAAAACACAAGTGTAAGTGAGGCCCGAAGCACAAGTGAAGATCCAAATAAAATGCACATGCACAGTTCTTATATAATGTGTGCATTGTGAATGCCTAAATAAAATAGAGTGCCGCGTTCGCGTCTGTGTGTATTATTTACAGTCTGTTTGTCTGCCTCTGTGTTAGTGTATTTGTATGTGTGTTTGTGTGTGTGTGAAAGACCAATGAAACAAATACTAGCTGCTGACCAACAAACGGGAAAAACGACCAACGCGTGCTGCTGCTGGTGCCGCCCGCAAAGCAGAATTTTTCGCCGCCGCCGAGCGAACTTCAACAATGTTCTCCCCCTTGCATAAAGAATATTTATATATATAAATATTTCATTTTTCACCGCGTGCCTGGAATTCAAAATAACCAATATATAAATACATTAAGTCGTGTATGTGTGCGTGTGTATGTGTGCTGCAAGCACATTTTTATCTCTTTTCATATCTTTCGGCAAATCAGATGATTCATTTTTTTTATTACGCTCTGCCGCTCAGCTGTTAGCATCCTGCTTACACATACACACACACCTATATACATAGGCATACAGTTATTCTCTCTTTTGACTATTTGTTAAATTAACCGAATTCGCGACGTTTGCGCTCTTTCGTCTCCCCTCCGCCCGCTTCGTTTGTAGTCCATCTTCAGCCGGCTACAGCAAACAGAAAAGACCGAAAAAGAATAAAACATGGCAGCCTCCTTCTCCCTATCCTCTCCCCATTAAGAAAAAAACGCCTGCTTTCCATTTCCATTGGCTTTTGTTTGTTTTGTTTTCTTTTTCTTTCGGTTTTCGCTGTTTGTCTGTTGTTTGTGATTCGCCAAACTTATTCTTCTTCTTCTCGTTTAACTGTTCTTTCGTCGCGCGGCTTAAACAAAATTTAAAGAAAAAAACTGCAACCGGTTTATTTATGTTGTTCTGCGTAAACATTACTTCCATTATACTTGCTTTTTCTTCTTTTTGTTATTATTATTATTATTAAAATTTTTGCTGTTTCGATTCGATTCTCATATTATATCGTCTTTTTCAATTAAAAACCAGAAATTTGCAAATAATTCAACATTTATTTAAAGGTGAGTTTACTACAAATATATTTTAATATTTTTGTTATACCATTTATAAATCATTGTATAATTAATTAACGATATTTATAAATGGTGGTATTTCGCAATTCAAATTTGAAATTGAGAATGATTGATAATTAGAATGTTCTTCGCTACAACCTGTTTAACTCTCATCAATAATTTTAATATCATGTTTTTTCATTTAAATATGGCATTAAAAAGTTAGCCCTGAAAGCCAAAAATTAATGAATGAATGCCTTATCACATAGAAAATAGTTAAGTTAGATATCCTTTTATTTAACAAAAGCATAATCAGCGTTGGGTAAAGAACTAGATATACTTATTTTAAAACAGGTCCAATGTCCTTTCTTAACCAACTATTAGCTGTGCTTATGTCATTCAGTGGTTTTTAGATTTAAATTCAAACAATCGATTATGTAAATGTTTATTGTTGCTAATAGAAGTTAATGTCCGAATGCTGTTTCAACCACAAACAAACTTATTTTAAAAATTTCTGTTCTTATACCTTTTTTTGGGTTGAGCAGTTCTGTATATTAATTGATAGTTGGTCGAACTAGTAATGGAGAAGTTAATCAGTAATAATCAATAACAATCGGTAATCAATGATAAGGACATTTTTATAATTGTATAACCGTGTCATATTAATATCGGAATTCGACTTGTCTCGATACGAATCGAGGATAGTTATAGATAATGTAAATTCTATATTCCATACTTAAAGTCACTTGCTTCAGTTAGTCACTGAGGTCGGCTGTTCACATATTTATTTTTTATACATATGCATTTGGGCTGCCTTATGTGTCATTAATGTTTCACCGTGAATATAGCTGCAGAGTGGAAAAACTAGACCATAGGCATAAATGTCATTCACGGCTGCCATTAGCGCATAAGAGCAGCAAAGAAGCAAAGCAGCAAAGCAGCAAAACAGAGCAGCGCGACAAATGTAAAACCAGGGCAAGAACAAGAACAACAAACAGAAAAGAACTAAAAAAGGAGAGTGTAAAAGCCCTGAGCAAAGTGCAGTCAAATGCGCCTAGAAACTAGAAACAATTGCAAGTGAACTAAAAATCAACTCAAGTCGGAAGTGTGAACAGAAATGAGGAATGAGTTTTGGCAATAAGAAGCGGCACAGCCGAGTCAAAGGCAAAAGACAAAAGATGCCAAACAACTAGCACATAACTGGCAACTTAAACTGGAGCAATATTATAATATATATATATATATATACATATACATATATGATATACATATGTATATATATATATATTATGATATAATACACAATATGACATCTTCGTCTATTATTGAAATATATTAAATTCTAGAAATTATAACTCTTTTTTAAAAACGAGGTGCAAAGCAGATAATTTTCTTGAATAATAATTTATGGTTGCTTCTAATTGGTAAGAAGTATGAACAATAATTATTTTAGTAAGCTGTGGAACAAATGAAATAAAATTTCATGTTATAACTACCAAAATTCAGATATGAAAAGATTTTTTTTTTAATTTTTTAAAATAAAATAATTTTTTGCTTTGAGCGTAGAGTTGTTAATACTCAATCAGATATTTTTGTTAATAATAGCTGTGATTATAAATATGTAAATATATATACAATTTACATATACATACGTATATATATATATATATATATATATATACATCTTATTGCCCAGCTGATGCTTCGGTTGTTGAACTTGTTGTGCTGCTTTGTAAAACTCAGCCAGCTAAATGACAACAAGTGACGAACAACAACCGACAAACAACTGCACTATGTATGCTGTGGGTTCAGGCCAACAACAACAACAATAACCTCAGCTCAGAGTCACGTCTGATAACAATAACTAAGTACGAGAGTGCAACTTAAATTTTACTACTTTATATATGCGACGGTTGTTCCTAAATTGTGCAGACTTGAAGATTTTTATTGGCTAAGAGAGAGCTTTGTAGACCAACGACATATTGCTCGATAATGCTACGCTTCTCGGGGGACTTGCTTTTTGATAACAGCGATAAATATAAATCGATTAATTAATAGATATCCTTGAATTTATCAAAATATTTTAATGGCAAATAATTTCCAACAGAGATCTACATATAGATATTCCTAGCCGAGATATTTCTTTCTACAGGCAAGGTATCGTATCTATCAAGGCTGTATTGAATTTAAAAAAGAGTCTGTCTGGGCAAATAAAATGGGGTACTTCTGGAATAGCCCTCGTACTCCTTATTACATATACACATAGTACATTCATCGTATCTCACGCTTCGTTTTAGTATTTTGCATTTAAACGACGCAGCGGCAGTTGCTTGAACTCTGTCGACTGTTGTTGGTGTTGTTGTTGCTGTTGCTACTGACAGTCAGACTGACAGCTAGACAGTCAGTCTGACAGAGCAAAGTAGCCTTCCTTGCCACTTGCCACTCAAGACGAGGCGAAGAGGACACTAAATAATTCCACAATTCAACTACGTTTTACAGTTGAAATTTCTTTGTCGAAATTGGCGTTTTACTTGTTGGCTTATTTTGTGGGTAACTGAAATGCTTTGAACTGTGATAAGATAATTGAAAGTATTCACAATTTACATTCGAGCCAAAAGCAAATCCAGCTTGAGAACAACTTTTAACCAAATTGTAATTAACGACTTTTAACTTTGAGTTTCCTTTGAGCCTAAGGCACTAATGAGTTGGCTAATTGTGGAATCTTACCAAATGTTGTCGAACTGGTTTTATACTAACATAGATCACTTTATGATACGATTAGTAGTCGTTAGTTGCGCTAAGGGTGTTTAACAAAAAAAAGAAGAAATAATACATATATTTATTCATTTTATGTTCATTTCCATTACAAGATATTTATTTCATTGCATGTGATGATTCTGCAATCTCTGAGCGCTAAGCATTTTACTCAGTTCCTTTTCTTCATCACAATATACATATGTATAAAAGATTATTGAAATTGAAAGATAAGTCAAGTTCAAACGAGTCAGAAGACAAATCGATAAGTTGGCAACACGAGAATTATAATTCTTTGTCGGTATTAATTACACAATTGCGGCGCCAAGCTTTCGTCTCTGGGGTAATTTGGAGAGCTTCTCAAGTTTCAGTTTCAGTTCTACTAACAAAAGCCACTCAAATTTTCAAGTGCTTCATGTGCAGGGGGCAGGGTGTAGCAAAGGGCATCAGTTAAGAGGTTTTTTAATCTCTTTTTTTTATACATAAAATGTATTTTTATGGTATAAATTTGGTCTTTGCCCTTAGTGGTAGGTTTTATTACAGTGATAATCAATACGAATTGTATCTGTCTGTTTTACTTCTCTGTTTCTCTTGTTAAAGTTATTGGGAAAGCATTAAGGGCAAAAATTCATATATTACAAGTTGTATTCTATATTATTTAAGTTATTCAGAATACGAAATTGTATTCGAAATAAATAAATTTAATTTGCTAAACCATTTTAGCAATAATCTAAACAAAGGACAACTTACAAATGCTATAGTCGAGATATATTGACAAAAAAATGAATTATAAGTTTCTTGATAGTAGTTTGTTTTGCTTGACAAAATTGTTTATTATCTGATCTTAAAGTATTTACCTCTTATAGTCGTTGATACCTGTCACATGGACAGACGGACGTTCTTGACTAAATCGATTAGGTTCTTGATGATCAATACCAAGTATATATATTCTTAATGTCATCAGACGTGCTTTCTTTTGTCTTGAACATATATTTGTACAAATTAATTTTCAACTTTAAAATGTGAAAATTTCTGTAAAAACGACATATTATATTTTTTGCTATACTTAACATATTAAAGTAAATGTTTGTATTTGAAATGAATTGATTTTAATCAAATTATACCCATTTCACACATTTTAGTATAAAAGACCAAAGAAAAAGGCTGTTTCAACCACTTATAATTTCTTTGAAAAGCATTTGTTTCTGTATGCAGTTCATATCTTTTCTGTTGGCCTTCCGATGCCCATTAAATTTCTTTTCCCCAATGCCTTTCACGTGATTTTTCATTCATTATTAATCACATTTTTATCGCCAAGTGAAGGCGTCAATTGGCTGTCGTCTTTCGTCAGTTCGTTGCGAGTTCGTCAAACACTTTCACATAGCTTTATCAACTATGGGCTTACATCAGCCAAATTATCATTTTCCATGTCATATTTAATGCGCTTGGACACACCTCCTCCCCGTATGGGCAATGGGGCGGAGCACAGGGAGTCGCAATATTAATTAAAAATACATAAAAAATGAAGAAAAACTCATGTCCCCTGGCTAATAGTAATGACCATGACCTGGGACCTGTGGCTTGTGGCTATGACTGGGCTCTTTGTTGTTATTGTTTTACAGTGTGGAAATTTTCACAAATTTCTCATTGCAAAATTTGAGTTTTGTCGCTTCTCCTTAGTCATGTCAAAAATAATAAATATATTTTTAGCTTGCCTTTAACTTTTTTTTTCTTAGTTGTGTTATGAGAATTTATTGGGTAAAGCGTGCAAATCACTCAGGCGTACAAACACACACAGACACACACAAGCACACACACACACACTCACTCATTCTAAGTTACTCATTGAGTCATTTAGCTTGTTTCACTTGCTCCGCCGCAAATATGATTAAGTTTTTTATGCTTCGACAGCTTCTGGGCTCGGCTGGGTTCAGTTTGTGTGAGCAGCAGGATAGAGAAATGCTGAATGGCAGGGGATAGGGGATTTGGAGCAGAGGGAATGCCAGTTTACTAAATGAGAGTGCTGTTGCCAAAGCGCTCACAAAGGTACTGTGGTAAACAGGTTGGATTCGTTCCGGTTTTCTAAATGTGACTTACTCAAAAGTGAGATTAGCTATTAGAAATAACTGCATTTAGTGTAAGCAGAAATATTTAAATTGTATTCGTTAATTATTTCACTAAGAAAATTTTGACAAGAGTTGTGAATTTCATTTATAATATAAAATTTGATGTAATTAACAGACAAATTAATTAATAATTGTTGTTCGGATATTATTTTGCCATTAAGTTTAATTTATTTTGCTGTAATATATTCAATAGAGTAAATGGATTTTTGTATTCTACATAAAGTTAAAACGTCGTGCTTGACAGTTAATTCAATGTGCCGCTATGCACAACTCCCATATTATATTAATCGTGCTTCAAGTTTTCCTGATTTCAACATTGTACTTTGTTGTGAGTACTATGTAATGAAACATATTTCACACATGTGTCTACATATATTCTATAACACATTAATAGGACGCAGCACACGTTAAGTTCACAAATGTGATTTGTACGGTTCACAATCAATCCTGGTTTGTGATCAACACTTGCCGACTGCGAGCTGTTAATCGCCACAAGACGACTTTCAACTTTAATGCCACATTGCCACATCCAGTCAATGAACTGGTCGCTGATTTTCAGTTCTTTGAGAAAGCTAATGGTTACAAGCCATGGCTTTATAAGTTCAGGATTGATATCTGCCGATTTTTTAGAAAGGCTTACAATCCGATTGCTATAATGATTTATAAAATGACAAAAGAGTTTTCAAATGTCAATCATTCGTGTCCCTATAAGGTAATTAAAAAATTCCTACATTATATTCAGATTTTAGCAATGTATCTCTTTTAGGATGAACTAATTATTGATGGCTTATATCTTCGCTATGAGAAAATTCCACTTCCTTGGCCATCTGGTGAATTTTTATTTCAAGTGACTTTTACTCTGAATAAAAAACTGGTGATGACTGGAAAGTTATACTTTTATGTCGTGGAAGATATTTAAAAATTAATTTTATTTTATGAAATTGTCAAGTGAATCTACACGAATCTACAAGAAATTAAGCATTTCACAATTACAAACTTTATTGTTATTGACAAAACTTTTTGCGATGTATTTGTATAATAGGTATCTGTCTATGTAGACAGTACAAACAATTAGAGGGGCGCCTGTCGGGTTTGTTGTAAATATAACTGCATTGTTCGATGTCAAATGTGCAATGCCAATTCTGGCAACAAACGAAGGCCAATCAAAACAAATACGAAAACATTTCTACAATTTGGTGTTGACAGGCCGGAAAAATGCCACATGAGCATTCTCACACATACGTATATATAAATATATATATATAGGATATATAAAAATGTATATATATATATATATATAAATATAGATATATATATATATATAAATATAGATATATATATATATATAAATATAGATATATATATATATATATAAATATAGTATAAATATAATATATATATATATACATATTTGAGTACCTGTCAGTTTGAATTGCACAACCGTACAATTTCCGCCGCCCACTAAAATGTAGCCCGGAATCTTCTGAAAATCATTATGTTCAGAATGAATCTTTGTTGTTGCTTTTGGGAATATGAATCACGTACATGAATTATACTTAGCGGTCCCAGATGAGGTGAACGTAAATACTGCTCGGAAGATGACGTATTTCAACTAGTTCGAGACCTTGACTAATTGATGAATAATATCATCAGGTATATAAATATATAAGAATGTTCTATGCCAGTGTGTGAAACTGGGAGATATCCTTCATTACGAATTTTACATCCTTTTAATAAATGAAATATATCTCACGATATCAAAAAAATATGAACTGTCCGGACAAGCGGCAATGTGTCATTAGATTAAAATTAATTTTTAATTGTACAAAATTATAAATAGAAATTTATGTTTTTCAAGTTGTGTTTTGCCATCAATTTGATTTATTTTCTCTTGCGGACATTAATGGTTAATTGGCAAGCTAATGAAGTGAATAGATTTTGTATGCACAATAAACGAAATATTTAGTGCTAGAAATTATGACCAATGTGAAGCTATGCACAACTTCCATAATATTGTGCTTCTAGTTTATCTGATTTCAATATGGTGCTTTAATGTAAGTACTGCGTACTGCAAAACATTTCCAAAATAAGTCTCAATTTATTTTGTATTACATTAAAAAGGAAGCAGCAGAAATTTACAAATGCGATTTGTACAAATCAGAATGAATCGCGCGTTGTGGTCAACACTTGCCGACTTCGAGCTCTCAATCGCCCCAGGACGACTTTCAACTTAAACGCCACATTGCTACAGCCAGTCAATGAAGTTGTCGTGGAAATTCAGTTCTTTAAGAGAGCTAATGGTTATAAGCCTTGGCTTTATAAATTCACTCTTAATGCCTGTCGATTTCTCAGGAAGGCTTATAATCCGATTGCTATAATGATTTTTAAACTTTTCAAAGATTTTTCAAATATCAACCATTCGTGTCCTTATAGGTAATTTAAAAATATTTAAACAATTTGCGTATTCCAGCTTTAAACATTTTTTAGGGCGATCTAATTATTGATAGCCTTTTTTTTCGCTATGAGAAGCTACCAAATAATTTGGTGAATTTCTACTACAAACGAAATGGAAAGTGGATACAACAATTGTGATGACTGGGAAGGTTTACTTTTACGTAGTAGAAGATTTTTGAAAATGATCAGCTTGATTGATGTATACGAAACGATTAAAAATTAAATTGTTGGGTTTTCAAGCTTTTTTTAAAATCATCGCAAAAAATAAATTCCAGGAAAATTTTTCCAAAGAGAATTTTAATATGTAAAATTCAAAATGGACGATTTCGTTGAGCTGTGTAATTATTTTTTTGTATTTATTTTAATTGTTTTTTCGACTATTATTTTACCATCAAAACTTAATTAGATCAATTAGATAATGTTTTTTTTTTTATTTTAGATAATTGAATATTTTTATCAGTAATGCTTAGTTGGCAACCTAATGAAGTGTGCAGCTTTTGTCTATGCACTTTGAATCTGTGAATATTTATTGTGCTTAAAGTTTGCCTAATTTTAATATTTAATAGCTTCTGAAAGAAAATCAACCTTAAATAAAATTTATATTTAAAAAATTTTCCAAAAAACTAAAATTAGAAATGTAAACTGGCCCGATCAGGAGTCGGTATGCCATCTACCTCAACCCATTTTATAATAAATTTTTAATTGCACAAATTTATACATATAAATTGGTTTAAAGATAAACTGATGTTTTTGAACTATTACTTTGCCATCAAATCGCATTAATTTACTCGTACGGTTAGTAATGGTTAATTGAATGAAGTAAATAGATTTTGTATGTTAGTAATGGTTAATTGAATGAAGTGAATAGATTTTGTATGTAATATAAATTTTATATTTAGTGCTTAATATAATATAAACTATATATTAAGTGCTTGACATAATATAAACTAAATATTTAGTGCTTGACAGTCATTCCAATGTGAAGCTATGAAAAACTCCCATAATATTGTGATTCTAGTTTACCTTTTTTCAATATGGTGTTTTAATGTAAGTACTGCGTAATGGAAAATATTTCACAAATATGTCTACATTTATTCTATATCACATTAAAAAGGAAGCAGGAGAAGTTAAATTCACAAATATGGTTTGTACAAGTCACAATCAATCGCTTGTTGTTATCAACAAATGCCGGCTGCGAGCTCTCAGTCGCCATAAGACAACTTACAACTTTAATGCCACATTGCTAGAGTCAATAAATGATGTTGTCGTGGAAATTCAGTTCTTTAAGAGAGCTAATGGTTACAAGCCATGGCTTTATAAGTTTAGTATTGAAGCCTGTCGATTTCTCAGGAAGGCTTATAATCCGATTGCTATAATGATTTTTAAACTTTTCAGAGAATTTTCAAATGTCAACCATTCGTGTCCTTATAAGGTAATTTAAAAATCCTTAAACAATTTGCGTATTCCATCTTAAAATATTTTTTTAGGGCGATCTAATTATAGATGGCCTTGCTCTTCGATATGACAAGCTACCAATTAATTGGCCAGCTGGTGAATTTCTACTACAGACGAAATATACAGTGAATACAAAAATTTGGATGTCTGCAAAGTTATACTTTTACGTAGTAGAAGATTTTCGAAAATGATCAGCTTATACATACATACAATACATTTAAACAATAAACAAGGGGAAAAAATACATATTTGTTTAATTACATAAGTGTCGGTCTAAGTATTTATATAATCACTGTAAAAATTGTGTCTAGCAAAATTTTCCAAAGAAATAATATGTAATATGAAAAATTTAAAATGAACGATTTGGTTGAGCTATGCAATTATTATTTTTTTTTTTTGTATTTTATTAATTGTATTTCGACTACTGTTTTACCATCACTGTGAAGCTGTAATAAACTTTTGTTATAAATTTGTCTTGCTTGAAGTTTGCCTCAGAGTGCCCGGCACCCGTTCGCCAAATCTAAATCCTGTACATAATTTGTGGAGTAACTTTTTTTTTTTGTGGGGCTGTTGACTGTTGACAATAGCTTCTAAGTGAAAATTAAAGTACTCTTCAAATTGATCCGACAATAGGTGTAGCAGTTTTGAAGTGATTGTATGAACAATTTTTTTTTAAAGAGTTCAAATAAGAAATAGAAACTGACCCGATTAAACGGCAGTATGTCATTATCTACCTCAACCCACTTAAAATGAATTTTAAATTGCACAAATTTTTATTTATATTTACTGATGATTTCCATCAATTATTTTGTCGTTACTCTTACTGTTGGTAATGAATGTATGCATTATAAACTAAATATTTCGTGCTAGAAAGTATATCCAATGTGAAGCTATGCACAACTCCAATAATATTGCGATTCTAGTTTACCTGATTTTAATAAGGTGGTTTAACATTAATACTGCATAGTGGAAAATATTTCACAAATATGTCTACTTTTATTCTATATCACATTAAATAGAAAGCATCATTCATTAAATTCACAAATGCGATTTGTACTAGTCACAATGAATCGCTGGTTGTGATCAACACTTGCCGACTCCGAGCTCTCAACCGCAATATTACGACTTGGAACTTTAATGCCACATTGGTACAATTAATCAATGATCTGGTTGCTTATTATCAGTTCATCAATAAAGCTAATAGTTACAAGCCATGGCTTTATAAGTTCAGAATTTATATCTACCGATTTTTCAGAAAGGCTTAAAATCCGGTTGCGTTATGATTTTTAAAATGGCAAAGTGGTTTACAAATTTCAATCCCTATAAAGTAATATAAAAATTCGTACACAAAATTCCGATTTTAGCTCTGTATCTCTATGACGAGATTCCAGTTTCTTGCCTAGCTGTTGAATAAAAAACTTCTGTGAATAAAAAACTTCTGGTGTCTGGAAATTTATACTTTTATGTCATAGAAGGTTTATGAGAAAAGTATGACATTTTGGCTTCTGAGAAACGGAGAAAAAAAATTTATTTTTATTATTTGTTAGCAGATTATTTAGTTATTTGAGAGTGAGTATGAGTTCTAAAATGCCAAAGCCCCCCTTCGCTATGTATTTTAATGCAGTTTTATTAAATTCTATTTTATTTGTAGATCTGCTTAAGTTTGACAGCATTTCAATATCACTTTTAAATTTAATTTTTTTCTGTAATTTTCTAGGAAGCGAGGCATGACCAAAATAATAATAATAATAATAATATCAAATCAGATTTTTTGCAATTTTTTTTGCAATAAGTTAATTTTTGCTCTGTTTGGTGAATCAAATTGCTAATGATTTGATTAAATGTACAAATGACGTTATTTTGTATTTGAATTAATTGTTCGGATATTATTTTGCCATTAAGTTTAGTTAAAGTTTCTGCAATATGCCATCCATGGGTTTTTCTGTTCTAAATAAAGTTAAAACGTGGTGCTTCAATTCAGTCAATCCAATGTGTCGCTATGCACAACTCCCATATTATATTAATCGTGCTTCCAGTTTTCCTGATTTCAACATTGTACTTTGTTGTAAGTACTACGTGTTGAAACATATTTCACACATGTGTCTTCATGTATATTTTATATATCACTTGAAAAGGAAGCATCAGATTTTAAGTTCACAAATGTGATTTGTACGATTCACAATCAATCCTGGGTTGTGATCAACACTTGCCGACTGCGAGCTGTCAATCGCCACAAGACAACTTACAACTTTAATGCCACATTACTACATCCAGTCAATAATCTTGTCGGTGATATTCAGTTCTTTGAGAACGTTAATGGTTACAAGCCATGGCTTTATAAGTTTAGTGTTGATGTCTGTCGATTTCTCAGGAAGGCTTATAATCCAATTGCTATATTGCTTTACAAAACGGTGAAAGAATTTACAAATTTCAACCATTCGTGTCCCTTTAAGGTAATTCAAAAATTATTACACAATATTCATTCCAATTTTAGCTCTGTATCTCTTCTAGGATGAACTAATTATTGATGGCTTATATCTTCGCTATGAGAAGATTCTAGTTCCTTGGCCATCTGGTAAATTTTTAACAAATACGATATGGCGTGTAAATAATCAAATTTTCTTGACTGTAAAGTTATACTTTACTGTTGTAGAAGATTCTTGAGTATTGTCTGAAATTGAATGAAAATTTACTCTCGAAGAGAATATAGCAGCTACTCTAAGGTAAGTTGTTGAGAGTAACCAAAATTTGTGAATTTTTCGCCGTTGTACCATTTGTGTACTAATGTTTGTACCGTACTTGACTAATTTTGTTAAGCCTATTTATATCTTGAGTGGCGTAAGATTATCTTTTAACTAAAAATGAAGGTAAATTTTGTTTGGCTGAATACTATTTTTATTATTCAGGTATGAAAATTGGGCGTTCCTATGGATATATATAAAGTATAATCCTGATAAGCATTCACAACCGAGTTAGTCTTGGCCACCAAAATCTTGCGATTTACTACCCCTAAACTTCTATGCAAGATGACAAGTGTGGCTTAAGCCATGGCATTTTATTTAAAATTGTCAATGGGCAGAGAATAAATTTAATGAAAATCATCAGTTTTTAAATTTTTAATTTAAAAAAAAAAACACAGCTTGATTGAATTTGGAGTTAATGGCTAGAATTAGGCAAATATCTTGCAAATTGAATTTCGCATTTAACTCCGCAATATCCTATGCACTGTGCAATATCCCATGCACTTTGCAATTGAATACTTTAAAATTATTGACAAAACTTTTTGCGATTCATTGGCATAATATATGGTTTCTAGGCAGAGTTGGAGTGGTATCAGCCGAGTTATTGTCAGCCTGTTGATTGCCATGTTGTAAGCGATTGGGTTCTAACATGCCAAAGCCCCCCTTCGCTATGTATTTTAATGCAGTTTTATTAAATTCTATTCTATTTGTAGATCTGCTTAAGTTTGACAGAATTTCACTATCACTTTTATAATTAATTTTTTTCTGTAATATTCTAGGAAGCGAGGCATAACCAAAATAACACGTTATCAAATAAGATTTTTGGCAATTTTGCAATTAAAATAAGTTAATTTGGTTTATTATACTGTAAATATACTGTTTATTTTTGCTCTGTTCGGTGAATCAAATTGCTAATGATTTAATTAAACGTACAAATGATGTTATTTTGTATTTGAATTAATTGTTGTTCGGATATTATTTTGCCATTAAGTTTAATTATAGTTTCTGCAATATGCCATCCAATAGAGTACATGAATTTTTGTATTCTAAATAAAGTTAAAACGTGGTGCTTCAATTCAGTCAATCCAATGTGTCGCTATGCACAACTCCCATATTATATTAATCGTGCTTCCAGTTTGCCTGATTTCAACATTGTACTTTGTTGTAAGTACTACGTGTTGAAACATATTTCACACATGTGTCTTCATGTATATTTTATATATCACGTGAAAAGGAAGCAGGAGAAATTAAGTTCACAAATGTGATTTGTACGACTCACAATCAATCCTGGGTTGTGATCAACACTTGCCGACTGCGAGCTGTCAATCGCCACAAGACAACTTACAACTTTAATGCCACATTACTACATCCAGTCAATAATCTTGTCGGTGATATTCAGATCTTTAAGAACGTTAATGGTTACAAGCCATGGCTTTATAAGATCAGTGTTGATGTCTGTCGATTTCTCAGGAAGGCTTATAATCCAATTGCTATATTGCTTTACAAAGCGGTGAAAGAATTTACAAATTTCAACCATTCGTGTCCCTTTAAGGTAATTCAAAAATTATTCACAATATTCAGATTTTAGCTCTGTATCTCTTCTAGGATGACCTAATTATTGATGGCTTTTATCTTCGCTATGAGAAGATTCCACTTCCTGTACCAACTGGTAAATTTCTAATACAATCGATATGGCGTGAAAATAATCAAATTTTCTTGACTGCAAAGTTATACGTTTATGTCGTAGAAGATTCCTGATAAATTTTTTATGAAATTGGCAAGTACAACAAAAGAAAAAATTAATAAAGAAGTAGATGGAAATTGCTATATCTTTTCGGTTGCTTATTCAAAGTAAGTATATACATTAATAACACAGAGTCTACCAAAAGAACTTTTCTAAATTTTTACACCAAAAAATGATTATCGATAATTATCGAAAAATGTTAATAACAATTTACTCTCGATAAGAATATAGCAGCTACTCAGCTACTCTAAGGTAATTTGTTGAGAGATAATTTTATTATGATATATATATATATATATATATATGAGCACTCAATGGCAACATGACCTCTTCGAACATTAATGCCACATTGGTACAACCAATCAATAAACTGGTCGCTGATTATCAGTTCCTTAAAAAAGCTAATGGTCACAAGCCATGGCCTTATAAGTTCAGTATTAATATCTACTGATTTCTCAGGAAGGCTTAAAATCCGGTTGCGAAAATGATTTTTAAAATGGCAAAGGGGCTTACAAATTTTAATCATTCGTGTCCTTATAAGGTAATTTAAAAATTTGTACACAAAATTCCGATTTTAGCTTTGTATCTCTATGACCAGATTCTAGTTCTTTGGTGAGCTGTTGAATTTCTAGTACAAGTAAAAGCGACTGTGAATAAAAAACTGCTGGTGTCTGGAAATTTATACATTTATGTCATAGAAGATTTATGGAAAAAGTATTAAATTTATTTGGCTTAAGCCATGGTATTTTATTTAAAATTGTCAATGGGCAGATAATAAATTTAATGAAAATCATCAGTTTTTAGAATTCAATTTAAAAAAAAAAACACAGCTCGATTGAATTTGGAGAATTGAATTTGGCATATTGCATTTCGAATTTAACTCCGCAATATCCTATGCACTGTGCAATATCCCATGCACTTTGCAATTGAATACTTTAAAGTTATTGACAAAACTTTTTGCGATTTATTGGCATAATATATGGTTTCTAGGCAGAGTTGGAGTGGTATCAGCCGAGTTATTGTCAGCCTGTTGATTGCCATGTTGTAAGCGATTGGGTTCTAACATGCCAAAGCCCCCCTTCGCTATGTATTTTAATGCAGTTTTATTAAATTCTATTCTATTTGTAGATCTGCTTAAGTTTGACAGCATTTCAATATCACTTTTAAATTTAATTTTTTTCTATAATATTCTAAGAAGCGAGGCATAACCAAAATAACACGTTATCTAATCAGATTTTGTGCAATTTAAATAAGTTAATTTTTGCTCTGTTTGGTGAATCAAATTGCTAATGATTTGATAAAATGCACAAATGACGTTATTTTGTATTTGAATTAATTGTTGTTCGGATATTATTTTGCCATTAAGTTTAATTATAGTTTTTGCAATATGCCATCCATGGGTTTTTCTGTTCTAAATAAAGTTAAAACGTGGTGCTTCAATTCAGTCAATCCAATGTGTCGCTATGCACAACTCCCATATTATATTAATCGTGATTCCAGTTTGCCTGATTTCAACATTGTACTTTGTTGTAAGTACTACGTGTTGAAACATATTTCACACATGTGTCTTCATGTATATTTTATATATCACGTGAAAAGGAAGCAGCTGAAATTAAGTTCACAAATGTGATTTGTACGACTCACAATCAATCCTGGTTTGTGCTCAACACTTGCCGACTGCGAGCTGTCAATCGCCAAAGGACGACTCTCAACTTTAATGCCACATTGCTACATCCAGTCAATAATATTGTCGGTGATATTCAGTTCTTTGAGAACGTTAATGGTTACAAGCCATGGCTTTATAAGTTTAGTGTTGATGTCTGTCGATTTCTCAGGAAGGCTTATAATCCAATTGCTATATTGGTTTACAAAACGGTGAAAGAATTTACAAATTTCAACCATTCGTGTCCCTTTAAGGTAATTCAAAAATTATTCACAATATTCAGATTTTAGCTCTGTATCTCTTCTAGGATGAACTAATTGTTGATGGTTTTTATCTTCGGTATGATAGGATTCCACTTCCTTTACCAACTGGTAAATTTCTAATACATTTGATGTGGCGTGCAAATAATCAAATTTTCTTGTCTGAAAAGTTATACTTTTATGTCGTAGAAGATTCTTGATAAATGTTGTCTGAAATTGGCAAGTGTACGTACAACAACAGAAAAATTTAATAAAAAGGTAGATGGAAATTGCTAGATCGTTTCGGATGATTTTTCAAAATAAGTATATACGTGCATAACATAGAGTCTACCAAAAGAACTTTTCTGAATTTTGACACCAAAAGTTATTATCGATAATTATCGAAAAATTTGAATAATAATTTACTCTCGATGAGAATATAGCAGCTACTCTAAGGTAAGTTATTGAGAGTAACCAAAATTTGTCGTTCTACCGTTTGTGTACTAATGTTTGTACCGTACTTGACTAATTATGTTAAGCTTATTTATATCTTGAGTGTCGCAAGACTATCTTTAAAATAAAAATGATGGTAAATTTTTTTTGGCTGAATACTATTTGTATTATTCAGGTATAAAAATTGGGCGTTCCTATGGATATATATAAAGTATAATCTTGATAAGCATCCCCAAACGAGTTAGTCTTTTTTTTTTTTGCTAGTTAGTAAGACTGAGCAAAACGTAAATTAACCTATATTTTCAAAAGTATACATATAAATCATTATTTATTTATCCTCAAAGCTTGGCTTTGAACTGTTCAGCACAAAATATCCCAAAATATTCTGTATGCTTAAATATTGAAATAACATACAAACGATTTTCACTTCACTGGGTTCGCAGTAAACCTTTACCGCTTATGAGATTATATATACATATATATATTTATATGCGAAAACTCAATGGCAACATGACGACTGGGAACTTTAATGTCACATTGGTACAACCAATCAATAAACTGGTCGCTGATTATCAGTTCCTTAAAAAAGCTAATGGTCACAAGCCATGGCCTTATAAGTTCAGTATTAATATCTACTGATTTCTTAGGAAGGCTTAAGGTAATTTAAAAAGTCTTTAATAATTTGCGTATTCCAACATTTAATTTCTTTTAGGGGAACTTAAGCTATTACACCTTAGAAGATTTTAATTTTTAAAATGATCACAATTTAGTTAAAATGTTTTAAAAGAAATTTTAAAATGTAATTTCGGTTCTTATCTACCTTAACTCCACATTTAAATTGATTTTTAACATTTTTAATTGATTTTTTTGGCTATTATTTTGCAATACAAACCTAATTAGTTTAATTGGCTTTTTTCTTGTAAATTATTAAATATTATGATCGGTAATGTATTGATAATGTAATGTACAGATTTTGTCTATGCACTGTGAAGCTCCCATAATATATTGCGCAGTTATCGATACGAGAAGTTGTATTTTAATTTTTTTAAGGTCGTTCTAGTACTTAAAGTCTCTCTCTCTCAAAATAGACTTCATCAACTATACTATAAAATAGTTTCCATTTTTTATTGGTAACAAAGATAGAAAATCTGTTTTTTTTTTTAACTAACACAAATAGTTTTATGCTTGAATTGGAATAAATGAGAATGCCAAAATATAAAAAGAGAAGTTTAAATTGTAAAATTTGCAAATGGCTTTTGATCTATTTGTGTGCTCAAAATGGACATAATTAGTTGTATTCCCCAGCTTTGGCATCGAAATTTACTTATTTTGTTTAATTTATAAATAATGGCTTATTTGAAACCCAGAGAAGTGAAAAACTTTTTGTAATATTTTGTGCTAGGCAGTCATTCTAATGTAAAGCAATGAACAACTTCCAAAATATATTTATCGTGCTGCCAGTTTTCCTGATTTCAACATTGTACTTTGTTGTGAGTACTACGTAATGAAACATATTTCATACATGTGTCTACATATATTCTATATCACGTGAAAAGGAAGCAGCAGAAATTAAGTTCACAAATGTGATTTGTACGGCTCACAATCAATCCTGGTTTGTGATCAACACTTGCCGACTGCGAGCTGTCAATCGCCACAAGACGACTTTTAACTTTAATGCCACATTGTTACAACCACTCAATAATTTTGTCGGTGATATTCAGATCTTTGAGAACGTTAATGGTTACAAGCCATGGCTTTATAAGATCAGTGTTGATGTCTGTCGATTTCTCAGGAAGGCTTATAATCCGATTGCTATATTGGCTTACAAAACGGTGAAAGAATTTACAAATTTCAACCATTCGTGTCCCTTTAAGGTAATTCAAAAATTATTACACAATATTCCGATTTTAGCTCTGTATCTCTTCTAGGATGAACTAATTATTGATGGCTTATATCTTCGCTATGAGAAGATTCCACTTCCTTTACCAACTGGTAAATTTCTAATACAAGCGATATGGCGTGTAAATAATCAAATTTTCTTGACTGAAAAGATATACTTTTATGTCGTAGAAGATTCTTGATAAATGTTGTATGAAATTGGCAAGTGTACGTACAACAGAAAAATTTAATAAAAAGGTAGATGAAAATTGCTAGATCGTTCCGGATAATTTTTCAAAATAAGTATATACGTGCATAACATAGAGTCTACCAAAAGAACTTTTCTAAGTTTTGATACCAAAATATGATTATCGATAATTATCGAAAAATGTTAATAACAATTTACTCTCGATGAGAATATAGCAGCTACTCTAAGGTAAGTTGTTGAGAGTAACCAAAATTTGTGAATTTTTCGCAGTTGCGTTTGTGGCCACGGATACTTGACTAATTTAAGCCTATTTATATCTTGAGTGTCGTAAGATTATCTTTTAAATAAAAATAAAAATAAATTTTTTTTGGCTGAATACTATTTGTATTATTCAGGTATAAAAATTGGGCGTTCCTATGGATATATATAAAGTATAATCTTGATAAGCATCCCCAAACGAGTTAGTCTTTTTTTTTTTTGCTAGTTAGTAAGACTGAGCAAAACGTAAATTAACCTATATTTTCAAAAGTATACATATAAATCATTATTTACTTATCCTCAAAGCTTGGCTTTGAACTGTTCAGCACAAAATATCCCAAAATATTCTGTATGCTTAAATATTGAAATAACATACAAACGATTTTCACTTCACTGGGTTCCCAGTAAACCTTTAACGCTTATGAGATTATATATACATATATATATTTATATGCGAAAACTCAATGGCAACATGACGACTGGGAACTTTAATGTCACATTGGTACAACCAATCAATAAACTGGTCGCTGATTATCAGTTCCTTAAAAAAGCTAATGTTTACAAGCCATGGCTTTATAAGTTCAGAATTGATATCTGCCGATTTTTCAGAAAGGCTTACAATCCGGTTGCAATAATGATTTTTAAAATGGCAAAGTGGTTTACAAATTTCAATCATTCGTGGGCCTATAAAGTAATATAAAAATTCGTACACTAAATTCCGATTTTAGCTCTGTATCTCTATGACAAGATTCTAGTTTCTTGCCCAGCTGTTGAATTTTTAGTACAAGTGAAAGAGACTGTGAATGAAAAACTTCTGGTGTCTGGAAATTTATACATTTATGTCATAGAAGATTTATGAAAAAGTATTAAATACAAAATGAGAAAAAACAAATATTTATTTTTGTTATTTGTTACCATATTATTTAGTTATTTGAGAGTGAGTATGTATAATTGAGTATAATTGTTGTTGTTGGGTATTATTTTGCCATTAAGTTTAATTATATTTTCTGCAATATGTAATCCAACAGAGTACATGGATTTTTGTATTCTAAATAAAGTTAAAACGTGGTGCTTCTATTCACAAATCCCATATTATATTAATCGTGCTTCCAGTTTGCCTGATTTCAACATTGTACTTTGTTGTAAGTACTACGTGTTGAAACATATTTCACACATGTGTCTTCATGTATATTTTATATATCACTTGAAAAGGAAGCAGCCGAAATTAAGTTCACAAATGTGATTTGTACGACTCACAATCAATCCTGGGTTGTGCTCAACACTTGCCGACTGCGAGCTGTCAATCACCACAGGACGACTCTCAATTTCAATGCCTCAGTTATACAGCCAATAAATTTTTCCTTGATTTTCAGTTCTTTGATAACGCTAATGGTTACAAGCCATGGCCTTATTAGTTCAGTATTAATATCTACTGATTTCTCAGAAAGGCTTAAAATCCAATTGATTTTTATACATTTTAACGATTTTTTTTTAAATTTCAACTATTTTATGTTTTTTTTAAAGTAATTTAAAAAGTCTTAAACAATTTGCGTATTCCAACATTTAATTTCATTTAGGGGAACTTAAACTATTACACCTTAGAAGGTTTTGAAAAATGATCCAAATTTTTGGGCTATTAATTTGCAATGCAAAACCTAATTAGTTTAATTGGCTTTTTTTTGTAGATTATTAAATATTATGATCGGTAATGTATTGATAATGTAATGTACAGATTTTGTCTATGCACTGTGAAGCTCCCATAATATATTGAGCAGTTATCGATTAAGCTGACATTTTTATGATATACGAGAAATTGTATTATAATTTTTTGTAAAGTCGTTCAAGTTCTTAAAGTCTCTAAAATAGACTTCATGAACTGTACCATAAAATGATTTCCATTTTTTATTGGTAACGAAGATAGGAAATCTGTTTTATTTTTTTATTAACTACCACAAATAGTTTTATGCTTGGGTTGGAATAAATGAGAATGCCAAATTTTAAAAAGAGATGTTTAAATTGTAAAATTTGTAAATGGCTTTTGATCAATTTGTGTGCTCAAAATGGACATAATTAGTTTTTTGTTTAATTTATAATCGGTAGTGGCTTATTACCCACAAAATTGAAAAACTTTTTGTAATATTTGTGCTAGGCAGTCATTCTAATGTAAAGCAATGAACAACTTCCGCCATATATTTATCGTGCTGCCAGTTTGCCTGATTTCAACATTGTGCTTTATTGTAAGTACTACGTAGTGAAACATATTTTTCACATGTGTCTTCATATATTATATATCACTTGAAAAGGAAGCAGCAGAAATTAAGTTCACAAATGTGATTTGTACGACTCATAATCAATCCTGGTTTGTGCTCAACACTTGCCGACTGCGAGCTGTCAATCGCCACAAGACGACTTTCAACTTTAATGCCACATTGCTACATCCAGTCAATAATATTGTCGGTGATATTCAGTTCTTTGAGAACGTTAATGGTTACAAGCCATGGCTTTATAAGTTCAGTGTTGATGTCTGTCGATTTCTCAGGAAGGCTTATAATCCGATTGCTATATTGGTTTACAAAACGGTAAAAGAATTTACAAATTTCAACCATTCGTGTCCCCTTAAGGTAATTCAAAAATTATTCACAATATTCAGATTTTAGCTCTGTATCTCTTCTAGGATGAACTAATTATTGATGGCTTTTATCTTCGATATGATAGGATTCCACTTCCTTTACCAACTGGTAAATTTCTAATGCAATCGATATGGCGTGAAAATAATCAAATTTTCTTGACTGAAAAGATATACTTTTATGTCGTAGAAGATTCTTGATAAATATTCTCTGAATTTGGCAAGTACAACAACAGAAAAAATTAATAAAAAAGAAGATAGAAATTGCTAGATCGTTTAAGATGCCTATGCTAAATAGTATATATATACATAATATAGAGTCTACCAAAAGAACTTTTCTGAATTTTTACATAGAAATCATTTTTAATTGTCTGCATAGCTTCGCTTTATACTGTCTATCAAAAAACATCACAAAATATTCTGTTTGCTTATATAATTAAATAACATACAAAACGTTTTTCACTTCACTGGGTTCCCAGTAAACCATTACCGATTATGAGATTATACAAACTAATTTCCTTTCTATGGCAAACTGAAATTTGGAAAACAAACAAATATAACGGAAATAAATTTTTATTAAAAAAAATACATTATTAATCCAACATATAGCACGATAAATATATTGTAAAAGCTGCTATATACAGGCAACAGGCTATTCACTTTATAGCCCATTAGAATTTAACGTTATAAGATTAAATAAAATAACTTGATGGCAAAATAATGGACGGAAATCAACCCATAATATATATACTGAAATTTTCTTTAACTTTAAATTCATTAATAGAGGTGGAATGTAACGCACTCAAATCCTTTAAGTGCATGCCACATGGGTTAAGCTTTGAGTTAAATTTCTTTTTAAGCTTCATTGCGTTTTTTTTAAAGAATATTAAATAACCCATTTGTCAGTTGCTCAGTTAAACAAACCTATCGTTAACCAAGGTCAATTGTTGATGGTTCATTGCTTTTTCAATGACGTCTGACTAAATGTTGCTCACAGTTGGGTGTCGATTTCATCCATCGATTGACCTGCAACTGTTGCAGTTGACTAATGAATAGTGTGTTGACACCTGCTCTTTTTTGTTGTTGACAGTCGCCGTTATCAATCTATGTTCGAATTGATTCTCTACCCCCTTTTTCTCTTGTTGCGCTTTAATTAGAATTGTCTTTGTTGCTGTTGGTTCGTTGCCAAAATGTGCGAGGTGCAAAGTTTATTGGGCCAATAATACGTCGAACCTAGAATACAAATATATATTTAACGCAACGAAATCGAAACTGGCCAAATCGAATCGAATGAATTACAAAATACTATTTTTAATTAGGCACAGCAATTGACAATTTGAATTAACAATTTTCAAATAATCTAATGACATTTGAAGCGAACCGCAAACGTTGTTGCTGCTTTTTTCAGTATTGGCCATTTCTTGGTTACGAATGAAAGCACAAATGAAAAACGTATTTATTTATGCCTCGCAACACGATACAATAAACAAATGAAAATGGCATTTGAAATCGAATAAAAACTTTCATCAAGTGAAAATTTGCAATGTGCTGAGTGAGTTCCTTTTCTTTAAATATACCCAGCATGTGCGGAGATTCTTAGAGGTAGGTATATTATGCATTTGAGAAATAATGTCGAATTAATTTACATAAGCTCAAGACGCGTAATGATTACAAAACAGTCTTGGGCGAAGCTCATAAATTAAAGATTAATAAACATTGTTTCTTCTACACGGATCCGATTAATTTAAGAATTAGTTTTTGCACATAACTCTCAACAAAACGTAGTAGATTATGTAAGAGGTATTTCTTAACGTTACGTTGAATTCTAGGTATCTTGTTTAAGACTTTAATGCTATACTTACATTTTTACTCCAAGCAGTAATTTTCCTATTAAACTCAGCAGTTATGCCTTTTTCTATGTTACAATATTAGACTACCATAGCTTTTAGAGAAAAATTCGAAAAGTTTTTTTTAAAATTATATTAAAATTTTTGGAAATGTTGATAAATCTAAAAATCAATAATTTTAGTTGCTGGCTTACAGGTCATCTGTTAGTTGTGGAATATGTTTCTGATTTTACTTCTTAGCAGTTATCACAATTGTTAGCTGCTAATATTAGCGTGAAAAGCGGCGCAGTTTTCGATTGCATGTGTCTGCGAATGGGGCCCCTCTCTATTTTGGGGGAGTCTATGACTGGGTCTGTGTTGGGTCTGAATTGTGGTTCTGTTGATGGTTGGTCTTTTTCTATCATTATACTCTGGCGCCGCTGCTAACGTCAATGAAAGGCAAGAAATATTTGCAATGTTTTATATGTATGTATGTATATATGTATGTATATAATGTAGTTTATATTTATGTATGTTTATTTTATTGTTGCGGTGTCTGTTTTGCTTTCTAGCATTTCCTGGGGGTTTTTTTTTTGTTTTTTTGGTTTTAATTCACAATTAATTGTAGAATTTTCCTCGCTATATTTCGCCTCTGAACTATTTTTGGTTAACCCATCGCAGACATTTAGTTTGAATGGCAAATAAAAAAATGTTCTACTAATTACGCATTGCTCTGCTGAAGGCAATTATATAATGGTCTAACATTACAGTAGTTAAATTTTGTCGGTTATTTATGTTTATCAGTTTGATTATACGTAATTATAAATGGCTAAATTTGTGCAAAAGTATGTAAAAGACAGAGGGTTGCCAAATCGACTTTATCGATATATAAATAGATATAAATATTCCAGATCAACAAAAAACACCTATTTGATTTAGGCCAAGTCCGCCTTTTAGTCGAGTTCTTTCGATTGAATCCTAGTTGCTAAATGCCCCGCATGGGTCATTGCTACCGACAAACCACAACTACAAAATGCGTAACGTAAACATTTTTGCCAAAATTTATGTGTCTACAGATTAATAGGCATATAGCTTACATATTTATAAATGTTATGATATGGCTTACATCGTCCGCCTGCATGTTTTGCGGGCATGTTGCATGTTTGGGTGTTTTCTGTCTGTCTACTTAACGCCTCTTTAATTGAACCAATCAGACGGCTTGTGGCTCTCAGCCATGTTCTATATTCTAAGAATTGATTTATATGAATTGCCAGTCAAAATAAGCTGTGGATAAACAAGTTTTAAGTAGCAATCTGATGTGTGTATGATATGTATATACTTTGAATTTACTTATAAATGACTCGTTTTTATTACTCATTTAATTGCAATAAAAAAAAGGTATTAGTAATGCTTGTACATTATTCACTCAGTTATTAGCCACCTGCGCAATTATCTAGAAATCTACAAAAATTATAATTAGCTTGAATGTTCTTTGTCAAAGTCAATATATCATTTCATACAATAATAAATAAATAGTTACAAACAGTGCTTTAAAAGTAGATTGGATTTAACTTTTTTTAACTCGGATACCGAAGGTAGAAATCTATAACATCTAGAACTGCAAATCGATAAATATTTTATATATCTATAAATCGATAAACCTATATCTTACAGTTTTGAAATCATTAAATTTTTAAGTTACATTAATAACGCCATTAAGCATACAATTCAACAAAAATTTATTAAACCCATTGCAATATTCTGCTTAAATCAAGTTGTTTAAACATTCAATTTACAGATACTTATGTAAATATTATCAATTGAATTGTGCTTACAATCATTATGAACACGTTTCAATCCAATCGCTCTGATTAATCAATTCCCCGAACTTATTGCTTTAGTTGTAATTTGTATTCAATTCTAGTTTTATGGCGCCATGTCAAATATTTTTTGTATATGAGTTGCTCTGCCATCTGACTCTTGATATGTATTTGCACACCTTTGCACAAAACGCTGATAACTATAATCAATATAATATTCCAAGGGGTAAAACCAAAAAAAAAACAACAACATAAATGTTATCAGTTGGAAAGGGGCGCCGCGATAAGCACGTTTGGCCCGCAAACCTTGACCAACTAAATTGGAGGCTAAAACTGTTGAATCAGCTGTGCGATCAAGCGACGATCCATATAAGGCAAAAAATCAGGCCAGTGCTCAGTTCTCAGTTATGAAAGGCTTTCCTACTTTTTGACCATACAACAACAACGATAACAATATTCACCAAACGCCAAATTGCTGGCGAACTTGGTCGATTATCAATTGGAAAGTCGGCGAGGCAACCGCAACAGCCTCAATAAACGGGGCGTGGCTTTGGGCATGATTTCTGTACATAATTGGAAAAGCATTTTAGAAGCTCCTCGCACAGAGCTTGACCAATGGCTCTACGCCACAAGGTCCACACTCATCATCTGCAAACTGTAAACTGGAAATTCGTTTGGATTTGTGCTCGGTTGTTAAAAAAAATTACTATACCCTTGCAGAGTATATTTAACGTGGTATATTGATTTTGGAGAACTGACTATAACATTGTGTTAAGGCTTGCAAATATATTCTAATAATATTTTTGACATATCCGGTCGTAAATTTACCTCATTCATAGTCAAACAAGCTTTTGATGTTTTCAAGGGTATTCACTATTTGGCACCACTATATATACATATAACTGTTCTTTCAAATTGTTATTGTTGTTGCTGGTTGCTGGTTGCGCATGAATCGCTTTTTGTTTTGTTTTGCTGTGTGCGTTTGCTTTTGAAAGGTAACTAAACTATGTACACACAGCCATGTACAGTTAAAGGGCAAAGCAAAGGGAGCTCAACATCGCATAGATAGACTGATGGTAGGGAGGTGAGTGTTGAAAGAGAGAGAGAGAGAATTGGAGCGACGATTCTGTCTGTGACTCTCTGCTGCTGCTGTCCGATTTGTATGACGTTTGCACTTAACCCCAAGCAACACACACCGTTGGCACAGTTATCATTTTGGTGAGCTTTCGCATTACGACGGAAGTTGGATAGTTGGAGGGGGAGAGGGCAGCAGGACGTGCAGTCAAGCGAGAACTATCCAATTGTATGGAAAAACTTTACACAGAGAAAAACGAATAGACAAAAAATATAGTTCAACTGATTTCAAAACAAATCATTTAATCTCAAGGTACGTTTTGTACTGAGCAAATACTTATAATAAATTAGATTTTATTTATTTCATTTCGTAACACACACTTATTTTCGCTCTGTGCACTTGCCGTATTGTGCCGTTTATTCTGACAGTTGTGCCCTTAATGGTAAGTTTTTGTTGTTGTTACCGCTTGAATGCATCGCCAGCGGATATTGACGGCAGCAGTAGCAGTGGCATTGTATGCAACTCAAGTTGCAGCCCCAATGCACCCAGTGGAGCTTCCAAATTACAGCAAAACGCGACTTATTGGGTGTGCACTCATCTAAGACATATTACGTGACGTCACTAGTTGCAATAATTGGTGCAAAAAATACTAGTTAAAAACCTGCGCAATTAAATTGAATTTAACCATTTAGCTGACTCTTTGATTATAGCCGCTTGCCTAAGCTGCAATTAATACAATAAATAATTTCTAAGAAGCTTGCAAATTGTTTATTAAGCAGTTTTTTATCTTTAACTTGTGTTTATTTAAACAGCTTTAAAGCCTGTAAAATCTTATTGATCTTGAGATACTATGAGAGCTGATAATTTTCGAAGAAGATTGCTGATATCGCCTTCCATTCTTGCAACTTGCAGTCGACAAGAAACACTTTTACTTAATACATAAGCCAATTTACTGTGAACACAAATACAAATACATATTTTTTGTGTAGCTAAGCAAAAGTGTTATTTACATTGTTGAAGTGAGAGGGTGATGAGTGGCTTGGGGAGTGGAGATAAATAGCCGTCACTGGTTCATGGCCAACTCGTGCGCCTAATGGTTGCAAACGTAAGCGCACACAATAATTACAACAACAACAACAACAGCAACGTACAACAATAATAACATTGTGCAGTGCCGAAATGGAATCTGGCCAATGAATCAGTGAGCCAGCTCCAGAAATGGGGCAACACACGCCAACGCAACCAAAATAAAAAAAATCTGCACACGCGATCCCCAAATATATCGAATATATTCATTCGGTCACATGTGAGTGTATGCGTGAGTGTGTGTTTATTTTGTGAGTGGTGGGCGTTTGCTGTAGTGCCACGCCCACGCAACTGGTTCAATGCCTTTTATGGCCAAGTAGCTGACAATTTTATAGTCAGCATATCAACAAATAAAATCGTCTTTAGATACTTAAAAAAAATGAACAATTATCAAATTGTTTGGCAGTGGCAAGGCGAATGGAATTAAGCTACTTCAGACGATGCACGAGCCACCAAAAAAAGTGGAGATTATCAAACTTTGTGAAATATATACATCGGTTTGCGAATTTTTTTTAGTTTCATTTAAAATTTTTCAATGTATTAAACTCGATTTTTAATACGATTAATGTAAATTAAGTTAATGAAATTATGAGCTAAGAAAATAAGTCCTTTTCATCTACAAATATGAAATATAGTGTATAAAATTAAATGAACTTTTATATAATCCTCAAATTTGGTGCAACATGGCGAATGAGTAATATGCGTGTCTGTTCTAAAAAAAAAAACAAAACAAAACTGTGAAGTGAGCAGCAGCAATTGTTGCGTAAATTGCAAATGGCAAAAGTACAGCAATTGTGTCAATCACTTGAACAAGAAAAGAAGAAGAAGCACAAGGCGTCAACAGCAATGAACCAAATCTAAAGAGCGATAGAGTGAGAAATCAATCGAACGAGATAGCAATGCAAATTATCGATAGCGATAACAAGCAAAACAAAAAGAAAGAAAAGAAGCTTGTTTACTTTGAACTTATGTAACTTTATCTGCATTTATCTTTAATTCAGTAAATTGTATAGCTGGGATAAATTGGTAATTTCATGCGCAGGCAATTGAACAATTTTGCGGCAACGTCAATCCGTCAATCACTCCATAACGCACTGTGGCAACCATGCATGTGCCAAGAAAGTTCACTGAACGCGCTTCAAATATTTGACCCAAAAAACGCAAAAATTATATTTTGTGTGCGCTTCAGAGCGATGGCTATGTGATTGATATATATATATATTCTGTCAACTGTCCGACTGTGTGACTGTCTGACAACTACAATAATATAATAACAATAATGCGAGCGATAATAATAATCAAGTTGAGTACTTGTCAGCTGACAGCGGTCAACGCTAAATGAAATAACATTTATCGCTTACAATTTACGCGCTGAAGCAAACTGAAAATAGAAGATACATTTATATGCAGGTCAAAGCGTTCTGCAACTGAAGCACAATTGAAAGCAATAACTGCCGCGTCGAGTCATTCAATTATTGGCTGTGGCAGTAGCACTATCAAAATGATATACTTGTCGGCAACTGAGTGGGTTCTACTGTCGCTGGTCATGCTCAACACGATGTTGCATTTGCAGTATAAAAACGTGTTTTTATAAGTTGGGAAAAATATTCAAATAACAAGGAATTGAATCTTAGGTATATCAAAGATAACATAACCTTGTAGACTGGAAATAGCCTATCTGCATCTAACTGAATAAAATAATGATGTTTTTGTGTTTCTAAGTAAATTACATTCAAATTGCAACATTAGACTATGATTGTCTGTATGCCGCAACATGAAACGACTATATTACCTCGTTTAGTAACGCTTAAATATTTATAATCTGATTTTGGAGAAGCCTCCATCTATGCGTCCCAAACTTTACCATAAAATTATAGTATGCTCCAAGAGTGTAAATAAAAAAGATGTGTTTATTTAAATATTTATTTTATGTGTGAATTATCTATGTTGTGATATTTAGCATATTCTTATCAAACATTTTATTTTTATCCAAGTCTTTGTTGATATCATTTGTTATCTAATTAAGTTAGTATTTTAGTAATATTTTTTATAAAAATTATATTTTAAAAATGTGAAACTTTAAAGAAATATCGATCATTTTCATATTTATCTTGAATAATAAAATCAGTTGACAAAAACATTATAAATTCAACATGAAATTTGTATATGAAAAATAAAGGAAAGTAATTTTGTAGAAAAGGATTAATACAGGGTATTTGCAAGTACAGCACATTTCTATCGATTTTGCACATTCCTTTTTATATTGTTGTATGTTGGTTTAATGTTAACTGTGGCACTTCCTTGAAGTTTATGGCGTGTGTTGCATGTTGTATGCTGTTGCATGCCACAACTGCATCAGGCATATCCAAAGCCGCCAACCAAACTGAAATTACACACACATGTTTGATGTAGTTTGTCAGTCAGTCAGTCTCTTTGTCTCTCTGTCTGTCTGACGCCCCACATAGATGTACGGGGTGCATATATCATTAGATATCTATTGTAAAGCATTTTGCTGGCCTCGTCGCGTTTTTCATTTCTCCTCTGGCGGCTGACAGACTGAATGACTGACTGACTGAGTGGCTGACTGACTGACTGGCGTGTGCTCACTCAATTAGCGCCCAGAGGACCGAAACCAAAAACACAAAATAGAAAAAATTAAAAAAAAAAAAAAACTGAGAAAAACAGCAGCACAAAACTCTTTTCTGCCTGTTGCCAGTGGGCCGAGGATTGTGCAAATATTTGCCACAAACTAACTGCAAATGAAATTGTCTTACACACAAAAGTACAAACATTTTCTTCAACAGCAACATTATTGTTGCAGCTCTTTGCTTCTGCCATTACACAGATTTCAGGGGAGGGTGGGCAAATTGTTTAAAAATATTCCTCCTAGCATTGCCATCGGCGTTGCGCTCTCTGCAATGAAAATGCCAACAAATAAAAAAAAAATAAAATAAAAATAAAGAAAAAATATGTATAAATAGAAATTGAATAAAAATACTTTTGGTTTTCATTCGAGTGCACTTTATATAGTTGTGGTTCGGGGTTTGGTTAAATTTACTTTCAATTTGCAAATTACAAATACTTATTACGGTTCATGGCAGTGCGAATCACATAGATTGATCACTTAATTTTATGCAATGCAATGGCCAATTTTTAACATAACATTCACGGAATAATTAAGTGCTTTACTTAGGCTCAGAAACAGGTCCACAATTAAAAAATTAAAATAACAACATAAACAAAAGTCAGTCGCAGTGCAAACCATGTGTAAAACGCGCATAAATTGTTGGCAAAATTATTTATATTCATCATAATGATATTATTTCTGAATGTATTACATATATCTTATCTCCTTTCAAATTAGTCTTGACTATTTTAAAAATATTACTCATACGAGCAGCTAATCAATGTCAAAACTCTAAAAACAATTGACAGCAATAATTGTGCAATTAATGAGCAATAACAAAAACAACAACAAATGCAATTAACATTCGCTTAGAAAAATGTATATAATTTTATATTGATACTGGCCAAATTACTCATACGACCCGTTTGGAGTTGATGTTTGAGTTGCAGCAATAAACGTCGATAACAAGCTGAGCAGCTGGCCAAATGCACACATATATATATAAATACATATATATATATATAAATATATATATATATATATATATATATATGCATATGTATGTGATTTGTATCTGTGTGTGCATGTCTGCATGTATCTGCAGCTCTATCTGCAATTAAAGAACAATTATGATTTGCTTTGGCAAATATTTGCAGCATGTGCGCAACTCTTAAATGAGGCGTTCAATGCAGCCAACGTTTCACTTTCATTACGCACATACACACTAACACAAACATACACACACACACACAGACGCACAATTTGCACACTTGGCCAAGTCATAAAAACCAGTCCGCAAATACCAAAGGAACCGTTGCACAAGCTGTAAAAGATTCTGCTGCCTGTTTTGCTAATGCATTTGAAAGTGAAATTTGCGTTTAAGGAATAACATTTGTTTGCCATTTATCTTGGTGACGACCAGTTTGTGCCCCATCCGACACACTTAAGTGGCACTACACCGAGGAGAACTACAAGCACCCAGACACATACATATATTCTCTGTCTGCGTTTATTTGTCAAATCCCTGGCATATCAAATAAACAGCAGTTGTTGAGATTTGCGTGTCGCAATAATGTATTTTTTTTACGACTAAACACTCTTCTCAGGCTATCTGTATTTGTAAATTTGCCAGATTTAAAAAGACTTCTACAAAATATGAAAGTAGAGAGGAATAAATTATATACCTTGAATATAAGGAACAAAATCTAGTTCCCAAATTCTGAACATGTTCAGAATATTATGATTTCTGAGATTGAAAAATTTTATCTTTTGGGTTTATTAAACCAGTTTTTTAAACATATCCTTAGATATTCCCATAAATAAAAATATAACATATTGCATTAAGAACCAAAGATTTAACATATTATTTTAAATACAAAAATGTTGCAATGCTAATTTTGATCTACAGTTTTAAATCTGTTCCTTATAAGCATGAAAGCCTGCTGTGTGCACTGAAAGGGTGTGGGTGTTATTTATTCAACACCCGTCGTAAATATTAATTTTTTTTTTTTTTGTCGTGCCCCTTTTGCAACTTGATAAATAATGTTTTGGGTTTTTTGCTATCGATGCCACAGCAAGGCAGGCATCGAGTCAACTTGTGTTGCGACGTGGAGAGGCAGTTTGCCTTGCGGCATTTTCCATTGAAAAGCGACAATACCAATTTGGTCGCTCGCTTTCCGGTCTATACATATTTGTGTGTGTGTGTGTGTGTGTGTGTGTGTGTGTGTGTGTGTGTTTTGTGGCATTTAGCCTTATTTGTGTGTATAAATGTGCTTTGTTATGTTTCTTTGAGCGGGCAGCTACTCGCTTTGATGTGTGTCTCATTAAAGCGCACATTTTTCAAATGCAACGTGACATTTTTCAAGGTTGCTTTTTTAGTCGTTGCAAACCAAGAGCAGGCAGACAAACAACAACAACAACAACAACAACAATAACAACATTCATCAAGATTGCTGACCAACACCAAAAGATTTGTCATGCGGGCAGGCATCTTATTAAATACTTTCACCTGCACACTAAGTGCATATGCAGATATGTTCACATACATCATCTGTGCGCATATATATGGAATGGATTCATGGCCAACTCGTCCCAAAGTTGCCAAGAGGCAATGCACTAAAAATAGGCGCATTGCCTTTAGCAAGAGACAAACACTTTTAATAGTCGCTTTTCACGCACGGTCATTGAGCCGTCGGGTTGTCCAATCTTCGCCACACTCTTTACACCCGCCAGAAGAAGACATCAAAGCAACAACCACATCTCTGCGCGAACATGTCGACTTAAACACCTCGAAAGGCCTTGTCGCCTTTTTGGTGTCGGTCAAGTAAATCGTCAGTCGATGCACGACGACTTTCTCAAAACTCTATTAATTACACAGAAAGAAAACTCCATTAAGAAAAATCTGCTTAAGTCGTTTTCTTAATTGATTTTAGCCATTTTTTTTTTTAAATCTGTTTCCATATATAAGTTTATGAAGTATATCTGCTCAAGTCTTATTTTGTGTGGAAAATCTTATTTAAGATTTTATAATTAATAATTACTTTTTTGACGTTGTCTTTTGCACTTTTGCACAGATTTGATTATTTTGAATCCATTTTAAGTTGACTCTGATTATATTTTGTGTGACTTGCAAGAAAATCTTGCAAGGATGCAAGATGCTGCTGTAGTTTATTTCATTTCCATAATAACTAAAAAATCGATTATCGATAAGAATATATGCCTAAATTAATATAAATATTAATTTAGTAAAAATATACAAATTAAAATATTATCAGATCAAAAATGGCTTTCTTATTTTCATCAGCTAAAGTTTTGATTAATTGTATTCAATTTTGTTGGAATGCAATTTGCTGCAATTCGTATGAAATGTATCTCTGTTTACGTATTATTTCCGTACAATTTTGACCCCTAAGATTTTTTGTTGGATTAATACAACTTAAGAAACATTTCCTCATTTTTTTTTTTTTTGTTATCTAAACATGCATTTCCCTTCTTTTTTTTTTTGTTTCTTGGTATTTTTAAACAGCACAGCGCACTTTTGCGTTTGATATGCAGGCATGTGTTTATTTTCGAGCATTTGTTGCTTTGTTTGTTTGACTTGACTTGACTTGCGCTTGTGTATCTTTGAGATATATAAAGTATTTGGTGTGTTGAAACTGCAATAAAATGTTGACTATCGATGCTTTGGCTTTTTGACATGGGAGGCGGCAGGGCGTTGGCTGCATTCATCCATCCTCATATCTCTCTATGAACCCCACATTGAAAGTGCAATCAAGTCGAGGTAGTCTGCAGATAGGTCTTTGTTTTAGACTGGGTCTGGGTCTGGGTCTGGGTATGGGGCTGGGAAACAACGTCAATGACTGCTGGCTGCTGGCAGCGCTAATTGCATTTATCGCTGCTTAGATGTTAATTATGACAGCGCAGAGTGCACATTGTATAATAAACGTTGCACACACAATTACCAACACACACACTCACTCACATGCACACACACACTGAGATACATGTGTAGCTAGTTGTAGATACACAGATGACTCGGCTGATTAAGCAGGAGCCGCCACAGGTCAATGCTATTGTAATGGCAATGATATAAGAGTTGATTAACAGCCCCGCACAACCCACACGATTATGCAGTTGACTTTTGATTGTAATAAAATGTTCAACTTGGAACAAGATCCAAAAAAAAAAAACCGCTGTCTAGGAAGGCAAATCTACTGATGCAGGCAGTCATTAGCTGTTTTTCTTTTCCTAACTGTTCGCAATTTATCTCTAAGAAAAGAACTGCTACAATCAAGGAAAAAAACAAGAGTCTGACGATCTACTGGGTTTCAGGACAGAGTGGCATAAAGTTGCTGACTTCCTAGCCAGGAAAAGAGTCTGATTTGTCTCTTTGTGATTTTTTAGTGAATTTGTCTTCCCGGACAAAGCTGTGCTAATTATTACTATGATTTTTACAGCCAGACAAAGAAATAACTCATAAGCAGCAACATTTTCCAGTTGTGGAAAATATACTCTTTTTTGGCATTGAATAGGCTTAGAAACTATATTGATAGATTATCCGGCAATACACAGACTGAGACCTGAGACTGGTTCCCTTAGAACCTTCGTCTCTGAGACTAAAAGAAATGCCATTTCTGAAAATAACAGAGACGAACCAAGAACAAGAGGAGATTAAAAAAATTGCTCATTTAAATTTTTATTCTTCAATGCTCTTATTGCTAAGTTGACCCAGCAATCTCGATGTTCTTTATTTTTTAATCTTCTCTACTTATATATTTTTCAATTAATTACATACTGCAAAAGTATTTCTCCCGATTTTTACATCTTTTCGATTAATTATATTATGCCGCTAACTCATTCTAACTATTTCATGCTTAATCTTTGACCCATATAATTTATAGTATTTTCTAAGCGTAAACTTGTGTAATACAAAATAATTAGCTCGAGGTCTCAGTTCACAGTATGAGTGATTACTATAATGTTGTATTAAATATGGACTATAAAAACTAATGACTTCTTGTTATAAAATAAATCCAACTAAACTGTGACTTTTAGGTCTTAAATTACGCAGCTATTAATATTGATTTTATGGCATAATTATTAAGTAATGGATAATCTTAAGTTTGAAAACCTTTAAGGCATCTCCCGCACATACCAAATTTAAATTTACCGGCGTTTATCATAGGAAGTGAAGCTCTCCACTTATTATTATATTAATAATCTTGGTTTTGTTTTGTTTTGACTTCATTCGTTAGTTTTGTGTATCATATTAAATTGTGTTTAAGGTTACACTTGCTGCAACATGTCCACGTCTAAGGTCTGAGGTTATAAACCGAGGCCTCCACATAAAATGTGTGCCTCTTAAGCGCGATTCCATTGATAAATGTAAATATAAATTAACATTTAAATATCTTTCTTAACCACCGCATAAACAAGACGACAACTTGATGGTGCTCTTATCTCAATTATTCGTGCCGGCTTAGGCACAGTGGGTACAAATTGGGCTCGTGTCTGTGCAGTTTATTTCGTATTTCCATTTTATGACTATTAAAAAATGTGGCTGGCATTTGAATTAGTCTTGGCTAGCGTATAAATCTAGCAAAAGCTTGTAAAATACAAGATATTAAAGCATGTAAAATTAGTCATAGTTGTGTAGATATGAGGTGAATAATTGTTTTTATTAGATATGCATTACCAACTTGAATATACTTCATTCGGTATTATTGCTAACTACTTGAAAATTACGAAAATCATTGACCAATGACAACATTTGTAGTTTAAGAATGCTTTTTATAATATCGAATTTAGGATGTTATTATTAAAAAAGTAAGCTACATTAAATTCTATAACTAAATTAGAACATTTTTATTTTAGAGTGTACATGCGCAAAAAATTGCACCCTATAAGATATCAATTTAGATTAGTTGACACCTTTTCGCCAATAAAGAAATAAATAAATAAGTGTCGAGCTCTACACGCATTATTATATCATCATCTGACAGCATCAATTTATTTACACAAATATTTGCATACCACTCAAATTTATTATACAAATGTTACGTTATTTCCCATTCCCTTTGCATTTTTCGTTAAGAAAATAAATTGTTTTGCATATACATATATTCAATAATAATATTTGCCATCTGAGCTGTTGTTTGTTGTTTTTTCTTTTTCTTGGGTGTGGTTCAGGTTCGTAGCCGTTTAATGTGTAGAATTCAATTTGTTTTTGTTTATTAGGCCAAAAATAATAAGACAGCAACAAGAGAACACCAACATCGAGAATTACAGCTGCAAGCGATAACAACAACAACAACAGCAACAACAACTACAACAACAGCAACAACAACTACAACTTACGAATAGCGAGCTCAAAGAGCAAAGCAAACAAGTTTTTTTTTTATTTAGTAGAGGAAAAGTCGTTGGCGCAAGTGAAAGCGCCGCAGCTAACGCTGACGTCGCGACGAGGCCGCAGTCGACGTCAACGTCAACGTCGACCGTTAATGTCCCGACCAACAATGGAAGTCAGTTTCAAGTTTTCCTTAAGGCGTCCGCTTAACGCTGGCGGCGGCGCGCAATCATATTTCACTCCCTCCTGCACTTGTCGTGAATGTTGTTGTTGTTGTTATTGTTGCAGTTGCTTTGTTGTTGCTGCATGGCTATAAAAATAACTGAACACTTGCCATTGCACACTTGGCCAACTTTGGCAACTTGACGCTTACTGCAAGCGGCAACAAACGAGTTGTTGTTGTTCGTGTTGCTTGCCCAAAAGCTAAGCACACATTCATCAAAAAAATTTTAAATTTTTTTTTAAATATTTCTTTTTTGATATATTCAACATTTTCGCAATAAAAATTCATAACTTAATCGAGAATCCTTAGCATTTTTTAAACTTCATTTTCAATAATACTTTCTGATTTCAACATATTATTAAAAGTGAACGACTTTGAATATTTATAAATTTTTTGATTTTCTACATTTAAACATAAAATATATTGAGTTTTTCTTAGTGTACTCATTGGCTTTTTGCATTGGGTTAACTGTTTAATGTATCCATCGCCGCTCGTTTTTCTACACAAAAGGGGCAAAACATTTAATTTCATTCACTCGCAACGGCAGCCAAAAACTGCCAAAAATGGCTAAACAAAACAACAACAAATACAAAACGCGCTAGTTATTTCCATTGTTTTTATTATTGGCTATCGTTTGCCACAACAGTCCGCATGGTTTTCTCAATAGGCTTGCAACGTTTTTTTTTGCAACGTATAACTATAAATTTACTCAACTTATTTTGTGTGATGTTTGGTCAAAGAAAGCCATTCACTTTTTGACTTATCAAGTGTTTTAAAAACAAATTTGTAACGTTCTTTTAGGCTGCAGCTATTTTTATAACTAGATGTAAGACGGATGGATTCAGCAAAATTTCAGTATTTAATCATGAAAACTATTTTTCAGTCTCGAAATTTTTGATACCATGAATTTTACCTTAATATAAGCGAAACATGAAAGTGATCTTGACAGTTGGTTTCACTCTCTGTGTATGGAATTATTTAATACTAATTATAAACTAATTTCCCATTGAGGAACTAAATTTTGTTAAAAGGATTTGTCATAGATTTGTCATTATTATCAGGAAGCCGGATTTTTCGCACTATATATAGACTATAAATGCGAGAGAGTTAAAAGTAAAAATGTTCTTGGAGACCATATGCAGATTAAAGTTATTTTATTTCCTATTTCATATTGATATAAATAAATTTCCATAATAATAAAAACCATAATATTGGATAAATTACTTCTGAATCGAGTATATAAATAGCTTCATTGATGAACTGTAATTTTGTGAAGCTCGATTAAGAAACTCGAAAGAAACGAATAAGAAAAGTTATCTTTTAAGCTGTTTATCTGAAGACATCATTTCGAATTTAGAGAATTTACTGGTCGATCATCTAAAATAAGATTTTTTAACTTACGGTAGTTTTCATTGTCTGGCTGGCTGATGTTGGCCACGTGATTTTGCGCCTAGGCTCAGATATTTAACTTGGCCAACTTGCTGCATTATACACCTTTTTGAGCGTCTGTTGTTGTTACTGTCAATGGCTGCTGTCTAGTCTTATAGCCTTATCCATCGCATTTCGTCTGAGCATCGTCTTAGCTGACTTTAATGCCATTTTCGTGCCGGCAACGGCTTGTACAAAAAATTTTGTTTAGCTTTTTCTGCTGCATTTGTTGTTGTTTTTCTTTCATTTTTGTTTTTTTTTTTTTCTGAATGCACAGTGTCTGTGAATTGTACAACAAAAAAAATAACTTGAGCAACAATAAAATCATTTGGTAATTACATTTTATGGGAAGCTGTCGCAGGTGAAGATGCGTATTAAGTTTTTTTTTGTTTCTCTTGAAGTAAAATTTCAACTGCCACCATTCAAAGAAACGCGCCCAGGTGAATGCCTCATTCACACCTGCCAGTTTCACTAGAAACAAACTGAGTATTTGTACAATATTGTTTCGGATTGCAAGTTTTCATTTGTTGTTATTGGAATGCGGTTTCAGGTTTTGCGATTAGCTGTAGCTTAAACAAAATACATAAACTCAAAATCACCTCAATCAACAAACCCACACATCTGAAAAACAATTATTTTATATACACTCGCAGAATAATAAATAATAAATTCAATTGAAGCAATACGCAGCTTACCATTTACATTTTTAAGTATTCTTAATAACTATGAATCAAAAAAATTTTGGGTTTAAATCTAGTTTACAAAGTAGGTTTATGTTAATAATTACAAAATATTATTTGTTTTTTTTTTTTTGAGTGTACATAATTGTTGTACATAGTTTCTCGACAATACGGGCATTGTCAATCAACCCACGCGACTGCCATAAAGCTGAAATGGCCGCAATCAGAAAGACCTTTAAAAATTGATTGCTTCTTTGTGTGGCACATCTGAATTTGGTTAATTTCAAAATCATACATAAATCTCTATTTAGCCTTAACATTGAAATGTGTTGGACTATTTTAAGCTATAAATATTGTTTGTTTTGCATATAATAATTAAACATTTGACTAATTTATGTTTCTCATTTCTCTCATTTCTTATAGTTAATGCTGCATGTACTTATGACAGATCTACAAGATAACGCCTTCGACTGAGCGAGACTGAGTGAAGTAAGTAGATTTATGGGCCCACACACACACACACACACACCAAATATTCCATATGCAATACCATTTTGCAGCATTAGTCTGTAAATTTATGCAAATTGTTATTAAATTTGCAAGTCAGCAACAACAATAATCAACTTTGTATGACCCCAATCCGATTTGTAAATGGAACACAGCCGGTTGCGCCCACAACAACAGATCAGAGCTCATACAGTGAGAAATATAATAAAGTCACTTTTTGACTTATCTTCGATATCGGATTACAGTATCGTATAGTGTTTATAGGAACAATTGGTTTGTTTACATTTCTCTTCTGCTTTTCGAACTTGTTAAATTGCAAAGACTGAATATGAAAACATTTCAAATTTAATTTGAATACCTATATTTTTCTCGCTGTGCAAGCATGTTGTGCAGGCGTAGCATAAATTGTATTTAAATGTAGGTGCGCATAATAATAGAGCGTATCCCTTAACCGGAAATAGGAACGACACACTTTTGTGAGTGTGAAGAGTGACTTTCACAGCGTGACAGCATTTGACTGCTGTGCAGATGATGTCAGCAATTTGTTAAGGACATTTTATAAATGGAAATCAACATCACTGTTTGTCTCTGTGGTCAAAAAGGGATGCTGAGTGCAGAATGAGTTGAGCAGCGTTTCTGATGGCATTTTGTGGCCAGTTATCAACACAGTAAATTGATTTTGCATTTAATTCGATTTCTTTGTATGTCCTCAACACACTTAAAATCAATTAAAAACCATTTGATATTGCATAAATATATTTATACAAAAAGAGATGCCAACGTGGCGCTTCACAAATACTCTTTCGCTTTTAATGCACATTTTTTTCTTATGAAACGTTTAACGAATTGCATCTAAAAATATATAAATATATAATTCTTACAAGAAATTGGAAGTTTATTAAAAAAACTTTGAATATGCTTTTTAGCCAATATGATGTACATTTTTCTCTTTGGACCAGCCCAAAATTGACTCCCCAATTTTCCGAAGTTTTTATACAACATGTGTATAAAAAAAGAATTAAATATTCCTTCCTGCCTTAAATTTTTTAATAATCTTGTCTTAATGTTATTGAAAATTGGCATTTTTTCCCCTCAGTCAGCACCGCTTTCTTTAAGCTATTTTTGACATATCTGCAAGGGTATTCAAACTTCAAAAGATATCACTTATTGGCTAGTTTTATGGTCTGGCTGCCAAATGTTTGACTGCCAGCTTTTTTATATTTGTCATGTGTCCGCCACATCGGTTGCTGACCCAATTTTCCTAGTAACTAAAAATAGCGATTCTGCAAATAAAACTTTTTAAGCACATTTTTTTTAGTTTGATTATTGTCTAACATTACATTTTAACAGTTTGCTTTTGCATTTAAACTTTACAAAATGTTTAAATTGTTTGCGAACATTATACTTAAAATTTAATGTTCCTTTTGTTTTCTCAAAAAAAAAAATATAAAGACCACTTAAGACAAAAAATCATTTTGATAATTATATCTGATTTATACGTAAATGTCTGTCGCCGTCAAATAAGATTTGTCAAGAAATTTATAACAATGGGTAATTATTTTGGCTCTCTACCAAAATAGGCGCCGAGTATTAACTAATCAAAATTTGTTAAAATTCAAATTTTTTCTTTCTCAATTTTTGCTTGTCATCTTGTGCATCTGACAAGTGATTTTAATTCATACTGAAAAAAATACTGTCAAGACAATATATATTTTGTAAGTGTACATATATATTCGTATTCGTATAAAATACCTATATTTATACTGATATACATATATAGCTACTGCGGCATTTCCGCATTATGCCCCGAAAGTGGTCAGTTTTTTTTGTTGTTTTATTTCCTTTATTTTGCTGTTGTTTTGCGTGTCATAAATCAATTTGTTTGCAATTTGAACATTTTTGAGGCGCGCTTGCCGCCCAATTGGCGCAATTGGCTGCCAAAATTAGAAAACATTTGGCGCAAACAACTCTTGTTGCAGCATGCGAACAAATCAATCAACCATTTTCTTTAAGATTTGTATGTTGGTTTTACGAATTACCCATCTCTCTGGGATTGCAAACACGTCTCGCCACGGAAAATCATTCGAAACCGACGGAATCCAACATATGCGAATGCCATATGCAAAGTTTGTTTATGTTAAAAATAAAGTCAATATTCTCTGTTCAAGTAAAGAGTATTGGAAAAATTATGTTATTAAATAAATCAAAAATAAATTAAATTGTTTTCCCAAAAAAAAAACCAATAAAAAACGCATTTTAAATCAAATTAATCTTATCAATATATATATATCGATAGCATTTTTTTAGTTAAATGCCTTTTAATTTCAGAATCAGATTCAGTTGCTTCACACCCTTTTTTTCCCAAGTGTTCCCATTTGGTTGAATAAGTTTAAAAAACTTTTCACGTAATTCTCGCATATTTCTATTGCTGGATCTCACTTGCAAATGAAGCCAAAGAAATATATGTTAATTACGTGACACACATGTCAAAATGCAGAGCCGATCTGACATATCTGTATATATATATATATATTGGACAATGTTAGAAAGTGTCTGAAATTCTGTTCTCCTACTTCACTTTCTTATCGACCTTGTTATCCCCCTCTGCCCCCGCCTATCTGTCTGTTCATAAATCACTTTATCAGTTCGTTGTGTGTTGATTATGGAAACATTTGTATTACGCGTTGTTTTTTTTTTTTGTGATGTAGATACAATATCTATATACCTATAATTAGAGTTCATAATATTTTTATTTTGCTTTCTACGACATTATTTCACTTTGTGCTTTTGTTTACCTGCGGAAGTTTCGTATCTTTATCACTGTATTAATATATGAATGCGCTCTTTCATTATTCATAAATTGCATAAAAAATGCTCATATTCATCGGAGATGTTTCATTTATAATCAGACGCCTTTCGACTGCGCAACTTCAACAACAAATATTGTGAAAATAAATAAATTGTGAAATTTTTTTGTGTATGTGACAGAAAATCATTTGACAATTGTCAACGAAACCGACGTGAAATAGGAAAACAAAATCGAATATTCGAATAATCGAATAAATACAGGTAATCGGGGCAAATACAGAAAGCAGCAAATTACGAATGTTGCAAACAAAATATTTGTTGTATATTTATAATAATTATGAAATTTGTTGGCAATTGGCCAATTTGATTTTGCGCTATGTTGTATTAATAATTTGCTCTGCTACACTCGCAGAATAAAGATGTTTGAAATGTCAAGTGGTAAATGAATGGAAATAATAACGTTTTCGACTGCAAATTTTATGTGCTGAGTATGCAAAAAAAAAACAATTCTTTCGATTAGAATTTATATCTCTGTTCATTCAAGTTCCCCCAATAATTATTTAAGTAAAAATTGGCCTAGCTTGTGCTAAGTGTAATCCCTAGAGAAATGTTTTGTGTAAATTATAAAACCTTGATCTTGTCCGGCAGCCATGTGCAACACTTTACATCTGCAAACCTGTCTATTTATCATCGGATTGTGTTTGTTGTATGACGTCCGAACCAGATAAAATACAACCCTCAAAAATTGTGGAATTTTGCGCAATGGATGAGTCATCCGAACAAACAATGCAAATTACAAAACGAGCTTCCCTTTTATTTGCTAAACAGGAGTTATTATTTGCCTTGGTGACCATCAGTGCCTCAGTCTTCCTGCCCCAACAAGTAAAACATTAGCCAGTTCGTCTCTAAACAAATGTGCAGAAAATCGATAAGCATTTAAATTTTCAGTTACTTGTGACTTTAATTACCACTTTTGTCATGTTAGCCTATGTTGAATTATGTATGTTGAGCTCCCCAGTGACATAATATGCTCTGTTGTCGGGGGGCCGAATGTGTCACATGCCGCCTTTATTGGGGCAAGCTCAACAAACAGTTTGTGGCAAAGCAGAGAGAGAGAGAGAGAAAGAAAAAGAGAACAAGCAACGAAAGAAGAAATGGAAAAACAACAAACGCGTCGAAACGTCGCCAAACCCCAACCCTGTAGGTGGTGATATATATTGTATATATATATATATATATTTAGTTAAGGGCTAAGAGGGTATCTTGAATCTGACAAACACTTAATCACAGTCATAAGTCAGCTTAGGTTAAAGGTCAAACAATAGAAATTAATTATTAATTTTAAAAAAATGTGTAAGTTTATTATGCATATTTTATACAAGAATTCTTTTTCCAAATATGGTTTGTCTCACAATCTATAAAAATTGTCAAATATATATATAAATTTATATTTACTTTAAACAGTATTTTGGTGTGCTTTCAACAGGACACCCACAAATTTTTATAGACCAATCTATGTTTGTGTTACTAAATACAGTTTTTGTATTACTTTACTTTTTATCTTGTAAAATGTGTTCGATAAAATTATATTGTATGTGTTATAAATAAATTTAAAAACCTTACACAAACAATTTATATTTATACTCTAACTAATATATCAGCTACAGGGTATGTGCCAGTCTGGCCATTCACAAAAACTTTAATTGCTTGTTTTTCCTTGACGAGCTGTGACTCAAACTTGAGCTTTGTGCGTGCGTTTTTTATGGTTTTCTTGGCGCCAATCGCATTTCCGTATTTTTCACTCCAATGTGCTTGCTTAATAGACGATGAGCCGGCAAAAGATTATAAATTATAAGTGCCTGGGTTGAGCAAGGATGTCTTGAACACAATTTGTCTGTGAAGAGGTTAAGTTTATTATTGAAAAACAGTTGAAAGACATTCCACTGTCAGCTGAGGAGTGAATATCCAAATGGAATAAGAATTTGAATAGATGGTTTGCTTTGTGTTTAGTTAAACGGTTAAGTTTTTGGTAAAGAACGGAGTTTCCTGTGTATCCTTAAGCCATTGTGCACTTGCCTTTGTATATATATATCTAATATACTCTTCATATATATATATACAATAAACTATGTACATCATCACAAAACGAAAAAATTTGCTTTACTCTCAAATTTCATTTGAATCCTTGCCTTTGTTTTTGCTGTCAAACATATTTGTACGTCATTTGATTTTATTATTCAGTTTATTCTACGCTTTAAACCTAGCGACAAAAAAACAAATAATTTTATTTAAAACATATTTAGAGTACCAACTTTTTATAGGTTGCTCAGCGGAAAGCATAAATTTCTTGTAAATAATTAAAGTAAGAAAAAAAAAATAATATTAATAATCCTCTCACTCGCAATGAATCCATCGAACCTGGGTAAAAGGACGGGTGCGTTAGTAATTGAAGTGTTGCAAGTGTTGGGTCGTCCAGCCAGTCTGAGCGAGGTATCTCAACGCATTGCCAACATTTATAAGGTGGAAGGTAGACGCATTCGCAACGTTGTTGCAGATGTGCTTGCAGCTGGTGTGCAACATGGATTCTTCAAATGTTGCAATTATCATTACTCAATCAATGCGACAACAATTGAACACTTGCGCCAAGATATTGACCAATATGTGAATGAAATGATGTCGTTGGACTGCCAGGACGCTGATGATTCGCCAAAACCCTCGAAGCTGATGCTCAAACTGGAGCTATTGGATGATGGATCTCATCCTATGATGCCTATACTGCTAAATTTCCGTCCTATTTCGGGGGAACTGATGGAGCGAACACCGCCGGGAGATGCAGCTGTGGAAGCATGATAATATTTTATTTAATAATTTGTTGTATGTGCTTCGGCAGAGATATATCTGTGTTTTTAACTGTATAATTCGAGAAATAGCAAAAAGTGCTCGCAGTGAACATGCAGTGCAGTGCAATAAACTCAACCATGGCAGTACAGTATATATACCCTAAGTGGTTAACAATGCGATTATTTTCCACCTCATTCCCATTCACACAAAATGGGGCAATGACTGGTGTCCGGTTAACATGGCTAAGCAACCAGTTAGCTACCAGTGGCTGTTGCCTGCGGCAACTTGTCCTTTGTTTTCGTGAGTGTGCACCCATTACCAAAGGTGTGCAAAAGGACATGATGAAGTGTTGCCAAAAAAAAAGTCCACATTTTATCAATGTTAGCCAAAATACTAGAAAGCGCTACAAATAATAGATCTTTCTCATAAAGCATACTTATTTCATTGTTCGACAAAATATTAATATTTCATCAGGGAGCAATAATAGAATATATTTCTCTATTCTTTTTGGTTGGCAATGCACCATTTGTTGGCAAGTCAGCTTTAAGTTCAGGGTATTCCCTGGGCGAGCAATGTTTGTAGACCACTTTTATTTTATAGCTTTGCATTTGTGCGCCGCTGCCTGCTTTTGGGAATTTCAACATTACTCCGGGATGCCGCATTCCTCGCAAACAAAGGACAAGTTAAGTTTTGTGCTCGTCTCGTGGTTTACTTTTCTTTTTTATTGTAAACCTCCAACTTTGCTTTGAAGTTCATTTTCATAAGCCACTGACTGTTCTATATATATATATATATATGTTGTCGGAACTCGACTTGCTGTTCCTTGGACCCATTGTCAGGTTGTTGCCTGTCTAGCAGCGCCCACGCGAAAGGTTCACGCCTCTTTTAGCTTTCCATTGCCTCATTTCCCACTTGTGTTGTTTGGCCTGTTGTCATTGTCAACAGCCTCGCAGTTTTCCCTGAACTCCTTTGTTATGGCGATCCATTTCGATCTCTCAGTCCACTCAATGCCAATCCACAATGGACAATGCTTATTCGCATGAGTAATCGTCGCTTAATGCGCCTTTTTTTAATTTGTGATTTATATTTGCTTTTAATTTTATTAATTGACATTAATGTCTTGCTCAGATCAGATTGTTGTCTCGCATTTTATGAGGAAGCACATTTCTGTCTTTCTTGTCAACAACAGTGAATGCGATAAACCACAAAAGTGGGAATGATTCCTTGCTCAGTTCTAAAGAACAGCTTAAATATTAGTGCCAGAAATTAAGTACTCTTTTTGAACTTATTCCAGTATTACAAGGAAATTTCCCCAAATCACAAAAGTGGGAACGACTCCTTGTTCAGTTCTAAAGAACAGCTTAAATATTACTGCCAAAAATTGTGCACTATTTTTAAACTTATTGCAGTATTACAAAAGACTTGACTGATATCAGTTTTGATATTATTTCTTTGTTTTAAAAGTCGATTGTGGCATAACAAAGAAATTAATAAAGCAAAATTACTCTCACTCTCGGTTCAATTTGAATTTTCAATTTCGAGTTGCTGAACTCGTGCGAACTTGGTTCGTTGACTTGAAAATTACTGTAAATTGTAAACATAATTAATTTTCTTTTTTAATAATTAATTGTGACAGCAAGACAAAAGCAGAAGAAAACTGACAGCTAATGTGGCGAAACTTGTTAAGAATTCAGTTTGAATGCAATAAATAAATAATTAACAGAAATTACTTAATTAGGTTAAACATTAAGCATCCCAATTAGTCGAATGCAAATGTTAAATGTGTCATCTGTGCCCAAAAATAAACAAACAATTTAAATTGCTAACAAATTCCTTATAAGTGATTCGCTTTTCGCTGAGTGTATATAAATAAATATTCGTAATAACTATATAGGCTTATATATGATAATCAGGCTAAATAAATTTGAAATACCAATTGGTAGAAATATCTATTCTTATACCACATCTGCTCTATCTTTTTGCAGCATGAGCCGCCAGCATCAGCGGCACCATCAGCAGCAGCTGCAGCAGCAACAACAACAACAGCAGCAGCAGCAGCAACAACAGCTGCTGTCGGCCCAACAGCAACAACAACAGGCGCTGCTAATGGCTGAACATGCCGCTGCCGCGGAAGCCGCCGAGTTCTTCAATCTGCTCTGTGTGGCAACAACGATGCGACAGATTTTGGCACTGCATCGAGCCATGTGCGAGGCGGTTGGCTTGCGTCCATCCCCGCTTAATGAATTCTATCCCAAGCTCAAGGCCAAGGTGCGCTCGTGGAAGGCGCAGGCATTGTGGAAGAAGTTCGATGCACGTGCCGCACATCGTGTGTACGGGAAGGGGAACGCTTGCACCGGCACCAGAGTCCTGGTGATTGGTGCCGGTCCTTGTGGGTTGCGCACGGCAATTGAGGCTCAACTGCTCGGTGCAAAAGTGGTGGTGCTGGAGAAACGTGATCGGATTACGAGAAATAATGTGCTGCACTTGTGGCCATTTGTCATCACAGATCTGCGTAATCTGGGCGCCAAGAAGTTCTACGGCAAGTTCTGTGCTGGTGCCATCGATCACATCTCGATCAGGCAGCTGCAATGCATGCTGCTGAAGGTCGCCCTCCTGCTGGGCGTTGAGATCCATGAGGGCGTCAGCTTCGAACATGCACTGGAGCCCAGCGAGGAACACAGTGGTTGGCACGCGGCCGTTACTCCAGCGGATCATCCCGTGTCACACTATGAATTCGATGTCCTAATTGGCGCCGATGGCAAGCGAAATATGCTGGACTTTCGCCGCAAGGAGTTTCGCGGCAAACTGGCCATTGCCATCACAGCGAATTTCATCAATAAGAAAACCGAGGCGGAGGCCAAAGTGGAGGAGATTAGCGGCGTTGCGTTCATCTTCAATCAGGCCTTCTTCAAGGAGCTCTACAGTCGCACGGGCATCGATCTCGAGAACATTGTCTACTACAAGGATGAGACGCATTATTTTGTGATGACAGCCAAGAAGCACAGTCTGATCGATAAGGGTGTTATCATTGAGGATATGGCTGATCCCGCGGAACTGCTAGCTGCCGCCAATGTAGACACACAGAAGTTGCATGATTATGCACGTGAAGCGGCCGAGTTCTCCACACAGTATCAAATGCCCAATCTGGAGTTTGCTGTCAATCATTATGGCAAACCGGATGTGGCCATGTTTGATTTCACCTCCATGTTTGCCGCCGAGATGTCCTGCCGCGTCCTGGTGCGCAAGGGTTGCCGTCTGATGCAGTGCCTCGTCGGCGACAGTCTCCTCGAACCGTTCTGGCCAACGGGTTCGGGCTGTGCTCGTGGTTTCCTCTCCAGCATGGATGCTGCCTACGCCATCAAGCTCTGGTCAAATCCGCAGAACAGCACACTTGGCGTTCTGGCGCAGCGCGAGAGCATCTATCGCCTGCTCAATCAGACCACACCCGATACCCTGCAACGTGATATTAGCGCCTATACGGTGGATCCGGCCACACGTTATCCAAACCTCAATCGCGAATCGGTGAACAGTTGGCAGGTGAAGCATCTTATTGACACCGATGATCCATCGATTCTCGAGCAGACCTTCATGGATTCGCATGCATTGAACTTGTTGCCCAATGTGCAGACGCCGGGCAAACGCAAGCGACGAAGCGGAGGTGAGTTGATAGAAAGATAGATTTTCATATAACTGTTTATATTGATCAATATGCTTTTCTTGTACAGATTCCCTGCCGCAGGCTGCCTCTTTGCTGCGCTGGATCAGCGTACAGCTTGCAACGCATCAGTTTGCCGCTGAACTCAAAGAGCCCTCGGATGTGTTCCGCAATGGACGTGTCCTGTGTGCGCTCATCAGTCGGTAAGTGGCACACTTAAAAGATCTTTACCAAAATCGCATTCCTTATTCTTTACCTATTTTTAGTTATCGGCCGGATCTAATTGATTATGCTGCCACCAAGGACATGAGTCCGCTGGAGTGCAATGAGCTCGCATTTGCTGTGCTGGAGCGTGAGTTGCACATTGATCGGATAATGACCGCCAAGCAATCGATGGATTTGACCGATGTCGAGTCGCGTGTATGGCTCAATTATTTGGACCAAATCTGTGAACAATTTCGCGGCGAGATACCGCACATCAAGCATGCCAAGATGGACTTCAGTGATCTGCGTCAAAAGTATCGCATCAATCATACGCACGCACCGCCGGACTTCTCCAAGCTGCTGCAGACCAAGCCCAAGGCCAAGTCGCCCATGCAGGATGCCGTCGATGTGCCAACAACGGTCCAACGGCGCTCTGTCCTCGAGGAGGAGCGCGCCAAGCGTCAGCGTCGCCACGAGCAGCTGTTGAACAGCGGCGGCGGCGGCGGCGGCAATCTGGCACCTAATTCCTCAACCGGCGCTGCTACCAGCGCTGCGGCAAGCAGCAACAACGTGCAACAGGGTGTGTTGAATATAACTATTATACGGCATAAAGCAAAAAAATCAAGTTCAGCAAGGATCTAAATTGTTCTATCGAAATATAAAATTATATTTGTTAAGGCGTATTAAAAAGGAAAAATATTTTGTATAAAATCTAATCCATAAGGGATTAATAGAGACTTACTCGTAGTTCATATAGTTCCTTGCTCTCATTTAGTGTTTTTTTTTTTGCATTTAATTCTGGTTTGTGCAGAGTACAGCCTGTCATTTAAATCATTTAAGTATTTCCATTTGTTAAAGAGAGCATTTAGCAGTTAGTCTAAATTCTTTAATTATCTCTGTTATATTGAAACCAATCTGAACGCTCAGTTAACTTAACACTAATATAAATAGATAATAATATAAGGAGATACAAATATTATATATTCAAGTTCAAAACTTAAAACTTTTAGCAATGATATTTTTCACAAAATTAGAACTGTTAGAACTATAAAATCAAACTTTTTTTTATCTTCAAACAAGAGATTCTTGAATTATGAAAGTCACATTTTAATATTATTATTCGTCTTTCAAGTTAAGAATTTAAAACTTTAAAGAATGATATTTTTCACAAAATTAGAACTTTTGTTTGAACTATTAAATTAAACATTTGTTCATCTTGAAAAAAGAAATTGTTAAATTTAAAAAAGTACCATATTAATATTACTCCTCAGTTTAATTGTTTTTTAGACCAATTCTAAATTTATAATAATAGCATTTTAGTATAATTATTTCTCAGTTAAATTGTTTTGTAGATCAAAGTGTAATAATATTGAAGTGTGCTTTTTGTCCGATTGTAGAGCTATAATATAAATCATTAATTATATACTTTTGCACATATAACTGGATAACTCATTATATATATTATATATCTAACTCGATTTCTTTGTCTATATTTCAGCTCAAAGTGATACTCCACGTCGATCGAAGAAACGTCGCCAGGCTGATAAAACGGCGAACATTGTGAGTAAATGTTTCGACTATATCATGGAATGGTTCACTCGCGCATTGAATGCAGCTTGAAAAGTGATGGCGACAGTCAAAATTTGTTTTTCTATATATAAATATATATATCTATATAGTTTTATAAGTTAGTAAACTCACTTTTTGTTATGTGTAGGAGAGGAGAGGAGGCCATCACTTTTCAACTGTGTCAAAAACAACTTCTCTTTCTTTCTCTCTTTCATACATTCATTAAATATTAATTGTAATTTCTTGTTGAACGCTTGTCATACGAAAAACAAAAAATACCAAAAAACAACGAAAATCCATAAAAAAAAAACAAACAAAACAAAAAAAGGTTAAACTCATACTGAAAACAGCTCTCTTTCATGAAATCAGTAACGTGATAAATGCATACGAATCCATCAACGAGGTCAGTTCGCTCAGTGTCCAAAGTCCGTGCTAAAAAATGACCATTTGTAAATGTAACTTCTGTCACAACTTTCTACTAAACCCAGATCCTAACCAGATCCCATAACCACCTAGTCGTTAGTCCTGTAGTTCATTTAGATTCTAGTCTACGTTTTATGTCTCATTCAACAAACCAACACACACGCATATTTATATTTACACACACTCCTTCAAACAACACACACACACACGAATCTTGTGTACTGTGTACAAATGTTGACTCCACTCTCCACTCTGCTGCTGTGCAGGAGGAGCGCCAGCAGCGTTTGCAAGAGATCGAGGAGAATCGCATGGATAGGATGAGCCGTCGACGCCAGCAGCGTTTCCATCAGACGCAGAATTTCTACAAAAGTTTGCAGCTTTTGCAGGCGGGCAAATTGCTGAGAGAGGGTGGCGATGGGGCTGCCGAGGGCGTGGCCGAGGACGGCACACCCTTTGAGGACTATTCGATATTTTTATATCGCCAACAGGCGCCCGTCTTCAACGATCGTGTTAAGGAACTGGAGCGCAAACTGCTCTTTCCCGTAAGCAATGCTGGATGCGAGTCCTTCGATTGCCTGCCTGTCCTGTTTTCTCAATGTTGGCTGCACGCTGCTCTTCGCTCTCTCCTCATGTTTTCTTGTCCTGGCTGGTCATTGGCTTTGGCCAGTCTTTGTGCCTTAACTAACCGAACTACTGCCGGCTCTTATTGCATTGGCTAACTAATAAAAAAAAGTTATTAAACTGAAATGGAATTTAGAGCATGTTTTGCGGAAGCCGTTATCCAAATGTTGTTTGTCTTTATAACTTCAAAACCCCAACTGGTTACGCGTTCGAAAACTCCAAAATAAAACTTTTGGTAAACTCATCTATTTTGCTAAGGGCCAAAATATAATTAAAAGCTTTAATTTGATGTTGCCTTACTAAAAAACTTCTTAATTAATGCATTTTGTGTGGTCGCTTGTTAATTAGATACTATAAAATCTTTAAGTAATTAACAATTAACCGTATTGACTAAAATTTATAGCAAAAAATTTTAATTATATATATCTGAACAAGTTCGATAAATAATAATTGTAATAATTCCAAATTTCTGTACAATTTAAATATCAAAAAGTAATTTCTAATTTCCAAGCGATCAATTAAAATTTCTGAAATTTTGATTAGTTTCTTTTGCTGATGCTGCCAGATACTAAAGCAATTTTTGCTGCTATGTTTCCTTCATCTAACTAGACTGAAAATCTTAGTTATATATATTTAATTGTTGTTAATTATTATTTTTGTTGTTGTTGTGTGTTTTTGATTTTATTATTTATGTTAATCCAACGTCGACGATAAATATTTAAATTTATACAAATTTTGATTTCTTCACAAATCCCGTCCACAACTTTGAATCTTTTCAATGCCCGCCCCACAATTAATGAAATCTGACACCAATCAAATAAAACACTTGACAACAATTGCGCCGCAACCACAAACACCACCTCAACCACCACCAACCCCCCGTGCAGGATCGAGAACGTGGCGATATTCCGTCGGCACTGCCGCGTGAGGCAGATCAGCAGTTCAGTGATCGCATCAAGAATATGGAGCAAAGGATGACGGGACGTCCCGGCCAAGGAAGTGATAAGAAACCCAAAGATTTGATGCGTGCCATTGGCAAGATCGATTCGAACGATTGGAATGTGCGCGAGATCGAGAAGAAGATGGAATTGTCCAAGAAGACGGAGGTCCATGGGCCCAAGGGTCGCGAAAAGGTGCCCAAGTGGAGCAAGGAGCAGTTCCAAGCGCGCCAGCACAAAATGTCCAAGCCACAGCGGCAAGATTCGCGCGAGGCGGAAAAGTTCAAGGAGATCGATACGACGCTTAAGAATCTGGATAAACAGCTCAAAGAGGGTCACAATCTGGATGTGGGTGAGCGGGGACGCAATAAGGTCGCCTCCATTGCCGGCCAGTTTGTCAAAAAGGACGAAACCAATTCGGATGAGAAGAACGCGAGCAGCAATGCAACCACCAATACCACAACCAATACCAACACTGTCATACCAAAATCTGTAAGTAGTTTTGGGTGTATTCCAAACACCAGATTATATATAATTTCCGATTCTGGGTTCCTTTGTGTTTTTTTTTTTTTTTTTTCAAGTATTCCTATGTTTATCCTGTATATTTAGTTGCTTTGTGTTAACTTAGTCCTTAGTCCTTACTGGTCCTGGTCTAAGGTGCCCTGCGTATTGTTATTGTTGTTGCTCTCTTGCTGTTGCTCTTTGTTGTTGTTAGCCTGCTTCTATATATATATATATGTATATTTTAGGCCGATCTCTCATCCATTATCACAAATCTCACCCACATGAACATTTAACACTCATCTGTATTTTAAACGCACATACGCAAAACTTAACTGCTAACAATTTTTTTTTATACTCTGATAATGAAAGTGGCTTATAAAATTACGATTTAAATTAAAATTTTAAAAGTCTAAATATCCGAAAGATTAATGATAAAGTAATTTTATTTTTCTCCAAATCTACCAACCTTTCTCAAATTCTCACAGAAACCAACTCCCACAAGATGTTTGTTTTTCATCTTTTTTGTCAGCTGATATTACACTTTTATCAGAGTATTTTGCTGTCGGCTTTAACCGACTACTGCCTTCTTTTGTATTACCAGCATAAATTCAGTATTAACATATTTCTAATCGACTTAATTAATTCACCCAATTAGAGCTCGAAGGTGGCGCTGGCTTTCAAGAAGCAGGCCGCCTCCGAGAAGTGCCGCTTCTGCAAGCAAACGGTTTATTTGATGGAGAAGACGACGGTGGAGGGTCTGGTGCTGCATCGCAATTGCCTTAAGTGTCATCACTGCCACACAAATCTGCGCCTCGGCGGCTATGCCTTCGATCGTGACGATCCACAGGGTCGCTTCTATTGCACCCAACACTTTCGGCTGCCTCCCAAACCAATGCCGCAGCGCATCAATAAGAGGGTAAGCAAAGCTTACAAAGATTTCCCTTCTTTTCCACTTTTATTCACACTTTGTTTTGCCACAGAGATCCGCTGCAGCACAGCCTGCAACAGCTGCCTCACCTGCCACACCGCAAGCAGCGCCAAATGCAGCTGCTGAGACCGCTGTTGAGGCCATGGACACAACGCCCACCCGGGACCAAGTTGATTTGCTGGAAACTACGAGGGCTGCTGCCTCCGCCGACAACATGTCCGACGATGAGGCGAATGTCATCGATGAGAACGAGTGGTCTGGTCGCAATTTCCTGCCTGAATCGAACAATGATTCGCAGTCGGAGCTGTCCAGCTCGGACGAGTCGGACACGGAGTCCGATTCGGAGATGTTCGAGGAGGCGGACGATTCGCCATTTGGTGCGCAAACCCTGCAGTTGGCATCCGATTGGATTGGCAAGCAATACTGTGAGGATAGCGATGATTCCGATGATTTCTACGATTCCAGTGAGGGTATTGCCGGTAAGTTCATTATAAATTGATATTAAAATATCTTACTTATTTATTATTATTATGTTTATAAATTTATTTCAGATGATGGCAAGGACGACACGGAGGGCGAGGAGTTCAAGAAGGCGCGTGAACTGCGACGCGAGGAAGTGCGTCTGCAGCCGTTGCCCGTCAATTTGCCCACAGACACCGAAACGGAGGTGAGTCTCTTCAAATTGCTATCACTTGGTTAATGGGAAACTAATGTTATTATTATTATCATTATTTTGTATTTAATTTTGTTGTTTACTCTGATGGTATCATCTATACGTACAATCCACCCAAAACTTTGTCCTTGTCATGGTGTTGGTTTCATATTTATATCCTTAATACAATTAGAAGCTCAACTTAAACATTGAGAATAAAGAAAATGTGGAACGCAGCTCGCTCAAGTCGGCCAATTCGTTTGAGTCGGCCAAAAGTGAGCCGACCACGCCCACCGCAACTCCAACGCGTGCTCAAATGGAGCAGCTGGAACGAAATGCACCACGAAAATTTAGCAGCGAAATAGAAGCAATTAGCGAAAAATTATATCATCTAAATAATATGGTCAAAATGAACAAGGATCTCGAAGTGCTGGCAAAGGAAAACTTGGTCAAAAGCGACATATTACGCAAGTTAACCCTCAAGGAGAAGTGGCTGGCCGAGAATGCCGCCATAGCTGCGGGCATAAAGGTGACAGCCACACCCACAATTGCAGCCACACCCAGCAAATCCAAGTTTGATGAGAAATACGAAAAGGTTGTAAGCCCGCCGCAAACGGTTATCGTTGAGCCCAAACCCAAACCCATCATTGATTTTAATCTCGATGAGCTAAAGCCACGCAAACCTAACTTTGAGGAGCGACCCAAGGAGTTGCTCAAGAAGCCAGAAAGTCTTAAGAAAGTGACGCAACTGAGTCCCAAGCCGGAGCGCAAGAGCAGCGCCAATGTGAGCCGCTCAAGCAGCATTAAAAGCAATGCCAGCTCCAAGTCCAGTCCACGTGCACGCAAGTCGCACATGGAGAATCTGCTGGGCACCTTGAAGAAGCTACAACGTCAGCACAGCAGCGAACAGGATGAGGAGATGGACATTGAGGAAGATGTGGAATCACAAAGCAATCCACAAATGAATAGCAAACTCAAGGAAATTGGAGTCAGCAGCTTTGCTGGTACCATGGATCACATTAAATCCCAAATGGTAACTCCCACGGTGCACACAGCAAACGTGGATCTCTCCAAATACTTTCCCAATCAGAAGCCGGAGAAAAGCAGCGCCGGTTATACAAATAAGAATCAGAAAACCCTGAAAGATGTCGACTTAGCCAAGTACTTTCCAAGCAGCCCGGCGCCACAACGACGCACCGTTGAAACGGTGGCGGATAGATTAAAGAGGTCACAAACTGAGGCGTCTGTGCCACAACCGGAAAAGGTTGAAGATCCCAAGGATGCTAAGGATGCGCAGTCCAAGCCGGAGCCCAAGTCCAAACCAGTAGCGCCTAAAAGGCAGTCCTCTCTCAACACGTTTAGTCTGCGCGAGCATCAGCTGGATGGTGCCATGGATTTGGCCAAAAAGAAGGCACCCGTTAAGCTAGTTGCCCAAATGAAACCAGCAGAAAAGAAGGTCACAACTACAAACGTGGCCAAAACCACAACAGCTTCCAAGGGAAAAGTCAAAATCGTAAAGAAAATTGTACCAAAAGGCACCAAAGCCAAAAAGGCAGCGGCGGCTGCAGCAGCAACAGCAGCATTGGAAACCAAATCGGAGGAGCAGCAGCTGCCACGTGACGAAGCTGAGCGCATATTCGATGAGATTCTAGCGGATGAAGGTGGTTCACCCAGCTCCGAGTACCAAAAGCTCTTTAATGATGAGAAATCGCCCAGTGATCTCTCGGATAAAATCGAACGCATTCTCGAGGAAACGGGTCTCGATCTGGAGTTGGGTTTACCGCGACGCCAGAGCAAGAAGCTCCAGAAAACCAAGTCACTCGGTGAAGGTGACTTTGATCTGGAGCCAAACCAGCGCTTGAGCGGAGTGCAGAATATTTTGAAGCGCTTTGAATCGATGAGCTCGATTCAATCGCAGAACAGCGATGAGCAGGCGGCCTTCAAGCTGCGTCGCATGGAATCCAGCACAAGCAATATGAGCAGCCTGAATCGATCGAGGGAGTCCCTCGCCTCCGTCACCGACTCGATGAGTGATCTGGAGCGCACCATGGACTATTTGCGCAATGAGTGGCGCAGCGAAGCAACCAATTTTCTGCAAAAGAAACGCAATAAATTCTATGCTGAAAAAGAGGAACAGCATAAGCAGCAGGAGCAGCAGCAGGAGCAACTGCCTCAACCTGTTCGGGGTGTTCAGCTACCCGTGCAATATCAGAACTCCAAGCTGGCCAAGTTCTTTGGTTTGGCACCGCGTAAATCACCTGAGAAACGCAAGTCGCCCATTAAAAAGAAAAAGTCACCAAAACCCACAAAAGCCAATAACTCACTGGAGGAGCTGGCCAAGATTAGCAACGCACGGCAGGCAAAGCAAGCACAGCAGAAGCAAAACAAAACCGTTCCCAAAACCAAGAAAGTTGAACCTAAAATCGACATTATTCCACCAAAACCGGCAACGCCGGTGCCAGATGACTTTGAGATTTTGGATTTAATTGAGAAGGCCACCGAGGCAAAGGAGCTGGAGCGTTCCAAGACAAAGAGTCCACTCGTGGAGGAAATGCTTGATGAGATTCTCAATTTAGATGCAGCAACAGATGAGACACCTGTGCGCCCTGCTGTGGAGGATATCAGGAATCTGCCAAAAACGGGCTGCGATAAGTCGCAAAATAATTCCCGTCGTGGATCCCAGTCAAGCTTGGTGCTCTCCCGACGACAATCGGATATTTCGCTAACCGAGAAGCTGAATCTGGAAGCGCTCGAGGCGCTGAGCAGCATCGAACTGGAACGCGATGTGGAGCATGTCGATGAGATGTTCCAGAGCATGGTGGAGGCTATGGAGTCGGTCAGCCAGTCCCAGGTGCCAGTCACTGATTTGGACGATGACATAGATGCCGATTCACTGTGCACCACAATTAGCAAGAGTCCGAGTGCCCAACCCATAACGGTGGTTAAGCGTGGCAGCTCCGAGGACCACAGCATTGAGAAGCTCCTTGGTGAATTCTCCGATAAAATGCTGGTAAATGTTGACTTTGATTCCAATGAGGATCTGGTGGTCATTAGCTCTGCGGTTGATTTAACAGCCAACAGTTCCGCTGAACGCGATTTCCTGGGTAAGCTTGAGTCCCTCGAGCGCGATGAGGCACCAGAGAGCCAGATCAATCAGTCCAATCGATTTAAGCACACCGAAAACCAAGGAGTGGATGAAGTCGATGGCTCCCACTTCCCCTCCAGGCCACAGCGAAGACAAAAGAGCAGCTCCTCATCAAGTGAGCCCAATGTACCCGTTCCACCGCAGCGGCTAAAGAAAAAGTTGGCTAAATTGGATCCGATGGATATGTCACCCTCTGTGCAGGATTTGCTGCAGCAACTGCATACAAAGAATGGGCAGCCTGAAGATGTGCAAACTCAATCGGCACTGGTAGTGGAGACACCTAAATTTCCGAGACTACAGTCAGAGGAAAATGTGGTTGATGCTGTGAAGGAGTCGCCTAAGAATGGAAATGATGTCAGTCAGCCAAAGATTAGGGAGGAAATTCCTGTGCCAGAAATAAAAATCGATCAATCAGAGCCACCAAAGCCGGAAAGCCAAAATGGTTCAATCAAAAGCACAAACTCCTCGCACAGCAGTCTCAATGAGCCACGCAAGCTAATAGCACCATCGAAATCTAATAACTCCTTGGATTGGGATATGGAGAAGTTGCCCAACAGTCCAATGCCTCGTCGCAAACAGCCGCTAATCCCACCCAGCAAGGAAAGCTCCCTGGAATGGGACATGGAAAAATTGCCCAATAGTCCAATGCCGTTGCGGCGTCGCTTGCCTGCTTCGGCACCTGGTGTTCCGACTGAACCCATCAGTTCCATACAGCTGCTAAATAATTTGCCCAGTGTGGAGGATGATACGACGGCGGCACAGGAGCGCATTATAAAGGAATTCGAGCGAGAACGTCGCCAGGCGCTGATCAAGCGGGATGAGAGCTTTGAGACAGCGGCTGCCGAGCAGCGACGACGTGACTCCCAGCAGAGCAGCAGCAACTCCAGCGCGAACTCCATCGGCAAGCGTAGTCTGCCACCACCGACGCCACCACAGACGCCAACCCAGCGCAGGGCCGCCACCCAGGCTAGCAACAATGGCAGCCGGCGGGAGTCGATTAGGCGCGATGGAACACCGCCCATGTTTAAGAAACTGGATCTGGGCGATGACAGCAACTCGACAGTGGACTCCACAGCGGACTCCACGCGTCGCAGCTCGTTTGCATTTATAGTGTTGCAGGACAACAAGCCGGTGATTGTGCCCATGCCCAAGAAGCTGCAGCTACCCAAGTTGGAGCCGGCTAAATATGTGCCGGAAGTTAGCGCGGCGGATGAGCCGGTGCCGGAGGTTTTCAAAGATCGCGCCTGGCCCAACCAGAACAGCGTTGAAGAAGCTGAGAGCGATAATGAGGAGCAAGCAGAGCAGACGCTGAAGCAACAGCTGCCGGAATATGCACGTTCCGATTCTCCGCCCTCGGCAGCCTTCCAAAATCGCCAGTGGCCAGATGGAAGGACCCGTTTTGAGCAGCAACAGCGCAGGGATTCCCTCGAGGCGGACGATGTGCTTGGTCTAATGAGCACCAAGCGACGCAATCACAAAAGATTCAATAACAAGCCACGTTCGCAATCTCCGCAACCTTTTAAGCCCTTGTCGGCGAGCGCTCGCCAGAGCTCCAAATCCTATAGTGATCTCAAAACAGGGGGATCCATTTCAGCATCGCTGCAATCCCTTGGCTCGGCACCATCCAGCCAGGATACGACGGACACCCGGTCAACAGCGACAACGGTGGCAAGCACACGTCCCCTGAGCTATGTCAACTATAATGATCCGGTGGATGCCAGCACAAAGGCGCTGCTCGATCGCAGCAAGCGTTTGCACAATCGAAAGCGGGACTTTGTCAACGAGCGAGTCGTGGAGAGGAATCCCTATATGCGTGACGTGATACGCAGCAACTACGAGCCGGAGGAGGAGCTCTCCGGCTACAGGCCACGCAACTATACAAGTGGACTGTCAAGTGGAGCCACGACGACAACTAGTCGCTTTCCCAGCTCCATACGAAATGCTCGCAATTATGATTACCTCAGCAACACGGGCAGCGACTATCTCAGCCGGAGACCCTACTCGGCCAACACAATGACAACATCCAGTTATGTGCCTTATACAACAAACGCGTCGAGCAGCTCACATCTCAGCGATCTGTTTAGGCGACGCAGTCCCGCCACATCGTCCAACATGTCCAGCTATGGACTGCCCGCCAGCAAAGAGTCGTGCGTTATCTCTTAGTTGTCCTTAGTCCTTACATCTTTGTTCACAAAAACTATTTCTCTATTTTACATTTAATCAACCAACAACCAACAACAACTGCAACAACAACAACTGCAACAAACTTTAGGCGACGTCGCAACTATTTTCTATACTGAGGCCATCAAGCGAGATCCCGAAACCAACACCTGACCAATGAAACCCCAAAACAAAAAAAAAAAACAGTTTTACTCCTAAACAACAACAAAAAAAAAAATACCCTAGATTCTTAGGCTGATCATAAGAACGATCAGTTCAACCCAACCGAAACCCAAATGCTAATCCTGCCGCCTGCCAGTGCCACGCCTACAAAATTAGCATACTGAGCAAGAGAATGAAAGAGAGAGAGAGAGAGAGAGAGTTACACCTTTGTTAGCCACATGTCGTTTAAAAAAAATATATATACAAAAATCAAGCATCTGGGTACGATCTATGAAGGTAAATTCAAAATCAAAATTGTACACGAAATGTTGCGCTAACCCCCGAGCAGATATCAAAAGTTTGTAGTCTCTAAACCATATAGAACAAATTGTTTGCCGTTTCGTGTGTCGTCCAGTCCAACTCGCTAACCCAAAATGCCGCCTAAAATCTACCACCCCAAATCTCAAGATCTAACCCAAAATGTGTTTCGTTCGTTTTGTATTCTGGATCGTACCTAAAAAGGCATGATGATCTAGGCGCTTCCGTTGCCAATGTCATTTGCAGCTGCTGGTTAACAAAAGAAAATAATAAAAATGTTCCAAAAGTTCTTCACTAATTAAGCATGTTTCGATAATCCCAAAACTGCTTAGGATCTTGCTGATCCCTAATGCCGCCGCCGCTGCCTATTTTGTCGATGCTTTGTTTCAATGTTTTCTTTTATTCGTTTTTTGCACCGTTTTTATGTATTGATTTTGCTGAAAAATTATGCAATTTATTAATTGTGCATTGCCCAAATGGCTACAATTGCAGGTACAAACTGAATCTGAAAGCACATCGCCCGACGAAGTTGAACTCAACTCTGCCACAGAAATATCCACCGATTCGGAGTTCGATAATGATGAGATTATACGCCAAGCACCCAAAATCTTTATCGATGACACACATCTGCGTAAGCCCACAAAAGTTCAGGTAAATGTGTGAAATACTTAAAAAATAATCTTGTCCTAATCCAATACCTTCCCTTCTAGGTCAAGTCCAGCATGATCACAGCCAGTGCCACCGGTCTGCATCAGAAGCAACTGGCATCGCGGGAGAAGGGTGGCAGCTATTTGCAAAAGTATCAGCCACAGCCACCTTTGCCACAGTTCAAGCCTCTGGTTCAGGTGGATCCCACGCTGCTGATTGGCAGCCAACGTGCGCCGCTCCAGAATCCGCGTCCCGGTGACTATCTGCTAAACAAAACTGCCAGCACCGAAGGCATTGCCTCCAAGAAGAGCCTGGAGCTTAAGAAGCGCTATCTGCTTGGCGAACCGGCCAATGGCAATAAGATACAAAAATCGGGATCCACCTCTGTTTTGGATTCGCGCATACGCAGCTTCCAGTCGAATATTTCCGAATGCCAGAAGCTGCTCAATCCCAGCAGCGATATTAGTGCAGGAATGCGTAGTTTCCTCGATCGCACCAAGCTCGGCGATAGCACACAAAATGAACTAATGCGTTCCGCCACCAGCAATGTGATCAATGATCTTCGCGTGGAGCTCAAGATACAAAAGACGCCTTCGAGCAACTCCACGGACAATGAGAAGGAGAACGTCTTTGTCAACAGTAAGAACGAGCTGAACAAGGGCATGGAGTACACGGATGCTGTGAATGCAACGCTGCTGGATCAGCTAAACAAAAAGACGTCACCAACGACGCCAACCAGCAATAAAACAATCGTCGAGGTTATTGATCTGATAACGCCGGAGAAACCAATTCCATTCATTGATCTCACCGTGCTGGAGACATCAAAAATAAAGACGACAAGCGATGCTATCATCACTCCGGAGCTCAATGTGGCTGTGGTGTCTGCCCTGCTGCCCGACAGCAATAAGATCAATGATCTTAAGCCAGATGTGTCCAAGGATGTCAAGGAGTGCATACCAGATATTCTCGGTGATATCAAGGCAGCGAAGGAGGCAGCCAGTGCAGCTGATGAAGAGGAGCAGCAGTCGCTGATCTGTCAATCCGACGAGGAGAAACGTGACTCGCCGGAGAAAGCCAACTATTTGGAGCAGGAGGATTCATTGCAAATTCAGGTGCCCAACATACCATGGACCAAGCCAAAGTCGGAGATTATATCTACGACTGGCAGCAGTGCGACCAGCTGCTCCAGTTCCGGCAGCTCCAGCATCGAGGACATACAGCACTATATCCTGGAGTCCACAACTAGTCCGGATACACAGACCGCAGGTGGTGGCAAGCACAATGTGCCACGCCTGGAGGTGCACGATAGCAGTGGCGCCCTAATGCAGGTGGACAGCCTGATGATTGTGAATGGCAAATATATTGGTGATCCAGAGGATGTCAAATTTCTGGATATGCCAGCGGGCGTCATAGTTCCCCCCGCGGTGGCTGCAATAAAAACCAGTGAACTGGACGACGATCACGATGCGGAAGTGGAGCCAGTGACTGCTACTCCGGAGCCAGCCGAATGCACAGTTATCGAAGCGGAACGCCAGTTAGTATCAACGCCCCCAACACTGCCAGAGATGGGACCACCAAAGCTTAAATTCGATAGCAAAAACGAAAACAAAATTGAAACTTTGAAGAATCTACCTTTGATCGTTGAACGCCAGCCGGATCACAGTCAGGTGGTGAAGCCCATTACGCTCAATTTAAGTAGCAATGCGGCCAAAACTCCGGACACGCCCACAACGCCCACACAGCATGATAGCGACAAGACGCCCACAGGTGATCTCAATTCGCGTGGCTCAGATTCGGAGACAGAACACACGGGGACCGGACAGGTGTTCACCGAAACGGAACTGTCCGATTGGACGGCCGATGATTGCATCTCGGAGAACTTTGTCGACATGGAATTTGTGCTCAACTCCAACAAGGGCACAATGAAGCGACGCAAGGAACATCGACGTCGCCACAACCAACAAGCGGTGACAGCCAAGCTGCCCAGCAGCACTGAGGTGCTCCACGAGCTTGCCAAACAGGCGCCAGTTGCCGTTATGGGTGGCATCCTGCATGCCATTGATATCGATGACATTGAATTTATGGACACCGGCTCCGAGGGCTCCTGTGCCGAAGCCTACTCAGCTACGAATACAGCCTTGCTTCACAATCGTGGCTACATGGAATATATTGAAAGTGTGCCCAAACAGGCGATGGAGCAGAAGACGACGGCGGGTCAAACCAAGGTGCAACCGCTGCAGCCACTGTTGACCAAGCGGGATGAGAAACTGGGCATTGATTACATCGAGCAAGGTGCTTACATAATGCACGATGATGCCAAGACGCCAGTGAATGAAGAGCCACGTCTGATGACGCAATCTTTGACAGACTCGAGCACATTGAATGAACTGGACGACGATAGTCTGGGCTGCATGGTCACTTCGCAAACGCAACCCACCACAACAGAGGAGAGCGAGGCCTTGACTGTAGTCACAAGTCCACTGGATACCTCATCGCCGAAAGTCCTTGATCAGTTTGCCACATTGCTGGCAGCGGGCAAAGCGGAAATTTCAACGCCCAGCAGCTCCGAGCAGCAGCCCAAAACGACACAATCCACAGTGACCACCATTAGCAGCAATAGCAGCTCGACACCCGCACCAGCAGTGACAACCAAGGAGTCCGAGGAGGACATGCAGATACAGTTTGAATATGTGCGTGCGCTGCAACAGCGCATCTCAGAGATTAGCACACAGCGACGCAAGAGTTCCAAGGGTGAGACGCCCAATCTGCAGCATCAGCCGCAGTCAACTGTGATAGAAGCGGCAGCAGCAACAGCAGCAGCAAAGGAGGAGGTCCAAGAATCAGCGGTGACAATGCGTCCACGCAGCAGCAGCTCATCGAGCAAAGTACCTGAGATACCCACGCTAAATAGCAAGCTAGAGGAGATCAGCAAGGAGCGCACCAAGCAAAAAGATCTTATACACGATCTGGTCATGGACAAGCTGCAATCCAAGAAACAACTCAATGCCGAGAAGCGTCTTCATCGCAGTCGCCAGAGGAGTCTGCTGACCAGCGGCTATGCCAGCGGCGCCAGTTTGAGTCCAACGCCAAAACTGGCCGCCGCCAGCAGTTCTAGTGATGCCAACTGCAGCAGTCAAGCACATTATCATGTTTCCACGGCGATCGTCGAACAGCAGTCGACGAGTCCACCCATTGAAACCTTTAAGGCACCCAATCCTCTACAGAAATCCGCCACTGCCAGCTATGTGTCTCCATATCGCACTGCACAGCCAGCGGTTCGCAGTTCGGATCTCTTTAAAACCCGACCCTTCAGCGAACATATTGACGCAGAGCAATTTAATCTGCTCGAGCGACAAAAACTGAACAAAACTGCCTCGTTTAGCTATGGCAAGGTGGATGAGTTCACCACACCGCTGGCGCCAGTGCGCCCACATCGCAATGGGAATCCGACACAAGTGGAAGCCAGCATCTCTGTCTCCACAGAGAATCTGCGCAGCGAGGCGCGTGCCAGGGCACGTCTCAAGTCCAATTCCGAGCTGGGTCTCAGTCCGGAGGAGAAGATGCAGCTGCTCCGCAAGCGTCTGCAATACGACCAAAATAGCGCCATCAAAGCCAAGCAGCAGGAGGCAATCTCTGTTGATTTAAAGGCTCGTGCTCGCAAAATGAGCGCCTCGAAGAGTGTCAACGATTTGGCCTACATGGTTGGCCATGCTCAACAGCAGCAGCAGCAAATCAATCGTTTGGATAACGAAGCCAAAGCAGCGGACTTTACATCCGATCCCAATCTGGCAGCCAGTGCACAAAATAAACCACTCAAATCGACAAAGTCAAACAGGCGTCAAAAGGATCCGGAACGTCGCAAAAGCCTCATCCAATCGCTGTCCAGTTTCTTTCATAAGGGCAACAATTCCACGACAACGACCTCAACAACGTCCAGCAGCAGTCCGAAGGAACAGGGCGTCGCTGTAGCTGCCAGCCACTCTGAGCATGCAGAGCGTCCAGGCACAAGCAGCAGCGGCACGCCAACGATCTCCGATGCGGGAAGCGGTGGCGGAGGCGTCTTTAGTCGCTTCCGCATCTCACCCAAATCAAAGGAGAAGTCTAAGGTAAGCGTCTGCCCAAAGTCACCGTCAAAGCCACCTAAATGTGATCCGTAGTCCATTTCCACAACAAAACAATTTTTTGCTGCTTTCACAAAATCAAAGTAAAACACGAATAAAATAGCTAAATTTTCTGCTGATCGTTTTAAATTTAACGAATCCAAGGAAAATTAGCTATTTCATTTTTTAACAATATAAAACGAAATGTAAATTTTGAAATGTTTAAAAATGTTTTTTTTTTTACTAAAAAATTTACTTTTACTTGTCCATCTGCATTCCATGTAATTCACAAAGTATTTGTACAACTCTTACAACTTAAAACAAAAAAAAAAAAAAAACACTCATCCTTTAGGGCTCAATGCTTATTTAAGATATTAACTGATTTATTTGGTGTGCGGTAATAATGTGTACATATGTCTTTCATTTATAACCAATCAACTTTTTCTAACATTTTACAGTCTTGCTTTGATCTAAGGACATTCGGTGTTGGTGTAAGAACAATTTACTTACCTTTTTTAAACTAGTTCATTGACATTGTGCTTTTAAATATTTCATTCATTTTGGTTATTTGTACTTTGGATAAATGTTCGGCATGAGTTTTATCATTCAAAAATTAAATCCATATTATATGAAACAAATTTTAAAACTTACGAGTACACAAGAGTTGAATTAATTTTGATTTACATTCCAAAATAATTAACAGAATTTAATTTTTTTAAGATTGGTCGGCAATTTTAATTTCTTCTTTTAAGTTCTTCACTTATTCATTTTATGTTTTCAAAATTTTTATTTTTATTTATTTTATTTGTGCAATTTTAAATTTCTCTTCATTTTATGTTTTCAAAATTTTTATTTCATTTAATTTATTTGTGCTTAATAATGATTTAAATAATATAATTTTTTCTATGTGGGTGAAGCATAAAATTCATTTCATTGTGTTGCGCTTATGTGGAATTTTAATTTATTTTAAATTCATTTTTAATTTTCTTACCACGCTTGCAAGAATTTTTATTTATTTTATTTTCATTTTCTTTTCACAATTTGCAGCTGAAAATATTTAAGTCTTAAATTTAAGATTGCCTGATACCCCTAATTTTTATTACTTGCTTATTTTATTACTTTTTCGTGTGTAATCTTATATCATTTATCGGGTTGTATAATCGGCTTTACACGTTATTCATATAGATGATTGACATAGTTTTATAATTTTTATTTTATGTTTTATTTTTTTTATGAAGTTTTTGAATAATTAAATCAATTAGCAATCAGAAATTTATTAAAAATATATTTCGAATAGACTAGAATTAAGTTCATGTTGCATGAATTGGGATATTTGTGGAAACTCGGTGTGGATCTTTTGGTTATGGTGCCTACTCCAATTGAGCTCCCCAGGACATTAAAGCACGCTTAGTTGTTTATAACATTCTGCTTGATAACTGAAAAACTGAAAACTGTTTCATTTTTGAATGTTTCTTTCTTGTTATTGCTGCCAACCAAACAACAAAATAAATACAATTACAAATACACACAATATTACACAAACACACTCACACACACACACACATGATATTTAATCAAATATATTTGAATAATGAAATTAGGACAAGGATATGATCACAAATAACGCAACAAGCACAACGACATCAACAACAGCAACAATATCACAAACAACAAAACACACCCAAAATTACCCAAACAACACAACGAACAACAGTCGCTACCGAAAGCAAACGAACACCGAATCGTTCTCATCGTCCAGCCCGCAGCTCTATATACATAAGCCCCATCATCTGGTTGGAACGAATGCCCAGGACGACCAGACTCCGCCACCCATACCGCCTTTGCCACTGAATTATCAAAGATCCGATGGTTTGTTGTTTATCATTTTATGTTTCTCACTTCAACCTCAATCTTTATTTGTTTTGCTGTTTAATTTTATAACCTACCATGTATACATATTTATATATATACTCATAATCTGTATTATCTATATACATCGCGTATTTGTGTAGATGAGAGCAACGCTAACGAGACACGAGAGCATAAGAAGCAACGTGCCATATCGAAGGCTTCACGACAGGCTGAGCTCAAGCGATTGCGAATCGCTCAAGAAATACAGCGCGAACAGGAGGAGATCGAGGTGCAGCTAAAGGAACTGGAGGCCCGAGGCGTTCTCATTGAGAAGGCTCTTAGGGGCGAGGCGCACAACTACGAAAAGTAAGCAAAAATATAACCTAAAAAAATAAATATCAATATCTCTTAATGAATACTTTTCTTAAAGCTTGGATACGTCAAAGGACAATGATGAGAAGCTATTAAAGGAACTTTTGGAGATTTGGCGCAATATCACAGCACTAAAGTGAGTAATAAGCGCAATGTTTTCTGTTGTTTTGTGCAAATTTTAATGTACTATTTATTGCACAGAAAACGTGATGAGGAACTGACTATAAGGCAACAGGAACTGCAATTGGAATACCGACACGCACAACTTAAAGAGGAGCTCAATTTGCGATTGTCCTGCAATAGTAAGTGACTCGTTATTAAGATAAAAAGAAACTTTTGTCTGAAAAATTGTATCGCAATTGCAGAACTTGACAAAAACTACGCCGATGTAGCTGCGGAGGGTGCAATACTCAATGAGATGCTGGAAATTGTGGCTAAGCGGGCGGCATTACGACCAACTGCCTCCCAGGTGGATTTAACTGCAGCGAGCGCTGCTTCAACATCAACCGAGGCGGGCATTACACTAGCCGGCCAAACGCACGAACAGGAAGAATCAAATGTAAGTCTCCAAATCAGCACAACACTCTTTTCATCTGATAATAATCCACGTTTCTATAAACTTTCAGATTTGAATAATAAACATGCCTTGGGGTTTATTGGCTCACGAGGTCTGGCAAGGATTTTTACGCCTAAATACTTAAGAAAAATGTACCAAAAAAACTAAAGAAAAAAAGTGAAAAATTAATAAATGCAAAAAACTATAAGCAGCGGAACACAACAATAACAGTAACGATAATATAAAACGCATGAGCTGTAAGATAAACGAGCAAGAAAATAATTGATATAAACATAGGTCGGATTGCTTTAGATATTTTTTCGAGAAACGCGCAACATTATTGTATAAATAATAGAATCAAAACACAAACAAATTTGCTATTTAATTTTAGTGTTCAGTTAGTTTTGATCAGAATTTTTTTAGTCTCTTAGTTTGTTGCAGCCTTAAAAACAATTTAATGTGAACCGTCTGATCTTTGTATGTTGTATTATGTTGTGTAATAAGTTAACTATGTATCGTGAATATTATGTGTAAGTGTGCAAATTGTTTCTTCCTTTGAGCAATTGTAAATGGTGTATTTGTTTGTTTTTTAAGATTACGTTTTCATTATTTGTATGAGTACCTTTTTTTTACATGAAAAATGTACTTTCAATCATCACCCATGCATGTAATTTGCTGCCCAACTAAAATCATAGTGAACACAAAGATATATACACAAATATTTTCTATATACATATGTATAAATCGAGCGTATATAACGACATATATATATATATTTAACAAGAAAAAGCAAAGCAAACATTAATTGTATACTAATAAAAATGATTTTAATTATTATTTATATATCCTATTATCAACATATTTATCGAATTTATAATAATTTAATTTTTTGATTTATTTAAAAATTGAATAAAGATTTTATGAATTGTGAATAAAGGATACAATTATTTTATTCAACACACGATTTTATTTATTTTGTAATATTTGCTACAGATTTTATATGATTTTATATGGCAAGTATACTTTTGTTATTGAATTATTTGAATTAAGCCGATCAATTCTTATCGTTTCGTGCTGTTGACAAAGTATCGATAAGTTCCGTGAGTGATAGTCAATTCGATAGGTGTCAAGCTGAGTTGCCCATTAAAGTCCATCTCTATTGCGAAGCAGAGAACAAAACAAAGGAAATCGGTTCCATTTGTTTTTGCAGAAATTTCACTATTGTGAACTAATTGAAAAGAAATGCCTGAAGAAAGGAAAACCAAGAAGTCTGTCAGGACAGAAAAGGCAGCAACAGTGGCAGCAAGCGAAACAAAAACGCAGAACATAAAAAAAACACCCGCTGCAAAAGAGAACTTGGCCGATATGGAAACGCAAGAGGAGGAACTGGCTGGTCAGCCGGCGGCGTACAGCATGCGACCAGCATTTGGCGAATCCTTCCCTTTGCCTATTGTGAAAAGCATAATAAATAGTGTAATGACTGAAAAACTCAAAGGTTTGTATAAATCGAACAAATTCAATCAAAAAATTGTTGCTAAGCAACCACTTTTAGATAAAACATATGACAAGGATGTGGCCAAGAACTGGACACGTGAGATTGTTGACGATGTGAATCAGCAGATAGCTTCGAATCCCAAAGTAAAGCGCTACAAGCACGTCGTGCAAGTAATGCTTGGCCAGGAGCTGGGAGCGGGATCCACATATTTATCGCGCTGCTGTTGGGACTGCGACTGCGACACATCCGTCACCGAGGTGTTTAGCAATACCAGCCTGTTTTGCGTGTGCACAGTATTCGGGACGTATCAGTACTGAACTGGAGGATACTGCGTTCATCTGACTATGACTATAAGGTTGAGTATTTTGTGAATTCCGAAAGTTAATCATATAAATTAATCCATCTTATTACAGGTTTCTTGTTTATACACACCAAAAGAAGTTTAAAGTACAAATGTGTACTCTACTGAATAAAAGCACATTTCTGGAACAAGTTTTATTACTATATATGTATATATATCTCCTAAACACCACCAATATTTATGTGTAACTTAGCTAATCTCGTGTTGAACTTCTTTTATAAGAACAACCATTATCCATAAATATTACGAAGCTGCTGCAAGTGAATTTAATAATACCATTTCTGCTTTTTACTTGTTTAACTTGTTGAAAGCTTAAAGAAAACAAGTAATTTGACAAATGTTTAGATTTTGCCTATTAAAATATTTTGTTTTTAAAAGCATATTTAGCAAACATACCAAATTTGGATAAAATATATTTTAAGCTATATGCATATCATTAAAAACTATAATTTAGTTATTACATAGAAATCTAAAATATATAGCCATTCACTATATTTCATAAACTTCGACTTTCTCTGGAATATTCGCATAAAATAAACACAAATCGTTAATTACTTTAACTATTATTTTATAAGTCTCCATCATTTGTGCATAACTTAAGCTATTCTCATTAACGCCATGTAAAAAACATTGCTTAGAAAAAAGTGAGCATCATTTATAAAACAAAGTTTTTTTTTCGTTATATACATTTGACAATTATATAACATTTGAATGTGCAGAGATGTTTAAGCAGTAGCAGTAACCCAGGAAGCGAACATTGCTCCCCAGCTTCACTTTCTGTTGCTGTCAATACGTGTTGACCTTCGTTGTGCACCAGTGCCTATGCCTCAACAGTGGATCCCTCATTGTATGCGCACATTGAGCGGATTGAGTATACGGCCCGACATAACCGCCACGTCCAAGTCGCGATCAATGATGAAAAACAGAAACGGATGATTAACAGAGATCTGTATGGGCTTCGTTTGGGCACCCGAGTTACCTGAACAACAACAAATAAAAAAAAAAAAAGAAAAGGAAATACATTATTTCACATTTGTTGCACTGTTGCAGTTCCACCTGGGCCCCAACACCTCGATAGAGATCTGTTTTAATGCTTCAATGCGTCGAGGTGTGCTGCAATGTTGCAACTACAAACTACTTAGCTACTTCTTACGTTTAAGCTGATTGATGGGATGCGTTCGAATGTTGACATCAATCGATTGCTCAATGTGCCGCACATAGACGCCTTTCTCGTCAGTCATGGGTCGAAAGTCGGCGCGATTTGGCTCAAATATATCACAGCTGCAACGAGAGGGAAAACCAGAAAGTAAAAGTGCCGATAACCATATGAAAATGAAGATAGCAATCCACACTGCTTACATGCCCATCTGTAAGAGAAAAAACGGGAGAAGTATTTGAATTATTTGAAGCAACGTTTTTTGAAAGATTATTCGGAATCTAAAACTATATAAAAATTATGTTGGTAGCGTAATAAACTTTGAATGAAATCATCGCTAATTCAAGAAACCAAGTGGGATCTGCCAGTCAATTGGTGTATTTACACAGCTTTCGGACGGATTCAAGGTTATTTACTTAATTTTATTATAAATAGATTAAATATCTTCATTGAAGGCTTACATTTTGCAGATCGTTGGTAAGAAACATGGTGCCATGCAGCTTAAAATCGGGTATGATGGCCTGCACCCAACGTGGCTTTAACTGTTTGCGCATCAATCGTAGCGTTGGTCCTAGTTTCAACGAGGCAGCAGCTGCCACAATATCCATGTGATAATCGGGTAGCAATATCATTAGATTATATTCAGGTGTGTCCAACTCCAACTCCAGCACACTCATCTTCAAGTGCTCAAAGTACTTGTAGTACAAAACCGCATTGTACACCTTAAATGTGGTGTGCACCACCTGCTGGTTGCCCAGGTAAAAGACGTGGCTGATTACGTCCGTATTATAGTTGGTTTTCGCCTCAGCTGCATCGTTAAGAAAATGCGGCTCAAAATCGTTGGTGATGTGCGCAAAGGCACCAGTCGTTGGTATGGGCAGTGCGTGGGGTGGACCATGTGGTGCATGTGGATTAAATAGGGCCACAAATAGATTTGCATCCAATTCTTTATAGCCTAAAATGTGTCTCTTGTGCCGTGCTGTGGATGAGCTCGATTTGCGAGGTTTTGCCGTAGTTGTAGTAACAACTTGTCGAGCACTGTTCGATGACTTCATCTTTCTTTGCAATGGTGCTGCCACCTGGCGCTCCATCATGGGCATAATGGAGATCCGAGCACTTGGCAAATAATTGGGCTTTGGCGTTATGGGGTTGGAGTGTTTGAGTGGCGCTTGAAGTTTACTGGTGGGTAATCTTGAAACCCGTGCCTTTTGAATTCTAAGAAACGGTTCCGCATCCTCTTCGGCCACAAAGGCAGAGACCAGCTCGGCGGCCTCATCTTCAGCTTCAGTCTCGTCTGCCTCGCCAGACGTTGTCTCTGTTGCCTCAGTTGTTGTTGTCTCTGCTTCTATCGTTGTTGTTTCCTCTGTGGCTGTTGTTGTTTCAATTGTTGTTGTAGCTTCAGTTGTTGTTGTGGGTAACTCTGTTGTTGTTGTTGTTGCTTCGTCGTCTTTTGTCGTAGTGGTGTCCAGCATCTCCTCAGCAGTCGCATTGCTTGCCATTGTGGTATTGTCCATTTGTGCATCTGTTGTAAGGTTCGCTGGCGTTGATGAAGTCATATCTATACTCAAATCGTAGCCATAGAACATCAGCACAGTTTCAAAATCCTTGAGAACTGTCACATTATTCCGACTCAAGCTTAGACCCTTTAAGGGATTATCGGAGCCGAAGAAATACGTCTGAAATTATAATAATAATAAATCATATATGAATTGCCTTATGGAAATTTTTACAATCATTTTAAAACTCAAGTTGACAATGGGAAAATTCTTCTGTTGTGTAATATAGAAAATAATGTTTATCGAATTAGATTAGGTCTTCAATTTATAAATTTTAATAAATATGTATAAATCTTTTTCGAGTTTACTACCTTCTGTTTTCACTTCATACTTATCTATTACAATTTTATTATTTATTCTTAGCCAAACACATATTTATCTATGCATATGACCATTATTCAATAGCCTTACAAACATACTTCTACCAATTTGAAATTTTATACACATCGATCAATTATCAATTCCATTTGTGTCCAACAAATTCGGCCAATCATTGCGAACTGTTTGGCTTTAGAACAAACAATAATAGATGGGGTCAATGAACTATTGATAGGAACAATTGGACAGCAATTGATCATCGATAAATAGATCTGTCGGCATTGGCCTGGAGCACAATTCCAAATACTATCATTGTATTTGACCCAAAGCGCTTTGCTCCAATATGAATAATACTTGTTTTTTTTTTTATCGGTCAACTGTAATCTTCCGTTAGTGGAGTGGGAAGTGGATTACAGCACCCGAAAATGTGCTTAACGAAGCATATAAATTTTAGTTGTTTAGCTATAAATTACACGAACAAACCAATTTCCCGCCAAGAAAAAAAAACAGTGTTTTTTAAATTAACAATCCAAATTAAATATTTCACTCCATTCAGACAATCTGGGAAATATTTTAATTAGGTATACTTAAAGAACCATTTAAAAAAACATGTTTCAAATGAATATATAACTTTACAATATTTAGGAATTCAATTTTTTCAAAGTTTTTTCAGAAGAAATTTATAGTAAATTAAACTCAGTCAATACAAATTTTAGGTTTGCTTTTCTATAATTTTATTTTAGTGTACTACGCAAATGAGTTGTTTTTAATCTGACTCACCCGCAATCGTCGATGTATGTCGCGATATCCAACTCGTATCACATCGCGATTGTTGGGCAGCTGCAGCACATTCCTCAGCTCCGTTGCACTCCTTCCCGAGGATCCTTCGTAGAGAGCGACCAGCACGCTGACCAGCGCCGTTGGCGAAAATGCAAAATTATTGCGATTGAGTATGGAGTGATAATGTAGCAGCCGATGTGTCAAATCATTGGTCAGATCGACCATAACTTCGCCCGGGGTTAACTGCTTAGCGGCGACCACATGCGGCAGATGTTCCAATTCCAGCGGGGTCAGCGGTGCAGGTGGCAGTGGAGGATGTGGATACCCACTCGCGCGAAACTCCTCATGATCGATTTGTATGTAGTGGGCTTGGCTTGGACGCAATAACCCAATTCCCAGGCACATCCAGAGCCATGTTGAGGTCATCATTGCTGCGACCTTGTTCAATTTTAAATAAATGCACATTGATAGTCACGTTAACTGTTTTTTGTTTTTATTTTTTTCTATCACTGACCAGCTTTAACTGAAGCATGAAATCCGTTTAGCAAAAAAAACTTGGCAAATTCGATTCGTGCTCATAAATTGCATTATTTGAAATATTTCTGCCGGCTAATTTTCAATCAATTAGGCAAATTGAAGGTTGCGTAATTTTCCCCAACTGTCACTAAAATCACTTTTCACACATTTTCGCATCCAATTTGAATCCAATTCCGATTCAGTTTAAAGTCCAACCGTTTCTCGTGATTGCTGCCAGCTAACTGAAACTGTGAAACTGGCAGCACACTGTTCAAATACAGCTCAAATCCAACTCAAATACGGCTCAAATCCAACACCGATCGATGTGTTCGGCAGCTGCGATGCTTTCGTGCGTGTCTCTCGGAAATATATGAATAAAACTGCAGATACTTGTCCAAGCCAATTGTATTTTTAGTGAGATAAAAATTATAAAAATAAGTACTATTTTGAACATTATATAATTCTAAAAAGATTGAATATAATCAGTTAAAAATAATATTCTAAAATAATTTTCGTAATTTAATATATTTATTTATTTATTAAACTATGTTTCTGTGAAAACATTTCGAAATAAAAAACCATTGTAAATATATATTTCATACTGTGAAAAAATTAATAAATAATAAAAAAAATAATCACTAGTTGTAAAAGTGTAATATAAACATTGGTCTTGTAAATCAAAAATAAAGACATTTTTAAAAAAAACTTCAAGAGTAAAGAATTTCTTTTTCAACGAGAAAATTACGTTAAGAGTGGATTGTTAACAAATTTAAATATACAAATTTTTAACAAAACTGTAATCGAAACCCAGACTACTTTACTATACTACTATAAATCAGGGTTAGGTTGTAGCAGACAAAGACTCTTAAAAGTAAAGCTTTCAGCTTAATTAATATAATATATCGATATAAATCAAATTCAAGATTTACAGCTAAACTTGGTAAAACATAATGAACCAGGGATCTTAAGCACAAAATTGTTTTTTTATTCTATTAAAAATAAAGATATGTTAATTAATATTTGAATTTAATTTTGCTTTATTTGAATTACCAGGTAAAGAAATATTTTTACTCCAACGGACATCTGGAAGGTCTTTGAAATAATTAGCATTCACGAGGACCTACTCTATCGTACTGCATTCAGTGATAACGAGGGCATCTAAAGAACCAAATATATACAAATATATAAGTCGATTTATGCGTTTAATCAAATTTCTAAGGTCTTATATGGAAGTGCGAAGATAAGTACCTATTTAGGTGAGACGGAAGGTTGACTTTACCAAAAGGCTTGAGTGTAGATCAATTATTGATTAAATACGACATGCTGTCATTTCTTATTTGTTTTTCATTTGTCGCACAACTTTTAAGTGGATTACAGTAATCAATTAAGGTTGAGAAAGATAGTTTAGAGCTTATGCGAAACCAAATATCTCAACATTTAACTAGTCACATTTGAAATGTCTTTGGGAAAGTATTTTGTTCACGCTTGCATATCTTACCTGTTGGCATTGTCCGGAATCTTTGGATTCTACATTGACTCTCGCTCGGGAAAGTTAATAAAATCGCGTTTTCTGTGCTATTATGGTCGAATATACATCCTCCTCTTGTTGGTCGCTTTTTCATATATGATATATACGTATTGGATGATTTTCCCGATGAATATAACACAATATAAATTTATGACTTTCTTTATCGTCACATATCCCGTAGCCACGTCACTTTCCGTCGGAAGTTGTATCTTCAGTGCTCAATGCTGGCAGCACAGAATAATTCGAATATATGATAATTTGAGGAATATTGAGCAGCACAAAATCCCATATATCTACTGCAACACATCATCAGAGCTTCTAAGCTTACGTCGGATTTTGTGGATCAGATTATTGGTAGAAGTGTCTAAAACTATATTGCAGTGGATACGAATATATATGAGCGACGGAATATTGATAAAACGTATCGCCATTGTTTATTACTTTGCAAAAATAGACAAAGCTTTTAATATGCTTATATTTTGCCTTATCTGGATTATTTGCTACAACTTCATAAAACTGCAACTTGCTTTACTTCGTTATAAAAAGCATGGATCAAATCGATTGCAGAGAATTCGAAAATTGCACAAGATGTTTTATCAACTCATACGTATGATTAATGAAATAAACCATATCTTCAAATATCCACTGGCTACTTTAATTTTGCAACTAATTTATAATATGTTTGTAAAAGGATTCATCACGGTTCACACATTGCTTGGAATTAAGATGAAAATATTTGGCGAATACTCAATGTTTTTGGAGCCAATCTTCTGCCTTTTTGATGCATTGGAATTCTATACATTCGTCTGTATCGGTGAAGCCGTTGCTAAACATAAGGAGAGTACACTAAACATTGTGCGATACCCTAACCCGAATGAGGATCAACTGGAACGAAGTGTAAGTTTAACAGGATGAATAAGATTTAAATTACTCATTTGTACTCTCTATCAGAATGAATGGCTTGCTCTACAACTGACAATGGATAAGATGAATCTCCGTACCCTTGGCGGTCTAAGCATTAATCTTCAGCTTGTGTTTGTCCTTCTAACTAACATCCTACTTCATTTTATATATATGGTACAAAGCGACTACAAACTCTTAAAAGTATGAATAATTGTGAGAAACATGAAAATGGCATGTTGAAACTTATATTTATTATATCTCATAGACTACTCAAAATAATTGAGAGTCTGCAAAGAATTAAACACATTTTACATTTTTCGAAACCCTTAATAAATTGATAACCGAATAAAATGAACTGTTATAGGAAGAAAAAAAACCTTTTTTTTCAATTAATCATAAGTCGTTGTTTCAAAACTATTGGTTTGCTCTTTAAGTTTTTGAATCTTTAAGATATTTTCAATTAACTACTAGCTTTATAAAAATGATGATTATAATGAGAAACATATTATAATATTATTGAAAAATTTCCCTTTAATAAGTTTTGTCGCAAGACATGAGCAGCAAGAACAGGCACTGAAAAGAAAAAAAAAACACGAATGCAGCGCATATTTTTTTATTCACCAACCTGAACTGATCCCTTATTGGCTGACAAGAAACACGTGCATAAAAATAGGTACATAAATACGTACACGCAATTAATGGATAACGGGGATCTGCTGAATACTCGCAAACACATATTTACGTTCGCATCGATTATCGTGCCATCTCTTTCTCACATATGTGCTCGCATATTTATGCTGACAGAAAATGCGTGCCGCGGCTGGTAGAAATGAGATCAATATAAAAATATATTTTTGACCATATCTTGGATGTTTCTTATTCGATCTTGATCAATATTATGCATAATCATATTATGTGTTATTTAGAATTCTGAATTTAAATTTTATTTATTTATGGATATTGAAAATTAAAAAGCATAGATAATCGAAAAACAAAGGCAGTTATCGATAAATATAAAGCAAACTTGATCTACGTCGGATATACGAGTACCTTTATACAAAATTTCAAGTTTCTAGCTCTTCTAGTCTCTGAGAACGGCGTGTTCATACAGACAGACGAACAAACGGACTGACAGTCGTGACTTTATCTATTAGTCTGTTGATCCTGATCAAGAATATATATACCTTATGGGGTCGGAGAGGTTACGTTCTGCCTGTTAAATACATTTATACTAAATTCAAATATTAATAATTAAACACAACTTTATATCAGTTAAGTGTAACATGCTGTCATTTCTTATTTGTTTTTCATTTATCGCACAACTTTTAATTGGATTACAGTCATCAATTAAGGTTGAGAAATAGAGTTTTGAGCTTATGCCAAACCAACTAGCTCAACATTTAACTAGTCACATTTGAAATGTCTTTGGGAAAGTATTTTGTTCACGCTTGCATATCTTACCTGTTGGCATTGTCTGGAATCATTGCATTCTACATTGACTCTCGCTCGGGAAAATTAATAAAATCGCATTTGCTGTGCTATTATGGTCAATTTTGCATCCTTTTCGCATTAATCACTATTCCATATATGATATATTCGCATTGGACTGATTTCCCGATGAATATAACACAATATAAAATTATGACTTTCTTTATCGTCACATATCCCGTAGCCAAGTCACTTTCAGTCGGAAGTTGTATCTTCTGTGCACAGCGCTTGCAGCACAGAATAATTCGAATATATGAGAATTTAAGGAAAATTGAGCATAAAATCCCATATAACTACTGCAACACATCATCAGAGATTCTAAGCTTACGTCGGATTTTGTGGATCAGATTATTAGTAGAAGTGTCTAAAACTATATTGCAGTGGATACGAATATATATGAGCGACAGAAGATTGATAAAACGTATCGCCATTGTTCATCACTTTGCAAAAATAGACAAAGCTTTTAATATGCTTATATTTTGCCTTATCTGGCTAATTTGCTACAACTTCATAAAACTGCAACTTGCTTTAAAGCATTTACTTCGTTATAAAATGCATGGATCAAATCGATTGCAGAGAATTCGAAAATTGCACAAGATGCTTTATCAACTCATACGTATGATTAATGAAATAAACCAAATCTTCAAATATCCACTGGCTACTTTAATTTTGCAACTAATTTATAATATGTTTGTAAAAGGATTTATCACGGTTTACACACTGTTTGGAATTAAGATTAAAGTATTTGGCGAATACTCAATGTATTTGGCGCCAATATTCTGCATTTTTGATGCATTGGAATTCTATACATTTGGCTATATCGGTGTAGCCGTTGCTAAACTTAACGAGAGTACACTAAACATTGTGCGATACCCTTACCCGAACGAGGGTCAAGTAGACCGAAGTGTGAGTGTAACAGGATTAATAAGTTTTAAATTACTCATTTGTACTCTCTTTCAGAATGAATGGCTTGCTCTACAACTGCCAGTGGATAAGATGAATCTCCGTACCCTTGGCGGTGTAAGCATTAATCTTCAGCTTGTCTTTGTACTTCTAACTAACATCCTACTTCATATTATATATATGGTACAAAGCGACTACAATCTTTTGGAAGTATAAAAAGTGGTGTTAAACCCAAAACTTATATAATTCGAAAAAGGCATTTGAAAACTTATTATTGTAAGTCTACACATTGTTTGGGATTTTGATGTATGTACGATCGTTGAGGTATTATTTTACATTAACTGCCCCATTTACTTTGTGCACTTTTGCAGAGTTGATATAATATAATAAACATGTTAATGAATTTTATTTTTTTTTTTGCTGTACAGCATTAAAATCATAGAATACTTCAAATCATTAAGAATCTGCTAATAATTAAACACATTTAACACTTTCCGAAACATTTTGGAATTGTAAGTGTAACAATATAAACTGGTTTTAAGTGTTTTATTAACGAATTGTTTTTCTTTTAACAACCAACATCATAACTAATAAATATTCCAAGATGGGAATCAAATTCTGGGCGCGCGATATATCGATAGGTAATCGATAGTTAATATCACCTGGTCATTGCGACGCTAAATATGTGGCAGCCCTAACTGAGTTTCGCACTTGATTTTCCCAATATATTCGATAAATGCGAACAATGCAACTCTGGACGTGCTGTAGCCCTGGAAAACCACGCCAGTCATTTTTGTTTTGATAAGGATAAAAAAGAGCGTGGCCTGAGAAAATTTGCACAAATCACACTAAAATCCCCACAAACAATTGCGAAAACAGTTGCAAAGTGTGTGGAATGTTGTGCCACAGAAAGTGTATACCATATTGAGCGCCACAGCGCATACGTGGATAGCAACGTGTGGCCGTTGATGCAGCCGCGGCGGCCGAAAGGCGCAGACAACTAAAATAACAAACCGACGGGGTGCTCGTGTGTGTGCTGCAAATGGCAGGCGACTGTTTGAACACAATTGTATAACGTTGTAGCAGACAATAATAATAATAACAATCCACTAAATAAGTCGCAGCACATAATTTCTTTATCTCTCCTTCTCTCGAATACCAACAAAAAGTAAGGCAGGTAAATATAATGCATTTGAACCATGCGACGGCGGCGACAGCTGCGATGGCCAATTATCAGCACTATGCGCCCTCCCAGCTGGCCACGCATGGTGGCGGAGGGGGAGGCAGTTCCGGCATAGGTCCAAATGGCCTGCAGCAGCCGACGACCATAGCGAGCCTGCAACAAGGTCCTTTTGCATTGCATCAGTTGACCGCAGTTCAGGCCATCCAGCATCCCACCCATCAGGCCATGTTGCATCCGCAACATCCGCTGGTGCATCTGCTCGACATCTCGACGACAACGAACAGTGGGGGCGGCAATCATACACCCATCTCGCCAATGAAACAGGAAGTGCAGAGCGTCATTAGTGAGGATGAGTCTGTGGTGGATGATCCGCGCAAGAAGAAACAGTGTCACGTGTGTAAGAACAAGTTTCGGCAATTGACGACGTTACGCAATCATATGAAAATCCATACGGATGAGCGTCCCTACAAGTGCAAGCATTGTGACAAGGCATTCCGCCAAATATCGACGCTCACCAATCACGTGAAGATCCACACCGGCGAGAAGCCATTCACGTGCAACATTTGCGCCAAGGACTTCCGACAGCAGAGCACGCTCATCAATCACATCAAGACGCATAAGGGTAAGTGCGCGGGGGCAGGACAACAAATCGATACAGTGATCGCTCGCTAACTAAAATTCGCTGCATTTAATTTAAGCACTATTAAATATGTACAACTCTCGAATACATTACGAATTTAGTCTATTCTAAAGATATTCAATTACAATTTTTATGGAAATTAATAAACTTCAAATATAAATATTTACATGTAGAAATGAACCATAAAATAACAAAACAAAATACTAATTGTACCTTCTATTATCTGTTTTATATTTTTTGCTTTTAAGATCATTTGAATGTGTAATTTCGAATATTCTATGAAAACATTCTAAAGACATCATTAAGCTCAAAATATCATATATTTCAATCTTCCATTTATTGTAGATCTTATGTTCTTCAACACTTTTATAAAAGTTAATTTTATGTTCTTATGTTCTTTAACACTTTTATAAAAGTTAATTTTACACTTTATTTATATATTTTAAGTCATTTGTTAATTAAGTCTTACACAAAATAAAGTAGAATCGATTTATAGAACATCCCAAAGTAGAAAATGTACTTGAACAACCATCTAGCAATGATTTTTTTTTTTAAATATTTATGTTCTTATCAAGTATTTGTTAGGATATGGAAAAGTTGACACAAAGTTGCACTATTATAGTTCGAGCTAGAAACGCGTTAGCAGTTCGAAAATAAGAATTCACCGTGGAAGCGAATCGATTAACGAGCGATCACTGTATATATTTGTGACACATTATAAATAGTTTTCAAATGAAACAACTCTTAACTCCATTATTTTAAATCCGATCCCACGTAGCGGCTGAGTCAAGCACGCCGACGTCTTTACTCAATTATCAGCCGCCGTCCTCATCCGGCAAGCATAGCCGTAAATCGCAGTCGAATCAGATGCACAATGCCTACCAGCAGCAGCATCAGCAGCAGCAGCGTGTACAAATCTCAAAGACTCTATACTCGGGCACGTACAGCTCGCCACAGGCGGAGGAGCTGGTGAAGCCGTATCAGTGCAGTGTGTGCAAGCGACGATTCCCGCAGCTGAGCACGCTGCATAATCACGAGCGGACGCACATCGATCCCAAGCCGTACAAGTGTGAGACATGCGACAAGTCATTCAGCCAGCTGGCTACATTGGCCAATCACAAAAAGATCCACACTGGCGATAAGCCGTATACGTGTTCCTACTGCCACATGCAGTTCCGTCAGCAGTCGACGCTCACCAATCACATGAAGACGCACACACATCTAGCCAGCAGCCAACAGCAGCAGCAGCAGCAGAACCCAACGACAGTCACAGCCACAGGTGAGCCGCTTGTGTGTTCGCCCTACAACTGAGCCGCTTTCTGTTATCACTGTGTGCATTGATCATTAACGCACTTCCCTAACGAAGCTTTTATTTAAATTTTGTACGCATGCCAACCGACCAACCAATCAACAACCAACAACCAACCAACAACAACAACAACGATCAACAATCTATCTATGCAAAATCACCCCCCAAAAATATGTTCAAAATGTTCAAAACACACATCAGTGGATCACTCAACCATGCCAGCGCCCCTTGCACCGGGCACACATCAGCTGACGAGCGGTCTACTGCCGAATAACCTGCACAGCACAACGCCCAATATTCTCCAATTGGATCATCATCCGTTGCTCCACTTTCTCGATGGCAGCACAACGGTCAGCTCGGTCGTTGCATCCAATGTGGCAGCAGCGGCGGCGGCCGGTGTCAACACCAAAGTCGAACACTATCAGGCGGTGCAAAGCGGCCGGATGAGTGTGGGCAATATCAATATGCTTAAGGGTGACAATCCGGATCGGCCGTTTGGCTGTAGTGTTTGTCGTCGTTTCTTCTCGCAGCAGAGCACCCTGGTTAATCACATTAAAACGCATACGGGCGAGAAGCCGTACAAGTGCAAGATCTGTGAGGTCAGCTTCCGGCAGGTGGCCACGCTCAACAATCACATGAAGATCCACACTGGTGAGAAGCCCTACAACTGTTCCTACTGTCCCAAGCAGTTTCGTCAGAAGAGTACGCTACAGAATCATCTAAGGGTGCACACGTGCTAGGTGGTTCACTATCAGCGTCAGTCCACCCACCACCCCATCGCCCGCTCCCTTGAACCAGCCATTGAGGAATAGTGCAATATGCATTAGCACATACAGTTATACTAGATACAGAACTACAGTACGCATACATAACATAGCATACTACATGCATATATACATATACATCTATATATATATATATATATATGTATATAAATAGTATATATATATATATATATGAATATATACTCGAAAAAAGTGTTATTTACCTGCTGTGCAGAGCGCAATTGTATGTAAAAACTATATAGTAGAGCTGATCCACGATGCATGTCCAACTGTAAAATTAAGTCTAGACGTACACGTACATAAAGAACAACAACAACAACAAAAAAAGCAGAAACAACAACAAAACACACACACACACACACACATGTAATACAGGGTGTTTAAAACCTATACCTATACCTAAACATAAACTAAACTCTAATCTAAACCTACTTATTAGCTTCATAACTGTTGTCACCTATATACCTTACCCAACTGTCCCCCATCCCGACAAAAAGAAAGAGGACAAACCATCCTTATAGTTGCAGGACCGAGACTTTGATTCTCAGCTTCTCGTCGTGCTTAAGTGTTAAGAAGAAAAGTAATATATATATATATATATATATATATAATGAAAACAAAAATCTAGTTATTGCTACTATACTGTGTAATCCAATCCCGATCCCCAAATCCCTACTCCCACCAATCACCACCCCCCCCCGCTAAGTGTAAGGCGTAATCAGAAAAACAAAAACGGAAACTATTTAAATAAGTGTACTCTTAGCGCATATTTAGCAGCATCTTTTACTCACACATGACTAAAAAAAAAACGTATAAATAAAGAAAAACCGGTACGATGAACAATATCGAGTCAGTCGCGTTAAAATATATCCCATCCCAAACCGGATTGCTTATAGAACAAAAAAAAAAAAATAATGAATCGTAGAAAACGGAGAGACAAAAGTCCCTATATTAAGTGAAAAATGTAAAACAGCTAAAAATGGAAATTAAAAAAAATATTAAGTCGAGAATGACCGTAAATGTTGTAGAAAATATATAGTATATATATAAATATACATATATATGTATAAACTATTTGTAAATGTAAGCGAAAGGCAAACAAACCACAATAAAACGAATAAATGCAAAAAAAAACATAATAATAATTAAACCATATCACATGCATAATATTTGCAAGAGGGCTAAATGAATTACAGCCCCGTTAAGGGAATTTAAAGCACACAATAATGTGCTCAATTTGCGAGTGTCAAATTTCAGGGCGAACAACCCCTAATTAGGCACAGTTAATAATTCAGACCACTCAATTAGAATCCCATAAAATGGCCGTAAATCACCCTCTGTCACAAATTTGCATAGAAGAAACAAAACAATTTTTGGTTTGAAATGACAAGGGCGAAATTGTGTTCAATTTTTATTTTGTAAGTCAAATATTGAAAAGGTTGATTTTTATTTCATGTTGTACAATTGGTGTTTTGGCTCTATAAGTGACGAGTGTGTATGTTTTTTTTTTTGTTTTATGTGTGTGTGAGTGTGTGGGTGTATTTCTAAATTTATTTTAAGCACACTTTAGCATTTAAATTCTAAATGGATTTGTGAGTGCCTCTTTTTTTCTATTTAGCAGAAAGCCTCCATTTTAATATATTTGTGTAAGAGTATAATTATGTAACTTATAGAGAAAAACAACGGGAATTGGTTACATTTTGCTTTAGATGTCAGCGCGACTTGGAATTGTTACGAAATTGTTGGTGCAACTATTAGATTCATATATATATATGTTTACTGTTATGCTTTAGAAAACGCCTAAAGATCGGAAGAGACGTACCTGATGTGTGGCGCCAGATTTGCAAACGTTTGCATTTTTCGCCTGCCCTTTAATATATATATATATATGTATGTGTATAGAAATCCGACTTGGATTAGAATATATATAGTACCTATCACTTAACTTAATCATAATTCGTGATTGACTCTAGACGCGACGAAGGCATGTTGAGTGGTACAGAAAGAATGTACAAAATACAAATAACCAATAGGCAAATAGAGCTATAGAATATTGGGTGTGTTATATATATATATATGTATATCAGCTAAATGTATATGCTCAAAAATTCTGCTTAATAATATTATACAAATAAAACCAAATAATTAAACTATTTAAACAGCCAGCGGAGTATGAGGCTGACGGTGAGTCCAATCAGCGCATAGATTATCGACTTGAACACCGTGGACAAGGAGACGCCGCCTCCAAGCAGATCAGTTGGCGATGTGTGCCGAGAGGGCGGCGCATATTGCATCCGCTCCAATCGGCGTGAGATGTCATTTAGCTGCTTCGTATGGTTCTCCAGTGTGGCATTCAACTGCTCCAAGGTCACAGCGATTCTACAAGCATGAGGATTAATTTATTAAGTGATATGATGAAGAATGAATGGATAAATATAAATCCACTTACTGCCTGAAAGAGCTGCTATGCGTGCCCCGCTTGACGGCGCCTTGTGGCGATTGACTGGAATCCGAGTTGGTGTCGCGTGGTGCCAACACCAGAGACTTGTTCATAGCCTTGGGCGTCTTGTTGGACTCCTTGCCAACGGTTAGACGTGTACGGCCCCTAATAGATGGCTCATGGACGGCACGCAACGGATGAATAATTTCGGCGCCATGAACAATGGGCACCGTTTTGTTCCGTGTCTCGGTGAGCACCTTGTAGTCGGACTCGTATTGACGGACATCGTTGCGCGTATCCCAGGGCCGCAAATCCGCATACTTATAGATCCACTGGCCATAGCTATCCTGTTCGAAGAGTGTTGGTACATGGACCTTGTCATTTTCTGCACGATCCTTGGCAGCCGCACGCTGATTTTCCTCGAGTACGGTTTTCTCCGCGGTGGCCGCAACTTGATCCTCGTTTGCAATGGCCTCCGAGACGAGATGCCAGAGCTTCTCCGATTCTGTGGGCAACTGCTTCTCCTTGGGCACCAGATAGCGTGTGAGACGCTTCGATCGCATCTCGGCATCGGCCCTAAAAAGCAGCGTATCCTCACCCGTTTTCATATCCTTGATGCGGCACTCCTTGTCCCAGTGTCCGCTGATGGTGGCCAGCGTCTCTTTGCCCAGCTTAATTTTGCCGACAACGACATTGGTGGCATCGGCGCCGCCGAGGAATGGCTTCAGCTTGAACTCGAGCTCCGTCTTGTAACCGGTGTTTTCGCACTCGATGTTGATCTTACCGCCGAGCTCCATGGACAGCGTGCCCATTAATATGCCCTTGCAATGGGCATAGGGTGTGCTCGCCGTATAACATTCGCCGCGAGGCAGTAGCGTCATCGTTGCCGCTCCCTCCAATACGGCCGATGTGCTATTGCCATAGAACTTCGATTTCGCCAAGATGGAGCAGGTGATGCTGAAGCCATCCTCGCGATTTGTCACATAAAATGCCGACACCGGCGGATGATGTGATACCTGTTCGGCAATATAAAATGTGCGACTGCCGCCCGGATGCTCCCAATAGCAGCGAAATGTTTCACCCAATATCGGATTATATGGCTTCTTGAGACCCTTCGGCTTCTTGTAGAACCCGGATAGATACCATTGCACAATTATCTTCATTCGAGTAAACGCATCATCTTCGTGAACAGCTCTGCCAATGTCAAATTGGTATAAAAAAAATATAAAAGATATAGTTAAAGTTAAAGATAAAAGTACTTTTTCGATCACAAAATAAGATTTTAAGATAGGACATATAAATATTTCTTGTCATCGATTAATTTCTTCAAGATATAATAGGCTTATGATGATGTGATAGTATTTAAAGATTGATATTATTAAGTAGACAAAATACTAGAATGATCATATGAACAAGAATATTATTCTAGACGGATTTATTCTTTATATTTAATATGAAGGCTTTAAAACACCGATAATAAACTGGCAACACAAGAAACTTAGTTTGGCTTAGTTCGCTGGTATGTAAAAAAAGAGTGGTTCACGTTCACTTCAAAAGATATTTTGTCGAACCGTACAAGAATCGTATATAGTTGGTAAGTAACACCCACCTGGAGAGCAAATCTGCATGGTAGTACGAGTCAGAGAGCTTATCGAGAAATGAGCGTGGCTCCAATATGAAGGTTGGCAGGACTACCTTGCTCAGATCCATGCCGGGTCGCACCTGTTTCACAATACACCAGATGAGACTCTTATTCTCGTCGGCGAGTTCCTCCACCTGCTCCCCTTGCTGTGCACCATAAAAAAACAGTTATAGTTTAATATATATATTTTTTTAATTTCATCCTTTACTTACCGCACCAAATTCCTCTTCCTGAAATGGCACATAGTTGGTCTCCTCGCATGGTGCCTGGTCAACCACATCATCTTCCTGTGCCGCCTCTGATTCCGAGTCGGACTCCAGACCAGACATTGCCGCATTGGCTGCCTCATTCTGGCTATCTGCGTCCAGATCTGTAAACAGTTCAAAATGAAAAACTCGACTTTTTTGTTGCAACTAAAAATGCGTAAAATTTAGCTAATCGTCTTAGCAATGCTCCATAGACTAATTCGTGTGCCTGCGATGAGTGGCAAGTGGATGGATGGGTGGCAAGTGGAGCTCTGTGTAGCAAGCCTTAAAACTTCACAATACAGTTACATGAATTTTGAACAAGTAACGCCGAGACTACTTCCAAAATGACATTTTCTCTCAACTGCTTAGCAATAACAACAATAATATTAATTTACAATAATTCAGATTTTTCGTTAAATTTTACTGCCCAAAAGTGTTTTTTGTTTGGCGCACAATTTTACAAAAAAAAAAATGTCAAACGAAAATTGTTTTTCCAAATTTAAACATAGCATTTTTCTACAGGTGAAACCATAAGCAAAAATTTATTCCTTATGAAAATCGGTTTATTTCTGACAAAGTTTTGGCTGTGCAAAGTTTTAATGCGATTTTGTCTACCTTAAATCCATTTACAATTGGAAAAATAAGGATCAACTGAAGTTGTGCAGGTCATAATATATATAAAGTGTATATATATAATATACATTCGAATCAACACTCGAGTTTATCTCTATCTGTCGATCAGTGGGATTAGGCAGCTAGAAAATGAATTAGAACATTACTTGACTATATTATAACCGATTTCCTCAATAAGAACAAATTTAAAGATATATATTTCTAGTTCGCTGCATTCCTTGATATGATATATAACATTAATATCGGTTAAGAATTGCGGCAGAAAATTGCATATGCCAATTCACCCAATTGTTGCAATTTAAAATGCTCAAAATTCATCTAATCATTTTAACAATGCTTCATAGACTAATTCATATTCACCAGATAGGTAAAAATTTAGGATATTATCTATCTTCTATCTTTCTATAAAATACTGACTTGCTTGGTAGATGATTCGCACCTATATTTCAAAATTTAAATGTATTATTCTGTGGGTTATACGATACAATTTAATTATGCCCTGAATACAGATGGGTTTATGATATAACGAAAGATGATTGCAAACTTTAAAAAAAGCCGAATTACTATTAAAAATACAGTTGCCTAGCATCAAGAATTATATAGCCTATATAGCCTATATATATATATATATATATATATATATATAAAAATAAATATATGTAGAATTATAATTGTGGGCCTTCACCCTGAACATTGATTTGGAAATGCGGACGCAGCAGGCAGTCGGGTGGAGCGCTCACTGGCCTGGAACCGGGTGGTGCTGGTAGGCCAAGACTGCTGCTGACAAAGTCATCGTCATCATTGTCGCTGGAGCTGCTGCTTGCACAGAGTGCACCCCCACCCAGAGATAGAGATTTGCTGACGGGACTCAGATGCCGCCGGCGCAAACGCAGAGTGGGCTTAAAACTAATGCTCGATGCATCGCTGCTGTGTCGCATCGGCTCCGAGCGTTGCCCGAATTTGGGAAATCTCTTGTTGCGATCCCAGTTGCTCACCGCGCTGCTGTAGAGCTGCTGCAGCAACGGCGTAGTGGCACGCGATGGCTGCTGGCTGGAGCAGTCAGTTGGTGTCGGCGGCGCCAGCCACTGTTGCATCCACTTACCGTGATCATTAAAGTGCTTCTCGTAGTCCGCCTCCGACCACTGCGTCTCATTGGAGACGGGCAGCGGATCACCGGTGTAGGCATTGGAGGGCGTTGTGCTGCTGTTGGAGCGCAAAAGAAGCGCCGAGCAGCGCAGCGACAGCTCCAGAGCATCCATCCAGCATTTGCCAGCCGCCTGGCTGGGCGCACGAAAGATCAGATAAGCAGTGGGCAGCGGTTGCACCACAGCGCCTGCAAGCAGTATCAGTAAGATTAGGTAAATGAGACAATTGTTGGCTTGCTCTCAATTGAGTTTACCAATGGTTTCCTTATCGGGTCCTCGAGGTGCCCAGATGGACTGCTCCAGCGGATGAAAGAGCTTGAAACAGAAACCATCCTTCTTGCTGGGCCGCTCAATGACCTGACAAGAGGTCAGCATGACAGTGCCCACCCAGTGGCTGCTCTTCGTCTTCTGGCTCTTGTAGATGAGCAGCAAACCGGGCTTCAAAACGCACCACAACTTTGTCCAGGATTTGAGTGTGCCGCGTACCTGAAGTAGAAATGGGGAGAAGATGATGAAGAACTTAACTCGACTGATAATTATCCAGACTTACCTTTAGCCAATCAGCCAGAACAATGACGGCAGGATCCTGGAGGGAGTTCATCAGCTCGCTGGCCACGCGCTTCTTCTCCCGCCTGTAGTTCTTCCGCTGCGCCTTGTACGACTCCTTGCGATTGAGCTTGGCCGCATCGGCAGCAGACTGTGCAACAAATAATCAATTTAATTAGTTAGTCACAATTTTTGTATTCAGTTAAAAGATATCTGTATTTTCAGCACCTTTCTACACCTTCGAAATATATTTAAATATTCAAATAACATTTACTTGCACTTAATTTAATTTGAACTATTTGTGTTGTGCGTGTTCTGACCAAGTCACCAACTACCTCTAAAACATCTGAGCCAAAATATATAGCTGCTACCTGTTGCTAATCTAATTAGCGGCTATTGCCAAATATTACACGCAAGAAAAAAAATATATAAAAATATAAAAATTTCATTTTATCCTCTAATAATTTCTAGATAAAATATTCTAAACTAAACATAATTTCCAAACATCTCAGTGACCTGGTTGAAAATACTTTGGAAATATTTTAAAATTTAGTTTACAAACATTGATTTTCGCTTTAATCACTGAAAATTCAATTGGCAACTTGCCATATCCCATAAAATTACTAATAAAGATAGTTTTGTAAAATTTAATCTAGAAAACCGGAATAATTACAATGTGTTTAAAACAAGTTTCCATAATTTTTAGTTTCACGTTTATTGTTATTAAAAACAAGATTTGTGTTGCTGATCTAATTTGTTTTGTTTACCTAAAATATTGTTTTTAATTGTATTTAGTATCTGTCTAAGAATAACCAGAATCGGAGTCGTCCAATACATTAAAAATACAAATTTTAAACCCTGAACTGTAAATAAATGTTTAAACTTAAAAAAACAGAGTTTTAATCATTCTTTACCAAGTTTTATCAGACCCAGAAGATAAGAACTATTTTCTCAAATCATCAACCCAATTCCCATATATTAAATTGTACATTTTTAAAGGTATAGAAGGAAAAGTTATTATTATGAGCATATCCGTTAAAGTTAACTCAATATTTTTTACACAAAAAAAAAAGAAAAAGAAAACTTTTCCACAGACTTGCAGTAAAAACCAAAATAATCTTAGGTATTTTTATTTATTCAAGAACGCCTCCGCCTGTTGTACAAGATTTACTCATATAATCCCCTTGAAATGTGAGTCCAATTATGAAAAAGGCTCCGCTGCACACACATCCAATCCTAAGCTCCTATTACACCACAAACTGTCCTTGTCCTTGGCTTACAGGATAGGCAGCGGCGAAGCCTTAAAAAATGTTTTTCTTTTTTTTTTTTGCTTTATTTCGCCATAAGTTGGCAAAGTTTATATATATATATATATATACGTATCTACATGTATATGTATCTATATTTTGGCGCCCCAAACTTTTACACCCACATCGATTATAAGTGCATTAGACGACTCTCAATATTTAACGCTCTTATCTTTTATTTCTTATCGCTATGACAATTACAAAACCAACCCAAATCTTGACCCAGTTTCAGTTACACTGATTTGATTGAGTTTTTCATATGTTCTCTTTATTTTTTAAATCATAGAGAAACACATGTGTTTATAGACATTTGTATTTATTTGGACTTGCCTTATCTGCCAGATTGCCATCGCGATTGTCTGAAGCCCAATTGGCGATTCCTGCAAAAAATAAACAATAAATAAATTTTTTATTTAGAACAAATGCGGCGTTGGCTTTTCTTCCGCATCGTTTTTTAATTAGCCTCACAAAATTCAATTGGTCTTTCGGCTAAAGATCTAAAAACATTTTCGGAAACATTTCCACCCGCCTAGTTTTTATAATATGTACACACACACACACACACACACACACACACATTTACGTATGTGTGTGTGTGTATGTTTATATATATATTTAGCCGCAAAAGCAAATCAACTTTGGCTTCAAGGTAGTCGCTTTTATTTATATTACGAATATGTTTTTATGTATTTCGCAACACAAACAAAACAAGAAAGCAACAAAAAAACACAAACAAAATATGTAAATAATTCTTTGAGCTAGCGAGAATAAACGCAGAGATTTCTCTGGGGATTTCTCTTACTCTCTGCATGCACACAGTGTGCACACTTGCAATTTATTATTATTATTTATTTTTATTTTGTTGATGCGCGCCAAAAATAAGCAAAACAATTTACATGTTGATGAAGTGTGTCTCTTTGCTAATAAAAATAGATCAACTTAATTCACTTCATAATTGGGCCAAGTGTAAGATTCTGGGTGATTCTCTCTTGGCATCGTTAAACATTGTGCACATTGTAATTATTTATATTTATTTACTTTCAGCGTGCCCCAAAATGAGCGAAACATTTCAACTTAATTTATGAAGTGTCTGGCTAAATTAAATAAATAAACTCGATCTCTTTGTATATTTTTTTGAGAGATCTTAGCTCAGTTAGCACTGGCAAATTAAACATTATTATTTTATATATTTATATAAATTTATGTAGGGAGAGGGAAGGCATCACTTGCTTTGCAGTAGATTCATGACAATAGCAATCGGATCCTCCGCGCTGAGCTCACAGCTGAAGAATGTGCGTTAATTGTTGCCTTTGCATATTATGCCTCATTCACATATTATCTGCGTTCTACATGCCGTATGCGTAATGCGGCAAATCGAAAGTATACAAAAAAAAAATTATAATGAACACGTATCCGTCTGAGGAGCGAAATGCGAAATGCGTGCTCTGCTGGGATGCCCGATCCGACTCGCGATTAATTGAGCGATATTTGTAAGTATGTCTGTAAGTATGTATTTATGCATGTGTAGATATGTAGCTGTAACTGTGTGTATCTCTGTTTATATTTTGGCGTGTGGCGCACGAGAAAAAAAAACGCAGCTAACTACGGAGCCGGAGCAGCAACGACAAACTGAATTGAACGTTGTACAACAGGCAGGCAGCAGCAGCAGCAGCAGCAGCAGTGACGACGACGACGACGACGACGGCGTTGGCGAGCAGCTGCCGCTGCTGCTGGGCCCAACGGCGATGACGCGCCTGACGCGAGCGTCGCTGCCCGCCCCGCATATAATAATAATGAGCCTTTAGATATGTATGCACATAGTTTCGCTTGTTCATGTTGGTTTGCCAAAAATAATAACAAAAACAAAACAAAAAAAATGATTACAAAATTAAATAAAAATCAAAATACATTTTTGTGCAACATTGTAAAATTGGGAATCAGAACGAATCACACGTTTCTTAAAATTGCAATAAAACAGATCGCAAAATATTACATTTGCGGAGCGCTACTTGAGCACAAGCATGCCCTACACTTAAAGAAATATGTCCTGAATTGTTCTTCAAATTTTGCAAAATATATTTTAATATCATTCTGTATAGGATAATTCTTGAAATCAAATGCAAAACAAACATTTCTGTATTAAAATTGATCGAAACTAGTTCAAGTGCTTTTCAAATAATGAAGATTTCTGTAGCACATTTAGTCGAGAGAGCTCGACTTTTTTTGCAGTTAACACAACCTGTTTAATGAGTTAATTTTTTTAATTGATATTGTTATATTTTTTATTAATGAAAATCAATCATTATCAGACAGGCAGTTATTAACCAATATATACTTTATCACATGTTTTCATCTGCCTTTTAAATACTTTGTCACGAATTCATTTTAACTTTTGTTACTTTTTTTAAGCATTTAAAATAATGAAATGTAAATAAGTGTATTTGTCTCATGCTGTATTTTTCTGCGAGTGTAGTCATGTATGTGTTGGGTTTTAACACGCCCGCAGATATGATATCAGTCCGCAGTTGGCATCTTTTTTCAGTCATGCATCTCTGTTTCCCCCACACTTCCTTGGCCGCATCTTCTTTCTCTGTCTCTCCCAAACATGGCAAGCCTTATCGATGAGTTTATAAGCTGGCCTAACTACTTAGATATATGCATGGCGTATGTGTGATATACACTCACACTTGGGTGTGTGTTTGTGTGTCATGAATAGTAAACCGAAATCATATGTCAAATGACTAATCCAAAAGCTTTACAATTTATACTATTGATTTAAATTCACACTTATCAATATTAAGTGTAGAATTTAAGATACTTTTGTCAAGTTCCATGATCCTACTAAATAATAAATAATTAGGGGAAAAACTATGAAATTTAAAAATGTTCTTTTCTATTGCTTATAATAATACTCTTTATAATTAATACTCTTTATAATTAGCATAAGTACGAAGATAAGGGGTAATTAATTAAAATAAAAATACTTCCAATAAAATTGATATTAATGCTTCAATGATTAAGAGTATAAAAATTCAAACTTTAACTATTAAACTTTTTTATACAATTTCAAATACAAATCCAAGAGATATTAAATAAGTTTACTTTCTCTATAACTCCATCAGATCTTTAGTCAGCTATAACCTAAAATTTGACACATTTTATTTTTAGCAGCACGTGTTAATTATGACACACAATCTTTTTGAACTATTAAGCGCTTTCGCATATCGCAAGTTAAACAATGGGGCACATGATAAACAATATAAATAAATAATAAATGCCAAACTTTTTTGAAACTGCTGCCAGATGTGCCACAATATTGACAACATTTCAATCTGATATCTGTATTTTTGTGCAGATAAAATGTTTGTGTTTGACAGTTTTGTATTTGGATTAATCAGATTGAGATATCTGCTGACAGGTCAAGCAGTTCCTCTGATGATTCACAGGTGCAGTTAACAAACAAAATGGGCAAAGTGTTTTCTTATCAAGTGGTAAACTGAAAAAAATGGTTATGCTAAAGTTCAGTCAGCATTTTTTGTTTGCTTTCAATTCCATTAAAGGGGGCTTATCAGGAGTGTGAAAATGTTCAAGTTCTACGACAACTAAAAATATAACTAAAAAATCGCAAAGATAAGATATGCTTGACGAGTTTTTGCGCATCTTTTATTCAGGTAATGGAGGAGGTATGTGTGTGTGTGTGGAGAGTGCTACCTCCAATTCTAAGTGGTAATGTCGCTAAATTATACAATACGTGTACAATAACAATAAAACAAAATAACAATACACATAAAAAGTAAATAATAAAAAACTAAAGCTCATCATAATAATGCAACAATGAATGAGAACGAAAGCAAAATTAGACAAATGGCATTGCCAAGTGCGTCACAAATATGGCAACGCTTGGCTGACTCTACTGTGGTTATGGCTAAGTCTGACCATATATATATATATATATATATATATATGTATATTCGAGTAGTGCATACAAATTGCGATTGTTAGCCAAAACGTACTGTGGAATTGACCGTGTGTGAAAAGTCATAAATGCTAAATACCTGTTTGCACCATAAATTGATAAATAATCAAATTGAATATGAAGCTAAATGATTTGTGCATGATTTGTGATGCAGCTGGAATCATAGCTGAAAATTATAGCGAAATGATATACCAAATAAACACCTGAAGCTACAAGTATATTCTTGAAATAATCATTTGTAAGGTGTGCGGAATTTGTGAAGTTTTTGAATAATCTATGAAGATCATTGATATTAAGAGTGTAAATAATTAGTGTCAATAGATGAAATTGTCAATGAAATCATCATCAATGAAAATGACGAGTGTAATCAAAATATAGAAATGGAATCTTGAGTGAAATGTTCAATGGAATAATGACTCAAATGATATGTGAATTTTACATGTGGTAAAAAATTTGGTTAGCTAATCATTGCAAATTTCAGTGATAAATCAGTTTTTTTTTTTTGTAATTTTTAATTTTTTTACAGTGAACTGTGCAAAAAATTTGGAAAAACTTCACCTGGCGATGATGGCGCTGGGCTGTTGCTCAAACTGTCCGTGGAGGGCAGTTTGGTTAAAAGCACTTTTTGCGAGGGTCGACGCTTGAATTTGAAATCGAATACTGCAGTACAATTCATACATAGAATGAAATACGTTAAAAGAGAGAGAGAGAGAGAGAGAGAGAGAAAGAGAAAGCGAGCAATATATATAACTATATCATATATCATATATCAGTTATTTTTTATTAAAATATTTGTAGTTCTCTAGTGGTACATGTTCACTACACACATATTGAAAAATGACAAACATTTACGACATTTACACGAATCGAAAAGATAAACATTAATAATAAAAATCATCAATTATCAAGTGTAGAACATTTATTAACAACACATAGGATAGACAACAAAATTTGTTTCTGATCTTAAAACATTTACATACTTTTTTAGTTCCCAAGTTGTTCCCAATTAAAAGCGGTAATAAAAAGTTATCGTATCGACTTTTAGTAATATTTTTAAAAATGAACTTATTATTAATTTTTTTGTACATTTAGCAAGTTTAAAGTACCCCGATTTTTTTTGTGGGTTTTAAGTAAACATAAGGAATTTTTGTCAAGGCTAAACACATATTTAGCACGTACTTTAAGATTACTTTGCTATCGATATTATATTATCGAAAAAGCTCCCTTGATAATCAGCAATTGAGATATTTATGATACAAGTTAATTATCTAATCGAACTGAACGTAAATTGCTGCAACATTTAACTATAACAATTTAATTTGCAAGCTCAGCAAAATTTATCTCAGAAATTGACACAAGCTGTGTGGGGCAAACATTTTCCTTCTTTTTTGCATTGTGGAGCGTGTCGATTAACACAGTGTTATAAATTAATTAAGTGCCTGCTATCAATTAGCTGCCATCGGATATTGAGCACAGAACACAGCAGAGCACAACACGCAGTGCATAATAAACAAGCTTCGACAAGGGCGCAAAGTTAATCTCAATCTTGAACCAGGCAGGGAGGCAATAAGGTGATAGAAAGATTCATGGATAGATAGTAAAGATCTTGCTTTGATTGATTTTTAAACTTGCTGCATCAATTACGCAATTGCCAAGCAACGATAGCTTCACATAGCCAGAGCCAAGCCCAAAAGACAATTCCAGACTGATGTCCAGTGTAAAGGTCAAAATTGAAAGCAACGTATTTTGCCCAAAGACCAATGACTTTTATGAGCACATTTCGATGGCTATAATATCGGAAATTGGATAAAGAGCCACTCATTTGGGAATTAATTGAAGAATGACATCAACATGTATACTTTATACCAATGCGACTAGTTCCTATACGAAGAATTAGGTATACGTAATTCAACTTGTTTGTCGACTTGAATTGGCAAAGTTCAATGCAATTTTGTTCCACAGCTTTATTTATTGTTGTTTGAGTGGAATTGAATATTCACAACGATATTTATAATCATTCTACTTATTCACTCATTTAAATTAATTGCATTTATTAGTAAAATTTACGTTTCATCCTTAAAAGTTTGACATTTATTTATATTTTGAAAAGAGAAGCTATTATTTAAATTATACTTAATTTTAAAAAACACCAAAAAATAAAAAATGAAAATCTGGCAAATTTCCCGCATCACCTGCACTTTTACTGTGCATAATTCTACTACTCTCTCCACATCGATTTACTCGTCTTAATTGCTTGGATATATATCCTCTTGGCCAAATCGACAATCAGTTATTGCAAAGCATTAAAAACAGCTAAAACAACATCCAATTTATATTTAAAATCCATTTTTAATTTAACAGCTGGGACAGAAGATGTCATTTGCAAGCTGCTAGAAGCAATTTGAAAAATTTTTTTTATAAAAATCGCATTTATTTTGATAGATTTATGAATTCAGCATAAGTAGCAGCATATTTACATATGCAACAAAAATCAGTGCAAGTACAAATACATATATAAAGGCATATTGATTGGGTAAAGGATATTCCCCCGTCTATCACTTTAGTCTGTGTTCAACTTTAACTTGTTGTCATGTTGCGCAAGTGACGTCATGACGCCATAAACCCATACATATACACCAGCATATCCCTACACACACTTTACATATATACACATACACACACACACACAAACACATACACACACGTACATATATAAGGTCTTATATAATCCAATTACATACAATGTTTATGTGGTTTGCTGGTCAATGTGGAATGCGCAATGTTGAAAGTGGAGCAGCAACAACGATGTGAAGTGATGAGGGTGGTTTCACATGGTGGACAGGGTGGCAGTTGGGGGGTAGATGATTGGCTAGTTAACTCATCAGATATGCAAACGTTTTGCCGTCAGGTGGAGCTCGAAATCAATATGCATATGTGCATCAAGAGTTTCTCGCATGGCTCCCCAATTTATAGCTTGGTAATTTTCCCAAAAGCATGCTATAAAATATTCAACGAGCCCAGAGAACACACACAGAGTTGTATGTATATATATATATATATACATATATAACTAAATTATGCAATTGCCTGATAGAGCTGCCGATCAAAAAACGTTCGTTATGCAAATGTTTAAATGAATTCCATCAGTGGATTAAATCGAGGTAGGATGGGATGCGATGAAAGGGATTGAAATGGTTTTGGGGGACGGGATGGTGCTGTTGGCTATCTGAAGCTAAAGCCAAAGTTCACTTTGCAGCACTAACTTGTGACCTTTTGGGCACGTATCAAAAATAGAATATGCAGTATGCCGTATGCCGCATGCCGCATGCCGCATAATACAAGCGTCCAGCCAAACACAGACAGAAAAATGCTGCGCCTAATTACGTATACGCAACTTAAATGTACACATGGCATCTGAGAACAATTCTGGACAGTCATAAATCAAGTAATTATTTCGATTAACTATAAATGATAAAATAATATACAAATTCTATTTTTCCTTATTAACATAAACTTTTCTTTGCCTGTTTATATGTTTTTTTTTAACTAACATTTTATAAAGCGCTCTTTAAGTGTTCAATCTGAAAAGCGGACTACAACAACGTTTCATTGCTTCAGGATATACAAATACTATAAATTAGTATATACTTTCTCTCTCTGTATAGCCACCCCTCCCCACCCCTTACATTCAACAAAAATATATGTCCATGTAAAGAAAAATAAATGCCAAGAAAATGGACACATCACAAAACGCAGTCAGCCACGCATCGATTTTTATTTTCCTTTTTGTATTTTTTGCGCTCGTTTTCTTTGGCCCGCTTAAACTTAAACTGTGCCAACTGCAGCACTTCTCATCGTTCATGGCCCTTGGCACCCTCTTCACCCTCCACCACCCCTAACCCTAACCGTTCACCCAGCCTGTGTTGACGCTAGAGGCCAATGAAAAGTGCCAAAAAGCTTTTGCGCGTGTCAGCTAATTGTGACTCGGTGTATGAGTATGTGTAAGTGTGCGTGTGTGTGTGCGCAATGTCCATTATATTTGCCCAAGTATAAGTAACTAACAATAAAAAATAAAAACGTCTGCTACAAATTTGATGACAATTAAATACAATAAAGCACTCAACGAACAATTGCAAGCAACAAAAGCAAAAGCGAAACTTAAAAATACCCTTGTGGCATTTGTGTATAAAAATAAATCATAATACTGAGGACCTACAACTGGGGAATATGCAAACAATTAATTATTTTTTTATTTTATATTCCCTTTTTTTTGAGTGTATTTTTTTTAATTGACGAATTAAGGTCAATGCAACATAATCAGACTTTTAAGCTTTGTATTCTCAATATATTCTCAATCAATGGAAATGATCAATCGAACTTTAAATATATTTTTAAGGCTTGTCGCATATAAAACTGCTCATTAAATATATTACAAAAAGAATAAAAAGTCTCAGCATATAATTGGCTGACCTCCCTTCGCTTGTAATAAATCAATTCAACTAAAAGCTTTGCATTTATAGGCGACGACAATGCGCAAATTTTCTTTTGACATTTATTGCTTCCAATGAACTACGACGACGAATTTTGAGAAAAGTGAGAAATAGAAAGAGGTCTAAATACATAAATATACACATACAAACAAATGTGTGTGTGTGTGTATATGTGGTTTACATATGCTAATCAAAAAGAATGTATGACAACACACATACAGAGTCACACATATATGTTTGTTTAACTTGCATTAATTATAATGTCAAAAGCGAACTAGAAATGGAAAAAAATCGTCTAACGGCGCATTACATTCAATTCAAGTTTTGCGGTTGTTGCTTAGTGGTGTGATGGTCACCACAAAGAGTAGCAAGGCGCTTACTAAACTCAATTAACAATTAACGCCCCACTCACACACACAAGCGACAAGTCCCCCCGCTCTAAGCACGATCCGCACCGGATAGATGAGTGACAGAGCGGAAATACGGAACAAAGCAAAAGCCAATGTGTGAGATGCGATGCGATGATAGTTGCGGTCTGTTATTGAAATGAGAGAAGAAGCAACGAAATCAAAACAGAACAGGCAAAGTGTGCGATAGTCGTTAGCTAATACCCTGTATCTAATAGTTTACAATTGTCTTCAATTAGACGAAAATTCAGCTATTTGCACAGTAGTTAAATAAATTAAATTGTCTAATGGCAGCTGAAGAACTAAGGTGTAAAACCAAATATTAAATTGAAACATGTATACTTATTTATAAATAAATATATATATATATATATATTATATTTTTTTTATTATTTTTTTTATACTAAGTCAAAGGGGCTTGACTTTCACAAATTTATATATGCTTCATTAACATTTTTTGAATGGGTACCATCGAAAGAAAACACAGATTAACATGTACACAAATACACACACATAAACATATATATATACAAATGTCAGCATGTGTTTGCATGTATTTGGGTTGGGGATCTTAAATGAAATGATAAACCACGAAGCGATAAATAAGAGCGAGCACAGAAAAATTTGTAAGCTTCTGTTGTTGTTTTTGCGGTACAGAGTAAAAAATATATATAAAAACAATGACATTGAAAAGCAAATTATGGTTATAATCAAAAATCAAGTTTGACTCACCTGACGTCTGCTGTCGCAGTCCGGCACTGTTTGGCGGCGTTATATTGATGCCACTAATGCTGCTGCTGGCGCCGACGCCAAGCGACTGATTTGAGGCGCCCATCGACAGAGCAGCGGCCGATGACGTTGTAGCCTGCAGCTGTAGAGTGCTGCCAGTCGCTGTTGGGACACTGCTCGACTGCGGGGTGCCTGGCATCGAGTGCGAACAAGAGGAAACGGAAATGGTGTTTGACGGTGGCGGTATCAGAGAATCTCCGACGCCGCCAATGCCGGCGAGCTTTCGTTCGCTGCCAATGCGTATGGGTGTGCTGCAGCTGCTGCTGCCGACGCTGGCAGCGGACGGCGGCAGAACGGGCGTATGACTGCCACTGCCTGGCATTTGTTGTTGTTGCTGCATGTTTTTTAGCTGTTAATATTCGCGTGCTTCTTCTTCTTCTTTGTTTCTTATTCGCATTTGCTCCAATTGCCCACACACACACAGAGAAACACTCACACAAACACTTACGTTGTCAATTATTGATTTTGTTGGAGGTTCTCCAATTTTTTGTATTTTTTGCACATTCAATTGATTTGTGAGTATTTTCTGGTTGTATTTGTTTTTTTTTTTTGCCAATTTTTAGAATTTGAATATTTTGTTGTGAGTTATTATTGTTTTGAAGAGAGAGCCAGCTCCTCAGTTAGTTAATAAATAAATTAATCAAGCCACGTAACACTCAAAAGTTCCAATTAGCAATTTACTTCTGCAAGAATAACACTTATTATTCTTATTTATACACAAACACAGACGCGCACTTTCGCAAACATATATACATATATTTTGTTTTAATGTGAGTGCTTGTCACACATTATTTTCGTATCGCTTTTTTATTTTGTATGTTTTTTCCTCCGCGTGGGCGCTCCGGCGTCGTTCACGTTTCACGTACAACTGAAGCTGAGACTGGCACAACAACAACGACGACACAAACGCACGCATACAAACGTAACTGGTCGTATTCTTATTCGTATCGCATTTTCAAAAAGCTAAACTTGTTTCGACGCTTTCGTATGAGCTCATCCAATGCTGTGTCCTCTTTCCACCTCCACCAACCACCAGCATTGCCTTTTTTTTCGTTCGTGACGCGGCAAAGACGCTGGAAGTGCGAATGCGAACAAGTTGAACAAGCTTTTTGTTGTTGTTGTTTGGGGTAGAACTGGAAAGCCTGCAATACAAACAGCTGATGGCTTTCATGGAAACGTGTAGTTTGTTTGTGTGCGAAGAGTGCAGCTATATTTGCCTAACTCAGATTGAGTAGAGGTGGCTAATCTCTTATTTGATTTTATTAATTATTTTATTTTTAATTTGTCGTTAAAAATTATGATTATTGAAATGAATCGTATTTAGTAAATTACAAAAGAAAATATTGCATATCTTGCAATATATTTGAATTGATTGAATGTGGCCAAAACAGAAATCATAAAAAATACTGAATAATAACTCATTTCCTATTTACGAATTTCTAGTGTATTTCTGCATGTCTTAACTGTACATTTGACTTAATTTCACTAATTGGTGCTGCTATTTGGGTCCATTCATCATTTGAGGTGGAAGTGTGCCCAACGGCGGCGGCGGACCCATCATAGCCATGGGATTCAAGATGGGTGGCGGACGTATTCCAGTGGGAGCCATCAGCGGATTCATCATGGGCGGCATATACGGCGGCATATTCGGCATGCCAGAGCGAGGAGGTGCTCCCATATTCGGTGGAGGAATATTCACGCCACCTGGTTTGCCACCTGGCGCTGGTCCAGCAAACGGATTATTCGTTATTTTGCCGGCTTTGAAGGCAGCTGTTGTAGCGTCGATTAAATGCTGCGCTTGTTCTTCCATCCATTTTTGGTAGTAGAATTTGACGTTGTCGCGATGCTTGCGACCAGTGCAGTGCGTCTTCCGCACAGACGGCGAATCGTGCGTCAAGTATGTGTCACAGTAGTCGCAGTAATATTTCGGCATCTTATTTATATTTATAATTTAAACAAACATTAAATTTGTTTGTTGTACAAATAAAAATGAAACATGCACTGGAAAATAATAACTAGAGTGTGTGTGTTAGTAAACACATGAAAATGGCGCTACAAATACATAATGGGAGATTTAGTATTTTTGTAGTGTTGATAAGTGCGCAGGACTTGAGATATCGATTTTACAGAGCAATCGATATTAGTAACCGCGCCATTTGAGTGAGTGCTAACAGCTCAAATCATATAGAGTTGTTAACAGCATCGGCGGCTGTTAGCAGTTATAACGCGGCCGGCAAGCGAGCATGACGTGAGAGCGGAAGGCGATTGTGTGTGTGTGTGTGGTTGTTGTTGTTCTTGAGCGGCATCTTTTTGAATGGACGGGCGTGTTTACGCGTGTTTGTAACGGCAATAAAAAAAAGCAAAATCGTGAACAGCAATAAAAATTGTAATTATATGTTGTTGTTGTTGTAAATAATAAAAGTGCATAGAAAAAAGCCGGTGTTTGGTTTACATTCAATTTGGTGCGTGTGTGGTGTATGTGAGTGTGTGTGAAGGAATTTAAAAGCTGAAAAGGCGAAAAAAACCAGACAATAGTTGTGGCCAAAAGGAGCAGCAATAAAAATTCAGAAGTTGCTTGACCAGTTTTTATTTTCATTTTTTGTTTTTTCTGTGGCTCTTTTGGCTAATTGTTAAACGAGTTTTGCCCAATGAGGAGCAGCAGCGGCAACGGCAGCAGCAGTTAGCGTTTGTTATTATTATGCCTTTTGTACAGCGGATTGTGCAGCCGGTGAATGTGGCACAGGCGACCGCTGCCAGTTTGGGGCATGCCGCCAAGCGATTCCAATGTGCGCCCGGCAAATGCACCAACAATAATTGCATCAACAATCAAAATCAATCTGCAAATCATCGAGGAGCAGCAGAAGAAGAGGCAGCGGCATCAGCAACAGCTGACGAACCACAACCGCCGGCAGCGCTGCCCATGAAAAAGCTCAAACATCATGTAGAATTTCTGTCCACTTCCCCCTCGCATCTCTCCACACGTGTCTCGCAGTCGCTGCCCGCATCGCGGCAGAGCAGTCAGCAGCGAGGATCAGCAGCGGCAGCAGCAGCAACAGCGCACCCCGCTCGCACCTACAGCGCCCCCCACTCCCCAACGGCAGCAGCGGGCAGCCAATCACGTGTCGTTTCTGGCCACGAATTTGATTCGATCAGCAACATAACATTGAGCAATGCCCTGCGCCAATTGGCCAGTTTGGTGCTCATCGCCAGCGATATTTTCGATGAGTTGCAACAAGATCTGCAGCAGGTGGGCGAGCGGGCTGCAAGGGTGCAGCGCAAAATTACAGCCGTTGAGCGACGCGTTTGTGCCTACGATCCGAAATTGGTCACAGTTCGTAAGTAAATCCATATGCAAACTTTACATAAATGAATTTTATATTTCCATTTATATTTACATTCCCTATTTATGTTTCCAATTGAATGAATTCCTCTAAATATTTACATTCTGCGCATTGCCAATGGAATACATAAGTTACGTTCCAATACATTTAAATTTACATGTCGGACACAATGGAATTTATAACTTCCATTGTATAATATTCCTATTTACATTTTGCACATTGCCATTGGAATGCATAAATTTCATTCTATATACATTTTGCACATTGCTAATGTAATGCATAATTACCATTGTATTTACTTACTACATGGCAGCGTTGCCTATGCAATTAAAAAATATTGTAGTCATTTTATATGTTACAGGTGAAAGAGTTGCAATGTTTTCAAATGTAACATTTATAAATAAAAGTACTTAACTATAAATAAAGATTAAATAATTTGCGGTTTTTTTTTATAACTAAGCTTTAATAAAGCAACATCTTTTCAACAGTTAGCAAGACTATTTTACACATACATACGGATACATATGTATGCATGCATGAGTATTTTGTCAATTGCCATTCATCGCAAGTCGCCGGCAAAAGTCAAGTGCGTTTTGCAGCTTATCTCCTACTGCCATCTCCCTCTCTCCCTCTTACTCCCCCGCTCATTATGCTGCTGCTTTGTATGTGTGTTGGCTGAGCTTTTGTCTGAGTGTTTGTTGTTGGAATCTTATCTGCTTTGTGAGTTTTTCTTTGCTTTTCGTTTATTAAATTCAATTGGCAACGCTGCAGAGCGCTGGAATTAACACCTTGTTTACTCTTCTCTTCATCTTCCTTTTTCTTGTTTTCTTATTTTTTTTTCCTCAGCTCACTCAATTAGTCGCTTTAACTGCAATTAAAACGTAGATGATAAGCGGAGTTAAAAGTTCAATTTGGCTGCTTTGTTTTTCACGACCTTGTGTTAAATTGCTGTTGCAAACATTTATGAGACATGCAAAATCGCAACTTTTCTGTTTCGCTTTTCGCTGGCGGTTTTCAGAATTCAGTTATTCACAGGAAATTTGAGATCAGCTTTTTTCTGCGTTTTTTCATTTGCATAATTTTGCTTATTTCATTCTGTGAAAGTTGTAGTGTTGCCAGCCTGATCGAGTGCGATCGATTCCATCTTCACTCTTGCCACTTACATTTGACAGCTGACAGCTGCTGAACAACGGGCGGAGAGAAATGACAGCTGCTCTTGCATAAACATACACACACACACACACACACACACACACACAGTAGCAGCTAAGGCGCTCTAATTGCTCAGGTATGAAGAAGACAAGCGAAAACATAATTACACACACAAATACACACATGCAGACATTTTGCAATTGGCAGTGCAGTCATTCCAATGCATGCTAACAACACCTGTCACCTCACCTCCCCCCCCTTATCTGGTCGATTGCTGTTGCTCATTAATGTGCCCATATTAGAAAAGCGATTACAGCGCGACATTTTGCCATTTGTGGGCAAATGTTAACTAACTGCCAGGGTATGCTGCTATGTGTGTGTGTGTGTGTGTGTGCAGCGATGCATGGAAAGAGAACCCGCAAAGGGGGTGATATATTTTTTTTGCTAGCGTAGGGGAGCGAGAGAGATCGGGCAGCGGGGGGAGGGGAGCATGCAACTGTTACCGTTCGCTGCCCATTTTCATCTTCATGTTCTTTTATTTTTTTTCGACTTCTATCAATCGGCCATATTGCTCGTATGTGTGTGTGTGCGTGGTGTACGTGACTTGACTATGAGTAACGATTACAGCTACTGTTGCCGTTTACAGTTGTTGTTGCTGCTTACATTTTAAGTTGCTTGCCGCGCAGCAGGCGGACTTGGCAGCACTTTGAAATTGACCGCTGGCCACTTTGGCCAAAAGTATGGCCATTTACTGAGAACTTGCCACAATTGATATGTGAAAACCCACACTCACACACGCACACATGTTAGAAGTCTGTTAAACTAATTTGCTACGTGTTGCAATGGCCAGGAAATTTCATTACCAAATGTTCCTTTCAAGTGCAGATTCCACATCAATCAAGAGAGACAGAAACGGAGAGAGAGAGAGAGGGAGAAAAGGACATGGCTGGAATTTTGTGTCACATTAATATGTGTTTAGTACGCTGGCAACATCTTCGTTAGATTGAAAGACAAATGTTAATGGACACATTGGCAAGCTTAAATAAGCTTTATATAAGCTAATAATTTAATCATAATCATAAAAGACAAATGTTAAAAAGCAGACGTTCGCTGGAAGGATTTGCTAGATTGGATGAGCTTTAATATGAGTCGAAGCGTTCTGAATTAGGCAAGATGGCAAAAGCGAGCAGTGATCGAAGAAGATGTTAATCAAAACACAGCATAAGAGACAAATGTTAATAATTAACAGTTAATGATCCTCATCCAGTCTCCAATGTACACTGCTAGCTTTTGAGCCTGTCGTATTACGAATAACATAATATTAACCTGGCAGTAAACAGACAAATGTTACCAAAAACGAAGCTTTTTTTTTTCTTTTTAGTCGTCTTTTATAATCATTATTTTTGTCTGTCTCGCGTCTGTGCCGAAAAGGTAATTGCAGCCGCACAGCAGTGGGAATTTATTACGTAGCAGAGGCTGACCAAAAAAAAATAATAAAATGAAAAAAAAAAAAGATATGGCCCGCATCTGAGCAGCAGCAGCAGCACCACCACCACAAACCTGTTCCCACCTGCAACATGTCGCTGTTGTGCATGTGTGTATTATGTGTGTGTTATGTGTGTGTTATGTGTGTGCTATGTGTGTGTGTGTGTTTGTATGTGTGCCGCCACAAAACTAAACAAACGAGCGAACACTAACGAAAATAAACCTTAACGCGTTGGAAACGCTGAAAACGCTGCGTGCCACAGCCAAATAATTTCAACTAACCAACAAAAATGAGATACACACCCAAAAAAAATAGAAGTAAAAGATACAGATACAATGCGAGCTGTTAGTTTCCACTGCTTTTTCTTCTTCTTCGTTTTTTTTGTTTTGTTTTAAACATTCGACGCATTATTGTATTTCAAGTGCGCTGATGAGCATTTGATTGTTGCAGCCCACGGGTGCAAGTGGGGCGGGGCTGGGCGGTGTACTTTGCTTTTTTTTCTGGTTGGAATTCTTTTGACTCTTTTTTTGTTTTTTTTTTTTTGGTATGTGTTTGTTTATTTTTCCCAAACAACAATTTTGTTCTCACTTGGAAAAGTAAACCATGCAATGACGACCAAATACGGCAACAGATACAGATACAGATACAGATACAGATACTGGCTATAGATACAAGATACACATAGAGATAAATACTTGTATAGATATGTATGTGTGTGTGTGTGTATAGATGCATACTGTAAACAACAACAAGTGAGTCGCGAGTTGCGAGTTGCTGCGAGCCTTGTGGCAACATCGACAGCTCAGCCAAGCCATAAGTTGCATAAGCTGCAAGACGAGTTGAGAGTCTTGGGAACCTGGTCTTCTACTAGTATGTGCGATGTGTGTGTGTGGTTTGATGTGTGTGAATATTTACTCTTTGTGGTAGATAAGATTCTTTGTCTTGTTGTTCCTCTCATTTTTTGTATACACTTGCCATTGAGTACTGTTTGGTCTGTCATCGAGTATGCAACACTTTGCCTGGTGGCACTATTGAACATCTATGCAACATCATCAAGCAAAATTATTATGATTTTTAAAGAAATCTTTGAATAGTTAACGGTTTTTAAGAATAGATTTTTGTAAATACTGTGGTATACAAAAATAGCAGGTTCAGATATAATATTTATTGGTTAAATATTAATAGTAACAATAGATCGTAAGTTTAGTTTTTTTTAAATAGAGTATTTTTTTGTTTTAAAATATATATGGACTAAGTTTTGACTAGCTTTATTAGACTTTTAATAGTTTAATATATTAATAAATATTTTCCAAATCAAACAATATATTTTAGATATTTTAATAATATACATATATGATTGGCATGCATACAAACAGCTAAAAAAGTATTGGATTAAATCGCAGTATTATCTTTTTTTATCATTTGCTATAGTGTAATAAATTTACGACAAAGCGAATACTAATTTCTGGATATTAGTTTTGCTGATTAATATTAATTTAAGTTTATCGATGACTTCTTTTCCTTCTGAATTAATAATTAATAATAATTGTTAAAGCTGTCAAATTCCAATTAAGTTTCAAGTGAACCTTATCGCTTAGCTGTACTCAAGGGTATCTTTAAGTCGAGCTCACTCGACTCTTATTTAGTGTTGTTTGCTTAAGATGGGCAGCAAGTGTAGCTGAAAAGTGTTGAGTAAAAAATGGTCGTCATCGTCCTCATCATCCTGGTTGCTGTCGTCAGTTAAGGCCACAAGTTCAACGGCTAAGAGGAAAACTTGTTGCGTGCCACAGAGAATGGGCAACTGGAATCTGTAGATTGATTGTCGATCCGATCATCGTCGTCTGCGTTTTTCTGCATTTTTGCACGTTTGCCGCAGACCGATTCTACCATAAAGTTGTTGTTGTTGTTGTTGCAGTTGAATTTCTATGCAACCACAAGCAACAAAAGAGGCAACAACAACAACAACAACAACAACGCACCTTTCAGTCATTGAACTTTAAGCTATGCGTTTTTCCCCCAACCCAACAATCAAACAATCAAAACTTGAGCCCCATCAATACATGAGAGATTGCAACGTGCTCCATTCACAGAAAGAACCCAAACGGAACAAACAACAACAACAACAACAAAGTTCTTTAAAAAACTTGAAAATTTATGTGTTCCTCTTTTTCGTTTCAATTTGTTTTGGGTTTTTTTTTTATTTGAGCTTCAAGGGGCAACCAAATAATTCGTGGCTCATAAATAGCTTTTACGGCGGATGCACTCAGCTAAAAAAAAATGCATCTGAAACTTATGTTAAAGCGGATCTAAATTATTATCCAATTTAAAAATATAATATGCATACAAGAGTATATAGAAGAATTGAGAGAAAAGTTCTTAAAAACAAGAATTACACACTTTTTGGGAGTTTTATTTGTATACAAATTAAATTATATATTATCGATAAGCATTAAAAGTTGTGTAGAATAAGCCACTTTTATCTGAGAGTCTTAGAGAACTACAAAAATTTGTACTATAAATTCTCGTACATTCAAAGGCAGTTAATATTTAAATCATCCTATCGAGAACTGCCCCCATTTCGCGAGTATCGATAGAAATCGATTTTTGATAGCAATTAAATATGCAATTGTTAAGATATTATCTTTCAATTGCTATACAATACAAGCTGAGATAATATTGATTGACTATTAAAATTTCATTTAGACTCTTCAGATTGAAGAAACCATATTTAACAGCTGTGTACAGGGTATCCCATAGTCGAGTTCTCGCGACTTGTGTCTATGTTTGTGGCTGTTGCTTTCGTTGATTTCCCTGCAGCATTTTACTTTGCTGCTGTGATTAATAGTCCTGCACTTAAGTTGCCGCACGTTTGCGGCAAGTTTCAAGTTCAAATTATAAACACCTCGAAGCAGTTCGAAGCACCCGCATTTTAGCTGAGACTTTCCTTAGTTGCCGAGACAGGTTCTAAGCCATAAACTGGCGACTTTCTAATCTATTTGTTTGAGTCTCCCTGCCGGTGTGTGTGTGTGTGTGTGTATTTACATGAGAATGCTGGCACACACACCTCGTCTGCTTGCACCTTTCACGACACCAATCACTTCACTTTACTTTGGCCTCTTTGTAACGCATATCAGTTAAAATTTAATGGCATTTAAATTTAATTTATAAAAGCCAAACGTGTTTCGAAATATGCCCATTAAATAAGCAGAAGTGTTCGAGCTGAGCTTGACGGACTAACAAGTTCCCTGTAATTTCTTTATGTAAAATACAAAAATTTAAAAATTAGTAAATTTAAATTATAAGTCAAATTTAATATTTTATAAGAGAGGTTTATAAGCAACAGCAATAAACTTGACTTAAATTGAGATCAAAGAATATTTTGTAATGTTTATTTTAGCAGATTTTATTTTATTTTCATCAAATTACACATTGAATTTATTCTCAAAAAGTCTGCATATTTTTTAAATAAGTACAGGGTATAAATGCCGACTGCAGCTGAATTGTCGTCTAGCAGCCAAAAAAGTTGCAGATGCTTGTCTGTCGTGTGGCATGCGGCTTGAGGCATGTGGCATTTGGCATGTGGTGGGCACATAGACTGCACACAGGATATACGTGGGCGTTAGAACAAAGGTACAACAAACAGCAAAATGGGCAATGCCCATGCAACAGCGACTGCAACAACAACAACAACAACAACAAATGTTCAGCACTAATCCAGCAGAGAAAGCGCAAAAAAAATGGTGCGTTGGTATTTTCCAGGTTGCTGCTGCTGCTGTTGCTCAGTTTCTCAATTTATCAGTTTCTCAGCTTTTTGAGCAGGAATGCGATTTCAGTTTATAGATTCGTTCCACAAACCTGTACACAGACACACACACACACACAGACACAGACACACAGACACAGAGAGACGCACAGCATCCCACAGGTAAACACGGCGGCACTAATCAAGCGCGCAGCACCAGAAGAACAACAAGGTGAAGAAGAAGATGAAGGAGAAGGAGAAGAAGGAGAGAGAGTAGGAGTAGGAGGAGGAGGAGGAGAAGGAGAGGAGTAGGAATTGGGCCCTATAGCGAAGAGGCAGACAGAACATTACTTGCATTACTTGCGCCTTGGAATTTCTCATAGCCATTTTGGTTTTAACTTGTTTCTTGGAATCTCTCGAGCGCATCTGTGTGTCAGTGTGTATGTCAGTGTGTGTGTGTGTCAGTGTGTGTTTGTTTGCAATTCAAGTGCTTTTTGGAAAAGCTGCCACTGCGTTTCGCAGACCTTGAATTCAATTATGTGTGTCTGAGATGTGTGTGTGTGTGTGTATATCTCCTCTATCTCTCTCTCTTCATCTGCCTCTCTCTTTCTCAAAAATGTCTTGTGGCAGGAAGCTAAAGAAAAACACTTTACACGGCGTATTGCGTGTTTGCATGCACTGCAAGAAAAAATGACGCAAAAAAATAATTTGCAACTTTTTTGTTCTATTTTTAAATTTTAAGTGAATTTTGTACTTGATTAAAGGAATCTTGAGAAATATGAATCGTTTTTAAATTATTGTCAGCTGATGAAAATAATCATAAAATAAATATATGAAATAACAAAATTAAATTTTAGATTTAATATATATTTCATTTACATATTTTATGTGAATTTAAAATAAAAATCTACGATTTTTAAAAATGTTCTAAGCAATTTTGAATTTTAAATTAAACTAAAAAGTTCAACTAAAGATACAAATTAATAAAATGAAACTCAAATTTCAAAACGAAGTAACTAAAAATAGAATATAAAAGAGGTTAAAATAAATGTTTTCAGTTTAATAAAAATTATTTATTATTACCAATAAAGTTGATTTGATTCAAGCTTATTTCATATTTATTTTAGTATGATATTCAAATCTTAAAATGAGTACTACTACTACTTAAATTAAGAATTTAATAAGCTGAAACAGTTATTTCTTGAATTTCGGTATCTGGTTTTAACATAATTCTCACTCGAATTTTTCGCCAAGTGCAGCGTCTGCTTTATGACATTCGTCTGCCAGCCTAAATGAATGTCCTGTTCTGTCTGTCTGTCTGTCTGTCTGTCTTTTTGTTTGTCGTGTACGGTTACTGTCCGCTTGTCGCACTGTCTCCGGCAATGTCTGTGTAGATTTCCGGACGACTGATTGCAGCAATTTATGTTTCATTTTTCACTCTCTCATTCATCACGCAACGTGCAACGTGCAACGTGCAGTGTGTAATGCGGCAAGAGATGCACGTTTGTCTACCTGGCCTAAAAGCCGTCGCAGGGCCAAACCACAAAAGTACGTTTCATGTTGCAAGCAGCGCACAACCCTTTCGCTCTTCCCTATCAACATTTATTATGTGGCAAATGCAAAAGCAGCCGCTACCTAAAACTGCCAAAGAGGGAATAGATCAGGAGCAGTGCGAAAATTGTTTTGTTTGTGCCACAAAAACAAGTTATGCATATGAAAAAAGGGATGGGGGTTTTAGGGGTTCATTGTAGACAAAGGGGGGTGTGCCAGCTGATGCGTTGATCTTATCACTAAACAAAAAAACAAAAAAGAAGAGAAAAATGTACACACGCAATATGCAAATTAATGAAAACTTTTGGGTGCGTTAAAGAGCATTAATTGTGTGGCATGGATTTAACAATGCCAGCTGTTCCAAGTATTTAGATCAGATTCCAAAAATATACAGTTGAGTCAGAGCCTTCCCCTCAAAGGTACATCAATTTCTATTCCACTTCTCGCTCTGCGTAGATCGGATTAGATCAATGTAACAAAAAAGTTGATTACTTGATTTAACACTAGATAAATTACATAGTTGTTGAAATATTCTTCAGATTGTAAATTGTTCATGAATATTGCTAAAAAAAAAAGTAGCTTGTCTTTTACTAGAAAACCATAATAAGTATTACTTAATATTTAACCTTGCCATATATGAAAATATCTTATCGTGGCCGACTGTTATTATTTTCTTATCAGCTGTTGGGAATTTTTGAAGGCAGCTCTACTTGAAATACTCGTTTGTGTTTTCTCCAGGTATAAATTGCATACTAGTTATGAACAATGGGTGCAATTAGGTCATTTGAGGAGGTCTGCCAGAAAATTTCTACGAAAATACAGTCCAAAATAATTCATAAGTTGAAAATGACTGCTGAAAAATCTCTTTCAAAATATAGGTCAAAATAATTGATAATTTTAACAAAGAGCTGAAAAATATTTATCACTTAAAGTTCTATAAATTCTATAAACTTTTATCAGCTTAAGTTCGATGTAAATAAAGTCGACTTGTCGCATTATTGTCAGTTGTAGTATAAATATTATAAATTATTTTGTAATGCTTATTGCGATAATGCAATAATTGTTGTTGTGAAATGCAATAAATTATTATATGGTAGATGACTTCAAGGTTTCTTACGAGTTTAATAATCACGTAGCTCATAAAAAGCGATAATCGAAACTCATAAAAGTCTGTGTTTTTTGCCAGTATATTAATTTATTTTTATTATTAATGAAATGCTATAGGTAAAGGGTATCTTAAAGTCGAGCACTCTTGCAAATTGCACTTGTTAATTTTCTTTTTTCATTCCAATTTGTCTAATTCCTTCTGCTTTAATCATTGCGTGCTTTAAGTTTGTCCAAAATTCCCAGCATTTAACACTTTTCAAACAGTTAAAAACATTTTCAAGTGTGAACAACGAACAACAAACAATCAGCTGCAGTCGCAATTCATTGGAAACAAAAGACACAAAATGTTGCAGTTGTTTCTGTTGTTGTTGTTGTTGTTTCTCGAATTGCCGTGCTGTGTAAAACTACAGACAATTTTTGCCGGCTGTTTTCTGTTTTCAGCTGTTGTACGTGCCACAGTTAGACAGACATACAGATAGACAGAGATAGAGAGAGTGGAAGAGAGATGAGGAGAGATGTTGAAGAGGAGTTGGTGTTGCATGACTGTCATCATTTCCGATGTTTATCTCTTCATGTTAACAGCACAACTAGCAACAGCAACCAGATGAGGAACTAGACTTCATCAGCGCCTCTTTCGAAAACGTACAAAAACAAAAAGCGTTCCATAACAAAAGAATAATCTCTGTGTTAGATTTTCAACCCATTAAAAATGAGTAAAAAAGGGAAATTTTAATAAAGTCTTAAATGATGTAATAGGCAAGCACCTCTAAAACCCATTAAGTAAAGTTTATAATTAGCATCAATAGCCAAGTTAAACTAGCCATGATCTAAGCGATCTCAGAGACTATAAGAGCGAGAGATCGTAAATTATCATATGCTACAGAAATCGATTTTCAATTGCAATATAATGATAATATTTTTTTTAATTGATATATAATATATATATTTGATATAATTTATCACATCATGAAACACAGACTTTGGGATAAAAAAGCTCTTTTTATATAGAACGAACATTATGTTTTTGCAACGCTAGTTTCAGTCGAGCTCTCGCGACTATTGTATTTATTTATGGGTAAACTTCAATGCAATGCCACAGATTGCCAAGCTGTTCAAAGGAGGGGTAGGGTGGTTGGCAGGGTACAGGCAGTGGCAGTTAGGGCAACACAAACTTGTTGCTGTTGCCGCTTTCACTTGATTTGCATACAAAACAAACCAAAAAAAAAAAAAACCAAAAAAAAACTGAAAAATCATTTTGGTAAACTAGAAATTCGAGAATCTTTTGAGTTGCCCAACTTCAAAAAAACACTTGAGAAAGACAAAAAGTCGCTTAAACATCTTTTGAGTTTGTAATGGCCAATTAAGCAGACGCTGCGTCATTCCGTCAGTCTGTCACTCATTCAATTAGTGCAGCTGAAATTGCACTTAGAGAAAAAAAGTTGCACAAACTAAACAGTTTTTCTTTGAATTGTCGCCAACATTTGCTTATTAATATTTCTTTTGAAATATAAATTAGACTTAGATAAAAAACGATTAAATCAGATAAAAAAAACCTACTCGAAACTATTAAAATTAAATGAAAAAAAATCTTTTTTTAAGATATTATTAAATACCTTTAAAAAGTTTAAGAAATATTTAAAACATTATAATAATTTTTATTATAAATTACTTTTTTATTCACAAGCAATTTTTCATATAAAAATAACATTCTTAAATAAGATTTTCGTTTGATTATCAAAGTTTGAAGTCTGTAGAAAATTTCTCTGAGTGTGATTATCTTTTTGTTTTCTCCGAGTGTGGACGCATTAAGCAGGAAGCGTATGATAATTGGAGGCAGAGTTTCACAGTGCGTGGGATTTGGACTCCACTTTTCCAAAAAACAACTGCCAACTCATGCGGCAAGTGGGGAAGTGAGGGGATTAGGGGGACAGGGTTGTGGGGGAGTGTGGGGGAGTGGGAGGTTATGCAGCTAAGCTTCAAAAATTAAGCTGCAGGTGAGCTCTCAAATGTGTACATCTCCGATAAAGTGGGTGTATTTGTGTGTGTGTGTAACTGTGTGTGTCTGTGTGTGCTCAGCCATGTCGCATAACGTATGCATGTGCGCAACTTTTGGCGGCATGTGTGGCATGTGGCATGTGCGCTTTGGGGGCCCACATAATTTACGCTAAATGCACAGAGACTGTAAACTATGTAATTAGAAAAATCCTTCTGTGCTGAATGTGGCAGCTGTGCCAGCGCCACTAAAGGGGCGCATGCGTGCCACTCAGGGGCGTTGCATGTGCCACATTAAGGGTTGCCTGCCCGTTTCATTACCGTTATTATACGTTTAAATACGTTTAAGTAGCGCCTAATGCGCTCAAAAACCAACATAAACCGGATAAAGATACAACCCAAAAAGATACAGATACAAATAATTGTGTAGCTACAGATACAGATACAATGGCATTGTAGGTGCAGCTGGGGTTGAGATAACAATATAAATATGTAAACTGAACTAGATGTAATGGCAATAAAAGTGGCTCGAACAATTTCCATTTTTCGAGAGTTGCAAACCAATTTCATTTTCTGCTTGTTTACAAAAAAAAAAAAAAAAGAGAAGAAGAAATGCAAAAATAGAAACAAAGCACACAAAATCTACACGAAACGATGCCCAACCTATTGGCTCAGTTCACATTCCACACTGTGGCATGCCACAAAATGCGATGTGCGATTAAAGTGATGCTCCAAAGAAATAAAAAAAAAAATATATAAAAATTGGCAAAAAATACTGATTGAAATCAGAAGGCAGTCAATGCGGGGCCACCAAAGATGCCGACTGGCAGATTATTGGGCAGACATTTTGTATCTCAAAGATGCACACAGATACAGATACATATACAGATACAGATACAGATACAGCAGCTGCAGCAATAGCAAATAAGCTAAAATCGTGTTTGTCGAGCTCTTTCGCCTTGACTTCTCTGCCTGCCTCAAGTTCTGCAGCACGAAATGCAATTACAATAGAGCAAATCGAAATGATGCCACAAGGGCTGCGGCAAAAGGGGCGCTAAGAAACTGGCGAGACAAGACACATATATTTAGTTGGAATTGTTGTTGCTGCAGTTGCAGTAACCTGGCTGGCTGACTGACTGGCGTCTTGATTACAATGCGGCCAAGCGGAAGAGACGTAAATTATGTTATAAACCTGGGCGGATATAACGAAAGGCGACAAGCGGCATGCAACAAAAGCAACATTAGCAACATTTGCAGTTAGCTGCTTCAACCAACCTTTTGGTTTGCCACACACACACAGAGAGAGAGAGAGTGATGATGATGATGATTGTGTGGCATGTGCGGCCCCAAAACCTATGGCGATCCATCAATTGGGTCAACAATCTGCTGCTGCTGCGGCTGCTGCTGCTGCTGCTGCTGCTCTGTTGTCCAAAAACACACACGTCAATGGGCCGTGAAGTGACGTCGCCAGCGGACGTGCAATGCGGATGTGGAATGCGAATCAGAATGCGGAAGCTGAACGCATGCAATTCTATTGCTCTCGTCCATTGATGATAATTTGCACTGGGTCAAACAGTCTGTTGCCGGTTTGGTTAACAACAAAAGCAACAAATGCAACAACAACAGCAACAACAGCAACAACAACAAGAACAACAATCGCGAACAGCTGTCCCTTGGCTTTGTTTCGTTCTTTTCGGGAGGGTTTTTTTTTGCTCTTTCGAGGGTTGCAAACCATTTGACAGGCACTCAAAATGTCATCAAATGGTTCGCTGATTGCTATACAAAAATGTCTATGGCATAATTAAGTGCTATTGTATTGGACTTTAGTTTAACTAGCACATACCCTGTAATAAGCGAGAAAACTTCATTTATTGTTACGTTTTTTATGTGTGTAATTTTGGGTAAAAACATGCCAAGGAATTGCAGTGAATTGTGAATTAATCAAGCTGATTGCTAAAAAAAAGTTTTTTAAGCCATTGAAAGCAAAATAATTTCTTAAAATTCAGTCTAAACTTGTTGTAATTTTTAAAATATGTAATGCAAAAATACATTTATTAAAATTAAATCAGGAATTTAACAGATTTATAATGATTGTAAAAAGTGAGTATGAATTACGAATTAACATTAAAAGTAAACGCAAACAAATTTCAGATAAATTCAAATTTTTTCACAGTTTTTTAAAAAAATCACAACTATGCAGTTTGAAATATTGAATTAATGGGTAACCAAAATAGTATATTTTTAACTACAATAAATTTAGAAAAATAAAAAAATTAATATCAAAGAAAAGTTTAGATTGCTTAATAAATTAAAAAAACAGATTAATTGAAATTTTTAAATAGATTTTTATAAATCACTTTAAACTAAGCAATTTGAAATATTGGATTTATAGCTAATGTAAATGACATATTTTTGACTACAATAAATTTATAAAAATAATAATAAAGACAAATTTAAAATGCTTAGAAAATCCAAAAATTCTTCAATAACTGTTTGCACAAATATTAAAAGTTAAAGTATAGTTTTCAAAAATCTGTATTTTCTTTAAGTTGCTTCACTCTTCATGCATCATTCATAATCGATGAGCAACAGTTCAAACTAAGAAAAATATGTTGCACATTCACTTTTCAACCCCTAGCACAAGCAACGCTCAAGCCTTTGCCTCATTAATACGGGGCATGTATAGAATATATATCAAATGCAATCAGTCGAATGAACAGCTTGCAACACTCGACATGTTTTACAGATTTTGGTTTCAAGTGCGCGCCTCTTTCAACATTTTTGTATTTGTATTTCAGTTTTTTGTTTGAAGCATTCAAAAATAACAAAAAAAAAAGTGCTTAGAGATTTAACCATTTCACTTTTTTTTTTGGTTGTTGTTTAATTTTCCCTTTTTGGATATTTGTGTGCGCACTTCCGGTGTGGCGCTTCAAACTGTCACAGCCGGAAGTGCAACCTAGCGTTTAGAAAATGCCGCTTTCGAAATTGGCAAAAAAAAAAACAACAAACAACAAATAAACGCTAAACGAACCGTTTAGCCCACTTTTGGGCCGTAATAAAGGCGTGGCAGGTGCACGCGCGTTGCATTAATGAGAGTGTGTTCGATTGAGGGGCAGAATGCGGCAATATTGCTGCAAAGGTGCAAAGGTGCAGCTATTTAGTTGAGTTGTGACCCAGTTTTGCAGCAGACGCTGCTTTTCTGCTGCTTGTCAACATTTTTGTAATATATTTTTTTTAATGCTTTTGTGTTTTTTTTTTTATTTTTTGCTTTGTTTTGCGAACGCGAGTTCAATAAACTGCACCGAAAACGACAACAATGCTTGTGTCCCCAAAGGGCGACAGCTGTTGCTACGCCTCAGTGGCAATCACCGTCAACCTCAGCCCCCTCCCTTACCCCGCAACCAGCTGCCGCCCCCCTTTTCGCTTGTTGGTGGTGTATCAAAGCGCATTCACAGCGCACATGCACAACAAATAAATTCCAAAGAGCACCAAACATGTCAAGTCCAATGAAAGGGACACAAATATAAGGCTTCCCCCCCCCCCCACACACACACACTCAATGTCTGTGCAACATTTGGAAGTGTAAATGAATTTGTTCTTAATTATTATGATGCGTCGCTGTTGCAGCTTGTTTGCCAGTATCTGTTTTTGCCTGTTGTTGGCAATTTGGTTTTTGGACTAGCCCCCAAAAAAATAAAAAAAATGTGTTCGGAGTCATTGATTTACCGTCTGCTGCGAATGGGGCAAATGGGTTGCTGTTTCTGAATCTGTGAACGGGCCATGTAGCATGCATCATGTGTGTGCTGTATGATTTTATGTAGCGGCAAAAATTTCTTTCAACTTGAATACCCAGCAAAAATTCCCTGTTTGCGCTGTTTGCATTTTAATAGTTTTGTTTTTATTGTTATTGCATTTTAAAAACTGTTTACATATTTCCGAATTCTTCAGCACAGATTGTAAAGTCCGAAAATAAATAAATAAAAAAAAAAATAATAATAGATTCATTCTTGAGTCAATTTTTTATTTTTTTATTTTTACATTCAAGATAGATTATTGATTCTTTTATAGCATTTTACAACAATTGATGATTTCATAAAATTCGTTGACAACACTTTTCGTGTCTTTAAAAGACATAAAAAAGATTTAAAAACGATTACAGGGTATTTTTATAGTCACGCAACGAATTTGGTTGCATTAATGTTTATAACTGTTTAGCTGTGAAAGAAGAGTGATGAACAAAAACTGCTGTAAATTTTTGGTTTTTGTTGAGTTTTTCTTTTTGGTGGTGGGAAAATGCATTTTCTTTTGTTGATGATGATGACGATCGTACAACATCGGGTCTCAAGAGGAAGTCAACATCGTCAACATAAATTAATGCATTTGCTAATGAAACAAATTACAAATTAATCTTAAGCGCTGCTAGCCTAAAAAAAAAAGAAGACAACTTTAAAAAATAAGTTTTTACCCATTTGTTGGTAGTCAATTTACCAATTCTCTGAACTCGTGGCTAATGCCTTTTTTATTGGTTTGCTGCTGTACACGCTTAATTTATTATTATAACTTTTATCTCCACAGCTCTCTCTTTTTTTTTGTTTCCTCGATGAGATTTTCTCAACATTTTCAATAGATTTATGCGCCCACCAAAAATTGATTTGGCAGCAAGAAAGACATTAAAAGCATTTCAAGTGGCTTCAGATTCTGGACACAGTCTCAGTTTTAGCATCTGTCTCAGATTCATTTTCAGCTCCAGGTCCTTATCAGTATTGTGTGTGTGTGTGTGTGTGTGTGTGTCCAGAGCACATTTAATCCTGAGAGCTCGTAAATTTGGAAGCATTTGTGGCTGATATGACAAGTGCTACAAATGCTTTTTATGGACATGTGTTGCTTAATTTATGTTTCAATTTCAATTCTCTCTCTCTCTCTTTTGGTCATGTGTGTGCCCATAAAAATGTCATAATATCAAATGAAAATGCATTGAAACAATAATAATTAATTGTCATTTGCCACGAAAATGGAGAAACTTTAATAGGAAAGTCTGCTCTTTTTTTTTTGTATATACCCTATAAAACAATAAATAGGATGATTATTGCTTTGTTTAATATTATTAGCTGTTAAACAAAATGAACCATAATATGCTATAAGCTATGTTTAAATATTTTAAACTGAAGTAGACCTATTTGAACTCAGAGACTTTTGTGGGTGTCTTTAACTAGATTCTAGTTTAAAATACTATTAATAGTTTCGAATAATAAAAACAAGACTATCAAATAGAAACCGAAACTTTGTAGATTAAATTCAGAACTGTATTTAAAAATTGCAATTAATTATTTTTTACTTATACATTAACTGAATCAAGTTATTTATATTTTTATCTGCAACTTCATGCAGAGTATCTCTAAGTCGAGCACTCTCAACTACTTCACGCTTGTGTTTTTGGTTGTTAAAGAAGTGAAATTAATTTGCTTGGTTTATTTTTTCTTTTTTTTTTATTATTATTATTTGGAACCCCTTTATGCTGGTGCAGAAGTTTGTTTTCATTAATCAGCGTCTCAATAAATCAAAATTATTTTTACTATTGACTGAACGTAATTCTCGGAACGACATCGTAGTTTTATAGCGCCCATCGATTAAACAGATTTATGCACATCGCATTTGTTGACATTTGGACATCAGGCGACCTTTGATAAGCCTAAATAAACAGTTAGTTTTTATCAGGTGTGTGGTCTTATCTACACACACACACACAGGTGATAAAACTATATGACGACATAATAACCCAACTTATTAGCCAAACTAGACAACCAACTAACTTGTTTTGTTCACATGTGTTTCGGTCTCTGTTTCATTTTTTTTTTTTATTATATTTTTTTTTTGGGCTTGGCTCATTTTTTATGACCGAAACTTTCCAAATTGTGCACTGGGAGCATGCCTAATGCAGTCATCAGCCGCTTATCGGTCATTTGGAGATTTCATAATTTATGCCACTGTTAAATATTTATTATTTTGAAACACATCAATGATGCACCGTATCAAGTTCCCCAAACAGATTTAAACAAGTTGTTAATGTGTTTCTGCTTATTTTTTTTTCTTATTTCATTTTTAAGAGTTTTATTTATTTGATTGTCGGTTGGGCAAAGCAATGTCAAATGTCTGAGCAAAGTGTTGACAGCAGAGCGAGATATTTGGGAAAACTTGTTGCAGATAGTTGGACAAGTAAAAAAAATCAAGTGACAATTGATTTAATGTCCAGTTGACAGACGTGGAGTTACCCTTTGCATAGACATGCAGATAACCAAAAAATTCCTTTATAAGAAAAACGTTTTCAATTTTATAAAAAATATATTTAAATAAAAACTGATAATAAAAATATATATGCATCGAAATGCAGTTTTGTTTGTCTGCTTTTTCAAAATTCATATTCTTAAATTGATCAATAATTAACATAAATTTTATGCTCTTTATGTTTTTTACATAATATAAAAAACGTTTTTAATTTAATAAAAATATATTTAAATAAAAACTAACAATAAAATTATATAAAAATCAATATGCTGTTTTTTTGTCTGCTTTTTCAAAATTTATATTCTTAAATTTATTAATAATCAACATTAATTTTATGCTCTTTATGTTTTTTACATAATATCTTTAATATTATGTAATGTTCATTTTAAATTATTTAATTTAACTTTTCTGCTTTTAAACATATTTGATTTTTACGGGGTATATTGAAAATCGAGTGAAAAATTGTTGACTGGTTGATTGACAAATATTTGTTGCTGAGGCGAACAGTTCAAATGTTTACAACATTTTGTGTATTTACAATTTCATTATTTTGGCCGTTGAATGTTTACAAATGCCATTTGTTTGTTGTGCTGTGTGTTTGTCAAAGACATTAACGCTGCAGTTTACTGTCCGATAATTTTGTCGCATTATATGGCATAATTATGTTTGAGTTAGATGCAGGCTAAAGGCAAGCCAGAAGGAGGCGGGAGGAGGAAGAAGCTTGTCGTCTGGCAATTTTAGCTGCTCTCAGGTATCTGTGGCAATTGCAACTGTAGCTGCAACTGCAGCTGCATCTGCAGAGACACATTCAATCTGGCAGTTAAGTTTGTTGAGATTATCGCTAAATGCACTAGAGACCAACTTCCCCTCGCTCCCCGCTCCCCGCTTCCCACTCTCTTTCCCTTTTTGACTTGTCTTGTGTTGACAGACAGAGACACCTAAAATTGCACATTTTGTGTGAAGCACCACTCAGCGCTTTCCCATTTCCCACCTCCCACTTCCCACTTGCCACTTGCCACTTGCAGTTTGCATGTTCTTCTTCGTCTGCTTGATTATCTGCGCCTCGTCTGCATTTAATGGCTATAATGATAAGCGGCAGACATCGTTCTTGCCTCATATAAGATTGCTGCACAATGTCTGCTTTGAAGTACCTCACTGGCAAATCTTTGGCTAACTTGGAGTCGCCCCCGCTCTCAACACTGAGTGTCACATTCTTGAGTAAAGTTGTTGTTTTTTTTTTTGTGCCTTCTTGTTTTTGTGTGTATTTTGTTTTGGGAAAGTTGACACAGTTTGAACCCACAACATTGTTCGCATAGGCTCGGGCCAAAACCGTGAGCAAATCCGGCCTTTCACTTTGGGCCACAGCAAGTCGTGCTCGGACTGGACGGACGGACGCCCGATCTGTGCAAATGGTCTGGACTGCTACTGCACCTTGCTGCATGCAAAACACACAACACAACAAAAAAAAAGAAAGAATCTGCCCCAAATTTTCTGTGAATTTAGCTTATCTGATTTGCTAAAAATTCATTTAGCTTTTTAATTAAATTATAATTAAAAACAGTTGTCAAATAAAAATTAATTTCGGTTCGAACATAATGAAAACTATTGATACTGTCAAAAGGATCTGTGTACATTTTTGTAAACTCTAAATTTAAGTTTTAATAATTAGCATTTTTTTTTATATGTTTTTGCCTTAATCCGCTTTGATAACTTTATTTTTTAGTTTTAGAAGGTAAACTTAAATGTTCTGGTTCAATTTTCCAATAGAGATTTTGTAACTCTCAAATTCAGTTCTAAAAATAAACAACTTTTTATATTATTTTTTGGTGCATTAATCCGCTTTGATAACTTTTTTGGATTTAACAGGTAAACTAAAAGAATGAACTATTTTTTTTTTTTTTGTTTTTTGATACTTGGCAAACTTTCTTTATGGCAGGCAAATTGGCTTTGGTTACACATTAGATTGTTGGTAATTAACCGCAGGAAAGCAGCTGCTGTCTTTTGCGGCCTTTAAGACAACTGTTTGGAAATGTATCGTTTGTGGTCGTTTGACTAACAACTTCAATTGCAATTGTCAACCGATACGATGCAGCAGGGGGCAACAAAACCAACCACAAGTTCAAAAGTTCAACAGAAACACAGCAAAAAAAAAAAAGAAAAAAATCAAAAACAGAAGAAAAACAAAAACTTTCTAAATTTGTACATCAACATAAATAACGAACACATTTTTGCCGCTGACAATTGCAATGTGGCCCTGGGGACTCATACAGCAAAAGCCCACACCGCCCCAAAAAGCAACATTCTCACAGCTCCACCGCTACCCTGCTTCACCCATTCCTGGCCTGCAACTTAGCCAGTCTATAAATAGTCTAGCGTCAAACTTAATTGTAAACATAATTAAGGCAATGTAAATTTGGGAAGAGTGCAACTTTTGACACTAAGAATTTAAGATATGCATTTAATATTTATAATATTATTTTTAATTTTTTCTTATCTTTATTTCTAATGAGGAACACTTAGAACTTTACCTTATGTATAACAAATCATGCAGCAGCACTTAGGGTATCTTCTAGTCGAACTCTCATTTTTATTACTGACTAATTGTTTTTTGTTGGCCAAAGCCGAATAAAGTTCTGAGATTGCTTTGCTTAACCAATTAACTATTTATGATGAGAGGCGCAAATGCAATTTCAATTTGTATTTAAGTATTTTTTGTATCTGTGTGCATCTCATTTATATTAAGCTGCCTCGTAAGTGCAGCAGTTGCAGTTGCAAATATTTACATAAGCAAAATTGTTTGTTGAGTTTGGCTCCTTGGCGTGTGTGTAATTCAATCGCCTGCAGGGCTTCGGACGTCTTTTTCTTGGCTGCCTTCTCCGATGCAGGAAACCATAAAAAAAAAACCCAACAGCGTTAAGTGAGAAGCGCGTCAACCCAAATGCCAATTGAATGATGAGTTTCATTCACAGGAATCCCTGAGTTTTCCCAGCGAAGGGCAAGGACATGTTTGCAACACACACACACACGCACACACAGTGCACACACAGACATGCCGAAAGGGCACGCTTGGTACTTGTTTATCCTTAGACTCGCTTCCTTGCCTGCCTGCTTCTGGTTCCTGTTCCCATTCCCATTCCCAATCTCTTTGCCCTTCCCATTCCCATTCCCGTTTTGTACCTGCCTGGGAATATTATTCTTTTCGCTGCTGCTGCTTTTGTTTTTAGGGGAATTCTTGCCTGGCTTTGTTGTCGTCTCAGTTTTTTCTTGGTTTTTTTATTTTTTGCTCTTGCCCTCACCCTGTTCTGCTCTCGTTCTTACCCACCCCTATTTGTCGCTTCGTTTTCTCTCTTTCTCCTTCCCTCTTTTTTGGCCAAGTGTTGCCAAATGTTAGCAGCATTTCCTGTTGTCTACGTGCGTGCGAAGGCTTCTTATACCTTTCTTAAGGATATGTTTGGAAATGGGATGTATTTTTCAAAAATATTTTTTAAATATCTCAAAAGTTATATTAATATTTATTGGTTATTGAAAGGTTTGCTAATATATTGTTGTAATCAATATTTATTAAATTTTCAGTTTTCAGTTTTATATTCGCTTTTAATATCTACATAAAATCAGAAATCATGAATATAAATAGATAATTATAAAAAAAATGGAAAAACATTTTTAACTTTGTATTTAAAAATTAATAAATGTTATTTTTAAATTATAGTTTTTATATTTACATTCGATTTAAGATAAAATTCGAATTTCTCAATTTATATTTTATTATCAACTAATTTTTATAAATAATTTAATATTTTTCCTGCAAGTTCTTGGACTGTTATACCTTCTTTGCATATATTTTGCATTCTAGGGTATTTCGCAATATGCTTTTCACTAAGTTTACTTGGTTTATTTAACTTTAACACGTGTCAAAAAACAAAAACTTGGAAAAAACTGTCGTGTACAAAACATAAAGTTCACAGCATAAAAAAAAAAACAGAAAAGTTTTAGGCGCTGAGTGAATTTAATACCCATTCAGAGCGGTTGCAGTTGCAAGTTGTGCAGACTTGCTGGCAACACTCTCATGTGGCCGCCACACCACCAGTGCATTCCTATTGCCTCACACCACTGGTATTGTTGCAAGTTGGCACTTGGCATTGTCGGCTGCCACTGGCAGCAGCTGCTGTTGTTGTAGCGTGTCGCCGCTGCTGCTGCCTCTGCTGCTGCTGTTGCAGAGTAAAGTTAATGTAAAATGCATTACGCGACTGCTTGAACCTTGGCGGTGACCCAGCCGCAGGCGCATGTCCTGGTAATATAACACGCCTCACATCCAGCCAGTCAGCCAGCCCGCCAGCCAGCCAGGCAGCTTCGTCTGTCTGCCTGTCTGTGTGCAACATCTTGACGCGCATTTGCACCAATGAGTGGCAGACGCGCATAAATCTAAATGCCTAATGACTAATCCCTAATGCTAATTCATTTAACAATGCTGCCTCACTTTGTAATTGAATACCCGGCTTATAGAAACATACTGAGAAAAATAATTACGAAATGCATTAGAATTTTTGTCTCTTTTAGCATTTTTTTCTCATTCAACATTTTTGCTCGCAGTGTACACATTTGATTAGTTGCTAGCAAAGTCAGACTTGCAATTTGAATACCAAGGTTTTCATTTACAATGGCCAAGTAGACCTTTTCCAGCTATCAGCTAACTGCCTTTTTTTTGGCTTTTTGTAATGTTGCCAAGATTCATTTAAGTTTATGCATCGTCATAATGAGCACACCATGAATACATAAAACTGTAAAAAGCACTTAAGCAGCAAATTACTTGAACTATGAGATAACTACGACAATTTGTGCATAATTTGCTCCCAAGTAAAGTTAAGTGCCAATAAACATGTAAACAATGGGAATTATGCGCTGAATTACTTAAGCCAATCTTTTATATTAGAACAGAAGAGTTAATTATAAACACTGATTAAATTACAGCAAAAAGCTGACACTGTAAAAATTTTTGAATAAAATTTAGTTAGTTAGTCAATTAATCACGAATATTTGGGGACCGCAAACAATATTAATGTATTCTTCAGTTCGTTGACAGTTTAATTTTGTCTACTAAACAAACAACAAATAAAATTAACAAAATTAACTAAATTTCCAGATTTTGGGGCAGTAATTAAGAGTAAGCTAGGGAAAACATGTTATCAACTTTGAGAACATAGAAATTCTCAAACAGAAGGGCTAATGAAAGCGGAGCTGTAGGCTCAGCTGGAGGCACTATAAATCTTATAATATAATAATAAGTTTCTCAAAAAGTTTCTTAAAACTAATCAAAAATCTTATTTTTTTTTTCAATTTTTTCTTATGGTTTTCTGTTTAAGAATGTCTTAATAAACATATATCTTGATAGAACAGCAAATGAAAAGCTCAAACAAAATATTTGTTATGTAAATTTGATATCGTAAAGGGGGAAAATAGTGTTTAGTAAACACATTCAATCAGATTGCTTAAATTAAAATTTTCTTAACACAATGATAACTCAGTTAACAGCCTCGAGAGCTGAATACTTTGCTCCAATGGTGTACACATCTTCAATGGCCATTCTTTTCAATCCATATCCGTATCTTATGTAAGCTAAAAAATAAGCTCGCGTCATGTTCCCACCGAGCTTGGTTTTAGTTGGGGCCCAAACATGGTTCAAGGCTGTCACAGTTAATGCCATGTCTACGAACATGGATGGCTCTGTGCCCCAACTCCCAGCTTAGGTAATTTCTAAGTTGCTTCGACGCTCAGCTTTAAAATACAAGCTACAGATACAGATACGAAAAGACCGTAGCTGCAGATACATAGTTGAGATTGCGCTACATGTTGGTTGCGGCATGTGGCCGGGCACAGCGGGATAGTTTCGCTGCTCGCTCATGCCTTGAGCGGCACTGGCCACTTGACTGACAGCGGCCCATCGCCGTCTTCCACGAAATGCTGTTAAACTCGTTTTGGGCCTCGGCATTTTTCTCGAGTGTACTTCAATTGAACCACTCTCAATGCTAACTCAATTGCCGAGGCCTAAAGGCAGAGCTGCTGCTGCTGCTGTTGCTGCCCATTTACCATAGCCAGATACTTATAGTCAATTGAGGGAGACACACACACACACACACACACGCCCACACAGATATATACATCTGTGTGTGTACAGTGCTGTTCATATAATTGGATATCTCTCTCGTTTTTCCTCTTAACTATTTCCTTTTATTAGCAGGAAATCTTCAAATATATTTATACTTTCAATTAGCTTGAACAACTAAAAACAAATGAAAATATTATATTGATTGTGTTTCTAATCGAAATAAATAAGTAAAATTAGTTTTTAATTAAGAATATATATAAAAAATAGTCTTTAAATCCACTAAAGTATAAATCCATCAGCTAAGAAAAAGCATTTTCGGGCTTAATTAAATAAATTAAGTTAAAAAATTGATTGTGTTTCTAATTCACAAGAAGAAAGAAAGCAAATAAATAAATTTTTTGGGCTTGAGATCTTTAGCTAAGTAAAAGCATTTTCTTAATTAATTAAATAAATGGGAATATTGCTTAAGGGTCCAATCGAAATTAAGACAGAAAGCAAAAAAATATATTATTGAAGCTTAAAGTTTGATTAAAAAAATCGTTATATCCATAAAATTAAATAAATTTAATTTAAATATTGTTTGGGTTTCCAAACGACAAGAAGAAAGAAAGCTAATAAATAAATTATTAAATTTGAAGATCGATAAAAAATCTGATGTAGAAATTGATTGCGTTTCTAATCGATATGAAGAAAAAAGCAATTAAATAAATTATTTAAGCTTGAATACCGATAGAAAAAATCTCTAAATCCACCCAAGTATAAATCCATACATCCAAACAAAAGCATTTTCGTGCCTATTTTTATGGCCGTTGCTGCAATATATTTTTTTCTTATGGCTTTTGTTATTTTGGCGTTGTGCGTCTTAATAAACATTTGTGTAGTTAAAATCCCTGGCATCTACGCCTAAGCCGGATATCGCGCCCATAATTCACACACACACGCACACACACTCACTCACACACTCACTCACACACACTGACACACAAAAACTACAACAGCCTGCTTTCACTTCCTTTTTTCCCCTACATTCTCCGTCGTTTTTTTTTTTCAAGTTCAAATCAAACATTTGCCATAATCTTCAAGTGTCAGCTGCATCACTTTGTTGTTGTTGTTGTCTCCTCTAAAAAGGGCATATTCAAATACATTTGCTAAAAATAGCACAAACAACACACATAAACACACACAAACACACACTCACACACACACTCGCACACACGCACTTAAAAATCAAAAAAGGTGCAAAGCAAATGAGCTGTAAAAAACAAAAGCAACGCGTTCCAAAAATGGGCAAAGCCTTAAAATGTCGCACAGCATCCAAATGCGGTCTTACAAAGATGTGAAGTGGTAAAGTGGAGGGGGGGGTGTTGGAGAAGTAGGGGCGCAGTTAGTTGGGGAGGAGATGGAGGAAGTCACACTAAAGTGGTTGCCAGCCTGTTGTGTCTCCCAAACGAGCAGAGGGGAATTTTGAAAGATTGTCAAGCTGCACTTAAAAAAAGTTGCCTCAAATTTGTAAACAATATTTTTATATTTAATATTTATTGTGAAAATAAATTCTTCAATTAATTATATAAAATTTATAATTCAAATTTCTTATTTATTTTTTTACCTTGCTTTTATTTTGATGTCAGAATTGATTTGATTTTATATATTAAACTTGCCCTAAGCAAATTTTGTGCTTGTTTTAAGAACGCAAACTTCTTACAATCAGATTAATTATACTTCACTCATTTCAAGATCGGGGAACCTAAGAAACTTAAATTTAATAAGAATTTTTATCGAGCTTCGAATATTTGGTAAATGGAAAATAACATTTATGCTCGAGTTGAGCTTAAAATTCCATATATTTTTTCTGAGTGTAGCTGCCAGCTTGTGCATCACAAGCGAGAAGAGCGCAGCGTGAAAGATTGTCGAGCTATGAATTTCAGTGTGTGTGTGTATTTTTTTTTTTTGGGTATTTTTGTCTAAATTTAGAAAGGCCAATAAAAATGTTTGTTAGCTGCATTTTATTTTTAACCCCCGGTGGCAAACACTTCCGCAATGTGTGTGTGGAGGGTGTCGTGAGGCATGAGAATTTTAGAGTGTAGATCGGATCAGAGCATGGGAGGATGTTGCCACGTAATTATATCAGTTGCGCTGATCGTAACAGCTATCTCTATATCTCTCTCTCTCTCTCTCACTCTCTCTTTCTCCCTATTTTATCTCTCTCTCTCTCTTTCATTTTGTGCCCGTAGCTGTTGGAATGTTAAGTGAACTTTTCCCGCGGGTACTCGCTGAAAAACGCATGTCACTTAAATTTATTGGCCGCAACTACCAAAAACAACAGCAGTCAGTCTGTCTGTCTGTCTGTCTGTCCGCCTTTCTGTCTGCCTGTCAGAAATTGCCTTGGCATTTGCAGTGTGAAATGCATTTTTCATTCAATTTTCAGTCGCTAGATTTTTATGTGCATTGTTGCCCGTTTCCCGAGGGCTGTAAAATCGATTGATAGACGAAGCAGCAGCAGCAGCAGCAGCAGCGGCGGAGGCAGACTCATGATTGAAATTGAACCCAGAGTCGCAAGCACAGTGGCGTTGGTGCATGCAGACTCTCAGGAGGGATGGGGGTGTTGACGGTACAGACTCTCAGGGGGGAGCTGGGGAGACTCAAACACTCAAATGCTTAGCAGCAAATTTAAATATTTCTTTTCTTTTTGGTGTGAAGAGTACTTTTAATTAGTTTATGTGGTCATTGAAGTCTTACGCTCTTGTAATTAACTTAAAGCCCCCGTTACGTTCTGCCCCGCCCCGCTCCGCCCTACTCGGCCCCTTGATTAATTAGAGCAAAAGTGTATATAGCTAATTGCTGTCACGTCGAGCGGCGACCGAGGTCAATTAATTTAAATAAAAAGCCAAATTGTTAGGTCATAAAATGATTCTCAACAAAAAAAAAAAAGACACCACAAAAAACCATAAAGTACAAAAACAAAATACATTAAGAACTTAATTAATTGTGTGGGAGGTCGGTCGGAAATTGTCTTGTTCAAGAGATCGGAGCAAGAAACATAAAGACAGATATAATTCCTTATTTTTGTGTGTTAATTTTGACTAAATAGTTATTAAAAAATGATTTTTTGATGTATCTGCGAATAACAATTTTTCATTTACTTTGTTAATTTCAATCGTTTAAAAAAATATGGGAATCTCTACCTTATTTTTATTTTTTGAAAATACATTTTGGTTAAAACATTTTTACTAATTTTTTTTTTAAAAAAAAATTTACTCAAATTTTTGTGAAATATGTTATAAATATTCATATAATCTAACAATATTAGAATTCAACCGAAAGTTAACTAAGACATACTCGAAAAATTGTATTTCAAATAAGCAGCAGTTTGATTTGATTTTTTAAATATATTTTGGACCGATTAAAGTCCATTCCCATTTACCGCATTAATAGTTGCTTTATTTCAAGCTTTCTTTATTTTAAAAAACGAAAATGATTTCTCAAGCCAAACCAATTTTGATCATGTTTTGTGCACCACATCGATTTGTCATCTATTGTAAAATCTTTTCAATATCCATTGATTTTCGTAATAAGCTGCAACTCGTATAAACTGAAACTGCCACAAAAGTTGTCAATGAGCTCTCTGAAAACAATTCGTTTATTTATCACGATTTTTGTGCCTGGAACTGGGACTAGACTGAATGAAAGAGCCGTGTTTTATCTGCCATCATCATCAGCATTGGCATGAGTAGTTATATAGAAAGGCACTCGCATAAGTCACATGATTAGCTCGGGCACTGAGCATAACCCCTTAATCCTCAGTCCCCTCTCCCCGCTCCCTAAACTCCCGTACAACTCGTGGCAAGCCTCTAAAAATATCGGAAACCGCAGCCGTTTCGACCTTTTATGTGTTTTTATGGGCATCAGCAAATCACGTGACTTGCCCATTTTTGGGCAAATGCGGTTAGTTGGTGGAGTGTGGAGAGTGTGTGTATTGTGTGTGTAGAGTGCGTGGGTGCGCCTCGGGGCATTGATACGATGACTGCGCTGCGAACGAGTCGCATAAATCAGTTTTAATAGCTCAGCTCAGCAGCTGCAGAAGTCAATCGCCGATTTTAGGCAAACTGCACGTCATGGATCAGGGGGAGGGGAATGGAGTACTCAGCATAGTTTTAGCAACGGTTTTAATGAGATTTGAAACGAGGCGGAAAAGTAATTTTATCTCTTTTGTTGTTGGCATTTTCGAGCAATGTCAACTGTTCTTTTTGTGTGTGTGTGTGTTGCTAGCAATATTTTTGGCAACATTAGTTTGCCGTTTGCTTTTGTTTGTCTGTAACTATTTTCTCTCTCTCTCTTTCTCTTTCTCTCACTCTCTTAACTTTTGTCAACATTTGTGCTTTTTATTCGCAACATTTTTTTTGTCACTTAACATTTTTTTGCTGATTGCTTTTCTGTCTATCGTTGTTTTCTTCGCAATTTAGCACCTCGGGCCATCTTTTGTCAATGTTAACTGTTAACTTTAAGTTGGCAACATTTACATTCACGTGCAATATTTTATCAGTTTGCAGTTAGCAACATTATTTGGCGACTTATGAGCAACATTTGTTACTCATTGTTTTGCGTCCATTGGGGCTGCTACTGTTGTTCTCTCTCTCTCTCTTTCTCTCTCCACATTTTCTACCACTATTTACTGTCGCCTTTTCACGCTTCGCTGCTGCTGTTATATTACATAAATTTGTCGAGCCTTTGTTGTTGGCGTTGTTTTTATTTTTGGTGGCCTTTGCAATTTATGCACCCGAAAAACGTCCTCTGCCTTTTTGCTGTTGGGTATGCGAAAATTTGCTAAAATAGCAGCCAGTGTTGCTTGCCGCATAAAAACTTTTTTCTTTTTTGTTTTTTTGTCGTCGCGTCGTTGGCCATAAAGCACATGTGGCTACTTACACATACACATAAACGCACTCACACACACACGCACGTACGCACATGTAACGGCTGTTGTGTGTTTTTTTTTTTGTCTCGTTTTGCTATTTATATGTAAAGTTTAAGCTGTAAATTTGTGCCGCTTTGACTTTAAGCTACAGTTAACAGCCTCTGCAGGCGTCTCGCTCATAAATCATCGATTGCTGCTGTTCCAACCTAAGCAGACAATGTGATAAGCTCAGCTTTTTCAGGTTATGCGCCAGGTTGTGGCTCATACGCATCATTTATAACAACAGCGTTTGCTGTTCTCGATAAGCTAAGGAACATTGATAAATTGACAGCAGGAAACATGCATTTCTTTTCCTTTTTACTATTATTTTTATTTGTTTTGTGTTTTTTTTTTTTTGCTGTCTGCATAGATATGCGGGCTTCCTTTGCAAAGAAATAGAAAAAAATTGCGTTACTTCGCGCCGTTTAAAACAATGATTGTGAATTGCTTTTAAACTTAAATTTTCCGGTTTTTTTTTAATTGAAAAAGGGAAAAACTTCATACAATTTACTGGAGCCTTTGGATTTAACAGTTGGGAATTTTTTTTAAATGTAAATTTATAGCTGAAATAACGAAAATAAATCTACTCATTGAAGGGCATTCACTAGTCGTTGGTTAACTAAAAAAACGTTACTATATTTTTTTATTAATAATTTATCGCTTGACTTTCGTTTGTGTTTATTTCGCTCTTAATTTTTATCGCATCGGATGTTGCAGGACGCTCATTTCCCTCGCTTTGCGAATGCGCCCCGTGGCGCAACCGAAAATGTGACCCGTAATTGCTTTAAATGCTATTATGACACTTACGCACAACCAATGGGCAAACTCATCATCATCATCATCATTATCATCAACGTTGTCTGGAGACCGAACGATTGCGGATGGATGATGTCCACCAACAGCGTCGACTTGTTGTCTGCTGCTGCCCCGCCTGGCGGGCAAACCAAAGGCAGACGCGGAATGTGCAGCCTGGCAGCAAGCCAAGCACCAGGAATCATGCACCAAGAGCCATGGGCCAAGGGCCAAGGGCAGCTGCCACTGGTTGCGGTTGTTGTTGTTGTTGTTGCTGTTGCAACTGGAACTGTGTGGTTGGCGCTCGCCATCGTCTCGCTACTTGCCTCCTTCAATTGTTTTTTCGCTTTAAATAATTAAATTAAAAATGGACAGTCGTCGAACTGATTGCAGCTCTGCTCACAGTCGTACCTCTTGTCTCTCTCTATCTCTCTCTTTGTCTGTATCTGTCTCTGTCGAACACATTGCAATTAAGGCCGCTCTTGGCCACAAATTGATATTCGCTACCTGTGCTTAGCGCGTCCATTGAACTTATTTACCCTAGAAAGCGTCTCTTCTAAACTTAAGTGTTAAGAAGTGTATCCAAAGACAGTAATAGATAATAACGTGTACATAAAGACAGGTGGATATAGCCATGTAAATCTTAGCGATTAAAGCAACTTTGAAGCTGGCATTGGAAATATTAATTTCGATATACAGCAGAACAAATTTAGAATTAGAATTAATTTACTTTATTTTGTCAATAACTAAGAAAAAATCCAAAAATGTCGATAAGCGATATTTTAAACAAAACTTTATTTAAAGTGTCAAGAAATTCGCGTGTTTTTAATTAATTAAAAACATTGTAAGAAAAAATCAATTGACTTAAAGTGTAAAGATTTTGATTTATTTTGATTTGAAGAAAAATTGTACATTGCATAATTTCCAGACTGGTAGAAACTTTTTAAAAAAGCAAATGTTATTCTAGTTTTTCGATTTTTGTTCTTGCACTTGTTTTGAGTATAAAATACACAATTATTTTAGACCATTTTGTAAGCAGACAATTGTGTTCAAATAAGAATACCAATACTTATTCGAAAAATCTTAAATTTAGCTCTTAAAGGATTAGAAACAGAATTATAACTTTCTGCAGAAAGAAATATCGTTGTTGGTCTTGGAGTTTACATCTTAGCCAGATAATGTCAAAGGTTGCAATTGATTGGAGTAAAAAATGTCTACCATTTTTCTTAGTGTACTTACTATATATATATATACATATATATATATTTATTTAGTTTATGTGGCATCCACAATTCAGGCACTCTCAGGCTAGGATCTTACATATTTTCTGCGGCTGCTGTTGCCCATAAATCATTGACTGCTTATCGCAAAGTTGTGTGCTAAAAAAGTGCTTGGCCTCAGAACCTCCCCTCCCCTCCCCGCCACACCTGCCACAGCTACGTGGCTTGTGTGTAAGTTGAATTTTTTTTTGTTTCATTGCTGTGTTCATGCTGCACTCTGTAGCAGCTCTGACAGATTGTATCTGCCACAGATATACAGCTACATGCAGACGTGTGGCTTTAGCACGTACTAACACCGCCCCCCCCAACCCCGTTAACCTCTCCCCCACCGCCCACTTGCTTGGCGGCTTCAATTTATGGCCAGCATCAGATTCTAATAAAATGTCAGCGCCTGATTTTTTTTCTTCATTTTTTCTTATTTTATTTTTTTTTTTTTACTGCATTTGGCTATATTTGGTTTCTGATTGCCTCCGCTCGCAAATCCCGTTCACTTGCGGCTTTCGTGTCAATGTGCCACACATCCAAATGCACTTTGTTGGCCATCATTTGTAATTGTTGTATGTGCACAGCTAGATAACTGTATTTCCATAGTTATCTCTCGGCTTTGGGCCTTATTGGCTATTGCCAGACGCCATTTGCACGCATCGCAACTCGACTGACATTTGATTTGTTAGTTCATTTGACATGAAATTGCATACACTGAGAGACACATGACAATTTACAATTCACATTTCTCACTTGTCTGTTTGTTGTCTGTTTGTCGGCTGATGGCGCCAACTTTAATTTGATATGTTTACGACTAGTTTCAATGATGTGTTTAAATTTACAGAGATGTTTAAGTATATCAAGAAACAGCTTTGACAATTTAGTAAAAGCTTTGAGAGGATTTTTTTTTAGAGAAATGTATCATTAAGTTTGGAAAGCATTTAAGGAGAAGAATCATAAAGTATATTTATTCTAAATCAGTCTAACTACACAAGTCCATTTAGCCTTGATAAAACTAGGTATATTTTTTTATTATTTCAACTAGGTTTGGCATATTACAATTGTTCAGTATGTGTATTATATTATTATTGATATTTTACATAATATTTATATATATATATATTATTGATCAACATCAATTAGCAAAGCTATAAATTTGTACAATTGTCTGTCGGCATTTTCTAGAACAAAACCTTGAAGAAATTTGTTCATAAAAGAAATTGGAAACACAATAGAAATAGTTGTTTAATTTAATTCGGATGAGCAATGAAATACTTCATTTCATCCATTAGATGTTGCATTGAAAGTTCTGTTCTCTATATATATATATATTTAAGTATATACAACAAGGCCGATTCTATGAGTCAGTTCTCAACTCTGTGAATGTGCCACGCTATCAATCAGAGGCCTTTTATGTAATCTAAATGAAACAGTGTGTGAAGCGAGCTTCTCCAGCTGCTTCTTTAGTATTTTCCCCTTCTCGTTGCATACCTCCCCTTACCCCTTCAATTCCCTGCCCACCCACATGTTGTATTGCCAAACGATTGCGGGGCATTTGTTGTTCGATTTAATGCCCAGTGTTGCCAGTGTTTACATGACGATGCTGCCGCATGCCTCACACGCCTCATGCCTCACGCTCTGTTGTTTGCACTGATTTCCATACACAAACACACAAAAAAAAAAAAAACAAAAAAAAGCGCGTCCGCAAATAAATCAACATGCAAATTAATAGAGTGGAAAAATCGGCAAAGACCAAGGATATGGCATAAATAAAAATAAAAAAAATTCAAAATGATGTCCATAAAATGTAATAAATGAAAAAAACAAAGGAGAAGAAGAAGAGACCGATGTGAGCCATGCAAAATGTAATTAACTTTAATCACCCAACCAGGCCACAGAGCGACTCTTACTACGCAATGCATCCGAGGAGGAGAACGAGAAGAACGCTACTTGCATATTTAATTCATATGACAGCAAAGATGCGAAATGGATGACAGAGAGCAGGGAAGTGGCCAGTGGGGAGTGGCGAGTGGGGAGTGGAAAGTGGGTTGGGCATGGTTAGGGAGTAGATGTTGACCGTTTGTCTTGCTGGCTGTCTGCACATTTTCGCAATTTAATAGGCGGCCATGTGAACTGGTAATGAAAACAACAAAGCCCGAGGAGGCATTCAAGTGCTCCAAGAACGAATAGCAACAACAGCAACAACTACAACAACAATAATAATAACAGCAACTGCCACTCGTAGATTAACAAGGCAAAAGCAAAGACACTCGACTCGCGTCGACTCGACACAACTCGACTCAACTCGACTCGACTCGACTCGACTCATTTCAGCTGCTGGACCGCTGCCAGCAGCTCCCAAGTAGGAACAGTAGCAGCAACTACAACAGAGCACATAGAACATAGAGCAGAGATCAGAGACAGAGCAGAGGGAAGAGGGAACAAGTTGAAGAAGACGAGAAACCGAATTGCCGCCTAGCGCTAAATTCAGGCAATTTTATGGCAGACGTGCAACGTTTTGACGTTGAATGTGCCACTGGAAGATGCATGGGTCTGGTCCATACGGGTCGGGCCAAGCAGCCAGTCAGCCGGCAGTCAACAGCTATATGGCTATAGCCATACACAGTAAACAAAAATCTGTGCAAAAAATCTAGCTGTAAACATTCCAAGTTGCAATAAATTTCAACAATAACAAAATTAGGATAAAAAAAACATTAAAATTAAATAAGAGTTTACAGAACGGATTTTTCTTATTTTTATTAATTTATTTAATATTTATTTTTTTAATCGAATATTAAGTTACAAATAGAAAAAAAGAATATAAAAATGTAATTTATATAATTAATTAAATATTTTATTTAATTGCTTTATTTGTGTGTCTTGTCTGTTTTAAGTTGACAACATAATTTAGGTGCAACTTATTTTTTTTTTTTAGTGTATGGCAACAGCGACAAATACATATACAGCTGCAGATATAGATACTTTTGCTCAGTTTAGTGTGTTTTCAAGTGTGGCACGCAGACGGAGCTCCATGTTGCACTTGACAGTGAGCACATGCCGAATCCAGGGGCAGCAACAACGTGAATTTGAATTTTGCCTGCCAGCCTGCCTGTGCCCCTCCCCTTCCCCATCCCACCAATGTGAAATTCAATTAAGCATGCTCAGGTGCATTTTGGCCATTTGTGCCGGAAGCTGTCAACAGATGCGGAAATGACAAATTAACTGTGCATAAATTATTTTTTCTTCATTAAAAGATGATTATTATGATTATTTTTATTTTTTTTTTTTTTTGATAGGCGTCATAATGTCTGGCGTCTAGTTCAATGTCTGGAGATAATACACATGCCTTATGCATTATTGTTGGCCATTTAGGTTCATGGCCAACAAGAGCATTTTTCAGTCGATACCATCTGCATTACTCATCAACATGCCACATGGCCCCAGACCATATCAGATGGAATGCATCAAAGCCCGAGCAATAAATCAGCCCACTTCGATTCCCAATTGCGACAACAAAAAGACAAAAGACAAAAGATTTCTCTGCAATTGCAATAATTTCACTTAAAGTCAATAAACAAAGCGCCAAAAATAAACATTGAATGACTAAGCAGCTGTAAAAAAAAAACAGCGATTTGAAAAGCATTGCAAAAATTAAAAGCAGCTTGTGAAAATATTCAATTACTTCTGCAAAATGCAATCAGCGTATTTTATTAATGTGCAATAAAATTCAAACAAATGTTGACTAATGCACAATAAAAGCATTATTATTATTATAATTATTGTTTGGATTTTTTGCTTGGATAAATGCAATTCTTTTTTTTTTTTGGTCTGAGAATTCGAATTTGTGTAGAAGCGTGAGTCATCAGATTGATGTACAATCTTACATAATGTTTTTTATAGTCTTTTTTTTTATTTTGATATAAATATGTAATAATAATTAAAGTTTTGCATAATGTTTATTTTTTTTTTATATAAATATGTAATAATAATTAAAGTTTTGCATAATGTTTAGTAGCATAATAATAATTAATATTTTTCCCTGCCCAGTAAATAGTTAATCTAATGGACTCTGCTGACAGATCTTTAAACATCTTCTACATAAATATATATATATTATACATAATAAATCAGACATATATATATTTATACTGGATTGTTTATTAATAAATTCTGACTTCCATTTCTATCAACTTTTCGTATTTACAGCTGAAAGCGACCTGCTCACTTTTGCACAACGTAAGGAGCACTACGAGTCGGATAAGTCATTCCAGAAGGAGCTCTTCTCGAGCGAATCGCGACCCCAAAGCGTCCATCAGCTGTACAAGGAGGCGGGCAAGCAGGTTCAGCTGATGCCCATAACGCCGCCACGTTCCATATCCTTCAATGGCGATGCGATACACATGCACGAGGATGCTTTGGATGGCACCGGCACAGCCGCAGATGCGGAGGATTCGCTACTCTGCTCCGACATGGACTTTGGCAATGCCAATCGTAGGCTGCGCACGCGCATCGATGTCGAGATTGAAATACGTTTGGTGAGTGCCCATTCATTAGATCTGATCAGATTTTGGTCACTATATATGGATTAGTCTAACCTACAAAAAATATGAGCAACGTGTTCAGATTTTTAATTGGAAGAATTCCCAACTCAAATATTTCTACCTGCTATGTGAAGTTTGTCTTATAGTCATGCCACATGCCTCATGCATAAAAAATAATTTACCCCAAAACCCGAAGTCGACTGGCAGCTCGAGACGACCCATGTGTGTGGTCTTTGTGGTTGATGTTGTGGCCATCGTTTCCTGCTCTTAGCCAGATGTGCTCGACTTAAAATTGCTCTATGAGCCCAAAACATCTTTCCAACAATGTGCTCCACATACATACACACACACACACACACACGCACACACATTAACAATTTGTTGTTGTCAAGCGTGTTGCCAATAGCAGATAGACAGATACAGATACCAAAGACAAGACCACACAAACAGGCCTCTGGCTAACGAGGCGCTTGCCAAATCATTTCGACTTGAGTTGAGCTCTGATACCCTAATTAAAAATAACACAAAATGGGGTATTTTAACAAAAATACCTCAAGTTTTCTTAAGTTCTTCAAAAAAAAAAAATTAACAAAAATTCATACTTAAATTATGAGTTTTAATTATTGCCTTTGAAGCGTATCCACAAATCGAGCATAAACATTTTTGCTTGCCACTTAATTGCTGATTTGACGTCCCACGCTGGTCTGGGATGGAATTGCTAGCTAAGTGCCCCCTCAGCAAGGGTCTTAAATCTTGGCTCTTCAAACTTTTCACCTCCCCTCCACTCCTCTCTCAACTGGTCCGACTTGTATCAGTTGATTGCAGTTACTTAATTTGAGCTAACGCGCTTTACAGTTGTCCCGTTTCACCAGTAGACGTAGACACGTCATCTCTCCATCATCGTTTTCAACCCCATCATCATCATCATCATCATCATCAACGTCATGAACTTCATCATCGTCGTTGTCATTCCTTGTTTATCCATGCCATTAGATAAGCTGGCCAAGACAAACAGCCAGTGGCCAATAGTGGACGACGACGAGGTTGACTTGTCGCCGCCGACACGGCGACTTTCCTGTTCAGCAGCTTGCCAAAACTAGTTTTTGGGCTAAAAGCAGTACACGGAAAAAAATTCTAGTTTACCTTTAATATACAGTCGATTTTTTTACAAGCCAAAAAAATATTTGTAACAGCAATAAAATTTATTTAGAGAGGGTAAAAAAAGAGAATTTTTTTTTGAGAAGGCAAAAAAAAGAGAATTTTTTTTTTACGTATTTTTTTATATTAAAAATAATGCTAAAACTCTTTTATTTTAAGGAATGTTATCAGGGAATATGTGATTTTTTTTTGAGTGCAGATTTGTCAATAGTCAAAGTCGAAATGCGAATGTGTCTTAGCCGTAGTCAGTTGCTGCCAATATCCGCATGAGACGATGTCTTTGTCGTTGTCGTCTTCCTCTTAATTGAATGACTTTTAATCCTTTTCGCATTGCGTTCGAACGTTAGTTGCCACAGTTCCACTTGGCTGCATCTGCCACAGCCACAGCCACAGCCACAGCCACAGCCACAGCATCAACTTTAACTTAAGCTGGCCAAGAAGTGGCATTAGCGCATTGCGGCTTATTGCTTACGTTCGCAAAAAAAAAATATAAAGATTACAGTTGCTGCTTCTTGTTGTTGTTGTTTGTTGTTGTTTGCTGTTTGTTGTTTGTTGTTTGCCGTTTGTTGTCTTCAGTCTGTTGTCGCACATCGAATTACATTTTATTGTATTTGGTATGACATTTATGTGCAAATATTTTATCATACAAACTTGGCCTGTTTCGATTGCCTCCCAACCAACAAAGAGCCGCCGAACCGTAAACAATAACAAATTACGGTTAGTCAGACAGATTTATATACAGTGGCTCCGATCTTTGGTATCTGTGGAATTTACTAAAAAAACTTTTATTTAAATTGAATATACAAATAAATAATTAGAATTAGCAGAAGGAAGCAGAAGATAAATATAAATACGAAGAATAAATGTTATTAAGATTGAAAGTTTTGAGAAATGTATTTAGAATGAGAGATCATTCATTCAGTGAGAGTGAGAAATCATGAGAAATATACTAGGGAAATATGGTGTGAACGATCTTTAAAAATAACGAAAGGGGGTGACTAGAAGAAAGAGATAATATTACAATGAAAGATAGAAAAACAATGCGATCGAAAAAGTATGTCAGATTGTAATAAATGAGGAGTGAACGATTTTAAAAAGGGAAGTATAGGGAAGGACAACGATAAAGAGAACAATAAGAATAAAAGAAAAAATGTAATTGAGAGAATGAAAGAAAGAGACAAAGAGATACATCCAAAAACAGAAACAGGAAACAGGAATTAGACAAGGATAGAAACAAATAGAAGACAAATTTGAGACTTCCGATATATAGTAATAAATAGATATAGAAAAATCTAATTATTAAAACAGATAAATAGAGTTAATCAAGAAATCACTCGTATATTCTAAATATGATATAAATATAAAAATGAAGCAAATATTTGGTGCCACTGTGCATTGTACATTAAAACCAATGTGAAAGTCCAAAGAGCAAACTTTTACAACTAGTTCGAGTAGTGAAAATGGAGCTCAAGTGGATTTTTATGTAAATATCTGCTGTGCATATGTGTGGGTGGATCTGCCTCTCTCTTCCCTCCATTCCCCTCTCTCCACCTCGCACTCCCCTCGCTCAGTCCAAGTTGACTTTCAATTGTTACAATTGATTGCAATGGCCACCAAACGACAAGAAAATAAATATAATCAATGAAAACAATTCCGCTTCTTAATTTACTTAGAAAAAAAAACTTGAGATTTTTGTGTGCGTGTGTTTTTTTTAATTTGTACAATTTGATTGCTTTTAATTAGACTGATTGAATTTCGATGGGGTTGTCCACAAAAACTGAATCTAAATTTCTAACATTAGAAAACTTGTGTTTCATATTATTTCACTCGGCTGGAAAATCGCGTGACTTGGTTAAATTTATGCTGACCAGGCCAACTGACAAATGTTTGCGCAAACATAAAAGGCAAAGGATTTGGTCATTTTTCAGCATATGTAAAATATGATGTTCGTGACAGAGTCTGCACTCAGAGAAATAATAATGTTCTAGAAAAATAAAAAATCGCAAAAGGCGTGTCAAAAAAACAGTTTCCTTATATGTGGAGTATTTTGTGTAGATACAAGTTACATGTTCCTAAGAATTTTAAAAATATGATTTTTAAAATGTTCAAAAATAAAATGTCAAGTAAAAAAAATTATTACAAATTCAAATTCGCTTAAAATACTATATTTTCTGTGTTGTAGATTAAAATCACGCATTTCTGTTGATAACAAAACGGTTTGCTTCGACTGACAAAAAAACCAAAAATGTTTATAAACATTTGTCTGTCGTTTATTTTTTCGAGTGTACAGGCCAATTAGGGCCTAAAGCTTATCTTTTTTTGCATGTCCTGTTTGGGCCGACAGCTAATTAAATGAATGAGTTCTCAACCCTTTTATTTTAATATATATATTTGCAGCCCGCTGCTATTGAGGATTTGCGGAAATGGACATCGAGCGAGGCGCTGGGTGATGTCACCGTCACGCCCGATTGCATGCATCATGTGGACACCTCGATCTGTACATCGCTCACTATTGGTGATAACGGCATTCTTACGCCCGCACTTTCTCCGTCCGTTCTGTCCGCCGATGCCGCCGATGCACTCTACGCGCTCAACATTAGCCAACCGGCGGATCAACATCATCATTCTCATTCTCAACACCATCAACATCAGCTCCAGCTACCGAACGATATCAATAAAGATGTGCCTTTGAATCATCGACTGCCTTCACCCGAGGAACAAACCAAAATAATTGCCTTAAAGTAAGTAAAAAAAAAACTCTGCGAATTATTCCTATTTCAATTAAAATACAATCCACAAATTTTAGTATTTTGTTAGTACGAATTTTATAACTTCAAAAACGCAGATTTTTAAAACTATTCAACTTGATTTGAGTACAATTGAGTGCAATATTTGCTTTCATTTTATTACTGCTATATGTGAATAATCTGAATAATTATAAACAGTTTTACAATCATTGTTGCTGCCCCCATTCATTCATTTACATTCGCAGCTATTTATACCCTTACAAAGGGTATTTTAACATTATCGTAAGTTTTGTAACGCATTGCAGATGACGTCTCTGACTATATAGAGTATATATCATCTTGATCAGCATCACTAAAAGAGTCGAAGAACATTTTCCAAATATCTGTGTGTCATTTATTGGAATAACCATATCATATAGCAAATGTTACAAAAAAAAACTCGAAAGATTAACTTTCGTAAGAGCAACTATTTTGTTTAGTTATCCAAATCAATCCAGATACGAATCTTATTCCCATTAGGACAAATCTTTCCCCTAACCAATCGGTCAATTTTTCAAATTTATATATAATTTATGTGTCGTCAGATAGAAACTGGTCTGCAATGAATATGAATAGTCTTCGGTGTGCCCAAGTTAAGCGTTTTCTACTGTTTTCATATGTTAATTTTATTTAAAATTGTATTTTTATTGGCATTTCATGTAAATTTTCGCAGACATTTTGTTTGTTTTGGTTTTCGTCAGGCACCAAACAGAAAAAATTCCATTATTGGGTTTTTTTTTTCATTCTTATTTTTATGTACGTAATAAATTTGAGACTCTTTAATTTTATCAAGCAATTTGGAACAATTTTTTTGTTAACATAAATTTTATCAAGTTATAAATTTGAGATAAATTGAGCAAGCAGAGCAAACATATATATATATAAATTGAAATGGATTATTGCTCATTAAGCACAGATATTTAGTAGATATTTGCATAAGATCGGATTACTATATCTGACCACATTGAGTGAAAAAGATTGTGTTTCATTAGGCACCATACTGGCGAATTGAACAGGTTTATAAACAGATTTTATTGCTATATCAAATAACAAAAAAATTGAATTGTTCGCAGTTTAAGCTTTGTCAATTTGCATAAATTTTTTCTTTATGCTTTTCTTGTTGTTATATTTTTTTTTTGGTCTTTTGTGTGTAATTTTAACTTCAACGACGCAATCATAAACCACAACAAAAATATATAAAAACCAAATAAATTAATTCAATTGCATATTACGTAAACAAAAACACAATTATGCAAGTGTCACACCCACTCGTGCCCCCTGCCGCAGCAGCCCCTGCCTGCCACCACCACAATTGGCCATGGCTCATTTGTTGAACCAAAATGGGAATAGCAAACAGACAAAGAAAATATTTAGAGGATGGTGGAAAACCAAACAAGGGAGGGGGGGTGGTAAAAAACAAACAATGTTAACGCTTCGTTGATTTAAAGCGCAAATGTTTGACTTACATTCCAACCACAAAATGCACTTTAAAGACTCTGAATTTTTGTTTTGCTTTTGTTTTTATGTGTAAACCCAACGAAATCAAATCAAATCAAATATTTATAAAAGAGCTCAGCAAGAATGGCTGGCTGGCTGATGATAGTGATACAAATTATTAAAGAGCTGGGAAACTGCTAATGTTGGAGTAGCATCCCTGAGTATTCGAAAATCTAATCTCCGTTTGTGTATAATTTTCATTTTTGAATTATCATTCGTTCTGCTAAAAAGTTAGTTTCAAAGATGCATAAGAAACATTTAATTACTGAAAGATTGCGTTTATTTGATTTAATCGATAACTTTTTACATTGTAAAAAAAATTGAAAGTCGTCGATTACCGATAGATTTCAGCTTTTATATACTTTAACACAATATTAATAAATTGTCAACATTTTAATTAGTAAATTAAATTCTGAAACATTTAGCATTTATATTGGAAAAGTAAATATCTAAACTTAACAAACTGTGAATTTTCGAAATCTATAAAAATATTCATATTCATCAGATATATTTATGCATTTCACAAGCTGAAAATTTAAATGCTTTTCGGACTTCTTCCAGTACAACATAATCTAATCTAATCCCACTTGGCATGTTTGCAGATACCCCGCCGAAGTGATTTCGGTGAACACTTCCGGCAAACACTTCCAGCGGATGTGCGCTGCCCGCAAATCGACGACGGGCTGCTATGCCGGCGGTGCTAATGGAACTGCAACGCCCAGCACCAGCGGGGGCAGTCCACAGGATAATCAGACGGAGGGCGCCAACAATCTGGATGACAATGTGCAGACAGTTAGTAGGCGCTCGAGATCGCGCAAGGTGCGGGGGAAACGCCGGAATACAATAGCGGGCATTGATCAAAAGGAAATACAGGATGCGGCTAATGGGTATGTACTACCAATATATATATATATTGGTATATATATATACATAAATATGTAAAATACTTTCTGTGTAATTTCTTTTAACACTTTTCGTTGCCAAAGCGCCTTGTTGCAGTGGCTCTCAAACTGTACATAAAGCATACTGTGAGACCCCTCATATACAAATACATATATATAACATCATATATATTTATATATATACATAATTTCCCCATCTCAACTGTATCCAATTTGCAAAATTTATTGCGAATCACGAAATTATTCCATTAGCTGTTCAAAAATTTGTTATGCTGTTTAGTATTTGAAAAACTATTAAAAAAATATCTATATATAATTTACCGAAAATTTTAGCCTATTTTCAAAAACATAATTGTATAAAATTGTTTGTGCCTTGTTGTAAATTTTTGTTTGTTTTTTTTTGTAATTAACTTTTATTGTTTGCCAAATTAGCAGCAGCACAGGAAGCATGCCCAAAATATAAATTTCAAAATTTATTCAAACTGAATGTTGTAAAGAGAAATCTGTAAATAATCGAATTAATTGTTTATGTTTGCAAATATATATATATATCTATAGCTATAGCTTACATTTTTCTATATAGATCGATTGCCTAATTAAGAATACAAAAAACAACAAAAAATTGCAAGCAAAATAATTTTCTTTTCAGCTAAAGCCAAAAGTAATTATTAAATCAAAATTGCGAAACGCCAATAAAAACAAACAGCCTAACAAATTACTCAACATAAGCAAACATTTGAAAAAACAGTACACTCACTCACACACACAAACACACACATTCGCACACACACATATTAAAAAAAAAGAACAAGTTTTAAAAAATTCATTCATTTTTTCATATCTAAGACATTCACCTCATGCCTTCATAGTGCAGTCACCAACCACCCACACACCAAAACCCATTGTTGCTTTGTCAACATTTGTTGCCAGCTGCTGATGCCTGGCAACATGCTGCGCCCACTGCTCCTAGCCTGCGCATCATCAGCATAAATCTCCGCAGTTGTGCGTGCATCGTACTCTCTGTAGGATTTGTGCCAACCAGTCAGAAACCCACAAAAACAACAACAACAACAACAACTACAGCAACTTCTGGGTTTTTTTTTATTTTTTTTCTGTCTCTGTTTCCCTTTTAGTTGGGCGATGCCTTTTGCTTAAAAGTTTCATAAATCTTATTTGTTTTTGTTGGCATCGTCTGCCCACAAAAGCCACGACTGACGACGTTGCCGTCATTCCATTTGACTGCTTTTCGTGTGCAACATGAAACTGCACACACACCGCACACACAGCGCACACACACACATAGATAGGCAGGCACACACACACACACACACACATGTACGTGATATATATGCCAATGCTGTTCAATATCAGTGCGATCAGCATTAAATATGCAAAAAGCAAACCAAAACTGAACTCAAAACTCAACTGAACCCAATTGCCCGCCAAAGTGTAAGCTGATTTGTGTGTGTTCAACGAGGGCTTGTTCATAAGTTCTTAACTTTAAGCAATGGCTGAAAATGTGTCACAAATTTATACCTTAGAAATTTAAACTTCGGATAAGCCACGCTCAAAATTAACCTTTAATTTGGATGTAAATATTTTTATATCAGCATCTTCCATATAGCTTCTGATATATATCTGAATAATATCAATTTGTAATATCACAAATTATCCAGTAATCAATTTGCGTTTCACAATATTTAATTTCTTAGAACTCTATTTAAGCTTAGTAATCTGAACTTATAATAAAAGGCAGAACCAACCTCGTTAAAGCTCAAATATCATAAAATATTCCGAGTTGCATACAGGAAACTTCGACTGTTATATTTTAAGCTGACCTGGTTTGAATTTATGCAGACAATAATACACAAATAAGTCCAAACAAAAATTGCTTATTTTAGTAATTGATCGGCTTTTATATATACACAAATTTCCGGACAAATAGAACATGCTGTGAAAAGTTTTCATGTGAAATCTGAGATCTTTTAGAGCGCACCTCGCCCAAAGCGCAAAGAGCATAAAATTTACTTGCACCCAAATCCGTTGCAAGTTAAGTCGTTTCAATTGAAGATTTTCTTTATAGGTTTTTGGCTGTTTTTTTTTTATTATTATATTGAGTCAATAAAGTCAGATTGAGTATATGAATGAAAATCGTTGCTTATCGCCATAATTAAGCGTTGCACATCCCAAATGTGTGTTTTTGTGTGCGTGTCTTGTCTATAAGTGCATGCCACAGCTGCCCCAGAAAAAGAGAGAAAAACAAAAACAAATTTTCAGCTGGAGCCACTCAAAAAATTGTGTAATCGCTTTCAATAATCAAACAGAAAGCAGAACAGAAACCGCTTTCAAAAATATAAAAAAAAAAACAAAAATTTAAAAAAAAAAAATAAATGTTTGCTTGTAAATTAAACTTTGAACTGCGCCATTAATTTATCATCGCAATTGCGTTCTGTGTGTGCTGTGTGTTTGTTGTTGTTCTTTGTGTGTTTTAAAAATCTTTTGTCTTTGACAAAAATGAAATTAAGCAGAAAAATGCGAGATAATCATTGAAAAATACAGGCCAACATCTTGAACCAAATTAATTGTAAATACTTTGTACAATTTTGACCTCATTGCTCAAGTTAATTAAATATTACACAAGAAATAACTGAGTAAATATTCAAGATGATATATATATTTTTAATAGAAAAGATAGAATTCAATGAAAATCGATCGATTCCCAAATTATACATTTTTTGAGTTCGAATTATTTTAAATGGAAATAATTTTGGGCTCAACAACTCACAATTATTTATCATAGATTGGCAAACGACCTTAAACTATCTTCTCTCTCATTCTCTACTATATCTCCCTCTCCCTTTCTCTCTCTCTCTCACTCTCTCACTCTATCTCTCTCTGTCTGTCATTCTTACACACATCTTCATACATAAAAAACCTTACTTAATTTTTTGCTAACCTTAAATCACTTTTTTTATGTTACACGAACAAAAATTCCAAAAAACCAAAAAAAATATGAAAATTTACAGCAATGCAGAGTCGAAGAATCAATCAGCTGCCACATCGCCAGCACCAGTTGCACCAACTGCCGTGGACAGCAGCGGATCGAAGAAAACGAAGAAGTTTGGACGCAGCAAGTCGAGCGATATATTAAAAAAGGAATCTGTTGCCTTGCCCTACGACAAGGGGAAGAGCACCCTGACCCGTCTGAACTCGCTGAAGCAATGGGGTCGCAATCGTTTCAAGTTTATGCAACGCAATGGGGAAGTTGATACCAGCCAGTTGGACACCAGTGGCTGCAGTTCCCTGCACAGCAGCTCCACAGACAAACCGGAGACGAGTAAGAGCAGCAAGAACATCCCATTGCCGGGAGCAGCCGGATCATCGGGTGGCGGAGCAATACCCAAGCGCGATATTGATGATGAGTGTGTGGTCCATGATCTAATTGCCCAGAAGAGTGAATCACGGTTTTCGCACGAACGAAAACCCTCGTATTCCTCCTCGGAGAAGAGCATGAGCGTCTCCAGCAGTGGCCAACTGCGTGGCAAACTCCAATTATCATCGGTGGCAACAGCCGCTCAGGTGAAGCTGAGGGAGACGGCCACCTTGAATAGACAGCGTAGAATGCGCCTCGATGTTGCCGGCAAGGAGGAGCAGCCGCATTCCTCGAGCGGCAATTGGAGTGCTAGTTCCGAATCTGGTCGGGCCTCAATTGGCAGCGAGATCACCATGCAACCGAAGTCGAGTGCATCGAATACCTCGCTGAATGTGTCCAGTTTTCAGCCGTGCAACAGCAGTGGACCACCCTCGTCCATGTTGAGTCGCCGCCGATTCCTGAACACCTCCGCCTCGAGTAGTGTGACCAGTGAGGGAACCGCTACGCCTGAGCTGCAAACAGATGCGGGCACCTATCCCAATCATCTGGACGATGAGACCAGTTCCGCTTATAGCTGCGACACGGAAGGTTACTACACCTCCTTCCATATGGATAGTGGACTGCGTACGCTGAAGGAGGAAGAGCCACCAATGACGCCACTGCAGCAGAGCCTGCACACCAGTAGCTACTCCTTTGGCAGTCAGTCGAATCAAACGGTGCTCAATGCGGAAAATGAATATGAACTCTATGGCAGGGGTTCCACATCAACAACGACAAGCTCGGCGGGAACCGTGTGTACCACGTTGATGAATGCGGCCGCCTGCACCGGACCGGATGTGCCCGAAAGGAGCAGCTCCCTGGGCAAGCACAGCCAGAGTAGATCCTTGAGCAACAGCGCCAGCAGCAGCACCCTAGAGAGAAGCTACAGCAGCAGTACCATCGGCAGTACTCTCGAAAGAACGGGTACTATAAAACGGAATGTGAAATCAGATGATGCAGCACAGCTGCGGGAACAGCAGCACCATGATCACGCGACGGATGAGCAGACACGTTCCGCTCCTCCATTACCCCATGACTTGGAGTACTCGGAGTGCTCAGATCTGGAGGGTGTTGAGCGCATTGAGCGTATTAAACAGAAAACTGCATTGAATGCCAAACGCATACCTTCCATGTGCATCATAACACCCACCACCAGCGATGACGATGAACTGCAGTCCCAGGATGCGGATGGGGAGGCGGATGCGGATCGCACTTTGACCAGTCTGCAGCTGAATGTGGACTGTGAATCGGATACACCAGCCGAACAGCTAACTCCCACAAATAGCAAAGACCACAACCTCAATGAGCTGAAGCAGACGCCAACAAAAGCTTTTAGCGGCATGCTCGAAAAGCTGCGCGTTGTGTTGCCGGCGAGAAACAAAAGCTCACCACCCATCAAGCCAGCGACAGCGAGCGCTGTTAACGATGACAAACTGTACGATATCGCTGGTGAATATGTAACCATAGCAGACATCAGCAACAATAACAACAACAACAATAACATCCGAAACACTAAGCATAGCAGCAACAAAACGCAACAGCAAACAGCAGGCAGTCTTGCCATTTACTATTCAAACGACATAATTCGCCGCAAGCAACAACCACCCTCGGAATATGTTTCGCTAAATGAGCTGCCGACAACAGCTGCGACAGCTGCTAGTTCGTCGGCCGACTCGGCTTGCTCAACGCAGAGTGTGCCGATGTACGCCGAGATTGGTGAGTTGCGTGAGGAGAAATCGCTGAATTCGCCGTCGCCGCCGCGTCGTGTGCTGCGCACAACAGCCGAGGGTCGCATCATTTACGATTCGGACAGCCTGAAGCGGCGAAAGGGCGCACACACCACCTTCGCACCTGGGCCGTATGTGAAGGAAACCGAAAGTGCGCTCAGTGCAACACGAGATGCCGACACGGGTGAAAGTGCAGCAGCAGCCGCAGCAGCAACGACAAATAAAAGCGCTAAACTATTACTGCTAAACAGCGGAATTGCATCGCATCGGAAAGTGGCCAACGTTCGTCCAATCGTTGCCAAGTCACCGTTAAGCAAAATGCCAGCTTATCAGCCAGGCAACAGAAACAGCACCAGCAATTATCAGGATCAAAAGCAAATGCTTGCCAACAATACGAATCCATTTTACGAGACTATCGCGAGTAGCAATAATGCAGCAATGATGCCATCCCCTTCGAGTAAATCAAATTCATCGACGGGTTCGACGGCAACCAATTCATCCAGTTCGACAGCCTCCGCACACTCTACGGAAGAAGGTAAGATGGAACAACAACTACAACAACTACAACAACAACAAGCGCTACAAGAGCAACAACGACTGCAACAGCAACTATTCAATGTTAACAATCATTCAAACCCAACACCCTTAAATGCTATTGTAAATAACACGCTACTTTGCAACACTACCACAACAACAACAACAAAAACAACAACAGAAACAACAACAACTACAAAAACAGCAACAACTATTAACAATGATACAAATTTGTTGCTCTCCAAGTCAAAATTCGCATCAATGAGCAGCATTTCAAGTGTACAGCAGTCAGCAGCAGCAGCAACAGCAGCCCCCAAAGATTGTGATTCCAATTTGCTAAGGGTGGCTTTTGCCCACACCCACGATACAATGGCAACATCCCCAATTTCCCCAACAGAACCACCCCAGCTGCCGCCGCGCATGAAAGTAAATGCAGAGCAACTGTCAGCGCCTGCCCCCCATTTATCGATTGACCCAATTGCTGCAACGCAGTTTTCCATTTCGAATGCAGCTGCAAATACAACTCCCACACTCCCCCACCCACAAACCACCAATCCCTGCTCAACCCTTCCATGCAAATCTCGCTGTGGCGCCCTCAAGCGCAACAACAGTTATAGGCTGGCGAACGATGAGCTCAAGCTCGAAATGAATAAGGAAAATTGCAGCAACAGTGCATTGCACCCAAATATGAGCATGCCACATGCAACAAGTTCCCTTAAGCTAAGGAATCTAAGCAATTTACAAGTGTTAACCACGCCCATTCAGGAGCGTAAAATAGCCAAATCCTTTGAGCGTCTGGTCGATGAGTTTTCGCTATCGACCACCTGCATTGACTCCTCCTATTTGAAAAACAAATCTCTCGAAAACTTTGATGATTCACCCGCCTTGCTAACGTGTCCTGCGCCAGACAAGGACTCCACCTCTGCCACCTCCGCCACCTCCTCTGACAGTGAGGAATCAGAGGACGAGGCTGCAACATACCCAATGCAGTCGCCTGTCTGTGCCACGCCACACAGCAAGTATCACAAGTCCTTTGTGGAGAGTGTCTTGCTGCGTCCTTTCAAAATCATTCTGCCCAATGAGGATAATGGCGCACGTCGTCAGCGACTGCTGCAAAAGTTTGAGGTAACTGAAATCTGGTAGAGCCACAACACATTAGCTTCTCCTTAAACTCTTGACCTCTAGCTAAAAATCTCAGCAGGCGAACACTCGAAGAAATTAGCGAGAAACTTCTAAGGTCGACGAGACAAGGACAAAGTTCCCATTACCGATTTAGGACTCTTCCCATTAGAAAACCTTTTCAGTACTTTTGCAAAATCAAGAAATCGACAATTGAGCAGCGTTTTTCTCCGAGTGTTCCTTTTGTTCAAGTCCTTGTCCTGCTGCACGCTTTCAAGTGTGCCCCTTGAGCAAACACTACACCAAGTAATTATCTCTATCTGAGACTTGGCTGCTTGGTTTTCTTGCAACACATCTTTGCCTTTGTCTCGCGCGTGTTCAATGGGGACTAGTGTTGCCTGTAGCAGAATTCCTCCTCAGCTACTCCCACAGGTTCAATGCCCAAGTTTCCTGCTTGAAAGCGATACTTTTCTGTCCGTGTTTATTATTAGTTCGAAAATTGCTCAAAGGTTTAAAAAGAAACAGAAATCTAAACTAAAATCTTAAAAAAGAAGTCACAGGAAAATAAAAACCATTTGTTTTCAAATACTTAACAAATCGTTAAATTATTTAAAAATATAAAATAAAAAAATGTATCCCATTTGCAGATATAATAATTAATTTCCTTGCTGTACACTTGAAATACCTGTTATTAAAAATCAAATTTCGAACTTAAAAATTAACTAATGATTCAAAATTAACAAAATTTAAATGCAGTCCTTTTCTGTGTTCCAACTTACTTTTTTGTGTGTTTTTTTTAAGTGCGAATAATTTGTTTGCATAGTTTTGATTTGTGTTTAACTAACTGTGTTTTTAACAACCCACATTAATTAAGTGTTATGTGTATGTACCTAAACTATAACTATACGTTTTTTTTTTTTTTAATTTCCTTTTGTCAATTTAATTAACTGTAACTAATTGTAATAATTAACAACCAACAACAACAACAACAACACATGTGTATTGTAAATTCTGTAAAGTTTTTTGCACCATTTATGTTTCGTTTATAACCATTATCACGAAAAAAAAAAAACAAATATATATAAATTTATTTTTTAAGTATTTTAACAAATTAAAACGCTAATTTTTTAAATAATTGATTTTGTTTTCAAAAACTGTTCGAATGCGTGCAAAAAACTTCTATTGCATAATTTATATTTGTATATGTATGTGTGTGTGTGTATATTGAAATGTAGTAGTAGTTTTTTGCACCTCGTACCAAAAACAAAAAAACAACCAATAACTTCAAATATATCCCAATTAAGCCCAGTAGTTTTTCGAAAAATTAGCGTTTGATTTGCTCAAACATATTTTTTAGCACTTCTTATGAAACTTAAGATTTCTTGCCTCTGTAGCTTAGCACCTAAGTTCAATCACATTCCATTAAAAACTATCAGATAATTAATTTAAAAAAATCACCACCGATAATCGTAAGTAACTGAAAATAAAATGACAAAAAATCAGAAAGAGAAAAAAAAAGAAAACTAAACACAAAATTCGCATCAACTCATTGGCATTGTACAAAATCCAAATCAAAATCAAACCCACTTGGGCTGTGGCTTCATACATATATCATATATCATATATATATATATATATAAGTACTGCACCACCCAGCACAACCACTCAGCTTCATCCATCCAGCACTCAATTTCTTGGTATACCATCTACAGTTGAACTTTGTCAAATGGAATTTGCCTTAAGCAACTTTTTCAACTTTTAAACTTTTAAATCGAGTTTTTATCTTAAATTGTAGTTTGAGCAGCGCTTAAGATGTTGAGAGGGAAAACCTATCAGTCTGATTATGCCTTTAAGTGCTCCTTAATATTTTTCTTTCTATTTTGATAATTCCTAGTTAAGTTAGGATTTCTTAGTAATCAAGTTTTTAATTCATAAACTAATTTTTTCAATGCCAAGTTATCAGTTCCAACTGACTCCAATAATTGTTTTGGATCCAGAAAAATAGTCATCAAAATACCTCAAAAACTGATGAAGAAACATATATACAGATATATCAAAGAAAACTATAAATTTGGGTGCGTCCTTTAAGATCTATTAAGGCCCCTTTCGAGCCTATATTTTTTCCATCAATCCCAACTCCTGCAAAAATGCTAGAATCTTTTTTGGAAATCTTTCATGAAACTCTTAAAATGCATTCCTAAAATGCTGCATATTTTCATGGAAATAAATATATATAATCAACGCTGCAAGATAGCAAAAAGTTAGTTTGACTTAGCGAAGTTTGACTGTAGTGTGGTAGGTGCATACATAAAATGCAGGTAAACAAAATCAGCTCATCATCATCTAACAGGTATGTACCATAAATGCTTTTGCCCTCTGGAATGCTTCTCTAATTGAGTTTTATAATTGCACTTTAAAAAAAATTGCTTACTAAAAAAACGCTTAGGAAACTTTTGCTGCATCTTTAAACTGCGTCCAACTAATCAATGTGTCGATGTTTTTGCTTGTAGGGTATCAACGTTTCTCTAATATCTATGAGCAAGTGCAGTCCGTTGCACCGTTAGATACAACAGCGCCGCCCCCAACAGATGCCACGCCCTTTCAGCGCACTGCGCCCGTCTACTGGACGCTGCAGAGCAGACGCAGTCAATCCAAGGCGTCGACGGCAGGCGCCAACGTTGCCACATGTCGCGATGATCTATATGCCACGCCCATAAGGCGAGCGGAGCGTGTGGCAAGAGCAGCGGCAGCAACAGCCGCCGCCACCAACAGCTCGTCCATATCGACAGGGAGCAGCAATGTGTCGGGCATGTTTATGACGTCGACACCGACGCGAGCGGAGGAGAATGTGCCACCGATGAAGCAACCGTCGCGCAATTGGAGCGATAATTCGCCGGAGCGCTTGAACACCTGTGCGGATCGCATTGGTCAGAGCAAGACGACGCTGATGGACTTTAAGAAACTGCTGCTGGCCAAGTCAGCGAAGACGAGTCCCGTTCAGCGCAAAATGTCCGCCGTTGAGCTGCTGAAGAAATCCACAACAGCAGCGGCTGCGGCAAGTAAAGGGTCCAACCAGACCAACCAAAAGAGGCAGGTGACTTCGGCGCCAGGTGCGCCGTCGAAGCCAACGCTTAACTCCAGCTTGAAGCTGCTCGATTTGAGTGGTTCGCCAAAGACGTTTGCCAATCGGAGGATGTTGCGCCAGGGACAGTTTGGTTCACCGTCGAAGACATTTGCGCCCAAGATGGCAACCGTTGTGCCACGCACGGATATCATGTCCACAACAATACCGGAGGCAAATAGCGATGAGGATCACTCGGGCTCCTCGCGGGCTGCCTCCGAGGCGGGCAACAGTCCCAGTGCCAGCGTTGCCATCTCCAGTTTCGACTTGAAGCGTAATTTCTTTCTGCAAACCGAGGAGAATAATTTCATGCGCGGCGAGCTGAAGCCCAGCTTTGGCAGCAGGAGCAATAACATCAACCACAACAACAACAACAACAACAACATTGTTGTCCCAGCAGCAGTTGCATCCATCCAGGAGAGCAATAAATTTGTGCCCACAGCGTTGCCGGCTTTTGAGACGGCGCTTTGAGGCAGCAATGCGAATATAAAGCGGGTCAAACCCGAAACCATAAAACATATGCATAAATTGAAAAATATAAATTACACACACATACATACATATATACATATTCCATAAGGATAATCAAGTTAAGCAATCGCAATTGGGCGCTTCCCCTCCATCCTCACCTGCACCTCAATTAAAAAAAAAAAAACCAACAAAAAACAAAACAAAAAAGAGGAAGCTGAAAATGCATTTATCTTAAATTAGAAGAGTCAAAATCGATGCTACTTTATGCAAAATTTACATATACCTTATACAGCTCTAGATACATTTATATATACTATATACAATTATACCGTTTATACAATTTATATTGTATTCATTTTTTAAATTTGTGCTGCAGTTTTTTATACAAACACACACAAGAATCGTCAAAAAAAATATATATATATATTTATTTGTAATTTTACGTTTATTTATTGCAATTTAATTAATTTAACTTACAACTGCATTTTTGCTCTTTATAATTTTGTACGTTTACATTTTGGATTTAAGAGGAAGCGCAAATAAATACAAAATATTAAATAAAATAAAACACAATTTCGCTTTTTGGCTTACTTTAAAATCTCGAATCTCAAAACTCAAATCTGCGACTTGAATTCGTGTTGGGAATAAGACAAATTCATTTTGAGAGTTTAGATCGACTTGGAATTAGTTTGCAGCCTTGCTTGTATAGACTAATTCGAAGACTAAATCCAGCTGCGACCCACGCTGCCTGACCTGCGTTTGGATGATGACAAGGACTTGTCGCCGGCATTATCCTTGCGCGTCAGCACTGGCGAGCCGGCGTTGCCAATGTTGCGAATGAGTAATTTTAGTCCACGAGCCTGGGCATCACTCGCCTGTCCCACAACGCTCGCCTCGGAGGCAATAATGCAGAAATCATCGACTATGTGCCCCGGAGGACTTATGTCGAAGGGCAGGATATCATTCAGGGTCTGCTGCTGCCGACGCCTTGAGTTGCTTGCCTCGCCGCTGCTGGACGACTGCTGCTGCTGTTGCTCCTGCTGCAGCTGCAGCAGACGGGCACGCAACCGTGTGTTTTCGTCCTGCAGGCGCTGCATGTGCGCCGCCTCCTGCTCGGCGCGCACAAACGACGGCTGCGGCAGGCACTGATACACCGTGGTGAGAAAGTTCCGCAGCGACAACAGCAAAGTGTCCTGCCACTGTTTGGTGAAGTACAAAGCAAATGTCGGCGACTCCTCGGCATTTTTGCAGAATGAAAAGTCTGTGAAATAACTAAAATTAGCAGTGATCGGGATATATATCAGATATATCAGATAGTAATTGATTTGTAAAAGATGATGTCGACTATATTTTTAACTAAATTTATAGCTTTGACATAGTTTAAATAGTCGATTCGTTATATATATATATTTTTTTAAGTATTATCTACAAAATATAATACTGAGCTGGACTGTGAAATATTAATTGATCTATTCGTATTACTTTTAAAAGGTAAGATTTTAAATATATACATTATAATTAAAAAAAAAAAATAAATAGAATCTAAGCTCTAAAAATTAACAATTTCAAAGCTATATCAATTGAAGGAAGATATCTGAATTTCTTTAATCAGAAATACTTAAAGTTAAGTATGATTCAAGACTCTGGATAAGTTTGTTAAAGTCAGCAACATATTAAAAATTCCACATTAAATTAACTAAAAAGCAGTTTTACTTGATGCTTGCCACCAAGTATTGTTTTCACACCTACTGTTCAGATGCGCATATATATAAATAATTAATGCACTTTAATACATCGAAACCATTTACGACAAAATCAGATTACCATCCGCAAAGGTTGCAAGTAGGAGTAATATATGCATGAATATGGCTTACAGAACCAGTCCTTCCACTCGCTCTGCTGCTGCAGCTCGCTGGACAATTTGTTAAAGAACTCGGAGATCTTATCGGATTTGTTGTTGCTGTATGCCGTCACCAGATAATATTTGAGCAGATTATTCTCCAGCTTCTTCACAGCTACAAAAAAAAAAAACAAATCGCTTAGCAGGAGGATCAGAGGGGAGTGTGTGAAATGTGTGGAAGTTGGGCTTACCCACGGCATAGTTGTGATCCAGTTTGCTGAACAGAAAGTTATCCAGATGCAGCCACAAATTGCGTAGTGCCTTCAAATCCGACGCTTGGACAGCAGCATTAAAATGTTCGATTAAACGTTCTGCACGAAAATGTTGATCCTTTTCATTGCGCTGCTCCACATCAAGGGCTTTCAATGTGTTTGAGTAGCCCCGGAATAACAAGTATTCTTGTAGCATTTTGTCTACATAGGCAATCTGAGCCATTATTTGCAAAAATTAATGTCGTATTTACTTGAAGAGAAAGGAAACACAGTTGTCTACCACTTTTTTTGCGTTTGTTTTTATTTGTCTATTCGCAGTGTGTATCAAGCGAATTCGCAGAAGGGTATTTTGTTTTTTCTAGCTGGTCACACTGTCGCACTGTCAAACTGTTTTATGTTCTTTTGAGCTTTATTTTATGACGGGACATAAATCTAAAAGAATATCAGTACGCTTTGTTGGAAAAATAAATCTGAATTTTTATAAAGAAAAAATCTGCAGAGCTAACCTGTCCGGACTGGTGACGAGAACACGTTTGTTGGATGCGACAAACTTAAATTCAAACGGAGTCGGCGTTGACGGCTGTGTAACTATTGAAGACAATTAAAAAATGAGTAAGTCATTCTGCTAATTTTAAGGCAGCTGGAATACAAAATGAAAGTGGTGTCGAATTTTTTGTTTATTTTTTGCTGCAAAATTAATAAATGAGTAGCAAGAAAACATCGAAGTGAGTCGCGAATTTAAATGGAATCACAGTGTGCAAAACTATCGATAAGTAAAATGAAATAAAATACTGACGGCAATCTTCAAGGCATTTATTATTATTGTGGTCACACCATAATTTGTGTATACTTTTCTGCGTAATTTTGTGATAGTGACCTTTTGATTAGAGCTGAAACAAAAGCAAATCACGTAAAAGCATCAAATCGCAATAAATGCAGGTGGCAAAGAAACACTGGGAAAATGAATCGAAAGGGAATAAAAAAGCAAAATGATTTATCGCTTATCATTGGGAACCTACCGAAACGGTTACAGAACAAAATCGCTGCCAGCTGTAGCGACAACAGCAACAGCCACGCAGCTGAAGATGCTGAAAATGCGGAACCGAAGCCGACCGCAATCGTCACTTCAAGGCCAGGTATGTATTATACACACACGTACGCACACGCACGCACCCACACACTCCCAAAAATACACACACACATGCAGAAACACACACACACACGCAAAAATACACACACACATGCACAACACACACACACACATCCACACACCCATGAGTCACAGCAATTAAGAGCTTTTATTCCCTTATCTTTAGTTACAGTTTTAAGCAGGCCAAAGGGAAATAATGCTCCTACGATGAGAGCAAATGCACGCGTTTCGGATACCAGCGGGTGCAGCATTAGCAGGAGTCTGGAAATTGGCTCTCGTGACGTAGGCATACCAGGCATATTGCGCATCAGTGCAACTCCGGAAACTGCGATAACAGCAGCCGATGGTGTAAAAAAGGAGAGTAGGCGTGCTCGCCGAAGGCAACGCACGAATTCGGCGCGAATGTATCAGGAGCCAATAGCATTGTCGCCATTGCCGTTGTCGCGAGTGCGCTTGACCACCGACCAACCTGCATGGTTCGAGCAACTGCTCAATATGCCCAATGCCAAAATAGTTCAGCTATACGATCAGTTGTTGGTGTTGCAGCAACGTAATTTAATTCTTATCGTAAGTTCATCTAATTTAATTCTTATCGTAAGTTCATCTAATTTCGCCAGTGATGATTCATCCGGCGTTAGTCAGCAATTGCATCATTTCATTTTTTATATTTATAAAAAATGTTCGCTTAACTTGCAGAACTGGAAGAACTTTTGCTATTTGCACGTACAGCTGCTGGATGAGTTCTGTAGTCTGCTGCTCGACCAGGTGAAATTCGTGTGCGAGCACAAAGTGGATAAATTTTTTTGGAAACTGCTGTTCTACAATGTGCGCGAATATCTGATGCGACAGAATACGGATGTTACCCAAAGCCATATGCTGTTGCTTATCGAGCAGACGGCCAAGTTCTATCGAGCCTCCTACGATAAACTGATGGCCAAAACCATATCCGTTCGTCTCGAGAGCGCCGTTAAAGTTGTTGCTCAACGTCTGCTCATCTGCTTGGGCGACTTGGCGCGTTATCGCGCCAGTCACTTGCAGCTAACGGACTTTGCCGAGGCCTGCAAGTATTATCAGCGCGCCCAGGAACTGGTGCCAAGCAATGGAGCACCCTATAACCAACTGGCAATCATCGCTATTTATAATGTAAGTTGAGTATTATAAGTAAACATTAGTTTTAATTCTCATATCGTATTTCTTAACTATTCACAGCACAAGCTCTTTGAGGCCGTTTATTATTATATGCGCAGCTTATTGACATCCAATGCCATTCAGTCGGCGAAGGAGAGCCTCTTGGATTTGTTCGATGAGATACGCCGCAAATATGAACTGGAAATGAAGCAATCCCCGATTTACTGTGTTGCCAACAAGCCCAAAAAGTCAAAGCAAATGCGTAGAGAAGTCTGGATTTATCCAGATGGTATGAGATGTTTGCATCGCACCGATGTTAAGGGCAAAACCAAGAAGAAATCAAATATTGTTGAGCTTAACTGTTATGATGAAACGCCACCAGAGGATTTGCTGTCAAAGACTGTGGCCCTCTATTTGTATTTAGTTGGCAAATTATTCACAGCCACTGAGTAAGTGATGAGTTATCCAATTAGTACGCAACTTTGATTACAACATCCCAATTGTCATCCACAGCATTGAGTGCATGTACCAGCAGCTGGGTAAACTGCAGATTCAACTGAGCGCGGTTCTCAAATATGAAAATCTCTTGTCACGCACAAAACTCTTGAAAATGGTCGCATTAAATGTGTTTGTGCTGGAGCATAACAAGCTAAAAGGTAAGCGAGAAATATTGATAATCCTTATCAGCAGACAATTTACAACTTGCACATACTTTCCTCCAGATAATCGTCGTGAAATGCGTTACCATAGTTTTAACTTTGCCAATTCATTGTTTGGCATAATGCTGAGTAAGGTGAATCAATTGCTGGCTAGCCTCACGGAGGAGTCCACCGAACTGGAGTCTTTCACAGATAAAGAGTAAGTGGTAATGATGTTCTATTTGTTGTCCCGTATTCAACAGTTTATCTTGCAGTTTAACACGCGTCAACACCTATCTGCAATTTATAAAAATCTATACTCATTGGCTGACCATCAATGTGGATCTTTGGGAGCCTGCGCGCACGGATGAGTAAGTTAAATCTTTATGTCTGCTTATTTATATATATATATATATGAATATTCTTTCCGTATACTTCAGTCACTCATTTATCGATTGCTGGGCGGAGCTGCGAACTCTTTTTGATCACATCGAAAGCATCTACGGCAAACTTGATGTGGAACGCGAAGACAGCAACAAGCCGAACGTTGCTTTGGACGAGGATATTGTGCTGAGTGGGTTTGAGCCATTGGTTCGCGATGTCGCCAGCAGGGAGTGTAGTCAGCGTGGCTCTGAGCGAGCCCAGTTCATCGAGCGTATACGAAAGATTGCCCAATTCCAGGACATCTATTTGCAGCATGAGAATTCGTTGCACCTACCGTTGAACGATAGCTTCACCATTGACGATTTAAATGCGGCCATGGAGGTGGCACTGAATGATTTCAACGCGGACAACTGCGGCGATTCTATTAGCCTAGACGCTTCTGCATCTGAGCAAATCGAAAAAGAAGAAGAAGCGGTCAAGATGTGCTCTTCGACTGCCAATCCGGATGTGACGCAGCTCTGCAAGTTAAAGAAACAGCTTGAGGCAAAGGCAAAAGTCAAGCAGATTTGCAACAGCAAACTGGAGGAGATTTTGAAATTAGTTGACTCTAAACTTTACATTGAGGTGCGTCCACGTTTGCTGTTGCCAGACACAAATTGTTTCATCGATTGCCTCGAGGATATTGAGAAGTTGTCCATGGAGTTCAAACGCTATACGCTCATTATACCACTGACTGTGGTAAAGGAGCTGGACGGACTATCGAAAGGCGTCAAGTTGGATTCGTATCGCAGCTCGAAGCATACGCAGCGTATTCATCATTTTGACGAGGTATCATCGCGTGCCAAAAAATCACTTGAGTTTATTAGATCGGCCAAAACTAATGTGAAGTGAGTAAATCGCTGTACAAATTAACAGATTATAAATCTCCAATTCAACTCTGTCCTCTTTTCTATTTCAGATGTGTAACCACAAAGGGCTCTGTAATTAGTGCTTCACTATTTGCCCTGGTTGAGGAGGAATATGCCTCCAATGATGACAAAATTCTGGCCACAGCGGTTGCTGCATCCAAGAATGCTAGCACCGAGCAGTGCAGGGGTAAGTTGAAAATCGATTGAGGCGCCAAGTATAACTTCTATTTACTGTTTACACTTGCAGATGGAAAATGTTTTATTCGCACGGAACTGGTGCTCATCACCACCGATCGGAACCTGCGCGTTAAGGCCTTAGCGCGAAATCTGGCTGTCAGCGCCTTGGATGAGTTTTTGCAATGGGCCAAGGACTGTCGGGAATCAACTTGAGCACATCGACAGTGAGAAAGAATTGCGAAACCGATCTGACAATTGTGCCAGGTTTATCCAACCTGTGCGCACGATGCCTGCTGTGAAAAGCGAGCTTGTACCTTCAATATCACCACCATCATTAGACATATTTGACTATGTATTGTTGTGGCCATCAAACTGGCCAAAAGGATACGTAAACGATTGGAAGTGGGTCTACGCTCTAAGCTGGGAGCAAAATTATGTGCTGTTGTCGAAGGGTCTGGCTCGTATCGTCCTAATTTGGTCATCATCACATACTTGGCCAAGAGACATGTCAACATTAGCTTTCCCATATTTTCTCCTTATGTGCGTTCTTTGTGAAAAAAATTGAATTGAAGGGTTAATTAAAATTGTGGTTTATCTATGAGTCATTGGGTTTTGCAATTGACTTCAATTGGCGACAAAGTCCTTAATTGAACGGATTGGTCTTTGAATATATGAACGTTCTGTTAGAGCTAATCTAAGCTATGGAAATAAACTTGGTGTCTGTAGAAATGATTTTAATTTTTTCAAATGGAAAGCATTGTTTTTTTTCAGGTTGCTGTATAGGATAGCAAGCGCACGCACTATTAATAAAAATAAGGTTGCTGCCTGGGCTAAACAAAGTGAAGCATTCTTTTAGGATCAGGCAATTTTATAAAATAAAAGTTGAGGCGTCCTTTTAGGAATACGTAGGCATCTTTTCAATTGACATGCCGTCTTAGAATTGCAACTCTATCAAAATACATTTAAAAAGGACGTAGATATCAAATTTACGGCTTTGGTTTTGAAGATATGTATGTTTTTTTTTTCCTCTTAAAACTTACAGTTTCAGAGATAGCCAGCCCTTTTTTAATATAATAACTAAACATTTCGATTTTAAAAAAATTGGTTTGTTTTTTGGGTTTTTGTAAATATTGCTTTCTTGCAGGTTGCTGTACAGGATAGAATGTGCACCAATTAAAAAAATAGATTTCTGCATTGACCAAATTGTCCTCAATTCCAATTAATAAAAAGAGCGGCATACTTATTGGGGTAACATACAAGGATATGCTTTAACAATGCGTTAGAACTCCATCAAGCTCCATACAAAATATATGGGTCATCCAGAAATATAAATACTCTAAATTATTTTATTTACATTTTTCACAGTCGCCAAACAAAATAAGTAAAGGTGAAGAAAAGCAAAAACAATTATAATTTAATCAGCGCATTGGACTAGAAAACATTACCCGATTAAACGATAAGGTAAATATTACAAGAGCTGTACTATTGTATATGTGGTAGCTTGCTGTCAATTCCAATTTGTTTTTCACTTATCATACAACTTTTAAGTGGATTCTATTAATCAATAAAGAAAGTGGTTAAGAGTATATAAAGCCAATACCCAACAGTTAACCAGTCGTCTTTAAAATGTCATTTGGAAAACACTTCGTTTGCGCTTGCATGTCTTATATTTTTGCATTTAGTGGAATCATAGGATTCTACATTGACGCTCACTCGGGAATATTAATAAAATCGCGTTTCTTTTGCTATTATAAAAGATTTTACCAAGTTCTTGTTTTGGTCGGTATTCAATATATGACATATATAAGTTGGACTACTTTCCCGATGCTTTTCACACAACACAAGTTTATGACATTTCTTTTCGCGACATATCCTGTAGGCAGGACGCTAACAGCCGGAAGTTGTGTTTACTTTACGCATCGCTGGCAGCACAGTATAACTCGAGTGTATAAGAGTCTGTGGAAAATGGAGCAGCTAAGAATCTCAAACATATACTGCAACACATCATCAGAGATTCCAATCTTACGTCGACTTTTATGGATCAGATTATTGCTATTTGTATCCAAATCTATGTTGCATTTGATTCGGATATATATGAGTGGATTAGGAATTTTATATAAAGTGTGCATTGTTCTCTCAGCAGCAATTAGAAATTCATTTTATATGCTACTGTGTTTCCTTGTCTGGTACATTTGCTACAACTTAATGAAACTGCAGCTTGATTTAGATCATGTATTTCGTAATAAAATTCGGAGATCAAATCGCTTGCAGAAAATGCAAAAATTGCATCGGATGTTTTACAAGCACATACGAATGATGAATGAAATCTGCAATATTTTCAAGTATCCGCTGACGATTTTTATGTTGCATCAAATTTATATGAATTTCATAAATGGGATTTTAGGAATTCGGGCACTGTACGGACAAAACATAAAGTTTCTCGGATATAACGGTCATAATAATAAAATGGCCATATTTATGAACCTTATTGAGATTTCGGAACTCGGCTTATTGGGAAGTATCGCTCAAAGAGCTAGTAAACTTAATGAGAGTACACTAAACATATTGCGATATCCTTACCCGAGTGGAGCTCAACTGGAGCGAAGTGTAAATAAGAATTATATTATATATATTTTATATTTATTTTATACTCTTTTTCAGAATGAATGGTTTGCTCTGCAGCTAAAAGTGCAAAAGATAAATCTCCGTATTGCTGGAGGTTTAATCATTGATCTTCATTTTGTTTTTGTATTTATAATTAACATTTTACTTCATATTATATACACCATACAAAGCGACTACAAAATGTTACGAATTAATAAAGTTGTGTAAAATATTTAAGTTACTAAAGTTGTTTGTAATAAATTGCACGTAACTATTTATTTTACATAGTGTTATTGGTTTGCTTTTATATATATATTACTTCCTTTCAGGTTGCTGTACAGGATAGAATGTACACAAACCAGTTTAAAATAGTAGATTGCTGCATTAGCTAAATTGCCCTCATAAAAAAAACTTTAAGGAATTAACATGCAAGGATATGCTACAGCTATGAGTTAGATCTCCTTAAAACTCCATACATGAAATATGTGTCATCCAGAAATCCAAAAATGTTACTATTTTATTTTTAAATTTTTAACAGCCGCAAAATAGATAATTAAAGGTAATAATTAGAAACTAGAAAACATTACTCGACTAATCGACGGAATCAACAGTGAGAAAGAATTGCGAAACTGATCTGACAATTGTTCTAGGTTTATCCAACCTGTGCACACGATGTCTGCCGTGAAGAGCTTTTACCTTCAATATTACCACAATCATTAGACATATTTGCAATGGCTTCAACGTGTTGCATCTACTGCGGCAAGCGGCCTTTATCGTTTCTTATAATAACTCAAAGCTTTACTTGTATATTGATGTTAATTTACATTTATCGCAAAAAGTTTTATCTGACTGCAATGTGGCATTTGATTGCTTGGAATAACTGTTGTCACCGGTGAAAACCAGGAGTGGATTAGAGGGAGAATGTGCGGAGCTTGGCAATGTGCATTCTAGTCATAAAAAATAATCAATGAACCTGCAGACCCCAAGCAGCCTCTTCGCGTCCCTCCCTGGCTGTAAGCTCATCAGCTGATGGCATTTGTCATAAATGTGACTTGTGTTTAATTTTTGTATGCTTTTCTTTATTTTTTAGTTGCTTACGAAAGAACAAGTCATTAAACCTACTTAAGATGGGCAATTAATGCACCGACTACAGATACATGCACACTGTGAAAAAATGCTAGTGCGTGCTTTTATTATCTGGCACAAATTTGCAAAAAGTGTATATAGACTATAAAAGAAAATGATTTTTAAATCAAGATTAAATAAATGGAGCGCTTAACGATAGATCCATGGGATAAATACTCTGAAGCCCCATTTTTATGCTAACTTCATAAATTATATATTTTCTTGAAGAGCCCATCTGGTCGCCCTCGAATCGAACCACTTTATTATTTAAAACTTTTTTTTTTTACCAAGATATCCTGCCCAAAGTAGCAGAATATGTATATGAATAAAAATTATCATAATTGTACCTAGTGATCAGTCTTAAGTTTTTGAATAGCACAGATACCCACTTTTCTAAGACAGAAATATGGAAAATTAACTGCTGTCTACAAGAATATCGAATCTTCGATGTGTGCAAGTTAATCTTTTTTTCTTGTTCTGATTTATAATCAACTAAATGCAATTTCTTTGGTTCTTCTCTTGTAGTATTCTTGGCACGATTTGCCCCAGATCATGCACTTAAGCCGTTTATTTTAATTAATTGTACCTTGTGTTTTCCAACTGCTATATTTCTTTCAGTGTACAATTATATGCATAGTCGCTGGGTGAAAAGTTCAATGTACGTGAGTCAGCAGCAGAAGCAGCAGCGATGGAAAATCGCAGGGCAACAAAATAATTATGCGGCAAAAGTCGCAAAAAAAAAGTGAATTGTATAAAACAACATTATTTATGCGCCAGTTTGGAGGTGCGGCTTTGGCTGACTTATATACATATTTGTCGTTTCCCGAAAGAACATATTTTATATATAATTATGATTCTTACGCGTGCGACACAAAATCATGTTTGCTTCTATATCTTATATATCTGTGTTTGTGTAAGCTTATTTTATCTGGCAAATGAGATATTGCGCATGCGCAAACTCGCTCGCCTCGTTTCCGTTTCCAGGCGACTGAACTAGCTGAGGGCTCAGCCAGAGCACAGGGCGACAGGGCACATATCATATAATTAGCCAGCAAAATTCTTTACAAAATTGCTCACGTTACGCCACTTGAGCAGCTTCAGGAGTAGTTGCCAAAAAAAAAGCAACAAAAAAATGTAATCAGGTTTTGCTTTCTGGCGCCACTGGGGCATTCTTTCGCACACTGTATCTGTATCTAAATCTCCAACTTGAGTGTCAATCTGCTCTTGGCTGTCAACTCTTTGTGTTGCTTTGTTTTGGGTTCTGTGTCAATAAACTGTGGGCAGCGCATTATATGCACTCAGCGAAAAAATGTACTACAATTGCTGTACAAATCTTGGCTTGATTTGTACTCTAATATTTTACTAGAATAAAATAAAAATGTTATTTTGTAAAGTAAGCTGACCAGTTTTATGTACAGCTGTGGCTTCTTAAATAAAGAACTTGATTACTTTAAGTACATAGAAAAAAATATTGACTGGTTCCAGGAAAACTGTCATTATTAATGACTTTATCTCGTTTTTTACTCCGACAATTGTTCTAAACCAGTCAGGTTTCTGCGTTCGGGGAGTGATTCGTAATCCGTGAAGTTTGAGATTTTTAATGTTTTTATAAGCAGCTTTAATTAACTCGTTGTGCTAATAAAAATAATAATACATTTTTGTATTAAATCAGTCGTCATATTTATTTACCAAAACAAATTCGTACATGCACCTAAACATACGAGTAGCTGATATAATTATTAGATAATTTCCAGTTGATTGATAGTCATAGATTCATATATAAAAATAAGTTGATTTCATAAACAAAATACATCTCCACACTCCTAGTTTGATGTCAGGACGGAAATACTCGAAACTAAGACTGGAACTCTCTACTCGCAGTCGGTTGCTCAATTGTTATATATATATATATATATATATATATATATATATGTAAATATATAATTAGTAGATGCCCACACCACACAGTCTTATAGATGGATACGAATTAAAGAGAAAGTTAAACTTATGATATGATATTCTGATAGAAGTGCGGCTTCGTCTGGTGCTCCTTGATCACATAGAAGCCCTTCGGTTTCCCATTGCCCGCGAAGTATTTGTGGAAACTTTGTTTGTTTACCGCTTGGGCGGGCGCATAATATGTGGGTGATTTTTGCTTCAATGATTTCCTATACTTGGATTTGCCGCTGCCCGTTGTGAAACTCTTTTCGATGGTGTCATTCTCCCAGGGTTTGCGCCATGTCGGAATGTTCTCAATATCCAGCAAGCGATTGCGATCCTTTGGCGATACGTGAGCAAACTGTGGTTTCTTGTGCAGCGCCTGCTTTAGAACGGGTAGATTCCAATGATAGATACGTCCCGGACGGCCATTCGAGCTAAACGGAAACGAGACCTGAAAATCAACAAGCAAACATGATTTATTAATTGAAAGAGCTAAATAAGATTTCATTAAGTTGGCCACTAACATTTCAATTAAGATTACAGTCGAAATTGTTTGGCAAGCTACATAAAAATGCTATGCAATTTATTATCCCAGTTGCCAGTTTTTTTTTTTTGAATTTTTTTCTAAAATTATACACTTTTTTAACAACCGCAATGCTTACAAAATTCTAGAAAATTGTACCTACAATCAGTATCAACAGTGAGATTCTTAATAATGTTCATAAAAGATTACATATCATTTTTTATATATGTGAATAATTTTTCTTTATGTGTGCCTTTTCCGACTACAAATAATACTTTATTAAGCAAATTTCGCAATTTACTTTATAACTTTAATTGTGTTTTCTCACTTAATAAATATTCTAGCATAGTTTCAATTTGAAAATCTAGCTTTAAGAGATGTTCAATTTTAACTGTAATTTACTGCAATATCATTAGCCATATAAGTGAACATCTGTGTATATAACTAAGGCCTAGAAGCACTCCAAAAATTAGTCAAAACAAATAAAATTTTTAATTGACTCATCGCTGGCTTGCTTAATAGTTAATGGTCTTCATTTGCAGCATGCACCGTGAGAGTGTAATAATTTCCAAAGCTTGCAACATCCTTCCAGCACTGACAGTGACACAACAAAATGGAATTTGTGTGTGCTGTGTGTGGCATTGGAACTGCCGAGTGTCGACTACCAACTGCCGACTGTCGACTGCTGACTGCCACTGGCCAGTGGTGCAACTGGCAACTGCCACAAAAGTTTCTGCTGGAGGCTGTGTCCGAAGTTGGTAAGTCGGTCGCCAGTGGGCCGGTTAGCCATTTGTTGTCTATATGGGTGAGCCATGAATGCAGCATTAGACGAAATGCATTTGGCCCAAATGGGTAATTTCTACTGTTGGTCATTGCTGCCCCTTTTTCTATTTGTTCTAGTGTTGGGTGGCGTGACACGAGCACGCACCTCGCAACACGATATGTTCGCGTTAAAGATATTAAAAATGTGACAGCTACAAAGTTTTGCGTTTAACATTGAAAATTGTAAATATTGCAACCTATACATTTCTTCTCGAAGTTGTATATAGATGATATTTCGAATATATTGCAGTATAAAAATATTAAGATATAACAATTTACTAATTTACAATTTACTTTTACTTTATCAAAAAAAAATCAAGATTTTAAAAAATGTGTTCTTTAAATATTGAATACAATATAGAGGCAAAAACTGGTATACTTCCAAATTCAATGGACTATATATAGATATAGTATTGAGTAACAGAGAATAGAAATAAGAATAAAAAATTATCATAGATGCTTGAAAAATAAAGCAGTTTTTACGATAATTTGCCATGACAATTTTTCGCTGGATAGCTGATAATATTTTCTTGGCTTAAGCTGTATACAGTTCAGCACTTGAAATATGTTCTTGATTTTGGGTGTTTGGTTGTTGGACAAATCCGACACGCACCCATCACTTACACATATATGTGTGTGTGTGAGTGAGTGTGTGTGTTTTATTTATGTGTGTTTGTTTTGTTTCTTTTTTGCAATTTGTTGTGCTGCAATGTGCGCGCTGTTTATCGCCAGTTTGCAGTTGGCGTGGCCGAGAATCGACCGGGCCAGGGCAATTTTGGCTGGCTGGCTGGCAAGAGATATTAGAGCCAGTTCTTTGGTTTGTTTTTTTCTCTTTATTTTCTTGTTGTTGTTGTTGATGTAAGACCTAATGGAATCCCGTTTACCTTTTTCCCGTTAGTTTTCAACGCCGACGCCTCCGTTGGCATAACGGCCTCCGTTCCGGGCGCATTCGGATTCTTCTGTGCGTTGTTGTGTTGTACACCGTTGGCCATTGGATGGGCCATCACCTTTGGGGCAGCAGCAACGTCCAATGCATTCCTCGAACTGCTGCCTCTGCTGCTGCTGGGCGCTGTGTAATAGTGCAGATTCGGCGGCAGCTTGATGATGAACATGTGTGAATCATCCCGTGATGCGTGACGTCGCGACTCAACCGCCAGACGTTTCCGGTTATGGCTGTTGGGCGCCTTAACCTTCATGAAGCCCATTTTGCTGCAAGTGCAACGCAACGAAAGAGACAATGAAATGCAGAGGAAGAGACTTATATATATATATATATATATAAATATAGTACTAGTTGTGGTGTAGGCGACTGTTCGTCTGTCTGCCAAGTTTTAAATGTTAACCATGAAAACTTCATTATATATCAGCAGCAGTGGCAGTAACTGTGGCATGCAACAGTTTTGCTGTTATTCTTGTTCTTTAGCACTAGACACGTTGCATTAATTAAGCCCAAAATGAGAAGTGCGCCCCTTTTTCTTACCTGCCCAGTTTATTTATACCCTTGCAGCGGCTATTAAAATTCTTATTGTTAATTAAGTAACTGAAACTATGAAGTTATGCGCTTAATTATGCTGTCATAAAATATTTATAATTCATATCTATCAGCAATAGTTTCAATTTCTTTATTATAGTGTTGCTTTCCAAAAAAACATATCAATAATCAAGTGCTTAAAAGTGAAAAAGTTAAGTATATATTAAGTACTACGTAAGATATAATAATAATAACATAAAACAAACATCACAAAATATGCATGAAGTTTTTGATTTTTTATATTATTTAATTTTTATATATTTTTATTTTTAAACTATAAACTCAATTTTTCTGCACCAAATTTGTATGTATTTTAATTTGTCTGCAAGGGTATTAAATCTGCGGCAAGCATTTATCATGTTCAATACTCACTTGAGCAGCTTCTTGTTGAGTCCATGTGCGCCTCTTGGCAGTGGTTCCTTTTGAATCGCTGGCGCTGGCCTTGCCATTGACTTTGGTGAAGAATTGCTGCCACTACCGATCGCGCTGCCGCCACTGCTCCCATTGTTGGCCTGAGCCAGTGCAGCCAGGCAAAGGAAGCAGCTTAAACTGCAAAATGAAACAGATTTTATGGCTTGTTCTTTTTATATGCCAGTATTTTTCAATTTTATATGCGAAGTCTATAAGGAATTAAGCTGGGGTTTTTGGTCAGCGTTCTGCATTCTGGCCGAAGCTTGGGTTCAGGGTCAATCAAGCGACAAATGCTTCCACATTTTATGGCCAAGTGTGCAGTTAGCTGGCCTTTAATCCAAGTCAAATGCCTGCCGAAAGCATTTCGTGTTGTATTTGAGAGGCAGGCAAAACCTCAAAATTACCGACCGACTGAAAACTGCACCAGCACAGCATTCTACAGTGGAGCAAAACTAAAGTGGTCAATGAGGTGATTCTAATGTGTGAATAATTTGAATTTTGTTTTTATAAAACTTAGTTAATTATTTAACCAAAATATGTAGTTTAATTTTTCTAAGCCTAAATTTCCTATGAAGTTTCAAAATAATTTAAGTATACTAATATTGTGTTAGAGTGAAGACTGTTGAAAGTTATATTTTTGTTGTTGTTCTTAGGGCCCACAAGTCATAAGGAAGAAAGCGCAAAGAAGACTAACAAAAATGCAAATGAGCACGAACAAAAACACACACAAGCACACACACAAACCCATTCAAACTAGTCAATTACAATGTAATATGTGCAAAATGAAAAATTGAGGAAACGATCATAGGCGAAAGTCCCATGCACTACACGATTCAGTGGAAAGAATAGGTGGATGAATAGATGGATGGATGACAAATGGGGTGTGAGTGAATTTCACTCAGTCGTAAGTAGAAAAAAATTATTTACAAAAAGAGCATAATAACGGACTGACAGAGGCGACCACAAAGGAGCCACTTGCATGGCATTTGAAATCTAGTACTAAGCCAACTTCTCACCCCCCAAACAATGTCTCAAACAGTGAAAAAAAAACTTAAAAGAAAGAAATCTGACCTAGCATGACGAAGATTCAATACTCTATGAAATTGTGCTTAATTTAATAAAATGCATGCGACAATTTTATTTATTATTTCTTCACAATAACATTCAATGCACAACTTATATATTTAAAAATATAGAATAAAATTAAATAAATATTCCATGAAGACCGTTTAATTAAGCTGCCTGATATAAGCATTATAAATTAAAGTTATAAATTTAAATGTATAAAAAATAAATGCATGCTTAAGCTTAAAGACTGTATAAAAAATAATTGGAAAATGCACAACTTTCAGTGGAAAGTTTGAGACAAGGTTATTTGAGGGAAAGTTTAATTTGCTTAGTGCTACGTGATTTGCTGATTATAGATAATTGAAAGATATTCAAATACCTTAACATCTGCTTTCCACATCTAACAAAAACCTAGAAGAATTTTCAAAACTTTCATATGTAAGGACATTTTCATTGAAATTACAGTGGAGGACGTTACATATGAATTTACATAATCGTAATATTCTCTTTCTCTGCAAGAGTATTCGCGTACTTTGATCTGAGCTGAGGCAAGACTCAAAATCCATGCAACCCCGAGGCGGAACTAGAAGCTGCCTTTAATGCTGCTGCTGCTGCTGATGGATGCCTCAGCATTGGGCAAAGTCGAAGTCAAAGTCTTTTAGAGTCGTTGACTCTCAGCACTTGGTCGCTGGGCATATGGCACATTGAATGCACTGCATTATGACAAAGCAGGCAGTCAGATCGAACCCCATTTCAATCGACTTGTATTTAGCATTGGCCACCAATTGTTACCACCCCACACTTTGGTAACTCGTTTCGTGTGCTGTGGTTTTGATTTTGGTTTGGGTTCCGGTTAGGGTTTGCGTTTGGTTTGAGTTCTTGTGGTCCAGCCGCGTATTGATAAATTGCAGAATAATCGAATGCAGCTCCTTTTTTGCCAGCACGTCCTGCCGCCAGACAGCATATGTGGCATTTTTGAATTATTAATGCAACCAGCACAAAAGATGCCCCCAGCAACAAAGAGAACAACAGCGGCAACAACATTTACAACCCAAAAAAAAAAAACCAAGTAAGAGAGTTGAGGCTAGACAGGATAACTATGAGTATACCCTATACTAATATAAAATATATGTTCTTAAATTCTGTATATATAGATGTAATATATTCTTTATATATAGCAGTAAGCGATTTGAGCAATTTAAAGGGTTTTAAAGAGACATATGAAGTACGTATTTTTTGGACTACTCAGATGGATTTACCAAGATCGAAATACCAATATACAATATTGTTCAAACATTAACAGATTCAAGTATAGACTTAAGAAATGTCTAGATTGAATTGGCTACTTCTGCTGATTAATAATAATAATAATATAAAAGATTTCTGCTGCTGCCTGTTACATACATTTCCACAATTTGATTATGCTCTTTAGACACTATTTAAATAATTGCAGGGTATAGCAAACAAGAAGAACAAACTTTGCGTGTTTATAAAGACAAATTCAAAAAGGGCTGCGTGTCGAAATCGAACAGAACATTTGGGGCCAGACGCGAACACAGAAACAACTTCGCAGAATTGCTTTTTAAACATAACATTCAACAAACAAATAAAAAAAAGTTAGACTTTTTAGATAGTTCACTTTGTGTATATATTCTATATACTATATATGTTTTTGTCGAAATTTGGTGCTGTGAACTATATAATTTTATACTTTTTTTTTTAGCCATGTTTACCGTAGATTTAAAAGCCTTAATACAACTCTCGAAATCCGGAGAGGGCAAGCTGCAACAACGTCAGCGCATTCGGTGTGGCAATAGGAGGTAAGTCGATAGACATGACGATGATATCCCGTCAACAGCAGACAATCAGACACCTCCAACTGTCCATCGGCAGTCAGACGAGGCGCCTCAAGCTGGACACACGCTTTACCCAAATAGAACGGCAGATGAAGGTGATGCCGACACAAACCGAGCAGCAGCACATCATGACCACTGTCAGCAGCACCCAGACATTGTCCATTGAGAAAATACAATGTAGAAATAGCTATGCGCAGACAACGCTGCCCCAGGATGTGGAAGAGCAGATGAAGCCACATGAGAAGAAGCTTTTCCTCATACTCGAAGCCCTCAACAAGCAGAGCAACTGCCTCGAAAATGTCATCGAGTCCATTGCTCAACTGGTCGAATTTAAGATATTCGAACTGGAAAAACAGCGCCATGACATATTATCCAAAGCACAAGAAAGGATCAAGCAACTAAATGCCAATCGGTAAGTTGACTTCACTATTGACAACTACAACTAATTCAGTGAAAAGAATTCCAAAATTTTTATTAAAAAGTTCATTAAAAAAATAAAGTAATTTTCGTGAATAGAGAAAAACATACATATTAAAAATTATTTACACCTCGAGTTCTTCATTTTAACACATACTTTTGATGCAATGTTTATTTTTAATATAAGCCTATATTAGCATAGGTTGAAGTATACTTGAAATAACTACTAAATCTCTTAATCCAAGTAAATTTTTTTAATTTGTTAAATTACATTAAATGTTCTTTAAATAAGAACTTTGTTTTCTGGTCAATAAATGTTCGTCCTTAATTAATCTTGACAACACTTTTAACTACGAAGGTCTCCATCGCTTTTTAAGTAAATAGAATAAAGAATAAATGAATCTTAAAAGTTTGTTAAAAAAAATTAATTACAAATAAATCAATTTCGAAACACTATAAAAATAATAATTCCTGGAATACGAACTTTATGCTCTGGCTAAAAAAAAAACCTGTATCATTATTTGAGTGAACAGTTAATGTATTTAACACTACCTGATTCCACAGCAGTCGCAAAATTCGCAGGTGCCTGCATATGTTTCGACTAAAGTTCAAGACTAAGGCCCAACCACCTCATGGCCCGGAGCAGGAGCAAACACAGACGCAGACAAAGGAAGCGATGCACACGCAGACAGAACCAACGCCCTCAGGGTAAGTCTTTGCACACACTACAAACACTTCTTTAAATTGGCTTCCTTTGGTATGCAACTCAAACATGAACAAAATTCAATTTAATTTCAAAAAATAACTATTAATATTGATTCGAAGATGATCGCTGACAACAGTATTTTAAAAGTAGTAAATGAATATGTAAATTAAAACTTGCGCTGAACTTTAAAAAAAAAACACTTAAATGATGGTTAAAGCTTTTGATTTCTAAAAAAATGAATTCACGTTATAGTTTTATTTATGGACATATTTTAATCTTAATTTTCAAATTAATGTCGTTAATTTTAAATTCAATGTAAATTAAAAAATGTGTAATTTATTTAAACATTTATATTATAAAAATTAAACATTTTATTGCTTAATTAATCTTTTAGTATAAAGACATTTTCTCATTTTATTCTTTAAAAAAACCCAAGACTTCTAAGACTTTTAAGGTTCGTCACGAATCGATATCAGCAATGTGAGTCATTTCTGCATAATAAGAGTCATAATGAATTCAATAAAACCATTAAGCAGACAACACATGTAATACCCAAATTCCCTTAAAGCAAATACAGCTCGAAGTGCATACAAAATGAGAATAACCTGGACACAATGAAAGTCAGTTGGTTGGATGCTGCTACGCAAACGGGAAGGACAAAAGGATTCTCTTGGCTGCCATTCTAAGGAGCTGCCCAACTTGGATATTCGCTACTTACCACAGCCAGCGCCAGTTGGCGGCCCTTTCTATTGATATTGTTGTTATACTTCTTGTTGCACTCATATTGATTAACATAAACTGAATTGTTGTTGCTGCTGGAGTTGTTGTTGTTGTTGGCACTTGATTTAAATCAAATTGGTATGCTTAGTGCATAGTTTAGTGGCGCCAAAGTTGCAGGCATTCGGTTAACTCTGTTTTACGTCTGTTTTTTGTTGAATCGGTGAATCTATTGTCGATTTACACACGTACTTAGCCAGCCGCAGACACGTCCGCACGCGATAAAATCTCGCCGAAGACTGAATGGAGCTGCTGGAACCCGGCTGGTGCCAAGTGGACATCGTATTTGATATTTGTTCTGCTTTTGGTTTCGCTGCACCGTTTGACTTTGGCTTTGGCAACTTCGGTTTTCTGTTTACGTCGTGTCGGTCGTTCGTTATTCTCGTTGTTGATGTTGTTATACACTTGCCAAATTTGTCGTCCCTCAATTTCTTGTGGAGTATGTAACAATTTGTCAGATGATTCCGACTAAGTAGCGTAATCATATGTTTGGAGAGCAAACTAAATTTTTAATTAATATCTTCACATGTTAATTAAAATTAAACATTTGTATATAGATATATTTTTAATTAAACTTAATGTCTATTCGGAATGTTAAATTGAAACTAAATTAATCTCAGAGCAGGCGTAAGTAGTCAAACGCCTTCTCTGAGATTAATTTAGTTTCATGTAAGGGTATTCAAATTTCGTCATGTCTAAAACAGTATTTTACTTGTTGTTGTCGGTATGCAAAGCCAAAAAAAAAAAACAATAAGAAAGTCACGCTTAACGACTGTGACTGCGACGGCGACGGCGACTGCAACTCTTAGCCATGGTCTAGGCTGGACAACGGAGAGTCCAACAGCGTGAAAAAATAAGGGGCAGGGATGGGTTGTAGTTGGCACACAATAGAATAAAGCATGGCTGCCGAAAAAGGCGTCTCTGCCTTGGCAGTCTGTCGGGCAGGGTGTGAACCTAAGACAACTTTTGATGGTACAGCCATGGAGAGAGGATGTCGAAGTGTGAGAGTCCTGTTGGCGCTGCTTGCTGCCACCTTTGCCACTCACGTGGTCGCTGATTGATTGTTATCCCGTATTCCCCTCCCAGTTCAAAATATGTATACAAAGGGTTGCACTTTAATTGAGATTTATTTATGGGCCAGGCCAAAGCCGAAGACAAAGAGCGTTTCCAGTTATAATGAGCCAACCACTCGTGGTGAGCCAATGGACCTGGACAATATTTGGACAGCACGAACAAGGCAATTGAAAAGTACAATTGTTGTTGTTGTTGTTGTTGCGGTTGTTCCTTGTTTTTGATGTTGCTGTTCCTATTATTGTTCTGTGGTGGCAGGCGCTGGCAAAAATTGAGCAGACGCTCCTCCAGCTCGTTATTGTCAAATTGTTAGCCAAGTGGCAGGGCAATGTTGGTGTGTGTGTGCGTTTGTGTGTCTGGACATTTTAGCAGATTGTTGAGTACACTCAGCCAAAAAAAAATAGAGAGATTTGTTGTCAGCGGTTCTCAAATAACTTGCAAGATCAGAAACACGTACAAAATTCTTACGTCTAGACCTATTTTTGTAATCCCAAAAACAAAAGACTTTTTGAAAATTCTGCGATTATGTATTTTCAATATATTTGGTCTTTAGGAATACAGAGATTCACAGAGGGCGATCAGTCAGCTTTGGATTTCGAGTTTGATTTAACATAAAGAACAATTGTATTTAAAAATCATAAACATTGAATCAAGAAATCATTTCAGATTAAGAGATTTTTTATTTACAATCTTTTGTGCTTTTCTAAAATATTCTAAAGTATTTGCAAAAGTGTAGTTCAAATATTTTGATCTATCTTTAAGCATATTAAATTTCATAATGTATTTTAAGGAAATAATAAGTTCATCTTAATATGTAACTCAAATACCTCGCATCGAGTATAGTCTGTTTCAAATTTATTAAGTAATTTGTACTTGACTTGTAATATTTCTATAAGTTGTTCATAACTTAGAATTGTTTTTCGGCGAGTGTAGGTGGTGGGTGCCGCTATGCGCTGACTTTGACATGGCAACAACTGTGTCTGTGTTGCTGGTGGCCTGGAATGTTCACTACAGTTGCTCCAACAGCAAATTGAATTGAATTGAATTGGTCCTAGGCCAGTCAGTGCCAATGTTAAGGTTAAGTGGCACTGTTGGCCAACTCTATACACTCTCCACAATTTGATGCAGCATTCAAATTGCTTTGGCCTGGTCTGGCCTGGCGCTCGGCACGTAAGCCACAGCCTCCGAGAATTAAACACCAGTCAGAGAGGCCCAAAAGACTTGGGTAACTTTAACGCTAGTTATATGCCCAATTACACACTGTACATTTTAATGGCAGACACGAAATCAGTGTAAAACTTTCACTTTAACACCGCACAATAGCGCAGACATGAAAAATAATACAAAATGGCGCAGACAACACAACAGAGCCGAAATATAAAAAAAAAAAAATAAAAATAAAAAATAGAATGGCATCCTTCCGTTCTTGTGTTGAATGATTAAGTTTGACAGCCACAAAAAAAAAATGGTAAAATTGCATTCGTGTTGAAGAACGACACAAAGTAGAAACGAAAAAGGCTATTTGGTTAGTTAATGCTTACTTTTGCCAGAGAGGAGCCTCATGCATTGTCATTAGCAAAATGCAATAAAGAAGACAAAAAATTTTTAAGAATGCTGAGTTACTTTGAGTAAGCTCGACTAGAAGATACTTTGTGAATCAGGGAAAATTTATTTTTGATAACTGAAGAGATTTACAAAATAAGTAAAAAAAAGTACTTCTATCATAGCAAATTTGTTGTATACCATTACAAAGAAATTTTGCAATAATATATTAAATTAATAATTTGATTTATTTATTTATTTAATGTACTTCTAAAACCTTTGAATCGATTGTAAATAAGAATAATTGAATTATTTGTCTTGAATATAAAACACGCCTAAAATCAAAGTTTCTTTTTATACTCTATACACTGCCTTACATTGTTGCAGAGTATGTAAGACAAGCCACCTTGTGTGGCACTACAAGTATGTGACGTTTAGTCGCAAATTTTAACAAGAGGCTGTAAATGATTAATGTCAATAAGCGGGAATGTCAGTTGGAAAATGCTAGAAGTCATCTTGAAATGAGGAAACGATGTGGCTAAGCCACGATTTGCTGGATTGGGATCGAAGTATTTGGGTCGTGAACCCGCGCGTACCTACTGCCTATCACATTATTGAGGACAGCCATCAGCCATCAGCCAGCAGTCAGCAGTCAGCCACTGAGCTGATCCTCAAGCGACTTTTGGGGTTGCATCGGGCAACAGTTCAATTGGTGCCAGGGATGCTGTTCATGATTGCCAGCAATTGTGTATATCTACCTTTTTTTATTTTTGGAGAAAATCTGTGGCACACCTAAGTACGGGCACGTACAGCTCATTCGCCACTCGCTTAAATGAGGCGTTTAGAAAATCATTGCTTACACCTGGCAAAGTAACCAAAAGCGACGTCAGATGACAAATCATTTTACATGTCACGCGCAAAAAATGTACAGTGCAATTTCAGTAATGCGCCACCTCATTTTCAAACACACTTGGAGAAAATTATTGCTCTGATTTGAATTTCGAATGTGCACGAATAAGATAATCGAAATTATTATATATTTACAAAAAATTAAAGTTAATAAATATATAATTAAGTGTATAATTAATTGAGTTGCTATTCTCAGACAATTCAATTCCCACTAGCAAGATTTCATGTCTTTTAAAAATTTGAATTTGTACATTATATGCAAAACATTTTTTTTAAATATAAATTTTTAATAATCTCGATTTGTTCTCTCTGTGTATGCTATGGGCTATGGGATGTCGTTGCCACGTCACTTAAGCTTGAGCGCATGCGCAGCAAGTGTGACAGCCGATTGAGATGCGAAACGACGGCGATGGGAAAAACCTTTGGCTTGGGGAAATGTCTGGAACATGCGTGCGTTTCTCTCTCTGCACACATCACATGGCAACAACAAAGGCCACTTTTCAGTGTGCAAAACTGTCAACTTGCGAGGCAATTTGGCACATTCCTGATCCCCCACACACACACATAATTATATACACATATTTATGCACATACAAATACGCATGCGCGCAGTGAAACTGGAACGAGAAACGAAACGGTTCCTAGCGCAGGCAATTTAAACTAACGGCAATCTCTATATTTAAGCCATATTTGGTGTGAATGCTGTGCAAATGTTTTTAAGAATGCAGTGCTGTCGAGTGACGCCCGTCAATCAAGCATCTCTTTGCTAGTTGGAGTGTTGACGCATTGTCAAATTGAGTTTGGCTATGAGAAAGCAAGGCAATTAGCTGAAAAGACAACAAAAAGACAACTCCGAGAAAATACTTGAAATACAAACATATATAATTACTGGCTGTGGCGTTGCCAGATGCGCTTCTGAAATAAAAAATATCGTAAGCAGACACGACACGGCGATGGTATCAATGCATCGATAACACATTTTTCGATGGTAAACAATTACAAATGCTATCGAATATATACGCAAACTAGAGTGAAAATTGTGCGACGGCGAAGAATAAAAGGAAAGAAACATAAACACCAATAAAAGTCTAGTATGGCTTCGCTGGAACCAACGCAAAATAAAACATGGGATCTGTCGCTGTACGAGTTGCAGCGCAAGCCACAGGAAATCATCACAGACAATACGGAAATTGCCGTTTCGCCGCGCAGTTTGCACAGCGAATTAATGTGTCCCATTTGCCTCGATATGCTCAAGAAAACTATGACGACCAAGGAGTGCCTGCATCGCTTCTGCTCTGATTGCATTGTGACCGCTCTGCGCTCCGGCAACAAGGAGTGTCCCACATGCCGCAAGAAACTCGTCTCGAAGCGTTCGCTGCGTGCCGATCCCAATTTTGATCTGCTCATTTCGAAGATCTATCCAAGCCGGGAGGAGTACGAGGCTCTCCAGGAGAAAGTGATGGCCAAATTCAACCAGACGCAATCGCAACAGGCCCTTGTTAATTCCATCAACGAGGGCATCAAGCTGCAATCCCAAAATCGCCCCCAACGTTTTCGCACCAACAAGGGTGGAAATGGAGGTGGTGGTGGCGCCGGTGGTGCAAGTTCTGGTGGCAATAATAGTACAGGGAGTGGTGCGGCCAGCACTCGTGCCGGTTCGAATGCTGTGAATGCCCACGATACTGCCTCCAATGACAGCAACAGCAATACAAATGGCACAGAAACAGCTGCTTCGACAGCGACTACAGCAGCAGCAGCAGGCACTGGAGCGAGTGCAGCAGCAGCAGCATCAGCAGGCGCAGGCACAACAGCAGCACCAACTGTAGCTGCTATACCAGGAGCTGGTACATCGACGCCCGTTAGCAGCAGCTCCATAACAATGCCGCCGGCTACATCGGCAGGCACATCTGGCGCCAGCACTTCATCGAGCCGGATGCATTTAGATGATGCCTCGAATCCGCCATCGGTGCGCAGCACTCCATCGCCAGTGCCGTCGAATTCAAGCAGCACGAAACCGAAGCGAGCAATGTCAGTGATGACCTCCGAACGCTCGGAGGAATCCGAGTCGGATTCACAGATGGATTGCCGCACCGAGGGTGACTCCAACATCGATACCGAGGGCGAGGGCAACGGTGAGCTGGGTATCAATGATGAAATTGAGCTCGTCTTCAAACCTCATCCCACCGAAATGTCTGCGGATAATCAACTGATTCGTGCCCTGAAGGACAATTGCATCAGGTACATTAAGACGACAGCAAATGCGACCGTGGATCATCTCAGCAAGTATTTAGCGATGCGTCTGACGCTCGACCTGGGCGATGATCTGCCGGAAGCCTGTCGCCTGCTCAACTTTTGCATCTATGTGGCGCCGCAGCCTCAGCAGTTGGTCATCTTGAATGGCAACCAGACGCTGCACCAGGTCAATGATCGATTCTGGAAGGTGGGTCTTCATTTAATCATGCAGTAATTAACTATTAATGTAAATACTTTTTACTATATTTACCTAGGTAAACAAGCCGATGGAAATGTATTATTCGTGGAAGAAAACCTAAAGCATTACCACATATTCAATTATAGTGATTAAGCAAAAACATTTATAACCTCACTCGAAATTTAATATATATATTAATTATATATATATAAAAATCTGTATAGTTTTAAATTAAATGTGCTTAACAAGAATATGTTCTATATGTACACAAAATCGGCGTATTTAATTGTATATATTTAGCAAAGATATAGTTCGAAAATAACTTCAATTGATTAAAAAATCCATTATTTGTTTATTAGTTTACAATTAAGACGACAACTTTGGTTTTGAATTCCATTACAATTCTAGGATAAATTTAAAATTACTTTAAATTAATGTTTTGATTTCAAGCTGCACATTTATAATCAATAGTTTCAAACACTAGTGGACTTTCGTTTTAGATTTCATTTTTTTTATATTTTCGAAATAATTTTGTTCTAAATTTAGAAAAGAAATCAATATTTGCGTGCGTAACAAAAATGTATACATACGAATATATAATGGAATGTATGGAACTCTTCAAATAAATAAAATATAAACATGGGTACAACAGAAGCAAATCGTTAAGGCAGCATTAGTTGCTCGAGGATTTAAAATAGGCGCTGGGATCTAATGACTGAGGTTGTGTGCGGTTAGATGACAATAAATCACTTGAAAGTTCACTTTAAAGTACCAATTGAATGCAGGTAGATCTGTGAATCACTTGTGGGGTATACGGCGTATCTTGGCGAGTATGGCGTTCCTAAAGTCCCTGAAATCTTTGCTCGCCTCAATCTCGTTGCGGCACTCACCTTGCACACGGCACAGGCCCGACTTGATCTCCATCGCTTGACCATTACGCGCGCGCCGCGCCAATTCCTGCTCGAGATGATAGGGCAGACCCAGATCGCAAAGCTCATCGATTTCATCCTGAGTGAATGTACGCTGTTCCTCCTGGAGAAACTCATCGCATTTCTCATAGATGTCCAGAAACTGTTCCACTTCGTTCTTATCGCCGGACCGTTGCAGCTCCAGATAACGATGAAGTAATCGGGTTGCGGGTGAATCCAGCAGCGTCTGCTGCACACTGTTCGTCAGTGTGTATATGCGCTGCACTTCCTCAACGGTCATGTCCGAGCAGCCGCAGAAGCATTTGATTAATTGCACAGTTTTCTGCTCCGAAAGCAAATCGTTTAACATTTTGTTTACATTTGATATTTTCATTTATATACTTTATAGGATGATGTGGATGATGATGCCATGGTGCATATATGCTAACCAGGCAATGTCGCTCGCTTACGGTTGGGTTTGGACAGGTTATGCTTTTAAACAAAATATGATGATGAATTGACTTATGAATGCGTGTTTTTTCGAGGCACATATCGCGTGTAATCTATAATCGATAACAGAGAAAGCTAAAATATATACGATGTATATGGATATATATATATGAACAATGTTCAATTTGTCAATAAGTTATATTTGTTAATTTAAGTCGAATGTGGTAGACCATCCTCCACAACGTGCTACTCCAGCACCATATAGGAGAGTGCCGCAGGCACAGCATGCCACAACTTCATTGCGCGGGACTGTGGTGGTCGGACCACCACAACCGGCAACGAATCAGAGGGCAAAAAACAGGGTAAATCTCCTACCACCAAGAGGACAACCCGGTGGGCTGGATGACCCGAACCGTCGCAACATCTGCAGATCCATGGTCAAGTGGTATCTAAGATACGTCCAGCAAGGACCTTCTCTAGAGGAAGCCATAAAGTAGGCGAAGGAGCCGAGGGACCAAGCAGCAGCAGCACCAGCTGCCAAAAGACACAACAGCACCCTAACGCCTCCGGGGCCAGGAGTGCGGACCATCAGCGGCAATGGTGGGAAATGCATCGGCAGACCTGGGCCCACATCCGAGTACATCACGTGCAGCCGCCATGAAGCTCATCTGGCATACATCCACCGTACGACGAATGTCATATGCAGATATGACAAAGAAGGTGAAGGTGGCCGTGCTACCGGTGGAATACCCAAAGGTATTGCTCAATCACGGAGAGCTCTCTAAGCTGGAAGAGGCCATCATGGATGAGCTCATTGCGTACCGATGGAATAAACCGATCTCATTTGCGGGCATTCACTTTCGGGCCGGATTTCTGGTTGTAGAATTCTTAGATGAGAGCTCAGCGAATTGGCTGATAACCTTTGCGTCGACATTCCACACATGGATGGGCGTACCCCTCGACTGCAAAGTGGGCGATGAGATACCATCACGCCACTGTAACACGATATACTGTCCAAGAAGTGAGGACAGAACCTCCGAATCCCTACTGGCTTTGCTAAGAAGCCAGAATGGGATAGAGGTAGACACATGGAAGGTGATATCCAGGAGGAATGAGGGTGGAGGAGCCCTCCTAGTTATCGGGATAGATGAGCTATCCAGAGACGCGATAATCGAAGCTGGCAGAGGAACTGCAAATAGGCACGGTTGAGGCCGACGTTACTTTAACGAGTGACGGTGATGGTGGCAACCCCAGACCCCAATCGCCGGACACGCTGGGACATACACGCGAACTTTTCTATAGTGAATTTCATAATTGGACTTTAGGCTATATTGTTTCCAATTGTTGCTTCTAAAAATAGAAATAGATTGTTTCAGAATTGCTTCCCTGCTTCGGCTGTAAACTTTTGACTTCGGCTATCGCCTTTTGTACCAAAGGTACAAATGTTCCTTTAGAGAGTTATCGTAGTTGGATCGATAAATTTTCTTAACAAATTTCAAAATCTTTTATTTATTTTATTAAATATACACATTCTGGTTTTCTTAACAACTATACATCTTATAATCTACAACTTGGACTTGAGAGCCTTCATCAGTTTCTCCAGCTTGAGGGCCTTCTGAATATCGCCTTTGATCTTGAGTTTCCCGGACATGTAGGCGGGTCCCGCCTTCAGTTTTCCCGAGAACATGTCAAAGAAATTGGTCGAGTTCATCGAGAGTGTGGCATCGGGAGCAGCTGGTGGAGTGCCTGTGCCACAGGCACCAGTGCCATTCTTTAGATCCAGAAACCAGGTGTCCTGCTTGGCACCACTGATGTTGAATTGGTAGATGGCCTGCGTCTTAGATATAATCTCTGGCGACAGTAGCGTCTCAATTTTCTTAAATAATTGCGGAATTTTGTCGTCTCCTGCTGCCGCAGGCTCTGGCGCTGGCGCTGCATCGCTTTTGCTATCCTCAACGTCAACGAAAAAGTCAACCATCAGCTGGTTGGCATTCTCACGGACACAGGCATAGTCCGTGAAATCCTTGACGCCCACAGATTCAAGCACCTCGTCGTCAATATAGAACTGGCCGGTGAATTGCTTTGGCTCCCGACTGAGTATCGCGTAGGCAGCATCGGCCATAATCTCAGGCTTGCGTGACCAAGTGGCGCTATCCGGTCCCGTCAGCATTTCAATAGCCGCCGTCTGGATGGCAGTGCGGGGCCAAAGTGCATTTACGGCAATACCACTATCCCGGAACTCCTCGGCCATGCCCAGCACACACATGGACATGCCGTACTTGGCCATTGTATAGGCGACATGGGGTCCAAACCACTTGGGCTTCATGCTCAACGGTGGCGAGATGTTCAAAATGTGGCCATGATTGCTCTTCAGCAGGTGGGGCAGACACTCCTTGGATACGAGGAACGTCCCACGTGTGTTAACGTGATGCATCAAATCGTAGCGTTTCATCTCCGTGTCCGATGTTTTGGTCAGTGAAATGGCACTCGCATTATTCACAACTATATCGATGCCACCGAATTTGGCCACAGCCTCGGCGACGGCGGTGCGCACCTGTTGCTCATCGCGTACATCGACAATGCAGGGATGCGCCTTGCCACCGGCCTGCTCAATTTCTGCAGCAGCCGTGTAAATGGTGCCTGGTAATTTTGGATGTGGTTCGGCTGTTTTGGCCGCAACCACAATGTTGGCCCCATCGCGTGCCGCCTTCAATGCGATTGCTTTGCCAATTCCCCTGGATGCGCCAGTGATGAACAGAGTGCGTCCCGCTAATTTTCCAGAGTTGATCATTTTTTAGCTGTCTGATAAACCGTTCTCCTTGCAGTGTAAATTTCAATTGAAAAGAGTTTGAAGCAAAGCATTCAATCAAAGTGAAATGAAAGTCCAAAGTGCAATCTGATCGACAAACAGCTAACATGTTTATCGTTCGGCGTTATAAACTTTTCTACACGCTGCAACGCTATGTAAAATTAAGCACAGGAAACGCTATAGAGCCACATATATTATTAAATAACAAATGTAGAAGATTTAGTAGATGTATTTTCAATCATATCTTCTAAAATTGTATTTAAATGCTTCAAATTATGCATATAAATTTGAAAACATAACTTAGGCGGTGCCATTCAGATGTATACGGGTTTGTGAGAATGCCTGCTGGGCCTGTGAATGTTAAGTGCAAGAAGAAGAAAAACGCACACTGAAATTATTTGTTGACAATTACAAAGTTGCAGCAAATTAAAAGTTAAAATTGTAAAATAAATTGTTAATATTAAATGGCAGCAGCGCGTTCGCGACGCAGCAATGCTGGCAACAAAATCGCCGTGTTGCTCGACGAAGAAGAAGATGATTTCTACAAAACTTCATATGGCGGCTTTCAGGACGAAGAAGGAGACAATGAATATGAGTGAGTAACAATATAAATAGTAACAAATACTCATAATAATATATCGCATTTTACATCCACAGACAAAAAGACGAGGAGGAGGATGTGGTCGATTCCGATTTCAGCATAGACGAACAGGATGAGCCCATATCGGACCAAGAGGAGGCGCCGGACAAGAAACGCAAACGAGGCGGCGTCAACACAAAAGCCTACAAGGCAAGCAGAAAAAGCGCTTAATATAATATATATAATTTATATACATAATTTGAACAGGAACCGGCAAAACCCGTCGTGAAAAAGGAAACAAAAACCGCTTCCACGCTCCACAAGAAGCGCGGTGTTGGTGGCGTTGGCAAGCGCAGAGTGCGTCCACGTTTCACGGTTCTGGACTCCGGTCGAAAATCCATACGTACATCGACGGCCATTAAAACACAGGCAACGAAAATACGGCTCAAGGAACTGGACGACGCTCGCAAGCGCAAGAAGAAAAAGGTGCGCGTCGAGGATTATATGCCCACGCAGGAGGAGCTGCTCGAAGAGGCGAAAATAACTGAGGAGGAGAACATCAAATCGCTTGGTAGGTCAAGATTTCATATTATAATCAACTTTATCCTCATTTTACTCCTTACAGAAAAATTCCAAAAAATGGAACTTGAGAAAAAGAAAACTCGTCCCACAAAGCGCGTCTTTACGGGTCCAACTATTCGCTATCATTCGCTGACAATGCCTGTTATGCGTAAGCCAACAGGTACAGCTACCAAGCTGTCATCGGATTCCAATTATGCCACATCGAAATGCGAGCGCACTTTTGTAACTATCGAAAATGATTTCAATGATAAAGTGTTCCATGCGATCTTCCGCCCGAAGCGAGCGCCAAAAGGCTCTAGCGGCATTTGTCCCATAACCCGATTGCCAGCTCGCTACTTTGATCCCGTCACCCAGCAGCCATACTACAGCATCCAAGCCTTTAAGATCCTGCGCGAGGCTTATTATATGCAACTGGAGCAGCAGAGCAACAGCAGCAACAGCGAACAGCCTGAGCTGGCCAAATGGATGGAGTGGCGTAAACTGGTCAAGGAGAATCGTCAAAAGTTAGCCACAACCAACAAAAATTCTGAATAACTATTAATAAGACGAGCAACGTTATCTATAAGTATTTTATATTGTAAACATTTTTATCATCTACTCTTTAGTAACTATCGATTGCAACTTTAAAGTCATATTCGTTTTTATTGCATCCTTAAAAATGGGTATCTTTCTGTTTAATCCCAAATTTATATATTGGTTTAGCATGTACACGCACCAGTAAAACAATTAAGGTTATTGCATTGGCTAAAATTACCCAAAGCAAACCAATATCCCTATTGAAATATCAGGTGGTGCTTTAAGATCCCAACCTGGATAGTCTTAATGAAATTTGCTGCGAAGAGATAGATTGGCTTGGACAAGTTATTGGGGAAGTTGCAGCATCGCGTGGAGGGCATCTGTGTGGAGTACTGTAATGTGAGAAAGTTTGACATGATCAGCATGATGCCCACATCCCGACGCAGTGGTAAGAGGAAAATGCAAAGCACCAGCGAGTTATTCTAATGGTTCCACAATGAGTATAAAACGTTGCGAGCCACAGCAACTGGAGATGATTATGTTCATGTGGAGTTTCTGCTCAACGATGGCTGCCGGAGGTACAAGGTTCAATTGTCCCTGTTCGACATCTTCGACTGCACTTGTCGCACGGATTTGATCCAGTTTTTCCAGCAACTACCCAAGCGAAAACCTGCGCAGAACTCGCTAATCTTGGACTGCATCAAGGAGAGTTTTGACTCAAAGCGTTCAGCCTGCACGCTGGTGCTCTGTGAGATTCCACTGAATAAGGAGTACTCCAAGGAGTTGCCGCAGTTCCTGGAGCTAGCGTATTTGGCCAGCAGGAGCATTGGCGGAAGGGACTTAAAAAGTAAATTCACCAATTCGCATTCATCGGAAGAGAACATAAGCAATAAATCGAAGAATCTCTCAATTCAATCGTTTCAGAATCGTTCTGCCAGTCTCTCCCATGAGGATTACAGCAGACTTTCCTCCTGGTTTTTTCGAATAGACAGCATTTACTCCAAGGTGAAGTCCACCATGGAGCGTCACTATAATATGCAGTGCCGCCAAAAGGTCCTTAAACTCTGTCATCATCGGAAATCCATTCGCGTCCTCACTGATAAGTCGGATGGGGATGCGCACCTTTTGTTGCTCCAGAGCAGCTTCGAGGATTTGGAGGCTACTGCTAATTAAGGGGAAGCTCTGCGGCAATTTCGCCAGCTGGAAAAGGAGTTGAACAAATCAATCTTTGCTCCCACATTGTCGACCTACCTGAGCACCAAGAACTATCAACTCCTGAAAGAAGAGTATGCTTTGCAGCAAAAAGAATTGGTTAATCTTCGTGAGCACAGAATGCTCATGTATGAATTGGGATCTGTTGAGAATTACATAAAAAGGTGAAACCTGAAACTTATATATTCGAAAATGTTTAGTATTATAATATAAAAATATATTATCAATTCTCAGTGAAAATAAATTCTTTTATAGTTTTTTATAATGTTTGTATATTTTTTTTATGAGAAACACGAAATAATTTGTGGTTTCAACGCGTTTACATATATAGTTTATAGTATAATATAATATACATAAAACACATATATATATTTATATGCCTATAAATATACGTATACATTTATATAAATAGCAAATATTATTGTCAACAATATGGATCCATGTAATAGTAGTTTTAATCAGCATTTCCAGCTGCGGCTTCAGGCTATATATGAACAGCTAATAATGCCCAATACAATGTGTAACAGTTACATATATAATTCAAGATATCATAATATCATATGCAGTATCTATATGCGGGGTATTCCCTAGACTAAAAACATTCAAAGCAACAGTAATGCAATTAATTTTTAATTAACAATTCAATACAAATCTTTCTTTTTTTTAATATGTTTTATATCTTGGCAATGTTTTGAACAGTTAGGATATGTGCAGTTGGCTATGTACTCTATTGAAGGTAGGGTAAAAGGTCTCTGCGGGTTTTCCATTTTAAACTGGCAGCTCTGACAAATCTGCTAAACTCCAAATATTCTGCACTTTATGATCTCACGCAAAAAGTTTGCTAAATTTAATTATAAAATAATAATTTTAAATAAAAATCTAAACATAAAATGCAATGATTTTAATATAATGTAGCATGTTTCTACTAATTTTAATTAACATACTTTAAAGTGCTGCGAAAATACATTTTTTTGAAACTCTTGAATGTAATTTTTTTTAAAGTATTGTTAATTTTACAAGTGATTTTAGCTTTGTACTGTTTAATATTATAGTTATTATAAACAATACCCATTTTAAAGTGGGTAAAGGGAATAATAATTATAATTTTGTGTATACAATATTCACAGCAGTTTGTAGAATGTATAATTTTCGTGTATGGATTTGGATTACTCATACACTTAGAGTAATTAATTTATAGATTTCATGAAATATTAATTTACTTCATTGGTCTGGAATTTGAAAACAATATTCTAAATGTTTTGGGTATACGAATCGATTAAAATTGATTGATAAATTTTCGTGAAATTCACTCTCTGGTTCAGATTTTTTCGACATTGTCTGCAACAATATTATCCATTCTTTTGAGTGTATGTAACGTAAATATTTAAATTTAAGTAACATTTGTCTTTGAACCATTTTCTTTTTGATTGTTTTTTTATTTTTTTTAATATTTTTGCTTTTGTTTTTAACAGTCTTTGCAATTTTGGGTTCAATGCTAAATGTTAGTTAAATTTCAAAGAAAGGAAATGAAACATGCTGCACTGGGCTTAGATTAAACTTAAAACATATATAAAAATAGATCTATATGTAGTTTTTCATTGCTGGCTATTGAAGAAAATTCTCAATTTGAATACGTCAAGCATCGGAATTTGTTGTGTACATATAATTGCCTGGCTATTCAAAAGCTATTGAGTTTAGATTTCTTTCTTTTCGTTATGCAATATTATATTATATTAAATGCTATCATTTGCTGTTTGGCTAACGTGATCTATCCAATCTGCTTGGTTATTTTCAAGATACATAAATCCAAATGATATATCCTCTACATCCGCTAATCTCTACACCTGAGCTGGTTTCGTCTGCTTGCCGAGAACCATGAGCAGCTTTTGCAGGAAACGTGTGAGGCTTACTGCAAAGTACGAAGAAGAGAAAACATTAGTTAAAATCATAAGTACCACTAAGGATCTACTTAAGTGCGCTACAACTAAGTATGAAGAACGAGTGGTTAGACTTTTAAGTTAAAAAGTGCAGAGAAAATAAAAAATAGATTAGTAATATTAATTACACTGTGCAACTGCAAAATCTATCGAGAACATTTAACAGTCAAGCAGAATCGAATAAAGCGAATTTCTATTTTCGAGCTAAAATAATGACTTATTTGATATCGTTTTAGAAATATTGAGTATTTATATATTTTAAGTAGTAACTTAAAACATTTGAATTTTTTAATTGGAAAATAAGCACATTTTTTGTAAAGCAATCTTAGTGTTTAAGGAAGCGACTAAAAATTTAGTCTCGTTAATAGATAAAGTTTGATGCTGAATTTTAATAAATTATATAGAAAAATATTGATAAATGATATAGAAAAATGCACTTTATCTACATTTTTCGGGAATTATGTTTTTTATGTGTAAAAAGTTGAAGATTTAAGTTTACTCTCAAATAGTGCTTTAGTAAATGTTTTTTTAATCATTGTTTTTTGTACAATTAATTAAATTAAAAGTCATAAAATATGTTTAATTATTTCCATTTAAAATTATTTTTGATTTTAATTTGGCAACCGATTCAACAAGACTGACAAATGTTCAGGTTGAATTAGCATCTTAAAACTTGTTGCACAGTGTTGTTATTATAAGTGCAAAAAGCAGGCATTTGGTGTGTGTGTGTGTATTCTTTGGGTTAGTCGGTGTGTTAATACAAACTTAAGAAAACTAAGATAAGGAGCAAACTTAAAAACCTTTGACGCCGCTTTGGGACGCACAACCATCATCAGTTTCTGTAGTACTTGTGTAAGTCCGCCTAGAGAAGAACGTTTTGGGAGTTTAGCATATAAATCATATATAAAAAGGAAAGTACAGCATTTTTTTGGTGAAGACACAAACGAAAGCAGCTGGCGAAAAATATATTGATTTAAGGCGTAAACAACTTACCCATGGATTTTTGGAACCAAATTGGTTTGTTCTTCCAGGCAATGAATATCAAATAGACGGGTATGCTGGACAGTATCATGAGGATGCCATAGCCTGTCTCCACAGGACTCGCGTACATGGGCACCACGGTCACGAATACTGTGGCAATCAGATACACAATAGGGAATACCAAAGGTACACGAATGGGGCGTGGCAGGTTGGGCTGTGCCCAACGCAGCCATGGCAAACAAAGTACAGCAACGCCAATGCTCAGCTGAAAGGGATTAAAAAATATATATAAATTTAGTCAATTTATATTTTTACTGTGTTGCTTCTCTCTTTAATGGACTTACCCAAGTGGCAAAGCCCACATAGTTGATGAGCGCAAATATATCGGAGACAGTCAGGTACAGCATGGAGAGCAGAGCCATCGCCAGGACAGCCGGTGTGGGTGTAAAGCGTTGAATTTGAATCATCGTAAGAATTTCTGGCATCTGACCATTATTGGCGCCAGCATAGAACAGACGCGACGAGGTGAGCAATATGCCATTGACGGCACCAAACGTGGACATGGCCACAAATACTGCAAATATAAATAATAATAATTCAAGATGAAAATATTTGAAATTACATTGGCAGACAGACAGTCCGTCTGTCAGGACGCACGCACCTGGTATGGTCCAGGCCAGCAAGCCAAAGGCTTTTTCCGCATAGGTGACAGCAACGGCTGAGGAGCCCAAGACCTCTTCGGGCGAGAGGATGGTGTAGAAGGATACGTTGGCCATCAAATAGACGACGGTTACCAGTGTGCAGCTGATGGCAATGGCACGTGGCAGATTCTTGACGGGATCCTTCAGCTCCTCAATGATAAAGTTCAAGTAATTCCTGACAGCAGCAAGTAAAAAACACAAATTCAATTAGACCAAAACAGTCATGTGACAAAATGAACAAATCGGCTTACACAGTGAGAAATAAAGAAGATATTTATTATTATTATATATATATTATATATATATTGTAAGCTTAAATTAATTATATATATGCAAGTGAATTAAATGTCTCTTTTAGAATAAAATAGAGCACGAATATTTTTCGACTTACTTAAATAAAATAATTAAGAAAATATACTCTCGACTTAAGATTGTCTTTTTGATTATACTTTTGAATAAGATTAGTTACTAATTATAAAAATTAAATTCAATTATTTGAAATATTAATTATTATTTTATTAAACCTTATGTTAGTGCGAACATTTTTTGCCATGTGTAACACTCACCAGCCGTTGTAGGCAAACAGGCCCGAGTAGAAGGACAATGCCAAGGATGTGGCCTGTGTGTCGCTGTTCTCGAACGTAAAGTATTTCACATTTCCGAGATATAGCTGATACACTCCCGTCGCAATGATGATAAACAAGGCCAGCAGCTGCGAATGCCAATTGAATCTGGGCACTGTAGTAATCTTTCTCGTTTTGGGCTTTAAATTGCAAATGCCATTTAACTTACTTTAGCATATGTGAATATATCCTGCACAGCGGTCGCCCATTTAACGTCCCAGCAATTGACCAGCGTCAGCACCACTGCAAATAAACACATATAATGACAAACAAATAGGTTTATTTATTTTTTTTTTTTTTTTTTTTAAAGAAGCCATCAATTGCAATGAACTGAGAACCATCCGGATGATGTAATAATGCGATGATTTACATAATATTGTATTAAACATTCTATTATCTTTTTTCCTACTGCGGCTGTTGTTGCTTTTAGAGTTGCTGCAGCGCATTGAAATCTGCTTCATTAAACCATTATTAAATAAGTAGTATAAAAACTATCAGTCAGTCGACACATTATCAACATGAAACTCTTATATATACATACTTTGACATTTGGGCAGTGTAATAATAAATATCAACAATTAACTTTGGTATCTCGTCGAATCTATACTCTGGCAGACAGTTCAGTTATTGATTGGAACATTATTTTATTATTTAATTAAAATAATAAAAAAAATCACCTGGAGCCGGAGAAAAAGGCCGGCAAACAACAAACAATTTTCAAAACAGGTATAATAATTTAGCCGAATCAATTAATTTGAATTTATTACAATTTTATTGTAAAAAATCTAGTTCTTCCTAAATTAATATTATTGAGTTATACTTGTTATTCACTGAAACTTAAAATTATTTAAATTAGTTTGATTGGATTTGTTTATTATTTATAGAATAAGCTGCAGCAAATAATTTCTAGACTACTTAAATCCAATTAAAATTATTATTTATTATATATCTTCTACAACCTATTGGCTCTAATATTGCTTAGTTTGCAAAAGAAACATATATATGAATTGGAATGAATAAAAAAAAAAAATGTAACGTTTTAAATCAAAATATGAAAACCTTTTTTACTTTACTGCAGAGGATTTAATAAATGATTTTACTAGATACAAAATTATTTACATTATTTAAATATTTTATCTACGAGTACGCTTTATCAAAAAAACTTATTATGCTGATAACATTTATCAAAATATTATGTTTTCAATGAAAACGGCTAAAAAACTATTTGAGAGATTATTTCAGCTGATTAGAATGCTTAAACATAAATGCTAGTTTGTAAAATGTCAAAAATATAAATTTATTAGTCTGCTGTTGATTTCCACTATATACAAAAAAAGCCGACATCAACAAAACAAAACAAATCGGAAATTGTATTGCCTCCATTCCGGGTAACAACAACTGCTGCTGATAAGCAAATTGCACACACTTTTAATATTTGCTCTGTTCTCAGGGGATCTAGAATTCCAAATGGGTCAAGTACGCAACATTTGCGAGTGCAGCTAATCTGTAAAAGTTTGTGTTTGTCAGAAAAGGCAAAAGGGGTATCTTGAAAATCTCCAAGTCTATGCAACACTCAGAGGAGAGTGTTTCTGAACCCAGCAGTTATTTGATTGTCTAGTTGATCTTAGAGACTATAGGAGCTATAGAGCTGAACATAGATTTCAACATTTCTCAAAGGTAACACGACCAAGAGGAGGTAATTTAATATATATATATAGACAAGTATAGCACACCTTTTTTTTTTTAGTAAACTTGGTATTTGTTTCGCATCGATTACTATGACATATTAAAATTGTTCTACTTACATATACAACAAACGGCGAGCAGTCGCGATGCATCTTCCGGTGGTGTGCATTCCGGAAAGAAAGGTTTAAGGACGTACGTACTGAATGTCAAAGCAACAATTGCTTGCGAACAGGGACGCACAATCATGCACTCGACCCAGAGACGTATGAATGCCATAAAGGGTCCGAAAGTTTCCATAATGTACGCATAATCAGCACCAGATTTGGTTATCATCGTGCCTAGTTCCGCATAACAGTAAGCGCCCACCTAAATTACGATGAAGGATAAATTAATGGGAATTTAATTGTATTCTTAAAGTGCTAATTTCTCATTTCTTCTATGCTCCATTTTCAAGTCCAAAGTGGATGTCATTTCAAGCATTTCATCAATCGCCAGTTAGGCACCACACAGCGTATACGTAATTTCTAACTGAATGCCAGACAAAACGCGTGCTTTTGACAAGGGAGTGTAAAGCCTGCATCTGTGTTGGGTGTACTGACATCTATCTTTATGTGTGTGTGTGTGTGTGTGGGGTGTGTGTATGGGGATGTGTGTGCGGGAATTTCAATAATTTCATTAAAAGACAAAACGCTGTCAGCATTTGTAATTGAGTGTTGGGGGGTCCTTTTCATAGTTTCACATTGGCATTCGCAAATCGCTTAATTCAATTGATTAATACACTAAGCAAAAAATATATGTCACAGATTATAGAAAATCGACAAAAAACCAATTTTATTTTATAAAACATAATTTTCTATTACGTGTAAGCGATTTATAAATGTTTTAAATTTTAGAAAGTTTTCTTCAAATTTAAAATATTCGAATGTATTTTTGGCATATTTGTGTAAAGTAGAAATAAATCTTTGCACACATTTCTCCTTGAAAGAAATGTATCTTATAAATTCAAAAATTCTAGATAATTGGGATATGTTGTATGTTTTTTTTTTAGAGTGTATCAATGCACAACTGTTGAATGCCGACGCAACAGGTGTGTTTTTGCGGTTAGCTAACTGAGCCCTTAGCTCATTTGCATATCAGCAACAAGCAATATTTATGGGATGCTGACCCCAACTTGACTTAATTACTTGCTCACCATTGAGAAGAGACCGGAAATGACCCACACAATTAGCGCCAAGTTAACACTGCCCGTATACATTAGCACTCCGGTGGGTGACACAAAGATGCCCGAGCCAATTATGGAGCCCACAATGACTGTGCAGCCATTCAACAAGCTCATTTTTGCCTTAAGCGTCACCTCACCACCACCATCCCCGCCAGCGCCATCATCGCCGGTCAGTTTGGCGGTTGCATCTCCATTTCCATTTACAATGGAGCTCTTCCGTGAGGAGTTCTTGCGATTCAGTGACTCCGTTTCCATCTTGCAGCTGTGTGATTATCAAGAAGCTATCTGCAAAGTAAAAGGTAACCAAAAGTTTATTTTATTAAATTGGTAAAATATTTAAAAAGAATTAAGCAATACTTTTAATATTTGTGGTTTAAAATTCAAAGCAGTTTTTCTATCGCATTTTACTCCACTTAAATTATAAATTTATTCAAGTATTATTTAAAAATCATCTGTTTCGCTTAAGCTAGTTTTTTTCAAACCTATAAAAAATTACTAGTTTGTTCATTATAATTTTATACATATTCAAATAATGTGAATTTTATTGGTTTGTTATTTTGTTGTAAAGTTGAATTGCCTATTTTTAGCTAAACTGATCAAAATTTGCATTTAACTGTTAATAGCATGAGTTATATAGCTCATAAAATTGTTTTAAAATTTCTGCCGATTTTAGCTTATACAATTTTTCTGATATGTCATGCAAAACACGTGGTTCCCGCGGATCGTTGATAAGTAGTCCATTAAAGTATTTATTCGAAGCAAATTAACTTATGCCATTTACTTTATAATCTTGGGTTAGAAATCTAAATATTGCACGATTTTGTGCTTATTATTTTTTGTGTTTCGATTTTTTTTTGTTTTTTATTTTTGTGTAAAAGGCAAATCAATGTTCAATGGCCATTACTTTTTTGTGCCACATTTTGCACTTTAACATTGGCGTATTCTGTTTTGGATTTCACTTCTCAAACCTTTTGGGGCACTGCAGACATTTGCCAATGCTCAGTGGGTACCTTCACTTACAATCAGACACGACCTCTTCAATTATCAGCTAGACTCACGATGAGGAAATAAATGAGATTTCAACGAGTTCGTTAAACCATGAAACAATTTTCAAATATAATATAATATATATATATATATATATAATATATACAAAATGTTTGACAGAGCCCAAGATTAATTGTTGACACTGGTGAGGCGGCCCATAATATATATATATATATATATATATATAAATATATTAAAAAATAATAATATTGTTGCAAATCAAGGCTGTGGAAAATGAACAACGCCCACTTTCCTCAATTTCTATATATTATCATGTGTTTGGTATGATTAGGTCACTTGTTTATTCTGATTATATAAGTCAGGTACTTCCTCCCCAAGGCAAGAACCGGCAAAACTGGGCACATGCTTTGCATAAATTAGCATAACACCCAAGCAGGAATAACAACAGATGTGATTCAACTATAATTCTACTACAATTCAACAAGTCAGATAAAACAAACAGGTGAATAAACTAATGAGATGCCTACAGCAGAGCATAACATTTTACTCTTTTTGTTTTGTTTACAAATTAACATTTTAATAACAAGTGAGTGCAATTAAAAATACGAATAAGTCGTTGCTGTCAGAATAAAAGAGTATGTGCACTCGGAGAAAATCGAAGTGAGTCTAAATATTTAGTAATTTGATGACATATGAATTATTCTGGACAAATATATTTAATCTATGATTTCTTAATTTAAATATTATGCATTTACTATACTATTAAATATATATGTATTTCTTTAAGTGTATCAAAAAGCTAATGAGAGCATTAAGAGAATTATTTGATCATTACTGTTTTTTTTTTGGTTTCCTACAAACTTTGGCTGCTAATTACCCCAACTAAAGTGCTTCTTTCACGTTTATAGTTGGGCAACCAAGCCGAACGGCGTGTAAAATTATTTTGTGGCCTTTCCGAAAATCTGTCTTATATTTTGCATTATTTGTGTGGTAATCAAAGTAGTCAATTTGATGCAGCAAAATTGTTAATTGGGGTTTTTGTCCAAGATTAAGTACTAACCCGAACGTGAAACGGAAACTTGCAAAGATTGTAAAATCATAAAATTACTACGAAGCTTACAACATTTTCTGACTCATGAGTTCCATGTAATTTCAACGTGTGAAAGGCAATTGCATTTGTAATTGTTACTGGATAAACCATTATATGAATGAACTGAGCTATCTACGTGTCGGTTTAGTCATTATCATTGCCTTTCTACCTTTCACCCAGGCATTACTCTGGCCCAATTTTAGCCAACAAATTACTTTATGAGTCGAACAATGGTGTATTGATTCATTTGGCGGTTGTGTGTGTAAACGCGTGTGGGTTTATTAGAGTGTTGCCCAATTTGCGTATACAGAAATCAGAAAATAAAGAAGAAAACCCATTAATTATAATACCGTAAACAAACGAACAATAGTTTCTCACTATCTATAAACATATAAAACACACACACATACTAACATATATTTGTGTACGAGTCATTTAGTTGATATCAGAGCAAAACATGTTATATGCATTAAATATTTTGTACACAATGTGATAAATTACAATCAATATATTTCGCAAGAATGTTGTAAATTAAATATAAGTTGAGTTCATGAATGTGTAGAAGTTCTGGGAAATTTTTTAGTTAAGCTCAAATTAATAATTAATTGAGTTATGTTAGAGATGTAAATTTTGATATATATTTTTTTGACTTTTGCGACATTTGTTTTTTAATTTTCGATTTTGACAGAGTTTTTTTGTTGTAATTTTTTAACTGTGGTAATTCTTTTTTTTATTTGTGTACTGATGAGATTTTGTATAAATTGTTCATTGACTTTGTTTCTCAAATTAAAGCTAATGTATACAATTTATTTAATTAATAGGTGTGAATTTGTGGCTATAAAAACAATGGCCTTTTCGGAATGTTCGGGCGTATTTAAATTGTTTTGTTTAAAATGTATGTTTTTTGGTTGAAATAAATTCAAATTTATTTTTAATTTTCTTATTTCTTTTGCGCACATAGAAACAGGCTGTGATGACAATTTAAATATTGTCTCGCTGGCCAAGAATACAAACACACTCACACAGACACTTGTTAAAATACGGTTTATTGAGTTTAGCTACCTTCTCAAAAGCAAATACAAATATATTTCGCGCCACACAAATCCGTTAAGCGTACAACTGCAACGAGAACAACGGCGAACCGCGCGCAATCAACGAATACGGCAGACTGACAAGAGAGCTGGAGCTGTTGCCTCCTGCTTCACGCCAACGGCATCTTTTTCGCGGCGCAATCTCGGCGAGAGTTTGAGTATAGCTGACCCAAAGCATCCCCTGCACACACCTCACACATTGCTCAGTCAAAGCTCTGTTCGACCAGTCGAAGCCAAAGCTTTGCTTTGAGTCGGCAAAGCTCTAAGTTTGCGCTACATCGAACTTGTTCGACGTTGAATGTTTTCGGTTTTCTGCTTTCTGTTTTCTGTAGAGGGCTCGTTCGGTTCTAACCGGCAATTTTGAATTTTTAATTTTTCCACCAAAAACGAGTTATTTGTTTTTTTGTGTTTTGGCTTTCAGCAGAATTTCTGCTGTTGCCGTAACAAAAGTTGTTTTAATTTTTTTTTTGTGATTCTTCTTTCTCATTCCACCAGCGTGTTTGCTTTTAATTGTTTGTACAGAAGTGTTCTCCACCGGGAAAAGATTCACGTCACTTTTATCTAAAAGGTACTTGCAAGCAATTACTAATTATCTGAATGTTGCGCTGCTCATTCTGTGAGATCTTTACACACGTGCTACAAACATTATCGGATGGGTAGTCTTCATGCATTGGACAACTGTACCAGTGCTGTAGATACAAAAGAATTTCTTAGATTAAAGCTCACTTAGTGTATCTTTCACACGTTTCACAGTCGTTGAGTTGTGCAAATTTTATACGATGCTCACAGATTTTTCGCGCTTATAAGTATTCCAAATCCCACACTCTGTCTTGGGCCAACCTATAATTGAATGTATCCGCAGCTGGGGCAATGTCTACACTCAAAGAAAAAAACGAAAGAAAATTCAGTTTTACAATACAATAGTTTAACATACAAAAGAAATGAATGTGGGCTTAAAAAAGGGAATCTGGCAAAATATGTAAGGCGATTATTAAAATTCTATAATATCTTTGCATTGTTTTTTTTATGAGTGTACAAACAACTGCCTTAATGCAAATCCCGGACAATGAAGTGACTCGAAGACAGTTTCAATTTCTCTGAACAATTCACTAATAGTCTCTTTGTAAAATTTTAATAAAATTTATACTATTATGCTATTTTCCTTTATTATTACTGAAAATTACTTTACTTTGTGCACAACGAGTTGACCAAAAACTTGTATTTACCTCAAAATAATATTATATATTTCATTTTGTGTATTGCTTAAAATAAGGTTTACTTAGTCGCTTAAGTAAACCTTAGTTGTCGTTGTGGCTCAAGTGTCAATGAGTTGAGGTACACAGAATGCATAGAATATATATATATATTTATATATATATATATATAAGTATATATAAAATCCTCGCTTAATGTAGGCAAAGTCTCTGAATAAATATTCAAATTGAATCTTTTTGTTGTCGCTGTTGTCGTGATTTAAAGCATTTAGAGAGCTGCACATTTTCTAAGTGATTTATAATATGATTTGTTTGTTTTTACCGATGTCATATAAAAATATAAGATTTCCATATGGCCAGAAGCTTAAAGCTTCAGGTAGTTTAACAATTGCGTTTTTAGAAGCTGAACAATATAGAACAGACAACTTGTATAAAATATACAATACATTATCTCTGTTGATATGGTCATCAATCAATTTGATTTATAATTTCTAAAATAAAATGTCAAAATATAAATATAATAAATATATAACATATGTTAGACGTAATTAATGGGTAAGTGGGATTAAATTAGCAAACATTCATGTCTTAAAGTTGAGAACGTATCATTCGAGATTATAGTATAAAAATCTAGAAAATCCAGAAAATTAAATTTAAAATTGCATTCTACTGAGGTTTATTAAATTAAATTAGGTTTAATTAAAGGTATGCTTATGCGTCATCTGAATCATTCTACAAAACAATATAATACAATTTATTTGTAACAAAATTATTTCCGACTTCATTTTGCACAAAATTGATAAATGACATTTCTTAAACGGTTTTTATAAAATGTTGTTTGACGATGCAATTTGGAAATAAGACACTTAAAATGGGTTTATATTTGTATTATTCACATATTTATGAGCTTTATCCAAGCATAAATTCAATACGCAATTTGTAAGTTGATCAAAGTCAACAAAAACACACCCTATTTACAGGGTGTAGGGCATTGAATGTACATATAAAAATTAGTTGACAGATTTATACTAAGCCGACGAAGCTCTTGGGAGCAATTTCTCAATGTGTATGCTTGACAAATAAAATCTCAGGTTTCTGAACTAAGGGGCTGACCATATTATTTATGTGTATTGCATCAGATTTGCAGTTTAAAGTCAATTTGAAATAATCAACTTAAGTGTATAATTTAGTAATGAGAATGGAAACTGGCGCCAAAATGTCTGAAAATGCTGTGATTAGCTGTGGGTGTGTCTGTGTGTGTGTGTGTGTGTGGGTCTATGTGGGCATGTGGGCATGTGCGTAGGTTTGTGTGTGTTCTGTGACGTCACACTAGCAATAGCTCTGACGTATATTTTACAGCCAAACAAGAAACCTTGCAGAAGGGCAAATTTTATTTTTGCCAATCTTTGATGCCTATTTTAAGGTTATTTTTTTTTGTGTTTTCTTTTCATGAAATTTGCTTAGAATTTATTGAAAACTTACACAAAGCTCTGAAGTTAATTTTAGTTATATTTAACTGCAAGACCCGTTTGTAAAACTTTCAAGACTCAAGGTCAAGGTTTTTGAGACATATTTCTGAATCCACAAGCACTTTTATCTATATATTATTTATGGATTAATTTTTTTTTTTTTAAATTAGTATAGAAATATGTGTATTTTTTTATATTAGTATTCACACACTCTGCTGTAAGTCAAGAATTTAAAGCACGTTTTACTTTTTATATATATATATAAATATATTTTTTCAAGACCTGTTTCCCTGTTCAGAGTTCACTGAGTACTGAGAAAGCTATGCAGCATCAGGGGGCAGACATAATATGCTGTGATAAGAGCAAAGCAGAGCTTCGCAGTTTGCAGACCAAAAATAAGAAGAAAAGATGTGAAAAATGTGCTTTGGCCAGAGTTCTTCTTGTGCTGCTTAAGAACCTTTTGAGTACTTAAAAATTATATATTATACGTTCGCTTCCCTCCCTGTTGAGCTTCAGCTCTTCTTCTTAGCGTACGCAAAGGCATTCATCAAGGGTTTCAAATTATTATGCGATTGCTTTCGGTTCGTGTTTGTAAAATTTTCGTGGTTATTTTTTCTCATCAGTCGTCCCTTTTTGGATTCGCGCCTTTTGTTTGCGCAGCAAACTTGGCACAATGTGATTTGCATTGCTTTTTGGCTGCTGCTGTTCTCAGCTCTGCTCTTCCTTTATAATTGTTGTTGTGCCTAAGGTCAACATTCTTGTTTTTTTGCGCATGTCCTGAATTGAGCTTTTTCGTTAACTGCTAAAATCTGTAAGCGATATAAAGCGTATATCGAATTTAAAACTTAACACATGTTTGTGTACTAATATCGGTTATTATTTTACATTATATTTTTGCCCATAAGTTTAAGTTTTAATTTGTTAAGCTCAAATTCGATAAACGTATTTATTTTAATTTTTTAAATATTTCATTAAGGGTCAGAGCAGCCAGCTTTTGCTGCTAAGCAGTCGCACCCACTCGTTTGCAAGCAGTGCAAAACCTCTGCGAAAGCAGTATTTTGTTGTGTATCGACTACTACACGCTAGATGGCGACAAATTAAAATTGATTTATTTTTCAAAATAAAATTTAATTCACTATGGAAATAAGTCAATATATAATTAAACTATTTTTATCATTCGCTTTTTAAAATAACATTCAGTGTAGCTTTTATTTTCAAAAAACCAATTTAATTCGAACATAAATTTTTTGTACCGGTATTTGTAATAATAAAAATATTCAACTCATTTAAAACATTATTAATTTTTTTTATTTCTTATTTTTTAAAGACTGCAGATTTTGCGTTGTTTCTGTTATGTCACTTATACTGGGCTTTTTAGCAAAAAAATATCGTGTGAACAAATGCAAACTGTTTGCATGCAACAGCCGCAGTAAACTTTGATCCTGTATTCGAACAGTTCAGGCGTGGCAAGGAGCATTGTTGTGCGCTTAAGACACACACAAATACACACGTGTACATTACTGTGCATATATGTGAGACGAATGAGTGTGCATGAGTGTGTGTGTGTGCGTGTGAATGCCGTTGCAGAAACACCTACGCACTGTTGCACAACAATAAAATCGCTGTAGCTGTACGAAGCTTATTAGTTTGTTTTCAAACTGGGCACAGAATCAATCATCGAGCAGGAGCAGGAGCAGAATGAGGCAAGTAAGGGAGGGGGGGCAGGTAGGGTAGCACAATAAGGACAACCAAACTGGAAAACTGACAAACACCTGATGTGCCACAATTTTTGAGTACCGCACCGGATGCTGCGCCAGCAGGATATGAACGCATTCCCAATCAACGTGCATACCACTCACGCATCCTGGCAGGGAGTCATTCAGTCATCCTGGCAGGCAGTCGGCCAGCCGGGCAGCCAATCAAGCAGTCAGGCTGTCAGGCAGTCAGACAGTCAGGCGGGCAACAGCATTGCCTATTGTCCAGTTCACTACGCTTTTTTCAATGTCCCTTGTCGCACGCTGCTGATGCATGCTTCTCTCTTTTTTAGTCCTTGCGCTGCTCTTTGATCCTGTGGCGTGTGGCTGGCAACTGCAATGGAAACTGTTGTATGGACAATCAATAGAAATGGTACTCCCTTGCTATATAGTCACAAAATGGCCCTATAAGGTATATACATACTTATCTGATTTTACTATTGAATTGAAATTACTAATAAATTTTATAAATATTATGCAAATTTGGAGTTTAGTCAGAAAGCATTTCTCAGCAAGAAAACTTATTTTAATATTGAACTCGAATTATTTATGAAAATAAAAATAAAATTAATATGTATAAATTTTGTTCTTCAGTCAAGAAAAATCATATTTTTTTGCAAGGGTATATTTTTATGCGACTGTTCAACAATTCCAATTTTTTGTTGTTTATTTTTTGTTGCAGCCTGCAACTAGCAGTAAACTTTAATGCCACCCGTTGCTATTTGCATTTTTTAATGGACTGTAAACGTCAGAGAAGGTAGTAAAATGCTCATATGCATTTCTATACTTGGCTACGAGGATGCTTATCGTCTTTTTGCCCGAACAAATTTTGAATAACTTTCCACGTGTGCATTTCGATCAATGAAGTGCTGGACTTTTTACTGCCTCTTTGCCCCAGCAACTAAGCTACTTACTTTGGTGGCAGATGGATGCAGTTGCTTGTCCAGATAGGTCTTTGCACAATTTATGCACTTCCTGACCGGAGCCACATGTGAGAAACGAACTCGGCATCCTTCCGGCTCCTTCAATGAGTTGCAAAGCGGCTTTCGATACCCTTCAATATTAACTTGAATGTTGTTCGTCTTGCCAACTAATTGGTTAGAGCCAAATCGTTAATTTGCCCAGCCCAATTATTTAGATTGTTAGATTGGAATTTACAAAATTTAAAAAGATGAATTTGTTATTAGTTGTATGTATAATAAATCAATCTTAATTCTGTCAGCCAATAAAATGAGCATGTTTAATTTTAGTTATTTTTTCAATCAAAATTTAATATTAAATCAGATCTAATCGTTCTTATTTAATGATGATAAATTGATTTTTTAATATATATATATATATGTATATATGTATCCATTGGCTAAAGGGGAATAATTAAAACTGTATTTTCAATTATATTTATAATTAGTTGTAGGGCACAACCAGCCACGCCCATGATAAGAGCAGCTGCAGCAGACTGCAAACTGGAAAATGAAGTCCAAAAATTCAATAGTCGATGCTTGATACTCGATGCTTGATACTCGATGCTTGATGCTTGATGCTCGATGGACGTATTTATGCAAAGTGTGCCCATCTGGCGGCTTATGTTAATTTGCATGGACATGAAGAGCAATTTCGAGGCAAGTGGAAATTCAAGAAAATATGAAGAAAAACTTGTTTCTCTCTCTCTCTCTCTGTGCGCACAATCAAAACTTTACTAATTACAAACTTGCCGAAAATCAGCTTAATACAATAAGTAAGTGCGACACTCTCAGAGCTAACCCGTTGTCAGGCCAGCTTCTGGCCCTTTGCGTCCCTGTGCAGCCCTTTGGCCCTCATTCATAATAAGTGCGAAATAACTTGCGTTTTCAATTACCAGGACGTCGAGAGTCTAGGAGTTAAGCCAGCTGCCAGGCATCAAAGGATCTAAAGGCTGCCGTCTGCTGACAATGCCAAAATGCAAAGAGCCAAAGCACTTGAGAACAGAAAACAAAGACCAGAGAATGGGCCACTAGATGAAATGCGAAACGGGGCAAAACTGGCAAACTGGTAAACTGGCTAACTGGCAAACTGGCGACAGCAGCTAGACCATTTTTTTTTTCATATCGCATAATTTTTTTGGCTTATGTTTGCCCCTGCAGAATTAGGAGGAGAATGAGAAGAGAGTATGTTTTGCAATTAAACCTACATTTTTAATACTCTGTAAAACAAGGGAAGATCCAAAACTTGTTACCAAAACAAAACTCCTTTCAAAATATCCTCTTATAATTTTGTGGCCGCTGCAAATGCCAATATCTATATGCACTGATTAATGGTGAGTTTTTTAATATTCAAAAAGTAGTTTATATATTTCAAAACTTTATTCCCACATTATTTGCTGTGCATAGTAGCATCTACAATTATTAGCAACATTTCTTATTGTATCAAATTGCCTGCAGAAAAAGGTATTCTAAGAACAACCTATTTTTTTCTTTGCAAATACAAAACAATTATATTATTTATATAAACAGTTTATTCAATATAACATGTAGATAATCCATAAATTACAAAAGTAAATTCGAATACTTAATTTATGTAAAATTAAGCATAATTAAAAATGTATTTGAGTAGCTGCACCAAACAATTTTTCACAGAGACTGGAAAATTGCGAATGCTTTTGACTTGTCGGATTTTTATGGACTCTTGTTTGTTTAGCATAACACCTGGGCATGTTTCAATAGAGATTGCAGCGACTCTCTGGAGGCTAATGTTCCAGTGCAGCTACTGTTTCAGTGTGATCTGATCCCAACGACAATCTCAGAGAAAGAGAGCAGTCCCCAAGCGCATTCTGTTCCAGGCAGCAAATTGTTGGCGTCTTAATTTATTTAAAGCCGTGTGCAGTTAGTCATCTGGTGTCAGGAGCGGCATCAAAAAGCCAGCTAGCGAATTGTGTAAGATAAAGTTTATAATTTCATAGACTTACTCGCACCACTGGCCTCTCCAGGCTCTTCCGAGTCGACTCGCATCGAGGCAGCGTCTTGAATTTATGCACTGAATTAATTATGCACGTACGTCGTACGTTCTTCCCTTCCCGTCCTTTTGGCTTTGGCTTTGACTCCGGCTCCGTCTCCAACTCCAGTTCCTGTTCCGGCTGTGGCTGTGGCTGCGGCTTAGTCCGAGTCCTGGATGGATATAAGGAACTCTGTGTGTACACGGTGAAAAAAGCAGTGCTTCAACTTAGTTCAACTGATCACGAATCAGATATTCACTTTTATTTTAGTCAACTTTGATTTTGGCTTAAATGTTGCATTTAATTTTGTCTAAATAATTAAGGAAATCAGGCACATATTCTAGAAGATTTTTCGGCAATAAGTAGATTTTTTGTAACGAAGTGAAATGAGAACAGAAATCTTCGATTAATCATTTATCGGTATTACAGAGAATCTCATAATAATAACAAAAGCCAAGCTTAATATAAAAAATTATTGAACAAATTTTTTAATCTATTTATTTTTTAAGTAATTATAAATTCAGCAAGCAAACAATAAATTACTAAAGTACTTGTTTTTATGCATTGCAACTATCTTTAAAATTGATAGAATATGAAAATGTTTTGAGCAAAAAATGGTGGCTTTTTTTTGCTCTGTGTGTGCGTGTTTTTTTTGTGTGTAACATTGTGGGTGTTGTGAGTTTTTAGTCTGGTTAGTTTGTTGGCGGCGCATTTAAAATAATTGCACCGCACTGTCTGCAAAAGGAGAAAAACTGAAACTGGCAATTCGTGTGAAAAGTTTACATAGCGCTTTTGGCATAAGCTTATAATGGATTTGTCAGCGGGCTTGTTGCGTTTCCCGCCCCCTCTCCGCTGCTCCCCGATGAGCTAATGTGAATTATGGTTAGTTCTAAGTGGCTGGGCGACGACTCTCAGTCACTCCCCATCCTCATCCCCATCAGGGGGGGCGCAAGGTGGCACGAATAACGAATGCCAAGTTAAATGTGTGCGATGCCTTCATTTGCATAGAAGTGCGAGGCAACTTTCAGTTGGCTGAAGAAAGTAGTTATTGGGCTCTGATAGGCCAACTTACTTGCCAAGTAAGTTAACGGATATATGCATATGCTTACCAAGTGAAACTGCCACAAATGAAATTAAGAGTGCCACATCTAAATGCATAAGCTGCTCACATATTGAGAGAGCAAGTGAAAAAGTTTTTGATTTAACAACTAGTTTTTAGTTTTTAGTTTTTACAGTGTGAGTTGTAAAACTATAAATTTATGTCTTATGTCTGCCTTATTTTTCGACTATAGGTTTATGGGATTATACTTTATTAAGGCATGATATCGATCCACCGAATTAATCAGTTAGTCAGACAGTCAGGACATCTATTTATATAATAGATAAAATCAAACTTTAATTTAACTTCCGACAGCACTTACCAATCAACAACCAGTCTGTCATCTATTTATATATATCTATTATAATATTCCAATTTTATAATTATAATTTTACTATTAATTTATTACACCTTTAGTATCTGTAATCAACTAAACAATGTGAAACATGTTGTTTTTTTTCAGCTTACTTTAAGTTAAACTTTGGCTTTGCGCTTGCTTCGCCTGTAAATCACTCAGATTTGAGGAGCTCGTTTCAGCCCCTAAGCGAAAACAGTTAAACAGCTGCAGAATGGGGCAAGATACATGTGGGTTGTGTCGGCTGCGGCGTCAACTGTCTCGACTCGTTTATTTAGGCCGACGGCGACAACGTTGAAAGCAAATTGATATTATGTGGATTTGGCTTTCAGTTTGGTGGCATCAATAGGCGAAATCCTTTGGCAGCGCCCAGCAACCATTCCACTTAATCCAAGGATAATGATTATGTTGCGCAACGAGCAGCACTAAACCAAAGCAGGGGAGAATAATGTAGGATGAGACACACTTGAAAAAATATGCTGCCACAAATTCAAATACAATTCGTGTTTGAATTGAGAATTAATCTTTAAAGTTATACGAATAACAGCTTAAATTTATTTAATAAATGAATGAAAATTCTTGAATTAAAATAAATTATTGTTTTTTTTTTTTTAACAATCGAATATAGTTTTTCTCCAAGTGCATTCGCTTTTGCATACTAGAGAAGGGCTGGCGTAGCACGCTTTTGGATCGGAACCTTGCCCCTTGTCGTATTTGTAATCGACAGACAATCGACGTGCGCTCAACAACATGAAATAATGGAAGTTGAAGCCTCGAGCTTGCAACATCGTTGAAGGCATTGCAACTAATTGGGTTTTGCTTAACGCTTTCAACAATGGGTGAGAATAAGACCACAAATCTGTGGATCAGAGGTGGGTCGGGATGGGCTGGCTATATAGTGGATTGCGGTGTCTCAGTGGCACTTGATTGGAAAATCAAACTAATTAAAAGATTTCAATTAAACGTCGAACTGGGAATGCTGGCTAGAGAACTTGGCGCAGTAATTCCATTAAAATGGCAAATCAATTTCAATAAATTGCATGCGGCTTGAAAAGCGCACACCAAGGTAACTAAGTAAAAGCATCAATTGAGGGCGCAACGGACACGCCCACAAGCAACAACGATGTTGCCTGACACATGCTGTTGCCACAACTGCCACCGTATCTGCAGCTACACTCAGCAAAATCATGTATGCCCAGCATTGTTGAAAGAAAGTTTTCAAATGTATCAATTAATTTATTAGAACTGTAAAAATGCATTGTACAAATAATTGTCTAATTTTTCTTTATATATGAAATATATTAAGTTATTCATTTAAGCTTTAAATCTAGGATGACTTTTTTAAGAAAGAAAAAAAAAACAAATTTAAGAAGAAAACAAACTTAATTAAAGTGACTCCAATTTAAAAATAATTTTGCACACATTTCTAATAGTTTTTCTACTTGAATTCAGAGCGAATTAAATTTGACTTCGATTATTCTATTACAACATTTTTTTTTTCTGAGTGTACTGTTGCCGTTGCAAGCATCATAAAACTGTTACATGCTGACAAATCTGTTAATTGAATCGAAAATCCAATTAAAACTTCAATTTTGCGGAAACTTTTGAGATTTTCATAAAGTTCAAGTGCATAAATGGCCAACATGCGGTGCTTCAATTCAATTTCACATGTTTTGACGCTTTTTCCATTTCTTTTTTTTTTGTGTTCTATTTTTCACTATGCCAAAAACTAGCAATATTTTTTTGTAATTCTGTTTTGAAGCGTGTTAGCTCAATAATGAATTTATGTGGAATCCGTTGACTGCATTAAAGCGAAGAATTTTACTAATTAGTGTGTTTGGCATTTTAAAACAGCTACCCCTGCTCTTCAGCCCCTTGCTGACAGATGCAACATTCTTGCCCATTCCCCCGGCAAGTTGTACTGCATTTGAAATTTGTGCACGCAAAAATAGTCAAAGTAAAACCGCAAGCTGCGCATAACTAACTGCAACTGCTTTATTTGAGCAAACCGCAATCCGACTGCCCACCTCCAATCTCCCATGGGGCATGCTGCTTCTGCCCCACAACGGACAAATACATTTACAAAATAACCCGTAGAGATGAGCAATAAGGTTGAGAGTGATTATTTTTGAAAACCTCATTTGAATTAGCATATTTGTATTCTGCTTATTTCTGCCAATCGTTTAGCAATGCATAATTTTCACATTTGCATACATTTTGTTGGTTATTGGCACCAAACTGAAATCGTCTGATATAAAATAATGGCCTTAAAGGGCTAGAAAATAGACAATAATAAAAGGGTAAATTATTTGTGTTATTAAAGTTTCAAAAAAATGCATAAATAATTTTTCAACTTATTTATCACTTGAAATTGTAGCATCAATTACCTTTTCTAACACTCCACTTTGGAGTTTACAAGTTGTGCAACATTTTTAAGTGCTGTTCATCTCTATCATTTTGAAGCAGCGAATGAATGAATGGAATGATAGTTGGATAGTTGGTTTAGTTGTTTTGGGTGGTTTCACTTACATATTTCGGCAGTTGTGCAAAGCCCATTAAAATTGCATTTAGTGAAAATTTATCAGTGTGCAGAAAGGTAGCAACCGCAGGGGCACATTGCACTTGACTACAGTTGCAGATACATCTGCCGAGCTACAAGTGTGCGTGCCCGGAAACGGAAATAAAATAATTCTGGTCTCACTTGAAATTCAGCCAGTTGCAATAGCCCTCCCATTCGCACACACACACACACACACACAGAATATCATCCTCTCTCTTTCTATTGCTGGCAGTCTATTTGTTTGTTTGCCTATTTGTCTGTTTGCCAGGCGTTTATGCAAATGTTTTTTGCCGAGTGCTTTAACTAAAAACACTTTAACCGCATTCACCTTGGGCGGACGGCTGCCAGTTAGTAGCCATTGAAAGCAGCCAGAGATACCAACAACAACAACAACAACAACAAAAATGTATAGAAGAGACAACAACAACAGCAATAACACACCACGCACCATGACCCACTGGCTTTACTCAGCTACAGCTCTACACTCAGAGAATAAATTGGTACTCATTTCAAGTAGATTACTGATTTAATTTCTAGTCAATTTTACAGATTCTGATATTTTCGTAGTTCTTCTTTTTCGCCATCTTTTCTCTCACCTATATTATTTTCCTATTCTTTATGTTTTACTTTCTATATCTAAGATGTGCTCATTAAAAATTATTAAAATCGATTTTTATTAATTTCGAAATTTGTTTTTAATATCTAAAGTTTGTTGACTGTGTCTGCGCTACAATAAATAAATAAAATTTTAATCGTCGATTTAATCTGATTTGGTTAAATTTAATTATAATATTAAAATTGATTTTGGAGTTAAAGTACCTGAAATAAAAATTATATATTTTATTTCAAGACTTAATTAAATTACTGATTTAATAAAAGAATTTGCATTTGCACTTAACTGAATCAGTTTTACCTTCAGTTTTGTAATTACAATAAAAGTTAATAAGCCAATAAATTTACTTATTTAGGTTACAAGCTAAGCTGATATTTTTCTGAGTGTAGTTGCCTTTCGAAGACCATTCCCGTTGCTCAAAAGGCCATAAAATGCCTGCAAGTTAGTGCCTGGTCCTAAAGCACTCGTCCCAATGGGCGTTTGCTACCGAAAAATGTTTCATTGCCTTGGGTGCTGTTGGTGCTGTTGGTGCTTCTGGTGCTTCTGGTGCCGCCTTGGCTTTTGGAGTGGATTCCTTGGTTTCTGCAGTCGACTGTTGGTGTGCCGCACCACGCCAAAAGTCAGACGTCTCATCTCTCCTGCCTCTGCTCATGGCTCCATGATTTGCCATTATATAGTGTGTATCATACCGTAATCTCGCTTCAGTCAAAGGTTTTGCACGGCCAACCGAAACACTCACTGCTAAAAAGCAACGCACACACACACACACACACAGAGAGAAACACGCAAACACTTTGGCGTGTTTATTACGGTATTGCTGCTCATATTGTTGTTGTTGTTGTTGTTGTTATAGTTGTTGTTGTTATTGTTGTTGGTAAGTAAATACATGTGTTCGCTAACTTTTGCAGTAGATGAACTCGTTAAATCAGATATTGCTTGATTAAACACATTCCCAATTTAGATAAATGTGGCTTGGAGTTGCCAAGTTAAAATTGATGCATGAGACTTAATGTTAGATAATTATTGGAATTGATGAAGTTGTGCAAATGGATTTACCAGGCAAAAGAAACAGCTATGACAACATTAAGTATATATGCCTTGGCTAACTGTCTCTCCGTGTAGAGTGTTCAAATTTAAAATACAATTTAAGGTATAAAAATGATCTACTATGGAAGATCAGCATAAAACAAAGAAGAAAATTGTAATTGAATATTTGTAAAAATCAAAAATTTTGAATGGAAAACTTATCTGTTTTGAAAACTGAAATATATATTTCATATGATTTCAATAAATCAAGTCTGTTATTCAAGCAAAATTAATTGCTGATATTTAGCTGCATAAAATAATATTTACTTGATTTAGTGCCTGATTAAATAGTAACTATTCAATATTTTATATAATGAGAAGAGCAACTTTTCAACAACTTTGGAATAATGGGGCTACTCTTACTTAGCGCCTTTTGCAACACTGCCACTTACAACAGGCAATAATAGCTACAACAAGAACTAGCACAACAACAATAACAACAACAACAACAACAACAACAACAACAAAAACACGCAGAACTATAAAGCACCAAGCCAAGTTGTGCTGGCAAAAAACAAAACAAACATTTTCACTCACGAAATTTATCGTTTGCATAAATTTGCTTTATTGCCCTGCTGCCTGCTGAACCTAAAGTTGTTGTTTTAATATGCGTGTGTGTGTTTGTGTGTGTGTGTGTGTGTGTGTGTGTGTGTGCAGGAAGTGTAACTTTCGCTGGTAGACCAGGACAAGGACAGCAGCAACAACAACAGCCACAAGACGTATGGCAAATGTGGCGAGCAAAGTTTTCCATTATTCAATTTAACTAATGAAACTGAAAATTCATTTTACCACATTAACACACACACATACACACAGAGACACACACACACATACACACTCCCAGAAAAACACATATCGAGGGTTACAGGACGATGGATGCGGCAGGAAATGTGAGCCGTCGCCAGCAGCAGCAGGAGCAGGAACAGGACATGTGTGCGTGTTATTTTGTAGTCCTGTTTTGGTAATGCTGACGCTATAAAACGCGAAAATGTGTAGTTTTTAGAGGGCGGCAAGGACATCATCGTCCTGGCCGGCTTGGCATTTCAATAATTAAGCATACTTTTAGGCGTTTTCATGTCCATTTGGTTGCTGTTCAAAAATGTGTGTGTATGGGTGTGTGTGTGTGCGTGTGTGTGTGTGCGTGTGTGTATGTTTCTCTGGCGTCTGTTTCCCGTTGAATGTGGCGACATTTCTTCGACCTTATAAATGATGTGACCAAAATGTGCTCCCCGCTCATTTATTTTGACGCTGCCTTTGGGTGGCCTGAGATTTACGAGCCCAGATTCAAGTTGACATTAAATTTTTATTGCCTGCATCAATTGTTGTTGGAAAATGAAATCTAGATTAATTATAAGCACATTTGTATTTGTATTCTCAATATACAATTTGCTTAAAAATCAAATTAACTGATTAAAGATGACCAACTGCAAAGAAACCCAAGAAGTCAAATATTCGATGAGAACTTTCGGGAATATATATATTTTTTTTGTTTCTTGAAAACTAACGGCAATTCTCTGTTGGCCATTGTTCAAATAATTAATTTCCAAATCATTTCAGAGCAGTTCATTTCCCTCATATTTGTTAAAATCTTTAAACAGATGCGAAAGTTCCCAACTTCTTAAATTAAATTTGTATTTATTTAGATTGATTTTATGGTCGACAGTTGGGGTACAATATACCTAACAAATCGCAGTAAGGGTACCCCTATTTATATTAATAATATTATAATGTCACACGATCTCATTGTATGCATCCATTTGTGACATCTCCACAAAAATATCTTTCGATTCGCCAAGATAAGCTCAGCTTAAAATATATATTAGATATTTAAATGTTTAATTTTACGTTAAATTTTCATTGCCTGCTTTTGGTGGATGTTTTCTTGGCATGTAAAAGCAAACAATTATAATACTTTAGAGTACATCCAAGACATCTACATCATCGTCACCAACAGTAACCATGCCATCGTCATCGTCGTCGTCGTCGTCGTCGTCGTCGTCATCATCCTCATCGTCTTCGGTTTGCTGCCGATCACTGGAACTGCAGCCCTCAGAGCTGTTGTCCTGCTCATCATCAACTGGCATTTCGACTGCCGGTTCTTCAGTGTCCAATTGGAAAGAAACCATCGGCTCCGCATGATCACCATTTCCCAGTTTGAGTCGCTGGGAAGTTGGTGCTGTTCGTGATCTTGGCGGAGATAAGCACGACCTGAGTTGAGACCCACACCCAGATTGATTGCAGTCCACTTGAGGTGAGCAGTCCTCGCCAGCTTTGTCCCGATGCTCCGTGTTTTTGGATGTGTCTGCCTTTTCGAAACTCTCCGTTGCCAGCAGCAGCAACGGCATCAGTTTCGGCTCAATATTTCTCTCGTACTCTGAAAATTCAAAGAGTGACGGAAGGGGACGTCCATTGGGCAGCTGTTGGTCTGGTTCGTTGCGCAGATCATCGAAGAACGGTTGGGCGCAGGCCGTCAGTGGTGAAATCCGTTCATTGGGCGAATAGATGAGCAACTTGGACACCAGATCAATTGCCTCCGCTGGAGTACGTATGCGAAAGACCTTCGGCCAGGGATGCGATTTGAGTTGTGGCAACTGCAATTGTTTGTAGTTGGGATTCATGTCGTTGAGTTGCTGTGATGTTGGTGTTCCAAGCACCTTCACAATCTCAACGATTTGATCGACAGCCGAATCACCTGGAAAGATGAGCTGGCCAAGCAGCAGTTCAGCCACAACGCAACCAGCACTCCACATATCAATCTTAGTGTTATACTCAGTGGCCCCAAATATCAGCTCAGGCGGTCTGTAATATCTGGAGCAGATATAGGAGACATTTCCCTCGCCAACAATCAATTCTTTGGCGCTGCCAAAATCACAGAGCTTGAAAACACCCGTCTCCGTATTGATGAGCATATTCTGTGGCTTTATATCCCGATGGCAATAGCCAAAGCTGTGCATATAGGCCAGACCCCGGAACAACTGATACATATAGAGCCGTATAAAGTTGACCGGCATTGTTTGCTTGGCCCGCGCATATTGCCGCTGCACTTTGTACAGCGTATCCGGCATAAAGTCCATGACGAGATTCAGATAGACATCGCCCCTCCTCTCCCCAGTTGAGTAGAAGAAATACTTAAGTGCCACAATATTTTGATGGTTCAATTTGCGCATTATTAGCAGCTCTCGATTCTTGAAACGACGATCCTGCAGAACCTTCTTGATCGCTATCGGCTCGTTGCTGGGCATCAGCTTGGCATAGAAGACAACGCCAAAGCTGCCACTGCCAATCATCTTGGCATCCAAATAGCTGATCTGTGTCAACGTGTCTGGGCCATAGCCAGCAGTGGCTGCCAACGTTATCATCTTATTGTTTATGTTGATGTTGCTCATTTTTTAATTCTTCATCTTTTTTTTTTCTTGCAAGTAAATCAGTAAGTGTTAACTTGATATTTGGCTCACGTTTATGTTTTGCCGTCTAAATAAGTCAACGCCTACTAATTTAATGTACATTTTCAAAATTGATAATTTTAAAAGCTACTCAACACTCAAGTTGGCATTGTCTGACAAAATTTTGCAATCGATTAAAATGAAAATTAAAAACACATAATATTTAAAAAAGGATATCAAATCAACAAAATAAAATGAATAATTCCTTTTATTTAATCATTAGTCAAAGTATTTCTTGTAGAAAATAATGTTATTTCTTATTCAATGCAACCGTTCATCAGTAACATATATATGTTAAGTCTCTTATTATCGATAGTTATAATGATAATTTACAGTCTTGGATAAACTTGGTTTGAGTACACAACGGGTGGTGGGACTCAGTTTTATTATCTTATCAAGGCATTCGCTGACGCGTGGAAACGATTTCGCTCCAACATTTCTGAACCTAAGAATTGATTTTTATAGTTACCTTTAATCGAGACTGTTTCCCCAATTTGAAATCGAAATATATATTCAAGGGAATGCCACTAAAAATATTTATATATATTCAAGGGAACACCGCTGAAAATATCGGAAAATAGTTTTTATAAAGCTTTTGAACAACAAAATGAAAATGGTAAATAATTTTAAAAACTTGATTGATTTGTTTATTTCACAGTCTTCTCTTTGTTAGCTGTCAAAAATTGTGTATTAGCCATAAAATCACAAAAGAAAGTATTCAAAATTTTGTCTAAGCAAAATTATAGTTTAATTAGTCAATTTAACCAATTATCGAAAATTATGTTTCTATTTTCTATAATTTTGTATTGTCATCAAATTTGTAAACGTTTTAATAACTTGGCTATTTAATACAGTAGCTTTTAAACACAAATGTTGCCAGCGCTTAATCAATCGAGTTGGCTTCATGAAAAGAAAATTAGAAAATTATATCTCCGACAGCAAAAGCAGATATAGCAATAATTTCACTAATGGTTCTAGAAGCGCTAAGCAATATTCAATAATTAAAAAAAATTCAATAAAAGTGTCCAAATATAATTAAATGTGACACCAATTAAATTAAACCTGTTTTGAAAAAGTAGTATTTTATTATTATGAATGAAATATTTATTTAATTTTATTAATGGATTAAATATTTATATAATAATAATACACCAAAAAGCTTTTCTATTTGTTTAAAACATTCATCCGGGAATTAGCTATTTATATTTAAAATTTTGTGTTTTTCTTCAGCTGAGTACTTAATTCGTAGAAAGCTATAAATGAACATACCAAATTGTGGACATAGTCATAAAAACACAAATTCATTAAAATTGATCTTTAACAGCGTATTTAAGTACCGATGATTACCAATCACTTAAACGGATTATATAAACGTAAATTTAACTGACTTGGCTCTGATCAGAAATATGCATAATTTATAATTTGGCAAATTTAGAAATGCAACGCAATTTTTGTAGCATTGAAGCGAATAAAAAAAGCCTGTAAAAATAAGCCTGTAAAAATAAGCCTGTAAAAATAACACTGATTTACACACATAAAATTTATCAATGGCATATAAACAATTTCTTCTTGTTTCTTGGCCACTTGTAAAGCATTTCATAACAGGACTTTGAGAGCTCTTGCAACTTCAATTATGTTGCAGCATTCCTTTGTTGGGCTTATCTTGGCAGTTATACGCATTGTTATCGACTTGCCACTTGTCTTTCACTTATATTTCTGGGGATGATTTCTTTTCTTGGTGTGTCAGTTAGCTAATTTTGAGACTTGTCTTGTCTTTTTGGCTGGTCCTTGTCCACGTTTTGGGATGAAAACTTTTGCTTGTCGCCTGCTGCTTTTGTCTACTCAATTCACGCTTATCGTGCCTCTTGTCCCTTGTCCACTTGTTGGCTTATCAGGATCTGGTTTTGTTATGCTTTTCAGTTTTTAGTTGTGAAGTTGACCTGGGGTCAACATTTCCACCCACAGCGATAATCTTAAAGAAGGTTAAATGCGGATTTTTGGTTGTTGTATAAAATGTTTTTATTTGCAGTTATTTTATTTATTGTATATCGTATATATATATTAGATATATAAAAGTGACACACTCATTGTAAAATCTTGTTAGACACATAAACATATACATATTAAATGTTTTCGTTTTAATTAATGTTGATACTTAAATGTTATTGGTTTTATTTTTTAATACTAAAAAATCGTTCAACCCACAAAGGGCACAATATTTTTTTTTTTTATTAGATTTATAGTATTTATGTAATATACGTGTTTTTAAATTGACCACACAAAACTGTATTTATTATAATCGTAATTATAAATATTTTGCATAGTGGCAGTGAATTTTTAATTAATTGTATTTCGTTTTTTTTTATATTATATATTTTCTACTAAAGAGAGCATAAATATAAAAGCTCAAAACAGATTAATATTTATATTTACATGATAAACACACACTCTCTACACACCTACATTCACACACACACACGCACACACACACACGCACACACATAGAAATAGATATACAAATATTTGCGCTTAAATTAGTTGCAAATGATTAAACTAAGTTGGGCTTAAAATATGGTCAAAATTTGTGGTATGTGTGCTGTGTGTGTTGTGTTGTGTGTGAGTGTGTGTGTGTGGGTGTGTGTTGTATGTTTGTTCTTTTCGGTTAGCGCTTACATAAATATTATTGAAATTGCTGGACGTTGTTGGCATAAGTAAGTAAGTTGTTTATTTTTATTATATATCTAGTTTCTTGTTTCATAACACACGCATACCAACTTATATATATATACATATATATATATGCATATATATAAATATATATATAATATAATTTTATTAAAATTACATTTATGTGCTACTAAATAAATGTTATTTGGCTTTGCTTTTATTTTTGTTTCTCTTGTGAAGTAAAATTAAATTTTACATAATTTTTGATGCTACTTGGTGCGGCATTATTTGTATGCGTATCAAATTGGTTCTTAGTAGTTAATAAAAAAGCATATTTAATTTACTTGCAGGCACACACACAATCACACAAACGCACACTACACACACACACATAGTATCTACACACAGAGATACATATGTGAAAGCAACACACGCATAACAATAAAATTTTATATTTATCGCTAACGATTTCCTTGGCCAGGAAGCGCGAGTCCGTTGCTTGTGTGTGTGTGTTTGTGTGTGTAGCTTAGCCTCAAACATACACACAGGCATATATGTGTTCATGTATGTATAGCATACTCGCAAGCATAAATATTTTTGTGCCGCTTGTCCTTCTTCTTCTTCTTCTCTGTCTTGCTGCTTCTTCAGCTGCTGCTGCTGCTGCTGCTGCTGCTGCTGCTGGTTTTGGGCCAAAGGCATATTTTAATAAATTTTATGCCGCTGAAATGCGAGCTGCTTATCATTAACGCACAATTTATTTTTGCTTTTATGCTGCTCTTGGCTATTGTTGTTGTTTATGTTGTTGTTGTTGTTGTTGTTGTGCTCTTTCTTATCATGTTGTGAGTTACATTTTGCTTTTTTTTTTGGCTTTTTGATTATTTGCTGCGCAACTTAAGTTATTTGGAAATATATATTTATTTCTCGCCTACTCGTTTCTTGTTGTTTATTTTAAAGTGTTTTTATTTTTTGTTTCTTAGCTAATTAGTTTTAAGCACAATTTGATGCTGGTACACATGCATACATACACTATATATATATATATATATATATATATACATCAATACATATATACTAAGACTCGTTACAGACATTATCTATTTACATGTTGGTAAAATGTACATTTAATTTGCAAACGACAATAGTCCAAGTAATGTTGAAAGTTTTACACAACTTTTGGCCCAACGGCTTTTAAATGTTGTTTATCGTTGTTGATGTTGGCTGCTGCTGCTGCTGCTGCACTCAGAGAAAAACGTTGTTAAAAAATGCAAGTACAAATGCAATACAATCTCAAGTGTAAATTATTACAAAATTTTCATTATTGTAATTTATTGTAAGATTTAAGACCTTAAATTTTGATTCAATTGCATTTATTTTATTTTCTTATGATTTCACAGTTTGAGTACTTAAATTAAGAATAAATCTCACTCTAAGTTAACAAATTTATGGACTTACTTTAGGAACGCAAACGTTTTTAAAATATGAACGATTGTAATTAAAAATTACAAGGAGAATTTCAGAAATGAAATGCTAATTTTGTTGTACAATTTTGTACTTGATTTGAGTACAAAAACTCTCTATTTTTCTGAGTGCTTATGCAGCTCTTGTATGGTTTTGTTTTTATTTTTTATAGCATACTTTTGTGCGAACGCCCGCATTTAGTTAACATTTAACTTTGCACTTACACGTGTTGTTGTTGTTGTAGTTGTTGATGTTGTTGTTGTTGCTGTTGTTGCTGTTGTTGCTACTTATAGCCAGGCTTGCTGCTGCTCGAAGAGTTGCTGTTGCTGCTGCTGCTGTTGTTGTTGCTGTTGTTGTTTTTGTTGTTGCTGTTGTTGTTGCTACTTATAGCCAGGCTTGCTGCTGCTCGAAGAGTTGATGTTGCTGTTGCTGCTGTTGTTGTTGTTGCTGTTGTTGTTGCTCTTGCTGCTTTTGTTGCTGTTGCAGCCAAAGTTTGCAGAATGCTGTTGGCGGCGGCGCTGAGGCGCAAACTGTGGCAGCTGCTAGTGCAACGTATTGTTGTTGCTGCTGATGTTGATGCTGGTGCTGGTGCTGGGCCTGGACCTGGTTTGTTGGCTATTGCAAATTAAATTTAGCTAATTCTCACAATTCTGTGCTCATTTCGCTTACAATTGCGCTCTGCATTTGTTGTTGTTGTAGTTATTATTGTTGAGTATGCGAATTGTTGTTGGCATGAAAAAAAGAAAAATAGAGAAAAAGAAAGAGAAAGAGAAAAAGAGAGAAATGGTTGCAAATTTTTGCATATTAGAAAAAAGTTAACCCTTTTTTTTTGCAAGGCAATCTTAGTTATAAAGTGCGTACAATGTGCAAGTGTATGTGTGTGTGTGTATGTGTATGTGTGTATGTGTGTGTGTGTAAATGCTTATGGGCTAGTTAGTTGTTTTGCTTTTTTTTTCTAAACTACTGTGCATTTTGAGTGAGTACATTAAGCGAACATAAAAAAAAAACTGTGTTTGCAACTTTAAAGGCCATTAAATTTGATAAGCATTTTAGTAGTTTATACAAAATATTGTGAGTTGTAATCCAGTTGCTGGTTTTTTATGGCTTAATGGTTGATATTTTGGGCGCCACAACAATACACAAAATAATTACTTAATTTAATCATAGACCTAAAAAGAGAAAGAAATATAAACAACAACAAAGAAAGAAACAGAAACCAAAACAAAAAAATGGCCAACACATAATTTTCGGAGGCAACTTTGACTACAGTTTTTGTATAGAGACAGAAACATTCATAAGCTTATCTGGGGAAATGCGTGTGTTAAAATTTACGAATGACGCCTCTGTGGCACTTTCAACATTTTCAGCACTTTTTCGTCCCCTTTGTCGAGCGAAAACTGCGTAAAGTTTTTCTATATTTTTCTTGCCCCTTTTCGCCGGACGCGAATCGATGGGTGGCAACCAAAACAAAAGGCAACGAAATGAGAATTGCCGGCATAGACAAGGGACACTTATATATTTTTTTTTTTTGTACACTGCATAAAGCCATCTCAATTTCTCTGACATTTCATTCTGGACACGTTTTGACAATAGACTAAAAAACATAGTTGAAAATTGTTTACCCAAAAAAATGTCATAAAATATGTTTGAATGAATTTTATAAAAATAATAAATATCTCTCTTATTTTGCAAAAAACAATCCTGAATACAGTTGCAGAAACATACCTAAATAAAAACCAATTTTAATTGCAATTTTAATTTTACTCAAAACATATAAATACAATTTTTACTGCTTAAAAACAAAACTCAACATATTGCGTCGAAGAATTTTAAACTAAAAAAATAAAATCCTTTTTATTTTAGATTTGTATATTAGTCAGTTTTGTAGAGTATTTGAGTTTCCAATTGTTCCACAGAAATATTTTTTTTAGCTATTTTTCTGTTTAATATTTTTGTTTGTATTTTTTTTGTGTGTTTTGTTTATTTGGCAGCGATATGAAATTGTTGTACTTGGTTTGAGCCTTTTTACTTTCATCGCTTATTTTCGGTGTTGTTGTGTTGAAATTTGTATTTATGTTTGGCAACACACACAAATATACTCAGACAAGGACATAGGAACAGGAGCAGGACCAGGAGCAGGACTCGGCAAGTATCGCCTGGCCTCGTAAATTTTAATGTTTTTGCTTTTGTGCCTTTGCCAGGGCCATCATATTTTCAGCAACAAACCCTCTAACCCCCCCCCGTTGTCTATTTTCTGTGTAGGGGTTTTTTTTTTTATTATTTGTTTTTATCTGTGTGTGTGTGTGAGTGTGTGGGTTTGGCGAAAATTATGGATATTTTTAGCACTTTCGCTTGTTTTGTTTTCGCTTATCGAGTTTGAAGGTCATTTAAGCTTAGCTTTCAGTGCAATTTTTGTTGTCCCCTTTGTGTGTTGGTGTGTGTGTGTGTATGTGTGTGTGAATCTCTTGTGTGTGATATCATATCTTCATATATGTATTTGAAAATGAAATGTTTGCCTGCCTGGCTGCGCAGTTAATTTGTTGTGAAATTGTCATTTTGTTGCTTCAATGGCTGCGTGCAATGCGGCGGATGAGTAATATTTGTGACGAAACTCAGAAAAACAAAATCTAAATGGCTAAAAGCGACCTTTGCCTGCCAACGCGCTAATGAGGCGCAAACAGAGAGGGGAGCCAAAAAAAAAAAATTAAATGGGCCTTTTGCTATTTTGCTTCATTTTTCCTGTTTGTTTTTTTTTTTTTACTTATTGTGCCCACTTCCGTAGAAACAAATTTAAATTGACATGTTTAAAGTCAATTTGTGTGCTGCCTGAACTTTTGACTCATAAACAAGGCAACAGCCACGCCCACATGGCGTGCTCAGCCCCCAACCCCCCAACGCGACAGACATTAACCTATTCATTTGTAAATGGGCTGTCGAATTTCGAATTTCGAATTTCGTCGTTCGGCATTCGGCATTCGACATTCGACATTGTCTTCGACTCGCATAAATATTTGTGTGCCTTTTGCCCCGTCAAGCGTAAAAACGTAGATGGAGCAAAAATAAACAAACAGCAACACAAAACAACACCAGAAGCAGTAACAAACAAGGCAAATACCCTTCCAGTAACAGAGTCCATTTGCTCACTTTCAAATCTAATTAATAATTTTGACTACTGATTTGGAAAGATGTTTGCCAAAAATGTAATGTAGTAAGAAGTTTATCAAAGGCAGTCAAATCAAATGTAAATCCAAAATAAAAGCAGGCACCAAGTGAAATTGAAATGAAAACGAATGTAACGCGAAAGCGTCTTTTCCATTTCCATTTCCATTTCCATTTTCCATTTTCCTCAATTTCCCCCATCATCATTGTCGTTGTTTTTGTTGTTGTTATTGTCGCTTCACATTGTTTTGCCAGTTTTGCCTCCTTGCAGGCAATTGAAAATTGGCAGCTGGCAAAGTGCTTCGGCTAAAAGAAGCTTCCCACTGTGAAGCTAAAGGCCAAAGCGTAAGCAGCCGCCAAGGGAGCAGGATCTGCTCCTGCTGACACACCCACTCTGCCACACACTGCCACTCTGCCACACTGCCCCACTGCGCCTGGAGCCAGCACGCATAGGCCTAACAGGCACATTAATACATAATTTATAATGTTTTTATTCTGTTTTATTTGGTTGGCTTTGGTTAGGGGCTGCCTCTTAAAGGCAAATATATCGTTATGTCTGTCTGCCTGTCTCTCTGTCTCTCTGTCTTTCTGCCTGTCTCTCTGTCTGTCTTTCTCTCTCTGTGTGCCGCTTGTCGAGCAATTTGATTAAGCAATTTTCAACTGCCGATGAGTTTAAGTGATTTTAAATTAAAATAACTGAAAATAACTGAAACGCTTACTTAAAAGAATATCAATATTTTCAGATGCTCAGCAAAATTCACGTTTCGCTAGAAGTACAAAATTTTTTTGCTTTCTTTTTCTAGTTTTCTTCTGTTATATTTGTTTCCGCTTCGTTTTCTCATTCTCCTTTAAAAATTTAAGTTGACTTTTTATTTGTAGTTTTTATCTCAGTTTGGTGTCAACAAAATGTTCAAAGTGTTAAAATATATATAATGTCAAAATTGTTGCATTTCTAACATTTAACGCAACACAAACAATATAAAAACTTGTCAACTTGTCTTTAAGCAAGTTTAAACTTAAAGGTTTAAAACTTGCACAAAGCGTATTAAATATAAATGTTTTTTTTTTTGGATGTTATTTGGTTTATTGAAAGGGTTGTTGGCTTGTTGGCAATTGCAATTCAAACACAAAGTTACAAAACGCTGGGGTTCTCAATTCAATATACATTTGAGTCGCCCCCAATTGCAGCATGTAAAATGCAGCAGTTTCTGTTGTGGTTGCTGTGGTTGCATGCGGGTGGTTGGGTTGAAAGGGGAGGGTGGCGCACCTACTTAAGACTAGAATTTAGCAATATTACATTAAAGTATCTGTTAGCTACACACATAACTCAACAGAATAAATGGAAAAAAAAAAATAAACATTTAAACAGACGACGAAGCTAACAAGAAAAACTTGCAGCAATAGTCAAAAGGGGAAAAAATAGGTAAAAGAATATATAAAAAAAAGGTAAAGAAAAATAAAGAAAGGTAAAAAAAAAAACTAAGAAATGAAACTTACCGGCGACTACTTTGGATAATTGGCGATAGGATTATCTCTAAGCTGGAGGAAATGTTTTGATTTTGTTGCAAATTCGAGTGCGTATTGGAATTGGTACGTTGTGAATGCGTTGCGGCAGCGGCAACTGTTGCAGCTGCTGTGGTTTGCTGTTGCTGTTGCTGTTGCTGTATTTGCTGTTGGATGGTTGTGGGGGATGTTGGGTGGTTTTCATTCACATTCGTATTGGAGTTGGTAATGCTACTGATATTGCTATTTGCATTCAATGTGGGACAATTTAACGTTTGGTTGGCTGTGGTAATTGGCAATGCATGTTGCTGTTTTTGTTGTTGTTGCAGTTGATGTTGCTGCTGTTGTTGCTGCTGCTGTTGATGTTGCTGCTGCTGCTGCTGTGGATTGGTGTCGTTGGCACACTGTTGACCACCGTAGATATTCGCATTGCAATTATCTAGATTAATATTGGCCAAAGCGGAAATGGATGCAACTGTTGTTGTTGTTGTTGTTGTTAGTGCATTACGATTGGCATTGTTGTTGTTGTTGTTGGTATTGGTATTGGAATTGCTATTGTTGCTGCTGTTGTGGCTGCCAGTGGGCGACATCAAAGGCACATCAGCATCAAACATATCCTCAGCCTCGGCGGCTTCATCATCATAAACATCATCGGTATCTTCGGTTTCATCATTAGTTGTGGTTGCAGCATCCGGTTGCATAGACTCCAAAACTGCCATCACTTCGTCCTCCTCGCTGCAGGAGTGCGATGAGTGCATTGCCTGTGCATTGTGGTTGGGTGTTTTTTTGTTGTGGATTGTTTGATATTTTTTTTTTTGGGTTTTTTTTTTGTGGGTATTGAAAACACAAACATTTTTGGTTTAGCTATCTTGCAGGGGGTAAATATGCTAAGACAGGCACTAATTAAAATTGATCACAGATTTTTAGCACAATGCATTCATGCAATTACTTGGCTATTGTTTTTAGCCACAGACACTTAATCAAATATTATTATTGTTGCTAATTGAATATCAACGAACAAACAAATGAACTAAACACTTATTATTATGATATGCAGGCAAACATGCGCCATTCAATTACATTATTATATACTCTATAAACTAAATACGCTTTTGGCAAATGAAAAAAAAAATATATGTATATATAAGTATTTTTGTTTAGCTAAAAACCAGTTACAAAAAGCTGGCAATATAAATTTATTATTAGATCCACAGGTAAACAAATTTAATTACACACAAATCAAATGCTGCGTAAAATGGCCAGCAACAACAATGCGACGAACAATGGCCAACAATACTCGATACACACCCCCCCCCCCCCCACCTGTGTGTAGCAGGGGTAGGGGTATGTCTGAACAAAAGCTTGCCTGATTGCGTTCATAAAGTGACCGCCGGCTAAACACCTGACCAGAAACCCGGGTGGCAACTGAACCTGATCAAGTTTGTGTATTCATTGCACAGGACATGCGTCCTGCGGTTAATAATTGATTGCATCGCCAGGACATGGCCATGTGAGTTGTAGTTGCCATTATTGTCGCTGTCGTTGGCGCTGTTGCTGTTGTGGACACTTCAAATAAACTAACGAGTCGCCAAGTTAAACAATAGGTTTGCTCGAGTGTTTTTTTTTTTATCATGAATCAGAGAATAAATATAGAAAACAGCAAATCATTCGAAATAAAAATATAGAAGTTTTAAGCCCCACGTAAAGGATCCGTTTTTGCGAAAAGAATAATTTTTGAAGAGTTCTTTACAAACTTGAATATTAATATATGCTCAAAAGAGAGAAATCTAATATATATATAATAATATATAAGCTATGCATATTACCTAAGTTTAGCTAGTTAAATACATAAAAGAAACAATAATAAAAAAAAAATACTTTGCAATGCAAAATGTATTTTTAAAAGTCATTTTAGGTCTTTCATATCTTGTCAAAAAATTGCAGCTTAAATTATATTTAATTTAATAAGTGAAAACAAAGATTAAATGTAGTGAATAAAACAGTTTGGCTTAGGCATGTTGCAATTGAATTAATTTCGTAATTGATAAGGCTTTGGGTATACCTATTGGTCCATGCTTCATCTTACCTATCGAGTCTTAAGTCTCAATCTCAATACACTTAAAAGCTCATTCAATTTGGCCAAAGATATGTTTGTTGTAGCACATTTGCTGTTATTATGATTGAATACAAGCAAATACACACACACACACACACACACACACAAATCCTATGCATGTGTGTGTGTGTGTGTGTGTTGGCAAACATTATGTTGGTATACTTTGTTAGTTTGGATAGCCAGACATATTCATTTGTAAATGAAACCATAAAGGTGCACACGCAAAAGCATCTTAAGTTAGCATAATGTGTGTGTCTATCTATGTATCTTTGTATCTTTGTATCTTATGGATACACAAACACTTGAGCCCGGTGGCCTTTGTGTGTGTCCTCTCTTCTCTCTTCGAGCTTATGCTTTTTGTAGCCAAGCAAAACTTTTGCCTATGTGTCTGGCACAAAGTTTATTTTGAGCATTTGCTTGAAGTTTGTTTGATTTGCTATTAATTAAAATTGCATTCAACTTGAAAATTGTATTTGTTGCCCCAAAGAGCAAAAAAGGAGTAGCTCATCCAAGCCAGGATCCTGTTCACAATATTGAATTGCGGACTAATGGAAACACGTACAAGATTGCTTACATTAATGGAATGGAAGGTTGAAGTTTTTGTGGTGGTTTTTCGCCTGCTCTTCAAATTTAATTAATTCCCTTTTACTTTTATGGGTGTGCTTGCTTTAGTATGTGTGTGTGACACATGTGTGTATGTGTGTGTGTTAATTAGGCATAGTCTTGAGGCAGAACACACCCTGCGGCCCTCTGGCCCCCAGACGCAAATGCATCAAATTGCCTGACAAAACGCCGCCCCCCCTCCCCGCGCAATTAAGAGCAACCCGCTTAAAGGGGAATAGTCCTCGTTCAATGTCAACCAGGGCCAACAACTGTCTGGGCCAACTGCCAACTGCCAACAGGCGTGTCAACACACGCTTCGTATAGATAATGAATACCTACGCTCCCATAAATTCAACTGTTTGTTCTGTTTTTTTTTTGCTCTTTTTTTTATAGTCTGCACTTTTTTCCATGCACATGCATAAAAAAATATCATAAATGTTTTTGTTCATTTATAAATATTAAAAGCGACAGATGTCCACATTCGTTAGGGACAAAAAACCAGCTTAGAGGATATAAAAAAAAAATAATGCAAATAATAAATGTAAAAAAATATATATCAATCGTCTATTGTCTGAATGCTGCATAATTAAATCATCCGGTGTTGGAGAACAAAAAAAAAAAATATCAACTTCAATTGTTAAATAAAAGTTTTTTAAAGCATTTTCCGCACTATTTGAGTCACAAATTGTTTTCTGCTCATAAATCAATTGCCAATGCACAAATATTTGCTTATTCTTTTGTTATTCCCCATAAAAATGTATTTTTTTCCCCATTGTTTTATTTAAAGTTTTGTTTTATGAAAACGGTGTGTGTGCTGTGTGTGTGTGTGTGTGTGTGCAAATATTATTGATGGAGTTCTAATGCTTTCGCATTTGTTAAATTCCTGGCAAAAAGTTAGTCGACAGGAACATGAATAATATTTTTACCATTTTACCATTTGTCTGCCATTTTTGTTTTTCCTAAAAGCTTTTCGTGAATTAAATGCTTAAATAATTTTAAATAACTTTATTCATTTTTTGGCATAGCAAAGTATTTTAATGAATTTCAGTTTCTTGTTTCATTAATTTGAAAATGTGTTTCATAATTGATTTTTTTTTTGTTAAAATATTTTATATATATTTTACATTTTTGAAATTTATTTAGTTGCAACAACATTCCATTTCTCTTTTGAATTGCAAAGAAATTGTTTCATTGCAATTTAATTTATTTGAAAATGCTCTTCATAATTTTATCATTATTTGTTTTGTTGAAATATTTGAAAAAAATTAAAATTTTTGGTATTTAGTTAGTTGGAAAAACATTTTATATCAATTCTGACTCGCAAAGAAATTGTTGCGCTTAATATTGCAATTTATTAAATTGAAAATATGCTTTACAACTTTATAATTGTTTTTTGGATTGAAATATTTTATATAAATTTTAAATTTTTATTATTTATTTAGTTGCAAAAACATTTCATGTAGGTTTTGACTTGCTACGAAATTGTTGCGTATATTTTTATAATTAATAATTGATTACAGTTGTAGCCAATTTTTTGCATCATTATTGGCTTAAAAGTGATTTTGCGGCTAAACGCTTACAAGCCAAATAAACCTGGACATAAGTTGTCGCTTTTATTGTTTACCAATTGTGTTAATCTAACATTTGTGTTTGTTGCCCCAAAGGCAATAACAACAACAACAACAACAACAACAACAACAACAAGAACAACACTGCCCAGGAGACAGGAGAACAACAATCGAAACTTTTGGCACATTAAATCAGCAAATTTATTGACTTAACTGCTTTGGCAAGGACATGCCACATGCCATCCTGCCACAATCCCATGCCCCAAGCTGTCCGTTTGCCTTTTGGCCTGACTCGTGAGCAGTTCCTATTTTTTTTCCTCTCTCTATTGCTATCTCTGTCTGTCTGTGTGTGTTTTGGTGGCCCGTTTCCTTGCTGTGCTGTCATAATTTTTGATTTGCTTGTTTTATTTGATGTCCTTTGGCTGCTCCTGGCTACTTGCTCCTTGCTGCCTGCTCCTTGCTGCCTGCTGCCTGTTCCTTGCTGCCCGCTTCTTGCTGCTTGCTACTTGCTGCTTGCTACTTGCTACTGTTGTTGCCAGGCGCTGTCTTCGGTTTACTAAGCTGCCTCCAGCTTAGGGAAAAACAATTTTGCAAAATTTATTTTATAGCAAAATTATGCCAAACATTTCGAGAATGTTTCTATGTAGTGGCTGTTCTTGCTATGAAGGCCATTTGCTACACACATAAATACACACGCACAAACACACACACACACACACATATGGGTAGAGCTGCTCTCGCACAAAATTTATTTAAGAATTGTAAGTATTTTTGCTGTGGTAGCTGCGATATTTGTGCCATCAACTTGAGTTGAAATTATTTGCTCGACTCTGCCACGCCCCCTCTGACCGCCTCTATTGGTGCCACGCTTCCAGCGTTTGTTGTTACATAAAGTTGGATAATGTAGCGCAAATAGTTGCTTATTATTTATGCTGCTTTATTACCCTCTTCCCCCCCCTCGCACTCTATGAAACTCAACCATCTTCAATTTGGCTGTGCTTTGTTGGTCTTAAATATATTTTGCTTTTTGGGCAATTTGTTTGTTTGCTAGACAAAAATTAGTTGGCATATTTCTGGCTCTTAATTAGCCAAGCGTGAAATTGAGATAAACAGAGAATGTGTATGTGTGTGCGTGTGTGAGTGTGTGTGCCTTCTAAAACAAGCACTATAAATTATTAATTTAAGTTATTGTAGCGCAATCAAAGCATAAATTTAAAAATTGGTTAAGAACTTGCTTGAATATTGAAAAAGTTAACTTCGGTTTGAAGTGGTTCAGTTTTTTATGTATGCTATTACAGCTAAATGATTCATATGGAAACTGATCAGGAATACATATATATCTATATATATATATATATATATATATATGTATATAGCTATTTCTAGAAATTTCTACTTCAGCGCGCAAAATAAAAAAAGATTAACTCTGCTACTATTTTATGATCTATCTGTGTGTAAAGTTACTGCAAAAACCCATTAAATTGTTATCATTTGTATCTTAAAGATACGTGGCTTAAATTTATGTGTGTGTGTGTGTGTTTATGTGTGCCCGCTATTTGCCCCACGCCTATTTTCGCGCAGTCTATTTAAGTTAATTAAATTCCAGTCTATGCGCCAGACACAAAACTCAGATAGCAGCAAGTTTATTTGCAGACATAGCGTCGCTTTTGATAACCCACACACGTAAACACACACATACACACACACACACACACACACAAACACACACATACACATAGAGACACAACTGTGTGCTTGCAACGATAAGAGTGCATGTAACTAAATACAGGACAGCCAGGACATCGTCCTTTTGACTCCTTTACAATGTTCACAACGAGACTTACAGAATAATCAACATAAAAGCTTCAGTTTCTTATTAGACAAAAAATTATTTGAGAGTAAAATAATAAATATATCTAAAGTTTTTTTTTTTTCTGTATAAAAGCATAAGTTAAGTACGTGCAACTTGCAGTTACAGCCAAAGTACACTCTTAAAAAAATATCCTACTCAATTCTAAGGTAATTATAATAAAATTTCATTATCTTTGTTTTTTTTTTAATGGCGTAGAAAAAGTATGTAAAATAAGTAGCAAAAATTCCTAGTTGCTAAATTCAACAACTTAAATTAATAGCTAAATTTTATATGCTTTAATCTTAGGGAAAAATCAGGATTATTTTTAATGTTTGGAAAATATAAAATATAAATAAATGGTAAATAATTCCAGTTAGAAACAAAGAAAAAATTTAACTTAAATTAACTTAAATGTTTAAGTGTGAGAAAACAAACAAACAAACAAATTTATATACGAAATTATCACATTGTTTTTCTGAGTGCACTTAAGCAATTCAAAGTGCTTCAAGATTGTGCGAATAAAATACGAATTCAATTAAAAAAAAAACACACGCAAAGAAGAAGAAAAATCATCAAGTGAACGTTAAGTACAAAAAAAAAAACAGAGAGTGAGAATGGGAAACATGCAACACACACAACAAGATGCGGCAAGACAAAAAGGACGACATAAAACAACAACGAAAACATGCGACAGGTTGACTGAGGGGTGGAGAGAAGGGGGGGGGGGGGGGGGAAGGCGCAACAACCTAAGACTTAACTCTACTCACAGTTTGCTGCGTTGAGGTGACATTTGTTGGCGCGACATTCTGTCCATGCTGCAGATACACTAATGGCCCGCCAGTTGATGCACCCGCTGCCGCTGCCGTTGCCGCTGCACTGCCTGCCACAGATTTGGGCTGATGCACAATGGGCGGCGGCGGCAACGGATGTTGTTGCTGCTGTTTGGCGGCGCCTTTGTCAAACTGATAGTACATGACATCGTTGGCGGGCGCGGAGCCGCCATAAAGCGGCGGCGGGGGTGGCGGAGGATCGGCGGTCTGTGCACCGGAGATGTGATAGGCGCTGGCCAACTGTTTGGGCGATCCACTGGCACTGTTGCTGTAACCCGGTGGCATCTTGTAGTTGTAGACATAGGGACGCTCGTATTCCCCGCCATGTATGTAGGACAAGAAGAGATCCGATTTCGCTGGCTGCAGCCCAAAGCTGCCCGCATGCGAATTCCCCGCGGAGCGTTGGCCCAATGCACGACTGGTGACGCTGCTGCTGGCATAGTGGATGGGATAGCAGCTGGCATTGGCCAGCTGGGAACTGCCGCCGCCACCTGAGAGTAGCTGCGTCTTGGTCACACTCTGGCCGGACAGACGGCGAGTGGGCACACCAATATCTGATTTGGCATCGCGACGCTTCACTTGGGATGCGGAGGAGGATGACGGGCCCTGATAGTAGTACGGCGCTGCCGGATTGTTTGGCCATTCGACAAAGCTGCGCTGTCTAGTGAAAGCGACACCACCAAGACCACCAAGAGCACCACCACCACCACCACTAGTCGATACCATACCGTTACCGTTACCCGTTAGATTGCTGGTGCTGCTGCCAACGGCGCCAACAGATCCTTTGCCCATTGCATTGTTTAAACTGAACTTGTACTGATTGTTCTCAAATGTTGTGTAGCTGAGCAAACGATTGCCGGCGCCGATGTTGCTGCTATTGTTGTTGCCACTGCTGCCGCCAACAGTTGTTGCCGCTGTTGCTGGCGGCAGCGGCGGCGTCGGCGTTGAGTTAGTAGTCGAACCGATGGGATTATGCACCGGCGCCAGATTTGTGTTCGGGTTAGTGGATGAGGAGGAGGAAGCGTATTTATAATTGGACTTCTGTTGTTGTTGTTGTTGCTGTTGTTGGTGTTGATGGCGTTGCTGTTGTGCGAATAGAGAACGTTGCTGCTGCTGCTGATTACTCACAGTCTGTTGCATGAGGCTATTGTAGCCACCTCCACCGCCATTGTTGCCACCGCCACCGGCGCTGCCAATGGACTTGCGATGACTGCCACTTGAGGCGCCAGAGGATTTATTGGTGCCATACCGAGTGCTATCGCTGGATCTGTGCGAGAAATCAAACAACAAAAAAAAACAAAACATTATTTTATTAAAATTTATGTAGCTAAAGTTCAAGTTGTATTTAGTGATTTGTGGTTTTTCGATTTGTATTTACAAATCAAAATTTATAATAATTTCTTTTAATAACAACTATTTTTCTTTTTAGCAAATTAGAAATAATTAGTCATTTATCGATTTCCTTACAGGTTGAAAATATATTTACTAATTTTTAAGCATTTGTTGTAATTACAATTTCATTGCAATTGATTTAGCTTCAGTTGAAGATGTATTTATTAATTTGTGTTTTTTCTATTTAATTGGAGCCATAGATATAAATGATAACTTAAAATAAATTGTTGTAATTACACCTATCTTTACATAAGATATAATTAGTCGTTTATTGATTTCCTTGAAGCTTAAAGATATATTTACTTATTTTTGGTATTTTTTTTTTAATTATATCTATTTTTTTTAGCAAGTTGAAAATTATTAGTTGAAGACGTTTTTACTTATTTTAGATTATTTTTATTTAATTATATTTTTATGTTGATAATAAGTCCTTTTTTTTAGTTTTTGTTTTTATAACCATTTTTGTGGAAAGGTGAAAGTTATTAGTATTATATTCATTATTTATTTAAAGTTAAAGACGTTTTTACTGATTTTTAAGTTTTTCGCAATTTAAAAATGATTAGTTTTATATCGATTCATTTAAAATTGAAGATGTATTTACTTATTTAATTTTATATGTTTTTACTCTTTTTACTTTATTTTTAATATTAAATACTAATTTTTAAATTTTTTTTGTAATTACCACTTAGTAAGTTAAAAATTATTAATTTAATTAATTTACTTGTTAGCTTATTTTATATTAATTTTTAAATTTGGAGTTTAATAATAATTAGTTTTATTTACCTTTCCGAGGAGTAGGCGTAGTCCTGATCCGCACCTAGACCCGAGTCTGTGTGCTCGTGTGAAACGCGCAATGCTGAGTTCTCCAGTGGACTTAGATTGGAACCAGTGGGTGAGATAAAATCACCCATGCTCATGCTGGACATCATGCTGGGAATGACAAAGATTCATGATTAAAAATGCAAATGGATAAAAAAAACAATTGTATAAAAGATGATTGTTGATTCGATGGATGAATAAAACATTGCCACTTACCGCACCAGTCCATGTCCATTGTTCCTCTCGCATTCGCGTGATGAGATTGTGCTGGCCGATCGAATGGATCCGTTCTTGGGCGCTCCACCGCCATTGGCGCCGCCACCGCCCACGCCGCCGACATTGCTATCATGCGGATGAGAGCTTTGGTAGTAGAGTCTACAATTCAGCATTATGAGAAACTGCCAGAGAAGCAGCCCAAAAACATTCGACGAACTCAACTCACCCTCGAATCCGATCCACTCGATTCTTTGCCTGTCCAGTGCTAGTCGTACCGCTGCCATTGGTGATGGTATTCCCGGAGCCGGTGCTCTTGGCACCGACGCTATTCTTGCTGTTGCTCTTGTGTATCTTGAGATTGGAGTTGGCACGCTTTGAGGTCGTCTCCACGACGGTATAGGGTATCTCCCTCAGCTGTTGCTCCGACATGCCCTCAGTGTCCACCAGATCGAATTGCAAGTGCTTGGCCAGCTCGCTGTTCCACATGCGACTGCGCGACTCCGACGGAGATCTAAGCGGAGTGGGAGGATTAGATTGGAGGCAGTTAAGCATTTAGTTGACTTACTTATTCTTGCGATGCCTCCGCGATTTGTGGTGCGAGTGGGTGTCCGAGTGGCTGTCGTTGCTGTGCAGACTGCGTGCCACCATGCTGCTCTTGGAAACGGACGCCTGCTGCACGGAGCTCTGGCCGAGACTTGCCTCCGCCTGGCGACGTTGCACCTCCCTCCACTGTGTGGTCGAATCAATCAGCTCAGCGCTGCCGCTGCGCATCGAGGAGCTGCGATGACCCGAGTAACTGCGTCCCCGAGTACTATCGTGATCCGAGCCACCAGCCGAGTTGTCACGCCGATGCCGATGCGAGCGTCGATGCTTCCGATGATGTGAACGACCCGAGCGACCAGAGCCGCGAGAGAGTTCGCTCTCATTATCAGAGGTGCGACGATGGCGATGCTTGTGTCTGCAGTTGGAAAAGAGAGGGATTAGATTAGAGCGATAAGTGACAACTGTGACTGCTACTTGGCAATGCAAGTGACTGTGATGGATAATGGGAATAGTTCAGAATCTGGTAAGATCCCTGTTTATACTTTTTTTTCGAATATTTTCTTTTAGAGCGACAATAAATTATTAGACAAATCAAACATAAAATGTGATAATTTTAATGTTCATCAAACACCAGAAAAAATATTGAAGACATAAATTTAAATATATTTTAAATTATTTTTGTTTGTTAAATTTTCACTATTTTCAAAGTCATTTTGAAATTAAATTGTTAATTGTTAAGTGTTCACCAAACACAAGGAAAACATTGAAGTCGAAAATTTAGATTAAATTAAATTTTATGTTTGTCAAATTTTCACAATTTTTAAAGTAATTTTGTTGTTAAGAAAAACATTAGTCACAATTTAAAATATCTTTTAAGCTCTTTTAATGCTCGTCATATTTTCACTGTTTTTAAAGTACTTTAATTGTTAATTTTAAAATTCAACAAAAACAAAGAAAACATTGAAGTCAAAAATTGAAATATATTATTTTAATTTTAAAGTAATTTAATTTGTAATTTTAATGTTCATTAAACATAAGGAAAACATTGAAGTCAAAAAATTCATATATATTTTAAATTATTTGTGATTGTCAAATTTGCACTATTTTTAAAATACTTTAATTGTTCTAAATGAGATGTGTTTCAAAAGCAGATTTGAAAAAATTGAATATTGAAATACAATATAAATATCAATACTGACTATAAAAATAAATGTAGCTTTAATCTGTATCCATTTGGCTAGGTATTTGTAGACTCACAGGCCAGTTACTGAGTCACAGCTTGGGATTTAGGACTGGGAGAAGGTTGGGTCAACTAAATGGTTACAGTTGCAGGTGGTACTTACCGTCGCGTGGAGCGGGAGTCGTTGGAGGAATGGCTCTCAACGGAGCTGGAGCGATAGCGCTGCTGCTGATGCGAGGCGGATGAGGAGCTGGCGCGCTGCTGTCGCTGCTGATGATGAGACGACGACGACGACGACTGCTGATGATGATGATGATGATGATGGGTATGATGACTGGTGCCATGGCCATGACTATGATGGCTATGGTGATGATGCAACCCGCCGCCCGTTGTGCTAACCGAGCGCACCGAACGCGGACTCGAGGGATTGTGGCCAAAGAGGGAGCGCTGCTGTGATCTTGGCCAAGGAGCGCTGCGCGTGCTGCGCGGCGAGTCAGGTGTCTGCAAATTGCTGCCGTTGTTATTGTAGCTGCTGGAGTTGTTATTGGACGACGACTGCTGCTGTTGCTGCTGCTGCTGCTGCTGCTGCTGCTGATGATGATGGCTGCTGGGACGTATGCCCAGACTGGTGGGTATGCTGTACGTGGAACGGTACGGACTGTCGTAGTTGCTGCAAATGGCAAAAAAGGCGGTGGATTGAGGCGGGGTTATTGGCGGGGAGAGTTGAGCAATTGCAACGCTCGCGCATTATTTTGCCATAAATTTAAATTGTTTAACATAAACGTTGATTAAAGTCTGTTGCATTTGTTGCATTTGCAGCATTTAGGCTGTCTGCCTCGCTGGAATGGTGGATCGGAGGATCGCCCTCTGTTTGCCACAGCAAGATCGACACAGACAAATAATGCTCGTGTGTAAAATTGAGTAATTGCCGCACTGGCAATCAGCGGGCAATCATTTCGAACGTAAGCCATCCCAACCCAGAACCCAGAACCAAGAACCCAGAACCAAGAACCAGACATGGACACAAGACATGGGGACATGGGACAAGGAACTATCCGTTGCAAGTGGTCGCGCCTTGTGATTTATGTCCCGCTTGCCATGGTGTGGGCAACTTGATTGGACTACTTCTCTCTCTCTCACTCTCTCTCTCTCTCTCACTCTCTCTCTCTCTCTCTCTCTCTCTGTCTGCTCCTGGACTGCTTGATGTTCTTGGCCAATTTTTTTTTTTTTTTGTTTGCAATGATAAACGACGTGAGCTATTTGCTCAGCACAGATCAGCTCAGTTGCCAGTTCTAAGTTGCACTATGCTGTTCCTGGGAAGCGATTACATTGTTTCAGTCCTTCTGGCTTCTATAACCATCTTGGATAATTTATGCATAGATCTTGCCCTACACATTGAGAGGGTCAATGTGGCATTTGCCACTGCTCAAGTTAATGATGATGGCTTTAAAATTGCTGATCGTAGCAAGAAAAAGAAATCGCAACCTGCCCTGATGAATATATATATATATTTTTTCAGTCTGAGTTTCTCTTAGTTTTATAATAAATTTAATGGAGTGATATATATATATATATAAATTATAATTAATTACTTATGTGTGGCATATGATTTGCTGTTGTTGGCTCATTAATTAACTGTTTCCCTCACCACATTTAAGACTAATTAATTGCTGCGCACTGTTTATTTATACATCAAACGATAACTGGCCATTAGGATTCACAACTCTCCTCTGGATATCCTTCCCCCTATAAATCTTCAACTAGTCGACGTATGACTCAATTTTCATTAGACTCCCTCGTTCTGGCTTCCTTTGACGGTACATCCTGGCAACATTTCCCTGTTTGCGTCAACGCGAATGCTTCTCTAATGGCCGATTTTTATTTGTCCATATGTAATTTGATGTGCAGAACCATAAAACATTTAATAAATTTTGCGTCTAGACAATGTAACTGCCTTTAAATGGCAACTAAATGGATTTTGAGCACGAAATCGAAAAAGGGCAAACACAAGAGGCAAAAACAAAAGCACCAAAAAAAAATAAAATAAATAACAAACACAGGAGTCACAGGAGCACTTGGATAAGGACATTGCAAACACTACAACAATGCCAAGGCGACGGCCTGTCAAAGCCAACACACACGCACACACACACACACACACACACACACACACACGCACACACAGAGATGGGGGCACATGATGAAGTGTTTTGTGCATTGTTTTTATATTTTTGTTTCAACAATTGTTGTAGGCGTGGCATGGGTTTTCACTATGCCAAAAATGGCAAAACTGCATTGGAAGCTGCCCCAAGGGTTCACCCCCCCCCCCCTGTTTGGGGGCGGCGGCTACTGCAGACAGAGTTGCCAAAAGAAAAAAAAAAACGAAATAAAAAAATTGCCCGCATGTTGAAAATTAAAATAGATCAAAGGAAGATGCGGCAATGAGCAACATGAGAGCACTTCCGGCCGGCGAGTCTCTCTACAAAATTATGACCGAAAAAAAGTTGCCCCAAAAAAAAAAGAGGACAACTGCGCCAAAAGGAAGCAGCTGAAACAAGTGTGCACAACAAAACACATACATACATATATTTATGTGTGTGTGTGTACACTTAGAACAAAATTCTCTGCTAAGTGAAAGTAAAAACGGAATAAAAATTCCTTAAAAATAAAATCAAATATTCGCTAAGCAAAAATACTTATTTTAAGTATTTTGCTTAGAGTAAAAATTGATGAACTAATTTAATTTATTTTATGCTGATTTGTTTGAATTATTATTTAAAGTATTCAATTATTTAGTTATAGCAATAATTGAAAATGTTTTTTAATTTGAATTTAGTTTTGAGATGAGGACATTTTCACCTGACGTGAAAGGACTTATTTTTTTTTTGAGTGTAGATACAAACCGACTTTTTATGTAGAACTGATGTTGGGTAAATCAAAAGTTTTGTGCATGAAATGAAAACAAATGATGGATATTTGGAGTACTCACTTGGCAATGACGTTGGCGTTGTTGGCATTGCTGCTGGCCAAACTCTGCAGCGGCAGTTGGGGCAGTGGCAGTGTCAGTGGCAGTGGCAGTGGCAGTGGTCGGTTGCCAATGGGGAGGCTGTTGCCACCGTTACCGTTACCGTTACCGCCACTGCCAGCGCCAACTGCGCTGTTGCTGTTAAAAAAGTCATCAATCACGCGTCGGGGCTGGCGCTTGGAGGGGACGCGTGTAAAGGCTGGCGGGGATCGTCCGGCGGCAAGTGCATCCTTCTCCATTTGCTTGTCCGAGCGACTTTGGTTGTGGGTTGGTTTTGGTGGTGTTGGTTGGGTTTGGGTTCGACATGCGATGTGGTCGTTGGGCATAACATAAAAGTAGGCAAAAATATTAACACAAATAAGCAACAAAACAGCAAACAGCACAAATAAAATAAATAAAAATATAAAAAAAATAGTTCAAGACACCAAACTGGTTTGTTGGCCATAATGAACAGTGAACCATAAAAAGGTTGTAAAAAAAAACTTTCATTTGTTTCACAAATTAAAAACGCTGGCTCAGTCGTAAAATGTGGCGCCCCAAAACTTTTTGGCCAAGCTAATAGTTTGGCTTGTATTCGCTTGCCACGTATATGCGATTTAGACCAAGTTCGCTGTGTGCTGTGCGTGGGGGCCAAGTGCAAGAAATTTTGCAGCCCTCAGTCGCCCAAAATGGGCAGCCACCAGTCCAACGCAAATGGGTGTCGTAAACATGAGGCAAACCAAGCCTAGATCCCTGCCACATTCGTCATGCACAATTGCCTTGCATTTTTTTTGGTGCCAGCTCTGGCTGGCTAACTGTGGCTAAGGCCGTCTCCGACTCAGACACCGACTCCAGCTCCAGCTCCATCTTTGCTTGCAGGCATTCACAGAAAGTCATTAGTGGGCTTTGCGCTCGACTTGAGTTTGTCGGACTGCCTGCAGATCCGACATTTTTATTGGACTTCCAATTAGCTGGGCACCCAAAGTCGGTGTAAACTTGATCTACTATGTGTGTGCCCAGGCCCAGGCCCAGGACCAGGACCAGGCGTAGGCCCAGCCATGTGCTTGCACTTATTAGAGATGCTCTCGTCTTCAACTGATGATGTGGTTCAACTTAACATGGCTCATAAAACCAGCTAACAAATGCCATAAAGTTGGCATCAACAATTGTTTTTCCTACTCGCTAAACCAGTGAACTAGTTCAAATTGCACTTTGAAATTTCTAATTCTTTTGAAGCACTTCAAATTGGCTTTTGCTTACCATAACCTATAAATATATCTGGATTTGATCTCCAATTTTTATATACACATAAACTAAGCCAAAAATGAGCTGACTGGGGAGCACAACCAACTATAATTGCAGTGTAGCATAAACTGTGAAGTAGTTCATTAAGTGAACCACATAGTTCAGCACTGACTCGTGTGTTGTGCTCTAATGATCTAATCACATGAACTGTGCACATTCGAAATGGATTTCAAGTGCTTGGCTACATTTTAATTGGCTTGCGCTCTTCGGTGGCCGCTGCAAATTGGCAAAAAAAAAAAAAAACAAAAATAAAACAAAAAAAACTGGCTAATAAATTGGCGAAAAGCGCATCTTGGTTGTGTTTGGGGATTTGGCTTAATAACTTTATTTTAATGCCAAAGCTCTCGCCATCACCCACTCGCATGTTGGCCTTATACACTTCCGGCATATTTCCCCTCAAGCACCACTCTATGAGGGGTGTGTTAGAACGGTGGTGCGTGGGGGGTGGGGGGAGAGGGCACTCACCTGTGTCTGAAGCGGGAGCCCAGCTGAAACAAATCAGCGGCATGCGACTGCGAATTGGGTAGAGGAGCGACGCGCACCTGTCTGAAGAACGCATGATGCTCCACGCAGCATCTCCACAAATGTTTGCACGCCGATTTGCGTGGAGTTTCGAAGCCATAAGTGCTCAGCTCATTCTGTCAAGGAGGAAATAGAAAAATAGAAGAGACAACGAACAAAACACAAACAAACACACACGCACACACACACACACACTCGCACACACACACAAGTGTGATAAGCAGCAAGTCAAGTCACGACGACAACGATGATGACGATGACGATGACGATGATGACGATGATGACGATGTGGACAAAGGCTGCAGTTGCCAAGTTAAAGCCAAATTGAGTGAATGAAAGCCCGGCTGAATTCGGCAACCTAGCAAACTTCCCACAATGCCTGTGTAAAGTGTGAATTCTTGGCGCAAGAAAAAAAGGAAAAAAAAAATCTCGTAAAAAAGGCAAAAAAAAAATATTGTAAAGTTTTGGCTTTTGTGTGCGTCAACTGTTGGCAAAAGTTTTTTGATTATCAAAGCGTTAGCACCAAAAAGTGTTCAAGTTAGAAATGCTGAAAGGAGAAGCTATCTGCTACCAGCTAACAGCTACCAGCAACCAGCTAACAGCTACCAGCAACCAGCTAACAGCAACCAGCTAACAGCAACCAGCTACTTGTAGTCTAACGAGTGCCACAGCGCTTCCACCCACTTGAGAACGCTGACAGCCAAAAAGTTGTCACCAAATGTAAAAATTGGCAACACTGCGAAATGTTCGAAAAAAGCAATCATTTTTTTTTTTTGGCCAGCAACGAAACTTGAATACGCTTTAAAAAATCAAAGATTGCTGCAGAGAAAGTTTTTGCAATTTATCGATTTGATTAAAATATAGATTTTAAATTTGGTACATATAAAATTAGAAAAAGTGGAAGATTTTATGTGGAATTTTATGATAATTAGTTTTAGTTACTTTTAGTTAGTTAAAAATTTGAAAATATTTTTTTTTTTTTATGTGAATTTTTTGATAATTAGTTTTAGTTACTTTTGGTTAGTCAAAAATTTGAAAATATTTATTTTTGTATGTGAATTTTCTGATATTTAGTTTTAGTTACTTTTACTTAGTCAGAAATTTGATAATAATTATTTTTTTATGTGAATTTTCTGATATTTAGTTTTAGTTACTTTTAGTTAGTTAAAAATTTGAAAATATTTATTTTTTTATGTGAATTTTCTGATATTTAGTTTTAGATACTTTTAGTTAGACAGAAATTTGAAAATATTACTTTTTTTTGTGAATTTTCTGATATTTAGTTTTAGTTACTTTTAGTTAGTCAGAAATTTGAGAATATTTCTTTTTGCTTGCTAAGATGAATACTTCACTTTGCAATATCTGAATATCTGAATGTAGCCCAACTACAAAAGCCTTAAATAGCAGATTCTCAAGCAGTTGACCTGTCCCTTTCAGCCACGTTCTAACTGAATAAAAGTTACTTGTTCGAGTGTTGGCCTGACAAGGGATAACTTCCTTGCATAATGCGTCGACTTATACCCTTTCTTAGAAGAGGGAACTTGAAGTGCGCACACAATGGGAAACGAACTGCAAATTGTAAGAAGCACTCTGCTTCGAAATATTTATGGTTAAGGGGCAAATACTTTGTCGTCCTCGTCGTCCTCATCTTCGTCGTCATAGTCATCGTCATCGTCATCGTCGACGTCATCGTCTATTGCGATTGTCGCCTGGCGCTTTTGAAATTTACATTTTTATCGCTTATCCTGAGCATAAAATAGCGTCCTTTATAATAAACTTTGGCAATGCGCGGCCAATAGTAATGAGCCACCGTCGTCTTGTTGCGCAGCACGACAATCCCGCTGGGCGTCAGGCCCAAAAAGTATTCCACACTGTCCTCGCCCTGCAATGAATAAAAAACGGAATCGAGAATGAGCCAAGTTTTGCCAAGAGTTTGCGCCGAAACTTTGCCGTTGCAAATGTTGAGCCTTTGTTTTAGCTAAAAGTTTCTTTTGGCTATTGCCAAAAAATATGTGTTAACAAGAGCAAAGTTTGTTGGCCATCTTGGCCTATTAGCAGCTCTGCGACGCCCATTCAGCCATTACACTGACAAAAAAATATACTAGACATTGTGGTTGGTTTATCGCAAAAGTTTTGATGACATAAATCGCTGGACATATTTCTTAAAATTAGAGTTGGAAGGTAGAAGTAAAGTTAAGATATTTAACTAAATAAAATATAAGGCTTAAAAGTAATAATTAAGATCTAATTGGGGCTGTATATTAATGAAAGTTTCTACTTCTGGAATATTTATGTTTTACCTACATTTATATGTTTTTCTGTATATTTATAAAAATCTATGGCACAATTTTTCCGCAGTGCACATTTAAACAAAAAACAATACAACAGACACAAAAGAAAATAAATGTAATTTTAGCTGTTAATTAAATTAAAAAAAAAAGTGAGGGAAGGGTCGGCGCAAAGACGACGCCAGGGCTGGGGATGTGGATAAAGGGGACTCGGGGTTTGGGGGTTGGTTATGGCAACTGGCAACTGGCAACTGGCGCCGCGATAGTCAATGATTTGTGTCTATAAACAAACCGATGTAGACGCGACGCACAGACCACAACCAAGAGTGGAGTACAAGGGTTTACAATGTTCATTCTTCAACCCCCTTCTCCTACAACTGCTGCTCCTTCCCCTGACCAAGACACACACACACACATATGCATCGTATTCAAACACAGCTGGTGATTTATTGAGGTTTGATATCAAAGTAAAGGGCAATAAAAAATGCAAATGAAGTGCCAACTTACGCAGCACAAAATCAGCTACGACATGACCAAGCCAGAGATTGTGGGAGTGTGTGGAACAAGAGGGGGGGGGGGGGGGGGGGGGGGGGCAGGTGGGGGGAAAGGGTTGAAAATCGGGTTAGTCTGGACGGTAGACAGACGAGGCGTGTCTGCGTTGCGAGTGTGGGGAAATCATTGCGTTGCTCCCCCCCCACCCCCCTCAACAAATTGTGTGTAAAAGCAAATGATTTATAATATTTGCCATGAAATGAAATTAAACTTTGCATTTTCGCCCCTGACCCCTTTTTTTTATGGCTGGGTAGTTCTCAAGCCAGTCAACCAAAATCTCAGCGCACCATCGGCACAACGGACAAATTTGCGAAGAAAATGTCCAAGTTTTAATAATACTTAGTGGAGTTTGGCTTAGAAGAAAAAAAATAATGATTATAATATAAAACGAATGAAATGTCAATGGAGAATTAAATAAACTTAAACTTATTTTCTAAGATTAACTCCTTTTTGTCTTGGTTTCATATTGTTGATCCTAATACGAGCTTCTTAAGGGAAACGTATTTCTGTCAAATTATTTAATCACAAAAAAATTTTGCTGGTAAATTTGGAATTAAATATAATAGTGCGATGAAGTCGCCTATAAATTCTAATTTTAAATATTGTGAAAAAAAACCTAATTGTATAATAAAGACACAAAGATAACTGGCACATTTACATTAACTATAAAAATAAATACAATAAATTTAAACTACAATTTTGGAGTCATGATTTAATGTCAACAAAAATGTGAATTTAATCCACAGTACCACAAAAGTTGTTTCCAGTTTTGGGGGTAAACACGGATGTCAACATATGTGTTGTGTTTTGTTGTGTAATATTTTGTTGTGTTTTGAGTTCTTACCAGCACTGGATGCAAGTCAACGCCATACATGTCATGCCATTTGACTTTGTCCAAATAGTTGAGCTCAGCGCTGGAGGGTGACATTCCCTTCAACTGTTGATGCAGCTCGGAGATGCGGCTTTCCAGCTCGCTGCTCTGATTGGGCAGCAGGCGGAACTCCGAGACATATCCCTTCGAATGCCGCCGCTGATCATAGTCACCCAGTTCGGCTATAAGTAAGATTGTTTTGGTGATAAAACTGTTGCAGTTGAATTTCCAATTTATACTCACATTGCACCACAAAAGCGCCGAGTTCGGCGGCCAGTTCAAAGGCAACGGGCAGTCGTCCCTGCAGCACATCCTGTTTGACTTGCAGGAAAAGTTGATATCTGTCGTGTATAGTAAATAAAAGTGTACAAATTTAATTAGTTGTCAACAACAACAACAACAACAGCAGCAGCAACAGCAGTTAACAAGTTGACAAACAAATCGCCGCATAAAATTATTTGGATACGTCTTTGATGTTTGGCCTAAGCACACAAAAAGGCAAAACGCACCCAAAACAAATTGTTGACTTTGACCAAGCAACTTAGTCAACAAATGAGCGAAAATTAAGTTTGACTAAATGATATTCTATAGTCAGTTTAAATTATCCAGTAAAGGATGAGAATGAATGAAACCTGCACAACATATATGAAAATGATATGTCTAAGTATATAATCGACCCCCAAACGACCCCCACTTTCATATAACCCATTTAATAAAATTTTCTAGGGTAGACTAGATTGAAGAGGTCGCACAACATATTTCCACAATTATTTGCACCAAGCAAGCAAAAGTTGAAGTTGATTGTTTGCTCAACGAGTAAATCCATTTGATTCCTATCCATCCTGCATATTATGATGATGATGATGATGATGATGACGATGATGATGATGATGATGTTGTCTATCGATATGAAACTGTTTCGCATTGTATATATATTTTTCGTATCCTAAAGCGAACACTTGAAACGCCATGTGGAAAACATGCAACGTGCAACACATGCAACAACCAACCAGCGTCAAAGTCAATTGCCGTTTATTGTCTGCCGCAGACTTTGTATAGCTAAAATAACAAAATTCTCTCTCAATCGCCGAGTGTCGCTTCGTTAATAATATTCCAGAGAATCGCCAACTGCTGTTTGCCGCTGTTGCGTTATAAGTGCATTTTCATTTCCAGTGCATTTAACTGAATTTTCACCGGATTTATATGCGCCAATATTAGCGCAGCTCCATCAACCGTTCAATGCGCGAGTTTTGATGATGTTTGGCCAGCGATTGGCATTTCCGCATTTCCGCACACATTCCCCAAACCCACCCCTGCTCCAAAACCACCCTCTCCCCGCAGATCTAGTTAGTCAGACAGATGCAGTTATATTGAATAGGTCCACTTGGTGACGATTATGGCTACGGCTACGTGTCATCGTCGTATTAAGCGCAAATATTTGCACACACCAAATGCTTGATGAATGCAACTCTAGCTGCATAGCAAAAGCACGACAATTCCCAGCCAGGAGTGAACTAGTGCACCCTGACACCACCACACACATACCAAAGAGCAGCTCGTTCCCTGCCCAATTATCCTGGTGGAATTTTGCAATTTCTCCACACACGAAAAATTTCGTGACTATTGCCATTTTAATACCCTGGTTAGATGCAATCTATGCAAAAGGGTCATCTGAAGTTGGACTATTTATAGATTCTGAATTCTATAAATATTTTTTAATATAATTCTAAGATATGAGATACTAGGTTCATTATTAAAATTATTAATACTTAAAATTGTAAATATAAAATCGACTTCTTAGGAAAAAGTTCTCATTGTTTCCATTCGAATGCATCAATTTATTTTTTAAAGTTCAGGTAAAATAAAAACTAATTTTATTATTATAATTACTTTATATTTTAGTTGTATTACTTATTGAAATTCAAATAATTTTATATTGAGTATTCATTAATTATACTATATTTTACTGTTAATATTGTTACTATTTGAAATATAACTTTAAAATTCGACTTCTTAGTAAAAGTTCTGTTTGTTTCCATTCGAATGCAGAATGTAAAGACTTTAATGAGTAAATACTGAGTTCTATAAAGAATACAATAAAGAATACAATGCATCTTTGATATAAGGTGCAAGTAAAATGAGCTATTAATTTTATTATTATGAATGATAACTTTATATTATTATTGCTACTTGAAATTTAAATTTTAAAATTCGACTTCTTAGTAAAAGTTCTCGTTGTTTTTATTTGAATGCATTAAAGATTTTAATGAAGTTCTATATATGATTATTTCATATAAAGCGCAAGAAAAATAAAATAATAATTTTAAATTTATAATAATTTTTTATTATTATTACTACAACTTGAAATTTAAACTATAAAAACGACTTCTTAGTAGTAGTTCTCATCAAACATTTTAAGTTGAAGTTGCACTTATATTTTCACCTATCAACTCTATTTGCTGCTAACTTAATTACAACGTATTTTCGATAATTCTCAATTGGAGTCTGCCTTCTTTACTTGTGGCATGAAGTGCATATTATGCATAAATGCATTAAATTCATTTTGCCACATCCATTAGTTGTCTACCCGCTGCAAAGGATGCACTGTCAGTCGGAGGGGCAAGTTTAATTTGCGTATTTATTGAATTGCGAGAGTTGGCTGGCAATTAATAAATTGAATTTGTGTATTAAAATGCCACACGTTTAAAATGTTAAATACCGCAATGAAATGAGTAATGTGCGAGCAGAAATTAATAAAAAAACACATAATATTTAAATAATTAAAAAAAAAAAACTCACCTCGTTATTTCCTCGAGCAGTTTGCACGGATCTGCGGCATAGAATTTGACGCCAAAGTACAAATCATATGGATCCGATTTGGGTTTCAGTTGACGGGAAATGCGTGACGCTGGATCCAGCCAGTGCTGTAAAATGGCCAATAAGAAAAGGAAATAGAAAAATAAATATCAAACTGATAACACATTGCAAGTGTGTGTGGGGTGTGTGTGGTGTGTGTGGGGTGTGTGTGACGGCGACAGCTGGCTGGAGTTGACAGGTGAGTTTATGTGCGGGCGCTTTTTTATGACCAAGCATAAAGGCAGACAGACGCAGGACACGCAGGACACACACACACACATCCACACACGAACACACACACACACGAAACTAATGTGCGTGCCGCAAGTGGCATAAAAGTGAATTTCAATGAAAAAGGGGCTCTGCGTCTGTGTGTGTGTTTTTGGTAGGAAAGCGAAATTATATAATTTGCCTTGCAGGCGCTTTCGTCTCGCCAGGCTGCGTCAAAGGATCTCAAAGAGTTGGTCCTGCTGTGTGTGTTTTTTTGTTTTTTTTTGTTTTTTGTTTTTCCTTTCTAAAAACAACTCAATGCGCCCCAATGAATTTCAATGAAAACGAAAATGAATTTCAAAAACCAATAAGTTTGCACAAGCAGCCAGAGAAAGGGAAACAAAACAAAAAAAAAAAAAAAAACAGAGCACAGCACAGAGGAGTAGCAGGATATGCCAGTCGATAGCTATATCCTGTGCCTGCAACGCTCCAGTTCCCCTCCTCCACTCTCCAATCTCCACTCTCCCCCCGTTCCCTTTTGGTTGCCACTTACCGTTTGATTCTCATCGTCTATATAGCGTATGCCAAAGTATGAAGTCTCGATTAAATTGAGCCTGGCAAAAACGACATCCAGCAGTGCTTGGCCCGGCAAATCATCCTGAAAATAGACAAGAAAATTGTTGTTAAAAGGCTGCAGCATTTTGTAGTTCGATTGAGATACACAGCGAAAATATATTATGTGGCCTGACATTTCAAATAAAATTATAATATAAACTATAAAAAAATATTAAAATCTCAAAATGTAGAATATAAAACTTACGGCAAGTTTTGCACAAAATGTCTCTAAAAATCAAAATTGATTACTGATTTTCGGAGAACTTTTTACATTTTTTCTGTGTGCACAGTTGTAGAAGGCTGAGGGGGGAGTGCAAGGAAGAGGTTGGCGAAGACAAGGCGCTGGCAAAAGCCATTCAATGGCAAGGCAAACACTCGAAATGTTGAAACATTAAAAACACTGGCAAACTGTTGAGCCATTGAATGGACACAGACATTGCACCCCAGTCCCGTTACTATCCTATTCGTCCTGTTTGTCCTGTCTGATTCAGTCTGTGCGCTTTCCCTGCGCCTTTGCCGCCATTTTGCTGCTTGGCTGCGCCTGGCCAACAAAAGTGAAAACTTGCCGGCGACAATTATTCAATTGGAAAATTGTGCCTTCTTTTTTTTTTTTTTTTGTGTACAGATAGGAAAGAAAAAGCGAACGCGTCAAGTGCCACGCCTTGGTGCAGACAGCAAACGCCTACAATCCATCCCCAAAAAAATAGTGTTTTCTTTTTTTTTATTTAATTTAAGTCGTATTTGTGTGCGCTTTAAAAAGCCAATTTATGTTTTATTTTTTTTTGACTTTTTCGTCGGTTTTCGACTAGCGCCAATAATAAATTGAGTCGATTCCCCGAGGGAATTGGGGGGGGCTAGCACAGCTGCAACCGCAAAGGCTAACAAACTATGGCCAAAAGCAGGGGCACCATTGTTAACTACAAGTCCCACACACACAAATACAAACACACACATACACACACACACACACACACATGTATATAGCTGTTTCTTCATTGTCTGCTCTGCGGCGCATCTGGCGCTTGATTTTTGACGCTGACCAGACACTTCAGCTGTAGCCAGGAGGCCAGTGCCTCCCCCGTTCTGACTTTTGAGGCAGCCACAGTTTTTTGTTGCGCTTTTTTAGCTGCGTTGTTGTGGGCAGCGCAGGGAGTACACCGAGAAAAAAGGCACATACTAACATTAGATACTAAGTAATGTTTACTTAAAAAAAGAACTCAAAGAAGAAAATCTGAAACATTTTACTAGAAATATGGAAATTAGAAATCAGAAATTTAACTCTTTGTTGAAAGTGTTGTCATACTTAAGTATTTATCTCTGTGTAGATATGTTAACTGCTGCCATGTTTTATTTATAGTATTTTGGCTTGGCCAAAACATCCCCTGGTGGCCAAAAGAAAACGAGCGTGCGATGTTCGCCAGCCCTTTTTGTATGGGGCATGTTTTATTGTTGTTGCGTCATAAACTTAATGTGTGGCACACACGACCCAAAAGCCCACTCGCATATATGTTAAACCTTTTGCTGACCAAACCAAAAAGGCCTGAAATGAGCTGCCGAAAGCGATATTGTAAGTTCACATTTGGGAATTGAAGGAGACCAAACCCAGGCTGATATTGAGCCAGACTCGGCGATAATCTGTGTATGACAGTTGAAAGGTTAAACTGAAACTCGTCTTGGCCATTTCAATGCAATGTTAATAATGTTTGTAAAACTAATTGCTAAATGAATGACTGAAATGTTGAGTGCATTACAAGGACAAGCCATAGGATTTGGAATGGATACGGCTGACACACTGACAGTGACAGCTGTTAAACTCATAATGGGATGTGTCATGGAGTGTCTGTCCTGGTGAAATTGCATTAGAAATACGAGTGGACATTGCACATGTTGGCTCACATTAAACAATGACTCGTAAAATGCTTAACAAGTACAACAGATACACATCCTTATTGTTGCAACTTGCCAGTTGCCTCCTCCTGCTGCCTGCTGCACGTTGCACGCTGCAAGCTGCTTGCTGCATGCTGCATGCTGCCTGCTGTTGATGTTGTTGTCTTTTGCATTGTTGTCGATGCTTTTACGCAAGGACATAAGTAGAAAAGTGCATTTTAAAAATGCATAAGCAACATGAGCACTCATGAAATTGTTTCTTGGTTTCCATTTACTTGGACAAACCAGAGTTGCCACAGCTTCCAGGGCAACGACAACTTTTTGGCAAGTGTATCTCGTAAATAGAATACTTTATGAGCAGCTTGTAATCTCTCATAATAGCCTGGCACCTATTAAAAATGAAATACCTTATGTGCTTTTTCTACTTTTTACATAAAAATAAAAATTTATTCTGTGTAAAAAATTCAGATTTTTGTTGCGAATTTAAAACAAGTTAATTTTAAGCTTTATTGTATTTTTTGCTGTGTGTTAAATTTCCATTGAGTAATACAAAATTTACGTTAAATGTTTATCTTAATATTTGTATACCTTTTATAATGTAAAAATGCTAAACGAAAATCTATAAAAAATACTATTCATTTCATTTTTTATTTTTTTATTTAAAGTGTTCAAAATAAGCACTCGAAAATCTATAAAAAATATTTTTCATTTTAATTTAATATAATAATAATACATAAAAAATACTTTTAATATTAATTTAATATTTTTATTTTTATACTATTAAAAATAAGCATTCGATGAGATTTCAGTAAAAAGTGTTAACTTAATTTTAATAAATTTATTGGCATTTTGGGGTCGCTTGACTTAAAACAAATCCACAACAATATTTCCTTAACTTAATTTTTACTGCATTCGTTACAATTTGAAGCATCCCTTAAGGACCACAAACAACAACGAACTAATATAAATGGGATCGTAATGAACTACAGCCGATGCATGGCTAACAGCCTTTAACCAACTTATGGCTTAAAATCAACGTAACATGTAAAAGCAGCAATGGCCAGCAATTAATCACGTAACTCGGCGCAAACCCGGAAAAACTTGTGTATTTAAGTCCCAAAAGGTTTTGGCAGAGCCAGTGTCAGAGCCAGAGCCAAGACGCCGCCCAGACGGCCCAGACGGGCCGGGCCAACATGCAACAGAGACAAGGGTCTCTGGTTATTGGTTCAGCCCTCGAAAGTCAGCCAGGCGAGTTGGCGAGTTCAATAAATTAAGTTCGCCTTGCTTGGGAATCAATGATGTATATGAGACGGAGGCATCAAAGACGACTGGTGATTTCCCGATGAGCCATGTGGCCTGGCCAGGCCATGGGATGATTATGTTGATGCTAATGATGATTAGGTCTTTGGCTTAAATATCTTAATCAAATTATGCTTACTTTGATGTTTCTTGAAGGAGTAGCTATGGCCAAACAGCCAAACCCACTTAATGAGCTTACATTTTTACACAACCCCAACCCAACCCCTACCCCCCCTCCCTCCCACCAACAATGTTTGAACGACCACTCCAATCGTTCCATATACTCAAGTTGTCTGATATTTTTACCAAAGCGCTTTTCCTGTCAGCTGTCTGCGCTCAACTTTTGCCCCAGCAACTTAATTAGTGAGCGGCAAGTGGAAAACAAGAACAAAAATATACCAAACACATATGCCATATGTGTGCGAGTGTGTGTGTGTGTGTGTGTGTGTGTGTGCGTGTGTGTGTGTGTGAGTGTGTGAAAGTTGCTGTCTAAAGACAACGAGGGCGGCGACACTTTTGGTACTCCCCTTATTCCCAACCAGAAACAACAACAACAACACCAGCAAAGAAGCAACCACTTCTCAGCTAAATCCCAGCAGCATCTTTTGGGCAACTTAATCAACGCGTTTGCCGCAAAAACTTTTGGGTTACGTGACTAACCCAGTTTTGGGCCGACGCAACGGGGAATTGCGTGCAAATCGCAAAATGAATCTGATCCAAGGCGCTGAAGTGCAACATCTTTTTTGAGTTTAATATAATTAACACACACACAGTTTATGCTTGCCATGTGCAACCAACTGAGTCTTATCTTGCAGTTGCAGCTACACTCAAATTGCAACACACTTTAAATGGCTAAGAGACACATATTGCAAGCTCTCACTTTTAGAATCCAGCTACTTGAAGCAGTTATACCTTTCGGGATTAAAATATTATATATATTTTAATGAATGTGTTTCGCTCTCTTTTTTTTTTTTTGCAACATTTCAGTTCTATTCACGTATTTTTTCACAGAATGTTGGGGATTAGCTGAGAAGCAGCTGCTTTGTGCACAATTTGTCACTAGTTGCAGCTTATTTGCTAGCAGGAAAAACAAAAACATCTTTTATAAATAGCTGAAATGTATCTGTATCTGTGTCTGTATCTGTATCTGTATCTGTGACAGTGTATCTGTATTTGTATCTGCAGCTATGTATCTTTAGCTGCTTTTGCTATTGCTTTCTCTTTCTCTCCTCGCCAATTGCATTGTGCGTTTAATTGCGCTGCTTGGCTTAAACGTGCGCTGACCTTTGACAACGACACACACACACAAACACACACACAATTACACACACACACACACACACTCAGACTTGTTTGTGTTTATAACGGCATTATGAGTTTTAAGCTGCTGCAAGCAAATAAAGCCAGAAAAGTAACAGAAGCAAAAACATAAAAATATAAGCAACAAAAAAAAAAAAAGGGGAATAAAAACAAAAAACACGCAGCCGTTTGCAATGTCAGGAGACAAAACGACGACAAGTGGATGGGAGTGGAGGTGAGGGGTAAGGGGCTGAGCAAGAGTAATAAAGAAAAAGGAAGAAAAAATAAAGAAAAAGGCAAAAGGAAAAAGGAAAAGGCAATGGCAGCAACATCGTGTCGCAGTCGACAGTCGACATCGTCGTCGAAACAAGCCAGAGCCAAAATGCTCAAAACAGATTTATGTCCATGCCGACAATGTGCTGCACAACAACCCCCCCTCCACGAACCCCTTGCACCAAGAACTTGGCTTGGCTCATACCAATTGAGGCTGAAACGTTGATGCTGGCGCATCTTCACCTAACTGAAAACACATTCAACAAACGAGATTTGCGTAATTCCTGCAGCTCAGTCAAGGTTCGTCTCGGTTTACTGTTTGTCGGTTTGTCCGTTTGTCGGTTTGTCGTTGTCGGTTTCTACTCGCTGTCGAGTAATGCCTCAACGTACTTTTGCATACACTGCCACGAAAGAGAGTCGCCAACTAGCCGTCATCAAGTTTGCAACATGATAAGTGTAAGTATAAAAAACTATCTTCAATTTTTTAAATTTAACTTGCTAATAAATTAATATTTATAAATTTTAAATTATAACTAAATTTGTTAAATCAATTTTCATATTTAGCTAATAGTTTATTTAGCTCTTTAATATATAATTAATTATTTTCATTACTTCAAACTATTCAATGCAGTGTTTTTCTCATTGTTCACTTTAATTTATAGTTTCATAAAAAAATGTCTTAATTAAAATTGCTATGTTAAATATAAATATCAATAAATATCTATAAATGTAAACAATAACTAAATATGTTGATTCAATTGTTAAAAGCCAGAAAATATTTAGTTGTCAAAAGTTTACGAATTTTTAAAACAGCTAAGATTTTATTCAGCTGTCAAATAATACATATTTTCTGGCTTTTTCTAGAAATTTAACAATGTAGCATTTTTCTCATTGTTCAAATTGAATTTATATGCGAATGGATTAATTAAAATTCTACTCAGCTGACAGGCACTTTGACAGTTACTAAGCTGAGTTTCTTTAAGCGATTTATTGATGAGATAATCTAGTTAAAAAATGCTTACATAAAATACTCATTGCAACATTGGCTTAGTTAGTATTCAATACATTCGCGTTTCTAGAATGTTGGAGTAATCTTTTTTAAAGAGTACCACATTTGCAGTTACACCTTTTTGTGTTGTTGTTGTTGTTGTTTGTTGTGGTTGTTGTTTTTTATTTGTTCACTCAGAGCTTTGAGGCGTGCTGTCTGCTTACGGGAGTTTTATTTCGTATGCCACGCCAGGCACAAGGCCTGACAATGTGGATAGCTTTAGCAGCAGTTCAGCATCAACTTGCAACTTGCTGCATGCTGCTTACTGCTGGCTGCTTGCTACTTGCAACTTGCTGCTTGCTGCTTGCAGCTTCCGCTACGAATGCCATATGAGTTAAGAGCAGCTGCTCGACCATTCTCATAGCGGCACTTTTTTCTTTCTAGGCTATGTCAGTTGTAGTTGTTAGATGTTGGATGTTGGATGTCAGTTGTCAGCTGTCGGTCGCCTGTTCGTTGGTCCCGTTGACATTTGTCGCATCTTTTCTTGCCACTGACTCAGCTCTGCACCAGCTCACTTGTAGTACGCTGCAATCAATGTACACACAACTTACATATGTCCCTGCATATATGGATCAACACTCTAAAAAAAAAAACAACGAATTTTGCACTTAAATTAAGTTAGAAAATCCTACATCAGGAAAGAAAATTCTTAGATCAACAATTTTGGAAATTAATTATTCTACAACAGAGAACAGAGAACAGATATTCCTAATTTCTAGAATTATTTATACCACAACTTTTATATTAAACACTGTTTCTGAATAACTTAAGTAATACCACAATTTATATTAAAAATTTTGATTTTTATAAATTTTTTTTTATGAATAAATGAAGAACTTTATTGTTGTTCCTTTTTGATATTATTAATTTATGGAATCAATACTGATGTATATTAAATTTAATATCTGATGTAAACATATTTTTAAGTTTGTAAGTTCCAACTAAAAGTCTCAATTGCACTTTATATATTAAATAGATGATAATAAGAATATATTTGATTCAAGAAAAAAATCCTTAGTTATTTAATTATATTAAATGTGAAGTTATACTTGAAATTTGAAAATAAAAACGGAGTATTTGATTTTGTTGTAGTGTATTTGCGTGACCAGCCCATTTGGTGTTTGTTCTGTGAAATATTGCACATGCAACTGTTCAACTTGTCGACTGCTTTCCGGCAGCAGCAGCAATGGCAACATCAGCCGCAGCAACATGAAAAGCAAGAGCTACGACTTCCGCTGCTGCTGCTGTTGCTGCTGTTGCTGCTGCTGCTGTTGTCGAGACGACGTCAACGCCTCGACTTGGGATCTCACCTGCATCACTTGCATTTTCCGGCAAAACGTAGCAAGCAGCACGCAAAACGTTGGCGAGACAAAAAAAAAAACATAGAAAAAAAAAAATTGTTGGATATCATTGTTTGAGACTGGCTGAGAGAGCTGCCTGTGCAAATATTTTGCGCTAATCCTCGCACATCAAAAGCCAGTGAAAGAAACAAACAAAACAAAAGATGAAGATGAAGAAACCTATAAAACATGGACTCAGTGTGGACTCACCTTGAATTTGTTTTTGGCTGTGTGTGCGCCATTCAAACGCTTGAATAAACAAACGGCACACACACACACAGGCACACACACACAGCGAGAGATATACACAGACAAAGGGCGCAAAAATGTCTAGAAGTGGTCTTTATTGGTCTTGTCTGTGCTCCAGTCCAGTCTCCAGTCCAGACTCTCAGCTCAGCTCACCTCAGCTCAGCTTAGCTCAGCGCAGACCACCAAGTGAGTGAGTTATCTGATGGCAGTCATGTGGCCCCTCACTGCCAACTGCCAATTGCAAACTGCCAGTTTGTCTTTTTCTATCCATCGCTGTGTGTATTTTTCTGTGTATTTGCGTTTAAAGTTTTTTGATTGAATTGTTGCAAATTGTTTGCAAATCTATTTCGATTCTCTTTGCCGGCCACGACCCCCATATCGAACAATTGCTTTTTGTCTTGTCTCCGAGGCATTTGCGGCCACGCAGATACATATACCATATATATATACATATATACATATATATGCAGATATACACAGAGTCGTAACCAACCGACCAAACCCGACATGACACTGAGTTATGGTTCTGACAGCTGCACAACAAAAAAAAAAAGAGAAAAGAAACCAACATCGATTGCCGCAAAAGCAAAAAAAAAAAAACGATGAATGAAGGCTTTTAACCCAGCCCAGTTCTTAAAATTGTTGTTTTTATATTTCTCTGTTTCTGTTAGATAATCCTATTAGCAACCAAAGCGCAACTTCAGCAACAGATAAAGTAATTACTCCCCAAACCCAAGAAAAGATGCTTCGCTGAGTTTTGCCAAAAGGTAAAATGTTTAACTTTTAGGCTCAACCTTTTAATTAATTGCAAACTTTTATACACTTTCAAGGCAAGTGTATATCGAAATGTTTAAAAAAAAAATAAGTATTGTAAAGCTGAAATTGAGTTCAGTATTTGATATTACATTTATATATTATACAAAAATTACTTTTTTTTTCTGATACTTATTGAACACTGAATAAAACTGAATATTTGTTTAAGATAAGCCGCGTTCCATATTTATATTATATTATTTTTTTTAAATTAATTTTACGATCTATAAATACACATTAACTCCAATGCAAACATAATATTTTCCTCTTATCTAAATATTGCGAGTTTCTTATGTTTCCATTTTCCAGTTAAAATAATAAAATCATAATAAAGTCTGCCAGATATCTCTTAATTATATCAACAAATAAAATATATGTTTTAGGTCGTTAATTTTTCCAAATACCCTTTTTTCCCCATTTATTTTTGAAATCTCTACCCTTTTTCCCCCTTTTCGTTTGATAGGCCAAATCAATGGTCTGTCATTGGCAGAAACGTCCGATTTATATTTACATTACCATTACCTAGGAAATGTTGTCCTTAAGCACATTTACCGGTTGCGGGAGTGGCGCCAAATCTGATGAAACGCGGGGGGGACGGCCAACATTTATTTAGCTATTAAATACGCTTCATGGGTTTTTCTTATTTTCATTATCAATTTGAAAGCGCGCTGGGCCAGCTGTAAAAAAAGCTTTTAACTTAATTATGTTGGCCATAAACTGCAGGTTTATTTGGCCAGCTTTTGGCGTGTGAACGCTTTGGAACGAGGCGAGTCTAATTAAATGTCGCCTGGGGCATAAAGTCGACGAAAATGTATACACAACACACACACACACACAAATGTAACTCACAGATATATTTATATATATTTATTTATTTTGTTTTTCCCTTGTTTTTTTTTTTTTGTTATTTTTTTGGACTGCAGCGAGCCGCCTTGCGGTGTGAAGTGTTTGCTCGTGAAATACTTGAAGCAATCATTATTTTGACCATTTCGGCTTGTCATTGTGGCCAGTTGTGAAGTGTGTTGAATGATTTACATAAATTCTGAAATGGCCATGCGGTGCAGAGCAGCACCCAGTATTGACAGAATTATGCGCTAGTCAAACAGCGAACAGAACCCACACATTTACTCCAAAGTGTTTTAATTTAAACCGTTAACATATAATTATATATATATATATATATATATATATAAAACTTATATAACAAAAGCGAAAAGTAAACTCGGCTCGGACACTTGAAGTTGTTGTATGTCGCCTGTTTCTTCTGGGCCCTGGCCAAATGTCATTAGCATGTAAGCATGATAAATGGCCAAAATGTGCGCCGACTTCGCAGACTGCGCTTTATATATATGGCAACAAAATTGTACTTATGTCTCTAGTTGAATTTATCTGGGCTCTGAGTCGAGGGCAAGTCTAGGCATGAAGTCGTCAAAACCATTTGTCACTGTTTTGCCACGATTTTTTTTTTGTTTTTTTTTTTTTTTTTGGTAGCTGAGCTTTAAAGAGCCAAAGCACAACTGGGCAGCTCCATTACTTAGCCATTGTCGCGGCTTTAAGTTCATTTTCCTTTCAATTGTGCGGAATTTGTAAGGCAAGTTGTGTTCTTTGGCGCTGTTTTATTTGTTTATTCTTTTAAATTTGTTGTACAAATAAATTAAGAGCTTATTAAATGAATCATGAATTGATTTGTGAGTTAATCTCTAAGTTGAACGAACTTGTAAGTTAAGAATCCTCCTGCAAAATCTTACTTTTATTTGTACTTTATTCATTAATTTACTTATTTTAGCTATTTGATTAATGAGCAAATATTTCAGCTATTTTGATATATAAGAAATTAATTAAATACATTAATCGCATTTGTAAATATTTCTTAGAATTTTCTAACTCATTTTTATGTACAGGTTTCTCCGCTGTTTATTGATTTAAATTTCTGCTAAAAAGCACATCATCATTAAATTGATATTATCTCCTCTTTTTTTTTTTTTGTTGTACACAATTCAATCTTGGGATTTATGTTGAGCTACTCTAACTCAGCAGCTGAAACACGTCCAATTAATTAAAAATGATGAGGCAAGAAACAACAGAGTGCAAAATCGGTTTCATCAACACAGTTGCCACATAAAAAACAAACATGTTGCTATGCTGAGGCATGCGATGCTCCGTGTTGTGTGTCTTTGGAATCATAGCAATCATATCTAGGTGTGTATTTTGTGTGTGTTTTTTTTTTCTTCTTTTCTTTCCGAGATATAGCAGAAATCAATCATACGCAACGTGCGCTCGCTGCTCGTCATGGCAATGAAATATCGATTACGACACGTTGTCGTTGTCGAGGCAGTCGCAACAACATTGACTGATGTCGCGGATGTTGCGTATTCGTATCTCAAATTCTCTGTTGTTGTGTTTGTTGTTGTCGTTGTGGCTGTTTGTCGTATAAAAGCAGGCACAGCACTTTTCGAGTGCGTCGCAATGAAATGCAAAACGAGTCAACCGCAAGCAACTGCCCCTTTGCCTCTATGCCCCCGCTGTTTCTCTGCCCCGCTGCCACTTTGCCCCTCTGCCACCTTTGGCCAATACCCCTCTGCCCCTGCTGTCCATACCATCTTTCATTTCATTAACGCTACTGCAGTCGCGGCGACTTTAAGTGCGTGTGCTTAGTGCCAACGGCAGCCGTCAAAAGCAGCGACAAAGCAGACACAGCAGCCATCGACATGGTTGCCACATTGACAGACAGACAGACAGACAGACAGACAGGCGACACACAGGCAGATAGCCAGATAGCCCCAGACAGCTGGGGCAAGTGCGCGCGTAAATAAAATTACGTTTACAGCAAAGGCGGCCACACGCATTTCTATGCCTCAACAGCAACAGCAATATGGAAATGGGTATGCAAGGTTGGTAAAGTCCAACTAAGGTGAGTAATAAAGTATATATATAAAGTATATATATATATATAAAGTATATAAATATATATAAAGTATATAAATATATATAAAGTATATAAATATATATAAATATATATAAAGTATATATATAAAGTATATATATCAACACGTAAAGCACTTGAATTAACTAAAGAAGTGAATATAATTTAGAATAAATGTTGCTATATAAAAGTATCATACACAGATAAAACATTTTTATATAATTGAAATTAAATAATTTCCGATCTTGGATAATATTTATAAATGCAGATTTATTCCATTAAATTTAGGCTTACTTTCAGTTTTCCAAGCTACCTTCTGCCGACATTAATCAATCCAAACTACACTTTAAACAAATAAATGGCGAGTAATAAAGTAGATGTATAAGGTATATAAATATCACCAACACATAAACTCTTTGAAATAACTAAAGAAGTGAATTTAATTTGGTCTAAATGTTGCTATATCAAAGTATCATTCACAGATAAAATATTTTTTATAACTTAAATTTAGTAAAATGCGATCTTGGATAATATCTATAAATGCAGATTGATTTTATATACCATCAAATTTGTGCTTACTTTAAGTTTCTTAAGCTACCTTCCCTATTTAAATATACTCTTTAACCAACCCAAAACTAAACTTTAATCATATAAAATATTCGATGAACATTTTCTAGCCATATAAAAGTTGTATTAATTTATTACATATATGCATTTAATAGAGTATCCAAAAGTCAAGCATATTTAACAACTTCATTTGCATAGTTGACTATTTTTTGTAATATTTTATTTTTTGTTTTGCGCATAGACTGTCTGCGTTGCGGTGCACTTTGTGTCGCGTATTTTTCATTCATGGTTGATTTTTTGGTATTTTGTCGGCGGAGCCTTTTATCAATCATCGAGCTGACGTGGTACGTGAGCCTCTGGGCCAATAATTGCATACGATAAGTTGCCCAAGTGCAGGCAAGAGACAAATGTGCACCGCACAACCACAATACACGCCACACACCCCACCGCACCGCACTGGAGTTTGAACCAATTGCAATTGCTGTCCCTGTTGCCTGTTTAAACTCATTAATAATGACCCGAGGCGTACGCCAGCAACGATGACGATGATGATGATGATGATGATGATGATGATGATGATGATGACGATAGCGACGATAGCGACGACGACTGCCAGTGGTTGTCCGCCCTGGTTGCCATTGTCAAATTGTGGGACACGCCCACCGCCACACAAATCGCCTGAATCGCAACACATGTCTAATGCGCAATTTATGCTGGCCAACAGGCTGATTTTCAACTAGACAGGTTGTGGGCTAGCTGGGCTACCAGGGGGAGGGAGGGTTAGAGGTATGGTGCTTTAAAGCCGCTTGTTTTCAGTCGATTTGGTGGCTTACTGTGCAACTTGCAGCTCGTTGTAGCTGTTGCACTTAGAGAAATAATTTGAGAGCACTTCACCAAATTCCTTTCAATTTAAAATTGGTTTTCTTTAAGAATAAATATTTCATAAATGATTGGCCTAAATATTTGAAATAAGTTATTTCATGCATTAACTTTATAGTCCAATTTGAAGCACAAACATGAATGATTATGTTCAATTCTTGATTCTAATTTTCTAATTGTTCGAATTCGTGTCACATTCTAAGAACAAAGCGATTGCAATTAAATTCCGTTGTTATGCAAATTAAAAACCGGCCTTTTTTTCTGCAAGTGTAGAGGCGAATGTTGTTGTTGTTGTTGTTGTTGTTTGGTAAGTGCTGCATGTGCTTGTAAAATTATTATAAATGTCTTGTTGATGAGCTGTGATTATTAACGTTTACGTGCTTCAATTTTGTTTTAGCCACAGCCGCAGTTGCAGCCGCAGCTGTAGTTGTAGTTGTAGTTATAGTTGTAGTTGTAAAAAAAAAACAACTTAAAGCCGCATGCAACATGCAACCTGGCAGCTCAACGCGACGCCAAGTGTCATTAGTCAGTTCGTGGAATTGCTAACTAACTAGCCTGTCTCACCACTCGGCCCGCCCGATCAATCACGAATGAACTGGAACACTATGCCGTGGGCGATTCACCGATCAACTGCTCCGATTATGCAGATACACGTTGCTATCTTTATGCCTCAGTTACTTGTAGTATCTTCTGCCTGCCAGCAAGCCAGCCAGCCTGCATGACTGCCATATAATTAACTAGCGGCGGCCTCTCTGCGAGTCTTCCTCTCCCGCTCCCCCTCCATCCCCTGCTGCTGCTCATTATGTCGCAGACCCCACAGGCAACCTTGATGACATGCATTTGCATAAGATAATGTGTAAGTATGCTTATCATGTCACATTGTATTCCATTTATCAGAGATGCTCTTGAGATGCTCAAAAAGCTTGTTAGCCTCTCAGAAAATCTAAAAAAAAAAACCCGTTGCGTATTCACTTGAAAATTATTTTTTTTTTCTATTTGTTCTTTTCGCAGTAAGCTTTTTTTGTTGCGTGCCTATTTTTTTATAATACAATTTATTCTTAACTTATTTTTATGTGTTGTCCTTTTCGCTGGTTTTTATTTTATTGCAAGCTTAATTTTTTATTTGTAAAATTTATTCTTAAAAGTCGTTTATAAATTTCACATACTTATTTCTATTTGTTGCCTCTTTAATTTATTTTTTTTTTGCAAGATTATTTTTTTTTAGTCTTAAAAGCTTTTCATAAATTTCAGCGAGCAGATAATTTTAAGTTTATTCCCTTGCTCAAATAAAGTTATGCAAAATTGTATATTTCATTATTTACATTTAATGCAAAAACTAACTGCTATTTAAATAAATGTATTATGAAATAAATATATTTTTTGACGTTTTAATATTTTGTTCAAGGCAATTTGTCCCTTGTTCAAATAATTGGGTATACAATAAATGTCGACTGTTTTGTTTTTCATTATTAATATAAATGTCATATTTTATTTGCAGCCCGCATAATAAAAATGTTCTCAATTTATGTTTATCTGATTTATGTTTGCTTTGAACTTGTCTAGTAATCAAAAATATTTTTCAATTAAAAGCCAGCATCAAATTGATGGCCATGGACAATGGACAATGTCTTCGATTTCATGGGCATTTTATGTATAAATATATCAGATATTTATTTATTTTATATTTATGTTGCACGCTCGAATGAAATTTTGCAAAGCTTTGCTGAAATCAAAGAGCAGAAACCAGGCCGAGACACACAAACACACAACACACACACAGATACAGATACACATGAGAAAATCAGAACTATTTATTTGATTTGTCCGCACAATGATGCCAACTATGAGTTGGCGTGCAACATCAGCAAAATTTTCTAACACACACAGATAGAGGCACAGACAAAAGGCAACAAGAGCCAAGAGGCAGCTTGGAGCTGTCGGATCTCTCCTCAGAGGTCTCATCTCACAGTTCTTGTCGTCGCTGACGACCCATTTAATTTGGCAAACGTGCGCAGTTTTAAAGCATGGGGCAAACCACACACAGGCTGTGTGGCACCGTGGCATACGATACTAACAGCAGCAGCAGCAGCAGCAGCATCGCCAGCCGGCGACGTGTGAATGATGACACTTTGCATGTTTGCCAAGCCAGCAAGCAGCAAGCAGCGAAGGCTCTTTCTCTGCACTAAATATTGATGAGGGTGCCCAGAGATGGGGAAGGGGGTGGGGAGGGGCAACACGCCTGACGGTTAGCATATGGCAGGCACGTGCAAAGTATGCAACACTTTTTATGTTCGATACCCTTGAAAAAGGCAGAAAAGGGAGGATTATGATATATAGTGTGAATGTCACCGTTTGGCTGATGAATACATCTCCATACAATAAATTATATATTGGCACTAAAAATCGAGTCTATTTCTTGCAACCTTTTAGAACAGATATTAATAATAATATAAATAATGAAAATTAAGTTATAATTATTATATTTATTAAAATCAATAGCTGCAAAAATATATTGTTAAAACATTTTTTGTTGGATTGGATTCCTTTTGAGTCCGCTTAATCTTTGGAAACTGATGTGGGACCATTTTACATTTAAACATCAGAGAAGTATTTGTACCCTTTAATTTCCTTTCATTTAAATGTATTTCAGTAAATTTTAATGATGCATTTCATATTGTTCAATTTAAAATTTGTAAGTTTCATTGTAAATTTAAAAAATATTTTTTATTATATTCTTAAAACACTTTTGTATATTTTTCAACTTTTTTAAATAAAAGAAATTACTCAAAAAAATACATCTTGCTTCTTGTACATAATAAGAAACATCTAACTTAATGCAAAAAAAATGTATATTTTTGGCTAAGTAAAGAGTATTTGACAGTCGTGCGGCAAATTGTTGTGAATCGACATAAATCACAGGACATGTAAAGCAACTGAGCAAAGGACGAAGAGTGTGTTTAGTATTTTGGGGCATTATTCTTGTCATTGTTTGTGTGTGGTTATTGCCGTTGTTGTTGTTGTTGTTATTGTTGTTGTTGTTGTTGTTGTTGCTGTCACTGCTTAGGTGGCGCTAATGCGAACAGCAAAGGGCGTCAGATTGTGGCGCAAAAAACTCACCTTGATCTCGTGTATGAAATCGGTTTCATCCAGCAAATTAATGCGCACGGACATTATCCGCGAGGGTCGACACAGGCAATTCATGATGTTTGCTTTGTATTGTTTACTTTGTCACCTTGTTGCAAATTATTCAAGCGAATATTTGTCACTCAAAGCAGTCGGCATCTTTCGCGTGAGATAGCTGCAAGATAAGTAGACAGATATTTTAGTATATAAGTGATATATATATATATATATATATGGGGATATAAGTGAGTGCGAGTTGTGTAGAAAGTGGCAATTAAGCTGTGTACATAATTAATAAATATTTTGTGATGTGATTTGCTATCATTCAAGACATGCTGCATGCTGCATGCTGCTTGTCTGCTGCATGTTGCAAGCTGCAATTAGCCAGCTGTAAACTGGTTTGAGATACACTTCACAGATATATATATATATATATATATATATATATATATTTATATATGTGAATTCGCTCAGACATAGCCTACTGGCTATAGCGATGACAGTCTTGTTTTTTAATAACTCTTTTTGGCTTGAACTTGTATGAAAGCCACTGTAGCACTTATCTGTGCCGCAGATCGGGGCAACATCATCAGCAGCAACAGCAACAGCAACAGCAACAGTAGAGTTAAGGACGGGGCAATGACAAACCAACTGTCAGCAGTTGCCACTCCCCAGTCGAGTATTATCATTATAATTTTATAATTGCGGTTGTTGCCGACGATAAGTTTAATATGCACGAAGCAGCAGCAACAACAACAACAACAGCAACAACAACAACAATAGCAACAAAAGTCACTTAAGCGGATTAGTTAAAGGACGCTTGCCACAACTACAGCTGCCTAAAAGCAGATTATGTCATTAGAGATACTTATATACAGTACCTCCTCCATATACTGTACATAGAATATGAAATAACCCCAGCAGCTGCCTTTGTCGCTTTAAAACCTAAGCCATTTTGGGGGATTGAAACTAACCATGTAAAAGCATAGCTAATATGCTAAGCAGGTATTTAATTAAAATACTAATTTACATAACTGTGAGTCTTAAATATTATTAAATCTTAAGCTTAAATTTTAATCAAAATCATGAAAAGATAGTTTTTATTTATTTTTGTTGCTCTAGATAAATTCTTATCTTAATTCAAACTTACTTTACAAAATTTACAAATATGCTGTGCAGCTATTTAATTAATTTATAACTACTAAATCTTAAGTTAAAATTTTAATAATATATTTTTATCTTCTTTTCGTTCTTTTTTTTTGTTGCTCTAAATAAATTTATAATCTTAATTAAAACAGACTTCTGCAAAACTATACAATTTATCCAAAAAGAAATTAGATTATTAAGGATAAAAAAACTTTAATAAACCCATTTATGAAAAGAATATTTCATTTTAACTAAGTAAATTTCATGAAACTTGTACGAATAAAATGGAAAATTCTTTCGTGTTTTTTTTTTGTGTAACTCGGAAAATAGTTGACTGTATGCCTAATAAAAAAAGCTGGATATGTGTGCCTTTGGCTGAAAATAAATTAAGTTCAAAAGTCTCAAAATGTTGACACACAAAAATGTTTTGTTCTTTACAGATTTGAGTACTGTGTGTGTGTGTGTGTGTGTGTGTGTATGTGTGTGTATGTGTGTGTATGTGTGTGTGTGTGTGTGTATGTGTGTGTGTGTGTGTGTGTGTGTGTGTGTGTGTGTTCACTTTGAGCCAGATGACAGGCTTTGTGAGTTGTGGAGCATCTGTTGGCAACTACAAAATAATTAATGTACATTTCACATAATGAATAGCAACGGCGAACGAGCGCGTCAAGCAACAAACAGACAACAACAAAAAAAAAAACAAAAAAAAAAAAAAATGGCAACAGTAACTACAAAAAAAAAAAAAAAATGGCAACAGCAGCCAGCGAGTCATGTTAACATTTCACACATTTCACATGACAGTCGCCGACAAACTGCAAGTGAGTTGTTTTTTTTTTATATTTGTTTCTTTCTTTTTTTTTTTTAATGAAAAGAGTTACGGTTTAGGTTTTTACTGTTGATAGTTGCGGAGGCCATGCGAAATTTGCATGGCATAGGCTTTCATTAGTTTGCGGCGGGCGGACGTTGCAAGTGTGGCTGCTCTTGTTGCACAGCTGGCACATTTCACATGCACAGAGCGCTGCTCTCAAGGCGCTCATTACGCTAATGAAATATTATGACTAATTAATGGAAAGTCGGCTGACAGACTTGACTGACATGTGTCAGACATCTGTGTCTTTAACTTGGTCACTCTGTCAACGCTGCAACATGAACAACAGCAGCAACAGCAACAGCAAAAGCCACAGCAACTTGCCTCAATTAAAATCTATAAGTGCATGAATACATAACTCATCATTTACATATATCGTATATATATATATATATACAGATATATATATATTGTGTATATATATATATCATGTGAATGACAGTCACTATGAATGGCGCTGCATGTAATTTTAATTGCATTCAAACGCGACCAAACTGCAGTTCGTTCAACTTCAACCAGCAACAACTAGCAACAGCAACAGCAACTCGGCAACTCAGCAACAGCTACAACAGACGCTGCATGTGCCACCCACAACAGTAGCAACAGCAGCAAGAGCATGCCACAGTGCGGCACTTGCAGCCCGCACAGCGGAAATTACAATTTACATTTGTGTATCGCATTTTTATGACAACATTTTACAAATTACGCGCGTTCTTTAATGTTCAGCTCGTTAAGCATACTTCAAATTTAAAACATTTTACACTCACAAAAAAAAATAGCGCAACACATTCGAACAATAAATTGACTAATAAAAAAAAACTATTCTAAAATTTAAGCTAACAATTTCTCAAGATTTCTGTTCGAATTTTGACTTATAGCGTTTTATTTATATGTACGAAAAATGCTTTGTTGAGTGCAGATAATCCATATTTTTGTTCAGATATGACAGATTTGTTAAAGTGTAATATATTAACTCAAAAATTTAGCAAAACAACCGCAACAAACACGCGCGCCGCAAACGCAAGTTAAGCCCACAAAATCCCCAAAAAGTCGAAGACATGTGATAAATATGACATTGATCGGTTTTTGAGCGTCTGCATTCCCAACCCCAAACCAACACCCCCTGTCCCTCCATCAACTTACTTAGCACTAAGAAAATTTATAGCTTTGGCATATTTATAGCGTTATATCTGCAAAAAGGCCTGAGCCCAGGCACAACAGGACATCATCAGTCGCTGTGCAAGGACACCCTCATAATTTCTTTTGCCATCAAATTTATCACCAGACAGCAAAAGTGTTTGAGGGGGGGGGCGTGAAGAAAAAACTTGGCTTGATTTCTGATAAAACAGTGTGTGTGCATGTGTGTGTGTTAGTGTGTTTGTGTGTGTTTGTGACCTGATCGACCCCATTACTAAATCTGTCTATTTATCAGGCATCTGCAGCCCCCAAAAAGAAAAAAACTTTGCTTTCAATTTCAGCCGGATTTTACTATTCTCAGTGAAGCTCTCTCTCTATCTCTTCCCCGCTCTCTTTCTCGTTGTGTTGCTACTTTTCTTTTTGCCAGCTATCATTTTGGCTTTATTATTAATAAGTACACACAACCACAACCACAAACACACACACACACACACACAGAGAGAGCGTCATAAAGTTGACTACATCTGAGGACTGCATTGGCTTTCTTTGTCTGCCTTTGCTGACGTGCGTATCAATAACTGAAAATGTCTCAAACAGCATTTTGTCATATTTCAATGAATGCCACACCCCCCCCCCCCTCCACAAAACACTCTCCCGTTTTGGCCACCCTAACATTTGATGTTTGCTAAAGTAACGCCGAAAAAAAAGGCACTAGCAAAGGCCAACGCAAAGGCAAAGGAGAAGTCGAAGTGGAAGTCGAAGTCAGCCAGCAAAAGCAAACAAACTTTTAGCACATGCTCAGGAATCCATCGAGGCAGCCATCCATCCATCCATCCATCCATCCATCCATTCTACATCTGGCAACAGGATGCTGTCTGCTCCAGTTTTCTTTCTGGTCTAAACGAAATTATTTATTACTTTCGGTGCAAATGGCGGCTGGCTGATTGTTGTTGTTGTTGTTGTTGGCTGGTTGTTGTTAGCTGGTTGTTGTTGTTGTTGTTGTTGTTGTTGTTGCTATATGCATGGGAAGCTGCTGGTAATGATGATGAAAAACGTGAAAGCATCGAAAAGTGCAAATGGCTAAAGGTGAACCGTTGCTGTAAAAGGCAGAAGGATTGCTTTTGCAGCCGCCAGCCCCAAACAGTTTCAGTCCTGGAGAGCCTCCCTCCCCCCACACGCCACCCCCCCCCCCCCCCCCCCCAACACTTTAATGATGATTAAATGCCGCGTCGCCGCCCCAAGTTTTTGGGTGGGCAACTCTGACACATTTTGTCGAGCTGTGATTTACCTTCTTTATTTTTCTCGCTAACTTTGTTTGAGTTTTTATTTGGAGTATTTCTTTGACTAGGAAATCGGGCAGTCAGTGAAATGAGCTGGAAAATGAAGCCAGTGCCTTGGGATATATTTTCTAAATAACTGAAATCTAATGTTGATGGACTTCAGAGCGTTGAGAACCTGCTAGCCGACATATTAAAAGTTAATATAACAAACGTCATTGTTGAGGGAATATGGGAATTCGGCTATGAATCCCAGGCTAAGATTTGTCAGCTGCAAAAATTCTGAATATCATAAATAATTTAATGCTAATAATATCTATATATAAAATCTATTCTATAGATATAAATAAATTAAGTTGAAATATGTTTGTGGAGCTCCATTTATGACTACAAAGTTCAACATTTGTTAAGCCAATTATTAAGTTGCAACAATGAAAAGCTTCGGTTAAATATACAACTTAAATTTCTTGGAAATTATATCATATAATAATTTTCAACTGTAAATATTTTCAAGAAACACAACTCTGTTGGGAAATGACAAATGCTGTTAATTATTAGAGCCAAGAACCATTTTAAGCCAATGCGTACATAAAATCATTTTATATGCTGAATTTGCCGCTTTATGTTTCCTTATGGCCAAAACAATTATGAGTTAGCATTTACACACTCTGTGTGTTTGTGTTTGTTTGTGTGTGTGTGTGTTGCAATTGTGGGTTGCCCATAGCTGGGAGGCAATATGCATGGCTAGAGCCACAGAGGCGACCACAGGCGAGTATAAATTGTGCCGCAAAAGCTACAACAGCAACAAGAATAACATCAATTGCAGCCACAAAGGCAATAACATAGGCCTGGTGCATTGAGGGGAAATGGGGCATGCAACGTGCGGCATATTGCATACCTCGGGCATTTGCAGCAATTAACACGGTCGACGGCGTGCCTTGGCGCCCACTTCGGAGCCTGCCAAACAATTTCTCCAACTCCGCATTTATTTTACTTCTGGTTTTATTTCTTTTGCTTTTGCTTTTTTCCTCTTTTTTTTTTGTGGCACGTAATGAGCCAGGACGATTGCTTGGACTAACGGGTCTCTAATTGCATTGACGCGTTCGCATTGGCATGACAATGGCCCCCGCCCCCAGCCCCTACCTCCCCCCCCCCCCCCTCTTCATTGATGCCTTCAACTCTGATTGAGTTGCAGTTAATTATATCTTCAGTCTGGTATTTGAATCATTTTAATCATTTCTAGCGGTTTCCCAGCAAATACGATTTTACTTCTTTGGCTTGAATCTTGACCAGAATCAGCTAACAGCAGACATATGTTAACTGCAACCCCCTCTCTCTCTCTATCTCTCTCTCTCTCTCCTCCTCCTTTGGCTGGCGTCGAGTGCAATGACACACAAGATCTTGTGCCGTGTGCTCTATGAGTATTTATTTACAGTTGCCGGCAAACGTTGACGACACATTTCTGTGTGTGCGTTAATATTTGAGCGGTTGCATGTGAACTTGTTAACACCAACTGAGCCGACAACAGCTAGCACACACTTAGCGAAAAACACTACTGCATATTCAAAGTGTCACATAAATTAATTGTTATTCATTTAATTTATTTATTGAATATTTTTTGAACATGCAACTTTAAAGTAGAAATATATATTTTTGAACTAGGTTCAATCTTAGTTAATCTAAGCGATCTTTTTCGTATATTTTACTTAAAATAGGATTTTTTATCTAATTTTTAATAAGAAAAATCTCTGTTGACTAATTCCGAAATTTGACATATTTTTTACGTTCTTTAAATAAGAATTTCATATTTATTTATTATTCATTTATTTTTTTATAATGACTCTTATTATATTATTAATAAATTCATTAAACTGCTTTAAGTAAAGAATATCATTTTTAGATTTTGAATTTTTATTTTATATATTTATGATATATATATATATTTTTTTTAGTGCAGGGCTCCCTTGACAAGCAAAACTCAAGGGAGTTGAGGGGGCGCTGCTTTTGCTGCTGCCTTTGGTGCTGCTGGATGCAGGAAGCTGCTTGCTGCTGCTAGCTGCTGCTGGGATTCTGCTTGGTGGCTTGTTGGTCTGGTTGCTAACTCTGGCTCTGGCTGTGGGTCTGGGGCTGGGCCATGTGAGTGATTGTCAAGTTGTTGACGCTGCAGACAAATGAAATTCGCTTAAAGTGCGCCGCGACAACAGCCACGTCTAGCACAACTTGACTTGCCTGCCACAGCGAGGGGGCGTGACAGCCAGATTGCCAGACTGCCAGACTTGCCAGACAGCCGGATTGCCAGAGCTGCCTAACTGCCAGACCTGCCAGACTAGACATTCTATATCTCAACCAGGCACGTTGCCATATTGAGCACGTACAAGTGCCACAAGTATGTCTATATTCATTCTGAATTGTTGTTTTTCAATTTTCAATCTCAAGAGACTAATTTAAATTGAAAAAAATAATATTTGTATAGAAATATTTACGAATATTTTTTTAAAAGTAAATTCAAATTGATAAAAATAGCAAACAAAGTCGATTTTTATGCTAAGTTTGTTATATTTCATGAAATTACTTTAACTAAAATAAATCAAATTTTAACTATGTTTACTACATAATAATTAAAAATAAATCACATTTTAACTATATTTACTACATAAAAATTAAAAAATAATTTTTTATTTGTCATAATTCAAAATCGTAGAGCATTTAAGAGTCGCACACACGCGCTTCTGGCCTTCAGTTACCTCATGTTGCAAGTTGCATCGCTGCAATGCCCGCAGCCAGTTTGTGACTTGCATTACGTGAAATTTTATATAAAAATCTTCTATTTTTTTTTTTTTTTCATTGCTTTAGTGCCGGTTTGTTTTGTGTGAGTAGAGAGTAGGAAGGGAAAAGGGGAGAAAGGATGCATGTGAAACTGTAAAATAGAATCAGCTCATTCGTCATGTTGCGGAAAATGCATTTTATTTTCTATTTGGAATGGCATGCGTGAAAATTACTTTATTTTTAATGATGATGACTATGACTACGCCGAGACGACAATGTTGCAAGACCGCTGAAGTAAAAGTAAGAAAACTTTGTGCTTTGAAATGGCACAGTTGCCAGGCAGCAAGGCGGTTGCATTTTACATTTTTTATGGACACAATTGTTAAGACACATAGCCTTAGTCCCAGGCTTAAGCCATTATTCCGGCAAAAAGCAGTTGAAAGCGTCAGCGGATTTTCCCTTAACGTTTTTTGTCATGTCGGCTGCTGAGCTGCCGTGCATGTCATTAACATTATGAGTGCTTAAATAAGAGCTGCACTCGAAGAAACAATTTAGTCGCTTGAAGAAAGTAAAGGCCGAAAGTGAACAAAATTGTTGATTTCACACATTTTTGTTTTACATTAAGAATCCTATGTTGGAATAAATTTAACACGTTTGATTAATGATTGAGTTCTATTTATTTATTTATTTTAAGTATTCAAGTTCGGTTTTAAGGCACCCATAATTCAATTTTATATTTATTTATGCAAAATAGAATTCTCGGTTTATCCTTTAACTTGGTTTTTTTCGAGTGTAGCAACGGGAACTAGCTCAAGGTAACAGGAGCTGCAATTGCAATTGCAATTGAAATTGCGGCACAACAAAAAAAAAGAGTGTTTAGTAAATTGCCAGGTAGGTTTTCCCGGAGCCTCCTGCCACGATTGACATTTACAGCGCCGAATCCTGCTTTAGGGTAATTCTCCAAAGTGTTTCACTTGCCTCCAAACAATAAACCAGATATTGCGCATAAATTTTACCTATGCCTAACACAGGAGCCAAGAGGCAAGAATGGAAGTCTTGCAACATCAACAACGTTGTCGTTGTCGTTGTCCTTGCACACGTGTTACAAATTTTATATGAGCAAACAATTTTCATGACGCCTGTTCAACAAAACACAACAAAAAAAAAGCAAAAAAAAAATAATAATATAAACGCACAACAGATAAAGCCAAATACTCCAAGGAGCAGGCAAAAGAGATAGATAGGTAAAGAGAGAGCGAGGGGAGGGCGGCAAAAATTGCTGCTGGGTTGACAGCAATTTTATATATATATGCGTACAGGAAAAATGTCGTAAAAAAGTTTTACGATCAAACATTGCACTTTATGTGCTTTTATGTAAAATTACCGTACAACATTGGCAACATTGTCAGCTGAGCTGTAAAAGTAGCTAAAATAGGCGAAACCAGGAACAGCACCAGCAGGAACAGCAGCAGCAGCAGCAGCTGAAGGTGCAGCTCAGAGACTCGCAAAACGGAGCTCAATTTCTCAGTATTCCGGGTTCTGCTCCCAGCTCCCAGCTCTCAACTCCCAGTCCAATATCCAAGAGGCAATCAGGCAAAGTTGCCACACTTTTTATGTGTGTGTGTGTGTGTGTATGCTCCGTGGGGTAAATCCAATTTACTTATTTGCCTCTGCCCATCCTTGACTATATTTTCTGCCCAGTTTCGACGCAGCTGACAACTAGGCGGCTACTTAATATACAATATGACTTCAATTAGCTGCTGAGCTGCTTTTAATGTCATATTTTTATGGCCAACTCCACACACATCGTTTTGGGGGTTGGGGTGGGGGCTGCATTGAATCTGGCACATTTCCTGGTGCTGCATTATTACCGCAATTTTATGGCCAAGGGCAATAGGGCTTTTATCTTTTGGTCAACAGCCAGCCAACATTCGAGTGCCGCAAATCGTAAAATTAATGCCACAAAACGTTTTCGCTCTCCACACGCTCCCTTCTGGGCCATTAGAGAAGCATAAAACATTTTGAGCCAAATCAATGGCCATGTCAAGAAGTGTCAAATATGAATTCAACCTGCGCCTCATTTGCACATTAATAACGCCATTATTCAAATGTTGTCAACAGATTCAATTTGATTTGATTGAATCTAAAGAACTTCTTGGCCCGAGGCACAACAGGTTTTCTGCTTCTGACCCATTTCTATTATTCTCCCGAGAAGGCCAACTTCTCAGTTCACTGAACCAAAAAGACGCGACTAAAATGTGGGACAAATTCCAAACTTCATTTGCATAATTCATGCGACTTTAGCGTAGATCAAATGTTTTCATAATTATTCAAATTAGAAAGTAATTACTTTATATAAGCTTATTTAAATGTGAGCTGCGGCATAATTACAAATTGTTCACATAGAATTTCAAATTTTTTAAAAAACTGACATACATGTGTAAGATTTAATTATTTTACAACTATACATTTTCTCTGATAAACTGCTGTTTTCATTCACATTGCTTTAAGCAGGGGATTTTCTAAAACTTGTTTAATATTTTGTGTAATTAAAAACCTGCTTTTGTTACAACATTTTTTACATTTACATGTAAATTCTAAAATAAAAATATGTTCAAAGCTGTCTTTTAATTATATAAAAGAAAAAGTTCTTTTAACGAAAACTTTTGAAGACATTTAACAAACATTTCTTCAGCAAACTTAATTTGCATAATTAATAAGCCTAACAAAATGCAAGAGAATTAAAAAAATTTGTAGTAATTTATGCTCAAATCTAAATTAGCTTTAACTGATGAGCTTTACAATTTCTAGGAGGGATTTGGAATATTCTTCAATTTTAATTAAAGTCAGAAAGTAATCCATGTTAAATAAAGTTACAATTTTAAAACACCATAAATAACGTAAAACATGAAAATTGTTGACAAAATAGAAAAAACTTTTGTAAATCATGAAGAACTATTAACTAAGGAGTAAAAAAACACAAATGGATTAGTAATGGCAACATTCGATACAATTCCCAAGTGCAGATGACAGATGAAAAACAAAGCAAATTTTTTCCCCTTTTTGAAATGGAATCAGCTTTTGACGTTTTTTTTATGCCAGTCAGAAATCCAACCGGAAAATGACAAATTTTTTTTCGAGACGAATTTTTTTCGGGACAAAAACGATTTTTCAAACGGCTTAAGCAAAGACTGGTGGAGCGAGTGGTTGGGTGGTTGGGTGGTGCAGCGTTTGCTGAAAGCTTATATGCGTTTGTTGTTTCAAAGTTAATCAGGCTTGTTGGCTTTACGGGGCGGGGCCTTAGTTAAAAGTCCGTCAAAGTTTGACAAAGGCTGTTAGTTGGTACGTGATTATGTCCTTTGTGCAACTGCCACAGATGATTGGGAATGACAGATGACAGACAATGATTGGATTACTGAACGTAAAGAATACAATGTGGCATTATATAACAATTCGATTTCAAATGTGCAATGCGCAAATTAAGTAACTTGGTTTTAACTGTACTTCCGACAACAACTCGAACAGCAGCAGCAGCAGCAGCAGACAATGTGCAACAGACTGTTGCCAGTTAGTTGGCATTTGTAATCGCAACTTGCCATCATCAACAACAGCGGCAACAGCAGCGGCAGCTCTTAGTTTTTTTAGTGTGCCACGCAAAGCCCCGGCTGGGACGCCAAATAGGTGTCTTTGGGGAATCGGGTCAGCAGACAATGTCAGCAAACATTTTGCCACCAAATTTGCATTGCATTAATTTGCGGCAACAGTCGGCACAGAAACCAGACACAGACACAGATACAATTACAGTTGCAGAGCAGAGCCAGACCAAATCCAGGCACAGAGCTGCAGCGCCCTAATGAACGACTGGCCAACAACTCTGGTTCAAAACAGCGGAAAAAAGTTAGCAGCACTTTAATATTTACTGAAGTTTGGCTACGCAGGCAGTTCAATGGCTTCATTATTGCGTTAATGAGTTGGGCCGAGACTCGCATTATGCTACACTCAAAGAAAATACTAACTAAGAATTTAAAAAAAATAAATTTTTATATATTGACTAGCAATATATTTTAAGAAAGTTTGAGAAGTATTCATTCTGTTTATAAATTGGTAAAATTTTTACATGATTTTTGAATCTTACCAAAGATGACTTGACATATTTTAAGATTACCTAAAAAAAAATGTTTTTATCTGTCTATAAATTTTATAAAAATAAATCTGTAAAAATTAATTTAAAAAAATTAATCTGTCTTAATTAATTTCAAAGAAATTCTAAATTAAGCAAAGACTTATTTATTTTTTAATAAAAATTAATTTAAAATAATGAAAACAGTTATTGGTTAATTTAAAAAAAAATTCTGAAGCAAGAAATTTTTTTTTTTAAGATTTCAAAATTTGAAATATTTTAAACTTTTTTGTATGTTATTTATGACGAAATTCATTTCGTTGACTTATATTTACTTAAAAAACATTTTTCATTATTCTGTTTTTTTTTTTTTTTGTTGAGTGCAGAACACTCCAGGGACAATCCTGGTTTGGTTTCGATGGTTAGCCAGGTTGTCTGGCAAATTTGGTCCGAGGACTCAATTACAAATTGGTCTGTTTACAGCCGTAGCACAACACACACAAACACACACACACACTAACACACACACACACTCAGTTAAGTTGCTGGCGGGCTTGGGCCCTGTCGTCATTTTAGACTCTGGTGTTTAAGTTAAGCTTTTGGCTTGCGGTTATTTAATACACTTTGCTGCGGTTGCTGCTTTTGAGTCTCGGCTGCAGTTTGAAAGGAAATGCGCGTCAGTTTCTCAGTCAGTCAGTCAGTCCGTTCGTCAATCCGTCAGTCAGTCAGTTATATTGACACACTACACAGTGCAAATTGTTGCTTGCCTTGCCTTGGGGAGTGTAAATAATCGACCAGCTCACTTTGCGGCTTATGCGTTTTACTTAATTACCAATTTGGTTTTTAAATGCTCTTTGATGTGGCCAGTGTACACGATATAAGAGTGTGTATATATATATACATATATGTATGTGTGTGTGTGTGTACTTGCTCTAAGCATGGGTGTCATTTCCTGTGTGTGTGTGTGGGGCTTTTGATGTGGGCGGCGCAGCAGTTGTTGCTTGTCTCGCATCTCATTTCCTGCCCCGTCGCGTGTCGCATTCTCTGCCCTTTTCTGAGATAAACTAATTCAGCGCACATAAATCAAAATGCAATTTGTTCTGCGCAAAGGCCAATAAGGCTAATAACTAAACAAACTGCGGGCCACTAAATCAAACCGAGTTCCACGATAAAAAAAAACATATATATATATATATATATATAAAAAAATGAGAAATCCCTCAACACACACACACATCGCAGTCCAGGTTTAGGGACAACATTTACCATTGATGCCAAATGCTGCCAATGCTGCTGATGCTGCCGATGCGGATGTGGATGTGGATGCTGATGCTGATTATGATGAAGTTCTTGGAGCTCTCAGAGCTTGTTCTCTGCTCCGCCTCATCTTCGACTTCTGCTCCGTCAACAAGGGGACTAGTTGTTGCTTGTGGGCAGCTACGTGGAGCGTGTTCTTCATAATTTATTAGCTGACAAAACAAATTCATTATGAAATGATAAGGCAAGGAATTGTCAGGCCTATGATGAGACGCCGGATACCAAAAGACTCTCTCTGATCTGCACTTGGCAAAAAATACTTGTCCTATTTCCACACATTTACTTTTAATTTTCAAGAACCATTTTGTAAAAATTAATTTACATATTTGTCAAATTGAAGCTTATCTAAAAACATGGTTTTATCTCTATAAAACTTATGAAATTTAGTCTGTAATATAAATTTCAAAAAAAGGAAACTGTTATTAATTAATTTCTAAGAATTAGGCAAGAAATTAATTATTTTTATAAAGATTTCAAAATTGTAAATATTTTGAACATTTTTGTTTTTTTATTTAGGAAGAAATTCATGTTTTTGGCTTATAATTTACTTAAAAAAATACTTGAAAAAATAATTGGCTTAATTCTTCGCATTAACTTTTGATTTTCAAGAAACATTTTTGAGCGAAATACACTAATAAATCGTTTTTAAATACATTTAAAAAAAAAGAAAATGAAAGGATTTTCAAAAATTCTAGTTTGGAGTTACGGGACATCTGGTTGTCAACGAGATTCGTCACAGACATGCAACACAGAGCAACAAAAGCAGCAAACAACACAAATCAAGCACGAGGAGCACGTGACAAAGATTTTCTCCCTTAAGATAGACACGTGACAGCTAATCCTGTGCCACAAATCACACTTAACTTGCTTTTGTGCTGAACATTAGACTTTGACTCTGACTCTAACTCTAACTCTGACTCTGTCTCTGGCCAACTCGTCTAGGTAATTAAATGCAGATTAGAGATGGTCACGAGAAATATTTGTTTTTGTTTCGTATTTTCGTTTTATGTAGCCGCCATAAAATGTGGCATCTAAATGTGTCTGCGGTCATGCAGCGAATGCCCCAACTGAAATGTGCATTAAATCTGATTAGTCACAGCCATAAAAATATAAACATATTTTGTGAGAAGCAATTCTCATAAATATTTTTTTTTTTTGCATTGTTCTCAGAACTCAAAGCGGTTTACGTAGTTTTTAAACGAATCTTGGAAGTTCATTTGAAGGCCTTGAAATTATTTTGAAGTTGTAGAAAAAAAATCAATTTATAATACTGTGCCGAAAACGGTTGATGTTGAGGGATATTTAATATAATAATTTCAAAATACTACAATAATTTTTGAATTAGGATTAAATTCGTATTGTCCAGGATAAAGAAAGTATTAGTCCTGGCACCTCTAACAGCAAACGCTGACAATGACATTAGTCAGAGTGGCCGCCAAGTAACCAATTAGCAGATGCCTCCGGCCTGTTGCCCGGACTTGAACTTATGCCCTGGCAATGCCAATATAACAATGACAGTGGCAGTGGCAGTTGCAAGCAAGGCGAGGCAGCTCATAAAATGTTGGGATGACGTGAAGCTGACAGTTAATACATTTCAACCTGAGCGCTGAGGCTGCTGCTGCTGCTGCTGCTGATGAGCAGCTGTGGCAGCCGCAATCATTTTCTCTCGCCGAGACTCTTCGCATTACAAGCTTTAATAGACAAGCGGAGCAGCAGCGGCGCAGCACTGAATAAGATTAATGAAGCCGTTTAAAACGCTTCGGTTGTTTATCATGCCGCAAATTCACCCCGTCTTCAGGCTTAGGTGCTGCGGCTAATGTGTTGCTGTTGTCGTTGTTGCTGCTGCTGCTGCTGCTGCTGCTGCCGCAGATGTGTTCGTCATTGCACTGAGCAAAAAAAACATATCCTCGTTTTTTTGAATTTTTCAAAAAATATAAAAATCAAATTTAAATAAAATTTTATTTTTACAAATTACAGTTTTGAATTTCGGAAATACTAGAAGCATGGTAAAAATTTTAGTCTTCAATTTATATGATTTTTAGAAAGAATAATTAATAAAATAATTAATAAAAAAATTTATTTAGAACACGACAAAATATTTGTCTAGGCTTACAAAAAAAAAAAGCTTACTTTATAACTTTCATAAATATATTTAACTTCCTTTTTAATGTATAATTTTGCGAAATTTTAACAGGTTGTGAAAAGTAAAACTGTTCTGGATGAATATCAACAGCGAAGTTGATTTTGCCATTTCTATTAATCTGTATAAAAAGCCTTTCACATTTCTGGGTTTTTGAAATCTCCTAGAACGAATTTTAAATTTACCGTTTCCTTACATTTTTTTTTCTTTTGAAATTTTATCTATTTCTGCATTTTAGGGCACATATTTTTGGGCGAGTGTAGTTGACATGGCACACGGCAGATTTGTGGCCGGGGACAAAAACAGGCAACAGGCAGTTAGCTGTTCGCTGTTAGCTGTTAGCCGGTTGGACGGTTGGCCGAGTCTTATTAAGTCGCCATAAACCATAAGCTCACGTTTCGCTAGTTGCCTGACTGGCATAGCAGAAAATATGCTTAATCCACCAACCAACTGGCGGCATCCAAAGGACTGCAAAGACTGAGGGACCCGAGGCTAGACAGACTCTGATAAATTTGCGGTGGGCGTTGCAATTGCCTCCCAGCTGCCAGCCAGCTGCCGACACTGATTAGCTAGACATGACCCAAAAAAAAAAAAAACAGAATTTATATATATATGTATATATATATATAGGCGGAACAAAAATCGTCCACGACTTGGCTCGAAGTTCAAATGTAAACGACATTTGCAGGCTGCAATTAAAAGCAAAAAAAATAAAAAAAAATAAAAAAATCTGTCATCGGGCCAAGTTCTGTGATGTTGGCCAACTTTGTGGCCTGATGAGGCGTGCAGCATTTTGATGGCCAAGCACGTAGAGCTTGACAATTTTATATATATAAAAAAAAAAAATATATATATATATAAGTATTAGCCAGGCCGAGTCGAGCAACTTAAAGCCAATGGCAAGGTAGGCGTCTGTTGAGCTGTGAGCTGTGTGCTGTATATTTTATTGGTCGCATAGATCTTTTTGGGACGATAACGAGTTTGATTTGTACTCGAAGCGGCTGAAACGGGTTATGATTGACTGACTGAATGTCGAGTTGACAGACGGACTGCCGCATGGCCCCAGCGTAAGCCTGGCCAAAACCGTTGGGCTGGCTGACTCCTAGCTTGCCGCTCACGCTGTGCTGTGCTGTGTGCCCCCTGGCCGGGGCCAACATAGTTTGTTATAAAATTAATGACCCTCATTTTGTATTCAAGTGTTATCGAAATGATTGCTGCTTCACGTTGCCAGTACAGCGTACAACATACAACATACAACACACAACACACAACACACAGCATATACAGCACAATAATAATATGGGCTTGGCTCCCAATGAATAATTATACGTAAATATAGACATATGCAGATGGATTTCTGCATGTCTGTTGTGTGTTGCCAATTAAAATAAAATTATATGCGGCTTATTAGCTCGTTAAGTGCCAACTATAAAAATTGCTTAAGAACACACAATTCCAATTTTAACTGATTTATTTTACAACACAATAAAGTTTCTACAAGTTAATTCCAAATAAAAATTCAATAACATAATAAAAAATAATATTAAAATAAATAAAATAATATGAAGTAAACGTAAAATATTATTAAATGTGTAAATCTAATAAATATAATTATTATAAAATGTTAAAATATAATTAATATAAATAGCTGCAATTAAAGATGTCGACAGTTCTCGAGTTCAACGCATTTATTTTTAGTATTTTGATCAGACAGAATTTTATGTTAATTTTGTTTTAATTGCTTTTAACTCGATTCGAAATCATTTGTATTTTATTGAAGTGCTAATGAAGTTCTACTGTATTTTACAATCTATTTTTTTTGTTTTATTTTAATGGCTTTTTAATAGCGGTTTTATATGCATGCCTCCAACGCTTCTGCTCCTTCTAAGAATCAAGTAAAAGATTTTAAGTTGCCCAAAACGAATCTTGGTCTTTCAATTGCAACTCACGTCTTCGCAGAGGGCGTATGAGTGTGCTTAAATGTGTGTGTGTGTGTGTGTGTGTGTGCAACGCCTAACAATAGCGTCGACACCTCATTTCTCTTAACTTGCTGCATGTTTACCAATCTCGCTCTCTCACTCGCACACACTATCTCTCTCTCTGTCTCTGTCTCTTTCTCTTTGTATTAAGCTGAGGCACTTGCCTAGGCGTTGCCTCATGTAATTTGCTAGCCAGATAAATATCTAGCAGCTTATCACGATGTCTTAAGCTGCCTTGCGTCTTTGGACATGCTGCTGCAGCTTTTTTTTTTCATCCATGGGAATAATTTATGTGAAGGTTAGTTGCAAGCTCACACGAAATTGCAAGCATGCAACTAGTGAAGTGGCTCAGGCTGCGGCTGCGGCTGTGGCTGGGGCGGGGGCTGCTGCAGGCTGGGGGCGTTTACTTTCACAAGTCAACACGTGAGGCAGGCAGGCAGCTGTGTGTAAGTAACGGGTATCGCGCTTATTGTGCAGCCTGTGCCGCCTGACCTCATTTGTGGGCGCAATTTGCTGTAAATCTGTGGCAACTAACAGCTAACCAGGCTAACAGGCAGCCAACCAGCCAACAAGCCAGCTAACCAAGCATTGCGCGCTTGCATTCATTAACAGCAAATTGTGAGCGAAATGTGCATTAAATAAAATATATGATCACAAACTAACACACACTCTCACACACACACTAGCACACACACACACACCCGCATGGGCGGCATTTTTTCGTGATTTGCTTTTTTTTTTGCTTTTTTGTGCCGGTCAAGTTGGCAATTTGGCAAAGCGTGAAAAGCGCAGACCGCATACAAAAAAAAAGTGCATAAAAAAAATCTGCTCCAGATAACCAGGATAGCAGCAATAAAAATAAAAACCGCAATAACAACAACAACGACAAATTGCGCCTTGCAGGTAGATACAAAATGTATTTTTGGTAACACAGACTTCACTCTATAAGTGTCGAGCCATAAAGTGCATAGTTTAGATACCCCAAATATGCATGTGGCATAAATAATAATAAAAAAAAAACCAGCAGAAGTGAATATAAAAGATGCAAGATACACAAATAGATTTCACAGCAGTGCAGAAGAATTCTGAGCATAAAATCTAATATTTATTTCAAAGAGTTCCTTCGATTTTATACCCTTATTTAAATTTATCTTCATTTAAATGTATAACTTGTAAAAAAGGTTTATAAACTAAACTGCTCCTTATCTAAAACTTACCTTAATTAAATGCACTTCGAGCCTTTTTTCTGTTCAGATTGGGTCTTAAACTGGATGGTTTATGCACCCTGCAAAGAGAGAAATATAAAAGTATTTTTAATAAAATTCAGTTGTAAAAAATATATAAAAAAAATATGTATTTACTTTCAAGTCATTGCAAATGATAACAAATATTAATTGAATTTATTTTTCATGTATTATTTCATTTATTTATTTTTATCAACAAAGAAAACAGAGAAAAATATCAAATAATGTTTAAGAACTGTATTTTATTTATAGGGTATCAGCTAGTTATAACCAATTATGGTTAACATGCATTGCACAACTTTGCAGTGCGTTGTGATTCATGCAATTGGCCTGCGGGCCAAATAAATCAGCTAAAACAGAACACAGAAATGAAAAGCAGCCGAGTAAATGCAATGAAATGCGCAACTGTCTGCGTCTCTTTGACTTGAGAAATTTCCATAAAAAAAAAAACCAAGCGAGCTGCCCCCTATGCCACTACCTCTCCCTCTTCCCTTACCCCTTTAACAATTGTGCGCTGCCGCTGGAGGGCGTTTTACGTACGCACCTGTGCTGAATGTTTAGCCAACAGGTAGCCAGCCACCCAGAGACAGGCTACAACTATAGCTTCAGCTTGAGCCCGGCCCAGACAGCTGCCGAACTGGTAGCAAGTGGCAAGTGGCAAGTGGGGCTGCCCCCTAGTTTAAGTTGGGCATACAAATGAGGAAGGGGCGCGCACCAGTTGACGGCGCACGTGCTTTATGCTAATTATTTGCTGGAATTGCTATTGAAAATGGAAATGGAATTGGAATTGGAATTGGGCGTGGGCCGTCACAACGCCTCGTTGGCACCTGAGGCAAGAAGCTAAACAGACCGAAAGACAGACAGACAGACAGACAGACAGGCAGACAAAAAGCCGTACAATCAATTAATTAGACACTCTCCAATCAGCATAAGACTTTAAGCAATCGATATAAATATTACAAAAAAAGTACAAAACAAATTAAAGTTTCTTTGCACAACAAAAGTCAACGGCGACCTTGTAAAAAACAAGCAATTAGCAACGGTAAACGATTCATTATAGTCATGTTTACCTGTTTGAATGTGTCGTTTTTTTCTCATAGAATCTAAAAAATACGCATTAAAAATACGTATTTAATATCGAAATCTGGTTTTTTTTTATTGCCATGTAAAGCATGAAAAATTGAGCTGATGCCCACTTTAGAAGTGCTTTTAATGTGGCTAATTATTGCGTGCATAATTAAAATTTGATAGCTTATTGCTCACGGCTTGTAAATAAGCTGGCAACAAGCTTTGGTTTTTTGCGTATTTTTTTTTATGTAATTAAGCTGATTGGCAGACAACGCTGCGTATGCGCAATGCCACTCACTGCAAATTAACATCAAATGCCAGCTTGTTGTAAGTTGATGTCGTTGTTGTTGTTGTTGTTGTTGTTGTTGTTGTTGTTGTTGTTGTTGTTGTTGTTGTTGCTGTTACTGTGGCAAACTGATTAAAGTCAAACTGTTACGCTCACTGTGCAACGAACTGTGGAACGAGCGATGTCAGCTTATGGGTAATCATGTGCGGCTTGGACTCGGAATTAGACACAGTGGTGGTCGTGCACTTGGACGACACGTCGTCTGTGTCTGTGTCGGGGTCTTGGTCTTGGAACAAGGTCTGAGGTCTGGGGTCTGAGTTCTAAGGTCTCTGGTCCCTCACTCTCTGTCTTTTGAGGTCGGCTCGTTATGTGAGTTCAAGTTCAAACCATGTGCAGTTGCTTTTCTGCTGGCGTTGCCATCGTTGCTTTTAATTAAAAGTAATGCGCGCCGTTTAGCTAAAATGTTGTATTTTTCTCGTATCTTTTCATGGCTTTAGATGGGGTGGCACACCCATCAGCAGCATTAGATACTTTTGATATCTTTATACACTCATGCGTGGAGTATTCACATTTTTTTGTGTAGCTTACATATAATCTTGCGAAGTTCTGGTTAGAAAGATTATTTTATTAACCAAGATGTATTGAACAATTCAGTGAAAGCAGCGTCAATTTAATCGAAATTTATTGATTTAAATTTTGTAAAAGTAACTGGGAAAAAACAAAATTAATGCAATATTTTTAAACTAAATTTGATTTTTTAAATATTTTTAAAATCGTATTAATACAGTTCTCAATGGGGTTATTAAACTTTTACTTTGCCGAATATCGAACATAATTTAAAAATGCATTGCCTTACTTTTTTTATACATTTTACTGATCAGAACTGGAATGGAACCTCAAAAAAAAATATCGTTTTGAGCCCGATTACAAGCGATATTTATTTTTCTTGTATCAGTACCATATTTGGAACATTTTAAAATTATGCTGAGTCAAATCAAATTTGAACAATTGTTTATTATTAACTGACACAACTAAAAGCAGTACGAAAAACCTAAAATGTGTCAAAAAAATCAGGATCATCGGACTACAGCATCATATAGCATCCATAGAAACAATCGATTTGTGTTTCCTAAAAGGGTATTTCAGAATTGTTGTACTGAATACAATAATTTGCCTCTCATTTCTATTACGTTTCGCACACGCTGCGGGTCTGCGGTGTTATTTATTTGATAGCTGTTTTGGCCAGGCGGGCAGTCAGCGGGCCCGGCTAAGACGGTGGTCCGTCAGTTTTTGGTCAAATCACAGCGGGCGGCTGGCTTGCTTCTCAGCCATTGATTGCTGTTCAAAGACAACAACAACAACAAGAAAATTACTTAAAACTGTGCCTGAATAATGCGGCAAGCGAGCAGAAATGGAAATGGAATCAGAACAGCATTCGGCCCACGGACCCACAAGAGTTTAATGCTCAAAATATGCAAAATCATGAGTCTGCGTTGATTTTAAATTGTATCATTAAAATGTAAAGGCAGCGCCAAAGAGCCGCAACAGCAGCATAATGAAACAACCAACACCAAACAACCGCAAAAACAACAACAACAAAAAAAGCAACAACCAAGCAAAGCAAACAACTAAAACCGAACAACAACTCCGTAAAATATTTCACTCTGTGTGTGTTTAATTTTTTCCGGCTTGTTCATTACAAATTTTGATTGAACCCAATCGTGTAGAGGGCGGTGTGAGGGGGGTTGTGCTGGACGATTGATAGATAGACAGACAGACAGATAGCCCCAAGGGACACACACACAAACACACACATCGCCCCCTGCTCTGGGGCAGATCAATCAATTTTTCGCTTTGCTAATAAATTGTTCAAACGGGTCCACAAAAAAAATCAAAAAAAAAAAAATAAATAAATAAATAAACTAATAGATAAGCAAATTTAACATTTTCGCCGTTGTAGCAATTATTTATACAATTATTTTTTATTATTTTGTGGCTTGTTAATTTCATTTATTTTGTATGTCTAATTAAAAGCGCGACGGTTTTTGGGTTGATTTTGATTTTTGATTTTTGATTTTGTATAAATTGTATACTTATTTGTTTGATTTATTAAACGCTTCGCCAACTACTACAAATAATTGGAAAATACCTTATAAGCAAATCAAATATTGCCGGAGCATAAATGTTTTAATTGGATTAGTTGCATGTGGCGAGTTTTGCATGATTAATAACAGTTTGGGTAAATTTATTAATTAGTTAAATTGGTATGAAGTTAAAAATGAAAGTTATCTATTTATTTTATGTTGAAACCATTCGGTTAATATTTGGAAAGAAAGTATTCATAAAACAAACAAAAATCAAGACGGAATATGAATAAATGTAATAAGTAAACTAAAAATTAAAAAAAAATATATAACAGGGATTGAGTAAAATACTATATAAATTTTACCAGCAACTGCAATATTATTCTGACTGGAGTTGAACAAATCAGCATAAAAATTGAGATTTTATAATAAATTTTAGTTCGCTCATATTTCGATAGCATATTTTTTTACACAAATTCATTTACATTTCACTTAACATTTGATTTTGATGTTTGTTTGAAAATGGTAGAGTATTCATATGCATATGTTTTGCACATTTGCATATATATATGTACTGTTATATATGTATATATGTATGCTGTATATATATATATATATATATGTGTGTATTTGTGCTTATATCAGTTTTCCATCAAAATTTTAGCTTATAAAATTTATGCGCACTCAATAAACGCATTTGAAATTGACGTTATTGCAGTCAGTCTGTCTCTTTCTAACAAGCTATCTCTCTCTCTCTCTTTCTCTATCTCAATTGTATCAGTTAGTGAAAAAGACTTGTTGTTTTTTGGTTACAATTACGAGTGTTTTTGTTGCTATTGCTGGAATTTTATGCAAACGACAACTGCTACAATTTATGGCCATTGAAAATTGGCAATATATTTTTGGAGTGTCGTTTGTGCAATTTTCGCAATTTTGCGCAATGCAAATGAGAATTTTTTTTTGTTGCAAATTGTAACAAAAAGCAGCGATGACGGTTTTGAATGTGCTTGTGTGTGTGTGTGTGTGATTGTGTGTAATAGCAAATTACAAATATTTCAACTTAATGGATGCATTTGACACTCAATGCAAATGAGAAAGCTCACTTTGAGCACTTTTGAGTTAACCGGAACTGAAATGTAAACACGTCTAAAAGGCGTAACAAAGCTGGCAGCGCTTTGCCAGCTATTAGCAGCTTTTAGTTGCTGTTTTGTATTTACTTGTTATTGTGGTTTGTTGTTGTTGTTTGTTGTTGTTGTTGTTTGTTGTTGTTGTTTTTATGTCACACTGTTAAGTCATTCTTGAGATGCTCGATTGCTGATTTCACACTCAAGTTGGAACTGCCGCTGCTGCTGCTGCTGCCAATTGATTGCTTGAGTCATACTTGAGCACAACGGGTTTCAGTTTGAGCAGCAACAATAAAAACAACAACAACAACAAGTTAGAGTTTGAACTTGGAAATGCCTGATTAGAAGGTACTCTAGATTCCACACAGAAATTAATAAAAACAGTCTGAAAATCGATTGTAATAATAATTTATAATTAACTGCAAATATTTTGATCATTTTCTCAAATTCGTGTCGATTAATTTTTTAATTAAGGGATTCTCTGTTCTTCAAATTAAAATATATTTACTAGCAATGTATTAATTAATTTTTAATAACGTTTTTACTTTATCATGTTTATTATTTATTTTAAATAACAAAAATAGCACCCAATAAAAATCCATAAAGTATATAATTAAATTAATAATTACATATTTATAAATGCTATGCTAATAACTGAAATCAGTGAAAGCCGTTTTTCTTAATAGAAACAGGGTATTGGCACAAAACAATAACAATAACAACAACAACAACAACAACAGTTGTGTGGCATTTTGAGTGCAGTTCAGTTCAGTTTACTTGTCGCCAAAACGGGGCAACAAGCTGTATGCGACATGCGGTAAGCGGCATGTGGCATGCGGCAAGCGGCAAGCGTCAACAAATTGCCACTCCAAAGGTGTTGCGGCTGCTGTCGCATTTCGACGTCAGCCACCGCGTCGCCTGTGGCATGTTGTTTGTTTTCTTTTGCTTTTTGTCTTTCTTGTTTATGTTTTTCGGTTTTCCGTTTTCTTGGCTTTAAGTTTTTATTTCTTGCGTTTCATTTTCGGGCTTTTATTTGGCTGACACAACAATGGGTTAGCTGCTGGCAGCAACGACAAGATATTTTGGATACCTCAAAGCGTATACGTAATATTTGATTTGCAATTTCTATTACGGATTTGCAATTTGCAATTTGTGCAACGAGTTGATTGAACTGTCAATTGCCAACGGATATTGTCTTTATATAATATATCCACTCACCGTTTTATTTTGCTAATTTTCTGCATTGTATACAATTTATGAAAGCTTTACCCGATCATTTAGTTAATTAAATCGTATCAGCCGAAGCATTATAAATATTTAATATGATTCGCTTCGACTAATGGCTAAATGGCTGCTCGTAAATGGCGCAGAATATCGCAGCAGGTTAATAACATTTAATTGCCCAATAGTCGGTGGGAAGAAAATTGACCAATTGACATACATTTTTAAAGAGTCCACTACGAAGCGGGCCCAAGTAATTGGCTAGCCATTTATTGCCCATATGTGTCTCCAATTGCAATTTTCCTTTACTGTCTAACACACACACGCACACAAACACGCATACACACACACTCGCATACACACACGCACACACTCAAAAAGCAAATTGGGCCCCAATCGATGTTTGTGGAACTTTCTCAATACAATTTATTTATCTTTGATTCTGTAAATGTAAAACTGTTTCAGAATAAGTTAAGTAAGATTGTTTTTGGGGTATTATAAATTTTTCGTAAAGTTTATAACGTAATAAAGAAGATTTTTCGAACCCATAAAGTTACTTCTTTTATGCCAACTTGTCAGCTAAATTTAAAGACATGTTGTTTAAAATTTAAATATGAAAGTGTTTTATCTACGTTATACCATATAATAAATAATAGGAAAAAACTGTAATTTTTATAAATTGTAATGATTTTGGGATGTAATCCTAACCTTTTCTAATACATCAATTAATTCTTAGCTCTGATTATATGCTGTAAACTAAGTTAAATATTTGACTCTTTTTAATTATATATATAATAAAATTAAATTATCAAAAGACTAGCTGCAGATCTTATCAGCAATTGCTTTTTAGTATGATTTATAAAATTGTTTTAAATGAAAATAAATAAAAATCAAATTAGTTTTAAAAGTTGTGCTTAACTTCCCCAGACTAAAAACGAAAACTAGTAAAATGATTTATGGACACTTGCTATTTTGTAACAGTTGCGTGGTAATTTATGAAATTACTTTTCTTTCAGTGTAGAGCTTATTAAATATTTAAATTGCGATTCGCTGCTTTTTCTCAAGCATTTCTATTACATCTTATATATTATTGTCTTTGCTTGTCACAAAGGCGGCGTCTAATAAAAATAGCTGCACGTTGCCAGACACAGACACAAACTATAAAAATTATGCGGCGCATAGCAAACAAACAGAAAACATAATCATACAAAAAAAAATGCCGCACTTTTTATAAGCGCTGCGAAAGATTTTGCAATTTATTTCGTTTGAGTCATGCCACGCAATTGTCTAAAAAAAAAAAAAAAAAAAAATTACAGAAAAAATGAGAAGAAAAAAAAGGCAAGCAAAAGTTTTTTATGGCTATAAAACTAACGGCAACCCGCAACGAAAGACCAACGGACGGCAACTCACTTTTGACTCTAACTTTAACGGTGTAGGCGACTCAAAAGCCCCCTAAATACCGCAGAGCCAGGCCAAAACCTTAACTTCAACTCCGGCTCAAGCTTAAAGCCGAAATTTGGCTCCAAATGCCGCCAGTGTCAAGGTTAAGCGATTGACGGCACGAGCGTTAATAAAATTCAGGTCAGTTTCTGGATGGCTAATCGAGAGAGAAAGAAATGGCAAGTGAGGGAGAGCGAGAGATAGAGAGAGAGGGAAAGAGTGCGCGAACCCGTTCAGGTAACACGTTCAAAAGTTCTAAAGTCTCAAAAAAAAAAACAACAAGAAAGCTCGACTTGAAAATACCTTGAAATTAATTCAAAAATTTCTAAGACGATCTTTATGAAATTCGCAAATATTGTTCTATTATTATTTTATTATTATATATATTTTTTATATTATTATTATATTATATAATTATATATATTATATTTTAACAGATGAAAAAAAATATATTATATACATTTTTTTAGTCATAAATAAATCGTTTCAGTTATTAATCATAGTATATAAAATATATTTCTTATCTATCTTATATAAAAAAAAATATTTCTTTTTACTCTCTGAAATCAGCGTTTTTTATATATTGACTTTTCTAATGCAGCTGATCAAATATATATCGTATATGTATATCATTAGTGTGTCTTAGCTACTTTCTCCTGTTTGTCAAATACTGTTGCAATATTTCAATATACCCCGTTTGACCATATCAAATTTGTTCTGTGTATTTTAAAGATCTGACAAATGTTTTAACATTAATTTCAAAATGAAATGTTCGTGGCCAAATATAATGGCGCAATTTATATTCATTAGTAATGCGGACATTTACCAGTATATATCCGAATCAACTATCTATCAGTTACCTTCGTTATATTCATTATTTATATCTTGCATACCATTAAACAGATATCTAACAATTGAAGTATTGATCAAAGAGCTAATAAAACAATTGCGTAATAAAAATATGATAAAAATAAATTTTGAATGGGAAACGGATTTTGCTGATGTTATTCAGTATTTTGCACGATTGGTCGATTTGAACAAAAAGATTGAAATTGAAAGCAGCTAAGATGAAGAAAGCCACAAGAAGAGGTTCAAAGAGATATGGGCAATAAGTGTCGATTTGCAGTATATATTTTTGGTAATTAAATAAAAGTCAATTAGCCAAACGAGTTGTGGGAAATTGATTTACACATTTGGCTATTTCTCACTCGTTCATTGTAATCGCTTAGCCATGTTTGATGGGCTTAGCAGAAGCTAATAAATCGAAGAAGTTAAGAATGGTTTGGGAATAATGCAAATACACAATTCATATTGCTATTAAGTGCTGCGTTTTAGGCGTTTTGGGCTATTTTTCATATTTCTGGCAGCAATTATAAACTTTGGGCTTATATTGTGGCTGGGTGGTCTGCAGTCTATTAATCAAATCTTGTCTGGCAGCTGGCAACTGGCTCCTCGACGGGCAGTCCCCATCCACTTTATGGACGGACCGGCTGAGAACTGAGTCCATTTGATGTGCTGTCAATGTTTGCTTACTGTTTTGGCCTCGGTTTGTGCCACGTCATTAATCATAAGGCGCGACTTGTTCCTGAACACTTTTTATATACATAAATATATATATATATATATATATATTTTAATATATCGATATATATAGTCTTAGCATATAATTGATATTTCAAAACTGCGAAGACTTTTAATGGATGATTGCTGCTGGGTTTTGGCAACTAAAATTAACAGGTTAACACTTTTAATTTCGTGTCTGTCAGCTTCCCGCCGCCAGCGAAAGTGGCCAAAACAAATTTTTGGATAGGTTTCCCACAAACGCTTATCTTAGCCTAGCCATCGACTCTCAGCGCCATTAGTCTGATTTCAGTCAAAAGCTTAATGAGTTTTTGAGTAGCTGAGAAAATATTGATTTGTATTATTACCTATTTCTCGTTCTTCTCCTCTTTTCTTTCTTCCCTTCTTTTTTTTTTGTTACTGATTGACCAGGCTAAATTGTTATTATTTTTCTTGACTTTTTTGTTTCGTTTTGTAATTTTTGTGGGTTAGTATGTTGCCGCACAATGGGGTCGCATCAGCAACTAAATCAAGCAGACAGCGTTTCAGCCAAGTCATCATCAGTGGCAGCTACTCACTTTTTTTTAAAGACCATAAGTCACACAGGATTTGGTATACATCGCATTCTCTCAGCAAAGTTTCCATCTGATTTATGCGAGCGCATTTAACATTCGACTTCAACAATTCTCAACCATTTGCGTTGCACACAAAACTAAACTGAATTTACGATCGCCTGTTGTCTGGCCTAATACCAAAAACTCACTTGTACCACAAACAGCAGCTAACAGAAGATCATAAAACATTTGATGCGATATTTTGAGTTGGCAGCTGTACACTGAGAAATACACTGCTATTGGTACAAGAATACATCTAAAAGGGAAAGAACATTTGATTTAAAGACACAATTTTTTAAATATATTAAGCAAATTATTTTAAATTATGTAAATTTAAATTAATAAATACAGTTTCCGTGAAAATAAAAGCTGTGCTAATAAAATAATGTGAAAAGCATTTTTTTGCTCGCTTAAAATACTAAAAAAAGTTTTTTGATAGATAATAGGTTTTATTAACAAAAGTTTAAAAATTGTCGATATATTTTAAAATATATAAATTGTCGATATATTTCAAAATATATAAATACCCAACAATTATTAAAACTGTACACAAATATATTCTTTACATTTAGAAAACACTTGTAATATTCAAAGACTCGTCGAGGAGTTTTTTAATTCCAGTGCAATATTTTAAATATAATAAGAAAATGTTCCTGTTAAAATGTTGATATTATTAGGAGCCTTCATGGAATGCGACTTCTAACATCTATTGTGCCTCCTTAAAAACAATTAGCTCTTTTTACAACTCTAATTCTGGAATGCAAGAATCTTTGTCGTTTTGAGGTTTACTATGTTTTTAAAAGTGGATGACGTGTTTTTCTAGGAAACAAAATATTCTTTTGGCTAAGTCGACACATTCGGCTAAGAAAAGCTTTAAAAAAAAAATCACTAGATTTCATTTTGACTGAGCCCATTATAAGCATACATAATTATATATATTAATATCGACTAGAAAAAGCACCATAGAAATACTTATTTTATTTTCTTACTACAACTTGATAACTTAACAAATATTCCAACTTATCCAATATACTCTCTTCGAATTTTGGTGACAGTGTATTAAAAAAAGAAAAGACAAGCACAAAACACAAAAAAAAAAAAAATGTTTTCCATTTACATAGTTAAAAGTCAATGCCGCATAATTTAACAGGAAATCATTAAGCGTTCATGCACCGACTTGCTTGTTCTATTTTCAAAAATAGTTTACGCCCAGCATATCCAATCCCCCCCGACTCCACACTCCGCACTCCTATCAAACTATTGCCGCCCCCTTCAGCTTGCGATGCAGACAGAACGGCATTTAAATGAAACGCGTCTAGAATTAGAACTGTAAACAACATGTGTTGAAATGCCTAATTGATTGACTTGACTGCAGTTTGGCTTTGGCTTGACGATGGTGGTCTGCTTACCCCAACTGCGCTCTCTACCCCTTGCCCAATCATTGTTTGAGCATATTGCAATCCGATTTGGTGGTTAGAATTATGGCATTGGCATTCAGACGACGTCGATGACGACGACGACGACGACGACGACTCATTTGAGCATCTGATGAATCCGGTGAAGCGGTTCGATTGATGGATCGTTAGTCGCCGTTTTAGTCAGCTAGTCAGTTGGTAAGTTAGTTGCTTTGATTTGTTACTGATTCGATTAGCTGCAGTCTGCCAACTGCCAACTGCCGACTGCATTCGTTCTGGTTGCCGCTGTGCGAAACGCGGAAGAATGCAATTAGCTGAACGTTACTTTAATGATGTGCCGGTTAAGTAAGATAGTTCAGTTAGCCAACTCAGCTCAGCTCAGTTATTAAATCAATTTTTCTATAGCCACTATTTATTACTTAACGGCATTTGTGTTTTAGCCATATTTATTACTTTGCATAGCTACACTCTTTTTTATTGTATCTGTCTCTCTTTCTCTTTCTCTCTCTTTTGTTTTTTGCATTGGCATTCTGCATTTGCCAATTACAGTTAACACACGCCAACACCAACACACACACACACACACTCGCACACACAGGTAGACAATGGAACATAAAGCATTCTGGCACTCAAGCGACCGCTGCATGAATGGATTCTCAACGTTCTTGGCCAGCACTCGATAGTGTTAGCCAACTTTCCAATTGGCAATAAAGCATGCGAAAAACCAATGGCATTTCTTTTCCTTTCTTTTCCATTTCAGCGCACACCCGTGTTGACCACAAAATGTTGATTACCGTCTCCCAGATACAAATGTATCTTTGTTTTCCTCCTATTTTGTTTTTGTGTTTTTTTTTTTTGTATTTTGTCTTTCTGTTTTTTTTTTTTGGTGGGGGTAACAATGGCATTTTCACGCGCCCTCCAACTCCAAACGTGTAGAAGCAGCCACAATGGCGCAGAGGCGTTGTAAATGCCCAAAAAAGGTTTGTGCCCCAGCCACAAAGTGGACCAGAACCATGAGTATCGAGTACAGAACATAGATTACACTTAGAGAATTAGCTAGCTGATTCTTAGTTCAACTGAACTTTGAGCATTTTATTAATTTAGTTTAAAATGGCAGAATAAAATTACTTGAAATTTTAATGCACTCGAAAAATTAACTGTTATATACATTTTTCACTTTGGTCTAAAATTTGTTGTTTTGTGTAAATTCTCCTGGCTCTAGCAGAAAACAATTAATTCAATAAACTTCATTATTTTTTTTATTTATTTTAAATTTTAGTTCAATCTAAGACTCTTCTCTCTGTGCACAAGCCTCAGACTAGACACAGAACACAAAGCAGTAAATGCCTATGCTGCTTGCGCCTGAGAGTGAAAGAGCTTTGAGTGCTCTCTGTGCGCCTAACGGTAATTCAAGTTAACGAGCTAACGTAAATTAAGATCGCTTGTTCTTCTTCTTCTGCTGCTGCTGCTGCTGCCGTTGCTGTTGCTTGGCCATAACAGCAAGGAGAACAACACAACACAGCAGCCAGCCAAGTTAGCTAAGCTACATCTTCTAACCAAGAACAACCAAAAACACAAGAAAAAAAAACCTAAATGTGTTTGGGCCCAAGTAAACAAAAGAATAGGCTTTAAAATGAGCCGCATGCTTGTTTTATTTTTGGGCTACAAAAAAAGGCAGCTGCCCAAAAAAGGCTGCCAACAGATGAAAAAAAATTGACTGCAGACAGAAGGCAGTCAACGCCAACGCACAAAAATGTGGCTGCACATGAAAACTGCAACTGCAACTGCAACAACAACTACAACTACAACACACAAGTGCTTCCAGTGCTTCCCAGTTGAGCTCCTGTCTATCAAATCAGAAACACACACAAACTCGCACACACACATAGCCACATAATTTGCATGTGGGCAGTGGGTCAGCATTTGCTTCGAAAGTTGTTTTTTTTTTTTTGTTTGTTTCTTGTGTTCTCGCTTCTCATTTGTTCTTTACGGTTCTTTTATTCCAGATCTATGGATAAGTAAAAGTCTTCATTCTCATAAGTTTGCTCTTTTTACGCATTTGTAGTCTTTACTGTTCTTCTTCTATTATATTAAGTCTTTCTTGTGCTCATCCAATGCGCTTAATCACAACCGCTCTTTACTGTACATCGCGCTCTCTCTCTCTTTATGTCTCTCTCTTTATCTTACTCTCATTTTTCTCCCATCTGATTAATGCTTACCGCTGCGGTACTCCATCAACTCTCACTCATCATTTTTATGACTGCCAACAACAACAACAATCAGAACAACAACAACAGAATTCCCACCGTCTCTTTCCCTTTGTCTGTTCGAATTTAGCCTTCACATGTGTATCGCGCCTTTCTGTTCTGTTCTGTTCTGTTCTGTTCTGTTCTGTTCTGTTCTGCATGATTAACTGTAATGCATCTGAACTTTTTTTTTACATTTTATTATACTATCTCTCTTTCTCTCTCTCTCTTTCTCTTGTTAAATGGTATTTGTATTTTGCAGCACTGTTTTTGCGTAAGCCAGTGTTACCAATTGCAAATATGTATTTAGTTTAAATATTGGCCATAATTATAAATCACTTAAGTAATTATAAAGATATTGAATAGTAACTAAGGTTAATAATAATAAATAAATAAATTAAATAAATAATGAGTAAGCAAAAATAGAAAATATTTTTTAATTACCCATTGAACAGTTTTATTCCAATAGTTTTCTTAGATATTTTAACCAAGAGTTTACATTTTATATTTATAAATCTGAATATAAACTTCTTAATGAGCTTAAATAAACTTAATCGAATCACAATTGAGTTCTTGGCCCAGATACCACTTTATTCTAAAACCTTGCTAGGGCATAAAATCTTCGTCAACTTAATGAAATCAATTTTTACTTGTCTTGTGCATTTTCCCCCCAACTTTAACTTCATTGGAATCTTCATCAGCCGCATAACAAAAGAATTACAAATCGATTTTTTCTTGCCTATAGATTTTTACATGCAACGCATTTACTTTTATGACTTTTGTGTTGCTGTTGTTGTTTGTTGATGTTGTTGTTTGTTGCTGTTGTTGTTTGTTGCTGCTGCTGTTGTTTGTTGCTGCTGTTGTTGTTGCTGCTGCTGTTGTTGCTGCTGTTGTTGTCTATCTCCAGCATAGCCCATTCGCCTAATTCCCATTCTGTGTAGAGTCATAAAACTTCAAAATGTACTAGATACTTTCGACTGTTGCCCCCAATGCACGCCAGCAACAAAAATGACCCGCCCATGTTCAGTCATCATTTAGGCAACGTCATCGTTGTTGTAATTGTTGTTGTTGTTGTTGTTGTTGTTATTGTTGTTGCCGCTATTGCTGTTGCGTGCAACATGCCTGTGTTGTTCGACAGTCGGTTGTCATAAAAACGTAAAGTTGACGCTTTATGGCTTACTTTGAAAACACAACCTTAACTTTGCCATTGCCAACTTTGGTGCGGAAATAGACTTAATGATCAATTAGATTTTGGCCGTTGGGGCAGTAACCTCATCACTTCTTCTTCTACTTCATGTTCTTCATGAGGCAGGGGCAGGGTCAGGGTGGCGCTGGTTTAGTACCGTTAGCTTCCGATTGGGCGCGGCGCACTGCATTTGGGGAGGGCAGCATTAAGAAGCAATCCAATGAGCAACTTTGGCGCGCTGCAATTAACTAAAGTCTAATTGGAGACGCTACCTGGGCATAAAGTGTGTATTTTAAGGCCATTACCGATGGCTTCCTGTCGCAGTGGCGCAGTTGCACTCAGTTGCTTACATAAGACATTTGCCAATGGCACGGATGATGCAGCAGCAGCACCAACGACAGTCCAAGAACTTGCCGTATGATTGCGCAAGCAGCAGCAAAAATACCAACAACAACAACAACATCAACACAACACACAAGAAGAAGAAAAAGAAGAAGCAGCAGCAGCTGCTTTAATTGGAAATTGTTGCGGGGATAGCGAAAAGCGCAACAACAGCAGCAATAGTTGCTGCAACAGCAGTTGTTGCACTTAGAAAAATTAAATAGATTAAACAATGTGTACTTAAATCAATCAATCAATCATTGTTAAGTGCAGAAGTTAATAAATTCATTTAAATATTTTAACTCGAGTGAACATATTTTTATAAAATTATAGCTGAATTTATTTTATTTTATTTAATATTTAGAAATTTATTTATAAAATCAAATTTGAATGAATGTCTTTTTTTCTGATAATTGATTGCGTTATTTTTCGCTAAGTGCAGGCTGTGGCTGTTGCATCACGAACACATTGACAGGCAGCATCGTCAAGTGTTCTAGTTACGTGGCTGCTGCTGTCGTTGCTTTCAATCTTTTGGCGCGTTGCATCACGCAAAGGCGACTCTCTTGTGACTGTTGTTGTTGTTGTTGTTGTTGCTGTTGCTGTTAACTTGCAACGGGTTTTGGCCTCAGTTTCAGCTTTAGTTTTAGTTTTAGTCTTAGCTATGGCTTTCCTCGGCTACTTTCTAAAGCTGCATCCACTTGGCATCTACTTCTCAGCATTTGGACATCTTCGCATCTCGCCTCGTTCAGAGTTCTTTCATTTTATTTTTTCTCTTTATTTCGTCATTTTATACTCTTTATAACAGATTTGTCAAGTGGCTGGAAGAGATCTACAAGCCCATTAAATAAATTAATCTATATTCATTATCACGTTCTATAGTCGAGTTCAGTTTAACAGTTTTGTCTGTTTATAAATATCTTCATTAAAATCTTTTGAAATTTATACATTTCCATTTCTAACAAAAGAGAATTATTTTTTATTAGGTAAACTTTTTAAATTTAAAATATTTTATTAACCAAAATATTTTTGTTCAAATTTTTAATCATTTTTATTTGGAAACAATAGAATTTATTTTTTATGTATAAATAATGAAAGGTAAACCCGAAAAATAGATCAAACTGTTCACTTATAATAACAAAAAGGTATTCTAACTTCGCATTGTCTAAAATGTTTGTTTTTTGCTACTTTTTATATCCATTTATCCATAAAAAAAAAGGGATTTAATGAAGCAGTTTAGCACACAGAATAAAGAAACTTTGAAGCTATAAAGTATATAAATTTTTAATAACCATATTTATTTGCCAATTTCAGAGACTTGAGAAACTGTAAATTTGCAACAGAAGTTTTCTATACCAAAGATATATCAAGTTTGTTTCATTTGGTTGATATCTTTGCACTTTTCGCAAATATCGATAGAAATCGATGTTCCAAAACAATTAAATCTACAATTTTATAGATATATCTTTCTAATCGGATATGAATAATAATATATTCTCCTTCAATAAAAGTAAAGCCTTGATTTAAGGGTATTTTCTCGTCGAGTTCTTTTGACTAGAGCATTTTTGCTTGTTTCGTTTTTTTTTGTCTTTTTTGTTTAGCGCCCAGGTAACTGTTTGAGAAACTGGTGCAAAAGCATTGCTGTTGCTGCTGTTGTTGCTGTTGTTGCTGCTGCTGCTTCCTCTTCCTCTGTTTGCTTCTCTTGGCCAGATGCTGTTGCTTTTTACTGCTGCTGCTGCTGCTGTTGCTGCTTCTGCTGCAAGTTGTGCAGTTAGTTTTACTGTTTCAGGCCATCCACTGATTTTGCAATTGTTGTTGTTGCTGTTGTTTGTTGCTGTTGTTGTTGCTTCCTATGTATGACATTAGTGTAATTTTTTTTTTTGCTGCTGCTGCTGTTGCGTCAAATTGGAAATTAACGTGCAACTAGGCTACGAACTACAACAACTTTGATCCTTTGTTCTTAAAGTTTCTCTCTTTTTGCTGCAAACCCTTTTTTTTTGTAGAAATTAATTAGGTGCCCTGACTTGGGGTCTGTGGATTTATAGAGCTTGTCGTCAAAGTTGTTTTTGCTGTTAGTTAGTTTGTTAGTTAATAGTTTTTGTTGTTGTTGTTGTTTTTGTTGCATCTATGTCACACAAGAATTGTTTTTCTTCTGCCTCTGATTTTTCTCTTCCTTTTCTTTTTGCGTAAGCGTAATAAAAAGTTGTTTAAATTTTTATAAATTTGATAGTGCCATAAAACTAGCTTGTAAAGTTTTTGTATTTTAGTACAAAATATGTTTACAGTTTTATTTTGCTAATTAACGCAGCGGATGTCAAAGTGTATCAGCTCAAAGAGACAACACTTTTATTGCTCTTTGCCAAACTTTGAATTGGGCCATAAAAAATTGATAAAGTTAACTATTGAATTTCGATAACATTTTATATTTATATTGCTTTATGAAATTTTAGTCGTTCTAAAAGTGTACACAAAAATTCTCCTTTATTACAAGGCCAGTTTCCATGGGATTGCTTTATAACTTGTATTAAAGTGCAGCGTTTGATAAAAAGTATTTTGTTACAAATTATGGAGAAAACTTGAAGAAATAAAAATTTATTAAAATCCAGAAAAGAGCCTATAATAATAATAAACTATTTGATTTATGTAAACGTTTCTTAAAGAAACTAGAAAAAACAAGCAATCTTGAAAAGATACTTATATTTAACACCGATTTCTATGTCTTCATTTTTCTCTCTATTTCAAACTATCTCCTGGATATATAGCTATGTTTCTATGATTATATTTATATGTATTCCTCTCACTCCTTTCTATTTACATCTATCTCAATCCTAAGTTCTTTTTCTAGCTCTATCTTCATGATCTTATCTATTTTTTTATCTCTATCTCTTTCTTTGAATATACCCATCTCTATCCCTCTATATCTATATTTCCTTTCCTATTCTTAGGTCTCTTTTTTTCTTTTTCTACTTCAGTATCTATGTATATCTTTCTCCAATGTTGTCTCCTTTACAATTCTCTCGCGCTATGTGTCTCTCGCTCTCTCTTTCTCTATTTCTCACTCCATCTCACATTTTCTCTTGTCTCTATCCTCATCAGTTGCTCTGTGTCTACTTCTCAATCTATATATTTCTCAACCACTCTTTCCATATCTTAAAACTATTCTAATTTCTGTAAGCACCTCTGTTATACTCCAACTCCCTTCTACTCCCCCTTTCTATCTATCACTTTCTCTGTCAATTTATATGCATATTTGAGTTAATAAATGCCCATCCATAACAAACAGCCTAAGCTGTCATAAATCAAATAAATTTGTCATAATTCCCTGCTTTACACAGATTGATAACCTGAAAAGTGTTGTGTTTGCTGAACTTTGTTGGCTGCATATCAATTGCCCGGTTCGAGAGTCCCATTAAAATATCGTTTATGTGTGTCAACAAATGCCGAAACGTTTAAAGCCAATTTGATTGTCAAGCGAAGGGGTGAGGCAACGAGTTGGTGGCAGCAATCCATTGGGCGGGGCGCCAGCCGCTGACAGCTGCTTGATGGATGCGCAGGAAAAGCATGAAAAGCAGAAAAGCAGTCGCGATGAAGCCGCACAACTTACGCGATTAGACGCCTAAGCGATTGGTGCAGAGGGGGTGGGGAGGGGAGAAGGAGTGGTTGGGTGCTTATCAGCAATCTGTCAGTGGTGGCTAAACACAACTGGCAACAACATCATCATCAGCCGCAGAAACAGCAACATCAACAGCAGCGGCAACAGCGGCAGCCAAAAAGTTGCGGCAGCATCAAAGATTGTGTTATTGTTGCCACCCACTTCCACTTCACTCCCCCTACCCTCTCCACCGCTTAACCATTTACATTTCCGACTTGCGTGGTTAAATTTACAAATTACAACCAATTAAAAGTTGATGAGTCTGCCGCGTAAGCAAAATCAAGCGACGCCACTGTCAAAAAAAAAAAACATGCCTCGACAGGGGGCAAGCAAATGGGGCAGTTTCATCTGCTAACTACAAAAATTCTATGCAAAATGTTATCGGCTGCAGCAGCACTTAAATATTTTTACTGCATATTTATCTTAATATCATTTTTTAATTTTTTTAATATTTTATTTTTTACTTGTGCTGAGCTGGCTGTGTTCATCGTGACGGTTTGTGATGTTTATCTCAGAAATGAAAACAGGTAGTTTCTACACTCGAAGAAAATAAACGGTTGTGGAATTCTTGGGACAGCAAATCAATCACAAATTTGTTTAAAATTCAAATTAATTCAAAATTTTGGAAAAAAAAATATTTTTTTATTTTGAAAATATTGTTTTTAAGACTTTTTAGTAATGTTTAATACATAATAGTAATTATTATTATAACGTAAACGTCTTTAAATGGGCAATGAAGTTGTGCAAAAGTATGTGTGAAGCACAAGAAAATACCTCTGACTATATAGAATATATACATTTTCGATCAACAGCCTAGTCGATATAGCTACTTTGGACTAAACGTCTCTAGGAACAAGCTCAAGATCTCAGTGACAATGAGCCAAATTCTCGTTTACCAAATCAATTTTATATAATTTAAACGACAACTGTACCAATTTCTCAAAAATGAATAATAAAAAAATACAGAATTTTATAAATTTAGCAATATATATATAATAATATTATATTATTATTGATTCATTAATTAACATAAACTAAGCACTAATATTTTCTGCAAGTGTTTCTGTTTCTGTAACTGATGCATTGAGGGTTGAGGCACACATCCGCTGTAGCAAAATAGTTGTGTGCGGAAATGTTTTGAGAGGCTGCATCAAGCGATAAATGTGACAAAGTTGCACCATAAAAATGCAAAATAAAAGATACAAGATAAAAGATACAGCTTGGTATCAGTCTATGTCTATTCACAGATAGAACTGTGTGTGTGTGTGTGGGAAAGGTAAATAAAATTATTATTGCGGCAACATTGCGACGACGCGACGACCAATTGACTTGTTTGCCACGGTAGCAGCAGAAGTAAAAAAAATAATAATAATAATAATACAAAAAAAAAAAAAAACAAGTCAGAAAATTCTAGTTGTCAACATCTGACTTAAAAATACTCTGTTTGTGGTGTGGCAAACACTCTGAGCAAGTGGCAACAATACTTTAAAAGAGAAATTAGACATTTAATTTATTTATTTTTAGCGAGTTTTCAAAATAAAATTTTTAGTTGCATGTTTAAAAATCGTTTATAATTTTAGTGATTTCTTATTTTCCCTACTTGAAGAAAACAATACTTTTTTTAATGAGCTGAGACAATGTTAAAAGATTCTTTTTTGATTTACAATATTTTAATGGGATCAGCGATCTGTCGTTTAAAATTGATTTGTTATGGTAACAAAAACATATTTGAAAAGCAAATGTTTATTTAATTTATTTTTTTGTGGGACGCAATATAAACACAATATTTTAAAATTATTTTTATATTCATTTTTTATTAAATGCATAAAGGCAAGGCATTAAAACAAGTCAAAAGCTCGTTAAATTAAATATTTATTTAATAATAAAAAATATCATCAGTAAACAGAATATGATTATTAAAGGCAGAGAATTTTAAAAAATGAATTCTGAAACTGAAGTTGTAAAACTCAATCAAAAACTGGAAACAACTTTGCATACTCTTTAATCCTCAATAAAAAACAGAGCGTTGCTAAAAAAAAGACGGAAAATTGTCTCGACAATTATGTTATCGTTAATGTTGCAGTTGTTGTTGTTGCTTATGTTGTTGTTATTGTTGTTAATGTTGCTGTTGTAGCCTGCTTGACAGTTGCTTCTTAATTAAATATTGTCAACATGTAAGCGATGCTGTTGTTGTTGTTGTTATTGTTATTGTTGTTGTTGTCAAGATTTGTTATGTGTGCAATTTGATGAGTTGGTCGCTTTGTGCTTGCTGAATGTCTGCCTGACTGGTTGCAAGCTGGATGGTTGATGGTTTGATAACTTGATGGTTGGAGGACTGGACGACTGGAGGACTGGCTGGTTGGATGGCAGCAGCAAGTGCGAAAACTATTAGTGGCACTTATTTATTCATTAGAGGCAGCCAGTTAGACGGACACCCAACACAAACACTGTGTGTGCGATGCACACACACAGCTACACACACCACACACACACTACACACACCACACACACTCACCACTTACTCCAATTATGCACTCTGATGACAACAGAAGAAGGAGGGGCAAGTAGGATGAGAATAGGAAGCTGCAGCTGCCTCTGCTTTTGTTGTTGTTGCCCCTGCTTTGCATAATGTCAAATGACGTTGCGTACAGTAGTCTCTCTGGAGTTGGAACACGTTTCTGATTAACAAATTATATTTCAAATCATATTTATATAAAAATTTAAAAAATGTGTGTCATTTTTTGTTCTAGTCTAACTATTATTAAAAACACTTATCAATCATTTGTTTTAAATTTTAAATTCACACTTTCAAAAACTCCATGCTTTTTATTATAAGTTAATTAAATAAATATGAAACAGTTTTTTGCATATGTTTTTTTTGTTTTATTGCTTATAAAAGTTAGAGAAATTTTTGCAGAAGCAAAATTTATTTTTTTCTGTTTTGTAGAAAACATTTTTTCTTCTAAAATATTTTTTTGGGTAACCAGAGTATAATTTTGTTTTTTTTTTTGTTACCCAACTAACATGCCAATTTTTACAGCCACTAAAATGTATTCTCGAACATTTTTTTAAAAAAAATATATCTACATATATGTTCAAATAAATATGTGGATATCGCAAGTTATTATTAAATTTTATTAAATTGATAAAAAAAAAATAAATCTATGTAGCCCAAATTGCTTCTGAAAAGATGCATTAAATAAATTTGTTGGTTTAGATTTAAACTGCGAATAAACGCAACAAAATTAAGTCAATTTGATTAAAAATCTCTGCAAAATGCTCAATTCAGCAAGTTGCATTTATCGAGTGCATACTGTTGCATTATTTATGCGTATGCCTTTTTTAATAAATTTTTTATTGTTAGTCCAAGTCAATGCACTCCGACTTTTATAACTTTGAACTTCAAGTCAGGGTTCAATGTGCGTATACGTAATAAAATATTAAAGCTTCAACTTACCCATATTTAAATGCAAGTTTATGTGTGAATTTGTGTGTTTTTTTTTGTATTGTGTTGCAAGCGATATTCACAGATCACAAAAAATGATAGTATGCTGCAGCAGATGATTTTACTTTTGGCTACGTTGGCTCCCTTTTTTTTTAGAATTTAATATTTTTTTTTATTCTTGCTTTTGGGGTTTGCGCCGCATGGGACCGATTTCTGCCGAACTCACTTAAGCAAAGCACACACACACACGCAAACAGATATAGCGACACACACACACACACTCGCGCGCACGCACACAATAATAAAAGCGTAAATGCTTATTTATTTGCAAGTCGTTCGTTTCACAAAAAATGCGCTTTGTATAATTTATGAAGGCAAAGCACACGACGACAATTTCATCGAGGAGAAGTGTGAGTGCGAGCGGGAGAGTGAGAGGGAGTTGGAGTGGGAGTCGAACTCAAGCTCGAATTCGGTTTCGATAAACATTGCGAATTGAACTGTTGTTTTTTGTTTGCTTGTTTTTTTGTTTTATGCTCGAGGGTTATTAGAATATAAAAGCGCCAGCGGGAACCGCTATAAAATCCAAGGAGTCAACAGCAATAAAATTGAATAGCACGATTTTTTTTTTTGAATTGATTGTACGAGTTTATTAAGCGTTAAATCAGCGAGGAGTAAGGAAAATCACGCGGCTTGCCAACTGCACTGACCGAGTCCGAGACGACAACTGTATTCAATTTGTGGTTTTCAGTCCATCAATCACCAAGCGACAGCCGAATGCAATTCGACGCCTCAATTGCACCGATCGAACGATTTACCGAACAACGAAACCGACAACGACACCGAACACCGAAATCGAAATCCGAAGCGCCGCTAGTCTCTTGACGAATTAAGTACGCCGCATAACGTGTGTTCGCCACGATGTATAAACAGCAACTGTTTCGAGTCGCTAGCGTTTTTGGAGCCAACTCCAACAGTTCAACTCCACTGTGGAACGCATCTGTGGATGTTGTTAGCGGCAACGTTTTTGGCGCCAGCTTTGGAGAGTTTCAACAGTGCCGGTCGCCGCAAGAGCGCACAAAGAGAGCAAAAGAACGTTAAACACGTGCAGCCAAAAGAAGCCGGTCTCAAAAATGGAGAGCATTTTGTGATCAGAGCTGAATATATAAATATTTTTAAAAATAATTTAATTAAATTTAAGTAAAAAATATGTGAATTTAAAACATAAACTCAACACCATAGAATAAATTATTTTTTTAAAGTAAATAGTTTTTATAATTTATAATTTAACTCTAAATAAAATTAAATATAAATGTCTTATTAAATATACAAAAAACATATTTTATTTAGCTTTACCGCTCTTATTTCTCATTTGCATTCCTCTTGTTACGAATGTGACGAGCACAACAAAATGCAAAAAGTGTAGACTTGGAGAGCATGCATGCGCATGCGCAGAGCAAACCAGAGAGCGAGTTGCTAAGCGAGAGAGAGAGAGAGTGAGAGAGACCGAGAGCCGGCGATGCCAACGACCACATATATAAACGCTACGAATTTGCCATCCACATGGGAAAGACAGCATCAAAAAAAGTGTTATGTTTGAAGATGAATAGGTGTGCATTTAGAGTTGTGGGGTGGGGATAGAAGTAGTGTAGAATTAGCATCTGTTTTATAGCAAGGAGGAGGCAAATAAAGATCAAATTAGAGGGAAATCAAAATCGACACACACAGAAAAATGCCTAAGTATTTATAGATGATGGCAGACAAACAGAAATTGAGAATTTTCAATATAATTTGCTATGATTGCTGATCACACAAGAAAATGGGAGCCAAAACGCCAAGGAATGCGCCCAAATGTACCCAAACTAGCTATAAAAAGGCTAAGAAGTCTGCGTGCTGTTTTTATCTGTTTTTCTTTTTCTGTTCTTGTGCACAGTTTACTATCGAGCATTGGTCATCGTCTAGCCAAAAGACACACACACACACACAAACACACAGTTAGAGAGCGAATGAGGGAAAGGAATTTCAGCTAGAAATTTATCTACGCTAATTTCAGAGCTAAACTTGTGTAATAAAACCGCATCAACATCGACTGCAATTTTCGCTGCTCGCGTGCCGCTGCCGCAATGCGAATATCGTATCTGCTGTTCGCTGTTTTCGATCATTCGATTAGAACTGAGCTCGTGTCGTGACACGATCCACAAATCATAATTGCGTTTTTAAGAATGTTGTAAGCGGAAAATAGTCTTTGAAATGACAAAACTAAATATATTAATGAAGAATTATTGAAAATAATAAAAGTAAATTGTATAAACTTTATAAAAATAACTTTAAACAAAATATAGAATCTAAATTATTTACAAATAAAGGAAAATTACGTTAAATATTAATAAAAAATTATACAAAGATGAGTACTTCGTGCTTTGTTCTTTGAGCACGTTCGCATCACTAATTGGAAGGAACTGTTGCACTTTTGGCATTCTTCGCATGAACGCCTCCAATTTCTCATAGAACTTTGGACCAGGTCTTTGAGGCAGTTTGGCTGGCGTTTGGTTTATGGTTTATGCGCCGCCGTTTTTGGTCTATTAAAATGATTGCAGTATTTACGTAGCGCTTTTCAACCATAATTTGTATTTGCAATGCTCATCATCATCATCATTGACTGCCCGATCGCCTTTCTGCTCTTTTTGGGTCTCTTTGGTTAATGCATTTTTTTTTTCTTTTTGCAGTACTGTTTTTTGTTTGCATTCAATGCGCTGGAGTCGATGTCTTAGCCAGGCCAAAACCCAAGCAGTCGCCGCAAGCGTTTAGCTCTCAATGCTGACCCCTTCTCTATGCTTTTCTATTGTTTATCTGCAACGCACCAGGCACAGGGCTCGGCCAGAGACACAGCCAGGCCCCCATCTGCTCATCGACACATCTTCAGCGGCGTAGTCAACCCATCAGCTGGAAGGGGAATCAGTAATTGAGGAAACAAACAAGTAAGTTCAAAATTTGAACAAGGTGTTACTTTTGATGAGCAGTTTTTTAAGAAATTAAAACTTCTTTATTTTAAAGACAACCCAAAGAATATTGTAGTCGAGAGAGCTCCTCTGGAGTTTCTTATACAATCTTAATGCAATTTTTATAGTTGATCATTAATATTATATTCCAGATGCACTTGCACAAATATATATTAATTGATTTGGTGATCTCGAAAATATGCTTTATGGGTTCAGATTACTTTTATCCTTTGCAAGATTTCTCATTATTAATTTTATAGGGTTCTTGATATTTTTTATTTGAAAAGAAAAGTGCTGTTTATTGAAATTAACTTAAAAACCACTTCTTTCAAGTTGGAGAGCTTATTTTGCCTGATCGCTTTAAAAATAAACTGCATTTAATTCACTTTTTTTTACAACATTTTGTGCTTAAATTCACATTTGTTATTTTAGTATATTTTAAATAATATTCACATGGAAGAATTTCAGCTGACATGCTAATAAACTGACTACAATTACCCCCACTTTTTGTTTAACTACAGCCATGTCCATAAAAAAAATCCAAGTTTCTGACATGGGTTTTGGGTCTTCTTTGCCCGTTTTGGTGCGTTAATATTTCTGGCTTATCGCCTTTGGCGACGCATTGCCGTATTTACAATGATTATTGATCGCTTAATAAGAATTTGTTATATTTTTTTTGTGTTTATTTGTACAGCTTATATATCTATATATTTGGTGTGGTATTCTGTTTGCCATAAATATTAGTGCCCCCTTGGAATTAATCTGAATTCCAAGTTGGGCATCGAAAAGCTAACAACTCTTGGATTAATGTCAACGGCTTCTCAAGTCGCCTTCGCAATTTGTCTGCGCCATGTGAAAGTCCAACTTTCAATTTCAATTTCATCCAAAGAGAGTCGTCATTCAAGTTGCTGATTATGATTGAGATTATGTCTGTGCCGGTGACGGGGTTCAACATATTATTACACGATGTATGTGGTGCTCTTCGAAGTGCATTAATACCTCAATCTTTCTGCACAATTCATGCATAAAATCAGTTGTTTTTTTTTGTTGTTGTTTTTGTTTGTTGTTTGCATTGTTGTTGTAGTTACTTTTACCTCATCTCAAACGCAATCGCATCATGAAATCAAGCAACTCTCGATGGTCTAAGATTGTTTGATAGACTAGCAGTTACCCTCTACTTTTGCCCCACATAAAATACAATTAACAAAAAAAAATATTTTATATTTGTAATAATTAGTGTGGCATTTTTAATTTTGTGCTTAGCACTTTAAACAGTAAATAATTATATATATTTTATTTTATATATATATATATTTAAATTAATATGTATAAATTTTCTTAAAATGCCTGAAGTGGAATATTAAAAGAGGCGAATTAAATATAAATAAATATAAGTAAAATAAAAATAATAGCTTTTTTCTATGACTTTATGGAACTTTTAATGAACAGAAAATGTTTGATACATTTTTAGGCGATTTAAAAAAACAGAAATATTAAAAAATACACAGAAATATCATTAAAATAAAACAAGAAATATTTTGTATGAAAAACTAATTTATTAAAACGTTTTTAAACACTTTAAAAAACGTAGAAGAAAAAATTATATAGCTATTTGTGTTAGCAACGTGTTTAAGAATTTTATGAAAAGTATTTCTTTTATTATCTTTATCTCTTAAAAAATTATATTATAGATTTTAATGGACATGGACACACTAATGGATATATCTCAGTCACAGGGTATTCATTTGAGATGCAGCCAAAAAAAAATGAACTACAAATTGCACTACAAAGTTTAAACCGAATTCAAAATTTAAGGCCACGCCTGCAATGCGCCACAGGACAATGAACTCCAGTGCAGCATTTTCTGCTTTTTTTTTTTTTTTGGTTTTTTGAATTAGTAGCCAAAAGTGTAGCATTAAAGAACCTGTTTAAATCTGTTGCTCTTTTTTTGTGCGCACTTCCGTTTGCCGCAGAAGGTTGCTAATTTTGACAGATTACAAGGCATTGATTTTCAGCCTGGGGGCATAATTTTTTTTTTTTTTGGGTAAGCCACCAGAGCAGCGGGCAATACCTTAATCAATAGCTTCCTGACAGGCGATGGTTGTTGTTGTTGTTGTTGTTGTTAGTGTTGGTTACTTTGGTAACTAACCACAGAGCCAAATTCGAGTCAAGTGGAAAATAAGCCACAATTTCAAATGGTGAACTTAAAACAAAAACAAACTGAAGCGTAAAGAAATTATTTTTTTATATTTTAAAAACTTTTTTAATCATTGTTTTAATAACCTTTAATAATAAACTCAAAATATAATTTTGGATATAGGATATAATGAAATGAATTGTCCAAAATTCGAGTTTAAAGAAACATGGAAACTCAAACTCAAAAGTTTCTGGAATTTAAGAATTTTATAAATTATAAATATAATAATTATTATAAATATATTGACCTTATAGACTAACTCTACAATTCTTAGATAATTATTTACGAAACACAAAATATATTATTTAAGCATCACCATTTTATCAATTTAAAGTTTTGCACTTGATACAGAGTTGAAATAAATTGTAAACTTTTGTTCTTCAGCTGACGACAATAAATAGTTTTCAATTCAATAATCAGAAGCATTTAAAACCAACAATTGATTTGACTCAGTCAAAATAAATTGAAAGTTTACTCAGCGATTTTCGATTAACCTCTTGAGTTTCGATTTTTTTGATTATTTTTAACTCATTGAGCACATGATGAATATATATTTATATATATTTATTTAAAAACATAACAAACATAAAATTTTATTCAGAAAACAAGTTAATGAATAAAAGATTGATTAAGATAAATTTTAAATAAATATTTTAATAATAATAATAACTTTGGATATGAATAATATCGATGACGAGTCTCACTTGTCAAATGTAAAAAGAATAAAGGCTTTGGTCGAGCTCACTCGACTTTTGTTATCCCTGAACTTAAATATTATGTATCTAATAATAATTCGGATACATTATATACTAATTGAAAGGTTAGCTTTTTAAATTATGTCTTTTATACATATAGAAAATCGAAATTGAAATCGAAAATTTTTAATATAAATTTTTAAAGATTTTCAATTGTTATTAAAGGTTATTAGATGTTGTTTTTACTATTTATTTAATTACTACTATTATTATTATTTACTATTTATTTTATTAAGTTTAATTGTCAACATTTGACTATTTAAAATATAAGTTGGCAATAAAACTAGATATAATATATATTTAATATAATTAAGAATAGCACTTTGGGTTTTTCTTAGTCGAGCTAAATGAATAAGATGATTCTTACTAAAAAGTTGTGGAATCAATTTCCATTTAGATAAAATTGCTGATCAAATTCAACTGCAAACAGAAAACAAAATACACAAAATAATTATAATTTTTGTACAACATGCAAAACTTAGATGTGGGCAAGTTTATATCAGTCGCAAAGGGACAGTTTTTTTTTTTTGTTTTTTCTTGTTGTTTATCTGCGTTCTTTTACTGTACCCCAAATGCAAGCCACAGTTGCAGCCACCCCGCTGCTTTCAATTACGCGGCAAGCTAAAAAGAATGAAATAAAATAAAAGAAGCAAAGTTTTGGCCAAGAATTTATGAGCTGCATTGGGTGAAAGCATTCGCAAATCTGCATGCAAAAAAAAAAGCAGAGGAGTCAAAGAGCGAATCGCCAGACGACGCCAGCGATTAAGAACCGCAAATCAAAGGCAGCAACCAAAGCCAAAAAAAAAAAGAAGAAGTAATCAAAAAAGCCAAGAGCAACACACACACACACACACACATAGAAAATCCTGGTAGCCGTAAACCGTAGCCGTTAACCGTAACCGTAAACGAAACCGAAACCGCGGACAGCAATAAAAAAAAAAAACAAGCAGAACGTGGCTAAATGTCAAATGACAAATGCTCGCACTTAAGAATGATATTTTTTGTTGTTGTTGTTGTTGTTGTTTTTTTTGTTTTGTTTTGGTTAAAAGGGCTCGTGGCCGAAACCGAAAAGCAAACATAAAGTGTTGAATGCCAAGCGGAAATCACTTGAAACCGAGCATAAATCAAAAGGAAACAATAATAAAAATCCAAGTCACCAGCAGAAAAAACAATGCAAAGTGCAAAATATTATTCAAGTGTATAGAATGGAAAATCGCAATTGCAATTTCCGCTTTTTGGCAAACAAACCAAATCCAAATCCAAACAAGAAACTTATAAAAACCTAAGTGCAAACTAAAAGTGTATAAAGTAATGTCTTTAATCAAGCAGAGTCAAAGCCATAAGGAGTATTAATTGAGTCAACAATGGAGAATTTAAGAAAAAGGCTCTTAGCAAATCCTGTCGACCAGTTGAGTAATTTACGGGCCAAGTTGTCAACTAACTTTCAACTTGTGTCTGCTGCACGTCTGAGTTGAGGCTTAATTGGTGTGCGGCTTCTGCCACAACAACAATTATTCCAAATCTGCAAATGAATCACTTCAAATAACATTTGCTATTTTAATGAAAAACATTGGAAATTAAGCAAAACAAGAATGTGACACCGTCTGAAAGACAAAGGAATAAGATAGGGAAAATATTTCCAAATTTAAATTTAAATTAAAATAAATGAATAAATAAATAAAGAAATATAACTAAAACTAAAATACTATCACTATTTACCAAAATAAATATAACCGATAAAAAGAATTTGGATTATAGATATTAATGAAATATTTGTGAAACGCCAATTTTTAAAAAAATGTGGCCAAAGTTATTTTATTTATTTATTTGGGAATCTTAGTGCAAAACTAAGAAATGATTGGAAAATCCTAATGAAAAAAATATTAAATAATAAATTAATAATAAATAAAGAAAGAGAACCAAACTTAAAATACTTTCACTATTTAAAGACAAATTAAACCGATAAAAATAATTAACATTAAAAGTACATAAATATTTCTTAAAATTACATTCATTAGAAATCATATCTAAATAATAAATTAATCAGATAAAAAGAATTAGCATTAAAGATATTAATGTCATTTTATAGCTTAGGCATTTCAGTAGTCTTACTAAATAAAAAAAAAAATACTCAGAATTAGGAAGTGCGAAAAATTATTGAAAAATCCTAATGGAAAATTATTGAATAAAAAATGAATAAATAAAGTGAAAAATAAAATAAAAGAAAAAATAAAAATACGTTTATTTTTTAAAGATAAATTAAACCAATAAAATGAATTAGCATTAAAGAAAATAAATAAATATTTTTTAACCTCATATATTAGAAAACATGGCTTAGTAATTTTAGTAGTGTTACACAAGGAAAAAAAAAACTATACTCACTGTCCGAGAAAAAGAGCTCAATTTCCACAACCCTTTTGAGAGATTTACTTATGGAACACAATTAGAAAACAGTTTAAAATTCCCACACTTTGCAAATGTAATGACAATATTTGCCCAACTGAGAAGGTGAATTGGAATGGGTATATATGTCGGACTGGGTTGGGTCTACCCAGTTGCCATTTAAGGGATTATAATTTTTGCATTTGCTCGACAAACTAAAAAAAAAAAAAAAAAAACATCAAAAAGGCCAAAACTTTGCAGACAGTTTTTGTGCCATTTTAGCTCGACAACGGTGGGAATTGTGATGGTTTTTAGTTCCGTTTCAGTTTTTCAGATTTTTGGGCTTTCAGTTTTTATTTCATTTTACGGCATTTGAATCCAAATGTGCTTTCAAATCGGCTTAGTTAGCAGCGAGCAGCTTTCCATGTTCCTGACGGCTTAAATTAAATGCGCCAACGAGATTTTAGCCAAAACAACAAATAAACAAAAAAAACCTAAAACAATTCAAAGGTGCTTTAATTGCATAAAAGCATTTGCATTTTTGACGCATTTTAAACAGATTCTTTAAGACATGAAGTAGACTTGATTTGACATGTTATGTGTGTTGAACAAATGTGTCTGTTTAATCTTTTTACGACCACTTCCACTTTTTAAGTTTTTATATTGTTTGGTCGTAATATTGTTGTTCTTGACCAAATATAAATAATACGCAAAGTGAGATAAACGTGACTAAAGTGAACTGCGTGTTGAGCTCTGACTACGCTCCGACTACAGAATCATCATCCATTTTGTCCATGATTAGTCACACTGCAAATATTTGATTTTTCTAATCTTGATTGACACGTGGAGGAGCTGAGTAGTAAAAGTGCAGGTTGAGCAACTAGGCAAAAATTGAGGTTGGCTCTTCTAATAATAAAGTACTTAAGGCTATTACCTATTTTTGGGCCTGATAACGATGCAAAAATTAAATTGATAACCGGAGTATTTTTATAAATTTCTTATTATTTTGATTACTTTCTTCATAAATTGCCAAATTGTTTAATTGACTAATAAGTTAAGGTGCAGTGAAAAACTTGCAAATTGTGCTAATATTTCGAAGCACAAAATGACAAATCAAACAAATTAAATTAACTTTTTGAATTCAATTGAATTGCTAAAAGGAATTTACCAACAATAAACAGGCTGACAAACGACCCATCATCAATTACAAACAAAAAACAAAAAAACATAAAACAATAAGTAAAAACAATAACAAAAAAAAAAAACAACAAAGAGAGTGAAATAGCAATAAGTTTAAATGCTGTCAAAACTGGAGAGTCACGTTGCCCACTCAATCAAAATTCAGACATCGGCAAACAATTCCCAAAGTCAGCCCCCACAGATAACAGATAACAACAATTGGCGAGCGCCTGAAAAGAGTCAGCATTCGGTAGCGATTTATTTTTACACATTTTTATATATATATAATATATTATAATATCTATTAAACTTGTGTACACCGCAGATAACTGGCCTGGACAAGCTGTCGCAAAACGCTTTTGGCGCAGGTCTCAAAAGCCCGCACTATTAATATAATAACCTAGTAATATCTATTAGACCCAAAAGCAGACGTTCCGTGAATCAGTTTACTGTCCGAGCGGAGGCCAAGCGGTTGGCCGTAAAATCGTCTTGCTCAAGTGAAAAATATATATATATATATATATAAAAAAAATCGCATATAGTAAAATGAATATCCTGGCAAACCTATTTGGATTATTTTGCATTGGATTTGTGGCATCTGCTAGCCTAAAATCGGATCTTAGCCAACAAAAAGTGGAATTCGGTTAGTTTTAGCAAATTATTAAAATCCTGCAAAAAAAAAATTAGTTATCCTTTAAAAAATCCTGTGGAAAAACATTTAAATTTCATCGTAAATTATAACTTTAAATGTGAAAATACAAGTTTGAAAATAATTTTTAAAGCTAAAAATTTTAAAAATTAAAATTGCAAAAACTGTAAAATAAACATCGTAAAGAAGGATAATATGAAATATTATCGAACAAAGAAAAAGAAAAAAAGAAAAAGATAAATGCTTGCACTTTTTTTTATTGTTTTATTGATGTAGAATATACCCATAATATATATATTATAATATCTATAAGACTATCATTAAAACTAAAATCTAAAGAAAGAATATAGTTCCCAACAAGCAGAATATAATACAAAAAAAAATATTCAAAAGTATTATTTATTTTTTTTACAAAACTCCCCTGAAAAACTTTACGGTTTATAAAGTAATACGTTAAAAATTGATGTTTCTCAAACAAGTTAAAATTGTTTAAAAAATGTGGACAAGAAAATCATTTTGTAAATATTTATTTTGAAATTCATATTTTCTGACTTGGATATATTTAGTTTTTTCGATTAACACATCAAAATAAATTTTACAATTTCTAATTCGTATATAGGAACCAGAAGTAAATTTTCGATTGCCTTAAAACTGACAAAACTGAACCGATTTTCAATGGTTTTTCAACACTAAATTCCAATTTAAGCTATAAGATTTTTTTATTTTTTATTTAGATAATTTTATGTACTACTTGAAATAATTTGATTTATTTTTGTCATTGCCTTTCTTTACAGCTGACGTTGCCACAAACACCACAAATAGCTTCACAGATGTCAGTTCCAATTCTACAATCACACCTGAGCCATCCTCAGAGCCCACGAATGGTTGTCCAACGCTGACAAATGCAGATGCCTTAAGCCAAACCCAACTCATTTCTCGCTTAACAGATCCTTGTCGATATGATCGAAATGAGCCACCGATAACTGTTAATGATATGGGGGAGATTGTGCCCATTGATGTCTATACTCAATTTTATATCTATGCGCTGAGGGATCTGAACTCGAATGACTTGGAGTTTATGCTGCAGGGCCTGCTCCAGTTTCGATACAACGATTCACGTTTGGCATTTGGAAACTATGCCCCAAGTCGACAGCAGCCCATGGTGGGTGATTCGGATTTGAGGAGTTTACTTTGGGTGCCGCACATCTTTCTGGCCAATGAGCAGAGCTCAAATGTGCTGGGTACGAATGAGAAGGATATGTTGACCACCATTTATCCAGATGGCACTGTTCTGGTATCGACACGCATTCAGGCAAATCTATATTGTTGGATGCACTTCGAGAAGTTTCCGTTCGACGAGCAGATATGCACCACAACCATCGAGAGTTGGATGTACAACACTTCAATCCTGGCCCTCCACTGGGAGCCGACACAACCAGTCAGTTTCTTCACCCAACTCCAGCTAACCGAATACACTTTATACGGTTGGGTGTCCAATGAGACAGTGAGTGTCTCGGATACATTTACCATGTCCCATGGTGCTCTGCAGGGCAACTACAGTGCACTGAGTTTCAGTGTGCTGCTCAGCCGGGATGTGGGTTATTATATAATCGACTACTTTGTGCCCTCCATTATGATAGTGGCCATCTCGTGGGTATCCTTTTGGCTGCAGGCAGATCAGACACCCGCACGTACCACGCTGGGTTGCACCACGCTGCTGTCCTTCATCACCCTCTCGCTGACGCAGGAGAACAGCCTGTCGAAGGTCAGCTATGTGACCATGTCAGAGGTTTGGTTTCTGGTCTGCACCGCTTTCATTTTTGGCAGCCTGATGGAGTTTGCCTTCGTCAATACCATCTGGCGGCGTAGCAATAATTTGGAATTGAAAAAACGCACCACCAAATACATTGTACGATCCACATTTGTGCCCAGACTGAAAAAGAATTCGAGAAGCTTCAATCGCAGTACGAGTTCATTGAGCAGCTGCCACAAGGGCAGTGGCAGCAATCAAAATAACACAGTCATCACCATTGAGACGCCCATTATCATTGGTGGCGGGCTGAGCCGGGAGAATTCTGCAATAAGTCTGGAAGAGAATAATGTCAGCATCGGTTCCGGTTCCACAGCCGAGTTGACGAGCCCGAACCAAGAGGAGAAGCCAGCACAAACATTTGCCACAATGACACCCAAGGAGGTATCTCTGTGGATCGATAGCAAGATGCGTTTCGTCTTTCCCCTCGCATTCCTCGTCTTCAATGCCTTCTTCTGGACCCTGGTCTACTGTCTGTAAGGCGATTGGATTTAGTATTTATGGCGATATTATTTACCAGTTTATCCATGGTGAATGCAATGCTCAGCAGCAGTCAAAAAACTGTTGCACAACTCAATCTTGCCACACACGCATTGATTGCTCAAAGATTACTTTTAACTCTCTACTTTAATTATGCCTTTAGAAAAAAGCCAATTTTTATAAATTATTTTACCTTTATTTACTTCGATTTTAAGAGTTTTAATAATAAATTTTATACAACAAAAATATATCGTTTATTATTTAAGCAAGATTTTGTTATATATATTTTGCAGCAAATTCTCAACTTTTCATTAATTATGCTCCTAGAAAAAAACAACGTATTTTATATGTATATATATAAACTTATTTTTAAAAAATTTCCATAACAAATTTTATACAAGAAGAAAATATTCAGCTATTAATCTAAGCGTGTTTTTGTTATTCACATTATCCAGCAAATTCTCAACTTTTATTAAATTATGTTTTTTAAAAAACTAGAAATGTTTTTTTAAATTATTGAACTTTTATTAATATATATTTTAAAAGATTCCGAAAAAGTTTGTTCTAAATGAAGAAAATAATCAGTTATTATCTGAGCAAGTTTTTGTTATTCACATTTTTCAGCAAATTCTTAACTTTTCATTAATTATGCTCTTAGAAAAACAGTATTTTTAAATGATTTAACTTTTTTTTGCAGTAAATTCTTAAGTTTTCATTAATTCTGCACTTAGAAAAATAAAATATTTTAAATTATTTATCTTTTATTTACATATACTTTAAGAGATTAATTAATAATTAATAATTTTCTATATAAAGAAAATAATCAATTATTATTCTAAGCAAAATTTAGTTATTTACATTTTCCAGCTAATTCCAACTAACTTATATTTTTTTTATAGATACTAAGCAGTCTGAGGACATAAGTTATATTTATGCATTTTACATTAAATACAATTTGTAAACATAAACTCAGATCTCGTTTTGGAATGGGAATGGGTGAGGGGGAATGGGGATTGGGGATTGGGGGACACAATCAATGAGACTCCTCAGACTCCACACCTCTTTAGATTTAAGCTGCTCGCACGTACAAAGCTGATAAATTTGTGCTTATTAGCCAGGCGTAGGCAATAAAAATAATGCCACTCGAAACAGGCAACAAGTTGCAAGCAGACAAGCGCACGCACTGAGTTAGAGAGAGAGAGAGAGAGAGAGAGTGTGTGTGTGTGTGTGTGCGAGAGAGAGAGAGATAGTGTCTGCCTTCTCTATTTGTATCAATGAAAAATCATAAAACCAACACGCCCCAAAATAAATGCTGTGGCAGAGCAGCAGAGGCACAGCTCTCATCTATGTCTCTCCTCGACTGGAGACTGGCGGCTGCTGCACAATTTTTAATTAATTGCCTATGATGAGTGTGTTGAAAAACAGTTGGCAGCTCCTCCTCCTCATCCCGCGTCGAATTGTTTTAAGCTAGCTGCTCGACTACTTGATAAATTAACGGCACATGCAACACGCAAATTGTTTTTAAATTGCCTTATAAATGAACTTCAATTCAACTTGCAATAAAAAGCAAAAAAAAAAAAAAAAAGTTGCGCATTTTATTGCTACAAAATGGCAAGTGGTTATTTTTGTATACCCTTTGTGCAACTTTAATAATCTATGGATCGGCCTATAGTGGGGGAATATATATTAATTAATTTATATAATTTTATATTATTTAAAATGAACTATTTGCAGCACAACTTTTGAGGTAAGAATTATGAACAAAGAAATTATTATATTTTTTTTATTTATTATATTTGATATATATTTATTTATTGTTATTATTATTATAAATATTACTATAATTATTATTATTATTATTAATATTATTATTATTATTATTATTAGTCTTTCAGCTTGAGTACAGGGTATCTCTGAGTACCAGAGCATTTCATCTTTTAACAGACATATATATATATATATATATTACTTGACCACAGAGAGAGTCTCACTTATCGCTTAATTGTTGTCGATTGATGCTAGACCACTTGAGAATTACTTACAGGGTATCTTGCAGTCAATTGGCATTTTCGTTGCGCTTTCCGATCATCAGCTGAGAATTAATTTGAATTGGCCATAAGTCAATGGCAGCCTCTTGGACGTCATCGTCATTGCTTTTGGAGCCAAAAGCAGCAAAATTTGTTATGCAAAGCCAATATCGAGCCATCAATCTTGCAACAACGCGCTGCAACAGTTGCAGCGGCCACTGACAAACTGTACAGTGGCAGGGGTAGGTAGGGGGTACGCAGCCAACTTGTTTTTTTGCTGACCGCGAGGTGTACATAATGAGATGTAATCTGTCAAAATGAAGTGTATCGCAAGCCTACAGCGACAGACTTGCCTCAACCGACCACCACACAACCCCCCCCCCCACCCATTTCGATGCAGCTCCCCACTCACCGCTCCCCTTCTCAGCCCAGTCTGACTGCCTTTCATTTTGATGGGAAGACCAACTTCACTTTGGGTTTTTCAGCACAGAAATTTTTGCGTCTGCTGCACAAAACGGCGAAGCAAGTTTATTGAACCCCACACAAAGCCAGTGCTGCAACGAGGGTTGCTCAAAGACAATGCAGTCATCAAAAATATATACAAAATTCGCTAAACAAAATCTGTACAAATTTTGTCGAAGCCTGATCAAAGTGGATAGTCATAGGAAACAAAAAGAGATCTTTTTTTATACGATTTAATTATAAATTGAAAAACTCAAATTTGTCTTTATTTTCTCCGAGTGTGTGTGTGTCGCGGCAGGTATGTGCGAGAGGTAAGCCACCCCTCTGCAGCGTTGTGCAGCGGATGTTCCCATGTCACCTAGTTAAGTCCCCTGAAATGATAGATGTCTCTGGCAACATGCAACATGCAACAACTGGCAACTGCCAACAGCTGTTTTGTTGTTGTGTATTTATCAAATATCACTCGCTTAATTATAACCCAAATAAGAACTTTTCAACAGCAAAAATATTCCTCATTTATTTTATTTTTTTATTATTGATGGCAGCCAATAATAATGTAATAAACATGCCGCACTTAAAGACCCCCCCTTCCCCCTGCCACCTTCCCCCTTCCGACAAACAGAGTTCGTTTACACGCCGGCTATTTGCTTGGCTTAGCTTCCGATTCCAGCTGTGAGAAATAATGTTGGAACCGCTTCCATCTTTATCTGTAGCCAAATGGGCTGCATAATAAGCAAGTGCTTCCAGTATTATTTTTTTTTTTATTTTTTTCATTATTTTATTTCAACGTATTTCCTTTTTTTTTTTTGCTTCTTATGCTTTTTTGCCGGGCAGTCGGCACATGAGAATTACAGGCATTTTTATTTATTATTATAGTAGTTGGGTCCGGCCCTTCCCGAATGGTTCTGTTCTGTATAATTTGCAGTTAAGTACTCGGTTCGTTCTCCCACATGTCTCCAACATTTGAAGCGTGAACAGCCACAACCACAACAACAATAAAAAAAAAAAAAAAACTGCCGACCACTTGCAAAAAAAATATAATTGTATAAATAGGAACAATCAAATATGTGTATGAATATACATAAACAGATAAGATGAGACAATGAAAACTCACATCACATATACATGGGGTATATTGCGATGGAGTTGTTTAAAATGTGGATAATAATGCTATGTGTGGAGGTGGAAATAGTGCATCGATATTTGCCCAAGATTAGGAATGGTATTAGGTTTGTAAGCCTGCCAGAAGTGCTGACTAAAATGCACTCAGCAGAGCATTCCAAAGTCGAGCACTGTTGACACTGTTGGCATGTTTGAATTTTATTTTTAGATGGTGGGAAAATTCTATTTCAAGTGGCGTTCAACAGATTAGCTATCTGAACAAGCACAAATAACCAGAACAGGCAAAAACAACAACAACAACAATAATATCATTAACAAAAAGTAGAAGAAAAAAAACAACAACAACAACAACAACAACAATGCTTATTGTATTAGGTTAGCCAATTTTGAATTTGAGTTTTAGTTTGAGTTTCGGTTTGTGTTTGGGTTTGGTTTTGGCTCAGCTTTGTCATAGCAATAGACCAGTCACGCTCCGTGGGCGCTGGTTCAAGAAGTCAAGTACAACCATCGTCCAGCGTGCGAATGAGCTCAAGTCGAGTCGCATTCGAGACTAGCCCACAAAATGCAATCAATGCAACGGTTTCTCTGCCTGTGTCTGTGTCTGTGTCTGCAACCGGCAAACGGCTCTCTTTTTATGACTAATAAATGCCTTAAATAACTGCATTGGGAAAGGGCTAATTTTTGGCCAAAGCCATGTGCAAATTTAATGCCCAATCCAACAGATTAGGTTGCCGCACCAAGACCAGACCAGTCTACCACCAAAACTGGTAATGCTCCGGCAGTTGAGTGCAGCTAAATCCGCATGTCTAATGAGCCAGAGACGATGCGTCCTCGTTGTGCCAGTGTCCACCTACACAGCGAGAAAAAGTCAATTACTAAAAATAGATTTTTATGCTTGATATCTTTTGCATATCTGATTAACTTCTTAAGAATTTGAATACCAACTTTGATATTTTTTTTAATTTCAATTTGTGACATTTTATTCTCTCTGTGAAATAGTAAATTACAAAACGTCGATTTTGAGTTCTGAAACATATCCAAGATTTGTATATTAGATATTTTTTTAAATATTATAATAATAAAATATTCAAAACTTTTTAAATTGATATCTTTTGCATGTCTATAAAGTTATTTAAAGTTTAGTTACCTGATTTGATATTATTGCAACTTCAATTTATTTTATTTTAATTTCTCTGTGAAATAATCAGTTACCAAAAGTCGATTTTAAAGATTTTTCTACTTGCATTATTTTTTTAAATATCTGGTAAATTTTTTTTAGCTTTTAGTTACCTGATTTGATATTATTTTCACTTCAATTGTGACATTTTATTCTCACTGTATTACCCCTGTCGTCTGATCCCCTTTTTCAGTTTGTCTAAGGTATTTACATGCCGCATGCCACAGCCTATTAACAAATTGCAAACAAACAGAGACACACACACACACACACATAAACACAGTAGCCACAAACGGAGTTCAGGTTTTAGACCAAGTGGGCGTGCATACTAAATTGCGATACTAATAGGGAAAGAGGCCTTTGCAGCTAATTTAATGCAATGTCGAACGTGGCAGTCCAAACGAACGTGCAACGCAATGCGTTAATGGCAAGCACCTTGCCTGCTGTCTACCTTGACCCACGATCATGATCAGAATATTTCTGTTGTTCTTGTTGTTGTTTTTGTTGTTGTTGTTGATGCTGATGATGGCGCCCCTCGATTAGAGTTGCATGCAACAGCAGCAGCAGCCGCAGCAGCAGCAGCAACATCAGCAGCAGCCAGTAGCGTCAACAAAGTTGCACTGCTTAGTGGCGCCTCATGTTGCCAACGAGAGATTCGAATCATTCACTTGGCTAAGCCGCCTAAAGCCAAAACGTTTTGCACGTTTTTCCAATGAAGCAGCAGTTCGCTCATAATTAATGAAAAACAACTTGTAAGCGCAACTAGTTATACACTGCAAGAAAAACAACGTAATAAATTGGTTATATTTTGTTCCGTTTTAAATGAAGTCATTCACAAAAATATACAACACTTTTGGGAATTACTTTATTACAATTTAAAGAGAATGCAGAAGTTTTGTGCACCGTAAGAAAAAATCGTAGTAAATTAAGAATATTGTGCTTTTTATTTTAAGAATTACTTGTTTTGAAATTGAGCACAATATTTCTAATATTTTAATAGAAGTCAGAAGTTTTGTACACTTAAAAAAAACCCCGTAATAAATTAAGAATATTTAGCGCGATTCTTAGAGAAGTCATTTACAAAAATAAACCAAATTTTTGGGAAATACTTCTTTACAATTTTAAGAGAAGTTATAAGTTTGTGCAGCGCAAGGAAAAAAAGCTTAAGAATATTTTGATCCATTTTAAGCAAAGCCATTTCCAAAAAATACAGCAAATTTGGGAATTAATTCTTTTTAAATTAATCGCAATTTTCTTCATATTTTAAGAGAAGTCAGAAATTTTTTTCACCGTAAAAAAAAATCGCCATAACTTAAGAATGTTGCGTGCAATTTTAAAAAAGTTATTTACAAAAATATGGGAATTACTTCTTTTAAAATTGAGCACATTTTTCTTAATATTTTAAAAGAAATCATTCCAAAAAATGTTGTGTATTTTTGTGAAACGTTTTGGCAGAAAGATTTATAATATTCTTGAGCGAATTTATAAGAGGTAAATCTAGAAATATATAAATTTAAGACAAAAAAATTGGCTAATTACCTGACAACAATTTAACTTAGTTTAAATTAGATACTTATATAAATCGATAAACATGAAATGAGATATCGATATGAGTCAATCTTCACTGGAATTATTTTGCGTTCGTTTATTTTGCCAGAATTAAGCAGAACTCGCATAGTTTTTTTTGACTGGTTTTTTTTCTGTGTAATTGTTGCCTCGCCCCAAGCCCAGAAGTATTATGTATTGACTGGCCATTTAATTTGGCAAATATGTCAAGGAACAGGTAACAGGTACAGTTGTAGGTAAGGGGCGAAGACCGATATGTCAGTCAACAGCAATCGGTGGCGCTGGCTTTTGGGACAGCAGTTATTAATTAGTATCTGGTTATCGGTGGGCCCCACTCGACTGTCGTATCGGCAACATTTGTCATAGATATATGGCGGGGGTGTGTCCGTTAAGACGTTGCACGACGCCAACGCGATCTTATCGGCCAAGTCCAAAAGGCAGCAGTGACATTATCTTTATTTTTGATGTGGTTCGCTTTCAGCTTCTGGTGCGCAATTCACGAGTCTATTGTATGCTCAGCTCGTCCGTTATTTATGGCCAGAGAAGAGCAACTTCTTCGAGCTTCTTTATTTATAAAAAATATATATATATATATATATATATATATATATATATTATGACGAGTTTTCGTTCTTTTCCACTGCTTCAGTTTGCAACTCCCACTTTGCTGCACTTTTCAGCTGCAAGAAAATATCAACTTCATTGACTTCGGCAGTGCCTTAATTAGACACGATATCGATACACTAAATGTGCAACAACATGTTGCCATGAGGCAACCAAAAGACATCGCCACAGCAACAGCCAATGCCAGATGATAATCAGGTACTAAAACATCAACCTGCTGCTGCGGTTATCGCACCAACTTGGCCCAGACAGCCAAACGGATACGCTTAAGCGAAAATCATTTACGGCCACACAGCGGATGCTATTCTTGTTAGCTGCTGCGGCTGAGAAGCGCAGAGAGAGGCGGCAATTAAGGCTAAACGGTTACACAAATGCCCTACGGAGACCGTTAAAAGCAGCTTGGTTTTAGTACATCGATTTAAGATACAAGTAATTAATACTTATGCATTTTACAACAAGCAACAATCTATGCAAAATTAAACACTAAAATAAAAATTTATCAAAGACAAAAAATTAATTTTTAAATGAATCTGCGTAGAGAAAAATATGTTGATTGTGGCTACTTCAAAGAAACCGCAAATGAAAATTCATTCAGTTTAACAAACGAAGCGTCTAAAACACTTTAAATTGAGTTACTTCCTCTGAATTTGGTGCTTTCGCTTTGTGAATGATTCTGGGAGTCGGGTCTCAAGTCTCAAGATTCGCTCGTTTCCTTATAAAAGCGAATGCAGAAGAAGCACTCGAGATTTTTTGGAGCGCCTTTCGCTTTACGAGCTGCCAAGGAAAACTTTTGCAGCATGCAACTTGGCGACTTGGCTATTACTTGCACTAAAGAAATTAAACATCAACAGCAGCACAACAGACACACACCGAGACATACACACACACACACACACACAGGCACACAACAAAGTTAACTGCTATGCGAAGCGCAGGCAACATGAAAAAAATTAGTTAAAAGATAAACATGGCACGCCAGAAGCGCGCAGACAAAGAAGGCAAAGAGTCTCTGAATGATGATGGGGATAGGAATAGTTAGGGATACGGATAGGTGGATAGGTGGATAGTGGGGGAGGGGGAGGTGGAGCAGGGAGAGCCTGTTTGCATCGTGCTGCTTTTAGCTTTGTCTTGATTATGTGGGCAGCTGTAAAGACGCTCCAAAATAAGATACTTGCGGTTTTGCATTGCACTCGGTTTCCCTGGTAACTTTTCTTCAGGCCAGCATGTTGCTGCTATTGTTAGTCAAAGTTCTTCCACTCTCCCTCCCTCCCTCTATCAAGTGACTATCTTATGTTGCACAATGGCAACGCAGCGCAGAAATAATAATTGCTTGAAGCGCATTTTTAATATGGCCAAATAACAAAAGCATGTACAAAATACGTTTAATACAGCCAAATACCAAATGGCAAATGCTAATTAAATACAAACACGTTGCCACATAACTCAAACCTTAACTGCATTAAGCCGACCGGCGAACAGGTCTCAAAGACTCATTAAATTTCCTCTAGATGATAATTTTCCATCATATAAAACATTTCCAACCTAAAACATATATATATATATATATATATATATATATATATGTATACATATATATTCATTTATGTATATATAAAACATTTGAACATTTCACAAAGCGCTGCTTTGTAGCTGCTCACAAACATTTTTGTCGTGTTGCTCGCTTTTAATTAAATTCATAAATCAGCAGGCAGTCGCTGAGACAGAGACAGAGACAGAGAGACAAAGAGTCAGAGGAGCAGACTGACAGACTGACAGACAGACAAACAAAGAGTCGATTGGACAGCGCCCATGTGGAGCGCGTCTTGTAACTGTGAAATTCTTATGAAACGGCGAACGACTTCCAGTTCAAAAATCTGCTTTGACTTATCTTGAAATTGTGCCAACCTTGCAATGATTTCCGCATCAGCAAAAAAAAAATCAACTTTCAGTGCTCTACTGAAAATTGTCGAACTAAAATATACTCTGTTTTATTTTTGTACACAAAAATAATATCATTATTTAAATTGATTATTTTTTTTATAAACATTAAATAAATAACAACTTAAAAAGTATCTTTTTTTAAAGAGGAAAATCGATCGTGACGAACAAACAAATTAACATCATGATTTAAATTGATTTAGTAATTCCTATAAATATTTTTCAATATTAAATACTTTTAGTAAGAAACAAATTTCAAACTATAAGTAATCAATATTTTATATTAAGAAGTGTATGATCCAAAATTTAAAAAGTATATATTTTTTAAAAGGAAGAATCGATCTTGTCGATCAACAAAATTAGCAACATGATTCAAATTGATTTAGTTTTTTTTTTTTTTAATATTTTTTAATATTCAATACTTTAAGTAAGAACCAAAATTCAAACTATAAGTTATCATAATTTTAAATTATAAATTAAAAACTTGAAAGTATTTCTTTTGAAAAGGGAAGAATAGATCTAAATTTACATTATGATTCAAATTAATTTAATTTATTTTTATAAATATTTTTAATATTTTAAAATTCAAACCATGATTAAAATTAATTTAGTTTTTTTTTATATATTTTTTTTAATATTGAACCAAGCGGCAGTAGTTCAAGTAAGAACCAAATTTTAAACTAAAAGTCATCATTATTTTATACTAAGAAGTATACGTAAAAACTTGAAAAACATCTCTTTTTAAAAAGGAAGAATCGATTTTGTCGTATCTTAAAACAGTTTCATTCCTTAAAAATGTTTTCATCGTTTACAAATTTGGTTGCATCGATTAGATAATGAACTCAACAACTTTAATTTGTAGCATTAATCATTTATGCCTCTTACATCTTACACAGTTTAATGATACCCATTAATACCCACCGAAATTGGCTATAGGGTATTAAGGGAAAAAAAAGCGTAAACTTAAAGACCCGTATACGGTTGACCCACCCGCGCAGAGAGGGGGCTTAGCGTAAAATTGTCAGGCCAGTTTCAGCAGCAGCAGCAGCTGCCACTTGATGTCAGCTCAGTGGCGGCTATTGAAATGCGAGACTCTGTGCCCCATAATTTGTCTTAATTGAATGCAGCAGTGAATCGGGCGGGGGGTGGGGGGGATTGCTTGTTGGGCAGATTCAGTGAAAATTGCAGACGCTGCTCCTTATGTAGATGAATGTCAATAGCGGCAAAATATTTGCTTTTCATTGTTCATGCAAATGCAAACGTAGACGGTCTGCGTCTTCAACTTTTCACTTCATAATGGAAAGTTGCGAAAATATTTTGATTAGTTTCTCTGCGAGTCGCCTTTACATTGGGCTTTAGCGTCTGGGACTGGGATTGAGCTTAAGTTAAAATAATTAGTCTGCTGAGAGTATTGTTTGTTTGCATTTGCGTTCAAATAATAGAAAAAAAAAATATAATATATATATAAACTTTTGTCTATGAACGCGCACTTTTAGGGTATATTTATCCAAGGGAACTTGGAACAGCAATTGTCGACAGTCTTAGTTATGAGTATTTGCATTGAGTTTGAGTTTGTGAGACACATTTGAGACACTTGAAAGCAACTGCTAATAAAGTATCTTCAAATTGTATTTAAATTTACGCAAATATGAAAAGCCTTTCATTTTAACTACTGTATAAGGGAAACTCAAAATTATGTGAAACCCCTTTAACTATTTTAAAATTTTGATAATGTGGTTTGATTTTTTTCTAAGCTTAATCATCACTCAAACTTAATTAATAAAAATGGTTTTACGTAAATTTAGATGCAGAATAATTATTAATATTGTACAATAATGATTCTGTTAAAAAATAGTTATTCTAATAAAAGCAACAAAAATGTTTTATACAAATTTTGATGCAGAATAATTATTATTATAGTTCACTCACAATTTAACTTAAAAATTCGAATCCTATACAAAGAATTTCAAATATTACATTTTTAAAAACAAGTAAAATGTAAGTAAAGAATGAATTTAGGTATTTACCAAAAAATTGTCAAACTTTGTCAAAAGTTATGCAAAACTAAAGAAGTGCAAATTTCTAAACTGACTATTAAATGTTTTCAAGCTGCTGCTGCAAACCACAAAACCGAATCACCCGCAAAATTGCCAAGTTGTTTTCGTCTCGAGATTTATGGAAAAAACTTTGTCAGCCAACAATCACAACAAAAAAATACACACACATAAATGACACCATGGAGACGCATTAAGCACACGAGCAAGTGGCAAATTGTGGATCGCCGTTGTGCGTCTTTTGGCCAGCTGTTAATGGCAACAGTTGTCAGGAAGATGCATCACGTAGGAAGCCCAGCAACACCAAAGTTAACCGAAGCGAAGCGTGGCCCAAATAGCTATCAGTCGGTTCATACATAAATAAATACTGTCTATAATTACACTCAAAAAAAAAAATAAAAGAAAAAAAACATAGAACAAAATTGAGTATTCTGTTCCCAATTACCTGGCAAGACAAACGGAACTTGAGAACTTTTTGTCTAGAAGACGATTCCGGCATAAATTAAGTTAAGCTTGTAATTATGTTATTTTCTTTAGGTATAGCCAGATTTTTCTTATACTCAAGAACTTGATTACTTGAAGTAAGTTGTTCTTAATTTAATTACTTTCTTAAGTAATCAAATTTAAATTATAAATAATAAAATTATGATTTTAAGTTTAGGTAAAATTTTCTTGACTTTTATAATTTTTGTGCCTTTATTGTTAAGCCTAAGAATTATTTTGACAACAACAATATTTAACCATTTCAATCAATAACCTTTATTTATATTAGTAAAAATTATATTCCGATTAAGGCAGAATTTAAAAACACTTATTTTTTGGTGAGTGTATATTTTTTTAAATCAAAGTACAAAAAGCTATAAGAATGCTGAGGTGCCCAAGTCTATATATCTATATATATGTATATGTATATATCTGTGGCAGCAGTTGCGGCACGTGTGGAAAATAACATTTTCCAGCAAACCCAGCAAAATAAGTGGCGCTGTGGCATTTCTCAGCCTGCATAGTACACAAACTGCATTTCAATTTAAGAGGAAGTCAAGTGGGCAAATCAAGTGGGTGACTTACATACACACACACACACACACACACACACACACTCGCACACACATATGTGATGAGTGTGCAAAGTTTCAATTGCGCTGTGTAATGAAGCAGTTTGCGAGAGCTGCGCAAAAATAATTTGGTTTGCACAAAAATAAAGGCAAAGGAAACTGGAACAGGGCGCATTCATTACGCACTGTCATTAAGAAGGCTTCAAAATAATAAAAAAAAAAATTGAAAAAAAAAATCTGAAAAAAGGGGGAAAAGAGAAAAATGAAAAGCATAATCAAAAGTGGAGCAGCGATTCTGCAAAGCTTTAATAATAATTATGCTTTGCCCGGCTTTGGTTAATGCCGAGTTAAGTTAAATTTCAAATCTCAGCATATTTGCTACAAATGATTGTTTAGAGGGTTTGTGTGGGCGTGGCACTTGTCTCCAAAGTTACAGTCAAGTGTTCAACTTCAGCGCAAACAAAATTTTTTCTGTGGACATGGCCAAAACTGTCTGGCTTTGAGACAAAGTTTGTCTTAAACTTGTCCACGTTTGCCAAATAAAAAATAAGCAAAAAAAAAAAGTGCTCCAGTTACCCTGTTCCCAACTCTGAAATGCATTTATAGTTTTCACATTTTTATTTTTAAGAAAATTTTTCATTAGAAATATCAAATTCAGACAAAAAAATTATTATGTTTCAATTGATAAGGAATAATTTCTACGATTATATTTCAGTTTAAATATATATTTTATGAACACATAAGAACATAAAAACTTAATGTTTCTTTATAGAGATAAAAAGTTTTCTAAGATCTAAAATAAGGTTTTCAAGGAAAAAATATTAATTTCTAATATCTAATTGTAAAATTATAATTATTATAAAATTATCTGTGATTTGATAACATTGTTGAAGAGGGAAGAGAAAAGGTTTTTGTCTTTTTATGCTTACCCAAAATATATATAGCAAAAAGTGTGTCAAATCTTTGGCCAACTTCATGCTAACCGCTTTATTCATTTTTAATGGCTACAGGGTATCAAAAGGAAGAAAACTTTTTCAATAAGCCACAATTTTGGCCAAGTGGTGGTGCAAAAAGTTTTCTTTGCATCGCGCTGGCCTTTTAACTTAATAAAGCTAATTTCCGGTGCATGTCCAGCTACTAAAAAAACTAAATGGCAGCTCATATTTATGGTGGCTGGTTCACTGAAGGTGTGCCATCAATCAATGCTGATATGCTACACTATGTTTACAGTTGAATGACAAGTAAGATGCCTGCCTCGTCGATGTCAAATTGTTTATGGCCAATATGTCAATGGCCCCGCTGTTCAGTTTATCAATCAGGCAATGCTGTTGGCTCCAATGTTGCTGTTGTCGTCGTCGTCGTCGACATCGTCGCAACAAGCGCTGGCAATTGATTTCAATTCAATTTCTGAGATTGCAATCGAAAGCTATTAAGGTGTATATACCCAATGACCAGGAACCGGGGGAACGATCCTGAGCCCAAGCCCAAGCCCAAGTCCAAGCCCAAGTCCAAGCCCAAGTCCAAGCCCAGGTCCAAGCCCAGGTCCAAGCCCAAGCCCTGACGATGCGCTCCACACGTAACAGCAATTTGGTTTTGCTGCTGTGCCCCCCCAGGGGGCAGTTGCATTAATGAGTGGCAGCATGCAAAGCAATACAAGACACTCGAGCTGCTTGCCGCTGCTGCTGTTGCAACTCGATCCTGCTGCAGCGTCTCATACGTAGCACGGAAGCTGCTGGCTCTAATGACAGCTATTACATTTAACATCTTGGCTATTACAATAAAATAAGCAAGTATTTAGTAATTATCCAATTTGAAAGTTACTACAAATCAGGCTGGCAAAACGTGCCACACTCGCCACCAACTGCACTTCAAAGAGTCCACACACACACACACAAAAATATTCCCACCGAGTTTGGCAATTTTCGCAACCGATTTTTATTGGATATTTGCCAAATAGCGCACAGTGACACAAAGCTGGAAGGTAAATGTTTAAAAATAAAAAATAAAAAAACTGAAAAACTAAGCAAGCCAAAAACAAAAGTTTTTAAACAAATATATTTGAAAAACTTGCTGCAACACATAAAAAAAAATTTTAGCTGCACTGTGAATTGTCTTAATTTAATTTTTTTTTATTGTTGTTTTGTGATTTTGGCAGCAGAAAATAAACAACTTATTTTGTACTACTGTGCAACACTGCTCTTAACTGTGTCAATTCTTTAGTGCCAATACAAAAGGCATGGCAAATGTGTGCAACATGGCAAACTACTACTACGAAAACTACTGCGTCCAAATGTTGCACACAAAATGAACAACCAAAAAAACAAGGATAAAGGGAAACATGGCCAACAGGATGAAAATACACGTCTATTGCATCCTTTGCTGCGTTTCAATTTCCACACTTGTGACACTTGTGATGATTTTGTTGTCGCTTCTGCATCAGGTTGATGAAACGCATGTCTGTTGACATTTGCTTTGAGCCTTGAAGGCAGAGCCCCTCTGTGTGTAGGCCATGTCTGCTCTCTGCTGCCGGCATATTTCTTTGTGCCGGATCGCTTTGTCAGACCAAAAACAAAAAAACAAAAAAACAGCCAGCTTTATCAGAGTTTTCAGGTTTGAGCATATTTCATTATGATTGCTGACACTCAAAGCCACGTCAATGGCTGAAAACAAAGGCTGTCTTACAACTCAATTTATTTGCTTTTAGTGAACTATGACTAGCAGCAGGGCTTTGATTGCTTAAGGAGCTTTATTCCCAGCATTATTCATTACCTTCTATTTTTTTTTTTTGGGAGGGCTGCCAAAAAGGGTTTAAAAAAAAAAGGCAACGCATTTAAACTGGCAGCAGTTGGCATCATTTTTCTAATTTCCTTTACAACTTAATGATAAGACTTAAGAAGGGTTTGCTTGGGTTATATTCAAGTTAGGTTCAGTCTAACAATAACAACAAAAGAACTTTAAGAGACTCTCCAAGAAATTCCACAAACTGCTTGAAATTATTCTTTTGTGAAAGCGAGAAATAATAAAATGATTTTTGTAATAGGTATGCTTATTCGTAAACATTTTTAATTGTTGAATTATTTATGCTAAACAATTATTAAAAAATTATGTTAATGAAAAGTTTATGAAAAATCTTAATTTATTGTCGTATTATTATTATTATGAAAAGTCTTAATTTATTGTCGGAAAATGGTTAAAAACTGGTCTATTAAAATTTTTAAATTCGTCAATAGATCGTTGTGCAAACTAGTTTTAAAGATCAAAGTGTACAATAATTGGAAGAGTTTTTCAACTGTTTTCGCAATTAAAATTTGCTTACTAATCTAAATACCTACTAAAACTTTTCATACATTTCGATCACTCATAATATTCAGATAAAATTCATTATACTTTGATCTGCATCTGAAAGATCCATCCAGTTTAATAAGTTTTCAAATAAAGGGATGTGCCAAAGTTGATGGCTTTAATGCAAAGCTTTTAGCTTATATTTACGGCCATTGGCAGTAATGCTCGTATTGTGTTTTATTCCAAAATATTTGTGGCCTTTAGTGGCGTCAACATGGCCATAAAAATCTCTACTTTTTTTGAGCTCATAAAGTACATATAAAGACATATGGTTATATAGTGTTGTCAGTGTTGTTGTTGTTGTTGTTGCTGCTGGGCTGGACAGTTGCCAATAAATGTCAGTTGTTGTGAGTGCCAAAATATTGTCATAAACATTGGAAAAGTGTTGGATCTTTAAAATGCGATAAAACGCTTATGCGCATCACAAAATTTATGTGCGCTGATAAGTAGCCGAACACTGGTCTATAAAATATAAATATTTATGACCAAGTTAACCAGGTGAGGCAGTTAGGCAGCACAAAACATGATATTAGCCATTACAGGGAATGCGAGCAGTAAGCTGAGGCAATTTTCTGGTAACAGCAAAGCAGTGGGCAATCGTCAATTGGCCATCATTGCGACCAGTCAAAACAACTCAATCAAACGCCAGCGCAGAAAATGTCATTCATTAAATTGAACAAGCAGCTCCAAATGGCCGAAAGCCACAAGATACGAAAGCCCCAAACTGTTGCAGCTACACTTAGAAATATATATTTATATAAGAAATTAGAGAATTTAAATTAAATGAAAAATATGTTCTCTATAAACGAATTTCTAGTAATTATTTGCTACACTTAAGATAAATTTATTTGCCATCATTTTTAAAATAATAAGAGCAAATAAACTTTTAATGCAAATTAAACAATTGAAGATCAATATTGCGCTGAGTGTAGGCAGAGCTGAAAAAAAAGAACGACATGAAGCAGGCACGACTAAACTGTAACAAGGAACTGTTCTGTGTTGCATGGGGCAAAGGAACAGGCAGTCAAAAGGCAGGCAGCTGCTTGTTGAGCAACTTTCTAAATGAGTGCACTATAAATCACGACGGGCTCTACAAGTTGCTGCCTTGTTCGTGGCTACTAGAACAAAAATTAATTTAGTCATACGGCCGGACACTTGTAGCAGCCGGCAGCGTGCCACAAGCACAACCGGGCGCTAGATTAATGGGCGGCAGTTAGAAAGTATTGTTGCAACGATTACTGGCTAAAATAAAGATTTGTGCCAGTCATGCGCTGTGTGTGACCCCCAAACAACCAAATCATCGAAATACACTCTATTTTCCAAGATTTTTCTTTTCTTTATTTTTTTTTTTTGTTATTACTATTTTTTATTTTTTTTTTTTTTGGGAGGGGGCGTGGGCGACATAAGCGCAAACTTGAACAACTTGAGATAGTTTGTTTGCAACGTCTGGTTCGACCCACGTGGCCCGCGCTGTCCACTCGACAAACAATAAGAACTTAAATTTTTATTCATGATCAACAATGCGGAAGTTGCAGCATGCAGCCAGCAGCGAAAACAAAAGAAAATGCACTGGCAAAAAATTTGCATTTTTGTATAACTCGATTCGTTTCATGATGATGATGCTACCGCTGCTGCTGCCTGCCTGCCTGCCTGCCACTGATGCCACTGCCACTGCCACTGATGCCACAGCCAGTGCTGCAAGCTTTAAGCCAACATGCAAACCAAATTTGTGTTGTCTTTTGCATATTTTTCAACTAAATTTCATTGCATTCTCATTCGTAGATGTTTTGTTTTTTTTTTCTTTTGTCCAACTTAAATGTTTTGCATGTGCATTTCGACCAAAACTTTTGAGACGCCTTAACTATTTTCCGTCATTTCCGTTTTGGCATTTTACACACGATTCTCAGCTAACTTATTCAATGCCACAGTCAAACGTGAAATTTAATAGCTTCATTTATATATTTTTCCGTTGTATCGTTATCGACTTATAATGATCATAAGCAGAGGTGTGTGGGAAACTGTTGAAATTGATATGAAATTACAATTAATTACATTTTTATTGTGCCCCGTGGACATGAAATATCTGCATCGTGTATAATAAATTCGTGAGAAAGTCTGTAGCAAAGTGGAAACTATTCTAGAGAGTATATATTTGGTAAAATCTAAAGATACTCCCATCGTAATATTAAAAAAAAATAATAAAAATAATTAATTAAATTCAAAGTTTTGTTATTAATTTTTTTTAGATATGAGAATAAATATATTTAATTAGTGTATCTATTAGTCAAACAAAGTGAAACAGGAAAATGCGCACAGGTATTCATTGAACTAAGTAAACATATTTTTATAATTACCCATCGCACGGCTATATTAACTTGGCTCAGACAAAGCGGCGCCTGCAACCAAAATGTCTGCAAATTGATTTTACGCTCATCTTTCATCTTTTGTGGTTTGGGATAAATTAAGAGTTGATTGAAGTACCTTAATACACAAAAGTATCTACTCGAAACTCATTAGCGTTGAATTTCCTTTTGTTTTCACTTAATTCTTGTGTTTTCTTGTCTTCTTTTAATATTATGCTGAGCACTTAATTATTGCGCTTTCTTTTTTGCACAACTCAAGTGCGATAAATATATATATATATATATTGTACTGCTCACTCTGTAAATATGTATAGATTTATATAAGCATGACTTATATATATATATATATATGGATATATATTTCAATCTGTAGCCAATCCCGAGCGCCATGCCCATGGCACATTATCTTATCTGCCTGTTTATTTGGAGCGCATTGTGTTACCAGGGTTCGGCTTCATTTCTCATTTACTGTCGTTTCGATTGTTTGACTTTTGCTGCCGCATCGCGTCACATGAACAACAACAACAACAGCAACAACAACAAAAAGGTGGCAAATTGTCATTTAATACCTGTAAAAATTTGCAATACAAAGGCGCTTAAATGAGGTGTTGCAAGTTCATGTCTGTCCCCCCCCGTTGTTTGCCGTGTCGATTTTGTTTCGTGTTTCTGTTTGTGTGTCTTTTATCTGACTGTGTGTGTGTGTGTTGTTGGCCTGGCCAACAACAGTCAGCTCTGGTTACTGGCGGAAACAATTTGCAATACGATAGAATTTCGTTGCAATTTCAACAGACTGAAATTGCTGAGTTCACCTCTCTCCTTCTCTCTCTCTCTGTCTCTTTATATATCTCTCTTACTTTTTTTTCTTTCTCTTTCTGTTTTCCACTCATTATTTGTAATTAAGTCAACGTATAAGCCCTTATATACACTTAGAGAAAAACATTGTTTGAAATTCCAGTGCAGCTGTGAATAAATATCCGTCTTAAATATTTTTTGAATTATTGTTTTTAATTTTAATCTTTTTAAAAATGTATAAATCATGCTTAAAAAATTGATATCTAATCTAGACTATCTGACAGATTGATTCGTTGTTGATATAAACTTTAAATGTTATTATTGTAAACTGCTTTTTTTTTAGTGCATATAACTGTTGTTGTAAAATAGATATTCTAAGTTAAAAATATTATAAAATCAAATCAAAAAAGTGGTTTTTATAATTAAGAATTAAAATGAAGTTTTAACAAACAACAAACTTGATTTTAACTTAGTCAACTCAAGTATATATTGCTATATTTAAGATGCTTTCCATTTTTCTCAGTGTATGTGTACAGTCATGTATTTATGTTGCATTTACATGTGTGTGCAAATTGCAGATACAAAATTTTCTTTAATTATGCACAGGCAGTGAGCATCTACAGTTGACACAGTTATTTACCAGGACATTTGTAATACTTTTTGCCCGGATGTAATTTACCAACTTAATTATTAAGCCTGACAGCGTCATTGCTGCCACTTAGAGGCAAGCAAATAAGGGCGACGACAACGCATGCAACGCTTCTTACTAATTTAATCAAACACACTGCGTTTGATTTATGCAACTGTCGACAAGTCTACTTGCAACTAACACATTCCAATTTAAATATATGTGGATGTGTGTACAAGTATGTGTGTGTTAGTGTGTGTGTGAATATCACTATACAAATATTTGCAACACATTTCGCAAGTGACATTTGACTACATTGAGGACCTCAATTCATAAATGTACAAGTTGCAGAGGCCCATTGAGACAGGCAAGTGTATTAGACATGCCACACACACAGACACACACACACACACACACAGTGGTGCGACATGTGCATGCAACTGCAAAATATTTGCACTGCAGCAGGCAAGCATAAATATAATTTCATGGTGTGTCATTTTGCAACACAGTCAGAGTCACACCCAAAGGACAACTACTTCAACTTATTCTCCTGACATTTTGCCTTTGCGACGGATATTTGTTATATTGCGTACAAGTAGATTTTGATTTTTTCTTTTGCTGCAACACCCCCCCTACATGCCCCTTGCACCATATTTCTTGCCCGTCTAGTCGAGATATATGTGCCATTTGATATGCCAGATTTTTCGGCTTGCACATTTGGCTTTTCGTATTTTCTGGAGCAGAAATTCTCCGTAGCATTTTGCAATATAAATTCCATCCATCAAATTAAAAGTGCAAGAATTTGACACAAATTCGTTTCCTTTTAAGAAATTACTTGGTGTGTATTTACACACGCTAAAAATTACGAATTAATTACTAAAATGCGAGTAATGAAAATCACACTGATTTTCTTATTTTTATCCAGCCAGACGAATTAATATTCAAATTAAAATTATCAAATTATCAAACGAAAACTGCAAGATATTTTTGCCTGGTTGAGTTTGTAATTTTTCACTTACATTAACTCAACCATAATTTTATCTAACTCTTTGATTATGTTGACTCCACCATAAATATATTAAAATAAAATACAAAGAATTTAAATATAAATAAAACTTGATCTGATAATAAATTGAAAGACACATGCAAAATTAAATTTCATGTTTATTTATTATGGCTTAACAAAAAAAAAAAAAAACCAAATAAATCTTTTAATAAATCATTTTCTACAATTTGAATAATAAACAAATAAATATAGAAAATAAATAACATATTCAGTATTATATTTAAAGCCTTTTTGAGTTTGCAGCTGTCAAATAAATTGCCCTCAAAATCCATACGCATAATTATAATATTGATAAAACGACAAAGGCCATTTAATTTTAATATTGATAACAACAAATGCCACTTTATATTGATGTTGATATTGATAAATGCCCAAAGCAAAAACCCACATATAAAATTAATGCAAATCTCAGAAATTTTGAATTTATTTGGCCAACATAAGTTGGCCAACTGGAAGTAAACAATTTAACACACGCCCACACCTTGACCAACAGCTGTCCCCGTCCAGTTTGAGCCAGTGTTAAGTGTGTAATAAAGTTTATGCCACACTCTCTGGTGCAACAATAAAATTTCCAGTCAAGAAGTTAATGGGACACTGGAGAACAGCAAGTGCAAAGACTCGCCAAGATATTTATTACATTTTAGCAATTGTAAATGTTATTGTCTTTGGCGTCTGGCAAATGTCGTATAATTGCCAGTGCAGACAGGATGGATGAGGGGTGGTCATTGTGGGGGGTCGTTTGTTACGATTGAGGATTGGAACTGGCTGGCTGACGGGGTGCGAAAGTTAGTCAGGCCATTTAAAATAGATACGCTCAAATGCTTAAATAAATAAACAAAATGTCGCACAATAAAAATGTATGAGCCACAATTGAAATACAGTAATTTCAATGGCAAACGCAAAAAAATTACCTATAGACAGAAAGAGATAGAGAGAGGGAATGAAAGAGAGAGACATAAAGTGTTGCTACTTCAAGCTAAAAAGTACAAAACGAGAACATGCTAAAAAAAAAGTAGCTGATGAGTCAATTTATATAAAAGGCGTCACATGACTGCACCAACACATGTGATTCCCATATATATACATACATATATATATGTGTATATATATATGTGTATATATTTTTGTTTAGTTTTTGCTTTCATTAGGCAACTGTAAATGCTGTTGCCATAATAAAAGAAGTGGGTCAGCGAGTGCAACAAATGTATCTCGATTTCATTTCGATGCGCCTGCAGCGCCAAAGCTTATCGCCAAATGACAATCTGCAGTGGCAAACTCAGCATAAGATACTTTTTTGCATGTTTGCGTATTTGCACAGAATGACACCACAACTGCACCACCACTGCACCAACATGGCTCCACGGAGATGTCTATCGGCTGCATTTGAAGGTAAGTTTTTTTTTAGTTTCACTTTTGATATGTCTGGGCTCTGTTTGGCTCTAATTGGGTCACAATTTCACAATATGCTGCAATGCCTTTAAAATTAAACTAACTCAAAATATTATGACCAAAGGCTGAATAAATTTTCCAAGTGTACTTCCCATATATCCATATCCATATAACTTAATTCTCCTTTCAAATTCTAATCGATTCTTTCGCTGATTTCACATGGAAAATTATATTTTTTGCCTCTGTAATTGGCAACTATTTAATTTATTTCTTTATGGTTTCTTTGCAGTCAATTTGACAGTAGACAAAATCAAGATAAAGCCACAAAATGAATTGAATTAAATCAGCAGAAGTCACGTTTTCAAGCTTACCAATTAAGGCCAAGACGGCATTAGGGCTTATAATAAAATTACAAATAAATTGCAAAATCATTAATTCATTGCACAGGTTATTAGTCATCGATGAGCTGATTTCGCCAATGGTAAAGCCCAAAAAACATAATTCCTCCCCCGTGAAATCAAGCTGCCACTCAAAGATTTAACTTGCGCTTTCAAAGGGCAGCCGCAGCTTGGCACAAAAATATATCTTGCAGATACATAAACTATGAAATATATATTTTGCTTATCGTATTCAAGTGGCAAATTAACTTGTCTCAAGTTGTCAGCGACAGATAAGCAAACATGTTATTTGCAATCAATGGAGTTGTTATCAATTGTCTGGCATACAAAATATACAAAAATATATTCGAAATGTTTTCAATCTCAAAAGGAAATGGCATAATAACTTACTTGTACCTAACAATTGCAACTGAAAGGAAAAGATACAAAAGTATCTGTCAATTTGCCATCAAATATACTTGTATACATTTGTATTTATTTTGCATTAAAGTGCAGTGTACCGTTTGCAGCTCATTAAAATTGCTTTTTTGTCAAGAGCAGACAAAGATGCCAGGACGTCAAAGGACGCACAATCGATGGAGACAGGACAAACCCAGACAAGGGCAGCATTTCTTGCATTTCTAAGATGGTTTCAGAGTCAGTCGCCAGTCTGTGGCGCCATTGTGTATGAACATTTCGTATTAAGTGATCAATAATCATTTTGTTCAATTGCCAAAAGCACTGCCACAGCACAGCAAACCGCCCACACTGCGAGGCGGCAAAGAAGGCCAAAACCAGCGCCAAATTACAAACAATTTACATAGCTGCCCTCAAGCGTAATTCGTCTGGCTTGGAAGACGAAAGACTGGAGACTGGTCCGCCTTTTTTTTTTTAGATATATTTATTTTTTTGTTCTTTCCTTTTTCTAAGTATTGCACACAGCCTGTTGCACTTTTGCACCAAATGCAATTTGCTACTTTGGGAATTTGGGTTAAATTACAGGCAGACCAAATATTTCAGCTGCGGGCCAGCAAGCTGGGCGAGCAGCGCGCCAAACGAATCATTATCAGCTATTTTTTTTTTTTTTTTTGGCTTTTTTTTTTGCGTTTTTTTGTGTCTTACCTGCCTGGCAGCTGAAACTGGCTGAAACAAATCAGAACAATAACAACAACAAACAGTATCACACCCAGGCACTAAAATAATCAATTCAATTAAAATGCCATGCAACTGACCAAAAAGAAACGCCCCATCAGCTACGCTTGCCACAAAAAACCAAACTTGCAACTTGCAACTACCGATTCTCAATCCAGAATTCCCTATTCCCGACACCCTCTTCATAATGATGGGCAATGTCTGCATTGTCGGCTTGAGCTTTTGCCTTCCTCAAAATAACAAAATAAAAACAACAACAACAAATCAAAATAAAACATATAGTACACTGAAAGAAAAGATATGACTAATCATATTGAATATCAGCATATTATAATTAATTCTTTTTTTTCATTTTCAAATAATTTAAATATATTTTAGAATATTTAAAAATAAAAAATACTTGATAGGAAGAGGAAAGTAAAGAAAACATTTTGGTTTTACTTGATATTAATATACATGTTTTTGTTTGAGTGAGTTTTAGATGAGTTTGTTAAATTTTCGAATAACTTAAATATAGTTTAGAATATTTAAAAATAAAAAATACTTGATAGAAGGAGGAAAGTAAAGAGAACATATTGCTTTTTACTTAATATACGAACAGAGGTTTTTGTTTGAGTGTATTTAACAAGATTATCAATAAATATAAAACCTGCTTTTAGAAATTGTATTTTGTAAGTTTACAAATGATGAAAAAGACATAACAAACAATTGTTAATTTCATTTTCTAGCATGCGCTATAATTTTTCTCACAGTGCATACATAAAGAAAGGGCGTGCTGCGGATATCTGTGGCTAGGCAAGTCAAGTGCCTGCCTGTCCTTATGCCTGGTTGGCTGGTTGGTTGGCTGACTGCTCCGCTCCGCTTCAAGCCGCTTCACGCCGCTCAGCTCTGCTCCGGATTGTGCTGCTCATGAAAAATTCATTCATAGTGTGGAATTTCGCGCTTAAATGTAAAATAGTTTTTCAAACAAGTCGAACACAAAGCGCATTGTGAATGCTGCCGACACAAGACGATGTTATGAAAGGAAACTGCGAAAATGTAGCAACAAAAAAAAAAAAAAAAAATACAATACGAGACTTATACGTGTATATGATATGATACCCCCGTCTTCCCCACAAACTACAAATGTGTATAGTAGCGTATAGTAACCAGGATTACGATTGCAACTGGCTGCTGCGTCTGTGACTGGGGACTGGGGACTGCGACTGGGATTGGGATTGGGACTGAAACTAAAAAAGGGCTTGCCAGCTGCGTTGCCGTTGCCGTTGCCTTTAAAAAGCCACAGAGTTAAAGTAGCGGCATTACAACGCACCAACACGATTAGCATAAATGTATAAATACATATATAAAACCAAGGAAATTGTTGAAAACATTCAACATTCAACATGCAACACGTTGACATTTGGTTACTCTTTGCTCAGCAAAACTGCTGGTTTATCTCGTCTCAGTTGTTGAAAATATCAGAGAAAGGATACAATTTATTTGCATATACATATATCATCATTTTTAAACTTAAGTAAATATATAAGAAAATATATTTTTTACTTCATTTGCATATATATCATATTTTTTAAACTTAAATATATATATATAAGAAAATATATTGTGCACTTTATTTGCATAAAAAAACACATTTTTTTTAATTTAAATATATATTTTACAAAATATATAATATATTTTTACAACAATCGCTTTAATTTGTTGTTTATTATTTTTAAGCAAGCTAATTTTAATAGCGAATATATCTGTATTTTAGGCACTTCAGCGTGTGTGTTACGCAGCGCAGATGCGCCTCAAAAGCTGCAGATACAGATACATCTGCAGAGACGCCAGAGATGCGTGGCTGAGCTAAGCTGTACACACGTAGGCAACTCCATAAAGATCTGGTCGCATTTAAAGACACCTCAAGTGGAACGCGCAAACAGAAAGCATACACACAACACACACACACACACACACACATACTCAAAAACACACTTAAGATATCTTGATAGACAACTTGATAGCACAGTGTGTGTGTGTGTGAGTGTATGTGTGTGTTGGTGTGTGTTGTGTGTGTGTGTGTGTGTGTGTGTGCACATGTACGTGTTTAACTACAGTCATCTTGTCAGAAGCTGAGAGCTAAGCACTCCTCACTTAGACAAAACCCTCCCCACGCCCCACGAGCTGCCCGTTGTTTGAGGTTATTTGTGTTGCCCCCTGGCGTTGCGCCCCAAAGTTAGTATTTCTCGCAGCTGCCACCCTTAGAGTTTCTTAATAACCGTGCAAAACTTGAGTAATTTTACTTTTTAAAATTTTGCTAGAATTTTGGCTTTTAATTTCCCCCATGAAAATGAAAAGTGCATGAAAAGTCTTTTCAGATTTTCACGTTTCACGTTTCACGTTTGGCATTTTATCATTTCACCATTTTACCAGTTGAGCCATTCAAACATAAATTGTCAATTAAAATGCACTTGAAAAATGCATAATTGTATTTTTCAATTTGCCAACCAACTAACTAACCATAATCAGCGTGAAAATCAGTCGGATGTGCTAACAATTAGTGGCAATTTAATCATTTAGCCCGGCATATTAATATTTAATTAAATCAAATTGAATTTAAATACTTGTGCAATTTATGAAGCGACTGTCAGTCGCTGCAAGCCTGTCGTATAATTTATGCATTAGGCATGCGCAATGTTGCGCAAATATTTATTAGCCACTTGCCGCATTAAGTTTATCCAAAATCCAACTGTAGCAAACAACAGCAGCAGCAGCAGCAGCAGTAGCAAAGGCAAACAGTTGTGATCATCAATTAACATCCCAGACCCTAATCCCTCACTTGCAACGATGCAATAAATGCTTTTCACTAAATCAATCATACGCAATGATTGCTGCTAATTAACAAACCAAACAATCGTCGACGACCTCGCCTCAAAAAACAACAAAGCTGCATTTTGATCTTAAAAGTGAGTTTAAAAGACAAGCCATGACCCAAATCTAAAGTCAATAAATCAGCGTTAAAAAATTATACTACTACTGATTCAATACATATATATATATATATATATTCGTTTTATTTATTATTTTACATTTTTGATATTTATTTTATTTTATTTTCTCCAAAGTTCAAAATTTAGAATAATAAAAATTACTTAAGACCATATTGAAATAAAGACGTTTCTATTTTCGATGTGATTTTGAAAAATCTTATCACTATTTATAAATTTATATTAAACCACAATTAAAAAGTTAGGTTTCTTGAAACTAATATTTAATTTATACATTATTTTCTACATAGAACTGTATTTCAACCTTTAAATGTAGTATTCATAAAAAGGTCAAAACTAGACGTGGTTTTTGAAAATCTAAAAATGTTGATAATTTTCAATAACTTTGATGAAATCCAACTCGATGAATCAACATACCTCTCACAATTTTAAAGTGAAGTTAGACTTTTAGTAAAGTTGTCTGGTTAATAAAATTGGTCAGCAATATTATCAGCTGTTAACTAAATATTTTATTGATTATAAATAAATCTTACAAAATCATAAACGTTGTCAAAAAGCTTTAAAGACTCGCACTAGACACATTTTGAACACTTTGAGCTACGCAATAAATATTTATCAGATTGTGTAATAGTAACATTAATTAGACAAGTAAAATACTCAGCATTAATTCACAGATAACATTATAATATTATCAAAAATATTATATTATCAGTAGACTTTGCCTGATATTAGTTGCTATCAGATACATTTTTAAAGTGCTGGTCTTGAGAGAGGCACTAGAAAGTTGAATGAACCAGGTATTAACTAAGCACCCACTTCAAATTGAGAGAAAAACTCACTAAGCACTCGGACTTAACCAAAGCTACAATTTCAAGTGGCAAACGCAACTCAAAACCCACTTTATACATATGCATATTTGTATGTGTGTGTTTGTGTTTGTGTGTGTTTGTATGATAAGTGACCCGCAGGCAGACACCTCAACCTCAACCTGAGCGTCAACCTCAACCTTAGGTGAGTGTCGAATGCTAAGATCAATGCCACTTTGGCCATGGTCGACTTCCTGTAAGTTGGTCCGGCTACTACTACGATTACTACTACCCCATTTATATGCAGTGGTAACAACTATTCTACACAGCAATGCTGACTTCTCTCTTTCATTCTTTCGTTTTTTTTATTTTTTATTATTTTTTATTTTATTTTTTTTTTTTTTTAAACACTTCCTCATTTCGCTTTGTGCCTTATCATTTGGCTGCTATTCTGTGTCAATTCCCAGCACTGTGTCTGAGTGTCACTAGCATCACCCAGCACCAGCAGGTGAGCGGCACCAAGGAGAGGGAGGAGAGCTACAGGAATGCTTGAATTGAGTTCGGGTTTTGTATTCTCTGGCTCTGGGTTCAGGCCCTGCTTCTGGCTGAGTGCCAAGTGTAGTGCAATAAACTCGCTTCTTTTTTCTCTGTTTTTTTTTTTTTTTTAGCTTTTTTTGAATAGCTGGCAATCAAAGATTTGAATGCAAGATACGATGACATTTTACTCGCACATTCAATTGCGCTTTTGATTTGAATATTTACATGCCACGAATGCCGTTCGCCCTTCTCGGCATTCGTTGCATGTCTTCTACCCTGTACACTGTAGAAAAGGCATACAAGACTATCTTCAAATTAATGTCTAATTTGGGTAACCGGCGAAGACTTAATTCTTGGCTTATTAATCTTTAAACAAAAAAATATATTTCTGATTATTTCTGTTTAAGCCTGCCTTTAAATATCTATCAGCTGCATAGGGTATCCATTAGCCATTCACACTTAACCCTTGAAATCTTTCTTGTTATTTATTCTTTGTGTGCTGGAGTACTGCATTTGGTAAGTATATTGACATAGTTAAATTGGCTTACAGTGGCTGCCAATGGGTCTTTAGCACAGTCGAGACTAAGCCAGAGGCTCTTACCATAAGCTAATTGATTTCTTATTCGAGTGGATAGCTTTAAGCTGGAGCGCTCTCTTCATTAGGTGCACTAATCGACTCGAAAGTTGAAGTATTTAAAGTTGAAGTTTGGCAAACCTTGGCACATTCACCAACTAATTTGCCTAATTGGTAAACCATGCCAAGAGGTGCATCTTGGCATCAGCTTCCCCAGATAGTTTGCTGTTTGCTATTTCAGTTTCAGTTTCTGTTTGCTTTGCTTTGCCAGACAACATCTTTTGAGCCGGTGCACTCAGGCTTAAAGGAAAGGCACTTCAGCTGCAGCAGCAACAGCAGCAGCAGCAGCAACATCAGCAACATCAGCAGCAGCAACAGCTGCATAGAAAGCGGATGCATATTGGCCGGGACCATACAAATCTCTCAGTCCCAGACGACTTAACTTCATTCAGCTTGAGTTTCTTGCGGCGTCTTCTCCGCTCACTCCTTGCCCATTAATTGCAATCAATTTCGCTGTCAACACACACTCCAAATAACTGCAGGATATTTATTTATGCCCCAACCTGAAACCCCTTTTTGCAACTGAATAATTACCTTATGACACATTATCATTATTATTAAGCCTGCCCCAGCAGCAAACTTATCATTTTCACATCAGCTTCGGGCCATACAAGTCCTGGAATTAAAGTCCATGCCAAGTGCCTTTTTTTCTCTTTTTTGCCCACAGGCCTCATAAATATGTGTGGCTGGTAAAATTATATAATTATTTCAAGTATTCTCAATCGGACTTGAGGACGAGTGTGTGCCTGAGTGTGTATGCATGTGTGTGTGTGTGTGTGTGCGTCTTTCTTGAGTGCGTAATCTTAGCCAGAAACTTGTTTTTTTCTTCGCTTTTGCTTTTCTTTGTATACCCTGCCGTGACCAAGTATATTAAAAAAGAGTAGGGAATCAGTCTTTCGATTTATGGGTATATTCACCTAAAGCTAAAGAATATAAAAGTCGTTCCAAAATCAATTAAAGCATAGTTGAATATTTTAAAATTACTTTAAGTACTTTTATTCATAGACAAACTGTCAAAAATATATTTGTAAATTACTTCAAATACTTTTCTTCATTCACAAACTAAATCATAATAAGACCTATCTATCAGCCAGATATAATAAGATTGGGTTTTTTTTTGGGATTGCAATAATTAAAAATATAATTAAAATATACATATTGGTTATTTTTATTAATATTATTTATTTAACGCGCAAACTACAGGGTATGTCTAAGTCAAATATTATTATACATTTTGTTTCCTCTGTGTTTGCTGCCTTGGCGCATTGCGTTTGTAGGCCAGCGCCAGCAGCCGATTGCATTAAGCCATGGCCTTTACCAACTGATTTCAGTTTAAAGTGCAAATATTTGCGGCTGGCAACGTTTAAATTAAAATACAAAAAAGACACCTGAAATGAAATTTTGCGGTGCTCAATGTATTTCACAGCACCACTCAATTTACATGTGCTGGGCTCACAATTAATACGATCGTATATAAATCACATATATATATATATATATATGTATTCATATATACACTATCAATTCAGTCAAACTATTCACAAAACATTCAACAATTGTTTTGTATATATTCCTCAATTACTTATCTCTTCACTTTCGATTTAAGAAAATAATATTTAAAAATCGAAAAAACTTTTATGGTTTTTCTAGTAGTTTCAACTTGTACATTTTATGTATGTGCTTTATTCGATTGCTATACAATAAAATACAGTAGCTGCCAAAGTTGGGAGCTGTAAATATTTGGACTGCACCACAACAAACAGTTGGCCCATTTGGGGGAGATGGGCAAAACCGCAGCGCATGGTTGAATTCAGCCAACAGGCAAACTACGCTCTCCAAAAGGTTCAACAGTCCAATGATGTAACGGTCCAACGGTTGTTTGGGGCGCTTATTGAATTGATGGTCGCGGCAAGTGCTTTAATGGAAACTTAAGTATCATCGTTTAAAATGACGCAGAAATGAGCAGCCAACGAACAACGAACCAACCAGTGAACCAACTCAACGAATCAACGAATAAACCCACCAAATGAGGGCGACCCTTCACTGCTGACCCTCGCCATGCCATACCAATGCCAATTATTATTTGTATACCCTGTAAAAATAAAGTCTGCCAAAAGCGGGTGTAAGCAGATTTTTATATTGCTTGCAGCACTCAAAAAATTGAGAAAATGAAGAGAAAATTGAGAAAATGAATAAAATACATTTACATTATAAAATGATTTTAAGTAAAGAAATTAATATCTTATTTTTCTAAAATTAAAATTCGTTTTTTAAATATAAGTATAATTTTATTTTTATTTATGCATTTTTTAAGAGAAACTATTTTGCCTTAAATTGCTGAAATGCTGAAATTATTATTAAAAATATAAAAAATAAAATCAGATCAATCACAATTAATCACATAACTATTTATTTATTTGTACATACACCATAACTATTAGTACAGAGTATACAAAATTTGGAGTACTCTTCAGGCATAGGCACTCTTATATTATGCATATTAAAGTTGGTTTTCGGTGCACATTTATTTTATGCACTTTTTACGACAACTCGCATAGAAATTATGTGCAGGCCCTCAAAATGCTCATTGTGAAAATGTATTACAAGCAGTTAGCAGTGAGCAGTAAGCCAACATTCACACTAAAGTATCCTGATGAAGATGAAAGAGGGGGAAAATAGCATAATGAAAAAGGCATAAAACTCTGGCCATGTAATGAGTAAAAGCCAAAGTGCTAAGCATATTTAATATGCACCAATTAAAAATGACAACTGAGCACTAAAAACTCGTCAGTAATTCATCAAAAATTTGTACGGAAACAAACTCGAAATGCAAAAGACAAATATGTATTCAAAAAGGTGTCAAAGCCGCTTACGTGCCGAAAATACTTTCAACACCCTTTTTTGTTGCCCTGTTTCAGGTTTTATTTTTTTTATTTATTTTTTTAAGATGTGCGTAACTTTTGCATTAACAATCTAAGCTCGTAAAAGACAAACAACCCATCAAAAGTGCTGCAAAGTTAAACCTAAAGCTTTCTGGCTAAAAAGATTTAACATTTTATTTATGCACCCCTTGCCAACCCCCAAATCCTTAACCCTTATGTGGTGACACACAGTTTTCACCACAAAGTTCTTTTCTATGGAATATTTGATTTTGACATTTAATTCAAGTCTAAAACTCAACTGATTTTTTTGTAAATGTAATTTTTTGAACTCACTTCAATGCGTACAATTAATGACCGTTGATTTATTTTAACTATTAATTTATCGCGTTTACGCTTGATATAGCAAATAATGTGAAATTAATTTAAAATCAGGCGCATAAATTAAAATCGCACAACCCACATGGAAAAAAGAACTCGAACATGTTAATTACATATAATCGTCATTAACAATTAATTATGTAGATAATATATGAGTATGTGTGTGTGTGTGTGTATTTGTGTGTAGGTTATTATTAAAACAGTGCATTAGTGCATTTAAATCAGTTGGTTTATTCAAATAATCAGCTTGAATGAATTTAAATTCGAACACATTTAAATACTCTTGCAGAAATATCCAACAAATTGCTTGAACTTGATTTATTACCTCAACTATATTCAAAATATGTCAAACTGGAATATATGTGTTTTACATGCAAACTAATCAAATGTGATTTATTTATCTCGAAGAACTACAACTAGTTAAGTACTTGTTTTTCTATCAAAGCAATGCATATTTTATTAAAACAAACTTGTTTTGAATTGAATGATTAATTGTTTGCCTCAGCTTATTTGGTTAGCACAAATAACCTGATATTTGAAGGGAAGTAGGCATTATATTTGCATTTTAAAGAACTTGAAATGCATGTCTAAAATTTAAAAAAAAAAACACCTTCCATTTCATATACAAACCATAAGTAAAACAAACAAGTATAAAATAAATAAAAGTCACTTTTACCAAGCTGCTTTAAACATTTTCACTTCACTCGTTTTTAAAAAATATGTGTTTATCCTTTAATAAAGAAGCTGTGTTTTTGCTGTGCCAATGAATTGTTTTAAGTAACCGCTTAAGGGGTCAACTTTAAGCCAAACTGGGAGATTGCGGCATAACAGCAAAGAGCATTAAACCCGGACCAAAATGATAAACAATGTCTGGGACTGTGTCTCTCTGTTGCTTTTGCAGTTCGCTGCTTGGCAGACATTTATAATTACAACAAAAAAAAAAAGTGTTCCCTATTTACTTTTGGTTTTTTTTTTTAGGTTTTCCTTGTTTTATTTTTTATTTGTTTGATTTTTTTTCGCAACGCCAGCAAGGATATGAAACGCCCTGTCGGCACACACAAGAAATATGATTTATGTATTTAATTTAATGCTGGTTACTGTTGTTGCTGTAGTTGTTGTAGTGGTTGTTGTTGTTGTTGTTGGTGGTATTTTTAGAGGACAGTATGTGTGTGTTTATTTGTCAGGCGACAACGGGATAATAAGAGAAAACCAGAAACAGGAATCCGGCAGACAGACAGTCCTGAATGCTCCTTGTTGTACATTATTTCCTTTTGCCGGTTTAACGGCATTTTGCTGTTTTAAAGGCATTAAATTGTCATTGTTGTTGCTGAAGTTGCCCCGTTCTGCCCACTCACACACACAAAAATACAAAAAAAAAAAACAAAAAAAAACCATAAAAATGAAAAATGTGCGTAGTAACTTTGTTATATGCCTCTTCTTTTACTATGTACTTACTTATTATATTCCTCTTCTTCTGCTTCACTTGTAATTATAAATAATTTGTTCTGTTGTTGTTGTTGTTGCTGTCAGTAGATTTGTAAAACATTAATAAATAAACAGGCAAGAGGCCAACTAGCTGGCAAGCTCGTTTTGAATTATGCAAAATGCCAGCACAAGCAAATCAAATTCTTTGTCCACAAAGTTGAGTTCCCACTGCCTCCTCCCTGCCACCTCCCTGTCCACACTCAAAACAATAATAAAACAGTTTGAGTCAAGCACAATTTTCCCACAACATCTTCATTTCTTGAAGTTTGACATTTGGTACTTAATTTTTCAAAATTGTATATTTACTATAATTCATAAATTATTTACAATTTTGTTCTCATTTTTATTTAAACACATTGTTATCAAAATCATAAAGTTAGATATCAAATATAACGAAACTAACTTTAAAACATTTACACCCATTTTGCACCCGATTAAATTTTCCTTTTGTAATCAATGATGTTTAAAAGTCAATCGGGAACATTGATGAGCAGCACAGGAGCGGGATTTTCGCTGAGTGCATGTCCTTAGGCCGGATGAGCTTAGAGTAAATAACTAGTACTTGTAAAACATTAGCAGCACACTCTGAGCTTGCAATTACCATAAGCCACATACACACACACACACACACACACACACACACACACACTCGCACACACATGGCCATAAAACGAAATGTGGCGCAAAAAAGAAAAGGACGAACAAGGATCAAGTGCAAATTTTTGATAATTAAACATTCACAAGCGCCAAAATGTTTAACACAAGCACAAGGATGGCGGCAAGATGAGAGAATGGGCACCGACTGCGGCATGCCACGCCCATGTAATGCCAGCAGGGGGCATCGGTGTGCCTGATCCTGTGCCGGCAATGTAATTAACACACAAAAATTGAAAATCTGCTGCCAAGTACACACACACACAGACAAACACACACATGTATCCTTAAGCACACACACAGGCAGCAGGCAGCAGCCAGACGGCTTCATTGAGGTCTGGCAAGTCAGTCGTAGGTGTGCGTGTGTAAGTGTGTTTGGACGTGATTGTGTTTGTGTTTACATACATGAAGTCGCAACAACTTCCTTTCTTTTCTCTTCATTTTTCAATTTTTTTGTTCTGTGTTTTCGTAATTAAAAATCAGCTGCAGGATATTTTCAGCAGTTTTGCAAGCGAAATTACAAGCAGCATGTAAAACATAAACAGCAAAATCTCCAACCGAACATTCCCCTGCTGCAACCCCTCACCCACCCCACCCCATCTCTTAGTTTTTCGAGAATCGCGAGGCACATGCTGAGTATTTAATATATATATTAAGAAATGTGTAACTCAATTGAATTTCGCATTTAAAATGCGCCTCATTGAAATTATTTTTGCGCAAAGTGAAACAATGCGGAATGGGAAAAAGTGTATTTAACCCAAAACTGCTCGACGGATAGATATTATCATATAAGAATATACAATTTCATTTAATTTACCAAAATTAATAAACAATTTATTACATTTCTTAAAAAAGTTAAAATTGTATTAATTCTATTAAAATTCAAAAAGGTTTCAGATTAGATTCTAATAAGTTTTAAATAAATATTATGAATATTTAAAATACATGTTACTAGCTAAATAAATTCAGCACAAATGTCGACTTATAGCTAATCCTGCTCACATTAAAACAATACAGGATATTTACATAAAATAGATAGCCACAAAGCCACCGCCAAACTGAATATAAGGATCATAAACCCTTTTTTGTATATTTAATAATAAGCTTAACGACATTAAAAAAAAAATATCAGCGCTTTCAAGAATCAGCCTGAAAGTATTTTACAGTGACCAGTGTAAATATATATATTTTGTATATGTATGCACAAATCTGATTGAAGGATTTAAATAAATAGTGTCTGCCAGCGACTGGAGGGCAAATAGCGTACAAAATGAGAGGATATGGAAAATGCCCTCCATTAACAAATATTTTTATTATATTGTACTCAAATAACAATTTCACGTCTGCTGATTTCGAGAGCCAAATTTATTTGTGTAATTTATTTCCCAATAATTTATTTTGTATTAATTAAATGTGCGAAATATTGCATTTTTTTCTTTTCTGTTTCTGTTTTGTATGCATAAATATAAATATTTATAAGTGAGAAATATCGTTTTTTAGCTGTGCTACAATTAAATAAACTCCATGATGGATTTGCCTTTAGCAGTTGAATGCTGAAATAAAATGAAAAAAACGCTTTTTGAGTGGTTTTGAATTTATTTTTTTGGGGTGCGGCGTGTTTTTGACAAATTGACTTCGCTAGTAATCATAAATACAACAACAACAAGTACAATATTCATATTGATTTCAAACGCAACTCAAAAATGCAAATGACAGATTTATTTTTCATGCTGTCGTTTCGCCTGTCAATCAACTTGGCCAAGGTGTTGATTGATGTCTCGACTCTTCTAGGCTCCTCCTAGACGCGCAGCTGGTTGAGGGCGGGTTTTCAGTTTGGCTGAGCGATGAAAACACATTTCATATACACATTTTTTTTTTTTCATTTTTGACAGCTTCGCATTCTCGGCATTTTCGGCTCTGCTTCCAAATTTGAATGTTTGACTATGCTTAGATATGTATGTGGGTGCAATGCAATCCAAATAGAGCGTCTTGACAACGCATGGGCACACTTGAATAAATAGGAATTTGATGAGGGAGCCCAAGGAAGGGAAGTGGTGCAACTACTAAGCCGGGCATTAGATATGCTTAGAAATGCAGTGACGCATGAATCAACCAATGTTGAATGGGATTATTCCTACAATGCATAATGTATATACAAATATTCATATGTAGGAAAATAAGTAATTCTGTTGCGCAGAGAAAGCAACCCACACATTTTCATAAATTCCTTAACAATTTTTGTCTGTTACAATCAGTTTAATTTTTGAGGCATACAGAAATATTGCATATTACAATTAATAATAATAAATATTTTATATAAGTTTAATTTAAATTTTCTCATATTTAGAACTGAAAAATTGTACCAATTTATATATTTTATTATCGAAAACAATTAAATAAAATGACTCTAACAGCGACTTGATGTGGCCAGATGTGCTAACTCCTTCTTTAATTAAGCTCCTGGAATATTCGTGTCACGAGCAAGAACACAATTCGCACTCACCTCTACTCGTCTCCGTCGTAAAATTGTAGTAATCTTGTAGATGAGACTGCAACTTTGCTATTAAAATCTTAGCCCAGATGAAAGTACTAAAAAAAAAAAGAATCAAAACAACCACATCCATTCACAGGTGTGCACAGCAGTCCCAGACCCAGGTGCTGGCGCCGGCTTTGTTTGTCAAGTATCGTAATTTGTTTGCATGTTTATACATGAAAATGCGACAAGAACTCAGACAAGAACCAGACGACGACTTGGAACTAACTATTAAGGAAAAACGGTCCAGTTAGGCGCACTTTTTTACTCTTCCATTCAGTGTCTATGGCCTACTTATTTCCACAGTTGGTTTTTAATAATTCAGCAGCAGCCGCAGTAGCAGCAGCAACATTATTGAAAGCTAAAGCGCCTAAAAACAGACGACATTTCACATTGTCGACACCCAAAAAAAAACAACACCCTTGAAAAAAAAACACCCACATCCATAAATTTTAGAACGCGTCTAAAAACAAAAGTGCTTTAAGTGTCGTGCCCCCGATTTTTGGTAGTTGCGGACACAAACATTGAAAAACGGCTAAGAAGGCCGCGAAAGCTGTGGGTTTTCCAGACCTCTTAACCCTCCCTGGGAAAGAAAAGAAAAGAAAGTTGTTAAGCTTTATTTATTATGTTAGGAAGGGTGCGAAAAACTTAGGAATTACTCATTTTAATATTTTTTCTGCCAAGTTAATATTGAACCAAAGGAGTTCTTTATGTGCGTTGACTGCTTTACTTAATTTATTAACTATTAGTTTGCATTCTTAATAATTTGTGTTAATAAGCATTAAATTAAATACAACTATTTTGATATAAATAAATCTAATATATATTTTTCAAAATTAAAGTACTTGCAATTATCAATACCTAAGAAACAATTTGTGTTTATACTTTAAAATGTATTTTTAAGATATATTTTTAATGAGTTTGGTCTACTTCCAGGTAAATTGCCTTATTAGAATATTTTGTGAATATAATTTTTAATCAAGCGCCAATTGAAATGTGACACCCAGCAACAAAATAAAAGTTTTGGTTGCATAAGATACAAAAAAAAAAATATAGCTAAAATTTGAAATTCAGCTCATTCTCATTTTACGTATAACATCCTTTCATATCCTTGCATCAGCAGCAATTTAAATGTAATTTTCTCTCCCCTCAACTAACTTTAAAGAGGCAAACTCTGATGAAAAATAAAAGAGATAAAAGTCGAATATTTAAAATTTTCAAATGTTATTTATCAGTAAATAAAAAAGCATTGATTTTATTATAATTGCATGTCAGCTGTAGGCATACATATGAAAGAATTATATTACATTTTTGAATATTTGCATCTCCCAAAAATTAAATTAAAAACAAGAAAATATTGTTAAATTTCCTATATAGATAGATGAACGGATATCCACCCATCTACTCAACCATAAAAAAAAAAACAGCCGTCAGTTTTCCAAACGATTCCCAGCACCATCTCCACTCTGTGTTTGCCTATGAAGCTGTGTGTGTGTGTGTGTGTGTGATTGTGTGTATATCTGGTAGTTCAGGTAGTCAGGCCAGAGCCTGGGGAACTCTCGCACAAACGAAATAATCCAATATACATATTGTATTGTGCGATAATACGCCACACGGGTGCAGCCATCAGAAACCATGGCGAGTTTTTCCTTACTTTGCGTCTTCTTTTTTTTATTCCATACATTTTCTCGCTTTTAGTGTTTACCTTGGTTGCTTTGTTGCCACTACTATGTATATATATATATCTATATGTATATATGTTTGTAGTTGTATCTGGGCATTTCGTTCGCGTACTCTACTCGAGTGCGTTCATTTAAATTTTTTGCAATTTTTAGGCAGTTTTATGCATGGCAAAACAGATGAACTCACAAACTCGCCCGAATCCAAATTCAAATTCAAACAAAAATCATTTCAATTTTCAGATACTGCGCCAAGAATTTGCATTTATATATGTGTGTGTGTTTGTGTGTGTGTCTGTTTTTTTTTTTCTCCACGACCGAATGAATGTGCAAATCAATAGCAAAGTTAAAACTCAAACAAAAATTTCATTAAGATAAAACGCTTGGGGTTTCCATAAAGTCCTGAAACAAACACAGCCACCGAGACAAAGTATTTATCTTAGTTTCGATTTTTACTGGTCTTTTATATTTATTATCTCAACAATAAATTAGATAATTTATAAAACTAAAGTAAATACTAATTGCAAAAATTAAAAAAAAAAAATCAAATCTTGTCCAAAACACTGCCAATCGAATTTTGCTCGAAAAAATAAATTTGAGACGATTTACTCTTATATATAGAACGAAATTTTTGTAAATATTCCACTAGATTTTGAGATAATGAATAAATCGATTTGTAATTTAAAAATGTTTTTATTTCGGTTTTTTTTTTGTACACAGATTGAAATGCTATTAAATGATATATTAAAAATTGTGCCCCACGAGTAAATTTTCTTGTGATATTCCACATATGCATGTTTTTGGCATTTCATTTTGTTACCAATATTGTCAATCTATGCCATAGCAAATAAAATTTTATTTTGATTGTAAGTGGCAGTCAGGCGCAGGGCCAAGAAAAATCATGTTTTTCTCCTCCTCCTCTCTCCTCTCCTATCCTTCTCTGCAGCTCATCGAGTTTGTGGTCCATAACTGTTGACTACTTGACTGTTGCCAACTGCTGGTTACAAGTGGGCAAGTGTCCAAGATTCTTGGAGCTAATGTCCCCGTCTGGACCTTTTTCGTGTTAAGCAAATGTGCCTGCCCTGCCCCCTCACTTTGTGCCTCTTTGTGCTGCTGTTTATTTTTATGTGACAATGCAAAGTAAGTGCACTTTAGATGTACTCCCGGGCCTACAATCAGCTGGCAGCTGCTCTGTGCGCGATAATTAACATTTGTTACGCAGGTCAACAACTAAACACACACACACACACAGACACACCGAGGCACTACACACATGGGCGTAGCCAAAAGGAAACCAGGCGGGCTATGAAAATTGAATTCTAATTAATTTGACTATATAAGTATATAATAATAATAATAAAGCTTGCTTGTACATATAAACCTATTAAATATAATATATAAAAAAATGCACTAATATGATTAACAAATAAAACTCGAATCTTGATTCAGAAATGTTTTATTTTATTAAATCGAATATAAGAAGAAGAAAACTCTAAAGTCAAATTATTATATATATATTATTAAATCAAAAAATTCTACTTAAAAATTAAAGTGAAAATTGAGAATCCAGAATCTTGAATATAGTTTTAAAGTAATAATTTTTGCTGATCTGTTCACAAGAATATTGTGTTTTTGTATATATTTTTTCTGTATATAAATGAAAAACATTTGTATAACAAATATGTTTATATATTTGGATGTGCAATAAGTATTTATTTAAGATAAACCATATCGAAACATTTAAAATTTATTTTAAATATTGAAATTGTATTAAGTTTGTTGTATTCTATGATATCTTCTATGATATCTTTTTCCCAGCTAAGACTCTGCCTGCGCCCCTGACATGAGCACTACAATTATAAAACCCCACACACACAATCTATATAACATAAATGCGTGTGCAAATAGAGAACTGTATAAAAATCAGTGAGCTTTAAAATTGGCACGGCCTTTCGCTCAATTACGGCAGTATGAGGAGCTCCATGGTCTGTTTCTGATACTGCTGCTCCTGCTCCTGCTCCTGCTCCTGTTGCGACCGTTGCTGAGTTGCCTTTGCACGGCCATTAGCCCGGGTTTGAGTCTGGGTCTGGGACTGTGACTGCGACTGGGACTGGGACTGGCTGTGGATCCAGAAGTGCAAGTGGGATAGTGGGTAGGTGTGCCTGAGCTCCGACTTCTGTTCTGTTTTGTATGCATGCCATAATTGTTTGGCTAGGAAAAATAGCAGCTCGCAGATGCCAATCAATGAGAAGCCAGCTATGATGCCGCAGATGCTGCCAATTGTACCTGGAAATGAAGTAGCATTCGCATTCAAATACAAAAATATATATATATATATATGTGATGTCTGTGCCAAGGGAGAACTCACTGAATGTCTCATACCAGGCATTTTTAATAATCTGGCGAAAGTATTGAATGTGCGTTTCGGCAAAGTAAATACGCACAATTGCCAACTCGGAACTGTCAGTGCCATAACTGTTATGGCCAACTTCAACGCCAATGCCACTCCTGCTGATGCTGGTGCTGTTCCTGCAAAATTAAACTCATTTATGTATAGCAAATGTAACTTACCCCTCAGTGGATGATGGGTGGAAGGAGCCAAACAAATATATATAGTGACTTCCAATGAGAGAACTTGTGCAATAAAAACTAAAATTAAGCTACCAAATTCGGCATCAATAAAATTTAATATGTAAATGTTTTAATGGAGCTTCAACTTAAGGCCGAAACATTTTGCATAATGTGTACTTTATAACTGGTCTTTAACTTTAAGATCTATATGGATTTTTGGCAATGATTTTGTATAATTTAATAAATAATCAGTTTTCTGTACTCCAATCTCTAATTAAATCTTAACAAATCGCCATCGATCTGTTTTCAAAAGTTTTTCCGTCAAAGAAAATTGATATTTTAATGAAGTTCTTAATGCAAATGAAGGCTTAAATGAAGCATTAATCTTAACTGTTATTTTACCGTAGACCTAAAATAAATTCAGCTTACGTCATTGGTTTGTATATGTCCATGATGGGGAGTGCCATTGCGCCACGGACATCATACCGTGTCTCCGTGCAGGAGGGCAGGCAATCGGGACAGTAGAGAGCATCCTGCAGCTCATGCTCCAGACCGGGCACATATTCGCGACTGGTGATGACGTTCAGCCATTTAACTAAAAATAATTTCAGTTCAGATCGACACACAGAGAAAAGAAGATAAAGTTCTCCCCCAGAGTTACTACATTGTGAGGCGACTCACATGTATAGCTCCGGATGCATTCCATGTGCTGCAGGGTGCAGTAGACAGCTTTTTCGCCCTGCCTTAAAAGCCGTTGGGGCTTTTGGAAGGGAAGGCATCCGCATAGGTTGTAGATGCTGCGGGCTCGGCAGGCGGAAATGCATGTGCTGTAGGTATAGTAATTGGTGAAGTTGTACGGTATCTCATCCCAGAAACGACATTTGCGCTATGGAAACATTAATTGATTTACTGATTAGGCAATGATTGACTGGCGATCATGATTGATGGCGACACGCACCACAGCGGGACTTATGCGGCGAGCTTCTTGCACCGTCTCCAAAATATTGGGTAGTATGGGGAGAAGTGTATTCTGACCAGCCAGAGCGGAACGTATAGTGACGCTACCAGATTGCGGATCCGGATAGTTAGTTGACTCATAGATGCTAATCTGCAATTAAAATTGTAAGAGGTGAAAATCAATTCGTGAAAATTATTTAATGGTTTTATATACCTTAAATCCATCCTTATCATTATTGTTTAAAAAGTTATCCTTAGCTGTGGCATTCAGTGTTAGCACAAGACCCATATTGGCACCATAGAAACGCTGATAATATGTGTAGTCTTTGAGGAATCTTCAAAATACAAAACTCGTATAATACAATTTTAGGAGAGAACTTCAGATTGTCTTACGTTCCATTGGAGTTAATGGTGCAACAATAGCCATAGCTGGTCAGCGTACTTTTAAAGTAATTTTGGCAATTGAAAAATTGTCCTGCTAAACGGCAGGATAAAAGAATGTCGCTACAATTTGGAGTCAGGTCACGTAAACGTTCCCTGGTATTGAAGAACAGCTCATGGGGCTTGGTGTCCAGCATATCCAATAGGCCCTGCAAGCGCAGAAATTGATCATAGTCGCCAAAATCCAAAGCGGTATAAAAAATCCCAAAGGCCTGAAGTTCTTCATAAAAATAAGTAGCATTATGCAACTTGGGATCCTTTGCGCTGCTGCAAGGAAAACGTTAATCTCGTAAAAAAAATTATGACAAATAAATTGGACAGTCTACAAAAATATATTTTTTTTCTGCATATGGACAAATATTATTTCTGTAAAAATTTTATAACCATCTTCATTTATTTAAACCACAATTTTTATTTTTATTTTATTTTTACATTTGATTTTGAACTAAGATTTTGAAATTGATTGCGTATTTTTGTCAGTGTACTTACAGCTCCTGTGCGTAACGCCAGACAGCCTGCTTGGACATGCGATTGTCGCTGCAGACGGAGATGGCTGGCAGGGCGACATGGCAAATGGGATACAATGGATTGTATATGGTGGTCACCAGCACCTCCGCGGCATCCTTGTACGTGCTCATCACGAATGCAATTAGAAAGCCCAGCGCAATTATGTGGCAAATCAGCCAAAAGAATCTGCGGACAGAAGCGGCTAATTGAAAGGACTCCAATTCGCGAGGGTGCGCAAGATGAGGGATTGGGAATATAGGACTCAGCTTACCGCTCTTGAAAGCAGCGACCGTGCTCCACTAATTTGCCATAACAATGAAATGACAGGTTCTCCAGCAAATCCTTAAGCGCAGCGGCAAATGACAATTTTTGCACAGCAACTTCCTCATCGCGAATACCACTTGGATTATCGATTGGTTTGGGTATCCACCAAACGGCTCGACCAACCGCCAAACGTTGGAGCCGCTGTCGTCCTGCCGCTTCTAGAGTTGATGCCATGGTTTGGAACTCACTCATCCGTTTGTGGATTGCAACTGTTGCGGCTGCCTACGCACTACGCGACTTTTTGTTCACTCGGCCGTCAAACAATGCTGAGTGTCCTGCACTCGGAAAAATACGAGCTGCCATTTCCAACATATTTATTTCCTATTTATTTTTCAAATTCAAAAAGGATCACTTCAAGCCTTTTTTTAATTGTGTTGTATATATTTTTCGCAAAAATAATTACAATGCCTTTTCGGTATAAATATTGCCTACTCAAAGGGCTTGTAAATTTTTTTAAGTGTAGTATTGTTAATGATTCGGGAGAGTTGGAGTAGCTGGTTGCTCATTTTAATGAAAATTTTGCAGTCATGTCGTGCGTGTTGTTGTAATTAGGCCTCGTGTTCCAACTTATTGCCAACAAATTAACTGCGACATGGCACGTGGTGTTTGGAGCAATCGTCCTCGTGCTACTCCTCCTCCTCTGTCGCTGCTTATTCAGCCCGGCTCTCGATTCGTCTTGGCAATTTGCCTTAATTGTCAACAATTTAAAATGAAATTAGTTAAACGCGCATTAAATGTCAGCCAACGGGAACAACAACAACAAGAACAACAACATTATCATCATCAGCGACATCATAATCAGCATTAGCAGCTACAAGGAGCAGTGGGTCATGTCATCAAAATACACAACAACAAAAAAAAACGCCCTGGGTGAATTAATGCGGGGGAGGCAATATTAAACAACTGTTGACTATGAATAAAGAAATAAGTAGTTTTTACTCTCTGAAATTCTTTTTTATTTAAATAATCTTAATCATTTTAAATTTCATAATTTTCTTAAATTGTAAAACCTCAACGTTGATGAAAAAGAAAAACGAACACAAATATAAATGAATTAATAAAAGTTTTTGTGTTCATTCTTCATTTTGTGTTTGTGGCAAGTAGACGAACTGATCCTGCGCATTTGAATAATAATAATTAATATATTGTACTGATGGGTGAAATGTGATAAGAGCTTCATATGTGGGACTTTGCCGCAGACAAGTTAAGCGCTCAAAATAAAAGCACAGCCAACTTCAACTATAAAATTAAAGATGGACTCACACATATCTATTATTCAAACTATCGATAAATTTTCAAGGCGCAAATCTAGTAGCTTCGGCGCAGCCAACTGAATGTAATTCGACTGCGCTGAAAACTTTATTGCAAATCTCAGACAAGTTAAGCGCTCAAATTAAGAGCACAGCCAACTTCAACTTCAAAATTAAAGATGGATTCACACATATCGATAAATCAAACTATCGATCAATTTTCAACGCGCAAATCTAGTAGATTCGGCGCAGCCAACTTAATGTAATTCGACTGCGCAGGAAACTTTATTGCAAATAGCAGACAAGTTAAGCGCTCAAATTAAAAGCACAGCCAACTTCAACTTCAAAATTAAACATGGACTTACACATATTGATAAATCAAACTATCGATAAATTATCAACGCGCAAATCTAGTAGCTTCGGCGCAGCCAACTTAATGTAATTCGACTGCGCTGAAAACTTTATTGCAAATAGCAGACAAGTTAAGCGCTCAAATTAAAAGCACAGCCAACTTCAACTTCAGAATTAAGGATGGACTCACACATATCGATTAATCAAACTATCGATCAATTTTCAACGCGCAAATCTAGTAGCTTCGGCGCAGCCAACTTAATGTAATTCGACTGCGCTGAAAACTTTATTGCAAATATTGACTCGAATATTTCCATATCGTGTAATTTGGAGAAATGGACAACGTACGTATATTATAAAGTAAACTGAACATTAGCTGTTAATAAAAGAAATGACATTGTTTTGTAGGATCATCCAAGCGAATTGGCATTCGAGGCTTTCATTCGTATTTACTACGACGCCTTTGACTTTCAGCGCGATGTGAGTAGCCACAACGTGTAAAATTTGTAAGCAACGAAATTAAGCCAAATTTTTTTTTGCAGCTTATCGGTAATATGTATTATAAGAATGCAACCTTTTATTTTAACGGTCACCTGATATACGGCTCTGACGAAATTCAACGCCAGATTAAAATGAGACCAGGATTGATCCACCGCATAACAGCTCTGATCTGTGATTCAATACTCTTTCAAGAATGCACTTATAAGAAGCTATATCATTTCAAGATATCTGGTGACTTAATATACCTCGATAATACGTTCCGGAAGTTTAAGCAGAACTTCGTACTCTTAATTGAAAATGATATATGGCAAATAATAGTAGATTCTTATAACATCCATACGTAGGTCTACCATCAATTGGAATGAAGTATATATAAAAAATGTATCAACAAAAAATGTGATTTATGTAAAATAACGGAATATTATATATATTTTGTTATAATCGGGTACTTTTATATGATCACTATTGTTACAAATTGTTACAATAAAACTATTTGATATTCAATTGTTTTCTTTTTTGATTTTATGGACATATATGTAGTTTACTTACATCTAACTTTTTAGCTTTTTGATTAGCTTTATTTACATGTTTGATTCTTTGGAACATCATAAAAATGTACTTGCACAAAAAGAAAAGTGTCTCGAAAATGGCCACCAATGAAAATCCCATAAAGACTGATAAAATATTTCCAATGGTGCCTGAAAAAAACAAAATAATTTAGTTAAAAAAGCCTTAAGGCAAAATATAAAACTGGTAACATTAACTTTTGTATCCGAACCTTAGCTATAAGAAGTTAGAGGTTTACTTACTGAATATCTCAAACCATTCATTGTTCAGCAATCGGATATACAATTGGGCAGTCGGCTTGCCGAAGAAAACTCTTAATACAGATCTTTCTCGTCCCAGTTGGGTGGAATTGTAATCATGACTTTGTGCGACCAGATAGTTGTCCATGGGCAAAGAGTTAAAGGACACACGGTACAGCACATCATAGCATGAGGGTAAACACTGTGGGCAGTACAGTGCCTCCTCTATTTCACGCTCTAGACCCGTCATCCGAACTCGCTCCGTTAGCACATTATTCCACTTAACTAAAACCAAAGATTGGGAACAAAAATATTTTTGGAAAGTGTATCTGATGACTCACATGTGTACCGAGCGATACACCCCGCATGGACGAGAGTGCAATAAACGACGCCTTCCAAGTTTTCCACCATTTCCAAAGGCATTTGAAAGGGCAGGCAATTACACAAGGCAATCAGGCTGCGTATGCGACATATGGTAATACAATTGGGAAAGGAATATACCGATCCCACACTTGGCAAAGCTGTCTCGTTCGGAAAATAGCAGTGGCGCTGAGCAAAAATATACAAAATATTTTATTTAATGTGTAATCAAATTTGTAAAATTAAAATAATACACATATATTATTTTAATAACACCTTTGCAAACGTTTAACAACTTTATATCGTCCCATTTAAGAGTATTTTTGCATAATATTTTCATAAATTAATCGACTTAGAACAATCTTAAGCAGATTTTTTACACATCAGCTTAACAACTGACATTTATGTAAATATACGAAATATAAATTAAAATATATACAAATGCAGATATATATATATATATATATATATAAATAATAAAAGTGCAGCCATTTTTGAAAAATTATTTTAAAAAACACCTACAATTTTGATAAAAAAAAATAAATATATAAAAATGTTATCTAAATACAAGCAATTAATACTAAAAATAAGTACACATTAAAGGTTGCGACAAAAAGGCCAAATAAAATTCGAGAACGGAATTTTTTATTCATATTATTTTCAACACTGTTTCTTGACGAAATGCTGGTGCAATAAGGTTAAAAAATTTCATAAAATCAAATAATAAATATTAACAGCAATAACTTACACCTTCGGGTGAAAATGACTTTAAAACAGGATCGGTATCAACGACACGCGCAGAGACCTTTAAAAAACTCTCATCCGCTTCTCCTGGAAATAATTCCAAGGCATTCGACGAAGATATTGATGCAAAATTATCGGCATTGTGTATAATGACAATATAACCATTGGTATTCAAAATTGTCGTAAAATAATCAGCATGACTCGTGTTGAGGACAACTGTAAGGCCCAGTTCTGAACTGGCAAGACGATTCTCGAAATCACGGCTCTTAAGTCTTAAAAAAAATTGTCAAATTTAATGTAATTTAATGAAATACATTTTATTACCTGTTCTTTGTGTTAAAAGTGCAACAGGGCCCATATTGAGTCTGCCTATTCTGAAAAGCTTCTTCGCTAAAACAAGGTATCTCCACATTAGACAAACTACACTTCAAAATAAATTCATTGCACTTAGGCGCCAGCTGCAAAGATGATAATTCTAGAATGAATTTTTATACCATGATGGGAAAAGAATTTATTATAATTAAGAATTTATTATAAGTATCTCCGAAGACATAATTTATATATATATATTCTTGATCCACTCACCATATTCATAATGCGTCGCGTATTGAAGAAAGTCTCGTTAGCCGAGGTGCCAAATATGTCCAGAAATGATTGAAAGTTAGCCAAATCATCCACATCGATATCAAGTTCATCCGGCATGTATAATTCGCGTAGATACCTCAGTTTGTCCAAATAGTACTTCAAATTACGTGGTGCAGGATCGCTGTGCTGCCTGTTGAAGGACAAGACAGCCTGTTAATATCTTAAGGATAAAGCCGAAAAATGTGGTAGGGGTAGTGGGGTGTTTTACCAGGGATGTACTGGCTACTCACAGCTCGAGGGCATATTTGGTGACTGCCTGCAGGGAGATGCGATTGTTGGAGCATATTGACACAGCAGGAAATGGCACTTTTTCAACGGGATAAAGCGGATCCTTCAGATTGACGACAAAGTATTGTACGATAAATTGCTCCCAGGTGAACAAAAGCACCGACAGCATTGCAACAAACGTGGTCGCGTGCACCAGCAGCCAAATTAATCTGCAAATAAACGAAGGGCCCTCAACGTATAAGAGATGCAATGAGAGTGCAAAGGAACACTCAAAAAAAAAATTGCTAGATTTTTTTACACAATGCAAATTATTCTCAATTAGAAAGGATTTTTGCTGTAATCCACACGTAACTAAATTTAAAACTCTTGCGAAGCTTATGTGGACATTTTTTAGGTCAATATCCAAATAACTTTGAGTAACACATAGACAAAATTTTCAAATAAAATAAAAAACTTTGTTCAACATTTTTTGATTAATTTATGAACCCTAATCGGTCAACTTGGAAAGGTAAATTATTTAATCTTAATTACAAATATTAATAAATAACTATTAACCAATTAAAAAAAAAAATGAAAATTACTATAGAAACCTTATGCAGCTTGTGCATGGGAGCCTTTTTCTCTCAGTGTTTAAGCATATGTATGCGCTTTGAGGTAAAAGCGGAAACAGGAAATGAAAAATTGTGGAAAAATGCAATGAGATGAGTTGAGACAAGGACGCCGACGACGATGACAAACGGCAAGCAAAGACAAAAGCTACGCAGTCCAACTGTACATTTTCTATGGGATTCCTCCTCTTTGCGTATGAGTAACGCAACGTAAGGTAAAGTAAAGTAAAGTATATCAACAGAGTAAAGTAACATCACCTTTTTCCCATGTAATTTATTTAAATTTTTTCTTTTTTTTTTACTCAACAAAGCATATATGTTCTTGCTCAGCACCAAAATGGAAAATTGTATAATTCTGTTCGTCTATTCGGATAGATTCCGTTCAGCAAGGGTATGCCAGCTATCTTCTTAAATAATCTGGGCCTTCTTACCTCTCCACAAAAGTCAATTCCGGTGCCAATAGTTTGTTGTAGCCCTGCAAGGATATGTTGCGCAGTAATGCAGCCATATCCAGACAAAAGATCGACCCAACCGATGACTTGCGACCATCGCGTTTGCTGGCACCACCCACGCCCACTTTTGGTGCAATGGGTTTTTTAATCCACCAGATGGCATTGGATGTTGATTCAATATTAACCATTGAAGCGCACAATTTTAACGATGATGGCCCCACGTAGTAGTAATAGTCGCGACCTGTCCTTGTCCCTGTTGGCTGTCAACTGAACAATTTTATCAAGCAATTGGTAGTCTTAACTGCAAGTCGAGTGGGTGTGGCCAGACGCCCTAATGCATGTTTGTCATTAAGGTTTGTTTTAATTGCTGTTGGCAACAAAGAAACTTTTGTTATAATTATAGAGAAAAAGTGCAGCATACTCTTAGGCTGCAAGTTAGGTTCTCGCGTTGCCAACTACTTGTGACAAGTTTAGTAAAATTACTCAAAAACTCAGGAAAAAGTACACAAAAACAAGAAGACAGCGTATCAGCTCAAAATGGTACAACAATATTAAAATTACTAAATATAAAAAAAAAATACATTGAAACATGCTGACTACCATTCGTACATTGAAATATTATCTGACTTTGAATATAAAATGTGTTTGTTTATATATCAAAAGTGTTGCATACTTTTGTGCGATTTAAATAAAATAATTAGTTGGCCGTTAAATTCAAATATATTTTTTTTTATTAATAGTGCCTAGAATAAATATATATGTTCAACTGAGTATCTGGAACAAAATATATAAATTGAATTAAGTATCTCAAAAAGAAATAAGTTCCAATCTTCTTTATTACGTAAATTAAATAAACAGAGGCAGACAACAAATTTAATTTGTATATAAATAACGAAATTTATTACATAAATAAAAGCAGAAACATTTTTCAATTAAGTTGAGCACAATGTACTAAAATTAAATGGATTAACGATGAATGAATTGATATCCTTAAAAGTAAAAAAGGAGATTTATATTAAGATTATATCTCTATCAACCTGACGGCCAAAACGGTTGTCCCGGATAGTTGCGGCTGCCCACAAAGGCATATTGATTGGGATTCACAACGCGGGCTATATCCGTATAGCTTCGACCGTTACGCTCTGGTCGATATCCATATGCAGGCGAGGCCAGGGAGTCCACCGCAAACAGGCCAAGGCAGACGAGTAGAGCGATTAGTAGAAGGGGTTTCCCTTGCATTCTGCTTCTATATATTCTTGGTTGAGAACTGCGCCTCAGTGCCGATGTGTAGACGCCTTTTATATGTTTATGTCCAGATGATTATTGACATTCAGTTCAGTCAGGTTTTCGTCGGACAGCAACAACAATCAATACAGTTTTAGAGGCACATATTGCATGCTTTGCACGTAGCTCGTCTGTCAAGTTCTTTTACTCTCTGGGAATCTTCAGCTGTTTCATCTGAAAATGTCATTCACTCTGAATATATCTGTTGATCACGTTTTGACTCAACCCATTACTTCTATATATATATATATCTCTGCAAAGCGATCTGAGCTTTCAACACAGGCTTTAGCAATGTGCGTGATTTTTCCAACATAAATCTGACTATTTCCAGAGTAATTAACAGTTAACGGTTAAAAGTTAATTATTATGAAAGGGTGTGTCTGTTGGAGCTTTATGGGTTTGCAGAAAAAGGTGTATCTCATCATTCATCAGTAGATTTCATAGCAATTTTGATGAATGTTCTATAAAAACCATTTAGCTTCTGGGCCAAAGGTGTTCCCCTAAATAACTTTACTCAAGCTGCATACAATAATCGAAAATGAATGAGTCAATGTCATACTACTCATATATATATATATATATATATATATATATATAAATATGTATACATATATATACATATACATATATATATATATATATAAATATGTATACATATATATACATATACATATACATATAAATATCCATGTTCGCGAAAACCTGTTGTTATCATCGAATTGCACCATTTAAACGCAATTTTGTCAATGTAAAAAAAAAAATTTGAAATTCACATCAATCTAGTAAAATGATTTACATGTGAGTTTTTGTCATGTTATTAGATTTGAACTAAAATATAGTATTACTGAACTTACAAAAATCAGTTAACTGCACATACTATCTTTAATATTATAAAATGTTAAATTTGTATATAAATTAATATTTATTTACAGCAAAATATTAAACTAATCAGTGGCTTAAATTGATTTATCGTCCCGATGGCCAAAACGGCTGTCCTGGATAGTTTTTAGAGCCGACTGCAGAGTAGGGATTAGGATTCACGACACGTGCAATATCCGTGTATGATTTCTGAGGAAAGCCAACAGTCATTGATAACATCACAAAGCAGATCAGCAGAGTGATAAGAAAAACTCTTCCTTGCAACGGAGACATCATTATTGTGTTGTTTGTGAGGTGGAACTGTGCTTGAATGCAACTAGACATAAGCATTTTATATGATTATGGCCAAGTAATTGGCCAGAAGAAGCTTAGAACGCTGTTTCCTGCTTATCGATCAGGTTTATACTTAAACAATATGTACAAATAAGAAATAAGCATATTGTGAAAATGAATGTAGAAACTATATGCGATAAGTGTCAGCTTTTCCATTTCCGTAGATCTGACGTAGATCTTAAGCTCAGCTATGAAAATAACAACAAACACGTTTTAGCTTGAGCAATGTGAATGATCTGGATTCCAAGCATAGCTTGGACAATTACACAAATAAACAACAACAAACAACAACAAACAACAACAAAATAACAACAATATGTGACTAACTAATGACGTAGGTGCTCCAGCTGAAATGAGTGCCTCAGTTTGACGAATATACACATATTATGGGTATAGTTATTTGTTGTCTATTTATTTATTTTAATATAGATTTATGTGTGTTCTTTTTTTGTTTTTGTTTTCCGTAATGTCAAGTTTTTTGATAGCTTGGGAAACTCCTAGCTGAGTGTGCGCCTAACTTGCATAGTTTTGTGAAACAGAATAATTAAGGCTAATTGACTTATTTGAACTTGATTTAAGTTTGCTCGAAACTAGACTTTCAGTCAATATGTTCTAGAAGAAAATATGTTCTAGATGCTACGGCATTTCATTGCTGCATAATGAAACAATCCAAAGTGCGTCTTTGCCTGGCCTTAAATTTATTATTTAGAAGCGTAATAATTTTAATTCATTTTTTCCATACTAATTGTCTTTGACCAGTTGCTTGAAATGCCTAAAAATATCCATAATATGTAAGTTCACCTTAGTCTCGTCGAAATTGGTATTAGCTCTGGTGTACATTCCTTGTTCTATTGAACAAATGGTTTGTTCAAAATTGTTTACTTAATCATAAAAAATTCAATATAGAAATATTCAAGTGTTTTATAATTTAGAAAACTGTTTACTTGGAGCGATGAATTGATTGTTTATGTCTTTATTTAGATCATAAATAATTAACTTCATCTGAAGAATGGTCATAGACAATTTTACTTAAGCTCATTTGATTTTTTATTCGCTAACAAATTTTATTTTGCAAAGTACCCAGTGATCATAGCAATCATAATTACATATAATTAACTAAGTATGCATAATAAACGCCAAATTTGTTTATATACGAAAGAAAACAGTATTATCTTAAATATAATATGAAACATTAACTTTTTAGCAGTCACAACTAAAAAACTTTTTTCTAATTAAGTGCGCCTATTCTATTATTTTTTCTCTTATTAAGCGTAAAATAAAATTCGACTTCTGTCATTATTATTTCTTTCACTTCTGCTCTTTGAAGCGTGATTCGCGTGACAGTTACGTGATACTCCCTCCTCACCTGCTATATATATATATATATATATATATATATATAACTGATCTAGTCTTAGTTCAGTCACGTAACAATTTCAACTACACGCGTCTTAAATTTATGTCGATATAATTGTTCAGACATGCCATATAAATTCAATAAAAAATTTAAAATTTAGCCACAATTAAAAAATCACAGAAAAATTAAATGCAAAATATTTGTAAAATTTAAATTCACTTTCACTGTTTATATTATTGTTAAGTACCTTATGTAATTTAAAGTTTATTAATTACGTTTATAGAATGTTAGCCCCACAGATGTGAGTAGGGAGCACGGGGTAGATAACGACCTGCACCCAGACCTAGGTAGGGATCCGCGCGTCCGATTCTAGCTATTTCGGAGTAAGTGCGTCCTCTGCGCGTTGGCTGGCGAGAATGGGGTCTGTACGGCTGTGCATATCCATACCCACCATTGTACGCACCATAACCATCATAACCATAGCCAAAGTTGGACGCATAAGCGCTTCCAAAGTCAGAACTGTAACCTCCGTAGCCACCTCCATATCCAGCGCTGTAACCGCCATAGCTGTGACCTCCTCCTTTGAGGGCCTTAAGTTTATTGAAGAACAATGCCTGACATAAGTCAAAGCAACATCCCAGCAGCAAGGTGAGGAAAATCAAAATAGAAACTCTCATGTCTCCGATTCGGATTGTATTATGTTCTGGTTATACATCTACGAAGTTCTCCTCTATTTATACCCTACGGATCGGAGTGGAGCTATGGATGACAAATTTTATGCTCTTTATAGTTTTATTTAAACACCTGAATCGCTTGAGATCTGCTGCCATAATGTTAATGCCTGAATACATCCCAAAACCATTACTGCGAATAACCTGAAGTTTATCTGACAGAGATATAATCAGCATTCCGAGCACGTCCGATTGGAAAGAAAACGCCATCTAAGCCGATCCATGAGTCGTCTTTGAGTCTTTTGTCGTCTCCGTTGCCAGTCATCCAATAGTCAACGGTCAACGACAACGACAACAGTCGCCACAATCTGATTTCCTCTCTTCTGATTCTTTATAATCTGGCCGAGAGTATTCTAACTTTGTGATAATAAGTCAAGCCAAAATTTAATATCTCTGCTATACAAATTTATTTATTTTCTCATATAAATATTTATTTAAAGTAAAATATTAAACAAGGACTAAAATTGAGATGTAATTTCTCTCTATCGTCCCGATGGCCAAAAAGGCTGTCCTGGATAGTTTTTAGAGCCGACTGCAGAGTAGGGATTAGGATTCACGACACGTGCAATATCCGTGTATGATTTCTGAGGAAAGCCAACAATCATTGATAACATCACAAAGCAGATCAGCAGAGTGATAAGAAGAATTCTTCCTTGCAACGGAGACATCATTATTGTGTTGTTTGTGAGGTGGAACTGTGCTTGAATGCAACTAGACACAAGCATTTTATATGATTATGGCCAAGTAATTGGCCAGAAGAAGCTTACAATGCAGTTTCCTGCCTTTCGATCAGGTTTAAGTGTTAGTCTGAGCATATTATGGAAACTATATGCGTTCAATTCTAAAGCCAACTTGGCCATTTACAGCTAATGACGCAGATTTTGAGCTATGCTTTGAGAATAACAACAAACACGTTTTAGCTGGGAACACTCAAATGTGCATTGTGAATGAGCTGGAACACATAGCCAAGCATATTTTAACTGAAAAACAACAGCAACTAAATAACTACAATTTGTGACTAACTAATGACGTATTTGCGTCAGTTTTAATTAATGTCTCGCTAATTGTCACATTGCATAAACAAACGAAAAAACATCTACTATGAGAATAGGTATATGTTTTTTTTTTTTGTGTAATGTCGACGTTTTGGTAAGCATGGGGAACTCCGAATATTTGTTATTGCAATTCAAAATAAGGTTTCTTATACTCAAAAAAAAAACAGCTTTATTTAATTAAACACTTAAAAAACGCACACATCAATTAAGAATGCTTCAGTTCCGACAAATTGACTCTGAGATTCTCTGATCACTAATTGTTCAACTTTAAAAATATTATAGGAGGTGTTGCTAGTATTATTTTGCTTATTTATCAATATCAATTTTGTTTACATCATTTATTGAGAAGCAGATAGAGAGCGAGAGAGAGAGCAAATCTCTTCTCTTTTTTTGCTCTCACAATCGCTCTCCACAATGATTAGCAAAGATTAAAGTCAGAATCAATAAGAGTTAAGCAGACAAACAAAACCGAGGACAGGTTTCAAATATATAAAATCTGAGCGTTAGCGATCGGCTCTTATCGCGAATACAAATATACAAAAATTAAAACTTTCCCTCAGTCAGAAATCGTTGTTCTTAGCGCTTGGGCGCAGTTTATTCAAATAGTCTCAATGATCATGACGCGAACACGGCTCCAAATGCCAATGGCCTTGGCAAAGTGCCTGCTACTGCTTTTAATTGTATTCTGTTTCCGCACGTGTTACGCACAAATCGCAATTGCAAGCTCATCGGCGTCATCATCGGCATCCTCGTCGGCATCGTCAGGTGGTTTTGGCGGTTTCGGCGGCTGGTCGGAACAGCAGAATGGTGGCGGTGTTGGCTGGCAAACTAACGGCATAAGTAGACACAGACACGGCATAAGGCCACATCGACCAATGCGTTGGAATGGAGGCGCCGGCGGTGGATGGAATGGAGTTGGCAACGGTTGGAATGGATTCGGCAACGGATGGGGTGGTGGCCGACACCCAGGCTCCGGTTGGGGCGGTGGTAGACAAAATCCTTCCGGATGGGGTGGATGGGGAGGCGGTAGGCAACCGTCACCAGGCTGGGGAAGTGGAGGACGCTGGGGAGGCAGACCAGGATGGAATAATAACAATGGACATCCCCCACCAGGTTGGGGAGATGACCAAGAAACCTTTCAGACCGGCTGGGGTGATGGAATCGGACAACAGCCACCCGATGGATCGGATAATCCGAACGGTGAACAACCATCAAATGAATGGGGAAATGGAAACGGACAACAACCACCGAATGGGTCGGAAAATGGAAACGGACAACAACCGCCAATTAATCCGGGAAATCTAAACGTACAAGACCCACCGAATGGATGGGGAATTAAGCCCCCGACCGGTTGGGACGATAACAATGTAACTTTCCAACCACCCCCCACAAATGGCAATGGGAATACTAATCCTACTGCTCCACCACCACCCACAAAAGCAACCGAAAATACGCTGGTTGTAGGCAGAAATCCACCACCTCTGATCATTTCACCCACTCCAAGGCCTGGATTCGGCAATACAAATCTTCCACCTCTGGAACCTTCTCCGACGCCCAATCCCCCGTCACGATCCAATGAGCTGTCCCATGAACGTCAAATAGTCTTTCCCGGTTCTAAGCCAAATGTCGATTTGCGACCTGAAACGGAACAAATCGATGTGCGTATACTTTGATCGATTATATGACCACATCATGTCCATTCTATATACTATAGATATTTTTAACAATTATATATAAATATTTATATATCGCTTGCAATATTATTAAACACAAAGAAAAAACATTTACTGAGATTCAAACTCAAGTTCGCTATTTGTATGTGGAAGGTTAAAATACTTTATAGAATATACACTGCAAACAGGTTCAACAAGTTAAAAAGGGCGATAATATTAATAAATATAATATTAATAATATTTATATTAAGATTATGTACTGCTGCAATTAATAAATAAAAACGACAGCTTTCAAATTAAATACATATTTTTGATATTATAATTCGCAAAGTTTCTATAGGAACAAGTAAGTTGTCTGAAAGAGTATATAATCTTTAATTATTCTTAAGTGAATCATAAAATCGATTGTATTAAACGACTCTAATTAAGTTGTCATATTTAAACATGAATTATCTGTGACTATTTCTTAATTCTCAATGAAATACAAATTAATTCAGTCTACAGATAGAACTATGTGATAACACTAGGATCGACACCTGATCTGTTGCATCGATTACATAGCATTCTTCTCTTCTTCTTCTCCACAACTTTTGAGAGAATTTACAGGTTTTTAATATAGACAACCAAGCGGAACCAGCCCAAGTTCAAAATATGGAACGCATATTAAATAATTTTGAATAAGCATTTGCATTTTATTTGCAATCAGTGTATAAACTTGATTAAATTATTTCAGGCAAATATTTTCATTTCATTCGCATATTGTCTTAAGCTGGTGCACTTTGTGTACAGTGAATATGTTCGTGATGAGTTACATCATAGTAACAATTAACTGGTCCCTGAGGAGGCGCCTAGATATGGGCAGGATGCACCCCGTCATAGGCAGGATTCGCCAGGACATAGGCAGGAGGCGCCCGAGGATAGGCAGGAGGCGCGTGGACATAGTCAGGATGCGCCCGGACATAGGCAGGAGGCGCCTTTTCATAATCATGGTGGTGGCCATAGCGATGATAGCCGTGATTGTAGCCCTCCTGTATAAGTTTTCCAGTAAATTGTGGTTCAACCATGTCCTGCGCTTCTCCGCACGGCTTGGCTTGTGCACCAGGATGCAGCAGTAGCAACAGTAAAATGAAGGAGAATCCAATGTTGAGCTTCATCTTTGTTACGGTTTAATATTTTATATGACTAGACTCTTACTAGATTCTAGCTTATATAGCAATCGGACAACATTGTGACAATCTATTTATATATATTCCAGTAAAGTGGATGAGGGCATCAAGGCTACGCAGTAACATTTCTAGCTGAAGAAAGTCACCTTGACTTTCTGCATTGAGATTGTGGGAAAAACCCTCTGAATAAATATAAAAATTCTGAGAAGAGTGATTACATTTTTTATAATCAAAATATGTCGTCGTCGCAATTTGATCCGAGCAGCGAATACAATGAAGTCAATTTGGCCTCCAGATTTATAGGGAACATCACCAGCAATCATGTTTGTGAAAGCGCTCGTCTCAATTCACAGCTGTATCCTGATTTGCGACAGAAACCAGCTGCAAGTTATCCATACGGTGATATTTATGGAGCCTCTGGTCATGAGAGTGGGGGCACTGGTCTTGTGCCCGCATTCCATTCCATTCGGTTAAGCCGGACAACTAGGAGTACAACAGCTGCTCGTCGCACCACAATTAGCTGGAGGCAAACTTCCAGAGTCGGGTACATATCCGAGTCAAGTCCCAACTATTTCTCAACAGCCGAGTTGAGGATTACATATAATTAACTAAGTATACATAATAAATGAAAACAATTGTCTCTACGAAAGAAAACTAGAATAAAAAAAATGTACTCTCAACAAATTAAGAACTTTTAGCAGTCAAAACTAAAAAACACTTTCCTATTTTAGTACGCCTATTCCATTATTTTTTTATTTTATTAAGCGTAAAATAAAATTCGACTTATGTCATTATTATTTCTTTCACTTCTACTCTTTTGTAATAGTCGGAAGTTTTTGTTATGTTTACATCGCAGACTTTTGAGTGGGATGTAAAAGTATACTTTTGAGTGGGATGTAAAAGTATATGTAGGATAGGCAATGATTTTTTTTCTAATTCTGGCATTCGTTGTGCACGAAGGAAAAAACCGTTGCATACTTTACGCAGCTCTCAAAACGTTGTGGGAAGCAAGCCCTGCTCAAAGTGCAAGTTTTGCTGCTGATAAGTGCTGAATAGTTCCTGAAGGCAAGAGCGTACTCCCACGGACGTATATAAGCCCAGATCCACTCTGAAAAGCTCTCTTTATATTGTTTCGGGTCTCAAGGCACGTCGAAAATCAAAGTGCACATGGCCGTTGCAAAAAATGATCTACACCCAAATGATTCGGATGGTGAAAAGTTTTAATAAATTATATGCCCGAATGAGGCACTACCATTAAAGCCCCGCGGACGTTTTTATGCAGCAGAGTTAAAAATTTGTGAAACCATACCAGAATATTGGAATGAGAAAAAATCACTATCAAATTTAACCACCACAAAAAAAAAACCCGTAACGAAACCGATCTGGAAGGGTTATAACCCATATGAACAAACATGAAACATAAAATCAAATAACTAATGAAAAACGGTGCTCACAATTAATAAAAAAGAAACAAATTTTGAAGAAAATCAGCACGTGGCCACTGGAGCACCATCATGCAAAAAAGGGACTCTAAATAGATAAACTTATGATCAGAAAGGAATACCAGAATGGTAGCAACAAACATCGGGCCATTACCTGTATCTGGATCTTTTTACACTTTGAAGCGTGATACGCGTGACAGTTACGTGATACTCCCTCCGCATATGCTTTATATATATATATATATATATATATATACATATATATATATATACATATCTGATCTAGTCTTAGTTCAGTCACGAAACAATTTCTACAACACGCGTCTTTAATTTATGTCGATATAATTGTTCAGACATGCCATATAAATTCGATCATAAATTTTAAATTTCACCACAATTAAAAAATCAAATGAAATGCAAAATATTTGTAAAATTTAACTTTACTTTCACTGTTTATATTATTGTTAAATACCTTATGTAATTTAAAGTTTATTAATTACGTTTATAGAATGTTAGCCCCACAGATGTGAGTAGGGAGCACGGGGTAGATAACGACCTGCACCCAGACCTAGGTAGGGATCCGCGCGTCCGATTCTAGCTATTTCGGAGTAAGTGCGTCCTCTGCGCGTTGGCTGGCGAGAATGGGGTCTGTACGGCTGTGCATATCCATACCCACCATTGTACGCACCATAACCATCATAACCATAGCCAAAGTTGGACGCATAAGCGCTTCCAAAGTCAGAACTGTAACCTCCGTAGCCACCTCCATATCCAGCGCTGTAACCGCCATAGCTGTGACCTCCTCCTTTGAGGGCCTTAAGTTTATTGAAGAACAATGCCTGACACAAGTCAAGGCAACTTCCCAGCAGCAAGGTGAGGAAAATCAAAATAGGAACTCTCATGTCTCCGATTCGGATCGTATTACGTTCTGGTTATACATCTACGAAGTTCTCCTCTATTTATACCCTGCGGATCGGAGTGGAGCTATGGATGACAAATTTTATGCTCTTTATAGTTTTATTTAAACACCTGAATCGCTTGAGATCTGCTGCCATAATGTTAATGCCTGAATACATCCCAAAACCATTACTGCGAATAACCTGAAGTTTATCTGACAGAGATATAATCAGCATGCCGAGCACGTCCGATTGGAAAGAAAACGCCATCTAAGCCGATCCATGAGTCGTCTTTGAGTATTTTGTCGTCTCCGTTGCCAGTCATCCAATAGTCAACGGTCAACGACAACGACAACAGTCGCCACAATCTGATTTCCTCTCTTCTGATTCTTTATAATCTTGCCGAGAGTATTCTAACTTTGTGATAAAGTGAGTATCGCAATAATAAGTCAAGCCAAAATTTAATATCTCTGCTATACAAATTTATTTATTTTCTCATATAAATATTTATTTAAAGTAAAATATTAAACAAGGACTAAAATTGAGATGTAATTTCTCTCTATCGTCCCGATGGCCAAAAAGGCTGTCCTGGATAGTTTTTAGAGCCGACTGCAGAGTAGGGATTAGGATTCACTACACGTGCAATATCCGTGTATGATTTCTGAGGAAAGCCAACAGTCATCGATAACATCACAAAGCAGATCAGCAGAGTGATAAGAAAAACTCTTCCTTGCAACGGAGACATCATTATTGTGTTGTTTGTGAGGTGGAACTGTGCTTGAATGCAACTAGACATAAGCATTTTATATGATTATGGCCAAGTAATTGGCCAGAAGAAGCTTACAATGCAGTTTCCTGCCTTTCGATCAGGTTTAAGTGTTAGTCTGAGCATATTATGGAAACTATATGCGTTCAATTCTAAAGCCAACTTGGCCATTTACAGCTAATGACGCAGATTTTGAGCTATGCTGTGAGAATAACAACAAACACGTTTTAGCTGGGAACACTCAAATGTGCATTGTGAATGAGCTGGAACACATAGCCAAGCATATTTTAACTGAAAAACAACAGCAACTAAATAACTACAATTTGTGACTAACTAATGACGTATTTGCGTCAGTTTTAATTAATGTCTCGCTAATTGTCACATTGCATAAACAAACGAAAAAACATCTATTATGAGAATAGGTATATGTTTTTTTTTTTTGTGTAATGTCAACGTTTTGGTAAGCATGGGGAACTCCGAATATTTGTTATTGCAATTCAAAATAAGGTTTCTTATACTCAAAAAAAAAACAGCTTTATTTAATTAAACACTTAAAAAACGCACACATCAATTAAGAATGCTTCAGTTCCGACAAATTGACTCTGAGATACTTTGATCACTAATTGTACAACATTATAAATATTATAGGAGGTGTTGCTAGTATTATTTTGCTTATTTATCAATATCAATTTTGTTTACATCATTTATTGAGAAGCAGATAGAGAGCGAGAGAGAGAGCAAATCTCTTCTCTTTTTTTGCTCTCACAATAGCTCTCCACAATGATTAGCACAGATCAAAGTCAGAAGCATTAAGAGTTAAGTAGACAAACAAAACCGAGGACAGGTTTTAAATATATAAAATCTGAGCGTTAGCGATCGGCTCTTATCGCGAATACAAATATACAAAAATTAAAACTTTCCCTCAGTCAGAAATCGTTGTTCTTAGCGCTTGGGCGCAGTTTGTTCAAATAGTCTCAATGATCATGACGCGAACACGACTCCAAATGCCAATGGCCTTGGCAAAGTGCCTGCTACTGCTTTTAATTGTATTCTGTTTCCGCACGTGTTACGCACAAATCGCAATTGCAAGCTCATCGGCGTCATCATCGGCATCCTCGTCGGCATCGTCAGGTGGTTTTGGCGGCTGGTCGGAACAGCAGAATGGTGGCGGTGTTGGCTGGCAAACTAACGGCATAAGTAGACACAGACACGGCATAAGGCCACATCGACCAATGCGTTGGAATGGAGGCGCCGGCGGTGGATGGAATGGAGTTGGCAACGGTTGGAATGGAGTCGGCAACGGATGGGGTGGTGGCCGACACCCAGGCTCTGGTTGGGGCGGTCGTAGACAAAATCCTTCCGGATGGGGTGGATGGGGAGGCGGTAGGCAACCGTCACCAGGCTGGGGAAGTGGAGGACGCTGGGGAGGCAGACCAGGATGGAATAATAACAATGGACATCCCCCACCAGGTTGGGGAGATGACCAAGAAACCTTTCAGACCGGCTGGGGTGATGGAATCGGACAACAGCCACCCGATGGATCGGATAATCCGAACGGTGAACAACCATCAAATGAATGGGGAAATGGAAACGGACAACAACCACCGAATGGGTCGGAAAATGGAAACGGACAACAACCGCCAATTAATCCGGGAAATCTAAACGTACAAGACCCACCGAATGGATGGGGTATTAAGCCCCCGACCGGTTGGGACAATAACAATGTAACTTTCCAACCACCCCCCACCCCCACAAATGGCAATGGGAATACTAATCCTACTGCTCCACCACCACCCACAAAAGCAACCGAAAATACGCTGGTTGTAGGCAGAAATCCACCACCTCTGATCATTTCACCCACTCCAAGGCCTGGATTCGGCAATACAAATCTTCCACCACTGGAACCTTCTCCGACGCCCAATCCCCCGTCACGATCCAATGAGCTGTCCCATGAACGTCAAATAGTCTTTCCCGGTTCCAAGCCAAATGTCGATTTGCGACCTGAAACGGAACAAATCGATGTGCGTATACTTTGATCGATTATATGACCACATCATGTCCATTCTATATACTATAGATATTTTTAACAATTATATATAAATATTTATATATCGCTTGCAATATTATTAAACACAAAGAAAAAACATTTACTGAGATTCAAACTCAAGTTCGCTATTTGTATGTGGAAGGTTAAAATACTTTATAGAATATACACTGCAAACAGGTTCAACAAGTTAAAAAGGGCGATAATATTAATAAATTAATATTAATAATATTTATATTAAGATTATGTACTGCTGCAATTAATAAATAAAAACGACAGCTTTCAAATTAAATACATATTTTTGATATTATAATTCGCAAAGTTTCTATAGGAACAAGTAAGTTGTCTGAAAGAGTATATAATCTTTAAATATTCTTAAGTGAATCATAAAATCGATTGTATTAAACGACTCTAATTAAGTTGTCATATTATTAACATGAATTATCTGTGACTATTTCTTAATTCTCAATGAAATACAAATTAATTCAGTCTACAGATAGAACTATGTGATAACACTAGGATCGACACCTGATCTGTTGCATCGATTACATAGCATTCTTCTCTTCTTCTTCTCCACAACTTTTGAGAGAATTTACAGGCTTTTAATATAGACAACCAAGCGGAACCAGCCCAAGTTCAAAATATGGAACGCATATTAAATAATTTTGAATAAGCATTTGCATTTTATTTGCAATCAGTGCATAAAGTTGATTAAGTTATTTCAGGAAAATATTTTCATTTCATTCGCATATTATGTTTTCAAGCCCATAAGCTGGTGCACTGTGTTCGTAGTGACGATATTTGGAACGAGTTTCCGAATAGTAACACTTAACTTCCAACTGGTCTTGGAGCCATAAGGGGAGAAGGCGCCTGGACATGGGCAGGATGCGCCAGTTAATAGGTAGCCATAGGTACACTATTTACCGCCTCCGTAGATTAGGTTGCGGTTTTTTCTGCAAGCCCACCGCGTCCAGTAATCCCGTGAAAATAGTCTCGAAGCACGGCTTTGCAGTCAAGGTTTCCGCATTAAAATTGTGGGAAAAACCCTCTGCATAAAATATAGAATTAATTATAAATTAGCAAAAAAAAATATTTGAAATTTTAGGTGTGCCACAGGGAGTCAGAATGCGCAATATATACATATATTTTTCATTAGAAATATTAAGAAATATTTTTTTACTATGCAATTGACCTGAACGATAACCCCAGCGAAAAAATATTCTGAGCAAAATTTAAATATGTAAAACTTTTGCTATGTTTGTCCAGTTTCATTGGAGGCATCAACATGTGCAGAAGCATTCCGCACTTAGTGCTGATATTGGTCCTGACTTTTAGCCTAGTCGATGCGTCGTCGTCATCGTCGTCGCAATTTGATCAAAGCAGCGAGCATACAAATACTGAAGTCAATTTGGTCTTCACATTGAGAGAAAACATCGCCAGCAATCGTGTTCGTGAAAGCGCTCGTCTCAATTCACAGCTGTATCCTGATTTGAGACAGAAACCAGCTGCAAGTTATCCATACGTTGATATTGATGGAGCCTCTGGTCATGAGAGTGGGGGCACTGGCCTCATGCCCGCATTCCAGCCCATCGGTTATGCTGGACAACCAGGAAAACAGCTGCCTGTCGCACCACCATTAGCTAGAGGCAAACTTCCAGAGTCGGGTTCATATCCGAGTCAAGTCCCAACTATTTTTCAACAGCCGAATGGAGGACAGGGTGGTTATCCCACCCAGCCGAGTGGAGGACAGGCTGGTAATCCCACTGAACAATATCCAGTTAATCCAAATTCACTGGCTCATTCTGGAGGTAATGCACCAAGCTATGGAACATATACACCTGCCTATCATCCCGCATGGTATTTCCAGCCCGGCTATGCATATCCCGGTCAGTATCTGCCACAACATCCCAATTATTTTCCAGGTTATTATCCGGACTTTGCACCGGGCAGCCTGCCCGTCGTTAACCACCACGAGGGAGTAACGGGAGGAGTAGCATCAGCACCACCACCACCACCCACCAGCTATCAGAATCAATACAACTATCCGCCGCATCCAGCATATCTAAGATATAGTAAACAAATTGAATACACCGAGAATGGTGTACACAAGGGACCCTTTGACGTGCTGAACAATCATGGTGGGCAGGGCTATGGCAGTGGCTTTGGAAGCGGCTATAATGGTGCCTTCAACCGGCCAGGTTACTGAAAGAGGCACACGTATAAGTTATGGTCATAAGTTAGGTGTAAACTTACTTGCCTTCTTCGCCTGCTTCTCGGTGTCAGAAGCAGCTGCTTTGGATAGAAAAAAATAAACTTGATTTCTGCGCACACAACTAAAAACCAAAGTAATTAGCAATGTATTCCGGGTTGCACCTTGAGCAAAAAAAAAAAAGCAGAACGAGGAGCAGCAACATCACGAGGACAAATATGTCTGATCTTTTTTTTTTTTGGTTGTTTTGCCTTTGTCCTGGACACCCTACCTTGCGAACCGGAAAAATAATCAGTGGCATTGCATTTGCGTTGAGCGAGAAGCACACAAAAGGAAATAAAACTACCTGGTTGCAGGCAGAGGAAAAAGGAGCACAATGCTCAAGAAAGGTGGTAGAAAACGTCAAGCAGACAGACAGACTGAGAGGCAGACGGACAGACAGCCAGGCATTGAGACAGACAGGACCTTTTTATTTTCGGGCTTAATAATGCAGCGGTAGAAATCGGTTATGTATGCAATGATTTCTAGGACAAAGACGTCGGCAGCGGGAACTGAGAACTGAGACCGACGATGTCGATGTCCTTGTTGATGTCTTGCGGCGCGCATGCGCAGCCTGCCCAAAAATATAATTTGGCGCTAAAAATTTAGCAGACGCGCCAAAATAAAAATAAAGAGCCTGCAACAAACAAAAACATTAGATTATTTATTAATGTGTGTGTGTGTTACTCACCTGAGGAAAATCAAAGGAAAACTAGAGAGACACTCAAAAAGCTATACATATATATATATATATATATCTGTATATAAAGATACCGCTTCATATGTGCAACAATTTCACATACCTTCAGACTAACTCGTCATGCAATTTCCACCCTTCATATATATCTATATTTATATTTACATTTAATTTTTGAAGTGAGTGTGTGTTTATTGGTATTTCTTGACTGGCAGAGCATAATACATACATACATAACATGGCATACGGAATATACATACATAATACAATACAATTACTTAGACAAACATTGAACATAATACATAAATAAGTCATGAATGCTTAACAAATACAATCATAATCATCATTTTACAACAACTACAACATATTACTTACATAAAATTTGAGGAGCGAATCCTGGTTAGTTGTTAGTATCGTATTTTATATATATATATATATCTATATATATATATATATATATAGTAATTAGTATCTGAAACATCTGTATATATTTGTTGTCACGTAGTAAAATCCATGTCAGAGCTTTGCTTGTGCTTAAAAAATATGTGTAGAATTTATTATATTTTGTTTGGGTTATAGAAATAGAACATAGCATACAATATTAAATACGATCGATACATTTTTTATTTTTGAATGGGGGTCAGCAGTTTTGTCTAAACAATAAACGTGAATGAAAACAATGAAAAATTAATAATGGTTAATAATGTTAATATTCAAACTGGTACATCAGCGAAAAAACGTTACAAAATAAAATCCAATTAAATAAAAATATAATATATAATGTGCATATGAATATAATGAATTGGTTTCTTTATAGTAGTTTTCTTATTCGTTTGTGTAGTGTTTTGGTTTAATGGCTAAGTGAAGCGTAACATTTTTTTGTTATTTCCTTTTTTTTTTTTGTTGTACTTGTTTTTTGTTTGTTTTTTTCGGGTGTTAATTTGGCTAAATGGAAAAGCTTGCTTTCGCTTACATCGTTGGTTTTTATATGTTCTCATCCAGTGCCCAAGTTGCTATCGTTCAGATCGAGATTGCATTGGAACAGCTCCTGATTGCTGAGCAGCGGTACTTTGGCCACCTCATGGAAAATCTTGTGTGAATACTTGTTCCGTATCGTCTTGATAGTGGCCCGCGGCTTCCGATGCAGTCCCGCATTTAGCACGGGAATAATCTCGGCAAAGTCGGCCGTCTGATAGCCCGTATAGTAGATCAGCGTTGAGCTCCAGGTCTTTTGCTGCAAATTTGCGACGCCGCCATGCATGCGCAACGCCATAAATAGAGCAGACGATGCCATCTGTGAGTCACTAAATCCGATCGTTGTGTAATCCATTAGCGATAGCTCCAAAATATAACGGGCCAAGGTCAGCGTAGGCATCTGCACCTTGGCGCAACGGGCATAGCGGCGCAGGAAGCGATACGAAAGCGGAATGCCGAGATCATATTTGATGGTGCGCAACGTTTCCATCTCCATTTTGACCAGCTCCTCGTGATTGTACGCCCCATCGCAAATGTACAGGAAATCCTCAATTAATGGCGGCTGACGTTCATCATACTTACAGGCAATAAAGAAGGCAGCGGCACCCAATAACTGCAGCTTCTCCTTGTTGATCACCGTGCGGCACAAATAGAGATCGACGATTTTCACAGCCAAATAGAGCGTCTCATGGTTGAGTTCAAATGTCTCCTGGACCTCGACCATCCAGTCGACGAGCAGTGTTCGCATCCAGGTGGTCAAGTGTACTTGCTGTGGCATATAATCGTGTATGGGAAACTCTGGCTCACGCTGCTTCAGATAGTTGAATATATCCATAGCATAGTGGGAGGCTTGGAACGGATCATCCCAGTTTTTACGATCAAAGTCCTCCACATCCGAGGGCACTGGTAGCACAGGCGGCAATTTGGCATCAGCAGCAGCGGCAGCGGCTGCCATATTCACCGATTTCTGCACTGCCGTTGGCTGCTCAGTCTTTTGTTGCAATTTGGCGGAGCGTCGACGGGCGGCCTCAAAGTTGCCCGAAAGACGCACCGAATCGCTGGTGGAGATGTCCTCCAACGCAGACATATACAGGCTATCCTCAGTCTTGTTAAAATCATTTGAGATGCGACGCACGGGCTTAACGACAGCCGCTGCTGCTGGTAGTAATGGTGGTGGCGGTGCCGGCAACTTGAGCAACGGCTGCGGCACTGCATCCGGCATGGACATTTGTTTCTTGGCGGCTATTGGTGGCTTACGCGTCTTTGGACGTGTCAGCGCCTCCTCGAACTTGTCGAGCACCTTGTGGCAGTTCTCCACTGCATCGTCTGCCTTGCTGGAGGCGCGCGTCATTATTTTATTGGGCATGGAGGGGGCTGCTGTGGCGGCGCCAGGGACGTTCACATTGTCATTGTTCTTAGCATCCAGGAGCGCCTGCAGCTGCTGTGCTGTGGGCTTCTTGAGCGCTTGTACTTGCTGCTGTTGCTGCTGTTCCTCTTCGCCGGGATGCAGGGTCATAATTTTCACATTATTCGTCAAATTGCCCAGCGCAGTGCGCTTGATCTTATCATTTTTTATAGGACTATTGTCCGCTTTGCGCTTGCCGCGCGTCTGCATATTCTCCATATTTTGATCTATGTTGTTTTGGTTGTGGTTAACACCAGCCGCCACCCGACGGCTCAACCCCTTTCCGCGCAACGGTAAAACTTCATTTATGACCGATGTTTGATTGCCAGCAGCGGCTGCTCGAGTTATGCCCTTAATTGGCGCCATTTTGAAATACTTTCGTTGTTGTTGTTCTTGTCCTGCTGCACACTGCGCTTGCGAGCCGTGCGTGTTTTTGTTGTTCGGCTGATTTTCTTCTTGTTCTTGCTGCCGATTTGGTACTTTGGTCACACGCTCCGTTATAGATGTGTTTAATTGTGAGTAAACTAATTTTATTAAGTTAGTTGGTTCTATTTTTTTTTATTTTGTTGTATCTAAGCGTCTCAGAAAACTCACTTTTCTTCAGTTTGACTTATGACGCTTAGGCCGCTCTGTTCATAACGGCGCTTGCAAAGATACAAAAACGAAAAACAGCGCCAGCTGCAAGAATCAAAAAATATGATGTTGGCTGCGGCGTCTGTTTGCAGGGTTGTCTTTCGAATTTTCAGAATTTAAACGTTGCCACAACGTTACAAATGCTTGGCGCGTAATCTATGGCCACAGGAGCCATTCAAGACGAGGTAAAAGATAAGAACAATGCAATATTGCATTTGAACTTAAAGTCGATATAGTATAGCTGTATACTCATTACAGCATGATAAAGTATGAGTATTGCTATGGGCAAAATTATTTTTGACTAATCACAAATAAAAAATGCAAATTTGCGTAATTTGACTTAAAACATGAAGACATAGTCGAATGCACAATTAAAAGTATCGAGTGTATTTCTACTGCTCTAAAAAAGTCAAGTTAAGAGCTAGTCAAGTGCAATCTGGCAACGCAAATAGCTTAATAAAGAACGATGCTAATTTGAACCTAACGTGTAAATTTTAAATATATATAAATATATATATATATATATATATATATATATATAAATATATATAAATAATGCGATTAGTGAAAAGCACTTAACTTAAAATGATTCCAGATTTTCACACTGGTGCGCCTTGCTGGCAGAACAAAATTGGGACGCACAGCGGCACCTTTAGAACCAAAAAATAGAGTCATTGAAAAAGCTGATTGGTGTTATAAGTTATACATTGGTGTTTTAATTAGACTAATCACAGATAAAGAATTAAAATACAGATATTACTTCCAAAGCTTGATGACACCGTCACGCGATGCCGATGCTATATAGATTTGACCCTTATCCTTACACATGAGCAAATCGGTGATCGCATCGTGATGACTTGCCTTGGGCATATCCGGCCCCGATCTGGGACTCTCATCGATCGAGGTGCGCAACTGTTGCGAGTCGCCCGCGTTACACTTAGGAATGATTTGCTCCTCAATAACCTGGCTGCCATCGATGAGACGGGAACTACAATAAGCCAAATATTAATATGCGATAAGATGTGAGAATCTATAACATAAATATAGTTACCTATAGTTAAAGGATACATTTGTCAAGTTATCATTGGCTGCGGGCACTTTAAGTGCTGAGTTCTTTGATGCTCCAAGATCCCAGTATCTGATGCGTTGATCCGAGCTACCCGTCAAAATAAATGGCGATCCATCGACAACTCCACTCAATATGCCACAATTCGTTGCCGGATCATTGAGACTGGTGTTGGTGAGCACTGGTGCCGAGCTGGCCCATAGGACGGTTTGTCGCTGACCCGTCTCAATGTTCCACACAGATACCTCGTTGTTCGATTGCGAGGCGGATATTAAATACGATGGCTCCGTGGGATGGCAAGCGACTTTCCTTATCCACGAGTCCGCCGGATGCTTAATCTCAGTTATGGGCAGCCGAAAACGCAGATCCCAACAGATGTGCTTGCCACCACTGGTGCCCGTGGCCAGCCACGAGCCCGTTGGATCTGCACAGATGGTTGTAATGACGCCGTGACGCAGCTCATTCTGCAAACGCCAGGCGCTATGCTGCATCCGGGTATCCCAGGCCACAATGCCGCCATAGAGTGTCGCATAAACAATGACACTCTGCGCTGCCTGATCATAGGCATGCATATCCACAACGGGTCCATCATTATTATGTTCTCTGCAAGAAGAACTGGATTAGTCTATGTTACATTATAATGTGAAAATTGCGCAATAAAAATTGTACTTCTGATCTAGAGCCTGTTGCAGCGTCATCTTGGTGGAATTGCGATCGATGCGCATGATGAGCAGGCTGCCGTCCTTGCCGCCCACCGCCAGCGATTGTCCAGCGTCACAAGCGGCAAGCGCATAGATTGGCGTCTGAGCAAAATAAACCTGGCGCGACTTATTGATGCCCTGATTGCCATTCAGTTTGCTGCAGTCCCACAGCCGAACAGTGCCATCTATGCTGCCACTGGCAAAGAGAGAACCATCGGGGCGTAGTGGAGCCAACTTAATCACCGACTCGGAATGCTCATGCAGATGGGCCACCAGTGTGCCATTAAGACGCCAGTTGGCTGGATACGGTGTCACAAGCTTATCATAGTTGCAGCGTTGTGAGAGTGCCAGGACATTGTAGCGACGCTTGATCTTTAGCGTCAGCGACTCCAAGTCCTTGCAGCACTCCGACGAACGTTCCAGCGAATAATTGCGATCCGGCATCGTATATTCACCCAGTGAAGTGGCTGCGCTCACGGTGCTTGTCGGCACACCCAGCATCATGACGCCAGAGGCTGGACTGCCGGATGAGCCAGCGGTCAAGTGGGGCGTGACAGCCGCATCGGATGCGGGGGAAACCATTGTGGGAGCATGTGCATCATTCGTACCTAAAATTAATTCAATTTAATATTTGAATGCAACAATTAGCAGCTATCTATTAGATACGGAAATCTTACGATTATCGAGCAACATTTTGTTGGCCTTGTCGGCGAGTGGATATTCGTGACAGGCGACTTGTTTTCGGCTGACCACAATGCGGCCATTAGTCAGACCTGCATCATCGGGATCCTGCAGATCCTTGTGCTTCAGCGATATCAAAAACGTTTTCATGGCCAACAGTTGCAGCTCGATCGTCTCCGTCAGTCCCTCCGAATTGAGTCGCCTGAAAAGCTGCAGTGTTTTGGAAATGTGAGTGGTTCGCTGGAGAACGACCGAAATTGCCAAAGCACTTACATTACGTAGTGTCTGTCCCATATCCTCCAGCTGTGCCTGCGACTGGCCGCTGTGACGCGTGTTACTACGCAAACGCATCCGATCCTCGAGAGCGCCAACGAAATGCTGTATGTCCTGGAAGCGCAGCACGCTATCAAAGATCTGTCTAGGTATAGGCGGCAGCAGGCAGTCCAGCAGAATATGCGGCTTCTCCACTTGGATGAGGGGCGCCTTGAGGAATCTACTAATTGCTGGCATAATCTTACACTGCACATCAATTGCGCTGAGATTGCGCGCCGTTGTGGCGATCATGCCACAGATCTCGTGACGCACCCACAAATTCGGATGGCACATATAACAGGCTGTCTCATTCACAATCTCCGTTACCGTCGGCTTCGTAATGTGTCCGAGCTCAATGAGTATAGTTATGGCTCTAATGGCCTTGGCAATGACGAACTCCTCACGATCGGTAAGTCCCTGTTGGAGCAGCGGCACCAATATATCTGACGCCTGCCAGCCCACATAGCCAGCAACGCCCGCAATGTTATCGTAGAAAGCACCACGCAAATTCTTATCATCATCGTTAAGGAACGTCAGAATGTGGGATAGAATCACTTCGCTGGCCTTCTCCTTGCCAAAGAACGCACACAGATCACAAATGCCCGACTCCATTAGCGTCTGCTTGACAATCGGTTGCGGTTCAATCAACAAACTGAGCACTGCCTGCCGCACCTTGTCATGCAGGGCATTCAGCTCCGCTTCATAACGTTTGGTGGGCATCTCATTGGGTGCATTGCGTTGCGTCTCCTCTAGAAAATAGACTGCACTCTTTGCCAGCGCAGCAATATTGCGGGCGAAGGCAACGCGTACAATTACCGCACTTGAATCGCTGGACAGATCGGAGATGTAGGGCAGGATGTACTCGGGGAAGACGTTGGCATCACTGCGTGGAATGTCCTTGACCATGCTCAGACAGGCTGTCAGCGTTTCAATGGCCTGAACCTGTACTTTAGCCGTCGACTTTTGTGCCAAATTAAGCTGAAATATGTTTGAAAGATTAAGAGGAAAATTAATCAAGTTAATCTCAACACATACAATGTAGGGCAATATGCGATCCAGTATGGTCTCCGAAGTGGTATATTTTGATAGCTTTTGCAGCAGCTGCAGTGCTGCTATTTTTGTATTGGACTGCTTCAGTCCACGAATGCAAGAGGTAACCACTGTGATGATTAGTATTAAGCCATCCTGTTCCGGTGGCAGGCGTTCACATTTAATGGGATCCCGTTTCTCCGGCTTGTGTTCGTCCTCGTCACTGGGTGTCAGGTCCTGTGCTTGGGTCAGCACCTTGATGCAGTGTCCGATATCCTTGTGAAGACACTGTATCTTATCATCTGGCGACATAATTGGCGTAGATGAGAACATTTGCAAATATGATTGTAAAAATGAGTAAAAATATTCGGGAAACAATTGATCTCGTTCCTGATCTAAATAATCCTCGGCGCTCTTGCGATTCATCGAATTAATGTCAATCATAGATGCCAGCAAATTACGCAATCGCTCATTCTCAATCCCAGCCAAGTGTTTCTCCACCAACTCTCTTTCCCCGAGTCTATAAGCGAGCAGTTGCGACAGCTCGAATGGAGCAGTGCCCTCCGTCCACAACTCCAGCAGAGCGCAACTACAAGTTTGAATTGAATTAGTAAACTTTCTTGTCATCAAGAAAAAAGTCAAGTCTTACCCAGCGGAAAAGATGTCCATTGCCGGCTGCAAAGTGTTTCCTGCATATGAAGTTGGCACACGTATTATAGAATCGGAGTGTATAACAGACATATTTGCATTGTAGGGATCATCCTCTGAGGATAGAGTTTTGACAAAACGTTCGGGAGCTATGTAGCAAGTGCGACGACGACTCGTATCAAAGAAGTATGTATAATCAGCTGGATTGTCTTCGGGTAGATATGTGGGCTTGAATGATGCAAAGTCGGACAATAGAATCCAATTCCACGAGGTAATCAATATGTTCTCCAGCTTGATATCGCCGTGACAGATCTTCTGCTTGTGGCACTGATTCAGAGCGCACAGAATTTGAAATGTGATCCACTTTTTCTCCAGTACAGTTAAAAAAGGGCGCGTGGAAACGCGATCATAAAGACTGTGCTTCACATACTCGCGCATTATGTAGGCCGCCTTATCAATGAGCTGGAAGTATTAAAAACAATATTAGATATCATTTTTTGAAAAAAATCTAATTGCATACAAACCTCGACGCGCTGAAATGGTAAACAATTAACAGCATTCGCCAACGTTAATATTTTCTTGATGTTCTCCAAACGCTCCTTGTGATCCTCTAACGGTAAAGTGGGATCATGTTTGACAAACACTTTCACAACAATTAAGCCCTCATCGGTTTTGGCTTTGGCAACTTTGAAGAAGCGCGTACTGCCCATGCTGTGGGTGGATGAGAAACGTCATAAATAATTAATTCTTACACATACATATATATACATGCATAAATATATAATAAATATATACATATTCATACTTATATACATACAAACATACACATATAGTAGTAGTCATAGCACAGCTGTTAAATTTTATACTCACTTCAGGTCGAAAATTATTTCGTTGCCAAACTGGCCAGAAAAGTAGTGTTCCACTGCATATATCTGCGATGGTGCAATGCCAACCAATTGATTACCCATTTTCCTGGCATTTGCCCCTGTCGATTGACCACAACACTAGTTTTTTTCGCTATTTGTTTTGTTTTTTAATGCACCAAAATCCAGCCAACACTTTTTCTTGTTGGTGTATTTTCGTGCAGGGCTGCCAAATACTAATTTAATAAAAAAAAAATAGTGCTGGCAAACGCATGTTTAACAGCTGTAGTCTATGCAGCAGCTATCGATTTATTTTAAACACGCGCGCTTAGCTTATTTTCGAATGCGTATATATTAGAGATAAGAAATGCAAACGTAAGCGTCTGATTAAAGTTCAAAGACCTGACAGAAATTGTTAACTCAGCTAAATAACCATTGGTCAATCGTATAAATTGATGCACCATTAATGCCAATCAATAGTTGAAATCTGAGTCCAATCAATTGCACATAATGCATATTTCGTACATTTTACTGCTTGCCTGTGTTTTGGGTCTGGCCCAAGCTGGAACCTGGAAAAAGTCAAAGGATTACGGTTCAAGTGAAGAGGATTCTGAAACTAGCTGGACTGACAATCAATCAAATATGTGGCCCCGAGATGTGGCCGATTTTCCCGAAGCCAATATGCTCATCCGCAAAGTTGAAAAACGTTTGGAACGTGTTCACAATAACGACCAACTCAAACGCCAAGTTGTCGAGTATGTTGTTAACCAGTTGAGGCAGTGCAAAACAGGCAATGAAATGGATGAGCATTGTGTGAAGCGTTCGATTGGATATTCCATGTCCTTCATTAATCGCCATAAAAATTAATAGCTGTAATCCAAAAAAAAAACGTATATATGTTCATAAATAAATTTCAATCAAAAACAAGAAACATTGAAGAAATATATATATATCAATATAAATAAATGCATAATAAATAAAAAAAAATAATCGGATTATTATTAAATTGCATCGGTGTTGATTTCTATGGTATCGGATGTTGCTTGCCAAATTTTGTATATAAGTTTTCCTTAAATCGCTCCCTGCGTATATCGTCCAAACGAAATCGACGCAGTAAATCCCGTCTTTCGAATATGGCCATACTTAAATCTTGACAATCGCGCGACGGCTGGCAAAAAGTCCAACTGCCAAAGATGGTATCGATGCAACCACATTTCTTACAAAAGCCCATAAAAGTGCCCATCAAACTGGAGTTGAGTCTGCGACAGGACAAGGTTATAGGACCACCCAGAGTATTAATCGTGTGACCAGAGAAAATCCATTCCGTTATGTTATCGATCATATTATGCGGGCGAGGGGGCAATGTATCCTGTATCGTTATATTTAATGGAATCATTTTATTTGTATTCTCTTCCAGGCGCTCCTTCATTTGTGATTGGCTAACTTTAACACAGCTGCTGGGTTCGATTTTCTTCACAAAGTCCTTATTTTCGTCCTTGATGTTGAAGCGTATGCCAAGCAATAGCGACTCCCAGGATCCTGTTAATTCACAAGGAGCGCCTGTTAAAAAGCAAAATAGTAAAAATGTGTGTGCAAACCTTAGTTGTTAGGATTCAGCTAACCATCTGTTGGATCAGGAAAGCAGCAATTTAGATGTTCTTGTGTACCCTGATTCAAGTTGGCATCCTGCATAGCCTGCAAGCGTTGCAATATCTTTTCCAAAATCGGGGCTAAATTCGCATTATTTATTCCGTCTTTGTGACTCGCTGTTGGGATTAACATTTGTCCTTCGTTGGTCTGGCTTGCTTTTTAAAAATCTTCGTAAACTAGGGTTGTTCATAATAGTTCTACACTACTTACCCAAATTGGAGTCCATGCCATAGCTGGCTATACGCTGAGCCATCTCTACGGGTGACACATTTAACTCCTTGGCCATACTCTCAATCATTTTTCCACCACCAGCCCCGGGTAACTGTCCAATTTTTTTAACAAGCACTTCGGGAAATGCTATATTTTTGGGTGTGGCATCCAAGTTACTTGCCAGGCTGCGCTTTAGCGCCTTTTCAACATTTATACAGCGATGTCTGGTTTGGAATATTTTAAGGATGTGCTGCAATTGTGTTTGATTTTTAATGAATTTTTCTGAATGTGTGCCACTTTTTTGCATGGCTTTGTTGTTAAAAACAGCCTGCTTGGCATTTGATTCCCTATCGTTAAGTTTAGGAATTTCCTTGGTTGCACCCGATATCGGTTGCTTGGGTTTTTCTTTACCGTCGGGCTTGACCAGTGGTATTTCATTCCACACCATTTGCCTTTGCTTCGAGTTCGATATATAATATGGATTGGATCTATTTTCTTTGCTCGTTTCCATATGTTTGCAGTTCTCCTTATTATTTTGCAACTTCCTTTCATCTGGCAAAACGGCCATGTTAACACCCTTCATTGCCTCACAATGACAAGGAATTAGTCCATTAGAGATTTTACCCGTATTACCATAGATAGATACACTTTCTGGTCTCGTTGACTCACAGTGACAGGGTGCAAAATCTTTCGATATTTTAGGGCCTCCACCATCGATGGATACCTTAGCGTTCTTCACTTCATCACAATGACATTGGGTTAGTTCTTTAATTGAGTTTCCCTTTAGATATTTGGTGGGAATATTTTCCGCCTGCAAAATGCCATGGAGTTTTTTCTTGTAATCTTCATAGAGACCGCCAGTTTTTACTTCGTTCACATTGGGAGCAACCCTTTTGTATTTTTTTTCTGTTTGCCTAGGGGCTTGTAAGCTCTTGGGATTATCATTTACCGTTAGTGTATTAGTACTGATTAGACATTCTTTTGCGGGATTCATTTCGTTATTGATGGCTTTGACAATATCATCCATAGGATTTGACAGTTTAAGATTCTCAACAATGTTTACGAGCTCATTTAAGGCACTTAGACGAACGGGTGGCACTGGGAACGTGTTCTTCTCGCCGAGCAGGTTAAGACACTGGGAATCTGATGTTGGGTTTCGCCAAACTTTCACAAAATCCGTATATATCCGATTTAATTCAATAATGCGCTTCTCAGCTGGATTCATGTCCATTGGTGATACTGGGGAATCTTCCTTGACTTTTAAAGGCAACTTTGTTTTGGCTATAAGATGGTCTTTATCCTTGGGCATTTTCATATAGGATTTCTTTTTGACATCCTCCACAACGTTTGAGTTTTTTCCATCGGGTTCATTACGTTCAGTTGTGTCATCAAGTTTTAAGGGTGGAGCCGAACTCATTTTGTTGAGTTTGAGATCTTTTTCGCTTGGCATCTCTGTTTTTATTGGCTTTTCCAGTGTTTTGTGTGATTCGACCAGTTTCTTAACGGTGTCGGCATCATTTTCCTCTGCTATATCCGCATTTTTGCTTATTTGACCCACATCCAGTTTGACTTCATCACCGCCTCTATCGTCCAGCAGTACCCTGTATGCGGCGTAGAGACGGGGTATATTCACTTTACTGTTTGTCATTCGCTTCCAATTGACTACTTCATTGCGAGGCACATTGCGATTAGGACTTTGTTGCATGAGTTTCAGCTTTGTTGCATTTGTTGTGGTCGTAATTGATAAAAGTAGAAACAGATATATAATTACTATTCGTATTCCGTGCTGCAGATCTGGCCAAGCAAACATTTCATTTTGTGCCGCCAATATAATTTGAACAATTGGCACAGCTACACAAAAGATGCTAAAAATTTCTGATATTATGTAAATATTTTAAATAGCAGCTTCTAAAAATTGTATATGTCCGATTGTGAACTATCGGACATATAACTCAAAACGACAGTCAACAATAATCGAAATAGACTTAACTAGTTCGTTAGTAACGTACTTTACTTTAGATTGAGATGTTGGTTAGAACCATTAACCAAACCAGCGTCAATTAATTTTGTGCGTAATAATAACAATTTTAATATTAATGCAGCCAAAAACATTTCCTAGACATAAATATTTTTTTTTTCTTATAAAAAGTTAATCTTTATTGTAAAAATAGCAATAATAAAATGTAGACAAAAATTTGTTTTCGAAAATTTGCTTAATAATTACTTTTGAAAGTAAAACTTATGCGTCTTTAAAATTGTGTGTTTCAGAATCGTCGTCAGCCTCAGCTTGTATTTTTGGTGCTCCAAAAGCGTCATCAGTGATATCCATATAGGGATAATATACGTTGACATGGGGTACAAAGGAATCTTTGATAATCTGCGGCGATGTCCAGCGCAGTAAGTATTGTGGACTGCCCATCTTCTCATTCGTTCCCGTCATCTGGCCAGCTCCAAAAGGTTGCCTACCCACCATGCACCCTGTGCACTTATCATTAATATTTAGATTGCCAACGTTCGACTTGAAGGCTTCACAAGCCTCCCGAATAAATATGCTATCCGTAGCAAAAACAGAACCAGTTAGACCATGATTAATTTGTGCCACCTTTTCTAGAATATTATAAAGTTGATTATCCTTATAGACATATACACAGAGTATGGGTGCCATCAATTCTTCCTTGCAGAGTGAGTCATTGAGATCATCGATGCGCACAATGGTAGGATCCACAAAGTAGCCCCTTTCCTTGGAACATGTGCTACCCAGCAATATTTTACAATTGCGATTATTATGGATGTACTTCAAATATCTAAAAATGCGATCATAAGCTTTCTTATTTATCACAGCTGAATAAAAACTGTCAGAATAGGTTGCATCGCTGACGAAGAGATTGCGGGCAATGTTCAGTAGAGGTTTTTCAATCTCTGCCTTCCATCTGGATTCGGGCACATAGAGCATCGAGCAGGACGAACACTTTTGTCCAGCATACTCAAAGGCTGCTCTTATCGTGCAGGCAACTACGACTTCTGCAATTGCCGACGAATGCACAAAGTGGAAATTCTTTCCACCACAATCGCCAACAAATCGCGGATAGTTCTTGTATTTGTCAATCCGAATGCCAACCAACATCCAAAGCAGTTTCAGAACGTTTGATGTGCCGGTGAAGTTGATACCCGCCAAACTGGGACTTCGGGTTATTTTCGTGGCAAATATCGATGCATCAGCTGGTATAAAATTAACAACGCCATCTGGTAATCCGGCCTCTCTCATGGCCTGAAACACATACCAATTGGACAGTATTGCCGCATCTGATGGTTTCCACAGCACATCATTTCCCATCAACGCTGGCGTAAAGGCCAAGTTACCTGCAATGCTGGTATAGTTAAATGGACTTATTGCCGCAACAAAGCCACTCAATCCGCGTAATAACATATGATTATGACAATCATTGGGACAATTGTTGACGGGTTCATGGTTCGCCAGTTCTCTTAGAAATATGGGATTAATCCGTATAAAGTCTACCAGTTCAGCCACATCCATTTCCGCCTGAGAGAGGGTTTTACCCTGGCCAAGCATTGTTGATGCTACTATCTGAAAACGATATTTCTTGCCTATCAAATCAGCTGCCTTCTCCCATATTGCAATACGTTCGCCAAGTTTGGTTTTATCCCACATCGTCTGTGCTTTAACAGCCGCCTCAATTGCAGATTTTATGGTTTTCGAATTTGTGTGATTATAACTGTTACAAGTGTTTATTAATTGGGTACAATTTTAGAAAATTTAATAAAATTCGTACATATTTTTTATGTGACTAACACTATTAAAATTGGCAACTTACCAAGCGATTGTGTGGTGTATATTAAAAGGCAACTTTTGCTCCATATCACATTTGTCGTAAATTTCCCTACCATCTATTACAATTGGAACGGCTTCGATTCTATTGAGCATTTCGGTTAAAGTTACTTTCAATTGAATACGCTCCTCCGAACCGATTTTGTATTGCAATAGACACTCATTTTGAATGGGCACCGTCTTAAAATGTTCCGTTTGCACATTTTGTTGGACATAATAACGTATAGGTGAATTCAAATGTAATCTTCGTACATTAAATGCTGATCTGGAAGAATAAAAAAAAGAAATCATGAATATAATAAACGTAATTTTATAATAACGAAATAATACTGAAATAAGCTGTATGAGTGTTTTAAAAATTTCCGCCAATCATATATATCAGATGTCGTTGCACCAAGCTGTTATCGGCATTACCTTGGTATGGCAGCCCTGGTCAATACAACAGCTGATTGGATGTTTATAAATATTCCGCACTTTATGCAATATAAAAAGTTGTTCCTGTTTAATAAAAATGCAACTTACTCGAATTTTGCTGAAGCCACGAGCTTCCGAAGTGCTGACAGCTTATTTAAAACAGTGTCACGAGCCATTCTGGACGTCTTATTTTGTTAAGGTAAGTGATAAAGCCAAACAAAGTAAAATATATTTTCTAAAAGCACCATGAATTTAGTTTAAGGATGTTCAAAACGATCAGCGTGGAATGTCGCACTTTAATTGGACTCTGGAGACCGGCACAAATTATCATATATTACGCACAGCGTGTTATCCGTATATGAAATACCATTGCAGCAAGCGCGAATACGAGGATCTCTCACTGGAGGACAAATTCTTTCGCTTTCTGAAAGTGATTAATTTGGGTAAGGATTAAGATATACATACATATAGTCCATCTAGTAGTGTATCAAACCGTACTTGTCGCAGGCCTCCCTATGCTATTTTATGGACTTGCCGCAATTCGTCTAATAAGCCACAAAGAGATCGTTCGCCTCAACGATAAGGTGAAGGTGCCTATTTATTTTTTGTACGCCGAAGATAAAGGGTCGAGATTCTAAATTTTTAAATCCTAAAATTTAGCACTTATTAGTGTTGTATTTTAATGTAAATAAATAGTTTGTAACGAATGACAGAAAACTCCACAAACCAAAGACTTTCAAAACTGTGACAAACTTTTTGCAACTGATTTTTTTAATCCCAACAGTTTCACAAATATTATGAAAGTCCTCTAAAAATATTCATTCAACAAACTTCCACCAGTTTTTATTAAATTGGACACCAAGTTTTTTGGAAAAAATTTTAATTTTCTACAATAAACCTACTTTTTTCACAGCGTATCTGGGATTTACCTATATATGTATCTTTATCATATACATTGTCCAACAAGCAACAACAACAGCAGTAAAACGAAAGCGCATTCAACAATTAACCTAGTTTTTGCAGTCCGTTGTGGGATTCTCACAGGTGTCATCATAGTTGTCCAGCAAAAGTGGCTCCAGTGAAGCGCTAAATTGACTCAGAGAACAGGGCGTATCACAATTGGGAATGCTCAGCTCCTTGGGGAATTTATCATCGCTGTTAAAGTAGTAAACCAACTAGAAAGAACGAATAAATAAGGCTCAAAATTCATTGATAACATTTTCCAATTTACCTTCACTTCAAAATCCCCATCAGAGAAAGATTTGCTGTGATGCAGTTCAAAAACCAGTGCTGACGCATATTCCGGTAGATTTGCTGTCTGATCCAATATACCTAGGGAATTCATCACATTCACAAGCGTTACGTCATGCGCTGAATATAGAAATATCTTGCGATCTGGACTTAAATTCTTTCGGCGTTTGTTTTGCATTTTCTTGAGTATTTCGGTGAGAAAAGCGCCACCCTTAATACGCTTCATCAGATGTGTTTCCGTAAATAACGTATAACTCCGTTCTGCCAAATGTCTGATTTCCTCTGGATATATATTCTCCGTCCAATCGGGTAGCGCCAGACTAACTTCTTCTTCCGTTTTTAAAGTGGTATACAAAAGTTCCACATCCAGCACAGTGGAAATATTCTGTTGGATTTACAAATTGAATTAAAATAACTTGGAGTGCTCTAGTCGAGAATATCTAATTAGAAGATACCCCGTAACCAGCTTTGAAAGCTGTAGAATATATATCTGAACATGAACTCGTTCTGACTTATTATCAGATTAGTTTTAATAACTTATCATCTAATCTAATCTAATCTAATCTATCGCTCTAAAATATATAAAGGGATAACAATTTTTGAATCAAGTACAAAATATTATATTAAATGATCTAAAATAATATTTTGTACTTTAAATTAAAAATCTTAAGTTCGTTCACTGATCTAGGTTTTTGTTCGGACGAATAGCCGGATAGGTAAACATTGATTACAAATATCTTATATTAGGTATATACATATTTGTAGATCCTAAATTGTTCTTACTTTTCCCGTATTTTTGCTGAGCAGTTTAAAGAGCGCCTTATTATCCTCATTTAGTTTTAGCAGCTCTGAGGGCGGATTCTTGTATAGCTTCTGTAAAATGTTGTCGTATTTGGCACAAGGCTTCTTTTGGGCCAAAAGCTGTGAACGAATCAAGAAAAGTTATGTGCACGAATTTCAAATTTAGGTTAGATGGAGCTACTTACAATATCATCGTTGCGGGCCAGAGTATTTATGGCCACTGGTTGCCAGGGAATTGGCAGCACATTGTTGTTGTCCAGCGGTGGCATTAAACCGGCCAATACGCTTTGAGCGCTCATCTAAAAGATAACTACCAACTGATAAGACACAGAGTTTCTCTTATCGCCAAACTACAAAATATCTGTATATTTTTTTTTTTTGACTTATTGACGCACCACACAGCGTTCCGCGGCGGAGCTTAGAACATGCACCTGCTGCTGTGTGTAAATACTATTTGATGGTAATAGGCGATAATAACGCAAGCGCAGATTTCGACCCAAGTTATAAGATTGCAATGTGCCCTTCTGCAGAGTGAGAGAGAAACGTTGTAAAATTATATATTATTTGTATATATTTGTAGCTCACCTGTGTTAGCGCTCCGAGTCCTTCGTGCCAGTCGTGCGCTGCATGTGGATCGTTCGGATAGAAGCCACTCGGAGTTTTGGCACCATGGCGAAACAGCTGTTGATAGAACATAAATATCAGTGAACTTCATTTAAAGTTAAATACCCTTGCAACTTTAATCAATAGTTCTGTTTAGGCGTCGCTTTTCTTGCACCAAAAAATATTGAAAAATTCGTTGTAATGCGATGCTGATAAGTTTAGTTACATAAGAAAACGTGTGTTTCAAAGAAAGTGTGTGTTTCTGTAATGTACATTTTTTCCAATATCCATTTAAGATGAATTGCAGCGTTTCTCTAACTTATAGTTTTCACCTTCACTTTATGTTTATGTTTAGTAATAGAGATAATTGGCTTATAAAATGGTATACCATGAATGACGTGCGTTAATATGCGCAAATTAATTAAACGTGGTCATGTCGTGATTTGTTTTAGCTCGTACTCACAATTGATATCATGCGTAGCTTTTTGAGGCCCTGCTCATCGTTGCTGTCACCAAAGACAAAGTAAGCCATCATCACAATACATAAAGCGCTGCCAAGTATTATAACTGATATTTTAGTGCCACGCCGTGATTTGCAGTCAAACGGTGACATTTTGTTTGAATATTTTGTTGTATTTATTTGTCTGCAATTTATTATATTATATAGACGTATGCATTCGAGCACTTTACAAAAGTTGACAGCCTAAAAATAGTTTTTTTTTTGTTGTTTTTAATGTTATTGCTTCTGAGTGAAAAACAAACAACAATAAAGCGCAACACGACACGTTTAACAGCAGCAAATTCTACGCGGCAACTGAACAACTAAACATCGATAGCAGCTTGGCCCCAAAAACTGAAATAGAGTGAGAGATGAAGAGAGGAAAAGAGAGCGAGTGAGAGTGAGCGCTAGAAAAGAGAGAGAGAGAGAGAGAGAGCAGTCAAACATGTGCTAATAATCAAATTATGTAGCAGTCGTAAACAAAGACCCCAATGGAAAACTGAACGTTGCACACACTTTGGAACACAGCCAAAGACAACAACGACATGTTGAGCTTATAGCCAATTAATTTTATTTTTATACCCCATCAAACGTTACATATATTTTTTAAATCAAATAGATGCCATTGGAAAAATAGGTCTGTTTCAAGTCAGGTCAGAAAGGGAATTTAATATTCGCTTTGCCAATTTGCTGCTATTTCTTGTTTTTTTGTTTTTGTTTTTATAGTTTGAACAATAAAGCAAGAGACAAAAAACTTGTTAAGCTATTTATTTTTAAAGCAAGTTCACTTTAACAACAAAGAAACACAAGTTGGGTGTAAAATAAAAAAATATATGCGTGTGTATGTGTTGTATATACGATAAATATATGTATAAATTTATATGCATATAAAATATGTATGAGTGTTTAGTGGAACAGGACTTTGTGTCTCTTTCTGACACATGTACATCCTTACTCATTTGGAGCACATTAGAGTTGAAAGCTTAGGCAATCCAACAATTGATAATCGAATTTAAAGGTCTTTCTCGGATTCACTGGATGGCTCCTCTACCAAATATCCCTCCTTGGCACGATATATGTTTTTGCCACTTTTGTTTGTTTTAATATTTGCTTCTGTTGCAGAAACGTCGCCATTTATTATTTCATACTCATCCTCATGCCTGGGATAAGGATTAGTCGGTTGATGTTTGGCGGGATGTGGTTGATCAATCGCCTTTTCGCTGTATCCTATAGTGTCTTGGCGATATGGCACCATCTCGAAAACGAGTCCGCTATTATAGCCATTATCGGAAACCATTGATAAATGGTCTTGAACATAACTGAGATAGTTTACAGGACGTGTCTCATAGCTATTTGAGAAGTGATATGACATCATTGGATATCTTTCTTCCTCAGTTTCCGGCATCTCGTACTCATAATACTCCACGGTGGTGGTGCGATAACCTCGACTCGACATTATGTCCTTTAGTTTTCTATACTGCTTTTCCACTGTTCGTCCCGCTCACCTCTAAAACTCCTCCCGAATAGCTCGACCCTCAATCGGCTCGTCCTGATTGACAACCCTCAGGCTCAGTCGGACAAAATAGATACGCACTCCGCGACGCCCCAACAGGTAGAACTGCGTATACAATTCAAAGATCATCGGAGCCTTTAGTTAATTCAATTAGAGAATTTCTTAACGTCTCCTTGTTGGTTTTTGAAGGGCAAAAATAATTTTGAAATTCAAATGAATTTTGAAATTTTGATCGAAGCAATAATTTAAAAACCAATAAACTACTGAGAACTGAAACTTACACATTAACTTAAAAATAAATTGGACACTGATATGGAAAGATCTATTCACCTTAAACGAAACCTTCTTCACAAATTAAAAGAATATGCAAAAATGCATGAAAATAACCATATTAGGGTAAGTCAAAAAGTTAAAAACGAAAATCTCATCTACAAACAGATAGTTATCTGATTTAGCCGGTTCCAGAATATGTGCAAAAAAGTTACAAGCTTTATGAGAAAATAATAATAGCTTCTGCAAGGGTATAAATATAACAACTGAGTTACGCATATAAAAATACTCTTATATTTATCAGTTTACTCTATATACGTAGATATATATTATTAGAAGTCTTAATTTTAAGTACAGTCTTTGGTCCCATTCTTAGTAAGCGTATTTTTTAAGCTCAAAGTTTGTCAACTGCCGCCGAGGACATATCGCTCCGTGTCCAGTTCCTCATCGGAATACTGCTGCTCTATTCGCTCGCACTCGGCTTGCTTGCTGGAACGCTTATAGATCATGTATCCACCCCAAACACTGAGTGGCAACAAGGCCAGCCCCAGTGGCATGAGGAAGAGCAGCAGGAACTCGTTGGGATCGCTAGCGTTGTCGGTGACTAGCTCATCGCTGTTGTTGTATTCCGCCCAGTACTCCAAGTCGTCATCGGGTGGCAGCACTTCCAGATACGCCTCACGTATCTTATGGCCACGATAGCTAATTGCCACACAGGCATAATAGCCTGTATCCCGCAGTCGCACGCTATTCAGGATCAGCTTGCTGAGATAGATCTGTGGACTGATAAGTTTCTCGGGCGATGTTGCGAGAAGCTCATAGGTTCTGCCGTTATAGCGCACAATGTGCGCACTGAAATTGGAGTAGGCACCGCTTGTGGGCTGAGGCGCTTCGGCAGCGGGCATAAATCCCCGGCGAAACCATTTAATGGTCAGATGCTCCTCGCTGTGCACGCGACACTGGAACACAACACGAGTGTCCTGATTGACGCTCTTATTGCTGGGATAGGCATCAAGAAACTCCGGTGCGGCCAGAGAGCTATCTGGAATGGGTGGCAACAATTAGTAAATTATCCCAATTATCGGTTCATTACTCACTCTTCACGTCCAGTTGATAGGTGCGCACCAGTTGCACGTCCACTGCCTGCGAGGCATCCCAGACATGGGGATTAATGCTGCATTTGTAGAGTCCCGAGTAGCGCTCGGTGACATTTCTCAGCCACAGTTCTGCCCGGCAGAGTGTGGATTCGCAGGGCAAAGCTGTCCAATCATCGCCAGATTCTAGCTGATAACAATTGTTGTCGCTGCATTGCTAAAAAGAGAAAAATAAAATTTGTATATAATCAAATATGACTTGGAATACTCTCTCCACATGCTCACCTTGAAGTACCAGTGTATCTTAATATCAGCCAGTCTCCTTTCATCGACCAGACCAGTTAGGTTGCATTGCAATCTCACATCGTAACCGGCTTTTTGTTGTATCAGTTCCGTATTCTCTGCGTGGAAAGGAAAATACAATGCAATCATGGCAAACATCATTTTAAAATCAAATCATTTTTGCTATGTGAAAAAAAAAAGTTAATTATCTTATCAAATAGTGTTCCCAAAAAAAAAGGAAATTAAAACAAATCAAAGCTACATGCTTAAAGTGGAAGCAATTGTTCAGGGGACACCTTACATTGAATGAACGTTTGGTGGAAATAGTTTGATAAAGAGTGGGGAATATAAATAATTTAAATTGGGCATAGGTATACTGGGAAGTTAAAGTAAGAGGCAGAAGGAAGCATTTTCAACACTATAAAGTGCAGCCAAGTCTACTTAGTCTTGGTCATCTTTATGAACAAGTCGATCTCACAGATTATACAAATTAAAGATGTGGAATATGAATGCTCGATAGCCTCTTGAAGATCAAGTTATCTTAATTTTCTCGACAACGAGAAATATATATATTTTTTTAATTAATATATAGTATACGCCGAAATAATATGAATAAACTAAAAAGTTAATTAAGATCTGATTGAAGATTCGTTAGATAGAACGACTTTTCATATTCAAAAAACTAGCAGGATATGTGCTCGTCGGGTTATCTCAACTTGAGCATTCAAACATGATTTATTAACTATATTTCATTCATTATACAAAAGCATACAATAAACTTGTTATTTTTTCCACCCACCTGTATAATCGATAAAGTAGCCAAGCGTTGTGGACAATCCACAGATGCCAAATGAGAACCAGATGGTCGCTAAACATTGCAGTTGCAGCTGCTTCATCATTTTAATTGTCAACAACAAAAACAACAACAGCATTTGACTTAAGTCAAAATTCTATTTACATTGTTTTTTCACTATTTAGTATTACTTTTATATAGAGGCTAAATGCATATAATTAGAAATAGCAATTGCATTGTTGTCTGTAAAATACATAGGAGAGTGACCTTTTTTTTAAATTTTGTATAGAAATTTGTAATAAAATTTTCTTAGAGAAAATTAAATTTACTAAAAACACATCCATATTTAAATATTTGTTTTATTTAATATTATTAATCACACTTCGATCTATTTGTTTGTTTCGTGTTAGTTACATTAAAATATATTATTCACACACTGATCGATTAGTTTTGGTTTTATTTTTTATAGTAAACATTTTGTGCTCGATTCACGTTTTATTTATTTATTTATTTTGCCGTTGCATTTTTCACTGCCTTCTTGGCACACATTTCTCACACATTTTATTGTGCGCTGGCAGCCGCTGAGTGTACAATTTTCATTTGTTTATTTACTTGGCCATTTAAAGGCGGGTGATCCACATACATACACACACACACACAATAAAGTGTGTACATAAATATGTCTTTATGTGTGTGTACATACAAATCCTTGGCTCACATATAAATTATGGCATTTTGGTTTTCATTATTATTAAATGATGATGGGGACCCCATTTATAAAACAATAAATCATAAAAGCGATAATGCCCATTTATCAAATCGCTACCCATTAAAAATGTAGGCTGATAGAAGACACTGGTAATAAAAAGATTTTTTCTATTCTATACAATTTAAAAAAAAAACTCAATTTCGTTAAAATGTTTATTTATATATTCTTTGCTAGAAAATAGAACATCTCTAAAAAAAAAAAAAAAAAAAAATGTAATCCAATTGTTTTATTAAATATAAACTAATACAATAAGTTAGTAATGGCGAAAGTATTTAATTTTAATCTTATCATTTGGCATTGAGAATTTAAAATAATTAAACTTTTTATTAATTTGCACTTAACACATTTATGTTAAAAATTTTTAAAATAATGCAAGCACAATTTCAAACTATTACGTTTATGGATTTTGCATAATTTGAACTTAATAGAATCACTTTTAATTGATTTGCATTCAAATAACTTTTCATAAACATTTTACAAGCAATGCGAAATTCTTTTCACGCTATTTCTAGCACACGTTTAAACAGCAATTTGTATATGGATCGGTCCGATGTACGAAATTCTCATAAAAGCGATTTGTCTAAACGCATCGACTAACCTATCTATCTATCCAACTATTTATCTAGATATCTTCCAACCTGACTGATCGGGATCTGTTTATTTAGGTGCTGTTTTCCCTTTGGCTGGCATGATCCATTTGTTGATTGGATTTATCACAGTTTGCTTTTTTTGATTGGCATTCACTCAATTGATTTATATGGTATCATTTATTAGGCAGCGCTCGTTTCATACCACAAAATATCTATTGCTATTGATAGATAGACAATTTGTTTATGGCCAAAGCAAAAGTTTGAAAACAACGCGGTTTTACAGGCGCACAGAAACGACAACGTCCGACTTTGACGATCGACTGTTTGCCGCTGACTTGTTACTTATTGCTAATTTTTTATTTGTAATCATTTGACACTTGACACTTGCTGATATGGCCAGAGTTTATTTTTGATGAATGCGCCAAACCGGTACACTGCGAAAAATATTATAGTGATATGTACTCAAATTGTGTGCAAACAGAAGAAAATCTAATGGAAATATTTGCATTTTGCATTTGACTTTTTGTGTTTAATCATGCAATGCAAGCCATTAAAATTTAAACAAATGCTAAATTGCTAATTATTATATCATATATACAGACTATATCGTTAAAAAAATTTATTTCATATTTTTTTTTATAGAATTCACCAAAATAAAAGCTGAAGTTTTGGAAAACCCGTTAAAATTTGATATCGTATGACCTTTAATTTCGCTGAGTGAAAATACTTTTTGTAAATATGTTTTTGCTGATATAGGCGACTTCTGTTACCTAATGCCACATCACGAACCCAATTGGGACTCCAATATTGCCATATATTCGCAAGAGGCGCATCCAAAACCAATGTGTGCAAACATTTTATTGTATTCTTAGTTTTCTTTTCTTTTTCTTTTGCTTTAGTTTATTTTTTCTATTTTTTTTATTATTATTCCTTTTTGTTTTTGGTTTTGTATTCTTCAACTAGCAATTGTTATTGCTGTTGTTTTTCACTAGGTAAATATTACTCGGCACATCGATCTGTGGGATCGGATTGTTTGTATGCGTCCGTACGATCGGCTGGCTATCAACAAACTACTGTAATACACGAATCGAACAAGTGTTACTACACCCTCTCGGAAGTGAGGTGTTCGCCTTTTCTCGCCCCGCCACTCATCACCTCACCTCACCTCGCCAACCTGGGGCAAGCAACAACTAAAAAAATGTGTTGTTTTATAAGCAGTTTCGCTTATCGCATATCAATATAAATGTGTAAATATACAGTAGTCGATATAGTGAACCGATATCGTCCCCAGCTAAGTACACACACATAGCTGTACATAGTAACGGGGCACACAATCAACGATTAGGATACCTTCGATCACTAAGCTTTATCGCCTAAACTTTTTGAGAAAAAGAAAGAGTGAGAAAGAGGGAGAGATATAAATAGAGTTATTGAGTTAGATTAGGAGTTATATAAATTTCGTATACTCTGTACAAATTTAAGATTTTTATTTTGCAACAAACATTTTTTTAGGAATAATTGCATTTTGGCAGTTAATCACATTTCAAATTACATTCATGTTTTTAAACAATGGGTCAAGAGGTGCAGAGGACTATTTTTCATAAACTTAGGGTATATAATAGTTAAGTATTTTCGATTAGAGAAGCACCGTTATTTTTTAATATTTTTGTTTGTTTTTATATGTACGTTTGTTATTGTTATGATCGACACCCTCGTCATTTGTTTATTTTGGCTGCCTCTTCGGGTGCTCAGATATATGTAGTTCGCTAGTTATCAGAAATTTGAAATTGTGGACCTCTGTTGCCTTATCAATATACTGCCATATAATAATAAATAGCAGGAAGCCAAGCTCCCGGCAGCTTGACGGCAAACCCCGATGGCGTCTATAGATTGCTGCCAATGGCGACAATGCCAACAATTTGACCAGGCAGTTGAGTTCAATTCAATTCCATTTATTACACGCTAGTCCAACAAATCCAAATTAATTCCCAATGGGCTAGTCAACAAAGCTAACCAAGGCGGTTGCAACGCATATATAACTAAATAAATATATAAAATATATATATATACATATATATATCAAATGTACCGTTAGAGCCTCTGCATTATACTTTGCCCAATTGATAAGTTTCAACGAGCATGTGAAATGATTATGGCCTTATGTACATAGATAAACTTTTGGCTGCATGATTAAAAATTATTTGTGGATGGGGAATTATGAATTCAATTAAATTTCCTATTCATTAAATCCATTTAATGCTTAAGCTTTATTTGAAAGTTTGTTACACAGCAGCTTTTATTATAAAAACAAAATAAAGAAAAATTTCAAGATTTTTATTTCGACATGCTATCGGAATTTAATATATTCGCATTTCAAGAATGGAATGAAAAAAATTCTTTACAATTCAAAATTCAGTTTTGCAAGACCTTTATTTGGGCATGCAGAAACATTTTTGCTTTATAAATAAAATTATATTTTTTGCAAATTGACCCTTAGACTTTAGACGAATACAAAGCGTGTTATAATTGCATTATAACATTATATATGAGTTAAAGAGGATCCTAGATCATTCTGGACAATGTAGTTAATATCTCTAATAGAGTTCGATTAAGTTTAATTCCATTTAAATCTATGTTATATAACTTAACTAGATGATAATTCCTGCTTTATTGCTATTCAAAAAAGAAAAGACAGGTTTAATATAATAGTTTTATTAACAATTGAAAAGTATTTTTATATTGGGTTCTCTTTCTCATGTCGATTAAAAAGCACCTTTAACCAGTTATCCAACATGTTTATACATGCATTCGTAATTATTCCACTGTACAAAAAATAAACACAATATTAAATTAGATGGCCTCTTTTTGGAGAACATCAAAACTTACTTGTTTACAAAAAAAAACAAAACCACCCCTGTCAAGACTTCCGTACAATCCTTAAATGCACCTGGTGTTTCCCTCTATAATAGATAATCATAATCTTACATTTTATTTGTATTATTGTCAAACTTTTACACTTACACTTATCCTTTGCCTGCTGCTCCGTTGCTTGCTCTGCTAATAAATCCAGCATGACCTCAATCTTTAGATTGCACATATTGTTCTCCTCCTCCAAGGCACGAAATTTCTTATTTAAACGCAGCATGTCATCAACATCCCCCTTTCTCGTCGCATGCATCCAAATACCGTCCGCAAATCGTAGCTCCTTGTTGCCCAAGGTCAAGGATATATTACGAAAATCCTCAATATCCTCATTGATAACGGGAAAACCAATGTTACAGCGGTTAATACGAGCTGGAATCGGTTTCGCTTCAAATTTCTTGTTGAACAAAGGCATCTTCAACGGGAACTAAAAAAAAATTGAGCACAACACTTGACCAAACATAAAATTACACACGAACGTTACCAGGACAACAAGGGTTGTGGCCATAACATTAAAATATATACATATATGTATATCTGAGCTTGCCGGCACTGTCAAAATTCTGAGTTATATTTTTTTAAGCTGTCAAATATGTTTAATTGATTTTCTCCACTTTTTTTTGTAAAAAAAAACAAAACTCTTTAGAATGACTGAGGAGGCTAAAAGCTATGCGTTAAACAGGTCTTAACCAACAAACGACAACATTCGGAATAAAAGTCACACACATTTTTTAATTTTTTGATATTTTATATTCAGCTCTGGTTCTGGGGACGTGGCTAGCTGTGTGGAGCGCTTGGTGCAGGAGACTAGCGAGGATCTGAGAAACTGTTGCTTGGAGCAGTCGCAGCTCCGGGCGCAAATCACCGAAGTCATAAATGAGAATCAACATCTAACAGGCGAACTAGGCAAATACAAGCAGACCATGAACAACGAGGATTTAAAACAGCGTCTGCTCCTGACCCGCGATGCACTGGCAAAAGCATTGTTCCAAATAGATGCACTGCAAAAGGAGCGTCTTAGTCTCCAAACGATGCAGGAATGCGCACAAAGGACTATCAAGAGCATGGAGACAGAACTGCGGACTTATCGGGCTCAAATGCCCCTAGACAATCATGAGCAGGTAAGTCAAAGAGTAGAGCTGCAAGAGATTTGAGTAAAGTATAAAAATCTTATCATGCGTAGAAGTTTTTGAGTCATAAGTATCTTATATATTTTAGATGAGTGAAAAGTATAACAAAGTGGTAAATACGTTGGAGGCCAAGCTGACTAAACAGCAAGAGGCGATGCGCTCGCAGTCGCATGTTATCAGAACTCTCCAAGATAATAAGCAGCACTCTGCCGACCAGATTGAACAATTGCAGGCCAAGCTAAAGGCGCATTATAGCGAGGCAGCCGCTCACGAGGATAGTAAGTCCAAGATTGCATATCTACAGAAGCAACTAAAGGAGTACAAGAAATCCATTTCAATCGCACACTCCAGCCGCGACGTGAGCTTAAAGCGTCAGGTGGAGGCGATGCGAAAGGTTCAGGAGTCGCTGGGCATCAGCGAGGCTGCCGTGCTTGAGAAGGAGGATGCTGAGAAACGTGCGGCAGCCTACAAGGAGGAGACCGCAACATTGGCAAGCACCATTGGCAGCATCATGGACGCGGCCGCTAAACATGTAGACACTGAAGTGGCTCAGCTCAAGGACAAACTGAACGAAAAGGATAAAACTATAGCGTCGTTGCGAGACAAGGTACATGTCTTGCCAGCTTTTTTTTAATTTTTCCATAGAGATTGGATTTTTTCTATATATATAAATTATTATATATATATATATTTTTTACAGATCAAAACTGAAGCTGTCGATCACAAGACAAAGACGCAAGCCCTCGAAAGTCAATACAATCGTCATATATTGAAATATAAAGAGACGCTCAAGCAGAATGAGCAACTGGGGAAGCATGTGAATGACTGCAAGAGGCGTCTGATGGAACTGGAACAGTGTGCCTCCAATGATGAAGCAAAAAGGTAATGACAAATATTGTTAATTACAGTAATCAACTATTGTATACAATTTAACCGATTTACAGCAAAAAGGATTACGAGACAGATATGGAGAACTGTCTGCTTAAACACAAATTTATGCTAGATGACCTGACTGCGAAATTCGAGAGTGCCTATGAGATTGTGAACAAGGAGAAGTACGAGCTGCAGGCCGAAGTTAATATGCTTAGACTAGCCGGCGCTGGAGGCGACGGCCCAGATAAGTGCAAATAAATAGATATACATGTTGCTAGATATATATGTGTAATTTATTTGTTAAAGTTTTGGGTGTTTATAATAAATACGTAAAAAAAAAATTAAGCTACGCATTGCGACCGGGAAATAAGCTGGGAAACCAATAAGTTGGTTTCTCATCTGATTGTCTATCAATCCAGCAGAGGCCCTCACCCAGTACTTTCTCCAGTGCGCACTTTGTGCGATATTCCGTCCAGCTACAATTTAGAGAAACTCATTAAATATGAACTTTCAAATCCACTTAAAGCTTACCCCAAATCGCTTATGAGTTGTTTTTCTGTAACGCAGCCGGATTCTGTACTCGAAGCGGCACTTAAAATATTGGTTTCCTCCATGCTCAACTCACCGGGAATGGATTGCACAATGTATTTGCCTTTGCCCAACTTATGGACCACGAAACTGTTAATGATGGACTAGTTTAGAGCAGACTTTAAAGGGTAATGTGTAGTCAGGATTTGCTTCACCCGTTGCCAAAAATGTTAAGTTTTTTTGTCGCCATTAATATGTCCTCGTTTGTGATCTCCTGATGCACGGGACTCTGGCCACGTGCGGCAATCAAGCGTCGACGTAGTTCATCCAGTTCCATTAAGCCACCAGTTTTGTGATTTGCCGCTAGGCAAACGTCCACAACCTGAACACTTAATTCGTAATAGAAATCACCCATGCCGAGCACACTCCAGAAACCTTTGCCCGTAGCCAGAGGATCAACGCCAATTGCAGCACACATTTCCTGAAATTGTTTACGAAATTGCGAGTTTTTGCGTATGTCATCCTTGTGTTTCATTGCAAACTCCTCCAGTTTGATCCGAAAGACATCCATTTGCTTGGTCATTTGCTCCAACTGGGATTCCTGAATGTCAGCTCCCTTATCCTTGTATTTTTCAGCAGCCAACTTTTGTTGCTGTATGGCACCCAGGCCCACACGACGGCGCATTTTTAACTATATTAATTTTATACTTATTTTTTCGAAAAAAAACAAAGATTGGAACAGCTGTGTTTTCAATGGTAATTTTATTCTTATTATTTGATAAACACAATTCGGCACAATCAGCTGAGAAATAAAAAGATTGTATATCGAACTAGTGACATCGGTTTCTCAGCGGTTAACACAGTTCATTTAACAAATTTTTGATTTTGTTGAAAAATGTACAACTCTTGGTTTAAATAATATGTTCTTAACTATATCTTACTTTCTTTGTGTATTATATTTATATATTGTTATATTTTATATATTATTATATATTTTAAGAACATTGACACTATCGATAGTTGATCGCCCATAACATAACCAGATGGCAGCTCCATGTTAATCATATTAGAAAAATAGAGAGAGAGAGAGCGAACCAGATGGGGATCATTTGAGTAACTTATGAGTTAGTTGCTTACATTGATTCACTTTAACTGCTTGCAACAAGTAAACGAATTAACATTTTCAAAAATTCAAATTGATGTAAATAAGCCGCCAAACCGATATAATATTAAGTATATCCAATCGATAATTGTCGTCCTTATAGTCAAACATCAATGTTATACACATCTCTAGTGCAAAATGTGCTTTTGCGCATTTTTTGCATTCACATTCTTTTATTCATTTTCGTTTCATTTCTCAGCCCGTGATTTATTTCCCGTGTATTGAAAACAAACAAAAATGCTATCAAACCATTTGCATTTTCAACAAGCACAAGTAAAACGGCAAGAGCGATAGCAAAAGCATCACAACACATTTTTGCCAAAGGCTAACGTCCAGACACAGACGGACAGACAGAGTATCTATAACATAAACAACAACAATGGCACTGCCCCCCAGGAGGACATTTGCCTAAAATCAAGGTTACACATGAAAAATCCACATGCTGTGCGACTGCTGTTGCCGCAGACCGAATATGAATACACTTTAAGCGGCTAAAAACAAGAAAAAGAAAACGGTATGTTGTGCTTCGATTCGGAGAAGATGAACTGGTATTATCATGTCCTGGCACGTCGACCCTATCTGGTGGTCGTCTCCATTGCTGTGTGCTGTGTCGCCTGCATCATTGTGGCGCTTCTCTTGAACGAGCTGCCCGATTTCAGTGACCCCACCTTGGTTTGTATCACACCAAAAGTACAGTAGTCACTCGCTAATTAAAACTCTGCAAATATATTTGTTATTTCGAGAGTTGCACTACAGTCGATTCGGACATACCTATATCCATAGCAAACATTTAGACATACATTGTACGAAAAAGCGAGCGACTACTGTACCCCCAAAAAATAAATAATTTGTACGCATGCTCACACCCACACACTCATCTTGCAGGGATTTGAGACACGCGGCACTGAAATTGGCAAACGTCTGACGGCTTGGCATAATCTGGACCAGGAAATAGATGGTAATGGTGCCTTATTCTCCAATCCATCGGATCTGCTGCAAAAGCTGCAATCCGTAAAGATGCGCGGGCTGCCGCGACATCAGCCCCATCCCAATCATCGAAGGCACAAAAACCAGCGACGGAAGCACAACAACAAAAACAATAATAATAAGCGCAATCGCAAGGAACACAAAAAGAACGAGCACGACGACATCGCCTACAAGATGATGATGCTCAACAGGCGACTGCGGGCGACAAATAGTCCGCTAAGCGATAAATGGATGGGTGACAGCGGCGTCTTTCGTGACTACGAGGTGAACAACGACAGCAACCCCTCCTCGCCGCTGGAACCGACGCATCGCAGCGAACATATCGAATATGGACACAATACCACCTTTATGGATGAGGACGAGCATCGTGAGCGTGTCCAGACCAAGAAGAGCACCTGGCGCATGCTCAAACAGGCTGGCTTGCCCAAGAGCGGCTGGATGGATTCAAAATTGCGACAGCCCATCGAGGGCTTCTTTTGTGATTCCTCGCCGCACAAGACATATTCACATTTTGTGGTTCAACGCATTGGACCCAATGCCACCGACTCGTTGTTCGATTTGAACGGCATGTTGGCCATGTGTCAGCTACAGGAGCAAATTGGCTCAGTGCCCAGCTATCAAGTCTACTGTGAACCGGAGATGTTAACGTCTAATTGCTGTCGTCCGTGGTCGCTGCCCAACTATGCCACTCTGCTGGCAAACAAGAGCTCCTGCTTCGATCTGTCCGCAGAGGATGTTGCCACGCTGCAATCCTTGCTGCTCAGCTGCTACGAGTATTATCACTTTCTGAAACTGGGCATCAATTGCAATGAACAGAATCGCTGCTTTGCGCCGGAGGAATGCACGCGTAACAATCTGGTCTTCAATGTGCTTAACTATCTCAGCGACTATGGATTCATTAAGGCAAATGTAAGTTAAAATTCTACTCATTATTTAGCTATCAGCTTTGCTTGTTTTAAAAAAAAAAAAAAACGTTTTTATTGCAGGACTCGAATGTTTATTTAAAATATGCAATGATATTTGTGCCTGTGCCACGCTCCAATCGTATCTTGCCGCTTTTTCATGAATGGGATCACGTGTAAGTTGAAACGTATCTAATTAATCTAGTATTTATTTAATATCTGCGCAGAGTATAGCGATCAATGGGTCCTGTGGGCATTTTACCATCTTTAGCGGTCAATAAAGCTGGCACACAGACCTCCTCAAAGTAGGTGGACAGTTCATATTTGCGGAAGACTTTGCGCATATTTTCAGACAATTTTTCCATCGTCATATCTTTGGGTGCCGGGCGACGATACAAATGGGCGCCAAATTTGTTAAGTTCCTGCAAACGATTGTAGTAATTGCCATAGGTGGTCTGTATATCCTTTGATGTACAATTGGGATCACCGATATCGGCTTTAATCGTTTTCTGACTGTTCAGCGAAATATATTCATTTGGTGAATAATCGGATCCGTAGACAGTCTTACGCAAATCTCTCAAAAAATCTTGAATTTGATCGTAGCGCACCGGTGGACTCTCAAAAATAAGCTTATATATATCCTCGTTGCACCACTTGGTGCGCATCAGGAACTGCTTATATTCCTCCCGCCAATCCATGGCATACGGCCAGGTGCGCGTCTTCTCCTCCATTGAGTTCACCTTCAAATTATTAGCATAATGGCCAGAGATCAGTGCCCCATCGGTTTGATATTTTAATATCTTCTTTGGCTTATACGTGCGACCACCAGCCATATGATCCACAAAATCCTTTTTAGTCACAGTCTTCTTTTTCAAACATGCTGGCAACAGTTCACCCACATCAAGGAGTGCCAAACGTTCGTTGCGCGTCTTTGATTCCTGCTCGGCGAATTCAGCCATTTCAAAAATCTACTTTTTGACTAGAATTGTTTAATTTAAATTTCTAATTTTTGTGCTTTAGGTTTATTTCGATTATGAATGTTGACAAACTGTTGAAGTGATAATGAAAGTTAACTATGAAAATTTAACAAACGAAATTTTAAATCAATTTTCACATAAATTAAATTAAGCAAATATACTTTAAAAATTGTTCAAATCTCTGATCATATTTTACCGATCTTAACTCCATTGGTCAGGGTTAACTATCTAGATTTGATTGTAAATGGCAACATAAAATATTTATCGCTATTTAAGTTGGTTTTGTCTAAGTTAACTTTTAGTTTTTATATGCATATAATTTTTTTTACTACTAAAAAATATTTACAATCGTTAAAATGTATTTTTTTAATTTGATTTCCAGCATGCTGAGCAATGAACTGGTCGAAGTGGTTGCCATGGATTTGGGTCTGGAAAATGAGCTTTTTAGCGAGCTGCTTCTCACGGACGTTTGGCTAGTTTCCCTCGGCGGACTATTTGTTATGGCGTGCGTTTGGCTGTATACCGGATCCGTGTTTATCACCTTGATGTCCTGCTGTGCCATTTGTTTCTCACTGGGATTGGCGTATTTTATCTACACTCTGGTCTTTGAGTTTAGCTTTTTCCCTTATATGAATCTACTTGCCGTTGTTGTGATAATTGGCATTGGTGCCGATGACGTGTTCCTCTTCGTCAAGATCTGGCAGTGTGTGCTGGCCGAGCGTTTCAGCAAGAGCAGCACATTGAATACACAATCAACGCTTCCGACTCCTTTGGAGCACAATGAGCATACGGAAACATTGGAGAATCTAATGGCGCTAACCATGCGGCATGCAGCGGCATCGATGTTTATCACCTCGGTGACCACAGCCGGCGCATTCTATGCCTCCTACAGCAGTTCAATAACGGCCATCAAGTGCTTTGGGTAATTTTTATTCAGCATGTAAAAATAAATTCGATTCTCACTAAATGTTTTTGGTTTATTTGCAGCATTTTTGCTGGCACCGTTGTGGTCACAAACTATTTGCTAATGATAACCTGGCTGCCGGCGTCGGTTTCAATTATGGAGCGTCTGTTTGCCAGTCGCATTTCCTGTCAACAACATGTGGCACAAAAATTGATCAATGCCTGCCAAAAGTCAATTAATAGATTTTGTGAACTATTCGAGGAGCGGATCACGCAAAGTATAATGGACTATGCCTACTTGTGGCTGATAATCTTTGCCATTCTTGGCATATCCAGTGCAATTATTGTGTTCTGGTATCCGGGCCTGCAGCTGCCAGAGAAACCACATTTCCAACTCTTCGTTTCGCACCATCCCTTTGAGGTGTACACGAGGATAAGGCATCATTTTTGGTTCGAGAAGCCGCTGCAGGAAATTGAGAATTCTAATATGAGCATGCGCTTCGTTTGGGGTGTCCAAGCAGTGGATGATGGCGACTATACGAACCCGCACTCATACGGTAACCTGCACTATGACAATAATTTTAATATATCAAGCAGGTCGGCACAAGTCTGGTTGCGCAACTTTTGCCAAAATATGCGACAGCAGCCATTTTATCAGCCCTCATTTGGCTTTCTGTTGCCCAACTGTTTCATTGAGAACTTTATAAGCTACATGGAGCGAAGGTATTTTAAGTTTTTTAAACTTGTTTCGACTTATTTAACTTATTTCACCGTTTTTCAGATGCATTGATGACATGGACATAACGAGCGCAGATCGTACGCCCTGCTGCGATGCACAATTCCCCTACGCGCCACACATATTTGAGCAGTGTTTGCCACAATGCATCTCCAATTTGTGTGAGACAAGCTTTTATCAGCCGGGCAAAGCTGGTCCCAAGTTCGCGGCGGCAAACAGTCGCCTCGATGAGTACGTGGATGGCAGCAGTAACGAGAGCTTAAGCTCTGAGTCCACAGCTATTCAACTGCTCGTCAAGGCGTTGATTATTGAGTTCGATTCGAATATTAGCTATAGTACACTCTATGAGAACATGAAGGCGTTTTATGAGAGCGTTGAGAGCTGGTTTCAGCAGCAGTTGAGCACGGCACCCGAGGAGTTGCGTGGCGGTTGGTTTATCAGTAATTTGAATTTCTACAATGTGCAGGATTCGCTGTCGCATGACACACTCCTTGCCATCGTTTTGGCCATGGCTGCATCGCTTGTGGTGCTCCTGTGCTTCACCCTCAACTTGATTATTTCGGTTTATGCCGTCATTACCGTCTCGTTGACTATTTTCAACACAGTTGCTGTACTAATTCTACTCGGATGGCAACTGAATATTCTGGAGAGCATTGCGGTATCGACGGCCATTGGTTTGGCGATGGATTTTAGTTTGAACTATGGCAGCCATTATCGTTTGTCGCCGGCGAAGGAGCGCATTGCAGCCACCCAGTTTGTGTTGTCTCGCATCGTTGGACCGACAGTTATGGCGGCAGCGACAACTGGCTTTGCTGGGGGCATTATGATGGCATCAAATATATTGCCCTACATACAGATTGGTGTCTTCCTCGTCGTAGTCATGGTCACGAGCTGGCTCTATGCCACCTTCTTTTTGATGAGCCTTCTCAAAGTCGCCGGTCCGCAGTACGGTTTCATGCAGTTCAGTTGGCCGGCATGGCGCAAGCGACGCACGGCTAAAGCCAATAAATTCTACGAACGGTAAGCTTATAAGAATATGGATAATGGATTATGGATATATGGATTCAAACTCATCCTTTCAATTTCTTACAGCAAACCGAGTCAAATAATAGCCACTGAACAGCTGCTAACGCCTACCAGTTCAGCCATTGTTGAGATGGCCAATTCGGAAACCCATGAACTGGAATCCCTGAATTCGAGCAATCAGATCAAAACCATTTCAGGCACAGAAAGTGGACATGCGCTGCCTACGCTGCCCAACGACTTTGAGCACTCATTTCAATCGCCACACTAGTGCCAAATTATCAGAATAACTAGAATAATAACTAGAATCTTTGCCTCGTCGAGAGGCTGCAAGAATTTGCATTTTTTTTATAAAAAGAGCTACAAGGCAAATAATGCTTTATGCCCCATGTGTATTCAATTTGTGTATTATCACATAGTTCTATATTGATATAACATATAGTTAGTCATATGTGCAACTACTTTGTTAGTATTAAGCACAGCTCAAAGAGCCACAAAGTTTGAACATAATATTTTCCACACTTTGTGCTAGTGCGAAAAATACTATAGATTTAATAATCTATAGCGTATGGAAATATTTGTGCCAACTGGTTGAATTTTTGAACTACTCTTTAGTGTGCTATTTCAAAAAGACTTCAAACAGTTGCAATGCGCTTTTTTACTTAGTTGTTGTAAACATTTGAGCCAAGAAGTGTGTTACAATTTTTCTTTTGGTTTTTGTAAACTGAAGCAATTAGCGGAAGAGTACTGGGTACGTCCATAACTGTAGGACTGTATGATGTCGGTATTATTAGTTTTTAGTTCAGAAACAACAACAAAAAAACCTGACACTGTTTATGTATATTACGTAACTTACCTGTAATCAAAAAAAAAAAAAAAAAAAAACTATTTATACTCTGAATTTTTATTAGATGTTAACGCCAGCCGTCAATGTTGAAGCCGGCCATTATAGAATGTATGTATTTATAATTATGCAGTTATCATATATGATAATACACACACGCACACACACTGAAATGCCCAAAAGAAAACCTCTACTATATTTAATGTACATTAATGTACTTAATGTGTTGTCTGTCCTAGTTAGTTATAAATGTTCAAAACACACAACACACACTCACGTTTGTAAAAACCATGTAACTGTGATACAGAAGGTGACAAATTGAATTAATACAAATTCTATGTTTATACAGACAATGAGAGCTAAAAACAAAATCTTAGATCAAAAACTAATGACGTATTGTACTTAACTACAACTGAATACCTTGTACTTCCTTCATTGAACTTACAAAAAATGTGTTGAAGTGATTTAATAAATGTTACTTGTAAAACAATTAAGCAAAATATTTAAATCAATTGCCATTTTTTTTAATGTTTTATTTCAGCGAGGAGGTTTTTAAGAAACAATTGAAACAACAATTTGGGAATTGCTTAAATTATTTTTATTTTAATTCTCAACTATATGTAATAAGTGCTAGCAATTTACGAAATTGTGTTTCCGGCTGCACATTTAGTATGCATTAAGAGAATGAGGAATTTTTGACCCAAAACTACACAAATCAAACTATGGGCTAAAAGTTGCAGAGTTTTATATCCGCTTACAAGTATTCAACGATATCGCATTTAATGGATATATTCGGACAGCTTTGGCCAACGACACTGCGGCCACGATAGTTGGGACTCTTCTCGGTCAGAAGCTTGCGGAATATGGGTAATATTGCTGTCTCGCCTTCGATGAGTTCCGTCTCGGAGCTGGCGCCGTAAATGGAATGATCGGTTTTGTTGCGATGCTTCCTCTGCTTATCCGGCGCCACATTCGGCGAACTGTGATGATGTGCCGCATGTTGAATGTTCGAGTTGCGAGTAAATTTCCGCGGCTGTGTGCACTGCTGTTGCACAGTCGGTGTTGGCTCCCTTTCCCGCTCGCTGTCCGTCTCGCTCTGGCAGACGGTGCCCTTCTGCGGCTTCGGTCGATGCTTGTTGCGATTCTTCTCGGAAACGGAGCGCTGTATGGGCGACGTGGTGCTCTGCTCATAGGACATAACGTGTCCATGCTCCGAGCAGCGCTGCGGACTCGCATAAGTGCGCTGCGACTGCCTCGAGTGCTGCTTGGCGTGGGAGAGCGTGTGTGTGTCCCACAGATCACTTTGCGACACAACAAAGTTCGACTTCAGAGCGGATCCCATGCTCGTGCGACGATTGTCCGAGGCAGTGGGAGCTGAAAGGGAAAAGGGATTATCAGAGTCACTTATATCTGCAAGTTAGTTGGTGTTGCTCCATATAAAAAAAATTAAATGACTTGCGTTAACTTTGAAATATTAGTTTTATTTAATACCCTAAACACATTAAAAATGCTAAAGTAAATGGTCAGTGGAAGCATCTCCAATCCCATGAGGTGTATAAATATTTTTGATTAGCAGCAACAGCTGAGTTCATCTTGTTTTTCTTCGAGACTATATTTGTAATCTAAGTTCTCTAATTTTAAATTTTCTGCTTCGTTAGTAAATCGATTTCCAATTCTTAAATTCACTTTTATATGAAAAAGCTAATATCAGCATGACAACTAAAAGCTGTGTTGAGGGTATCTGATAGCGGGCTGTTGCCAATATAAGAGAAAAATTTCGAGAAATAATTTCGAGAACATTCAGTTTTAAGTTCAGAGGCACCTAATGCTGAACCTGAATAAAGCTGTTTTTATATATATATATAAAAAGGGTTCAGTATTTTTGCTTTGCTTAGAATTAGAACTAGTATTTCGATCAATCAATTAATCAATTTGTATAAGAATAGGAACTTATAGTTACTTTTCATTAAACCCGGCGTTCCAGGTTTGCTGTGCGGACACACGTTGCTCAGCTCCGATTGTGAGGTGGATATATTCGTGGATGAGTTGCGATGTGTGCTGCTGTACTTTGGCTTCGCAGTGGGCGTCTGACTGCCGCTGTCATAGTGCCTGGAGGCAGTTGATTGTCGTCGCTCCCTCATTGCAGCACAGTCGCTTGGGGCACGTTTGCCGGTACTGCTCGTAATGCTACCAATATTGGCATCTGTTTGGGCCGACACCGAATTGCGCTTATCCAAATGTCGATGATGTTGATGTTGTTGTTGCTGCTGTTGCATTTGCTGTTGCATTTGCTGTTGCTGCTGCTGTTGTTGCTGTTGCTGCTGCTGCTGCTGCTGTTGTTGTTGTTGCTGCTGCTGTTGCATTTGTTGTTGCTGCTGCAGATGCTGCTGGAGTTGCTGCTGTATTGGTTGCATCAAGGCCGCCGAGTGATGCTCCACAATTGACTGTTTCTTCTTTTTCCTGTGTATAGTTTTTTTTTATAGATTATATAAATATATATATAAATATGTTGCTTACGGTGGCAATGAGGGCGCTACAGTTGTGGACTGCACGGAGACAAAGGAGTTGTCCATCTCGACATGGGTGGAGGTGATGCTATCCACAGATGTCAGCTCGGTAGCTTCTAAGTGCAATTAGTGAACAAATGAGGAATATGTTCGGCTTAAAATTAATTAATTTTCACACACCTGTGGTGCTGGGCATCTCTCGTCGCACCGGTGGCGCCGATAGTCTTGCCTTGTCCTCGCTTAGTATGGGCTCCATGTCGGTGGTGACACCTGTACAGGTGACACCATCGATCCACTTACGCGCCTCCGGTCCCAGTTTGCGGATTAGAGCCTGCAGCTCATTCTCCTTCTCCATCAACGCTTTCCGAAAGCGACAATTGGTATTTTTTACATCCCGCAATCGCTGCTCCAGCTCACAAACCGAGGAATCCCGACGATTCTTGGACATGGGACGCAGAGTGGCTCGCACTCGCTTGTCCACCACGCCCTGCGGATTACGTTTCAATTCGACGAGCTACAAATTGATGGAAAACACCGATTAGATTAGTTAGCTGCGGGAGCAATTCACTTTTCACAGCAAGTATAGACTTTTTTTTAAGGTTAACTATATGAGTTGGCCAATTATAACAGAGTTTATATAGCAGCAATGTCTATATATTGAAAATCCTTCATAACACTAGTAATATCTTAGTTAAAAAAAAAGCTTATAAATAATCTTTGAATGAGAAGCAAAAGATTTAAGAAAATAAAAATGCAAAACAGCTACTTATTTTCAGAGTCATTTTAACTGATTATGAAAGTAAAGAAACTATATTGCAATAAAATCTAAACGCTTACATTAATATAATCAACAGGCGAAAATTATTTTCAGAGGCATTTAAAAGATTTTGAATGTTAGAAAATATAAAAACAAACTAATCAGCAACAAAATAAAACGCTTACATTAATCTTATCTACAGTCGAAAATTTCTTTATTGGACTTTCTTTCAAAAAGTTCCCGTTTCGAAGGGGCATTGCTGCTATATAGAAATTAATATGTGGATAGGACATTTAAATGTAGTTAGTATGTAGTGTTATGTAGCATTCAAAAGTTTAGAATTTGGAAATAGTAATTTTTTTTTTTAGTTTTAGTTTTGCTTTGTTTGTTTTGTGCGTAAAGAGTAGCGCTAAATGAAAGGCTGAACATTTCGTCCATTTCATAATTGAATTTTGAAGGCATTCGAAATGATCAAGCGAATATTGTCAACAACATTTATAAAATATATATGTACTCGTATGTATGTCTAGTACAATATTATAAAGAGTACTATACGACTATATATATATATATGTTAAACAGCTACAAAAACTACAAAACTTCCTTACTACCAGTCTTACTTTCGGTACGAACACCAAACACAAAGTGGCTGTCGTACAAAAAATGATAAAAAACGAGAGTAAGACAAAAACTAAATCCTTGCGATCCGACAAGACCAGCGATATTGCAGCGCCGGCAATGCAAGTAATGAACACATTATAAACGGAGAATCCAATATGCTTGGAGTCATTTAGGGCTGGTATCGAGACATGCCGGGTTTCCCACGCCAAGAAGGCACCAAAAACCTATGAGTAAATCATTATCAAAAAATGAATAAATAAATAACAAATAAAAAAAGTATACGCACCAGTAGCAAGCCCTTATAGGCATAGATAATGCTAACAAATATTGTCATGTGCTCCGATTGGCAGTACTCGTTCTCGGGTATAACCAGCACATCATCGATATTCTCGTGGTGCTGAAAAAAGAAAGAATTATTTAAATTAAGATGTTACACACAATTTTTAGATACATAAATTTAGATTCCAATTTAGGAAAAGCAAAGTATTTAAATCAGAAAAATACTTTTTACTATTAAGTTCTTCTTGTAGAAAGGCTTTTTTTTATATTTTTCGGAAATATATGTCTATATTTCTAGCAAAAATAGTTTAGAAAAAAATTACGGAACTTTCTTTATATATTTCTGAAATAAGTAATTAGCTGCTAAATTCAAGCTAGAGTTCCAAGACTTTTTCGACATTTTTTAAAAACTATCCTTCAATTTCTTAATTTTAATTTAGCTTCTTTCGCTGTACTTACTTTTGGTTCTAACTGTTTAGTCTCACGATAGAATGGATCGGCTATTTGCCAGGTGGTTATAATCGCTATATCAATGAACAGCAGCACGCCGACAACCATAAAAAGTTGATAGTCCTTGATCACCTTCTTGTTGAGCTTTAAGTCTGTGAAGATGGAATGGACGCGCCACGTTTTCGAGAACATGGCGCCAAATGCCAAACTGAAACCAGCCATTAAAATCCAAGCACGGGCCGTGCAAATATACGGAAAAGCGGCCACACTGCTCAAGGTGGTATCCAGGCCAAGGAATATGATGCTCAGATAGGTCAACATGCATCCGACGATGATCAAATTGTTCAAATGCGGACTGGACATCTTGATGTAGCTGCACAGGATACCGATATAATTTTAAATCAATTTTAAGAATATTCAACAATTAAATTTTTAAAATTAATCCAAATTTGTAAAAATGTTTTGCTTACCGTTGATTGCGATACTTAATATTGAAGGCGAGAAAAACGGTGGCAATAATCACACCAATAACTGAGGCGCTTGCGGACACAATGTATATGGTTGGATTAACCTGACTGTGCTCGATGTAGATGACAGTGCGATCCTTTGGAGGCGTTTTGCCAACCCAACGCACTGGCTTGCCCAGTGTCATGTCCAGATGCGCCTGCTGCGAATGATATTCCCCAATCTTTTCCATTTGACCCAATTGCAGTTGGGTAATCAAAATGTTTGCCTTACGCTCGTTGTTATAAAAGCGAACAGGACCCTGAAACACAATTAGTTTACTCAGTTAGATCAATGGAGGTAGTCGGATGAGATCATCACTTACCGTTACGCCCTCGAAGGAGGTGTTGCGCAACGCCTCGAGGAATATGTTTTCCCAATCCTTGACACGATAATCAAAGTGTGTGAGCAAATCCTCACGTTTCTCCGCAACATACTGTATGGCCAAAGCGGCGGCCCAGATGCCATCGTAGGTGTATCCATGGAAGCGAGAGTATTCTGTGCCCCGCAATCTATCATACTCAATCAGATACTCATCCGCCGTAATGCCGGCAACCGTAATGTCTCCACTTGTTGACAGGGGCAATAGATCCACCAATATGGCACCCTCCAGCGCCGTTGCGATCTCCTTCACACTGCACTCGCTGTCCTGGGTGATGTTCCACCAATCCGTTGTATATGTGGCCATAATAAGCCACTGATAGGCACGTCCATACATCTGCAATCTGAAATAAAGCCGACAATTTTTACGATCTTATGGAATACTTGGAATATATTTTGTTACAACACTCACTTGAAAGCCTCGCAAAAGGCTTTACGCGCAAAATGCTCATTGAAATTGCCCAAAATGATGCGGACATCCTTTTCGCGCAGCTTCTTCAGCGACTCGGCGACATCGTTGACAAAGCTCTGCGTCTCCACCACCTCCAGTTCCATGGAATCTAAATCGGCGACCATATGGTTGTGTGGCAGCGAATATCGTGGCTCATTCTGATAGACGGTGCCCACCCGTGTCCAATTAAACTCCTTGAGTAGCGCCAAACGAGGCGCATTAAATGCATTCTCCGAGGGCACAACGCGAAAGAAATTGGGAAACGCATCCTTGGTGAACATGGGATGAGTGTCCGCATAGCTTAGCTGTGTCAAATGCCAATGCTTGCTGGCCTTTGCAATGGGGTCAGTGACATGGGTGCAGGCGGCGCCAAAGAGCATCACCTTGTTCGGACCCGAATGCATCATGTCGAAAAAGGATTTGACACCAACAGCAGCATTGCACTGTGAGTAGAATAAGTATTATGATAGATTTATACTAAGAAATTCAATTTTTTTTTTGGCCATGCCCAATTTAAATTGTCAAATTTTCGAAGATCCCGTATTATAAAAGGCTGATTGCTAGGAACCTTCGCTAATATTTGTTTCAGCCACGCCCCCAAAATTCGAATTATCTCTTGGAAATCAAAAGCTTAAGTTTTCAACCTGGAATAGTAGATTACTAGAAAACTACTACAACATTCCACTTGTATCTATCGTAATTTAAAAGGCAATCTTGGAATAAAGATTTCTAGGAATTCACCTTAGATATCGGCATTTCTTGATTAACATTATAATATTATTACTATATCATTAGTTCTTAGTATCTGAGTATTTAGCAGTCGGTTACGTCAGAATTTACCTTTCACTCTTATCTATCATAGTTTTTGGTAGAGAGAAAAGTTTTTGAAATTCCCACATAACTTTTGCAGTAATCTTAATTAAAGGAATCTTTTTCTTGTTTGAGTGTATATCCAACCAACCTGTGTGTCATTCCACCACATGTGCAGCCTGTAGTTGGTGAGGATCTGTGGATGCTCGTTAACATGTCCCAGCGCCAACTTAACACTGGGCATAACTCCGCGGCCTGTGTAGGAGTTCTCCACTCCATCGCCATAGGGAAAGAAGCCGGCTATATAAACATCGGAGCGTTTGGCAGTTCTACATTGAACGTGACTCAAGCATAGAAGAATGCAGAGGACCAGTGACTGGACCATGTGTCGATGGGTCATCATATTGTTGGGAGTGCGGGAGCTGCAAAATTTATCATCACTTCGAATTATAATAAAGATAATAGTATTATTTATTAAATTATATATCCTTGGATAGTTTATGTATTTTAATTCTGTCGTTTCTCAAATAGTTATAAAAATCGATTTTTTTAAGAAGTATTTACACAGCTTTTCAACTTCTTGGTTTGAAAACGCAGTATTTTCAACTTATCACTGGTAAAAACATGACTTCAGGCTGTAATTTTTACTATTTGAATTATTTCATATTTTGTCTTCCCTTGTAAATTAATACTTAATAAAACTCGGCTATGCAAATTGCTGCTTATACCAAAAAAAAGTCATAATTTAAAGTTTTTAACAATAAGTTAAAGCAAAAACAATTTATGTATACTTTTGCAAGGATACATAATTATATATACTTATATGTAGCCTATGGAAGCCACGACGGCTAAGGCCATAGTCAAAGCCAACCCACTAATGACAATAACAAATAGTTTCAAGGTACCACAGCGAAAATTAGCTGTTCATGTCTATGCATGTCACGTACAAATTCACACACATTCGATTGTGTGTGTGTGTATTTGTGTGAGTAAGTGAGTAACCTCGATATGTATATATAAAAGTGGACCTATGTGACTACATATGAAATTAGCTATATATGCAAAAAGTCCTTGCTTAAAATGATTATAATAAATTTAACTTATATTTTTGCAGCTGCCTAGAAGTATATTTAATTGCAAATTGTTTTTAATTTGAAGAAATAAAATATTTTAAGCCCCACACACACGCACACACACTTTTACATATTTCACTGTAATTTTTTTTGTTGAGCATAAATGAGGAATATTCTTTCAGTTTTCACTTTGAACAAAACCTACCCGTAGTCTTTGTTGGGTGCACAATTTATTTGATAACAAAATTCATTTTTAAATAGTTTTATTCGAGTTTTTTTGTGCAGCTTTCGTTTCGTATCGTTTGGCAGTTGCGAAGGTCCGAAAAATTGTGTATCCTTGCAAATTGACAGCTCCAACTGACAGCAGTCAAAGGACCTGCAAATGCGCATGCCCTGAAAAATGACAGCCCACGTTTTGGTCTTGAATTCGCATTGTCAACAACGGTTAGAAAAAGATAAACAAACAAGCAACAGTTGGTTATATTTCTGGTGTTTTGTTTTGCTAGACTCTTTCGCAGGACGATGTCTAATTGGCTGTTGTTTTGACCGTTGCCAAGGACAACGGCGAACGTAAAAAAAAGAAATTCTCGAAGGTAGCAGAACTGCAGTCATTTATCAAATTAAAATGGAGGACTACGCTCCAAGTCGATATAAAATCCAGGATAAAATCGGTGAAGGAGTCCACGGTTGCGTGTTCAAGGCCATCGATTTGCAGCGCAACGTGGAGGTAGCCATCAAAAAGGTGGCACTGAAAAACAAATTTGGCAACATTTCACTAAATACACTACGCGAAATTAAAACGCTACAACTCTGCAATTCGGAATATGTAAGTTATAGGATTGGATGTGAATTGGAAAGTGATTCCTCCTAAAGAAGAATTGAAAACAAGCGCGATTCCTATGACGGCAGCGCGTTCTTTTTGAATTTCCATCTTCAGATATATCTCAAATTTCCTTTACAGATCTTAAACATACTTGAGATATATCCCGATCTTACGGGTCTTTCGCTGGTGCTGGAATACATGCCAGATACTCTCTACAGCCGGCTCAAAAGCGAAGTGAATCCGTTGAGTCGCCAGCAGGTGCGCAGATACTCATTGATGATGTTCAAAGGCATGGCATATCTTCATGAGGCCGGCATTATGCATAGGGACATTAAGCCAGCCAATTTGCTGATTAGTCACACGGATGTCTTGAAAATTGCCGACTTCGGTTTGGCGCGTCTTTATTTTCCCGAAGATGAGGCGCGACTCTATTCACCGCAGGTTTCCACGCGCTGGTATCGTGCACCGGAAATCCTCTGGGGTAGTCAGAAATATGGAACGGCCGTTGACTTGTGGGCCTGTGGCAATGTCCTGGCCGAGATGCTGCGCGGAGTACCGCTTTTTGCGGGCACCACAGACATCGAGCAACTGGCGATTATCATTCGCACCTTGGGCAGTCCACGCTTAAATGAATGGCCAGAGCTGACAGCGCTGCCGGACTACAGTAAAATTAGGTAAGGTTCATGAATAGCTTACTAGTTAAGTGCTTCATTAGTTTATCTGTAATCCTGTTCTATCATTCAGATTTCCCAATTCCGTTGGCATACATTGGGATAATTTGTTTCCCAGTTGCACGCATGCTGTCGAAATTGATCTGGTCTCGAATTTGGTTGTTTACAATCCCAAGAATCGCCTTAAAGCCACCGAGGTTAGTCACTTTACAATCTAATATTTTATCCACTTATAAATCATAATTTCACTTCTCTATTTACAGGCAGTTGAGCATAGTTACTTTCATTAAATTTAAGTATTTTTTATTTACAAAAATATTTTGACTAACAGCTAATTTTGTGCATTTAGGAGTTCTCCGATTCCTTGAATCTGTAAAGTAAAAATAAATGTAGTTAAACGGGGTTAATATAGGTATATTTAATAAATCTTAGACTTACTTGCATTTTAGGCAGGTGAAAAATACGGTTTGACCTTCATCTGCCGAACGTAATTGTAAGGTTGCATATGACATTTTATCGTGTCCACATTTGGGGCACTTGCGCTCCACAACTGGACCATCTGCCTCTGTTTCAGACTTCCGATGCACCTTCTTCTTAAGCTGACTTGGATCGTAGCTGTTAAAGTTTATTGTGTATTCGGATTTCTCACCAATGTAAACTATATGAAAAAAAAAGCCACTTTTAGAAGATGCAAACAGGGACTATTTGTATAACTTACCATCCGGTGAGAACTCTTGTTTGCAGTTATAGCAAAATACATTGCCTTTCACTTGCAGTGGCGGTAAAATTGAGCCGCAAGACGGACAAAATCCGGGACGATTATTAAAAATATCCATGCCAAAATCAAAACAAATTATGTGTCGCACGTGCAAGCCGAACAGTGCTGTAAAGTGCTAAAAAAAAATGTAGTTCAGCATAGCACTTAGCTTTTTGTGCGAGACACTTGAATCATGAAAATGAATAAAAGTCCGTTAGAAAATACTTATCTTTATGTTTGCGTTTCCTCAACTGGAGTCAATTCGAAAACTTTATATGTTTATATATGCAATTGACCTTTCATCTCTCAAAGATGATTGTAAATGACAAAACCTTTTTAAAACAAAATTTCAAATTTTAGTTTGCCACATTTTTTTTATTTCTTTGTGTAGTACATCAATTTGAGGCTTGATTAACAAATTATTTGTCAGCTTTCTTAACCTGATCTGTGGCAGTTTCCTCAGCCTCACTGCCTGTTGTCTCCTCGTCTTCCTCGCTCTCATCTTCATCATCCTCATCATCGTCATCCTCCTCATAGTCATCATCATCATCATCATCTCCATAGGTGTAACCAGAGCTGCCACTGGCACCATAACCACCATAGTAGCCTCCATATCCGCCGCCCTCCTCGTCATCGCTGCCCAATCCCTGCTGCTGTCGGCCAAATTTGTGAGAACGTGTGGACATGCTCAGGTCCTTGGTAACAGAGGTGTCATAGTTGCACTTCGGACATGGTATGGCCTTGTTCTTCTCATACTTGAAACCTTTGCGACGCACATGATCATCGCAGTAGCACGTCTTGCAGCGCAGGCACGAATATTGCCCCAGGCGATTGCACGATTGACATTTGTAGTTCTCCGATTCGAGCACCTGACACGATGCCTGATGCTCGAACTGATCGTCCTCGCAGAGAAACCCGTTGCAAAACGAGCATTTAAAAATTCTGCCACCATGCTCCCATACGCCTCGCTCACACTCCAAACACACCGCATTCTGCAGAGGGCAGGTGCAGGCATGCGAAGTGAGACACTTGCGGCCGTGGCAGACCCAGGCCTCGCAGAAGTCACAGATGGCGCCCACCATGCCCGGGAATCCGGTTGTGTAGACGCCTGGATGCTTAATCACACAGTCGCCGGTCTTCAGCATGCATTTGATTTTGCCACATTGTGCACAAATTGGCAGTCGTTGAATGCTCTGACAAAAGTAGCAAAAGGCACGGGATTTCTGCTTCTTCTCGCACTTGTCGCAATCCATAGGCGCATTGCACGGCAGATCGGCGAGCGGCACCTCGCGTCCCCTTATCTCCTTTAAGCGTATCTTTTGCTTTTCAGCCTTTTTTCGCTGTCCGGTTTTCTTTTTCGGCATCTTAAAAAAAACTAAAATGAACCTCAATTTTTTTAGGTGCGTACGGTGTTCAAGTCAGTGTTGAACAACTATTAGTTTCTACAAGAATATGCAAATAAATCGAAATGCAGTGCCATTTTGACAGTCAAATAATTAATTTATAAATATATATAAAAATACAATTTTAGTTTGTGTAGAATAAACTAAATCAATAAATTAAAACAAATTCTTTATTCCATTTATCAAAACAGACTCTGTTTTCAGAGTACTTTTCTGAGCAACCCTGGACCCAGCGCTTAAACAACACTACTTTTAAGGTATTTTGACGTTTTCGATGTTGAGCACACTGTCGAGTATTACATGCAATTTTCACTTCTCAACGCTAGCGAGTTGGACGTACTTGAGCTGTGACGTGCTGAAAAAAGTAAATAAGTAAAGGTTACAACTTGAAAAAATATTAATAAAATAAAAATAAATTGAAATGGGAGGTCACAACGATCAAAATGGCAACTCCAATGGCCAGCACGATGATGTAAGTACAAAAAGAAAAAGAATTTATTATGTTTATGCGTGTGTGAGTGGTGTGTGTATGTATGCGTGTGCAAAGTGTAGACACGCGTTTGTGTCACCGACCGCCATTTTGAAATTGAAAATTTTTCTTAATGTGCGTCAGCGATTTAAGGTTATGTTTTGTCTAAAATGAAAAACTGTAAAATATGTGAATATTTTGTTCTGTTTCATTTAGGATTCGATTACGGAGCCAGAGCATATGCGAAAATTGTTCATTGGCGGTTTGGATTATCGCACCACCGATGACAATTTGAAGGCGCATTTTGAGAAATGGGGTCAAATCGTCGATGTGGTCGTAATGAAGGATCCGCGCACGAAACGGTCTCGTGGTTTCGGCTTCATTACCTACTCCCATTCAAGCATGGTCGATGAGGCGCAAAAGGCGCGTCCCCACAAAATTGATGGACGCGTCGTAGAGCCGAAACGAGCGGTGCCCCGCCAAGAGATCGATTCCCCAAATGCGGGTGCCACCGTTAAAAAACTTTTTGTTGGCGCTCTTAAGGACGATCACGATGAGCAGAGTCTGCGCGAATATTTCCAACACTACGGCAGCATTGTCGATATTAACATCGTGATGGACAAGGAGACCGGCAAAAAACGTGGCTTCGCCTTCGTTGAGTTTGATGACTACGATCCCGTTGACAAAGTTGTCTGTAAGTATTGCATATGTTCATTGATAGACAATTTGATAGACAGTCCCAGCTCCGCATAGCAATGTTTGATGTGTCTGTGCGGCGTTTCATGGCTGTTAGAAAAATTACGGCTCGTATTATATCGTTGTTAATGAGGCACTCTGTGATAGCCTATTGATGAAAACGTATGCGCCACAATTGGTCAATTAAATTACTTATAGTCGTGCTCGTGCGCAAAATTAGAAATTTTAGGATTTAAATTATATATATTAGAATTTTCCACAGTCCCAGCTCCGCATAGCAATGTTTGATGTGTCTGTGCGGCGTTTCATGACTGTAACATAAATGTTATTGCACATATTATATTATTGTTGATGAGACACCCTGTATGCCTTATTGATGAAAAGGTATGTGCCACAAAGTTAAATGAACACAGTACTGACAAATTGACAAGCTTGCCAAACACTTGTACGGTTTCCTTTTAAATGCTGTGAGATTAATAGAAAAGCGTCGGCTTACGCTATGTTATGCGAATGTAATCAAATCCCCTATTCAGCGTAACACGCAGCCTCGTTACATAAATCTTAACACTCGTTACGGAGTATTTGAACTACTCTAGGTTCAACTGCTATAAGCTTAAATTTTTAATCTCTTAGCGACCAACCAGCCATTGTTGTTTTCACAGTCCCAGCTCCGCATAGCAATGTTTGATGTGTCTGTGCGGCGTTTCATGACTGTAATATAATCGTTGCACATATTATATCGTTGTTAATGAGGCACCCTGTATGCCGAATTGATGAAAACGTATGTGCCACATTCATTTCATTCATACGTATATATGTCCTATTATTATTTCTGTACACTGCAGCACTGCATTTGGTTTTTTCAATATATATATATATATATGTTAACATACATAGTCCTGCTTTATTAGAAGAGCAATTGGGAAAAAATACAAGAAACTATTGAGCACCTCTGCTGCTCTACACAGTACTGACAAATTGACAAGTTTGTTCATCGCTTGTACGGTTTTATTTTTAAACGCTGTGAGATTAATAGAAAAGCGTCGGCTTACGCTATGTTATGCGAATGTAATTAAATACCCTATTCAGCGTAACACGCAGCCTCGTTACAAACGTAATTCAAATACACGTATTGCTGTATTGTACAGTTCCAGCCCCGCTCTACACACGTGAGTCTTTGCGGTTCTTTGCAACACTGTAAGATTTATATTTTGGTCGTTGGTGGCTTTTTTCGTTTGCTGCAATGATCAATGAATATGGGCACAGTTCGAACTCTTTATAGTTTTATATTTATTATTTTATGTTTGGCTTTTTGTTTTTACTAATTATATTTTTTTTATTTATACTATTTTTCACAGTGCAAAAGCAGCATCAGCTCAATGGTAAAATGGTGGATGTGAAGAAAGCGTTGCCAAAGCAGAACGAAATGGGCGGCGGCGGTGGTGGGCGCGGCCAGGGCGGTGGACGTGGTGGTGGCGGCAATAGGGGTGGGAACATGGGCGGCAATATGGGCGGTGGTGGCAACTTTGGCAGTCAGAATGGCAGCTGGGGCAATCGCGGTGGCAACAATGACAACTGGGGTGGCAACAGCAACTTTGGTGGTGGTGGCGGCGGCTACGGTGGCGGCAACAATTGCTGGGGCAACAATGCTAATCCTTGGGACAATAGTTGGGGTAACAATGGCGGTGGTTTCAGCGGCGGTGGTAGTGGCGGCGGCGGTGGTGGTGGTGGTGGCGGCGGTGGCGGTGGTGGCAACTGGGGGAACAGCAGCGGTGGCGGCGGCGGTGGCAACGATTTCGGTAACTACCAGCAGGGCGGCTACAGCGGCGGACCACAGCGTGGAGGTGGCTTCGGAAACAATCGCATGCAACCCTATCAGGGCGGCAGTTTTGGCAACAAAGCAGGTAAGAAGCAACAACTCAAATAAATCTTCGCAGTCATTCCTCACCCTACATATATATATATATATGTATATAAAATATATATATGTATATAAAATATATATATATATATATACAAATATATAAATATATATATATATATATATGTTTTTAGCGAGTGCAGCATGCATGCACAATTAATGACTGTTTTTTTTTTTTTAAAATGGGGGTTTTCATTTTATTAACATTCGTGCTGTACTCGATAACAACGAATGTGTCTATTATCTATCCACCTATCTTTTATCTATCGTAGTCAAATCACAGTATTTTATACCCTTGACCAACTATAGAGTGTTTAGCAGTTGGCCCTAAGCTGTGAGAAATTTATACCATAGTCAAATATTAGTTTAAGCCAATTTTTCTTGTTGGGGTTAGCAAAACTTTTCTAAAAAAAGTGCACATCTGTGTGTGGGTTCGTTTCTTTGTTCTTTAAGGCGGTGGCAACCAAGGCAATTATGGTGGCAACAATCAGGGCTTCAATAACGGTGGCGGCAACAATCGCAGATATTGATACGCCCACACGAGGTGAGCATAGTTTTATAAACTATTTAGTTAAGGACCCCTAATCAAAATCAATAAAACTAAAATTAAAGAAAGAACAGCTAGCTTCGGCATACCGAAGTCTAAATACCCTTGCAGAACAAACATCTGGTAAAATAAAATAGATCTCGTAACTTAACTTTTTTCCGATTGTTCCTATGAAAGCTTTATCATATCCGATCCAAACAATTCCGACATCTGTGTATAGCCATTATTAACATAAGGACGTAGAAGTTTCTAGATTAAACATGATATCTTAAAACTGTTAGGCTCAAATAGCAGGTTAGATAGATGGACAGTTTGACCTAGCTATATAGGAACACTTTACAACGACAAAGTCATAATGCAACACTCTGCAAGGGTATACAAAACGAGCAAGTTATTCGAGCAATGAATCTACAAAACCAATTTTTAATTTTTTTTGTTGTTAGTTTTCATTTATTTATTATTAAATATCTTGTGTAGGTTACTTGCGTCATTTCTTTTAATATACATAAATAATAATAGAGCTATTTTTATATCCTATCGGCATTTTCCTGGTAGTTTTCTAACAGCATCATAGAACCGAAAAATATTGATAAGAAATATATTTTCTGTTTAAAAACCTCTTTGAATTTTTGAAACTAATCATGCCTCTTAAAAATAAAGTACATATTTATTTTACGTAAAAGTATTTAGAACAAAAAAACCAAAACATTTATGTACTGTTGAAATGCATTACAACAAAAAAAAACAACAAAAAAACAATTGATTTAAATAACGTTTCTCATTTATCGACATTTTTATAGGTGGTAAATTAGCAGGTGCTCAGTTTATGCCCAAAAGTCAAAGTCAAGTAAACGATACGCAATTCAATGATATGAGCAACAACTCATATACCTAAAACAAGAAGTTTTCCGAGAGAACACACTCCATACTCCATACCAAAATCATGACAGCAACCAGCAGCAGCACAGAAGATAAAAACAGAAAAAAGAGAGAGATACAGACAGACAGTGAAGAGAAGTGAAGAGAGAGGAGCGAGCAGTGCAGGTGTGCGCAGTGCAGTGCAGTTGAAGTCGTGTGAGATTTTGGTTCAGTCACAAAGTCAGTACAAGTACACAAAAGAGCAGCAGCAGCAGCACTGGTGTGTGTGTATGTGTGTGTGTGTGTGTCTAAGTTTAAGAGCAGCGTCAGCATGTGAGCGAACGCAGAAGCAGCAGCTGCAGCATACAGATAAGAGAACTTTCAAATTACAAGAGAGAGGAGCAGAGCACACATACGCATGCACATACGCATGCATCCAAGCAGTACACGTACACAGCAGAGCCTGACCAGGATTATTCAATATATAAGTGTAATTTTGCACAGTTACAATTTATATATATATTTATATTTATTGATTGATTGATTTAACACACCAAACCTCTACTACCTACCTATATTCAATATATATTCAATAGCAAAAATATTTAAATATTCAAACAAACATTTTGTAGCAAAACCCAAACAAACAACAAACAAAAAAAAAAGAAATTAAGAAACTTTGTAAAGTAGGTTAATGTTCACAACTTGTTTAGCTAAAGAAGAAAAATAAGCATAAACAAATCATAAAAAGATAACACCAACAAAAAAAAATTAAGTTAAAACTTTTTGTATCCTTGTGTAGTCTTCACATTCATTTGCTTGACAAAGAAACAAAGAAGAAAAAACTCAAAAACTTCATGGCGGCAGTTAAAAAATTTTACAGCTAACTTAACTGCCGTTCGCAATTTTCTGATAATCAGTGCAAAGAAATTACACAAATCTATATATCTATATATATTAAAATGTATTACTACTTTTTCTCTAGGCTTAAGTTCTCTCATAATTTAAAAAAAAAAAACATGATTAAAACAAACGATGACAAGTGTAGAAGTACGGGCTCATTTTTCACGAGTCGCGCGCTGCCCTAGAATTAATTATATATACATATATTTACATATATAAAATGATATATCATATGTATAGAGCGAGCAGTAGCGAGCAGGAGCTTTTTCTTATGCTCTCTCGTAACAAAATCGATCTATCTCTCCCAAAATGTGTGTTTAGTTGTAACCAAAACAAAAAACTAAATAATGAACAACAAATTAATTGTAATCGTTACCTTGTAGCAGTTTTGTATTGCAGTTATCTGTCTATCAAGAGAGGTCGGCGCAATATTAAGGATTTTAATATGTTAACGAAAATTTACATTTAACTTTAGCAAAAAGAAAGATTTAAAACAAAATACATACTACATACTACCATCATGGAATTTATGTAAAAATTGACAAAAGATAAAGACAAAAAAATACCAACAAAAATTAAAAAAAAAAAACTTTGTTTAGTGTTAGTATTTATTTCGTATTTAGTTTAAGTTCCATATTCAGGCTAAAAGGCGATCAGCAGCAAAGTCGAGTCGAAGGAGGCAAGTAAATAAGCGATTAGAGTCGAGTCAGTGTAAGCCAATTATAATATGTTCCCAACAATGGTAATGGTAGTTATTATGATTATTGTGGGTCTTGTTTTGGGGGTGGGCGGGCGCACCGTTATACCGACATTATGATTTCTAATGATTTTCATTTTGGAATGCACCACCACCAACCACCGTATAATACTACACTCGACATTGTATACCATTTAAATTTTTCGTATATATTGTAATTTCTGTTCCAAGTTGGCTGAAAAAAGTATTGCAAAGCGCTGAAAAGACGGTTGCCAAGCTACAAAAACAGCCACAATGCGGACAAAATCAGCTCAACTTTTGAAATTTCGGTCGGCAGCAAAACCACCTCGTCTCTATCCCCTGGAAATGATCAATGTGTGTGGGTAAGTGGTTATTTTCAGGTGGCCTAAAATGGTTTGGAAGTCGTGCTACTGCCAACGGAACTTATGAATTTAATTACATAATTATTTATTTAATATATTTTTTTATAAACACGAATAAAAAACATCGCTCGTATTCGAAAAAATGTTTACTATTTTGTTGCGGCGGCAGTGTGTACACACCTGTAAAGTTAGAAATGTTAACAAACATTGGGTAATCAAGTCTCTTTGTTGATGATAATTATAAATGCCCCATTTTTGTGTCTTCAGTGTCGCTTTGACCAAGCTTTTGTAAGGGGAACTACAAAAATAAGCACACAACTTTATCTGTAAATTGCGACTAGCGTTTTGCTAGAGCTGTAAATTGATATAAAACAGGGTGGCTCTTTCGTGTTATCGACGCACGTGAACATCTCTAGTTTCGTTATGGTAACAGCGCATGTTAACAGAACAGCTGTATTATAATTATAGATTAAATTGAAAGCATTTGAATTGTAATTAAAGCAAATATAAAAGTTAAGTCGAACACTTCTATAGTGGGTACAATGGAAATCAGTCGCATTGTGCAATTTGTGTACAACTACAAGGATTATGCGAGCAATGATTGCGAAGCCAAACTGGACATTAAATTTCCTTTTGAGGATGACAGCTTGGAGGAGTTGGTGACTCAGCTTCTCGCCCAAATGCATCCAATGATGCGATATTTGGACGAAAATATCAGTAGCGTATACTATATATATACATACACATATACCAAGTGTAGCTAACTCTTATCAGACACTCCCCCAAATTAGATCTGGAGCGAGAATTGCAAACGTTTATTGAACGGGAGCATCAAAAGTTCCATGATGATTATGCGGAAAGGTTAATCAATCAGGCGGCCAATGAAGAGCTGGATTTGGAGGCCATTGTGCGGCACACGGAGCGTCTGTACAAGGAGGAATTACTACAATTTGCGGATCGTATTGGACCGAGCGATGAGGACATCTTTGCGCAGAGTTTCCATCGGCTAGTGCACTCGTCCTCCCTGGAAGACATACTAAAGCGTGAGCGTAACTATGCCAAGGTCATAGCCGACATGACCGAGCACATGGACACCGAGGTGGAGACTCTAAACAACTCTCAGCAGCAGGAAATGGACAGTCAGCTCAATCAACTGGACATCACAACAACATCGGAGGACATTAATAATCTACTTGCCCAGCAATATACCACACAGAATTTTGTTTGCAAGCGCTACGAGTCCGAGCTGGAGGCGATGATGGGTCACCAGAAGAATGAGTATCGTGACTGGATAACGAGTCAAGTCAGTCAAATGTTTCAAGTATCGCCGGTGTCCACGCCATTGGGTAATCGCTCCTCGATGTTCGTCTCGCAGCAGCCATCGATGGAGGAGAGCTTCACAATTCATTTGGGTTCGCAGTTGAAGCACATGCACAACATACGCATCCTCAGCGCCAATGTGACCGACTTGTGTAGTCCTCTGCATGCGGATGAGAATCTCAACGGCTTGAACATGGCATTGGGTCTCTATTCCAGTTCTTTATGCGGCGTTGTTGTGCTAACGCCATCGATTCAGGCGCAGGCTAATAAGAGCATCATTAGGAATGCCAATAGATCGACAGAGTTTCATTTCGATCAGATGGACGTGCAGCTGGAAAAGATCGAGAAACAGATACGCGCCTTGAACACCAGCGATACAAGCAGTACTCCCAGCCAAGGTAGTGGCACTGGAAATGGTGGTGACGGCAGCGTCACATCCTCGCCAGCTAAACAATCGGTGGCACGGCTCAAAACGGGCGATTTCTTTATAACCAAACACTCGAATCTCTCGCAATCGCATGTCATCTTTCATCTGATCTCCGATGAACCCATCAACAGTCCCAGCGAAATTAACTCCAGGCATCCGGTGATTTTGGGTCTGCGCAATATCCTCAAAACGGCCAGTCGACATGATATAACCACGCTAACTATTCCGGCGCTACTGCGTCACGAGATGAGCGAGGACATGACCGTCCAGTGGTGCATTCGACGCGCCGAGCTTGTCTTTAAGTGCGCCAAGGGTTTCATGATCGAGTCTGCCTCCTGGGGTGGTGCCGAGTTGAGGTATGTTTTTTATCCTTTTCTCCTTTTTAAAAAGTTAACAAATCTTAATCTGTTGCTTTTTTTAGCACTCTGCAACTGCTGCTACCCCATGATATATCCGAGGAGCTGTTCACAACACTGGCCGGCATGGTGCCCAACGTGTTTCGCGTTGCCAATCCCAAAATACTCGTGGATAATAACAAGTAGAAAACACTCCTTAGAAGTATATATTATAAATAGTTAAATGTACTTTTTAACTAAAGATTTAAGAATATAATTTAAATATAACTTTAAAAATTTCTGAACTAAATATCGCCTTAACATTCGATAAACCTGAAAACCAGACAAAAGACTGTTCCGAATTTCCGAAAATTGAATAATAATTTCTAAATCAAACAATTCAAAATTAGTAATATCTTTTTTTTAATTGAAATGCTCATACTCAATAACAATATTAAAAATATCATGGAAATTTTACGGTGTAAATTATTAAGAATCAAGAAAATTCCATATTTAGTGTTGAATTACTCGGTTTTTTGATTGTCACACAGAATAGTTTAGATTTTATGAAATCGTCTTATTTTTTGTTCTAGCTTCGATTTATGCAGTTGGATTTAATTAATTATCAAATTAGTTATTACCTACCCTCTGAAAAGCTATATTATCAACAAATTAAGAATGACACTCCTAAGATTATTTACTCTGTCAAGCCGCAGCACAAACATATTTAAAAAATAGACTGATGAAAATTATTATTTTATTTATTTTTATGTGCTTATCCATCAACTAAATACTTTTCAGTGATTTTGAATACTTGTGGTTGCGTTTCTTTAGACTGTAACTTAAACAGATTGATGGGATGAATATTGTGGGATTGTCGAGGGTGTCCAACCTGTGATGTATGTGTATGTGGACTGAAGGTTCTGCTGGAGAGGTTTCGGGTTGTTGTTGTGCAAGCTGTACAAGAAAATTTAAGGCTGATATCTTTTGAACCTGTGTTTCCTATACGCGAACTGGGGTTAATAATAATAGCTCTATATGCATCCAATAAAACTGAACCTTCATACAACAACCCTCATATATTTATAGTTTTTAAGGTTCAACTTTTGTTATCTTCACTTTACCACGAAAAAGAAAAAATATATTATAAAATGACAATCATACTCTTAACCCAAGTACAGACATTAATAGAGAAATACATATATTAAAGATTTGTAATTATATTTTTATGAATATAAACTTTATTCAGTTTCATAGCTATATTTATTTTGTATATGTATAATGCTTCGTTTCCTGTCGTTTCGCGCAAATTTTTTTTTTAACTAAACACACTCAGAATTGCCGTGTATATGTTCCTGTATCCAATTTCGTCAATATAATAATCCATAGTTTTTATTATTTCATATTTTGTAATTAAACTTCAACTACAACACTACATTGTATAAATAAATGTATATATTTTGTATAGGTAATCTTGTGTATTTATGTGTATTACTTCCAAATTTAAGTGTTTATCTTTGGTGTCATTCGACCACTCCCAAATCAAGCAAATTTATGGGATCCATTGTGGGTTTAATTCAGTTTCTTGTGTTTGGATATTTTTTATAATGCTTTAATGTTTATAATGTATCTTTGAATAACTCTGCTTGTTAACTTGTAAATATGCTTTTTTTTTGTTTTGTTTTGTTTTGTTTTGGGAAATAAATATATCTATATATATTTATGTATATTTAACAATTAATTACGTTATAATGTTTCATTTTAAATCAACATTTCGCTGTTAAAGAGTTAATGTTTTTCTTTTCTTTTTTTTTTTTGGATTTAGCCAAGTACGTTGTATGGTTTTTGCTTGTGTCTGTGTGTTACATGTTTTATGTTTAATGTTTAATGTTTAATATTTGTTTTGCTGCTTTGCAGTTAGAGTAGAGTTTCTGAAAATATTCTGAGACTTTAATAATATATCAGTTGTTGTGTCTACAGGTCTTTTTGGGTAACATGGTTTCGGGTGTGTATGATTTTAAAATGAGTGACTTGAAGGTACAGGAACGGGTCACATAAAGTATTTAAAGGTAGGATTAAATAAAAAGTGTGCTAAACTGAATATCATAGAAATCGTTTGCGTTTGGTTAAGAAATGCCTTATAAAAATTGACTTAAACATCATTATAATTGTTAAACGTACTCATATCGTTTTAGTTTTTAATTAATATATATATGCTAGATATTAAATAAATTATATTATTCAGCCCTTTGTCGAAGACATATACTTAATGTTTTGCTTAATATGGCGCTAAGAGTTTGATCAAATAAAACGCTTAATTCAAATAATTGAGAGTTTTTCCAGCATATTACATTCAAGACTAACGCATTATTCTTGCAGTGTAGCCATAACGTAGCCATTATTATACATAAATACTTGTTTTAAAATATATTATGAAATTGGGTTATTTTATCATGTAGGAAGGATTGACTATTTTTGTTAAAATATCTGCAGGGGTATTCAAACTGCAAACATGTCGAAGATATTTTTTTCTTTTTTGCATTTAATTTCGTTGCTATATTTTAAAGGTATTTTTCTACGATTGCATGCCAAAAATGTACTCGAAATATGGTGAAATATTCTATAATATTATATGGATCCTAATCAGCTTAATACTTTTGCGCGTGCCTTAAACTACGATTCATTTTTGCAAATAGGTCTAATTGTATTTTAGTTATTTAAAAAATTGGGAAATATATAATAATATGAGTTGTATACTAAAATTGAAACTATCACAAAAAACAAATACTCGTTTTATAAAGTATATAAAAGTATTAACTTAATAAAGTCAAAATACAAACTACATTATAATTGAGTATGCAAGTGTATGTATGTGTGTGTGTGTGTGTGTGTGTGTGTGTGTTTGTGTGTGCTTGAGTTTACATTTGACTCTCCTTGCGCCACTGGAAGGTGCCCGACTTGACGCCAATGCTAGATGAGCCCTGATTGCTGCTGGAGGAAAGCATGTTGTTTGTTCTCCTGATGAGTTGCGCTGCCGAATCAAATCGACTGCGAATGAGTCGCATTGCAGGATTACTGGATACGCCACTCCGCTTGCTCTTGCTAAATGGACAAATAAAGAATTAATTTTTGACTTCCAAAAATGTTTGCATTTTGTAAAACACACCTCGATGAACTGGGCTGATTCTCCTTGAGGTTACCCAATATAATGCGCATGTGCGTATCTCGCGCAAAATGATTGTCGGGCAAGGCGGACTTTGAACCGCCATTGCTGGGACCAGCTCTGTCATCATCGACAAACGCATTCAGAGCGGGCAGCTGTCCCGGCGAGCTCAACTCGCTGCTGGGCGAATGTGGGGGCGTGGCATACAACGGTGACATGCACTCCATATCATACAGATCCGCCTCGTTGGTCATGTTGTTTGCTGTGGAGAGTAGTAAAGAAAAGATTAGTTGTGGATTCGGCCAGAATAGTGAGAAGCTGAAACTCACCTAGCTGATGCTCGCTGAGATCGGGCAGCACCTGCGAGTGTCGCTGATGGGCGCCAGAGCCACCATTGCTGCTGGATTTGTGTGACGATGCCGCCGCTGCCGAGCTGGATGCATGCTTCGAGTTGACCATCAGATTGTTGCGTGAGCTGAGTTTGCTTTGTCGCTGCAATTGCTGTGTGAAGGTTAGCGGCGCTTGCTAAAAAAAAACGAGACAAACTTAGCAGGTGGAAGATGATGTTGCATATGTATTACTTACATCATTGCTGCTGCCCGTGGATTGACTAGAGATGACGCTCTTGCGCTTGTGCAGACTGCTCGCATCTGATTGCATCGTATTCTGATAGAAATTGTTGGAGCTGTGCGTCGAACTTGATGCATTCAATGCCTGCAGCTGGCTGCCATTGTGCACGGTGGCCGTGGTGGCGGCGGAGCAAACGGATGAGGCGGATGCGTGTGCCGGATACGGGGCGAGATTTTGGTGCAGGGGCAACGCCGGCGGCTGATCGGGAGAGCGCAGCATGCTGGCATGGAATTTCGTTTCATTGGGATTGCTAGCTTCATCTAAGTGGAGGACAAGGGACTCAGTTAAATATCAAGCAAAGTAAAAGCGTTCTCAAAATCCAGACAAAGTTGAGCATCCTAAACAAGACAAGCGATTTCAGATTTCAAGTTCGAAATATAATCGCCAAATATATTTTTTAAATCAATTAACTTGATTCTCTGGCGAAAATATTTGTTTCTCATTTTGGAGTAGTTATAAAATTATTGAGATTAATTTAAATTTACTTAAATTAAGAAAAAAAGTTTTAAACTTATTTAAATCATTCTTATTTGGAATTTAAATTGGAAATTTGAGCTGGATTCAACTTACTTTTGGTATAGCTCTCAAAGATCTTGAGTATGCTGCTGCGACTGGATTTCGCAGCCAGTTTAATCGGTGTCCGTCCGCAGTGGTCTGCCTTGTAGGGATTGGCGCCAAATTGGAGCAGCGCAATGACACACTTCTCGTGCCCCTCCTGGGCGGAAATGCCCAACGCTGTGGCACCCTGCTTGCAGGCATGATCCGCCAGGGCGCCATAGTAGAGGAGGATGTTCATCACATCGTGATTGCCCTGCCAGGCGCAGGAGTGCAACGGTGTGCGTGCTTCCAGATCCATAGAGTTGACATCGGCGCCAGCCTCGATGATGGTCTTTACCATATCCGTGTGTCCTTGCCAGGCGGCGACATGCAGTGCTGTGCGTCCCTCGCTATCGGGTATATTGACGTCGACATTCGTCATGTCCAGTAGATACTTGACTATGTCCATTTTATTCTCCAGCGCCAGGATGTAGAGGGTGGTGCGCGAGTCGGCATCCTTGGAGTTGACGTCGCAACAGAACTTGAGCAAATACTCCACCGTCTCCATGTGACCCTCGAGACTGGCCAGACGGAACGCCGTCTTGCCATCGTGCGCCTTCTGATCCACAAAGCTGGAGTGGATGTCGAGCAGTGTCTGAACACACCTTAGCCTGCCCTCCTGGGCGGCCAGATGGAGGGCCGTCTTTCCCTCGTTGTCGCACTCATCGATCTTGGCGCCCGATTCCAGCAGCTGCAGACACACGTCATGGAAGCCCTCAAAGGCGGCATAGTGCAACGGAGTCCAGCCGGCATTATCGCGATGCGTTTCATCCAGTCCACGATCGAGTAGTTGACGCACCGTCTCCACATTGCCCTGGGCGGCGCCAATGCTGAGCACCGTGCGTCCCTCGCTGTCCATGCAATCGATGCCACAGCCCCAGAAGAGCAGCAGACGCACCACCGTCGCATGCCCAGCTGTGCAGGCGGCCCACAATGGTGTCCGTCCCATAAAATCAGCCAGATCCGGATCGGCGGCATTCTCCAGCAACAGTTCGCAGACCTCGGCGTTGCCTTCGAAGGAGCTGACGAGCAGTGGCGACATGCCATCGTTGTCCAGTTGATCCGTATTCGCACCATGATCCAGCAGTGTGGAGATCACCTTGCTGTACCCGGACGAGCCACACAGGGCGGCAACACACAGTGCACTGCGTCCATCCAAATCCAAGTGATTCACGTTGGCGCCATTGTCCAAAAGGATCTCGACAATGTCATAGTGACCCATATAGGAGGCGGCAATGAGCGAAGTGCGTCCCTGACGATCCACCGAATTAACATCCGCCCCGGACTCGATCAGCAGCTTTAGGATATCCTCATGTCCACTCCAGGCTGCAGCGCGCAATGCTGTGCGTCCCTCCTTATCGGCCAGGTCAATCTTGCAGGCAGGCTGAGCGATTAGCAGACGCACCACCTCACTATGACCACCCCACGAGGCGGAACGCAATGGAGTCCAGCCATCGCGATCCGCATGATTAACATCCACACGCTTCATGCGTCCGGTGCCATCGTTACAGGGCTGCGAGAAGCTAAGCAAGAGTTTAACCACCTCCAGATGCCCATTGCGCGAGGCAATATTCAGCGCAGTCTGTCCATTATAATCCTCAATCTCCATATCAATGGGACTCTTGCAGGCGTTGAGGGCACGCTCCAACAGTTGATGATTGCCATCGTTGGCCAGGATGTGTATCAGGGCCTTGCCCTTGTGCAGCTCAATGTGATGCGAGTCGGAGAGCTGATGCAATGTGCTCGATGCATTCTCATCCTGGCTCTCATGCGGTGGCTCACTGTGCTCCGATGGGCTAATCGTGCGTTGCGTCTCCTGGAGACAACTCTTCTCGCTGGAGAGCAACAAATCCGCCAGCTCAAAGTCAATATTCTGCGACTTGTCCGACAGCTCGGGTGACATCAGCGATGATTCGCAGGAGTTTTGCGCCTCGGCATTATTTATGCCCGTCTCGATGAGCAGCTTCAGCATCTTCGCATCCGTCGGCAGACTCGGCTTGAAGAAGTCGCAAAGGAACTGCGCAAACGGTTCACTCAACTCATTGCCCAGAAAACGCTCCAACATGCTGCGCGTCTTGGGCAGAAAGTTGACATCATTTTTGAAATCGTGCTCACATTGGGCACAGCAATTCAAATGATTTGTGTAGAAACAATCGCTGAGATTCAGACGGGATTCGAGCAGCATTAGAATGAGATCCAAGTCGACATGGCGACTGGTGAGGTACTCGCCCGACTTGATCAGATGATAGGCAAATCTGCGCACCGTGTTCGCACAGAGGGTGTCCGCCACCAGCAGATAGTACATGGAGATCATGACGTGTCCTTCGTTCACATCGCAAATGAACTTCTTGGTGGCAAACTTGACATCCACCAGCCAGTCCGCAAAGGAGTTGTGGAAGATCTTCAAGCGTTGCGCGTTCGCATCATAGGCGAGAATGTTGCGCATTAGTTGCAGACGTTTCTCGAATTCCTGGCAATCGATGGTGTAATTGTGCGTCCTCAGGCAGTTGAAGAGGAACAGCTTGTCCACATAGCCCGAGGAGGCCAACAGGACATTCAACAGTGGCCGTATTTTCATGTACTGCTTCTTGTTGAACGACTTCTGGCAGATGTACAAGTACAATCCGTTCAGAGTGCATGGGATTAGCTTGATCTCGCGAAAGCTAAAAAAATTATCCTTGATGCCATGCAGCACCTTCTCCAGATAGAGTATGCAGCCATTGGATTTGATGTAGAGCTGATGCAGTGACTCTATTATCTCCTTGGTCAGCATAATGCTATCCTTGAAGTCGGAATTCAAGCGATTTATGATGTACTCCTGTACATCCTTGACCACATGCGATTTGCGCAGATCATCGAGGGTGATCTTCTTGAAGCCGGTAAACATTTTGGTTATCTGCTTCGTTTGCTTCTTGGTGGTGCAGACGAGGAACAGCCATTTGGGAAACAGGTGTATGTGGTTGGAGAGCAGCTCGGCAACGTTGCGACTCTTGTGATTGGTCACCGTGCCACGACCACCCTTCAGGGTTGAGATCAGATTGCCCTCATTGATGTAGTTCTCATCGATTGAATCGATGAGCAGCAGCAGCGCCGTCTTTGGCGGCGTCAACTCGAGCAGTGGAAAGAGCAACGCCTTCTTGAAGCACTCATCCGGATTCTTCTCAATGCTGTCGACGCTGAGGCACTCGAGTATCTCCGGATTCGACATGAGCAGCTCGTAGTAGCCATCGGCAATGATGGTCCGACAACTTTTCGTCTTCGGCAGCGGTGGCGGCAATGTATTGGTGCTATTGATTAGCTTGGGTTTCTCGCCGGGCACGGGTGGTACCGCTGTTACCTCCACTTCCTTTACACTGGGTTCGATGAAATCGATGAGCGGCTCTGCTTCGGATTTATCCGTCTCCTGTTTTGTTGTTGCTGGTGTTGTTGCCTGCGTTTCCTTATCCGCCTCAGGCTTGTCTTCGTTGTGCTTCTCCTCCTCCTCCTGGTCATGCTGCTGCTCCTGCTCCTGCTCCTCCGTCTGTTTGTCATCCTTGATGGCCGCTTCGATTTCACTTTTTAGCTGCTCGCTGACCAAGTCGGCGATGTCTTCGCCGCCACCCTGCTGAATGCTGTTCGTTGTGGGAGTAGCCGTCACCAGTTTGGCTGGTGAGGAAACAAGGCTGCCGGATCGTCCACGCTTGACCGGTATTTTCGACTTGGATTTGATGGGACTGCTCTTGGGCGCCTCCTTATCCTTGTCCTTGCCCTTTTCCCGTTCCTTTTGCATCTGTTCCTTTTCGCTGCCAGTGTCCTTATCCTGCTCGCCACGTTCTGTATTTGGCATTGAGACACCGCCACGTTTGGGTGGATGTGTCCCATAGCTGTTGCCAGCGCCGGCGGACTTCTCCACAGTCTCCAGCGGTGCTGGCTCCGATTGCTGTCGGGTCAAACTGGATTTTACTGCCGTCCTTTGACCCGTTGAGGTGCGCTGCTTCTGGAAGTTTTCCAGCTCTTTGGTGTCGCATTCGCTGGCGCCTCGCTTCAGCTCCTCGATGAGCAGCTCTTCGGCATTCTCGCTCAGGCTGATATTTTGCATGGCCTCGTCTAGCTTGGACTCTTGCTGTTGCAGAAACGAGAAGCCCTCATCGATAATGCGCTGACTATCGTCGCGACTGATTAGGGATGCATGGCTGAGCAACTGCAGCACAATTTTGCGCATGAACAGCGACAAGCTGTGACACTCGGGATTCTGGGATTCGATCAGGTAGCAGGCAAGCAGCTTGCGATTGAGGATGCCCTTGGTGCCCGAGTTGCCCTTCATGATTGCCTGGCATATCGAGGTCTTGCCCGAACCATTTGAGCCGAGCACAAGGCATCCGTTGTAGCTGGAACTGGTTATGGCGGATGCTTTGGCCCGAGCGGACACATAACCCGAACTAACACCAGCTGCACCCAGACCGGCAACAGGCATGGGTTTCTTGCCCGCTGTACGCTGCTCCAGGCAAAGCGCAATCTTCTTCAGCACCCATTCGCGATGTATATAAACACTGCTCACAATGCGCTGATGATGACTGGGCGGCTCCAGTGGCGCCAGGCCGTTGACTTCCTTATCCGGCGAATGCTTGCGCTGCATTAGCGACTCCAGATTATCAGCTGTCTCCGGCGCCGGCTGCTGTTTGCCACCTGCCTCGAGGCCATCCTCCTCGGGCGCTGAGCTCCCATTCGTTAGATCCAGCGCAAAATTCTGCTGCACAAGATTGGCAAAATGCTCCTCACGCGCCAAATTTGAAAAACTGGAATTGGGACAATCTCGACCACTTATCTCCAGTTTCTTGTGCACCTGCGTCGTGTCCTTGAGAAAGTTGAGAATGCGTCGATCCTCCAGTTGCTGATTGGGCGTGGCAACAGCCGACGACTGATTGTTGTACTTGGAACCACCAACGAGTGCACTTGTCGAAGCATTCGCATCGGCTTCGCGGTCTCCTAGATCCTGCTCCAGCTCATCATTTGCATCTAGATCGGTTACCTGATTGAAGAATTATAAATATTTATGAAAATCTAATATTAATCAAAAATACATTAATGAAATTAAATTGAGTTTAATTGAGTTTTGTTAAACTGGAAATTTTATTTATTTATTATTTTGGAAACAAATATTTTTCTTAGAAAATTTATGGTTAAGAAAACCTTAATCGCTGTTTGAATCTTGTGCAAAATATCAGCTTAGTTTCTAGCAAAATTCCTGCTAATAAACAACCCAAAACAATGCACTATAAATCCTATGAAGGTCCAGTTCCATTCAATGAATCATCAATAGAGCTCCAAATAATACTGAACTTAACAATATCCATCTGTGCTTCTTCGTGACTACTTATTTTTCTGATAATTAGAAACCTGCTTTATATGAAGCAGGATTATCCATTTCCCGGTTAATCTAGGAAACACTGTTTTCGGCAACCTCGCATTGCAATCTTCCATAGAAGCTATAGCCCCCCAACTCCGTAAACACCCTAAAAATGATATGTAGGAAACACTCAAGCGTAATAAAATATTAATTGGCACACGAACAAAATATCACTTTTTTGCTTTAAGAAATTATTAAATTTTATTACGACTTTTTGTGTGAGTTACCTGCACTGGATTGCCATTACGCCTATTGGAGTCCCTCAAATTGGACAACTTGGCATCGATAGCCGCTGCTGCTCCTTCCATGCGATGCCTATCGCTGCTCTTGTAACGATCCGATTTGCGTAGAGGAGTCGCATAGAGCATCTCCTTGGGCAGGTTGCCAGCAGCAGCTGTGTTGACGTTGTTGCCCAGCGAATTGGAGTTGGCATTCGGATTGCTGTTGCTGTTGGTGTTGCTGTGGTTCAATAGCAGCAACTGTTGTCCCCCGCCAGCCGATGATGATTTCTGATGATTATGTTGTTGCTGCTGCTGTTGTTGTTGTTGCTGCATTTTGCGCACAGATTCATTATACATGGCCTGACAGGGCAGATTCTCGTAGATGTCATTGCGCAGATTATCGTTGTCTGAGTGCTTAGACATTGTTGTTGCTATTTGCTATTGTTGTTGTTGTTATAATTGTAGTTGGTGTAGTTTGTAGTTGTTGTCGTTGCCTTTTGGATTACTGCTAGTTTTCGAGTATTTACACAAAGTGTTTGTTCCTGTTGCTTATTTCGTTCCACTGACTGCAAGTAAATTAAATAGGATTTAAAGTTTAAATTTACAGTTTTGTTCGATTATCAATTCTTTTTTTTTGAGCTAAAGCATCTTATTTAAATATGTACAATAGTTTTACGTTTACTACAACAAAGATTGATAAAGTATTCTTATTTCTCATTCTTATTCTTATTCACTCAAAATTATCAAAGGTATTTTTATTTTCTTTCTTCTGCTCAATGCTGCTTTACAAAAATTACCATCAATTTCTATATTTATTCACTATATTTTCTGTTCCATTAGTCACCTTAAGTCACTTATCGGAAAAGTAGCTAACGGTTGATTATATGATTATACCGTTATATGTTGAAGATAATTTTAGTTATCATTGGCTTTTATGTGCCTTAGATTTTGCTCCTTTAGACTTAACGAGCCCATTTTTATATTTTTTTTTAAATTTACTCCTTTGCTTGTTGGTTGGCGTTTTTATGGTGTCTTTACTTTTTTTTAGTATCCTGTGCGCAATTGACCTGATTTTGTGAACACACTTAACCCTTTGGCAAGGCGTATTCCTCTTCACACATTCACAACGTCACCCACCAACTCCTTTGCCATCCACTAACATACCAAAATCATCAGAGGTAGGTTTAGTAATAATCTTGAGATGATAACAAGTAAAATAAAATGCATAATATTAAGAAAAACAATGATAAGAGTTTTCCGATTTGACATTCGAAAATTCTGAGAGGGAAGAGAAAGTTTATTTCAGATAGAAGTAAAAAACTATATCAAGGTGATCCTAAAGATCGTTAGTATTTTGTTTTTTTTTTTTTAAATAAGTTTTGTAATTTGTATCTAAGAGAACTTCTCAAGTACAGATAACTTTCACTTACTTTATATACCATTTTTATTAATTTATATACTTTTTGCCTCGGTATAAACTTTTCTGAAGTTGGAAATTTATTTAAAACTGCCCTCGTATGTACAATTCTAGTCATTATATTTTTGTAGAGCTTGTCACTTGCCACCGTCTTTTGTTCTCGGCTTTTATCTAAGCCGTTTATGTGCATTGCGCGTGGTTTTTCCTTGTGGGTGGGTTAGATGGGTGCTTCATTGGATGGTTGCTATGGGAGCGAGTGCTACGATGCTACACGCTTCGCAAATAACACACTCTTTATGCTGGCAAAGTTTTTATTTTAAACTTCAATTTGGTCGTTGGCTCTCGTCGCGGGAGGAATAGGGGGAGAAGGAAGGGCAAATGTAACTAATGATGCGCTCAGCGCAACTTGGCGCAACTTTCCAACAAAAATGGAGCAAATTCAGCACGTTCCCCCGATGAAAGAACTCTAAAACATTCAGGCGAACGACAAGAACAGCAACAACACAGATTTAAACAACAAATTACAACTTGATCCTGAACCCATCTGTTTAGAACATAGTTTAAGAAGACAACCCTAATTATAATTAAAATGCCTTTAAATGAAGTATTCTTACTTATTTTCTTATTATTCATACAAGTTCTTAATACTCAGAGTACTCCATTTCTCTCTGTGTAGAACTAAATTGCTCTCCAAAGAAAATGAAGAGGAATCGATTAAAGCACAAAATGATTTACGGCTTGAAGTGTCGTTTACGGTGACACGGAGTGGAGGATGATAGTTGCCACAAAGTGTGTCATGCATAATAACAGCGGCATTTGATAAATTACCATAATGTGAGCAAGTCAGACGTAAAATCTTTTGATTAACCAATAGACAGCAACACTCACACGGATATTCCGGACGACCATTCATCAAAGACAAATAAAGACTTGGCTAATTGAATTCCTGTTCATCTGTCTGTTTGTCTGTATGTTCCCGCAGGCAATATTCCGATTTTCTGATCAACGGGTGCATAAATGACTGTTTTAGACTAATGTAATTAGTTCTGCAACCCTGTCGGTTGATCTCAAATACGATTTCTTAAGGCCACTTTCCAAATCATCTAATATATATTAAATTAAACACAATTTTAAAATTAACTTTATATTTGTTACATAACAAATTATTCAAATATTATGTAAACTTTTGCCCTAATACGTATTGGGCCTCAGTTCTTGCTGAACCGCTCCTGTGCATGAGATAACCAAGTTGAAATAACGTCCACATTTCTGCTGCTCACCGCATTCAAGTTTGGTCCTTCAACGTCCAACAAAAACTAGATTTATGTGTGTGTTTTCTCTGTTTGTGTGCAATTTGCATTGAGTTATCCTGCAAATTATTCATTTTCTCTTTCGATTTCAATTGCAGTTGATTTTGAAATTACTTTTATGTTTTAAAAGGGATTTACTTGTTATTGTCTTCCTTTGAAACGGATTAGTTAGAATTAAATTCAAAGTCACTTAAAGTTCAAGAACTAAAAGGCAAACCCAAACTAAACCGAAGGGTCAAAAATATCAAGTTAATTACTTGATTAACTTTCAAGTTTTTTCAAGCGTTTTTTCCGTAATGGAAATTTATAGAATGAGACAAAACGAAGTGGAAATATTAAGTAAAGTGCACGAGAACGTGTCAATGGCAAAATCAGGCTAATTGGAAATTTGAGAGCGTTAAATAAGTCAACTAAAATGCTTGAGTTTTCCAGAGGTTTTTCTATTTTTTTTTTTTATTTGCTTGCTGAAAGTTTAATTGCTCTTTCAGCTTGCAATTATGTTAATTAAACATACGTCACGCTTGAAATAAGCACACTGCACTTATTTTAATTAGTTAATGAATTTGAAAAACTCTCTTATTTTTCTATTTAACAGGAGTTCATTAAAAGTTTTTTTAGTAAACTTTATGCATTGCCTGTTTTGTGTCCTTCGCATAAGAAAAAAGATATTTATTTGGGTAAGTACGAAGTAAAACAAATTTATTTGTCACATAAGAATTATTTTATATTTTGCAATGTATTGTGGACATAATGTAATTAACACAATGAACTATAATAAATTCGTTTAAATTTTGGTAAAAGTGCTCATAGGCACTTTAATGTTTATGCAACTAATAAGTTATTTGAAATCATGTATTAAGTTTAAGATTCAGTGCATATACAAATGTTATTAGCTTCGACTTTCGTCTAACTGAAGCATCTACGTCAAGGAATCACCACAATGATTATGATCCTTTATGATTAGGAGAAAATATGTTGTAATAAGTAAGACGCAAGTTTCTTAAAAACACACATCCATAAATCAAACATTAGGCAAACTATTCAAAGCAGCGGGCAGGAACAACAGGCCTTCAAGAATGAATATTCTGGTTTGAAAAATGAGTTTTTGTATGAAAAACTATTTCTTTACCGAACTTATAAAATATATGTGTTATAATTTAATTAAAAAATAAACATTCATTCCCGATTACGATTGCCAAGTATTTAATGTTTGGTGTGTACAAGATTTCGAATTCATATTGTATTTAATTTCGGGGCCAATAGTTTAACAAATAAAATATACCCGGAAAATGTGCACACGTTGTAAAAATATCATCGACAAGCGGCCAAAATGAAATGTAAACAAGTGAAGTGCCCAAGCAAAAATGAAACAATTTTAATTAATTGCGCCAAAAGAAACAACAACAAAAAAAAAAAAAAACAAAACAAAAAACAACAAGAAATGAACTTTTGTTGTTTGAATTCAAGTAAGCGAGAAATTTACAACCACGGTCAAAAAAATAGTGTTGTTAATAGTATTTAATACTAAAGATAAGTTTGTATGGAATTAGTATAATGGAATACTATATAATGGAATACTACAATATTATTATTTAAAAATTAAATTATTTATATCAGTTTAATATTATAAAGCACCACCACACTATTATTTTGACCGCAACTGTACGCACATACACACACGCACACACACACAAGCACACCTTGCTATGTGTATGCGTGAATAAATAAATTATTGTGCGGCAGGCAAGCAGCAACATATGGCATAACAAAAGTGTATCTGCATCTGAGCTGGCAACTGTCTCTGTATCTGTGTCTGTATCTGCAACTGCAACTGCGGGTGCAAGTGTGTATCTGCAACGGACGGCAGCTGCCTGAACTTGAGCAGTGGCAGCGTGGGAAATTTTAATAATTTTAACGCACTTCAAAGGCTCCTTGGCAAAGGCTCCATATGTATATGGAAATTAAGTTAAGCAAAATAACTATTTTCAGACTCAGCCGGACTTGAAGTTGAAATAATTAATCAAACTGTTGAAAATTAAATCTCAGTCTTTTAACTTTGTTTTTAAAATAATTCAACTTCATTAAAAAATAAACAGCTAATTTTTAAATGCAAACGAGATTTTACTACAAAATTCACTATTAATATATTTTCTTGAGTGTACGTAAAATGCATAATTTCAACCTGTCTGCGAAATCGCGATAAGGAAGTTTGCTATTAATTCGTATTTACAATTTCATGTTTGCATTTCGTTCTTTCATTTCGTTTTGAATTGAATAATGTTTTTTTGCTGTTGTTGTTCATGTTTTAATAATCAGTTGATGTGTTGTTGTTATTGTTGTTGTTATTGCTGCTGCTGACTTGCTAAAATATGCAGGGCAATATATTTTCTAAAGCAAAATATATTCCATGCATTACAAATGCGGCGCATGTTGCAGCAAATATAAACATTTCATGTAGGAGTACATTGATATATCGATATCTATATATTTATCACCTTTAATGCAGACAGCATCCAATCAGCGACACAATTGCAAGAGCAAATAGCAAATAGCAAATCAAATACAAATTCTGTATCAATAACAAAGGAAAAAAGGTTGTCAACTACAAATTTAATTCGTGTCGATTTGAACGACTTTCAGTCACTTTCAATCATATAAAAATAAGAGAATATAAATAATATAATTGTTAACCTATTTGTTAGACTTTTAAAATAAGAGTTAAAATTTGTAACTTATGCAAGAGCAAACTAAATCAAGTCTTGCCACATAAATATAAAGTAATTTGAATTTTATATTAAATCTTGTGCTCCTTTTGAACTATTATAATGTTGCTCTAAATTTGACCTAAATAGGAAAAAGTTAGTCGACAGTGCTCGAATAGCAAATACCACTGCATATATTAAAATTCAGACTTAAGTGTTTATCAGCTGATAAATAAGGCCATATAAAGTCTCGCCAAAATCAGCTTTATATTCTTCCCAATCTCATAAAGTGGAATCATTTTAAACTATATAATTCTAAAATGTATTGTTTTTTATGCGAATTAAATCAACATATGAAATAAATTAATTTAATATATTTATCTTTTTTTGCCTGCTTTGTGGTCTTGTCTTGTTAGATATATCCTATTCTTCCTGTTAGCTGCATTTACAGGGTATACAAACAGAATAGCTGAACGTGCAGCGTATTGTTGTCAGCTTAGAGCAACGGGAACAGTAGCGGAATCAGTACCAACGGAAACGTGGAAAACTTCCGCATCGATTTTGTAGTTTGCTGCAGGCTAAATACAAATATATATTTAGATATATATATCTATATATATATATGCCTGAGTACATCAGAGACGGAATCAAAACGAATGTTGCTTGGGTTTTAGAAAGCGCTTAATTTGTGGTACGAGTCGGATACTGAACTAAAGTGCTTATGGCTCCCAAAACACCCCAGATTGGTGGCTGTCGTTGGTTGCTACCCTTGGTCCTTGGATACGTGCCGAGAACTGTCATTGTGTTTAGCGTTTGGTGTTGGTTTTTGGTCTGCGGCGATCTGTGTGGCTGCAGCGGAAGTGAACTCAATGCGGGCACCACCGAAAAGCACAATGCCATGCAATCATGGCTCAACAACAGGATGTCAGGAGAGATGAGACCGTTGCGACTAGTTGCCAGGATGCGCCCAGTCAACACTCCCGAGGGCATTTCGACGAACGCTTAATTAAACCTTAATTTTTTATGACTGCATGTGAAATTTGAGCACACACACACTTCATATCTTCATAAATCATTGAGTGCATTCATTATGTGTTCCTTTTATTGTTGTTGTTACTCCTCATACTAAATGCTGCTAGGGGACACGCCCATGAGAACATCCTTCTTGTCGACTGTCGCCTTAAAAGCTCATCATCAACAACAGTGCGAGGCAAAGGGAAAATTGTCTTTCACATTTGTAAAGTTGAGTACAAAAAGATAAGCTGGAAATGCTCCATTGTTATCCTAGCAGCGAATGCACTGAAATTAGTTCAACTGCAGTTTTATACACAGTCGAGAGTTGGGTAAAGAGAGGCTTATTGATTTTGTGCTTGTGGTAGGACATTAAACCCATGTTCCCATATATCTGCAGATATATTGCATTAATCATAATAAGATTATTAACATTTTTGCAATGCATTCCTGACAATTGCCGCAATCGGATATAAATTTCAAAAGTGCGCTGATCAAACTGATAAATTAACAACAAAAAATGTTGCCACGTTAAAATGCAATTTAATTTTATTTTATAATAAGCATAGATAAGAAAATATAACATATCACAAGTTCTTTTCCATTTTTTAAACAACAGCAATATATTTTTTTAATTCAATAAATCATCGTATCGATAAAAAGTCCAGAAATTCCAATAAATCAAGTACTTTGAGCGAAACATAATATGGGAGTAAATCCAGTTATACAACTACAATTTATATATTAGGCATCTTCAAGTCGAGTAGTTTTTAAGCATCGCAGTTGTTTGTCGTGCAGCATCAGTTGCATTGTGTGCGCAAGTTGCACACTTGTCTCGACCTACGTTCTATCTGTGTCAAAATGGTGGCACGCACAATATTCTGCCCCATGTCTCGTCTTGCACTCCAAACTCTTTCACTCTCCTCTGTCGTCATCTGTCTGAGTGATTCTACTGCTTCGCTCTTTGTCGTTTTGTTAACTGTCTCTTTGGTGTTACTCTGTGCACATATTGACATCATTTTGACAAACAACGCCCTCACATGTGCCTCACAATCCTCGCTCCGCATTCCCTTCCTAAACTGCTGCTCTTCACCACCACACTCCAACGTGGTTTCATTTCGTTGTGACATGTGCAGAAACACGCACTTCATGAACCTTTTGGCATTTCCGTTTCCTCTATGTCGCTGGGGCTTGGCATATTTTTTGCGTATCTTGTCTTGTTTGTCTTTCAATAACTGCGTGTTTTTTTTTTGGAACGTTCTATGTGTAGCAGCGAGGTGAGCTTGGCAAGTCATTGAGTCAAGTAGAGAAAGTATCCTAGCATAGAGAAAAACATTATCGCAATGTTTCGCATAATAAACAGACACATTTACATGCCTTAAAGTAAATGAACATATTTCGCACTCATCTTGTCTTTTTTCTTAAATTACCCTCGCCGTTTAAATGTCACATTGCCTGAGTTATGTATAAAAGATGTCATTTTGGTAGTAAATATGTGAGTTATATTTGTCTGTTTGTTGAATAACATTTAATCAAATGCTTAAACAGGCAAACAGCTCCTTATACGACTGACATTTAAAGACACGCTTTTTTGGTCCTTTAGGTATTGACAAACACAAATGAGGGTTTAAGTATATATATATATATATATTTATGTATGTGTATGTGTGTCTGTGTGTACACTTGAATACTTTATTTAATTCAGTGCCTGCCATCTGAATGCTATTGCATTTGAGCACAAATGTCGAAAGGGCATCCTTTTTGGCATTTCTCTTTTTTGCCAATAGCTTTCATTACTCTCGTAATTTAATTGAACTGAAAAACTTTGGCTGGCGCCGGCATAAAAGGGCGCATTGCTTTACGATTTGACTTTGCACTCGAAAAAAATAAATACACATATTATTTATTTATCAAATTTGTGCTTAGATAAAGCCACAGACTGAATAACGATTGTGAAATAATTTGTTAAATGAAGCCTTAGATCAGTGCTGAGCTTAAAGGATAATTGTTGGAATCTGATTTTATACTTTGAGTTAAAATTGAAGACCAGTGGAATTTAATACTGCTTCTAATATCGTTTTTCGCTGAGTGTGCTTTTGCATTAATATTAAGTGAAGCGTGCGCTTCAGTAATTCTCACTGCTTCTCCATTTCTCTCGTTACTCTTGAGTTAAGCTGGAGAAAATGCAAGCTCACGTTTGTCCTGTCTCATGCACAGGTCCATGTCCACGTCCTTGCCGTGTGGTTTTTGTTTTAATTAATGTTAAAACTGATTACATTTACAACATGCCATCCGCAGGATGCGCTGTGTGCCAAGTATGCAGTTACAAATGTTTCTCATTTGGCATTGATTTAGCTTCAGCCACGTTTTACCCTACGCAGCACTCATTCTCCCTCCCCTGACACTCACTAAGCCAAGGCACTGACATGTGCCTTGGGAAAAACGGAAAGTAAAATGGCAAATTGCTAACAAAGTGGGGGGATAGAGAGAAAGGGGCGTACCGGGGATGGGGTGGAAAGGGCGATGTGTGCGTAAGCTTTGGGTCAGCTTATTGTCGCTTAATTGCAGCATTTCCGCTCTCAACTAGATTGGTCTTGGTCAAGTGCAAAATGCCACAATTGCAATCGGGTAAGTGGATTGTACTTAAAAGAATACATACATGTATATATGTATTGGTAAGTCTAGTAACAGAAGATTGCACGTGTTAAGAAAAAGAGTTAAGATTAGTTTAAATTAGGTATACTTTTTATAATATTACTATTTTTCTTAAATATATATTATAATTTAATTACGGTTCAAATATAGATCGAAAATTTTGAAGGTGATTTTAATACTTAAATTTTGTAGAGTGCAATTGAACATTACTCAGACAAGAAAAGTTTTTTAAGCTTAAGTAGCTTAAATGATTGGTTAAAGGATTGGACAGTTGCAGTTTATGACATTTAAGGATCAGGATGGTGAATCCATTATCAAGTGCATTAATCTGGAGTTGGAGTTTCGTTAAAGCTTATCAAGGTGTTTGCGCAAATTTTATATTTTAAAGAAGTAGTTTGCTTTCAAAAATATATAAATTTAAGATTTTCGCTTTAAATAAATAACGGAAATAATTAAATCTGAAACATATTTATATCTACCTCTCTACAACTAAAACCCAAGGCAATAGACGAGACAGCTTTAGGTAAAATGTGATTATCGTTAAATCGTTATTCGAAGTGTTTGCTAAATGCAGCTATTATTTATCTTTAATAGAATTAGATTGCACAATTTAAGTTAAATTCAGTGTAAGCAATTTGATTGCCGACGGGTTGTGTAATTTATTTTTGGCTGTTTGCCAATTGCATTTCAAATATTTAAATAGATTGCCATTATTAGCGAGTGATCTGTGAAAATGTTGCTAAATACTTTCAAGCAAGCCGACAAGTTGGCAAATATTAACTCTTTAAATAACTTCTAAACAAATTGCATCTAAATTGCAATTGAGTTAATTATGGAGCTTTCGCAACTTGACTTTTGCTAATTGCAATTGTAAATTGAGCCAGCTAAAAATGTTGTTTCCATTAGCTGCAGTAATTGGAAAGTGGAAAATCTGGGTGGAAATTTTAGACTGCAACACGAGTCTACCATTAATACGTCAAGTGATAAATATCGATTGTTGTGCTTACTTCAGAGCTGACCCAAATACCGAGATGAAAATATAAAGTACATCGATGAGGCAATTTTCTGAACGATGTGCTAATCAAGTCGAAAACACTTTTCGTGATGAATGATGCTAATGTCAGAGTATCATCCGCATATCAGGTGCTCTTCAAGTCCCTCTGAGTGTGTTAATGTGATAATGGAAATTAACAACGCCCAAATGAGCAACACAGCACTAAAGACCAACACACGCCACCAGCGGTAATCATAATCAACATCCAACATCAACAACAATAAACACATCAACATTGGCTCGACTGGTTATTACCCTAGAAATATTTTTGACAACCCTGACTAATGCTAATAACTGTTTATTTAATAATTCAAGGTCGACTAACAAGTGTTCTGTTTTTTTTATATTTATCATAAGTCTCAAGTCAACCAACATTTATATACTAATATAGCTGAATATATAAAATATAAAAATTGTATTAAAAAATTTAGGAATTTCATATAAATTTTATTTTTATCTGTATTTTTCATTTAAAAATATACAAAAAGATTTGTAATAGTTTCTTGAAATATATATATGCTCTTTATATTTAAGCTGCATAACTCATAAAATACAAAACAAGTGCTCTGTTTTCTATATTTATCATAAGTCTCAAGTTAACTAATAAAATATGGAATATAAAAAATGATTAAACATTTAATTATAAAATTTTGTAATTTCATATAAATTTTGTATACTGATTTTAGTATTTTTCATTTAAAAAAATAAAAAAATTACAAAAAGATTTTTTTTTTGTAATATAAAAATAAGCTGCATAAATAATAAAATACAGAATTTGATCAAAAACATTACTATATCCATTTAATCATAAGATTTATTAATATATAAACAATACTAATGTATTTAAATATAATTAAAAAAATGTTTATAAATATAAGGCACATATATACATCAACTATGTAAGAATAGCATCATTTAATATATATATATAATATAATAAAATTAATGTGCAATTATCGCACTTAAATAAATGAGTTTTTGAACAGTCACATCCTGTTTTGATATTCTCTCAATAGATGAATGCTCAAAGCATGCCACAAATTAGCTCAGGCAAGTTGAATTTGGGTTAGCTTTTGCTGGTTGTTCAACTCAAGTCAGCTGCCTCGGCAAAGGATGTTGCACAGGAACAAGGCAGCAAAAGGAAAACAATCGTCAGCCAAAATCCTTTTTGTCAGTTTTCCTCTTTGATATTTTGCTGATGTTTGTTGCTGTTGTTGTTGCTTGTTGCTGTTGTTGTTTGTTGCTTGTTGCTGTTGTTCTAGTTGCCTGTTCGCTGCTGCTGATGTTTTCAATTCGAAACAAAATTGAATCAGTGAAAATTGCAACCGGAACGGAGAAAAGAGCGAGAGAAAGAGAAAATGGCTGCATTGAAGTCTTTGACAGTGATTGGATTAAGCCAAGAGGAGCTCGGTTAGCTGAGTGACTGCCTGACTTATAATGCCGTTAAAAAGAGCTTTCCAATCAATGGCAGCCACTTGCGCTAATTGCCAAGCAGGATGCAAATGAAGTGAAAGACAAGCCGAACACTCATGGATACATACATCCAGATGAATTTGAATAGATGAATATGCAAGAGCTCCTTTGTGCAACTTAAATTCTTGCATCAAATTAGTTAATAGAATCTTAATTTTGAAATTCTGGCGAAGTTTTTCTCTCTGTGTACAACAAATGAAATGAAAACAATGCCTGTCGCCAGATAATAAAATATCAGCCGTTGAACCAACTTCAAAGCGATAAGCCAAATGCAATGCGAGTCTAGAGCTGAGTTCAAGCAGCAGTTACAGTTGCAGCTGCCACAATGATGTGTCGCCTCCACCAGCTTCTATTGTTGTTGTCTTGCATATTTGTTGCTGTCTCCAGTCGCAACTTAGAGCCGCAGTCGGAGTCGGAGACAGAGTTCAATGCAAACTATTTGGAGCAAGTGCTGCGCAATGTGAATCCAAGCATTGATCCTTGTGAGGATTTCTATGCCTTTGCCTGCGGCAATTGGAGTGTAAATTATAATGATACTGATAACTATTTGGATATGCCTGGCTATATGGATTACCAATACAATGCACAACTGTTGACGGCGCTGGAACAGCAACAGCTTCAAGGGGACATTTATGAACAGCTTTGGGCTTATTATGTGTCCTGTCGTGATTTGGAGCAGCCGGCTTTGAATGAACTGTTGCATCGATTGGAGCTCGAGCTGCAGCTGGAGTGGCCCATCTTTCGGGCGAATCAAAGTGAAATGTGGCGCAATGAAACTCAATTCGATTGGCTGTCAACGCTGGCCAAGTTGCGCGCTTATGGCCTGAATGGGGTTTTTATCAAACAGGATGTGAATGTGCGACGCGAGAATGGTACGCATTATGTGATTCTATTGGCGCCACAGCCGGTCGAGGCGCCCCCACTCACCGAACAGGAGATAGAGCAATTGTATGTGGCTTTCGGACTCGATTTGCAGCTGGCCAAAAAGCTGACAGCGAAATTAATGCAACTCGAGTTGAGATTGAGAAATGTGAAAAGAGATGCAGCCGACAGTGAAATGTATGAATTGAATTTGTTGCAGCTGCAACAGCAACTGCCCCAAATCAATTGGCGGCACTATCTTAAAATGGTGCTGGGGGCAACACCGCCAGCAGAGCAGCTGCTGCAAATCTCCACACTGAGCAGCAACTATTTGGAGCAACTGCAATCGATACTCACCGAGAGCTCAAATGAAACAATCTGTTATTATTTAATGTTCAAATTGCTGTACGCCCTCAATGAGGAGCTGCCTGTTGGGAGCAAACGTGAAATGTCCTGTGTGCTGCAGCTGCGAGGACATATGCCACTGGCCATGAACTACCTGTACGAGCAGCACTTCTACAAGCAACGCCGGCAGCAAACTGATGCAGCCTTAAAGCGTTTGCAGCGTGAATTGATTGGGGAATTTGAGCGTTTAGTGTTGGAGAATCAATTACAATTGAATGGGGAGGAGCAATCATTTGTGCTGGACGAGCTGCACTCGCTGCGCCTGAAGATATGCAATATGCCACGTGATTTACAAATGAAAGAGCTGATGGAATACTACAGGGATGTGCAGCTGCAGCCGAATGATTTTTATGGCAACAAGTTGCAACTGCTGCGTTTCCATCAGCGGCGCGAACAACAACAGCTTAAAAATCAAGTCGGCTTCTTTGCCACACATGATTACTATCAACTGGAGCCGCTTGTTGCACGCAGCTCGTCACCGGTGAAAATCTTTCAGAATGCCGTGGTGTTGCCACACGCCTATTTGCAGCTGCCACTGTATGATGCACGTCTGTCCGAGCTGCTGCAACATGCCCAGCTGGGCTTCATATTGGCCCATGAGTTGCAACATGCGTTCGACCTGTTCCACATTGTCTACGACGCGCGTGGCAATTACAATCAGACGGGCGTGCATCTTCTGCAGCATTTCGATAACTTTACCAGTTGCTACACCAGAAACAATTCGGAGCAATTGCTGCTCTCCGAGAGCATGTCGGATATTGTGGGTCTGCGTTTGGCTTATGACTCCTACTTTAATCATCGTCAGCGGACAACAGAGCAGCAGCAATCAGCTGAAGATTACACGGCAGAGCAGCTTTTCTTTATCAACTCGGTGCAATTTCTGTGCGCGAACATGGAGCGGATTATGATTGTAAACACCACAACGGATGTGGAGCATGGCCTGCACAATGAACGCGTCAATCGCAATTGGCCACATCACGATAAGTTTGCCAAGGCCTTCAATTGTACGCCAAATCAGACTATGTTTCAACCGGAACCGTGTCGCCTCTGGTAGACCAGAGTGGCATAGTTGAAAATTGCGTGCGCCAAACAATAAAAAATATCGATTAACAGTCATTTTACCACCGTTGTATGTCTAACTCTACATCGAGTTAATAAAAAAAAATAGTTTGTTGCCTGCTTATTAAAGGCCTATAAATATTTAATTCAGAATATACAATTGACATATATAAAAATTAATTGATTGGCATTATTGATAGTTCGATTGTTTTTGTCATCGATAACACTCAAACGAAAGTAAATTAAACCGAGAAGGATTTCGCTATTTCAAAATTGTTCTATAATCATATAAAATAGCTGCTCCATTCAAAAATTGTTCAATAATCACATCAAATATATTTATGTTTCCTTGATATTTTTAATTGCTTTATTCCCTTATTAAGTGTGAATTAAATTGACTACAATTTGAGATTCAATAGTTTTTTAAAACTAGGGAGTATCGATAGGTTTATCACAAAATGGACTTTGGTTCAATGTTGGTGCGTAAGCTGTTTGTTCCGGTTAATTTGATTGTCTTGACAATGGATGAGGAGCATGGACAGGAACAAGAGAGAGCAGAGGGAAAAACACTCGTCAACCGAAAATCCTTTTTGTCAGCTTTTCCTTTGCAATTTTTGCTGTTGTTTGTTGCTGATGAAGTTTTCAATTTGCAAAGAAAGTTAATTTGTGTCAAGCTCAAATTGAATCAGTGGAAATGGCAACCGGATGAAAGGAATTGCTCTTTTCCCGCAAAGAAAAGAAATGCTAAAGGAACTATTTCTTCTAGCAACTTAAATGTTACGTGAAAAGCTTCGTTTGTATAACAAGTTTTCAACACTTGAATTGCGTAGAGGATTTGTACAATTGGGATTACTTGGATACACGGCATCCAGTGCGTTACAAAAGGAAACAAGCCCACGGTTCGACCTTGAGCAGAAACAGCAACAATGACAGCGAAACAATGAAACAACAACACGCAACGATAACAACAATGTGCATAAATTACGGCACGGCCTTCATTAAAATGTAAATGGGACCACGCCCATTACTTCATACTTCTGTTCATTCGTTCGTTCATTCATACATACATTCATCCATCCATCCATCCAATCATCCAATCCATCCATCCATCCGGCCATTCATGATGTCAACTTTCGCTTCGTGTGCAAATTATTTGCAACTCATATATATAATTTATAGCATACTCGCATTGTATTGCATTTAATTTATGGCGCATATATTTTGTTGGCCCACGCACGTGTTGCATTTGGATGGGACAACGGCGATACGAGGAACTGTGGCCACGTGCCCCAAAAGTGTTGCAAATTTCAATTGTGTCAGTGGTGGCTCGGACGTTGTCAGGAATGCGCCTTGGGGCATGGATGGTCTTGTCAGCTTGCAGCTTGTCCGACACTTGATACACATTTCACACCAGCACAGCGCACAAAAGTCAACAGTGAGGCAAATAGCGGTCAACACACAGTGGAACAATGTGCTCAATTTTCGATCACAAATACTTTGTACTTAAACCTTTTCAGAAACAAGCTTTAATGCAATCCACTTAGAGTTCAAGCTCAACTAGAAAATATATGGGTACAAAACATTTTGTACCCTTGCGGTTTTTAACGCTATCGATTTCTATCGATACTATAAAGAAGAGGTTTATTTAAAATTTCGCAAACGCAAACAAATCGAATGTTTTAAAAATTTATGTTTTGCTTTAACTAAAGATTAGGTTAATCAAAACATTAAAATTACAGTAAGTACGGCAAAGGAAAGATAATTTAGACGACGGTTTTTTTTTTTAGAGATTTTATGTTTGATTTCTCCTGATGAGAATGTCTATCGAAGCATTTTGTGTGAAATATTTACAAATAGACAGCAATTATGAAAGTTTAGAAAATAACTGCATTTTATATATATTGAAATATTTTTAAATATTTATTTATATTTTTTTTTTTTCAGTTAAATTCAACGGTTTGTGGGCACAGTTTGGCTTTTGTAGGGTTTCGCAACCCACAAAGAAATTCTCGTTCATATATTTCAAAACATACGACAGCCGCGGGAGCCATGGAAATGCCGCACATTTGGTGGCCATCTCACCAATTGGTCACTTGATACACATTCGACCAACCAGTTTGCTTGTAAATGTTTTGTTTTTTTTTTGTTGTTTTTTAAATTGCATTTTTTTTTGCATTTTTATTCTTTGTTCCGGTCTGCGGGGTGCGCTTTAGCTAAGCGGAATGGGGGAGAATGTTTGTGCAAGGCTTTTGCTAATTACTGCAAGTGTGTGCAACAAATTAAAATGCAATTTAAGCAACCAACCAGAGTGGCAGCTGTTGTCTTCTTGCCTCGCTTGCCATTGCCATATTCTTGCATTCATGTGCAGCTAGTTGCCCAACAATTAAGCCTACACACAAGAGCTTAGCCAAAGCCAAATCCAGAGTTTTGTTAACGAAGTTTTTGTTGTTGCCTTTCAACCAAATGTGGGTTAAATGCTTTTTGCGGCTTACACAGCACCGCAATTTAAAGTTTCCCCTGTGTCTGTTTTTTTTTTCGCGTACAACTTTTTGCTGCTCTTTTTTCTATGTGCGTCAAATGCAAATATTCAATTTGGCCAACCTATGCAAAACGCTCTTTTTACTTCAATAAATTGAATTCAAGCACTTATAACAAAAACACTCGCCACAAAAAAGTAAATAAATATATTTGTTAAATAAAGTCAATTAGCTGGACAATTTTCCGGCTACACTAAATCCAATTTGAGTGCAATTTATTAGATTGTTGGTTTTTTGTTGACTATTTTGCGAGTTGTTCGTAATGAATTACAACATTATTACAAAGTTGTAAATTATAATTTAAAGGCAAGCACATTTGCTGCTAAGAAGTAGTTAACAAATAGTAATTAGAACAATAATTTTTTCCAATGGAAGTGTATTAAAAGGAAATAGTATCGTAAAATAAGAGGAATTTGTTTCGCAAATCTAATTCTACTGTAGTACGCGATATATTTAAATATTAAAATTATAATTAATCAAGTGAACAGCAGGAACTCCTTTTAAATACCCAACTTGTCATAAATGTATTACCATTTTATAAATCGACTAGAATTTTTTTTATTGATAATCAGTATTTGAGCTTCCTCTATATCATCATAGAATTCCCCTTCTCTACTCAAGTAGATAAACAAAAATAAAATACTTCTATGTCTAATATTTCTATTACTAACAACAATTTAATTTGTCACACAACATACTAAATGAAATTGAGTAGCAATGTTAAAATCAATCTATATTTACTACTATTGATAGCCAATGAACTCATTACAACTGTGCCTTATCAAACAACAATAGTCATTATCATTATTCGCTACAATCGTGTTTCCTTTATTATAGAAATTACTCATGCGTCTCGTTGCAATATTTGATTCATGCTGCGACGGCTATTTGAGTGTAATCAGGCCAAAAGTTTCATTACCACAAATTGTTCCGTCAGTGGGCGGCAAACAGCAGGCAGACCAGACCTCAAAGCAATTTGGTCAAAAGCAAACAAGTTATTTGCAGACATGCAATGCGACGACGACGACAACGATAACAACAACAACAACTAGAGAATAAACTTGTTTTCCGTAAAATATTACGAGTAATTATAATCAAATTTCCGGCGTTAAATGCAACTATGTCAACTAGATAAGATTTTGCATGCGCTACAAAGTCCGCCCTATATATGAATTTACATATATCTATGTATCTTGACAGGCAGACGGTCTCTCTACACTCTGAGATAAAATCTGTTCTAAATTAGCATTTTTTTTCTTCAACTTGACTAGTCTAAATAGTATTTCGAGTCTCGGAAGATAACCTGTCTTAAGCAAATTAGGAACCAACAAATGATTAAATAGCAACTTTATTCTACAAATTTTGAAATTTTTGGATTTGGTAAATAATTTTAATGCTATCAATCAAGACAAAAACTTAAACAAGTATAAAATAAAATACTCAGCTGAAAAATGTACGCACCATAACTTTTTGTAAAAAATTAGAAGATACAAATTTAGAATCAAAATACTTTTATTATGCTGATTAAATTGAATGGCAGAAATGATTAAGGCTTCAAACACCTTTTTGCTCTAAAAACGCAACTGTTTTCAAATAAGAACAACTGTAATTAATGCATTTTGTGATTATAAAAATTATACTTGTTATAAGAATGTTGTACTTAATTTAAATAAAAATTATCCATATTTTTTCTTAGTGCAAATGTGTGCATATATCTTGAGTGACAGATGAGAATCAACTAGTCAAATCGACTCGAAGCTCGGCAATCGTCAGCCGGCACTTTGGTCAGTCAATTATTTATGCTGACACTTAGTGCGCTTGTGACTGCAAGATAATTGGCAAAACGAATACACATACACAAACACGCCACAAACCACACACACACACACACACACATATATATACACATGCAGACTGCAACACACACTCAAATCTGTACTCGACATACGTGGCGTATGCGTAATGCTGATTTGATGCCCATGTTAATGCATTGGTAAACAACATTAGCACAACGAGCATTCACACAAACACACACACACAAACACACATGTGTGCACACACGCAATAATTAAGTGTGGCATGTTGAGCCAGGTAGTAGACATGACCATAGACACCATAAAAATCATTTAATGCAGTCTGTCAATTTTAATGGCCTTCGATTGGCGCTGCAAATTTGCAAATTTGGCTGTCAAACTCCAAAAGCGGAGGTCGCCGCATTTAATTGCCACTTTCTGTGGCAAATAATCGAGAGGCGGGGCACAGTTGCTAGCTAAAATAAAAAAAAACTTGTCAATTAACTGAAAAAGTTGGCAAAACTTCGCGTAATTTCAGTTTTTGCCAAGTTTAGACAGAACGGAAGCAAATAACTGATTCGGTTCGTAACCAAAAAAAAGAAAAAGAGAAAAATAAGTAAAAAAAATTAAAAAAAAAAAAACGAAAAAAATATAATTAAGTTAAGTTACTGATTAAGAAAACTAAACGAACGCTAACAGAAAAGGGAGATGATGATGAGTCTGTTAAAAAACTTTACAAATTAAAACTGTTCGTAAAAAAAAAAGAAATTCAAGAAAGAAAAACTAATTGTCTTGGAGACAGTTCGACTGTAATTCACAATTTCTCATTGCTTACCAAATCTTATGAATGTGTTAACACAAAGATTAAATGCACATGTTGCATGAATGAGTCGACTCACCGCAGTTAATCACCAGGCATGCTTGATAATTCATATTGCATTTGATTTGGTATTATGACTCCCAGTGTTGTATAACTTTGTTGCTCATTTGTCATCATATAACTTGGAATTGCCGACTCATTTTTCAGTTTTTCTGTTTTTCTGTGTTTTAATTTTTGTGTCAACGGATGCCTAAATAAATAGGCTGTGTAATATGCAGCTTATCGGTTTAACCGGACTTTGGGGCTTGGGGACAAGTGCCGCTTGCTGCAAGCAATTAGACAAAGTGTCGTCGTCGCAACACCAAAAACAACAACAGCAACTGGCAACAATTTATCCGTCAAACTGTGCATATGGCTAAGCTCATAAAATTCCGGACAAACATTGTTGACTGGCGCCGTTGCTGAAGCCAGAATGGGGCGCGGTTCGTCATGGAATAAGCACACACACACACACATACATGTTCACACACACATACTCACACACACACGCATTCACACACATTCACACACATGCACAGATAGAGCATTTCATTCATTGTAGGTTTATTGTTTTTGGTTTGTTTACGCTTCATTTGGATTTTTTTACTAGGTTTCATTTGCCTTAAGTGGATTTCTGTGCTAATTAACAGTTGGCGCTCAAAGCTCAAATATTAATAATACAACATTTATTGGCCAAATTATGAAATTTATATAATCTTTACTTCAAATAAGAAAATAAAAACAATTAACAGTAACTTTAATGAATTTCCATTGAATATTCAGTTCTATTTACATAAATAAATAGCAATGAGCAATAAGGTATAATGAGTTCTATTTATTCAATTGTGGTGGCTTTATAAGGTATATATAAATAGCTAGATATAGAGATAAGTATGTGCGCATAGCAAGATGCTATATATATATATATATATAATAAATATGCATATATGCAATAAATAAGCAATGAGTAAATAAGCAGATAGTCAAACAAATTGGTTGTGTTTTTTTTTTTTTTTTAAATTGGCATAGCGCTAAAAGTGCCATAATTTTGTTTGTGTAATTTTTTTTCTTTCAGTTTTGTGTTTACACTAATCAAAGTGAGGGGCAGCCTTTAAGAGGCATTCAAAATCCCTCCATTTAAGTGTGTTATTTATTTTATTTTTGCACATTTTGAAAGCCGCTTAACGACAACCATTTATATTCCATTCGCTTTGAATGGACAGCCACAAGTTGAAAGGAATATACAGAGAGAAAAATTAATTATATTTTTCTACAAATTTCTCCTTAAATCTTACATGAAAAGGGCTTAAAATACTGAAAGTATTTCTGTACCATTTAACCCAAATTATTTTGAGTGCATAATACTTGATATTTTCTCTCTGTGTGTGTGTTTTATGCATTTCAAATGGTACAGAGTTGAACAAATTCATTGCAGCAATAAAACAATGCAATTAAAATGGCTAACAGGAAGGAGAGGAAGGTGGATTGTTACTGGACGTATGTGGGTCATAGTGCCACAAAAAGTTGCAGAGCCATTTTGGCTGTTAGCTGCCCACTATGAAAAAGCCATTACAATGCCCATCGACAAAGCTGCTGACAGCCAGGCGTGTGCCACAAAACTCGACAAGGAGAGACAAAGAGAGAGAGGGGTAGAGAAATAGAGAAAACGGAAGGCGGAAAGTTTTCACTAGCTGGAACTGTCATTGCACACTTGGCAGCCAGGAAACCAAGTACCACATTGGCAAGGCTGCAGAGCGGAGCTAATTTAAGTTCTTAATATGTGGCAGTCAGTCTCTGTCAGTGCAGCAAGTTGGTTTTGTGAAGCTGATGCATTACAGCAAAAAAAAAAAAAAAAAGTAGAACAACATCATCACTAATTAATCATTAAGCCCACGCCCAGAATGCAGCCATAGAATCCATTGAGACCAAATGCAATAAAACTAAAAACTAGAAAGAAAAACTGCTCTGTTCGGAATGATGAAGATTTATTACATTTGCAGGGGAGAATTCAACAGTGTTAAAAATTCTACAAATTGCTACTATCGGATTCAAATGATAGCAGTAAGAATACAGATATATTTAAAGTTTATCCAATTAGTTGCAGGACTGAAACGAGTTCGAGGAGATGCGTCTATTAATGCTTATTGAGTATATATTGCTGTATATATCTATTGTAGTGGAAAGTGTCTCATTTCATGTGTTATAATTGTCATACCCTCTCATACTAGGGTATCACAAGCGAAGACGACATAAAAATGAAATTCCAACAGTTGGCGGCAACTAGGCAACCCGAACCAATCAGCTGGTGTGGGTCAAATGTTTGGTGTCGTTTGAGAAGCCACCCACCCACAGCCAAAAAATAGATACTTTCTATTGCGTAAAATTTGTGTGTGTTGGTTATGTGTGTGTGTGTGTGGACATCATTGATAAATGTTTGCCGAGTGAGATTGCACAAGGGGAAAATTAATGGTTGCCCTCAGCGATATGTTGTCTGCTTTTGTCGGGTTGTTTGGTTGTTCGGTTGTTTGCTGCGGGTTGTTGAGTTTGAGTGTTTGGCATCCGTTGCACTTGCAACCTGGCAACTCATGGCAACCAATGTGCACCACAACACAGGTGGTGTTTTATGTTGATTATGCAGGTCCTGTAATTGCACTTGATTATAGCTCACCAACTGCTTTTAGCTTTATGAAATATATGTGAATATTCATATATTCAAATCAGAAAATGTATAAAGTGAAATTAGTACATCAAGTTTTTTCAACGTTTAAACATTCACAGAGATAAGAATTAGCTAAGTTTAATACAATTAATTGTATGTATTTCAGCTGCTTGATAACCGTTTTTATTCCAACTGCCGCAACCGCAAATATTTTTATTTGTTTGAAATGAATTATTTCCAAGTACTATATCTTGAATGACATCAAAAGCCGACATTTTTTAAACATAAATATATCGCCTGAGTCTATAAGAAGTAAAAACTTTAAATTTATAAAATAAATTTACTTTATTTAATCGATAGCTGAACCCGTTTTTTTTTTTCAAAAAGATTCACCCTTTTAATTAATATGTTTATTGGCATATATATTGATCAGCTGTAAAATCCAATCATCAAAGTAAAATAAGAAACGCAGATGTTAACGCCCAAAACATATTTTTACATTGTACAAACCACAATCAGAAAGATTCTTTTAACAGCTGTGTTTCTTTTAATTTGTTTTTAATTGAGTTTTCATGCCATATTTTTGAAATGAATTTGTTTATTAATTTAAGTGCTTCATTCTTGTCAGTTGCTAATGTGTTCTAAAACACATTTTTGTCAGCTGTTTTAAGTGCAACTCCAATTCGGAGCCTTCAATTAAATACTCACACAAATTAAGTATTCAGCATTCAGTTCCAGTTGGTTGGATTATATTATCAATGCTGCTCTTTGGGTTTACTAAAGCTTAACAACCTGTTTCAAAAGGCAGCTGCCATTCATGTGGAAAATAAAATCTAAAAGAAATCCATTACAATATTTTCGCTTTCACCGGTCGCTGAGGTGACTGCTGCTGCTGCTGTTGCTGATGGCTCTTTTATCTGACTCGACAACAACAACAACAACAAATCCCTGACCTTTGTGGTTGCCATCTACCGCCGCCCCTCTTGTCATTCTCGCCCTTTGAGTTAATTACACATGGGCCTGCCATATATCATCTGTGCCCCTCATTTTTTATCCAGCAATTCCCCTCTCAACAGACTGCACTGCCTACACACAAATTTGGGTCAGCCACTAAGCGTAAGTGAGTGTTATGTAAATTACGGCGTGCACAGCTTAAAAGGACCTGCAAAGAGCTACACCTCAACCGATGCACCCGCGTCCTCCTCGTCTACAACTTCCCTTTGCAACTTGGGGAATTTTTTTTTTTTTCCTTTTTTTGCCAGACAAAACTGGAAACGCTGATGCCGCACCCGATTTGAGGGGCCGTTAGCTAAACTAAACTGCTGGCATTTCATTTCTCGTGGAGCGTTTTTAATTTAGCTGCCGTTGGCAGCTGAAAGTGCTCATCATGCGTTGTATCTACGCACACCGGGAGAAAACTAGCGCACTTAAATAAAATTCGACTAAAATGGAAACAAGTAAAATTAAGAACTGTTTGAATATTATTTAAGCTATGCTTGTTCGAATATTATTGTATATTTATTTCTAAATATATTATATCAAATGGTTTTAAATATTTTCTTTGTATTTAAAAAAGATTTCTATAAGAAAATTATAATTCTGAATTTATTTATTTATTTTAAAGCAAGAACAAATCACAATATTTTTCTCTTTGTGCATAAGTGTGCGTCAGGGGTTCGGCACACTGCAAACAAATATGCAGCTGCAACCAGGAGAAAAAACAGCAGCAGTGGCAAAGCTGATGAAATGCTCAATTGTAGAAAAGTCGCTGACATCGCTAACGTCGGCCGAACGAAGATTATATCATAACCACAGTCACACACACACACACACACACACACATACACATACATACGTACATATATTGTCATCAGTATGTACCGTCATTATCATCATCATCATTATCTACGTCAGCGGGAGCATTATAATGATCATCGCCTCTCTGCCTGCTATAATGCCACATGCGTCGGGCATTGACCATGACGAAGAGCAGCTCCAAAGCAGAATGTAAATAAAGCACAATAACAAGACAAGACGCGACAACAAATAAGTAGGAACGAAGTGCACTCGGTAAGTGCACGACTTTTAAATGCCCCTGTTTTAACTGGAATTTTGTGGATTTATATTTTCAACTTCTGATAAAAATTCAAAAATCGAATTAAATTTATTATTGCATTCAACTTGAAGATACCCCTTGTTTTAAAGTTTAAAGGCGATATTCGCATCAGCTAAAAAGCAAAATATTTCAACACGAATTTTATAGACTTGTCTTTTTAACTTTTGATAAATGTTGAAAATCTAATTACATTTCTTATTGCATTTTAGATAATTAAAATTTGTATTATAAACATTTTATATTACGATTATCACTAAGATAACTTATAGAACTTAATATTTAATTGAATAGCTTACCTGCTGTTGTGCAACAATATGCCATATAAAGTTCTGAAAATAAATAAAATTATGATTAATATTGATTAAAATTTTTTGGAAATTTCTTACAAATTCAGTTAATTTTCGAGTGAGCTCTAAACTAGATCCTCATTTTAAAAACCACAAGACAGGAACCAGAATGCCTCATCCACAGTTTCCCCAAAAATCAATAAGCACCTTTTCACACCGTGCACAGGGTATAAAAAGACACAATAAAGACGCATAAAAGCAAACCAAGCACTAAACAAGTACCAACATCGACATCGACACTGGCTACGTCTGTGGCAGAGTCAGTCTGTGGCGGCGGCACTTCCCCATTTGTCCGCGGAACAAGTCAACAATCTCATAATCAGTTAAATTACAAAGCAAAACAACGGACTTTTGAAAAGGGTGGAGGGGTGCTGGGGCTGAAAAAAAAACACTCTGCTTATTGCGTTTAATGAGCTGAACGACTTTGGCCAAGTGGGTGTGGCCCAAAGGCTGTAACGCCTGCTTTTTCTGTTAACCAAATATGAATTCAACACACGCAGCTACAATTTGCAGCCCGATCAAATTTAAACTTGTCGCAGCATGCCACCAAAGGTAAAAGGGCGTGTTGCACACTCAGCTAATTTTGATTATCGAGAATAAATAACATTATTCATTGTTCAAAAGCAACAAAAGATTTCCTGTCTGTTCGTCCGTCTATCTGTATGCTGGGGTCATTCACAATTGGTGACCCATATGGGTCATGGGATGGTTCGTTTGGACAGCTGATCAAATTGTCGGTTTTATTGCATATTGAATTAATTATTACGTATGCATGTATGCCTCATAAGCACGTCCGACATTTGGAACAACAGCAGCAGCTCTCAGCGGTTGAGAGCGGCTAAAAATAACAAATAACAAACTCGCAACGCAAATAAAATAGAAATGGAATTGAAAAACTCCAAGCGAATGGGCCTTTTGAACTGTTTGTCATAGTTGGCCCGGCTGCTTGCAGCAGCGGCCACCAAAATAGCCGCACAAATCTCATTGAAAGTCGCAGCCGCTGTGTGCTCCATTTGCCACAAAAAAAAATAAAAATAAAAAATAAAAGAAAAAGGCAACAGCAGAAAACGACAGCGAAAATTAGATTTAGATATGGATCGCTGCCGCATCGACATTTCAATGCTCTTTGCAGATAAAAAAAAAAGAAAATTGTTCAGCTCTGTTTTAGTTTTTGTTATATTTAAATGGAGTTTACTAATGGATTTTCAATGTAAATCATTTAATTTAAAGAATTTTTGTAAGATTGGTTTAGATTTACAGAATATAAATTAGGAGTGCTCATTGCCTGCAAATCATTCAGAATTGAATCTTATCAGGACTGAATCTTCGCCGACAGGAAGTCTGTGAAATTCATAAAAAAAAAACCTGCTATTAACAAAGATTTCAGAGACTGTCAACATAATAATCAATTTAAAATTTCTGTACAAAAGTAAACTAATTAAATCATCATTATTCTGGAATTAAAATTGTCTAAGCTTTTTAAAATAATATTACAAATTATATGGGTATATATATATGAGTAGCCATCTCCAATTTATAACACCCCTCAATAAAAAAAAAGAATACGTAATTCTCTTGATTATGGTATATAGATTCAGATCAAGATACAGCTGCTGCTGCCTGGAACTGTCTGGAACTGTTCCAAAATGTTTGTCGAGTCGAATTTAATGCGGTCAATTTTTGACAGGCCGCACACTATTTTCGAATATGAATATGAATGTTTTCTGAGTGGGTATTCATTTCGCTTTGGTCAGCGCTGGAGCGAAGTGATTTTTTTTTCTTTTTTTAGCGCTCACTTTTCAATTGCTTGGAGCATCCTTCAATAAATCAAGCCGCTGATGTTATATACATATTTTTTGTCAGTTTTTCTTTTGGCTCGCGCTGCTGCAGATTATGTTTTGGTGGGGGGAAGTGAAGCATCTGAGTAGGATGATGTAGAGTTGAAGTGTAGCTGCTGCCCTGTCTAAAACTAATAAGACGTCAAGTAATTTTGACAACGAGCAAGTTGCAGCGATAAAAAAAAACTTTGAAAACGAAAATTATTTTTTTTGCCGTGGCCTCTCAAACAGATGTTTTCAAAGTAAACATGATACTCTTAAAAGAAGTGTTCAAATATTTCATTTTCTTTGCAAGTATATTCACTCGTATATATATATATGTATAATCTTTCTTACAGTGTACACTGTATCTTTATATTTACAGGAAAGAGTATTGCACTCAGCAATACACAAATCATATGTTTGAGATAAATGATCTCTGCATATAGAATTAAATCAGATTTATAGCACTAAAAAGAATTTTAATAATATTTATGGCATTTATTATTTGGCTAAAATTTGACCTACTAATGTATAAATACTATAATAAAACATATATTAGAATAAGCCTGAAGAAGATTATAAGAAATGTATAAAATTCCAGGTACTCAAATTATAATGCGGAAATTCGGTATCTTTAACTTTACATGTCTTAGGTTCAGGTCACAAAGAGTTCAAGCTGATTTGGACATGATGCAAGATACTAGCTCGTAAAAACAAAAGTATCTATCTTGTGTATCTCTGCGCTACGTTGCAAATAACGGTTCACAACAATTATACCCGCTGGGGTAAGGTCATAAAAAAAAATATATATATATATATATAAAAGGTCTCGGCACTTGGCTACGCTTTTGTGGAAATTTTTTTTTTGCTTCTTTACAAGCCAAAACTTTGTCTGCCAGCTATTTTCAAGTCAAGGTGGGGGCTTAGGGGACCAGACGTGGGGGTCAGTGCTTTCATCTTGCTATATTTCTTTGCCCACTGAGGCATTATTTATGTATGTATCCAACTATACTCGGCTAAAGGCGGGGCAACTCTGTCAGAGCAAATCTTAAAGCTATCTGATATAAAAACCCGTGTGAAAATTGCGGCTTAAGTGTAAAATTGCAGTTGTGCGTGGGCGGCAAGGCAAGGGCACGTGGGCTTAGCAGGTGTGTGTGGGTGAGATGTGAAGTGTCAAACGGTGATAAGCGCTCGGTTTATAGAGTTGTCAAGTGCTCATAAAATGTGTGTACACTGAGAAATATAAAAATATATATTGAAAAGTTACAACCAACAAAAAGAAGATCTAATTACAAGCGCATTTCTGTCTTGTTATGGTTTCAGTTGAAGACAACTTTTGTGGTTTTAAGAACGGACTACACATTTCTCAAAACAAGGCTTTAATTTCACAAACGTCGATTCTTGTCATCGGATAAATATATGAATATATATGCAGGCTTCTACGTATTACATATTAATTGCAAAACCTATACACTTCTTTATCCATTATTGAGGGTTTTTAAATTCTAACCTAGTTGCAGCATTTCTCTCTGTGTAGTCACACCTAGATACGAGCTACCCGCATTTGACACGCCTGTTTTGCGCGGTTTTTCGATTAACATGGGTTAAGTACAATCCAAAATGCCGCTCATTAGCACGCGTACACACACACACACACACACACACACTCTCACAAACACACATAATATAGGCACACACGCTGCGAGAATTCGAATGAAGTTGTTAACACTGAAGAGGCCACTCGGTTTTTGAGTGTTTTTCAGGCCAGGAACCAGGAAAAAGGAGAAGCCAGCGGGTTGCCTGTAAAACAGCACTTGACCCTGGGCCAGTAGATAACACCAGCAACAAAAACAACATCAACAACAACAAGCCATTTAAGTTTATGACTTGTGCCATTTACACTCCTCTCATCTCGATTGAATGACTCAGGCGTTATGTCCTTGCTTGCGTGCATTTGAAGCATTAAAGGACACGTCGCCGGCAAAACCCAAAGTCCCCAAACACGTTTACACAGTGCTTACACATAAATTATGACTTTTCTAAATTGGAATTGACTAGAAATTTGAGTCATTATTCTGAAAGCTTTGCAGGCTTTTAAATTAACATTTGTATTCGCTTCAGGTAGATATATTGATGGGAATATATTTTGGAATACAGCAAGAGTATAGAAAACAAGTTGGTATGCTCTAGTCAAGAGAGCTCGGCTAGCAGAGACTATGAATATCGCTGTTAAACATATTAATTATTAAAAAAAACACAGTTAATAAAGTTTAATCTAAGAAAGAACTGGTTTTAATGCACAAATTAATTTATTTTACAGTTCATTAAAAATATATCAAACATTATTTCGATATGTGTGTGTCGATATTCATTAAACGTGAACGAAGTTATAGATTATTAGGAAATAAACCTAATCCCAGAACTTGTATTTCATAGTTTTGCTCTGGTACATGTAATCTCTGAGCTAAGCTTGTTATATATCAATAAAATATATACACCTTTTATATTGACTTATTTTCTATACTTTTGCACAATTTCACCAAATCCCTTAACACATTTTTAATTGGTAAAGAGTATTTAGAATATTACTGCTCACGCAGCTTTTTAATATTTTTTTTTGCTTGCTGCTGACTCTTAAAATGTGTCCTCAATTCAATTAATTTACAACCAGGTCCTTAAGTGGCTGTCAACCCAGGATATGCTGTGTGGCCAAATATTAATGTGTGGTTTGTGTACTTTTGAGCTTTTTGCGGTTAAAAAAAATTTAATTTTTTAAGGTCGCCCCTAAATTGACAGTCAAAGTTTCGAGACACTGATTTTCATTCTGGTAAGTTGTTTCCCTAAGTCTTCAATTTTTTCTGTATATTGCGAGAAGCTTTAAATTGTACGCAGCTCGTTAAATAATTTGTAAAAGCAGAGGGATTTGTTGGCGAGGGGAAGGTGATGTCCAAAAATGCTTGACGTAAAACGCAGTGTGGCATGAACGCAATTGCAAATTATGAAAAGTACACTTGGAGAAAAACGTTATACGCTTTTTTCTCTTATAACTTAAAGTAAATATTTGTAAATAAGTAATAACCAAATTTGATTTGCAAATCAAACAAAAACCAAATAAGAATTTCGTATTTCAGCCTAAGATTTTCTTTACCTTGGCTTAAGTACATAATTTTCTATATGGTTTTTTGGCGAGTGCACCTATAAAAGCGACATAGAAAAAGGTGGAAAAATGCGACGTCGACCGCAAAATGCAAATGAAAATGCAAAAATGTGAATTCATGAAAAGGCCGAAAGAGAAAACGGGTCTGGGTCTGAGTTCTGCTTCTGTTTCTGGTTGTGTGTCTGAAACGTCGTCAGCTGTCGACGGCTCTGCTCTTGAGCTTGAATGGCAGCCAGACACAGCAGGAGGACAGGAGAGTTACACTCCCTACACACACACACACACACACATATACCAAAATACAGTCAATGTGCATATGTGTGTGGTGTGTCTGGGTCGAGTCTGGTGCCGGGTCTGACTTTGGCTTTGGTTCTTGGCTCTTGGCAATTACGTCAATTGCGCAAATGTCCAAAATGTAGCAAACAAAACCGTTAAGCGGAAATCCACTGCAATTTATGACAGACTCATCGCCACCATCGAGTCATGGCTATTGTTATTACTTACACCCTGCGAATCGAAATTGCTATAAAATAAACTTTTATCTTGAAATAATTACAGCATTATTGATTTTGACTCACGATTCTTTGGAATTTCTAGAAAGCGTCTTAATTTACAGCTGGAATGAGCAAGCTTCGTATATGCGAAATATCAATCAAATCTGATTACGCAAGATAAAAATGATATATACATATAAACAAATGTTGATATGATATTTACATAAAATATAAAAATGAATTGCGCTTGAATTCTTTGCAGATTGCAGTCGATTTTAGAACAGAATATGAACTTTAAAATGTTTAAACAATTTTCTATTATAATTAAATGTTCCTTTTTTTATGCAAACCCGGAAAAAGTACAAAATAATTTATCAAATCAAATTTCTTTATAGATAATAAAATATTTTACACTTCCTAGTTAGAAAATGAATTTTGAATATTATTTATAGTTAAAACTTCAGTTATATTTACATGGTTTCCGATACACTACTAAGGAATAATTTGCGCTCTTTGCTTCGAAAAAGCTAATTTGGAATTGTTGTATAGCTTAAGTTAGTGTATCTTGAAGTCGTATACGCTTGTTAATGGAATTTTCTTGGTGTCTGATTCATTGCCAGTTGAAGTGAAGCTTTTGCATGGTGCTGATGCTTATTTGTTGTTGTTCCTGTTATTATCATCCAGAATTATTGTTGCAGACATCGCTGTCGGCGCATTTGTCTGCAGACTCAGACTCCATTCAAGCCTGGACGAAAGCTTTGAGTAGTGGAATCAGAGGTGGGTGCGCTGCAATTGGTGCTCGGTAGATTTTTGGTTTTGTAGCTGTTGTAGTTATTCATAAAGTTGACGGCAACAAAAAAATAAAATAATAATAAAAAAAGCAGAAACCGAGAACTTTTCTCTGCAGCCACATTAAATTTTTAAAGTACACGCTGGATTATTATTTTTCTTGTTGTTGCATGGCAAACACCAACACATACACACACACATACGCATGGTGTTGTAGTATTGGTTTTTTTTTTTTGCGTAGTTGCTGCCTGACTCGTTAGGCTTTGAGTGCAACAGCAGTAGAAGTTGAGGCAGCAGCAGCCTCCACGCTATTTATAATTTTCTTTTATTTACTCTGTTTTAAAAAAAAAATGGACGAGGAGTATTCAAAAAATTAAAAGCTTGATTCAGCATAAATAAAAATTTAATTATCGAATGGAAGCAGCGTAGCAGAAAGAGAACAAAAACGAATTAAAAAGTTTGTCCGGCAATCAAAGAAGTCAAAATAGTTTCCATTTTAAAGTTATCCAGCTTGGAATGTTTGCTTTTAAACCAATTTTTAACTCATGACAAAATAGTTCCAACTCTAAAATAGTTTTTGTTGGGGGGAAGAAAAAATGAACAGTGATTTTAAAAATGGGGAACAGGGTTGTTTTCAGACTGTAAAAATAAGAAGAAGAACTGATGATAAAGGATAACAAATCGATTTTGGCTTATTGAATTAATAAAAGAAAACAGGTTAAGGAAATTGTTCTAATCGGATAATTTTGGTTAACGGCTTTGCTTCCGGAAAAGCTAAGGAAATCAATTAACGTTAAATTTTGCTGCCGGTTTTGGTCCAAAGTTTCAATAAGTTAATTTCAGTTCCGTTGTGGTTCCCTTGTTTTTGTTATATTTAACATAATAAAATATTTTATTTTGATAATTTATAATTATAATTTATATCTTAATTAAGGACCAATTGTTAAATGAACAACTTTTGTTTGATTAGCGATTATTTTTAATATGTAGGGAAGAAGAGCTGCTATTGCATCACAAACAGAGTATTGCTCAGTCGAAAAAACTCAATTGCAAGAAAAACTTTTTTTTTGCATTTCGTTATTTTTTTTTTGTTAGCTGCAACTGTAATTGGCTGCCGACGACGTTTGAAGAGCGTTGGCAAACGTGTTTATGGCTAAAAATTCAAAGTTGGTGGTTTTTCTTTTTTCTATTTATTTAAAGCGGCGAGGCCGTTGCATGTGTGGGTGTGTTTGTGTCTGTGTTAAGCTTACCTTTAGTTAAACATGACACGGTCACACTGTCCGTCACTCTCTCTGTCGACGTCTCTGCTGCAATATTATCAATGGCTGATAAGAAAGCACGAGGGAGGAGGGACGGGGGGATTGTTGGGGGTTGGTTGGCTGCAGCGGCACAAAAGTCACCCGCTTTGTGCTTTGTGCAAAAATGAAAAGAAATTAAACGATAATTTGTGAGCGACCAGACGCGACTGAGACGCAGACAGCGGCAGAGGCATCGACAGCGTCTCTCTCACTATCTCCCTTCCTCTCACTGTGTGTGTGATGTTGTGTTTGTGTTTGGTTTTGTTTGTTCTTCTTTCTTTTGCTTTTGCCTTTTACTTCACTCAACGTGTTGTTGTTGTTGCGTGCTGCACATTTCACTTATTTTTCATCACAATTGCATTTCTCTCACTCAATTTCATATTTCACTGCGTTTTTTGCATTTTTTTTTCTCGCGTTTTGCTTTGCACGGCTATCCTGCGTGGGGCAAAGGATATAATTTTCTTTTCTTTTCTTTTACTTTGGCTTTTTCTCTTTTTCTTTTCGTATTATGATTGCAACATTTGAGAAGTGACAATTTGCCGGCCGGGGTTGTTTTACGTTGTGTTGCTCACTGGCATTTTATTTATTTTACTACATATTTGGTTAGTTTAAGGTGAAATTTCACGCGCCGCACACACACGCTCCAAATTTTCTCAAATATTAACTAAATGTACAATCAGTGTGCCCGCCGTTGGACATATCAAAAAATACCAACTAACTTAGTATTTTCTATTTATGTCTACATGTCTACTCAAATTGAGTGGCTGGCAACATGTAGCCTCAACTTGGGCAGCGAGCTGGTCACACAGCTCATGCGGGTTTAAAATATATTTAGAAATTTGAAATTAAATGAAAATGAACTAAATATAAATATTTGTTTTGTTATTTGTACTTCCATAATAAGCCAGAACTTGGAACTTTAACTTTGTTAATATACTTTGAATTCAACTTGATGAGCAAAGTTGTGTACCCGTAGTGACAGATGGCGCTGGCTCTCGAGAGCCTTCTATTAACAAAAGAGTGCAACTTACTTATCTTGAATAATGTGGCAACGCTGTGTTATTTAAAAATGGGTTTGTGGGTTTGCTAAAATAATATAATATAATTATATATAATTAAAAATAATGTGAATATATATTTATTATAGAATCTGAACTTAAGCAATATTAGGAAATTGGCGCTTATTTAAAAATGTTAATCGAGCTGCGAAATAAGCTGCGATGAAATGAAAGCAATATAAAGAATATTGAAAATAAAACAGACCCAAGGATTCAGAAATCAAGAACTGTAAGTGAGACTGGTCACACTGAAAATCTGTGCAACGAGCCAATGCAATTTCGACTGTTGCTCGCTAGTTCTCACCTTTGCCAATTACCGTTTACCTATCTTCAGTTGAACACTTTACGCACACTATCATACATGTATGCATGTATTGCATGGAACGTGAGAGATAGTAAAAAATGTAGAAACATGTTAAAATTCTATTTGATTAAGCTTGCTTGTTAACTTTTGTATTGCTCTATAAAATTGCATGTGAATACAAAGAAAGAAAGAGAGATAGAGAGAAAATATAATGGGTGTCAGAGAGGGAAAATAAGAAAGAGAGAAAGAAATATATGATATATATATATATATTGTGAGTAAGCGCGAGAGAACAAGGAAGATAGATAAAAGAAGAGATATATAATGTGAGAGATATTTAAGACTTACTTATATAATCCTCTCGTTTATATCGATAACAAAATAAGTTATAATTTTTTCAAATGTAATCTTCGAATCGGTATGGAATATTTATTGGCATTATGTCTGCTGATTATTGGTATAGATATATTATTATATTTTTATGAAAACGTTCTCTCCCTCTCCCTCTCTCTCTTTTTCTCTCTCTCTTTCTCTCTCTCAACCGACAGAACGTGAATTATAAAATAAATAAATAAATCGTACTTAACCCAAATATATTTTATACTTATTTTTATTTGCATTTTTAAGTGCAATCGTTTTAAGTGCAAAGTTAATATATTGAAACCATTTCGGAATACCAACTGTTCTTGCTCATTAGCAGCACGTCTTTTGCTGATAATGTCACATTTGTTGGGGTTGGCTTCTGTCGGTTCGCAATTTCGACGAGACTGCAATTGGTTCTTGGGGACCACACAGTGTCGAACGGTACGTCGGTAATACTGGTGACGAGCAAACAAAAAAAAATATATTAAAAAGAAATGTATTACGCTTCGGTGATTTGGCATTCGCGTTTTAAATGGATCGTCATCGGATTCGTGTTGACCTTCGTTATATGCTGGCTGACTCAGGCAAATATCGTAGAAAATGGAGATTTTAATAAATCGTATAATTCGACAAATCAAAATGTGAATGAAGAAATTGAAACTGAAACCAAAGGATCCGTTAGTGAAGCGTCAACAGAGTCGATGAACTCGCCACATCCATTGTACTATGTTTACAATGATCAGTGCAAAATACCCTATATAGATCCGTTCGCAAAGGAAGCTTTAAATATTTACAAGCCGTTGATATTTGAGGCCTGCACCAATGAATCGGATCTGGTTAAGCCCTATTTCGATCTGAACAGAAAACGCTATGTGCTCCAAATCGACGAAAGTGTTGCCGCCAAAATACTCAACTCCAGCGATATTGAGTTCAATTGCTATTATCAGGAAATTACCCGCAATGCTGAGCACGACGGCTATAACGAGTAAAGTTCATCTCAATTCCTATTTTAATTCTTGCCTGCGAAGTGTTTTATCTTTACTCTACTATATTATCTAAATGCCAGCACAATCTGATATTAGAAAATGTGCATTTGTTATTTTTATAGTCGAAACAAATTAAAAATGGTTAAAATGCAAAATTTAATATACAGAAAAAAACAGCTTTATTTCCATAAAGTATACTATACTGCCCGAGCCGATTTATGCTCTGATAACCCGATTTTATTTTCTGTCTTATAAGATCAACTTTCGCTTTTAAACCAGAAACTTTACTTTAAGAGAATTAATGTATTTAACAGCTGAGTCGAGCTCTCTCGATTAGAGCATTCTTTTAACTGTTTTTATTATTTATTTTACATTTATCATAGCGAAGAAATTAGGAATTGTTTTTAACCATAAACTAATTACATTTTTTCTTTATTACTAATTTATGTTTATTTCATTTTTATGCGTTTGAAATTTTATAGGATAAATTTAGTTTTTTTCCATAATTTCTGACAAAAACTAGCTTTTAAAAGTAATCTTCACGAACAGCAATTCAATTTCTAATCTTAGGTCAAATCTATTTTTTAAAGCTGTACAATTATATTAAATAATTAATATATATTTACGTTTATTTTTAAAATTTCTATAGCCTACCCCCACGGATATACTTCAGTCAGGGATATGTTGTGCCGTGGCACGTTCAGGGCATGATTGTGGCATGCAGCGATACAGCGAATGACACAAATGTGTTGCAAACAGATGCATATGGTTTTATACAGTACATAGAGCCACCAGAAACCAAGACGGCAAAGTCGACCCGCCGGAAGCCCAGCGTTATAATGTTTGGCATCGATTCCATGTCGAGAATAAATCTTAGACGCACAATGCCCAAAGTGTATAAGTATTTAACGAGAAGTGGCTGGTACGAGATGCAGGGCTATAATAAGGTGAGTTTCAAATAAAAAACTAATATAAAGTCTGGCTTTTAGTATAAGTAGTACATTAATAAAAATATGACATATTTTATGATGATAAAATGGGGAATTCTTCAAAATCATTAAGGTGAAAAAATGGATTTCTGCAATACAACAAATGTTTTGTTTCTTATTTGAGAATGTTTTAAAATATTATTCTTTCGAATATTAATATAACCATCCATCTGATCTAATACAAATATTATTCAGCTGTCAAAACTTAAAACTATTATTCCAATTTTAAAAAGTACTTTTTTGTTATTGTTAGTTTAAATTGTAGTTAAATGTGTACTGATATTCTGTATTAATTATTCATTAATTACATTTTGTTTAACATATTCCATAACATATTAAAATATACTCCAATCTGATGATCTAATTTCAGGTCGCTGACAATACATTTCCCAATTTGATGGCCATACTCAGTGGGTATACGCCGAATACGGCTAAGCAGAAGGTTTGTGATACGGATGAAGATGGCTGTTTCGATCGTTTCCCATTCATCTGGAAGGATCTTCACAATGCCAGCTATTTGACTGCATATGCCGAGGATTATTGGGAATTAAACACCTTTAACTATGCAAAGTCCGGTTTCTTGGTTCCTCCAACGGATTATTATTATAGACCTATGATGATAGCCTTCGCAAAAGAAATGAAAACCTGGGATTGCGCCGATTGCACAACAGCATATTGCATCGGTAGGAGGCTTCAAAATAGCTATGTCTATGATTATGGAGCGGAGTTCACCAGACGCTATGTGAATGAGCGACCCATTTGGGGTCTGTTCTGGTCGACCAGTTTTAGCCACGATAGCTTTCAACTGCCCTCGAAATTGGCCGACAATATTTTACAATATTTGCTAGACTTTGAGCGAGACGACGTTTTCGAACAGAGCATTGTGATTTTCTTTTCGGATCATGGATCACGCTATGGGAAATTGATGTCCTTGAGTAGCGGATACTTGGAGGAGCGTTTACCCATGATGTTCATCCATTTGCCGCCCTGGTTTCGTGCCCAATATCCCGAATATGTTGAGGCTTTAAGTGCAAATCAAAATCGCCTGACATCCAATTTCGATTTGCATAACACTCTTAAGCACATTATTGAAATCGGGAACTCACCGGAAGCTCCCCCATTGCCCAAGGCAAGCGACTGTCCCAAATGTCAATCGTTGTTTTATCCTGTGAATAGAACGCGATCCTGTGCGGATGCTGGTATACCCGAACACTATTGCACCTGCAAGCCATATAAGAGAATTACGTATGATTGGTCAGATCGTATAGCTCCGAGGGTAATTGATCGCATCAATGAATATCTTTGGGGTCGCAACATGAGCAATCTCTGTGCGAATCTCACATTGTCGTATATTCACAAGACGGAAGTGAAAATCGGACTCGATCTCAATTTCCATGAGGAACTGCCAAAAATGGATGTTGCTACATATCGCACCAAGTTCAAAGTTCAACAGAATAGTGCCGATTTTTTTGCCACTGTCGTATTTAACAATGTCACCGAAACTGTCGATGTGAATGTGGAAACGATAAGTCGTACAAATTCGTATGAGAAGGACTCCACCTGCATAAATGATAAGATTGCAAAACTATACTGCATTTGCCTCAGTGATCTGAAGCCATAACAAATAATCATCATTTGACTTCCTCTCAACTGTGCTATCTTTTTTGCAAGTACATAAAACATCTTTTAAGTAATGAAAATTAAATGTTTTAAATATTGAAATGTAAATAAAAAATGTAATTACTTAATGAAGTACTTTTTCATGTGTGCATTTCATGCACAACAAATTTATCAATTTTTAAACTTCATTTTTAACATTTAAAACATATTTTAAAGTTAGTAAATTTGTATGAAGAATTTTGTGTACCCTTTAAGAAAATATTACAATTCTGTTATGTGCAATTGGTCCATTCATCCAGATTTATTTGAACAAAAAAGTTCATTATTATAATAAAAACATCGAAATTTCAATGTTGCTCTTAAGTTTTTTTTTAATAAAATGGTATTTTAAATAATTTTTATCTGACATAAGTCGAAACCACAATTTATGTTTATTAAAAATGTGGTAAAAAAAGTAAATCGATTATTCCGATATTTTTAAAGATATTCACTTTTATATTTCATTTATATTATATTATTATATATAATGTAAAATAAGATTTATTTATGGTTAGCTTTTAATTTGACGCCCGTATTAATTATATTATTATCTTTTAATCGTTTTTCAAAATAAAATTTAATATGTTTTAAAATTGGCAAGTTTAATAATAAAAGGCATGGCAATTAATAGCAAATATAATTTGATATTTTATTCTGCATTGATTAATATACACGAAATATGTTCTATAACATAAACTCCAATAGAGAATGTAATTTCTGGGAAACTAGCAAACATCTACTAAGTTCGGTAGATTTTTAGTAAGAAAATCTTGAGGATCACAACAGAAGCTGCGACCTGCCTCCTTGGAAGGGTTAAACTGCAGCGATGCTGGACATGCAACCTGCTTACAATTTGGAGCTGGTACAGTTTCGTCAAAGATATCATTGTAGGTAAGAAAAGCGTAACGTATACCGCTGCTTTCGTCGCCAACAGTTTTGAAGCTCCATTTTGGTAAGGGAATACTGCTTGGAGCGTTCAAATATATCGACTTGAGTTCCCCAGTCCTGCTGTCCGGCAGCTGTAGGACACCAAATGCACCGGTGCAGAGCTGCAGCGATTCAACACTGCCACTGGTAAGCTGGTTGCGTACCCAGGTTTCAATGGTTTTCCAATTGCTACGATTGATGCCACTAAACTGAGGAACCAAATTCAGATACTTGAAGCTTAATCGCATATACGACTCAAAACTAAAGTCGGCGGAAGGAGCAAGGTGACCACGATCGAAGATCGAGTCCTTTGCGGAGGTAATATACTTCTGATTTGGGCCGAGTGTCTCCTTGAAGGTTGCATAGATGTTCTTAGTTAGATAAGAAGCAGCTGCGGCGCCGCTAATGACACCATCTGTGGTAAAGGCTTGCGTGGGGCGTGGTACGGCTAAAAACGATACGAAAAATTTTAAGTATTTGTGGCACTAATGATGTGACACTAATGATGTGGCACTAGTAATGTGGCAATAGTGATGTGGCACTAGCTTTCTCCCTTACGAAATTTAAAATATTTCATCTTAACTTACGCGTTGTGCTGGCATATGCCTGATGGATAACAAAATGTGCTGTTTGGTTTGGCACATCATAACAACTCCTGTATAGCTCGAGGAACTGCTGATCATCCAGCTTATAACCCACACGGTACGTGGTAAATGGACATCTGTCATCTTGAACCACCTCCACAGATCCCTTCAGGGGCTTACTGCAATCGCTCATGGGCAACGATGGCGACATGTTGCCATTCTCTTGACAAGTAGTTTTCACCACATCTTTAGTATTGCAAACCATTTCCAATGTTTGGCCAGTGGGCACCATATCTAAGCGCTGCAAAGTGAGCTGTGAATCATCGTCGCGATATGTAAATAATCGATTTGTGTCTGAGACTTGCTTTGGGTCAAGTTGACAATCGGCGCTAACACGCCAAAAAACTAAAAGAAGGTTTTTATTGTTAATTAAAATTAAGCAACATAATTAAGCTTTGTACTTACACATCAAAAAACATAAGCAAAGCATCGCGTTCATCTTGAGACCTGAGAGCGATCTAAACGACTAAAGATTTCGATCCACAGCTTCTATATATATGAACCACAGCAAAGTGGGGCTTGACCGACTTCGAAATACTTTGATACCATAGGTAATACCAACTGATAACTGGTGGCAAAGAACAGCGAGGTTCTAGCCAAAAAATACTTCCCATTTGTGCCATTCAAATTGCGGCAGATTAGGGGTTCTTTTTAAGGGGGGAATGTTTGGTTTTCCCCATATCCTTTCCTCCTAAATTTGGCAAAAAAACATGTTTGAATTTTAATAATCTAAATGGGTAGTTCACTAAAAGTATGTTACTTGCAATGTATTTTTTTTAATTTGGAGACTCTTGCTTTTAAATTGTGTGAGATATATGGTTTTTATCGATTTACAGGTGCATCTGTTTGGAAAGGTAGATTGGACGTGGTCATCCAAGTTTGTATCGATCTCTTAGAGGAGTTACCAGTGACATACTTTACATTGTGACTCTTAAAAATGGTGAAAGATAGATGCATTTCCGATTTCTGGAGCTGAAGTTCCTTGGGACGGTGTCTGAAAATGTATAAGTCAATCTTTGGAGAAGGTTGTCATCGCCAACTTTTGGTAACTGGCTTTATCCTATCTTACAGACTGGACTGATAGCATGATATCATATATACTATGATACTTTCTGTAACAAAGTATAAAAATTAAAACTGAAAAACAATAGTTTGTCACAAGACATTTGTGCACACAAATGTTATTTGCAATGTGTTTTTTTACTAAATGGGAATAATAGATATATAGAAATTTATATATATTCTGGATAAAATTAGATGTTGTTTTAATATTCACGTAAATTCATAAATAGTATGTAGCTAATGTGTGTGTGTACTTATAGATTGTTTAAACAAATGTTTTAACTAAAAAAAATGTACCATAAATGAATCGAAATTTATTTCTAATAATTTGTACCAAATTACAAATGTGAGAGTGGTGACAATAAGTCACACAAATTCTTATTCCACCTGTATGCACGAAAAATTAAAACAATTAATTAAAAAAAATTAATTTTAACATGAATATTTAAGGTAATAGATCTAATTTTATAGTCATTTCGCCTGGTGTCTCTTCCCAACTCTTTTGTCTCTGTGTGAAACACATGAGACGACGTTTAGGATCGAACTGTTTGCTCTGATGAGCATTTCTTTATTTTATACAAAAATCCTAAACCTAAGTACATATGAAGCCGCTTGTAAGGCGTCCGCATGTTATGTTTGTTTATATTATCGGATGTGATGTTTATACATAATAGATCAGCTTTGCAGCGTTTGTAAGGCGTCTCCATGTGAGGCTTATTCTTCTAAGAAAATTATGTTTATACATAACACCTGAGCTTTAAGTGCAGCCATTTGAATTAGCTGAGCTTTGCAGCGTCTCATGTTCATACTTAAACCGTCTCCTTTTTCATTCTTCCTTCCCATGCCACAAAATTGTATTGCCCTGTTAGGGGCTAATCGGCCGTTTCGTTCTCTGCTATTTCCTTGTGTCCCGGGACCCATCCTAGGGTAGGCCTATTGTGAGCTCCGAGTTGGTCAAACTTGGATCGTACTTCCCGGACCACTTTTAAAGTTTTTTTTGTATCATTTATAGATTGGTCGTCTCATATCGGTTTGGATTGCCATGTCCTCATTCCGATAGTTACGATTTAGATTAAATTCCACTCAGCTCAGCTTTAAATATGATGTTGTGCGTCCGCGGAGATTCATGGTACAACATCCGAGGGCCCACCACTCCCAGGCCTCTTCCCTGATTAGTGAGTGATCCATCGGTATACCGTTTTATAGGACTTAATCTGGTGTCGTCCATTCCTTTTTGCTTTGTACTTTGAAATTTCGGTTGAATATATATTCGTATAACAGGAGAGTTTATCTGACAGAAGTTTTTTAAGGATATGTTTGCCCCCAACTCCTTCTGTTGACATCCTTAAAAGCCGTATGGTGTGATGGAGTTGCGTGAGCTCCATTTAGGCATCCAAGGCTGTGTAGGGCAGGTGCCCATTGCTCCTGTCATGCATACGCAGGCCATTCTCTGCAAATTTTTCTTACAATTACAATGTCGTCGGCGTTGCTTTGTCTAGAAAGTAGCGCACATTGCTTCTTCTTTGTTCTCAACTGCCGCACTTAAAATACGCCGCAGTTGATAAGGGGCTGTATCAGTTAACCTGCCTACTCTGTATGCATGCTGCGTTAGATGCAGCAAGGTGCTACTGGTGTTATAGTCCACCAACTTCTCTAACGATTTCAGTAAAAACGATGTTATGCTGTTGGGTCTGAAGAACTTTGGGTTGGTGATGTCTTTCTTCCCTGCCTTGGGGATGAAGACCACCCTAGCTTTACTCCAATCGATCGGTATATGTCCGAGGGCAAGGCTGCTTAGTAGCGTTTTCCTAATACGAGAGAGGAGTATATATTCACTCATATGAAGGAAAACTGGCAATATTCCGTCTATTCCGGCTGGAATGTACCAATTGCCCATTTTATTCTCTCAACTGTGACTTTCGACATGTCCAGTCGTCGGTCGACGGTCTATACCTTTTTCCACTATCAACAACGTCATTTGAAGGGATATACTACCAGGAAAATGCGCTTCAAAGAGGAGAGTTACCTTCTGTATAAACTAATCATCTTTACGGTCAATGACATTTTAGCATCAGGTGCTCGCTTAGCCAGCGCTCTATAGAAACTCCTGTAATTCGTCCGTTTAGCCATCCTAATCTCCTAGTTGTAAAGGGTACGGCATCATTATCCGTCTTTTTTTTGCTTTGTTAAAGAGGCGATGTGTAGTGAGACGCAGCCTCTCAAGGCTAACATTCTAAGAGGGTGCATCCTTTTCCAATTTCTTCTTCCATACCGGGCAAAAATAATTATCCTTTTGTTCAGATTCCTTACAGCTTTCTATAGATCCTGTGAATTTTTGGGTATACCTGGTGTTTCCCTGGGTAGGGACCTCTTGAACTAGATTCCTTTGAGGAAACGTACCAGTCTCTCAGGTGAGGCTTTAGGAACCAACTAATTAAGGTGATGTGTAAGACCTCTTCCCTGATTCTGTTTACAAATGTCGGTGTGGATCCGACGTTACCAAGTTTTAAGTTATAGAACTCCACCAGTTCCTCTACCTCTGTTGGTGGGCAGGCTCCGTCTCCTGCGAAGTATGCAGACACTACCACCATAGAGACCGCATTAGCAATGGCTTGTAATTTTGGAACACAGTCTCTGGTGAGGAATTCTGATAGGATAGTATAGTTAATACTCCTCCTCACCTTTCACTCCATCGTACACCAATGCCTCCTGTACCAGGGCCAGCAAAAGGTGTTGTTTGTTGAACATCCTGGCTAAGACGGCTGAGGCTGACTTAGGGTCAGGCCAGTATTGATGACCTTAGTCGTATACTGCGTAGTGTACCGCAGCTTACCCGTCGATTGCAGCCTTACGTTAAGTAACGTTGGCCTCAGCTGTGTCTCTTTGCAGCTCCTCTGCCAACTCCTGTGAGGACGTTGGGATGTGCTTGTCACCTACCTCTACTTCTTTACAGAATGTCTTGTGATGGTGTGTCATCTCACACTTTACAATTTAGGAGTACGCAGTTCCACGTTTGTAGCCTCGATCCGACGGTTGTCAGCTAATCGGCTGAGCTCTCATTGGAGCATTCAACGACCAGCAATTCAGCTGGATGGCAAGCCGCGCGCTTTGCCCCCGGGTACACTCTCTTAGGAGTGGCCACCGGAGGCGTTAGGGTGCTGCTGCGTTTTTTGGCCGCTGATGCTGCTTTAGGGCTTCTTCTGGAGCGAGTCTTTGCTGGAGGTATCTTAAATATCACTTGACCCTGGAGCCGCAGATGTTGTGACGGTTTGGGTCATCCAGCCCTCCGGGTTGTCCCCATTTTTTTTGCCAATTGCCGACACCGTGGCGTGCTGTGCCTGTGGCACTCTCCTATATAGTTGTGGAGGATATGGAGGATGGTCTACCACACTACATGACCTCTCTGCGTCTAGGCCTCAGTCCTCGAAATGTCCTACGACGGTCCGAGTAAGACCTTAGTCCGGCCCGGAGTGAGATGTAAGGATAGAGAAGGGTGGTGCGCGGAGATTATGGTTGTGTGAGCCTACTCTTATCCGCAGCTAAAAGAGGGCTTTCGATAATGATGAATGATAAAAGTCAGGCATTGATTAATATACAAGAAATATGTTCTTTAATATAAACTCCAATAGAGAAAGTAAGTTCTGACAAACTAGCAAACATCTTCTAAGTTCGGTACAATTTTTTGAAAAAAATGTGTAGGATCACAGCAGAAGCTGTGACCTGCCTCCTTGGTAGGGGTAAACTGCAGCGATGCTGGACATGCAACCCGCTTGCAACTTGGAACTACAGTTTCGTCAAAGATATCATTGTAGGTAAGAAAAACGTAACGAATACCGCTGCTTTCTTCGCTAACAGTCTTGAACAACCATCTGGGTACGGGAATTCTGCTTGGAGCGTTCAAATATATTGTCTTGAGTTCATTAGTCCCGCTGTGCGGCAGCTGTAGGACACCAAAAGTTCCGGTGCAGATCTGCAGTGATTCAACATTGCCACTGGTAAGCTGGTTGCGTACCCAGGTTTCAATGGTTTTCCAGTTGCTACGATTGATGCGACTAAACTGAGGAACCACATTCAGATGCTTGAAGCTTAATTTCATATACGACTCAAAAATAAAGTCGGCGGAAGGAGCAAGGTGACCACGATCGAAGAACAAGCCCGTTTTGGAAGTAATATATTCCTGATTTGGGCCAAGTGTCTCCTTGAAGGTTTCATAGATGTTCTTCGTTACGTAAAAAGCAGCTTCGGCGCCGCTAATGACACCATCTGTGGTAAAGGCTTGCGTGGGGCGTGGTACGGCTAAAAATGATACGAAAAATTTGAGGTATTTGTGGCACTAGTGATGTGACACTAATTACACTAGTAATGTGGCAATAGTGATGTGGCACTAGTTTTCTCCCTTACGAAATTTGCAGAGAGTAATACTAAAAAAACACTCAATTTTTCGAAAATCTCTAATTCAACTTACGCGTTGTGCTGGCATATGCCTTATGTATAACAAAGTCTGCTGTTTGCTCGTTCGTATCATAACAGCTCCTGTATATCTCGAGGAACAGACCATTGCTCAGCCTATAGCCCACTTGGTACATGGTACCTAGACAATGCCTATCAATGAACGCTTGCAGACTTCCCGTCGGTGGTTTACTGCAAACGGTTTTGGGCGGCAGTGGTGACATTTGCTTATTCGTCTGACAAGTGGTTGTAACTACATTATTCAAATCATTATCACAAATAAGTTCCAATGTTTGGCCGATGCGCACCGTGTAAACGCGTTGCAAACAGATGTTATTCATAGCGTCGCGATAAGTGAATGTTCGATTTGTGTCCGCGACTTGCTTTGGGTCAAGTGTGCAATCGGCGCTAACACGCCAAAAAACTGAAGGAGAGTTTTTTATTGTTAATTAAATTTCTTTGATACGATTCAGTTTTGTACTTACACATCAAAAAACATAAGCAAAGCATCGCGTTCATCTTGAGACCTGAGAGCGATCTAAACGACTAAAGATTTCCAACGACAGCTTCTATATATATGAACCACAGCAAAATCGGGCTTGACATACTTCGAAATACTTTGATACCATAAATCATGCCAACTGATAACAGGTGGCAAGAACAATGTGGTAGACGCACGCCAAGATTGGGGGATTATGTTGATTTGCCATCGGGCTTGACCGACTGCGAAATACTTTGAGTAATACCAACTTATAACAGGTGGCAAAAACAGCGACGAGTTAGCCAAAAAAAAAAAAATACCCAAGTAGTTCCTTGGTGCAGGGTCTGAAATTTGATTGCTTTTTTGGGGAGGTTACTCGCAAGTTATTTTCCAACTTTGTCTTTAAAAATGGGGGAGATATGCTGGCTTATCGATATACACTTTCTGAAATATCGACTTTCACGGTTATACATTTTCTTAAGGGCGGGATATGGGTGACAATAGCATATGGTAAGTTGACGGAATACTTCAATATAGACACTTTGTCTAGTTCTGGCACAGATAAGAAATTGCGTTCATACAAACTGACTGAGAGCATAGTATAAATATAATGGTATTTATTTATAATTAGTTTTTGCTTTGACAACTGTATTAAGGAAATTATTATAATTTATTGTTTTTTTGATTAAATAAAAATGTAATTTGTTTTAAATTTTGTTAATTTGAAAATAATAATCATGTAATTTTAATGAATGCATTGAAAAATATATTAGACATATTCTGAACTGCTAGCAACAAACATTTATTAATTGTGGTACATTTTTAGAAAGGAAATCGGCGCAATTGCAACAGAAGGTGAAACCTGCCTCCTTGGTATCCTCAAGCTGCAGCGTTGGAGGACATGCAACCTGATCACAATTTGGAGTCGGTTTGTTTGAGTTGTAGATATTATTGTAGGTGACAAAAGCAAAACTATTATTGTTTCCGTCGATAAAAGCCTTATAGATCCATTCGGGTATCGGATTAGCTGCTGGTGGATTCAAATACATTGAAGTGAGTACCCCAGTATCGCTGTGCGCCAGCTGTAGGACACCATAACTTCCCGTGCAGACTTTATTCGGTTGACCATTGCCATTGTTAACCGTGTCGCGATTAAACTTCTCAACCTTAAACCAATTTTTTCGATTGATAGAACTAAATTGAGGACACACATTTATATACTTGAAGGTTTGTTCCATATGTGTCTTCATACCATAGTCGGCTGAAGGCGCAACATGACCACGATTAATTACAACGATATTTTCGGATTCAATATACATCTGGTTTTGGCCGAGTAACTGCTCAAATGTTGCATAAACACTTTTAGCCTCGTAAGTTGCAGCTGCGGCGCCGGTAATGACACCATCTGTGGTAAATGCTTTATTGGGGCGTGGTGCGGCTAAAATAGATACAAAAAGTGATAGTTATTTTGGGTGCTAAGTAGAGACTAAATACTACTTTTTGTTTTGAATATCTTTAATTAAACCTACGCGATGTGATGGGGTATGCCTCATGTAGAACATAGACAACTCTTTGGCTTGGCACATTAAAACAGCTTATATATAGCTTGAAAAATGGCAGACCACTCAGCCTATAGCCCACATGGTACATGGTACCTGGACAATTCGCATCACTGATCGCCTCCACAACTCCCTTCGGCTGATTACTGCAATCCGTCATGGGCAACGGTGGCGACATGTTGCCATTCTGCTGACAAGTGGTGCCCACTACACTGCTACTATTACAAATCATTTCCAACGTTTGGCCAGTGGACACCATATCATAGCGCTGTAGTTGGAGCTGTGAATCATTGTCGAGAAATGCACATAATCGGTTTGTTTGAGACATCTCCGTAGCGCCAAGTTGGCAATCGGCACCAACACGCCAGAAAACTGTTAGCGGATTGTTGCGGTTAGCTTAAATTAATCAACATGATTAAACTTTACACTTACACATCAAGAAAAATAAGTAAATTAGCGGGTTCATCTTGAGACCTGAAAGCCAGCTAAGCGAATAAGCATTGTCAGCGACAGGTTTTAGCCAATAAGCCAAGCCAAATGCAAAAAGTAAAAACATTAAAACAACAATTTAAGACTAGACAGTTGTGCACACAAATTTCACACAAATTGTTGTTGCACTTAAATTCAAAATATATTTGCAACGTATTTGTATACTAAAGATAAATACTTAACCGTATGATGCATGAATAGAAAATAGATATAATTTTATATATATATGAAGGGAAATATTTTCATAATGGATATTTCCCTCTGTTATAAATATATCTTCAGCATTCCGATCTATCTTAGAAAGATTTTGTTGAAAAATCCATGCAAATTTCCAAAATGTTGTATAAAAAGATATTTTTCTTAAAATAAAAAACAATGTTTTTCTCTATTAATGTATTTCTATAAATAATTAATGAATTTAAAGTAAAAATTCATTCCTTTATTCTACACTGAGTAAACATTATTAAACATTATATATATATTATTATAAACATTATATAAACATTATATTAAACATTATTCATTAAATATATAATATCTGCAAGGGTAATATCTGCAAGGCAACCCAGTGTCAATTGATGTTTTATCCTGCGATCCTGTTCCGAGCACCTGCACTCTATATAAAAGAATTCGAAATGATTAGTCAGATAGAATAGATTAGCTTCGATTATAACTTAACCTGCATAAATGATGAGAATAAAAAACTATATTTTATTTACCAAAATATTCATAAGTCCTGCAATAATTACTGAGGAACTATTCAACTATTCAATAAGAAAAACTCCAGTAATATTCCAAGAGGGGGCATCCTTTTCCAATTTCTTCTTCCATACCGGGCAAAATTAATTATGCTTTGTTCAGATTCCTTACAGCATTCTGTAATTTTTGCGTAGTGTTTCACTGTGTAGGTTGAGCTCTAGAGACCTCTTGAATTAGATTCCTCTGAGGGAACGTACCAGTCTCTCAGGTGAGACTTTAGGAACCGACTAATTAAAGTGATGTGTAAGACCTCTTCCCTGATTCTATTTACAAATCTTATAGAATTCCACCAGTTCCTCTACCTCTGTTGGTGGGCAGGCTCCGTCTCCTGCGAAGTATGCAGACACTACCACCATAGAGACCGCATTAGCAATGGCTTGTAATTTTGGAACACAGTCTCTGGTGAGGAATGCTGAAAGGATAGTGTAGTTAATACTCCTCCTCACCTTTCACTCCATCGTACACCAATGCCTCCTGTACCAGGGACAGCAAAAGGTGTTGTTTGGTGAACATCCTGGCTAAGACGGCTGAGGCTGCCTTAGGGTGATGGATGTTCACCTGGGCCAGCCAGTATTGATGACCTTAGTCGTATACTGCGTAGTGTACCGCACCTTACCCGTCGATTGCAGCCTTACGTTAAGTAACGTTGGCCTCAGCCGCGTCTCTTTGCAGCTCCTCTGCCAACTCCTGTGAGGACATCGGGATGTCCTTGTCACCTACCTCTACTTCTTTACAGAATGTCTTGTACGCAGTTCCACGTTTGTAGCCTCGACCCGACGGTTGTCAGCCAATCGGCTGAGCTCTCATTGAAGCATTCAACGACCAGCAATTCAGCTGGATGGCAAGCCGCGCGCTTTGCCCCCGGGTACACTCTCTTAGGAGTGGCCACCGGAGGCGTTAGGGTGCTGCTGCGTCTTTTGGCCGCTGATGCTGCTTTAGGGCTTCTTCTGGAGCGAGTCTTTGCTGAAGGTATCTTAAATATCACTTGACCCTGGAGCCGCAGATGTTGTGACGGTTTGGGTCATCCAGCCCTCCGGGTTGTCCCCATTTTTTTTTGCCAATTGCCGACACCGTGGCGTGCTGTGCCTGTGGCACTCTCCTATATAGTTGTGGAGGATATGGAGGATGGTCTACCACACTACATGACCTCTCTGCGTCTAGGCCTCGGTCCTCGAAATGTCCTACGACGGTCCGAGTAAGACCTTAGTCCGGCCCGGAGTGAGATGTAAGGATAGAGAAGGGTGGTGCGCGGAGATTATGGTTGTGTGAGCCTACTCTTATCCGCAGCTAAAAGAGGGCTTTCGCTACCCGCAACCCGCCTACCGCGACCCGCCTAAGCCCCATCCGACCCATCCAAGTTCTTTTTGACCAGGTTATTTTATTTCATGTGAAAAGATATTTATTTATAGCTTTTAATTTGACGCCTGTGTTAAGGATATTATTCTTTATCAATCAATTTATAATTAAAATAAAAATTTAAATTGTTTTGAAATTTGCGAGATTAATGATAAAAGTCAGGCATTGATTAATATACAAGAAATATGTTCTTTAATATAAACTCCAATAGAGAAAGTAAGTTCTGAGAAACTAGCAAACATCTTCTAAGTTCGGTACAATTTTTTGAAAAAAATGTGTAGGATCACAACAGAAGCTGTGACCTGCCTCCTTGGTAGGGGTAAACTGCAGCGATGCTGGACATGCAACCCGCTTGCAACTTGGAACTACAGTTTCGTCAAAGATATCATTGTAGGTAAGAAAAACGTAACGAATACCGCTGCTTTCTTCGCTAACAGTCTTGAACAACCATCTGGGTACGGGAATTCTGCTTGGAGCGTTCAAATATATTGTCTTGAGTTCATTAGTCCCGCTGTGCGGCAGCTGTAGGACACCAAAAGTTCCGGTGCAGATCTGCAGTGATTCAACATTGCCACTGGTAAGCAGGTTGCGTACCCAGGTTTCAATGGTTTTCCAGTTGCTACGATTGATGCGACTAAACTGAGGAACCACATTCAGATGCTTGAAGCTTAATTTCATATACGAATCAAAAATAAAGTCGGCGGAAGGAGCAAGGTGACCACGATCGAAGAACAAGCCCGTTTTGGAAGTAATATATTCCTGATTTGGGCCAAGTGTCTCCTTGAAGGTTTCATAGATGTTCTTCGTTACGTAAAAAGCAGCTTCGGCGACGCTAATGACACCATCTGTGGTAAAGGCTTGCGTGGGGCGTGGTACGGCTAAAAACGATACGAAAAATTTTAGGTATTTGTGGCACTAGTGATGTGACACTAATTACACTAGTAATGTGGCAATAGTGATGTGGCACTAGTTTTCTCCCTTACAAAATTTGCAGAGAGTAATACTAAAAAAACACTCTATTTTTCGAAAATCTCTAATTCAACTTACGCGTTGTGCTGGCATATGCCTTATGTATAACAAAGTCTGCTGTTTGCTCGTTCGTATCATAACAGCTCCTGTATATCTCGAGGAACAGACCATTACTCAGCCTATAGCCCACTTGGTACATGGTACCTAGACAATGCCTATCAATGAACGCTTGCAGACTTCCCGTCGGTGGTTTACTGCAAACGGTTTTGGGCGGCAGTGGTGACATTTGCTGATTCGTCTGACAAGTGGTTGTAACTACATTATTCAAATCATTATCACAAATAAGTTCCAATGTTTGGCCGATGCGCACCGTGTAAACGCGTTGCAAACAGATGTTATTCATAGCGTCGCGATAAGTGAATGTTCGATTTGTGTCCGCGACTTGCTTTGGGTCAAGTGTGCAATCGGCGCTAACACGCCAAAAAACTGAAGGAGAGTTTTTTATTGTTAATTAAATTTCTTTGATACGATTCAGTTTTGTACTTACACATCAAAAAACATAAGCAAAGCATCGCGTTCATCTTGAGACCTGAGAGCGATCTAAACGACTAAAGATTTCCAACGACAGCTTCTATATATATGAACCACAGCAAAATCGGGCTTGACAGACTTCGAAATACTTTGATAGCATAAGTAATACCAACTTATAACAGGTGGCAAAAACAGCGACGAGTTAGCCAAAAAAAAAAATACCCAAGTAGTTCCTTGGTGCAGGGTCTGAAATTTGATTGCTTTTTGGGGAGGTTACTCGCAAGTTACCTTCCAACTTTGTCTTTAAAAATGGGGGAGATATGCTGGCTTATCGATATACACTTTCTGAAATATCGACTTTCACGGTTATACATTTTCTTAAGGGCGGGATATGGGTGACAATAGCATATGTTAGGTTGACGGAACACTTCAATATAGACACTTTGTCTAGTTCTGGCACAGATAAGAAATTGCGTTCATACAAACTGACTGAGAGCATAGTATAAATATAAAAATGAACAAACAATTGTTTTAATAGGTTCAAGGCTATAAAGTGTGAAATATAAAAAATAATCAAAAGTATATTGAATGGATTTTCTGAAATTTAAAAAGTTCTTTTCTTGGATTACAATCTCTTAGTTTCATGTCTAATATAAATTCTATTTCTCTGAATAATTTTTCATGGTATTTATTTATAATTAGTTTTTGCTTTGACAACTGTATTAAGGAAATTATTATAATTTATTGTTTTTTTGATTAAATAAAAATGTAATTTGTTTTAAATTTTGTTAATTTGAAAATAATAATCATGTAATTTTAATGAATGCATTGAAAAATATATTAGACATATTCTGAACTGCTAGCAACAAACATTTATTAATTGTGGTACATTTTTAGAAAGGAAATCGGCGCAATTGCAACAGAAGGTGAAACCTGCCTCCTTGGTATCCTCAAGCTGCAGCGTTGGAGGACATGCAACCTGATCACAATTTGGAGTCGGTTTGTTTGGGTTGTAGATATTATTGTAGGTGACAAAAGCAAAACTATTATTGTTTCCGTCGATAAAAGCCTTATAGATCCATTCGGGTATCGGATTAGCTGCTGGTGGATTCAAATACATCGAAGTGAGTACTCCAGTATCGCTGTGCGCCAGCTGTAGGACACCATAACTTCCCGTGCAGACTTTATTCGGTTGACCATTGCCATTGTTAACCGTGTCGCGATTAAACTTCTCAACCTTAAACCAATTTTTTCGATTGATAGAACTAAATTGAGGACACACATTTATATACTTGAAGGTTTGTTCCATATGTGTCCTCATACCATAGTCGGCTGAAGGCGCAACATGACCACGATTAATTACAACGATATTTTCGGATTCAATATACATCTGGTTTTGGCCGAGTAACTGCTCAAATGTTGCATAAACACTTTTAGCCTCGTAAGTTGCAGCTGCGGCGCCGGTAATGACACCATCTGTGGTAAATGCTTTATTGGGGCGTGGTGCGGCTAAAATGGATACCAAAAGTGGTAGTTATTTTGGGTGCTAAGTAGACTTTTTGTTTTGAATTAATTAAACCTACGCGATGTGATGGGGTATGCCTCATGTAGAACATAGACAACTCTTTGGCTTGGCACATTAAAACAGCTTATATATAGCTTGAAAAATGGCAGACCACTCAGCCTATAGCCCACATGGTACATGGTACCTGGACAATTCGCATCACTGATCGCCTCCACAACTCCCTTCGGCTGATTACTGCAATCCGTCATGGGCAACGGTGGCGACATGTTGCCATTCTGCTGACAAGTGGTGCCCACTACACTGCTACTATTACAAATCATTTCCAACGTTTGGCCAGTGGACACCATATCATAGCGCTGTAGTTGGAGCTGTGAATCATTGTCGAGAAATGCACATAATCGGTTTGTTTGAGACATCTCCGTAGCGCCAAGTTGGCAATCGGCACCAACCCGCCAGAAAACTGTTAGCGAATTGTTGCGGTTAGCTTAAATTAATCAACATGATTCAACTTTACACTTACACATCAAGAAAAATAAGTAAATTAGCGGGTTCATCTTGAGACCTGAAAGCCAGCTAAGCGAATAAGCATTGTCAGCGACAGGTTTTAGCCAATAAGCCAAGCCAAATGCAAAAAGTAAAAAGATTAAAACAACAATTTAAGACTAGACAGTTGTGCACACAAATTTCACACAAATTGTTGTTGCACTTAAATTCAAAATATATTTGCAACGTATTTGTATACTAAAGATAAATACTTAACCGTATGATGAATAGAAAATAGATATAATTTTATATATATAAACTTAATAAGTATCTTCATAATGGATATTAACATCTCTCATAAATCTATCTGCAGCATTCCGATTTATCTTAGGAAAATTTTGTTGAAAAATTCATGCAATTTTGAAATAGGTTTCAAAAAAGATATCTTTGTTAAAATAAAAAACAATTTTATTTCTATGATTAATAAGTAAATTAAAATTCAAAATACAATCCCTTATTCCACACTGTGCAAACATTATTATTTTTTTAATGCATTAAATATATAATTTCTGCAAGGGTAACTTGAAACAGGCCAATGCTCCTCCATTGTCCAAGGCAACCCAGTGTCAATTGATGTTTTATCCTGCGATCCTGTTCTGATAACTTTTCCACCTGCAAGCCATATAAGAGAATTTTAAATGATTAGCCAGATATATTGGATTAGCTCAGATTAAAACTTAACCTGCATAAATGGTGAACTATATTTTATTTGCCTTATTATTCATAAGCCCTGCAATAATTACTTAGTTTCTCTCAAATATTCAATAAAATGAAATATTTTAAGCGAATGCAAGTATTTTTTTCTAATATGCTAAACAAAAAAAAAAGTTTTTATTATGGCCAATAAAATGTTTTTTTTTTTTGCTTACATTTTCTGCACTGAAAGTTTTATTAGTTTTTAAGTGCACTTTTAACTATTTACGATTTATTGACATTTTGATATTATTAAATTTGATTGACGTAATTGTTAATGGTCATGCAGAGGAATTTTGTCATCATGTTTGTAACGCATTTAAGCAGACGTCTCCGACCCAATAAAGTATATATATCTTATTGATTGGCATCAATAGTAATCTGGATGTAGCCAAGGGCATCTGTGTCATCTGTCTGTTATCTGTCAGCAATAAAGGATTACTGTATCATATAGGTTTCATTTTTAATTTACATTTGTAATTGCATAATAAAACGATTTGTTTGCGAGAGATCGACATCGTCAGGGTGGCAAAAGGCACCAAACCGTCAACAATTTTAAACGGGTTGTTGATATCAATTTAAATTAATCACACAATAAAAATTTACACTTACACATCTAAATACTTAAGCAATGCATCCTGTTCATCTTGTTAATGACAGCTCTTAGTGGAAATTAGTAACAAACAACAATTTGAGTAGTGAGAAAAGTGAGAGAACTAAAACTGAGAGCAGAGACAAGATGAGTAAAAGCTTAAACAATTTCTAACACATCAATTCTCACAGCAAGCTATTGTTGCATTATTTAAAAACATATCATTTGCTTAAGGCGTATTTATTTAAAATTGATTAGTATTTTTATAATAAATATTTTCAGATTTAGCTAAGCAAAATTTTGTTTGTTAAATATCCATTTAATTTTTCAAAATACTAACAGTATCGAACTGTAATAGATAACAAATATAAAACAGAAATTTATTTATACAAAATAATTTTTTTCAAATAAATAAGCGAAATATCAAAATGGCTGCCAAAGCAAAACTTATATATTTATAAAGTGAGAGAACTAAAACTGAGAGTAGATACAATATGATAATTGCATTTCAAAATTTCATTTTATTTTTAAATATGTAATGTATACATATTTTTTAAGAAAGAAAATAATGTTGTTTTCCAGAAATGTATTTCTAGAAACCATTTTTACCAAATAAATAAATTAAATGTGAAAATGACGGCCTAATCAACACTTACTAAACAATAATTATGTTTTTCATTTTTTAAATATATCTTTTCTGCAAGGGCAACCAATCTTCGACGAGCCGCATAAATAGAGTTTTTCATTTTATTCAGTTTTAAGCTATTTTCAATGCTTATCTGCTATTCGCTTCCCGCTCCCCGCCTCTCGTTTCCTTTTCTCTTCGCGCGTGTCTCTGCCATTCATAAATTGCCATTTCAATGTGTCGTCGACGTTTCACATCGCGGGTCATCACTGATAACTGAAACCACACAAGACACTCACACACACAAACACAAGGACAGAGAGACAGAGAGATACACATACACACACACACACACACACACACAGAGAGAGGAGAGCTGTAACTGAGGTGAGTTGTTGGCCGCCTGCTGCTGTCAGCGAGGGGCTTATTCATAGCAAAGAACGCCAAGTCCCTTTCTGTTTATCAGTGTTTATTATCAGACCTCGCCAAGTGGAAATGTCGGCTTCGCTGTTTGTTTGGCTATTGCACATGCACAAAACATACATATACACATATACACACATATACATATATATATATAGCTAAGTGCTTATGAGTATAATAACAAAGGGGTTGCTGCCATTCACACCGTATACTGTCGAGCTGTGTATTTCAGCTGTGCATTGCATTTTATCAAAAGCTCTCAGGCCTTTTATCTAAAATTGAATCTAAGGTGTCGCAAAAATACAAATTCGCACTTGAAAAACTATTTGGATGGTCAGGATACTATAGTATCTGTATATAGAAAGGCCAATCTACTCAATCAAGTTTCTGGGTCGACAGCATGAACAGATTAGTCAAAAATGATAATATTATTGAAGGTGTTTGAAAAGCTCCGTTTTGGCCATATAAAAAACATTAAAGTGCATTTTAATTTTAAGGTTAACTTTATAGCCTAATATTATATATTATATAATTATAGTCAACTTATTTTGCAAGTTCGAATTTTGTTCCCTTTAATATCACAAAATCAAATATTATAAAATATAAATAAGAGTAAAGTAAGCTTTTTGTGTAGACCTAAAATTTAAATCAAATTTATTGAATCTTTTCTATAGTCGAGCACTCTCTAAAAATTAATCGTACTTAAAACTCAAGATGTTTGTGTTGCACGCTTTTGGTTGGCAACCAAAAATAACAATCAAGTGTCACATATTTTTGTAAGCATTCTGAAGAATATCCATCTGAAAAGTACAAGTGCTTTATTTTCGTTTTTTTAATTTCTTTCACACTGAATGGCTGCCACCAAAATATATATAAAGCCGGATGAACTCAGTAATTTCCACTTTCCAGCTATACCAGCTATACATACAAATGCACACACATACATATATGTATATATGTATATATATATATATACATTTTTGTTTTTTTTTTGCAAATATTTGCAGGCACACTTACTTAAAACTGGGTCAACATGATTCGACTATTTTTTTGTTTTGTTTCTTGTTTTTCTTGTGCAATTTAATGAATTTTTATTGCACAAATATTTAGCCAATGTTATTTCGCTGTATTTTATGGCAAATATATGTTGTCGGCCTGGTATTGCAATTTGTAGTCTTCACACAGGCGCAATTCTAAATAAACACACACACACACTTACACATACACACCCACACATACCCTCACACACCCTCACACACATGCAGACATATGCTCAGTTTGGCAAAAATAAAACCGTTGCTTTCTTGTAAACTACAAAACGGATGAACTTTGGGGCATGGCTCGAGTCTAATTTGCTTTGTGTGCATGAACAAAAATAATTGAAAATATATTCAAATATATATAAAATAACAGATAACGAACCAATTTTATATTTTTTATAATTTATTATTATTATTTATTTATTTAATAGTAAATAAAATAAAATATATTATATATTGTGCTGTGTTAACTTCCAAATTAGGAAGCACATCAAAGTTTTTACTTATTAAATTAGAATTGAAACCTAAATTTCAACAAATACAAATTTTGCATAGATTTATTAAGTCTCGCACAGACAAAATTAGTTAAAGATCAAGCAAGCAAATTAAATCTAAGCACTTAAGCTACTTTTAGGACTTAAGTCACCCAAAACTCAATTTTATCAATTATGCAACCAACAAGCTGAATCGAAATTTTAAATTAGCTTAAGTTTTTTTTTCTTGCTTCCATGAATAATTTACTTAAATACACTTTTCCCATATTCTATATGCATATATAAGGATAGCTATTTTTTCTTTCGATTAGAGATTGCCGCATTTCATGTTTCAAAGACATCAAAATATGAATAGAGAATAGTTGCACATATTAATGCAAAAGTATTTTCTGTATTCTTTACCACAGCCAAATAAGAGATTCCATGAAAAGAAATGATGCCACAACTGAATAGACAATAATGCCTGAAGACTCTCGTCTGCCTTTCAATTGTTATGCAAAATGCATTTTGTTAACAATAAGCAGCAGCAAAATGGACAATAATACTAGAAATTTGCAATGCGCTAAAAAGTATGCAATGCTTTTGTGCATAGCTTTTGTCGGTATTTGCGGGCTGGATGAGAGAGGGAAGGCGGTGTAGATGTAATTTTCAAGCAATTTGAAGCTATTTGGATGCCAAATTATGCCATATAAAATCATGCAACGAGTGAATGAGATATTTGTTGTGTTTGAATGGGCGTTTTTGTGTGTGCATTTGTGTGTATGTGTGTGTGTGAAAGCGCAATTGTAAATGGTCAATAAAAATAAAAGGCGGTCTATAAAAGCAACACAATCAACAAGCCGACCGCAACAACCGACGCATAAATTAAATTGCAGCCCGCCATCCTCTAGTGAGTGGGCGTGGCGCGCACACACACACACACACTCAAACACACATACGCACATTTTATAATGCCATTCGAGTTGCGTGTTTACAGCACAATTACAACTGTTTGGTTTTATGTGTGCTCAATAGACACTCACAAGTGCGTCCAGGGCCAGGAAATTTATGCAGAAGCTTTATGGGCCAGCCGCGTCGCAGTATCCACTTTCCATAACATGGGCGTAGCCAAAGTGTGGGGGGTGTCGAACCGCCCACAACCTATACGAAATGCATTTCATTTGCAAGTAAATGCATCTAAATTAAGTTAAATAAACTCGACATAGTCCAACAGGAAAAATAAGGCAAATTGAGGTTGTTGTATATTTTTTTACCCAAAAAGTTTATAAATTATTATTAATTTTAATTAAAAATTAAATTTTTTAGAATTTTCACATAAGAGTTTTAATTTCAAGTTGTTGCTTTAAGTCTTGAAGCAAAGCTCTCTTTTTATTCCACCAAGCCCGAATCAAAGCGTATTTTTTATATTTATATAAATAAAATTAAAAATAAACAAAAAGATATATATTTATATATATAAAACTTTCTTGTTTTCCTCTCACTCCCTGCTGCTGCTGTGCATACGCCTCTGATCTATACAGACATAATAATCTCGCAGTGAGCCGCATTTGAAGGCATGCTGAATAATTTATTCAATGTCTGCTCTTATTTCACTCCGCCACAGACACGCACACACACACACACACTCGCACACACACACACACACAAAAATACGCACACTCACACACCTACGCCAAAACATTGAAAAGCTGCCCACAATAGCGGCCAATTTGAATTGCTGCCACAATTTATGATCCGACACTGAATGACCATTAAAAGCCCGAATCTCTCTCGCAAAATGCACTTGTTGTTGCCTCTAAATGGCCGTCTCTGTTTTACGATTTATGAATATTGATTTGTGTGCCAACTGGCAAAGGAGCAGACAGGTAGACAGGTATCCAAATTTTGTTTGTTTTTTTTATGTATCTCTAATTGGATTAACATACAATCTGGCAAAAACTCAAAAAAAAAAAAAAATATATACTAATAAAATAGAAACCGAATATAAATAAAAATTTATAGTAAGCCTGTATAAACTGTAACAAAAATATATCGAATACATTTGACCCAGAAGCACATTTAAACTTTTATTGCAAATTCAAATCAAATTTTTGACACAAAATAGTTGGAATAAAATTTTTATTTTGCCTTAGGCTTTGACTGACAATATTTAGAAACGAAATAAAATACCTTAAATATAAAATAATGGAATTATTTGCCATATCTCTTTGAGTTTAGACTTACCTTTAAAAAGCAAATTCAAAAACTGAATCCAATTTACCAGAAAGTTAGTTTAAATATTGTCAATCTTAGATAAACAAATTATTAACTAAAATGACTATAAAAAAAACTGTCAAACCTTACTTTTGAGTAATCAAATTTTGACTAAAAATTGGCAATATTATTTTATGATTGCCAATTGGATTATATATATCTCTCTGATTTTTTGCACTTCTACTTTTTAGAAATAAATAAAAGAATTTTTCGTTGTAATTTAAATAATTAAAATAAATAATTTTGTGTAATTTTAATATTTAATTCACATAGTGATTCTTAAAAAGTAAAGAATGTTTCTTATTTTAAGGCTGATTTTAATTAGGGCGTATTTTTTTGTTTCCATTTGTGGTTTTTGGCTCACAGACAAAGCTGACCATATGAGGCCGAGTCGAAAACTAATTGGAATGCATGCATCAAAGCAATTCGGTCCAAACATAAACAACAATTGCAACTAGTTTTGCGGACTTGGACAAAAAAGAAACAAAAAAAAAGCAAAGGAAGAACTCCAGGCTAGAATATTTCGATAAGCCTTTTGCTTCTGTTTGTTAGTCAAAGGTCCCTTGGCTATTTTTTTTTTGTTTTCTTCGTATATTCACATTTACACATTCACATTTGGTAGTTTTTTTTTTTTTGTTACACAGCTAAGCAGAGCTGTTTTTGTTGTTGGCCATAATGGGGCTGGTAAGGTCCAAAACAGCAACGGCAAACAACATAATTGAGTTTAACCCGAAATTGAATTATTTCTTGGGCAATGTTTTGCAAGTGTTGCGCAAACAGATTAACTGAGTTTTGGTATCGCATTGACTTTTGGCCATGTTTAACAAGCAACAATAACAATAACCACAAGTAAAACATTTACTTGCGACATTGTATTGTATTATATTGCCGTAATGTGGCCCAAAGTTACGCTTATGCAATATGTGTCGATGCACTCAGAGAAAAGTAAGAGATTCAAATTCAAATTCAAGTTTTTGTGAAGTATTTTTCGGTCCTGAGTGTATTTGCCAGTGAGTATTCAATAATATAAATTTATATTTGCTTGGTAAATCCCTTAACGGCTGTAAGGACCTGCCTTCTATGGCAAGCAAAATGGCAGCAACACTAATACATGCGCATATATCAAATATACATATATATATATATATATATATGCATATATATATATGTATGTATGACTTTATGTACATATGTGTGCACATATTGCTGCAGCTTACGGGCCATGCGAAGGCTTTGAGCCAAGTAATTTGTGTTTGTATTTGGCGCCACGGTTGTGCCTTGAGAGTGTGTGGCTTTCTAGCGTTCTTCAAGCGCTCTTTTGTTGGCCGTAAATGTGCGGCAAGAGGCGCTTAAAACCAGACAAGCCCAACCTGGCCTGTCGTTTATAGCCTTTCAGTTTGCACGCATATTCAAAACACTCAACATCTTCACATCTACACACACATATATATAACATATATATATATATACATATATATATATATATATATATATATATATGTATATATTTTTAACAGCCCACTTGGCGCACTCAAAATCATTAAAGCAAACGCGCAGCGGGTCCAATAAAATCCTTAAACAACCATTGAAACGGTTAAGACCCAAATGTAAGTCTTTCTAATGCCATGTCGCGAAACGCTTTTACAAATTTCACGCGCCTCAAAGGACCTCAAAAAATCAGGCAGACAGAAAACATTACATAACATAAGCTATTCGGGTTAACTTACATTGCAACAAAAAAAATTATGAGTGAAGACCTAAAAAAATCTGAAACTAGAACTGAATTAAAAAAGCTTAAGACAAGTTCTTGGTACTCAAACTTCATAGGTTTATTATTAAGTTAAGAACTTCCAATTTGAAATAAATCATTTTTGATTTTCTCTGTTTGTCTTTTAATATGTATTTCTTTTAAATATAGTATAAAAATTGAGCTTAAAACTGAGAGAAAGGTTATTTATTTATTTCTATGTTTGGGCTCGAAATGAACACGTATTGCTACAGTCGATTATAATAAACCATCAGTTGAAAAGTTTAGATGTTATATTTAGCGATTAATAAGCTCAGTTAATGTTGCGCAAAATGAGAAAAGTTTCAAATCACTTTGTGCCTAGTTTTGTCTAGGCTTATGTCATAAGATTTATAAATGACCCAAACGTGCGTGCGACGACTTAAAGCTTTGTGGCAAAGTTGAAATAAGTTGTAACACAACAAATCATTAATCAAAACTCATTTTTGGGGGCCTGGAGCATGCATGGAACATGTATCTTTGTTTTTCAGATCTAAAAAGGCAGCTTTTAAATGTAGTTTTACACCAGCACGTGGCGTATACAAAATATTACGTATACGCCCTATTTGTTTTTCGCTTTCTTATTATTGATTTTAATGTGTCGCAAGAGCCGAGAAAAGGCGATTGTGGTTAAGGCGGCGGCAGTTAAGCTGCAACACCAGCATCAGCATCAGCAGGTGGCAGGTGGCAGGTGGCAGGTGGCAACAAAGCCCATTGTGTTTGCTGCTATCTTGTGGCGTTGAACTCCAAGGGCGCTGTTGGAGCTGCTTGGCTTTGATATTTATTCAACTTCAACTTTTGCCTTGGCTTTACATTCAAGAATGTTTACTTTTAAAAATTTTAAAATGCTTCCTTAAACAGCAAATTTCACTTAGAGATTGCATTGCAATTCGTTAAAATGTCGAATCATTTTCATATCAAATTAAATTCAATCATACATAAAAAAATACATTCGTAAATTCAATGCAGAATTTTTCTTTTTTATAGAACCTAAAATTCTTAACAAACTAAATTTTTTTTCGAATAAAAAAATCAAAATTGACTTTTAAGGCATACATAAAAATTTTGAAATAACAAAGTTTTAAAGAAAGAAACTCTAATTCTCTTTTTTCAATGTAGGTAAAATTTGGGCAACCGGTTTTTTAAAGTTCAAAACAAAGTTATATGAACTAATTTTATTGACTCAACTGAAAATATTTTTGACTTCTGAGTTTCCTTTTTCGCAACTTAAGAAAAAGTCTGTTTAACTTGAAGAAAACTAAGCACGTAAGAAATATATATTTATAGAGGGTTTTTAAATATTTAAATAGAGCTGAATGTGTGTGTGCTTGCTTTCTGCATTAGCTGTATTTAATTTGGGCAAATATCATCATTATAGCCACATGCACACACATGCACACACACATGCACTTGGGATGCATGCGCTCAAAGGAAGCGGCTCTATTACAAGGCTGTTTGCATAGCCTCAATTTTCAGAGGGGGATGGCAATGGAGACGCGGGGAACGCTGGAAAATTATTTGGCTTGTAGCTTGCCAAAAAAAAAAAAAAAGTAAAAAAAAAGGGGGCGCTATCAAACAAATAGGCAGACACTTTGATAGGCAAAGTTCTGGGGTGCCCTGCACAATATCCTTTAGCCATTGCTTGTGCTGTGTAGAACGAGTATTACGATGATTTGCATAATTTTCAGCGCACCTTAAACGGCAGCTGACGTCCTTTGAAATAAACGCAAGCCGCAGCAGCGAATGCTTTTTACGCTACTTTCTTTATTTTTCCCTATTTTTTTTTATTATTTTCTGTGTATGTGTCAGTGTGTGTGCGTGTGTGTGTGTGTTTGGTTCGCCTTTATCTTGTTTTGCTTTGCTGCTGCCTCCTTTACTATTTTTTATTTATTTTTTTTTGTTAGCCTACATTTTTGCAACTGATGTGCTGCGTCGCCTCTCAGCTTGGATTTCAGTTTTTTTGGTTGGGCCTCTATCTCTGAGCCTGATCGAAATTGCTTTTGCGGTTGCTTCGGTTGTTCTTGTTGTTCTTGTTGTTGTTGTTGTTTTTCTTCTTCTTCTTGTTGTTTAGCTGTTGTAGTTGTTGTTATTTTAATTTTCGGCCATGTGTGCAGCTGGCTCGACACTGTGAACCGTCTTCGGGCAGCCTTTTCTGGTCAAACATTTTAGGCCATTTTGCAATTGTCTGCCTCCTCTTTTTGGTTGAGATATTCATATCAGCTCCTATTATAGCCATTTTCCGCTAAAACTGTTACTGATTGCCGCTTTGTGGTTACCACAGCTAACAGCAACAACAATAATAGCTACAGGTTTATACCCTATAAAAATGTATATAAGATACAATTTTTGAACTTGTGCAATTTTTATTACTTTATTCAACTATTTTATTTATTTATAAATAGTAAAAATAAATATTTTTTTCAGATTTCATTCGATTTTCGAATTCTTATATCATCAGTATTTTTCCAAGTCATATTAAATTTTCTTTAAAATTTAAATATTTCACTTTATTAAATAATTATATTTTAGATTTAATTAACAACATTTTATTTAATTTTAAAGCAATTTCCAGAGTATATTCTAGTTATGCTTAGATTTTTTGTATTATTGCTCTGCCATTTGCTCTTCTTCAATTTGATTTGGGCATAGCAATTGAGATGCAAATTGCCGCTGATTTGAATTTAATATTTAGGTTAGCTATTTTTCTTTTAAAAGATCCAATTTTGATATGCTTACTATTAGTGTTCGAGTTGAATTCTACAAAGCATTTCAGTTCGTGGTTTCAACTGCAATAAAACTTTGCCGCAGGAATTTCAATTTCCCTTTTGCACATTTAAAATACTTGAATATTTACAATATTTGTTTAGTTCATACATTAGTTTAGTATTCGTTTATATGTGTAAAACGTTTTAGAGCTTTTCGTTGTTGTTGTTTTTGTTGTTTTTGTCGCTTGTCGCTTGCATTTCCCGTTGGCAAACATTTATTTGCACATTTCCTTGTGCGCTATTTACCCACTTCCGTTCCAAAAGTGCAGAAAGGCAAAAGCATTTCCATTATTTTTTTGATTTTGACTATAGTTTTTGAAGATATTTTAGCTTGCCTGTGAAGAAAAGCACCTTATTTTCATATATCAATTTATTTTTGTTGCATAATTTGCAAAGATCTATTTTAATTTTACTTACTTTTAACTCTTTTTAAAGTCCACAGCTGTGTTAAAAGACCATAATTTTGGTCTCCCAATTCAAACACTCATATTTCACACAACAACTGTTGACCCAGACTCAAAGGTAAATATAACTAAAAAAAAAAAAAAATGCGCACGTTTCACTTTTTGGGCGTTTGCCATTGATTTGACTTGTGCCAAAATGCGACCCCCTTGCCAAAAATGTGAAATATAACTCGACATATTTGTGTCGTGTGTCGTGTTTAGCTCTTTTTATTTAACTAATTGAAAATGTAGTCAGCTGTGTGTATTGCATTTCGCTGAACTGAACTGAAAATATTAAATGAACATGAATATCAAACCAAAATTACATTATCAAGTGTAAATGTAGCATTTGTGTACATATGAAAATAATGATAAAATGCCAAAGAATATTTTGATTTTCATTAAAATGAAGCCAGAAGTGCGTTTCAAACAATTACGTTAAATATTTAGTTTACAAATATTATTTACTAATGATAATAATAACGACAGTGGAATGTTTTAAAGCTGTCCCTACAAGCACTTGTTGTGCCCACAATTGGACTTGGTGGCAATTAATTGTCTGATTGCAATAATTCACAAGAATTCAGGCTCAAGTCTTCAGTTAAGACATTATGTGGTTTTCGGAATTCCGGGTTAACTTGCTGTCGACGATTTATCTTGTGAAAAATTGCAGCATGCCGACCATGTCAATGAATTAATTGTCTTTAATATTTGCAGTATTGCGAATTGTACTCAGTCCTTTTATGCGTCATTAAACAGCAATTTAAGCAGCCGAAAAGATTTTCATTTTTACCCATTTGGATAAATCACATCGAGCAGACCATGCCAGCCATATGATCGAGCTGTAGTTATTGCTGTTATTGTTGTTGCTGTTATTGTTGTTGCTGTTATTGTTGTTGCTGATGCACTTGCAATTGCTGACACTGTCATGCACATCATAAATTCTTAATGGCTCCGCACGCAGTTGCAGGCTGTATCCTGCAGTCCGAATCCGGCTCCAGTTGCAAGCACATTTAAAATGCAGCTGCGCTGTGAAAATTTCGTATTTCTTGTATTCCCATATACCCAGTACCCATTAGAAGTGGATAAGTGCATGAAAGGCCAGAAGGAAGCAACTACAAGTCGATTTAGTCGGTCGAAAAAGTAGCAAACTATCACAAATAAATTGTACATACTAATTCAAGAATGACATTGTTTACTTAATGTTATCGATAGCAAAAATCAATACAAATCGATTGTTGTGCAGTGCAACTCGGAGACTACTTTCAGCTGCCTGTGGCTTGTACTATTTATAATAGCCAACAATTTGTATGAGGAATATCATTTAGTCTATCAATCTCGACTCACTTGTTTACTGCACTCTTTTTATTTGGCAATCTGTACGCAATTTACCAAAATCTCCACATGGACATATCCACCAAGCGCATTGCTTGACTCTTAAATTAATAATTACTTTCAGAATCACTTTGTCTCCCCCCTTCTTCTTAATCTCCCTTTCCCTTATTTATTTTTCCTTATGCTGGTGTATAACACTTCGCTCAAAAGACTATAAGATTGCGTATTCACACACACGCACACACATACACACACACACACACACACACACACACACACACACATACACTCACAACTTAATCCGCAGCTATCCTCACACACACACACACACACACCTGTCCTGCATCTGCTCCAAATTAATTGCCGCAAAGTTTACTTTTCCCGCTTCTCACTTGGCTTTTGTGTGGCGCTCGTTTCTTTTGCTTAATGATAAACATTGACCAAAAATGTCTGGCATTGATGGTGTAATTAATAAATTACCAACATATTTGTGCAACCAATTAATTACATTCTTCTACGCAATATTTCGCTCGAATATATATTCTATACATTTATGGCCTGACTGATAATTGAGTGGAGAAAGCATCTGTCTTTATCTATAGAATGATTTTAAATACCTTTTATGGAATTTCATATTGTGTTAACTATTTGTACGCTTCCAAAAATACCATAAAATATAATAATTATTGACTTACAAATACTTTTCTTAATTATTTAACTGCTTTATGTTTCATAGCAGTTATTTACTTTTCCACATCCATACTAAATTTTGTGATTTAAAGAAAATAAATATTTCTGATTCTTAGTTCAATAAATAAAATTTAAAACATAAAGAATAAACCATATTTTTTTATTTTTGTTTGATTTATTAAACAAATAACTTGTTAGTTTTGCACTTATTTGAAAATAAAAATAAAATAAATCACAAAATTCATATTACAAATTTTTTTTAGTGTAGGTTTGCACATTGTAATGAATTATACGGAGTATACTGTATGACATTCATTCATTCTGCTGGCACCTAGCCAAATTGTACGCAACTTGGTCTATGGCCCTCATAGAGAATCGCAGAGCACCTGATCCCCGGGTTGTGTCCATACCTTGGGCTGGCTTTTGTGTTGACACGCCTCGGACTCGTCTATCATCATTAGGATAATTTATCTTGCCACAAATCTAGCATGTTCAAGTGGCTGCTGCTTTATTGCCCCAATTGCAATTTCTTAATAAATATTTTAATTAAATGAAACCATGAATGCAAGGCAATTAATTTAAATGTATTATGTAACACAAAACACGGAGTAGTTAACAATTTTATGAAGCTATCACCCATCGGTGGCATGTGGCATGTCGCATGTGGCAGCTGGTTTCAATTACTAAATTAAATATGTAATTTGCCTTTAAATACTGAATACTCACTAACAAATATATCTATTATTACATTATTGTAAGCCATTAATTAAATACAAAACGCTGGGCGATTATTGCGTGTCAAGAGCGCGACCTGCCACGCCCCTTCCGACGCCCATAGAAGCAACTCCTATCTTGCAGTCTGGCTCTGTGTCGACGGTAAAATGAAAATAATGAATGAAAGGCAGACAATTAATTGTTGCGTTGTGTATTCATTTTGGCGCTTTCAACATTTCATCTGCACTTGTCAGCCACTTTTGTCACCCCGTTAACCCCCTTCCCCTTCGACCAACCAACCAACTCTTGTTAATTTCTTATGATAAATGAGTTGTTTTATAATGCGAATTCGTTGCTGCAGCACAACCTGCCACATAAATTTAATTCACGTGGCATTAAGGCATTTCCAAGCCGCCATTCATCAGGATGTCCTGCTCAGTGCATTTGGTTTGGTCTTCTACCGCTTTCTGTTTGCGTTTTCAAATCCACTTAGTTTTATAATGAGCCTGAGCCAGCCTCGTACATACATTTACACACACACACACACACACACTCACATACACATATATAAATACATTTAAGCAGTCACACATTGCTGCAGAAAGTTCGCAACTGTGTCGGCAAAAAAAAAAAAAAAAGAAAAAAGAATTTCGAGTTCCACTTTGAAATCAGTGGAAAGTTTACTTATACTTTGACCTGGTCAGCGGTTGACGCAACCATCATGAACAAAAAGAAAAAGTTTGGATTTCTCAGTGCTGCTCAACTAAGAGTTACCCTGTAACATGGTGTAAATATATAATAACTGAATCTTCTCAAATTAATTATTATGAAAAGTTCTTAAAATGTTTATACTAAATTTAGTTAATTTTTAGTTGCACAATAAAAAGAACAGATATTTTTCCTTCCATTTCCCACTTTACTACAGCTTGATTAAACCCCGTCTGATGCTTTGTATCTTTACAGGGTATGCACATTGAAAAATTCGATTTCAAAAAAGCGCTGTAACCTGAACTCGGCCCAGTTAATAGCAAGAGCGTTGATATGATGAGTGTGCCTGTCAGTCAGTCAGTTCTTCAGTCAGTCAGCGACAGTCAGTCAGTCAGTCAGCGACAGTCAGTCAGTCAGTCAGTCAGTCAGTCCATCAGTCAATTAGTCTGTAACTCATTGCCAAATAGCAATTTTGGTAGATTTTCAACATATGCGTGCGCAAATTCGATGAGACAAATCTCGGCACACAACTGTGGCCCAAAACTTTGGCAATATATTATTTCATTTATTTTGTCAGCAGAGCTTACAAATCCCCCAGGTAAAAAAATGCGGCCAAAAACATGTATAAATTATTGCATTAAATTAAAGCTCGAACGATAAACAAAATCAGATTTAAGTCTCATTTAAATTCAGCCAAAAAGAGACTGATAAAAAAAAAATACAAAATATCAGTGGTATTTGTTCAATAAAGTACAATTTTTATAATACTCTGGGCAGAAATGTTTACTTTAGTTGTAATAATTTTAACAAACAGAATAAAAGTTGATTCATATTATTTGTGGCTAATTATTTTATTTTTTACTACATATATTTTTGATAGTTGTTCTTAAAACTAAGGTAGTAAAATAGCTGACAGTGTATATACATTTTCACTTGAATTAAATGTTTATTGAATTTTGTATCACTGCTGAATGTTTTCAACCAAAATTTAACCACATCACTTTTTGCCCTTTGCAGATTAAAGTTGGATTGAAACTGTCGATGGCTGTGCTGGAACGTTTTAGTTTTTTTTTACCGTTTAACTAGCGTTGCAACTAACAGATACCCTGTATTTGATTTATGGTTTGCATCAGAGGTTCTTTATTATGAAAATAGTTAATTAAAAGCAAAATATAATTAATTAAATACACTTTCACAATTCGCAAAAATCTCGACTATTTTATAACTTTTTTTACTTAGGATTTAATTTAGTATTTTATAACAAAATGAATTAGAAAAGTTAAGCCAATCCGATCCATTTTGAGAATTTTACGCGGTAGATTTATAACTTTTATATTCTTAGGAAAACATTGAGTATTTTATACCCAAATGTAGTAGAAAAGCTGTGCAAATCCGATCCATTTTGAGAATTCCATCGCGTAGAACGATATTTCAAAATGTTAGATGGTTTCGGTAAAAGTTACTTTTAATTTGTATAAAGTTTTCAGAAATTGTGTCTGTATCCTTGCTTTTTTCTCCGAATGTTTTTAAAGGAATTTTTTTATATAGTTTTAAGAAATTGCGTGTATATTCTTGCTTTTTTTTGCTCTGAGTGTATTTAAAGGGATTTGTTTGGCAACCATTAAATTGAGCGTTTTTTTCTTATTCAAAGTACTTACATACATAAGAGCAATGTCCTGGCGAAGTGCGTGCGATACTTGTATTATCCTGTGGTTCCCGCCATGCCAAAAAGAGCAAAGCAGTGCGGCAACAAAAGTGACACACTCACACAAGCAAAATCCATTAACTAAAGTGTCAATTTAGTGACAGAGATAAAACGTCATACGCAACACACACACACACACACGCACACACACACAAAGACATACACGCACACATACACACATCGACACACACACACACACATACACACACACGCAGTATAAGTACACACAGTCTGAGACACACATGCCACGCTTGGCGCATTTGCAAATGTTTTCTGAGCTTGTATTATCTTTATTGTTGTCCGCCTTGCAACACAAAACAAAAGAAAATAAACAACCAAAACACAAATAGCGCCACGAATTCCCAATACAGTCCCTTTGTTAAGTTTCTAAGAAGAAAGACAAAAAAAATTAATAAAAAAAAGCCAAGTTATAACAAAATAAAATTGAAAAGCAAAGCAGAAAATTTAAAGAGATGCTACAATATTTGATTTATTTATATTTAGAATTTAAATTAAGAAACAAGCCAAAAAAAATATATAAACAATAGCGAAAATATTAAAAAAAAAAACAAAGAAAAAAGAAAACAAAGAAACTCACTAAAATACAGTCCCTTTTTGAAGGTTATAAAAAGAAAAATGTTATAAAAAAAAAACCAAGCGATAACCAAATAAAATTGATATGCAAAATGTGAAGTGATACAATGATATTTTATTTATTTAAAATTTATATTTTACAATAAGAAACAAGCGCAATAAACATAAAAAAAACATATATACACTAAAGCTAAGAGAAAAAACAAAATATTAAAAAAAAAGAAAGAAACAAACGAAAAATTAGTAAAAAATCAGAAATGAACATTTTTAAGAAATGAATAAACATATTAAATATATTTAATTTATTTATTAATTAAAGCCTGTCAGCTAATTACATAAACCCATTGGAGTAAAATATTTGACCTAAGCAATAACTAAAAAAAAAGCAGAACAAAATTCAAATTCAAATTGATCAGCATATAATTTAAATCCTTTATACATATGCCTAATGTTCAGCAAATTAGGTATACCCCATTGATAGGGCATTGGCAACGAGAGATTGAGAATGTGAAAGAGACACACAGCCAAAGAGTGTGGAATCCCATGCCGAAGAGCTGGGCACAATGAATGACAGTACTTTGTTTAAAGGATTTTTTTTTGTTGTTGTGTTTTGAGTTTGGTTTATTTGTTTGTTTTGGTTGCTTTGTTTTCTTGTTGTTCTAACTGTGTTTTGCCAAAGGATCTGGGGGGAGGGGGGGGCTGTGGATATAGTTATCCTTATCCGTATCGTGCGCGCTTTGTGTGCTCCAATAACCTGTTACATATCACGTTTTTTTTGTCATTTGTTCATGTTTTAGTCGCATTACGCATACGCCGCATGCCGCATGGGGCATGGGGCAGCGACTACATTTTTTCTCTGTGTGACGACAGTTAAATGTTAAATGTGTGTGCAGTGTGGCAAGTGAAAGAAGCATAACCAAACCCTGTCGTCGAAAGTGGCCGCAAGTCGTGCGTGCAACTTAAAGGTGGCAATGTGGAAAGTGCGCACACAAAAGACGTCAGCCACAAATGAAAACGGGATTGTCTTCGCACCAACTACGCTTGGCTTATTGTCTCGCAGCCATTTTTGTATGCGACGCAGTGCGCCACAAAGTGCAAGTCAATATAACGTATACCAAGTCGAAGTTGCCACACACCACAGCCGCAGCCGCAGCCACAGAAACAGCCACTGCCACAGCCAAAGCCAATGCCAATCCACGACGCATCGTGCGTGCCACATCGAGTTCTACATAAAATGTTTCATTGTAAAGTTTTTTCTTTTCTTTTTTTGTTCGACTTGAGAAGTTCTCAAGTTTTGAGACGAGCATTTTGGATTTATGCAAAGTTTGCCAAAAAAAAAAAAAAATTGCGTAAACTGCATTCGAACGGGATGCTGAGCCACTGATGGATGGATCTGGGACATGTTGCAGCTGCCGCCTGCATGCGAGGGGGGGCAATACAATGCAGTACATGGATTTATCTTTAAAAGCATCTGCTTGCAGCAACAATTGTAAATGTATCTGCTTAAGATTAAGAATAACTAACTATTTTTTATAGCCTCAACTCCGCTACCCCCCTGAAAGTTCTGCTTTACTTGTATTTTTTGTAGACCCGCATTAGTCTGTTGACTAAAAAACATTAAAAAAAAAAAAACATAAAAACCAACTCCCTTAATGGCCATTAGTCGTTTTGTTTTTCTCACACTTCTTGTGCAATTTACAAGAATAAATACAACTCTATTGTTAAAAAAAAAAAACAAAACAACAACAACAACAACAAAAAAAGTATAAGTAATTAAATGCAGTGCAATTTTGTGGCCGAGTGTTTGGTTGCCACATGTGACTAATTAAAATGCATTGCATGTGGCGGGTTTTTTTTTTTTTTTCTTTTTATTGTGTTAAATTAAATTAGCTGATTTTTAAAGAGGCAGAGAAATCCACAATCATTAGTCAAAGTGACTGTGTGGAAAATGTGGAAAAATGTAGCGAGGCATGCGCCATTAGGGATAACATCATCAAAGCAAATCCTTTACGTCTATCGCTTCTATCACGTCCTCGTCATACTTCCTACACCCCACCCCCCACCCACCCACCGTCCATCGATCTATGCCACTTTTGATCTGACGTAATAGAAGCCCACGTTTTAGCTGACAGGCAGCAGGCAGCAAATTGGCATCAGCAACAACAGCAGCAGCAAAGGCAGCAATTGGTACATAAGGCAGATATCGACTCAACACTCAAGCATGCTCAAGCTTAACACACACACACGCACACATACGCATAGGCACACACATATCAAAAATAAACCATCAAGCCATGGAAAAAAAAGACGTCATATCAACATTAGTCAATGTCGTCCAACGGGCTACCCATGTCTAGGCTTTCCCGCATCTCCCGTGTTGTTCCAGTCACACACCCCCTCCACCCTCCCCTTACTATCCTTATGTCGTGTCCTTGCTGCTGTGAATAATTGAGCGTCGCCTTTTGTGTGTGCATGTGTGTGTGTGCAAGTGTGTGTGTGCAAATTGTCTAAACTTTGAAAAATTTTGCGTAACTTAGTTTGCAACGCGACAAGCGGGTTTTGCCTTCGGTATCCAGGATGATGCCATTTTCCATGTCTCGTTAAATGTTGGCTTAAATAAAGATCTCTTTTAAATTATGTATTTTATGCAAATGGGGAAATTATATTTGTAAAAAATTTAATTTGTTTCAAAAACTAAAATTGACAAGTCAAGTTTTTCCACTTGATTCGGAAGCCCTTTTTAATTTTGCTGTAATACACATGTTGAGGTAGGAAGAATCATATATATATATAAGTTTTAACAGAGTGGCGTGTTTTAATTATTTGAAAAAATAAATTAATTAAAATAAATAAATAAGAATAATAAATTATTAACATCGGACTATGTCATATAGCTTTCATTTGATCAATCGAACGGATTTTTAAATATATTTTCTGTAGGTAAACTTTAATGTATTTTTTATTTACACGTCTTTTATTTTTGTAGTTCTGTTCAAGTAGAAAGTTAAGCAATTTGCTTTTGTTCCTGAATATATTATCTCAGATAAGGTAAGCTGCGTTTAATTTTGGACATCTGTTGAAGTTTGAAGTTTGAAAGCGATAAATGTTTGAATAAATCGGAGTATATATTTATCATTCTAAATATGGATATTATAATAAAATTGAATAAAAATATTGATATAAATTTAACATATTTTATTTTTATATTTTATGTATATATTTTTATGAAATTGAATAAATATGGATATATATTTATCAATATTATTATTCACAAGACAACAAGATTTCTTCGAAGTTTTTCCTAGTGTCGCCCAATAATATTCTATATAGTTAAAGCAAATTTTGTTTACAAATATTATGCATAAAATAAGAAAACAAGAAGAAGAAGAACACACACAACACACAAGTAATATGAGTAACCACAAATGTTGTAACAGAAACTAAAATATTTACATATACACACACAAAACACACACACACACACACAGACAAGAAGTAGACAGCCACAAAATTCTTTGTTGACCACACATTAATTGACCAAAACTGCATGAGAAAACACAAACAGACATACACACACACACAAACACACACAAACACACACATGCACAGACACAAACACACACACACACACACATAGATAGACAGATACAAATCGTGTGTTCGCTGTCATAATTGATAAGCTGAAATGTTGGCTCAGCTGGCTGCACTTGCTGTCAAGTGTAAATTGCTCAAGTGAGGCATAGCAAATGGTTTGATGCCTCAAACTGATTGACTCATTTCATTCAGTTAATGACAGTTTAATTCATATAATAAACGCCAATTTCATGTTACAGCTAATTAAACCAACTGCACAAAAATAGTTGTCTAGTCAATTAGCTCAAGCGTTGTTTTTAATGGACGCCTTCTCAAATTCGCGTTTGTTTGCAAATTGCCGGGCATGTTGAAACATTTACACGCATGTATTTAGTACATACACTCGCAGAAAAATTGTGTGTTCTAAATTGAAAAAAAATATAGACTTGTGTTTTGGACTTTAATCAAAAAAAATAATAACTTCTTTCAAGTCGACAAGTTTTGATGATATTTTCAAAACTCAATTTCTTGATTTACGCAAAAGTTGAGCAAAATATCGTAATTAATTTATTCCTTGCATTTAAAAACTTAAAATACAAAATTCCCTTGAATAAGGATATTTAATTTATTATATATATATTTGGGCAAAAAAAAAATATTTTTTAGTGTAGTTGGTTTATTTGGTTGAATTTTATTGCAATTTGTTGTTGATGTTGTAATGCATTTACACTAAACAAGCAGGCCATGCACACACACACACACACACACTCTCACACACACAAACAACTAGCCACACACATGCATGCACAAACACTTAGCCATGCAAATATCAATTTCGGTTTTACTAGCTAAGGCAATGTGCCTTTGGGGTAGGTCAGTAATCGGTGTGAGGAATATCGTAAAAGTAAAGCATAGACTCTCTTAAGGGTTTGCCACTCTTAAACGTTGTCTTTCTTTTGTGCTTTTCTCTTCGCTAGTTTAGCACATTCAAAAGCTCGCTCGAGCGCTCTTCGATGGCCAGTCGTTTTGTTGAACTTCGTTTGCTGAGAATACGCCAACAGCATTTTAGTTGCCTGTCGGCTCGCTTGGCAAAAGTTTTGTTCATATTCCAATGTTGTGTTTGCCCAAAAACTTTGCCACAAATTATGCCCAGTCATAATGCACAAACTATGTAGCAGCATTTTCTTATCTCTCCTCCACAACTAGCTGTTGCTATCGCTTTCTTGTGTTCAGTCCAGTTTCGCCGTTAGCTATAGTTAGTTGTTGCGGAGAGTTAATGTAAATGGAACACGAAACCATTAGGCAAATACAAATAAATATTTATTAAAAACTACAAATATTTTGAAATTTGTTATAGTAATTTTTTTGCTTGGCTGTTTGGGTAATCTAATCGTGCATCTTCGATGAGAGACAGAGAGGGATTCTTGTTTGTTTTGATATGCGGTCCTTAAATAATAAATGCACATTTCGTGCTGGCTTGCAACAACATCAGAACATCAGCACATCCTTGAGATTGAGAGCCCCATTCCGGGTGACTTATGCCACGAGCAGGTCACGTGCTTGGCAGCTGTTTCACACCAATTACTTGCAATTTGCATACAACAAATACCCAAACCGCATGCAAATGTTAGTGAAATGCAGACGTTGCAGCACTGCCCCAGCAGGTTGCATATCAAATGTAATCAACATTCGCCCCCCCTTAAGAAAAAACTTTCAGTTCAAGCTGAAAGTTTGGCGACTTTCGAGTCTATTAGGCAATGAATTAAGCAACGCAATGAGATCAATTGTTTGAAAATGTCAGAGCATCCGCTTGTTGGGTAGTTTGGCAAAATTCTATTGAACAAATGGCCAAAAGTTGAAACTTTACAGTTGGGGTTTTCTGGCCAACGAGTTGTCGCACTTGTAAATTAATGATTTCAACCAAAACCAAAACCAAAAACAAAAAAAAAAAAACAAAACTTTAAACCACTGACAATGACAATGACAGTGACAGCGGCTTTATCTGTGACAGAGACAGGAGACAGGAGACAGTAGACAGCAGGAGAGGGGAGCGGTGTGGTTGGATTTTTCAACACTAATCAATACTTCAATATGGACAACAGGCACTTAGCCAAATGCTAATGAGCTTAAATTGTATTTCAGTTAGAAGTGAATCATCATTATTTCATTAGCGTTTCCCCATAACGTGATTTATCTAATCACAAAAGCCTACTTACCTCAACCGGATTGAGTGAATTACTTACTTCATTAACTAGACGAGAGAGAAGAGCTCTTCAGATGCGGCTGGCTGTCTAATTAATTTCCGACTGCTGCTGCGACTGGCATTTCAATTTCATTTAAATTACAAATGCAAAAAACAAACAAAAACAAAAAAAAAGAAAAAAAAAAAATGAAAACAACATCATTCATATGCACATCATATGCCCGCATAATCAATGTGTGTGGATTCCTCCAAAACATGAAGGGAAAACTCAACAAGTGCGCGTTGTAAATGAAATTTGACGCTGCTTTGCTTGCTGCTTTGCCTGACTTGTGTACAGAAACAACATGAAAAATGTTGCTCTTGTAAACAATCAGATAAGCAGCTTTATACACACACCCACACCCACACACACACACACACACACACATTAGGTTTACATGTATGTAAATCGCGTATGCTTTTGACCCAGGCCTTTATGGCTGAGCTGTGAGTATAATCGACTATGAACATGACTATACAAAATATGAATTTATATATACATTATTTAAATTTATAGCTTAACATTTATTTATAAGGTATAGATTTAATATTATATATAAATTTGTATTTATATTTATACATTTTTATTATTATTACATTTTCTTATTTAAAAAACATGTTAAGCTTGGAATTTACTAAATATTAATTTTTTATATACAATCGACTATGAAAAAGACTTTAAAACAATATATTTTTTTATATATACAATAAATTTAATACTTTCTCTTTCCATAAAATTTATGTTTTAACAGTTATTTATAAGCTATAGATATAATATTATATTTAAATTTTTATTTACATTTATACATTTTTATTATTTTTTAATTTTCTTATTTAAAAAACATGCTTAGCTTGCAATTTAGTAAATATTATCTTTTAACAGATATTCTTAGGATTAATAGTAAATAATAAATACTTATTTTATTTGGAATTTGCACAGTTATTGCTGAGCTGCGAGAATAATCGATTAAAAAAATTACTTTACAAAATATATTTTTATATATAAATTATATTTATTACTTTCCCATTCAATGAAATTTATAGCTTAACATTAAAATATAAGCTACTGAAATGTTTTTATCTTTAAATTTTTATGCATATTTATTAATCATTATTATTTATACATTTTCTTATTTAAAAAAAAACATATTTAGCTTGGGACTAGTATAAAACTGTGTAAAACTTTCCATACAAATAATAAAAAAGATTTGTGCTATTTGTGATTTATACATTTATTTTTGAGTTTATTAACTCGGCAAATGTGCTGGGCAACAAAAGCAATTCAAGTTGCTAAGCGCCTCAAAAGTACAAACAAAAAATAAATATATTAAATGACAAAAAAATAAATTTAATAAAATGTGAGCTAGATAATTTGCATATTTAATAGCAAACAAATATTCTTACTTAATAACAAGTAAACTTAAACAAAGATATTATATATATATGATACCCATTATATATATTATGCGGATACAGGGGATGCAAGGACATTGTTTGCTAAGGAAAGTCGAATGTAAAATTCCAAATTGACATATTGTATAATAAATAAAATATATCCCAAACGTTGTTGTTATTATTTTTGCTGCTAAGGAATGCTTAGCCTGAGTATCATCAGTTGAGGAAAACTTGTGGACTTTGTTTTACAAATTATATTAAATATGCAAGACAACGTTTGCGAATAAATCCTCTAAATGAATTTGAAGCACGCAAACACACGCGCCAATAAACAGTCAACAGAGTCTACTGTCGCACACACACACACCCCCACACACACCCCCACACATACCCCCACACTCCCACACACACACCAATACACACTTATGGAACACAATGTATCGAGAGAAAATTGTCAACAATTTTCTGCTACATTTGCGCAGCCCGCGTAATGTTTATTTGAAATTACTTTAAGCATCGCCCAAACATGGTTGACAATCTCCTCATAGTCCCTCATGGTTAGTGGCTCTATTTATATATGTATGTGAATCAACTGGCACATAAATCTGTGCTAAACTGTTGTCAACTTTTTTGAAAAATTAAAACTCTGCTCACGTTTTTCCAACGCCAAACAAAAAAAAAACAAAAAAGTTTTTCGGCTTTCATTAAACACTTGAAAAGCTTTGACGTGAAGGAAAACTGAAAACAATGTTGAAAAACGAAACTTGTAACTGCATTGTAAAACTTATCGATTTAGATGATATAACGATGGCATTTGAGATGAGTCCACGTCTCACTTCTGTCCAAAAGTGGTTCCAAATTAATTAAAAACAACTCCAAAAACAAATTTTTTTTATATTTACATTTAACGGAATTTTAATGAATGAATTTTGATCAAATTATGATAATTTTTAATTTGTATAAAATATAATTCTAATAACACATTTGCATATTGTTGTTTAGAGCAAGATTCGAAATGACTTTGGTATTTTTAGAATTTTATATATACACAAAACTATTGTTAATATTGTTAAATAAAAAAAATCAAATTAGTAATTACTAAATATTTTTATCTAGAAATTAATTTAAGTTGAATTAGCCAATTGCAGTGGAAATCCTTGTTAGTTCTTGGCTTTGCGTTGTGAAACAATTTGCACAGCAAATCAATTTATTTTCCAGATTGTATATTACGTGACTCAATTACAAATTGCCTTAATTCCAGAGAGAATTAAGCAAGCCAACTTAACTGGGGCAAAAGTATGCGACAAAGGCGTCTACACGAATGGGCCAACAACTAAAAGCGTTAGCCCTACAAATGGCAATTGGCTAATGTAATGAGTTACCCATTCGGGGTGCATATAAAAATATACACATTTTTAATACTTTTAATGGTTACAGGGTGTAATTACTAAAGATTTCGTCATTCGTCGGAAATTCTAAAAAAAATATCTTCAAAGTAACTTTTTTAATAAAATCTATGCGAAAAAATGGAAATAAAATGAATCAAAGCAAAAGAGACAAATCTGCAAACCACTTTTAAAAAAGAAGAGAACATAAAAATAATGAAGTCAGACACCGTGTTAATAGAATATCTTGATTTGAGTTGAATATTATCTGAGTTAACAACAAAAGAAAACTAAAATAACCGTATTAAAATACATAAAATACCCAAAAGCACAGCTCTTAGCAGAACATGCTTCTGCAAGCATGCAAACAGAATAATTGCTTAAAAGCAATTATTATTTAATTAGCAGCGAAGCATAAGCAAAAAAAAAACCATGAATAAAGCGCGGCGTTGAAAAGTGGCCCAAGTAGGAAAAAAAAAGTAGAAAATAAAAGATAAGTGTAAAAGGGGAGTAAAGGAAAATATATATAAAGAATGGCGCACTATTAAAATCGATCTCATTACTTAGCAACCATGGTGGAAGCGGGGTAATCGGGACTTAGAAGCGGTCAGTCAAAAAGTTTAATAACTGCAAATGCTCAAAATCCAAACCACAAAAGTGAAAAGCTCTCAGAAATGTGAGCGATGAAAAAATGGGGAGAACTGCAAAACAAAAGCCAGCCAAGAAATCAAAAGCAAAACTCAATCAGGCATTAAACATTAAACAAAAAAGGGAAAGAAAAAGGGGAAAGAAAAAGAAAAAAAGGAAAGGAAACGATGACAGCCAGGATGGTGGTGATGGTGGTAGTGGAAGAATGTGCCTAAGCGGATGCGGAAATAGCACGAGTTAAAGTTAGCTGCACAGCACAGCGGAGGCCATCTTTGAATTAGTGCATTTCCGGTAAACGAGGAAAAAAAAAAAGGTTTTTAATTTCTATTTGCAACAAGCGAATTCCCAAAGGGCATTCTTTATGTTCTCTCCACCTACCTCGTTCTCTCCGTGTCTCCCTCTCTCTCTCTTTCTCTCCCTCCCTCTCTCGCTCTCTCTCCCCCAGCCTATCTCTCTGTGCTGTGTATTCGTTTGAGTTTGCTTTAGTTTTGTGTTTGTATTTTTTCTCTTTGTTGTCTTTGCTACAAGTTTTGAGCACAAATATTTTGCAGCATTTTTGCATTGTTTCGAGCCAAAGGATGCAAAAAAAAATGCCAAAATGAGAAAACTAGGACTATGCCAGTTAAAATATAAGAATATTTTTATATAAATATATATATATGTATGTGTATTTATATAATTGATAAACTTACCTATCCATTGGCAAATCAAAATTGATTACAGTCAAAATGCATAATTGACCAAGTCGAGTCACAAAATAACATGAAAATCCACACAATGAATATTTTTAATTAAATTGCGATCACTGCAAACTTTGCTAATCAGTCTAAGGATTTCTCAATCAATTTTATTCAAAGTTGCACTTAACATTCAATTGATGTGATGAGCTAAGCTAAAAGGTTGTGTCGGATTTGCTGTCAATATGGAAATACTTTGCATAAGTTTCCTTTGACAGGCTGAATCTCAATTAAATTGAATGTGAATAGTTTCATTTAGTTCTGCTGATGGTTTCTTAACTTTTTAGCTAAACAAGTCGCAAACTGTACAAACATCTAATTAGACTCGTTTGAATAAAGTCAAATGGAATTTTTCTACTCATTAGAGAGTTGAATTAGTTAATTTTAAAATGTAGAATTTTCTTAATTAAATTATGTTTTAAGAATTTAGTGCTTTGTTAGTCAAGTAGCATCTTAATAAATAACTAAAAGGTTTTTTTTTAAATAAAAGCTACTAAATAAAAATAACCTAAGGCAAAATTGAAAAGTAAAAATTTATGTTTTTCAATTAGTTTAAACACTTCTAAATTGCTTTGATTTAAATTGAGCAAAACTGCCAGAAAATACATTATCTAAAATTTCGCCGATTTTGATCATTTGGCTTACAGCAGACAAGTTGATCCAATTAGTTAAGCAAGATTAATTTAAACATGTTAAGGTATCCGATGACTGATGCTGGGCTCAGCTTGAGCCAAATGTGAGGCAAAGGACTGCCACAACCTGGTGGCTGACAACCACAGCTTGCTGCACCCGAACAACATTTAAAGCCACAGTAAAGTGAAGAGCCCGCAACCAGGACTCGCCACAAATCGATTAACTTTTGGCGCTCAATTAGCATTGGCAGCGGTGCATCTGCCACAGCGCCCCATTTAGCGAATACATGCAGCACACTCGACACAGAAACGTGCAACTTGAATGCACGTCACTTTGTGCCATCACTTGTAACCTTAACAGCCGATAAAATTAACAACTTAACAACATACATAATTGTACAACATTGTAATAATAAGTCAAACAAATGCCGGACACAGCACATTCTATGTTCACGTTCAATTAACACGGATCCGCCTGTTTGCAATTGTTGCAAGAATTTACCACTTTGGCCTCGCTGCAAACACAGTCAGAAATTTGGGGTAAGAAACTGTCATTCACATAAGTTGGCAAGGGAAAAAATCAACTTACAATCCCGATACAGATTGAAATCAAATCTACTTAAGACTCTTATTTAGTTATTATTTTAGGTACGACTTTAGTCAGCAGCTTAAAAATAATAAATAAGCTGTAAATATTAATAATAAATAATAATAAAAAAATAAATGTCTAAATAAATTTAAAATTAACATTTTGTATTATTTTATTATTGTTTTAAGGTTTAATTAATCTAACATAATTTAAGGCCAATTAAATTTAACTTAGTTAATAATTCACACAAGTTGGCAAGTTACAATCCCAAAACTGATTGGAATCAAATCTACTAAAAACTCTTATTTAACTATTATTTGAAGTACGATTTCAGCAGTCAGAAGTTAAGCTGTAAAATCTCTGTCGAAATAAATTTCAAATCAACATTTTGTATTACTTTATTTTTATTTTAAGGTTCAATGAAGCTAACTTAATTTAAGGCCAATTAAATGGAACTTTATTATGGTTATTTTTCTTGTTGCACATTTGTTGGCTTATCGACTTTGTGGCAATTGTTCAAATGAAATGGAATCAGTAATGTTGTGCTTTTAAATGCTCAGGTCGGATGCCAAAATAAGCTATAAATGTAAACATTACGAATCGAACCGCATCCACAAATTGCATGCAAATGAACCAATTTGCACTTGAGACTCGCCAAAATGGAAAAACAACAACAAAAACAACAACAACAGCAGCAAATTCATTTTCAATTAAGAATTGCATATCTTTATAAACAGCTTTTAAACACACACACACACACATACACACACACACACACGTAGAGTGACCCACATTGGAATGCAATTGATATTTATTTTGGCTTACTGGTTAAGCAATGCACTACTTAAAGTTCCACTTAATTAAAGCAACTTTCGCAAAAACAGGAACAGCAGCTGCTTTTGTTTGTGCTTTCCCAGATGGCTTCTAGCTAGTTCTGATTATTTTTAGCTATCCTCTTTACACTTTGCTTACAGCTCTCCCTCTCTCTCTCTCTCTCTCTCTCTCTCTCTCTTTCTCTTTTTCTCTTTCTCTGTCTATCGCCTTCTTTAATGCAAACAGGCTAAGAGCTTTGCGCCATGTGCACAATAACAACAATGCAGCAAATGAACAGATAAAATGATAATATCCATTTGTCTGTTTGCTGTTTGGCACAAACCAAAGCAAAACCAATATGTAAAACTCAAACATGCTCAACTAGGAGATGCCCTTTCTCTAACTCTCTCTCACACTCTCTCTCTCTCAATATCTGTCTCATATTTTCAAAACTCCACTTAATTAGCGTAAATCTTTACACCAAATTGAAATCAGTTGCTTTATTCTCATTTTTTCATGTATTCCTAAATAGAAATCAGTTTTTTTCAATTTTTTTTTTAAAGCAATTGAGTTGATCTATAAGTTAACAAATAATTAAAAATCCCCAAGAAACTCAAAAATACTATTTTCGTGATTTTAACTCAAATTCAAAGTGCATAAATAGAAATCAGTTTGTATAAAAATTTTCCCAGGCAATTGAGTTGATCTATAAATGAACAAATAATTACAAAATAAACCAAATATACAATTTTCATGATTTTAACAGAAATTCGAAAAAAAAAAAAATCCTGCATTATTTTTTGCCCCGATTTGAAATCAAATTCAAAGAGTATTTTGCATTATTTCTGCACGGAGATTATTTGACTTTCTGTGTGCAAACTTTCGATGAAAATGCAACTATCTGCTTGCCACAGATTCAACATCTGCATCGTGTTGCATGCAACGTTATTCTATGAATTTTGTTGCTTGCATAGGGTATTACAACAACGATTTGTTAAGACCTCTAAGCGGATTTTACGTTGGCTGTCAACTTTTGGTTGCCATCAGCAACGATGACAAAATTTAATTGATTTGCATTCGACAAACAGAAAACACATGATGAATTTCAAGGCGGGCTTCTAACTGTGGCAGCTGTGGCAGCAGCAGCTGTCGCATTTGGAGTATGTGAAATGGTTTTTAGTTGTGTCCACAATTGGAGTTGATTTTGACAAATGTACAGCTGGAACCGACACAACCCAATTAGTGATCAGCAAGCATATTTAAAATTAATACTAATCATGTCCGACAACTGTCAGCCAACCCCCTAATGGGGAATAACGCAAAAAGTCCAGCTCACATTTACTGTTAATTAAGGATCATTAAGCATGTTGTAAAAGCATCTGTCAGGATTCAACAAGCCTCTGCGCAATGATTCGCAAATTAAAAGTCACATAAAAATGACATTTTAGGCGCTTCTCAAATTGCCATTTGTGTTTGCCATGGCTAAAAGCAACAGCCAATAAAGTCAGTTTATAATGTATGATATACCCATTGACAAAAGTCTAAATGGGTAGTTAAGTTCTTTCAGAGTTGGCCAAAAAAATTAAACACATTATTGACAAAAGTCTAAATGGGTAGTTAAGTTCTTTCAGAGTTGGCCAAAAAAATTAAACTCATTATGCAAGTTGCGTGCGAGCGGATCAGTGATATATAAAAAATCATATTATATCTTATAAACTAAGTAATAAACTAGCTTTTCTAATTAATCTTGAAAGTAAAATTTTTAAGCATTTTTGATTTACAATTTAAAAGAAATTTATCAACATGGAATTATAAGCTTAATCTAGAATTTATAGCTTAACTTAATATTCAGAGCATTTACGAAAAACTTGATTTAAATCGATCTTATTTTTAAATCAACAAAGAATATAATGTTAATCGTAAATTACAGTTTTTTTTTTGCATAATATTAATTTAAAAAATAATAATGCATATAAAAAAAGGTAATGATATTTTAAGTGATATATGCAGGATTTCGACAGGCCAAATATCTTTTGGGCGGCTATAATCAAAAACGATTTAAGCAAATAATATTCATGGGTTGACATAGGATTAGAATACTTGCCAGTCTACTGACAGGACATTCTAGACTTAGAAGCAACCTATTCAAACTGGGTATTGATAGAAACAATCAGTGTTGGTTTTGTGAAGGTGAGAAGGAGTCCTCAACTCATATCCTAACAGAATGTGTCGGCTTATTCAGGAAAACATGCAGAATCCTAGGGATGCATGGGAAGACCTCAATCCAACAGAGAATCTGGTATTTGTGCCGGAACTGGGGCAGCTATAAGCTTAGATGTGGGCACAATAGATCTAATAGGTCGCAGTGCAGAAAACCCCAATTTATAAAAAAAAAGTGATATCCACTAGTCAACCATTATTTGAAATGAGCTAATTTTCGTTATAATTTATTGTTATTTTTTTGTTTATCATGTTGACAAGCGCAAAAGTTTGACTGCGCTGAAAAGTGTGTGAATGTGTGTGTGTGTGTGTGTGTGTGTGTGTGTGTGTGTAGAAAATGAAGAGCGACAGATTGGTAGAGTATTGCATCAAATTGAATTCAATCACGTGCCAATGATCAATCGTTGCCTGTCAATGGTGGAATAAAATGTCGATGCCAACAAAGTCATGAATGAGACGTGGCTAGAAATCGATATTAAGATAAAAAATATATCGAAATGTTTGTGCTGGTTTCTCTTGGCTTGTTTACAGCGAGTCGGAGCTGATTGAATGACTTTTGACATTAGTGCGCAATGTCGTTAATCAAAATGTTGCCGACTCCTGTTCAAGCAGATCTGGGCCAAATCACCTAAAAGCCAAACAGTCAACACAATATGTCACAGCAATATATGTGTGTGTGTGAGTGTGTGTGTGTGAGTGTGTGTGTGTGTGTAATGTGCACAGTTATTCTGTGCCTTACACAATGGCTTACCTTTTGACCCTCCCCACGAGCAGTCAGCGTCAAAGGACGACCTTGCAAACGGCTTTAAGTCAAGTGTCCAGTTCATCGTAAAGCGTCTTCTGGTTAATTTTAGCCAAATAAAAATCTGCTTTATGACCCACAACCATGAAGTGGAGTCCCACTCTTGGGTCTGTCGCATCGACTGGATCCTCTTCTCTGTTCTCTGTGCTCTGTGTGCTCATTAAGAGTCTTCCGGCTTGCAAATAGCTGTTTATGTGCGTAAGTGTATGTGTATGTGTGTGTGTGTGTGTGGGTGTAGCACATAAGGCACACACTTATGTAAATGTGGCAGCAATAGCAATGCGTCTGGCGAGAACTGGCTGCATTGGCCACACAGTGTTGCCAATTGTGCTGCGCGAAAACTCCATCTTTAAGCTTGAAAAATGCAACTTTGTTTTGGTAGTCCTTAAAAATTATTTTCTAAGATCTGTAAAAAAAAAAAATAGTTCTTGGAAATTTGACATCCCTGGTTGAAAAAGTGAGGTCGAATTTGCAGCTTTTAGAAATACTTTTTAAGGCTTTTCATAAAATACTCGCAAATTTCTTTCTTAAATCAACTTTTTAAGCAATTTACATTTGTGGCAAAAATTTGTGATCAATGTTTATTTTTAGTTTGAGAACTGCATTTATATTTGAATATATTTCAATTAGCTGCTAAATTTAAACTGCAATAGAATTCTATATTATTTTATTTTATTTAATAATTTGAATATACATAAAAAAAAAATCGTTGTACGTAAATAAAATATCTGGAAAAACAAATAAATTTTCATAGTTTGCAGCTTGTTTTGTAGTTTTTGCATTTGCAACACACAAAAGCCGCTTTTGCTGAATTTTACTCGTCAAAAGTTGGCCAACACTAAAGCCATGGAGGCTGCTGATGTGGCGTCTGCTGCTCCTGCTGCTTCTGCTGCTTCTGCTGCTCCTGCCACTGTTGATGTTGATGCTGTTGATGCGTGTTCATTTGCTCAGCAAACTGTTTGTTTGCCAGTTTTGTCCGTTTGGCTGTCAGTCGGCACGTTTTGCGTGGCGCATGCATTTCATAGCAAATGTGTAAATACAGACACAAACACACACAAGCGCAAACACACACGCACACACACGCACGTACACACACATGGGCACGCACAAGAACACACTTGCAACATAGCAATGGCCATATGGCAGTTGAGTCCAGTTTCGTTACGGACTATGACCTGATTCCATTCCCCCCACCCCCCCAACCAGCCCCCCACTCCACTAACTTGCAACTTGATGTTGTTATTGTTGTCTTTTTAGTCAAACGCATAATTATGTCACGTAAGCTTGGAACAGTTAACTCTGTTGTTTTGCCATCTAGTAGCAATTCCAACGAATACAACGATAACGTTTCTCAAGTGACCCTTAATGTTTTGAGGGCCCAGATGAGCTGTCGGGTCGACAGTTTTGGGCCACAGTCTGTTAATGTGGCCAATGCATTGTTTGTGTTGTGTTTACCCCTGTTGTGATGCGGTAAGTGCGTATACGCCCCATTGACCCGCCTGTTTGCCAGGATGCTGCTCAGTTACCGCTCAGCTGAGTAGTTGTCCAGTTTCTTCTCGTTGCTGCTCCCAATGCTGCTGCTGCTTGCTTTTGCAATGTTAATTGAGCTGAAAATCACTTAACCCACTTAAAATGCTGCACTTGTACACATGAACGCAAAAAAAAAAAAAAAAGAAGAAGAAAAATGGTAGGTAAAACTTGGCTTAATCCAACAAAACACAGCTAGAAAACTTGCAGCATTGTTGTGGCACCCGAACAAAAGACATTCAACCTATTGTGTGTGTGTGTGTGTGTATGTGTGTGTGTGTGGGTGTGTGTATGTGGGTGTGTCCCATAAATGCCGACAACACTTGAATATGTGGGTGGCTGTTATTTCTGGGCTTACGCCTGAATTGGCTTAAATAGATAAAGCATTACAAAATTGCCAGTTGAGACAAGTTGAGTGGTTGCATTAAAAGTAGAAGAAGCAGCAGATTTTGAAATGATTACACTACACAGCAAAAACATCTTTCAAAATACTTGCTTACAAATAAAAAAATAAAAAATCTAAATGCGTACAAAAAACAAAGTCGTTGAACTGGCACATAAAAAATACAATCCTAAAAGAAAGCTCATAAATACTTTTGGAAAATATTTTTGTTGTTTGCCCAAAAAGACTTTTTTAAGCAAACTTCCAACTACCTCTATAAAGTGTGGCAGTATTATTTGATGTTAGCTTTTAGTTACACTACTGAATGCCGAGATGTTTTATATATATTTTAACTCTAGTATATTCCGCATTGTTCTCGGTTTTGAGTGCCTTCTTTCTAGCAATAAAAAATGCTCAACTTTTTTTGTTTGGCACTACAAGAAGTGCTTCAACGCGCATTGTTGTTCTGCAAATTTGTCGCGAATTATTTATGAAATAGCTGAGCACTTTTATGTTGTATATGAAAAATGTACTTTGTCGCTGCTGGCGCCTTTGCTTTGAGTCGTATTATTAATAATAGTTTTACAAAAATTTGCAATTGCAAGCGAGCGGTAACTCAACAAACTCATCACACCAAAGAAAACAACTTTTGTTTTTCCAGATATTTAAATGTAGCTTATTTTTATCTAATGGCGACTTTATTGTGTCTTTGTGACAACACTTCAAAAGCTGTCAGTCAGTTTTGAAAATTCGAAAAGTTACCTCTGGGCGAAAACTAGAAGTTTGTCGAGTGTTTTTGCAGAGCATAGATATTAGTTGGCTTAGAGCCGCAAGCTGTTTTTTGTGTGTGGCACTTCCGAATCGAGCACTGGCAATTGACCAACTTTGCTGGCCAAAGTTTTTGGCTAAACTCAAATTGCCTGAAATTTCCCTAATAATTTCATCAATGAATTATGAAGGCTGCAAATTGCCACTTGCCAAGAACCACATAAATATTCTGTAAAAATATATGGTTCTATAAAATTGTGGGGGGCGTATTGGCTGCTTTGGTTGGGCACATCACAGCCACACACACACACAAACACACATACACACACGATAAGTTTTATTCGCTCCCCACACAACTTAAACGTATTAAAACAAAGGCAGTAAATCTGTGGACGGATAAGTCACAAATACAAAAAAAAAGTTGAGAATCTGTAAATTATGTGTTTATTGTGTGCAGAAAACAGCTTAAGGGCTTTACCAGAATCAATTTGAAGCGTCTAAAAGCGCATTAAGCGCGGAGTAGAAAGTAAAAAACAAAAATTTATTCAAATGAATAAAAATAAATAAATATTTGTCACAGAGCAATTAATTAAAATTCCAGCAACTTAAATGCTTATCTATCCGTAAATTATAATCGGTGTCGGATATCCGCAAATGTCAAAAATATCATAGTATGATATTTATTAATTAAATATTATTATTATTATTATTTAAAAATATTTATATATTTTACAGTTCAATAAAATTTAAGCTAGTTATCAAATCAAGAGAGCTTGTCCAGTAGATACCCTTTACGTTTATAATAATAATATTGAGTCCCTTAAAGCACATCTAGTTTAAAGAATTGCTACTGCCGATAATCGATTTTTATCGATATACGCGAAACAATGATATGCATGTGATAACTTTAAAATACTCTACTTAACAATGCATAATGACTACAAATTATGTAAATATGTATTTGGTATACTTACAATGCGTCACTTGCAATAAATATATGCAGAATTATGAATGTAAAAGCCACATGTGTTTAAATGGCAAATTGCAGAATAAATGTCAAAAAATTTAGATGCAGCTAAAATTTTCTGAAGTTTTGTCACACACAAATGTAAAACGAGAATGTTCTTTGAGTAATTTGTCAAAAATATTTAAGAGTTGTTGGGCTGCATATGTTTTGCATTCACTGGGTTGATTAAGCCAAACAAATACTGATTTATTGCCAAATGAGTCTTGTTAGTTGAGAAATTGTGAAGACAAAGCAAAACAATACCCAAGGCATTCGCAAAATTCTCTAATTGCATGCGAAAAATAACAGATGATTGAATTTGGTAATTTAATATCATATATTCAATTTCTATAAACTCTACATTTCCAAATCAATGAAGAATTCATCCGATTTTAGCTTTAATTTAACTGACAGGCAAGTAAAATGTTTGCTTTTTCGCTTACTCAAGCATACAAATTGAACTCTATAAAAAAATGTAATTAATCTTAAAAGCAAATATATATATATATATATATATATATATATATATATATATATATATTACAACACAAAGCACTTCATAATTGTTACAAATTAAAACACTGAAAGTCGAGTGTTGCAACGTGTGAAAAAAAAATGTGTATATTTAAATGCGCAAATTTGGTTGAGCTGTCCAAAAAGGCAGCTTTTGATAGTAATTGTTCAGTAATTTCCTCAGTTTTTTTTGGGGGGGTTTTTGCTGCACAGCACTTGCCGACGCTAAGTGGATTAAAGAGTGGAAGTGTTTTTTGTATAGTGGTTGCAAAATTGTTGAGCACTTTTAACTAAGTTAAATATAATTTTTTTTTTTTTTGCAAACCATTTATGCAATTTACTGTGCTTAGTTTACTTAATTCAGGCAGCTAACTGCTCTGATTGCCGGTTGTTGCAGCAAACTTAATTGCCTGTTATACAACCAGTCATCAAATGAGCTGTGCTGCCATATTTTGCTTTTATGGATGGTAGTCAACCAAGGAATTCAGCAGTTGCAACAGCAACAGCAACAGCAACTTTCACCGCCAACAGCAATCAAGGTTCATTGCATATTCGCCGTGGCTTCAGTGTAACTGAGCTCATCCATTGCAGCGGAGCCAAGTCAGGACACTGAAGCGAATCCCCTTGGAAACCAAACTCAAACTGACAGCTCTGCCTAAGACAACAATGGCGAAGACATAACTTTAAAACCTGTAACAGGAGCCCAACTCGCTGAGAGTTTATTATTTGCAAGATGGTTGCGCATTGCGACCTGTTGGCGTTCTTTTGTGGCAAGTTCATTCTGTGTTGTCTTAACTACACTGGGCAACAGCACAAACAAAAAAAGAAGTAGGCCAAGCATCTGGCAGCTAATCCGTATGTATGTAAATAGGCTAAAGGCACGCTTAAGGAAACAATTTAACTTAAAGAATGTTGTTGTTTATAATAAATTATATTGTATAGCCCAAAAACTTACTGACTTATAGTTTTTAGTGGCTTTTGAGGCATCTTATTTTGTTGTAAGTAAACTAACTTATTAACTATAATTACCAGAAATTTATAGTCTTTCTACTTGTAGAATATATAAGATAAGTTTCAAGGCAAAATTCTAAACATCGACAAAATAAATAAATCTATTAAGAACAGAAATAGGAATAGATATTTTTATTAAGTTATTAGAAATATAAACAAATTAAAGTTCTCAAAAAAAAGTAGTACGAAGATTTTAAACTCATTTCATAAATAAATTTTAAGTCTTTACTTGTAGAATATATAAGATAAATTTTAATGCAAAATCCTAAGAAGCGACAAAATAAATAAATCTATTTAGAACTGAAATATGTTCGACCAATAAATATTTTATTATAAATATAAGCAAATTTAAATTCTTATTATAAATATAAGCAAATTTAAAAATGTAGAGTTAGTAAGATAAATTTTAATAGGAAATTCTAAGAAGCGAAAAAATAAATAAATCTAATAAGAACTGAAATAAAAATAAACATAAACACATTTAAGGTCTCAAAAAAAAAATAATACTAAAGCTCTTTTCATAAAGTCAAACATTCAATTCACTTAATATGCAAAGAAATTTGAAACATGTAGACGTACCTCAAAATTTAACTTTTATAGAATATAACTTTATATATTAATTTATCTTGTTGCATAGTGTATTAATATTTAGTTTGCTCAAGCGACTGTTTTTACTATCATTTAAATGTTAACCATTTAATTGCTAATAAACCTATCTTAAAATCGAGTTTTAACGGTCTTTGATATAGACAAATTTGATGTCTTATAAACGAGACACAATTTAAATAATAATAAAATTCACCAACTGTTTAAGAACAGTTTAACAGATAAGAATTAACCGCAAGTTCTGGGTTTTATTCATTTAGCTTTTGGCTATTTGTGCTGCTTCAATTGACACTTAAATAATAAAAAATACAACTGATTTTAATAGCGGCTGAAAATTACTGTTGTTGTTGATTTTCGAAATGAGAAACGAAAAATAATTGCGCTCCACTTTAATGTTGGTTAAAGAATAATGTTTTCTGTCCGTAATTTAATGACTGAGGACAATTATTGTTTGATTATTTTAATGGATAGCACAAGCAAGCAAACAATAAATTTTTTGCTATATGCAATGCAGCAAAGTTCGATCTGTGCACGTCGCACATCTGGAATGTTTTATGTACACGCGGCGTATGCGCAATATTGCCCACTATATCAGTAGCAAGTAATTCACTGCAGTGTTTGCACGGACAGTGGCAACAAATGGCTCTGACTAGCTAAATGTTGCACAGAAAATACAAAAAAAAAAGAGTTGAACTAAATGCAAAGGAGTGCTTCTGTACTCTGTACTTTTAAATCTTTATTTATTAAGACAAATCGAAAAAAATAAGTTTATCGAAACGAACTTGAATCAATATTATTATTATTATCAATATTATGCCGAAGTGAAACATTAAAATTATTGCTTAAGCTGAAATCTGTAACTTCTACAAAGAAGTTCATCGATAGGCAGACTTATAGACTGACAGGCCAAGAGAAATATGTTTATCGAGTCAGCTTTTGGTGCAGATTACGAAAATCATTTGTGAAATCAAAGATTGTTGCATATTATATTAATATATTATAAATTTGGGGGTTCTGCACTGAGACCTATAATATATATAATATATTAAGCCACCTTCTGAGCTTATAGCTGCACCAGTTCCTGCACGAATGCCAGAATCTTTGTAGGGTTGAGGGCTTCCCATGCATCCCTAGGATGCTGCATCTTTTCGGGGAGTTAAGGATTCCTTCTCACCTTCACTTAACCTACACTGTTTGTTACTAGAAATATCCAGTTTGGATCTTAGTCTAGAATGTCCTATCAGTAGACTGGCAAGTTTTCTAATCCTATTCTTACCCATGGAGTTTAAATTGTTTTTGATTATAGCCGCCTAAAAAATATTTGGCCTGTCGGAGTCCTGGTATCTCTTCCCAGCTCCGTAGTATCCTTTGTTTTTCTTCGTTCGTGAGTTGCAGCCGTATTTTAGGTCTTCCTATGCCACAAAACCGTTTTGGCTCTGTTTGGTGAAGATGGTTGCACAATATTAACCCATTAACCTTTTTACAATTTAGTACAGGGTATTAAAAGAGCATTCCAACCGTGTGAAGTTGGTTGTCTTTAAGAACATTTGCTAGCTGCTCAACAGGAAGAAGTTCCATTAACTTCTGCTGTCTCATTACTTCAAAATTGGTATGGGCAAAACCAAAAGCCGTCATTGCAACTCGCACAAACACAGTAAAATGAAGTGTAAAAACAATGAGAAAAAGCAAGAAATCCAATAGTCTCGACTAACCAATCAAGTGTGGCTAACTGCTGGCCACAGAACTCGAATTACAATGGTTCCAAAGCGTCAGCAACAATTTGCGCAAGTAGCTGACTCAATGGCCAAAAGCAAAGTGGCACAATAACCAGCGAGAAAGAGAGAAAGAGAGAGAGAAAAATGGGGACCATAAAAGGTAAAAGAAGTAGAAGCAAGTTAGTTGTGCGACACAAATGAGAAATCAAATAAACACTCAATCGAGCGTAAAGCATTCAAAACGACAGCGAAAAGCAGCCAAAAACCCAAAAGCATCTGCAAATCGTTTGGGCCATTTGTATTGGCCCAAAGGGTTAAGTGCGTTGTGCACAAGGTGTTAGCCACGTTTCTGCTGGCCAGGGTTAAGTTAACATGTTAACTTTGACTGTCAACCAATCTTGACTCGGAATTTAACACTTGCCGCACGAGTAGACAAAATGCTTATTTTTGTGTCAACAAAAATCAGAAATCGAAGCAACATGTAATCATTTTTGGTAAAAAGTAATAATCTTATTGTAAACGAAAAAAATAATCAAATATTATTAAATTCTAGAATTTGACCTTTTTAACGCATACCAAAAGAAAATACGTATTTCTGATCAGACTAATATCGTACAACAGAATTCAAATATTTCAACACAATATTCTGTCAAACAATTTCATCATTAATCATTTATTAAGTTAAGCTTTTTTGTTAATAATTTAGTAATGCAATACAATAAAATTCGATAAACCACAATACAAATTAATATAGTGCAATTGAAGTGGTGCTTAAGTCGAAAGCACAAATAATAAATGTGATTTAAAAACTCAACGATAAACATGAAAATCAAACCACAATTAATTTCGAACCCATTTCAAATTGATTAAAAAAAAGCTCATATAAAACTTGTGCAACAGTATGTAGCAAGTTAAAAAAAGCAACTCTGTACACAAGATCTCTGCGCAGATTAATTAAATTTCATTTATCCGTTAAAATAAATGTCACCATTTATAAAATATAGCTGTTTTTTTTCGAGTGTGCCTGCACAACATCTGTAAAATCTGTGGCAAAATGTCAATTTATTCGTTTTTGGCTATCTGCTGGTCGGACATTCTCGACTTGTTAAATATATGTGTGTTATTTGCATACATAACTAAAGTAATAATTATAAATGAAGAAGTTGCCTACGATTTGAATATGTCAAATAAATTGTTGCAAATGTTGCAAATATTGTGGCCAAACTGTCAGCACCTGAGCCAACTCAAACTATAGAAATGCTCCTTTTGTGTGGTAATACAAAACAGATATTTAAGCCTCGGGCAGATTTTGAATGCAATTAATGTGATTTATGAATATTAATTTATTTCACGCTAAACTGAACTTATGCGATCTGCCAGCACCTGACAAATATTTCCAAACATCTTCCAAACCAGACCACCAACAGAATTCATGTCGAGGAATTTGATTTAAATAATAAATACGTTGCCCATCGCCAGACCACAGCAGACAAAGCATACATCATACGTGGTGTTTAGGTTTTAGTTGTTTGCCATGGACCAAGCTAAGCTGCACGAAATGCTTTGCCAACTTTTTGGTTTAACCGCACCCTCACCCGCACCCGCCCCTTCCGCACCCACCTTCCGCTCACGCTCCCCGTGCTGCTGTCTGAGCGGACTGTCTGTGGTTTTGTTTGTGATTTACAAGCGTAAAATATCAGGCAGCATAAAATATTCAACACTCTTCTATCGACTGCAAGTCTTTTGTGTGTGTGTGTGTGTGTGTGTGTGTGTGTATGTATGTGTGTGTGTGTGTGTGTGTGTGTGTGTGTGTGTGTGTGTGTGTGTGTGTGTGTGTGTGTGTGTGTGTGTGTGTGTGTGTGTGTGTGTGTGTGTGTGTGTGTGTGTGGTGTGTGTGTGTGTGCATGTCTAAGTGTTTGTCTGTAACGGTTGTATTTTTTGCGGTTGCTCAATTTGAATGCACAGTGCACGCCCAAAAGAAAGAACACTTAATTATATCAAATTAAGTATTAAATATGTTAAAACTGAACATTTTTAAGTGTAAGTCGACTAGGGATCACTTTTTGAAATGGGGTCGTGACTCAATCTTCAGATATGTTTTTCTGTAATCAAGCCAGAAACCGAATGCTCTTTTTTTTTATGTTGAGAAATAATAATTTTTTTTTTTTTTAACTTGTGCAAAACTATGAAAGAGCAAAAGTATTCAAAAGAAAGAAACTTCGTTCACCACATAAAGTTTATGTTTATATATATTTGTCGAATCAATTTTGACTTTTGTCCGACGATCTCAGAGACTTAACATTTTGAATATAATTTATCGTTAATATAGGCTGATCAAGTTTACATGATTTTTTAGTATTTCATTATTTTGCGAATATCGATTTCTGATAACTAGCTGATAGCTGATAGCATTTAAATGATCAAGTGAATAATTTTTGTTAAAATAATATATATTAAAAAATGTAATTATGCAAACTAATTTTTACTAAATCATATATGTATATGTAGGGTATCTGCTAGTCGAGCTGCCTCCTTCACTTTTACTTATTTCATAGTTATAAAATATTTGTATTCATAAATAAGAAAACAGTAATTTCAAAAGCTTTTTAATTAAAGAGAATACAACTGACTTAAATTGGTTCTTTGTATTAAGTGTGCACTGTATATATGCTTACATGTGTGTGTGTTGTGTGTGTGTGTTTGTGTGTGTTTGATGCCGCCCTTTTGTTGGTTTCCTTCTTTTTTTTGGCTTTTTGTGTGAATTGCATACTTTTGCACTCTGCTCAATGCGTGTGCATTTTTAATGAGTTGTTTGTTGCTGCGCCGGAAATGCATTTTTGTATTTATTCAATTTTTTTCTCATATATATATATTTTTGTATAATTTGATAAATACTTTTGGCATTTCACAATATGTAAAAAATTGAAATGAAGCCACATCCAATTGAAATTTAACCAAAATGAGCTTTAAACATTTCAACATTCAACGCGACAAATTTCCAAGTTTTGAGTAGAGTTTATAAGTTTTTTTTTGTCAGTTTAACAAATTATTACAATTTACTGCGTTTATGCGTTGACTTCATGTGATAAATTTCGAAATTTCTGAAGGGAAATAATAGATAAATATTATGTGTGTGTGTAGTTTTGTGTGTGTGTAAAGTACACCTAAATGTAAACATTATAAATAAAATTAGAAAGTTATTTAAATTGGCAGTTTTGGTTGTTATTGTGGCTGCTGCTTTTCATGTTGTTCCTGGTAGAGAATAGCTGAGAAAGGATATAATTGAATGTCTGATTACGGTATTTGATTTAAAAAATATATTTCTTTATTCATCAAAACACGTCTGTTCAGTTTGGTGTACAAAATGTAACTCTACTTATGCTACTGGTTTAATCGTTAATGAAAGCTCGCATTTGCGTCTTATTTCATTATTGGCTTATGAAAGCTTTTTGTTTACAGTAAAATTATTTATGCTAGAATATGCGGAGCTCGCATTTGGGTCTTATTTCATTATTGGCTTATGTTGCATAGGGGATCTGCGCGTGGCGTTGAAATATGCGGTTGGGTTTGTTATTGGCGAAATTTGCTGATGTTGCATAAGGGCGTTGTCGCAGTGAGTGTGGACATGAGAGATCTGCATGATCTGGATATGTCACTATATATAGATATATATCTATAGATCAGAGAACCAGAAGAAGAGAAAGAAGAAGAGGCTGGTATCTCAGCTAACACTACTTGGATTTTCCGGTTCATTTTCAAACATGTTCAAATATTTGACAGTTTCATTTTCAGTTGTTGCATTGCGCTGCAGATAGATTTGGATGCAGACGTGGATAATGAATGCAATGAATGCACTGATGCCAAAGATCTGAAATGTTGTGCGCGCACTGACGGCGACAAAGAGCTGACCAGCAATTTGGCTGCCCATGGAGACGCCAACGCCCTCAAAGATGGCACCCACCAGACGCCTCATGCTTGCCTCGGTGCCCGGTGGTGCCACGATGCTGGCATACGAGATCATCGTTGCATGGGATAGGCCTAAGGTGACTCCATGTAGCAGCTCAATGGGCAGCACATGCCAAGGATTCTGCAGCATCGAGTACAAAATGAAACGCACACCAAATCCAAGGAGCACCAGACTCATCGCGTTCAGGTGGCCAATTCGCCTCAAAATCCAGCCGGAAATGAAGAAACATGGTAGATCACAGCCAAAGCAATGGATGACAATGACTAATCCCTCCAGCGTCTTAATGTAATCGTTGCCCTTGTCAAAGGGATCGGCCAGCTCCTCCAAATAGATGAAGAGAAAATTCCAAATCAGAGCAGTGCCCAATCCAATGGCCACACACCACAGACAGAAGACAACGGAACGCATCGATAGAAACATTTGACGCACATCCTGCAGCACATTCCCCAAAGTGTCCATCTGTGGATGCTTTATCTTGGTGGAGACAAGCATATCGAAGAGGAGTATAATGAGCGACATCCAGAAGACAATGGTATAGCTCTTGTCCTTGCCACTTCCATTGGACACTGTGTCCACCAAGAGTCCAGCGAGCAGTGCAAAGATGCCCCAACCCAGGAAGCCCCACAATCTCTGTTGACGATCTCCGAGAATGCCAAAAGAAGTGGCATCGCCCATGCCCACAACACCAGCCATGCCCAAACAGCTAACGATGAGTAGACCAAAGAATAACCAGAATTCTGGCATTCCCAATGCGCTGCTCATGTTGATCACATCGCTCTTGGCTAGGATTTCTTTTAGATACTCCTCGTGACAGTCCATGTGGCAACTGGACTTGAACTTCTTCTTTTTCTGGGGACAATACATGGTCACATTTTGTGCGTCAAGTGTGCCCAGACTGTGTGGTATCATCAAGTGCAGACAATTTCCAGACTTAAGTATATCCCTCGTTTTTATGTAGGTGCTGAAATCTATCCAGGATTTGGTGCGATTTGTGGCACAGTTGCTGGTTGCGTTCTTCAGCCAATGCTGGCAAACAATGTCCCACATTGTGGGCTCCATTTGGCAGTGCATGCTGCAGGTCAGAGTCCGATTGCCGTAGTGCGTCTCCAGCTGTGTCTTCATATCCGCTGCGCTGCTACCGGAGCAATACTGGATGTTCGTAATGCCAGCATGACAATGGAGTTGTGGCCTCTCCGCCGCCGGCACAAACATGATCAGGAAAAAGGCAACGGCGGTGAGCAGTTGCCCGGCCACAAAGAGGAATCGATGATGTCGATAGCGAACGGCAAGATAGCCAAAGATTGACTTGCCTAGCAAACCAATGATGGGCAGCAACATGTACATGGTGCCCACAACCACCGCAGAGTAGCCGAGCTGTTGTGCCAGTGGTGGCATAAAGGGTACAACGGTTGCAGTGCCTGCGTGGAAGAGAAACTGATGCGTCCTCATTGGCAACAAATCCTTAGCAATGATGTCCTCCATTTTGACTCGTTTTGCTGCTTTAAATCTTTGCTAAAAACACACTTCAATTTCAACAAGTGTTGCACAAATTATCCAATTGCACTCACACACACACACACACACACATATGCACTTGTGTGTGTCGTGTATCCCGATCAAGTTTCTTGTATTCCCATCAAATTGGCTGCTTTTAAATACAGCATTTTTCATGCAACAAATTCACTTGAGGCACGCACAATTTTGAGTGTTTCCCCAGCGACGACGACGATCAACTAACTGTGCTGGATAAAACTGCATATTTAAATTACAGTTGAATTTTCTAGCTTATCTTTGGCAGACAAACAAATTTACGCTTGTGTTGAACAGACGCCCACAAAAGCAACATACAAAATGCTTCTTCTAATGCGAAATGTACAAAACAAATACAAAAAAAGAAAAACACAGATTGCATTTGAGCACATTTTGAGATTAAACATACACACACGCACACATACACACACACACACACAAACACACACACACGCATATTACATACAGAAGTGAGCAGCAGTTAAATATTCACAATATGCATTTAACAATTTACGCATAACTTTCAAATAGCTGGACTCCAATTTACGGACCCATAAAAGCACATTTAAGGCCCAGCAATTTATATACATATGTGTGTACACATGTACTCATGTACGCATGTATGTATGAATGTATGTAGGTAAGTATGTATGTACGGCAACAAAACAAAATGAAATGCGATATTCGCACGCATTTATTCAAATGACATTAAAATTTATCGTCGGCGTCTGTGGAGGGTTTTTGCTAATAAATCAGCAAATTAATATTACGATATGTCAAACAGTCCGACACAAAGAGTGTGGGGAAGGGAACTGATGTATATATATTTAAATATAAAAGTAAGTATTAGTATATAGAACATATATGCACAGCGGAGCTGCCTATGCGAAATTAACTACACAAAATTTTATAGAGGAAATAAAATAAATACTATAAAAAATTGCAAAAATTAAAAAAAAAATATTAAAATCATATTTTATAAAAGCCTCAAGTGACTGTAACTTAAAATACGCTTTAAACTAGCTATTTGAGAGCCAAATTGGCAACACTGCAGCCAAGTCGAAAATGTGCCAAAAATTTGTACGCAATTCAATTTTACGCCTACCATTTGGGAATTCAACATAGTGTGTATGTGTATGTGCGTGTGTGTGTTTGTGTGGCAGTTGACTGTTTGAATGTGCTCTTTAACCGTTAACTGTGTAACTGTATAACTGTGTAACCAATTTGGTTGGCATGCAACGTGCTCAAACGTCTAAATGGCCAGGCAACAAAAAAAAAAACAAAAAAATGGGAAAATAAAAAAGGAAAAAAAAAAATACGAACATCAATCAGTTCAGTGCTTATGCGGGCATCTAACTATCTAACCTTCAGTTTGGATGCCCATTTGATGGCTGAACCCAACAATGTTAGCTCCGATTGTCGTTTAAGTTTGCACAACCTCTCAATTTTATTGATGTAGTCGAAAAACAGACAAGGATGCAACCAACAAATCGTAATAAATTACACATGATATACAAAGTTATAACAGTTGACAAATATGTATTTATATACCAGTTTTCTTCGAATTCGGTAATTGAGTCCGTGCTAAATTTTTGTAACTAAATAACTTGGGGCATTTATTGGTACCACACTGTTATACAGGAATGAGGGTAATATTTAAGGAAATAATTAATTCTAAATAATTATCCAATCAAGGTCCTATTCAAGGTAAGTGCCATTTATATTTCCCTAGCACAGACACTAACGCAAAATAATTACCCAATCAAAATCCCATTCAAGATAAGTGCCATTTATATTTCCCTAGCACAGACATGTGTTTACATTTGTACCCTTAATTACATTTCCCTTTAAATGGGTATATGTTAAATTTGGAATTTTGCTGAATAGATTTTTAGCTGCTTCAGATTTACACAGATGCCGCCAGCATCTTACATTTCATCACAGATGGTGCTAAAACAGAATTTCCCTTAGTAGGTGCGAGAGAACAAACTAGCGTATGCAATTATAAAGCTGAAACAACTATACTACTATACGTATTGGCGCGACAATTAAAATTTTCTTAAACAGATTGGAAACTTTTTACATGTGATTTTTTTTGCTACATTCAATTCAACAAAACTAATCATTAGTTTAAGCATTTATTATTAGCATTATTTAAATAAATCTGTGTTCTGTTTTTCTTATTTTTTTTTATATTTAAAACTGAACTAGTTCTATGGAAATGTACCACATGAACTGATGCATACATTTGTGGCATTTGCCAAAACAGCTGTTCGGCATTTTAACCTCAAAATACAAAAGTTGTTAGTCTTGTGGCGGCAATTTTGTGGCAGCTGTGCTTGTTATTGTTAATATTATTGCTTCCATTATGACCAACAATGAAACAGAAACTGCCGGCTCGAGTCGCACAAGTGGCGCTGCCTCAACATCATCCAACTCCAAGGTAGAGATTACAGAGAAAGTGCGCGTCCTTTGCCTGCACGGATATCGACAAGATGGTTTGTTTTACCGAAATATCCCTTTAGCTGTAAACTTCAACATATTTGCTATTTGCAGCGGATTCCTTTAAAAACAAACTGGGATCGTTTCGCAAGTTTGCCGGAAAATATGCAGAGTTTGTGTTCATCACAGCGCCACACGTTGCTGCTGCCCTCGATGGATCTGGCGAAGGAACAATCGATCAGCAGCGCAGTTGGTGGGCCAATAAAGATGATGGCACCTTCAAGGGCACCAATCGTGGAGGACCCGCCTTTGGTTTTCAGGAGAGTTTGCACATTGTCGAAGGCGCTTGGAAAACGCAAGGGCCGTTCCAGGGATTACTGGGCTTCTCGCAGGGTGCCTGCTTTGTGGGCCTCATTTGTGGATTGGCCAAAAAGAAATGTGAGTGTGTCTACCCATACCAAAAGCTAACCTAGTTCTAATTACTAAAGCTCTCTCTTCCAGTGACCTCTATTCGACCCGAATTTGCTGTGCTCAGCTCTGGCTTCATATCCGGTAGTCTGGTGCACATGAGCGCCTATGAAGAGCGCATCACAATTCCAGCGCTGCATGTGTATGGCCTAACGGATGAGATCATCCCGAAGGAAATGAGTGAGTCGCTGGCAGCCCACTTTAAGAATGCCGAGATACTCGAGCATAATGGTGGTCATTACTTTCCGGCAACGGCGCAGCAAAAGCAGACGTACGTGAATTTCTTTCAGGATCGCTTGCAGGAGTATCTGGAACACTTGGAGCTACAGCAGAGCAGCAATGCATCCTTCATCGACAGCGGCGAAGAGGATGAGGGCGGTGTAACGGATGCCAATGATGCTGAAGTCGCTGCTGTCACAGAGGCTGCTGGATCCGGCATGGATGATAGTGATTAAAGTGGATTAAGGGGGGCAAGGGACGTTTTTTTTTCGTTTTCCTTTTTAATAATAATTAAATCTTATTATTACAATAATAATAATAATCATAATTTGATTATAAATTATAATAAATTTAAATCCCAATATTTTAAATATTCACCGTTATGCTCAATTATCATCAATTGCCATTTTTGTGTTTCTTTTTTTTAAGCTATTTCAATTGTGTGACTTTTCAATTTCATAATTAATTTTCTTTAAAGTGTTGTAAAATAACTTTTCTCTTAAACAAATTCGTACAAATTTCATAAAAAAAAAAACAATAATTAAATGGGTGTTGTGAAATATAAAAACGGTCGATAGAAACCCATTTCAAATAAACAGTAATTAAATTGTTTCATGCTATAATCAACGAAAAAATGCATACATATTTAGCTATTGTTGCTGTTGTTTGTTTTGCTCTTGTTGTTGTTGTTTTTTGTTTTTGTTAGTGTTGCTTGACCAGGCAGAGTTGAAATTGTTACAATTCGAAACATTTTGCATCGAGAGAGATTTTGCTTTTGGGCAGCAAGCGAGCGATTACATTTGACTGACTGAATCTGAACATTTAGTTTTATATATCTCGCATGCTTAAATTGCAGTCGGTTTCCAAGTGGAATCCAGCTACTATTTCTGTTGATGTTGTTGTTGTTCTTCTTCTTCTTCTCGATGTTGTTGGGTACCATGTTTCTCATTGTGTTTTGTGTTCTTATGCGACCTGCTCCTGTCCGTTGGACGCCTCTTGATTTTTCATCACTTCCGGTAAGTCGGGCGGTGCTGAATACGGTGTAATATCAAGCGTATCAAAATCACCTAATTCGTTCCTGCAAAACAGTTAAAGTCAATTATATAAGTAACAACTTAATACAGTGTTCACTCGCTACTTAGAATAATGTTTGCAATAATTAATATAGAGTCATGAGAAGGGCCAACATATATAAAGAATATCAACAATACTAAAAAGCCTATCGACAATTAAAACATCCGTCAAGTTGTAAAAGTTTAACTCTGCTAATATATAATAATATAACAAATTGATTAATAACAATAAATTTTAAATTAGACCTAGTTTCTTCTTAGATAATGGATCCTGTCAAGAGAACGGTGAGTATTTTAAGTTTGCGTCGTATTTTAACTGTTGTTTTTAGAGATGCATATTTTTTGGAAATGCACTTCTACCACAAATAGCAATACCAATCTACCAAAAATATATTATTCTCATTGTCAATACATTTTTTCAATAGAATTGAAAAAGATCAAACACTAATTAACAATTGTCATAAGCATAATTATTAACTTTGAAGTTCTAATCTCCCATTGATTACGTATCAATTGGGTACACGTGCTGCCCATACATACATACATACATACATACATACATAGGTGTATGTATATATATACATATATACATATGTTGAACAAACTTTAAAACGATTAAAGGCGCTTATCAGGGTTACTCAAAGGGCAGCTTTCGTAACAGATGCCATTGACATGGGAATGGGAAATGGTTGCTCACCTGCATGTTAGGCCCAGTTGCGCTGGTGCTTGCGCCTTTGCCGTTGACACCGTGACGCCGTAATCCTGAAGCGTCTGCTCATCCTCCATGACATCGTTGTCCTGATTGTATAATCGCTGATCGTTCGGTGGCACTTTTAGAATGCCTACAAATGGTCATAAAAATTGATATATGTAATTACTTCATAATCAAAACGCGTGCTCTATTAATAGGAATAACACTTTAACATAGAAATACATATACAGCGGTGGCCAACCATTTAGTGTTACCCCAAACAAAGTACAATAAATTTATAATAAATCATAAACATTGAATAAGATTTATATGAAAAGTTCAAGCAACAATGTGTGCTATTTTTTGATGCCTTATAGCATTCACTTAATTTACTTGAAGAATCAACAATTAGTGTTCCCAACTAGATGGCGAGCATCGTTGTATATATGGCTTCAGACTCACCTTCAATCATGCGTTTCAGTTCGACAACTGATGTGTTTTCCTTAGCATCTGTGAAGATGGTTGTCTTTTGCCTTCTGATCATGAGGAACACGTCCTGTCAACAAACAAAGTGACAAAAAATTTCGGTCAAAGTTCAGATAGCAACAACAGCAACGTTTTGCTTATTCACCCCACACACACACACATGTGTGCGTGTGTGTACATGTGTGCCTGTGTGTGTTTGTGAGCATAACTCAGTCGCAAGTTGAGCCCAGCGTCATCATTTTATCCTGTGCCGCAGCAGAGGCCGGCTGTTAATTTTTGGACGCATGCTTACCATTTTAGCTAGTTTGTTATTTGTTGTAAGTTGGCTGTAAGTTGTTTACTATCTGCCAAGGGCCGGGCCAATCTATTGTTATTGTCGTTTCGCCTGCTGCTAAGTGGCTGAGGATGGTGAATGGTAGTACGCGGGGCGGGCGAGCGGTCGCTTCCTTTGGCGGCAGTCTCGACGGTCGTCGGTCGATCGTTTCTGCTTACAGCACCAGCCAAAAGAAAATATATGTGTACCGATTTGTGCTCTGCAATCTGAGTTGGCGGACTGTGCTGCTTGGCAATGTTTTGGGTGCGTTTTTTTGGGCGTGCAACGGTCGCGTTGTTTGCCTGGCACTTGTAAGTTTTCGTCGATTTTTACGGATATTAATGTAAAACCTTTTTTTTTTGGCGAAGCAAGACCGAATGCCAGCCCTGCCAACTTAACAGCAAATGCGAGTAGTGAGCAGCCGATTTGTCCAATTTTTGTTTCGTTTGTAATGCTGTTAATTAACAGTGACATTTTAATTTTAAATGAACTAAATAAGCCATAACGCACAAGTGTCACTTTTACGCCTGCTGGTTTTATCTGCCACGAAATGGTTTTACTCGACAATTCAAACGTAAATAAATCGCATTTAGCGTGAATTTCTCAATAAATGTGAATTTATTTACAGTTCATACTGCTGCTGGAGAAGATTGCGAACGAAGCGAAAAGGGATGGCTCATTTACGATAACATTCAAGCGCTGTAAGTTGCTGGAGCCGATTTGTGTATGCTTGAATCTTGTCTCAAATGTGTGTTTTCCTCATTTTTAGACGATGGCAACGATAAACCCGTACCCCGAGCAGGCAGGAAGCCACTGCCAAAACCGAAAACCAATATGTGCCTAATGCGTGCCAAATGCAAATCAAAGAAGGTAAAACATTTACATTAAATATACGCAAGAGGAATGTAAGAATTCCCTTAAGTTTTTATTAAATCAAAGCTATAATTTATTGATTGACAATTGACGTATGCATTTGTTTCAGATTTCCACAGTTGTTAGCCAGGAAAATGTGCCCACAATGATGGCGATGTATTGCCAGTTCATGAAGAGCAAAATGGATGGCTTGAAGCGTGTCAAGAAAGTGAAGAGCAAGGCCAAGGCGACCAAGGGATAAGGCATCATAATTTAAAATTAGTTCAAACACTTTTTAGTTATCCAATTTCAATGGCGACTCCTTTTGTAAATTACAATGTTAACGATACTTGTGTTTGTTGTTGTTGATAGTTGCCTCGATCTATTTTCACACACAAATCGAGCAGGCTTTTTGGTAAATTTCCCTTTCGCAGGGCAAACAAAAACTTTGGCCTTATAAGCTGGACAAGTGCGTAAATGTGCTCGCGTTGCTCAAGGGACTCATAATCGCTGGACTCGTAGCAAAGGTCATCAACATACATGATATCAATGCCTTTTCTGAGAGCAAGATGAAAGGATGCGCACGCCTTGGGTATAAAATCCAAATATCCCGTCAAATTATCGATTATCAAAGCTCCGACATAGTTTGCTGGAAATCAATGACTTGCACATACAAATTAGAGGTTTTATTGTGATTTGCGCAACTTACTTTGCAGGTAATATAAATGACAAGGTTCCCCAAAATCGTTTTCGCCCGCTGGTATTAAAGTCACCATCATGGTTTTTCCTTCATTGTCGATTTCGGTTGGTTCATTGGGCCTAATAACACTATATACGTAATCCTGTTTCGATTCGCCAGGCACATGCTGGAATCGAGCTATATCCTTAGCGCAGCCGATAACCCTGCCACAAAAACTTGTGGGCACTTTGTGTTCCTGGAATGCGGCTGATGTTAACAGCAATATTCCATTATGCTACAAATGCAACAATAAATACCATTTACTACATATTTTTTTATGAAAAGTTAGTTATAATTACCTGCTCGTAGGGGCTATACGTTTTTTGACTGTCTAGTATCAAAGGCTGTCCTACTTCATTTAGAAACATTATTATTTTAGCTGTAAAAGGCAAACTCAAACTGTTTTGTACAGTGTTCTGTAAGGACATAAAAATTTTGCTCTGTTAATTAACAGGCTCTTTTTGCGTTAATATCTCTTTGCTGCGGTCAAAATGCGCGAAAATCAGACGTGTTAAAAATCCCATAGTTACTGATAGAATTGATTGGACAACCGCTTCAAATAACAAACAATTTTTAAAATATTATATACATTTACGTATTTAATTAAATGTCATCCTATTAAGACTTCATTTGGTTCGGCACAAACCATGTACTTTCAGTAGATTTTATCATGATCAAGTTTTTTTTTGTTTTTAACATACAAATATACTGTTAGTTCTATCACAATGAATATTATATTTGAGTGTGTGTGTTTTGGTAGTTTTGTGTATGTATTTAATGTATGTATGTGCTGTGTCTTTGCCAACATATTGCCTGTTGTATAATTATGCTTACAAACATGACATTTAATCTTAAGGCTTACACTTAGTACAAACAATTCTTGTAGCATAATTAAATTTCCTTTCCTTCCTCGATTTTTCTTGTTATAATTTTTGTTTTTAGAACAAAGACAGTCTTTAACAACATATTGTTTGAGAATTTCAGCTGCGTTCCATAAAGTTGCATGTCATTTTGGCAATTGGTGAGCAGGTGTGCGTTGTATGTGGAGAATAAACGTGACAATATGTAAATTCCAGGATGGTATTCTAATTACCAAAGAAAACCGCATAGTACATCGAAAATGACTAAAAAAATAGTTTGAAACGCACCGTTTTCAAAAATAATCAAAAATATAAACTTAATTTATAAATTATAAGCTCGAAATTTAAATTAAATTGGGTTAAATAATACATATAACAATATTTGCAATGGCGCCCCATTCTTGTTTGCTCTTTAGTTGAACGTGTTGTAGCGCAAATTGCTGTCGACGTCGCCCACGTTGCCGCCGCCAAAGCCATCAGAATTCGATGGCTGCTCGGCCATGAGATCCGCGCTGGACTGTGAGTACCGACGCCATCTGGGCCATGGCCACGCATCACGTATGCTGTCAATTAAACGCTGTCTGAATGTCTTATATTCCATGTCCACCGATTGAGTATCACCAAAATTGAAATCAGCCACTTCCACCGTAAAGCTAAAGCGAAAATAACCAGTTATTTGTGGCCAGCATGGAATACTTAAAGGGACTCACCGATTACGGCTCTGTATATAGTAGGCGACTCCAAAGATGACCAGACAAACGGCGACCAAAGTACAGGTTACGGGCACTACAACGACCGATAGCTGCGACTGTCGCTTGGCTAACGTAAACAAAAAACAAATTTAAGATCTCTTCTTTTTTTTTTGCCATTTACTGACCTTCATAGTAGTTAATGGTAACTGGCATTACGGTCGCTGAGACGTCATTGCTTATGAAAAAAAGTATTGTCATGCTCTCCTGGAAGAAACGAATGTATTTAGTGTCGCACGTTTTTGTCACAACATAATCGTCGCACGTCTCATTGCCAATGATCTTGTAAGGCGCTGCATGGTGAAGAATTCCATCATTAGCCAAAATAACACAAACTCATTTGATGTATTTAAGGACATACCGACAAAATATTGAGTGCACACTTTGAATGGCGGCGAGCCCTCACAGGAGATATTTAGATCGACTCGCTCCCAACGTTGCAGCCAGGCCTTGCCCTTGGAGGAGAAACTTGAAATGGGTGCTGTGTTGTACAAAGAAAAAAATATTAACCATTTCATTAAATAAAAGAAATGCTACAATATGCAATATACAGATATTTTGCCGCTGGAAAAGTTTTACTCGTATTTATAAATTTGGCAAAGCCTGATGCGAAGAAGATTACATTTTATGAATTTATATAATATAAAAAGGGGAACGTTTTAATATTATAAGTAAAGCAATAAAACTGGCTCATCAAGTGAAAATAGATAAAAATTGTATGACTGAAATTCAGATTCCACATCGATTATGAGCAAACAAAAAGTTGCAATATTTCTTAAAAAGTGTTGTGTACTCACTTTTGGTAACAATGCGTCGCTTGAAGTAGCCATAAGTGTTGTTTGGATCCTTGGCAATGTTGATGCTGCCGTCAACACAATCGTATGCAGGTGGCGGCACCTGCAACAGCTGTCTCGACCGGGGCACACCCAATGGATTTACCAATGCCGCACTTCTAATGTTGCCATTGTTATTCTGTTGCATTTGTTCTTGTACAGCGGCAGCCAGATTTAGACCAAGTAATCTGGCATTTGCGTGCATGGTTTGATTTGTGTCACGCCTCAGGCGAGAAGGCTTCGGTGTTTTTGACGTAGTTGTTGTTGTTGTTACCGGTGTTGTTGCCGTTGTTGTTGCCGGTGTTGTTTTCGTTGTTGTTGCTGGGGTTGTTGATGTAGTTGTTGTTGTTGTTGTTGTTGGTGCTGGTGTTGTAGTTGTAGTTGATGTTGTAGATGTGGATGTTGTTGTAGCGGGCGTTGTTGTTGTTGTGGTCGTCGTTGTTGTTGTCGTCGTCGTCGTAGTTGTTGTGGATGTAGTTGGCTCTGGTGGTGGGAATGGAGATGCCACAACCAGCACTTCGATATCATAGTATTTATCCGGAACTGGATATGTATCTTGATAGTTAAAAGTATGCGTCATGCCCAGATATGTACAGTTTTGAAACAAGTACGTATTTATATAGTAATTGTTTGCCTTCAAGTACGTCGAATCACCTGGATAAAGTTCGATGCTATGATTCACGGACTCCTTTGTCGATACAAAGTCCTCGACTCGCACTTTATCATCCTGTATGAGCTGTAAGCTCCCGGTGAGGGTATCCACTACAGTAATTTCAACTGAGCTATCTGTCACCGGCACCCAAAAAACGAACTCTTTCAATACGCTAACAAGGAGACGATGATGTCCCAATTTTGTTGCACCTCTTGCATATTCAATGGTCCAATTGCTGATCGGATCGCTCGTTACAAATTGCTGTGCATAAACCGTAGAGAATATAAATGTATGTGTGACAATCGGTATTTAACTTATTTATGTATTTTCATTTTATATATGGGTGCAGCTATGACGCAGCTTAACCGCTTCTTAATAATTACTGTAACTAAGTAAATATCTTTTGCTTGCATACCCTAGGGATTTACAATACCCTGTTTGGAATGGTACTATATAATGCTTACATTATTACATCATGGATTGATTTCACTTAAGACAATCACATTACAAGTATATTTCAATTTTACAAAAACTAAAATAAAAAAATTGTCTGTCAATTTAAACTCGAATTAAATTGAGTAGCAGATTATAAAATTAAATTTTTTTGCTTATACAAAACAAGTAAAAATTTAATTAAAACTATGATTGATGATACTACTTTCAGTCAATAGATCTATGCAGATTCATAATACCCCTCGAGTATATAAACAGGGTATATAAACGTACCAGGCACGACAAATGTTTGTTAAATTTGCATTGTAAATTTTTTTGTTATCGAATACATGCTTTTTCATTTAAATCTATGTCTAAATTTAACTCTGAAAATACCGAAAACTATTATTTTTATTATGGCACATGTGCATGAGCATCACTTTAAACTACACTATTGTTGCAAATTATTCGATGAATGGTTTTTGATAATAATAATTGGAATTGCAGGCTAAGGTTTTCTTATACACAGTAAGGGAATTTGGACGGACGCAGGGCATGCGGCATTCGTAACAAGAGACACCTTGCTGTACCGTTATGCGTCATATAAATTTACGCATTAATTAATGCTATTGTACTCTTTCTATGGCATTAGTTTCTTTCTTTTGCTATGCAATTTTAAAGCTTTCCTTTTTTAATGGAAACATTTATATTGATTGGATATTTCGAAGTAAATTGAATCTTAGAAAATAATGTGCGATGTTTCAATAAATTTTTTAACAAGATAGTTAAATATTAACAAAAAATATATTAGATTTAAATCAACTCATTACAAAATTATAAATTAGAATTTGTAAAAGTTCTAATTTGCGTGGAGCCACTGTGTTTGTTAACTTAAGGTTTTTGATTTAAATTTTGCTTTAAACATATTGCAAACATGTCCTGTGCTGTATTTAAGCATTTTGTTTACCCTTGTTGCAGCTATATTTACCTTACTGTGTCCCGCTCCATCATCCCATTCGAACTTATAGGAGTCTTTGCTGGCAATTTTATCATCATCGTATAAAGTCGCGCTCACATTCACCGTGGAGCCGATTAATGCATGCTTTGGCGCAGTTATTATTAATACGTGTTTACATTTAACTATAATAAAGAGCAAGTGGTGGGGGTTAGTTGAATATTATGAAAAGTGCACGAGCAAATATTGATTGGAGGGGTGAGAAGGTAGCTGAGCTGAATAATCATATTTACCTGTATGCAAAATAGCGTATATAATAATGGCCAGCACTGTTTTGCTACTTCTGCGCTGATGCATTTTTGCGACAAGCAACAATTGCCGTCTGGAATTTCCGAGAACGTATATTTATTGAGAAATCAGTTTTTTTGCAGTAAACTTTCCACACCCCGCCCCTAAATAATAAAACCAAAACTGGGAAACCAGCACACACGCCAAGTTCGGTATTGTTTTTGCCACTTTTGAATATGTATATGTCGAGCTGAACACTTTTTTAATTGCTTAGAGTTGAAGTTAAATGTATTTATCAAAAATTTGCAATAACAATTACTGCGTTTTCGTTTATTTCCTTGCACAGCAAGTTAGAGTTGCCAAATATTGCTTATTATGTTCGATCGAACGATTCTTTGAACTAAATGAACGAAATAGGTTGCTAAGCTAGTTCCATCGAGTTCACTTGAGTCACCTGCTTGCTGGTTCGAGAGAAAAACAAAAACGGGTTCCACTGTGTGGAAATCATTAACAGCGAGCATTAGTATTGAGTATAAAATATATGAAATCTTACTTAAAAACTATGTTACAATAATCATATGCTGTCAGATTTTTATTCATTTAAAAAAGTATATATAGGTAAATGTAATTAAAAACATCTGATTTGATTTATATCGATTATTGTTATAGTAGTTATATCGATTGTTGTTATCGTTTTGCGTGACATCACAAAATGAGAAATTCCGTTAATAGCGAATGTAAATGTGCAATGCCTTAGTATAGATTATGATTTTATAACAAAGAGTGGCAACGCTGTTCAGAAATTTAAACGGCTATTTAAATGTTTTAAAATACTAGGTTCGTTTATTCGTTAGTTTTGTAAATAATCATACTTATATGTATGTATATGCATATATATTTATATATGTATGTATGTGTGTATATGTTAATATTTGAAATAAACTTAATAGCATAAATGAAATACAACGAGATGAGAAAGCAATAATTATACTTTGGGATATACGCAAAACGCACAAAATACTCTCGAGAAGACGACGACGACGCTTGCTTATAGCTAATAGACAATTGAGCTGATTTTCTCGACGCTCGTCGTCTACTTCTTCTTGCTCTTGCCCAGCGTCAGGGTATGATGTGCCGTGGCCAACTGCTGCTTGCGTCTTTGAAAGTCCAGATAGTCCTCCTCGAGGGCCTTGCGTGATTCCTCTAACTTGCGTTTCTCCTCCGAATGATCTCGCTTCAATTTCTCAAATTTCAAATGTAAATCCATCTCGCTATCCTTGAGCTCTGCCTCCTTTTCCTTGACACGCTGCACAAACATCTGACGCACCTCCTCCTCCTTGGACTTCAGCTCAGCCAGATGATTGGAGCGTTTTGCTTCGAATGTTTGCTGGAATGAGACGGGCTTATTATCGCTGTCCACATCACTAAAACCCATCTGCTCGAGACGCTTCTGGCGATAGAGTTCATAGTGTCGCGTATGCGTCTTCTCGCGCATATCCTCCATATTTGTACGGATCAACATCTCCCGCAGTTTAACGAAATCGCAATGGGTCTCGTTCTCCACCTGAACGGTGCCCCATGGGTATTGACGGGCCCGGATTAACTTATTGCCCACCTTAATGAATTCGGTGCTGCCGACAACAGCGAATGGGATGTGTGAATTCATCAAGCTATTCGTTTCCGCCACCGTTTCATCATCGGTGGGGAACTGATAGATGTGCACCCCATTTGTGTTTAGCTCCTGGATGATCTTAGCCTTGAAACGTTGCAGTTCCACCTTGGAAATGGTATCAGCCTTGGCAATAACAGGTATAATGTTAACCTTACTATCCAGTTTCTTCATGCAAACCAAATCCAACGACTTTAAACCATGCCCCGTCGGACAAATGAAGTATAGACAAATGTGGATGCGACTATCGTGGCAAGTGACCAGTGATCTCTTGATTTTGAGCTCCTCCTGCAAATAGTTCTCGAACTGTGCATCAATATAATCGACCACGGCCTTGAATGAATCGTCCTTGTTGATCTGATCACCGTAACCGACCGTATCGCAAATCGTTAGCTTCAATCGGACATTGCTCTCCTGCAGCTCGTATGTGTGTGCCTTCAATTTCACGCTTGGCAGTGTATGTGGACTGGGCGTCGACTCGAAACTGGTGTTGAACAGTGTATCCATCAACGTCGATTTTCCAAGACCAGTTTCGCCTAACATAAGAATAAATATTGAGACACATATTAGACAAGAAATAATTTTATATTTATATGTTATATACACTCTGCTTGTAATCAAGAATATTTATAGCTCATTTGGTTAAGGGGAAATAATTGAAAAAATATATTTATTTATTCTCATATCAACTCTGCTATTGATACTGCTCAAGCATATCTATAACTCATCTATTTAAAGTGGGTTAAGGGAATTCATTGAGATGAAAATCAGAAAATACATATTTTGAAATAATATTCATATTGACTCTGCTATTTATAGTGATCAATAATTTATTACTGGTCAATAATATTTTTAAAGTAGGCTAACGGAAATCAGTGAGCTACAAATTAGAAAATAAATAATTTCATAATTACTTATTGTCATGCCGACTCGGTCTTAGTACTGATCAAAATATTTGTTGCACTAACTAAATATTTGCGGTTACAAACTAAACGATCAAGTTACAATGATTTCAGAGCATAGGGTATGAAAGAGATATACTTTTAAGTCATCTCAAGTGTCTTTAATTGGGCACCACATAAATGGTAAATTTGTGTCAGGGTGAAATTATAGAAAGCAATTGAAAATCGATTGGTAGATTTTTGCTTTGTGCATATTAATCGGCTTCGTCTCGCGCCGATTTCAATTGTTACACATACATACACATGTATGTATTGACACATGCATGCAAACACACACTCACACTTAAGTGAGTCATGCAATTCTGCCTAAAGTTTTTGCGTGCAATGCACTATCAGCTTAAATTCACATATTTTTCTTCGACACACACACACGCAAACTGCTCAAGCCGCATACACAAACGCACACTCCAAAATACACACATATATATATATACACACACACATGCAGAGAAATGTATACACACCAATACACATGACGTTGAAAACGAATCCGTTTTGTACGCTTTTATTAACCAACTGATCCGGCAAACTGTCGAATCCGACATGTCCCGATTGCTTTAATGTGCGTAGATGCACTTCTTTTTTATTGATAAAATCAACTTCCACCGACATTTTAACAAGAACTTTACACACAAAAAAACACACGCAGAACAGGAGAGCTGGCAAAGGCGTCGCCAGTGAATACTATTGTTGATAGACTATCGTTATCGCAATAGAGCTGAGCACACAACAGATATCAAATTTGAATAAACGGTCACACTGAGTATTGTGTAGGCAGGTGGCAGCTCTGGTACTTTATGCTGCTGATGTGTCCAGCTGTCAAACTGGCGAACGAGGCGAAAGTTCAGTGTGTCAAGTTTTCTAATTTGTTTCGTATTTAATCGTTATGTCGAAAGACACAAATCCTAAAGAGGCGCTAATAAAAGCGGCCTACGCTGATGTGCATAAGTTTGGAAGCAATCAGGAATATGATAAGGCGGTCAAAGCCGTTAATCGCAGTGAGTATTGTGATAAATGAGAAAAAGTAAATGTTCACGTGTGTGCGTGTTTTGGAACTAGTTCTTGGCGTTGCACCAGAGGATCAGACGGCGCTCCATTGCAAAGTTGTTTGCTTGATGCAACTATCAAAGTTCGATGAGGCGCACAAGTTTATTGAAAAGAACCGGCTCAATAGTGTGCTCACCTTTGAGAAAGCCTACTGTGAATATCGTCTAAACAAACAGCTGCAGGCTTTAAAAACAATCGACGATGTAGCATCGGAGCAACCGCTGGAGCCCAAACTGAAGGAGCTGCGTACCCAGATCCTGTACCGCCTGGAGCGCTACGAAGATTGCCTCGATGCCTACAAAAACATCATCAAGAACAGCAGCGATGAGTACGAGGATGAGCGGCGCACTAATCTCAGCGCAGTGGCCGCCAACTTGGCGTTGGACAAGGAAAGAGAAGTGCCCGAGGTGCCGGAGGATACATACGAGCAGTACTTTAATAGCGCCTGCATTCAATCCAATCGACACAAATATGTCGAGGCTGAGCGTAAATTGCGCACAAGCGAGAAACTTTGCCGAGATTTCCTGGAAGAGGAGGGTGCCAGCGAGGAGGAGATTATCGAGGAGCTCGATGTAATTCGCGTGCAGTTGGCTTATTGTCTACAGCAGCAGGGCAAGATTAAGGAGGCAAGCGTTATCTATGCCGATTGCTTGCGCCACAAGCCGAAGGATGCGGCTTTGGTTGCTGTGGCCAGCAACAACGCGGTGGTCATCAACAAGGATCAGAATGTCTTTGATTCCAAGAAGAAGATACGCGCTGCAATGGCCGATGCCTGTGAGCCCAAGTTGACATCGCGTCAAAAGCAGATAATCGCCTTGAACAACTGCTTGTTGGCTCTTTATACGAATGCCAGCGATCAGGTGCAGCAGTTGACCCAGAAACTAGCCCAGTCGTATCCGCAAGTGGAGTTTGAGGCGCTACTCATTCGTTGCAGCCAGCTCGGCAAGGAGAAGAAGCACAAGGAGGCCATCGAGCAGCTGCAAAAGTTTGCAGGCACGCACAAAACGCACGAATTTGTCAGCAAATTTGCCATAATTCAGTTGCAGCTGTTGCAGGTAAGGGATGCACATGATGCCATAATAAGAGATATGTCTAATCCGGTTTTTGGTATATTTAGGGCAATCGCAGGGATGCCATTGAGACGCTGCTCTCGCTGGGCGAGTCCAAGTACAAGCCAGGCGTTGTCTCGGCACTCGTCTCCCTCTATCTGGGCACGGACAATAAGCCGGCGGCGTCAGCTCTTCTTAAATCCGCCGTCGAATGGTATAAACAGAATAATGTCAGCAGTGGCGATCTGTCCGACATGTGGCGTCAGGCGGCCGAGTTCCACTTGCGTGGCGGTGCCTCGGAGACGGCAGCCAGTTCACTGGAGGAGCTGCTCAAGCTGAAGCCAAACGATATGAAGGTGCTCGCCCAGCTCGTCATTGCCTATGCTCAGTTTAACCCCAAGCGTGCGCTGGAAATAAGTCGCCGATTGCCCAAGCTGGAAACGTTGACCACCGCCTCGGAAATAGATGCACTCGAATCAGCCAACTGGGTCATGTCTACCAAGGCGGCGAAGAAGACTGCCAATGTCAAAGTCGAGCCGTCGCCGAGCACTCCTGCCACAGATAAAAAGAGAAATGCTAATCGCAAACGCAAGGGCAAATTACCTAAGAATTACAATGCCGAGGTGGCTCCTGATCCTGAACGTTGGCTGCCCAAATACGAGCGCACCGGTTTCCGAAAGAAGCGCGGCGGTGCTCGCGCCAAGGACATCATCAAGGGCTCCCAGGGCATGGCCTCCGGTGCTGCCGATCAATAGTGAGTGGGCCCCTTAATCCTCCAGTGAATCTTAAATTGAGTTTTTTTCTCTTTCCTTATAGCGACATGTCGAATCGCGTCAATTTGAGCAAGAACTCGCCTGCTACGCCTGTGTACCAGGAGCCGACGCCAGGACCGAGGCAAAAGCATCGCAAGGGTGTCCACAAGAAGAAGAAGGGCGGACGCTTCTAAGTGTGTGCAAATCAATCAATACTGTTTACCCACTGTATCCAAGCTACTTTATATATATATATGCAAATAAAATGCTATTCCTCATTTTCAGTGCTCACATTTTATAACTAAAAAACCACAAAAAGGATTTAAAAACTGTAAAAAAAAAGTAATTAAAAAAACGTAAAACTGGATTTTGAGAATGTATTTCTATCGCTAAATAATGGTATTAAGCTGGAGCAACAAATCGTTGCCAGTCACATTCTCGTCATCGTCCTTCTGACTGCTTGCCCAGGTGCACACAAATGAACTACTAATCGTTTGCTTATATCGTATTTAATAAACGATAAATCAGAATTAAAGACAAAAAATGCTTAAGCTATTCCTCTCCATCATCCTCCTGCCCATCCCCGTTTGTCTTCTTTTCCTCGTCTGCACGTCTGGTGTCATAGGAGTGAAAATGCAACGTGCTCAGCCAATCGAGCATGTTGCGCTGCTCGGCCTCGGTTCGATATATATTCGAGTAGATGTGCTCCCCTATAAACTGAGTGATCTGCTGCTCTTGTGCCGACCATGTCAGTGGGTTGTGTATGCCATCCTTTCCATATCGGTCATTGTAACGTTCATAGTGCACCGTATCCAACACTAAGCCTAGTCCCGGTGCCATGGGCAAATCCAAACGCTCCTCGGTCAGTGCACGTTCCAGCGATAATTTTGTCGTATTGCCCCTGACAATGGCAATGGCCAATCCGACCATTTTGCGTATCTGATGCAGCATAAAACTCTGACCCTTTACCTGCAGTGTAACGAATTCAATGTCCTGCGGACTGCGAAAGGGTGCGCTGCACGTAAAGGACATGATGAAACGCTTCGCGGACGGATCCAAAAAGTTTCTAGAAAGCAATGTACAATTAATAATAAAAAAAATAATTAAGCTAGTTGACAAGTTGTGACAAACTTTTTGCTGGTGAAATTGTGAAAGTTTTTGGTCCCCTCATAGAGCTTGAGAGTTTCGCTAATCTGCTCTTGTAGCGCCGGCGTCAAGCGGAATGTGGCCTGGTCCTGCTGCTCCTTGCAGTCGGCAAACGAAATGCTGGGCAAGGTGTAGGTATAGGTCCTGGCATTGCATTGTTCCTTGGCATTGAAACCCTTCGTCACGCGCTCAACGCCAAACAAACGAATCGATTCTGGCAGATCCTTGTTAAAAGCATCCAAATCCAGTTCATCCGCTGTAGAATTGATTGAGAGTTAAACATAAATCATATTTGGCATTGTGGTTTTCACTTACGCAGCTTGATTGAGCAGACTTGTCGGGCGGCGGAGACACCTTTGTCTGTGCGTGCGGCACGTTGAAAGCTAGCTATTTGCACCTGCTTGAACGAATCCTCCGTTATCCAGTTGTGCTTTAGCATTGCCTTGAAAAGCTCCTCCTCGATGGTTTGCATGCCCGGATTGCGTTGCATGCCATAATAGTTGGCGCCACAATAGCTCAACAAAATTGCGCTCTTCTTGCGCTTAATACGATCCGCAGGATCAAAAGGCGCACGCTTGATGCCATTAGCCGCATCTTCGGCATCCTGCGCCTGCCAATCCACCCACTTCTTGCGTTTCAGTGTACGTTTCAGACGATTCGCTTCCTTAACTGATTCATCCTCCGCTTCGTTTTGCGCTTTTCGCTCCATTTTCTGCTCCTGCAGTTTGTCAAGTGCTTCGCTTATGGCAACTGCAAAGGATTTGTGCCGCAAACCAAAAGTGAACCGCTTTATTTCGGTGTGTAGGCAAACTGTTTGAGGTATTAATTATTTGATTGCTGGTCATACTGAAATTACATTTTAAAATTCACCTGCCTTTGTGTAGCGGCTCAGCAGCATTTATTTACAGCAATACAAAAATACACAAACCCAATAAATAAAATATCACACGTGTTGAGACACACAGCTGTTGCTTGCCATCATACAACATGCCAGTGTGCAACAACTCTAAAAACGTTTTTCAACCGCATGCACACACTACTATATACTCGAATACATTAAAAATATATTTATATTAACTATTTCTATAATTGGACTTTAGTGCCACATATTTATTTTATTAATTAACCGAAATTGAATTAAGTTAAACCCAACAAGTCTGACCGTGTGTGGCAACCTTTAAATGCCAAAAGTCTGGCAGCGCTTTCGAATCCAAAATGGCTACGCGAGTAGAAAATTTTTGTACAGAAGAAGCGTCCAAGGAGAGTAAACGCCGTGACCGTGTGTGTTTTCCCAGCAATTTTAATTGCCAATAAAATACAAATATTCATTCGCAACAAACATATAAACAATTGTGCTAACCGCAAAACTAAACGTGCAAGTGCAATGTGATGGCAAACGATGGGAAATACACCAAAAAGCGTGTAATGCGAAACATTTAAATGAAAGTTTTTCGCCTCTGTGAGAATTGAATTCGTGCAAAAAGAGTAGAGAGAAAAATTGTTCGCCAATATCGTTCGTCGAAGTTGAAGGTGAAAATTAAGTGATGCATTAGTAAAAACAAATCAAAAAGAAAAAAAAAACACAAACACACATTAAAATGCCAATAATAACTGAAACGTTGTGCTAAATAAAAGAAACCCAAACAATTTTTCAGTTTCCATCATACGAAAGCGAAACTATTTTGTGCACACAAAGTAACTTGTTTGTGTAGCTGTGTGTGTAAGTGTGAGCGTGTTTGCTGCTTCTGCGTGTATGCATTTGTATGTGTGCAGCCAGCAAATTTAGCGTTGTTTTTGTGTGTTGCAGAGATGAATGAATAATGAAAAATGAACAATGAAATGGAATAAATATCCTGAACAAACTAATTATGTTCACCAAGCACACCAGCTGCTGGTGAATACAAAATTCACGCGCTAAAATTAGACTACGCCCAACAAAAAAAATATTAATACGCCCACAACTAAACAAAGTTTAACGCACTCTTAAAAAAAACAAAAAAAAGGAATTAAATCATAAAAATGGATTTGGAATTGGAGAATCTGAAGAATGATTTTCTGCCACTGATTGCCGGCATAAAGCAGGAGCAATTGGATTCGGTGGCATCGGATGTATTGCCACCCATCAATAATCATTTGCCCAGTACAGCGGCAACAACATCCACATCCTCGTCATCGTCATCGTCCGTTGGCAATCCTTGTGACAGTGCTGAGAAGCGGGTAAGTTTTTGTCTAGTTTACGATTAACGTAAATTTAAACTCAAAATGAACTACTTAACGTAGCCAACAACTCCAGCTCTGATAGGGATCAGGTCAGATCAAGTTCCAAATGAACTAATGTACAAAATGAACCAGAAAATTCAATTCAAATTCATCATCAGTCTCAGATGAAGCTCACAATAAACTAGTGCACCGGGAACTTCAGCTCTATTATGGACATCAGTCTCACTTTCTAACATGTATAATATATTTGTTGAGGTTATTAACACCCAAGCAAGCGACACGTGCTCACACTCTGCTTCTATGCGATAAGAGACTCTTTTTAAATCGTGTTGCATTTTAAAATACTTACTACAGACAGCAGTGTTGTCAATTCAGCTTTTTTAATCTCTTTTTTGTTTAAAATGTGTCGTATTTAAAAATGGGAATTTTGCAGTTATAGAATTTCTTAAATGGGAAAAGTTTGCAGGATCTGGCAACTACTTAATTATAAATTCCCTCTTAATATTGGAATTTTTTCAAACGTCTTTAATATTTTTGTAATTTATATGTTTATATGTACTTTACATGAAACTGGGAGTTCTATGATTGATATAAATGAGATACTACTTTAAATTTTCTCTAAAGCGGGCTTTATTATTATTCCTATATTTTTTGGCTTGAAGCAATGTTGAATATCAGCTTATCAATTACATATTCTACTTACCAATTGAAACAAATACAATAAATAAATGTGCATTGTCTCGTGCGATTGCTTACGTTATCTTTTCCCATGCAATAACAACAAACAACTCCAACTGTAATAACAAACAAATGCTGAGAAATAACCCACAAAAATAAACATAGGCATATATTTACACATGGACACATGGATATATATACATATGTATGAAAAAAGCACATACAAACTTTGCTTTTTTCACTTTCGTGTTCAAGTCTCGTGCTGTTTGTGTTCGTTCGTTTGTTCGGTCGATTTCTGGTTTTTCTGTTTTGGTGCGAAAGGCAAAGCAAATATGTAACTACAACTTAGACAGCAACAACAAAATCAACAGGAGCAGCAACAAAATAACACTCTTTTCTTCTCTCTCACACTTTTCGCCGCAGAGGGCTCTCCATCAAGATCAGCTGCAGCCGCTGTTGCCAAAATGACTAGTCTCTTTTTACGTTTTCATGTGTGTGTGTGTGTTTGCTATTCTCTCGCTTCGCTTGAGCGCCACGAACGTGAGCTCTTCCAATAAACATTCATATTCACACACATATAAATAAAAACACGCGAGTTGCGCGCGAATATTTTGAGTGTTGTTGTAGTTGGAGACGAAATCCTCACACATACTTATACACACACACACATCAACTGTAAATGACGTGCACTCGTTCAATGCAAACGTCAATCATGCAAGCATGTGTGTTTGCTTCTACGGGACAGTGCATGGCCTTTTTCCCCACTGTTTTATGCCTTTTATACGTTTATTTAATTTCATACGTATTTGTCATATCATTCTCTTAATTTTATTTTCTGATGAATTCCGCTTCAAAGGAGATTAAAAATGGCCGACAGAAAGTCAAAATGGCGTTGCCCAATCGTTAGCTTGAGCAAAGCAAATACTTTGTAGTCTGTAGTCTGGCTTACTAGTTCTCATTTGTTTTATTTTTTTTTTAACAATCTGGCTTCTTACAGATTGTCCTGTAAAGTGACAGCTGTCAAAGATCTAGACAATATATATGATATGATAAGTGCCCACTTACAATTCAAGTGCATTTTTAAAATGACGTATCGCCCGACGGTAAGAGATCTGATTATAATGAATTAAGAAACTATACAAAATGTGAATTGGGTAGATAATAAATAATAACTACAGTAGTGATCAATATGTTTATTTCGTAATCAAAATAAGAGCATATTATTATATAAATAATAGAGGGCATTCAAATATATAGTAAACCCAAGTCATTCTTCCTATCGAGCACCGTTCACTTAAAATGTCATTTTCGAGACGTGCCTGTGTGTGTAGTATGCGTGTCTGTGTGGTGAGTGTTGCAAGTTGTAATTACTCGTTGAATCTGAGACACACCATAATGAATGGGGCAGCTGGCGAGTTTTTGGCGTCAGCTGGACAGCCATTTTGTTTATTACCATTGCGTTGTTGTTTTTGTTGCCTTTTCGACGAAACATCAAATTAATTCCAAGAATTTGCTTTTAATAGTGTGCAATTAACTCTAATTTCACTAGAATATGCAAGCAAAGCAAAGTGCCGATGACCGAACCGAGGGACGTAATATACACATAAATATATATATTATATATTTTATATATTTTAAAAGTGGAGGAAGTGAGGAGAGTAAGAAATGTAGTTGTTGTAAATACTAGCGTTACCCGAAAAAGTTACTAATTAACTTTATTGCCCGAACGGGGGCAATCTGGACGAACAGATCTTGGGAAAAGGCGCTTTTCACTTTGAACTAGCGTTCCCTTTTGTCCTTCTGTACACACCTGTCGCAGCCACTTGCTCTCGTGCTCTCTATCTCTCTCTCGTGCTCTCTCCATCTCTCTCTCTCTCGTGCTCTCTCCATCTCTCTCTCTCTCGTGCTCTCTTTATCTCTCTCTTTCTGACACTCTCCTGTGTGTGTATTAACTAGATACACATTTTAATTACTTTTTTTTGTGGGCATGGCTGGGACCCCTTAATCCAACCACAGAGCGTGTGTAATTGAAGTTAACTACGGCTGAGCGGATCAGTTGAACTGTAAATAGGATGGGTTCTCCACTGGAACCGACTGGAGGAATTATGCGCAGCACAGGACATAATCCGATCACATAAAGCGGATTATAACGCACAATAAAAAGGCACAGACGGCACTGGCAACAGAACTGACACAAGTTGACGTAACTTAAAATTGAAGCACGTCTGTTGTTTCTGCCAAAGTACAGTGTTCACCCGTAAATAAGAACAAAGCAATTCGAATTATTTTTAGTGTCAAAATGTCTGAGAAGCAGACAATCAAAAATATCGAATTTCAACTTTGTCAGTGGTCAACGGTTCGGTTTCCAAAACTGATTTCCAACTTAATAGTATTTAAAATGTAATTTGAATTGTATATTTTGGGATATAGTTAAGTTTCATAAGTTCACACAATTTCAGAAAATTTTCAGCATCTTAAATTGGAACTGTTTCTGGCTGATTCTAGTTTGAGATAAAGAATTCTCTTTATATCATAATATATTATTATATAAGATTATATAATCAATCTTAAGCTGTAACCCCTTTGATAACACCCACAAATCGTGTTTATTTGCGTGTGCTCACTGTATTTTAGTATCTACGCCAAAGTTTCATAAGTTGCACATAAATCCTGATTGCGACAGGCGGCTGGCAGAAACGAATGAGAGAACGAACGAACGAACGAACGTAGGATAGATTTTCCGTATATTTATTTCAAAGCTTAATGCTGCTGGTTGCATTCGACAGCTGGTGCCACGCCCATATCTTAATGTACGCCCACGGCATCGAGCCGTGAGTTAAAATTTAAATGCATCTGCATCACGTTTGTGATCCCCTGCGGCTTTACTGTTTTGTGCAACAACCAAAAGCACCAGCAAGCGGTGACGCCATTTTGGAAAATGAATGCTAGTGTGTGTGTGTGTGTGTGTGGAGATTTGCGGGAGCACGAACAATTGCATCAGGCACAGAAAGAACCACAAACCGCAGCAGCAGCAGCAGCAACGTCGGCGGTTTATGCTCCAGAGACCAGCGACCAGACCAGCGTCCAGTCTTTTGAACCATCACCGAAAAACCCACAATGTCCAATCCGTCGTCATGCCGTCTCCAACCGCCCATAGGCTCACCGTGCACATTTTGCCCGTTGCCTCCGTAACCGTAGCCGGGTCGCTTCATTAGTTTGCGGTTTTAGCTTATTTTGTAGCCAAGCTCTGTCGACTTGTCTTCCCCATCCCCCACCACAAAAAAAAAAAACAGTTTTTCAATATATCGTGTACACAGCAAACAAAATGGACGCTGTCTATATACCCTACCTAAATCGAATGTAAGCGAGCATATTGGTTTCTTTGAAATTTAAGTATAGCTTGTGGTTTTAACTTCATTTCTTGACCAGCAGCTGAAGAACAACACATATTCAACATCGTGTTAAAAGTGGGTTTAAAAATTCATCCGAGCGTAGCCGCGCTTTATGAATTCCATTTATGGAATGCTCTAGTAATTGCCGGTCTTTGTCTTTGTCTCTGGTTGATTCCTTAAACGTGAAATTAAGTATATACATTTTGTATTTTTGTCGAAATTGATTATAGCTTTTATAATTATCAATAACTCTCAAAAAAAAAAGTGGTAAATGCATTTATTATGTAAGAAACAAAAATTGTTAGCTATTATCGCATATTTCAGATTGTAAAGCTACCATATATAATCATTTTTATTATTGGAATTACCACAGCTATGCAAAATGGAGGCTTATCATTTGCTTGACGGGGCATGATTATACAATTTTGGGGTCTATAAGTATGTATCTTAATAAACCGCAACAAAACCACTCAAAGCAATCAACTTAAATGGATTGGCATCGCTTAACTGACTAGTTGATTGCTTGACGACTTGACTTGGTGGCATGATTCGTTGTCAATGTCGTCGGCTATGAATCATATTTTAAGGTCATCGCTGTCGTCTTCAACATACCCCGTTCCCTCTATGTGGGTCTACAAGAATGCTAAACAGATATGGGGTATAAAATAAAAGATATAATTCAAATTTTTTGTACACACTCAGCGAAATTCAATAAGGGCACTTGCTGTTTTCGTTGCACAATTAAAAATAGATTATTAATTATGTCATGAATTTATTTAGTTTTGGTCATTTGATTTTGCCAACTGTAAGTAAGACTTTTGTCACCAGTTTAGTCTGGTCGGGAAAGGTTATCTCTTATATCCTTTAAAGATGGACTACTGGGAACTCATAAAAACCGTCAGACAGAAGAACCGAAAGAAGTCAAAAATGAGAGTGTAAGCTAGATTTTAATTTTAAGACTGGCTCTTTCCTGAATATTTGAGCCTTCTCTTCACTGCGGTTTTCTTTGAGTGTATTGTAGATTATGCCTTTCGGTAATCGATTTTACTGTATGCCCTGTGGCTCATAAAACGTTGTTTTATTATTTTATTAATATTTTGTTTTTGGTTCTTTTGCGTGCCATTTACGATTTCCATGCAATTAAATCTTAACGACTCTGGCGACGACTATGCTAAACGATGCGTACGAACCACTTGCACTTGACAAAAAAAAAATATAAACAAAAAACAGAAAGATTCAAGGGGATGTTAATGGGTTAGAGTTCAGTATATATTGAGTGTATGCTTCATCTTCTTCTAGTCGTAGCTATATAGTCCGTATTTGAATCAGCAATCAAAAACAAAACTCGTACATTTTTATGGCATCATTTTTGTAGAAATTTATTCAGCTTTTTTTTTATTCATTCTTTCTGGATAGCTTAAATTGCGTTATGAAATGTTATGTCAGGTCATTAGGGTTTGGCCATTAGAGCAGCAACCTTCCCAATCCCCTTCCATCTACCACATACACACACACAACCCCTGCGCCGCAACGGAAATTGCAGCCTCGCTGCCGGATATGTCAGCGATTTGAGCCAAATGGCCAAAACGCCATACTACTTTTTATAGCAGAGATAAACTGAACTGGTGATATGTATCCTGTTTTAAAAAACTAATAATACTTGTTTGATTAGTTTAAAATTATAAAATACTTTATAGTAAGGCCAACTCTTTACTGTCGCTAAATTTGTAAGTTTCCAACGAGATAAACCAAAAATATGTTTTGCTTGTTTGTTTAATAATCCCTCTATTATGAGCGTATATGTGACAATGTAAGCGAATATATGTATTGGATTAGATAAGAGTAGAGTAGACAATTAATCATTTTATCTAACCGGGAGTACCAAGAGGATAAACAGAAAGCGATTGATAAAAAGCACTTGATAATTGTTATTACCTCAAAGCTTGCAATAATATTGTAATAAAACTACGAATCATAGTATTAGATAAGATTTAAGAAATTTGTTCCACGGTACAGGAAGTACTTTAAGAGACGGAGAAAGAGAGAGAAAGGAATAAAATAAGTCGTTAATTTTAATTATCTAGCAGAAATAGGCATTAGCGCTAATTACCAAGAAGAAGATAGATAGATAACAAAATATTTCTTAATTAACTATTCCATTGGGATTGTTTTTTTTATTGTATTAATTTCAAACCGTTAAATATTCTCGATAATATTTGGAAAATACGACTTAAAAAAACATTTGCTGCAGGATAATTATATCACTATAACTATATAACTATATATATAGATAAATTATGGGTATAAAACGTGACCACTCAAATAACACGCATTGTAATTTGAATTTTGACCTCGAACTAAATAGGTTTGTTGTTGAGTGGAACATAATTCAAGGTATTGATTCGATTTTCCTAAGCTAATCACGTCTGAAAACAATAAATAATACACGCGCGACTGCGAACCACCCTTGAGACACTGCTGCCCCTAAAAGGGCAAGAAACCTAATGAGAGATGGCGTATCTTTACCTGTTGCATGATTTCCGGAAAAAAAAAATATAATTCTATCTTATTATCTGTTATTATTCAGTGCCTTATTTTTTTTGTTAAAAAAATATATAACTGTAAGTATTTAATTCACCCATAACAATTTAAATCATTCCCAGATATAATAATGATCATCTGTTGAAATCAAGTGATCCTTAATTACATCAATATCGATTAGGAAGTACGGAAAATAGTATTTTATATTTATCGAATTACACTTGGATTCTAGTAGAGCTCTCTTGACTATAACCTATGCACTTGTTTTTCTGCTTCTTTGCAAAACTTTTATAAGTTTAAACTTTAAATGCTTGGTAACAACTGATCATTTCAGGACACGATTGTGTTTAAAAATATCGTTGATTACTCTAAGAAATTTGAGTTTTTGTTCCTTTCACGCAGTAAAGTCAAAGAAATCGATCTTCTGCCTTACTACAGTTAAAAAAAAAATACTTTGAGGGGTTTTTCAGTTACTTTTTAGATACGTAATTTATTTATAAGTCACACTGCAGGGCATTTTAAAAATTGTTTCACCTGGCCTTTGCGAGCAAGTTCCGGTCGTGGTCTTTTCGCTCCTCCTTCTCCTGTTTCTGGTCGACGCTATCACATAAATCGCAGCACCTTTAGCAGGCTGAATATATATTCTCTCTTCTTTTTTTTTTAACTTTTATTGTGTTTAGTCCATTTGCAAGTTTCACAGGCACAATCAAGTTTTTCGCTTTTATTATGGAGACTATAAAATATTTTACAGTGCCATCTGCTCAGTCTATCTCTCTCTCCCCATTTGTCCCTCTTATGTGTCTATCTCAGTCTCAGTCTCGAAACGAAATTTATTGCTGGCATTTTGAGTGTAATATCTTTCAGTTTATTATTGCACAGGCGCATAAATATTTCAAGAGTCGACTTTTCTCCTTTATTCATTACCACACAGTGCACAAGAAACACAATAATAAACATTTATACCCGAATTTTTATTCTTTAAAGTTGGGGTTTCCACACCTGATTTGTGTCCTAAAATTTCAAAGGGAATTTCAAAGTAATCTTTATTACCACTTTACACATAGTATATTAACTATATTATTCATTTATTTCTTGTTAAAAATTCCCATTTGAGCATATGAAATTTGATTAGTCAGGGTTTGTTATCACTAACCTAGAGAGAGGCTATCATTAATTAATTTTCCCTATCTAAGTCATTTTCCCATTAATTATAAATATTTTTAATAATACTGCCTCATATTTACCACATATGGCTTAATTGAACTGTTTTATCTTTAGCAAGCTTTGAATCTAAAAGCCATTAGTTTTTAGCTACCCCTATAAAGGTTATCACAATTTTGTGTAACTGACTAAACATCCAATTAAATAAACAGAGCTATTTATAAACAAATAACAAAACCAAACATTATTAATCAGAATGCATCGATAAGTGAAAAATAAAGTACTTTTTGATTAAAGTATATATATACATATGTAAACACGCGTTCATACAGACAGACATAAGATTCCGGATTCAGATTAAGAATATATTCTATTAGGGGTCGAAGATGTTGCCTGTCGTTGTATACTTTACCATATATAATTCTTTTAACATTTTTAATCATTTTCTTTTTAATAATTGTTGAAGTCAAATAGAAACGATTCCGGAATGTTTTGAAATACTTACGGGTTTTAAGTGTGAGCAACTTCCAAATTTAATTTTAAACTCTTAGGAATAAAACATCTTTTGTATTTCGGCAAATTCGTTGGGGTATTGTTTTTTGTATCTATAATTGAAATTGTACAAAATCAGGCTGACCTTTTATGGTTATAGCTGGTGTGAGGAGCAGCAACTAATTTGATTGTTGCCCAACTTGCTGTTGCATGACTCAATGGCTGTGCATATCGAATGGATTGCGAGTTGCGCTTGGCAACTGTACCAAATTGATTTTCCATAGTATGCATATTGAAATTAATTAACTTAACTCTTGACTTGGCATAGCACAAAGGAGCAATTGAAGCAGGCATTTTGAGACCACTATCCATTGTATTGTGTTGCGTGTGTGTTTGAGTGTTTGACATCAAAGGATACGCAAGAACAATTGGTAGAAGGATGAGTTTGATTTGATTTGACTTGACCAAGAAATCAATATGCAAACCACCTGAACAACAGGAAGCTGAAAAGGCAATTAATTTACCCATTGCTGCGTGTCGTCTGCGGCTTGCTATTAATATTATTATTGTGCATCATTCATCAAAGGATATGCGTGCGCTGTTTAAAATTCAAAGGACAACGTCGTGCCGGAGAATGCTGCAAGCATAGGATTCCTTATAGCTGCCTCTGACGTTTGATGGACAAATAAAATAAAAGAGAAGAAAATAAGTGAAATTAAATATCGAATTTTACGACTATGAAAATGACAGGCCTTTTGCTGTCGTTGTTTGTCGGGCTTGCAACCTGAAACAGGCGGAGCTGTAGTTGCAACAGGATGCTGGCTACACGCAGCGTTAGGGTCTCTTTCACATACAGACATTTTACACACACACACACTCAAACGTACACACAAAATGGCAGACGAATGCCACCCGCTGAGCTCCCTTAGACGGACATATGATGCATGTCCTCATATTGCACTGATTTATGTGTATATACAAGGACCACCCACTGCTCCTGTGTGACACATGCTCTCTCTTGGCTTTCCACGAAAGCCAGACAAATGCAGTCGGGTAAATACCAATATTGTTGTTGTTTTTGTTATTTCTTCTGTTATGCAAAATATTTTGTTATTGCATTCAATGTCTTTAAAAAAAATTGCTTACATTTAATTTAAGGACACCCAGTTGCATAACAGCGTCACTTTCCTGTCGTTTTAATTATAATCACATTGCACAACAACAACAACAATAATAGAGAAAGACCAGGAAAACAGGGGTAATTGAAGTTCGCGGAACGAACCCATTTGTGTTGGACAACAAACCACTTTTCATACCCAATGAAAATGGATATAACCGTCATGGCCATCCATCAGAGACACCAAATATTTCAAATGGAAAGCCAGTACTTTTATACCATCAGATCACGTTTACTTAAAAATAATAAACACATTTCGATAAGAATCGGTTATCGATAGTAATCAAAGTTAAGAGTATCTGCTCGTCTAACTCTCTCGACAGAGAAGGACCACTTGTTTTAATCATAAGGCATAGAAACAAATTGAATCAATACATTGTTGCACAAAATTTGCATTACTTTGTTGCGTGACTTTGTTACATAACGGAGCTTATCCTATTAAATCACACAAATGCACACACTCTGGGGGACACGTGAATGTAATTGGTTTGCAACAATTTAGGTGTCACTCAATTGCGCAATTGTTACAAAAAAGAGCTTGAAGAGACCTATAATTTACCAGAAAATGTATTGTAAAATAAGAATACAATAAAAATTGTAAATAAAATTGTGTTTAAAATAAACTCTAATTTGCTGATTAACTGTGTGAGTGAAGATAAAATATATGTTCAAGTATGAACATGAAACGCTGCAAAGCTCAGCTATTCTAAGATAAACAAACATCACATTCTTAGAAGAATAAAACATTACATGGAGTCACCCTACAAACGCTGCAAAGCTCAGCTATTCTAAGAAGAATAAACATCACATGGAGTCGCCTTACAGGCAACTCCGTTTAGATAAATAAACATAACATGAAGTCGCCTTCCAAGCGGCTTCATATGTATTTAGATTTAGGATTTTTGTATAATATAAAGAAATGCAGAGCAAACAGTTCGATTCTAAATGTAGTCTATATAGTTTGAACTTCGCGTCGGTTTCAGAGTTCGAATTTAAACGTCGAATCTGAAAAGATTTTGAATTTCAAAGCGCGTTCTGTGGCTTACATATATTTTGAGGAAGTTAAAAGTAAGTTTATAAAAATAGCTTTATTTACGATTCCTTATAGGTATTATTTATGTTGATTTTTTAATGCATAATATGTTTAGCAACAATATTATAATCTTCATTCACAAATTCAAATGAATAAAAATAATCAAAAGCATAAGCAAACAATATACTGTTGCCACAGAACACCATTCATAAGGCAAATAGTATTTTCGTTGACGTAGGTTGAATTATTTGTATATTTTGACAATCAGTTGACAATTGACTTTTGACCTTGTGGCAAAACTGTCCAACTCATTTTTTAGATTAATATTATGTAAATCACGCTTTAATTTCAATGATAATGGTGTCTTTTTATATATACCAAAACAAGTGGCCGCATTTCCCGTTTGTCTGATGAAAGCGACTCAAAAATACTCAATATTAAATCATCATAAGAGTGTCAAATTGAAATAGGAATCCTTTACATTTTGTGACATTAGCTGGGAAGAAATATGCTTGACCAGGTATCCATGAAGCATCGGTGCACGTAATTTACTGTATAAATTGAATAATATTATCTTTAAAATATTAGGAAATATATGGTTCTATCTATTTGCATTTATCGATGTTATCGATTTATCAGCGCGAAGCTAAACGACTATTTATTCTTCTATTATAAAGAGTAAAAATTCAGGTACTCCTTTCTGCAAAAAATTTTCTGTATTTTGTTGCTTTTTGGTACTTTTCGGTACCGATATTATTTTGGTTTCTAAAGTAGCTAAATAGTAATATCAGTTAACTGCTCTTCAATTTTCAAATTTCGAATTTCTATAACGGGTTCAACGTATTAAATTCGCTTAAACGTCATCATACTTCAATTTTTTTTTTTACATTTAATATACCCCGTTTTAATAAAATATATACTGGATACAGGGTAGCAAAAGTATTTATAAATATAAACCAATTTGTGTTGAAAATGTTATTCATTTGACTGGACGGCTGGCCGGTCAAAGCCAATGCTAAGGCCCAGCCCAGCGTTCACCTCTCCCCACTGTTCTGGATCTCTCTCGCTCTCTCACTTCAATCTCTCTCGCTCTCTCACTTGCATCTCATTGGGAATTTAACTTTGAGCAGCAAAATCTATGGATTAACTGAAAATCCAATTTGATGTTGTGAGCACGCAAATTAATGGAATTATGTCTGTTCGGGAAAAAAGAATGGATTTAGCATATGAGATGAAAGATGAGAGTTGAGAGAGAAATATGTGCTTGAAAGTTCTCGCTGCCAATGGGATTTTCCAAAACGATTTTTACCGTTGTTGTCATAGCAGCTGCCACGCTTATGGGAATGGGAAAATGAAATATCGTTGTAGAACTTCTTTCATTTTCGCAACAAAGTTTCTCTTCAGTATCTGTGTGTGTGTCTGAGTAACAAGCATACAACTTTTATTCAAACTAAAAATGAAAAAAAAAACGTATTTTCAAATAAATTCACCAATGAAATGTGAAACTGGGCTTTAAAGGGCTTCGCTCGCTCGCATTGCAGAGGATGAATGAACGGCTGGATGGATGGAAATGTGATTACTTTCATCAAAATTACATCAATCATAAATGCACTCATTCAGTGCCAGACGTCATGCAAGATGCCATACATTTTATCATGTCAGCACATTTCTAATGTTTCTTGCTCGTGCGTTTTTTTTTTTTTGAGTGCCCCATTTTCATCCAAGCTCTCGAATATTCCCATTCTCATTGTTTGGTGTAGCTTTTACACTTGTGGTTGTTGGTATTGTTGTTGTTGTGGCATCCTTTCAGCATTTTCTAATTGAAATTGATTTAGAATTATTTTAACATTCGGTGGTCTGCAGCAACGCACTTGGGGCATGGTGCGGGAAACGAATGGCATGGACGGGTGCTGCTGCTAATGGCATACCACAGCCAAACGAGGCAACGTTTTTTTTTCTAATGCCCTACAGCAAACCAGTTTTGGGGCTTGTCAAATATATCCGATTTGAATGTGTATATACGAGTTTAATTAATTGTGATTAATATTTAATTACTACTTAACTAAAATTACTAATATTTTCTGTTGTATTTCTGTTTGATTACTAGCAACCATTTGTCATACTAATTCACACTTAATTTAGTAGATGATATAGAATTCCCTGCATATGTTTGTAAAGGTTGACTTGTTAAACTTGTTTAATCAAAGTTTAGATTAGATTTAGAAAGTTTAGTTGTTTTTATATGATTGTAAAATACTAAAAATAATTAGTATTTAATTTAATTATATTAAATTATCTGCTTTCTATTTTCTGTAGGGCATAAAATATATTTTCAGCTCGAAGGTTCCTTTTCAGTATGAGAAATATGTTTTTATAGGAATTACTTGCAAGAATCTTTTCAATTTAGTTTGGCACATTGTAGCCCCTATATGTATGTTAGAAAGTGTGTGGGTGTGTGTGCGTTTGTGTGTGGGCGGATTGTTTCCCCAAAATAGTTTGCTACCCGCTTCTACGGTTTATGGCATGTCATTGAAAACATGGGGGTAGCAGCTAATTATTTATATATAAATATATATATATATATAATATACTTGTTTCACAATAATTTGGAATGGTATGTGAGTCGGACTGGACTTGAGCAACTTTTTTTTAACGAACCGAGGCGAACCAACCCGAACTCAATCAAGCCGAGTCGACCAGTTTTTTTTTTGTTTTTTTGTGGTTTTTTTTTTTTTTTTTGGCGAGCACGCGAGCGAGGAGAACGCTGAGCACCAGCCGCAGCAGCACACCAAATGGCCATGGAACATAAATATTATGATGAATGGCTTTCAAGTGGAACGTCGACATACCCGCCACCGCATCCGGCCCTATTGCCCAGAGACTCCAGTCCAAATCTATTATGTTGGCGGACGTGCTCTCCGCTCTCGTGTGGGCATGTGGCAAGCTTCCCACTTTTGCGTATACATATGTCAAACAGGAGACAGTGTTAGACTAGAAGATACCTACTAAACAGATCTGTCATGTACATACAACAAGAAAGAGAGTGCTCTGATCTCGCAAGCTTTTATGTATATCGGACAACCAGGCAGAACGATCGATAGGTCTTTATTAATTAGGCTTAAGAATATTTAATTCTATTTGAGTGGAAGATGCACACAGCTGCTCAAATTTTTCAGCTCTAAAGGTTTTGCCATCAAACAGACTGGCCGACAGACCGGACAGACTACTAGACTGTAAGAATGTATTTGGTTCGAAAATGTTCCCAACTGCCCTGAACTCGTTATAATTTTTTAATATTTAAGCAGACAAACTGACCGACAGAAAAGATTGAATTTCATCTTTTAAATCTTTTGAGCAAGGACAAACACACTGACAAACCTGCAAGGCTATATCAACCTATTTGAGACTGAACATACAGATCGACAAGGCTTTAGAGTTCAACTTTTGGTATACCTCAAGAGGATGCATATGCCGCCCAATGTTTCATTTGCATTTTCTATACACTTATTAACAAATTGATGATAAACCCTTTCTGCACCTATTTTGTAATATGTACAGGGTATATGAAAAACAAAATGGTTGTTTGCCACATGATGATTTATGGGGCATTTCGAAAGTTGAGCGAAAAGAGACGCGTTGGAGAAAACTACGACACACTTTCTCTCCATTTACATTGTAGACAACGTCAGTGCTGTAAGCCCCAAGATGGATCGTTGTCAACTGTCGGATCGTAGCACACACACAGAGAAACACACACACAGAAACACATACAGACACACTGACAAACACGCTTTGGATCCCCAGTTGTGCCAATTGCAATATCGAGCAACCAAATTTTTGCACAAACTGTATCACAGCTATCGCAGCTCTCTGAGTCTGTTGTGGCGCATTCATCAATGTCCATGGCGTTTCCGTTAACACACACGCACACAAATGCATACACACACACACATATATATACATATACATATATAGTGACTTGGCAGTTGCATGTAAAAAGCTCACACACCAATGCAGTAATCTTTATCGAGCAAAAGCATAATCAATCAATTGGATTTATGTGCTCCAACTCAAGATAAAACTAATCAATCTTGGGCCCTGCGACACTCAGAGACGACCAAACAACGACCACTCTCCCCTTTTTCTTACTTCCCCTATTTGCAGTAGGAGGCATCGATATTTTGTTTGTTTACCGAGCTAAGCTCTTTTTTTTCTCCATTACTTTGTTTTTTGATTGCGAAATTTATGCGCTGTTGTCTCGCTGCAAACTTGCTGCGATTAATTATAAAATGAGAAATTGCCATTTCGAATCGGATATTTAAACATATCCTTCAGCCAAGCGTAATCTGTTAAAACAACGATGTTTTCTCTGCTGGCGACCAATATACAAGCCAATGATTTGGAAAGTTGTCGTACCAGAAAGTTGATGCAATCAATTATAAAAAGAGAAAATTTCAATCATTATTAAAATTCTTCACTAGAAATTATAACAAAAGTCATCTACTAAATACAACAAGAGTTAACATGAAAATCCTAGGGATTTAATTCATCACTATAATAATTTTTATTTGTTACAGCAAAAGTAAAGCACATAACTTTATAATAAAAAGTTATATAAATAAATATATTGGAGCATTTCCCCATTTCGACATCAGTTTGCAGCTCATCAGACTACAGCAGCTTATCGCAATTGTTGCTTTCAGTTGAGATTAGATTAGATAACACGTTTTGTTACAGACGATTTATCATTGATATTCGAGCAGGGATAGTGTTCGTCCCATAAATAATATTCACTTGAATGAGCAATGCAGGAAACTACAGTTAAAATAGGCACTTGTGGTTTTTTTTTTATATGATGTATTATCTACATTATGGCAGGCAAAGTGCAAAGTCCACTTAAAGATAAACCAAACGATTAACACTTACTCAAGTGGTGCACTCACCGTTTATATAACAGCTTCAAAATTTGTTTGTATATCTTGTTTAAATAGCTTTTGGGGTTATTGTACCCAAAGAATTCATTAATAATGATTAAGATTATATAACAGGAAGAAGAAAACATTAAATATATATGTATATTTATTTGATTTCGTTAAAAATTAATTCCATTTTTTGAATATCGATATTATTTAACTATCGATTACAATAAAAGCCACAATTTGATAGTAATATCTTTCTAATTAGGTATTTGTATACCTTGACATAATATACATTTTCTAAAAAAAATTGATTTGCTTGAAGAGAGAAAACGTGGCTCGAGATTTATTTACAATTATAAAAAATGCTCAAAGGCAATCAACTTAACCGTTTTAAACCTCTTTTTATATATAATATTTCGTATTTTCCTAACTATTTTCAGTCGGAATCAAATTCATCGGCTTCTGCCAAATTTACGCTGTTCAAGTGCGTCTATTGCGCCCAGTTGCTGGGCCTCAATGATCGACCCAAGCTGTTGGAATGCCTCCATGTGGCATGCGGACAGTGTGTAAACACAAAGTTCTCCGAACTGGATCGTTCGTTGCCGCCACTGATCCACTGTCCAGTCTGCGACAATGCCTCACAGAAGGGTTACATCATCGAGAATCAATTCCTGATTGAGCAATGTGCCGCTGGAGATGCTGGCGATGGCAATGGATCCGGCGATGGTTCAAAGAGTTCACAAGCTGCGAATATTCAGTGCAGCAGTTGCTCGGATGGTGCTGTGGCCACATCCTGGTGTGTGGATTGCTCCGAATACATATGCGACAGTTGTGTGCAAGCGCATCAACGTCTCAAGATCACCAAGGATCACACGATCAAGCCAAAGGATGAGGCCAACAATGAACAACTAGCCGGCACTGTCGGCGTGGACAAGCTGCACATGTGCCAGCTGCACCCACAGGAAAAGCTGTCGCTGTTCTGTGAGACGTGCGACAAGTTGACTTGTCGCGATTGCCAGCTGAGCGATCATCGGGATCACAAATACAAATTCGCTCATGAGATTGCCACCGAATCGCGACAGGCGCTTTCCACACTCGTCTCGGAGATCAACTACAAGCGTTTTCTGCTCTCATCGGCCACCAAGGTGATCGATGATCGACAGCAGCTGATACATGACAAGAAGAAGGATCTGATCAAAGAGATCACAGCTATGGTAGTAAAGATCACCAATACGGTTAATTTGCGTGGAAAACAGTTGGTGATGCGTCTTAACGAGGTCTGCGACAGCAAACTGAAAGTCCTTGTGGAGAAGAAGGAAACGTTGCAGTTACTCTCAGATAACACAGATCATTGCATTGAATTCATGCAGAATGCTCTCGAGAAGGGTAGTGATTTTGCCATTTTGTCCAGCAAAAAGTCGTTGGTGCGTCATCTGCAGAAACTCAAATGCCAACGGGCTGATATACCCAATCCCGAGATTCCGGTTAGGATTCAAGTGCAGCTCAATCAGGTCACCGAACTGCAAAAGGTCATTTCACAACTGGGCATTGTAATTGTCGATGGCAAACCATATCCACCGGCACCGGTACCCTCACCCAATGGCCCACAACCGCCGCCGCCACGTCAGCCACCCAGTCCGAATATGGCGCCACCGCTGCGTCCCGTTCTGCCGCCAGGTATGCCGGCAGGTCTCTCACCAAATGGACCGCCAGGCGGCTTTGGCGTACAGAATGGTCCGCCCATGTATAGCAATGCCGCCGCACAGCAGCAGTTCAACAATCTTTCCATGAGTCGTTCCTTTCCAGGCGATGGGTCAGGTAATGAAATGCTTCAATCTACAAAACTGTATACACTCAAAGAAATTCAATCGAGGGAATATGCTTTTTTTCTTATATTGAAAACAGAATTTTTTAAATTTTCTTTTGATTAACATTAAATATTAGTCGATCACAAAAAGATAGAATGAGGAAATATTTAAAAAAAAAAATGCTAGATTAGTATTCCTTCAAGTCTACAGATTGAATTTGTACTTTGGAACCCAGCTTGGACGAGAAAGGTTTCCCTCATATTCTCTACTTTATTAAGATAAAGTTTTTATAATTGAATAAAATTATAGAAAAAGTAACGTTTGAAAAAGTGAAGAATATTTTCAAATTTAATTTATACTCTTCAAAATTATATTTACAATTTTATAACGCAAAATAGCATGTTCCTTTATTTTGTATTTTTTTCTTAGTGTACTTTTTAATGGTCAGTGCAGTTTTCCAACAGGGGGTTTCAGGCAGGGGGTTGGCATGAATTCTAAAACCTTAACCTGAAGGCGATAAAAATCAATGAAGTCAATAAATTCTATTTATTATTTACATGTCGTGTTTTTAACATTGGGCAAAGTTGCCCATTAATTCATTAGTAAGCAATAACTACAAAAACGTTGTCAATAATTTATTTAGACAGTTTATCAATCGGTCAGCACACAGTTTATTATATTTTATTTGTATTTAAGCAACCATTAAATTTAATTTAGTGCATTTTTTGCGCAAAAAAAATCAATCTCTTTACGAATATATTTATTTCAATTTGTGTTTGCAGTTCGATTTGCTGGCATGCCGCCGGTAGGCATGCAGCGTCAGGGTCAGCCACATGTCAGCTCCTCCACACATCCACAGAATATGGGTACGTTAAACAAATGAGCAATTAACCCCCAAAAACTAAGTAATACACACTCAATTCTTTATTTTTCTTAATTCTATCTTTTTAGACATCAGTTTGCGTGGTCTTTTGAATAATCAGGCAGCGCAGAGCCCAAATGCTCATCTGGCCTTCAATGGGCCGCCCAGTTATTCCGCTGGACCACAGGGCGCACCATCACCGGCCCATCAACAGCAAATGCCACAGATGCGGCCGCATTTTATGCCTGGCCAGCAGAATTTTGGGCAGGGCGGTGGACCCGGCGGGGGCGGCGTCAGAGACACCAACAGCTTCATGAACAGCAATGCCCGCCTCCAGTCGCAATATCAGCGCATGGCGAGCCATGTCCAACAACAGGCGGCAGCAGCAGCTGCGATGGCTTGCGCGGGAGGCGGCGGCGGGGGACAGATACCCTCTCCCGGTTCACTGCAACGTCCCCCAATGATGTCCAATCCCATGCAGAATGTAAGCGAATAAGCCAGCTTGAATTGTTTTTTATCATTCAGATTTGTTTCGAATTTCGAATTTCCTTGCAGTTTCTAATAATAAGTAAACATTAAAAATCTGTCAATTTATAAGTGAATTAATTGACTACAATTTTATCATACTTTAAATTATGTAACAGGCCGAGGAGAGCATTATTATTTATCTCGTAGTCGAGTAGACTTAACCAAATCAGGGTTTTTTTTACTTTATTATTTATTTTTCGATCTATAAGGGTATCTGTTAGTAATTTGCAACATTTTAAAAACCGGTTTTATATTTTTTTCCTAAATTTGTATTGTTGTAAAATATTATTAAGCCTTAGTTGTTGACGTCTTTTCCAATTGTTTGTAATTAGTCGACTCGAGCTGAAGATGAGAAAAGAAAAGTAAAAACACAGAAAAAATTGTATTATTAATTTTAATTTTATTTGTCGACATACAAGAGTGCAAAATTATAATTTGAAACAGACAAACCAAATTACAAATAAATTAATTAATCTGAGAATAATTGTGAAATCCTTTTTAGGCGTTGGGGTTTCATGGGAGCCAGGCTGGCTTTAACGCTGGACCGCCGCAAACGTCGCCGCAGCTGAGCAACGCTATGCACAGTCTAGCCAAATGGCATATTCCACAATCCGCGCAGCAATCAAACAGTGAGCATTCTGTTGCAGCAATGCAGTTGCAGTTAGTTCAATATACACAGTTTAATTAACATTTCAATTTGTTTGGTTTGCTTTGCAGTGTGCCAACAGCAAGGTCCGCTGTTGCCCTTCGCCAATGGACGTCAGACATCGGAAAATTTTAAAATCTCATTGAAATCGCCAAATACTCTGAAGAATAGCACACCGCCCAGCAGCGTTAGTGTTGGTGGCCCACCCAGTTTGCCGGCCCTGGCAAATGGGACGACATCGGCCAACAATTTGGCACAATTGAATGCCGCTGCACTGGGCTTGGGGCCCGCTGTATCCATACTCTCCAATGTCACATCGACAAATCCAAAGACACCCAGTCCCAGCACACACGAGGTAAGACATCGAAACTTCAATTTTATTCTCTGCTTGCTAACCAAATTGCATGTGTTATTTTGGGAATAGAATACTAAGGATTTTACCGAGCCTATTGACAAGGTGCGTGATGATTCCATCAATGATCTGATTGCCACCATCGCAAAACTAGACTCAAACGGTGTGCAGGTGCTGCCAGAGGGACGTACCAAGACCACCTCGCCGCAGGTGCATAGCTCAACGGATCTGTCCAATACTCAAGAAGGTAAGCACCACATTCACACTTCAAGTTATTCACGCTTTGGTCTTGGCTAAATTTATAATGGGTGTTGGGGTGTGTGCGTTGTGTGTGTGCTGATGTAGTTTCATTAGATGCTCTCTTAAGTTTAGTTTCCACATTAAGGAAATAAAAAATAAAAATTAAATAAAAAATAAAAATAAGTAAGACCAATTTGTAAATTTAAATATAAGTGGCAAACATTATGTCTGATTTTTGGTTTTCTTTATATGAAGCTAATATAATTTAGGCATGCTGCTAAGCAGCATTAACAAAAAAAAGTTAATATATTTGTATATATATAAATATTAAAATCTATGTGAGAGGAGCAACAGCTTGTTGTGATTTAGTTTATTTTATATAGTCCTCTATGCATTTTATTATACCATAGTCTTATGTTTTAACATTACTTTTGCTGCTGGTTGATATCGATATCCAATTCTCATATAACTTTGCTTTGTTTATTTCTATTTTCAAAACTGCAAACTCGTTTCTCAAAAAAAAAACCCAAAAAAAAAAAAACAATTTAAACGCGAAATAAACAAAAACAAATAAATTACTAACCAAACAAACCCAAAAATGATATACAAACAAATCAAATAAAAACAATACATAAAAAAACATACACACACTCATACACCCATACACAATCCCACACACACACAACCAAATATGCCAAATGCCAAACCGAAAAACTAATCATATCAGTTAATAATAAAAACGAACAAAAAGACGACCCCAATGAGGATTGGTGTGCCGTGTGCCTGGATGGCGGCGAATTGATGTGCTGCGACAAATGCCCCAAAGTATTCCATCAGAATTGTCACATACCCGCGATTAGTTCGCTACCGGACGAAAGCGAATCCTGGCAGTGTCTACTCTGTGTCAATCTCAAGGAGCTAACCAAAACCGAAACCAACGAAAAACCGCATCCCAATGAGCTGAGCAGCATCGAGCTCCGAATACTGCAACGCATCTGTCTGGAGCTGTACTGTCAGTACGAGCAGAGTCTCAACTTTCGCGAACCGGAATCGCCGGCCAACTCCCAATACTATGAGATTATTTGCAAGTAAGTAGCACTATACATATATATATATATATATAATTAATTGGGACTATATAATAATATATGTATAATTTTCTGATAAAATTATTTATGTTTTTCCTTCAGCCCCATGTCATTGGATGTTATACGCACTCGACTGGATCCCTCCAGTCCCAATCATTACAAGGATATAGCCGGTTTTGTTTACGATGTCCGTCTTATCTTCAAGAATACGTATCTCTTCTATCAGGTGAGTGAATCGAGATTTATTTCTGCGTTGTCAACCAATCAATACAATTTGTGTTGCACTTGCTTTCACACAGGAGGATTCGAAAACATTTAGCAATGCCAAGTATTTGGAGAACTTCTTCGAAGAGCAGTTGGCCAAATGGTTGCCAAACTTTGGCAGCAAGATCGCAGCCAACGGTGCATCCACCTCGAATTCGCCAAGTTTGCTGGCTACAGCGGCCGGGTCGCCTGCACCAATTGAGAACGGTCGCAAGAGCTGCAGCTCCGCGTCGTTGGCAGACAGCGAGGATGCTTGCTTGCCGGCCAAACGGTCGCGTCGCTCGGCGCACGAATAGAACGAGCATTCGCCCGACAAGAAGGGCACGGATGAGCAGGCGCCGATGGTAGAGGAGAATAATCAAAAGCAACAACAGAAACAGCAGCAGCAGCATCGGGCGCCAATTGAAGATGAGAAGCAGCAGAGGCAAGAGTCGCACTTTGGTGATATGGAGCTGGAGTTGCCACAGCGACCGCGTAGTTTGGGTAGCAATACGATACAGGAGAGTGCCGACTACGTGCTCCAGCTGCTGCATGCATATGCCGCTGCGTTTGGACTCTAAGTCGATTCGAGAGGAACATATCCGTACACACAAAGACACACTCTCGAAAACTCCCAGCATTGTTGTTGTAAATTAAATATTGGCGCTATTACAACAAATAATATATATATACATATATTTTTAAGAATTTAGAACAAACAAACTAGTGGCTGGTGTACATTTAGTTATTAATAACCCACATACACACACACACACACAGACAAAAACACATACTGTAAATAAAAGCAAGTCATTTGATATGATTTATTTTCGATTATAATAATGCATGAATAAACTCGATGGTCACGTGAAGAATATCTTTTAGGTTACTGTCTTAAGTGTTGAATATACATATGTAATCAGATATACCAAGTAGAGATAAAATCTAGGATTAGGGACAAACTGTACTCATGAAGAGTGCTTTTCCCCAAACTCTCTCTCCCCTCTAACCCCATATATTTTAGAGTTGTATTTACTTTTGTGATAGCGACAAACAATAAAAAAAAAGAAATCAAAAAGAAAATGAACAAATTATATCCTAATATGTATATGAATTTCATACCCAACTCATTTAGACATTTCTTTTCTCTTGTTATTTTCGAATGCTATGTACGATATTTATTGCCCCTAACATATATCTATGTCTTTATATATATATATAGATATATATACATGTATGCAATTTTTTTCTTTTCATCCATTCGCTCATTTAAACCGCAAACATTCGTATACCATTTAAGAAGACACTTGTAATAAGTTGCAATTAGGCTTATAAGTTGAATTGAATCAAACACAAAATATGTATACATATTCATTTATATGCTAAACATACATAATTATATGATAAGCGTAGATATTTTAATGTTTGTACGTTTGACGTTTTAGCTATAGTCTACAACTATATATATATACATATATATGTATATATATAGAGAGAAAAAGAGCCGATCAGGCATACAGCCAATCAGTCTACTAGAAATGCCCATTAGAGCCATAACCACATAAATACTACTATAATCTGGAATAAGATAACACACTACTCTCATATGAATTGGTATTGATGTGTATATGAAAAAGTATCCATGATTTTTATTTGCAATGTATTTATCCAAATCAGTCAAATGCTGTGCCCATTTACTTTGTTTATATTTTTTAATTGCATACGAAAATAGGATTTAAAACTTGAATATATAACTCAATTCGCCAATAACGCGAATATTTTTATAAATATTTTAACTACAATATCTTCTAACTGAACTACTCAAAGCTGCAGAAATAAAGCAAATCCTATTGATGTCACACAATGAAAATAAACATTAAATTAAAATTATATTGATAATCTAACAACAGAATATATATATATATGTATACATATATATACATATATATACGTATATATACATATACATATACGTGTATTAATTAGAGGAACATGAATGTGTGCTATCCTATCGAAATTACAGCAATACAAATGAAAGTAAAATAAAATACATACAACATGCTGAAATACCTAAGTATGTTTATAGATGTTGAATGCGAAACCATAGAAATTATTTTATCTGTTTTTAGTCGTAAGTTTTATGATAAATAACTACAAAAGTAACTAATGAATGTACTACTTACTATCAGTGGATTTTTAAATAAATTGAAAAAGGCAATAATTCATTTTTCATGTAGAGTCGACTCAAGACTAATCAGAATTCTGTGTGAATTTAAACGGTGTTTTTGTATTTCACCCACAACTATGGAAAACGGTTGGGAAAACTTTAACTTTTTTGGAGAATGTTCTAATTTAACAAACGCTGCGTTTCTAAAACATCTCAAGATATATTTTAAAACAATAACTTGACTACTGCGACAAAGATATTCAATTCATATTGCCAGCAATGCTATACTAAAAAATAGATGGATTGAACTAAAATATAATTTAAGTTTTCCAATGTACAACTTAAACTTATTTTGAGTATTAAAATGGTTGTAATGCAAACTTAGTTCTTGATTCAAGAATTTAAAATGTCATATGCACCTCCTGAAATCCAGAATGACATTTTTAGATTACATTTTGAGAAACGATTTCTAGCTCATTTGTGTATACATTTTAGGACAGGACTTCTAGCCAAGTTGTGTTTAAATTAAGTACACCTTTTTTTACCAGCAATGTATAATTTTATATATCAAAGAAGGCATCGTCCCGCATATATTGTTCTTCGATGTGACCGTTTGGCTACAGCAGAAATCGTTCATCAATCAACGTCTTCTTGGACACATTGCGACGCACCCAGACACGAAAGATATGCCGCAATAGCTGCAAAGATTAATTGAGGGGTGTCAGATATTCAGAGATATTATAGAAATATTACCATATTCAAAGCGCATGCCACAGCGGCAGCCAATAGTAAACTGGAAGTTAGCAAATAAATTGAGAGGAGCACAAGCAGTTCCAGCACAAAGATGTTTAAATGATTGCCCAGCAATAGAACACGACTAAAGCTTAGGGCATCGTCTATATAGAAGGTGCCCTTATCTGTAAGATAAACCATATGTTAGATATATATCTTGATGTAATATTGCTACTAATAAACGTACTTTCTGTCAAATAGTTTTCAATTTCACAATTGAAGAGTTTCTCCAGCAAAGATTTCTCTTTAATCACATAATCCATATCCTTAATGGCCTGTAAGCAATAGTTATAGTTATATATATATAAAATTAATAATCGATTAACTTACGTGATCAATGAAGGCGCAGAAGAACCGATTGACGCTGGCATAGGCAATGGAGGTGCGCTCCACCTGACCATCAATGCTCGAGATTTGCAGATCCTTTTGATAGAGCAGAGTCTGGGACATACTGCCATTTCGGCTGCGCTGGAAAGGCAACAGCAATCGCTCCAAATAGATGCTATCATAAATAAATATGAAATATTAACAATAAATGTGTAAGAAAATTGTGTTGTTAAATTAAAATATTTTTTGCAAAGATTATAAGGAATTTTTGTGGTATAATTTTTGACAAGTTTATTTTACTGGAAATCTTAACTATTTGAATATTTTTAGCTGTTATAATAATTGTTGAAATATGGTGACATAAAACAGCAACTTTTAGTATAGAATCTAAAGTGTATGTATATATATATTAACTGTGTAAATTTCAACTTACCGCAGATTACGAGGTGGTAGAATAATGTAGGCCTGTTTATCTGAATCTATGAGCAATCCTCTGCGTCCGCACATGTTCTGCGCCTCGCGCTGCAGTTGGAGGATCATCGAGGACATGTCCGTGTCCGCAAAGCCGTGTGGTGAACGTCCGTGTATATAGTAACCATAGCCAGGTTCCAATAAGGAGAATAACGATATATTCGCTAAACTGCAGAGATCAACAAATTTCTGCAGGGGATTGGCTTGAAGAAGACGACGCAACAGCAATTGCAGGACATATGTAACCAAATATACTCCAGAGATTAAGCAACAGCTAAAGCTGAAGTCGCTGCTCCTGTAACGCTCCAGGAGTCGATGGGCGGCGATGACAACAAATGCCTGAAGTAGACTCGAATATCTTTGGGAAGCACTCAAACGGATCCAAGCATTGGCTGTGAAGAGCACTCGCCAGGCGGAGACACTACTCTCTGCGACATAGGTGCGCACGCTGGAGCACATCGAGGAGCTGTCCAGATTCAAACGTTGCCCCTCACCACAGCTGCTCCGTGGTCGTTCCCAATCGATGAGGAACAGCTCCAGCTGGCTGCAGCGACGCAGATGAACAGCCAGAAAGACGAACTGCAGCAGGCAGGCTGGATATATGATTAGCGACAACTGTTGCAGATCGAAGGCTTGCAGAGCCAGCAGGAGCAGCGCTGTGACGAGCAGCGCCAGTGCCACGTTGGCGGCCAGTTGAAGGAGCAGCTCCAGCAGATTAATCATCTGACACAGCTCCTCACGTCGTCGCCGTCTAAGATTCTGCAGACGCAATAATGCGGCCAACAAAGCCAACACTAAAAATAATGGGAGCACCAGCTCTAACACCAGCTTAGAAGTCACTCCTCGGGGCACAAGCTCAAAGTGCACCCGCAGACGAAAGGGATAAACTTGACTTAAGGATGCATTGCCAGCGTCTAGTTCAATGTGCCGATAGCGTAGTCTCAGAAGCGGTAATCCAATGCGATTCCCAGCTTGAATGCTATAATGAAGTTCCACCTGATCCACATAGCGCAGAGATCTGTACAGCTCAAGCTTATGGGCATCCTCATAGCGCGGCAGCGGTTTGTGCTGACGATTATCTCGCGGATGTGCTGCGATAAGCTGGAAGCGCTTCACCAGATGCCATTCCTCTTCTTGGGCACGCTGCAGATGAGCAAAAATAAAGATATATATATATGATATATGATTAAGATATTTAAATTTGTGATCATCAAATGTTGATTGAAGTTGAGCGTTTTCTAAAGAAAAGTTAGACAATAAATTTATTTAAATTTATTTTTATTTTATTTTTATTTTTTTCAAACCTATTTATAAATTAAGATACTTAAGTCTCTATATTTAATTGGACTTGAAATCTATTCTTAAAACAAGATACTTAAATCTGTATATTTAATCATGATATGAGTTGGACTTGAAACCTATTCTAAAGACTAAGAATAAAAATATTTGTTGAAAAGTATTTTAAAGACAGAAATTAGACAGTTAAGATACTTAATTTTAATTTATTAAATATAGATTAATGTTAAACGTGTTCTAAAATATAACAAAATTATTGTATTACTAATTAATTAAAGTTTTAAAATTGTATTTATATAAATATTTATATACATTTGTTCCTACCTGATTTTCCGACGTCAGTGTCTCGATGAGCACGGGCAACTGATGCAGGAGGAACTGATAGTTGCTACTAAAGTTTAGATACAGATTGATGTAGTTGTCATTGGCCTGCTGACTGGCCACATCTATAAGCTGCTCCAGACTCAGCTGGCAATTGATCTCCTCCTGCCGCTGAGCAAAACTCAAGCTGGGCACTTTTTCACCTGGACATAAATTCAATTGCTGCAGATTAAAGCGGCCCCAGCGGCTTAAACTGCCCGCCAGATCATAGTTTGTGCTAAATATTTGTAACTCTGCCGGATTCGCCAACTGGAGTGTGGTCGTCAACAGTTCTTTGGTTATTCTGCCCTTCTTGTAAAACACAAAGGGTTCGAGAGCCTTCAGCTGTTCCCCGGCGTGAGCATATTTCATGACCACATCCGACATCTGGGTAAGCAGAAAGGGGCTGCAAGGCGAATGCTTATCCATGGAGTAATGGGAGAGCACACACAAATTCGCCAACTGTTGACAGGCACTGTCGTTCTTCAGGGCCAGGCAAAAGAATGCCACAAACTTCAGATCCCCAAAATGCCATCCCGAGTTTTGGTTAGCCTTAATCGTTGCCTGCCAAAACGCATTGTAATGCAAATAAGGACGCAATAAAGTATTGGCTATGCAGTAGTCCTCATAACGGAAATTATAGGCCGGATCACAATTATGGCAATCACTGATGTTGCTGTCAGTATTCATTTTGGTTAACACAATAGCTCCATTTTGTTGATAACCCGTTGAGGTATTTAAATATTGAAAACGGCATTGCAAAGGCGATTGAAAAACAATTGTGCAATTATCAATTTGTGATGTGTTTGAATTATTGCATATCTCATCACAAATGGGCCAACGTTTAATTTTCTCAAATATGGATATGTGGCCAACTGGACACTGGCAGGCGAATTCTGAAAAGTTTTCAAAAACGTATGATTGTTAAAGATTAATTTTTTTGTGTTTAAATATGCAAAAAAAATTTTACACTTATAGAATACTAATTATCTATAATCACTTTGTATGTGTGTACGAAGAAAAGATCAACAGATAGCGTTGGAATTTATAAGTCTTCTCAAGTGTCAGTTTTCTGTAAGGGTAGTTTGTGTGGGTCTTAAACGTGACCCGAATGAAAAAGTCATGTACAGATTTATGTTTCTTTTGCGTTCCTCTTTTATGACTGAGGGCGTGCTTAAATTTGGAAAGGTCATAAAATCATCAAAACAAACAACTGACCAAAGTCTATACAATAAATAACAAGCGAATCCTATTCATTGTTTAAAATACTCTCCTGCATAAGAGACCTTTTATATATCTTTAGCCTTTTCTTTGCCTATCCTGATTTTTTGTATTTTCGTGTAAAACGATAACAGTTATTGTCATAAAGTCATATTTTTGCCGAAGGTGCTCAATTTTCAAGAATTATTATGAGTTACTTTCACTTCTTTTATAGTAATGATTTAATGAAATTAGATTACATTTTTGCCATTTTGGCTATAAGTTTTTTTAATTTAAAATGGTAGAAAAATTATGAACTATATAAATTTTTAGAAAATATATAAAACGCATGACCGACTCTATAAAGCACAAATATTCCTTATCCGAATTGAAAGTCGAGTCGATTTAGGCGTCTTCCCATCTTAAAGACATTAGGATTTAGAGATTGAAAATTTGTAAAATAAGTTTTCGTAATTGCTGCCAAAATTATTAAATATCAACAAATATTAATTTTCGAAAATCGGATTGAATTGTGAAGCATCCCGATAAATATATATATTAAAATATACACATTTTATTAAGATTGTATAAGAAAGAAATTTTAATAAATAAAATAAAATAATATCAGCAAGCTTTCTAGAACAGAGCTGCCCAAATCTTGTTTCTTAAGGAAATACAATTACGATTTATAGAGAGTTCGTTTTGTAGATAATTAACCACATATGAAATAACCTCATATCACGTTTACCCATGCATTCCAATCTTTTTAGGGTACAAAAGCTATATATAAGTATTTAAAGTGCAATATTCAACCCCTGCTCAGCACCATGGAGAGAGATTTGTTAAATCAATAGTAGACTTACTATCCGCTGTATGTTGCAACTCGTTGATGGTTCCTCGACCTCCATCAGGTCCTCCTCCGTCTCCAGCCTCGTTTTTACATGGCGAACACTCAAAGTAGTTCAAATTGTAGAACTCATTTTTCGCACACTTTTGAATATTTTGATAACGAAATGTTTGAGGCGTCGGAGTCTGTTTCGGATCCAGTTGGGTGCAATTGCCCAATTTAGTGGAAACTATTGTCCACAATAATACGGGGAAGAACCAATTAAAACAATGGAAGCACATAATATTTATGTTCATATGTCTGAACTCTCAGTTTTAGTACTGTACTCAGTGAATTTCGAATGGGAACTGAGTTCAAGCTTGCTGCAATTGCAGGTGAAGCTCGGGCGGTAAACAAGTTCCTTGGCCGCATTTATATTGCCTAGATTGTTTGTCAAAAGTTGCTATAGCTACCCAAACTCAACCCCCTTGTATATATACATGTTTATATATTCACATCCGTCGGTGGCGACGACCGCTTAGAACACTCAAAAAAAAATTAAGCAAGGAAAGAAAGAAAAAGACTGTTACACATTTTTTGTATTTATAAATCATATATATATATATATATATATAAATATTTTTAAAAGTAAATCGAGTTATGAGTAAGAGTAAGTATCGCACTTCATAAATCATTCCAGATATTCTACGAAAATAGAACAAATATTGAATTTAATGCTCAATAAAGCATCTATTGAAAATGGAAACTAAATCTAATAAATAATTCAACTTAATTCGACTTAAATATAGAATGGAATGAAATTTATTCAAACCAACTTCTAATTGAATGGGGAACAGTCTTTTTCACTAAGTGTACAGCTGCTCATTACAACTGGTGGTTGAGAGTCCTTTGGTCATTTGGCTTTGTTTGCTTCATTGGAGCTCAACAATGGAAACGGTTTTAATATGGGCGTCACTTGTTACGCCGATCGCTTTGTATAACATCGCGTGCCAGATGAGTTGTTTTTTTTTGCCATATTTGCGTGCTGTAAATTGTGATTAGTTCGTTTATATGTTTGCTAACTTCTTGCTGAAGACATTTAACTTACGGCCTGAACTAATGCTGGAAAATAAACCCATTCTTAATTTTAACTTAATACATTGCATTTATATAAATATTGTTGAATTAATTACAAAAGAGTTTTATAGTTTATTTATTTTGTGTGTACGTTACAGTCTATCTGCAAATTGATATTAATTAAATTTTATATTATCCTCTTTACTGTGCTATAAGTATCGAATCTACTGTCAACGATAGCTGTAATATTTTATATATTTTATATACATATATTCCAATTGCTGCATAATAGGAACATGTTCGAACTTCAACTTAAATATACAATTAATTGGCAAAGAACACAATCGATGTATCGGTAAATTGATGCTTTTGTCATATATCGATATATTGCCTTTAAACGATGGAATCATCGCTAAGCGATTAATCGATATGATGAGTATCAACAATCCCCACTTCCTTGCCGAAGGACAACAGCAATAGTTGGCAGACACATAAAATTTTTCCACTTCAATTTCACTAATATAGCTAGGAGTCATTTTTCCAACACTTTGGTCATCAAGACAAGAACCGTTAGTGTTTCAAAGATGCGTTGGTGGCGCCAGATCAAATAGATGCAGATGCCGCCGCTGCACAAGCAAAAAGAGTCAATAGCCGAAAAATGAACAATTTGGTAAGTCTGCTGCTCTGTATGTGTATGCGTATGTGCAGATGTGTGTGTGCATCGTCGATGGGTGGGTGGGTGGTCGTGTATAGGTGTTGCCGTGCATGTATATGAATTTAACAGACTGTGTGCGAATTCTGTTAACGCTAATGTGTCTGTGTTTGTGTTTGTTTCTGTATACCCTTTAAGCTGACAGTATTTAAAAAGTTTTCTTAACTTTGTAACGCAATAATGTCTTTGATAAAGTCTTTAAATGAAAAAATCGTCTTTATTGAATCACCATATAATATAATATATATATCACACCATTTTAATATAATAATATATATGAAAACAATCATCATCATCTTCAAATCAGCAAAGTCTAATTACTGTATCAAATAGCTTTCATAGGAACATTCGCTTAATGTAATCTTAGATCTGTCTAAGATAGATGTACTTATTTATTAATAATATATATAATTATATAACTATTTTAATAAATATATATTTTTTTTCACACTTCGAACTAAATCAAATTTAAATTGTAATTACAGGATCACGTAAAACACTTTTATCCCGAAAACTACAAATTGGATTTATCGGAGACGATGAAGGCGGCACTTTCAAAGGGCCCAGTGGGCGGTAGTGGGAGCGTGGTCAACGCCACAGGCAGTAGCAGCAGCGGGAGCAGCAGCAACAACAGCAATTTATCCAGCTCGATGGGTGCGCCATCTCTGAGCGATTTGTTGCAGCAACAGCAGCCCAACGCCGGCGTGGGTTATGTGACCGAAAAGCTGTACATGTTGCTCCAACTTTATCTGCAGAACAAGGGTTGGAATCCGAGTGCCGAGCTGTTGCAGTGTTTCAGCGATCTGAAGGACAATGCAATGCTTCCCAGTGCTGCATACTTGCAGTGAGTATCCAAAATTCGAATTATGAGTGTCCCACTAAAATTCAACTGTTTTACAGAGTGCTGGCGAATCGACTTACGCTGGACTCGCAGGGACGTCTGATTCTGCGTGACAATGGCAAGATTGTGTTGCCGTTCGAGCACTTTGCCAATGCTGTCATGCTGAAGCACATGTCCGGACCACATGGCCTCCATCTCAGTGTGGATGCGACAGTGCGTGCGGTGATCGAATCGTACACGATTGGACGGGATCAATTTGGCATGGAGAAGGAGTTCATTATTGAGGTGGTGCAATCGTGTCCAAGTCCCGCTTGTCGCTACTACAAAAACCACATGGGCATTTCCCCAATGCCATTTATGGAGCAGCAATATCCGGGAGTCAACACGCCCGATTTTATACAGCGCTTGTCGCATCTACCACCGAGTGCAGCAGCTGGCAGTGCTACCACTGCAAGTGCTGCTGCGGCGGCGGCTGCAGCTGCTGCGAGTGGTGTGTCCAGTAACAGCAGCAATGCTGCATCCGTTGAGATTGATCTGTCCAAGTCGAGTGGCGCAAAGGTGCCGCCACAGTTACAACATTTGACCAAGCAGCAGCAGAGTAGCATTCAATCGCAGCTGTCTCAGATCAGTGCAGCTGCTGTCGCCGCACATCACCAGCAACAACAGCAGCAACAGCAACAGCAGCAGCAGCAACAACAACAGCAGCAGCAACAGCAACAACAACAGCAGCAACAACAACAACAACAGCAGCAGCAGCAACAGCAAGCCCAGGCTCAAGCTCAAGCGAAACATCAGCAACAACAATTAACGGCAGCCTTGATACAACAGCAGAATCGCGTGCTCGCCCAGCAGAGCCTGGAGAAGTTGAGCAATCTGAGCGCCTTGGAGAAACAGCGCGTCTTTGCCCAGCTCGATCCGAAGCATTTTGATCCCATGGCTGTGGCAGCTGCGGCTGCCAATTTGCAAATTCAGGGCATGATGCAGTCGCAAGCAGTTGCCGCCGCAGTTGCCTCCAATCAGCAACAGCAGCTACAACAACAACAGCAACAGCCAGCGGCATCTTTGGCTGCCAGCACAAGCTCAGCAGCAATCAGCTCTAGCGTTGGCGCACAGGTGCATCATGGCCATCATACGCTTCCATCGCCGTCGCAGTCGCCGCACTCGTTGTCCTCCTCGTCTTCCTCGCACTCTTCAATGGATCAGCTAACGCACAAGAATATGGCCGAGTCCTTACGGTGAGTTTCGCACTCATATAATGTAATATTGAGTACTATATAAAGTCGCAGACCTGCAGCTTATAAAATATGTCTCATTTTATGGTGATCAAATTTGAGAACACTTCGAAATATTTTATATAAAGAAAAATTCAATTCTGTTAGACAATAAATGTATGATTTCTCTAATTCTATATAGTTATAGTTAATAGTTAACCTACAATAGTCAAAGGACTTTAATTTGTTTGTTAATAAATTGACTAGCTTTGCCAACTTTCAATCCTTACTTCTAATTATCTTCAGTATTGCTTGTATTCAGATAAAAATTGATAATATTTTACTATATTTGAAGTATTTTTTTAATATAATATTTAAGACAGCTGTGGATATAATCTTTTATTGTCTATTGTTTAGCTCCAATCTGGACTCGATTGAATCGAACAAGGACCTGTTGGCTTTGCACAATGGTGCCTGGGCCAGTCAGGATGCGAATCGTATCGATCACATGGGCGTCGGTCAGGACAAGATTGTGCGCATCTTCTCGGAGCTGATGCGCAATATGTCGCGCATGAAGACCTACATAAGACCCTCCATGTGCAAGCCCTATGGCAAGCAGAGCGAAAGTCTCCAGAAGAGTAAGTGCATCCTGTAAATACTAATCTTTTTTACTAGACTGAATGTCTTCACCCTCCTCTTCCGCACAGCTCTAATGGACACCATACAAATAGTGCAGACGCTGCGTAATTGTTTGCCAGCACCGCATATTCCTGTCTCGTCCTGGAAGAGCGAAAGCGAGGGCGGTAGCGTCAGCGTTGGGGGCGTTGGCGTTGGAGTGGGCGTGGGCGTGGGCGTGGTGCCGCCAGGAATGAACCTAAACACACTTGGTTTGCAGTCCAGTCGTGTGGATAACTTGCATTAAGTGAACCGAAAACTCGAAGCTAAATCGCATCTAAAATTACGTTAGGTAATAACTTAATCCTGCGAATATCCCAACAACAACAACAACAACAACAACAATACAGTATTTATATAGCAGATTATATATATATTTATATATAGAGATATTATCATCTTCATAGGCTTGGCTCATGGTTTTTCACATATAACTATATAGTATATATATATTATGTGCCATGGTTCAAACACAAGACTTGATTTCATTTCAATATTTGACTGATTTTGTATAGCTGCAATGACACTGGCTTAAAATGTGTTTAGATTAAGTTTTAGTTAACACTTTAAGCTGGTGCTCAATGGGCTTGTTTAGATTTATGCGCTTAAGTCTAATATTAAGATATCTTTCAAGATTTCCTTAAATTTATTTATTATTTAACTCTTCTTTCGTTTCATTTATACTTTTGGCATAAACAAAATTAACTAAGCATATTAATTCAATTGGCAAAAAGTCTGTGATATTTAAATTATGTTTACCAAGCACAAGCATTAGGAAAAGCAAAACAAAAACCCGAAATTAAAATTAATTTATTATTGTGTGCTCATTTTGTTGCAAACTGCAATTTACTTTGTGCAATATTTTCTAAAAAAAAACAAAAACTATTCATAATTGTATTTTAACCACTTTTGTGCAATTGAAAAACAAACAACTTTCTCACTCATATCAAAAGCGCGTAGCATTAAACTCTAGGGCGACATATGCCCCTCTATACTATGTATTTAATTAAAAATAATTATATATATTTGACCTAAGATAATGCAACATATTATATAGTGGGAGAAAGTTCAGAGAGATGCAGGCAAATCGGAGTTGTATTAATTTTTAAGCAGCAGCAGATGGGTTGTATTTCGACTAAAGACACACACACACACAACAAACACATTCGTACGCATAAGCTAATTAATAATACAAATAATAATATTATATTTTATTCCATGCTAAAAAAAAAACATTGAAAATAACCGAAATAACCGATTCTTATCGCGTATACAGTATTATCCAGAAATAAATGACAGTTGCAATACCATTAATATTTACTTAGCTAAAATAAATAAATGTAAAAGAAAAAAAGTTAATGTCACTTTAATCTTTCCCAATTATGATAATCACTTTATTCTGTATATATGTTTTATATCAAAATTACGTTATTTTCAAATAACGTTCACAACTTACAACGTTTAGTTGGCAACGCTGTCTGGGCATAGTTGAAATTATGATATAATTATAATATATCGATGTTCGTCGCATCGATATGCATGCATAAACTGCATGCACATTTTATTTATCGATATGTGCAATCGATATCAACTTCCCTACCGTCTGTGCTTGAGCACTGCGTTTTTCGTTGATAATTTTTTTAAAATTAAGTTTTAACGTATTAATTTAGTAATTTATTCGTTTCAAATAGTTTCAAAGTGCCCATCAAAGATACCGCAACGTTTTCCTTAAGATTTTACGTATTTTCGTGCGCGCGATTTGTGTGAAAAATGTGAAAAACATTGCCGATGGTAATGGTAATTGGAGAACTTTTTTTTCTATTATTTTATCTCCTCTTCCGCTTCGTTTTTTGTGTGGTGCTCTACGTGCTCTTTGTGCTCCTGCTCCCTCTAACCATGCAACCAACCAACTGCTGCATGCCCATGCCCAATTGTTAATGTGTGTGTAAAAAAAAAATAAATATGTGAAAAATATGATATTAACACTAAAATGCATGTTAATAATTGAATGAGGTGCAACAACATTAAAATTGATAGCAGACGCTCCCTCTGCTACTCAACACACACACGATGCCGAGCTGGCATATTTTGTTATGCGACGCCGTCAAATTTGTGCGATAATCAACGGCCGCGAACTGTTCGCTTTGCACTCTGCGCCAGGAATTTACAACAACAAAAAAAACAATAATGTTTTTTTTTGTGCGTGCTTATAGAACATAAAATACAATAATGAAATGCTCAAAAAACGCTGAAACTGGTTTACTGCGGTATTAAATGAGCTCGACAGTAAACTATTATAAAACAATTGTTACGCAGCATCTCAAAACATATGGCAAAATATAAGTACGTAAATACATACATACAAGAAGACATTAATGTATGTGTTTATGTATGTATGTATATGTCCGAAGTCCAATGGGCCGTGTTGATAACCATTAATTAATGATTATGCGTAAATTTTTTTGACAATAATAAAGTTTTATTTATGCCGGCTTCTAACTGTAATTTTTAATTGTGTAATTTGTGTATCGGCAAACTGTTGAATGTAATTTACATCATTTATCGTCGGTTCATAACCTAGGACACATTTCATAGATAGTGCGCCTCATACATACATACATATATGTATATGTGTATAAAGCAACCATGCATGTAAATTCAGTCGTACGCTAAAATTAAAAATTAAACAAAATGGCAGTTGGTGGAGCACGCAGCAAACGTTCTTGGGTGTGAGCAGCACCGGACACTCGCTCGCACACACAGAGAGAGAGCGCGAAAGAAAGAGAGAGAGCGAACGAGTGAAGTAGCGAGTGTTTGTTGCTCTCGTCTATATGTGTGTGTGTTCAGTTAACGTGGAAAGTGTTAGTCTGTGTGCAATTGTGTGTGCGTGTGTATGTAACAGTGTGTGGAGTAAAAAGATGGAGCATAAAATATAATAACAAAATGCGAACGTATAAAAACAAGAAAGCGAAGAGTAAAAAAAACAAAAAATGTTACACACAAAATTAAACATAATTTTTGATTTGATTTAGTGTGGATGTGTTTATCTCAACAACAGCAACAGTGGCAGTGAAAACTAACTGTTGTGTGTGCCTGTGTGCGTGTGTGCAAGAAAAACAACAAATAAAAGGAAAGGAAGAAAGAAAAAACGAATAAAAAAAGAAACTGATGAAGTGAACCGAGGCAAACAACAAACAGAAACAGCTTAACATAAAGTACGGCGTAAAAATGTTGCAGCTAATGCAAAAATGACCGATGAGCGCAATAAGAGCAGCAGCAACAACAACAATAACAATAACAGCAAAAACAACAGTAACAGCAGCGGCAGTAGCAGCAGCAATAACAGTGCCAATAACAGCGAGCGCCTAATTGCAGAGGCGGCTGCCAAGTTTTTACTTAAAAATGGTTTAAACGGCACCAATGCAGCAGCCGCAGCGGCCGCTCAACTGTTAACGACAGTAGCTGCAGCTGCTTCTGCTTCTGCCACATTTCAACTTCCCGCCGCACCAGAACTGAAGACACTAACAACAACGGGAATAGCAACAACAACATCGACATCATCAACCTCATCAACAACATTATCAACGACATCCAATGGCATCACGCCCACTTTGTCAGCGCCCACTAAAACAAACAGCAGCCAAAGCAGCATCAGCAGCAGCAGCCAAAGCAGCAGCAGCCCAAGTCTTCTCACCATGGCGACGGCCTCTGCCACGGCGCTCATTGCCGCCTCTGCCGCAGCTCCAAAAGCGCCCATCGATGTCATGTCAGGTGTTCTGGATTATAGCTCACTAAATGGTCCAAGTGCCGTCGCTGCTGCCGTTGCGGTTGCCTCATCAACAACAACTAAGGGCAGCAAATTTGGTAACGGCAGTAGCAGTGGCTTTGACATGGGCAGGCATCCGATATCAACGCACAGCAACAACAGCATGCCAGGCTTGGGTGGCCGGCTGCAGTTTTTCAAAGGTAACCACTTAGATATGCGATTCTATATTAATTAATTGTTATTAAAAAATCACAAAATCGTTGTGTAGACTGATCTGTGCTTTGTTCACAGTTCTTCAGACTTATTGTCCAACAAATTATGGACTACATCATTTCTGACGGAAGCTTCAAGTTAATTTTTTTGTTCCCAGAAGCCAATAAAAATAAGAAAAAGGATGTAATAAATTGGTGCACAACTATGTAAAAGACAGAAGGAAGCAGCTACTAATATTTATAACCTCATTAGCAGCCTGTCTCTCCGTCGGTATAAACAAATCAATCTCTTGGGTTTCAACAGCTGGAATTTTAATATTTGAAATATGAATTCTTGTATACCATACAAAGATCTAGTTTACTTAATTGATTAGCGATATGAGACACCGTTGTAAAATAAAGCTTTCCAATTTATAATGTAGCCAGACATTTTATTGATTAAATCTGCGGAAATCTTATAGTATAAGCGTCAGCTTACCTGAACATAGATTGCAGAAGCGGACACAAGCTATCCGATCAGCGGTAAATCTAAGTTTTTAACTGGTAACCGATATAGATTATTCTAACTAATTGACGCATTCGCAATTTAAATAATAATCAACTTGCACTTGTTTGTCTTCCAGATGGTAAATTCATATTGGAACTGGCACGGGCTAAGGACGGCGATAAGGGTGGTTGGGTGTCGGTGCCACGAAAACCATTTCGGACACCATCGGCGGCGACATCGGCGACGGTGACTCCCACATCTGCCGTGACCACCACGTATCCAAAGAATGAGAATTCAACATCGCTAAGCTGTAAGTGGAATTCTAATTATAATTTTGAAAATATATATTTATATAATGTGGCTTCGCAGTTTCGGATGATAATAGCTCCATACAGTCATCGCCGTGGCAACGAGACCAGCCCTGGAAGCAGACGCGGCCGCGTCGTGGCATCTCCAAAGAACTGTCGCTCTACTACCAGCGTCCCCGCCACAATGTGGTCCTTAGCCAAAGTGCGCGACAGGCAGCGGCGCGTAAGCGACGTCGTCCCTACGAGCCAACGATTGCTATCGACGATCCACTGTCGATTTTTGAGCGCATCCAAACGCTGGAGAATGGCGATGAGACGCTTAAAGCTATAGAGACGCCGGAACAGCAGCAGCAGTCAGATGATGAATTTAAAGTTGAGCCAGAAGCGATAAAAGTGGACGAGGATGATGTGGCTGATGAGATCAAGACAGAGCCGGAGGCAAAATTGTTTTCGGATGATGACAACAAAGATGAGCTCAAAGCTGAAGCGACTGTGGAGAAAATGAACACGAGCGAGGATGAGGATGCCATGTCCGTAACTGTGGACGATGCGACACCAACGACAGCCAACTTGCTCAACGGCAATTCGAGTGAGCTGAATGGCGATCTCAAGTATGAGAAGGAGGCTGGGAGCGAGATGAGCACAAGGACGACAACATCAGTGACGACAGCAACGGCAACAACAAAACCAACAACAGACATAAGACTTAAAAAGCAGAAACCCAGAGCCAAGCTCAATAGCATCATACAGAAACTAATCGATGGCGTTCCCGCACGCCTCGAGCAATTGTCCAAGACACCAGCAGCGACGGCGGCAACAGCAGCAGCAGCATCAACAGCGCCAACGTCAACGGCAGAACGCAACAGCAGCAGCAGCGGTGGCGGAGCCATCGGTAGTCTAAGTCACTCCTTGGCACACAAGGTATGCATCGAATCAATACGAATAAATGGGATTAGCTTTGGGTGATGCATTATATAGCTTATCTCACAGTTTTGTAGCTGATTTTGTAGACCAAACTCTTAACCTCGCTTGATCAAATTAATCACAAAAAAGTTGTGTGTAGCGTTTCTAATATGTATATAACAACTCAGAAAGCAGGAAGTATAATATAACATAAACTCATAAAGTATATCAGCCCTAACGACCAAAAAGGTTCATGTTTATTTCTTTGTTTCTAATATGTTGATATGAACTCATAAAGCTGGAAGTACGATTAAATCGAATTAGATTAAATGTGTATACGTTCATTTTTATTTTTGTTTATCTTCAGAACATGAATCTTTTGAAACTTAAGAATTATAAGTTTTTTTAATGCTTAGACAAACTTGATTAGTATATCAATATATAATTTGATATCGAACAGCTTCATATGCAAGCCTATTCTCAGCACTTTGACAATGCTTTTTGCAGAATAAGACCCCATTATATTTAAATCTTAATCTTTAATCTTTCAATATGTTTTTTAGGTCTCGCCGCCATCGTCAGCAGCGGCTGCCAGCCGTCTAGTCGAATATCATCATCAGTCGCCGCGCAAGCGCATACTGCGTGAATTCGAGAAGGTATCGCTGGAGGATAACAATGGTTGTATTAACAATGGTAGCAGTGGCGGAGGCGGAGGAGGCGGCTGTATTGGCGGTGGAGGCAGTCTCAGTGGTAGTGGTGGCGTTGGTGGCAAACGAAGTCGCGCCAAAGGTGGCGGCAGCAATAGCAGTACATTAATAAGCAGCACACTGGCCAGCAAAGCAACGATGCCAATGAATCTGGCGCCGCCGCAGGCCAAAGTGATGCTGACTACGCCCCCCACCACAACGACATCGACAGCAGCAGCAGCTGCAGCTGCAGCTGGTGCACAAGCAACGCAGCAGCCGACACGACTGAATAGCTCATATAGCATACACTCGCTGCTGGGCGGCAGCGGCGGAAGCAGCAGCGGCAGCAAAAAAAGTCACGATCAGCCGGCGACGATAATCAGTAATGTGCATCATTCGCAACATCATTCGCATCATCATCAGCATCATCATGGCTTGTATGGCAGCAGCAGCGGCAGCTCCACGAGCTATCCACGAGCGTTGCACCACTCACCGAAATCACCGGAAATGGGCGTCAGCGGCAGCAATGGCGGCAAATCGCCATCGCATGCGGCCAGCAAGAAGCAACGTTCGCCGCCATATGCCACCGCTGCTGGGTCACCGCTGCCCATCGACTACGGGCGACGCACGCCGCCGGAGAGCAGCTATAAGCTGGCCCAGCAGCTGCAGCAGCAGCATCATTCCTTTTATGCGCCCTATGTTGGCGCTGGCATTCCACAGACTGCTGGCGGTAGCACACGTGAACTGTTATCGCCGCCGCGTTCATCTAGCGCCTCGCCAGCTGCAGCTGGTGGTGCTGGGAATACGCCGCATCGCACCGTACCCAAGAAAACTGCATCGATACGGCGCGAGTTCGCTTCACCGACAACCAGCTGCAATAGCAATAACAGCAATACAAGTTGCCCCTCGCCCAGCGAGCGCAGCAGCACATCCTCCCCAGAGCAACGAAGACATCTCCAGCAACTCCAGCGTGGCTCGCCAAGCGCGCAAGCTGCAGCGGCACAAGCTGCAGCTGCCGCTGCTGCTGCTGCAGCTGCTGTCGGCTCACCTTTGCACTATTATATGTATCCGCCGGCTGCGGCGTCACAATTAAATGGTGGCGGCACAGCCAGTCCCACGCCGACGACAAGCAGTGCAGCGGTTGCAGCTGCTGCTGCCGCTGCTGCTGCAGCCGCATACATTCCATCGGTGGTGTCGCCATCGCTCTACCATCCATACATATCGACGCTTGCAGCGCTGCGGCACAATCCGTTGTGGGTGCAGCATTATCAGGCGGGCGCTTCGCCGCTGTTGCCACCGCCACCGCCGCCGCAGCAGCATTCGCATCCACATTCGCATTCGAGCAGCGGTGGAGCCGTGGCTCGTCTATCGCCACAATCGCCGTATCATCCTTTTGGCTATAATGGTGTGAGCGCTGCGGCTGTTGCTGCTGCAGCGGCCGCGGCGGCCTCAGCTTTTGGCCAGCCATCGCCATCGTCATCGAATCCTGCGCATATGGGCCATATGCATGCGGCGGTACATCCGGTGGCGCATCATAACCATACGCCACCCACACATTTGGCCGAGCATCGAACGCACACGCCAAAACTGACTGATACTTGTACTGACCAAATGTTGTCAACAAATGCTGCAGCGTCGTCGTCATCGTCGTCGTCGTCGTCGTCCAGTCATCATCGCACCACCACCGCCAGCACCACCACGACCAACATTTCCGCCTCCAGCGCCAGTGCACCAATTGGTGGTGGCATCGGCGGTGCAAGCGGCAGCCTCGCCTCCTCAGTACAATCCGCAATGTTTCAAAATAGTAGTCTAAGAAATGAACTAAGTTCAGGTAAAGTACAAAACTTACACTTTCAAATGTCAAATAATAACTAATTTAATTACTATTTATTTTCAGACTTACCATTGAATCTGTCAAAACACTGAGAGACCCTCACCTGCTCCCTTGCACCACAAACACCACCTCCACTAAACCCCAGCCCAGCGCTATCTTTCCAGTGTCTGGGCCGCCCTTGAGTTAAGTACATTATTGCACTAGTAGAGCTTAAGAAGACGACATTCAAACTACACACACACACACACCACACACACACTACACACATAACTATCAGATAAGCTTAGCTGATATTTTAGTTGTAACTCAATTGTTTTGCATTAAGTTAGCTAGGGTTTTTATTTTTAAGACCGAGACAATTAAAAACTACGAGTTTTCCTAAAAAAGAAAATTAAATTTTAAAAAGTTTTTTAAACCCGTTCCATAACTATTTATGCAATCAGTTAAGAGTATAAATAGCCAATCAGGCATGTATTTTTTGGTCAACATATTCACTAATCAAACTTTTGAGTAAAATATAATACATATATTTTATTTAGTTTTTTATTTAAAATTCCCATAAGATGCACGTCTTGAAGAATCTCAAAAAAAAAATATTTTTAAAGACCCGTATTTCAATGTCCATTGAGCTATCGGTCCTTAGAACATTTTATTTATCAAAACATTTCCTTGAAACAGACTGAACTTAAAATTTTTTTAGAGAAAAAATAAGAAATTTAACATAGACCACTGCATCTTACTTTTTATATGTATGTGTGTGTTATATAACGAAACATTTTGAAAAAAAAAAATCAAAAACAAAAAAAAAATGAAAGAAAAAAACAAATCAGATTTTTTATATAGAATGCGTGTGCCTTTGAACATGTAAATAAAACTAGGGATTTATAAAAACAAAATGGAGAGAAATGTACTACGAAACTTCTACTTACAAATTGAAACATTCACACATGAAACAAAAACGGTTTTCAAACAATATGTTATTCTAAAATGCATACCTAAATCGTATACAAAGCTAAAAAAGAGAGGTCCAAATACCAGATGCGAATAGCAAGGGATTGACAATCGATTTTGTATTAAATTAGAGCCATACGTATGAGAAAAAAAGATATTATCATTGCAAACATTTAAATAATGAAAATAATTAAATAGACATGTTTACACATTTTTACAAGTTTTAAAATGTGTTTAGTAATTTCATTAAATATTAAATGAAAATATTGTAAAATATATTAAAGTGTAATACTTATTTATTTTAATATATTTTCATTTGAAAGATATTCATTAATAATATTAAACAATCAAAACTGAAATTTAATTGAATAGTTTAAGATTGAATTTGAATTGTCAAAATTTTTTTAATTTTAAACTGTTTAATTAAATATTTATTTAGACAGTTTCGATGTATGGCTCAGCTTAATACAAAAACGTCAATTAAAGCTAAGAAAAAATATAAAACTAATTAAAATCGCAAAAAAAAAACAAAAATTGTACAAAAAGAACATATACAGAAAATATTTACAAAAAAACACACACAGACCTAAATTTCGTACAACTGAAACAAATACAAATAAATGAAAAGAATATATATTCCTAAAAAGTAAAAAAAGACAAAAAAAAATATTTCTCATATTTTCTAAATTATTTATATAATACAAAAATGACTATTTATATGTTATGCTATAAGTAAAAATAGTTGTAATTTTTGTAAATACAGTATTTTTACACCGACAACAATGTAACAACAAACAAAAACAACAACAAAACTAAAGCAACAAATGAGTAAAAACAAAAAAAATAACCCATATATTTAATATAAACTATTTTTATTAAAGGATATTAACTTGACGTATAAACAATAATAAAATCTAATCGATTCTATAACCTAAATATTTCCCCGATTTACCGTTAACCTTTTTATAGTTAGCGTTAAAAAAAATAACAAAAAACAAAATAAATAAAAAAAAAGAAACAAAAAAATAAATGCAAAAAGCGAAATGCAAAACATGAAGAGAAAATCAAATTTCCATGAATATTAATTCCGCCTAGGCTCTAAAAATTTGTATTACGATATATATTTCTCGGTACTGTGTACACAAAGTTTTTGTTTTAAATTTATTCGTCATCCGTTTGTTTATATATATATATATGTAGAACGCTGGCAACGTTTTTTAATAGTGTACTGTGTGCATTTAAGAGACGCTGTTTGGCAAAGGTTTCAAACACTTAGAGCCGCGAACCTAACTGAAAAACGCGCGATAGGGTTATATAGTATAGTATATATATATATATATATATATATAAATATATATATGCTGCGTCGTCTATGGTCATGAGATGAGTGTAAAGTTAACCGGAAACGAAACTAGTTTTAAACAAATAATATATTTTATATACGTACATAAAACTGAAACTGAATTATTGATGTCAAATAAAAATTTATACTAAATGAGTTCTGAGTTGTATTTTATTCAATTTTATTTTCTGGATGGATCGCAACTTTCAAATTATATCCTTATTTTCGGGTTAACTACAGCAATTCTACTACTATACAATCTATATGTCAGTTCCAAATAAATTTTTTGGACCAGGACCCTGAAATTGAAAAAAAAAACACAATTTGGTATTGCATACAGTCTATCCGTAGAAGCACATTTTTGTTTATTTCTTTATAATTGTATCTTTCGACTAATGTATACATCATTCATAATATATGTCGAATGGTATATGCATGCATAACTTTTATGAATTACCCGGCATATTTTATAAACTTTTTTTTGTTTGTTTTTCTTTTGTAAGATGTTTCGTTTAATTACTCTTATCATCCAGCCACGCATGAAATACGGTATAAGATAAACATAATATTACAAAAAACCATAAAACACAAAAGATGTTTTCCTTTTTCGGTTGTCAGTCGACCAAATTGGAGTACATAAGACCCGTATTAATAATATGTATAATCAACTTATTAGATACGAAAAGTTACGCGCTTAAATTAAAGATATATAATAATAGGATACATTCATAATAATTTGTAAAGGTGTGTGTATGTGTGTGAGACAAAAAATCAAAACGGAAAACTTGAAAACATTTTTATACAATTTGGCAATCAAACATAAGAAAAAAATTAATGCATTTACAATGGGAACAGAAAAAAACATAATAATATTGGAGCATTTGTTTGCAGAATATAACGGCTGTCTATATGTAAAGTATATAAAGTGTGTGTTTGTGCTGTGTCTGACAGTGTGTATGTGTTTCTGTATGTTGGCCTAATGTAGTGAACACATAGTTTTGAACTCGGGTTGTATTATATATGAACAAAAATTGTACTATGCCTCGTCCGAAAAACAGAAAACACAGATAAATGTTTGACAGAAACGGAAACAGTAGCTACAATTTTTGGGGTGTGGGAGAAGTGTGTGTGGGAGTGATTCTGATTTTATATGTCGCAAAAATATCTGATTGATGTTATTTGTCTGAAGTCGTTCATTGTTTGTTGTTTTTCGAAAAATTGTGCGAGGCCCAATTGAGTGAGGTCTTCCACGAATTGGCCAAAGCTTCGCTGAATTTCGCCTGGAAATGTTTGCGCGCATTCTCCTCCGTGTAGTCCAGCACCTGGTAGAAATATGCAGAATAATATATTATTTTTTATAATCGTTCTACTACAACGGATGTTTTGAGTAAAAAAAGATAAGGTGAAGGATAAAATGATGTATGATAAGGCTTACCAAAGTCTCACGTAAATAGTTTAGATCTTTTTCAGAAGACAGTTCCGGCAGTCCGGTTGAAATCATCATTGAGAACAGCGATAAAATAAGGCAGCCGTGTTTACGTAAAATTAAAAAGGCCTAAAAGGAAGTGCAAAAAACAGAAAGATTTGAAACGTGGAATTATATTTATGAAGTTAGTTGCAACTTACGCGCTCGCACAGCTCTTGAAAATAACAAAATTCCTTTGCCTCACGATCAATGCATCCTTTGTTGATGACATAAACAAAATCATGTGTTAGCACAAATGGAACACGTTCACGCCGCACACCAAACTTCTCTTTAAAATGGCCCAGAATATGGCCGAAATCGATGTGGAAAAGCTGTAAAAATTAACAAGTTGTTAATAGCATAAGTGAAGATGCAATTTTTGGCTAATTTCACAAACCTGTCCATTACGCTTGACCATTATATTATCCGAATGACGATCGGCAACGCCGAGGACATAAGTTGCCACACAGTAGCCGGCACAGCTAAGCGTAAACTCCTTGATGGCCTTGTTGAGTTTCTCGGGTGCCTTGTTGTGCTCCTTAAGCCAACTGTAGAGCGAACCCTTCTTAAATGGTGACGTCGCCGAAAACATGCCTTTCTCCTTTTGTATGTTGGCTATTGTCTCAGCATGCCGAACCACCTCGATCATGCCCAATCTCTGCTCCATGCTAATGCAATTGTAGATATTCATGCGCAAATCCATTCTAAGGGTTAAACAAATATTTTTAAAGTTTAATCAGGCATTTTTACCGATCGAAAATCTGAATCGGAATCAGAACTTAAATTAAAAGAATTAAAACTTAGCTTGAAATATATTATATATATATTATTATAATAATACGCACCCTTCGCGTTTCCACAACTGATCCATAACGCGCAGCATTTGAAGGGTGAGCATGTCTTGGCGCAGATCATCGCCATTCTTGAATATGATATACACATCGCTCGCCGTCTCATCGATGTTCTCGAAGACGACCCACAGCGGTCGCATCTTGCTGTCCATCACCTTACACTTGTCGGGCGTGACGCGGCTGCATCTGAAGCTGGGATTCAACGGATTCTGGATGTTCTGGAAGGCGCCGTTGTTGTGCTCGTTGTGTAGAAACTTTTGTAGCTCATTGCGCACCTTCTCCTTGCTGCCCTTCTTGGCTATCACCGAACCCTGCTTCAATTTCTCCAGCACTTCAAGCTGCTTCCGCAACGGTTTCACATGCTGCTTGCAACCCTTGAGATACGCCTCCAGCAGCAATCCAAATCTTGTCTGCATACACGGCGTATGCATTTCGGAGCGCAGATGCCAAAAGAAATAGTGTCCAATTCGTTGATTGCGCAACGAGCGCTCCAGCAAAAATATAACCAGATCGTTCTCCAAATACGATTCATGCTTGATCGCCTGCATCAGCTGCAGCAGATACAGCAACAGATCCTCGTCCCTGTGTGTTGCACATAATGATATATATATTCTTTTCATATATATATTTATATTTTAAATTTGAACTCACTTCAGGTAGTGCAGACATTTGATGGCAAATCGACGCACAGCCGGATCTGGATAGGCGTAGTCCAGCAGCTCCAGCGAGCGTTCGATGGCGATGAGTGGCCACTGCTTGAGCAGGTACCAAATGTCGGCAACATCATCGCGCTCATTCCAATAGACACAGTGCAGCAGCACGGAAAGCTCTTCCGGGAACTCGCGCAATATTTCGTTTCTGTAAATACGCAACAATTAGAATTCGACATGGAATAGAATAAACGTTATCAACTAACTTGCGTTCCCAGATAATGTTACGATCCTGATCGACCATCTCATAGATTTTGTCTTTGCCCGAATAGTTGGACAGCAGAAAGCTCAGGTCTCGCAACTGTTTCTCGGGATCCACCATTTGCTGTTGCTTATCGCGATTCGCTCGGGCCCGATCCGCGGCATATTGCAGCACTTCATCCTCGCTGGGATAGCAGACTTGCGTGTGCTCAAACTCGCTGCTGCCCTGATGGAATTGCAGATGAACAACGGCACACTCGTCTTTGCGCGGATTCGACTCAACGGTGCCAAGCGGATAGAAAACATCATCCGATTGTATATCATCTGCATAGGTCCAGGTGTACAGGGTCTGGCGACCATTGCGCAACTGATTCTTATAGTCGAAGAGCGTTGTGTTGACCCACGCCAAGGGATTGTTGTTGTAGTATACATCCTTAAAAGTGCTGTTGTTGCTGTTCGAGGACTTCTTTGAGCGCGACATTTTCGTCACCTCGAAGACCACAATGCAGAGTCGCGTCATGCGTGGCAAATTATGCATTTTTATATCGAATGCCAAATCATTATTTTCAAATGTAAAATCCAATGAGTTGCCAGAGCTCGAAGCATCCACGCTGCGCTGAACGCATAGCTTGCGGTCGCCATGATATAGTCCCACATGGACGCCCACCTTAAAGGCACGCGCCGGATCAAAGTTCACATTTGTCACGCCATGCAAGGTGAGCGTAAAATTTTGCGGTTGCAAATCCCAAAGCATTGCAATGGATTTCTCCATAACAATTTGACGTTCCGGCTTTGGGGGGCGTTTCAGACTTAGATTCTGCTGCTCGTTGTAATGGTTGATGTACGCATCGAGACGGATGACAGGCTGGAGTACAACGTTGGGCACCGCCGCATCGGAAAGCATCTCTTGGATGTAGAGGAACTGTATCAGCGGATGATCCCCAAACAGATACTCATCCCGTCCGCTCACCTTGAGTATATAGTCGTTGGCGCGATCATTAACCTTGATCTGTGAACGATACATTTTCTGCAGTGTGCTCTCAATCAAACTCAATGGAGTATCATGCTCCAAGACGGAGAGCGTAAATGCGCTCTGATCGTTTTCGTTCTTTACGGTGATGAGGAATGCCGATGTTGGATGTCGTTGCCGTATCAACTCCGGCATTTGTGTTGAGTTACCCAATCGCAGCGGATGCTCATAAAGTAATCTCTGTTGCCAGGAGTATTTTGTGCGTTCCACTTTGATGCCATCGCATATTACGCTGACTTTGCTGCGAAAGTATTCCACCTCTGGTGTCCCGTGACTATTCTGATGATCGAAGGATTTGCCAATGATGTCACTGACCATTTTCGTTAGTTCATAATCACTCGAAAAGTTAGTGGTATCCGTGCGTTCACCCAAATTGAGTAGTCCAAAATACGGTTGAACCTCAATCAGTCGCTTCGTCTCATCCGTATACGGTTCGATGGTGAAGTGAGAAATGCCGTTCACCTGATAATCACACGCATCCTTGATCAGATAGCCCAAGGGCTGAACTTTGCCCAGTGCCACCATTTCCGCCTTCACCTCCCGTATGGTTGCCGTCGATTTGGCGCGCAACTGGATCACAACCCCGTTGGGCATCAGGCAGGTCAGATCCACAATATCGGGAGGATCATATTTCCAGAGATATATCGAGAAGCACATGGCGGAGTTCACATGCGGCGGTTGGCAGGATGCGTATTGTATTTCGCACATCTTTAATTATTATTTATATTTATATATATATATATATATAATATTTATATATATATATGTATATATCTTAATTATTATTTATTTATGTTTAATTTTTTCTCTCTCTTTGCTGCTCCGGTTTGTCTTTTAATCGTTGTTTCATGCAGTTTCGGTTTTCTTTTTTATCCTTGTTACGAGTAGACTCCGTTTTCGTTCGCGTTTTTGTTGTTGTTGCTGTTGTAGTTGGTACATATTGTTTTTGTTGGTGTTGATTTTGTTCCACTTCACGTCAGCGACTCAGTTTTTAGTCATGGCGATCTGTGTGTAATTGACAAAAAATTAATAATTAAATAAGATGGCGACGTTTTGAGAATGTTTGTAAAAGAGTATTCCTGGCAACTACAGTAAATGATTCGATTCTTAGAAATTTGTTTGATTTTATGATTTTTTTTATAATAATCAACTTTTCTTAAAAGCTTTAAAAAATACATAAAAATCTTACTCTTTAACTGCGACCCGTGTTATTGTGAAATACTTCGAATAATTTAAAAAGCCGTAAAATTATACAAATGTTAATGTGCTTTTACTCATTAAGAAAGTGTAATAATCACTCATTATTATCGCATGAGCAATATGAATAGATCTTATTGACAAAAATCGTAATTATCTAAAAAACATTGACTTGATATTTTGTTAGCATGAATCATACAGAGCCGTTCAGTGCGGGAGGTGAAGAGGTGAGAACGGTGGCATCGGTGCCAATGGCAAACAAGTAAATAGCAAAAAAAAAAAAAAAAAAAAATAACTTGAGCGCATGGGGAATACCCTTTTTCTGAGCATTAATGATCACACTCTCGTTTTTCTACAATGATTTTTACAAAATTCCACAATAAGATTTTTTTTGCTGAAATTTAATTTTAGTGCATTTTGTAAACAACAACCATTTTGTGCATTTGAACAAGCAGAATTGAAATGTTGCAAAATCAATCAGAAATTCTTCATACTCTTCACGTTTAGGGTGTCGGAGTACAATAATTTACGCGGTACGGCCTTTGCCACCGATGTCTCATCTATAAGTAAAAGACGCGCTTGGAATTACATTGGAAAACGGTTTGGAAAAACCGCTGTCATAAATTTTTACAAATAGCTTTTTATTTTTGCAAATCAAAATATCCAAACTTTTCCATTCGTTTTTATTGTTGTGTTTATTACCGAGTCTGTCTCACACACACACATACATATGTATTTTTTTTTGGGTGTGTGCTGCGCAAGCTTGTCTTTGCTGTGTTTTTGTTGTTATTCTTCTACTTCAGTCCGCCCGAGGTTGCACTATTTACAAAATCACTACCTCAGGCACAAGGAACACAATGAAACCGTTCAAAAAAAATATTAAATTTTTTGTATCTCGATTATCGTCTGCTTTATTTTTTTCCCTTCCTGTTTACTTGTTGAAAGAGATCCAGTGTTGTATAACTAATATTCAGTACAATGATGCACCGCTGTGTAATCGAAACTATAAATATTAACAAAAAACTTAACGAAACTCAGAGTTGCTATCGCCAGCCCTGGCGCGAAAGTAAACAAACAAAGTGAAAAATTCGCGAGTAAAACGGCAAAATATTTGTAAAAAGGGCGCAAAAAATATGATAAACATGTGTAACAATAGATAATTAACTTCTATTGTGAAAAGTGCGCCCAGAGCCCTATTTGACATGAACCATAATGACGACTCCGATGAGGGTGAGTAAAATCACTAACTATAGAATGTGCACTCATACATAAGCAGATGTTTCATACAAGGAATAAAAGCCACAAAATATTTTCTGCTAGAGCTGCTAATCAGAGATGCCAACTATCGCCTGTGAAAACTAAACTAAATACATGAATGAAAATTCGAAATCAAATCTGACGCAATAAAACTACTTATTATGAATTTATGCAATTCCTGTTAATGCCTATTAAAAAATCCTTTATTCTCAATTTGCAATTACGATATGGATGCTACTTTTATTGAAGACTATTAAATATAATTGATTTGATTTAATAAATGGCCAAATTGGCAACACTGTGTATGTGCGTTGGTAGTGATAAAAGTCAATAATATAGCGCGTTGACAGGGTGATTCGTCAAATGTAGTAATTGGGCGCGGAAAACAGCAAAATTTGAATGTAATGTGATGTGCAGTGCTAAGTACGATTTGTTATCATTTGATATATGCATATTATTTACTACTCTTAAACCGACATAGACTATACCCTTGGATCAATGTTAAAATATGTATAACGTATATAGATATGATTTGTATTTATTGAATTGTTTTTATTATGTTTAATTAATAAACAGTTTTTATTATTTATGTGTATATATAGACTGCATTAAAAATCATATAATCGAATATTAAATAAAAGCCCTGAATTTAAAATCATATAATCGAATATTAAAAAAATCCCGAAATCAAATATACAAATTTGGTGCCTCAAATTAAGTAGAAGCCTAAATAAATTGCAGTCAACTAAGAAACTCATAGACAAAATACCATAATAATAAAAAAAGTATTACAAACTTTTTTGTTCTGTTTTTGTAATTCCGAAAAATTTCTGGAAAGAAACGTTTAGTTTTCTGATGTTGCATGAATGTGAACCTTTTTGCTTTACATTTTGAATGGGTATAAAGCTGGCCACTGTCCATGGACTACCCTACACAATGCAATGATGTGCAACAGTTGTCTCTCGATTTGTGTGTCTTGCGCAGTGCACAGTGCGTTGTGCCTATTGCTACTGTGCCAACAATGAATGAATGAATCAAGTCGAGGCGCGACAATCGCATCGATTTTCCAAGGCAATCAGTTTTGGGCTCAGTTACAACTGAGGCAGTGGCAAGTTTAGACAGCTTTTCCATTGCTGATGATGGCATAAAATTTGCATAGCTTGACGGTTTTTTTTGTTAGTTTTTTTTTTTTTTTTTTGTGTGTGAACTACTTACATAAACATGTCTTGGAAATTTGTGGAGCGACCAAAGCCTGGCACGGAAACAGCCTTGGAGGCCTGCGACTATTTCGTCGATGAGGTCATAGAGTCAACGGGCACAAGGGGTGCGGTGAACTAAAGCCTCTTTACAGTTAAACATATGACGACTAAATTTATAAACTTATTTTTAATCTTCCGCAGATGCGCGCGAGGAGGTGCGGCAAATAAAACACAATGAACTGCGTGTCGCAGTCAGCGCCGGAGATGAACGCACTGTTCGTGTGCTCCTCGAGGCATTGGGCAGGGAGCGTCAGATTATTGTCAATATGGCACCATCGGGCGCAAATACGCTGCTTTTCATGTAAGTGTTTATTATACATATATAATACTAGATAATACGATATTATCTGCTGGTTGTTTTTAAATTGCGAATCTTTAATAATAATTATTGGTGAAGATGCTTCAAAATAGGATACTTAGTTTTTTTTTAAACTAAACATATTAATTACTGATTATTTAACAGCTGTCTTAAGGGTATGTGCTATTATAGCTCGACCCGAACACTTCAACTTTGCTATATGGATCTCATAGCAACAATAGTTAGGCTAATTAAATTTATACTTGGGTCTACAATTTCTGTTTACCGATCGAAAAAGTTGTTTACATATGGGAAAAAATTAAATTACATATACATACATACATACATATATATTTTTTTATTAATAGTCTTAATATTATGATTATTATTATTATTATTTTTATTATTATTATATATATATTTATACTTATCGTCAGATTCAGCTGCAGATTATTTATAGTTTATTTAAATTAATTTTGAGTTCACTTTAAATAATGCAGATCTCTTTCCTCGTCTGTTACCTATTATATTAATTAATATTTTACTTTTACTTTACTCTTCCAATTCCAGTGCTAGTCAATCGGGTTTTGAGAGCATCACGCAGAGACTGATCGATGCCGGCGCCGATGGACGTTCGCATGCGGTTACCAAATACTCACCGCTCTATGCTGCGGTGCACAATGGCCATTATGGGATTGCCAAGGTGATGCTGGAACGCTTTCCGGAGCTGATACAACAGGCGACAGTGGAGCGTTGGTTGCCGTTGCATGCTGCGTGCATTAATGGACATATCCGGTTGCTGGAACTGATTATTGGCTATGCATATCCCGAGTATCTCTATCAGACATATCGCGACGAGGAGGGTCAATGGGAGTGGCGACTGCCTTACGATGCGAATGCCCAGGATGTGACAGGTCAGACGAGTCTCTACATTGCCAGTTTGTTGGGCAACAAACAGTTGCTTGGCGTCCTGCTCAAATGGCAAATCAGATGCCGGCGAACGTTGGAGGAGGATGGCAGCGGCGGCGGGGATGCTGGCGCAGTTGGCAGTAGCAGCGGCTCCGTAACGGGTGGCCAGAGCACGCCCATAACACCGACAAGGAAACGCATCTCGTTTGGCATACAGGCGATCATGTCGAGGCTGCACATCTCCGGCGAGGGTGATGCACTCGAAGCTACGATGCAAGATCAGGACTCGCAACGCTGCCCAATCCATATCAATTTGCTGTGCGGTGCGGCAAGGGAAACAGCTTTGCTGGCTGCCGTTCGTGGTGGGCACTTGGATGTGGCTCAAGCGCTGTTGCAGCATGGCGCCAATCCCAATATTGTTGCGAAACCCGTTGAGGATCACAACGATCCCAAGTGCAGCGAAGAGATCTATGGCCTGAGCAATGTGCCCATAGCGGAGGCATGTAAGCAGCGCTCATTGGCCATGCTGGATCTGCTGCTCAAATTTGGGGCGAGAGATGACAATGGCAGTGCCATCTGTGTGGCGATTGCCAGCGAGGATGAGGCACTATTGAGTCGCCTGTTGGCGCGACGCGTCCATCCCGACTCCGATTATAAGATCAATAAGAAGGGTCTGCCCACGCCCGTCGAGGTAAATGTGTTCCTGCCCTCGGCCAGCAATATCTCGTACAGCGCAATGTTTCCCAATGTGCCGACCATCATCGATTGGCACAGTCTCAGCATGAATGTCCAGTTGTTCTTTGTGCGCATCGACTGGCTGGTCAGTGGTGTTCTACAGCTCAACCCCAAGCTAACAACGCATCCGCGTCTCAGCGAGATCGCCTTAACGGCCATCACTCGCATCGACTTCTCGCACAACGTACTCACCAGCATTCCGCCGGAACTCTTTCAACTGGTTAGCCTCAAGTGAGTGTCCACCTGGGATTTTATTATCCTTGCAGTTTCACCTCAACTTGTCGTTCTTTGTTGTAGATATCTTAACTTGGCACAGAACAAAATCGCCGAGTTGCCGGCGCCGCTGGGCAAAACCTACAGTTGTCCCGTGCTGGACGAACTCTTCCTGCAGGATAATCAGCTGACATCTTTGCCGGCGGCAATCTTCCAGTTGGCCGCTCTAACGATATTGGATATATCCAACAATAAGCTGCAACAATTGCCCTTCGATATGTGGCGTGCCCCAAAGCTGCGTGAATTAAATGTGGCATTCAATTTGCTGAGGGAGTTGCCAGTGCCACCGATGCAAACGAGCGGATCTCTGCTCAGTCTGGACAAGCTGCAGCTGCTGCAATCCTGCGATGAGCCCTCATCTAATAAACCGCATACGCTCTGCCAACAGACTTTAACCCATCGGAATCTGTGGTCCACAGCGTTGGATATAACGGATAATGATATGAAATGGCAACAGGATCAGGAGCAGGAACAAGCATTGGCCGATGGCAAAAAGCCGCCACATGGCGCTTCCCAGTTGAGCAGCCTTAATATTGCCAACAATTTGTTTACCTCGATTCCGGCTGCTTTGCCCTGTCTCGCTGTGAATCTGACACGCCTGAACATGTCCTACAACAGTCTGCGTTCCATGGGACATGTGACCAGTTATCCTGCGACGCTAAAGCAATTGGATTTGAGCCACAATGAGATCTCGTGTTGGCCCAGCTTGCCGCGCATCACCGAATCCGATCCGAATCTATTGTGCTACAGTCACGTCCAGCTGCCGGACGGATCGGATGAACCCATATATAAGACAACCACAAAAGGCAGCAGTTGCTCCTTTCGCGCATCGGTGCTGAAGAGCGTCTGCCGCCATCGCCGGCACTTGCGTCTGGAGGCGTTGCGTACCCTAATCCTTGCTGATAATCTGCTGACACGCATTCAGTTATCCACCGATGATGCGACGACGCTGTTCAATGAGAGCGAGGATGCCGATTGGAATGTTGTCGGCGTCAACAAATCCAAGGTCATATTTCCCAATCTCTCCATGCTGGACATGACCAATAATTGCCTCAAAGAGATACCAGCCTCGCTGCACGAACTCTCCAGCCTGTCCGTGCTTAATATCAGTGGAAATGTTCAGATCTCCGAATTGCCACCACACCTCGGCTTGCTCTCCCGTCTGTGGAATCTGAATACGCGGGGCTGTCTACTGCAGGAGCCGCTGCGCTCCATGATCGAGAGCAAGAAGCACAAAACGATGGACATTGTTGGCTACCTCAAGTCCATCTATGAGGATGCCCAGCCCTATGCGCGAATGAAACTAATGGTGGTGGGCTCGTGTGGCATTGGCAAGACGACACTGCTGGATTTGCTGCGTCAGGGCGTGGGCAACCATTCAAGCAGCGCCAGTTCACAGCGGTCCCATCGGGCCAATGAGAATCATTGGGCCAAGCGCATGGGACATGCACGGAGCACTTCAAGGTCGCATCGGCAGGCGAATATCTCCACGGTTGGCGTCGATATTGGCACCTGGATCTGTGAGAAACGCAAGCGGGCGACGGGTTGCCAGGCAATAGTTTTTCGCACTTGGGATTTTGGCGGGCAGAAGGAGTACTATGCCACCCATCAGTATTTTCTATCGAAGCGCAGTCTGTATCTGGTGCTCTGGAAGATCAGTGATGGCCACAAGGGTTTGGCTGAGCTGCTTCAATGGCTGGGCAATATTCAAGCGCGTGCGCCCAATTCGCCGGTGCTGATTGTGGGCACACATTTTGATACTGTCGGTGAGTCCATCTCTGCCCAGCAGGCAGAGCAACTGCAGCAACTGATACGCGAGAAATTTATTGCAATTCCCGATGCGGAGAAGATTGGATTACCGCGCGTCATTGACTCCATTGAGATTAGCTGCCGGTGAGTAATATTTTGTAATTAAATCTTATATTTCCTAATCCTTAATCCTTATCCCTAAGCACACTGCACAACATCCATTTGCTGGCCAACATCATCTATGATACGGCGATGCAGTTGCGTTCGCCTGGCTCCAAGGATCCCCTGCTGCTGCAAAAGATCCCCGCCAGCTATATTGCCCTAGAGGACATTGTGAATGTGATTGCTTGCAATTTGCGAGCCGCTGGTCGTGATCCCGTCCTGGATGCGGAACAGTACCGCTGCCTGGTGACGGAACAGATGCGTTTGCATAACTACAAGAGTTTCCGGGATGCCGCCGAGCTGCAGCAGGCGACAACGTGGTGTCACGAGAATGGCATCCTGCTGCACTACGATGATGCCACATTGAGGGATTACTATTTTCTCGATCCGCAGTGGCTGTGCGATATGTTGGCCCATGTGGTCACGGTGCGCGAAATAAATCCGTTTGCCCCAACCGGTGTCATGAAGCTGGATGATCTCCAGCTGCTATTTCGCAGTGTGCATGCCCAGGGCAACGGGAATCGCAGGTGGGAGCAGTAGGAACTCCAATCAACGTATAGATTATTGTTTACCACTTGGTTTTCTTGATCCTCCACAGCTACATTGTCAGTTTGTTGAACAAGTTTGAGGTGGCTTTGTCGTGGGATTCGCGCACACTGTTGATACCCTCATTGCTGCCCCTGCAGGAGGCAGCTGCCTACAATGATGGCACTACAGTTAAACTGCTGCAACGCGTTCGCGGACGCAATCACAATCTGGGCTGTTCCGTCTCGCAGGAGCTGAATCTGAACAAGCTCATCTACGAGCAGCACTTGCCACGCACAGCCTCGTCCACGTCGGTGGCGTCCAGTCAGGGTCTGCGTCGCATGCTGTTGATGACGTATTTCCCATCGGGCTTCTGGTCTCGCCTGATTACACGCGTCCTGGCCGACGAACAGATCATCGAGGCCATTCGAGCGATTTACGTGGCCGCACAGGATGTGAGTTTGAACTATGAATCCTTTTTTTTTACACCGACCAAAGGTATTTAGGTTAATTCGAAAAGGTCCTCAAAAAGAAATCCAACTAATTAATTCTAGCCAAAATTAATTTCTCTTTCCAACATCCTCTTTGGTTACACGTCATGAAAGGAATTTGGCTGTCGTATGGAATCTACTCCAGCAGCTGCGATGCTGAGTAGATTTCTATCCAACACCATTCCTCACATTTGGTTATCTGCAAAGATATGATAAGGCATGGACAGACTTTTGTGAAGAATCTCTACTAATCCGACCCGTACAAATTGAAACATGAAACTCAGATTTGGTTAACCAAAGCAAAGAAGCATTTTGAAAAAATCAATCTTAGCAAGCCTGGTATCCCCCTGGAGTTCCCTCGACTTAGGTATTCCAACTGGCTCTGTTACTAAGACATATTTTGTCACGATTTTAGGATTACATATCAATATAGCCATTTCCCTCTATATTTTAACCTTACTAATCGAAAATTCTTGCTAAAGTTTATAAAGTTAAATTCGAGCGATTAAGCTAGGAAAGATTTGGCCAGGGATTTCGAATACCCCACTTCTTATATCTGCAATCATTTAATAATATAGTTTTAATTCTTCAGAAATATCTGGACTTTGATTTGCGTGGTTCGCTTGAGCAGGATACCCAGTGGAATTTGTGGCAGACGGGCCTGGCCTTGTACTATGGACCCATATTGATATTTCGCATCTGGGAAGTGCCTTACCAGAGCACGGAGCGCACGCAGCCCTTTCGCACGGCCAGCAATCGCTTCAAGCTCAAGTTGGATGGCATTTGGAGTGATGTCAATCTGAATTCGTCGAGTATCCTCGAAGTGTACTTTCCATTATATCATGTGAGCATTGCCCAGGAACTGGATGCTGGGGAGCGACAGCTGTTGGCGGAACTGCAGCCGAATATGTCACAGGTGGCCAAACTATTGGCGTTGGTCGTGGATCACATTGATCTGCTGCTAGAGGATTGGTATCCAGCGCTGGGCACCCGTTTCGTGCACACCTCAGAGGGCAGGTTCCTAATCACGCGACTTGTGCTTTGTCCGCGCTGTCTGCGCAAGCTGCAGCTACAAAACGGAGCCGAACCGCTGGAACGAGAGCCCACCATGTGTGGGAATCGTCCTAGTCGGAGTGGCAAACGTGGTCCGTTCTTCTTGCATGGAGCTGGCGAAGCGGGTGACGATGGTGCTTTAAATGTCTTCTCTGCCTATCTGAATGCCACTGCCAGCAGGGAGCGAAGATCAGCTGATTCGCTGGGCGCCGGATCGGATGCTGATTCGGGCGTCGGTCCCGACTCTGCGTTCTCTTCGAGAAACACCTCTGTGGATGGCCATCCAGCGTATTCATCGCATCATCTGCCGGATAACTCGAATGTCTGCTACGCCTGGATGGTGGAGGAGTGCATTTTATCGGTGTACAATCAAAACAAACTCAGTTGTCCCGTGCATCTGGAGCAGTCGATGGCTCAGCTGGCGCCAGACGTCATCTTTGCCGATATACCCGATAAGCACACAATTGCCACGGAGTGCATTATAAAGGGTTCGCTGCTGGGACGCGGTGCCTTTGGCTTTGTCTTTAAGGCCAGCTGCAAGTTGCGTGGAGCACGCGCCTTTCGTCCGGTCGCCATGAAAATGCTGCAGCCAGTGCCGCCAGGTGCGCGGGCCAAGGAGGTGAGTCAACAGAATATTTATATGTACATACAGCAACGGTCAAAATAATAGTAGTACTCGATTATGTTCATAGAAAAAACCTACTTAAAATAAAGTTAAAAACTAGGAAGTTTTTTTTTTTAAATAAGCAATGAATTCTGATGAAAATTATCCATTAAAAGTTTGCATAGCCATAAAATTAAAGTTGTTGAATGTATTATTTTTTTTAAATATTTATTTTTTAACAAATTATTTCAAACAACTAGATTCTCAGATTGGAAACCAGGCAATTTTTGTTATGTCGTATGAATGAATGATTTTGAAGAGGTTTCGATTTGATCACTATAAATGGAATTTATATTTTTAAATACATTGGAAAAAGATACTTCATTTATAGTTAAGAGATAGAAAATTTTTATTTAAACACATTAAAATTTGGCAGCCATCAAATTTATTAATTTAGGTCCTTTAAGGTATTGTTTTAATATTTAATTTTTTAAATTGATCATCTTAACAGTAGTGGAATAATTATAAAGTTTTCTCAGCTTTCCCTTGGACGAAATACTATTTAAAAAAACTAGATTACCAGATTAAAAACCAAACATTTTTTGTAATTTAGATTTGAATTTTTGTTTTATATTAATGATTTTATAAATGAAATCATATTATTTTGAAATGCTTGGAGAAAATGCTTAACTATTATTTTGACCACGATTACATATCAATTAACTAATTACACATCTCTTCGCTAGAGTGCCTTGATGGCCTACAAGGTGGCGCTGGGCAAATGGGATCGCGATCCATTGCAGCATTCGTGCAAAGCATACTGCACGGCCAGACAGGAGTTGGCCGTGTTGTTGACACTGAAGCACCCGAATATTGTGCCCCTTGTGGGTATTTGCATTAAGCCGCTAGCTTTGGTGCTGGAGTTGGCGCCCCTTGGCGGACTCGATGCCCTTCTGCGTCAATATAGGCGCAGTGGGGCGCACATGGGTCCGCACACGTTCCAAATGTTGGTGCTGCAGGCTGCACGTGCCATTGAGTATCTGCATCGCCGTCGTATCATATATCGTGACTTGAAGTCGGAGAATGTGCTCGTTTGGGAGCTGCCGCAACCGCACAGTGAGGATGGTCCGCGCAATCAGGTGCACATCAAGATCGCCGATTATGGCATCAGTCGTCAGACAGCGGCGGGTCTGAGCGCCAAAGGATTTGGCGGCACCGAAGGTTTTATGGCGCCGGAAATTATACGCTTCAACGGCGAGGAGGAATACACGGAAAAGGTAAGAGAATCAACTGATAAAAGGTGCCGTAGCAAAGATACACCGAGTGAAAATGTTTTTTGGATCTGCTTAATCATATACATTGTTTTTTCAGGTGGATTGCTTTTCATTTGGCATGTTCATCTATGAGAACATTAGCCTGCGTCAGCCCTTTGAGGGTCACGAGTCCATCAAGGAGTGCATACTCGAAGGCAGTCGTCCGGCGCTGACGCAACGTGAAACCCAATTCCCAACCTGTTGCCTGGATCTAATGGTGCTCTGCTGGCACGAGCAGCCACGACGTAGACCATCAGCTAGCCAAATTGTCTCCATACTCAGGTGAGTTTGGCAATCCATCTTGAAATTATATATATTTAAATAATATTATTTTTTATTTAGTGCACCCGAATGTATTCATCTTTTGGATGTGGTTGCGTTGCCGCATAGCGATAAGATTGTTTGTGGCGCCTTTCAGTTGCTTATGGGTGGTTTGGAGGAGGAGCGTTCTGGGCTGGAATTGTGGCTGCCTGCGTTTGGTTCCCGCATTGATATTTTGGATGTATCGCCAACGGGCAGTTTGTTGCAGTGCAGCAGCATCAGTTGTGCCCCACAGCCACAGATGGGTGCCACGCCCAAGACGCCAGAGAATAGCGCCACCGCTCGTGCCCGTTCCGCACAGCGTACACCCAAGGTGAATATGCTGTGCTGCTGTCTAGTGGGCGAAGCCATTTGGATGGGCGATGTGTCTGGCAATCTGCACGCATATAGCACCACAAGCTATGCCCATCTCTTTTCCTACATGCTCGATCCTGCCATCAAGTCAGCTGTGATAAGCCTAGTCCATATGGAGGGCATTGCACGCGTTGCTGTCGGACTGCACAATGGTCGGGTGTTTCTCGTGGATGCCAATCGTGTGCCGAGCAACTGCGCCTTTGCCGAAGGCTCATTTGTGCTCACCGAAATCTGTTCAGGTTTTGTGCTGCACGCTGCCTGCTCGGTCCTAATTGAGGGGTGAGTTATCATGATCTCTCTCTTTGTATCATTTATTAAATCCCTTGATTTCACCCAACGCAGCAACTATGAACTGTGGTGTGGAGAATTGGCTGGAAAAATTAATGTTTTTCCGCTGAACGAGTCGGGTGTGTGTGGACATCAGGCCTTGTGTCACAGCGAGGAGCCCAATCTGATCGAGGATGTGAAAGTGGTGCGCATGTGCAGCAATGATAGCCATGTGTTTAGCTGTCTCTATCCCGGTTGCATGGTCTACCAATGGGGCGCAACATCAAAGCGCATTGAGAACAAACTGGATTGCTCCAAGTTGCTGCCCTGCTCCGAGTCACTGCAGAGCATTGCCATTGATGAACACGTTAATCTGATCAAGTGCCAAATCTCTGCCTTGGCCGCACACAACACGGAGCTATACATTGGCACCACCTGGGGTTGTCTCATCGTCGCTGAGCTGCAAACTCTGCGCCCAATTAGCGTTTTTCGACCATATGAAAATGAGGTAGGCGCATTTAATATGATTTGTGTGGCACATTAATTGCACTACGTAATTTTTAACATATTTTTAATTTAGCTAGTAATTTTATTTTCTTCAAAATCGTTTTCTTGAAATATATCATTATCAAAATATGATTTATTAAATTGCTCAACAAAAAGAATTAAATATAAACAAAAAAAAAACAGAGTCAGTTTGTTCACAGTCATATTTTAAGGTGAAATTTGAATTTAATTTTAAAGCCTAATTATTTTATTTTGCTCTCCAATTCATTTTTAATCTTTAATTGTCAGCAATATTACATAATTTTTATTTAATCCCTTTTTTTATTATTTAGTTAGCTAGAGATAAATTAAAGTAGATAATATTTACTTTAAATTTTTTTTTGTAAATGTAAAAATGTATTTTTTTTTTCGTTTTAATGGAAATTATTTTCGTAATTGTTTTAAATTTCGTTATTAATGCAACATTAATTTTCTTTTGCCACTTTAGATCAAGGCCATCATAACCATGCCGAATGCCAATGTACCACTAATTGCCACATTGGGGCGCCGCTATCGTTCGTTGATCACGCGCTATGTGGACATGGGTGAAGGCACATCACATGCGTCCAATTCCGTGGCAAGTACACCGACGCACGGGGCAGCCAAATCTGTGCCACCGGTGGATGTGGATAATCACATACATTGCCTGCTGTGGCGAGCCAAACACTGGACCTAAAACCGATCTCAGACTAAATTCAACAACCTTTTACTGTTATAATATTTATTAATCCACAAATAGCAACTTTTTGAATAATAGTTTGTTAAACAAATCACGCTGAGATGATTTTAGTGGCACATAAAAACTATTAACATTTAAGCTAATCGCAATTGTTGAGGTCACTAATAATATTTAAACATTTTTTAAAAATATTTTCGAGTAATGTTTTAAGTGCTATTTACTAGCAAACATTCCATTTCAAATAATCATCATAAACTTTCAATAAAAATGAGAATTTTAACATTTATTTAACCGTATTGTGCAAGTGGCTCCTGCGGCCTGATGGAGCCCACCGACATGGATGACTGGCGACTGCGTGAATAAATCGATTCCGAGCTCTTCAGCACACGAACATAGTTATTGAATTCAATGAGAAACTTCAACTCCTCTTTAAGAGCCTCCAGCAATGGCACCTGAAAGACAGCTCAGCTGAGACGAGTGCACCAGGGATTCAAATTGTGAACACTTACCTTATAATGATGGGCTTTCTTGATGATGAACAGCGCCCAGCTGATGGCGCCATAGAGCAAAGCACAGCATGAACCCACAAGCAGCACAAAGAAGACGCCCTCCAAATTGTCCATGGCCAGGGGCGTGGCATCGGGTGCATCTTCCTTGGTTGCACAAATGCCAGAGCCCACCTCATTCCACCATTTGTTCTTCATTTTCTCTAGCACACCCTGCTCCTGAAGCTCCAACAGCGCATTATTAAACTTGTCGCGATGTGGCCAATCTGTCAAGAGAAATTAACATATTTTAATTAATTTCTCTGTATTAGCTTATTCTTGAGGAGCAGTTTCATCCCATGGATAGAACGGTTCTTTTTAGATTCCATCTCAGTCTGAACAAATTTAAATATTCCTTCTGCACTTACTTTTTCTCATGGCAATTCCATAACCCTTCTCATCGAGAGCATCGCCAATTTTCTTCAGATTGCACTCGCGTTTCGTGTTGAACTCAATGGATGTGGACTCCATGAGAAAGGCATAATGAGTGCTTATCTTGACGCGATCCACGCCCTCCTGATTGGTCTCCGTCAAATACTCCGGATGCTCGGTCATAAATTGATTCATTCTCACATATCGCTCATCCTCGGAAGTCTGAAAAAATGTTTATATAAAAAAATACACAGCTGAAATAGTTTATTTTTTGGGCCATACCAAAAAGAAATTTCTAGTTGAACCGGTTCGCTTGGCCCCATAAACAACGCCATCTTTATTCTCGGCCAGATCATCAACGCTGTTGATCAAACTCTGTGGCTTCTCAATGGTCAAAAAGGCAGCCAGATTGGCGGTATATGAAGAGACGACAATCAAGGTGAAAAACCACCAGAAGCTGGCCACAGTTCGCGTGGACAAGGCTCTAATGGAGATTTCAAATGCGTTAAGGATTTACTTAAGCTAATTGGGCCAATGACTACTCACTTGGGTCCAATTTCTGATCCCTGTTGCAGCAGAGCTCCAGTTGTAAACCAAATAGAATTGCCTATCGTGAACTGATTCTCCAGCTCTTCGGGCTCCTCAATGCACGGATATGGATTATCCCATTCGGATGGTGATAGACGACCAAGTATGAAAAAGCTCAATGAGACACCGAAAAAGGATAAACCCAAAAACCACCAAACTTCCTCAGAAAATGGATCCATGAATGTGAACAGCTCTGGTGTGGCCTTCTGTGGCTTCAGATACAGTATGGCAATGCCTAAGGTAAAAAAGATATATGAAATATGAAACTATAAAATACCATCTTCTACTATTAAAAATAATTTATTTCTCCTGAAACATATATGAAGTTAACAATTAAGAACTTACCAAGATTCATAAATGGTATAGTAAAATCGATGGCTTCTTCACGCTCCGATGTTATAGTCAAATCGGTAATTGCCAAGTCAGCGTACTACAAAAAAAAATTTTGTTATCTAAAATATGTAAATTATAAAATATGTGTAATAGCCTACCCCATGCATTATCTCCCTTAACATGCCCGTTGATTCATTGGAAGTCTTATTATATGAGCCATAATCATTGCCGCCATTTTGAAAAGTAAAGTTGAAGCCCAGCTTATCGGCCAGTTCCTTGATAAGATCTACGCCATATCCCTCATACTGACTGTTGCCCTCGAGCTGTTTATAACTCTCCACCAAACTGGCATAGGGTTTGTTCTAAAAAAAGTAATATATAAAAACTTCTTGAATCTTGGCTGGAAGATCTAAATATAAGTTTAAATAGTATTCAGTCTCTTACCGGAACCGAAAGCAATATTATAAATGTTTTATTGGCCAGAGAATTATCGATATTATCAAACTGAGAGTTGGTGGGTGCCATGCGCTCAGGTCTATAGTCACGCTGCTCATCCCAAGTTCCTACTTTGACAATTCCAGACGGTTGCAGTTCGATGACATCCAAGTGGTAGCCCTTCCGCACATTCCCCTCAAAGTAGATGGGTCCAGTGAGTAGGCGTTCCCTCAGACGCAGCTGAGAGAGTAAACGGTTTTCAATATAATTTAAATTATATGGGAAAATAGGGAGACTTACCGTTCTCATATAGTTTTTAAAGGACGATCCATCATCTCGCACACTTTCGGTGCGCTGAGAGCAATTTTGTGAGACCGGCTTAAAGGGCAGATTCTTAAGTGTTTCAGCAAATAGTTGAACCGCATCGTAGGTGAGTGCCATTTCCACAGTTACGGGACAAGAGCCTATAAATATATGTTTTACAAAAAAGGTTAATATATTTACAATTTTTTTTAATTCTTTTAAATTTTATAAAAGGAAATTCTACTTGCCATTTCGAAAGTCATCTTGATCATTATTATAACCCATTTTCTGCATCAGTTCGTTGACAGCCCTTTTTTCTGGCGAGAACAGACGTAGACTTGTTATATTCGCTTCACTGTACTTGTACTCCTCCAGATCAAAGGAGTGAAAGTCGAGATTGCCAATTATATAGCTATAGTCCTCATTAATAATACCCACTTGTTGGGCCTGATAAACGAAAAACAAAGAATTTATATATTGCATAAGGATCGATTTTTTCGTTTGAAACCCCACCTGATTCAGAAACTCTGGTACCGTCTCAGTAGATCCGACGACTAAAATGCGATTATCCATTGATTTGCGCACACGTCTTAAAATCGGTTTATAGTTTCCATTCAGTTGCATATCATATCGTAGGACCGTCACAATGGGTCCATTAGTGCCGAATAGGGTGTTGAGCTCATTTAGAATACTCAGGTATTCCGCTAAAGAGGAATTAAAGATATAAAGATATATATAGAAAAAACAACTTCCAACTCACCTGATTCATAAAGAAATATAAAACGCGACCAGTCGAAGGCTGTTATCAGACTATACAAAGCCTTGGAAAGATCAGCGGGGTGGGGATGCAAATTGAAACCCTCGGCATATTCACTCATATAGGAATAGATGTGTGGTATATCCATGGCATCGCATATGGACATCAAATGCACAGCCGTGTGGCGCGATGAGGGACCAAAGACGCCAGCGATGCCAGTCTGGAAAAACGAAAATATAAGAATATTTAGAAATTCAAATTAGTCTCCCATTTACCTCCAACATTCTGCACAGTTGGCCATAGCTGTGATACGCATCGCCATAGTTCACATCCGCTTTAAGAGAAGACATGGCTAAGCCAAGATCCACGTTGGCCACTTCGATAGCATGATCAAATACTATATTCATATGATCCGTATTCTGATCGGTAAGTAGACCTATAAAACACACGAAAAATCAATAGAAAAAATTAACATTGTAAAATGCTAAACAAATTTGCCGGTTTGTTTATCAACAAAAACTTGAACTTAACGCAATCTACATCTATAGATATATGTATTGATATATGTATTGATATATCCATAGTACATTTGGAATCCAAAACAAACAAATACTTAAAAGCATTTTTATGAGCTTTCAGCGTTGATGGAACGAACAACATGTTCTTCTCTATTTATGAGGCATTAAAAATAAATCGGGCGTCTACAAAATACTCACCAATCGGTACACGGTCCATATTTTGGAAGCTATCGTAACCACCATAATTCTCGTATTGTGCATTGAGCATCACAATTTTTAATAATAATATTATTGAAATTGTTGCGATATTCCATTTTGGCATTTTGGCATTTATTGCGTAAACTATATATTTATACGCATTATAATTACAAAATAGAAATAAAATCTATCCAAATGATGTATTCTGTTCGCGTTGAGCGGAAAGTGACAACTGTGATCATTTCCAAAATGTGGATTTGGTGCATCGTTTTGAGTGAAAGTTTCGACAAAAAAGCTTTGAGCATGAAAAAGTTTTTTATTTGAGTGAAAAACAAAGAGAAATAATATTACAAAAAAAATTATGCTCAATCATCCTCAGGCACCGTGTCATCATTATCCGAATCCATTTGTAGGGATTCAATGGATTGCGAAGAATTGCGGCTGCGAGAATAGACAGATTGGGCACTCTTCAAGGCCCTCTCGTTCTCCGCAAAACTAACAACAATTTTGAACTCCTCGGCGAGTGCATCACAGAATGGCACCTGTAGTTGGATTATGTTTATTATTTAGTCACATTCATTAACTTATTAAATAACTTTGCTTACCTGATAGAATTTGGCTTTCTTGAAAACAAAAAGGAACCAGTAGGAAAAGGAAAAGATAAAGGACAATATGGAACCAACAATTAGTACAGCATAGATGCCACTTAAATTTTCCACGCCCAGCTCCGAAGGGCCATCATCACCGCTTTTGGCCTATTTGAGAGTAACAAAATGTTTTTCCATTTAAAAGGGAGACTTTTTCTTGTAGTTTACAAATTTTAAACTCACGCTGCAAACTCCTGCTCCGATTTCATTCCACCATTTGTTTTTAAGCCTGGCCAACACGCCCTGTTCTTGCAGCTCAAGCAGCGCATTGTTAAATTTATCACGATATGGCCAATCTAATGTGCAATATCATAAATATATATTTATATTTTTTTTTTATATGTCTTACTTACTCTTAGGCATTGCAATTCCATAACCCTTCTCATCGAGCGCTTCACCTATTTTCTTCAGATTGCATTCCCTCACCGTATTATACTCAATGGAAGTGGATTCCATGAGAAATGCATATTTTGTGCCTGCTTTGACCTTGTCGACGCCATCCTGATTGGTTTCCGTCAGCATGGCTGGATTATTGGTCAAATATGCATTCATCTTCATGTATATATCTTCTTCAGAAGTCTTAAAAATAAAATGGATTATAATTTTAGTCATTTAAAAATAATACAAAAATTAAGATTATATTTTTGATCAAGCACCAAATGTATCAAAACTATATAATTATAAATGATACTCACTAAGAAAAAGTTTCTGGTTGAACCCGTTCGTTTGGCTCCATATTGCACATCGTCCTTGTTTTCGGCCAAATCCTCAACGCTGTCAATGGAGCTCGATGGGTTCACAATGGTTAGGAAAGCAGCCAAGTTGGCTGTGTATGATGAAACCATGATCAATGTAAAAAACCACCAAATAGCTGATATTGTTCGGGTGCTCAGTGCTCTGCGAAATTAATAAATTAACAAAACCATTTAATTTTCTAGAATTATATAAAAGAAACTTACTTGGGCGCAATTTCGGAACCCTGCTGTAACAGGGCTCCCGTGGCAAACCACCAAGAATTGTTAATGGTAAATTGATTCTCTAGCTCTTCCGGTTCCTCAATACAAGGATAGGGATTATCCCATTCGGATGGTGATAAACGTCCAAGTACAAAGAGACACAGAGAGACGCCTATATAAGCAATGCCCAGATAAAACCAAACCTCCTTTGAGAAGGGTTCCATGAAGGAGAAGAGTGCTGGCTCTGCTTTTTGTGGTTTCACATATAAAATGGCAATACCTTAAGAGATTTGAATTATTTAAGATATCAGCAATTGTAAAAATCATGAAACTTACCCAGATTCATAAAAGGTATGGAAAAATCGATTGCTTCTTCACGTTCTGAAGTTATAGTTAAGTCTGTGATTGCCAAGTCAGCATGCTGGAAAATATTGGCAGATTAGCTCCAGGTTATACTATCAAAATTTTTTCTATTGGTAAATAGTACGTATTGCATAACTTACTCCCTCTACAATTTCCTTAAGCATGCCTGTTGTCATATTTGTGGTCTTATTGAAAGAACCATAATCATTGCCGCCATTTTGAAAGGTGAAATTAAAGCCCAGTTTTTCGGCCAACTCCTTGATCAAATCGATTCCATATCCTTCATACTGATTATTGCCTATCAATGTGTTAATGCTCTCCACTAAACTGGCATAGGGTTTGTTCTAAGTTGAACATGATTATCAGTAGATAAAATGTTTTGTGATTTTTTTTTAGGTTTCAACTTACCGGCACTGATATAAGAACTTTGAATGTTTTGTTGACTAACGAATTTTCTTCATTGTCATTGAAATTGGCTGTTTGTGGTGGACGCTTGAATTGAAACTCCTTGCCCTCCTCCCAGGTGCCCACCTTGACCAGGCCGACAGTCTGCAGTTCAATCACATCGAAACTAAATCCCTTTCGCATATTACCCTGAAAAAATATACGGCCAGTGATCGTCTTCTCCAGTATCTCCAGCTGTAAATGTGGAAGTGGAAGAGTTTAGGAAAGTAAAAGTCGAAAGTGCTCGACAAGATGATAAGAAGTAAATACGTCTATCTGTTAAAAGTGCTCTTACCGATCTCATATAGTTTCGGAAAGTAGAACCATCTGGTTGGACATTATCATGTCGTTCCGAGCAGTTCAACTGCTGTGGCTGATATGGTAAAAAGTTGGTAGTTTCGGCAATAACACGAACAGCATCGTAGGTCAGAGCCATGGCCAGCGTAATGGGTGAGGAACCTGAAGAGAACCGCAAACTTAAAATCAAAGCTATGAAAGTCTCCGGAACTTACCATTATTAATGGGCTCACTTTCACCCAGTTCATGTTGTAGGGTTTCAATTAACTGGCGCACCTCCGTTTTATCGGGATCAAACATTCGCAAGCCGGTTATGTTAGCCTCACTGTACTTGTACTCCTCCAGCTCGTAGGTGTGCAGATCCAGATTACCCACCAGATACGTATAATCCTCATTCATGATGCCCACCTGCTGGGCCTGACGTAGCAGCTCAGCGACACCTTCCGTCGAACCGACGATCACAATTCGATTATCCTCCGATTTGCGAACGCGTCGCAAAACCGATTTGTAATTGCCATTTAGGTTAAGATCATAACGCATTACCTTAATGACGGGTCCTTTGATGCCGTAGAGTGTCATCAGATGATCCAGTATTGTTAGGTATTCGGCTGCAAGTAGTCCAGAATCATAATCGATTTCTTTTCTTATTTTTTAGCACTTACCAGATTCATAGCAGAATATAAAACGCGACCATTCAAATTGTGTGATAATGTCATAGAGAGCATGAGCAATATCCTCGGGATGTGGATGCAAGTTGAAGCCATCCGTTTGTGGACTCCACGAGAGATGGGGGTATATAAAGGGTATATCCTTGGCATCGCAAGCGTTGAGTAAATGTGCCGCTGTATGCTTGGCAGCGGGTCCAAAAACTGCACCTACTCCATTCTAAAAAAAATAGTTATTTATTTTAAAATTGGTTGTTGATTTCAAACTTCACATTTCACATGCTCACCTGCATTAGTCTGCAGAGTTGTGTAAATGCCTGCACGGAATTGCCGAAGGGAACCTGCTCCGATTCACCCGTCAGAGGAACGCTGAGATCGCTGTTCACCACGGATATGGCATGCTCAAAAGTCTGTCGTATTCTATTCGTGCTATCATCTGTGATAAGGCCTGCCGGATTTGTTTTGAGTCAAAGAGAGAAAAGAATTTATCAGCATCCCTCTCTCACTCATACTCTCTTCATCTCTCCCTCTCTTTCTCTCTCTCTCTTTCTCTCTGTTTGCTTACCAATGCGTATGGCTTGTCCGCTGGCCGATCCATAGCTATTCGATCCATAACTTTGCACATTGTTGGCCCACAATAATATCATACAAATTTTGCACAAATGCATTACAATATTTTCCATTTTTCTTTGATTTTTTGGCTTGTTTATTATTACATATCAATTGGTATTTTTCGTGTCTATTTTGGTTATTTTTTTTTGTCTATATATATTTTTGGATCACCCACACAGACTGATTTTTCGGCGTTCCGTTCCCGTTGAGCAAACAGCTCCAACTGAAAAATTTAGCTGCGTTTTTTATACAAAATATGCTCAAAAGTTTTCCAAAATATTTGTTTGGTTTTTTGAGCTTTAAAGCTGGAAAGTTTTGAGATTTTCAACAGTGTTGCACAATCTCAAAATAATATTGTCCACTATTTTATTAAATTTTTATGATAAAGTAAATATTTGTAAATTAATAATAATTTGTTAATTATTTACTTTCAATATATCTTTTGTTGATTTGATTGGTCACTTCATCTGGTAAGTTTTAGAATTTTTAGCAGTTCTGTACACATTAAAGAAAAATTGGTTCCCACAACAAAATAATAATAAAATTTTCAAACGCTTGAACACTTTTTTTTTACAATTTGTTCGTTAATATTTAATTAGAATTATCACAAACATAAATAGTGTCAACTATATTATTTCAAGTTACAAATATAAATAGTTAATTACTATAAAATATATAAAATTATATAGCAAACATTATGATACACCATTTTTGTTATAGTTTTTTTTTTTGGCACAGTTTGGATTTTATATATATGGGTATAAATACAGCTGCGAGTATATTCGGTTAATTTATAATGTGGAATGGCAAGTATACTTTGGTGATTAGGCCCAGAAAATAACAGTGTACGCTGAAAGAAAACAAAAAACATAACAATTTTTAATATTGTAATAAGTTTTAAAAGTAATTCTTTTATGTGTTTTTAATTAAAACTATAAACTCTTAAGAGGAATCATCTTTTGCTTGAGTATAAATTAGAATTATTTTGGATATTTCTTTAGTGTTTTTTAAGTAAAAATTCGAACTATTTTGTATATTTCTTTCTGTTTTAACACATTGCTGTATGCAGAAATTATAAATATGATTTGTAGATTTTATTCTTTCTTGTTGAATGTTTAAAAGTATTTCCTATTTTTATGCTCAATGTCGACTTGTATTGAATATGCACATTAATTTGGAATCATTGAAAAAAGTCAGAGAATCTGGAAAAGTGGCGCATAATAATTGTGCATAGACAATTGAAGAAGTTTTGCAAAACTAACAAGAAAATGTACGGGATGCAGGGAAAGAAGGTTGCTCATTGAGAAGGCATGAATCCGACAACAACTCTTGGGCATAAATCACCATTAATTAAGTGAATGTGGCGAATGTGGCAAGTGAATTGCGCTGCTGTTGTTGACACAACAATCGACGGAGACATGGGGCATGGGGCATGGAATGTATGGAGGTATGTGGATGACAGGCGACACGTACTCCTAATCAAGTGGCAACTTCGAAAGTGGAGCGATTTTAAGTGCTTGGAATTGTTGTTGTCTACTTACAGTTAGCGTTGGATCCAACTGGTATTTACTGGTCTTTAGGAATACATCATTGTGTCTGTAATACTCTTTGGGGATGGGGGCTGGCAACCACAACAGCAAATGCTACCACACGCTGCATTTTTTGTGGGGATTCATTGGTGTGCCGGCCGCACAATTGAATTCCCGTGCAAAATCGTAGGAATTGGACAAAGTGCCAATCACCCGATAACGTCCCGGACTGTGTATGGCCGTATTGAGCTTATTCCTTATCGCCTCCGGACGCATTGCTCCACACCAGACCTGGCCAAAATTCAAGAAGAACAGCTGCGGTCCGGTCATATTCAGCCCCGGCAACATTTCGTCCCTTGCCTCATGGGGATTCTCATTTGCCCAGCGCATGTAGGCGTGAAAAGCCTGCCGCAAGCCGCCATTATCTGCAATATTCTCGCCTAAGGGGAGAGATTAATCATGAGCCATGGAAAATATGATTAGCTAAGTGTGCCTCCAGTCAAATGTAACCGACTGGGAGATATGCTGTAATGTTTTTTTTTTTTTATAAAGTATGTTCTCCGATGGAAGGGTAAAATATTAATAGCATATAAATACTATGCTAAAAACAGATTTAATTTAGAAAAAAAGAAGCTAAGTTTCAAAATTTGTATTTAAATATTCAATTCTCATTTGTAGCATTAGTGAAAATTATATTTTATATATATATATATATATATGTGAATTGCTTTTACAACAGCCGATTTCAATGTTTTGTATTTATTAATGACTTACCTTGGGTACTCTCACCGTTCAGTGAGATGCCCACCTCCTCGACGGTGTAATTGCCGTACTGTGAAATGATGCAGCGGGCGCGGTCATCAAATCCACGTATTGAGGCGTCCGTCCACCATTTGTGAATGTTGCCATTGCTGTCGAAAAGGCGACCCTTGTCGTCGAAGCCGTGGGTGAGCTCATGTCCAATGACGACACCGATGCCGCCAAAATTCAGTGACTTGGGGAAATGTCGATGATAAAATGGTGGCTGGAGAATGCCAGCGGGGAACATTATTTGATTCTTATTGCGACTATAATAGGCATTCACAATGGCCGGCGCTGTCTGCCAGTTGGTCTTGTTCACACGCTCATGGAGCTTAGCCTGTTCCATTTTGGCCGTGTGCAGCAGGACATTCAATGTGTTCTCAAAATACGTATCCGGATGTATGTCAATACCGGCATATTTCTCATTTAATTCCTCGGCATTGAGTATGAAATCCGGATATCCAATTTTCAGGGACATCGCATTTACCTTCTCCTCGGCTAGCAGTTTTGTGTGTTGATCCAACCAGTCTGTGGTCTTCAATATATCCCTGAATGCCTGCTGCAACTCATGGGTCATCCTTAAAGTGTCCTGCTTGCTATTATCATCGAAGTAGCGACTCACAAACATCGATCCCACAGCCATGCCCATATTGGTGTTCACCTGTGAAATGCATACCTTCCACCTCTGCGGACTCTCCTCCCTTCCAAAGAGGGAATGATAAAAGTTTTGCTTGATATCATCGAATCGGTCATCCACGTTGTTTATCCGATGCCTCACAAAGCGCCACATCATATAGTTGGCCACAGTTCGGGGTTCCGTTACGGCCAGCAGTGCCACCAGTTGCTTCATGTACTCCACCGCATAGATGACCACCTGTTCCGTATCGTTCACAGTGCGTCCTTGGAGCGTGCTCAGATATGTGGTCCAACCAATCTGTGGCACAGTTGCCTTCAACTGTTGCAGCGACATTCGCTTATAGAGCTGCAGATTAAAAAAAAAAACTAGAGTAAATAATTTGATAGGATTTATGAGAGCATTTTAAAAAAAAATCTAGTTGCGATCTTTGCAGAAATTTAACTTAAGCAATTGGAAAATTATAAATAGGAATATGCAATTATATTTGTTTTAATTCGTTTTAAACTAAGAATTGTAGTTCCAAATTCTAAATCTAATATCTGAGTCATATAAATAATTTGATCGTTTAATGTACATTAATAAATTGGATACAAAATCTAGTTAATAAGCGAACCTAATAATAACAATGTCTCTAAATATATATTACATCCCGTCACTTATCAAATCAATTTTAGAAGATTTCACAATTCTACATTTATGAATTTAAATTAATAATTTGATGAAGTGTGTCAAAATATTTAAGTAATCAGCTTAAAGAATATTTTAACTAGTAGTTCTAATTAAATTTTATTGCTTAGAATATTTAAAAGAAACATTGTTTATTTTTTACTTTCATAATTGTGATTTTACACCATTTAATTTAAGTTGTAAATTAAATTGCAATTTTACAGATGTGAAATTAAAATTAATAATAAAAATAATGATTTTCAAAATATTTAATCTTAAAAAAGATGAAGAACTTATTTATTCTAACTTTTCGTTATATTTTAGTTTAGAAGATTTACTAGGAACTCTGTAAAAAATTGTACTTTCATAATTTTGATTTTATACCATTTAACTATAGTTTTAAATTTAATTTACAAGTTTTAACTATGCCAAGTTTTACTAAGATACCAGCTTTTATATTTGTCTGCCTTTCTTAGCACACATTAATTAATTAAAATAAAATAAAACTTTTAATGATAGGAATTCTCATTTTTGTAAATAACATATTTTTTTGGCTTTGAGTTATGCATTGGGAAACAAGCTTTTATGAAATGATGCAAAAATCGAATTAAGACAAATAAATTTCCTTATTGATTTTTTTTGTTAGCATGAAAGCAGAGGAGACGACATGAAAATTCCAATATTCAATAATATAAATAGATATGAATATAATAAATAAAAAATAATAATCATAATTAATATAACTCACAGCTTGGAGTAACTCACCTTTGTCACGTTGAGTCTTTGTTCCGCCGGCGCTGTAATTGCCGCCAGACGCGTCTCGAAGGCGACCAATTCGGTGGCGACTCGCTGTGAATCTGTTTTGCTGGCGCCCAGTTTGTGCATTACCTCGGACATGTAGCGCTGATAGGCATGCAGATACTTGGCATTGTTCTGCTGCAGGAAGTACTCGCGGGTGGGCAAACCCAGTCCAGTTTGATCAAATTGAATGATATTCTCCTCGGAGTTCTTGATATCGGCGCCCACCCACTGCACGATGAGAATGTCGTTGTTGTAGCGACGCAACGTGGCCGCCAGTTCTTGCCAATTGAAGTGGGTGCCATGCCAATCACGATCGAGGACTGGCCAGCCACCCAACTGGCGGATGAGTGCGTGGAGCGGCTCTAATCCTCGACGGGCTAAGAGCTCACTGTGCACGCAGGACTTGTAGAGATTCTTGGCCTTTGCCTGGGCATCGTATTTGGGTTTGAGGTACTCCCTGGTGCTGCTGGATTGAATGGTATGCATTGCTTCCTCCTTGTGCTTGTCCGGTTCCTTTTCTCTATTGAACGTAATTGGCGGTGCTTCCTCCTCCTTGGATTTCTCGCGCGTCTGCTCAATGAGCCGTTTCCTCTTGGTGCCATTCGAAAAGCGCTTATACCTAACCAGGACACGATTAAGCAGATCTCTTCGTTCCACAATATGTCGTCGCAGTCGCTCTGCTTTCAGTTCGGTTGCCGGATCTGTTTCCGACTGTTGTTCGTTCAGCTTGAAGGTGTTTTGGCGCACACGCGTCTCCGGACTCAGCTGGGCGTGTACCTCATTTTTTTCGAGCAGATTGCGGAGCACCAAGTCCAGACTTTCGCGCAGCATCTCGAAGGTGTCGAAGCCAGCCTTGTCCTTGGGTATGGAATGCAGTTTCTCCCAGTTGCCGCAGGCATACTGATAGAAATCCACACACGGATCGACCTGGGGACTCATATACCGTTGCATGGTCTTCGATTGAGCCTGACGGATGTCCTCGCGCGTTCCCTGTTCATTCCAGAAGGAGGGCAGCGAGTTCTCAACAAGTGCCAGCTCATCATCAGCTTGCTGCTGTGCCTCGCGACGTCCACGTCGCGTCCAATATTGATATGTCTCTGGATAACGTTTGGGCAGATCCTTTTTGTGGCTCGCCTCGAACTCCTCGCCCGTCTCTTGCATGTCCAGTTCGTTGCCATAACATTCGCGCGGCTGGCCATGGGGCAGAAACGATGTGCGTGCATCCTTCATCAAAATGCTGCGATCCTCCAGCTCGAGCGTCTCCACATTGCCATAGCGATAGGGCAGGCAGCGTCTCGCACGCTCCGTCGCCAAGAATTCCAGCTGAGACCGCTTGGACTGCGGCAGTATGAACTCCTCGTTGATCAGCTCATTGTAGGCGTTACCCTCCGGCAGCAGCGATTCATATTCATCCAGATAGCTGGGCCGCGCAGCAGCCGCGGATCGTTGGTGCCGCTGTTGCTCCTCGCTGAGCTGGAGTGCCTGCAACATGCCATCGAGTCGGAGTAGTAGCAGCAGGACCAATGTCAATGGCAGCATCACCACTGGAAGTAGCAAGAGCAGTTTGCAGCACGTTAAACCAGGACACCATTGGACGCGACCTGTCTGCTGATTGACACCCAATCCCAACTTGACACCGCCACGAGGCGTGGCAGAGGGGCGCGGGGGGTCAGTGGGTGGCACTCCATGCACCTGCACCAGCGACAACTTTAACGGACTATGACGACTCATAGTAAATATTACAAAACGACGCTGATTATGAAAATGTTGATGCGAGTGCCAAAAATATAGCTGTGCACAAATGGCCTTTATACTTTAATTAAACGCAATTTTTAACGCGACGCAATTGCGAAACGAGTGTCGAGAGAACTGAGAATCGGAGAACGGAGAAACGGAGAAACGGCGACACGGAGAAACCGAGCAGCGAGCAGCGAGGCGAGATCTCGAGCGAGCGCATCAGTCGCGCTCGGATTGCCTACTGAAAGTGCTCCCAGAGCTCAGAGCTCAATCCAGTGCGCCGGTCAAAGCTGGACGCGAATCACGGCGCGCGACAAACAATTGAATGAAGACGACAGACAGTCAAACAGACAGACAGACAGACAGACAGACAGACAGACAGACGGACAGACGGCGACAAAGCGGCGCTTCAATAAAAAGATATACAAAAAATAGAGAATCCCCTTAAAAAACAGAGAGCAGATAGAGAAGAGCAGGAGAAAGAGGAGGTGGAGCAGCCGGAGGAGTGGTAAACTAGTAAATTGGTTTCTATGTTGGCGCAATGTTTGTGATCTTTGTTTACTGTCCACTCAAAAAAAATATGTATATATGTATAGCATATATATATCTATATATATATATATATATCAAGTGAAAAGAGCACAGATAAACTGAATGAGATTTCAGAAGATAAATAAAATTGTTTATGTTCGTAATAAAAATATTTCCAAAATTGGAAAACAACTGTCGTTTTGAAATTGTCTGATCTTAATCAACAGTACAGTAAAAAATTGTTTTTTTTTTTTTTAATTTTCTTCAATATTTAGACAAGATTTACAGAGTTAACTTTGTAAACAAATTAAATAAATATTTATAAATTTATTTAGCTTTATATAGAATTAAGTTTATATAATAAATCAACTTGTTCTAAGTGTATTATTTAAGCATAGCTAATAACAGCTTGTAGACCTTTAATTATAAATTTCTGTTGTTTGCTATACTGTTTTTTTTTTTTGAGTGTATCATTCAGTTTGTGCGCCAGTGCGTTAAGTAAAGTCGCGTAAATATTGATAGTTGATTGTCCGGCAGATATCATTGGGTGTTTTGACCTTAGACAAGGGCTTGAACCTCTAACTGCACCTTAAACTGCGATAGTCACATTCTCATAAGTTTGACATTTGACTTGTTAACCTGATTTGAAGCTGCACACAAAGCAGCTGCTTCCGGTTACATTAATATCTGTTAAACAGCAAGCGAGTTTTTGTTATAACAATACAATAAAAACATCAGCAACGCAATAACAAACAGATCATTCACAAATTAGTGTCATTATCACTGGCACACACACATATATAAATATATAGTACTATATATATATGAATAGCTTGGGCACCTCTGCTTTTGACCTCCGTGTGGGTTCAGCTTGAATTGAGTCTAAATTCAATCAATTTAATTTAATTTCACAAAACAATTGTGCAGAGCACAGAAAAACAGAAAACACAACCGAAGAACAGATGGCAACCAAAAAGCAGGTTAAACTTTCGTAATACACCCTACTGTAAATGCGGCATATTGACAATTCGATTTGTTTGGTTAGCACAGGTATCTAATTACCCTAAAGCAATACGAAATGGAACCCAAAAATGCGAGATTTGCTTTAATAAAAGTTCAATGGTATATGGAAATATATAGTTGGTATAAATTTGAAAAGTTGCCTTAGAATTAATTCAAATCTAATAAATATCGCTTCTCTAAAAAAGCGCTTTTTGTTTAAGTTTAAGTTTCTTTAATATTTGCATGACTAACTTAAACTTAAGCAAAGTTAGATTAAAACGTCGCTCCTGTTACACATCATCAACAAGTTTGTGTAGGAAAACATTTAAATTAAATTATGTAATTTGATGCTGGCTTGTGTAAGTAGAAAGTTCAGAATTATATAAATAGATTCTAAGGTTTGACTACAACGCAGAATTGCTCAAAGCGCACGGTGCGTATACGTAATTTTCATCATTGCTATGAAAATGTCAAATGTATTTACTGTTTTTATATGTTTATATGCATAATCACTGGCCTACACACACACACCACACACGCACACAGGCACCGACACGCAAACAACTAGTTAAGTGAATTTAAGCTACTTTCAAAGAAAAAAATATAAAAAAAAAATATATAATGCAAGTAAATTGCCTTTCGACATCGTTTCTGGCTTAGGTTAGTGTTACAAGATTATGCGGATAATTGCGGGCATGCGATGCCATCTAATATGACGCAACGCAGCTCATTTGTGAGCAACATCCTCGCAATCCTCGACCACACACACACACACACGCACACAAATGCACTGAGCACCAAAAATGACCATCTGAAAAAGAAATATTTCTCTTATACAGCAAATATAAATTGTAAAAAAACCTTAGTCAACTCAAATTAATAACAACATTAAATTAATTGAGTATTTTGAAAAGTTTACATTTCAATAGATTTCGCAAATTAATTTGTTCAGTGCATCGTTGAAAATGTATCGTTTGTGACTTGGGGTCGCGGCTTCTTCGCATGAATTTCAGTTTCATGAACAGTAAACACGCAAATTTGCATATGTGTGTGTGTGTGTGTGTGTGTGTGAGAGTAGTGGGATGTATGTGTGTGTGCGCATGTGTGGTTTGTTGTGTGTTGCATCTGTAGTGGTCTTCAATTTGAATTGCCATTTGCCTCGTATGCTAATTTTAGCCTTAAACCTTTTAATTAGCGACTATGACCGAGATTGCAAAAAACATGTCCATTTATCAGCAGATACACACAAATACACACAAACACACACAAACACACACAAACACACCTACACACACACACATACAAATCTTACTGCAATTGCAGCCTCTGGTTTACAATTTTTTATTCTCATTTGATCAATATTTCAAGAGCATTATTATCATTATCATGAATCAATTTTTATACTCTCTGAATTCAGAATTGGGGGTTATCAGGTAAATGAACTAATATAATGAATCACATTTGGAATGTAGTTCTAATGAATTAGTGCCAGTTCTTAATGAACTTTCGATTTGCGCAGTCATTCAACAATTGCCTAAACTATCAGCTAGCAAATAATAAAAATTCGCAATCAGATCAGCAGACAGTGAGTCTAATCGGGTGAATAGTACACATCAACAAATATATATAAATTAACTTATGTAAGACGTGTGTTAATTATATACCTATAACATATACAAAAACTAATGACTAAATTGTTTATGATATAGGTATATAGCATCTCTCGATTAGTTCGACTATCAATTTGTACACCCATTTTTTGTAGTTGCTTTTTTTCTTCTAAGTTCTTACAGATTTATAGTTATCTTAGCCAGAAACACGATCTACCATGTTTCACAGGAATTAAGAATATATTTCACATAGAGCTGTAATTTTAATTGGAAGACAAGTATTTTTTTTGCAGAACTTGTTCTTAGCGATTGGGGCTTATTTACCAAGTTTGCATTACCTTAAAATCACAGCTAAGATTCTGTGTAGAGAAGACACTTACATGACAACTTTTGAGCACACTTCACAGCACTTGCACAATTTCCAGTTTTTCCAAAGGGGGAGGGAGGGGTGTACTTGCTTTAATATATTGATTTGGCAACGCTTGTGTTTGTTTGGAGCGGAAGCTGCTTCAGCTGCCTGTTATCGGTATGGAGGTGAAGTCTCGAATGTTTTTACCAAATTGACAACTTGAAGCGAGGAAGCCACCGATTAGTTGTTGCTTGTTGCTTTTGTGTTGCCTGGATAACGGTAAAGCTACTGCTTCTGCTACTGCTGCTACTGCTACTGCTGCTGCTGGTACTGCTGCTGCTGCTACTTAATGTACCCAGCACTTTGTCGTTGCTTATTTTAACTGGCGCGAGATTACCGCTAATTGAAATGTGCAAAGCAGCAGCAACAAGACGCATCTGCTTTGAGCTCGCACACTCACTGTGAATATCAGTTGGGAACTCAGCTGTAGGCTTACTTATACTAACACTTTATCAGTCAGAGTTTCTTAACTTTAATCAGTTGACTTAATAGCCAAAGCACCCCAAGACTTCAAAGTGCTTCTCAATCGATTGACTGTCTCTCTCTCCCTCTCTCCCTCTCTCTCTCTCTCTCTCGCTCTCTCTCTGTGTGTGTGTGTGTGTTTGCATATGAGCAAACTTTTATACTACAAGTTCGTAAATCACAAAGTGATTTATTGCAGTTGCTGTAAAATGAATATTTAATATGTAAATGATACTAGCCTAAAGTAAAAGAAAATTATTTCAAAGTACTGGTAATTTGATTAAAAATGAAAAATGAGCAATTAAATCAATATTGAAAATGAAAATTGAGGAGTATTGATTGGGAAGATGGGAAGTAAGCAAGGAAAAATAAGCGAGACAAAAAATGATTATACTTTAATTGCTAATATTAAAAAGCAAAATATTTAGAAAAGTTTATAAATAAAACTGAGAGGGAAAAATAAAAAGATGAGGATAATTAGGGAAGCAATTACACAAAAGCAAGATATGTCATAATTGAACATTTTATGAAAGAAAAAGAGGCATCCACCGAAAATACATAAACAGTACTTTAAAAAAAAGAAGAAAAAAATAGTTAAGAGAGATGTTGAGTAAAATAGAGATAGAGGAAGAAGAAGAGAGACAGATTTTAAAAGAATTATGGAGAAAGTTACAATGGGAGAGTATGAAAATTGTCTCCCCTTTAACGTCTTTCGTATCTGATCCCCAAAACGACCTTTCACACCTGCTTTTAGCTAATATCATTTGAGCTATTTTAACTCACGCAGTTAATTTTATTCAGTAAAAAAATCATGCTTAAACTGACAAGTTGGGTGTGCGTGCAAATAAATATCAATTGGCAGTCGAGTGGTATTAATTATCATAAACAGTTGAGAATGTCCATTAATCAATGGAATTGGCCCTGTCTGCGCTTATGTTCTAGCCTGAATTAATGACGGAACAAATGCAATTTTATGTTTAAGCTTATTTGTTGTCAGACTTTGACAAGAACATTTCAATTTGTGTGGTCTGTGGACCACACCTGAGGTGTCAATGGAACACCGATCAGTGCGAAAAATTGATTATTATTTTTATTTTATTTCAAAATGAATTACACCATGAAGCAGGTGAATGTTGCTGTGTCATGTCAAGACATAAAGCTCCTCAACTCCAATCTAATAATTTTTATTTAAAGTGATTTTTTCATGCCAGGTTATTGTTTAATTGCTTACCGATTATTGTTATGGGTTTTGTTGAATGATTGAGCATATTTAATAATTTAACAGTTTGTTGTAGACACTCATTTAATATACAAATTGCATTTTCTGCTGTGACGCCCTATGCTAATATTTACTGTGCAAATAACAAATGACAATTTAATAATAATTTACCATATGTTTGATATGACGTAAACTATTTATTTTTATTGTAAAACTCCGGTAAGACTATTATTATAATGAAGGTAATTTAAATTGTTCGAAAACTAAGCCAGTTTCCTGTTAGATAGTTTAAAGAAATAAATGTAAAAATATTGCCTTTATATTATATTTTATTTTATATTGGATGAAAAACAAAGATTTTGTTGGACAAAACGAATTATCACAATGCACAATGTAATTGTATTTGAATTTAAAGAGTTAGCCTTAAAATATTTCAATAATAGAATAAACTATATAATTTCCAATGATTAAATTTTAATTGCACATGAACAAATAAACATATAACATATAAATTTACATAATCTGTAAATACCGAATAATTTAACAAAATAATCTAGTTTGTAAATTTTACTAATGCACTACACACCAACTAATTCGATTCAAAAGTGTCGCGTTATTTATTTGTACCTAATTAGGCAATGGTAAAGATTTGAAATTATCGCACACAGAAATGCAAATGCGTTTGGCAACAGCCACAAAACCAAAATCAAAATCAATACCAATAACTCGATTTGGGAGTTGGTTAAAAATATGCAGTGGCAGTAGTTGCATGCAAAGAGTTGTTCCCCAAAAATGGGCAACATGCAGCGCAGTTTTATTACCTTAATTTTGTGGATACATTTTTTGTGCTATCGATCATTGTCAAGCGGCGCGATAATTTACAATAAATCGGTGCGGCATTAGAATTTCGTTGGTGGGGCGTACTATGCAAAACCTGATAGCTGTGGCGAATCGAGCCACACACCACATAAATTAGGATAATTACAATTGCACCCACAAGTGCCATTCGAGTCGTTGGTTTTGTTGTTGTTGTTGTTGTTTTTTTTTTTGCCATGTTGCCACGGGGCTGCCAAGAATTTTGATTGCATAAGCACCATCAACAGTAACCGTAATATCAACAACAACTACCACTTGGAGTGGCCCAACAACAAATGCCGCCAAAAAGTTTATGGCTAGCGAGTGGAAATGAAAATTCATTGGGCCAACGCCACCGCATTTGAAAATTAGCTAAAAAAATTTACAAACCATTGCAATTACAATAAAAACAATAGCAGCGGCAGCAACTACCAGAATTACAGATACTCTACCATTAAAAATAACCAAAAAAAATAATATTTGCTTAAAATTTTAGTTCATATTAAAATATGAATATAAACAGTTATGTTTTGCTTGAAATTTTATTTATTCAAAAGAAAAACAAATATATACAAATTATAAATTAAATTAAAAATGCGAATTATATAGAAATTTTAATTTATTTACTAACAATTCAATAGTTTTTAGGAACCACTAACCGAAACTAATATACCCTGGCAAAAAGAGTTTACCTCAATTTTATGATACTCTTTATTAGTCCTGTAATGAGCATAGAGTATATCAACGCCACCAGGCATTGGAAGCGAGAGGGTGCCAATTGGAATTATCAGCAAAGTGCTTCTGGTTTGCGGCGTCAACGGGATGCCAAAATCGACAATTGGGCGACCACCGAATTTGGCCGCGAATGTTTGGCAACTCTTTTGCATAGCCGGACTATTTGGATTGAGTTTCCACTGTCTCCACTCCATGTTAAGCCAAATTAGTTGCCCAAGCGCAAAGTATTGTTTGGCAACTCATCGACTCTTTTGGTGGCTTTTGGTTGCTGACGGTGCAGGCCCAATTGACCAACACAAGCCACACACAGTAAAATCAATTAAAACGAATCGCTGAAGCAAAGTTCCAGCCGGCTCCAACTGTCTGCTCTTTCATCCGTGACTTTGCACTTTTACGATAGGTATTGCAATTACCATTGCCCGACTGACCAACCACACCAACACACCAACACACCAACACACCACCACTCACCCACCCGCACCACTTGCCCGCATCAGTTTTTGGCCAACATTGGCTATCGCGTAGTTTTCTGCTGTTGTTGTTGTTAATGTGCGCTGTGTGTGTGTGTGCGTGTGTGTGTGTGTGCGTTGTGCACTCGCAAGAGGTGTTTCTTGTTGCACTAACTGTATATTGATATGCTTAATAATATTACAAACAGCCGACACTGACTGCTGAGCTCGGCATTTTGTAGGTTTTTTTTGTAGGTTGTTTCTTGTTTGCCAACAATTCGATTGCAACATTAAAGATTGAACTCAAATTTGTCGTTTCTAAGAAATTGATATTGACACACTGAATTAAGTATAGGTAAAAAATTAGTAAGTATCAAAATTTGTCGTTTCTAAAAAAAATTAATATTTACACATTAAATAGATAAAAAATTTTAGTACGTGTCAGAAGAAAGATATTCTTCAACGACATCAAAAGAGTCTTTATGAGTTGAGTACTTGGAATGTAAGTTTATCGTTAACCACACTCAGATCACCTTTTCTTTATGTTATTGATAATTTCATTTACGATCCATTAAGTAACACATATTTTATTCAACAAAACGTAATAAAATTTTTTACATAATAGCTGCAAGTCTGTGCAAGTAATATTTAATTTATATTAAATTTATAGCACCTGCATAACTTGACAGTGTTTAACTACACACTTCAAAATAATCAAGAAATTATACAAGTTCAATATATTCAATATATATTCAATATATATGTCACTTATGGGGAATTCTAGCAATGTTTATGTTTAAAAGAAGTAATATATTTAAAAACTGAGTTCCTGGTCGAGCTCTGTCAACTAAATAATTTATGCTTATTGAATTTTGTGCTTGGGAAAATAAAGTTAAGTAATTTCAGTAGTGTTGCAAAGAATTTATTTTAGTTTTTTGTTTTTTCTTGGTGTATATAAAAGGTGTTCCTACAAAAACACATCTTTACACTGAAAGTGTTCTTAATTGTACTATTTATCTTATCTTACTTTCTTTACTTTAATTTAAATATTATAGCTAATAAGCAGCATTTAAAAAATATTTAATTTATTTTGCATATTATGTAATTTTATTTACTTTTTGATTTTTCAAATTCGCCTGCTAAAGCATGTTGTTGTTGTAAGACAAAATATAATAAGAAAACGTTTTTTATACTTGTGTTTCCAGATGCACATTCCATAACCTTAATTTTTAAATTGGCTCAAACTTCAAGGGTTCATAATAATTAATTAAGACAAGAACGCTCACCTCAATTGCTAATGAATGCAAAGTTCCTAAACAACTTTTGTGTTCCGCTAAAAATCATTGAACTCCAAAAATACCAGTCATCAATTAGACACCTTCAGTTGCCACATTCAGTAACTGAACTTCAGCCATGACATTGACTCACAAATGCGTTGCGTTGCCACACGCAAGTTTACCGCTAAATTGTAACTGCAACTGGTTTTCATTTTTTTCCTTCTTTTTTTTTTGTTGTTTTTTTTTTGGTCGCACTTCAAGGCTGATGAACCAGATATTGCGTATACGCAGCGTGCAGCACTGCATAGTAACGCAATGTGTGTGTGTGTATGTGTGTGTGAGTGTATTTGAGTTGTGTGTTGCTTTCGATTTGTCACACTTGTCGCTAATCGCATTAACAAGTTGCGTGGTTTTTTATTCAATGCAATTTGTTTTGAATTGAATTGAATTTGCTTCAATGCATTTCCATATGAGATTTTCTTTCATTTGCCGCCGTTGCGGACTTTCACGCAATATTCGTGTTGGTGATTGCAAAGTGACAATTCAATTGGTCAGGCAATCGATTATGCAAAATCGATTAAGCTAATTAGCTGGCAATAAGCCAAGATATGGCAAGACAAGACATAATTATAAAAGAGAAATGACTGCAATTAAAAAAGGACTTTGGCAAAACTTTAGCTTCATCTCGGCTAATTAGCCATTGGCTGTTGAGCCATGCAATTTCAGCACGTTCTTTTAACTTGTATTTTTTTTTTTTTTAAGATTTTTTAGGTCTGCACTCTGTTCTTTCAATTGCTCTGCTTAATTCGATTTTAATCTCCTTTCATTTTCATGAACTTGGCAGCTGTTGAAATGTACAAAACCAGAAAACATGCTGCATTTCTTGCTTTTGCCTTTTCTTCTTATCTGGCATCGAAATTAATTATTATGACAAAAAATCGAATCATATGCAGCACAAAGAAGATAAGAAATATTTAATTGAATTGAGTCAAATTATTGTAGAATGAAAAATTGAGTTGATTGTTGAAATTATAGATGCCGATTTGAGATTATAATTTTCAATTAAAAAATAAAGAATCCTTGATTCAAGATTCGCAATTTTACTAAATCATTAATAACTGTGTTTACATTAATTACATTTAAAAATTTGCTTAACATTTGAAGTCTTGACTTCCTATACTTAATGAACGTCTGCCAATCTTCATATCAATCTGAATCCCTCACTGCGTATTTATAAACCTTGAATGTCGACCTTGTCAAAGGTCTACTGGGGAGTGGAGCTGACGGAGACATTGATATCTACCTACCAGTCCAATCAATCAATCGAAAAGTTTACAGTTTGTGACCTTTGTTATGCTGTGCCAGCTCTCATTTTGGTGCCACTCATTGTGGACATTTTCCTTTCCTGAATTTAAAAGTAAAGTGATACTGAAACCGAAACTGATACTGTTACTGATGCTGAAACAGAAGCTGTCAGCCTTCCGATTAGATAAAGATGCTTTTCTGGAGTAGAGTGAGCGAATAATCATGCGACACTTGAGCGACACTTCTGTTTTTTTGGTTGGTTGCCTGGTTGGTATACCCTACTGAACAGAGGGTTTTGTAATTTTAGCGCTAAGTAAGAAAAGGTAAATTATATATAGATACTACATAAAAAAAATCGAATAAAGTTGTGTTATTGAAATGTGCGTATTTTTATTTTGTGAACCTTGGTTTAAAGGTAACTTAATAAAATTGACCAGATCGAGCTACTATATATTGATAGATATATATTTTTATATTTTATGATACTTAATTAATCTATCTTTTTACAAGCACAAATATTCTTTAACCATTTTCAACAACTATTTTACATAGTTCTCAATAGAAACAATCACAAAAAAACATTTGGATTCTGATTTTGAACGGTGTCTAAACTTCGGCGTTCCAAACTAAACTTTGGTTTTTTAGTTTTTTTACTTTTATTGGTTTTCTGTTATTTTTTTTTAGGCATCTTCTCTAACGCATTGCTATTGAGATATGGCCATTTATTCGTTACTTGGCTGCTGTGTGATGTTTGTTTTGGGGCTCTTGGACAGGCAGAGATGTCACCGCTCTGACCTTGAACGGAAGCATTAATAATACAAGTGTCCGAAATATGATCTGAAAATAAATATTAAATGAGGGTCTAAAGAAAAGCTGACATGTGGCCTGAATATACATCAAATTACAAATTATGTTCATTTTTATTTTGACCTCTTAGCATATCCTTCTTTACTTAATTAATGCGTTTTAGGTAAAACCTATTTATCATTAATCGAAATTTCGAAGTTTTAATTATACATATACTTTTTAAATATGCAATGGTAAATAGTAAAATAATATAATTGTTAAACCGAAAATAAGTATTTTTTTTAACAAATATAAAACATTTTCAAGTTAAATACTTTATTTCCATCAATGAAAAAACTTGAAGGAACTTTTAAGGCACTCGAAAACCTTAAGTCAACTTACCTGCAGCTTTAAGTTACCTTTAAATTATCTGCTCTATCAAAAAAAAATCTCATTGAAAGCTTTAAATTGGATAAGAAAAATTGTGTCATTGTGTCTGAAAATAAGTAGCCACTTAAAAGTCAGCAGGATTAAATGATTTGACAATTTTATGGGTCTCTATTAACATGTTATGCATAATTTTCACAGTGCTCAAGTCTCAAGTGAGCCACCCGCATATAAAGTCTTCAAATTTTTCACCGTATTTTATAACATTTTATGGTGCTTAAATTTAATGTCACGTTGTGCTTCACCATCCTTGTCAGAGGCAGCAGAAGGTGGCAGAAGCCGCAGCAGCTTTTTAATTCAGTGCTTACCTTATTTTATACGCTCTTTTCAGAAAAAATCACCTCCAATATTAATCTCAGTCTGGGCTCGACTCAATTCTCGTTTGTTTGCTTAAGCCAAAACCAACTTTACTTGCAACGGCTGCCATTGCACGTAGTTGCATAGCTTGCCCCATCAGCCAGCGACGTGTTGGGTTTTCGGAGTTCGGGTTTTTGAGGTCTCTGCATTTGCTGGGTGGTCAGCTGAATGCTGCAGTGCAACTCTGACTTTTTGGCTCATTTTTTGTATGCATTTTCGTTGACTTATATTCACATACCCTGCACCCATTAAACATTATTGAAGAAAAGGGGTAGATTTGCATATGTATATGGCTGGCAAAAGTTGGTAACTCCGAACATTTAAGGTATTTATATAAATGATTTTAAGCTCGAATTACAAGACCTGTTTTCTGTATTTTTATATGATAAAATAGCATATATAAAATTAAATAATTCAAGAAATTATTAATCAAAAAAATCACAAATACTATTTAAACATTAATTTACTAAAAGGTACCCAAATTTTACATTTCTAAAATGTGCCAGCAAATTATAATTTGCTACGCGTTTTTTTTTTTTTTATATATCTACCAGCTAAAGGGTATCATTGAGTTGAGCACACTTAAATAGAGCACTTTTACTTGTATTTATAAACTTTTTTTTTTTTTTTTTTGTGTTTTGTTTGCATTTTAATATCAGAGGCCAAAAGAGTCTCAACAGAGTCGGCCGCGCCTCCAGCAAGCGCACCAGTTGTTTCGCTCGTCATTTTATTCGCTTGTGCGCATTTTATAGACATGAATCTGGCCAAAACTGGCGTTGCGTGGTGGTGCAGGGGGGGCTGTACACATTGTTTTACTGCGGCTTATGTGTCATTTTTATTATTTTTGGGCTGTTTTTTGCGGGTCCTGAAATGGATGTGTGTCGTTATTTCAGACGCTGCTTTTTTTCAATGGGGGTTAAAAATGTAAGCGAGACGCAAGCATACGTGGCACGTGCAACATATCCTTAACAGGATTGTCACGCGTAGCCAACCATTTATAGCAAGGCAAGATAGGTGGTCAGAGTTGATGTTTTTGGGGCTTGGCCTGGCTGGCACCTGTGGCGAATCGTTGCCGAATTGTGAGAAACCGAAAAAAGTGTTGCAAGAGCAGTTGAGACCAGACCGAAAAGACTGGTTTGAAGCGTGTCAAATTGCTTTGAAGTTAGTTTGCTGGATTGGATGGCAGCAGCTGCTGCTGCTAACTCCAACTTTAGCCACCAAACTGCAATATTAATATCAATATCAATATCAATAGTGGAGAACCAACCCACGCGGTCAACTTTGGGTGCACTGCACCCAAATCGCTTCCCAGTCAAATTGCCATCTAATAAGCACACACACACACACACACACACACACAATATGCCAATCAATCATTTCTGCATACACAGCTGGCAATGGATATTATAATTTTGTCATGAAGTGGGGGAATCCATAGATGTATCTATGTAATCAAGTGCACAAAACCAAAACCAGTTCTGATTTTAACAAATTTGTTTTTAATTACGCAATTTTCTTCAAGTTATATGGATTGGAGTAAATTGGGTACGATTTTTGTTATTTTTAAATAAATTGACTCTTGATGCATATTTTTTTTTATATCTAATTTGTTCATTGAATCCATAAAAAAAATCGGATCATAAAATTACATAATTTATATAAAACTAAAACAGGTTTTTTTTTTTAAATTATTTGTATTTAATTCTTTACAAAATTGAGCTTGTTTTACGACATCCGAACACTTTTATGGGTGTTATTATATATAAAATCTTCTTATTCAGCTGAGCTCTCATTATAAAGCGTATTTCATTTTCGATGTGTCTTAATTAGCTAATTTTCTAGTATCTCAGTTCGTTTTGTAATTTGATTTTTATGGGGGGCTTAAATTGCACTAGTTGACTTGGCCCTATGCAGCAGTCAATTAACTTGGTCGGCATGCAGTTTTTCGCCTCCGCCCCTTGTGCCTTGAACCCAATTCTCCCCACTTCGCACAGGTAACACTCTAATGATATGTTTGCCATGTCCATATTCTGTATACAATTCAAAATTTTTTTGTAATTTCATGTTAGGGCGGCTACCGTTGATTGAATTGAATTATCAGCCATTCAGCAGTGCAGATTCGTAAAAACCAACTCGGCATCTAAAGCCAAATGGTCAGAAAAGTGGCCAACAGCAAGTGTGGCTATAACTTATAAATGGTTGTTGCAGTTCAAGTTGCGATCTGTGATCTGCGATCTGCGAACTGTGATCACAGTTTGCAACGCTTTTTATCTGTGGCAATAATTGAAGGCAATTAAATTCATAAATTTTAATGATTTATTTTCGCTTTGCACGCTTAGCAAGCACATTGAATTAATTCTTGAGCTAAATGAAACAGGGTGCTGCCGCCAGCTATTCAAATAAATAAATTAAGAATATTATAAAAACAATGTTATTTAATAATAAATAATTTATGCTAAACGATTCATGTTTATAGCCAATATTTCAAAGCACAAAACTCATTTATAATTCAAGTGCTCAATTTGTCCGAGCTAAGTTGAGTTAATATTATTTGTCTCCAGCTGAATCATCCTGTATTAACAATATGCAATGATTTCTAAGCAATTTGTGTAAGTTAATTAGTATTAAATATTTGAAGCAACTAGCGGCTTGTGTAAGAACAAATAGAGACCAGACACATGAGTGGGCAATGCAATAATTGATACACCCAAAGTGGAGGGCGAGAAATCGCATCACCAACTGTACAATTCCATTATGGTGAGTGGCGATGGTTGTGCTTGACTGCACCAGTGGGCAATGTGGTGCAGTTAGAGTTGAGTACCCCCAAATAATATGGAAATCAAATTTGAGTGTGTCGAATGCAAGAATTTCAATGCCAATGCAGTGGTGCGTGATGTGGGTTTAAAAGGGGGCCTTGCGGTGGAATTGGCCACGTGGTTGCCAATTGGCGTTGCGCTTTTATTGTGTTGGCTATATGCAATTTAAATATTAATTGGCCAAGTGTTGAACGCGTTAATTTGCCTAATGATCCGGTAGGTTGACCAACTGGTTAGATGTCCAACACCCGCGGCGACTTTTCTTGTAGAATTTGCCCGTAATTATGTTGTTTTACAGCCAGCGTAATTAATTAATCATGATTTGTTTATGAATATGCATTATCGAACTTCCAATTGCACAATAAACAACTGCAAATGGGGCAAAAAGAACATCTGGTTAACTGCCTGGCTGAACACCTAGTACAAATGCCAAATTATATATTAGCTACACTCTTGAAAACAATTTCTTACTTAACTTAAGGAAAATGAGTGTATGTAAGTTTACTCGTATTTAAGTAAAATTTATTTTGTAAATGGTACAATTTTCGCTGAGTGCAGTCACACAATTAAGCTTGAATAATTAAGCAGACATTGACAATCGGCAGGCCATTTGGCAATGCAATTTACAAGCAGATTTTGTCTTTTGTATTCTGCATAATTAATTAGCATAAACTGGCCGCAGACTGTCCACACCCACTGTGCATTGTTCAACTTATGACTGCAACTGTGGTAATTCTTATTCGGCATAGCCTGTCCCCGAGTGCCCTAAAACACCATCTGCAGTTCGTCTTGCTTTTGCAGCTGCTTTTTAAGAGTTTCGCATGGAATTTTATTTATTTTTATTTAATTGTGGGTCAATTATGGCAAGTGTCATAAAATGAAAGGCGTAAAAACATTGATTTACCAAAAATGCGCTGGTTAGACGAGCTTGACTGGCAGATACCCTTATTTGCATATATCATATATATAAGGGTTTCTCTAAGTCAAGATTACTGAAAGTTGAAAATAATTTATTTTGCCCAAAAATCGGTGGTTTCTCTGCGATTTTAATAAAATGCTTACAGTTGTTCAATAATATGTCTTGAAAACTATTTACTACAAAATGTCTCGTTTATTATTATATTATATTTCGATATTAGCGAAGCAGGTGAAGTTATGGATAATATGAAATACAGTATTTCACGTATGATATGCAGGAACTTATATTCTTAATTCTCTAGCAATTTTTGTTTTTGAGATCGACTTTTTCATGTAGACGAATATACCAATATCAAATCGACTGGTAATGCTGATCAAGATTATATACACGTTATAAGATCTGATATGTCTCTCATACGTGCCTCAATTCATTATAGTGTGTTCGGGGTATTATCAGAGAGTATAAATTCACATTAAAATCTATATATATATATATATATATATATTCTTTAAGTGTTATGTTACGATTATAAAAATTGCAATAAAATGTGTATTTTAATATATTAAAATAATATTCCCATTAAGAACAATTTATTAGAGTGTTAGAGTGGATGTAAGCATTAAAAATAAATATTTCACATAAATCATGTTCTCATCCATTAGTATATGTCTAAAAAATTAATTACTATACTTAAAAAAATAAGGTATATCAATACTATTAGCAGTTCAAATACAATTTCCTGATATATATTATTATTTAATTAGCACCTATCTATCTGCATTATTCAATATATTTATGCATAAATGTACCGTAGAGGCAAACTTGTAGCGCACCCATCTGAAATGATAATTATAGCTCACAAATTGCTGGATAGGTGGGCTTACACACAAATCTGTAGATTGCACTTGAGTAGTTCAGCCTACATGTCGGCAAATGGCTCAGAAAAATAAATAAATAAAAAATAAACCACACACACACAAAATAGTGTGTAGAAAAATAAGAATAAACTGAAAGCGAAGGTGACAACGGGAATATAATTTATAATGTTGCGCATGCAGCAAATATGCCAAAACACACCCGACACGCCCCCAAAAATTATACACATTTATGCACTTGAAAAAATTATAATTTTAGAATGTAGCGAAAGGCACTTTTCGCACTTTTTTTTAAACGATTTTTTAATTTTTACTAATAAATAGATTATAATATTTATAAATGTGTTTGCACAATAGATAAATTATTTTTAGAAAACAAAATTTACTCTTGGCTTCGAGAAATAACTATGAACTGATTTTAAAATAAATTATAAAATAATTTAAAGCAGCTAGAAAAATATTATCCTTTGCCTCAAGCTTTTTGAAAATGTATTTCGTAAATGTAAATGTATTTTGGCCTACGGAAGGAATTACTTTAATTTTTATATCAGTTAAATTTTATGGTTTTTTTTTTTGAGTGCTTTTAAAAACATTTGTAGAGGGAGTTCAACAGAGCAAGTTGCATTTTGGTTTATTTAAATAAAATTGGGCGCTGGCGTATCGGACAGAGAGTTGAGCAAATTAAGTTGCCGCTATGTGGTACATGCAACACACACACAAACACACACACTTATAGATGTGGCGCCTATCGAATGCAAATCATCGAATTCGTTATTAAATGTGTTTCTTGTGTTGTTTGTTGTTGTTGTTGTTGTTGCTTGTGTGTCAGGTAAAACAATAAGGCGAACAGAAACAGAAACAACAACCACAACAAAACAACAACAACATCAACAAGTATTGCAAAGTGTGGCAAATGCAACATCAAGATTGAATGTACTGCTCTAAAGAAATGCTGCAACATGTGGCAACAACAGCGGCAGCAATACTCAATTTTATGTCTTTTGTTTTGTGCGCTGCGCTTTTATTTTTAATTTGCAAACTTTTCGTTTCTGCTCGCTTTCGATGCAGTTCAATGATTAAAGAGGCAAAACGCCCAGAAATTGGTTTACAATTTTATATATACATTTTTTTTTTCTGCTCGCTTTTCGATTTGAGCTGTTGTTATTGTTTTTTTGCTGTGGCCCGTGGCATGTTGCAAGCTGTGGCAAACTGACGGCAGGCCGGCTCCCTAAGCGTTGTACTAGCCACACAAAATTCATAAGAATTTTTTAATTTACTGACTCCAACCCGTCATCCCGCCTGCCCCCCCCCCCCCCCCCCCCCCTTGTTGCCTTGTTAGCTGTTTATTATGTGAGCGGCTTTTGTTGGGCGTGGTATGCTGGGCATTTTTTCCTCTTTTTTTTTTTTGGAAAGGCACGAATCGATAAGATCGAAGTGTTCAACATTCATAGCAAATAATGAGTGCTAATTGTTCAATGCACGGAAGTTCAATCGCTTGTCTACACGTACACATACACACACGCACACACACACACACACACACACGCACACACACACGCACATTAGTAAACAGCCAAAAACTAATAAAAAATAGCAGCCGGTTGGCAATTAAAATTCCTTTCCGACGTTTGAGCAAGACTGAAAGCAAGGTCAGGGCAGCATTTGCAGTGACAAACGCAAAATGCAACAGTAATTGATGTACTTACAAGAATTTATACACTCAGAGAAAAACAGCCGTATTTTAAATATATTTTTTTTTAATGCGAACATTTTTTGTTGCGTAAGTAAACTACAAGAATGAAATAAATGCAAATAAATCTTAGAGTAAAACCAATAATGCACTGAAAAAATATGACAAAATTGTTGAATATATTAGAGATTTAAGTAACTGTTAAACTTACTAATTCTTGAAACAAATTTCTCAATTTATGTGCATCTATCTACCGAAATTGTACTTTGCTAAAATTGTACTTTAATCAAGTACTCAAAATACATGAATATTCGACGACTATTCGAGATATTAATACTTTCTCTCAGTGTATATGGTGTTTGATAGCCATTTCCAGCTATAAGCCCGCTAAATCGTTGGCAATATCTAGCTAAATCACTGGCAACATGGCTTTGGCAACATATTCCTCGTATCTCGTTTCGGCCTCGACTTCGAGTTCGACTTCGGCTTCGGCTTTGGCTTTTGGCTAAAACCAGCTTCGAGCCGCGATTAACGTTGTAATTCGATTACTCTTGTGCCACATTGTTCTGCTGGTGCTCTCATTGTACTGTTACTATTATTATTGGTTGTATGTGTGTGTGTGTGTGTGTATGGTGTGTGTTGTGTGTATGCATTTGTTGCTCTGGTTATTGCTATTGCTTTTGCTTTTGTGTCTTTGGATCAGTCGCCGGCGTCTCAGCCAGCTTTGTGTGTCTCTTGAGGTATATATTAGAGCCAAAAGCCAACAGTCAGCACAGTTCGTTAACAGTCCTAGTCCGAGATTCTAGGAGGTTCAACCAGCGTCCAGCGACCAGTCGTCGTCGTCGTCGTGTGTGTAGTTTGTTTTCTGTTACTCCCAGTTAAACCAAATCCAAATCCAATCCCAAATCCTTTGAACGTTCGGTTCGAAACGAAACCAACTCAACTTTTGTGATTAACTTTTTGTGAAACAAAAATGAAGCCATTTGTAAGTAAAAACCAAAAAGTGTGTTTAACTCAAGTTAAATATTATTAAATACTTTTAATAATTGTTGTTTATGGTTTAGTTTGTGAAAAGGATACATTAGCTGCATTGGATATGACATAGACAAAAAAAAGATAGTAAAGAAATATTTGTAATACTCTATATTCTGAAAGTGATTAGGATTCAAATCTATAATTCTTTTGATACATTTATTTCTTTATAAATATGTTACTAAGAATCTGTACTTAAATTCAAAATTAAACTCAAAGAAGCTTTATCTGATTTTAAATTCGAAAATGCTTAGAAGGCATCAAAAATATTTTTCTTGTTTTTAAATATTTAGCCAGAAATGAATGTAGTGAATATTAATTTATTCATATGCTTTGATTTGCAAAGTTTAGAAAATTTATTAAAAAATTTGAAAAACACATTCAACAGAATATACAAAATATTTATTTATTAAATACTAAATCTAAAGAGGATAAATTCTATTTATATGTTTATATCTCGCAGGCTAAAAATGTAAATTTTTATATATATTTTGAAGATTAGATTTCTTTATAAATAAATTTATTTTCTCTTTTTTTTCTAGACTCAGCATTAATTTTTTTATACTATTAAATAAATAATTTGCAGGAGTAGCTGATTTGTTAGAACATTTGATTAAAATTAGTAAGAAATGTGAAGGTTTTTCATTTGGAAATTTATCCTTGTTAATTTGCTGACATTTTTATAATTTACGTTTTAATTATAAAACGATAAATCCCGCTGAGCTTATTTGTCAACCAACAGTTTACAGGCCAAGTTAAATAATTTGGGTGCATGTCAAGTGGCACACAGAGAAAATGAGAAACAGCTGCTGCCAACAGCAGCGGCAAAGCTTGCCGTTGATAAGCAGTTGACATGTTGCATGTGGCATAGTCAAAGATTGCTTGCTTATGCGGCTGCTCCACATAATAATAATGGCCACTCTTGCAAATGCGGTAATATCCACAACTTGGCTAATAGTAACGTGTATCTCCAACCGAAATCAAATCAAATGTTTCACTTGACAGCGCACAAAGATACACACATGTTTGTGTGTGTGTGTTGTGTGTTGTGTGTGTTTGTTGTGAAGGTGTGTGTGTGTGGATGGTCCGAGGCGAAAGCGAAAGTGAAAGAGAAACGCAAGAAATTGCCAACTTTTAAACTGGCCAACTGGCAAAATGACCAACTTTGCAAATTTCATTTGTCGACTGACAATCGCAATTACAAAACACAAATTAAATGGAATATTTCACAATTCTATTCTTGAAATGGAAATTGTTCAATTTAAGCATGATTTTAATATACTGAATTTAAAAGTAATTTAATTTTATTACTCTAATTCACCGTCTCTTTCTCTCTCTCTACTCCTTTCTCTGTCTTTCTCTCTTTCTCTGCAGTTGATTGCCGCTGCGCTGCTCATCTCGACGGTGTCTGCCACTTGGCACGGTGCTGTCTCCACACAATATCAGCACTTGGATCCGCATAGCCACACCTATTCGTATGGCTACGCCGATCCCAATTCACAGAAGCATGAGACTCGTGCCCACGATGGCACTACGCGCGGCTCCTATTCCTATGTGGATGGACATGGTCATTTGCAGTCGGTGTCCTATACAGCGGATCCCCATCATGGCTTTAATGCGGTCGGCACCAATCTTCCCCAGGCGCCAGTGCATGATGCCCATGCTCCCGTCTATGCCGCTGCTCATGCCCATGCCGCCTATGTGCCATATGCTCATCATGCGCATGGCATCCACATTCCGGTGCTGACCCACGGCGGCGTCCCTGTCGATACACCCGAGGTGCAACATGCCAAGGCTGCCCATGCGGCCGCACATGCCGCCGCTGCCCATGGCGCCCATGATGGTCATCATCTTTACAAGCGTTCGATTTATGGCGGCGGTTGGGCCTATAATGCGGCTCCAGCTCATGTCTCTCTGACACACGGTGGCGTCCCCGTTGATACACCCGAGGTGCAACATGCCAAGGCCGAACATTATGCAGCCCATGCCAAGGCACTCGGTCACTCGGCACATGCCCATGGCGCCCCCATTGAGACGCCCGAGGTGCAGCACGCCAAGGCCGCGCATTTTGCTGCCCATGCCGCGGCTCGTTCCGGTGGACACGCGATTGCTCCGATTGCCCATGGCGGCTATCATGTGCCTGTGATCCACAATGGTGTTCCGGTTGATACGCCCGAGGTGCAGCACGCCAAGGCTGCCCACTATGCCGCTCTCTCGCAGGCATCCGCTCATGGCGGCAGCTCGCACAGCTCCTGGGATGAGGGTCACTACGATGGTCGCTGGGAGGGCGGTCACGATAGCCACGCCCACAGCTATGCCACAGGTTACGCGCACAAGGGTCCCATTCACATTCCCGTCATCCACAATGGTGTTCCCGTTGAGCCAGCCGAGGTGCAACATGCTCGTGCCGCCCATCTAAATGCGGTTGCAGCTGCCAGTCATGGCGGTGCCGCCGGACATGCCGGACATGGTTACTACGGCGGCTCTGCCCACGAGGATGATGGCCAATACCATGCCCACTACAATCACTATTAAGGAGGAGTTATTGCCATTGTGACAACGATAAACGACGAGCAACCCAAGACTATCTGCCCGAGACAACCGAAGCAAGCTAGCGTCTCTCTTTCTCTCTCTCTCTCTCTCTCTCTCTATCTATGTCTCCTTCTGGCAACCATCTCTGTTACAGAGGAACACCTTAACAGAAAACAACTACACACGGGAGATTTGAGCAGCTGTCTCATTTGCCCGCTTTAGTTTCTAGCCCATCTCTGACTACTTAAGTAGAAATCTCTCAAATTATTTGCAGTACTTAACTGCCTTTTTCCACTCTCTTTCTCTTCTCTCTTCTCACTAGCTATGCTCCTCAACTTTATTTAATTCTCCTTTGACTTTAGAGCAACGCTGAACGATAATGTTGTAAATAATTGTTGTAATTTTCTATGTATCTTGCATCCACGTGCAACCGATATGTATCTATAAATATTATTATATGAAACTGCAAACAGACAAATAAACTGCAAAAATGTATTTGATCACAAAAAAAAAAAAAGGCAATTGTTTTTATTATTTCTTTACTACAAATAAACATTTAAGTACATTATTTATTAATGTGTGCAATTATTGAATAACTTGGGTTTTTTTTCTGTTTTTTTTCGTATTTACAAATAATTTATTTGTATTTATTTATTCTTAAAAATACAATCAATTTTCAATTGCAAATCAGATGAGTAGCTTTAACCAAATGAAAGTCTAAAGTATATTTTATTAGATGAGGAAAAGCATCTTTATATATAAGTTTTGATTTATTTTATTTAAAGGGCTACAAATTCAAGTACATCCTTACCTAAAGATGATGTGAATTACATTTTTTGCAGGAGAGTTGATTAAACTCATCAGACGTTTTTAAAGTTTTTTTTTTTTTTTTTTGCAGATTTCGAACCCTTTTTTTTTGCCAGACTACTCAGGTGGTTTCCAAGAAAAGTTTGCATCTTCCAAGAAGTTTAGTCCAAAAATTGTCTCTCTTTCGACAAACCCGGCGAAAGAGTGGGTTTATTATATGAATTGCCCTTTCATAGGCTTTAAACGAGTGCGTTACGCATTTTATGGCATAAAATTAATTTTTCTTTTGCTTTCTGGCGACAGTTTGTTGAACTTCGTCCTTGTTTTTTTACAGATTTTTGAAATTGATAAAAAAAAAGATGTTGAAGTATCTGGGGAATAACAATGTTGTTTGTATCATTTTAAATACATAAAAGCTTTAAATATTATTAAATAAGCATCACTTTTAATTGATTCCAATTCTGGGGTTTTACTGAAAATCTTAGTTCGTGTTTAAAAAATAATTGTTACTATTTGAAGAATTTTTTTTTGAAAACGTATTTCTATGGCTGTAATTTTAGAAATTTTGATTGTAACATTTTAGAGTAGCATTCTCTATATATTTTTCCAATGTGCTTGTCTGTGTGTGTGTGTTTGAATACATGTATTTGCATTGCAGCGATTGAAATATGCATGCCACGTTGCCAATGAAGGAATTTGAACTATTTTCAACTGTGTAGAAAATTGTTTTCTATGAAACGGCAGATGGCTCAAATAGCTTATTCGCGTTTAGACTGTCAATCAATTTGAAAAATCAATTTTGGTATTAGTAATTTTCACCTAAACTATTTACAGTACCCTTATAAATGGGCCACAACCGTGTGTGGCTGCTGTTCAATAGAAAATATATATATATTTTTTATTTGTGTGGCTGATGAATTTATTTGCAAGGCCTCATGTTAGGGGGCCATAAATTGAAATGCAACCTTTGCACTAGTCAATAACCTCGGCGGCCCAAATCGAGCAGTGGCAAGCCAACTAATTAAAAATTAACAATTGAAGCAGCTCACGCAAAGGTCATAGGACAAGTGGCCAACACGGTTCGATTTTGCTTCGCATAAATAACAGAAGGGTCACGCAGTCGAAAATTACCACCAAACCACCAAATTAGTGAAGTGCCCAAATCCTGCACTCAGCGAAAAATATGGCATCCTTTTCTAAATTCAAGTGAATGTGGAAAATACTTTATAAAAGGGAAAGTTATCTTAAAAAAATTTCTATAACCTTTTTTTTTATTAATTTAAAATATTTTACAGCAAATTTCACTCTGTGTTTGGGCCAAGCCAAACGACCTTGAAATGAAAGACAGCTTTTGCATAGCAACAGGTGTTGCATAAAAATAGTGCACTTATTTGATCTAATCTAAATTAATTTAATTTAATTAATTATGCCACTGGTAAAAAGAATGCGCAATTGAAATAATTTAAATTGCCAACCAGCATTGGGTATAAATGGCCAGCTCAGAATGTCTGTGTGTGTGTGTGTGTGCTGCAAAATAGTTAGTTGCAACAGTAGCTTGACCGTAACGGTTCAGCTTGCCACAAGCTGTGGGGCGTGGCACGCAGCCCACGTCAAAAGTGAATGTGCTACATTTTTGTTGTCTTTGTTGTTGGGCCAAATCATTTTTATTTTTTTTCTTCTTGCTAGCTTTATTATTGCAATTTTTGGCGTTGATTTGCACAAGTGGCAAGCAGACTCGCTTCTTGCTTCTTGCTACGACTTTGATTACCTCATTTGTGTATTTTATACCCAATACCCTGTACAAAAAAGTTTGATAAAATTTTGATTAAATTTAATTTAATTAAAAAAATTATAGTCATTTTTATTTATTCTACTCAGTTGTAATTTTTAAAACTAAAAAATTAACTTTCTGAAAAATATGAACTCTCTGTTAAAATAAAGAATTTTATTAGTTAATTTTTTTTATTGACTAGTAAACATTTTGTATGTGTTTTACTGTTTAAAGGGCATTTTTTAGTTGTTAACGTTTTTGATTTAATGTCCGCTCATATTTCAAAAGAATCGAAGAATTTCGTTTGTGGCTGTCATTTGCATGCACAGCAATTTGGCAACCAGTTTGCTCTTGCCGCCAGCCAGAAAGAACGGCGATTAATTGGAGGGTCAGTTCCACATCCACTTCTTCCACTTGTAGTTCCAGCCCAGCGGCCAACGCCAGTCAAAACACCAACAACCGCTAAGCAAACAACTGTTAGCCAACAAAATTTAAATAAAATAACACAATTACGAAGCCATTTTCCGACACTTCGTTCTCTTCTATCTTTTGGCAAATTGATATTCCATTTTATTATTACTTATTTTTTTTTTGTTTGCTGTTGTTGTTTTTGCTGGTTAGTAGGCGTTTACTTGGAACATTTTGCATATATTTTTGGCATTAAAGTGGCTTTTATGTTTTGCATCAATTTAATTTATGGCCAAGGCGTTAATTTATGGCCTAATTGAACCAATTTGAATATATTTCAAAGCGCCTTTGTGTTGAAATGCATATTGCATGCAAAGCAAATAAAACTCGACTTCAACTTGGGAGTTTCATATTTTATTGCATGAATTTGATTATTTTTTTTGCTAGTTAATATGAAGTTTTTGATGAAAGTGTATGAAAATAATTGATATTTAAAATATATAAAAGTTATACATTTTCTGACACATTTTTAAAAATATTATAAAAAATTATTGTTCAAAACTTGCAGAATACAAAACCAGGCAGATTATATGATCCGAACAGGCGCCACCTTTGCGCATCGCTGGATGATTAATCTAATTCCGCATGAAGCTCTGAAGAAAGCAATCGGTACAACTGCACCCAAGTAACTCAGTAACACGTTGCGCCAGCGGAGGACACTCCTCCAAGGATGTCCCTGACGGATAAGAGTGTTGTTCGCGGGATCCTTGTGTATTTTGTGCTGCTAATAATCAGAAAAGTTGTGGTATCAAGAAACAGGATACGGGACGAGCTTCGTAAGTGATCTACAGAACAAAGTTGGTATGGGGAAATCATCGTAAGGCGACAAATTCCGTAGATTTTTATCAAAAATTTTACGAGATGTCATCTGCAAATGCCGGGCTTGAAAGCATGTCTTAGCATAGTCAGTAAGTCATGGTGTACATGACAAGGGCAATATGGATATACCTAATGGTAATCTTGGGGTGATAGGGCTGACATGTTGAGATGCTGAAATCCTTTTGGGTGCGGAAATCCTATTGGCACAATTTAGGGACGAACTGACAAAAAGAATGGATGTCGGCGTGGACGAAAATAAATGTAGGAGGTGTTTTCTAGAAATCCACAATCCAATTTTGTTGATTTTTGTAGTTAAATGTATTCATTTTTGATCAGAACATAGAATTTTACAAAAAATAATTCGGGAAAAGGAGCACTTCGAGTAATTCAAAAACTGTCCTGATTTGAGGCAGTCGTCTTTTATTTATTTTTTTTTAAATATACAGTTGATGAAATTTTTGATGATCTACGCTACGCATAATTAAAACGTTTGGTTTGTATTTTATTAAAAATTATGATTTGTTATAGAAAATTAGCTAAAAGTAGTTTCAAATAAATATTCATTATAAAAGCAGCTTGCTTAGAAGCTGTAAAAGATTTTTCTTTTCAATTTTGTTGCCGAAAACTGAATTGTGCTCAAAACTGTGCAACAAAATCGCAAAAGAAGCAAGAGCTGCAAATGTAGCAGCGAATTGAAACAATAAGCTGAGATAAAGCAACACTGCAACAAAATGTTGCAATTGTTGGTGCTGATGCGGCAAATGCGCTGCGAATATTTGCCAAACTTGCACAACAAAGTAAACAAAAGGAAAATGCGATTGCTGATTGCTGTCAGCTGTCTGCCAAACGATTTTCCAAGGCTTTCCTCCTTTTGGTGCAGCGGAAAAATCTCAAATTGAAATTCGATGCTTGCCACATACGTGAGAAACTCAACACTTACCACTATCCTATGTCTACTAAGTGCGACAAATAGCAAAAAAAAAAAACAACTTGGCAATACTCTAAAATTGCTATTAAGATAACTCCTCAGTCTTTCGCTCTTAGTCCATCAATTGCTAGTGTTGACTGTCATGTGAATGTGAAGCAAATCTTTTGTTGCCTGCTTTTAGGCATTTGGCTAATTTATGTCACCATTTGACAATTGAAAGCATCTGTTAAAAGCTTATTAATCTGCCATAAAATTATGCATAACAATCCAAGCCAACAACCTTGGCTTAGTGCTGGACAACAGTATTGCCAACGACGCAATTCTCCGAGTCAAACTGAAATTGACAATATTTATTAGAAATGTATACAATGAATACAATTATAACTGACCCCAAATGATCAAAAATCATAATAAATAATAGCCTAATTATAAAGCTATACCGATCTTGTCATGGTAAAAAAAGACCATAATTTAAAAATAAAAACACTTTATTCAAACTTTCTTTTTTTTAAAACTAGTCTTCGCTTGCATTTCATGTTTTTTATTGCTAGCTTTTTTGCATCTGAAGCGGTGGCAACTCTGCTAAAAACACACAAGTACCAAAATATTATTTATAGCCTTTTGGCAAAAGTTTAAATTGCTCGACAAACAGAGAAAGAGAGAGTGTGAGAGAGAATGAGAGAGAGAGAGAGAGAGAGAGAGAGAGAGTAGGTAGAAGAGAAACAGACCATGTTGTAATTCCCATGTGCTGCTGCTGTTCTGATAGAGAACTTTGTCCAGCTGTTGGATGTCCGAGTTTGTAAAATACTACAAAGATTTATGACTGGCCGTGGAAACATTCCTTAATTACACGAAGTGCACAAAAACATATTTAGACATGTAGAGTTTTGCTGGTGCTTTCTCGAATTTTAATATTCGTTTGCTTGGTATTCGACTAGAACTATGGCTATGGCTAAGAACAGAGATGACTTAAAGTGCTATTTTATTGTTGAGTTCATCTTTTTGGGGCATCTGTCTAGACCCAGTCGCTGCAAGGCACAAAGAGTGTAAGTTCGACGTCAAAGTTCAAAACAAGTTTGGCTGCGGCTTTATCCACTTACATTAAATTGTGTTCCGTTTCCGGCCAGACGGGCGCCGGAAGCAGCACAGCTGCGGGCGCTGGGAGCTGTGGTGCAGCACCACCGGCACCTCCGCCGCCACCAGCACCATTGCGTGCTCCCTGCCCACCGGCACCTCCCTTGCCACCCTTGGAGCCATCGGGTCCGTCGGGGCCGTCAGCTCCATCCGCACCGTCCTCACCATCTGGTTGTGGCCCAGCAGGACTTGGGCCGCCAGGTTGCCCCGATTGTCCGCTCTGTCCGGATGTGAGTGTTCCACCTCCACCTCCACCACCACCACCGCCGCCACCACCAGCGCCACCTGCACCGCCAGCACCACCTCCACCGCCTGCACCGCCCAGAACGCTGCCAGCCTGACCACCCTGTCCACCGTCACCAGCATCGCCAGCACCCGCACCACCATCGGCAGCTTCAGCACCACCCGAAGTGCCTGTCGCAGAGGCTGAGCTGTCAATTAGGAGCCCGTCATTCGCATCAGTCACACTCGCATCGCCAGTCGAGGATTCAACGTATTCACCCTCCAGACCTGGTTGTGGCTTCCACAGGCCATCATCTTCGATAATTGACGGCTTATAGCTGCCATCGTCCTCCGGCACCTGCTGCACCAGGACCAAAACTGGCACAGATGGCGCCAACAAATAGGAGCCAACAGCTGGAAGAGTCAATGGCACCACATGTGCCATGCCCAAATGGGCGATAGCCACAATCAGCAGCAACAGCTGCAGATAAAAATCAGATTAAATCCAAATATTTAAAATCTAAACAATTTAAACTATCTTTGAGATTCCTTGCAGAGCAAATCAATATCAAATAAAATCTAACAAATATTTTAAATATTTAAATATTTAGTCACCTACAACATATATATATATATATATATATATATATATATATATATATGGACAAATGCACAAGTCTATATCGACTTAACAATTTATGCCGCTGATTTATTCCAAACATACACTTCTCGACACATGAATAGGACAACAGTTTTCTCAAAAAGTAGACTGATAACATATCGGAATATCCTGTTCATTTGAATCTTATTAAAATTTAAGTTGGTTGGGGAAAAGACTTAATCTAATATTGCACTAATTTATTTGCAACAGTATAAGAATTTTATTTTTACTGATTTATTTTTTTGTTTATACATAAGGGCACAACATAAAATCTTCCGTCAAGTAATATTTGATCTGGATTGAATACTGCTTTGAAATGTGCCTTGTTCAAGTGGCGAAAAGTGTAATGAATTATGGCTCACAGTAAATATTTACACAAATTATAATTCACTTTGCAAAGAAATACAAAATTGAAATCAGTTAATTAAGACAATTTATTGCTCACCGCCGTTTTACGCATCCTGGAATCTGAAATATTATAGTTCTTCCCCTTTGAGTCCGATCTCGGCAGAGGTTGTTGTCGATCTGACTCCATTCAGTATGCCCTTGCCTAGTATATATAACAAATCTGTCCATATAGCGTTGATTAACTAAAACTGAGTTACGAGAAACATTGTCTATAAATGGAAGCAGCTACTGCAAAAGTTCCCTTTGATCTAATTTAAATCTAAATTCTCTTTTCTTATATGAGCAATAACAATAACAATAATTTGCAATGTTCGTGTTACTCTGAGTGTGTGTGTAAACTTGGCTTACAAAACCCGTCAGTTAAAATACGCAGTTAAGTCTCTTGCTCTAGCCTCGAGAATGCTGAACTGCATTTGATTTACCTGAATGAATGAGTTAATAAATTGATTAATTGAATGCGTTCCCCAACATCTTTGATGACTCAAAAGAGACACTTTAAAAATGTTTACGACAATTCCTTCAAAAGTTTTTAATTTCAGCAATGTATCCAGATAAAAGTTGTATAAAGTTCTTAAGCATAAAAAAAACTTAAAACAAAATCTGTATTTCATTAGTCATTAGTTATTTTTACTATAGGGTATTTAAAGTAAAGCATATCTTAATATGATATAAATTAAGCTGATCCAGATTCTTGCAATTTCTCAATACTTGTTCTAATAAATAATTAAAATTTGTTCCAATTTAAATGAGCTGCTCTCAGCTTGTCAAGATAAGATTCCATTTATGGTCAAGAAAATTAACTCCGAGTGGTGTTTTGTCTTGATTCCAAGGTGGTGCGAGGATTGCATGTTTGCTATAAAGTAGAGGTATTTGAAGAGCTGTCTAACTGGTTTATTACCCTGCCAAAGTATCCTAATACTATATCATCTATCGGCGTTCTACAAATTTGAAAAAGTTCTGATTTGAAAAACTTTTATGTTTATCAGGGAAAATTCAAACATATTCAAAATTGGCTGTCGGCTTTTAAATTTAATAAAATATTTAATTTTAACAAGTGGACTGTAATCTGCTAGTGTATTCAAGCTTAGGCGTGCCTAAGATTTATGGCTTTTCTTGCCTCATATTAATCGTCGCTTCTCAAATAGCGCTTTACAGTGGCGGAAAATATTAAGTGCCTGGGTCTAGTTTTGTCTGCTATAGTTTCCGGCTTGCTCCACTGTGTTCCACGTAAATGATGAGCATCGAGTAAATCAATTAAGCCAACAAGCGAATGAAAAGAAAAGAACAAACAGAATCTGGAGCAGGAGCAGGAGCTAACGGCAACGAGGCTATTATAATCATCATTCTCGTTTTCTTCCCCATGTCCTTTTTCACGTCCTCTTACATTATTCAGAGAAATAGCAAGAAGGAAAGTGAAGGGGGAAGCGGGTTATGTTGTGTTGCTAAACTAAATGGTTTGTGCGTGTGGCATCAGCCGATAAATACAGGCTCGTGGGATGCTTTCCACTGAGCAGCAAACAGTTAGTTAGTTGGCTAGTTAGCAAGTTACCCACCTCCCCTTCCCCAAAACATGGAACAACAACAACCAAGCTGCAAACCAATTAACCCAGTCGAGGGAATTACGAAACGCGACTTGCACGCGAAATGATGTTGCCAACTTGTGCGCATTTTTACTGAGATTCCATTTTCTGCAAGCATTGCGAATAATTCGATGTGTTGTTTCAGCATTTACCAACACTGACCAGCTGACTGACTGTTGGACTATTAATCAAAACAGTGGCGCCAATCGAGGAGCAGCCGACGTAAACAATGGGCTTACATAAGCTGGATTCGATTCGACCAGAGCAGCCAGCTATTTATTCATTCACACGTCCTGGTCGCTCCCTGGCAACAACGTCAACGTCAACCACAACCCAAACCCCATACCCAACCTCAGCACCCAAGAGGTGAAGAGTATATAAATAGTTTTGCTGGAGATTCATTTGTAAGCTGACGAACAGGCCCATCCAAGTTGACGTTGCTATCGTTTTTATATGCGGACAACCACATTACAGTAACACATAAAATATATATATAACCTTCAGAGTATAATTGTGTAAGACCTAAGGGTCTTTTGTATTAAATCTCATCACTCAACTAATTATATTTATTAATAAATATTTTCTTTGTTCAGCTTACACAATTAAATGCGATGGCGAAATTTCTATCCGCAATAAACGAAGACTTTTTTTGGTGTTGTAGCAACTGCATGAAACTGATTTTTGTTGTGCGACACAAAAAGGCTTTTACGTGTCTCACACTTGTGTGTGTATATGTATGTGTGTGTGTGTGTGTATATGTATATGTGTGTATACTTGTGTGTGTGTGTTTTTTAGTTTGGGAAGACCACACGATGAGCAGATCTAATACGGTTTACAGGAATGATTACCATTGGGCGAATGCTTAATGAGCAATGTGGCTCAGTGTGACGAGTTTGTGTGTGTAGTGTGTTGTGTGTGTCTGTGCACACACGATTGCTTGCTTCCGAAATAAGTGTGTGAGCAGCATTTCAAGCAACTGAAAACTAAGATACTTCATCAGACACAGACTCGAGTATCTTTCCAATTGTAAATTCATTGAACGCCCATGTTTCCAATTAAAGAATCTGCCATGCTGGAAATTGGATTTATTTATTTGCAAAAATAATAGGAATGGAAAGCCACATAGAAACACCAACTTGTAATCAAATAAAGAAATTGGTTAGTATGAAAAATGTTTATGTTGAAGAATTACATTGGGGATTCTATAAAAAAGTTAAGTAAAATACATAAAACATTAAACAAATTATTACGTTAACTTCTTTGCTTGCTATAACAATATATAAAGTATTGTTCTTTGTTTAAAATAAATATGATTTAGTTACACAATATTTCTCTGCACTTTAGTTGTTCTATAAAAACCTTTTTCTATTGTTCCACAATAAAAACCAGCAGCGATTTTTTTGTCACTTTTTGGCCAACAAATATTACACCTAAACGAGGTCATTTCTCGTTTTCAGAGAATGTTTCCCCATTTACCTTTAGAATATTTGAAGTGAGATGATTTATGATGCTTGTTGCAAGTACTCGTGCCACGTACATAATGCTGACACCACACAAAAATGAACCCTTACTTGACTGCAGACCAACAGTAAGTGCCATGTGGTGGCCAAGAGCCCGGGGAATGACATTTTGAGGGAACATGAAGGGTCGTTACAACTGTCACAATATGCGTGGCCATCAATAGCAAAGTGAGTATGCAGCCAGACAAACATATTAAATACAATTCGCATTTAATTCACAATAAATCATTGAAAACCGTCTCATCTGCATCATAAGCAGCCATAAAAAAAGTGTCCAAGAATAACTGCTGAACAAAGAAATCGAGTTGTAAAAACGCTTTGAAAAAACCGTCAAAAGGAATCCCGGTGAAAGGTTGAAAAATGGTTGTCGGTGAGTCGTGCAAAATACGATTATATAAGTATTTACATATATATATATATATAAATCTGTGTGTGTTTATAACTTTTATTGTGTGAGGTGTGTTATGCATTGAAAGGAAGTCCTTCGAGCCAACAAAATATATATTCTTGAGTTGAGATAAATATAAGAAAGAAATATAATATTTATCACTAAAAGTCTACTTTGGCAAGTAGTTTGTTAACGAATCGTCATATTATTTTTTCTGTTGTTTCATATATTTTTTTTTTTTAATTTTACACCTCAGTTTGTTTGTGCGAATAAAATATCTCTTTTATAGGCGATTACATCTTCAGTATATGCATTACTTTTGTTATTTAATGCGTTTGAAACAGTTGCCGATTGCACTTTTAAAAAAAAGAGTTAAATTGTTAACTGTCAATTTTCCTTTAATATAATTCCTCCTTCGCATTTCTCTTATATTCTCTAAATTACTAGTGTGGACTGTCATGTGAATGCAGGGAAAATCATGTTGTTGTATGTGGTTTATATATGTCAACATTTAAATGCCACTCGACAATTGAAAGCATCTGTCAAAAGCTTATTAAAATGTCATCAAATTATGCATAACGACCGAAGCCAACCCACAAATGCTCGAACCTTGGCTCAGTGCTGGACAGCAGGGTTGCCAACAGAAATTAAATTGGCTCAAAATAATAATTTACTTATTAAATTCGTAATAAACAGTTTGACTATGCTGATAAACACAATAAATGTGAAAAAATTTATTTTTCAACATTTTATTTAATGCTTATGCATATTAAAATTCCAAATTCAATAGGGATGTTATAATTACATATTTAGATGGATTAATTTAAGAATACAAACCACAAACAAATACATTTCAATCCCGGAAGAAGCAGTTAAAAATTGAGTACTTAATGACTCAATTGATTATTGAAATCACTAAGGAATATTTAGAAATCTACATAAGTATTATTAACAGAAGAATATTTAACTGTCAAGAGAAAGAAGCCTTCTTAGCTACAGAAAAATGATAAATAAATACGTAAGTTAATTGACGATATTTATATGTAAAATAATCTAACTTACATCACAATATAATTCTGTTTAAAATTGACAGTGAAAGTAATAATAAATATACCCCATTTGCCAAATTGTACTTGCATTATAATAAGCTAGTAGAATAAAATCAACATTTATAAAAACTGCGCTTTATTCAAATTATTATCTATTATTAGATTTATTACATCAAGCGTTGGCAACTCTGCTAAAAACACACAAGTACCGCAAGCTTATTTATGATCTTTTGTCAAAAGTTTAAATTGCTCGACATACAAAGTAACAGAGAGACAGGCAAAGAGAGTGAGAGAGAGAGAGAGAGCAAGAGAGGGAGTAAGAGAGAGAGAGAGAGAGCAAAAGAGAGACACATCAAGTCTGCTTTTCCATGTGCAATACTATTTTTGCTTTAAGTATCAGAAAGCTGCTGCTGTTCTGATAGAGAACTTTGTCCAGCTGCTGGTTGTCCGAGTTTGTAAAATACTACAAAGATTTATGACTGGCCGTGGAAACATTCCTTAATTACACAAAGTGCACAAAAACATATTTAGACATGTAGAGTTTTGCTGGTGCTTTCTCGAATTTTAATATTCGTTTGCTTGGTATTCGACTAGAACTATGGCTATGGCTAAGAACAGAGATGACTTAAAGTGCTATTTTATTGTTGAGTTCATCTTTTTGGGGCATCTGTCTAGACCCAGTCGCTGCAAGGCACAAAGAGTGTAAGTTCGACGTCAAAGTTCAAAACAAGTTTGGCTGCGGATTTATCCACTTACATTAAATTGTGTTCCGTTTCCGGCCAGACGGGCGCCGGAAGCAGCACAGCTGCGGGCGCTGGGGGCTGTGGTGCAGCACCACCGGCACCTCCGCCGCCACCAGCACCATTGCGTGCTCCCTGCCCACCGGCACCTCCCTTGCCACCCTTGGAGCCATCGGGTCCGTCGGGACCATCAGCTCCGTCCGCACCGTCCTCACCATCTGGTTGTGGCCCGGCAGGACTTGGGCCGCCAGGCTGTCCCGATTGTCCGCTCTGTCCGGATGTGAGTGTTCCATCTCCACCGCCACCACCACCACCACCACCGCCGCCACCACCAGCGCCACCTGCACCACCTCCACCGCCAGCACCGCCCAGAACGCTGCCAGCCTGACCACCCTGTCCACCGCCACCAGCATCGCCAGCACCCGCTCCACCATCGGCAGCTTCAGCACCACCCGAAGTGCCTGTCGCAGAGGCTGAGCTGTCAATTAGGAGCCCGTCATTCGCATCACTCGCACTTGCATCGTCAGTCGAGGATTCAACGTATTCACCCTCCAGACCTGGTTGTGGCTTCCACAGGCCATCATTTTCGATAATTGACGGCTTATAGCTGCCATCGTCCTCTGGCACCTGCTGCACCAGGAGCAAAACTGGCACAGATGGCGCCAACAAATAGGTGCCAACAGCTGGAAGAGTCAATGGCACCACATGTGCCACGCCCACATGGGCGATAGCCACAATCAGCAGGAACAGCTGCAGATAAAAATCTAATTAAATCCAAACATATCAAATCCAAACAATTTAAACTATTTAAACTTTGAGATTCCTTGCAGAGCAAATCAATATCAAATAAAATCTAATAAATATTTTAAATTTAGTAAGCCACTTTAGTCATCTACAACATATATATATATATATATATATATATATATTTATATATTATTATTATTATTACTCGGGGGACTTGTGCCTGCGACCTAATAGATCTGTTGTGCCCCATTCTGAGCTTAAAGCTCTTCCATCAACCCCAGTTCCTGATATATATATTTATATATATATATATTGGTTTATATATGGACAGATGCTCAAGTCTATATCGACTTAACAATTTATGCCGCTGATTTATTCCAAACATACACTTCTCGACACATGAATAGGGCAACTCTTACACCTTCCGCAAAAAGTTGACTGATAAAATATCGGAATATTCTGTTCATTTTAATTATCTTATTAAAATTGTAGTGCGACCCACTTCGAAAAGGTTTAACCTAGGATTGCACTAATTTATTTTTAACAGTTTAGGATTTTATTTTAAATTGATATATTATAATTTACTTTGCAAAGAAATACAAAATTGGTATTGGTTAATTAAGACAATTTATTGCTCACCGCCGTTGTACGCATCCTGGAATCTAGAATATTATAGATTATAGTCCTAACTCTTTGAGTCCGATCTCGGCAGAGGTTATTGTCGAACTGACTACATTCAGTATGCCCTTGCCTAGTATATATATATATCGATTCTGTCCAATCTGGGTTACGAGAATCTGACATTGTCTATAAATGGAAGCAGCTACTGCATTGATCTAATAAACCCAGCTAAATTCTCTTTTCTTATATGAGCAATATCAATTACAATAATTTGCAATGTGTTACTGTGTGTAGTGTGAACTTGGCTTACAAAACCCGTCAGTAAAATACGCAGTTAAGTTACTTGCTTTGACCTCGAGAATGCTGGTCAACTGCATTTGATTTATCTGAATGAATGACTTAATAATTTGATTAATTGGAGACATTCCCCAGCATCTTTGATGACTCAAAAGAGACACTTTAAAAATGTTTATGAAAATTCATTCAAATGTTTTTTAATTTCAGCAATGTATCAAGAGAAAATGTGCATACGATTCTTCTTATGTGTTTCCTATTAATGTTCGTAATTATTAGTATAGGGTATTTAGATTAAGGTACATCTCAATATCACTTTAATTTCAGCTGATCCAGATTCTTTGAATTTCTCAATACTTGATCGAATAAATAATTAAAATTTGTTCCAATTTAAATGAGCTGCTCTCAGCTTGTCAAGATAAGATTCCATTCATGGTCAAGAAAATTAACTTCGAGTGGTGTTGGCGTCTTTATTCCAATGTGGTGCGAGGATTGCATGTTGGATACAAAGTTAAGGCGTTTGAAGAGCTGTCTAACTGGTTTATTACCCTACCAAATTATCTCAATACTATATCATCCATCAGCGTAACTGGTTCAACAAATATGAAAAAGTTCTGATTTGAAAAACTTTTGTGTTTATGAGGTATTTAAACCAAATTCATACATATTGACCATTAGCAATCAGTCGGATTTTAAATTTAATAACAAATTTAATTTTTTAACAACTGGACTGTAATCTGCTAGAGTATTCGATTTTCAGTGTGCCAAATATTGATGATATTCTTGCCTCATATTTATCGTCGCTTTTCAAATAGTGCTATACAGTGGCGGAAAATATAAAGTGTCTGGGTCTGGTTGTGGCTGCTGCGGTTTCCTGGGGCACTGGAGAACTGGGTTCCACATAAATGATGAACATCGCGTAAATCAATTAAGCGAACAAGCAAACAAGAGACAGCAGTGGGAACAGGATCTGGAGCAAGAGCAGAAGCATAACGACAACAAGGCCGTTATCATCATCATGCTCGTTTTTTTCTCCATGTCCTTTTCCATGTCCTACAACATTATTCAAAACAACACGATTGTGCGGAGGGGGAGGGGTGGCGTTTTGTGCGTGTGGCAACAGCTGATAAAAAGACGCAACGATACACGCTCGAGGGATGCTTGTCTGTGAGCAGCAAGCAGTTAGTTAGTTGGCTAGTTAGCAAGTTACCCACCTCCCATTCCCCAAAACAAGGAACAACAGCAACCAAGCTCCAAACCAATTAGCCCAGTCGAGGGAATTACAAAACGCGACTTGCACGCGAAATGATGTTGCCAACTTGTGCGCATTTTTACTGAGATTCCATTTTCTGCAAGCATTGCGAATATTTCGATGTGTTGTTTCAGCATTTACCAACACTGACCATCTGGTGGGCCCGATGGTCTATTAATCAAAACAGTGGCGCCAATCGAGGAGCAGCCGACGTAAACAATGGGTTTAAATATGCTGGCTTCGACTCGACCAGAGCAGCCAGCTATTTATTCATTCACACGTCCAGGCCGGAACCGGCCAATCCTAACCCCAACAATAGGATGGTGAGTATATAAATAGTTTTTCTCAAGCTCCATTTGTTAGCTGACGGACAGGCCAAGTCAAGTTGACGTTGCCATTGACTTTATTTACACAAAAAATATGAATCCAAATAAACCAAAAGGTCTTTTGGTCTCTAAAGGCATAGACTTTTTTAGCAACTTAATTATAGTGATTAATGCTTAGTTCTCTGTAAACAATTATTATTTTAAAGGTTTGTTTACACAAGGAAATACGTTGGTGAAATGTGTAACCAAAAAATAATCGAAATTTGTTTTTGTTGTGTAGCAACAGCTTCGAACTGATTTTGGTTGTGCCACATAAAAAGGCTTCTACGTGTCTCACGCGTGTATGTGAGTGTATCTGAGTGTGTATCTGTGTGTATGCATGTGTGTGTGTGTTCTTAGTTTGGGAAGACCGCACGTTGAGCAGATCTAATACGGTATACAGAAATGATTACCACTGGGCGAATGCTTAATGAGCAATGTGGCTCAGTGTGAGGAGTTTGTGTGTGTAGTGTGTTGTGTGTGTCTGTGCACACACGATTGCTTGCTTCCGAAATAAGTGTGTGAGCAGAATTTCAAGCAACTGAAAACTAGGATACTTCATCAGACACAGACTCGAGTACCTTTCCAATTGTAAATTCATTGAACGCCCATGTTTCCAATTAAAGAAACTACTTTGCTGGAAATTGGATTTTTGTATTTTAAAAAAATAATAGGAATAGGAAACAAATACATTGGAATACATCGAAAGTCACATAAAAAAACGCATCTGAATAAATAGTAAATAAGGCGCAGCATTTATAAAGTTGAGATACAGCTTTTAGAATGTTGCAAAATAATATTGGGGAATCTTTAAAAAATCATAGTACAAGTCAAAAGCATTAGAGTTAGGAAACGGTTGCCTTACTCACTTCTCTCCTCTTACTCTAACAAGTTATTTTTTGAGAACCTCAACATTTAATAGTAAGTCCAAAAACTTGTCCTTTAGTCCTTCAACAAAAAATTTCTATTATACTACATAAAAAAACAGCATCGTTTTTAGTCACTTTTTGGTCAACAAATATTACACCTAAACGAGGACATTTTACGTTTTCAGAGGGTGTTTCCCCTTTCACCTTAAGAGAGCGCGAAGTGAGATGATTTATGATGCTTGTTGCAAGTACTCGTGCCACGTACATGATGGCGTACAACTCTGACTTGACTACAGACCAACAATAAGTGCTATGTGTTGGCCAAAAGCCCCGGGCATGACAGATATAGGGAACATAAAGGGTCATTACAGCTGTCACAATATGCGGGGGCCTGCAGAAAGTGTCGACAAAGCCATCAATAACAAATCGAATATCTAGCCAGACATTTATATATTATATAGACACAAAACTTGAACGAATTACAAACCGCGTTTGATTCACATTAAAACATCGAAAAATTAATTAAAACATCGCTTGAAATTAATTTACTGCTATATATATATATATATATAATATATATAATATGCATACATATCGATTAATCTATTTAAAATTGCAGTGTGCTTGATATATGTATATATTAATATATACAGATAAATATTAAAGTCTCAAAAGCAATTAAGGAAATAAGCACCAGTATATGAAAATTATTTAAAATAATAGTTTAATTAAAATTTATTTCTGCTATTGTGCATATTGTTGCTACATTTCAAAATCGTATTTCTTAAATAATCACACAAAAGTATAAACTAAGATTTGATAGCGTTTTGGACCTTTTGGTCATCTGTTCATTCACAATAAAGTTAGTTGGCGATAAATGTTCATTAAGGAAACATATACTTTATGGTGTGTCGGATATCGAACATGTATTCTTGCTGGTTACACACTTATCCCCATTTCTTTATAAGCCATTTCCCTAATATGAATATGCACACAAAATAATCAAAATTAAGTTTTCTCATTGCATTGCATTGAAATGTTGCTTTGCTAAAAGCACCAAATAAATTCTATAATAAAATGATATTATCAGACTATCAGGCAGACTGTCGAATTTGTGATGTTGTTGGAGAGTATATAAATTATAGCATTGGATATGTTGCACAGTTTTATGATACGCAATATTTGTTACAGAAATACTTGAAATAATAATAAAAAAAAATGAATTGAAAACCGATTGCAGAGCAAACAGAGCAAAATGCTTCGACTTTAATAACAAGTGTTGCCAATATTATTATTGTTTTTATGAGGTGCCAGCAAATTGGTTTGTTGAGTCAGCGATGATTTTGTGTGTGTGTGTGTGTGTGTGTGTGTGTATGTTTGTGTGTTTTCGCGTTTATGATCATATCATAACGGCGTTTATGTCGTTTCTATAGTTTCTGATTCAGTTTGATTGCATTTGTGCGTTTTTGCTGTTGACTGACTCAAGGCATTTATTGGCCTTTTGACGCCATGGCTAATGAGTAAACAATTTACGAGCAAAGCCCGCAGTAACAACAACTACAACAGAAATATAGCCATAGAGCAACGCTTTACACTTCGGTGATTTAATCTGAGGAAGCTTTAAGGTCCACTAAATCTGTTGAGGAGTTCATGCGCAAAGTCGCAAAATCTTAAAATCTGTTGTAAGCACGATTTTGCTATTAATAGCAGTGTTATTCATAGGCTGGCTGCCTCCGGATTGACTTGCCCACTCCCCAACCCCCCTGGGGCAACCATCCATAAGTTTATTTGACTTTATCGACAGCCAAATCATTTCAATGGCAAAATATGCCTTGATTCAATGGGGTAGCTATAATTTAAAATTATGAAAGTCTTCCTCAACTGTAAAATCGAAAAAGAGAATAATAAAAAAAGTAAAAATTGTAGTTTTAATTACTTTTTAATATTTCTTGGTTCAACTTCCCTTACAACGATCCATTTTGTGTTGCTGATTAACGCAATGACAAATGACGCCAGAAGGTTTTTTTGGGGTTTGCAGTTAACATAAATTAGCCAAGTTTTCATGCTTAAGCAAAATCGAAGCAAAAACCCGACACATTTGATGTAGTATAAATTAAACTTGTGCTTCATTTGGTGCCATTGTCAATGGCCCCAATTACATTATCTCACAGCTCTTGTCCCGCATAATTGGTGTTAACATCAGCAGCAGAAGTTGTAGCAAAAGCGACAATCCTAAATCCCAGCTCAAACCTAATCAAAACCACACTAAGAGAAAAGTGAAGAATTTTAAAATCTATACTAAATAATGAAACAATCTGATCTCAGACTATAAGAGTTAAGAATTTATATTTGATATATAATTTCTCATATATCATATCCAAATCAAGTTTAATTTAAAACAAAAAAGACCATTTCAAAAATATAGAATTACAACTAACTTAACTTAATATTTTTTTTAGTCTGATTGTGTTTTTTTTTCCCCCAATTCATCCAAAAAAACGTGATCTATTTTGAATATAATTTGTTAAATTTTTTAACTATTTTATTTTTTGTGTCGACTGACATTAGTTGACTTTAAATAAATTAATTTATGTATTTTACAGCGTGGCTTAGAGTATTTCCCGGGCAAGCTATCTGAGCTACAGCAGTCTAAATAGTATTATTTTTTCTTTAGTTTTTTTTGAGTGTAGTCACAGTCAAAGTCACAGAGGCAGCGCAGGGAATGTTATATATGCAAACTGCTTCCAGCAATTGAAAGCAATTGGAGCTGAGTCCTTGATAATTGAATGGATTGCTCCTTGAAGTTTTTTGAATTTAGTCTTGGCAAGATTTGGTTTAGTTGTCGCCCCATTTATATAAATGTCCGGGACTATGCGCGACACCCCAGGCAAGTGAGTGAGTACATATATATTAAAGTATTTAAGGAGTGTGGCTAATATCGCCCATTTGGAATTTGAAATCTCAAAGCATTTCAAAGCAAACAGGATAACCTGTTGGTGTGGGAATGCTCTGACGTACAGGAATGTCTGCTGTAGCTAAGATATTGTTTTTTAAGTTTTCTAAACATGTCTCTACCTGTTGGCAGCATGTTTAAGTAGCACTTTTAAGCATTTATTTGATGCCAAATTACACTTCTTAAAGTAAGTTTTCTTACTGCTCCTCAACTTCTTGAAATTTATTGCGCACAAAATGCCACAACTTTTCTGCACATTCTTTTTTTTTCTTGGCTATTGATGAAACAGCAAAGAAAATCAAAATCTAAATAAAACAAAACCAAACCAAACCAAAAAGGCGCCCAAAGCCAATTTACATGTCACACACATACAAACACGCAAATTGTGGGTGGGAGGTGTGTGTGTGTGTGTGTGTGTGTATTACACCTAAGGCCATTGCGAATGTTGAGCCCGAAAGCTTGACTTTTATGTAGCGTCTGTTGACTTCTCGCAATGCCCTTGTGGCCCCAACCTTAAAACAAATCATCTTTTATTATATCGCATTAATCATACGCACCGTGTGTCCTGCTGCTTGTGCTCGGCGAAAGTGCACAGTTTGTGCACTCAGCACAACTTATACAAACACATTACTTACTCAAAAAAAAAAAAAAAAATCGAGAAAAAAGAGATTCCAGATTTTTACACACATTCTATTTAAATAATATTCATATAAGTTAATTTTGACGTTTGAGATTTTTAGTATACTTTCTACGACATATTAATTTCAGTCTGTAGTTCCACACATTTTCTCTTAGTGCATATGCTCATTCTGTTTCGGATACCGTTACACTTCTACGGTTTGTTTTTATCATGTTCTTGGTTTTTCGTTTGGCCTTTTAAATATTTTGTTCTGCCGAATTTTGCCTACTTTTGTGCTGGCCCCATAATTTATGGCCAGGTGTGCGGCGGCTCTAATTGCGTGATAAGTTTCGCCAATGAGCACATTGTTCGTTCTGCATTTTTTATTTTTGGTATTTGTGTTTTCTTGTATTTCGTACAGCTCGATACGTATCCAGGTGCTTTATTCTGAAGTCGAGTTTTCAGTGTGCTACTACAACTAGAAAACCAATTGATTTATGGCTACGCCTTATTAACAGCTCCTTTGCGGCGTGACGCTTTGACATTTTTTTTTTTGTTGGCCAAAAGCAAACAGCTCAATTGGCTGCCCATAATTGAGACTGTAGCAAAAAGTTGGCTACTTGAAATTCTCAGCTCATCGCTGCAGTTTAAGCACAGCATGTGGCAGTGGCAGTGGCAGTAAAAACCATTCTTCTTCTCAGCCTGTTTTTGCGCTTGCCAACCACAATATGTACAATACAGACATTGTGTGCCGCTACACCAACTATACACTAAGAGAAAAATGCAACAAAAAATATTTAAAAAAATAATATTTTTATATACGATTCAATTTAAGAATTTTGTATTTATTATTGGCAACTTGATATTATTTTCCTCTTCAGAAATTTTAGTTCATTATTTAAAATTGGCTCAGAATATTTTGTATAAGTTGTTTCTAAACTTTTTGCGCACTGTTAGCAAAACTGGCAACACAACAGTGACAACACGAAGTGAGTCCATTGAAAAGTTGGTTTTAGCTGCACATTGAACCAAAATGGCTGAGGGCCTTTGTGGTTTTTAGATTTACGTTCTGTTCGTGGCGGCGCTGTTGCACCACCAGTAGTTGTGGCAACCGGAAGCAGTTTAATGCCAGCCAAGCGGCAGGACGTCTGTTTATCTGTGAGCGCTGTCGACGCGGATTCCAAATCCAAATACTGCTCCCCTTCTCATCCAACAAGGCAGTTTGACATTTAAGCGAATGCCACGAAAAGCCGCAGAAGACTGTAGCAGGATAATACTCGATACACGTTTCGTACTCAAAAATCAGCTGACTTTGAGCCAAGTAGCGAGTGGCACGCTGGCTTCCTAGTCGGCCATGTGGGCGTAAATGTCACCAACTGTGCATGTGGGTGTGATGTTCAACCGGAAAAATGCTGTAAGCTTTAACTGGGGCAGAAAGTCATCTAAAAGGTCACACAATACAGTTTGCATTACAAACACAAACTTGGATAAATCAGAGATGTCAAATGCTGAAAAGTTTCCATTAAAATTCAGAACATCGAAGCAGAAATTAATGCGACAAATTTTGGATTTTGATTAAAAGTGAATGAAAATAAATGTTGGCCTAAAAAAACCAAAATGCAAATACTTCCCAAAGAAGGAAATTGTTCCCTGGCAACGACATTAAAATGCTAATATTCCCAGAAACATTGTCGTTTATTTACAACTGGCAGTGAAATAGGTTTAGCAAATTGCTTATATACATTTTTTATGTTTCCTTACATTTGTAAATCAGCGCCGGGAATAAGGATTAAATGTGCGTCGAGGGACTACAAAAGTGAACTGAGTTTAGGATCATTGAATTTTTAAACACAACAACAATTCACTCAACTTGAATTGTTCCATCTGTTATGTAAGCAAAGTGTGCTTAACTACTTTCAATTAAAACCAATATTAAATTGCAGTCTTTAAAAGTTATATATACATAATGTGGGATATATAAAAAAATCTTTTAAAAGTCTTTCCCCCTTTCAACCACTTCATATCAGACACTTTTAGCTCACATGCACTCAGAAGTGCACAATATAATAAATAAGTGCTGCCATCATAAAAGTTACTCACAGCTCGGCTATCATATCATATCTATGGCCTTATGGAGCACCTGGTAACCCGGTAACCCAGTAACCACTCCTTCTTTATTTATTATATTATGCGCATCGTGAAAGCAGAGCAAACATTTTGTGGGCGCGAGTGGGGGTGGTTTGGGTGTGGGTCACAAAATGTAGTCGGCGCACCCACACAGTTCCGGCTGAGGGAGCGTGTACCGAAATGGGAACCGGTTGCCGGGCTTGAGCCATTTTCTGGCAATAAACTTGCAATTAATGGCCGCCAAATGAGTTTCAATGGCCAAGGCCTTCTGGCCGCTTTGTGTCGCTTTGTGCCTTTTATGCGCCGCAGGTGTTTTTAGCCTGTTTATTTGTTTGTTTGCTTGTGTCTCTGTTTCTGCCCACACACCACGCACCACGCACCACCCACAACCCCCTCAATACAGTTGCCCTCGAGATGTTGATGACCCAGAATCAGTGTCAAAATGGTCTTCAATTTGGGTCGCTTTAATTTCTAAATTCTGGTAAGCCTCTGGCTATTTGAATGAAGCTTTTGTTGTCATTACGGCTTCATTGAGTTTGGGCGAGTATTTCAATTAGCCAAAACTGAATATGCAATATGAAAGTGCTTAGATTTTACTTGGAACTATGAGAATTCCAAGAGTGTGTTAACCATTTTAATATTAACATTCATTTATTTTGAGCTCTTGTTTGTACTCCCAATTATCTGCATGTAATTCAAGAAATCTAAAAGATTAAATTTTTATTTTTTCTGTGTTTTATTAGTACAAAATTGCTACATGTGTTAATTTTGTTGAACTTTTTAAGACCCACTCAATTTGGGAAAGTTGCTATTGCTGAGCTTCAGGCATATTTTTGGTAACATTAAAACTGTTTGTAACAAGTAGATTAACATTTTGGGTAACTGCTTTTGCCTTTTTAAGAAGTTTCTAGAACTGGCAAAGTTCACCTACGATTTGCGTTGCATTAATCGATAATCAAAAAAAAAAAAATATATGTAAAATAAAATTTTTATAAGACTTATAAAATGTATTTAGAAAACTGTTTATGCAAAACATGGAATGAGAAAACTAGAACAAATAATTAAAGTTGATTATAAACTCGGATTCCGTTGGAAATAAACTCCTTTTTTTTTTAGATCTTTCAAATTTGCAGTCAATTAAACAAGACGAAGTTGCACTCGAATTCTTATTAACTATTTAATGTTGATCAACTTAAAAACTATTTCTTTCTTTTATAAACTTGATTAAAGTTAAATAAAAATTCGAGAAATACCATATAAAATGCGTAAAACAATTTAAAGTGATATATATATATATGGTACAATTTATTGTAATACAAGAAGCGAGCATCTCTAGTACTGCTAACACACACACACATGTGTACACGCACAACCTGCTTAAACTAATACAAACACACACAACATTAAAAACAGGATCTGAGAGGGGAGTCAGTAGGGAGTCTAACAATGGCAATGACTTTGACTTCCGTTTCCGCTTGTAGCCAAACGCTGGGAGCAAAGAAGTTAATAAATGCGAAAGCCAACTTTTTTGGTTTGTTGAAAGAACATTTCAGGCCGTTTAGGTTTATGGCTTCATGCGGCTGGCATTCAGTTCAGTTACTTAGGCCAACTTTGCGCTTTAATTTTAATTTTGCTAATTTAAACAAACTTTCTAACTGCGTTTTATGTAACGACCGAATTCTTCCAAATGGAACAATGGATCTGCGTAAAAATACTAGTGTCAACAACATCACTCAAAGTGCATTTGCCAAATTGTCTGACTGCCATAAATTCAATTTTAGCTAATCAGTGATGAAATTGAGTCGAACGTCTGTCAAAAATCATATGTCTGCCGTCAGAAGACGTCTCATATAGGCCAACAAAAAATGTGATCCGATGTATCTTGACCAGAAAGTTTTTGTTAAAAAGACAAGAAACCAAATTGACCGTGACTGCACACAGGGACCACAGTTTGGTTGGTGTTAAGGTGAAGTGGGGAGTTGAGTGGCTGCTAGAGTGTAGAGTGGCATCAGGATATCCGTTTAGATTGGCCATGTTTTTTTTTTCCCCCATAAAAGCGTATCGCTTGCCATTTTTGTGGATGGTTCGCAACAAAGCACTCGTAACGGTGTCGATGTCCTTCGATATATGTGATATGTGAACACATTTAAACTCAGAGAAAAATCGTGTTTCATCAGATATAAAAGTATTTTTTTTATTTTAACATATAAGAAACACAGAATTTTTAAATTAAGCACAAAACAATTTATTATGAAAACTGAAAATTCTTCTACTAATTTTACATTTATTCGTATCAAGTTATTATCTTTTTTTCTGAGTGTACATTAAACGTATATTAGCTGTGGAGTTGTACTTGAAAATGGGTTATTGAACTGCTAAGTGACTGGAAAACTCAACTGTAACCTTTTTCAACGAGGCTATTCGGCATTTTTCAGCTGCGCAAAAAATCATTGAAACCCCCAGTTTTTTCTCCGATTGCCATGGCAAGCATTTTTTTGCTTCTTCCCTTTTTTATGTCGTTTATTTCAATGAAACCAATTGTTACTAACTGAGCTGACTGCGTGAAGTGTTCGCTGTTGTTGCTGTTGATTGCACCGCGGGCGATCATAACAATTAGACTTAAATTAAGGGAATTAACGCTTTGTGCAAATTGTCAGCAGATTACCAACAGCGTCACAGTTGACCAAATGCACACACAACACAACACAACACAAAACGCTTGGCAACGCATTTTGGCCCTTTTATATATACGGTACTCTTTGCGGCTAACCGCAGCAACAACTGCGCAGAAGTGGGGTCCATTTAACTGGCCATTAAGCTTCCCATTTTGTTGCCCACATGCTTGGCCAAATCATGCAATTATGTGGTCTATTTAGAGCTGGTTGAAATGTTCTGCAAGCGAATGTGTAACATATGTTCCTGATTGTTATAGCTTGGTATTTTTTTTTTTTTAATATATTTTGAGTTTAATAATCAAAATGTTGTCGAGCTATAATGATGAATATGATTTATAATCCATCGCAAATAATAATGATAATATTAAGCAGAGTAATATTTTTATGTATTTATTATAATGAAACAAGGACATATTAAATTGTGCAAATTTATTTAACTAAAAAAAAATTTCTAAAGTCGAATTGATACAAAAGCCAACGTAAGATGAGTAATATGAAAAAATTGTATAATTTAAATTTATATTAAGCTTTTTAAATTTATATTATTTGAACAAATATTATAGTTAATTTTTAATGATATGATTGAACTAATAAATAAATAAAACTTAACAAACACTTTTATCTATACTTTTTTTTTGTGCATAAGTAAAGCTTATTGTTCGGCAAATACTGTTTGGTTTTTTAGTATAACACTCTATAAAGTTCAAAACTTTATAAGACATAACAAGGAAGCACATCCTAAAAGCAAATGTGCCATAACAGTTGCATTCGGTTGAATAACTTTCAGCAACGATTATCCCCTGAAAAGCCAAATTGACTATGCTGCGCGTCTTGGCCATGTTTTTGCTTTCGTTTCGTTTCCTTTTAACACATCGAATCACTGTGCAGCACTCTGAGAAACTTTGCCACAACACCGTCACTTTCAAAAGTATGTTAACAGTTGCTGGTTTTTCCCAAGCTTTCTACACACTTTCTTTATACCTTATGGCTTAGATGCTCTGTGGATGTTTCCTAGCTTTTTGTTGTTGCACATCAAATCTTGCAACTGTTCATATTTTTGTTTCCGGTCCATTGCTCAATCTGCTTTATCTGCTTTATAGTTTTGCTTGCTGTTTGAGTTGTGAAAAACTGAAAAGAAAATGTGTGTAAGTTAAAAACTTAGATTTTCACATAACTTTTATGATTTTGTGCTAGCTGTAAGCGAAGAAACTCAGTTAATCAGAATCAATTAACTTACTTTAATGTGAGAACTGCGTTAGCCAAATATTGACATGATAAATATTAAAGTTTATATTGTGGCACGATAAATAACTGCATTGTTTTTTTTTATAGACTCACTTTATTTGCAACATTTTCCTTGCCTCGCATTCTGTATGCAGATTTGTTTGCTTTATCGATTGTCTGATAGCAGCGACTATTTACCTGCCCTCAGCTTACAGTTGCCTATCACTTGCCTGCCTCTCTCTTTCTATCTCTTTCTCTCTCCCTCTTTCTCTCTCGCTCTCTCTCTCTCTCTATTTACACCTAGCAGAGCAAACAACTTCAGCGCATTGGATGGACTTGGCCAAAGGCAAGGCAAAAACCAAAGGCAAATCCAAAGACAAAGCATTCCGTTAGACAACCAGTTAGGATTCCTCTAACAAAGCAACTGTATATAATAATGACTGCATTCAGAGTAGTTTTTCTGTTTCTCCAGTTGTGTCTCTGTTTACATTCTACGTTTTTTTTTTTAAACTCATTTCAAGTTCGGAATTCAAGGCTTAACATTCGCCTTACCAAAACTTAACTGAGTGAATCAGTTTTAAAGTTGATTTGAATAACTTTATGTTTGAGAAATTTGTATTGTCTTTACATGATTTATCGTTACCAAAATATTTTATGCAATTATTAATATAATTACTTTTAATTGATTTATTTATTCTTGGTATAAAAAATATTTTGTCAATATAATCTTTAGTATATAGTATATATAATCCGAATATATTATTTATGTATATAATATATATTATGTTGTCGGCCATTTCCGTTTTATTTGTTAAAAATATGACACAATGCTTCTGAGTGTAAAATAACTGCAATTCACTTCATAAAACGAATCAAATTTCTTAGCAGTCGTATTTCCCATCTCATATAATATTTAAAACTCCTTCTCAATATCCTCCTTTCTTACCAACAATGACTGAAGATTTTAAATTAAATGATTTAAAATTTAATGTAGTTACAAAGTACTAATGTAGTACAAAGTAACGGAGTGTAAAATTTCAGATAAATCAATTTGGATTCTACAAGGCCCCTAAAGCGGGATGGCGTAGAAAAGAGGTCATCGTAATTCTATTACGGTTAACAAAAGTTACGAAAGAAAATTTAAATTTACATGTTCGTGGAAGACATACAAATATTATCGAATTAGATGACATACAGAACCGTTATGTTTTAATCGATTATTTCGATCGTGCATTTCTTAACAGTTACTGCGTAATTCAATTTATTATAGAATCTTTCCAGCTCAGCATAATCGGATTTTGACTTGTTTGAAATATTTCTATTTTTACGCCTGCAAGGCCTATTTAGAGCGGGCATTATATTTACCCTATTAATATTGTATGTATATAAGATATATGTGTATATAAATCTATACGAAATAATAATTTTAATTATGGGGAATTAAGACTGTAAATAGAATCTTGATATATTAATATTTAATGTAAAAATTAACAACTCTTGTGTTAACAAATATATATATATATAAACTTTACTGAAGCGTATTAAATATACAATGCATACTGCTTGGCGCTTAAATTATTACGCTAAAAATATGTTTTATTTACACGTAAAAAAATTGATTTTCTGTCAGTGCATACTTTTGGGGATGTGAACTGACAAAATTAGTAACTTGTCCATAATCACAAAAATATTTTTTTTGAGCTATGCTTCAAGAAAACTCAAACAATTCACGAGAACTAAAATGACAATTTAATATAGCTTAATATTTTATTTAAATTAAAAAACCTTTGTCAATATTTTTTTTTAATTAAATCAGCTGGCCAAGGAATATTTAAAATTCTAAGAAAATTTGAATATTGTTTAAATAGACAATTTTCCTTTGAACTTCTGTATGACTTTGTACAAAAATCAATAGTCGCTTTTAACGTTGATTACCTGAACTCAAATATAATTGGCCTTTTGAGGACCTTTGAACACATTTCCTTTTCACATAAAATATCATTAACTTAGCCAAATCCTTATAGATTTTCTGAGAATGTCATTGTGGTTAGAAGATTGCAAAGAAAATGTGTCAACGTAAGAAAATCCATTTATACATCCATTTAGCCATAAGTGAGATGCATCATAAAATGCTTAGAATTTTGTTATTATTATTAATGGTACAGTTTAATCGCATTCATAAAGGGTTTATGTCTAGACATCATAAGTTAAGCTGAACATTTGCATGATCCTTGTTCATTGAGGAACTCCCTTGGCGCCGCACTCAAGTTGTGAGCTGAAGAAGACAGACAACAAGTGGATTGGATGTGTGTCATGTTTTATGTTTTTATGCCCAACAAGTTGAAGCACTTGCAATCTGATGTGACTACTTGAAAATTGAATTATTAATATACATACTTGTGATATTTGTATAAGCCAAAAGGTACTTAAATAGTCTCAAACTTAAAGCTTGAATAAGTTTCAAGTTGAGCAAATTCTCGTTAAATACTCACCTTAATTAAATCATGAAATCACTCGCAATTTCTCATTGCATAAGTATTTTTTTTTCTGTTTGTACGAATTCTTATAAAAACGGCTTCAATGTGCAATTCAGTGAAAGCTCATCAAATGTAGAACTCAATTTGATTAATTAAATCGGTAAATTTAAGACGCACTTAATCTAAATAAGTGTCTGATTGCCGCGCATTAGATGCAAAAGTAGAAGTGTAGTTTGTGTAGTCAAACTTGGCACTCAACAGTTGAATTGGTATTATTGAGAGTTCTTATGTAGGTGTTGCTTCCACGTAGATGATAAACAGTGGGATAATGTTACAGAGAGCCAGCGAGTGTCTAACTTAAATGAACAATCGATGTTATCTGCTCAACTTACCTCCACTTGGCCATCGTGCACGTTTTTATGGTAGATACTTAAATGGGAAAATGGGGCAACTTTGGCGCCCGGCTAATGCGTTTTATCAATTGGGTTCCATCAGATGAGCACAGTTTGTAGCGAGCGGAGCAAGATTAAGTGTAAGAGGAAGAGGAAGTGGAAGTGGAAGCAACGTGGAATGTAGCCAAATGAATTGGATTCCTTTTAACGGAATGCTCATGGCAATGAGCAACACCCAAAAAGTTAGTTAGTTACGCCCCAAAAGCAAATAGCCCCTCGCCGCATAAATTAGTTGCTCAATTCTTCCTCTTCCACTGCAAAAAGGGTAGCAAACTCATTGCGTTAAAAGTATTTATTGCCGCATTCCTTGCCCCAAAGATGCTGCCTCTGATTAAAGTCGCTGGCCATCTGCTGACCAAGTTGTAATTTAAGCTTGATATTAACTTGACGCCATTGCCAGGTGTTCCCACCAGATTTTAATTAAGTTGCAGTTGCAATCGCCTTATGCCCTTTACACTTGCCCTTTGATTATATTAACTCTGGCATTTTTATACCTTCTGGTCATAAAGTGAAGTTTCAAAGCAAATGCTTTTCTAGAAAAAAATTAATATAAGACAATTTAAGCTTGTTTGGAAATCCATTTGAAATCTGACAAAACAAGAAAAATATAAAAATGCAAATGCATAGAAAAGTCAATAAAAAATTTTAAATAAATTCCAAGAGGCGCTTTAAAAATCAATTTTCTTTTTTTTTTTTTTGAGAGATGTTTTAAGCTGTTTTTGATAAGGTCTTTTTCTATGGAGTACTTCTTATTGCGACTGAAAACTTCATTTAACTAAACTAAAAATACAAGTATAAAAAAACAGTAATTTCAATAAATTAAGTTTGAATTTATTTATAGCACACTGAACATTTAACTAGAATTGTATTTAATATATATTTATATATATATATATATATATATGTGAGAGTCATTTGCTATATATGTACATATATATGTTACATTTATTTATTTATATACATATATATTTAAATTTATATATATGAAAGAATATCTGAATACTGAAAAGTGCACAACAATTAACAATTATAATTTATTTTAATATTTAATTAGCATGTTTAAACAATTTATTTTCGGTTACTAGTAATATTTTTCTGCTATAACATTTGCTTACGAATATTTTTTGTCTTTTGTTTCTGGAATTTAAAAAGGTACAATTCTCTCAATTTTGGTTTATAGCGATAACACCGAAATTTGGCCTGCTCAAATAATTATATACATACCTATTTATATTGTGCATATATTATATATATGAAATAGACATTTAATTAGTTGAATATATTGTTTTGTTCTGTTTTTTTTTTTTTTTTAGCTACCTACTTAATTTAAATGTATACATCTTATATTTTAAATCTCTCTTCATAAATATATTGAATCAATCTTAAATACGTATTGCTGTATTATGTACATTGAATAAAAAATATATCTTAGAAATAAATACAATATATGCCACAGATCTTAGGAAATATTTAAGGGTAGAAAATTGTTTACTTAAAAACACAAATAATTAATTTTTTTTTACAAAAACTCTTCATTCAATAATATAATTTCCTTGTTCCGAAAATATTTTATTGCATTTTAGAACAGATGTTTCAGATAAGAAAAATGTATTTTCTACATTTTAAAATGTGTTTTTTAAGAGCATTAAAAATATTGTTTTTTCATAGCGATTCAGAATAGGAGTAAAGCTGAGAAATAGAAAAAGTTTTGGTTTTACCAAATAACAATTGTAACGAATATTTTGAATATTTATTAACACTTAACTCGGAGTTGTCCCCCCCCCCCCACTATTCGTTTAGCACTGCTCTTAACTTGGCCCAATGGCGCCCTTAGACCCTAGCATCACTATACTCTATGCGCACCGTGCGTCTTGGCCTTTGCCCTCGATGGGAATTGGAGCTAATGTCTGTGGCTGCCAGGCTGCGCAGCGCCAGCAGCTCCCGCGGCTACAATTGTGTCCTCTTGGCCACCCCATGGCCGCCAGAGCCGGGCGCATCGCCCGGTGCCTCCACATAGGAGTAGGAGGGTGTTTCCATGACCAGGGGATGGCATATCTCGTAAACGGGCACCTTGAGGCTCGTCTTACGCAACCCGCCCAAGCTGCTCTGCGAGCTCGAGCTGGGCCCAAATGAACGTCATCTGCTCATCGACTCATTGCCCAGGTCAGAGTGTGAATGATGCAGTTCGCTCTCATCCCCAAAGCTGTGCGCCGCTGCACTTGGTGTAATGCTGGGCGTTCTGCCATGTATCCTAATGGCGGACATGTCCGATCCGCGGCGGGAACTCTTTAAGGATACGCTCTGCCTGGAGCAGAAGCAGCGGCAAATAATGCGCTTGAAGGCGAAACGAAAGTCCTTGGAGAAGAGCGCATAAATCATGGGATTCACCGCCGAGTTGCAGTAGCCCAGCCAGAAGAGCACCGAGAACAGCAACGGATCCACGCAATCCTGGCAAAATGGTCGTATGATGTACATCGTGAAGAAGGGGCACCAGCAGAAGATGAACATGCCAACGATGATGGCCAGCGTCTTGGCCGCCTTTGTCTCCATGCGAAAGCGTTTCACTTGCGCCTTGATATTCCGCCTGCCCATCTTTTTGTTGGCGCTGCGAGGATGACCAATGATGCCACCGCCATCGCTGGCGTTGCTTTGCCTTCGCGCCAGATCCGGTAGTGCCTTGCCCACCTGAAGATAACAGGTGCTACCACCATGATGCTGCTGCTGCCTATAAAGCTGCGACTCGGTTGCCTCGCGTCCATGCGATCCGTTGTAGTGCACGGAGAACAGGGCATTGTTCGATGGGCGCCTCTCATCCGATTGGGTTAACTCGTTGATGTTCTCGCTGGATGGATACGACACGGAGATCTTGATCTTGTCGTGCTGATGATGTAGTCGCCTCGTCGCGTATTTACTTAGCCTCTCCGGTGACGGTGTGCCCAGTGTTGTTGTTGTGCTCTGAGTGCTCCCATTGCTGTGCATCGAATCCTGTTGATTGGAGCCGCGTCCCCGATGAATGCGCAGCGTCAAGCGTTGCTCCTCGAAGCGTGAGCCAATGCCCTTGGAGCCTAACAGAATTTCAAAAGGCGAGAGAGAGATAGAGAGAGAGAGAGAGAGAGGGAGAAATGGAGAGTAGAATAAAGCATTAGTTCGCACAACAAACAATTCAACATACTGTTTCCTGTCTCTTATTTAATATTACTTATACGCCCCTTTGCACAGCACGCAAACTATTTACCATCTGCACTGAGAGAAAAAAACATACCTAAATTCAAGCAGAACAGCAATTTGTTGTACTACAATTTGTCCGGTGAAAACTCCACAATATTCTTGTAATCAAAATTGATAGTTAAAAATCGCAACAATTTTGTAATCAAGAAACCAATTTTAAAATGTGCTCAAAATTTTGTTTCAATATGATTTGGTTTTATTCTTCGCTGATATTAGAATTGATTTAAATATTTAATAACTTCATTTTATTTTTAGCTGGTATTAGAATTGACTTAAATATTTAATTACTATTTAATTACTTTATTCACAATAATAATTTAATATTAAGAAGAAACTCTCTCCTTGAAATTTTTATCTAATTTGCACAATGTTTCTACTTGAATTGGCAACAAGAAGGTTCACTTTTTTTTTTCAAGTGTATACTGCTGGCTGTTTGTCCATTCCTTATTGAATATCGCCCATACATTCAGTAATACATAAAACTTAATGTTGAATGGATGTTGCCAATGCCAACTTGGCCTGATGCCAGGCTGCACTTTAGCAAATTAATCGCGTAATTATGCAAATAGCTTTTGGCATAAGCGCGACAAGCACTCAATGCTCAATGCGTCCCCTCTTCCCCTTGTACGTATTACCTTGCCCCCCCCCCCCCCACCGCTTGGAGCACGAATACCTCCAGCACCGTCTGGCCGTGGCAACAATATGATCCATGTTTCGCTTGTCTTAGTCGCGCTTAATCCGCCATCAAAGGGAACTTTATTTCATTAATAAGCATACATTTGCATAAATTCACACACACACACGCACACGCACACCCACTTAAACAGTTAGCTTTGCATTTATTACTCATACGCACGTTTAACAGCTGTATAAATTTCCATTACACTGCCGCTTGAGTATAATGAATAATCTGCACAATAATTCCATGTTATTCAGTTTGTACTTTCTGCTGATGTTGCTTCTGATGTTGCTGCTGCTGCCCCCTCCCCACGCCCCTTATCCCTACCACTGTTAAAATATTTATGACGCTGTCATTGTCACAACGAGCCGTTGCCCTAACCTAAAATTAAACGTTTTACACTCGTAAAGACATCGACCACGAAGTACTTTAATATATATATATAAAATATATCTCAAGTTTGTGGAATGCTTTTGACTGTTTGATGTTGTTGTGTTCATGAAAAATTTTGATACCATCGAATTGGAGCAAAGGTGTCCAGAATGCATTCAACAATATTGCAAATTATCGACATGTTGCGGCAGAAAAGTTTATTCACTTTCACTTTAAGCATTTTCCATAGTCAAAATTAGTATTTGAATCGAACGAATTTCCTATATCTCCAAATAAATGTAACTTGCAAGCTATGATTATAGGGCACTAATAAAAATAGAAAAAAATATCAGCTAAAAACAAGTTAATTTTACTTTAACTAAAGCATTTTCAATAGTCAAAACTAGTAAAACCAAATCGAAGGAATTTCTTCAAAATAAATTTAGCTTGAGCTTGTCGTATGATTTCTTGTAAGTTTTTTTTGAGATTTCAAATATTTTCAGTTACTCCAGTATTCATACACAATTTTTCAAGTTATAATTATAGGTCGCTAAAAAAAAGTATCAGCTAATATTTGCTCAATTTAGAGAAACCTAAACAGAGCTGAAGTAATTAAACAAACTTTACTTAAGCAAAAAATTCAACAGCTTAAAAATTACACTCTACTCGTCTATTTCTACTAAGCTATTAATTTAATAAGAGAACTATTGATGGGATAGATTATAGCTTCTTTTTTTGATATACAACTTGAATAACCCAACTTGTGGTAGAGCATAATTAATTTCTGAAAGTAAGAGCAAATTTATTCCCTCCGTTTGGTTACGCTCGACTTAATGTTGTATAAGTTGTGTTGTGTGTGTGTGTGTGTGTGGGTGTATTATCCACTGGATTGTTGTTATTACCTGTGTTTCGCTCAGTGTGTGTTGAAGTGCACTGTTATTGTTTTTACCAATTGCTTTTATTATTAATTACCATTAATTATGACGGCGTTGCATATTTTATTTTTATTTGTATTTTTTTTTTTGCTTTCATTTTATTGAAAATGCTGTTATGTTATTGGCTGATACACACACATATACATATAGATATATGTATTGAGAACTATATATATATATATATATATAACTCAGACATATACACATAACTGTTTATAGCTGAACTGAAGCATTCTGTTAACAACAAAATGGAACGATAAAGATATGCTTAAATTAAGTATTATTTATGATTAGAGCTAAATGTATCATCGTCAATTAATTCCTTTAACAATACTTATGTTTATTTACTAAAGATGTATATATATATATATTTAGATATATATGTATGTTCTTAGCCTAATTTAAATACATGAAAATTATTGCCATTAAGTTACAACGTCGTTCAATGCGAATACTGTCAATGTTGAATGGGTTTGGTTTACAAAAGTACAAAACTGAAATGCATTGCCCAATGTCTTAAATAATTTAAGTACACTGAAAGAAATCATACGACCAAGAATGCATAAAATTAAGCTTGTCCAAAAACCAGAAATGAATTTAATAATATTTATACAAATTATTCCTCTCAAATAATTGAAATTATTTTTGGGATTTCAAGTTTAACTTTTCAAAAATTCTAAGGCATAGATTATTTTCTCAAGTGTAGATGCCTAGGGGACTCGCCCCTTGCAGAAACCACCCCGTCGTGTGCGCTTTGTGCTGCCCGTGGTTTCGCCAGCGCTGCAACCTGCAACTGCCACATCATGGGGCAGCGATGATGTGCGCTGCAGCGAACTCTCCGTCGTCTCATAGCTGCCAATTAGTCAGCTGAAATCAACGCCGTCGCCATCGTCCGAGCAGCCCGAAATGGTCTTGTGGAATGTGGCAGGTGCCATCAGTGCACGTGCGGCAATCATCTGGAAATTCTCGGAAGCACGAAAACCGCTCCGGGTGCAGACACAACGGCAAACGATTCGCTTGAATGCAATGCGAAATTCATGGGAAAATAGGGCATAAATGACGGGATTTATGGCCGAATTGCAGTAGCCCAGCCAGAAGAGCACCGAGAAGACCGTTGGCTGGATGCAACTCTCACAGAACGCCCTTATCAGATACATTGTGAAGAAGGGCAGCCAACAGACTATGAAGCCACCCACAATGATGGCCAACGTTTTGGCCGCTTTTGTTTCCATGCGAAAGCGTTTCACTTGAATTTTGGCGCTCCGTTTTCCGGCACGCTTTTTGGCCGCCGTCGAGATGCCACTCTCCAAATCGACAGCTGATCGGCCTGCGGTGTCCAGATTGAATGTGGTTTCGCCGATGTCGAAGAGGCTGCTCTTGAAGGATGCACGTCGTCCATTCGAAAGACTCCCCGTTCCCCCCTTGCTGCTGATGACGGCATAGTGAGGCGACAATGGTGGCTGCTGCTGTTGCTGTGTGCCACCCAGGCGAGGCGACTCCAATACGTTTTCCGACGAGGGAAATGAGACTTTGATGGCAATCTTCTCGTGCCTCTGACGCTGAACGCGCATTGAAGTCGCTCGCTTGGGTGTGCCCAGCTGGGAGACGCACTGCGGATCCTCATTGCCAGTGCCATGTGTGGCTCCATTGCTGTTCACGCTCAGCGTCGACGACATGGAGTGCACGGACAGCGGTGTGCGCTGCGGTGTCCCACACGGACGACCCCGATGGATGCGCAATACAAGCTGCGAATCATCGACGCGATTGTTGCCCCCCGTTTCCCGCGGGCTTCCTGCAATAAGTCGAGTGTGTGGAAAGTTGGCGGGTTGTCGAAAATGCAACTCATTACACAAAATGTACACAGGGTGTTCTTGAACATTCACTTTGTATTATACATCAATTTGGGTGTGTATATGCGTGTGTGAGTGATTTTTTTTTTTTTTTTACTTTTTGATTAATTTGAGTTTTTGTTTAGATTATTAACGATATTTCTGCACAGGCGAAAAAAGCAAATGCAACAAAATCCATTAGCCAAAAATGAAGAAACTTTAATCAAGTTTTCTCTTGACTTCTTAATTCAAGAAATTTGTTTTGCAATTTAGATTTTATGTTCCATTTATTTTTCTCTCCGTTTAGAAAATTTTGCTTTTGTTACACATGAAATTTGTGGGTGTTTGTGATTTTTATTTTGGTATTTTGATTTGGTTATTTCTTTGATTAGATACAAAAAATTATTTGTGTGAGCCACATTTACATTGAGCGAGGGTAGAACTAGCTACAAAAATTAACATTTAGATGTTTTTGGAAAAAAATGTAAATCTATATTTATAAAAATATCGTCAGCTATTGGACTAGAATATTAGGTTAAGGAAAACCGCACGCAATTATTTTATAATAATTCAGGAAAAAACTAAATTTATTAGTTTGATTCTAAATGTCACATAATATTAACATATTTAAGATATTTTTTATTGGCAATATTATTTTGGGGCATGCTATAAAAACAAAATGTAATTTTTCAGTTTAAAAATTTAAAAAAGTGGAATTAATACGAAATATAGAAAACATGCCCGTATAAAAAGTCTATAAAAATCTCTGTAGTTAGTATTCCATTATTTATACAAATTGCTTAAATTTACATTTCTACAAATTGCTTAAAAAATTAATAAAAAGTAATTAATATGCGCCAAAAACATTCCTCATTTATTGGGTTTATTATTTCGCATTTATTTGGACGTGTTTAGACTGTAAATTATTTGTTTTTTATTTGGGACAAAAACATTTTTTTACATTGATTAATTCGATTTATTTGTCTCTGATAAATTAACACAAATTATGAGGGTCCATTGGCGCTATGTTAAATCGAGTTTTCATTGTCTGTTGTGCATTGATTATATAATTACGAGTATTAGAACATATATAGCTAAAAAAAATTCCGATAATTTCGTTAAATAATGTTGTAAAACTTAGTAGTTACAAAAAAGTATAATACGTCAATCGATTTAATGTCAATGCAAATATTTTTAGTTTTTTACAAAACAAATGCTGACTCGTGTTAACATTTTTGCTTGCCCACGGACAATAAATAAATGAAAATTCTATTTTAAGTTAATTCGCGAATTCAATATTGATAAAATGATATGAACATATCAATTGACAAAGGAAAATGAAATAAAATAAAGCCATAATTTGCATATAAAAAGATATATAACAGAAAGTTAATGTGCATTAGTTAAAAAAGCCATACTTTTAGATACCCTGTAATCAATTGGCGACTTATCATAAATCTGAGTACATTTTGGAGCATGTTTCATATTCAAAAAATAGTATAATTAAAATGAATATTATATACTCACTTATATTCTTATATTAAATATGATAAATGAAGATTTAAAAAATTTAAAAAATTGCAATGTATTAACAGTTTTGCTAGAATGCTTTGGCTATTGAAGCTCTTCAAGGGTATTTGTAGTTAAGAGATAATTTTTTATGCTAGTTGCATACATTTGCACAACTTCATAAAACTCTTTTTTTGGCAATTTGTAAAGGATATCGAAACACCGTTATATGCACACATTAATATTACAGAGAGCATGCTTTTACATTACTTATTACATTATATTATATACATTCGCAAAAAAGGAGAGGAAAACCCATTTTGCAAAGCTTATAAAAAATGATTTTGAAAGGGAATAAAATGATGAAGAAGAGGACGTTAAATATTCACATATATGTGCACATGAAAACTATTTTTATATTTATTCTTTGACGCGGAAGCCTTCTCTCTGTATAGCCACAGGCATTTGAGTGCGAAATGCTGGTATAAAGGAAAAAGCGTGGGCTTTTTCACAAAAAACAAACAAACAAATAAATGAAAACACGATTTTTTTTCGCAAATTTCTCGCATATGGAAGTTTTACCGTTATGCAGCAGGAAAGCAAAAGGAATTTGTATAAAATCAAAATGTGTGCTGAAATAATGAATTTTCATATTTATGCAATATTCTATTTAAGCCAAAAATTTTATAATGTAATTGCTTTTGAAATTCTTTGCGGTTCTGTTTACCTTATCTGGTGTTCTAATACAATTAAAATTAGTTGTTCAACAATTATTTTATTCACGTTATACATTTTTTTATATACTACCATGAGCCCAATTAAATTTGGAGAAACCATTAATATATAATATATTTAATAGAGTTATGGAACGATAGAAACTATTTCTGTTGTCGCACAAAACCATTTGAGAGACCAGAAGAGATAGACACATTAAATTTGGAATATTAGTTCTATCATATGCTAAATTTTGTTTATTTTATCGAAAATTACTCGCTTATATCATTGAAAATCGATTTCCGATACTAATAATGGACAATAGTAAACTCCTTCCAATAGATGCAATATTTTATTCTGCCACTTTTAAAGTATTCATAGAATAATAAAAAACTATTGTGTCAACCAAGATATTTTTGCTCAATCTCATCAGTTACGAGATATAATATTATATTTAGCTCCCATAGTTAAATGATTGTTAAATAAACAATAAATTTCATATTTGATTCTGGCAGTTTTAAAGTAGTCATCGAATAATGAGTTGGAGATTAAAAACCTGTTTTGATTACCAAGATATTTTTGCACAATCTTATCAGTCTCGAGTGGTAATATATATTTTTTTTTAATATTATTTTTAATTTTAAGGTGGAAAAATAAACAGCTGAGTGCTTAGCATATAGCTCTCACCGAAGCCGCTTGTTAAATAAACAAATACAAATATGAAAATAAATAATAAATATGTTTGGGCTGTTGAATACTGTTAATTAAGTGTAGCAACTAAGTTTTAAACTGTTTTCTGCTCTGTTATTAAATGTTTAATTATATAAAACTGTGTAGCTTTTGTATATGTGATGTGACCTTTTGAACGATGCACTGGGACCGGTGAAACTGATGCGAGTGAAAGTCAAGGTGAAATATAAGACAGGCTGGCGTGAAAGTTGACACGCCTGTTGTTGACACAGAGGCCAGGACAGGGGCAGGGCAGGGGTAGGACAGGGGCAGGACAGGGGCAGGACTAGGCCAGGACTACGCCTTTCAAATTGAAATTTTTGAAAACCCTCACAGCTCGTGTGTGCAACTGGCGCAAAAACAATAACAATAACAGGCTCAAGCTCAAGTGCCTCGGTGCTTCTGCTATTGCGTACATTTTAATAGACGACGCCATGAACCTCAGCTAGTTTTTGAACTTGAAACTTGATTACCTTCAAAACCCACTGCAGGGCTAAAGTGGGCCACATAACTGAATGCCACCAAAAAACAACAATAAACGCCACCCCCGCATTGTGTCACGAAATGTTTTGTAGACTTTTGCGCTTCGTGTTGTGTACAAAAAAAAATAAACTACGAGCAAGAAATGAAGACACGCACAAGTGACCCGTATAAAAAATGAAAAAAAAAAAATATTACTAATATTACTAAATGAGAGAGCTTGACTAGAAAATACCATTTATCTAAGTCCTTACTTATTGGTAATAAAAATCGTAGATTGTCAACATTCCTACAACAAAATCTGTATTTTTCGAAATAATTATTTATTATTGTAATCGTCAGATGATGTTTAAATTAAGTGAAAGGATAAAAGCCATCGTTAAAAGTAGTGATAGATAGAAAATCTAAAATCTATATACCATCTGGGGTTGAAGATGTTTTCCCCTACTCGTCACATAGACAACTCTTTACATATTCTGAATAGGTGCTGGGTATACAAAAACTATAACAAGCTCAGCGCCACTCTGTCTGCATGTGTGCTTAAGTGTTTGTGTGTGTGTATGGAAAGGGGTGTGTGTGTGTGTGGGTGGTTGTGTGTGTGTGTGTGCGAGAGTGTGTATTTCAAGGCTGTCGCATGAGCGGTTGTTTCTGAAAATCTGCGCTTTGTCTTCAAAATAGCCCCAGTAAAGGACACGCCAACACACACACAACTAGAACAAGAACAAGAACAAATACAAAAACAATAATAACCAAAGCAACAACAAGGTTTAAGCAACTAAATAGAAAACAAGCCGATGTCATCATAGAAAAATTCTATTATATTGAGGTCATAATTAGGTAGATTTGAGTGACACGCCTTCAATGTTAATAACATTTCAAATCACGTCAATCAGTTGAGTTGGTAGCAAATAAACCAATAAAATTAAATGTGTTTTGTGTGCTGCCTTTTTTCATATTACGCAACTGAGTTCGAATTTATTCATTATTTAAGCTAAATATATAAATATATAGTTAGAGCGTGTTTTAAAATACGATGTATGGGGAAAATCCTATGTTGAACATAATATTGCTGAATAAACAAGTCATAAACAAGAAACACTGGCGAGAAATATCTGTGGGAATTGACAAAGCATTTTATTTGTAATGGAAAAAAAAGGCAAACAATAGTTGATTACGTAATTTGATACACTCTTTTTGCTATGCAAAAGTAATATCTATTATTTCTAATTTCTTTTTGTTTTTTTTTTCCAACTGAGTTGGCGCCCCAAAGTTAACCCAAATTTAGATTGCCAGACGCAAATCTAAATTGTATGTTTCAGTGTCGTTATTAAACTGTCGTTAAGATTTCAAGCAAATTGCAGGTCTTTTATTTTTGGGACTGTTAAAAAAAAATGTCTGTAATGGGGAAAGTCTTTAAGCTGGTTTTCTGGCTCCACAATTAGCAGGAGGCATTAACTTTCAAGGCAGTTCGCACGAAAAGTGACTTATTGATTTTTATTATGTAACCAGTTAGTCACTTTGTCTGTCAGTCAGTCTGTCAGTTTGTCAGTTTGTCAGTCGTTCAGCTGGGTAGAAGAGATTAAAGGCAATGCGTGCGCTTTGCTTGAGAAGAGTTTTCCATGTAAGATTGGTCGTCGAAGAGATTAAAAACCCAACTAGCAACTGTGCTCAATGAGCTGATCAGCTGGAAGAAAGTGCTCAGCAAACATTGGCAAAATATTGCGCAACTAATGAGCCACATATAAAAATGTGCACATTCTAGTATAAAAACATATTCAAGTGTGTAAACAGAAAGAGGACAATCTAAAAAAAGAATACCCTCGTCGTGACAGCTCGACTAGGAGTTACCCTTACATACTTTTCCTCAAGTTCATTTTAATCATTTCTCAATTGTCAATGGGTTCTGAATATAGTAAAGCCCAAAATATACTCCTAGATTCGTTTCTTATATTAAAGAATGAATAAAATTATAATTAAGTTTGTCTTCTGTCTTTTTATAATAATGCATTTTTTTTTCTCTGCGTATCAATGTTTGGTAGCAACTTCAAAGCAAAACAAATATCGAAGGAAAAAAAAATAAACACACATCGCACATCATTTCTATATTATTTTCAGGCTTAATGGCTGAAGTTTTCTCATTTCATTTTATTTTATTTATGCTGTTTGAGTAAGGGGATTTGTTTGATGTGCACTTGGACGAAAACGATGGCAATTATTGTTAAGATCGCAAGTTGTTATATATAATAATTTTCAAGAGAAAATAATAAGATACTGTTCAGCAGGTTTATCAAACAAAAAAATAAATCTTAGTCTATCTAAGAATTTAATATTCGGTTTAGGTTTTTTTTTTATGATTAAAAGGTATTTAATTTGGTATTAAATTTAAATGTGAGATGTTTAAGCTTAAAGAATTAAGGTAATTTCAATTGCTTAAATTTAAGGTCAAATATATTTAAGGTCTTACCTACATGGATTAACTAAACTAAGTATATATATTAAAGCTACAAGCTATAATTATCCACATTATCTTCAGGTAGTACATAATAAATACAATAATTAATTTCAGGATTTTAGTTACAGGGAAATGTTTATACAAATTGTAAATTTCTTAATTTGTTTAGTGGCCGTTAACATAACTATTTAAATTTATAATTTGATTTGTATTAACAATCGAATTTTCTCTTAGGGATCTAGTTAAAATTGTTTACTTGTTTATTATTTTTAACGTTTATTTACTGATTTTTTATGATGTGAACCGAGTGCAGAACACAAAAACAAGAAATATGATTGGTTATTTATAAATGTAAAGTACCATTATTGACATTTTTTTTATTATTATTAATTAAATTTAATCATTCTTTTGGTTTGGTTTGCTTGTTAACAATAATGTCAATAATTTGTATTAATCGGGGACTAATAATTAAGTAGTGATTGATTTCAAATCGAATCCGAAACCATATTTCATAACTTATTATTTTCAATGTGTTTATTATTGACAATGGCATTGATATACATATAATATATATTTAATGTGTATGTGTTTTGTGCGTGTGTTGATTTATACACTTTTTTTTTGTTTATAGTTTTTATTGCGGTGTGTTTTTTTATGTTTTTATTCTTTTGTTAAATCAAAAAACGGGGGCAAAGACGTCACACAACTAAAACTACACGTTTAGAGTTTCGAAAATTTGATTAGCAGACGAGATGAAAATTTATTGGATAAAATTATGTATGTATGTATGTATGTATGTACTTTGAACAAACGAACTACATACGCTACGTGGTTTACATAACTTACTGTTCAAATCGAACGAGAATTATTAATTAATTAGAAAATGTTAAAGGGACAAAACTTTTAGCTACGCACAAGTTGCCAAATAATTTGAATTGTGAATGATAGATTGAAAAAATGTGTCCAAATGTATTTGATGGAGTTTTTGCTACCGATCTTTAATACATGTTCACACTACTGTATGATGGATAAATGTATATATATATATGTATATGCATATATATTCGCTACTCACCCTTGGTGGTCTTGAAGCCCTGGTTGATGGCGCGCGTGGTGCGCACAGCGGCTCGATAGATCCGCCAGTAGAAGAAGAGCATCACGAACATGGGTATATAGAAGGAGCCCAATGCCGAATAGAGCACATAGCCCCGATCATTGGTGAGTTCACATTTCCACGGACAGCTGGTGGCTGCCACCGGCTGCTGTGCCACAATCTGCACTGGGCCATTCAACAGATCGTAATCCTTATCTGTGCTTGGGGATATGGTGCTGGTTGTTGTTGTTGTTGTTGTTGTTGTCATGGCTGCAATATGTATTTCCGCAGAGCCATCAATTGGCGCAAAGTTCGGATCATATGGATTATAGGCATTCCCATTGCCAATGCCATTCCTTTTGCGATTTCCATTTTCAGTTTTTATCGCCTCCTCCTGCTTATGCCTAATCTTATCTACATCTAGTTGCTCATCCTGTGTGCTCGACATGGTGGTGGCATAGTAAAGCGTATAGTTTCCCCGTGTGTATGTCGGCTGTACCATGGCCTGCAATAGAAAAAAAATATATATATGCATATATTAATCTACACTGTTAAAATATAAATTTTCCACTCTATTCGCAGATTATCAGGTTTCACTTGAATGAAGGATGTATTTACTTTCTAAGTGGATTTTTTTGCCAAGTGTATTTATATAACTTTTGACGGGTTGTATAAAATGGTTAACGTATTGAAATTCTAGCAACGCATTTTCACGAATATTTTAGACTCGCTCACATTGCTCACAATAAGCCAATAAAAATACAAATTTAAGCGGTTCGTTTAGAAAAAAGATATTCAGCGACACGTCTTGCATAAATATTAAGCCAAGTTGTAGCATACATTTAGGCGACCGGAACGGGCCATAGTTCTGAAAAAGCTATACTCGACTAGTAAATACCTATTAATACATAATTTTTCATATATATATATTTGAGGCACAGCAAGGAATTTACCAATGGAATACGCATAAAGTTTAGATAAAATAATTATTAATTAATTATTTATTAATGATTATTTTTTTTGCAATGGTCATGGATTAAACTGTGAGCAAAGTTTTAGTACTTTTAGCCGTTGTACTAGAAGCAGATATACTAATAATAATAACAGCTATTTTACTACAAATATTTATTTTTAAATAAGAATTTTATCAGAAATACAATTTAGGGTATCCCAAATGTTGAAGTGGGTTGCATTTTAATAATAGCAACCCCAAGCACTCAATGACTCCATACGAGTGGCAAGGGTGAATTTTAAGAGGTTTTTGGGAGAGGTATGATAAGCTCTGTCATATACAGCTGCTGGTATCTACACCTGACACCAAATGGAACAGAGTCATGTCAAAAGACAGTAAGCATTGTGCAGAAAGTCGATGCCAGAAGGCATAAGTCGAGTTCCAATTAAGCTCATAAGGACATTGTCAGGCTGCCAGTGAAATCCAATCGAATTGCAAGCAGCATAAGACGCACTCAATGGATTCATTGAAATCAGAATTTGAATGCATTTATCCACTGCACTTATTGGAAGATATGCTGCAGGGTGAATGGCAAATCCGATTGAGTGTAGCAATTCGCAGATGAATTGATGCCACTGAGATTGAGACAAGAGACAAACCGAAAGATGACTCTCTCAAGTAATATGCGATTTATGAGATAAATGAAAATAAAAAGCTGACAAGCAGATTTTTTAAAATTTTAAGAATGAAAAACAATTGCTGCAAATGTGGACTTTTTCTAAGAAAGAAACTGTTTTCAATTGAGCACAAATTTTACTAAACTTAATCAGAACCAGCCTTTTCAATATTTGATTCGAGTAGTGCAAAAACAATAACAATTTGTGTCTAGTCCAAGTGTCTCCATTAACCATAAAATTAGAAACAACATTGGCAATATAAATTTTACTTATTGCACACACACACACAAAAACAAAGGACATAAATACTCATTTTCACCCAGACAGACCAAGGCGAAGGCGAAATAAAATGTTGCAGAACATCGTAATTCGTTGGCCCAGTTAGTAGGCATATCGCAACTAATCTGATTACCAGGACTGATTCCAGGACACAGACTGAAACATGAATTATGCGACGCTGTCTGGTTTAGTCAGCATTTGTTGTGGTTCTGGTTTTGGTTCTGGTTCTGTTTTTCTTTTCCGGGGCTGTTGTCTATGTGGCTGCCACATCATTATCATTACCATGACATAAAATTTGTTATGCATGTGGGCCAATAAAAAAAAAAATACGAAAAGAACACAAAAATATATTCACATGGCCGACAAAAACACGCCTAGTCAAAATGGACACATGGCTGGACGGACACCTCTAATACCCTGTTGACAATATAAATGGATGACCTGCAGGCATAAATTTATTAAAATATAAATTTAAGCAAATTCAAACATATTTTTAAATGAGTTTTCTGTAACAAGTCCTTGCATTGATTGATTTATTGAGAGCCTATTTCAAGACCAATCCAAAAAATGCCTTAAAATAAATAATAAATGTTATTTTAGCATATATCTTTAGGCACAATTTTAAGGCGAATTTTATTCACTTCAATGTCATATTTTCTTTGTAATCAAAACTTTTTCTTATATGGTATTTCATGATCAAACATTGCCCTGTGAAACCCACCCACATGTTTTATGGTCATGTTTGTCAAAAATGAGCTCCGATTGCAGTCCTTGCAGCAGACGGCTATCAACACAGTTGCCACATTTCGAGTTTGCGGCATTTGGGCAAAACTTTAAGTTGTAACGGTGTCAGTGACAGTCTCTTTGAGAACTTTGCCGACCGAAATGTCTAGCTGAGGTTTCCTTTAAGCCCATTTCTGTTGGTTGGTTGCACGCCAAAGACCAGTATTCGTGGTTTCAATTTGGTTTATGTGCAAACAGTTTTTCACTTCAGTTTATTGGTGTGAGTTGGTGTGTGTAAGTATGTGTGTGTGTGTGTGTGTAGATAATAAATGCTTACCTTTTGATCCTTCCAGCCCACTAAGGGTGGAAAGCAAATAACAAATGAAAGCACCCAAATGCCGGCGATTAAAGACTTGGCCTTCTTCGTTGACATAATGCTTGGGTAGGTGACCGGTCGCGTGACTGCCACGTAACGATCCAGAGATATGGCACATAGATTCAATATCGATGCCGTGCACATCCACACATCCACTGCCAGCCAAATGCGGCACCAGACGTCTCCAAATATCCAAACCTAAACAAAAGTTTCAGCAGTCAGAATTTTATAAATATAGAAAAGACAAAGTTAGAATACCCTCAGAATCATAAGCTACAAATTATATTTATTTATAAACTTAATATTTATTTATGGAAAATGAAAATTATTTAAAAATTGTACGCTTTTGACTTACCTTGAACACTTCCCAGGTGGCTGAGAAGGGTAGCACCGCGAGGCCAACTAGTAAATCGGCAACGGCCAGGTTAACGATGAAAAAATTGGTAACACTACGTAATTTGTTTGAACAGAAGACGGCGGCAATGACGAGACAGTTGCCACCAATGACCAGCACGTTGATAAACTCGAGTATGGCCAATGAGATCAGATTCGCCGGTTCCGTCCATTTCACAGATTTAATGAGATCCTCACACTCCGTCTCATTCATGGCGGTACTTTTGTGATGGGTGTAGACTTATGTTCACCACCTGCAAGCCAAGTTAATAAGAGAATGGCCAACGTTACTAAATGCTTATTCAATGCATAATTAGTCCTGTTCTTTTCTTATACTCCTCCGGGACACTCACCAGCTGCGTGCCCGGCATGCCTAATTAATTTATGAAAATATCCAGACACCAGACTAAAAGTATAATCAGGATTGGGGATGTTGGGGATGGGGGTTGGGGGTGCCGCTATAAAGTAATGGCGTATACAAGCAGGTTTTTGGGGTGTTTAGAGAATCTCCCGCAAAATTGCCGAAAAACTTAAATTAATGGCCAGCGGACAACAATGAACTTTGACTTCCAAAAACCTGGTTAACAACCCTAATGCCTGAAATTGGCAGTTGGAATATGGTTCACTGGGGATTAATTACATTGAATTTGATTACTCAAAATGAGATACTTAGATCTAAATTGAAGATTACTATTTCAAATTAAGTCAAAATTAAATTTAATTAAACATTAAAGATGGTAATTTTGAAGGTATGAAATAAATATTTTGGTACTTCATTTTTATGCATATATCTTCGATTTTTAAATTAAACATAGTTTAATAACAAAATGAACAGAAATTTCTATGAACAAAAATGGCACACTTTATTGTGTCATTTATTTTTTTCTAAGTGTACTCGTAAATAAGCTAAACAATGGCGCTCAACTGAGGTTCAAAATAATAATTGCAGGTTAACTGCTTGCTGAAACGGATGCGATGACATTTCAGTAATGGCGAACAGGAAAGAGAAGGAGTGTGTGTCAGAGAGAGAGAGAGAGTGAGAGAGAGAGAGAGAGAGAGAGAGAAAGAGAGAGAAAGTAAGTGACACTTGTTCATTCAGTTATCGTGCACACTGCAATTTAATTGCGCACATTAATTGCCAACGCTTTAGCCATGTTTTTATTGAATATGTTTTTTACTACAATCCGTCATTTGGAATTTATGAATGAACAAATGGAAATTTTGATTGCCATAGCGAGGGCAAACACAGCTCATCAAACACATTTTGATACATTGGCTCAATCAATATTTGCACTCAATTTGGCAAACTAATCAATATTTGCGGCCAGGTAATATTATTTTTGACTCTAATTCTTAGAAAGACAACAAATACAATGACAACACTATCAATTGCTATGCGGTGGGGGGGGGGGGGGGGGGGATCTATGAAATATTCCAAGCACGCAATTAATCGATTAAATATATATTTGGCTTAAGTTCGTGTTGCGTTTTTGATAGCTATTTGTATTTTAGAGCAATTGTCACGTTCGCCTCAATTTTGAATGGACTCAACTGTTTACTTGGTTTAAAATCGTACAACGTGCAAAAATAGTTGCAAATTTTCATTTTTAATAATTTAATAATAGTCATTTAAAATTCGGACAGTTGCTTTTAAAGTGGTGTCCGTAATTGCTTTATTATTGCTAGTGAATGTTTTATGACAGAAAATCATTTCTTACATTTATTGATTTTAAGTCCATTATCAAGAAAAATGCTGACGTGGCTCAAATTAAATATTTAAGTTATGATATAGTTACGAAAGCTGACAACTTTATATAGATATCATAAACTCAGCTTGGAACAATTCAATATCATTTTGTATCCATGTCATGATTGCAATATTTTTATTACTCAAATTTTTGGAAAAGAAAATGATGTCACAATAATAAGACAAATAAAAAAGAGTGTACAAAAAAATTTATTTTTTCTAGGACTATTAAAGTTTGCCAAAAAGAAGCATCTGCGAATATAAATAAAAATATATTTGTGTATTCTTAATCTGTCGCAAAAGTTGAGTAAATTTATTTCCATCAAATGTTATTTTTTTTAGTAGTTGAAGCCAAATGGAAAACTTTTAGATTGAATAATTGCTTTACGTTTCTATTTGGACGTATGTAAATTGGTAACATAAACTCTGATGTAAAATGAAAACTATGCATTCAAAATGCACCCAATGAAAGAAAGTGAAATGTGTGTAATGTGTGTGTGTGTGTGTGTGTGTTGTGTGTGTTTATTATGAAAAGCCATAAGGCAGTTCAGTTTAATGTGACAAAGACAATATGCAAATATGTAAAAGCAAAATATAAATGCAAAATTGTAGCGTAAAACAGCTGACAACAAAAATGGCTACTTGTTACTTGATGTTGGCGTTGACTGAAAATGTTACCAGCATAAAATGTTGGCTAAGGAATGGGCTTGTTGCTGCGGCCTCACAATAAAAGCAATCAGTGGCACCCACTGAGTGTGTGTGTGTGTGTGTGTGTGTGTGTGTGTGTGTGTGTGTGGGCGAAATTACTCACATGACAGACATGTTCATGCATGTACACATTTACACACATACATGTGTGTATATGCGTGTGTGTGTGTGTTTGTGTGTATGTGTCACCATGAGTATAAGCCGAATGGAGCCGCTGCCTTTGTGACAAAAGGCTGGCAAATATTTGCAACGGAATGAGGCATGCCATTCATGCTTACAACGAAAAAGAATGTTGTGCAAAATTAAAGTCGAATACAAGTTTTGCCAGATTCAAGTGCAATTTTTTGCCATATCATTTTGCGTGCGTTAATTTTATGCTTTATGGCTACTAATAATGAAAAATGGCTAAATTGAGTTAATTCAGTTAAAATTCGCGAATCGTAATAAAATAATTGCCATTTAAAACGAGTACCAAAAATGCTTTTTACACCCCCCCCTTGCGTATACGCGTTTTTCACTTTTATTCATATCACGCATACGCCACGTTGATGCTGGCTTTACGACCATGTGGCGCCCATGAATTTCAGTGCATAATGTGTTGAATTTAATTACAGGAGGCGTAAAAAAAGCTGGCTGCGTGTCGAAATGACGTTTTAATTGAGAGAGACGCCGACGCAAAGGGGCCGTATAAAATTTCAATAAAAGGATATCTACTATGTAAATCAGTTGAAAACATTCGGCCCATAATACGGCAATAATCTTTATGGCCGTCGAGGGATAGCTTAAAAGTGGGTACAATAAAAGCAGAGTGCAAGTTGTAAAACAGATTGCGAACATAAAATATTTCACAGCAATTGTGAATATTTAGTTATTGTTATGCAAGTCGCTTCATAATCATTAACAATTTTAAATATTAAAAATGCTTTGACTAATGGTTTTCCAGATTTTAGTTGTGATTGTCACTTTACAAAAAATGCAGCCAGAATGTTTGTATTTTTACCATTCAAAATAATCAGATAAAAAAATTGTGGCAAAAAAAAATATTACAACAGGATTTAAATGACATAACCAATGGGAAAACTAATTCGGTTTTTTACATGTTGCATAATCTGTGGCGTGCAAAAGAGAAATGTTTATGCCATTCGTTCTTTCAGCTCCGGGAATTTGGTTTGTTGAAATTTAATTAATATTGTACTTCATTTTTATTTGGTATACACATGTATGCTGACGTGCTGCAAAACAATTGAATGTAAGTATTTTGTATCCAATTGCCGCATGAATGTTGCAAATTTGTACAAACAAGAAACTCAGCAGAAAAGCAAAACAAATTACACGGCAAAATGTGGGTAAAACACAAATTGTTAACACTTAATGAATGATTCATTAGAAAGCAATCGCAAGCCCTTTGGGTATTTGGGTAATCTCGATTGAGAAGGAGAGAAATGAACAGGAACCGAAGCCGTAACAGAAAATGGCTGAGAAAATCGGAATTCCTTAAGAACTGTTGTTATTGATATTTGAATTCCCTGTTGTGAGCATTTTAAATGTAATCAATATGAAAACATAAAAGTCAAAAGACTCTTAAATAAGCAGCAACAAATTGTGCCCGCCGTTAATTAGCACAACTTGCAACTTGCAGCAAAAAACTCTTCCAACAATATTTCGAGTGGAAGTGCAAATTTACATGCAACGAAAACGCACACAGATCCAAAAATGTTTTGGCTCTGTAATTTATGGCCAACTCAGTTGGCAACCCGCAAAAGTAAAAAAAAATTATATATAACAAAATCCAAAAACTACTCGTGAAATGCAAATTTGTTTCGACTTTTAGTTAATTTTTGTGGCGAGTTCATTTAAGTGGGGAGCGGAACTTTGCATTTTTTTTTGCTCTGCATTTATTTGTGGACTGTGTCGAGTGCATTTTACTTAAACTTTAATCTTAACTCAAGAAGTGTATTCAAGTTGACCTTTTTGCTGTTGACATAAATTCCTGAAACTTGATTTATATTACAAAGCACATCCTTTCGACTCAACCTAATGGCTACAACTATTAACAGGATCCGAAGACGTGGCTAATACTGACGTCCATCTGTGTGTTCAATGATGTTTTTACGAGCTGACCGTGTGTGTGTGTGCTGCAACCTTGTGGCATAAAAGTACACTCAGAAAAATAATTGAAGTGCCTATCTTGAAATAAATTTAATAATTTATTTTTTAGATTGCTTAGAGATGATTTAGCCGCATTTCTTTTTGTCAGATTTCAAGTAATTATTTGTAGTACGTTTTTCGCTCAGTGCACACACGTAACTTTTATGAGCAAACTAGCCAACACGTATGCCTCATAAAAGTGACGCAACACTCGCTGCTACTTGCTGCTACAGCAGCAGATGACATCTAGATACATGCAACAGATTTATTGCGAACGGTAACTGCATGGAAATAGGCATGCCACACAAATATATGTGGCAGCTTTGCTGTTTTGTAAACTCGACAGCTACAACATACTCAATGTCTGGCTTCACATATCAACTTGTCAAAGCTGATTGCAACACGCCGAGCAGCGATTCGCTTTGCTTGCAAATGTGCAACGGAGACGCAGCTGCCACACGTGCCCAGAGCGTCAAAGAATGAATAGCCTGCTGTGTTTGTGCCCCAGTGCAACTTGAGGCCTGTAAATGTAACTGTAAATGTAACTGTAACCTGTGTTCAGGATGTGCGTGTCCTCATCAGCAGTGGAAACGTGCAACGGAAGTATAAACTGGATTTATTGCCAACAAAACATATTCAACACGTCAACTTTGACTAATTGCACACAAACGCTTAGATAATGAATGACTGCTAAAACTATGAATCAAAATTAATAATAACACAAATTAAAAAAGGATAACAAAATAAACATATATGAAATGTGTTGAACTGGTGATTGGATAAAATTGCACTTTCAATTTAGCTGCATGAAGGAAATTTCGAAAATTAAACTTTTTTGTTTCATTTTCATTAAAGATCTATTTAATATTACCAACTGATATATAAACATGCAAATTATATATATGATGATAAATATATGTAAAATGTATGTTAGATAAATAATATTTCCTTTTTATCATAATCATTATGTTTCATCGAATTTGCTGCATTCACATTACAAAAATCAGTTAATATTAAAAAAAAAACACACACTGCTAATATTTCTAGAAGATTTACTGGAATAAATTTAACATAACTGTTTTTGGATTGGACATTTTCTCCACAGTGAAACCTTTTTTTAATAGTGTATAGAAGAAAAAAAGGAAACTTCGAATGGAATTATAATAGTATAAATTAAAATGTAAAAATAGCAATACAAAGAAGAGACTCCTTAGAATAGTATGCAACCATATTAAATGAATATTTACCTTTGTAATGCTTAAGGCAGAAATCAGCCCAAGTCTATACATAGATTTATATATATATATATATATGATTATATACAAATACATAGACATTTTGCATATATACTTACCAGTATCAGCAGGTTGTTGGGTATTTGTAAACATGAATTACATTTAGTTCGTTGCTGTTGCCTTATGGCCATGTTGTTGTTGTTCTTGTTGTTGTTGTTGTTGTTGTTGTTGTTGTTGCAGCTGATGTTGGCAAACAGTCGCCAATGCAAATAGACCAATAGCTGCAACTGCGTCCCGTGCCCCTTGGCATCCACACGTCGTCTCCATTCAGAACAGCGAGGAACTGTTGAGTCTCAGTTGTTTGTGCTTGGTATCTATGTTGTTGTTGTTGTTGTGTTTGTTGTTTTCGCTCGAATGGCAATATGAGACACGATTCACATTGAACTGCAGCTGCAACACTGGCATCCTTTGAATCCTTGGCACTCACTGTGTGTCAGCTTCGCATTCATCAGCAAAATGTTTGCACGACTGCTCATCCAACTGAATGATAGTCCTGGGTTGGTCTATCAACAAACGTGTTGCTACAAGCCGCGTTTCCTTTTCCCTCTCTCTCTTCCACTCACCAATATGCTACAACAGACAGAGAGTGAGAGAGAGAAAGACAATATAGACTCAAGCACGTATAAGTTTGTATGCATTGCACAGAGAGAGAGAGAAAAACAATAAAAAAAAATCTGCAAATTAAAATTGATTATATTTATCCATTTCGCAATGAGATAAACACTATAATTAATATTGGTATGAATAAGAGCAACATTTCTGCACCGATGCATTTCAAACATTTCTGAGAATTGCATCAGTTGCATGCAAATATAGTTGAAAATATGTATTTATAATCAAATTGCAATTGACGCACAAACAAAAACTTTGTCATAACTTTGCCTACAAGTTCAAATCGCAATTCACACAAATCAATTCACCTGCAATCAAAATTTTTCAAAGTTGTTTTTTTAGTCAAGTTTTGTGCAGCCTTTTGTGGCACTTGGAAACTTTGTGCTGATGGTAAAGTTTGTCAACATAAATAATTGAGTTTTGTCCGTGCTATGCGTTAGTTTTTCTTTAGCTTTTCTTCTTTCAATTAAACTGCTACTGAGTTATTTACACTGATTAATTTGTCGCAAAAGCCGCAATGCGGCTTGCACTTTCAACATTGTTTCGCAGCCAATTCCAATTCTCCTTGGATTTTCTTTCATTTTATGCGCTGTCATTTTGCCATATTTCAGCATTTTTCACTGGCCAACAGTTTGTCAGTTAACCTTTTCCATTCGGTTCGTCGGATTTGGCCACAGCATGAAAATTAAACGTCAAAGTGCAAAAGTATGACAAATTGCATTTTCACTGTAGATTTGAATGGATCGTTTTTCCTTTTTTTTTTCACTCCCATTTTTATCCATTGCAATTTACATTCAGAATTCTTATACACTTCCGGTGAATATTATCATTTTGTAGTAGTGAAAAGAAAACCCAATTTAATATTGAAATACAAAAATTCTCACAGCTCAACTAAATGCTGTAAAGGGTATTCAATATTCGGTATGACTTAGAAATTAATTTGCTTTTATTTTTCACTTTTATTGGCCCGCCCAAGAAACTTTTTCAATTCAAGTTTACCGAACCTATTGACAAAAAAATCAATACCTAATCAGTGTTAAATAAAGCTTTGCACGCACAATATATCTATGAATCAATAGCTCTATATATATATATATATATATATATATATATATATATAATATATAGGATGAAAATAACCCAAAAATTTGTATTATTTGACTATGCGTCATTTCAATCAAAAGGTCAACACTTTGACACAACTTTGCGTAATGGCCACAATTTAAATACTCTATAAACATGACGCATTTCGTTATCAAATGAAAATCAAAAAAAAAATTACAATTTTGTTTCTATTGTTATAAATTATTTGACTGTCGTTCGCATAATCAGAGTCTGAAAAGGTGCGCCATTATATACATGGAATCCTTTGGCCATTAAAATAGCTTACTTTTTTGGACAGCTAATCTCTGTGGCCAAAACGTGTAACTCAAACTGTTCGCCATAACATTTACTAATTGGTTAAAGCAGCTCTTGGCTTATAGCTGCTTAACATGAACCGACACACAATCGAAGAGGTGAGCTGATTTTCCAGTAATTTAATTATTTAAAGTGTGTAATACAAGATGACTTTGATTCCTCTATTTTTTAGATATGCTTTAAATTTGAAATGGCGGCTTAAAGATGTCTATAATAATTAATTTATAATTAATTACAAACTTGGTTCGCACTAGACTCATATTTATAGTTCACTTGAGTTGCAAATATGTTTAACTTTGCTGATCAAGTTGAATCGTGAAAGTATAATATAAAATTGGAAAGGCTTTTAATTAACTTTAAAGTTATGTTAAAAAGTTATTGAGAGCAAAATGCAAAAAGAGATCAAAATAAAATATATTCGTTGCATTCCATAAATACGAACGATAAAAAGAAACATTAAATTAGTTTCCAAAAAAAGTAATAATAATAAAGACTGATTTATTGTGACATGAATATTATAAATATATTTAATAACAAGAAGGTAAGGCGATTTTTCTAGATTATAATAAATTTTTAGCTGTCAAGCTGCATGTGGCATTAAAGAAGAAATTTAAAATGTTGCATGCCCCTTGAAGATTAAATGGCTTATTTATTGCCATTATGGCACCCAAAGTCCAACTTAAGTGCCAAGACTGGGAATATGATCCAGCCAAACAGCCACAATTGGCCAAGTGGCCAGGTTCGAGTGTGTGTGTGTGTGTGTGTGTGAGTGTGTGGTGTCGCAGTCAAGGCAAAATCACTCGACTGCAAAACAGATTGAGATTTCGACTCAATGCCACGTTGGCAACACATTTCAGTTCCCCTTTGTTGTTATTGTGTTCTCACTTGCGTAAATATGTGTAGAAATTGACAACAGCAGCAACAACAACAAAACAATAACAACTGCAGCAAGATATGAAGACAAGCTGAGTTGCATGCCACTTGCATTAATGCGCGTCCCACTGTGGTGTCAAGCAGAAGCTCTCCTTGCAATATGCATTTTAAGGTCTGCAACAGCACTTAAGTGTGTGTGGACTTACGTGTTTTATATGTGTGTGTGTGTGGTTATAAGTGTGTACGTGGCTTACAACACCATTGCTGCTCATTGTGCTAAATGTGCAGCGTGTATTTGTAAGCATAGTCAGATATCAACTTGCACACTTGGGAAAAATTCATATTTTTTTCTTTACTCAATTTAAGAATATTTTTTAAGAACTGCAAATAAAAAGTTTTCTTATAGCTTAAAGATATTATGTGCAATTTTAGGCAACATTTATTTTGAATTTTGAAGTTAACTATTAAAATTAATACTGATCTCATAAAAAAGATAAAACTTAATTATTTTTCATTTACAAATTCAAGAAATTTAAGTTTACTTTTTTATTTTTAAGCTAACTATTCAAATTAATACTGACAACACTTCATCAGTTTTCATATACAAATTCAAGAAATTTAACAAAGATCCAGAAAGAGAATTATTTTTTTATTCAAGAGATTTTGCTTAAATGTAAAAACCTGATATTCTAAGAGCTGTTTTCTTTGGGTGTACATGCAAAATGTACATTTATGTAAATGTAAGAAATGCTGAGCGAGCCGAGCGGCTACATCGCTTTCGACCAACAAAAGGATTTATGTGCGATGCCCAACAAAATTGCAGAGAAATGCAAGAAGAAATTACGTACGCCGCATTTAACAAAAACACACACACACACACACAATATGCATAACCCCCCCGCACACCCACGAACTCATATGCGAAACGTTGTCTTTGACTTTGCATAAAAAATTGGCTGTGAAAACGCTTTGGGCAAATTTGTTTTCACTTTTGCGCACATTTCACCCACTCCACTTTTATATTTTAGCCGAGTTTTCCTTTCTTGCTGTGTCCTTTTTTTATTTTAGTTGCAGAATTGCCAGCATTTTTTCTATGTGGCATAAGGAAATATTTTGTGGGCAAAACTAAATTGCTAAAGGCTTTTCCACCCTCAAATTGTTGTGTTTAAAGTCGCAAGTTTTGCAATTTATAATGTGCATCATTTGAAATAGTTCCAGCAACAAAACAATACAGTTTGTATTTGAGAATAGCCTTGCAGAAAATCTTTTTAATGAATTAATAGTAAATTTGTAAATTTAAAACCTTTATTATTTTATTATGATCATACCTCTGAACTTTTCACAAAACACAGTCTTCTGCACATTGTTAAATATTCAAGTGATTTGATAGAATTTTATTGCTATGCTTCTTGCCTATCAAGAAACTATTCATCATTTTATAAAAATAAATAAATAATAAAATATATCAATGTAAAGTCGCTTTTACCATCAATCAGAAATTATATAATATACTTGAACATTTTTATGTATGAATAAAATATTTATGGAATATATTATTCTGTTCATTAAACGGCTACCAAAAATTCATACTTAAGTTTTATAATTTGTATTAAATTAAAAAAAGGCTATCAAAAATTCATACTTAAGTTTTATAATTTGTATTAAAAAAAAAAGCCTATCAAAAATTCATACTAAAGTTTTATATTTTGTATTAAATTGAAATATAATTTGCACAGAAGGATAGACAGATGGACTTGTCAACATATGATGCATATTTTGAGAAATGGAAAGTGTCTTCTTCGAACACAAAAAAAAGTATAATATTCTCAGCACGTATTTTACTTATATGTAAATAGTTTTCATTTATATATATATATATATATATATATAATTGTAATAATATATTCATGGGATTATGAGGCGTGTCATTTGAGGCGTGTCGACTGAGTGCTCTAAATTGTCCAATGAATGGCGTCGAAATGAAACGCAAACAGTTAGCAATTGATACAAATTAAAAGTGTTATTTCAATTAACTTAATCGTAATTGATATTGTGTCCAACATCACGCACGAATTGCAAAACCCAAAAGGGAAATCAATTTTCAATTAATCTGTTTAATTCACTCATTCATTTGATTATTGTGAATGATTTGTACTGCATTATTACAGCAACAAATGAATTTTCGGGTGCTTGGCACCGAAAAAATAGATTGAATTAGAGACATCGTAGACAAAAAACAGAACAAATCAAACATAACATTTGAGTTGTTGCCAATTTGGAATGCCAATCAAAATGACAAAACAGCACAAATCAAATCCATAAATTGCAATCACTTTGATTTTCGATTTTTCATTTGTATTTATTTGTTATTGTCTTATTTAATTTGAGTTATACTCTACTGGCTAAATGGCATATGTGCTGAATGCTTTCTCATTTTCGTTGCTGTTTTACAAATTTAATATTAACTTTTTGCTTTGTTTCAATTGTCGCATTTCATAAACTATTCGATTCTAGTCATTATTTTTATAGAGTATTAGCACTTCGACTAGTTCACTTTTCATATGGAATTTGCTTAATAATGCAAAATGCAAATGCAATTTGTTATCGTATCGGGAAAACAATTTAAGTGCCAACAAATGCACACACATACACACACACATAAGGGGCGTGGCTGGGTGGTGCCCCCAAAAAAGGAATTTTGATTCGTTTGTGTTGTGACTTGTAACTGTCGTGTGATCTCTCTCGATTGTCAGTCGCTTGACAGTTTTTCCATTTTCATTTAATGCCACATGACTCTGACAATGACAAACATAAAAAAAAGCGAAATGACAAATTATTAAAGTGAACATGGCAAATGATTTCCAATTGCTTTCCTGGTTTGCAATTAATTAAGGCGTGACATAAAAAAAAAAAACTTACCGCCATTAATTGTTCAAAGCTTAAAGAGTGGGAATACTTGAGGATTTAGTTTTTTGTGCAATTTAGTTGGCACATTTTGTGCATAATCCCAGTCCGGGTATCAGTCGGGACAGGAGTTACCCACTTCTGGCAGGCAGAGCTCATTTCCGCCCTTATATTCAAACACTTGAGGCTAAAATGTTTGCTTTGACCAATGCCCCGAGCAGCGACTGCAAAGTCATCATAAAAGGCAAGAAATGAAAAAATAAATAGCCACACTCAAAAATATAATTGAGCATTTTGTACTCCATTGAAGTGAATGAAATTCAAAAATCCAAGACTAAGACTTACTTCAAAACTCAATTATTTAGATTAATAACATTTATTTATTATTCAAAGTACTCAAGTTCTTAAATCAAACTAAATAAGTCTGATATGAATTACAAAATTATAATAATTTGCATTTTATCAGATTTTAAAGTTTTTTTTTTTTTTGGTTATGTAATTGGATTTTTCTACTGGTTTTTTTTTTGCTGAGTGCAGCCAAAATGGATGGAAAAAAGTTGACCTAGCTGGAGGTGTGGAGACGTTGTCTGGTGAGTGGATTTTTAAATTAGTTTGCCGACTCTCTGCGCAGTCAACAGGACGAACCGAACCGAACTGTTTGGCGTCCTTCATTCTTTCTGGCCAAATGGACTTCCAAGCCATTGGCTGTGACATTTTGGTGCTTATTTGAATGAATTAAGTGATTTTTCAAGTGCTAAGCTTCAGCCACGAGCTGCAAACTCATTTCCGCCATCCAAGGACTTTAACATTCTCTCACTCTCTTCTTCCCTCCCTCTCTCTCTCTCTCTCTATCTGTCTGTTTATCTTTCTCTTCAGTACTTGGCTATTTAAGCTCCATTGGAATCTAAATTTTTTTGTTTGCGGCTAAAGCGAGGTGTTTATTTACAGGCAATCCAAACTTTAACAGCAGCTCACAATTTGGCTCGCCGTTTTTTACGACAGTCGATTTATTTAGACAATTTAAAAATGTTGAACAAAAAATTCGAAAACATAAATAAAACTGCTAAATAGGCAGCAGTTAAATGTGAATACTCTACACAGTTGTAAAGAAACATCATTAAAACTTGTCTGAACATTAAACTTAAACTTTGTTGAAGTTAAACCATTTCATTACACCAGCTTACAAATGACACTTAACTGTAAAAAAAAAATATATATAATAATATTTGTATGTGCATCAGAGAACAAGGGCCGCTTTGTTTAAATGCACTGGGAAACGTTTAATTAAATAATTAAACATTCGATTTAATCGCAAGCTAAAGATGCAAATCATTAAAATGCAATTGTTCTCGGGGATTTTACTGAAGTTTGCAATCTTAACGATTTAACTTAATGCTTTAAAATCTCTTAAAAGTTGAAAATATTAATTAACCTTAGACAACTAAAACGAGCATTGGCCAAATGAATTATTATAGTTATTTTACAACTTTTTAAGATTTGTAGATTTTTCGTTGTAATTTTGTATGTTAATCCATAAGATATGTTAATTTATTTTATGCTTATTCATGAGTTATTTTCATTACAGTCGATTTACATATGACCTATGTTTAAATGATATTTTGAGTATGGTGATTTTGACTCAAATCAATATTTAAAAAATGCAAGAATTCGTGTTGGGTTCATAATTATAATCTAAAAAAAAAAACATAAAACAAATAAACTACAATTTTCAATGTGCTCATCTTGAAAAAAGTATTAAAGTCAACTGCCAGATATTTACATATTGAAAGAAAAAGATTTTTCAAATCATTTCTCTTTTTTAGTCAGTGTTGAATAATAATATTTTTTGGCACCTGTCACACGCATCGTATGCGCAACGAATGAAATTTGCAGCCTTCTCCTTGTCAGGCTACGACTGTTTAGACTTTTATTGTTGTCATAGTTGTTATTGTTTGTTATTGTTAGTTGTTGCACATTTATAGCTCATACGACACGTGTGTCTTGCCAGGCGTGAGTTTACAACATTGCAATAAGGTGTCAAATTGGCACGAAATACTAAGGTGTGGGGGGCGGGGGGGTACGCAAACTCAAATTAACTGAAAAGAAGCGTACACAGTTCGTGAAGGGGTTATATGGCTTTCAACCCCCACCCCGCTCCCTTGGCAGTCGTGCTCGAGCTGTTTTATTTTTATGCTATTGTTATTTAATGCCAAGTTTATTGCCAGCAACCAGCACAAACACACATAAATGCAGACACCTAAAACAATTTTATAGCCCACCCATAAAATAAATATATTTCCCCCCCTCACTGCTTTCCATATATGTAAGTATTGCTCTCACTCATAGCTCTTTCTCTCTCTCTCTCTCTCTCTCACTCTCACTCTCTGTTGCTGATAAAGACTGCCTTCGATAGCCACCCAGTCGCCAGATATCAACTAGTTAGTTTTGCATACCCACACACACACACACACAGATATACATACATAATATTTGAAATGATTTTCTCAGTGTGTGTTTGTTGCATATTTTAATATATATATTTTGTAGCTTTTGTTTTGGCATTCAACTTGTGCTAAAGAATCTCAGGTTTCATTGCCATTTGCACGTAGGCTGAACTCTGTCGTCGTCTGTCGTCTGTCGATTGTCGTTGTTTTTGTAATTTTGTTGCTATAAATGTAATTTGCATGCATTCACAGAATGTAACACATGACAAAATTCAGTGAGTTTGATAGAGTGCAAACAAAAACACCACACAATAACCACAATTTGTCTGTACAACAACAAAACAAGTTCAAGTCCCACTCTTTGAAAAGTGAATACAGTGAAAAGCTTTTACGCTGATTACAGTCAGATTTAAGTATTAATATGATATATTATAGATAAATTACATATATATTTGAAATACGGCCTATTCAATTGACCTTTGCATTGAGCCCTTTTCATCTGTCTATAAATGTCACTTTTGTGTCTTATATATTCTATTATATAGTATCAAATTGTCAATCACTCTAAATGTGTTTCAGTTACCAATTTGAAAGGTGACTTATTTAATATTCGGCACCAAAGGCGTGAAATTAAATATCTGAAAATTGTTAGGATAGTTTACTACTTTGTGACATATTTATTATGACATTCTTAAATAATTTAAATATTTAAACAAATGTGTCAAAGTTTATGTCCAACCTGAAACCCTTACTTAGGTGACTTCATAACTTTCAGGTGATGTAAGTTAATCACTAAGGCAACTGGCTTCTGCTGAGCTCGTCAAAGGCAAAGTTTTTATATGCATAATTCAGTCGACTGCCAACTGGGTCTTGTGCATTCATGTAGATTCACGTCGAGAAATGTAACATAACTTTTGTGGAAAACTCAACTTTTGCAACTCCATTGTATTTGTCACCATACCGAAGGCATTTGATTTAATTAGGCCACCGACAATTGCCAATAGCAATGGTTGCTAGATGGCCACGTGGCACGAATATGCACGTTATTTCTTTAAAAAGTATTTTGCAAAAAGAAACATATTTAAAAAAAAAAATGAGATTAAATAAAATATTAACTATATGCAGTGAATATATTAGGCAAATTGAAATTCCTTACAAAATTAATTAACAATAACTTTTTACTAAAATAATGTCAAGTATAAAGATTTAGTTAGGGTATTTAATATTCACAATTGTCTCGATAACAGCAACAGCAAATATCAATTTGCTGGAATTGCGGATTTATGGCTAAAAAAAAAAACAACATAAAAATAAAACATATAATTTAAAAACGTTGCACTTGAGAGTCAAAACCGAGAATCAAGAGACGCCTATTTGAAATAGAACAATTTGCATAGCTAAAACGCCGCTGGCATCAGATCGAAAAACAAAAAAAAAATCAAATTGTATACAAAAAAAAAGTGCGTTTCTCACTCACCTGAATAAATCATTGCGAAATTGAGATTGTAATCGTGAAGGCGAAGGCGATACTCTGGGCCTGAGAGATTAAAGACGCCAAATTGATTTGAAATTCGGTCAAGTTTTTAGTTTATTTTGTTTTGTTGCTGTTGTTGCTGGATGCACTTTAGAGGCGATAACCGGATTGAAAGTTTGTTGAAATTATGTCTATTTTATATTTTGTCTCTCTCTCTCTCTCTCTTTTGCTCCAACACTTGTTGTTGCACTCATGCGTTTTAAAATTGAAAACGATTTCTATTTATTTTTTGTTTGTTTGTTGTTTTTTTTTTTGTAAATTTATTTTTGTTTGTGATTGGCATGAATTGCTTTGAGCCCGCTGCAATTTAGCGTACAAATTAAATAATTAAATTGTTGAACAATTTATGGCCACATATTAATTAGCTGTCCAAAAACAATTGTAAGCTGCTTAAATTGGAAACTGATTCGCTAAAAACATAGCAAATTACTGCACAAAAGTGTACAAAATGCTTTTGTTTTCATTTTTTTTCTTCTTTTTTGCTGACATTTGTTTTTTCTATTTGCATATTTAACACTCAGCATGCAAATTAAACACTCAACATTAAAAACAATGAAATTATTGCCTAACGATTGACTACTGACTATAGAACAAATGATTTTGTCACTAACACACACACACACAAATGCACATTTCCACACACATAAAATCACATAAAATATATTTAAAACTCACAGGTATTAAGTAAAAATTTGAAAAATTAAGTGCACTCACTGTACAAATTTGAATCTATATTTGATCAACTTTCTTGTTTTGTGCACTTTTTATTTTTCATGCGAGTTTTTGTTGCGCTATTTGTGCATTCGGAAGCACGTCGTTGCAGTGTAATTATGTATGTATGTCACCTTATCAAATATCATGTGAATGAATCATTGCTGAATGCATTCAATGCATTCATTCACTTTTATATCACTCGAACAGCCGCAATCCTTGCACACTTATTCGATGCGAGGACTCGACGACAACTGAATGCGTCAAACTGAAACGAAGACAAAACGCCTGCGATCAACACTTCGTTCGCATTTCGCACTTCGTCGCTCACACAAACACACGCACATACACACACACACACACGCGCGCATACACACAACTAAATACTTGGCGTATTGTACCGTTATATAGCACTGTTTTAAAATGGCGTTTTTCATGCGTTTAGCAACCAACGCGGCGTCATTTTCAACACAAACTGAATGCCAATTTGGTTCTAGTTGAAGCACCAACCCCATGCGGAACGTTATGGAAACGAAACACACCACCACACTGAGTTTTCCAATAAGGCGACAGCAACTGTTGCCGGCAACTCTGCTGAAACAAAAATATCGCATGCGATACGGGACATGCCAACATTTACCAGCATTTACTGTTGGCCAAATGGATCATAACCGAAATGAAAAATGTGTTGCTAACAAACATGGTTAATATTCACCATATTCCACACTAAATCACAGAATTAATTCTCAAGAGTGAAAAATGGAACAAATCACAATCTGAATTCTAAATTCTGTATGTGAATAATTTAAATATACAGCTTGTAATTAAATGAAAAATATTTTCCTAATTTAATTTTGACTTATTTTTTACTGTGTACAAGTATATCAATAACGTACTAATTAGGGGCATTTTCTTTTATATCGGATATGTTGGCGGAATTGCGAGTGAGAAATTCACTTTGATACGGCGGCTACTTGTTGGCCATTTGGACGCTCTGCCGCTAAAGGACGCATAATAAATTGAGAGCATTACAGAAAATTTGCTTTTGGCCAGGAAAAGGGACCAAAACGCGCAAAGGACACGCACTGCTCGGAAAAGTGTGAATTTTGTTTTGGGCTTTCCGTTTTGACGCTTCTTTTGCTTTGTTTACAATTTCAATTGATGCTTAAGTTGACATTGTCAATTTACCAAATTTCTTTTTCGGTTTTCATTTTCGCCTTTTTTTTTTTTTGGTAACCAGTTTTCCATTAGAAGGCGAATGCTTTGATTGCTGCTGTTGCCCTTTGGATTTAAGCAGCTGATTTGATTGCATTACACAACTGGGGATTACAGCCACTTTCCCCATAAGCGGCAGTTGACTACCTAAAATCGCTCAAGGGCATATTTGGCAATATATATGAAGAGTCAAGTGCTGGCTCAAACAACGCCAATTATTGTTAGAATTATAAGTAAATTATACTTTTGCGGATATTCAACTCTGTTTCGAGACAACGCATAAATCATTGAATTATTGATTATTGTCTATTCACCAGACAAGTAAATAAACCTCAATTTCTTAAAATAATAGCAGAATAGAAAAATAAATAATATATATAATATATATTTATATATATTAGAATAAACATGTTTTTGATGGACGAGACATAATAAATATTAATATTAATTTAATTATCTATATAAATATTAGCGTTCTTTCAGTGATTTGCATCATTTCAAAATTACTCACAGCAAATTTCAAAAATATGCTAACCTATACAAATAAGTAAGTATGCTGTAGTCGTGTGTGCACGACTAGGATACACCTTGAGCGCTGTTTTTAAATATATTCTAGTTATTTTTCTGGCAAATTTGTTCCTCCTAAATGTAAGCAAACGCAGTGAAGTGTAAAAAAAATGACGAACGAGGCGATGGTACAAAAAGAAAAACTATAAATAAAAAAAGGAAGAAATTTAATATTTTATAGAATACATATCTTGGAGCATTCACAAACTCACACTTGAGTTAATGTCGATTTCAATAAATCAGTGTAGCAATCTCTTACCACGAAATTGCGCTGAAGGCATATTTAAAGCAAATAATGCTATTTATTCGTCATTTGGTCTAACTAAAATCCATTAGTCTGGGTTTGGCTTGCAATATATACATACATATATGCAAATATGTATTTAGATGGACAATTTATTTTGCAAATCGTTGACATTTGTTTACTTAGAACGCCCAACTGGAAGTCTGTGAATCGGTAAATAAACGTATACGCTCCAGGCTTATACCAATACACACGCACACAGATACCCACACACACACACACACACAGACACATACATATACACATGCAACCAGGCACATCGTCTTCAGCAGCAGCAGCAAGGATTCATCGCTAATTAGGATAAACAGCTGTTGCCAATTTAATTACATATGATGGCCACATGAACATGAACACGAGCCCGAAATCCAACTGTATCCTTTACTTGGACTTGACTGTCTTGCTTCCCAAAAACCTAATCTACTCCAAAAAAAAAAACCCATATTTCTGCCTCACGAACATTTCGTTGCTTTTGCGTCGTAATCAAAATGAAACTCGTTTAACTTTTGGCTCATTCACATTGTATCTTTCGCATTGCTGGCAATCCCTGCTGCCGGCAATAAATCTTGCTATCAAAGGAGACTTTCTGTTGAAACTGCAACCAACTTCTTGCAGCTTTGCTTGGCTGCCACCTCGTAAATTTGCATAAGCAGGCGGCAAAGATTCACTTGGACGTGGCACCTGGCAATCAGCAAGTCACCAACGAAAAACTGCTAACTGACTTTTTGGCTTACAAACGTCAACTTTTCGTTGCAGTGACCACGATTTACGTTTATATTAAATTCGATTTATGCATGATAATTTTCAACAAAAAAAAAAAAAATATATATATATATATAATAAATTGCTTTTAAAACAGTGAAAAAATAATAAGTGTCAGCATTTTAAGTTAAGTAAAATAAATAAAGTTAGTTAATGCTAGAAAAAAAGTATTTCTAAAAAATAATTATAACTAAGATATATTTAAATCAGTCAAAGCATAAAGTTAAAAGTTTGATAAAGTTTTTTTCGAAAATTTGGAATTTAGTATGTTTTTTTTTGTAGTGCAGATTTGGTATATTTTATGCTGCTTTAACGACCAAGTCGACAACGAAGCGTCAACGGGTAGAGTTGGGTGCATATTGTGAGAGAGCTGCTGTGCTTTCTACCTGTCAAAAGAATTTAAAATGCTGCAATAACATTTATGCACCAAATGTAAGATTTCATTTTTTTTTTTAAATTTAAGCAACTTTTCTCAGTCTAAGAACTTTACTCAAGCTCTGATAATGCACTTATTCTAATGATTTTCGGTGTTTAGTTTGCACAAAGCTGATTACACACAATTTATATATTTCGCATTTTTAAATCCCAAAAATGTGAATCACTCATTCGCATTCACACATAATATGTATGTGGATTTTGTGATTTTACTTTTACTTTTTTCTCTCTTTTCGTGATATCGATTTAATACTTGACAATTAAGGGATCAGACTCGCTTAGACTTGGCCAAGTATTTTCGAAATTACGGTTGATTTTAGCAGCTTGAGCAGCTAAGCACAATTTAAATTAAAGGATTTGCATTGATTTTTGTTTTTTAAATTTAAGCCCAATAAAATTTAAAATGTTGTGATTATTTTATTTGGCCATCTATTTTTGGTGCAAAAATACTTTAAGTAAGCGCATTATGAAAGTTGCGTTATAAGTAATATTTATGTGGTTTAAAAAAAAGTCAACTTACAAAAAATTAAATTATTTCTACTTTAATACAGATTTCTGCTCAATGTGTCGGAGAGACTGCTTCACATCGATAAAGTATAATCTTTAATCTCGAATCTTCAAAGATGCTGCCCGAATGAATAGAATACAATTTGGGGGCACATAACGATTACTTTTAGAGATGTATGTTTGACTCTGCCCATTTTACTGTTTATTTTATTACTCCTTTTGATTGTGTATCTTGGATGAACGTATTGCTCTGGGATTGGCAAAGTAGTCTATGCTGGCTGTAATGATTTCTCTTTGGATTTTTTTTTTTTTGTTTTTTGCATTTGGTTTGGTTGTTTTCTTTGTATTTTGTGAAAGTCGCCCCTAATGCGACTGTTTGGCTCGACGCTTCTGTCAATCAAAGGCAAACACCTGTAATAAATATTCGTTTGTCGTTTTTGGTTAACGCTTTCGTTTCGCACGGTTATCCTGCCTGTCAGCCATATACATTTCGCTTGATTTTCCATCTGAGCGCACACCGAATAGCAAATGCGGGCTCCGTTTGCGGAAAAACTGCCTCGTTGGCGCATTTTCATGTGGCAGGCTGGCAACGCATGAAAACTTAACTCAATTTCTATTTTGGAGCATTTGGCTGCTCTCATCAAATGTCAGCAAGGACTATCATTGGGTTAACAGCACGAGAGAAGTGCAGCCGCGCACTTCATGTCAAAAACACTGAGCACTACACTAAACAAAATTTGAGGTGATAATTTTTAGCTTTGATATGTCATATTTAACATTTGCTTCGTATAATTTACTCATGATAAAAATACTCATTATGTAAACCTTAAATCAAATAAATTGCTAGATTTGATCAGAATTGATACATTAAGTAAGATAAAGAAAGTGAGAAAGTGAGAACCGACTCCGAAATACTCTGATATCAATGTAAAGGAGACTCATAGCAATTTATAAAAAATATAAAAATATCTAATCAGGTCTTTTAAATCGTATTTTGGGAGGTGACGTCTCGCCAGAAACTCTTCTCTCAATTTGACTATAATTTAAAAAAAAATATGGGAGTTTAGTCGATTTATCGATTTGCACTTTTATCGGTTACTTCTCAGCACTTCACTTTTAAAACTTTGTGTAACGCAGATCCAGACTAGAAATTGTTTATCATTTAAATTTAAAAAAATATCTTGATGCCACTAATTTTGATTCTTTAATAAAAATAAAAACATCGCATTAAATACTCTGCTTAGCCCAAAAGAGTAAACAAAATAATTAATTACTATTAATTATTTATGAAACATTTATAAAATGAGATGGTTTTCTTACCAAGTATACAAGTGTCACATCTTGCCACATACATAGCTCCGCGGCTTGTGCTGCGCAGCGAGTACACTGGCCACAGTTTTGTGCCACATTTGGTTGCACATGTTGCGCACACGATTACTGTACAACATCTGAATAATTAAACGTGTAAAGCACACTCAAACACTTGCGTCTTCCTAATTTAGCTCAATGGTGCAACGGCAAAGCAGCTGCTTCCTTCCTGCTGCTGTTGCTGCTGCTGTTGCTGTTGCTGCTGCTGTTGCAGGATGCAAACAGGAGTCGCACTTTCAACGTGTCACAATTTGCGCACTCCTGAGCACTCAGTGTGTGTTATTAATTGCGTAATTTGTTTATTAATACACAAATGAGCACACACACCTACAGCTCGACTCAACACCTGCCACAGCTGCCTCGCCGGCAAGCACCACTTGCCCCAACTGCACTCATCTGCCTTAGAGCACACATAAAAGCAGATTGCCATAAGCGGGCCAAGGCTGTGTCCCTGCCTGAAGCCTGTTGATGAGCCCGGGGGATGAGGTTGTTGTCTGTCCCAATTTGCTGTTAACAGCAGCAGCTTGACCTGGCCACATTGACTCTATCGAAATTTTAATAACTCCCCGGCAAGGGTAAAAAAAAAAACAGCACTTATTTAAAGCAATTACAGTAATCAGCTGACTCAACGAACCTTCTGCCACAAGTTGTAGTCACTTTTCAACTGTGCAACACACAAAACTTGTTCGCCAACTTTTTGCCCTCAAGTGTTTGACTTGCAATTGAAATGTTTGGCTTTAGCATTTTTTCCCACACTCAGACAGACACACACGCACACATGCACAAGTACACAATTTTTTTTATGAGCTTGTGTGGCATAAATCAATTTTTATTTACTTGCCACTCCGGCAGGCACTTTATGTCAGCTTGCTTTCATTCTCCATTCTTCCATTCGCTTTAATTGGTTGCACATGAGAAATTCTAGTAGCAAACGCGGCTTTCTCATGGAGAGAGCTCTTTCAACCTCTCTGCCTCTATTTTTCTGCCTTCTCTCTTTAATTAAATTATAATTACCAGCATCTTATTAGCCCAATTACAGACACCGCCACCACCGGAACAACTTAAGCCAAAGGACACGTGTCATGGCACACACACACACTCACAGACACTCACAACCAGACACACACTTCCTTTAAGCTTCTGTCAATGGCATTTTGCCATTTTGACTTTAATTTCGAATTCAATCCATTTATTTTTAGCTTTAGTGTTCTCAGTAAAATTTTTAAACAGAACTTTGATTGAGGTATCGAGCTGCATACCCATTTCAAAGGAACTTGTACAAGTTCTAAGAATCAGGATACCATTTTTAACCACAAGTCAAATGCAGCAAACCAGTTAACCAGTTAAGTGGGAGTTCAAAAAAGGTTAACTCAATAAATAATCGCTAAATTCGGACAAAATCAGCAAATTTATGTGAATTTATTTATGTAGTTCTGTCAACCAATAAAGAACGTTCCATATAAAAATGCAAAACAGCATTTTAAGATTATGTTTTATGAAGATAAATGCAATAAATGCAAACCTCTATTTATGTTTATCACGTAAAGCTGCAGCTGACGTATGCCAATAGCATTTGCATTCTGTCACACTGATTAATCAAAGCAAACTCGGCAATATTGCGCATACGTCACGTTCGCCAGTGCAGTGAATATACCTGCAAGATGATGCTGGACAGCGCTCTTTCTGTGCACCGGCTTCCCAATAATGGCAGCACTCTGGCAGCAGAGTGTATTACGCCAGTGTTTTCAGCTGCAGCAATACTGCCCACCTGCTGCTGCTTGCAACGGCAGTTGGCAGCTGCAAAAAAAAAAAACGAAGCCAAGAAAAATGAAGCCAATTCAAAACCAGGCAGCGGCTGCAATAGCCGATAGTGTTGGGTTGCGAGATACTCTGTTGAGTTATTTAGGGAAAAGAAAATTCTCAAAAACCAAATCTATAAAAATTAATCTATTTAACTATTTTATAGTTAGAAGAAATTTGATTTAAATTACATAAAATCGCCTAAAATGAAATTCTGAACTTTGAAATAATTTCTTGAAAATATATTTTTAAAGAGTAGTTTAGCATACACATTGGAGAAAGTTAATATATTTACATATTTTATTCAGTTCAGAAAATGGTACCCTATTAAGAGAAAACAACTGATTTTTAGAAATTTATTTACTGAATAATAAATTAGTTAAATTAAAATTCGGAGCAATTGCTCTTTGTTAATCTAGATATGATTTTACGCAATGCACGTTTGCTTTAAATACCATCATACCCTATATATAAAAAAACACCATCTTTTAAGGGGTATACTAAAAAAGCAGAGAGTGTTGAGTGCATTAGATGAATATTAAAAGCACTTTGGCCAGCAGCACTTGAAGGGTGGCCTGAATGGGTTTTGAGGCTGCCTGTGCTTAATCTTCAATGGTCAGCATTGCGTTGCACAACGAAGAGCTCTAACCAAAGTTGGAGTCGACTCCATTTGAGCTTAAGCCAATGATAGCGTATACCGTATACCATATATATAATATTTAAATATAATAACATAAAATTTAGTAATACATCTGGTGTTGAGCCGTTTTTCCTTTTTACTGTTTTTGCTATTAACGCTTAAACATTTTTGTATGTATAAGTTTTTATCTGGAATTGCCTTACGATGAATGTTGCACCATTTATCGTACTTAGTTTTCAACATTTTTTAACAACTCTTTTAATGGTATATAACATAAATTAAAATTTGTTTGATTTAAATTTAAAAAAATATTGGCTTTCTTTTTGCTTGAATTAAATAAATAAGTAAATAAAACTATGAAAATTAAATCGAAGAAATTTTGTTGGTGTTTGGTTTTTTTTTAAATTTGGAACTACATCAAAATTCAATTTATTTCACATACATTTGCTTTTCTCTACGTGCAACCTTTTCACCGTTGTATTACTAATACACACACACAAACACACACAGATTTGACAATTGTGCTACGTCATTTTGCAAAGAGATGTTTGCTTAACACCAAAATGTGGGGTTCATAATTCGAGGAGGTTTTGCCACTGAGTACAATTGTGAATGTCACTGACAGATGCCACACAATGGGGCAGCCACTAAACGCTCCACATTCAGATGGGCTGTCAGCACCAAGAGCTGCCGCAATAGACAACAACAACAACAACAAACACACCTGTTGGGATTTATCTGCAACAGATATTTACGCCTGGACTTTAATTTAACTTTTGCTGAACTTCAAATTTGGTCAGCATATTTCATTTTAGCCAAATTAATTTTTCATTTTTACTATTGCCTTGCCAACCAACTGTTGCCTCTTCCGCATGCCGGCTGAGCTTTTTCGTTAATCAAAAATCACAGAGAAATTTAATTTATTAAGACGCCCACAAAACGAAAAACAAAAAAATATAAGACGAGATTGTTAAAGCCGTGCCAGAGCAACATGGCCAACAAACAGCAATCAAGTCAACCAAATGCGATGCGATTAATTTCTATCCAGTTAAAGATGCTTTCTTCCCAGCCAGTGACATTATTTGAGACGTGAATTCATTGATTTGATGTAGTCAGCAGTGAACTGAGACTTGCACAATCACAAAACAAAAATATCAATTCAGGTAAATTTATATTCAGAAAGTGAACATATCAAAAAAGTTGACAAGAGATGAAATCCTACTTAAGCAGTTTACATTAAAACATTTCAAAAAATTTAATAAATAATAACTTATTCATAATAATAACTATTTATATATTTTGCTTATTTTCTTAAAGTCATTTTTGCCTTAAACATTTTTTTTATATCCATGCTAATATTAAATAAAACATTTCTAGATAACATTTTCAAGTTTCTTCGCGCTAAGACAAATATATTTTATGTCGCTTTTAGGCAATTTGTTATTCATATATGTTCAGAATACTTAAACAGATTACAAAATAAAACATTACCAAAAATTTAATAAATAATACCATATCCATAATAATAACTATTTATGTATTTTACTTATTTTTTTTTTTTGCTTAAGCGCATATTAAATAAAACATTTCTAGAACACATTTTCAAGTTTTTTCGCGGTAAGGCAGAGATATTTTGAGTCGGGTTTTAGGCAATTTGTTATTCATATATGTACAGAATAAGTTTGTATCATGCATTTACTTAGTATGACATGTGCGTGTTCTTACCTTTAAAAGCAAGTGTTCCAATTTAGATTGGGAAATGGGGCTCGAGGCAATTCAGGGACACATTTTATGCTAACTAACAAGCAGGCGCAAAGAAAGCAGTCCAACAATCTGAGGCTAAGTCTAACTAGCAGAAATAATGATAACAAAGACAGATGAAATTCTTTAGCTTATCACCGGAAAGCCGAAAGCAGTGCAAAAAAAAAACACACAAACATATTTGCACGCCTGGGCTAAGCTGCGCCAGCTTCAGCTCCAGCTCCAGCTTCAGCTTCAGCTCCAGCTCCAGGTTCAGCTCCGTTGTGTGTCAAGTTTGTTGACGCAGTGCGTGTATCGTGCGCTCATCAAATTAAGTATTCAGCAGACAGTCTGTCTGCAAGTCAGCCAGAAGTCACTCAGCAAAAAACAGACAAGCAGACAGACATAACGACAGACAGACAGACAGACAGACATACAGACAGACAGACAGACAAGCAACACAAATAAGCGACTAATAAAAATTCCTGTTGCCAAGAAATTGTGCCTGCATTCTGACACCAGTGTCCTGGCATTGTAGTTGGCAAATATCCTTTTACATCCAGCATATTTGCTCAATCTATTTAATTTACTATTCAAACTGCTTGCCATTTGTTTGCATCCAATTTAACATTGTGCAATTGTTAAATAGTCTGCCAGTAAATTAAATATTCGTCGCATCTGCCTAAAAGTCTTTCAGTGCAAATTCCATTTGCTGTCCAACAACAAAAAATGTGTCAATTTGAATTTTGTTGTAATTACAATGTTAATAACTTAATGCAATTGACATCAATTTCTCGAGTCAATTTTGCCCAACTTCATCTCCACTTCTGCTGCCATCCTCTGCTCGATCGTTGACATTTTTCCATACAGAACCAAAAATCAATCACAATTCGATTAACACTCGCTGCAAGGCTCCTGCGAGTCCTTTGCCAATGGTATGAAGGACTCGAGAAGTGTGCATTTGGTGCTTGTTTTGAGGCACATTTTTTTCCCCTTAACGTTTTTATATGGGTTTGAGGCAACTTGGTTTGAGATTTATGTTTGTAATTTGTGCTTGTACAAAAAACTTGGAATGCTCTCAAAGAGCCATTTTGAAAACATTCTTAAAACGTTAAATATTTTTTTGTGCGTAAATTACAGCATATTTCGAGAGTAAAAAGAGTCTGCTTTAAATTTCTATAAACAAAAGATGCTGTCTTTTTGTGTTTTTTGGGCAATCGTAAGATATATATTTGAAATATGACTTACAAATGATACACACGCACACACACTCAGAATTGTGTGTGTTATTACTGAGTGTATCAAAGTGCTCGAGATTGAAGCATCAATTTGCAGTAGCTGAGCACCACTAACGAGGCAGCTCACGTAATCAAGAAACCCCTTAGAATGTCACACATCTATCAACTAAATTGAACACGCCCCGTCGCATACATTACGCCCACAAGGACATCCAAGGACCGGCTCCTTGCGCGTAAATGCAAGTTTAACACCGTGCGTAAACTGACAATGCGCACTTTGTGTGCCACCCGGTTTTAACAAGCCATAAATAAAGTTGAGCAAAAAGTGTGTCAACCTTCTCGCCGAGTTACCAATTTGACGAATCGGCCCGAAAAATGTAAAAACCCCATGTCGCAATGACTGCGATGATGAGAACAGATCCTGCAGGGCAAATGGCTTGCAATGGCGGAGAGCCAGGTTATTATGCGAAGATGGATGACCAATGCGAGGTACGTGCTGACATACCTTTTAGGCAAATGAGGGTAGAGACAGCTCTAACTAAAATCACCTACAACGCTTTTACCTCCCAAACCACGCATTTACCCATCTCAAATCAGTGGCGAAAGGTTCACGCCAAAATCAAACAGAAAACTAAATTGATGGAATTGAAGGCCTGTGCCAAGAGTTATGTGGTTACGCGAATCTTTAAAGCTCCAGCAGACGCAGACGGGTCATTAGCACAACACTGAAGGGGGGGGATGGGAATGAGAGAGGAGGGTTTTTGGCCAAGTGCCATTCATAATGACTGCCTGTCCCATCTAGTGAATGGCCACTGTGGCCAGCCACTCCCCAAAAATAAATTGCGCTCCCTTCGCTCAATTCCCAGTTGCCAGCTCTAAATCACAGTTGAAATCACAGATTTGCCAAAGATTGAGGTACTTCAACTTGAAATGGGCAATGACAGAATCTGAACAATTGTATGAAAATAGATTTAGTTAAGCATTTGAAGTATATATTTTTATACCCTCAACCCATTAAAAAAAAAGAAAGTATAATGGTTTTTTTGAAGGAAGCATCTCCGACTCCATAAAGTATATATAAATAGCAACGTACGTCGCTAGGTCGTATGTCGAGCTTACTCGACTAAAGTATTCTTACTTGTTACTTTTAACAATGCTCAAAATCAATTTGTAAATGTCAAAGCTATATAAGCAATATTTGCATTGTTCTTAAGATGTACAATTTTAGCAGAGGATATCTTTCGGTGGCATGCAACTTGGTTGCAAGCATTCTTCTTTGTTATAATTCATCTTGATGCCTTAACGAGCGGCATTTGTCAGACAGTACTAAACCGAAATAACATCGATTACTGATGTCGTATTTGGCTTTAAGGGCTTTAAGCGACTATCCCGCATAGTAGACACAAATGCAAAAAAAAATAAATACAATAAAGAAATAGCCGAAGAAAAAATAAATAGAAAAAGCCAAACAACAATGCTCGTAAATGTAAAAAAGAAATAATAAAAATCGATTTAAAACAGGCTCCAATTGGAATTGAAATGAAGAGCGATGCTCCCTTTTTTTCTATCCGGCTATCCAGCTATGCAAGATTATGTGACATCGGGTCCCAAACCCAAAATACGCTTCGTGGCACGTTGTCATTTGATAACCCATTGTGGCAAACGTTTCTCACTCGGCACGCAAATTGAAAAAAAAAATGCCTGCGTATGCAAAATGACAAAGGGAAAGGACATTGGCGCATCCTGTGTGGCAATCGACGAGTGGTGAGTGGCAAATGACAAGCGACAAACGTGTAAAATCCTACAAAAAAAAAAACCGAAACATAAAAAAATATCCCCACGTCGCGTGTCCATTTTGTGCTGTCATTGAGCATGATGACCCCAGCCGAAGCAGAATACCAAAAATTATGCCTCTATAAAATATGTAGGAGGAGCAGTTCTATAAACGGAATAGGCAATGCCCATGACTTCAACCCTCTGACAGTGAAGTCTCAATTAGTCTCATTTGGCTGTTCTCCATTGGGCTGTGACCCCGTTGATAAAGGTCAGCAGCCGAAACCACTACAGCAATTTACATGGACATGAAACGTTACTTTCATCCAAATATTCCATCGAACATGGACTCGGCCGTCATTAAAAATACTTCTCTCAACTAACTAATCAAATAAAAAATTTTTATACACACATTTTCGAGATGTTAGATTCAATTCTAATTTACAAAAATCCAAGAAATAAATGCTACACGTTTTCTCCTGTTTACAAGTTGAATTCATGTGTGGAAAATATGTATATTTAATTCTGAGGTGCAAACTGATGCCCAGCATATGCTTGCCAACTTTTTGGAGCAAACACAGAGTAACAAGCTCCAGTCAAGCATTAAGATAAAGGCAAAAGTTTCTTGGCGCACCTCGGGGTCAAATAATGTTCACTCACTGAATGCAGCTTCCGCATATATTTGGCACAGTATAAAATGCAGACTCAAACTCAAACTGAAAGTGAAACTGAAACTCAAATGGATATTTTTCTGCCAGAATATTCGGGTTTATCTGTGTTTAAATGTCTTCGATTGCGTAATTGGAATTGTGCAAAAAAGAAACACAAAAATTAAGGCTTTAAAAAAAATTAGTTGAATGGCAAAATTTTTCGCTGAAAAACTTAATATATCAATTGACTCAATACAGGTTAAAAATAATGCCAAGCACGCTGATCTCTGTTTCACGAAAATTAAATCCCAAATCTCCGAGATTAGAAAAAATTTAAGATTTAATTTAAATATATATTGATGTGTCTGTGTCTGTGTTTGTGTTTGTGTTGATTTTGCATCGGTTCAAATACAGCGCACATTTCAACACAGTCAAGTTTTTAACCCTTTGCCTCAATAACTTGTGTGTCCCGACAACTTTGTCTAGAGTTGAGAATTTGTGTTTATGCATTAAATTAGGGACGGTCTTTCCTTCCTTGTCCTTGCAAATGGGTTGGGGGTTTTTGGAGGGGAGGACAACTTTTATGATTGGGTTATGCTGTTGTTTGTTGGCTCGAAGGGGGATCGCCGCGTGTGGCGGCTGTTTGGGTTAATAAAATATGCAAATATTCAGCATCCAAAATTAAGTTTCGCTTTCGGTTGTTGGGGCTAACCCTAACTTTACAGTTACACAGCTGAGTTGGTGGTTCAAGTGAAATCAAAAGCGACATACACAACATATGTGTATGTATATGTATGTATGTATTAGATAAGCACACACACACACGCACACACTATTTGCTGCCTATTTACTAATAATCAGATTATTTAAAATACCAGAATGTTTTCAGAACTTGTCACGCCCTCTTGCTAATGGGAAAATCGTGTTTTGGGCCTACACTTAAGTTGTCTGATTCATTTATAATTATAATTAACATATTATTATGCTTATTAGTTAATGGTCTATGGGGAGACAGTTGTGGGTGTTTTGTCTGATCTGATAAGCATTTGTGATTTGAGAATGTGGCAACTTGTTGCCCAAAACCAACGCACAGCTGTAAGCCCTAAAGCAATTAATTCGTGTTAAATTTTGCAGATACAACTTTTTCTGGAAGTTACCCAGAAAGCTTAAATTCCCAATAGCATCAGCTAATATTTTCTTTTAAATACACTCAATCACAGTCCAATATTTAATTCATATAAATTTATGGCAATAAAATAAATGATCTTTTTGAGACAAAAATTTTGCATTTATCTGCATAGTCGATTAATGCTATGCCAAGGTATATTTGTGCTGAAAAATCTATATTTCTTATCCATACTTTAACAATTAATATAATATTTATCGGATAGCTATTTCATTACAAAGGCGTCTTGTTTTGTTATCGAAATCGATATTATCAATGCAAAAGCAGTTATCGATAAATAAATTTGATATGCTACACATATTCCGATTGCTCCTGATATAAACATATTATTAAATATATAGTTAAGATTCCTTAAGCTAACCCAACATCATTATTACACATTTGAAATTGGTTGACGTTATACAAAGTGAATAACATAAAACTCAATTTTGGCTAAAAGATAAACATATTTGTTATAGCTGCAAAGCATTTTTCTTGAATATTGTATGAAATTTATTCATATTTATTTGAGCTTATTAATTCAATTTTTAACACACTTTCGTTTGATTGGTCAGTAAAAGTGAATTGCATTTTTATTTATTATGTGGATTTATGCAACCAATTTGCTAGTCCTCAAACATGAATAAATTGAACACAGTTGCTCAAATACACACACACATACACTCACACACACACACACACATACAGCCACAGAATAAGAGCGCCAATAATTTATATCACATTTGCCACACGTAACAAATAACGAAATTCTATTAAATAAATTGAATATATGACAGACAAGTGGGGAAGAACTAAAGTCAAGAATCGACAACAATACAGAATCTCAGTTACACAACCACTTACACCCACTCCCACTCCCACTCCCACTCCCCCTTTCTCTCTGTCTTTCTCCCTCAATGCTCATTGTGTCTCGATCATGCTATCTCACTCGTGCAGACGCTGGGAAGCACAACAGGAGCAACATATTTGTGCACACAAAAATTCGATAAGCAAAAATGGCCATAAATCGAAATAGGCCTAACCAAAAAGTCAAATGCTTTTTTCATTTTGTTTGATTGTTGTGCAGCAACCACACACACACACAAATACACACACATACACACACACACACACACACACATACATAGACACATATGCGCACATCTCCGTGTTGCGCCTTTTGACGTCTGTCAATAATTTCTTACCTGCAGCTTGCCCCACAAGCGATGTATTATTCATGTGTGTGTGTGTGTTTTGTATTTGTATTTGTATTGAGCTCAAATTGAATTGTTATTTGTGGCTGCTGCTGCTGCTGCTGCTGCGGCTGCTGTTTACACGTGGCTTTTGTGGCATCACCCAAGCCTCGCATAACTTTCTTGTGGTTTATTAATAACAATAGCTGCCCCACAAAGTGCGTGGCGTTCAAAACGTGTTTATGCCCCAAATGAAGTACTTTAGATTCAATTATATATGCAATATTTGGCAACTCAAACCCAAAAAAATAAAAATCAACAGTGTTTGCACGTCGAAAAAGCCAAAATAATCCACTTTAATTGAACTGACTAAAATCAATTGTATTCATCTTATTTCATTTATGATTTTTGTGGCACGAAGATCTAATGACTTTTTTTTACAAGTTAAAATCATTTTTGTCTGCTAACAAATAAAAAGTCACATTTTGTCAATGATATCTGAAACAGCGATAGGAACACATTTTAATTAAATCACACCATTTATTCTGTGTCCATCAAGATCTATCGGGGTGCCACAAATTTCTCACTGTGTTCCAGCAGCAGCCACAGTTGCTCAATTGTTGTTTGCTTGAGGCAACCTTGAAAAGTGGCAACAGGTGAGAAAAAGAGAGAGAGAAACCATTAACAAATTTCATTTTTGCAGCGAAACCAGATTTAGCACACTCTTTTAAATGGTCTCTTCGTAGCTGGTGTCCTAAATTGGATGATACCCACACAATGGGGCAGCAACAAATTAGATTTGTGGCAACAGAGAAAAACTCAAGCACTCACCGCTGAACAATCAAAAGAGAATACAAATTTAATACTGTGAAAGGATTCGGTTGCATAAATACATATATACATACATACATATATATATATATATATATATATTCAAGTGGGCAGTGACTTTGACAGCCGCTGCCTGCCACAATTGTCTGCCGCAAATGTTTATTAATGATCATTACATTATTTATCAGTTTTATACAGCTCTGCTGTTTCCCGACACCCAACAAGTGCAACGTGATTTACTTTTTAGCCACACACACACACACACATCCACAAAAAAAAAAACAAAAAAACCAAAAACACTAAGCAGCATTTGGCTCTTGGCTCTTGGCTCACATTACTCATACGCCGCATTGTGTGTCCCCAATCAATACTTGGCAATCAGTTGAGGGCTTACAGCTGTAAGCAGCAACATGGACCAATGACCAGCCAAGTGGCGACAACAAATCCCTGTTAATATGCAGCAGCATTCAATGACCCAGAACCAATAGTCCAACCAACAAGGAAACCAGTCTGGCGATGTGGCTGCCACATTTCCAATAGGAAACAAACTCAATGCAATAAATATGCACAGCTATTAATTTGATCAAGTCAATAAGAAAAGTAACTAGAATTCAAATGTACAAATCAACAGCACATTTGGCTTATATATAGCTATAGTTACGTGTGTCCTTATTAGTAAAGGTCTTCGTGTCACGGCACGACACGACACGACACGCACCCATCCCTAATAGAGGCACAATGATGACACCCAAACTGCCGAATATCGAATCTCTTGGGCTGTAATCGAAACCGAAATTCTTAACATGTTAACGCCCTAAACAAAGACAACTTCGCGTCGCCCCAAATCCTTTGAGAAATTAGTTGGATGAGAGAGCAGTCCAAGGGCTCTTGCCATCTTCACTTAGCCATTTATCGGCTGTGGCTGTTGCTGTTGCTGTGCTCTTAGCGATTAAATGAGCTTGATTCAGCTGCTCTTTGGGCTTTAAGTTGACTGGCTTATCACTCATTTACAGTTTGAATATATGTACAAATTACATATATATATATATATATATATATAAGGAAAGAAAAATGAGTCACAATAAAATTCCACGTCAAGTAGCGCCTACACAAACAATCCAAATTGCTTCACAAATCCAACGAATTAAAAAAGACGACTGCGTAGGCTTAGACATGCGGTTGGGCGGCATAAAAAAATCCTCCATTAAAAATTACCATTGCCACACGCAACATAATGAGACTTGCGTCAAATAATTCATGCCACTTGCGCAATAAAAAATCAATCGCCCCTGACGTCAACAGAAGCGGCAGCCGTCTTCCTCCTTGGGACTCTTTTCGTCTTGACATTTAGCAGACAACGAAAGACACACACACACACATACACACACACACACACACACACACAAACACACACACACACACACACTTGTAGTGTAGTTGGTGCAAACTAAACAGAAACTTTGTCTTTTGTTTTGATGGTAAATTGCACTTGGTTGGCCAAAAGAAGATAACCAAAAGAAAAGAAAAGCTCTTAAATTACAAGCACTCTGTGAAACTGAATGTTTGTGGTGCAGTGTGGTGCTGGTCATGGTGGGTGGTTGGTGCCACACTGTGGTCTGCTCTATCTTTTGCTCTCAATTTGCTACAGCATTTAACTGAATAAGCTGCTAATGAAATACAGTCAAAGGACACAAGGCGAGCAGAAGGCTAAATCGAATTACAGCTGGCCAAATGCAATTACGTCCAACTAAAATAAACAGAAGATGCATTTTATGTTGCCCCAGTTGCAGCAACACTAAAAAGTATCAAGTTGTCTGTAAACGGAAAGTGCAAGTGAACTTTTTTTTTAGCAAAGACAGATTTGTCAATTCAATTCAATTGTCAACTTGTTTGCCGCCGAAACTGGAGTCGTCATTTTCTCTGTGTATAACTTGCAACAGAATTGAAATTAGAAAGTAGTTGACTTGCAGCTCTGTTTTGACTCTATCAGCTCCTAATCTGGCCGAGAATTTAAGCTGGTGTTTTAATTACAAATAAAAGCAGCTGACAGATTCAAAGCAACAAGCAGCAAGCAGTTTAAATCATTTAAGCCAGAAGAAAAGCGAAAAGTTAAATGGCAAAATTGTTGAAAAAGTCAACACCTGTTGGACCTGCTTTTTTTTACTCGTTGTTGTTGTTAACCCTAATTTAATTATCGATAAGGGCCATGTCCTTTCAGTCACGAAGGAGCCTTTGTGCAAATATTTTACTAAACTTATTTGAGCGTTTTTTATCCTCAGGCTGTTAACGGAATACTTCTGATTAAGCCAAAAATTATTGGTAAACATAAACCGATGTCTCTCACCAAAACAAAATATGAATTCTTTGAAAAATAGATAATCAAGTTATAGTAAAATACCCTGAAAATAGTTTAAGTTCTTTTGAGTTTTGTTTTTCTATTAGAAATTGTCTAAAATCTTGGCCAACAGCTGTCTCTTTAAAATGGCCAAAATGACAAATTTTAAAATCAAATATTCTCTTTAAAGACATAAAAGTAGAGCTTGAAAAGATTGGTTTGATTTTTACAGTAAGTCGCAACTTGTTGGCTTCACTCACAATTTGTTGCTTGACTTGTAATTAAATTGGCCGACTTAATACGCTGAGCATTAACAAAGTAATTACACGCATTATGGCAACCACATTGACAGGCAGTAAAGTTTCAGTATTAAGTTCCACTTTCAGTTCCACTCCTATGCCCAGTTGCCATGACAATCTCATTAAAGGGCGATTGATGGAGATGGAGAGAGGAGGGGAATGACGTGGCGTCTCTATTGTTTTTGTGCATTTGCGAAACTGAGTGCAGTTTACACACAGAAGCGAGGGACAGACGAAAGTATAATTTTTAATTAATGACAAGCATTGCAAAATTTATGACGACTAGTCAAAGAACACAAAAAATTTAGTTCACATCTAACAAGCCTTCACGGACACATAAAGTAAACATTTTGTGGTTTTCCTTTAAACATAGACTAGTTTAAAATAAAATATTACGATTAGAAAGTCAGTAAACAACTTATTATAAGACCATTGAAACGCGGCTTTACGGCTAACAGATTTGTTTTTTTTTTTTATCGATTTGCAATGATCGATTTGATCGATTTCCTAGCATCCTAGTGGACGTAAAACTCAAATTTTCTGTCGCAGGCACAGACACAGTCAGCTAGACAGATACAATAAATCTGGTATACTTTTTTATCCCAGTATAGAAACAACAAACTGCGGGCTAAAAATAACACAAAGCACTGCCAAAAGTCAAGGCACAAAAAAACACACACACACAGAAAGAAACAATACGCAAACTGCGAACATTAAATAAAATGAAAAATAAAAAAAATCAGTGAAATGTCAAGCAGAAAATTTGACAATGGTGGCTGGTGGCAAATATTTACACACAAAAATAATCCAAACTCAAAGAATAAGAAAAAAATATAATAATAAATTAAAATTGAATAAAATGTGAAGTAATGTTGCCAGACTCGAGGGCAAACAGCTGCGGGTCCTCGGCGCGAATTCAATTGGCGATAGCTACACTTAGCGAAAATTAAATAGAACATTTTTTTACAATCGTCACAATCAAAGTCTTTTTTTGTTCAATCCCTATTTCAAAAGCAAATTGGCTAACCCCATAAAACGACATGTACAATTGAAGAGGTTTTACTCTTAAGACACGTTTCTATATTGCTTACATACAAAAATATTTTACATATAAATATAAAAAACAAAATTAAAAATAAATCTAGTTTTTAATTGAATATTTATTTAAAGTATAAAAAAACTTTACTCATCACAACTATTTTCGGTTTTTATTGTTAATTAAAGCGTCATCTGCGAAAAAAAAAAATGTTGGAATACAATCCTGGATTTTTTGTAGCTACTTGTGTTAAGAAAAGAAGAAAAGAAAAACGAGCCAAACCCACACAAACACACACACACACAACTCTGTATCAATAGTCAGTCGATTGCGTATACGGCATGTTGGCCACATTTTGCAAAAGGCGACGGCATTTCAACAGTTTATTGCCATCTGGTAGTTTTTCTATAGCACTCAACATTTTTTGCAACTTATTTTTGCATTGGATTTCTACAACAGACTTTTCAATCAAAATTTTAATAGTATTGCATTTGTATTGAGTCATTCAGCTGCAGCTAACAGAATTAAATAGTAAATGCATAGCGTGAGTGACAGGTGAGAAAAGGCGTCTAAATGCACTACAAATTAATTGAACAATGATTCATGCGCATTAGCAATTGCTGCTTGGCCGTCGGCAGCTGTTAGCCAACTGACAAAGCCAATGGGTTTAGGCCAAAAAGCAACCGCCATTGGAATGCGCTATATTCCAGGGAACGTGTTGGCATTTGAAATCGAACAGAACAGAATGGAACACAACAACAATAAACGAATAAATGCTCCCAATTGCATAATACAAATCTAATCTTATTTTATCTGGCTAAAATTGGAAATAAACTTTTGAATTATATTTATGTATGTGCTCAAAAATAAATCAAATTTATCTATAGAGATTTTAAGCCGTAGCTAAATCCATTTTGGTATTCAGCTTGCCAGCTTGTTTTCTGCAGCCGCAACATGCCGCAAATCACTTGTTGCTTCCATTTGTTGCCCCATCGCCGACGGCTTTAATTAAACTCTGCGCCTTCGCAGTCAACTTTTACATTACTTTGGCGAAAAGTTTATCTTGTCTGCGGCTCTGAGCCGGTGCGGACAAGCTTTGATTCTGTGTCCAAATGACAGTTGTCGGTCTATGGTTGAATAAAATAAATTACATAATCCACATCACTGACGTTTGTCAATGTCGTCGACCCAGCCAACAAAACCATAGCCAAAAGAAAAGAATTCTTTAGCCATTATATTCAATGCGACATTTGCCAACAAAATTAGTCACTTAAAGTTCGAGGACAATGCTAGTTTTATGCTTCAAATAAAATTCATTTAATAGCTTCACAAATATATATATATATATAATATTTCTTAATCAGGAGATTTAGAGGTTTATTAAAAAAAAACTAATAAGCTTTCTAGCCCATGTCATATTTTCTTTTTAACGCAAATTTCAAGATTTAAGGGAAATTCGTTAAAATTATGACAATTCATTAGGATACACAAGACTTTTCTTGACGAAATTGTCACTTTAAATACGGAAACAAAAGATGAGATTTTGCTAATCACCTTTGTAAACGTACACGAAAAGCGTTTTAATTAACTGAAATAGTAGTAAGTGAAAGAGAAACAAAAAAAAAAAAAACATTGTTGACAAACTTAATTGAGGGCTGTGGGTAGTGTCATTTGTATTGTAAAGTGATAAGTAAAACTTGCAAAAATGTGCACAAAGTTGGTTAAAATTGTAACGCAACAATGCGCATTACAAAAGTATTACAGCCAAATCTCAGAGCATATATAAATATGGAATATGCTTGTGTCTGCCCATTGTTGTGCGCTAATGACACTTTTATATATTTTTTATAGATTTTTTCACACTTACTGTGAACTTGTGCCATTTATCGTGGCAACAACAACAACAACAAGAGCAACGCCAACAATCCTTTTGGTAAGCAGCAAAAACGTCGGAACGCCTCGAGTTCTGTCGCCTATTTTGCCCTTTTCAATCGTTGGCTTCCATTTTTTTTTTCTTCTTTTTTTCCAATCTTATTTGCGACAATGTGCGGAAGATGTTGCTCTAACCACAAATACGACAAGCGCATACACTGATGAAACAACTTTTCTAAAAGGTTAAGTTTCTTAATTCTTTAAGATTAAAATATAAAAATGCATCAATTTTTTTTTTTAACCATTCTGTTAACATACAAAACGAAGCAATTTAAGTTTCTTTATTCTTTAAGATTAATATACAAAAATGTATCAATTTTGTTTTAGCGATTCTGTTAACATACAAAACGAAGCAACTTGTAATTTATGCAATTAATGTCAAAATCGTTACACTTTTTCGCTGTGTACTTCTTTCACTTGTGTCTAACAGATGCCTCTAAATGGTGAAGATGGTTGGTTGTGCGGCGTACGCACAACGTGGCAATGTGGCGCATACAAAACAAGGCAAACCCCATTTGCCGTTCTAGAATATTGCAACAAATCCCAAATGCGAGGCATGAACAACTTTTAAACTTACCCAAAACACACGCACATAATATGTTTGAACAGCGTCTATTTGTGTGTGTGTGTGTATTGGAGTGTGTGTGTGTGTGTGTGTGGTGTGCCTTATAAACATTGGCGCGTGCCAAGCTAAATTCAAAGAGATATAAATTGTTTACCGAGCCCAGCTGATTGAGCAAAATCAAAAGTCATCATATTTGCACATCACGGCACATGTCAAACGGAATGTTTTTTAGTTTTCATTCTAGGAATCATTATCTGAAATTGATAGGTATTAACCATGCCCAACAAAACAATCGTAAACGATTAAATATATATGTTGTGCTTTACAAATACTCTTCTTGAAATACTCTAATGTTTAAAATCTGCACACATGATTTCAATTGTAAAGATATTCATTGCTTTACTTAAAAAAAAAAAAATCATATTTCAGAAGGTAAAAAAATACTTTTTTGCTGATATTTTGTTCAGCTTGTTACAAATTTCAACACAAATTTATTACTCAAATTTAAACCAATTTAATAAAAGTAAGCTAAACAAATATCTTTATTGTTTTGTTTATGTAGATAGAGGGAGTTAAGGGAGTTGTGAGATTTGTTTATCAAAAAACTGATTAAATATAATAGCTGATAAGTTGAAAAATTGTATAAAAGACAGAGCTCTTCGGAATATTCCGACAATAATATTATCAGCGAGTAGCATTCAACATGCCCTTCAAACCGAAAATTAGTTTCGACGCAGTGACCAAAATTTGGAGTAACGAAGTAGACGATGATAACTTTCCGCCCGATCTGTCCATAGGTGAGATAATCTACCAAGAAATGCAACGTCAACCCAATAAAGTTGCTCAGGTAATATAACAATTAAACAACGATTTCACAAGAAAGTATTATTATGTAATTGTTTGTTTTCAGATTTCGGTAACGGAAAAAACCGTATTAACCCATAAGGAAATACTCTTGAATGCTGTGCGAATAGCCAGCTATATGCGAAATGTTGGACTAATTCAATCGGATATTGTTGGGATCTTGGCTAGGAATACAACTCATTTATCCGCCGTGGCTTATGCCTGTTATTTCAACGGAATCGCTTTCCATTCGATTAACCCCCTGCACCCCGAGCCAACCATCGAGAAACTTTTTAATATAACAAAGCCCCGCATTATTTTTTGCGATGGTGATGAATTCGAGAAGGTAAAAGGAGCAACAAGGAAGCTGGATCTTCAGATTATCACAATGCGCAAGCATCCTCCAGTGGACAGTGTTCGTATCGAAGATATCCTCCAGAATCCTGTGGACGATAATTTTAAACCTGCTCGTTTGGACCAGGGTAACGATCAAACATTGGCCATTCTCTGCTCCTCGGGCACCACTGGAATCCCCAAGGCAGTAACGGTTTCCAACAGCCGCAAGATTTTAAATGACAGCTTGTAAGTACATTCAGTTAAAACAAAAAATATAGGTAATTTTCTATACGGAAAGTACTATTCCTCCACAGGATGTTAACAAACTCGGATGTTCAGTTTGTAATGAGTGGTTTGGACTGGATTACAGGTCTGTTAACCAATATAACATCGGCAGTTTTCAGCACGAAGCGCATAATATCTGATAGGCCCCTAGAGCCGGAGGAAGTGCTGCATCTCATTGAGGAACATCAAATAACATGGTTGAATATAGGATCCGGTTTTCTGGCATCAATCGTTTGCTCTCCGCAATTTGAGAAAGCAAACCTTGATAGTTTGAGGTATATCCTTTATGGCGGAGGACGTTGCTCCTTGGATGCACAACATCGTTTCACAAAGCGTCTACAGAGAAATATCCTGCACTTTCTCTATGGACTCACGGAAGTTGGAACCTGTGCAACAATGAACTGGCATTTTAACGAAAAGCCAAACTCAGTTGGCCGCTTATCGAATGGATTCAAACTTAAAATTCTGAACGATCAGAACAAAACCATGGGTCCAAATGAAGTGGGGGAAGTGTGCCTCAACAACGGACAGCACTGGGCAGGATACTATGGCAACCCAGAAGAGTCGCGTAATATACAAGACACTGACCAATGGTTTCATACTGGTGACTTGGGCTATATGGATGAAGATGGTTTTCTATTTTTAGTCGATCGGAAAAAGGAATTACTTATTTTTAACCGTATGCAATTCTTTCCCAACGAGATTGAGGAAATTATTTCCCAAATGCCTCAAGTATCTGAGGTTTGTGTATTTGGCATATGGAACGAGATTAGAGGAGACGAAGCTGTTGCAGCTGTCGTTAAAAAACCAGGAGCTAAACTAGAAGCAGTTGATGTTGTGGACTATGTGAAAAAACAATGCATTGAAACACATAAGCAATTAAATGGAGGAGCAATCATTGTTGACGATCTAAAACGGAGTCCAAATGGCAAGTTAAATCGGGCTGCCAATAAAACACATTTTATGGAACTTAAGGGTTTGACTGTAATGAAATCACAATAAATAAAAGTCAAACAAAAAAAATATATTAAGAATGTATACATCTCTCCATTGGTACATTTTTTAGTTAAGAGATTTTTTTAATGAATTAAATTTTCGCATTTCAATTCGATTGAAATACTGATTTATTTTGAGAAAATAAATATATATGTAACATAAAATTTATCAAATTGAATGTTTTATGCTATGGCAATTAATTCTTTGAATATTAATAAATAATTAATTGTATAGTTATTGCTTTAAATAGCGTTTTGTTTACATGCCTGGACTACCAATTAGCCCAATTGACCATGAACCGGATTAATTTATTCGCATTGATTTACAAATATTTATAATTGTTTTTAAATAGAGCTGTGAATCGACGGATGTTTTAAATAAAGCGAGATGACCACGAAACACTGGCAGACCTAGAACAGATTAACATTAAGGTAGCAAGTTAGGTCATGTCAAATGTCAAAGTTTGCAAAAAAATAAAACAAGGTCAACAGGAATTGCGGCAGGAGCTTGTGCAGCTGGTAATTGCCGCTAACGAGCAGACGGCGGTGGCGCGTGTGCTGCATGAAACAATGCCACAGGATATTGACACACACACACGCACACACACACACACATAGAACAGCAACCCGCATTGCTGTGTAAATCTGACCACTGTCATCAATAGCAGCAAAAATGCAACTTGAAAGCCAACAACAAAAGCAAAACTGTTTCAAAAGTTCACATAGATTTAGCAACACAAACGTATTTATGAATATACACTCAGAGAATGAAATAACCATTTTTGCTTATATTATATATATTATATATTTCTCAATACTTTCTTTGCAATTCTGAAATTTTGAAATATAAAGCAGATTTTTTTAAATTATTTCTCGACGATGAAAACGATTTGAAATTTTTACAGAAATTTTCTCAGAATACAGTTAGCAACTGGATGCACAACACCTAAACACGCACGGACAGACCCACACACACACACAGACAGATACTTGTGTGAAAAGCTAAGCCAGAAATGGGGGCAACAACAAGAACTGCAGCCAACGAAACCTGGTGGCAGCTGCTGCGCCGCTAGAATTTAATTCCAATTGAATTGCGCTCAACAACGGCTTCCATTCCATCATTCACATACAATTGTGTGTGTGAGTGTGTGTGAGTATGTGTGTGAGAGTGTGTGTATGAGCAATCGTGTGTAAAGCCAAAGGTGGCATTTTATTTAGCTGGACCCAATGCTCAGACACACACACACACACACACACACATACACACACGCTTAAGCATTGTGTCTAACTTTAAAATATAAATAAAAATGAATAATAATAAAAATAAAAATAAAACGCGGCGATAGCTGAAATGATTTTTGCTTTATGGCAAACCACAGTATAAAAGCAAAAACCAGCTCAATTGCATAAAAGGGCCACATAAAAGGTGCCACATGAACAAGAATTGAATATGTTGAAAACAAATGGATGCATCAGCCCATAAAAACTAACTTTTGAATGGAAAAATCGTTTTAAAGACAAATTAAATACATTTTTGAGCATACGAAATACACATTCAATATTTATGCAATTGTGAATTTTTTAAATCGTTCAAAGTAAAACAATTCAATTCCTTGGAGAAAAAAAACTTTGTACACCAGATGTTTTTTTTTTTCTTTGCCAATGAAATGTGTAGCCAACAAATTAGACAACAACTGAAATTTCAAAATTTAATGTTCGAGCGAGGAGATTAATGCATAACGTAAAGAAGGAAAATGAATTAAAAATAAAATGCCCAAAATGCCAAAGCCAAACGAATGAAAATTGCAAAGTTTTTACTCAAGTGGATTGCTGTTGTTGTTGTTGTTGTTGCAGCTATATCAACGTTTCTTTAGCAAGTGCACCGTTAGTAAATTGTATGCCCCAAGTTTACTTATGCCCAGGACCCAAATGCATAAATCACACGCAACTTTCACGGCGGGATATAGGTTGCGGGCTAGGGTTGACCGGAAGGGATGCTCATTGTCGTCACTGCGGGAAATGTATTTTCTGTTCAATTTTACGTTTTCAACTGTGGCGCACAACTTTGGTCATTAGATGGCCCAAAACCTTTTGCATGAATTCTTTCATTTCATTTTTGCTGTGGGCTACTAAATTGCAATTACTCACTTTTTTACATTAACCTTAACCTTAACCTTAACCCTAACCTTACATATCAGCATACCATAATTTCAATGAAATCTAACCATAACACTGATCAGACAACTGTTCCGAACTGATATGCTTTGGGTTACATTTTAAGTATACAAGAAAAAATAAATAGAATAGTCACAACACCTATATATATACATATATACATATATATATATATATATATATATATTTTTTTTGTATGCTAAAAGGAAAATAACGACTTATAGCTGTTGATTTTAATGCTCATTTTTGCCTAGCATAAATTGCCCATGTAAGATATTAAAACTGATTTTAGATCTGCCTTGGAACCATTGAACTGCATACTTGAGTAAATATTGAAATAATAGGAAAAAGTTAACCCAGAAATTTTTATACACATGTAATTGTTCCACTTATTTTCATATTAGCCAATTAGTTACATAAATCATGTCTTAAAGTAACCTTGAGTATTTAAGAAATAAAAGATGAGATGGGTTTTGAATCAACTCTTTATTCATATATACATATATTATACAGATAACAATAGCCACTTTCATCAATAAATAAATTGGAAAGGACTAACAACAAAACATCTGACGAACTGAACTATGTATTCCCTTTTGTTCTTTCCGAGAACATCTGGTGCCATTTGTTTTTAAGAATGAGGAATAGATTAAACAGACAGTTAAGGCAATTAACAAGATTCATTAACTTAAACCATTTTGAAATTTTAAAAGCGAAGATTAGCCATGCTTAGGACTATTGGTAATAAATTGTTATATTATATATATAAGTGTTATATTTTACCATAACTATGGAATACATATTAGACTTTTAGTTGATTAATTAGAACGCTTCAATTAACGGATATTATTAAATACAGTGAAAAGTAGTTTTTATCAGATCCAGATTGCAAGATGCAACCGTAAATTTTTCAGATAATTAAAGCATCAAATTAATTTCTTATAAGCCCACTTAATAGTGGAAACACAAGAAAAAAAAATTTAAAATGAAATACACTTTTCTACATAAAACACAATTAGAAAATAATATATCATATGTAAAAATAAAACAGATCACATTTACTTCAAATTTTCACTAAACATTTTGTTAACTGTGCTAAATCTGTCAGAAACGCTTGACAAATGTCGCGATGTTGCCAGACATGTTCGTTTAGATGTTAACCAGTGAGTGAATAGTTTTTGGCTTGAGCGTTGCCACTTTTGTGTGGCATTGCATCTGGCAAGTGTTTACTCTATTTTGAAAGCAGTTTTGGAGACAATTAGCCAGTGTTATAGTGTTCTTTTTGTAGGCCCACCTAAAAGTACATGGTTTTGTACTTGTTATGGGAAAGTCTGAACAACTTGTATATTCGATTATCGACTGCTATAATAAATTGCAATCGATAGTTTGGTATAATCGATGAATGGAGCTAAATCGCAGAGAGCGACTATTTAGGGTTGTTTTCTTTTGATGCTACCAAATTATAAACAATTTTCCCTCCATTTTATGCTTTCCCGCACAAAACGGATCTGAATTCCAAAACAACAACTTATAACTGATATTCAATTTAAAAAAGAATTTGATTCGATGCAAACAGCGCTGGAGAATTTTCAACGCGCCGAGAAAATCGGAGAAGGCACCTACGGCATTGTGTACAAGGCGTGCCACAATCGAACTGGCCAGGATGTTGCACTCAAGAAAATACGCCTGGAAGGGTAAGTGGCCACCAAACACTCACAACTGAAGTGGACGCATTGGACGAATTGAAAGATAGCAAACGACACAAGAAATTCTTTAATACTTGTGTTTTTTCACACATTGACAGCTGCTACCACAAACGTTATTCCTGATGTCCTTGACAAATGTCAAATGCTGTATAAGGAAGCCCGGATTCTGTGTGTGCTGCGTTTGCTGATTTGCCATACATACATATACGTAGCACCACATGATTCGGCTTCGTGGTGCAAGCAACTCCATCGTCAGAAAGATACATCAATCAATATATCTTAAATACAAAAATCATTTAACATTCTGTAATCTTTTATCTGGTTACGTAGGGAATCCGAAGGCGTTCCATCGACTGCGATTAGGGAAATATCATTATTGAAGAATCTTAGGCACAAAAACGTTGTCCAGCTCTTCGATGTCGTGATATCGGGTAACAATCTGTACATGATATTCGAATTTCTAAATATGGATCTTAAGAAACTAATGGATAAGAAGAAGGAGGTCTTCACGCAGCAATTAATTAAAGTAATGTACTAATTTAACGGTTGTATCATATTTGTTACAATTCCTGTCATAATCATATTGCAGAGCTACATGTATCAGATATTTGATGCTTTAGCCTTTTGTCACACAAGTCGCATTCTACATCGGGATCTGAAGCCGCAGAATCTGCTCGTTGATACGGCAGGCAACATTAAGGTATAAGCTATTAGATTATTCTCAATTATATCCTATAAACTTACTAATCGAAACTGTTTTGCAGCTGGCGGATTTTGGCTTGGCTCGAGCATTCAATGTGCCCATGCGCGCATATACGCACGAGGTGGTCACACTTTGGTATCGTGCTCCAGAAATCCTGCTCGGCACCAAGTACTATTCGACGGGCGTGGACATCTGGAGTCTTGGCTGCATATTTGCTGAAATGGTGAGTCTCTGGAATCTTGTTTTTTTCCAAGCTTTCTCTTCTTCATTGTGGCCTTTTTGCAGATCATGAGGCGTTCACTGTTTCCGGGCGATAGTGAAATTGATCAGTTATACCGCATCTTTCGCACATTGAGCACACCCGACGAATCCAAGTGGCCGGGTGTTACCCAGTTGCCGGACTTTAAGGCCAAGTTTCCCAAATGGGAGGCATCCAATGTGCCTTCAGCGATACGCGACCACGAAGCACATGATCTCATAATGGTAATATTACCAACTACAGTTGAACTTTGACAAATACAAATAGCTAATGACAAAACTCACTTTAGTCAATGCTGTGCTATGATCCTAATCTGAGGATATCGGCCAAGGATGCGCTGCAGCATGTCTACTTTCAGAATGTACAGCATGTGGATAATGTGGCATTACCTGTCGATCCCAATGCAGGCAGCGCGTCGCGTCTTACCCAGCTCGTATGACCCGCACTGAAATATCCACATTACCATATGGTGGCTATCACGTTCTTAGTAATATTTCTTAGAGTAAGTGCAAATATCTACCTCAACGATGTGTTTTTAAATAGTGTAAATATAAACAGACTTAACTATATAAAATACCATAAATATAAATATTTACTTTTACTTTTTTTTATTTCACAGATCTCAACTTCATTTCACTCAGACATATTCAGACTCACGACATACAGCATCAGTAAAATACACAACTCATTTTCATATTTTAAATACGAATTTTTATTAAAGATTAAAGATTCTTAACCAGGCGCGCAGAAAGTATATAATGTTGTTGGTGCTGCCGTTGAGAATATTTCGCCTTGTCGCTTGCACCACCCACCTTCTGTTGTTGCTCGGATTTGCGGATTGACTGACGATGGCGACTCTGTACATCGCCTTGCAATGCATTCCTCGTGCTAGCCGAGAGCGTTCCGGTAGCACGATCATCGTTGGTTCTGCCGCTGACGTTGACTTCGGGTTTGCCGCCGATAACCAAAAAAGAATCGTTTCCATCTACATTTTCATTGTTTGCTGCACTGCTGCTGACTACGACGTGCTTATTGGCTATATTCTGTTTAGCTGCCGGCAAGGCAAATGCCAAGCTGAGCGGACGCAGTACTGCTACCTTTTTTTTGGTATTGAGTTTACCTAAATTGTCCGTAGATGTATATTGGGAATTCGTCTGCTCCTCGTTAACTGTATTTTGCTCAACGAAATACGGATGATAGTAACTGGCCGGCTGCGCATAGTCTTGATAATCTGGTAGATGTCGCACGCCATAATAATCATACGGATTAAAGTAGTACTCCGATGGCATGGGTAACGTATTGGCACCGTAATCATATGGATAATCTGTTTGCTCCTCCGATTCAAAGCTGGGACGACGCTTTTGTTGTTTGCGTCGCCGACGCTTTCTTTTGTTAGCAGTTGATTGTTGTGGCTGCTGCTGCTGCACATCCTCCTCCGTCGTCTGTTCGTTGTTGTAGAGGTCTGGTAGCAGGGGCAGCGTTTCAATGAAGTTCGCATTGCCATTGCTGAACAGATTCACCAGCGGATTAGTCAGATTGCGAAGACCGAAATTCGGTTGCACACTACGCAAGAAACTGTTCCACACCCGGATAAGAGGTCGCTCTGTGGTGGCAGTTGCTCTCTCATTGCCATATCCAGAATATTGGCGACGACGATTGTATCCTCCACTTGGAGTTCTGCTCTGTATTAACTCTAAACGGGGATTCAAAATAAATTGACTATTGTTGGGACAACAAAACAAAGACAAAATAAATTAAAATATATTAAAAAAAAAAAATGTACTTCAATATAAACCGGAAAGAAACATCGAAAATTGCGTTACTAATATTTGAAAATCGTTGTTAGTTATAAAAGTAACATTAAATTGTTTTTTTATAAAAACTCAAATTTATTTAGTTGATAGAAAATTGATCTGTTTTTGAGTTTTGACATTAAATAAAGGGTTTTTTTTTGCATTTATTAGCACGAAATTATCTCAAATCAAAAAATCATTATATATGTTGTAGGCTTACCTAGATTTTCTCTGCGACTGCTTCACTGTCTGTGGTTGCCAATACTCCAGAATATCTAAATTAGTTGCCGTAGCTGCTTGGATCTGGTTGTGAGCACCTTGCCACACCAACAGCAGCAGGATTGCTGCACACAATTGCCAATACATAGTGATGGGAGGAGACCTTAAAAAATTGTTTCTGAACTCGCCGCTGTTCCCGATGCTGGTCCATTGACGACTGATATTTAATTCAGTTTGAACCTAAGATGTCAATGGAGCCAATTTTTCATCTAACCATTCTTACATTAGATCTTTGGTCGATTTGAATGGTATTTTATTTGGCTAAATGAAGGTTGGCCAGTGAAAGTTTTTAGTATGAATATTTCAATATCGAATGAAAAATAGCGTTATTCATATGTATAGATATTATTGGTGACTAACTAACCCAATTCTGTCAACTGATTTGAAAGTCTTCTATTGGGCATCTAATGGCCAGTTTGGCAGCTAACAATCATCACATCCATTCATATGTTAATTTGCCTGTATTATTTATTTAGCCCAAAGAAGTAAAAAATCATGTTTATCTCATTTTGCCATTTCTTAAAACCAGTTCTTCCCATTTAAATGTACAAATTTATTTTTTCTTATGTTGACAAGTGCTTTTAAGTATGTTAAGCCCCAATTTTTTTTCTGGGAGTGTCCTGTTGATCGTAAATCAATGAATTTAAGCCTATTTAATATTCCACTCTACAAAGAATAATATTTTGTATATATTCTATTAAAATCCAAAAAGAAAAAAAAATACCTATTAATATAAAATTGTTCAATGGTTATTATTACCTTTTTTTAATTCACACCAATTAGAGGAACATTGAAAGCGGTAAATATTTAACTGTCTTCCGTTTGTAATAAAACTCATTTCGAAAACTGCATATAAAGAATATTTGTATATTTGTTGTACTGGTAATATTGGGCCCCAGGAATGCTTCGATATGCCTTCTTGTCAACAAGACACCAACTGCAATAGCTTATCGGGTCGCCATCTGAAATAGTTGACGTTACCAAAACAATTTATTGAGTCCTTCGAATTGTCTACGACGAGGAAGCCAGTCTTACAAATGGGGTTCCAAAGCCAAAGCAAATAACAACAAATCACAAATCGCAAGGATATCTCTAACAAGTGTCAACTACCATATAATACGGGGGGTTGTGAGAGAATGAGAAAGAGAAAGAGAGGAATAGCGTGGGAGAGTGAGAGAGCTTGAATAGAGAGAGGGCTTTTGAGAGAACAGAAAAACAAGCTTTGGCCGCTTTTTGGAGGCGTGCTCAGGAATAGGTTTCAGTCGACGTTGAGATTCCTGGCTAGAAACGCACTGAAGAAGTCGAGTAGCGCGCGCTGAAAGGGAAAAGCTGGAAAAACGCCAGCAGCAAGAAATAAACTAAAAACTGTTATTTGCCACACAGCCTAAGAAAAACTAGTGAAAAGGCAAGTTTAAGTGGCAGAAACAATTCTACAACTTTTTTGGGGGTCTCTAAAATTAATGCGCACATCTTCATATATATATATATATATATGTGTGTGTGTGTGTGTGTGAGTGCGTTTTCGACTGTGAGTGGGTGTGTGTAGGCGAGAGCGTGCGTGTGTGTTAGTGTGTATCTGTGTGCGTGTGCGTTTTGTGTATCCGTTCACCTTTCAGTCCAGTATTTCTGAGCTGCTCCAAAAATGATATAGAACAACAAACGAAAGGGGCAAAATAATGGCTTTTAATAAGAATAAAGACAGCATGAGCGAAAGAGACAGAGAGAGAGAGAGAGAGAGAGAGAGAGAGAGAGAGAGAGAGAGACGCAGCTATTGTGTAAGTGAGCAATAGAATGCGAAAGAATTGCGTAAAGAATGTTTCTGCGGACAATGTCGCAAAATGCCATTAAGTGCTTAGCTAATAAATTACATAAAAATATTTAACGCATTAATGCACATAAATAAAAAAGTGTTTTTTGAACACATTTAAGAATATTCTAAAATGGATTTAAAACCACATTTGTAGATGCCACTGTAAAGTAGTTACAACAATGCTAACCGGCTACTGTGCTGCATTTACAAAATAAATAAAATAATAATAATAATAATAATAAATTAAGGAAAGTCATTGTAAGAAATCATGTTTAATAGTATTATTTTATTACAACCAAAATGTCTGATTCAGATGCAATCTACTCATATTAATCATGAATCATCTAATCTAATTTAATTCATATTTTAACAGCTTAATTTTCATTTAATCTTGATTACTTCAATTAACCATAACGTGATTAAGTGACAAAAATTATTAAACTGATAATAAACAATTGATCAGCAAACGAATTTTGTACTCTGGAAACGAACTTTAGAAAATGCTTTTACATTTTTTTAAGTGTACTGTGTGCTTGCCAAAATTGAAACATTTCGGCGGGCAACGTTTTTGAAGTGTGCGCTCTGTGGCAAGCGACTCTTGCCACCAATGTTGGACTACTGTTCTTCTTATAGTTGTTGCACAGGTGTGTGTGTGCCTATGTGTTTGTGTGTGTGTGTGTGATTGTATGAGTAGCACATACGTATATATTTTTGGCGTCACTTTCGCTTTTGGCTCGTGCCCTCGCTCAAGCGCTGCGCTTGACCATAACCACTAAAGCTGTCACATTGCGTATACGCCGCGTGTTGTCCTCGCTCAATGTTGCTGCTGTTGTTTTTGTTTGAGCCGTTGTTGTTGTTGTTGTTGTTGTTGTTGTAAGCTCGCCTACATCTCACGGCACCCTACACTCAAAGCGCAAGCTCACTCTCTCCCGCTCTCCCCCTTTCTCTATCTCTCTCTCTCTCTCTCTCTCTCTCTCTCACTCACACTCTCACTCACTCTCTCACTTTCTCCCGTATGCTGTCTTTCACAGCTGTTTTAGATTTCTGTTTTGTTTTGACCCGTAAACAACCAACAAATAAGAACAACAAAAAATATGGACCCACCCACAGTCTCTGTGGCGACCTCAAATTTTGAATGCCGCCTTCCTGCTGTTTGTCTATTTACCAACTCCATTTCTTATTGTCCCTGTAATTAACATTTTATAATGATATTAAGTGCAAACAAATTAAGTCGAAGTAAACTTAAACAAGAGAACGTAATGATTTTTTTTTTGTCATAGATCAATTTTTCCTATTACCAAATTTGTGTACAAAAATTGCTGACTTCGGTTTTCTAGTTTCAAAGAATATTTTTATTCCAGATTAACTTAAACATATATAAATAAAAAGGAAATAATAATCATACTCTGAATTGAAAAGTAGAAAATATAAATTCTTATTGATGTACTTTTTTCTGGTTGGTTTTTAAGTAGTTCCAAAGAAACTCAGTTCAGACCTGACTTCACTTGGCGTTAGCCTCACAAAACCAATTCGTCAGGATCGTTTTTTATATAACTTTTTTTTTGTATATATAAAAATGATTTCCGTTAATCGAAACAGGGCAAAACTTTTTACAAACGTACCCAAAATGAAAACAAGTCTCTCATCTCTCTGAAGAAAATGTGGGTAAAACAGGCTTAATGTGCAATCTCCATTTTTCTCACATATAGCTACTTTAATTCTATTCTATTATATAAATAATTAACATTTTGATGAGCAGCTATAGGTCGAAGCAAAGTTTGTGGACAAACTAAATAATAAAATAAAATAATAAATAATAAAATTTTAACGGATTACACAAGCGTAGATTGAAGAGAGGATTTCTCTATCAGTTTTGAGTTCGAAAACAAAAGTAATAATATTTAAGTGGTATATTTATGTTTTTATGTAACCCTAAATTAGTATAATAAAAAAAAATAGATTTTACATTACTTCAAACTAATACGTAAATTTATCAAGTGTGCATTTTTAGTAAGGGAAATTTATTCTCCAAGTAGCAAAATAATAAACTGAATAAGCTACCTAAAAAGTCTCAAAATCTTTATAGCATATTTTTTTAAATTTGAGTATAAAATTGGTAATTTAATCTTATTTCATTTAGAGATAGAAACAGTTCTTGTTACTCTTGATGATTAAAAATAAGCATTTTATACTATTCAAAACGAGAATGAAACTCATTTTACATGCGGAACTGTGGGTAGTTCCCTTGAATAATTTATTCAATTACAATTGGATATTTGTTATTTTAAAAATGAGTTATACATCATTTATCCGTTGTGCGGGTATTATTTATAATCCATTGACGGACTGGTTCTATTTTGTGAACAATTATTAGCGCCGTTTCATCAGTGACCCAAAAATTCATCCATATACCAGCCAGGTAGAAGTTACGCGGCACATCCCTCTCCAAATGGGTGCCCATTATGGCAGCGCCATCATAAAACTTGGTGATTTTTTCCGGGTAGGCGCAGAATAGATTTGCTGGTATTGCTGTCGGCAGTTTACCCATCGTTGAACAGGTTTTCCTCGATATTGTAATTGCCAGACCTTTGCCCTTCTGAAAGTCATGGTTATCGAAGCCGCCATAATGAAAATTGCGACCGATTAACGACTCCGGCCGGGAAAACTGATCCACGCATAGCGGTTGAGTGTATGGATTCATTTTGATGCGTGATGCCACCTCCAGTATGGCCAAATCATAATCTCCCGTCTCCTTATCCGCCAGCGAATGCGCTAAGATGCTCTTGACCTGATAATTCACAGGACTGGATACACAAAAGCCTTTCGAATTGCATAGTAACGGCTTTCCAGGCAAATGCTCCTCATCCCACAAGCCCAGCCGTGCAATAAGCATCTCAGGACGTTTTTTTCGCACACAAGGTCCTGTTGCCAGGACATGTGCCTCACTTACGATGATAACGCTGCAGCGGGTATTTTTTTCGACACCATCTTTCATTTCAAAGAGTACACCCATCCATGGATATTCGGTTGGATTCGCATTCCATGCCTTACTGTACAACAGATCCTCATTAAGTTTGCCGCATTGTGGAGTTGCCGCGTTTGTCTTGGCTGCAAGTTTTTTCAAAAACAATTATTTGTTTAACAATAAATATTTGTGAATTGGAAAATGAACATTAACATTCACCGCTCAGCATTATGCATATAAGCAGCCCAATGAGTTTTGCAATTGTATTCATCTCGTCTCGATTTTCCTATGCGCATTTAATTCTCGTCGGAATCAGTGCTCAGAGCAAACTAAAAGGAAGCTTTAAGCAAAAATTGCAACTGCCTCGCATTTTCAGTCAGTTAATAGATTCAATAGATTTAGCTATTTATCTGCTGACTAAGCGACTTATTGTGTATAAATAGCATTATAGTTGTTATATGGGAATGACTTGAGAAAAGTGCGACTATCAATTTTAACCGGTTTTTAATCGTGCCCTCACCCACCGGAGCTCCGGGTCCACATGTTGTTTGGCCATTTAAATTTGATTGCGATTTCCAATGCAAACACACCAAGTCCCAGAAAACTTAAAGAGTAGAACGTGCTGACATCTTTTACATGCCTTAGGGAATTTTTGCGTATATATATGTATAAATGATTTACTCTTCGTATAACGACTGTCATTTTGGAAGCTTTATTAACCCAACTTATATGTATACCAAGCGGATTATTTAGATGTATCTTAAACAAACATATTGCAGAACTGAGAAACATGCGACCAAAAAAATTCCATTCAGTTTTCACACATTTCGAGGAGGCATTAAGAATAGTAGTCAATATATCCCGATCCTCTTATAGGATGACAATCAAAAGTAAATTCTCGATTCAAGCACAAAACGTATCATTGTGGAAAAAAGGCTTGTTGATTTTAGAGTGTAAAATCATTTGTATATTTGTTTTTTTTTTTTTTAAATGCACCTCTTTCAATTTGGGCAGGTAAATGGGCATAAAAAATTATTAAATTTGTATTTCGTGAATTATTTACATGTTGACCCAAATGTTGAATAATATTTATCGCCACAAACCACAATCACAAGTCACAAATACGTAAAGCTAACCAAGTCACGCACCCCCATTGCTAATCCCGGTTAGTCATACACTCAGAAAAACTATGTTAAGAAGATAAAGTAAATCAGCTTGTCAAAATATCATACGTAATTTTTATTACATTTCATTTTTGCTGCTTATGCAGAATATTAATTGTCTGATTCAAATTGACATATTTCAAAATAAGTTGACCAACAATGATACCTTTGATTGGATTAAAAAGATGTGGTTTTCTGATTAAATACGGATGCCATTGTTCCGCTTCCTTTCTTCCTTCCTTTTCTAATTGCCCGAATCAAGTCTCGTATATTCTGTCAAACTAATGTATTAAATTACAACAAATAATATGTGGGTAAAATATGTTTAATTTCAAATCTCCATATATCTCACATTAGGAATTAATAGTTCTAGTATATAAATCATTTGCATATTGCATGAGCAAAAAGTGAAGTCAACTCCAGGTTGAATAACTGAAAAATTAACTTGGCCGACCTGTTGGCAGCTATTTGTTGCTTGTTTTGTTTAGTGCCAAAAGGTGTGAGAATACCGCGGTTACCCAAAATACATATGAATCCAGGGGGTAATAACAGAGAGAGTCAAGGGAAAATTTATAAAAAAAAATTAGTTAATGAGAGGAATTCTTCAATGTGAAAAATCTTCAATATATATACCCGATATTATTTGATGAAATATAATTAAATTCAAATAACTTCTATAAAATAAATTCAAATGTGCAAGCCGATTTTGGCAGACTAAAGCAGTTAGAAACTTAAAATTTGTGAAGATAAAGCCAACTAAGCGATGAAGCTGTACAAATTTCAGAATTTCAGACTGAGTTTTCCCAAGTAAGTTCTTTAGCATTGCGATTAATGAAATTGATATAGGGACGAATATCGAGAAAACTGGCCACAGTACGTCCCGCACTTGTTTCACGTGAGTCGATGAGCAGACCGGCCAAATAGTAATTTAACGGCTCATCATTTTTGACATTTAAACCGGCCAGTGGTGCACCCAAATAATATTTATTCTTATCTTCCTGAATGCCGCAAAAGATGGAACCGCTGGTAACTAATTTGCCAACCTTGTCACTTTTGCAGTAGGGTACACTGATCGTATTCACGAATGTCTTGAGCTTCAGGACTGCATTTACGGGCAGCCCGGCCAACACAAACAACTGATTAACCACCGTCTCATTCATCACCGATGGCGGCGGCATACAGATTGGAATCACATTTGGCGTCAGCTCCGCAGGCCGGCTGAGTGTGAGGACGGCAAGGGTGTGTTTTAGCGTGAATGGATCGTATTCGGGATATAAGGCGATCTCCGCCAGCGGTATATCCTGTGGGCTCATCACACAAAACCCTAAATCGTCGCAATTCAAATCGTCCGCTTTGGAACTCTTGTTCCATACGCCAAGCTGCACAGAATATGCATCCGCCATTCCGTCATATTGGAGGAAACAGTGGGCGGGCGCCAGAACATTGAGCGTCGATATGAGTGCTCCCAGGCAACTCTTATCCGGCAGTTTCGACTCATCACCTGTTTGAGGCAAAGTAAATTAAACAAATCGTAAGCCATGAATGAATTCCTAATTTGGATTCGTTTTTTCTGCCCATTTTTTTTGGTACAACATTTATAGACACTCCAAGGGAGATCACTCACCATCTTGATAGGTTATCCGCGCCAGCCACTGCTGCTCCGTTGGTAAGGCATATTTGGTTGCCTTTTTCAACATTTCTTTCTCGACTACAGTGACGCATTCTGCATCCGCTGATTGCACAGCAAATATTGCGAAAAGTGCACAAATCAATCCGATTTTTAGTTGCATCTGGAAGCACGACTAAAAGTTAACTAAACTGGAAATTATTCTACGACATTGGCATTGGTAAAGCATTGCACAACCGTAGCCTAGAGAGAGGGTTTCTCCAACAGTTTTCAGCTCCAATGCATCCAAGTTCTGTCATTTTTTTTTCTTAACTCTTAAGTTAATAATATATATGTAGTTGGAAGTTAAAGGGAAATACTTAAGAGCGTATTACTGAAGAGCAATGCTGCAACTCGGATTCAATATTTCTTAATTTGAACCTAAAAAAAAATAAATTAAATTTTATTCTATATTGAAAATCTCAAACGAGTACCTAAAGAACAAAAAACACTATTTGCCGGCCACCAGTTGACTTACAATGATATTGCATAAAAAAAAACCAGTTTTATATGCGAAACTATGGGTAGTCCCCAAGATTAATTTATTCAATCACAACATGAAATTTTTTATTATTTATTATCAATTGACGAACGGGAATAAAATCGTGGAAAAACACCAACATTCAAATGTTTCTTCATAATAACAGCCAAGTAGAAGATACGCGGCACACCCCATTCGGGCAGCGCTATTATAGAAATGGGGATTGGTGCAAAATGGATTTTCCGGAATTGCTATCGACAATTTACCCAGCCCTGTATAGTATTGTCTCGATATGGTCATTGTCAGACCTTTGCCCTTCAAATAGTGACTGTTATTAAAGAATTATAATTGTGGCCTATCAATGACCCCGGAATGTGGTAGCTCAACTATTTTCCGTTTGCAATAAAACTCATTTCGAAAACTGCATATAAAGAATATTTGTATATTTGTTGTACTGGTAATATTGGGCCCCAGGAATGCTTCGATATGCCTTCTTGTCAACAAGACACCAACTGCAATAGCTTATCGGGTCGCCATCTGAAATAGTTGTCGTTACCAAAACAATTTATTGAGTCCTTCGAATTGTCTACGACGAGGAAGCCAGTCTTACAAATGGGGTTCCAAAGCCAAAGCAAATAACAACAAATCACAAATCGCAAGGAAATCTCTAACAAGTGTCAACTACCATATAATACGGGGGGTTGTGAGAGAATGAGAAAGAGAAAGAGAGGAATAGCGTGGGAGAGTGAGAGAGCTTGAATAGAGAGAGGGCTTTTGAGAGAACAGAAAAACAAGCTTCGGCCGCTTTTTGGAGGCGTGCTCAGGAATAGGTTTCAGTCGACGTTGAGATTCCTGGCTAGAAACGCACTGAAGAAGTCGAGTAGCGCGCGCTGAAAGGGAAAAGCTGGAAAAACGCCAGCAGCAAGAAATAAACTAAAAACTGTTATTTGCCACACAGCCTAAGAAAAACTAGTGAAAAGGCAAGTTTAAGTGGCAGAAACAATTCTACAACTTTTTTGGGGGTCTCTAAAATTAATGCGCACATCTTCATATATATATATATATATGTGTGTGAGTGTGTGTGTGTGTGTGAGTGCGTTTTCGACTGTGAGTGGGTGTGTGTAGGCGAGAGCGTGTGTGTGTGTTAGTGTGTATCTGTGTGCGTGTGCGTTTTGTGTATCCGTTCACCTTTCAGTCCAGTATTTCTGAGCTGCTCCAAAAATGATATAGAACAACAAACGAAAGGGGCAAAATAATGGCATTTAATAAGAATAAAGACAGCATAAGCGAAAGAGACAGAGAGAGAGAGAGAGAGAGAGGGAGAGAGAGAGAGACGCAGATATTGTGTAAGTGAGCAATAGAATGCGAAAGAATTGCGTAAAGAATGTTTCTGCGGACAATGTCGCAAAATGCCATTAAGTGCTTAGCTAATAAATTACATAAAAATATTTAACGCATTAATGCACATAAATAAAAAAGTGTTTTTTGAACACATTTAAGAATATTCTAAAATGGATTTAAAACCACATTTGTAAATGCCACTGTAAAGTAGTTACAACAATGTTAACCGGCTACTGTGCTGCATTTACAAAATAAATAAACTAATAATAATAATAATAATAAATTAAGGAAAGACATTGTAAGAAATCATGTTTAATAGTATTATTTTATTACAACCAAAATGTCTGATTCAGATGCAATCTACTCATATTAATCATGAATCATCTAATCTAATTTAATTCATATTTTAACAGCTTAATTTTCATTTAATCTTGATTACTTCAATTAACCATAACGTGATTAAGTGACAAAAATTATTAAACTGATAATAAACAATTGATCAGCAAACGAATTTTGTACTCTGGAAACGAACTTTAGAAAATGCTTTTACATTTTTTTAAGTGTACTGTGTGCTTGCCAAAATTGAAACATTTCGGCGGGCAACGTTTTTGAAGTGTGCGCTCTGTGGCAAGCGACTCTTGCCACCAATGTTGGACTACTGTTCTTCTTATAGTTGTTGCACAGGTGTGTGTGTGCCTATGTGTTTGTGTGTGTGTGTGTGATTGTATGAGTAGCACATACGTATATATTTTTGGCGTCACTTTCGCTTTTGGCTCGTGCCCTCGCTCAAGCGCTGCGCTTGACCATAACCACTAAAGCTGTCACATTGCGTATACGCCGCGTGTTGTCCTCGCTCAATGTTGCTGCTGTTGTTTTTGTTTGAGCCGTTGTTGTTGTTGTTGTTGTTGTTGTTGTAAGCTCGCCTACATCTCACGGCACCCTACACTCAAAGCGCAAGCTCACTCTCTCCCGCTCTCCCGCTTTCTCTCTCTCTCTCTCTCTCTCTCTCTCTCTCTCTCACTCACTAACTCACTCACTCTCTCACTTTCTCCCGTACGCTGTCTTTCACAGCTGTTTTAGATTTCTGTTTTGTTTTGACCCGTAAACAACCAACAAATAAGAACAACAAAAAATATGGACCCACCCACAGTCTCTGTGGCGACCTCAAATTTTGAATGCCGCCTTCCTGCTGTTTGTCTATTTACCAACTCCATTTCTTATTGTCCCTGTAATTAACATTTTATAATGATATTAAGTGCAAAAAAAATAAGTCGAAGTAAACTTAAATAAGAGAACGTAATGATTTTTTTTGTCATAGATCAATTTTACCTATTACCAAATTTGTGTACAAAAATTGCTGACTTCGGTTTTCTAGTTTCAAAGAATATTTTTATTCCAGATTAACTTAAACATATATAAATAAAAAGGAAATAATAATCATACTCTGAATTGAAAAGTAGAAAATATAAATTCTTATTGATGTACTTTTTTCTGGTTGGTTTTTAAGTAGTTCCAAAGAAACTCAGTTCAGACCTGACTTGCATTTTATACTATTCAAAACGAGAATGAAACTCATTTTACATGCGGAACTTGAATAATTTATTCAATTACAATTGGATATTTGTTATTTTAAAAATGAGTTATACATCATTTATCCGTTGTGCGGGTATTATTTATAATCCATTGACGGACTGGTTCTATTTTGTGAACAATTATTAGCGCCGTTTCATCAGTGACCCAAAAATTCATCCATATACCAGCCAGGTAGAAGTTACGCGGCACATCCCTCTCCAAATGGGTGCCCATTATGGCAGCGCCATCATAAAACTTGGTGATTTTTTCCGGGTAGGCGCAGAATAGATTTGCTGGTATTGCTGTCGGCAGTTTACCCATCGTTGAACAGGTTTTCCTCGATATTGTAATTGCCAGACCTTTGCCCTTCTGAAAGTCATGGTTATCGAAGCCGCCATAATGAAAATTGCGACCGATTAACGACTCCGGCCGGGAAAACTGATCCACGCATAGCGGTTGAGTGTATGGATTCATTTTGATGCGTGATGCCACCTCCAGTATGGCCAAATCATAATCTCCCGTCTCCTTATCCGCCAGCGAATGCGCTAAGATGCTCTTGACCTGATAATTCACAGGACTGGATACACAAAAGCCTTTCGAATTGCATAGTAACGGCTTTCCAGGCAAATGCTCCTCATCTCACATGCCCAGCCGTGCAATAAGCATCTCAGGACGTTTTTTTCGCACACAAGGTCCTGTTGCCAGGACATGTGCCTCACTTACGATGATAACGCTGCAGCGGGTATTTTTTTCGACACCATCTTTCATTTCAAAGAGTACACCCATCCATGGATATTCGGTTGGATTCGCATTCCATGCCTTACTGTACAACAGATCCTCATTAAGTTTGCCGCATTGTGGAATTGCCGCGTTTGTCTTGGCTGCAAGTTTTTTCAAAAACAATTATTTGTTTAACAATAAATATTTGTGAATTGGAAAATGAACATTAACATTCACCGCTCAGCATTATGCATATAAGCAGCCCAATGAGTTTTGCAATTGTATTCATCTCGTCTCGATTTTCCTATGCGCATTTAATTCTCGTCGGAATCAGTGCTCAGAGCAAACTAAAAGGAAGCTTTAAGCAAAAATTGCAACTGCCTCGCATTTTCAGTCAGTTAATAGATTCAATAGATTTAGCTATTTATCTGCTGACTAAGCAACTTATTGTGTATTATAGTTGTTATATGAGAATGGCTTGAGAAAAGTGCGACTATCAATTTGAACCGGTTTTAAATCGTGCCCTCACCCACCGGACCTCTGGGCCCACGTGTAAATTGTTATAGACTTGAAAATAAAGTCTATAGTAGGAATCAGACTATTTTTGTATAATGGTAAAATAATCTTCAACGCTTATTATAGTAGTAGACAGTTATAATAATAATAATAATTTCATAATAATGATAATAATAATAATTTAAATAATTATAATAATAAATATAAAAATGTTATATTTAATTATATTTTTCGAAATGTATTTTTGACTACATTAAAAATGTATTTGCATTTAATAAATATGATTAATGCTTCAATGTTATTTCATAATAATTTCCAAAAATGGAAATATATATATATATATATATATATATAAATGTGTATTAGCATGTGTATTAGCAACCAGATCATTATAATGCTATTAATCTATCGATGGTTGACCATTAAGTTATTTATGTATTTGCCTAGGTCGATGGTTTGAATATTTAATGTTTCAATTAGAATGTGATTATCGCAGACAAGGCACAATGCGCTCCGCTGGGAGACACTCAGCTGATGGATACAAGCACATTGTGTGCGACCTTCACTTTGTGGGTGGTGGGTGGTGGGTGGTGTGTAGTTGGTTGGTGCTTGTTTGTAGCTGCAGGGGAGTCATATTTAATGCAGCAGTAAAAGCTGTACAAATTGCCACACTCAGTCTGTGGCAGCAACTTGATGTTTATTGTCCACAAAGGCGACGTTGACTTTAGCTCAACTTGACCTGCACAACGAGGCTTTTATATTTCTCATTGTTATCAGCCACCCCACACACACACACACACACACAACGACACACTCTTATATATTTTTTGATATTCTTATATCCATACTGATAACTACTTTAATTAACGTTCTTCCATCTAAGTGTTAACATGATATATTAGTTGACAAAATATCGTTTTATGACTTTCTATATAGTTATGGGGTAATTAGTTAATAAACAATGACAGAGTATCATTAGGTAATTGACGACGACTGTATGTGGTCAATGTACCCTCAAAATTAGTTTTATCCATGCTGATTAAGGCCTTCACTCAGTTTGCCATTTAGTAATGAAACGCGTTGCTTGCCTTGGGGCTTTTGGCGAACTTGGTTTTGGGGCGTATGCAAATTGGTCGAGTTTGGCATTGCGTGATTGGTTTTCTTGGCATGCCCTTTGCTTGTTTTCAAACCATTACCACAAATATAGTCATGGCCTGCACGATGGCCATCATCATGGCTGCTTGTGACCACCGCCTTGCCTTCTTGTCCCTTGCCATGCCTTACATTTCCTTGCGTGTTGCTTGTTCCTGCTCCTCAAATCGGAGCCAACACGATTCTCGACCACTTACTAAGGCATACTTTTTGCAATGCCTTCTCACTTTAATTGTAATTATGAATATGAACAGAAGACACTCAAAAATATAATCTTTTAATATTAATATTTCATTTGGCGTTCAACGAATCCCAACTGTGAACACATCTTCAAAATAAAAATGATACCTTTGCAAAAGTAATATTTATGAGGGGCTTTCAAGATTGGAAGCTATAAATATTTGTGTTTATTACTAAATAAAATCAATTTGAATCGATATTGGGAAAAACGAAGACAGATATAACTATTTCAGATGGGACTTAAAAAATATACATTTCAAATAATTGCGAATATTTAATGTATTTTATGCTTCACTTTATGTTATAGAAACAAAGTCACTATGAACTTAAGTGGCGCTTGGAAATGATGATAGGATGACGCGAGACGGAGAAATTGCAGCGATCTTCAATCCAAAACGCGTCCGCGCGCCATCCGTTGTTGTCACTGGTGACTCCTCATCAAATGGACCGTTCAATAACAACAATTCAAGCGGGACAGTAGGAAGCGCGGGTGGTGGTGGTGGTGGCGGTGGTGGTGGTGCTGGTGGCATTGCCAGCAGCAGCAGCGTTGGTGCTGTCGGGAGTTGTGGCTTTAGCAATGTGTTGACCTCAAGTAATCCGCAAATAACCCACCAAGACTCGGTATCATCGAGCCAACAAGATCCCAATGAGGTCATTACCATTCAGGCGGACACGCCCACAGGGCCACACGGATCGCAACATAATTTTGGAGGCGATACGAACGATTCGCAAGCACATGGACAACTGGCCATAGATCATCAGCAGCCAAATGGCGTTCCGGCTGGCGAGGATGCGGAAGTGCGTTTCCGCAAACTCAAAGCCTGCAAGGAGTCCTGCTGCTCCGAGCTGGCCAAGAAGGTGAGTGTCTTCCATTAAATTTCAGATATTAATTTAAAAAAAAAAGAACGACAAAGAAAAAATTACATTTTTATTTGCAAAATGTAAGTTGACAAAATAAATTACCCACAAAAAAGTTAAAAATAATAATAAATTAAATGCAAAATGTTTCAAAACGTAAATAAAAACTATAAAAAAATAAAGAGATTGAATCAAGTTAATCATGTTTCTAGATGTACTTTGGCGTATGCGTTACGATATTTGTGACCGCCTCCTGGGTGGGTGCGACGCACTGCATCAAGTACATGTATCTGTATCGGGCACCGTATGAGGATGAGCTGGACGACTATTTGGATACGTCGTCGAGCCGGGCTGAGCTCAGCACCGAACTTGAGGATATATTGGCGATCAGTGATTCATCGCTGCATCATGTCGAGGACGCCACCGAGATGTTCAACATCCCACCGCGACAGCCCGTCTACTTTAATGCGCCATTCTTTGCGGCATGGTTCTTTACTAACTTCTCGCTGCTCTTCTTTCCCATCTATATACTCGGTCGCATATCCGCCCGCAAGTGCGACAAGCTTAGCGAAATTTTAGCCGATGTCCTGCGGGGATTTCGTGAACGTGGCTTCACCATCGGTGAGTGAGAGACTTTCATCTGTTATTTGATTTTTTCGATGCTTAAGTTAAATGTGCATTTTCCGTTTTCAGGCCGTTTCCTAAATCGTTGCTTATCCTTTTGCATCCTGTGGCTGGTGACCACCTATCTATACACGCTGTCGCTGCATGTACTCTTTGCCACAGATGCACTGGCTCTGTTTGCCACAAACGTTGCTTGCGTCTATTTGCTCTCCTGGGTCATATTGCACGAACAGTTCGTTGGCGTTAGGGTGAGTACAAAATCTCTCGATATATTTTATATATATAATCGTCCTAAATTTTAAAAATTAGACATACTTTTTGCCAGTAAAAAAAGTAACTTTTGCGGTTATTTGAAAACCAGGAGACGTATTTTTTTTTAAATTTCATTTTCAATTTATTTAACATATACAAATATATATTTGAATTTCTGGGTTGGTTTATTTCCTATGAGTAACTTTAATTTCATTGACATTTTCCGAATTTCTAAAAATATGTTTTCCAAAAAAAATGTTTGCACTTATACTTCTTAATAATAAAAAGTATTTCTAAAAAATATTGATTTAAGTATTGTCGATTTAGGGCGAGCCTTTCTAATTTGAAGAAAAAATGTAGTCTTCTTATTTAAAATTATTTTTAACAACAATAGAAAAAACTTTCTAATTTTTAGTGCAGGTTTTTTTGAAATGAAAAAATGTATATGTAATTATTATATGAATGGTATGAAATAAATTTAAATTTTTAGGAATTAGAAGCATAAAAATAATAAAAAAAAAAATATCCTTAGATTGTGGCTGTTATCCTGTGCGATACTGGAATCGCTCTGCTTGCTTATATGGACGGCATCACGGAGAGTCGGACATTGGGTGGCGTTGTTTTGGCCACGTTAGCTGCTGCCGGCTATGCCGTGTTTAGGGTAAGCCGCCAGTCTGGCTTGCCTGTCAGCGCATTCGTGTCTTGGGACCATGTCGTGCTCATGTCGTCTGTCGGTGCTCCATTTTCAGGTAATGTTTCGCAAGGTGATGGGCGATCCGCCTGTGGCCCAAATCGCATTCACATTCACCGCTCTGGGCCTGCTCAATGCGCTGCTGCTGTGGCCCGTCGTTTTGGCCCTGTACCTGACGGGTGCCGAGAATCTGACATCGGAAGCCATACCATGGAACATGTTGATGGCAGCAAGCGTGCTGCTCCTGGGTATGCCTGATTCTTCATTGAAATTGTTCTGCTTCCTCGTTTTCCCTTAAACTGCAACCTTATTTTCTTTCTTTTTTTCCTTTTCTTGTTGTTTATCGTTGTAATTAATTTTGATTGCAGTTTTCCACGTACTCATGCAGTTCAGCGCCGCTGTTACCTACAACATGTTTGTGACATTGGGTTTGATAACCGCTGTACCAGTTTCTGGTGGTACGTACAACAATCCAACAATCACTCGAATTGGGCGCTCATATTGCAATAACACACTAACAATTACAATAGCAATTACAACAAAAATGACAATGTATTTTGCTTCATAGGATTTCGTGACCAAATATTATTCAAAACTTGCCATATTCGTTTTATTGTGTATATATATATATGTAATATTTATTAAATTTTTTATATATGATGTGATTTGAGGACGCAGAAAACGACATCCTCAGGTTCTTACATGTGTCCATAGGATTTTCTACTTGGCTAAAAAGCTGACCTAGAATATTGCAGAACTTTATTTTCTTTCCTTTCATATCGCAATAAATAAAGTCGTCTAAAATATAATATATTTAATTATTAAATATAATTTAGAATAGTTTTTAAACATTTGTTTCCTATGGTTCTAAGTTAAAAATAGTATAATGAACATTTCTGACATAATAATTTTTTCAAGAAGACAAGGATATACTTTCAATTTTAGTCAATCTTCAGTTTCCCAGGGCATATATTTTTTGCAAATATAGTAAGCTAGGCATTTCTAAGTGGATTTTCTAGTATGCCCCACATAATATGTTATTCAAGTCAACTCAAAAATGTCAATGTTCATTTGACCGTTGTTATGGAATACACAAAAATACATTATTAACATAACTAAATCCATTATTTAGCACTCGATGTCATCCTGTACAGTGCGACATTTGCTGGCATGAAACTGGCCGGCGTCATTTTAATTGCCATCGGCTTTTTCCTCGTTATGTTCCCCGCAAACTGGCCCGACTACATAACCCGACTGCTTCGGTAAGTACTAACCCAGTGTAACTGTATTTTTATTATAATATAGCTACATGATTTATACATACAAAATATAATTATGCTAATTTTCTTAGTGATTACAAAGACGTGTGTATTTATTTAATTATTTCTTTCGTTCTCAATTTATTTTTGTATTTTTGTGATTGCAAACTCTTTTTAAATATTACTTAAATAAAAATTTTTCGTATTTCATGTGTTTAATTTTGATTCATTTTACTAAGAATAGTTCATATAAATTTAACAACTTGATATAAACAACATTAAACTTAAAAAGAATACATGAAACTATTAATTTGTTGCTAATCTACATGTATAAAAATATATATTTAATTTTATATAAACCAAACATCTTGCAGAAAGAGCGTTCGTGCCATACTCCGTTACCAATGTTGTTGTGAATTAGCCGAAATTCGCTATGCTCATTCGGTAGGCCAAATACACAAGCAAAAACAAAAAAAAAACAAAAACAAAAAAATAACCACCCAATAAACATAAACTATACCAATAATATAAAGCATATTACATTTACTTAGTTATACTATATAACATATTTGATATATAATATAGTGAATACCAATAAATACCAAACCTTTTAAGAGATTTTGAGCTTGAGATGTTCCAGAAACTTTCGCAGATTTTTTACTGACTGAATGTACTCGTACTCGTAATAGTTAAAACACACAAAAAAAAACCACACACAAAAATACTCTATGAAAATATACAAGCACCCTGGCCTCCAAAAGTATGCGCTCACCCTTATTACAAAAAGAGTTACGTACATACTAAATACCAACTATAACAACTATGTACAACACCCAAAACTATATAAACCTAACTTAATATGCCTTGTTACATAATATATAACATTATATATACATACCATACAATACCAATCACGACTTCCAGGCCCTTGTGCAGTTGGCCAATAATGAAATCTTTTTGTTGTTCTTTATTTTTTTTTTTGTTATTGTTTTTGTTTTTCTTAATGTGTTTAATTGTTGTTGACACCTTTTTGATGATTTCGTTGCGTTACGGCAGATCGGAGAACGCTTAAGTCCCAAAAACTGCCGGTCAACATAATAATATTAAGTTATATTAACCCAACTTATAAATATAACTCGTCGTTTGCAGCTTTTGTTTCTTTTCTTTTGACCACAATTGTGTAAAATAACTTTGTTTATGGATGTTGTTGCCAGGTTCGACTATCGTAGTTCTTACAACCACAAAAAAAAACGCTTACACTCAGAGAAAAAAGAAGCTAAAATCAAAAACAATCCGATCAAAATTTTAAGCCACAAAAGTATATTACTATTTTATAGACCTAAATGTAGGATTAATATTCTCAAATTAAGATTTTCTCTTTTGAAATGAAAAACATTTTGAATCCAATAAACTATTTTGGTTTTAGAATATTTTTTTTCTCTGTGCACTTTTCGACACACATACTTCAAAAACTGTGTAGCTTTTGACTCTCGCTGGTGTTGCGATATTTTATTTATATAGAACAGTTCAAGACCCATATATTGTACAGCATATGATAATAAATATGATGGATGCTGTTCTTTCAGCCTCGTTCCCTGTTTCGTTATTTTTTTTTTTTGGTTTTGGCTGCTTGCTGTGCGATCTGTTGATAGTACACGCTGCTTATAATATTAATATAATATTTATCAGTTTCTTATTTTTTTTTTTTTTTTTATACTGCGAGCAAAAATTGTAAATACAATTTTAAAATAATTTTCAAATTTTAATTTGATTTATTCTTTCTATACGTCAAAGTGTGTGCACATTGTTCATAGGGCGCAAAGTTATATAAATTAGAAATCCAGATATTGTAGCATGATCGATTCAGAGTCGTCCCATTGTTCAATCTTAATGGCTTAAGTATTCTGTCTGTCTGACCTATGATGTATATGTAATATATATGATATATAAGTACAGCAGCACAACAATAAATACAATTATAACCCTTTCATAAATAAAAGAAAAAAATATTTAAAAAAAAAAATAATTGAAATAAAGTGTTAACCAATTATTGGCATGTTTTTAAGACAATATTTACATACATATTATTTTCGTATCAGTTTTCTACCACATTTCCACAATCGGCCACCAACACTTTTCTTTCTCGAAACTCTTGACTTTCTGTTTCAGTTTCTCTTTGATTTTCATCTCCTGTGTGTTCGTTCTGTCTCTAAACCTCTCTCTCTCTCTAAACTCTACTCTACTATTGCTATATACTCTACTTATTTCTTAAATAAAAAATGGTGTCGACATTTCTCAATTGTATTTACAGAAGCATCATAATGCTGGGTCACAATGCGAGGTGAGTTTCGTCTGTTGGCAAACCAGATATATATTTCACATATAAGCATCAATTTCAAACGGTGCTTAAAACTAAAAAAAAATATATGAAAGATTTTCTATTATCTATATAATGTACGCCATATAGGTGAACCATACTCAAAAACGATAAACTTCACCTAAAAAAAATTATACTCAACAAATTTTAAAATATTGATTTAAGTTCCATTCCGCTTAGTTCAAAACTTTATTAGTAAGTTTGAGCTTTCGGGTTTATTTTGTTATGGGCATTCCCTTAAAGCAACAACTAGACGCGATATCGTATTTACAATAATGACCTGATAAGTATTTTCTTAAATATTCGTTACCAACTGCATTTAAGAGGGTTTGAAGTTGATTTTTCTTATTACATTTTGATTTCTTGCATCGAATTTCTAGTTTAAGTTAATTTTTCTCAAATTCTGCAGAGTTAGTAAATTAATTCAATTCTACTTCATTATTTGATTTACTATGATAAATAGTATGAGTAGTTTTGAGCCAATCTTAAGTAGCTTAGGAATCTCGTAGTTACAGTGCAAATTTGTTAAACTTAAACATTTTGAAAAGTGTTAAGGTAAGTTTCACAACAGGATCCATTACACAAGTGATCTAATTTTCAAAGCACTCGTCACTATCAAAAAAAAAAAAAAAAATGATCAGCCATAGCACAAAATTAAATAAATTAAAAGTATAAGGAATTTAAAGTAAATTGCTCAGTAACTGCACAGAGAGAAAACATTTAGATTGAGATTTTTATTCTTATTTTTAATATAATTTCAGTAAACGATATCAAAACATCTTGTTTTCAAATTTATGTGCTTGGTTTGCGATATTTTGTGTTCATTTTGAGTAAATCTTTCTTGGTTTGCTAAAATTGCGCACTTTTTAGATCCCGTTTAATTACACACCATCATTTTTCTCTCTGTGTATGCGCAAGCATATGTATATTTGGTATAAGCAATGTATTTCACACAAAATCTCATTTATTTATTTCAACAAAAAAACACTTTAGAACAAGCAGCTCTCTAATAGAAACAGAAAAAAAACCATTCTAATTTGTATATAGTAAAACACCGCTAATCTGTACTATTGCTTCTTTTTCTTCTTGTTTTCTCTTCTTCACCTCTACCACGCCTCTCTCTCTCTCTCTCTCTCTCTCTCTCTATGACTGTCTCCCTTTCTTGAAAAACTCTCTCTCTCCCTCCATATATATATATATATATATATATATATATATATATCTGTCTAACAAAAAATACACATACTCACAACAACACACATCAACCTGGCAAAATTATAATCAACCAAAACTGCAAAAAAAAAAACACCTAAAATTATTACAATAAAATTAAATAAATCCAACATTTGATTCTTATTGCAAATTCAAAAAACACAAAAAACGAAAACACTGCAAAATAATACCACAAAAATACTACAAAAATACCAAAGTAGCGGTAGGCCAGCGCTTTGTAAACGAGATGCTGCTGTCACTGGACCGTCCACGAGATATGCGCAACGGCACATCACGCGTTCGTTCTCGCACCACATAAGCTAAAAGTTGGAAAAAATAAACTAATAAAAAAAAATACTACCAATCACAGATATTCTGTATAGTAAAAAAAAAAACAAAAAAAAGAAAAAAATACAACAAGCAACAACAAGAAAGACATATATTTTGTAAATGATTTTCCAAGCCAGACCAATAAGCCAAACTAGATTTCTGGGTAAGTAATTGAACCGTTCTTTTTCCCTATTGCCTGTAATGATTGATGAGTATTACTTTGTAAGGTACAGTTCTCACCTAATAATTATAGTTATAGTCGAGTCCAAGTGAAATGTATTATTAACCTATTGTTCGGATGCGTTTTAGTTCTTAATGTCTGCCTCTCGGTTCCGCTTAAAGTCCTTTTTTTGTAATTATTCTGTGTTTGTTCTCTTTTTCTCTCTTTCTCTCCTCATCTCTCCCTCTCTCTCTCTATATATATTTCTCTTGTTCTCTTTGTGTTGTTTATTTTTATTCACAGATCGCAGCATATATATGCCTCCCATTATAAACATAAACGAAAATATTATGCGGTCAATACAAACTCATATGTTGTTTGAGCCAAAACGCATGATAAAAAAAAAGCAAAACAAAACTAAATCAACAAACCCAAATCCTATAGACAGCAAATTTGTGTAGCGATCGTGTGTGGCTTTAGACGAGTTTTTTTTGTTAAGCCCCACGACCCACAAAATGTTTTTTTTTATAAATGTCGTAACTGTCTTAACTAAAAAAAAAAAAAAAAAACTAAAACCAAAAATGAAAAAAAGTACAATAATATTTTAAAACTGAGAGGCGAACGAAAACGGTGAGCGCTCTTGACATTTTTTGTAAAAAACCCTCGTTATAGATATCTCACTAGTTACATCAATATATAACAATTTTCATATATTCTTTCGTTTAATATCTTAATATTTTGATTTTTTAATTAATGCATATATTTGTAAATAGCCGCACTTGTAAATATTGTTTAAAATAGCACAGCTTACTGGACTCCATTTATGTAAATGTGGCACCCAAGAACCGCCTACGCTTATACCTACTGTTGCCCTTTAAACACCCACACACACACACACACGCAAACAAACATATACACAAACATTTTTTGATGTAAATAAATATAAATATACTAAAAAAATTTGACAGCAAACTTAACAAACATCAGTAAAAAATCAGTAAAAAAAAAAAAAAAATATTAAAAAAAATGCTAGCAACAATTTTAGACGCATACAAATTTTAGAACCAACCTAGTTAGACTACGTAAATGCATTGCTGATCAACGAGCTAATACCCTGTAAAACTTTATCATATCCATTTCAAAACCCCACAAAGTCAAAGATGCAACACTGGTTAAGGATCTAAACTGAAGATTCCAGTTGCAATTGAATATTAAATTTCTGTAAGCTATAAAATAAATAAATTTGTTGAGCGTTCAACAAGTTGCTCTGCAGTTGATCCGCTTTGCAAATACGAGTATATATACATACATATATATATATACATATATATATATATACACATATATATATATATACATATATATTCACCAATTAAAAGCTAAAAATGGAAATAATAATACAAATTTGTAATATGTACATATAGCGCATTAGAAATTGAACACGAAAAACGTTGAAACATATTTCTATACGCAGTGCTAATATCTGAACTTTTTTCCAAACACACGCACACACACACACACACACACACCCGCACACAATATATATTTACAAACCATATCTATATGTATAGATGGGGTCGCGGCCCTCGGAGCGGTACTTTAATAGGTCAGCATCCCACCATTATCGATTATCGGACGGGATACATAAGGTCCCATCTTCGTTCACCCTCTGGCCGTGTGAGATGACTGATCTATCGCCAACTACAGCTGGGTTTCTGCATGGCAACACAACCAACAACGCACACCATCATCTGCAACAACAACAGCAACAACAGCAGCATCACAACAGCAACCACCTCCATCACAATCGGCATCATCAGCAGCACTTGCAGCGGCAACATTCGCACACATCGCTCACAATGATCCACCGTCAGAGCAGCAGCCACAGCGTCCATGGCAGTCGACGTGGCAGCGGTGGCATTCGCGCTCCACCCACCGGCACCGGACGACTCTTCTCCTATTTTGGCAACGAGCACGAACATGACCACGAGCGCAAAAAGTCGGAGACCTCATTCTTCAATTTGGGCTTCCGACGCAAGTCGACAGTGGTTTATTATGCACCCACAGAATAATTCCAGCCTAAACAAATTATGCTGCTGCTGTTTTTTACATTACACTCAGACAAATCGTAATGGTTTGTAAAATCTGCAATATTGGGCACATTTGAGGTATGTCTTTGATCAAAATCTTACAATTATTTGAAGAGCGCAATATATTTATTTGAAACTGTTATATCAAAACATATAAATCGTATATATTTGAGCTTAGAAATGCATTTTTCTCTGAGTGTAGTTGTGCATATCAATCTAGTGAATCCGAATCAGCAGAAATAAATTAAACACAACCACAAGCACTTAAAAACATGTTATATATATTATATTCATAACGATTTTAAGACATTTTAAAGGATCGTTGTTGTTGTGAGAGTTTTATTGACATGCAGTTAGAATTTTGCTCAAATATTACTACTACTTATGCGCAACAAAAGAAAACAGTTACTGTTATATAAATATACATATACAGATATAGATCATAGTGCAGATTTACCACCCATAACCCATGCAAAAACCCATTCGCACTGAAACCAAAGCGGAACCAGCTAAAAAGAAAAAAGGAGCTCTTTCATTAACTCGAGCTCAAATATGCCCCTTAATTATACATTTACGAAATAATTAATATAAATGTCGAGAATGAAATGTTATCTTCGGCATGCCAAAGTTTCTATGTCCTTGCAGAATGGGGTCTAGCCACAAATTAAGGTAGTTATGTATACAATTTTATAGAATTGATTAAATAACATGAGCTCGATTTAACTAAATCTAATCTTAAATAATCTGTAAAAAAAAAAAGGGTTTTCATATCATAACGTATTCGTCGATTCATTATGTAAGTGCCATCCGATAGCAGCTATATGGTATAGCATAGGTTCGATTCGATCGACTTTCAAATATGTACTGATAATAGATATCTTTAGAACAGGAAAACTATTTTGACTAAGCCATAGATGATAAAATTCTAGTACCCTCTGCAAAGGCATAGTTAGTATAAAAAATAAACAATTAAAAGAGATATCGAAGCCAATTGTGTTTAGCAATTATATAGTAAATAATGACGAAATTAAATATTAAATATAATTATAAAATATTTTAAAGTAAAATTACACACAACGGCACACCCTAATAGGGCAACCAAAATTACCGAAAAGTATAAATAATTGTTAGGAAAATTCGGAAGATTCAAAATTCAGTCTCAGAGACTTTACTTAAATTTTAAAGACACGTGGAAAATACTGAACTAAGAACTAAAAACAAAAATCCAGTTTAAAGTCAGATCCAATGATTAGTAAAATATATACGTACATTTTATTCCCGTGTTATACTAAATGTGCTTTTAATTCGATAACGAATACTGAAGTATATACATGTATTTTTTAAAATTTAATGTTCATCTTGTTGTTTGTAATTTAGCTGTTGTTAAAAAAAAAAATCTGATCGGTTTTAATGTTATAGTTGCTGGGAATGGTATGATTGAATCCTGGTTGAATCCCGCACACGTATTTAAGGACTGCAAACAGCTCGATTCAATTTCGCAGCTGCCTAATTTGTAATTGTATTATTATTGTGTAGCCACATCCAATAATTGATTTGTGATAGTTTTTATTGATGTTTATAATATTTAACAACAAAAAAATGTGAAAAAAACCAAATGTATTTAGAAAAGACAAAATAAACACACAAAAAGAAAAATTGAGAACACAATTAATTGAAAATAGATTTCATCACCATCGCATAGGCCTTGAAATTAGTGTACTCATTTTTTTGTAAGTTAAATCTGGATAAACATTATGAAAAGTTTTCAGTACAAAAACATCTCTTATTCAAATTGAAACCCTTCCAAAATTTCTAAAAATTCTAAAAGGTTCCAAAAATAAATCAAAGTTTGAAGCAAAGATTTATTATAATTCTTCATATTTCGCGGATAGCTTGGCCTGATCGCAACTAAATCGTATCAGTTCTATTCGTGCACACAACTACCGCGTTATAAGAAAAAAGACGTGTCCGCCCGGCGTTCAACGGGCGGCGATCGACAATTCAATTTGGTTTCTCCCACAAGGCCTTGTGTAATTTTTTTTCGCTTTGTGTTTTCTGTTTTCTAAAGTCGAAAGTCCTTTTTTGCAATTTTATCAAATTTTTTGCGTGTTGTGACTGTTAAATGCAAGTTTTATACGTGAAAGACAATATGAAAAAGTTCGGTAAGTCAACCAAATTTTCCAAAGAGCATTTCTACACATCTAAGAATTGAAATCGTAATTTTTTAAAACCACAAACAGTCGTTTGCAAAACTAGCTTTGATAATTTGTTTACATTTATAAATTGAAGAAGTATCATATCGATAATGCATATTTCAAGTATATCTAGACAAATCTGCGTCAGATGATTGATTTGGCCTTCCAATTGTTGAATATGTTAAGTAGCAGATTAGTTTCGGACACATTTTGAAGTTTCCTCAGTGATTTCTCATGTTAACAATGTTGGTTTTGTTCCAGTTTTATGTTATTTACAAAGCATTTACAAAACATTTATAAATATATATATTTTTTTTCTTTTAAATTTCTGCTTTGAACACTGCTTGGTATTTTTAAGCTTAAGTCTCTACATATTAATACAAAAAGAGATTGTGTGTGTGTGTGTGTTATGTATAAAATACGAATATATTCATTCTTTAAAAATTCAAGGCACTTAATAATATAATGAAGACATTATAAAATGGACGGACTTACGATGTAGTCTATATATGTAATATAATATTCGAGCAAGAATTTCTTTGTCTTTTTTTAAGGCACAATTAATCTTTTCACTTTTTTGATTTGATACGATATTATTTGTACTGTCCTACAGACTGATATAGATAGTAAATAGTTTTGATAAGCAAAAGCCAACTCTGAGACACATTGGAAAATAGAGATAATTAAAAAAAAAACGCGTACCCGCTGCGAAATGCCGGCTCCTTGTAAAAGGACGTGCCTGCAGCCGGCAACAGCACAATTGGTAATGAAAATGGAGGAGTTGCCCAAAACGCAGCGGTCGTCACTGCCCACCGGCGGCGTCCTGTTGCTGTTGTTGTTGTTGTTGCCCCTGATACTGACTATGAAAAATGTGTGAAAATATTTTGTGTGTGTCCAAGTCGCAAGTCTAGCTACCTATGGCCAATTTTTTAATGAAAAAATGAAGCGCTGGTAATGTTTTTTTTTTGTGTGTGTGTGTTGTTGCCCTGGCAGGAGACCAAGTGGCTGATAAACTGGTTTCGGGGCGACGCATAGAAAAAGTTCTCAGGGTATATAGATAATAAAAATTCAAGCGCATATGATAATCAAGGCGCTGAATGAAAAAAGCATAATGCCAAAAAAAACAACAACAAAAAACGGCGGCATATTTAATTTAGGCAAAAAAGCAGCCAATGGACCAGCCGACGATTTAATATAGGAAAAACACGACGGCAGGCGTTTTTTCTTCTTTTCTTTTTTTTAGCGCTGACCAGGCAGGCACAAACAACCCTCTCTCTTTATAGAGGATGGGTGTAGGGTACGAGGCCTAACTGGGTTTTGATGTTAACAGGTTTGCAGCGAGCACACACACACACACACACACACACACATACATGCATGCCTATACAGCTGTGCAACTTCACGGACATTAGCAAAGGACGACGGCGATGACGACGACGACGCTTCCGTAATCTGAGCACAGTAGGCGCGGCTGTTTGCGCTTTTCTGTTGCTGCTGCTGCTGCTCTTTGATAGAAATGACAAATAACCAGATTCATTGTAATAGATTATGTCTACAACTTAATCGCCTTGCAGATAAATGATGACAATGTTCAAAGGCGCATCTACAGTATATATACATATATATATATATAGATATATATATGGAATTCGTGGAGAATACGGACAACTTCTTCTTCTTGATATTTTTTTTTTTTTTTGTTTGCAGCATTACGTTTTGTTTTGGGTGTCAATTTTGTGTCTTTGAGCTGCTGTTGCTTTGTCAGTTTTTTTTTTCTTTCTTTCTTTTTTTTTTGTTAATGTGAGATTCGTATGGACGGAAATTGATGTTAGCATTATTTGGCTTAACTAAATCTATAGAGCAGCGTGAGGGTCAGGCCAAAAAGTGAGATGACCAAACCCAGCGCCGATTGCAAACCCGGCGCGCCCGCCAAACGACACTTGAACATATCGTAGCGTGTCTCCTTGTCGGCGACAATATTCTGATATTCGGCCTCGACCAGCTGGCCATCATAGTAGGTGATCAGATCCTCAAAGGGATACTCGTAGCCCTGCAAGCATTCGCACTTGTAGCCGCCCGTCTCATAGCCACGTCCCATAATAGGCACACACTAAATAATAAAATGAGAAAATCATATAAGGTAAATTTGCAATTATCAGATATTTTGTATAGAGTCTCACGTAAGATGTTTTCTCATCACACTTGTGCGTATTTTTATAGGCATTTGGCTCATAATACCAGTCCGGGCACTGATTAATATCCAGCTGCAGCATGTCCATGGAGACGGCGACGACACCCCTGCGTGTGTACAAATAGAGAGAGAGACAGCAAATTAGTTTAATTGCTTGCACAATTTGCATGATAATATGGAAAGTGAAGTGAAGCAAGTCACAAGTCAGAAGTCAACACTTCAAAATTAGACAACCAAACAAAACACAAAACATTTGCATCTGAATGTGAATTGGGAATTGGGACTGGCCCCTAAACAACAAACAACAAAATAAAAGGGGTGAGCAACGGGCCCGCTTAAGGCGCGGCACGCAGCCCGCCCTATTCCTATTCGGATTACTATTCCCTATCTCTATCCCTATCCCTATCCCAAACCTAAAATATTTATTATTCCCCCCTTGTGCTCTACTCACTTGAATTCCAGTTTGACTTTGAGGCTGTCCCAGCCAAAGAAGGGCACCGCATAGGTCACCAGCCACTTCTTCACATAGCCATCACAGTCGAATGTCGGCTGCGTCCAGTAGCCGTGCTTAATGTTTGCCGCACGATACGAATTGGGGTAGTGCTCGTAGTTTTGCTGGTATTCACCTGTCTCATTGTGTCGTATCTTGATTTTCATGTAGAACGTTTCGAGATCATCAAAATTTGTATTCCAACGCTGTTTGAGAAACTTGAAGTACTTCTTTTCCGTGTACAATTCGTGCGTTTTATTCAAACGCGCCAGATCCTCCACCTTGAACTTGCGCGTGTTCAGTTCCGTTTTGTAGGCATAGGGTGCAAAATAGGTACGATTTGTGAACTTATTGCGCTCCCATAGCGTTGACGCCGACCAGACCTTGCTGTCGCCTAGAACAATGGCCAGGGTCTCGCCAATCATTTGATCCTCGGTCAGCGGCTTGTCCGCCACACGTTTTCCCGAATACACCTCATTGGGATCCGATACCTGAATAATAAAGAAATGGGTATTTAGTGGGGATACTGAGCAATTTATAAATATATATATTCCCCAAGCGTTTCTTGATTTCTATGCTAACAACTTGTGCAAATACGTGTGCAGACAGAGGTAGGAGTAGGGTTCGAGAAGAGAGGAGTCCAGTTTTTTTTTTTTACTCTGTTGCTCTGTGGCATTTAATGAAGACGACGTATTTGGTAGCGAACCCGTTTTTCGTGTCCTTCTGCGTTCAAACTAATGAATTTAGCATTTGGTAATGGTTTGACACTGAATATTTAATTCGCAACTGGCAAGCAAGCTGGCAAAAATATATATATATAAAAAAAAAACATAATGTGAAACTGGCATTGCAGGAAATTCGAGGAAGTTGAATTACGCGTGGAAAATTATAATTTACACTTGAGAAGTTTTCAAGAGGCGACATCGAAGGCGCTTAATATAGGTGTCGGGTTTATCAATTATTGCTCTTCATTTAGCGTGAAGACGATGGGAATCGAGGCGAAACAGCTGAATTCCAGCTTCAAGCTTACCTGTAAAAATGCGCTAATAAAATTGGCCAGACGCACAGCCATTTTGGCTTCGTTCTCAAACTGCTCCTTGGCGCCATAGCTAACATCGCTGCGCAATATTAGATCTTGTGGATGGAAGCTATATGCAAGTGAAAAAAAGAAGGAATATGCATTAATATAATTATAAAATGTAAATATAGTATGCCATTTGCCAGCAATTGTGACATGGACATTTTTAAAGGAATTTCAAATTGGTTTATTCAATAAGTTGCCACTCACTTTTTGCATGTGCGATAATTGACACCATGAATATATTTCAAAACCTGATCAATATTCATATGCTCGGCGTGCAATGAACGAGAGGCAGTCGTAAAATTCCGATACTCCGGATGCATATCCAAATACTTTTCGCGTACATAGTACGGCGCCTTCTCCCAATGAATGGGCAGCTTTTGAATCCCTAAAAATGAGAGGGATACATATTAAACATACTAAATACTATATGGGTAGATGGGATAAGAACGTACATCCAATTTTGAGGCAATTGTATTCATTGTAATATTGTTCGGCTGAGGCGCGCTCAATAATTTCACCCAGATATGGACGCCGCACTGTGTTGGGGAGGCGATAGCTTGGTTTGCACCGACATTGATAGCCGCCACGTCGAAAGCCCCAGCCGTGTAAGGGTTCGCATTCGGTTGTCTCTTTTTTACAGCGCGCCGTGTCCGCAAAATGATTTGGACCCTTATTGCCCTCGCCCATCGGACACTGATTGATGTCAATGCGCTCAAAATCCATTTCCAGTACAGAGACAGCGGTGTATCTAACGAGGATTATCCATAGAGTATTGGCCAATGCATGAATAAGTTAAAATTTTTACTTACTTGGGATACTCGATGTGCCGAAACTGGGTGTGCCTCGGATAAATATCGGCAATTGGAACAACAGCGGCTACCAGCCACTTGTTGGAGCGACCACAATCAAAATAGGGACGTGTAAACTTAATGGGGCCTGGTATCTCTTCGGAGCCCGGCGGGCCATGGAATGTGAATGTTTCATTTGTATTATTCGCATAGCGTATTTCCACCTGATACGTGATCTTTGTGTCATGTCTGCGCTCAACATTGTCCGGCAGCCAGGTGCGATACCATTCATTGATCTTGTACAGATCATGTGTATAATCCTTCGATATAGAGTCGGGATGATGCGCGCCCAAATCTTGAACGTCGAACGTATTCCACGTCGAAATCTTTTGCAAATGAATTGGATCATTGAAATCATCCAGGCGGAAGGTGCGCGGCCCAAATCGCGGAAAGGTCTTATTGAAGAAACCACGATACGACGACGAATACGAGCTATTTGGTGAAAAGTAAATGGCCGATGCGTTGATGCTGGGATTGGCGGAAACATCTGCAACTGTGGACAGGAAATAATACATCATGCCCGGATCGTAGGTGTCATTAATAGCTGGACGTATGAAGCGCGATTGCAATATATAACTCCAGAAGAAGCTGCGACTTAACGCCATATTCTGTAGATGCAGCAAAGCTGTACGATTTGGGAACACTGGATTCACATTGACCTCCTTGATGTCCGGTTGGTGTGAGACTGCATCCATGGGCATAAATAAATCCGCATGATGCTGTATCGGACAGTTATCCGCATTCACCTTATCGAACTGTATCTTGATCTCATCGAACGCATCTCGAGCCTGCCACTCGTGTTGAGCGAACACCACACCCACAATTAGAACAAGCCCAAAAAACAAATAGCTGCGCCCCAAAATTGTCGCAGGCAGAAACAAAGCCATGTTTTCTTTTGACTATCTCTGTCGGTGTGTGTATGTGTGTTGGCGAGTTTACTGCCTGCCTGGGCAGTTTTTATTTAAATAAAACGAAACAAAATTTAAAGCAAACTAAACTGGACGCATCACAAACAGACACGGAACGCGGATTAGTAATACAAATTAATGCTGTGCACTTGTTGGAACTACGCCCTCAAAACAGTGTTGCATATCGCGTTTAGAATTCGCTGCGATATATATCGATACTTTAATATCAGTATAAGCAGCCGGCAATTGTCAATTAATATAAATGAATGTTCTTCAGTATTGTTCATATAATAACAATATTTTATTGCTGATTATATTTAAATCAATTTCTATTTATTTCAGTATATTTCCAATTCATGGAAAATTCGCTCACAGCATCTCTTGAGCAAATCATATCACATCGTTGTATCGATATCTAAATACAGTTGTCAGCGGTGCTGCAGAAGTACTTAAGCTAGGTAGAGCTACACCCTCTGCACTTATCGATAGTAGACATGCGGGTGGAATTCACATATTCGATAAAAAGTCATCATCATTGTGAACTACTTTTATTTTCGAATATGACGCGCTAATCTTTTGTAAAATTAAAATTTGTATTTTTGATAGGGTCAATCACTTGTCAGCTTACTTTTAGCGCTAACGCCCACAACTATTTATATTTATGCAGCAGTTGACACTCAATTTATTATAGCGCCGCATGCAACACAAACATTTTTGGGCGACTGCCAATGGAAAATGCAAAAAAATAAATGTTCTATAGACATTGATAGCCATTTGCATTATTCACGTAAAATAAAAAGGCACAACGAGGTCAGCACTGATATTTTTGGCGGAGTCGGAAACCGCAGCCATTTCCTGGTAGTCTTCAACTCATTCTCCATCTCCTTGTCCTATCAGTGTCAATCTGCTGCTCTCTTCCCCTTTTTTTTTAGTTTTGTCGCCACCTGCACTAAATGACACGAATTAGCGGACGACTCGCCGCATTTACCATTTCTCCCACTTTTTCCCCTTTTGCAATACTTTTTTTTTGACTGCATTACATTGCATGGCGCATCCCTTTTTGCTCCTCTTCTTCCTCATTCACATTCTGACCAGTGCGCTTGGCTTATTTATTACACCTGTCGCCATTTGCTGGTTTTTTTTCGGTCAGTTTTGGTTTTTTTTTTGCCTTGTTGGATTACAACGCCAATTCTCCGCGATGCTGACCAAAAAAAAAAGAGTAGCACAACTTAAATTGGCACAAACATAATTTTCAGTTTGTCGACTGACATTTCCCGTTTACACTCAGAAAAAGTATAAACTTTTTTTGAGTGTTCTTTTATATAACACCAAATATGGAAGTTACCCTAAAATTTCAGACACGCTTTTTTCGCTATCAAGAAATTTCTGATTTACTCATTTTATAAGTTTTAATTTAATAAGATATATGCGGTTCATTAATATAGATTAATATAATTATTTCGAGTAATGAAGTTTTTAAATTAGATTGAAAGAGTAATAAGATAAATGCAGATTGGTATTAAATCAATAACGATTATTTCTTGAATTAGTTCGATTATAATCTATGAATAAATCAGATTAAGAAAACAACGTTTACAAATCTTTTGCTCTTCTAATTGAATTTAGAATCGACTATTTCTCTGCGTGTGTGTGTGCATGTGTGTGTGTGTGTATGTATGTGCTGTTTATCCTGGGCACTGCAGTTTGTAATGCAGATAAATCTACGTGCGGCTTTGTTCACATTGTTTTATTTTGCACGTGGGAATCGACACAAAACTGAACTGGTCAAAAAAAAAAAAGCAACACATAAAAAGTTGTTGCAGTTATTTCGGCAGTTCGCTCTGTTTTTGCTTTTCTGTTTTGTTTTAGTTTTGCATTCGCTTTGTTGCCCCTGCAACTCCTGTAATTGATTGTTCTTGTTGTTTCTTGTTGTTCTTATTGTTGTTGTTATTTTCGTGTCCTAAATGGCAATGCCAATTTTACATTGCGACAGAAGTTTATTTTGAGCCATTACATTTTGGCAAAACGGTAGATGGCGCTTTTGGCCTATGTTGGGCGTCCCGTTAGAAACGAGAGCCGTTAAGCTCGACGAGATTAAAGTTTAATTTGAAAAAGTGCCAAAGCATTGAATAGTTGGTTTTTTTGCATGAGCCGGAAAATGAAGTTGGCAAAGTTCCCATTCATGAACAACATGCAAAACTATGCATATTTTCTATCTCCGAACTATTACAGAAAAAACCATTTTTTTGTTTTTGCATAAAATACCAATCAAAAAACAAATTAACGACGAATTAAAATTTGTGTGCTTAAGCTCATTTTCAACATGTTAGCATTTTCCAATACTTATGATTTTACTGACCAACTATATTTATTGTTTTTTTTTTTTGTATGTGATGTTTTATTGCACTCCCAATTTATTTAGCTATAATTTAATTAAACGCCAAGCGTTTGACTTATGTGCAAACTAAGTACAAATTTTGATAAATTTTATCAGGCGTTTTACAAATTCCAAGCAGAAAATAAAAAGCAATACAACGAAAAAAAAACCCCAAAAAACACAAACGTCAAATAAAGCAAATTGCGCATTCAGTGAAATCTTGAGCGCAAGTTCAAAAAACCACAGGCCATAACATCAAAATCTAAAAAAAAAAAAACACACACAAAATCAAGAAAGAAAAACAAACAAAAGCATTTTGTGCATGCTAATAAAATGACAAAAAATAAAAAAATAAATGAAAAAAGTCAACATTTTGAGCAAGAGAGGAGGGCTAGACATGGATATGTGGGATATATGAGATATATATCTGGCTATATACATAGACATTTGAAAACCAAGAGACTGGTGACATGTCTGCGATCTCTTTGGATTGCATTTCGGCAAAAGAAGCTCCCCAAATTTGGGATGCCTGTACGTGCTCAGGGCGTCAGCATCAACAATCTCAACAACAACAACAACAGCAGCAACAGCAGCAACAACAACAACAACAACACCAATGATTGTACAACAATAATGCCAAGCACTTCCATTCCAGACACACACACACACACACACACACACACACACACAACACGGCCTAACACAGCGCAAAAAACATTTTTTTTTTTTCATTTTTATTATTTTTTTTTTGTTAAGGGTGAATGACCCAGAATCAAAATCCACAAACGTTGTCGCTGCTGCTGCTGCTGCTGCCTGGCTGGCTGGCGGGTTGGCTGGTTGGCTTGCTGGCTGGTCGGTCGGTCGGTTGGCTGGCTGCCTCTGTTCCTGTCCTCGTCTTCTTCTTCTCCGTGTACCCCCTCTCGACCAACATTTAACAATATATGTATGTGTGGCTCTCGCATTCGGTTTTCGTTTTCGGTTTCGGCTCCTCGGGCTGTTATGATTGCCGTTGCCAGACGATAACCCAAACCAACAACGCCAGCAACAAGAGCAACATTAGTTAAAAAGTGCACGACTAGCAGATACCAAGCAATGCAGCTCAAACATACATTTCGTAGAATATATCACAAGTATCATAAAATAAATATGTAACGACTAGTGAATACCCTATACAGATTCACAGTGCACAAGCTCTGCGGTTGTTGTTGGGTACAATCAAAATTTAAAAATAAAATTCAATTATATATATATATCACATGTATTATAATACATACATTTTCTTAATTTTTATATAAATACATGTTGATGTGTACAATATAAAAAAATACAAAATTCAATTATTTATATTACATTTATATATTATATATTATTTACATAAATTACTTGTTGTTGGGCACAATAAAAAAAAGAAGCAAAATTTAATTATATATATCACATTTATATATTATCACTTTTTTTGATTTTCACGTCGATAAACCAGTTAGATCGGCATGGATAACTCCTGTTCTTAATCGCAAATATATATTTTTAAACATTGAGGTAATAACTGTCGCCCTCTCTGTTTCCCCCACTGCTTCCGTATCCCTTTGCTTCTGATTTTTGTGTCTTTGTCTCTCTCTCTCTCTCTTTCAGACTCTCTTTATGTCTCTTTCTTTTCGACTGTCCTTCAGCTTCTGGCCCTGTTTCTTTCACTATGACTGTCTCTTTCCATATCTGTCTATATCTCTGTGCTTATCTGTATATATCTCGTCTATTAATCTATCTGACCTTATCTGTATATATCTCGTCTATTTATCTATCTGTCCTTATATATATACATCACGTCTATTTATCTCTCTGTCTTTATATGTTTATCCAAAAGTCTGTCTCCGTCTCTTCCTCCATTTCTCTATCTTCTTCTATCCCACTTCCTCCACTTCTCTTTCTCCCTCTCTCTCCCCCTCTCCATCTCCCTCTTATTCTCAATCACAATGACATAACTTTGCACAATTTCATGATACCCGCTTTAGCAGCCAATTCACTGGGTATAGAAAGTGAAAAAGAAATTGCAAATTTAAACATTTTGCAGCATTGCACACGCGACTCTCACGCGCACAGACACAGTCAAAAGAGAGATGCGAAAAATAGAGGCGAGAGATACGCCGCATACACACACACACACACACACACCCAGAGGCCCCCAGACTCATAGCTACAAATGGTAGCTGAAACTGCTGCTTTTTGACTCTTGTATAGCGAATTGTTATCGTGTGGCAGCCCGTGCACCGTTAATTGCATTGACAGGCCCTTTTCTAAGCGCCACACAACACCCCTCCCCATCCCCCACCATCTTCTCCCTTTCCATCAATGTGTTCTACTTTACTTGAGGGCTCGCTCTATTGCATCCGTTAGATACTTTTTGCCAGAGGCTTCATTTCGAGTTCCCTTTTGGCATAGCTATGGCCAAATCAATCTTCAATGCACAGAGAAATGGAGAGAGAGAGAGGAAGAGAGGGATAGAGAAAGAGAGAGTGAGAGAGAGAGAGCTTTATGTTTATGCCCCTGGACAGAAGACAACGACAACAAACACAGGCTTAAAGTAATTTGAGCAGCAGCGTGCAGAATGCTTGGACAGGCCAACAACTCCAACTCAATGGAGCAATTAAAGTTGACCCAAGATGTCTGTCGCACTGTGGTGTAAATTCTGCAAATACTGATGTTTATTAATAAACTGAAAATTTGCCCATTTTCTTGGCAAAAGATTCGCTGAAAAAGAAGTTGGAAAAAATGTATAAATTTTATTTCTAATATTTTGAGTCAGACAAATTGGCAACTGGTTCCACTGTGAATTGAATAGTTGTCGTCTCGAAACCGCAAAAGGTAAACCAGAACGTGGCCGAGAAGTGTCTCGCTCGCCATCTACCATCTACCATCTACCGTCTGTGCCTGTCACCTAATTTCCGTTTTAGAGAACACGTCCTTTGGCCAGCCAGCCAGAGGAGCCACTTGAGTCGGTTGTCCTGCCCACACCACCATTCGTTTGCTGACATGTGTCCTGTGTCTGCAACTCTGCTTCTAGTTTCAAGTCATTGCTAACATTTATTTGCCTCGCATCGACAAATTTTTGTAATTCAATTGTTGCCTCTGTCACATATGGCTTTTTGTTCTTGTTGCTGTTGCTGTTGCTGTTGCTGTTGCAGTTGCAGTTGTTGCAGTTGCCTCTGACCAAAGCGAAGGCAACATGCTCTGCACACAGGACCCTGCCAGGCAAATGACGTTGTGCCTCGCTGCGCACGAGACTTGTGGACGAGAGAGAGAGAGAGCCCCTTCAAGGACCTACGACAATAGCCAAAGTAAAGTCTTTTGCTGCAAGGCATCAACATGACCCCCGACAATGCTGCACACTCAGCCAGGAGCCCGCTTCCTGCTGCATATTTCAACAGCACACAACTTGCCGCCACTTTTAACTCGCCTGTCGCCATTTCAGGTTTGAAATTACTTTTGTATCCCAAGTGGACAAACTGTGCTCAATTCGCTCTAGATTTGTTTTTTTTTTTTTGCAATCCAATTGCTAAGAATTTTTTTCAGCTTTTTTTTGAGTGAAAACCATTTGAACTAAGAGTACTTATAAATTTCAATAAACTGTTTAAATTTCTAAAAGTTATTAGGACTGCTAAGAAAAAATTACGCTTATTGAATATGCCACGAACCCATTGAAAATGCTTAAAAGGACTAGAATTAAGTTCTGCAAAGGATGCATCTGCAACATAATAATGTATATATTTTCCTGATCATGTCAAAAGCCGTTATAAAATTAATCGATTCTCGAAATAAAAATACAATCATAATATTTATTCGATATATGTTTTTATCAATTCCAACAATGGATGCATTTTTAATATGCAGTGCAAATATTTTTCAATTGCATTTCGTGGCACTTAATCCGTTCCCATGGCCAGTTGGCCAGTTGACCAGTTTGTCCTTTTTGTTGATTTGCCGCCAAGATCAACTGGCATGTAATTTATGCGTATTCATTTCATAGCCTGGCCTATCCCGCTTCCTGTTCGCTGTTCTTCTTCGGTTTGTTTTTTTTTTTTTTTTTTTGGTTTTTGCCTGGTTACCATGCGGCATCAGATAGCACAATGACTGGATTCAAATCCGTTCGCTTCGCAATGCATTTAATAAGCACAAAAGATATCAGAAAAGGATTCTCGCGCATATCGCGCACAAAAGGAATGCAAGCGGCTCGAATCCTTGCATTGCATTTGCTGTTTGCGCCATTATTCTGATATATATATATATATATATATATTATATGTATATTATAATGCCATTTTGATATGTAAATAAACAAGAAAAGCAACAACAACCATATGAAACGAGAGGAGCCTGAACGCGTTCTAATTGCCGCGAAGGACCTGCCTGGACCTGGACCTTCTTTGCCTGCCTTCACGTTTGTGGCCTGGCATGGCCTGGTCTGGTATGGCCTGGCATCCTGCTAAGCTGGACATGCAACTGCAATGCAATTTCGTATTGTTTTCCCATTTAGGGGTTGAGTTTCAAGTTCTGTTCTCTGCTTCGGGGTTATCGCACGATTACAAAAGAGTTCCTTTGGTCAGCCAAACAAAAACAATATGCAAAAATGAAAAGAAAAAAAATGAAAAAAACACAAAACACAAAACACCAAAGAAAAACAAAAATAAATCATAATGCAAAATCCAAGAAACTTGCAGCGGAAGTTGCGCAGTAACCAGGAGCAGGCAGCGACTGAATGCCAGCTGGATGCAATTTTTGCTAGTAGTGCACATTTAAATTGTATCTATGAGATACTTTAGTTAACAACAGCTGTCAGCTGCTACTGGTGTCGACTCCTCAAAGATATGCATCAAGAAAAGCTGCACACACACTGAGAGAAAATTGTGCAAACAATTTCATGAAAATACCCAAAATAAATATACAAATAGGGAAGAAAAATGTTTATTTAAAATTAAATTATTAAATTTAAAAATTAAAAAATTAGCATAATGAAAAATAATTACTGAATATTATATGAATTAAATATATGTATAAAACAGTAAATTAACCGAGTGAAATTCAGTTACAAAACGAACCGAAATAATTTCGAAAAATTATTTTTATATATTTTACATGCGATTCCCTCGACTAAATACTTTTATAACTATTAATATTATTAGATATTCTGTGCAACCGCATTTCTCACAGTGTAGAGCGCTCCTTCAGCGAAATCGAAGTCACATATATCAGCGATATCCTGCATGCCAGAAAGGATAACAGCGCTTAAGAGCATCCCTTCCAGTTGCTCATGTGCATGTTTGACCTTCTGCGCTGTCATTGAACTCAGCTAGAGCAACTCAATGCAGTTTCTCTCGAGAGGGGTTAGCCAAGGGGTGTGTTGTTTTGGGGTGTGGGTAGGGGGAAGAGTGGAGGGGGGGATAACCATTGCACTTAATATTATTATGTACTCATTATGTGCTCATTATATGTACATTATGTATTTGCCCTACAAGTCCTCAAGCACCAAAGCTCTTATAAATTTCATACACACACATTCACACACACACACACACACACGCACACACACACACACCCTCACCCTGTAGACCGTACTGACCTATTCCTCTAGAAAATGTTGTATGAGTTGGCTGGCAAAACGGCAAAAAGTAAATAGCACAAAGCGATTCGTGAAACCAACTCATGTGTAAACATATTTAAAGTTTATGTTTATGCCACTTCTCCCCCCCCCCTCCCCCTTAGGCCAATGGATGAGGGGTAGGGGTAGTGGAGTAACAGGCAGCTGCTTTGTATTTAAGTACTTTTAGTTTGTAGATTTAGAATTTTATACAACTGGATATAAAATGAAAGCTTAGCTGTAATTCATAGTTTTTACCAAAAAGTTAATTTATAAATGAAAAATTTTGTTTTCAACTAAAATTATAATAAAACGTGAGAAAATAACAAAAATAAAAGCAATAAATTTTACAATGTTTTAAGCAATAGTTTAAATCGAAAGACAGATAAAAAAGAAAAAACTTATCGATAATTTTCTTGTTAAGATTAACACCTCAAATGGTGTTTTTTATGCTTCTTCTTTGCCTGCCAGTTTGACTGTACCTTACTCAATATTATTTTAACAGTTTTGCCAGTTGAAAGATCAAACTGTGCTTGGGGCAAAGGTTTCCATTTACAGTTTCAGTTAACCAAAAATGCATTCTGGCGATGCAATCGTTAAGTGCAGCACATAATCAGACAAATATGATCCCTTGATACGAGATTGGAGATTTGAGATCCAAGAGTTATTGGCAATTGACTGCACTTAACCACATCGTGTCTCCTCCTCCTCCCCCATACACACACACACACCATTCCCCTCGAGCTGCTGTGTCACCTTTACAAATCGTTTTAACACCTTTTCGAAAAAAAAAACAAAATGAAAATCGATATTCGGAGGGAAGGTTAAGCAGAGGCAGACAACAGGAATGGGTGGGGGTGGGGGATTGAGAGGGGCTTGAATGTAATTAAAAAGGAGTTAAATTACACGTGTGTTTTTTGTTTTTTTTTTCTTTTTTTTTTTTGTTAAGCTTGCAACCAGGCAACCAACTAACTAACCAGCCCGTCGCAGGCCGGAGAGGAGTTGGCGACACAAAGGAGTTGGATTTGCACAAAATAAAAACAAAACGTCGACAAAAACAACAGCCAAGACAAGGAGCAGCAGAGGCTGAAGAAGGAGTGCAGTGGGTGCAGAGAGAGAAATGTCGTTAAACTTTATTAATTACAAGCTATTCACTTGAAATGATTAAGTTCAAAATATCTTAAAAATATTTATTGAATGACTAAAATACAAGAAGTAAATACAATTTCAAAAGAATTTAAATATTATATAAAAAAAATAATTGTTGAATGACGGGAAATACAAAAAGTAAATAAAAGGAAAAATAAGAGGAGAGCAGAAAAATACCGGAAAGTAAAAAAGAAATAAAATATTTTAGATCAGGGCGAAATCAAAGATTTTGTTGTGAAATATATTTTATTTATTTGTTGAAAGATGTCAAAAAAGAACCCGAACCGCAACTTTATTTAAAGTCAGAATCTAAATTTCAAAATTATTTAAAAACTTTTTAATTTTAATTAAAATATTTGAAAACTATTTAATATTAAATAAAAGAATATTTGATTCGTTTTCAAATCATTTGTTGAAAGGGTGTCAAATAGGAAGCCAAACCGCAACTTTATAGAAATTCAGAAACTAAATTTCAACATTATTTCAAAACTAGTTGATATCAATTATTAGATATACGATTCGTTTTCAAATCCAGATCTCCATTTACTCTTGCTGGATTAGTCAAATCTAAAATTGTGCCTAAATTCGTTTCTCTCTGTGTGGGAATAGCTTCAGCTTGAGCATAAGCTTGGACAGAGTTCTCCTTTCTTTCACTTAACACACAAGTGAAGTGAAGCAAAGCAAGAGTCGAGCAGCGACTCCTCTCCCTCTCTCCCTCTCTCTCTTGCTCTACCTCTCTCACTCTGCCGGCGTCGACGTCTCTGCAACGCAATCGTCCTCTTAAAATGCACTTTAAATGGCAGTTTCCGGTCACACACACGCTCACACACACACGCACACACACACACACACACACGCAGACACACACACACACGCAGACACACACACACACATGTTCATGCAAAACGTGAGGCATGCATAGAAATGTATGAGCATAATAAAAAAAAAATACAATGCGAAAACGTTAAGTAAAAGCTAAAAGGAGTCGCGCTGTGCCAGGAGCAGCAATGCACCGCTTGGTACATACTGTACCCACACACACACACACACACACACACACATACACACGCGCTGTCATGTTCGCCATTAACTTTGTCCTTCTTCGTGAGCAAAGTTGCAGCAAGCACTTTTTTTTTTCATAGGCCTACCCTTTTATATGCGTGTCTGCCTGTGTGTCTGTGTGCGTGTGTGTGTGTGTGTGTGCTTGTGTATTTAAGTGTGTTGCATAAATTTTGTTGCTTGCAACCGCGTCTCCAGGCACCTAGGACTCAAAACGTAAAATGCAGATCAGATAGTAGAAGTTGTTGGAAAATCTTTCTGTAATTTATTTATTTATTTAAAATCAGTCGACACAGAAAAATACTAAAATTTAAAAAAAAAAAATAACCATAGGATATATTTAGTTGTTTTCTGATATAAAATGGTTCAACATTTGTTGCATGTTTTGTGGCGCCAGATTCGATTTGGATTGATTATTGAATATTTCCTTAAAAAAAATATAGACCCATCGCAAGAGTAGAGATATGATCATTATTAATTTATATTTATTTATTTTATTATTATCATATATTTTATTCACATTTATTATAATATTTTTCAAAATTCTTCTTCTTTGCAGTTGCTCATAATATTTCACGGGAGCTGTTTCGGGACCACAATTTGGAAATGTATTCGACTTCTCGGAATAACAACAACAACAACAACACCTCGGGTCAACGTGGCGGTAAGTGAAACAAAAATTTAATTATGTCATGGTGGTGTGTGGAGGGAGGGGGGGTGTGGTGTAGTAGGATAAGGTGTATGTTGAAGGTGTTGAAGAGATGGCCTGTAAATTGCTGTTTTTCCGCACACTTAAAATGATGCTGCAAAACAGCGGAAATGTTTTTATTATTTTAGCCTTCTGGACCATCCCCCACCCCCTCTTCAACCACTCCACCTTGCAACGCCGACACATACTTATTGGCCTGGAGCATTTTGGGGTTAGGTTTTGTGCCTGGCGGCCGTTGAAGGACTTTACTTATGTTTATGCCACATCTGACGCGACGCCGCATCGTCATACCTATGCAACCCACACACCACCCCCAAATATGTGGCAACAGCTTCTGTTTGCTTCTCTGCAGCGTCTTCATTGTGGCAGTTGTTCTTCATCATTTGCCGCCTCGTCAGTTCTTTGTACGCCTGCTGCTGCTTCTTCTTCTTCTTCATCTGATGCACATTAATACTGTTGCACACATGTTGATGTAGGTCCAGCCTGTTATATGATATATATATTATATATATATATATATAAGCCACATGCCCACTTTCTGCGTTTACTTAATGCATATACAAACACATGCATACCCCAAATATGGGCATGCATACACTGAAAAAAAAAAATAATTAAATTAAGCATTGGTTCAAGAATTTGAACAATCGGTTTCAAAACATTTTTGTAAAAAACAAGAAACTTTTTCTTAAAAAAAGTAGAAATGCAAAATAAAAAGTGGTCTTTATCAAAATACACCGTATAAAAATATTCAAATTAGCAAAATATATATGATATATAAATATGTAAAATGACCATTGAAATGTAAAATAATTTTTTATATATATTTTTCATATCGTAGAAAAAATACGTTGTTTTGTTTCAGTGTACACAGTGCTTCGCGCCTTTTTGCCACATGCAACACGCTTCGTTCGCCCCTATAAATGTGCATACGAACAGCTCCGTTGCGCTTACCTCATCATCTCCCCCCATCCCTTTGCTACGCTCAACAACTGTGTTTGCTTGCAACCAAACTCGATGTCAGCACCTTTAGCTGCCTCCTGAATTTTAACCTCACATTTTTTTGGGCTGCTGCTGCCTGCTGCATGCTGCCACTGCAGAATTAATGGGTTAAGTAAATAGCTGTGTAATGTGCTGTCGTTAAGTGCAGAGACAAGGGGGGGCACCACTAATGTGTGTGTGTGTGTGTGTGTGGGGGGGAGAGGTGGTTAGGCTAAAGAAGCAGTACAAGCAAAGAAGTGGCTCTCAATGCGGCGCTTCACTTGCAACGCTTGGCTGCCAATGCCGGTCTTGCCTCAAGGCAAGGGAGCCTCCTCTAAATGGTTTTGTCCGCAACTTGATAATGTCAATAGACGTGTGTGTGTGCGTGTGTGCATGTGAGTACTAATTCATGCAAGATCTTTATTTTAATTAAAATAGGCTTGCAAACTTTGCAACAAAATTAAATAAGCTGCTTTACCAATAAAAGCTTAGTTCAACTGTAGAATCGGATCGCAGACACTGAAATAATGGGGCTAGAGCCTTGATACTTGCCCCTCAAATCGGTGAAGTTATCGATAAAATTCGTATAAAATACAAAAACTTTTATTCCGAATTTAAAGTCTCTAGCACCTATTTTTAATTAGCTCAAGAGCATATTTATGGGCCTGTTAGAAACCATATTGAATTATCTGCAAATTAATACTAAGTAATTTTGTATGTAAAATATTTTAACGTTATAAACTTGAATATCACAACATAATTGTCAGTCAAATGTTTTAATATATCTTTATATTTATTTAGAAATTGTTCGATCGCCTCCAACGAATATCAAAAGTGCACTGAATCAATAATTTAATTGTAATTGTCACCTTTTACAGACTTTCTAATCGTATTTCTTTTCGCATGGGATAAGATAAGATACAAAAACTTATATTTTGAAAAACTTATATTTAAAGTGTTTAGCACTTTTTCGCTTTTTTGATACAAACAGGCCAGTTTTGCAGCTCAAGAATATATTTATTGGGGTAGGTAATGATTTTATTCTTCACAAGCTTTAAAAACTGCATTACAAAATTATAATCTTTAGTAGAGTATACAAATATTTTATTATTATTTTATTTATTATTTTCATTGAATCTTTAACAGAGTATACAAATATTTTATTATTATTATTTAATTTGATTTGTCAATACAAAAATCATATAATATTTTTTATAATCTCAAGCAGAGATTTTATTATTATTTTTATTTCTATCTTTATATATTTCTTATAATCTCCAGCAGAGTACTCAAATATTTAATTTTTATTATGATTTCCATTTAACTTGGTTTGTCAATATAACCATCATATTATATTTTTTTTATCAATATAAGCATCATATTATATTTTTTAATCTCTAGCAAAATATACAAATATTTTATTGTTATTTCCATTTAATTTAAATTTCATCAGAACATGGAATTTCGTCAAGTTGAATTGATCCACCAGAGGGTCGCTTCTCTGGATCTGTGTTCCAACAACTCTCAATCAGTGTTTGCAATTGCTTACATTCTGCTAAAAATTTAACATTTAAGTCCGGTCGAATCCCCTTTAGTAGGGTTAAATATATAATTGTGGCTGTTCTGCGATTTTCAAGGTGATCGAAAGGCTTTCTGCGCGACATTACCTCCTATAGAATAATGCCAAAACTATAAATGTCGCATTTTTCCGCATATTTTCAATTTGTAAATAATACCTGCGAGTAAATGGATCAACATATTATACGTATTGACTTTGTGCAAATTTGTTAATTAATAAAAACCTCTGGTGCAATATGGGAAGGGGTGCCACGATCTTCCGTATTTGTTGTCGCCAATTCTTTGACTGTGCCAAAATCTTCAATCTTTAAACGTTTGAAGTTTTCGGTTAGTAGTAAATTTTCAGGTTTTAAGTCGCGATGAATTATGGGTTTTTATCATGCAAGTAAGCTATACCCTATAAATGAGAACAGGAATTAAATAACCATTGAGTAACTGCAACCCATTCTCAGCAAATTCCATTATTAAATAAAGAGAGTCAAAATTTGAGGAGGTATCATATATTTTCACAATATTCTCGTGGTCCACAGATGCAAGCATATTGACCTCGTTGTTAATTATATCCAGGTAATTAATTTTTCCTTTCAATTCTTTTAATGCAATTTTAATTTGATAACAACGAGCTTTGTGTACAATGCCGTAGCTTTCCATACCCAATAAACTGCAAAATTGACATTAAATTATCTCTGAATTAAATAATTTAATTACCTGTTTGCTTAATAAATTTAACATCCTTAAAGTTCACATGCAGTGGCCACAAAGGTCTATGAATAAATAAAATGAAATCAATTGAATGCAGAATAAAATCTAATTAATTTAAAACAATTATGATTTCAATTCACATTCGGTGCTGTATTGAAAACTTACTCAGACCTTCTCCTTTTTCTTCCTTGGTCTTATTACATGATTAACCAATCCAGATTCACAGAGTCTGCAATCACATTAATAATACAAACTCAATCATCTTACAACTTCAATTGTTAAAATCCAAATCAACCTTACATTAGTATTTCTGTAAGATCAAAGACAATCGATTCCATTGCTATACTTTCCCAGGAGTACAAGTAAGACATTGTTCATTTATTTATATCCAAGAAAGCAGTCTTATTGAGTGATCCGAAAAGTGATATTCATGAGAAAACGACTATTGACCTCCAAAATAATTATTTTTCCAATATTTACAAAGAAAGTGGCTTTTGTTATGTGTTGAATTAGCTATCCTGACCCGTTCCACGAAAATTTAAAAAATCTGGTAATTTTCTGATAAAGGCTGGTTTTGTTTTCATGGCCTGCAAGCAAGCTAATCCCTATAAATAGAATGTAAATTAATATCAGAATTGTTAAATTGTTAATATTCATGTCATATAAAATACCCTTGCTGCCTGATACATCCACTGGAGGCCATCTGTAAAACTGTAATTTCGGTGTTCCTTGCCATGCAAGTGTTCGTGGAGGGATCCGCAATTAGCATATTCCATGACTAGATGGGCGATTTCCCCAATATAACCAATGCCATATAACGTTGTGCTATCTTTCTGTTAAAACCTTGTGTGATTTTGTTCTTAAAAACCTGTTTACATTTTTTTAACACGATTTTTAAATCGCGTCAATCAGCTTTGTAAACAATGCCAAATTTACTTTCGCCGAAAATCTGCAGAAAATAAATTATAATTATAAAAATAAAAATATAAGCGAATTTTATACAAGAAACTTTTAATATATTTGTGTTTAAAATATCATGGGTGCCCAGTTTCCTGAAAAATAATAGATATTTGTTTTTGTAATTAATATTTAAAACTCTTTCTATATTTAAAAAAGATTCTTTATGAAGATTAAGTTATTACTTAAGCTATTTTTCAATTACTCAGATAAACCATCTAAATTATGTCGTTTCGCCGGTTCTTCATTTTGTAAGAAATAGTTGAAAGATGACAATTCAGAAATATCCTTAATATTCGGTCGTTCACCTGCAAGCGTGAAATGCCATAGTTTTTACTTTTCTTGCCTTTTTAATATATTTCTATATTTATTTAGAAATTGTTCGATCGCCTCCAACGATACCAAAAGTGCACTGAATCAATATTTAGTTGTAATTGTCACCGCTTACAGACTTTCTAATCGTATTTCTTTCCTCATGCGATAAGATAAGATACACTTAAGGACTCCAGTTATCAGCTAACTATACGCTATATTTTTTATACTAGTTTTATTGTACAATTTACTAGCGGAAATTACGGATATTATTATTTTTTATTATTAGCAGTATTCAATATATATACCCATCAATTAGAGGGCACTTTTTAAAATTGTGGCTTTTACTAACATCAAAAATCGGAAAAGTTAACGAGAAAAGAAAAAAAGTTTCAATTCCGTGGTTAGATCAGGTGATTTACTATAACTTTTTATGATAGGATTATTTGTGTAAGCGAGAAATGAAAATTGACGGGGCTTTTAATGGACGAACATGGACTAGATAAGACTGAACAAGACTATATAAAAAGTACCCATTTTAATAAGATTAGGGTAAAGAAAAAAAAACAAAAAAACTTCTAAACAAAAATGTAAGCTAAAAAAAAAGGGGTCACAGTTCAACACTGTGCCATAAATTTCTAAGTGGAGCTATTCAGATGTGTCAGAAGTGTTTGCAGCTGCAACCTGCAATGTTGCAACAAATGTAGGTGATACATTTTCGCATTGAAAGTGCGCATTCAATTTTAACTATGCACGAAAAATGGTAAAAAAAAAAGCGGAAAAAAAAACAAAAATTCCACTTTTCCTGTGCGAAACGCCATGTGCTGCGCAGATTGCATCCCTGCCCCTTACAAGTACCCCGCCGCCCTAGTTATGTGCCCCTTGCGTGTGCCTGCTGTGGCAGTGGCAAGCTGCATTCGCTGCAACTAGCATCAACAACAACAACAACAACAACGAATGTTGCATGAACTGCATTAAGGGTTCGCTTTTTAGCTTTTGTTGCTTGTACGCAAGATGAGAAGAGGAAGAGTATTGCAAAGTAGGCCAAGTTAAAATTGATTTAATGCGTTGATTGCGCCTGCTGTTGCAGCTGCAACAACTCCAGATTTATATGTGTGTCGAACGCAGATGTTTTGTTATTTTTTTTTTTCTTTTTGTTTTTTTTTTTCGTTTGGCATCTTTAAAAATATTGCGTGAGAGATTTCTGTGTGTTGTGACCCACTGTGGTGGTCTCTGCATCGGTGGCGTATGCGCAATATTCTTAGCAACAGTAACAGCAACAGCACATTGACCCAGGACACACACACACACACACACACAGACAGACAGACAGACAGACAGACAGATACCAATACACACACTGTTGTGCACACACTTAAGCCTAGGAAAAGTTCGTTAAAAATAATTGCCAACCCTTTTGAAGTCGTCAGTCGTCGAGTCAGTCAGTCAGTTTGTGGCGTGTGAAAAGCGACTGGCAATTTTACAGCTGCTTTTGACATCGCTAAACTTTAGTTTTTCCATTTTTTTTTTTTATATACCCTGCCTTCAATTAATGCAATCAGGTGTATTCTGAATGTATCCTAATTCATGTTGCATCGCATTGCGAACCTGATCAATCTTTATCTTAAACACAGTTTTGGGAGAGCCCAAAAATAAAAAAAATAAAAAAATACACATAAGCCAGTAAATAACAATATAAAGACAAGAAGCATTAACGAAATTTGTAAACAAAAATTGCATAAATTTTAACGGAAAATCCGGAATCAAAATTCGCTTAGCTTTGACATGCTCAAAATTAGGTTTTCCAAGCACAAAGCAAGTTTGAATTTGTTTTCGAAAGCTGTCCCAATTTTTCCTCTCTCTTTTCTTTCTATCTCTTTCTCTGTCTCTCTCTCTCTTTCTCTCTTTCTGATTAAAATATATATAATAGATATAATTTATATAATATATAGAAAATAAAAATGCTCAATAAATAATCCCAATGGAGTTTAAATTGTCTTCAAATTGTTAATTATCTGGATAATAATTTTTACCTAAACTAAATTTTAAATATATTTATTTAGTTAATATATTCGAGTCCTGAATTTAAATACCGCCCTGTTGCCAGGGCTGACTACACAATATCTGCTGGCCTGGTAAACTTGACGATTTTTGGTTTTTTGTATTTTGTTTGTTAAATTTTGGCGCTTGGCACCAGCGTCTCCAACGTCTTCGGCTGGGACTGGGGCTGGGGCTGGGGTTGGGACTGGTGCTGGAACTGGGACGTGGGCTGGGACTGGGGATGGGACTGGGACTGGGGATGGGACTGGGACTGGAGCTGTCAAGTGGGTGGGGAGAGGTGCAATGCTTTTGACAGCTAATTGGCTAAATATGTTTACTTTCTCGCTTTGGGAGCAAAGAGTTTATACATGCCACAGCGTCGTGATGTGGCTGTGGCAATCAAACAATACTATCAGCTGGCAACACACACACACACACACAACAATAACAACAACAAACGGCGTCTATTGTATTTTAACACCTTCATCCAATTTCAGTTATTGTTGTTGTTGTAGTTCCACATATTCAACGCTGATCCTTTGGCTTCGTATGCTGTCAGTTTTGCCCTGGCTTAATTTATGGACTCTTTGGGCCACATTTACTTGCGCATCATTTTTTTTTTTTTTTCTTTGCTTATTTTTTATTTCTACTTTTTTGCGCAAAAACGTGACGACAAAACATTCCACAATATGACAAAAACAACACAAAAACCAAAAAAAAAAAAAATAGAATGCGAAATCCTTTAAGAAAAAAAAGAAGAGAAAAAAACGCCATCAACAATTTAGATAAATTTTCCCACCAGCGATGTGTGGCAATAAAAACAAAAGGCCAGCTCACCACCAAGCCATCCAAAATGGCGAGGGGTGCTGCTCGCATCGCATCCTTCTTGGACACGGCGTCTCTCTGGGTATGCGCTGCTGCTGCTGCTGCTGTTGCTCCGTGTGGCACATCCGTTCTTTCTCGATATCAAATGATATCAACTGCAGCTTGCTCTTCCCTACACCACCACCACCACCACCCCACACCCAGTGTGTGTGTGTGCGTGTGTGTGTGTGTGTGTACACAACGGCTCAGCAGTGACGGCGGCGCATCCTTCAGGTACAACTTACTCATATATCACAAAAGGATATTCTTCGCGCACACTCGCCTCCCAGTGTGTGCGTGTGTGTGTGTGTGTGTACTTTTCTGCTTAGCTTTTTCTTTAGTTTTTTTTTGTTGTCTGGTCAGCGGAGAGGTCCTTCGGCTCCTCGAAGGTGACACCGTGGCGCAACACACAATAGCCTTGTTGTTACCCAACCAAAAAAAAAAAAGAATCACTAAAAAACTGAAATTATACAAAAAAAGAAGTAAAATTAGAACCAGTATATAGAAAAAATCAAGCGAACGCAAATCAAAATCAACTCGTAAAAAACAAACGCATTTTTTTTTTTGTTGGTCTGCATTAAAAATGCAAATGTCGCATTGAGAGGACTCATTCCTACTCCTCTCGTCCAACTTCCTGTGTCCCTGCTGCTGCTCCTTAAGATTTTGGGCAAACAATAATTTTGCGAGCGGCCAGCGAACCTGAATATGAACTTTGCCTCAGCCCCGCACTACTAATAACCTCTACATAGGTCTTTGATCAGATAGATTATTTTATAAATATTTTTAATAATTTTTTAATTCACTTTAATTAATTTTATTTTTATAAATAAATTTCCCTATTTATTAAATTCTACGGCTTATAATAATTATGGACTCGTTAAAAGTTATGCAACGAATTCGATATAAATCAATTCCTTTTGGAATGATAATTAATTTTGGGCGTGGTATTGAAATTAATTTTGTTTTTGTAATTCTGTGTTTTTTTTTTAAATCTTGAGAAATATAATTGTTTCCATTAAAACTTTTTTTGCTGTCTTCTGAATTTCACTATAATAAAAAATAAAACCAACCGAAAGATATATGATATAAGTAGGCCGATCTTAATGATCTTTTATGACATTAACTTATCAGGATTCGAGGCACGACACCAAACCAAATGTTTTAAATTAGAATAAATATATATGTGGCTCTCCTTGTCATATTGTTGAACAGTAGAGAAAAAACAATTTGATAATATTTTTTAAAAACGAAATCTATAAATTTTTACCGGAGCATCTTTTGAACTACAACCCCTATTATAAGACCTGCTCCTATTATTTTTGCAAAGTAGTCTGTTTAAATGTTCACGAGACTTTATTTTTCTTTTTGTCCAGCTCTCTAAATCCTTGTCCAAGAAGCTTGCCAGGAGCAGTAGCAACAACAATAACCACCGCAACAACAACGGGCTAAAATTATCATCAGTGCTCAATAAGATTTGGTCACTGGACAATGTCCATCCTTTTGTGGCCAACATCGTGTCGCTTTGCTCTTGGAAAGAGATAGAGAAAGAGAGAGAGAGTTGAGGTTCAGGTACATTTTGAGTACCTCTACCCCTACCCCTACTTCTGCCTCTGCCTCTGCGTCTGCCTCTGCGTCTGCCTGTGCTCCTAACCCCAGCGCTACCTCTGCCTCGGGCTCGACCTCTACCTACATTTTGCATTATATTTGAATGGAGACAAGTCCCTGCGTCCTTTTCTCTCGAGCGCTCGCGACGATCTTCAGGCCAAGTCCTTTGTGTGGCCAAGTGCGTCTTGCCTTGCCCCTACCCCTCTGCTCTTGCTGCCTTGCTGCCTGCCACTGCTTTTTCTGTTATCGGGGGGAATGAAACTAAAAGCATTTTATTATGCCAACGAGCGCAAAAAAGCGATTTTTATATGAAAAATATGTGGAACAGGCATTTTATACACTCAAAAATAAATATAGCCCACAAAAATAATAAAAGAAAATTATTAAATATAAATTTAGATTAATTCAAATTTATAAGAACATAACAAAATACATTTTTTTACATTTATTAAATTTCACGTGCTATAATTTGTTAATATTTTATTATTTTTAAATTTAAAATTTCTATTTATTACAAATTTATTTATACGACAAAATAATATAAATTATAATAAATAAATACGATTTCTGCCTGGTTTCTTAGACGATATTTTACAAATTATCAAAAGTGAATAATATTATGTATAGATATATACAAAGCCGATTAGATAGTTATAGATGCTAATCTTTATACAGACGAACATTACTAAATTGACTAGATTTTTTAATATATTAATATGTTAATATAAGAATAATGTATGTAATCTAATTATGTATCTAGTCAATTTAGTAGTTTTTTTATGAGTTCGAGATGAACTTTTGCATATAGTTTTTAATTATCAGTTAGCAAAAAAAAGATTTCATAGAGTTTTTTTTTGTGTGTAGAAAAAGGCAGAGACGAAGAGCGAGATGGAGATGGATAGACAGAGGCAGAGATATAAAGCGCTTGAGGCATCATCGGCACAGGCTCATCAGCGCATCGGCATCGACATCGGCACAGGCACAATGTGGCACCAGGCATAATATGGGGTAAGGTTAGGGTATAAAATTGTTGGACTTGGACTTGGACTGCGCTTGCTGCCTGCGTCTCTGCCTGTGCCTCTGCCTGTGCCTCTGCCTGAAGAAGTGTTGGATGTCATCTTATTATTTTGAGACCAAGCAGCGGCAGCCGCATTGATGATGACCATGCGCCGCTGCTACTGAGGGGTACTCCTCTCACTTGGTCAGCGGCTCAGCCAAATCGTCCCCCGGTCAGTTATAGTTGTTGTAAAAAAGCCTCCGGTACAAAACTGTGGGAATCAAAACAGGATTCTCAATGTTTGCTGCTAAAAAACTAAAAAAAAAAATAAAAAATAAACTGCGTTATCGCCGCCGCATTTATTGTTGCTGCTGCTGTTTGATGATGCCACCGATTTTTTGATGATGCTCTGCTGGTCAACATCATCAACATCGTCGTCGTCGTCGTCCTCGTCACAGGCTGCGTTATCCTTGCGCGCAAGTCCTCGCTTCGTCTGTTGCCGTTTTTGCCTCCTCCTTTTCTTACCTTTTTTTTTGCAAGATTTATTTTCTATTTTTACTGTTGCTTTGCTCTCTCTTTCGCTGACCCGATACCAACACTAAAAGTAAACCAAAAAATTCCCGAGGAAACCGAAAGCATTTTTAAGTCAAAAATTAAGCTGTGGGCGTATTAAAGTAAACTTCAGTTAGTAATCTAATTGATATTTCAAGTGAAATAATATTTCGAGTCTAAAAAAATGTTTATAATCAAATAAGTCTTTCAACACTTTTCAATCCGGACGGAAATGAGTCAAAACAAATACGTTTTTAATGACGCCTGCTTATCGCTTATGAGCCAATTGTTATCGTAAACTGTTTGAATGCTGATAAGAATGTAATTAAATGAAATACTCACACACACATACACACAAGAAGTTCACTTAAAAGTATAATCCCATCAAGGATCTGTAGTTTACAGTTAATTGGATTGATCTCTCAATGTGCTTTTAAGCTTTTAAGCTGCTGCCCTATCGGTCAACGCACCTGCACACAAATTGAGTTAACAAGAAGCAGGCAAAATGCAAAAATACAAAAATACAAAAATCCAAAAAAATAAAATAAAATAAAAATAAGCAGTGACAGATCTTATCGGTCGCATTGCTAGAATCTAGATACGTTTGTCAGTCAGTTAATTAAACTTGGACGCCGAGCGAGAGCAGCGCCGAGAGAATGGATCATAAAAACGGATTGAAAGAATTGCAGTTAATTGAAATGTTCTTCAACGCGCGCATAGCGACAAAAACGCAGCAACGACAAACTTGCGAGAGAGAGAGAGGGGTCAAAAAATGTATATGTAAATAAATATATGTGTGTGTGTTTGTGCATAGGCATGTTGGCATAAAAAAATGCCAATAGTCTATTGCAAAAAATAAAGAACCCAAACAGCTAGAGATGCCCACACACACACACAGAATGTGAGAGCGTGAGAGAGTGATTTGAATGCAGAGCAACAAAAATGTTTGACTACAAAACGAGCGAAGGCATCTCTGGGTGGTTGCTAGCTGCCTGCTGCCTGACAACGTGTGCAAAAACTACAAAAAGCCCACTGTACAGCTGCATGTGTGTGTGTGCGGGAGAGAGAGTGAGAGCGTCACAGACTGCAGTCAGTACACCAATACAAATGCAGTCGACGCTGCTGCGAATGCCAAAACAAAACAAAAAGGAAACGCACGCTGCGCTTGTATGTGTGTCTGTGTGCGCGTGTGAGTAACTTTGCCGGCTCAGCTACGTCGAGTCTTGCTTGTGTGTGTGTCTCGTTTGTCGCTGCAAGCTCTTTTTTTTTGCTTGTGTGCTTTTTTGCTGCTGCTTTTTTTTTGGTTTTCTTGTCGCTGTAGCCCAGCGCAGAGACGTCGCCGCCGAGACAGACTGACTGCTAACTGCAGAACGAGCAGCAGTTGGGTATCTGTATCTGTATCGCATCGCCACTCCACTCGCAAGTATCGCGGACGCGCAAAAAGACCATGCGAAAAAATCGCTATTACAAATCTGGAACTTTTCACACAAAAAACGTCTTCAAATATTCAACATATTAGTATACTCAAAAACCAATTTATTTCGAGAGAAAAACCACAATAAATTTCAACGTCTTCAACAAAATAAATTTCACAAATTTTCGATGCAATAAAATGTATTAAATAAAAGATCAACAATAATAACAACAATAAAGTCCGCGCATACGTCTCACAATATATTTATTGGATAATAATCGTAAAAACAAAACAACAATAACAACTAAACCAAACAATAGCAACAACAACAAAAAACCATTCATCACATATAAAATATAGCCCAAGAAAACAAATCTAAAGTTCAATATTCCATTTTCTTAGTGTTATTTTAGTGCAACTTAAATTTGCCAGTTTTTGTTTAAGTTTTTCTTTATTTGCAACGATATTTTAATTATAATATTCAAAGTGTTACGCTTCTATTATAATATTAATATTATAAATATTATAATATCATAAATAATAATAACTATAATAAAGAGTTACGCAGTCTAAAAAATTAAAGAGAAAATTTTAAGAACGCATCCGACGGATAAACAAAATAAAAGGCTAAAACGGTCTTCTATGGCATAAAAATGCAGCGTCATGTTTGGAAATGCATTAAAATTAAATATAAAATGTGTAAATTGCTAACTAGTGAAACAAACACAACCTGAAACTCAAAAACACAAATAGTGAAAAACAACAAACGAAAAAAATTTAATTTGATTTTAAAAAGTGTTTTTCTGTGTGAAATATGATCATCAAGTGAAAAAGAAACTAAAAACAGTTACACAAATTTAGTTAATACGACTGCGTTTCAATTTGAAATTTAACTTGGATTTTAATTGGATATTTCGTCACTCACAACACTCACACACACTCACCACACACATATATAAGAAAACGCAGTCAGCAAAAGGAAATTTCAAATCAAAATTACAAATTGCAAGTGCCGAAAGAAAGCTTTTAATCAAAGCTCACAACGCAAGCATTTACGTAACTTGAGATAATTGATGCAATTACACACACACATATGTGTACGCACACATATTAAGGAAAGTGCATCAAGAGGAAGCTTTAAAGCCGAGAGAGAACCACGATCGTAAAGCTCCATAAACGGTACACGCCCAAAAGCGAAGAGAGAGAGAGAAAAAGACAGAGAGGAAGAGTGTGATAAACTGCACACAACTGCAGCAGTCAGGCGGGCATCGTAAACGAGCAGAGAGATTTGCGCTCGTAACTAGTTCGGCTCTTCCCTCTTCGTACCGCGACGCATTTCGTGCACTTCCTGCGCGCAACAAGCAGCCGCCGCAGCAGCAGCAACGTTAACGACAACGAGATCAGTTTGCTGGCGAATGCAACGCTGATTGCAACGCTGCATTCTTCGCCAAAAAGTGAAAGAGACACACACACATAGCATAGCAACAGTGAGAAAGAGACAGAAAAAGAGAGATCATCATTCATACGCTCTACTGTACGCCGGGAAATAAATACAAATAAAAAAAAGTAATAAAGCGAAATAGAAAACAAGCATTTTAAATGAAGTGAAGTTTTTGTGATTCAAGTGCAAAAATATATTTAAAAAAAAAAGAAGAAAAATTCACATACATTACACACACCCACACATACACACACACATAAGGGGAACGAGTTCGGATTAAATATCTACACACAGCACCTGCAGCAGCAAACAATTGGATACCCCACACACATTGGATACATCAACAACAACAATTCGCTTGAGTAAGTCGATATCGAAATCGAATTTGAAATCGATTCTAAACATTTTTGAGAATCTCAACGTGGCATCGGCCACAATTTCTTATATTCCTCGGGCTCTCAGCTCAGCTCTCGTTGATTATCAGCAGCATTATGGCATAATAATAATTTAATTCATATAAATGGCATGGGATTCAGATTGAGATACACTTCTCACACATAAATAGATTGCACTTCTAAAAATAATTCAAATGCGCTCAAGCCAAGTAATCATATATATATATATATATATATATATATACATATAATTTGAATACCGATATATTGGTTGCGAATTTGATCTGATTTTAATCTGGAAACAAGCTAAAAGCTTGGCTTCTCGACTAGAGCCGTTTTTATACGATTCCTACTATTATTATGGGAAAAATCCGAGTTTCTCTGTTTTTTTATTACAATTAAAAAAGATCAGTTTAATTCTGGAAAATATAGATGGGTATTGATAATATGAAATAGATTTATAGCAGTAACCATTTTTAATGGTTTTGGGTAAAAACCATTTGTATATTATTACATCATTTCTTTTTTGTTGTGTTGTACATTTCCTTCTTTCGAAGAATTTATGTTTAATTATTAAAAATAATAGGGCAAATATTTTATAAGCTGAAAATGGTCAACATATTTAATATGGGAACTTCCTGGTAGTGTTTTTATTTTTGATGAAAACTTTTATAATTATATATGTTGTCCATATTTTCACTATGTTTACAAATTGATTCTTTTTAATATAGACTTTCATTTTATAGATTAGTTTGGTTTAATTAATTTTATAATACCAAAAAGAAATTCTCATTTATACTTAATCAAGAGTGTTGTCAAAATTTCCTTTTGATTCTTAGAAAATCGAATAAGCCAAAGCATCGCATCTAAGGTTACCCCAAACTACTTTTACTGTTAGGAGCAGCACTCTTTTTAGAATTTAAGCACAACAGCAGGGGGGCTTCCCATGGTTTCAAATTCCCAAAAACTACGATTTGCGAGCGTAACTTGAGACCACTTTTTAGCTTAAACTTTAAAGAGCAAATAAATATAACTGCATTTGAAAGTTTTTAGATTAAAGCTCCTTTACCAAATGCGCTGCAATTTTGCTGCCAAGAAATACAAAAAAAAAAGGATTCACAGTTGCAATCTGTATTTACAATGCACAGTGCGATTGCGTTGGGCAGGGGGAAGGAAAGGTTGTGGGTAGTTATACACTCGATGAAAAGATTTCCCTAATCACATTCGTTTTTGATTATTCTGAAATATGTAATACAAACGAAACTTTCTTCAAATTCTAAATTCAAGTATAAAATAATTTAGTTTTTGTATTTTTAAATTTGATAGACGAGATTAGCATTTAGTTATTTTTTGTAAAAAGGAGCACTATAAAAATAAAATGAAATTATCAAAAATGCTTAAGAAATATAATTAACAGAAATACTTATTTATATACAATTTTTACTTATTTTCTTATTATATTTTATTTAATTGATATATGTTACAAGCATTTACGAATTGCACCATTTTTTCTTAGTGCATGATACACAAGCCAAAACTGACCCGTCATTGGTGGTTGGGAAATGTGGGTATGTTGGGTGGACTGGGGTTGGGGGCGAGGGAATCGCAATGCTCAGTAAAAAAACAACAAGTTCATGACCAAAATGCCGCATGGGCAGCAAAAGCAGCAACAACATAACAGATAAGCGTGGGCGCAAAGTAAGAGGGAGAGAGATATGGAGGAGGTCTATGAGTGTGTGTGTGCATTTGTAGATGCAACAGTGTGTGTGCTTTGCATTTGATTTGAACATTGCAATTTGGCTTCGTTTCAGTAGCGTTACGAAAAATTAACAGAATTTGCCTATTGTTTATGTTGTTGTTGTTGCGCTCATTTAACCCCTTCGAAGGAATGCTTTGTGTGTACTTTTTTTGTATAGACGCGCGAATAATGTGTTCTCTGTGTGTGGATGCCATGTGGAACGTCGACGTTGTTTATCGTTTAGTATTTTATTGGGGGGCAGAAGCAATCCTTATTTTTTTGTATGTTTGCTTTGGCCGTTTTCGCTTTTATTTATTTGAAGTTTGAAGTTGCGTTGCTTTTCACTTTTTTTAATTTCTTATTTTAAGAGAGCACTGCGTTCCACACACGCACACACACAAATATGCAGACATGCGTTCCACACGCGACAAAGCTTTACCCGCCGACAGTCTTGAAGTTTTTTTTTTTTTTGCTTGTACACGTTTTTGCATTTCACACAAAAACACACAAGCAAAACGATCTTCTGTGCAGCGAGAGTGAGAGAGCGCGTCTCATATCTGTGTATGTGTGTGTGCTCATGTTTTTTCGCCTTACGCTTTGTTGTGCAAATTCTGCCGCCACTCGTGCTGCTTATTCTCTGCGCAAAAATACGCTCTCTCAGACGTTCTCTCGCTCGTTCTCTTTTTTTTTGCACGCTTTGCAAAACTTTTCTGCCTGCCTCTCTGTCGTCGAGCATTATTACGTGTGTGTGTGTGTGTGCATGCGTCGCCGTCTGTAGCCCAACACATTTGACTGTGTGCATTTTTGTAGCCGTCGCCGTCGTCGTCGTCGCCGTCGCAGTCGTCGGCGCCGTCGTCAGTGCAGCTTTCGTTACGACTTGCGGCGGCTGCGACTCCCCAGAGTTGTTTGTGGGTTTTGTTGTGCGACGCAAGTGACGACGTAAAGACGTGTGTGCGAAGTACCGTACGAAGAACCGGTGACGTAGACGCTGCGTCCGCCATTCAATTACAACGCGGCTGCCCAACAACAACAATAATAATAATAATAATAAATATTAATAATATATAAATGAAAATACAAAATCGGAATAAAGCAATACAAATTATAATCAACATAGTGCAAATCAAAATATATAGAACAAAGCGTTCAATATAAATACACACACACATACAAATAGAAATTCAAATGTATCTGTGTATTTGATGCTCGGTTGTTGGAGAATTCGCAAACACACACACACACAAACACCTACACATCCATGCATAGATGTACACATGTATTTGTAGCTGCAGAGAGAAGAGAGAGCGCGCGCGGAACGGAGGAACTGTGATCTCATAAATAAAACAAAATAAAAATAAATAAATAAAATATTAATATAAATATATATAAATAAATATATATAAAATGCAAATGAGCTAGCAATTAAATATATCAATACATAAAATACACAAAAAATACAAAACAACGAAATCGAGTGTTTGGTGAATTTCCGTTTAGTGCAAGCAAATTGAAAAAGGTAAATTTCTAAAAAAGTGCAATAAAAATAAGCATGAGAAAAATGTTAACAGACTCTGCTATTTTCGCAGCACACACACATACAGACACACATACACATAGAAGACAATCAGACAACAACAACAGCTAGTCGTATTCATATCAAGTGCCAATGCATGTCTGTGTTTGCGTACGTGTGAGTAAGCGACGGCATTTCTTGTGTGAGAGAGAGTTCCCCAAATGTGCGTGTGTGTTTGTGTTTCAATTATATGCAAACATTAAACAGCATTAATTGTATGTAGATATATATTTAAAGCTAAACAGCTGACATGTGTGTGGCGATTGCAAAATTAATTAATATTGTATTTTGTTTGCAACGCGTTCAGGTGTTAAAAGCCGCCGCAGCAGGCGACAAAATTTAGAAACAACACTACGCCCCACTGTGTCTACGTTGTACAACACTGCAACAAAAACACACACATGCACACGGACACGCACACAGACGAGCGTCATAACAAAAGTGGCCCCAAGCACACGCATACTTGCACAAATACTTGCAACTTTTTTTTAGTCTGCGACGGTTGGCTTGCTTACGTCTGTGTATGTGTGTGTGTGTGGGCAATGCATTTAACATTGCTCACAATCGCATTAAAAGCCGCTGCTGCTGTCGCCGTCGCTGCTGCTGCTGGTCGTCCACCATTTTGATTTTTTACCCGCCGCCGCAAATCATTAAAAGTGAACTTAAAATAAGGAAAAGTCCAAAGTTGTTTCGCATCTCTTGTTGTTGTTGCTGTTCCTCTTGCAGAAACCGGTTTGTGTCGCGTCGCCTCTTGCTTAGCTTTCTATATATGTTATTTTAGTTCTGCAATAACTACAATTTTTGTTTTAGTTGTGTGAGGCCAGTAATTTGGCTGCTTACATTTTTTTATCTAATTTTGTTTTTGCCTTGCACATTTGCACATATTTTGTTGCCTGAGCTCCACGTCAGCCACGTGTCAACCAAATGGCGTCCACAAACACACACACACATACACACACATGTGCACATGTATGTATGTGTAAAGTAAGCGAAAACCGGCCGGCTCAACTCGTCGCTGCATGCAATGAGGGAGCGAGTGAAAGAGAGCGCCAAAAAAGCTTTTTGCTGCATTGTCGAAAGCTTTGCGAGTGCAATGCGCGCGCTCTCAACCGCATCGAGGGAGAACGAGAATGCATGTGTGACCGAGATAGGGAGAGAGGTACAGCTGCAATTATTTGCAGTTCTTGTATCTTGTTTCCGTTTCTTTTGCCTGCTGCTTCTTAGCCTCCACATCTCCTCTCTCACCTCCACTCCATTCTGCTCCGCTCTTGTCTTGTCTGCATGTGAGGATAATTTGGCGCTTCGCCATGTTTTCTGCAGCCGCAGGGAGTTCAACGTGCAGTCTCTCTCTCTCTCTCTCTCTCTCTCTCTCTCTCTCTCTCTCTTCTCTCTATCTCTCTTTCTCCTTTCAATTGGGTGTTGCATGATACAAGGCTTGTGTTTGAGGGGGTTTATTGGAGCCGGCGGCAGGCAAGTTGAGTTCGTTGCCGGCAAACACGTTTTCATGCCGCATTTTGTCGGCGCTTTTGCCTCTTTTCGCATTCCGACTTTTCATTTTTGCGCTTGCAATGTTGCATTGTTGCTGCTTCCTCGTCTTCCATTTTTTCTTTACTTTTTGTTGCACGTTTGACAGGCCAAAAGGCAATAATGAGAAGTCAGATAGGAAAACTTTCAAGGATATTATTCGCCGTGACAAAATGTGAGTCAGAGTATAAATTCAAATAATCTGACTTGGCTAAAGTAAATCCCCTTTGAGCCTGATTATTCAGTTTATAACTTAAGTAATAAATCAAACGGTAAAAATTATCCTAGCTTATCCGCCTTTACTGCACTAAAGATATTCATCGGAAACATATTGAAACTTTAGGAACTCTCCTGCAAAAGATATTTATTATATTTAACATTAATAATATTTGTGCAAAATATCTGAATTCGACAGCAGAATTTATATTTATTTAAAACAATGAGTAGATTAGTGTTGCAGATGTGGCGAAATACTCTGCCATCTTTTGAGCTGCTATAAATTATTGAATTGCCACTAATAAATAATAAATGCAACTTTAATTATATGTATAACTAGATAAATATGTATATGTAATCGCATTTGCTTTGCCACTACTGAATGCAGTATTTTATGCAACGCAAGGCTCTATGGGGCACAACAGTTTGCAACAGCAGCAGCAAATTATGTGTGTGTGTGTGTGTCTTGTTTGTGTGGTGCCTGACACCACTGTCTGCCACAATTGCAAGGCGCAGCACCTTCTCACAGCAGGCAGGCGCGGGCGTGGTTGGTGGGGCCGAAGCAAAACATTCAGCCTAATTTTGCAAATAAAATATGCTAAACAAAGAAGCGAGTCACGTTGCATCCAGAAGCGCGCGCGACGCCCAACAGAGAATTGTGAGGCGCCTGCAGCTGGCACTGTTTTCTAATTCGCCATGAAAGCCAAAACTAAATATATAATACTGCAGTTGTTAAAGCCACAAGAAAACTTGGCCCGATGGGGAGGTGGTAACGAACTGAGTTGGCGACAAAAACCCATATTTGCTCGCAGCGGGTTGTTGCCGAACGGAAACCAATGTGTATATGTTGCAAGTTGCAATTCATAAACTAAAAAAAAAGAGATATAAAAAATATGAATAATAAATGTGGCTTTTGTTGATTTGAAAATCAAGTGAATTTTGGTCTTAGCTGAGAAAACTGGGCACATCAAAGTAGCACAATAATACAGATCTAATTAAATACTCACATTCAAAGAGAAAATCATAATAATAATTAGAAATCAGTCAGACTTTTATAAGTTATTTCAAAATTACAGTCCAAGTCTTACCTGTCACAAATCTGTAGAAACCCTTAATAATATAAGACATCTAGTGTGCCACTCTTGCAACAAATATATGAATATATTCCAAATTTACCTTCCCGCACAACAAAGGAAGGGCTTAAAAAGTGGACGACCACATTCCACATTCTTGTGCATTTCCAAGTTTTTAGCCTCGATCTTTATACAGAAATCCCTATATAAAAATGAATTATTTTTTAACTTTGATTTTTTTTTTGTGTGAAAGAAGCGGGCGCCCTCTGGCGACGGCTTTATGTACTGCTCATAGGAGAGCTCGATGTCCTTTTCCCTTTTTTTTTTTTTTTTTTGCACACTACACAAATACAAATAGAACATTCCACGGACATGGCAGACACAATGTTCGGTTGCATGCAACTGTTGTACATCCATACCCCACATGCCCGCCCGTTGTTCCCCTCCAGCCATGTGATCCTTTGGTTCCTGGCCTTAGCCGCATTGCAGTCAATTTTTTAGTGCCTGGCCAGTTACATGTGACTGGCAACATCCCGTTCGCCCCACCCCACCCGTGCCTCGTGGCTGCTTTTTTCATTTGGTTGATGTCCGTTGAGCATCGTGAAGCGTGTCCTGCGCTTTTTGGCCACAGAATTGTGTGTTTGTGTGCATCAAATATTGAAAGTTTTACGGCTGCCAAAAGAGCTTGGCGCAAATATTGTTGTGCAGCAAAAGAGGCTGCAAGGATTCTCATCTGATTGGTTTCTTGGCAACCCAAGTGCAGGACTCCGGTCCAACATATGTCAGTCCGAACTATAAGATTATGTGGATTATGGCTTGTTTTTGGCAAACGCAGATCCTGCGGGAAAATATTTATCATTATGATATATGCCTTTTTTACTTGCTTTGTGAGAGAGAATGGGTTCCAAATAAAATACTTATTTTGCCACATTTAATGGCAATTGGAAAAGAAAGAGATATATCGAAACAAATCGATCTCCGATATGTATCGTCGAGCAATTTTACCTTTGTGCTTACTACATTTTCTATATATTAAACCCATTGTTTTTGATTTATGTTCAATGCATTTCTATGATTTCCGACTATGCATTTAATATTCATCCTTGCTGTGTCCTGACTTCCGCCTGCGCGATTCGCATATTTACCAAATGGGGAAGGGAATACAATTTTTGGGTGCGTTATTTACCATAAATTACGAGGAATTTCCTATTCTTTTTTCTTCTGCTTGTTCTGCATGTATGCCCCTTTCTAATTTACCTCTTGTGTGTGCCACAACTGCTTCGTTGTCGCAATGTGCGGCATTAATTTCTGCAACTTATGCGGCCACATCGAGCCCCTTTCCTATTTCCCCTTAGCCCCCGCTCCACCCGTATCTTGCCGGCCATAAATTACAGCAAACATTTGCCACACTTCCGCTTGCGGCGTTCTGGCCACGTTCCCGTTTCGAGTGGCATGTCTGCAGTTGTGTTGCAAGCAACTACTACAACTTGCTGCAGCTATTTTCGTGCCTTAAGTCGGCTTATGACACTCTCGGCTCTCTCCCCTCGGGTGGCTTATCTGCCTGCATGCGCCTGCCTGCCTGCTCCAAAAGGGTTGCACACTCCCCTCCTTCAACCCCCCCCCTTAAATTGCTTTAGTGAAGTTTGTCAAGAAAATCAATATCCAAGTTTTGCTCCGCATTCTCTTTTCCTTACTCTGCTTCCTATTGTTATCGTCATCGTCGTCGTCGTCGTCCATGGCAATAATATTTAAAATGGCCACGTTGTGTCCACCAAGTCTCCTTCTCCTGCCTTCTCCACTCCTTGCCACGCCGCACCACACCCACTCTCCATAGCTATGCCCTTGTGCAGCTTCTTAAAATTTCAAATTCAAGCAAAACTTTAAAGGCTTGTCGAGTTAAGCTTCAGTGACATTAGCTGATCAAAGTATTGAGAACAATAAAAATAATATTTGTATTTTCGCAAAAATATCATTTCAAAGAAATATAGATTTTGAAGCTTAAATAGTATATAAAATAATGTTTTTGTCTAGAATGAAAATAATAATCAAACTTTTTTTTATTTATCTAATTTTTTTTTAAATGTGGTTTTTTGAGAATTTAAGGATTTTTTTCTAGAATGAAAATAAAATCGCTTAGAATATTAATTTCTTTAATTTTTAGCGAAAGTTTTTATTTTTTATTTATATAATTTTTTAAATACAAGAGCTCTTTTTATTATTATTATTATAATATTAAATATAAGCTTTGGAAGCTTATTAAAGCAATGAGCTTTGTCAGCTTTTTCGTATCAACTCTTGTTTTTCACTTTAATTTAATGTCATTTGAAAGTTCTGTTGTCAAACAAAAGCACATTTGGCGATTAAATTAGTTGACACTTTTCACTTGTAAGCTTTTATTACTTAATAATTCTGTCGCTTGTTTAGCTGGTGTCATTGTGGATTTTGGTGCTTTAACAACTGCCATTTGATGGCGAGCAACCCCCACAAGCAGTAATAGCAAACAGACCAGACTCCTCTTCTCTTCTATATAAGCACACACTACTTGCAACCCCCCCCCCCCCCCCACCACATCCTTCCACACACCATCGTCTGGCCATTTGAACTGCATTGTAATTCCAGTTGCAGACACCAACGTCGTCTATCGTCCTTCCCCCATGCAGACATAAAGTCTGGCAGGCTGCAGTCGCCCCATTCTGTGGCGACTCCGCCCACAAATATGGGCGAAAACGATTTATTTCGCTTTATCAGCAATTTTGATTTTCTTTTGTGTGTCCTTCTGTTATTGAAAGCTGCATTAAATTGGCCGCGCCAGGCATTTGTCATATTGCTGATTTACTAACCTTACCTAACCAAATAATACAACTTGGCCCTAAACCAGAAAAGAATTAGATAAATAAAATATACAAATCGATTACCGATAGCACATCTATAATTGTAGAGGCAGAGCCGAAGGGTATCTCACAGATTTATTTATTTGCACTCGTTAAACGAATATCGATACATATCGATTAACGATAGCACATGTAAACATTTACAGGGGTATCTTTTAGTTGTATCTGTCTGTACCTTTATACATCTAGCTTATATGGTATCTCCAAGTCGATTTCTGTCTCACTCACTATGACATTTTTCTCTGTCTGTGAAAAGTGAGCCAACGTTAAACACACCCCTCGCCGCCCACCCTTCTGCACTGCCTCTCCCCAGTAGCTGTAGTTAAGGGTGCAAACAAACAAACCGTACAAAAAAAAAAAAGGCGCATAGAATAGTAACTAACGGGAACGGCACACACAGAGCAACACAAGTGCCGGGCTATGTATTTGCGGCTTGTTTGGGACTCCGTTGTTGTTGTTGCTTACATATTCCGGGCGTCAACATAAAATTTATTGAGGTAGTTACGAGGCAAATAAAAAAAAAACATGCAAATTTCTGCATTCTCTTGGTTTTTTATGCAACCAAGGGCGGAACTTGAAATGGAACTCTGCCGGCTGCAACAACAAACATGCATTCAAAATGATGTTCACAGACAGGATAAAAAAAAAAATGAATAAATAAAAAAAAAGCTTCAATTTGAATGTGAGTGGTGCAGGTCAGAGAGTGTGTGTGGTGTGTGTGTGTGTGTGTGTGTGTGTGTGTGTATGGGTTTAGGGGTGAGAATTGGACATAAATACGGTTATAAGAATGCCTCCACACATGTAACAAGAGAAGCCCAATGCAAACGGGCCTGGGGTTTTTGAAACATAATATTCAAAACGAGACCTGCTTGCGGGCTACTATCTCTGCACAGGTCCAGAATTTAACGAAAAAAAAGGCTTACAAAATGCATAAAAGATTACTAGTTATGTCAATGAGTTATGTGATATGTGATTACTGCTTTTCCAGAAAGAATATTTAAATTTGGCAAGCAGTTAAATGAAATAATTATTGGAATATACCATGAAATTCTTTAGGAATTTTGGTCAAAATGAATAAAAAAAAATATACTGAAGTCCTTGAGGGGAACACCCGCTTGTTGACTCACCATTTTGGTCATATTGTTTTGGGTCACATTGCACTTGCACCATAAAATTTCATCTTTTGTTTGTTTGCAATTTTAAGTAGAGAGGAGGAAAGGGTTGCAGTGTTGTCAATTTATAATTTATCGATATTTGAGCACAGCAAGTGCATAATTGAAAACCAAGTCGGCTTTTGTTGTCTTTGTTTTTTGACATTACTCAAAACTGATTGCTTGCCAGTTGTTAAAAATTAACTGCACAATTTGTTTGTCTTACAACAATTAAACAAAAAAAAAAATCTCAAAAGCCTAATTTAATTCCGAATACAATTTTAAAAACGCGAAAACTCGAATTTTTCTCTGGAATTTAATTGTTTTCTCCTCTTTGCGCTGTTTATTAACGTTTTGAAACAACAACAGCAGGAGCAGCGCATCAACGCTGCAGCAGTAGACCCAGCGATAGCGGCAAGAATAACGCTGCCAGCTGCCAACAACGAGATTAAGAGCCGCAACAGGGGCGCAAGTGAGTAATGACAAAAACAACAACCAAAACAACAGCAACAAATTCGACATAAAAAAGTATTTCAATGTCATGCAAAAGAATGATAGCACAAAAAGTAAGCAAAAATTAGAAAAAAAAATAAATAGAAATAGCAAGAGTCAAAGCGCAGAATGAGTGCAAAGAGAGAGAGAGCCGTGGAGAGAGCAACAAACAAAAAGCAGCATTGAATATTCTACATATTGTTTGCAATGCAAAACAGAATTATGATCAGCGAACGCCCGCACATCCCCCATCCTCTCTCCATTCATTCGTTTGTCACTGCTGCTGCCCACGCGTGCTCGCTCTCTGCCTCTCTCGCTTGGTCATTCGCTAAGCGCTCTTGCGCTCTCGCGCACATTGCGATTTTTGATAGCTTTTTTGTTTTGGCCCAGTGTTGTTACGCAATAATCGCGTTTGTGTAGTTCTTTTTTCTATATATTTTTTTTTGTGTTTGCTTTTGTTTGAGCAATCGGCGCATACCTCACGCCCAAATATTAATAATATGTGTTTATTGCTTGCTGATAATAGATTGGCTTCTGCGTGTGTGTGTTTTTTCTATTTCTACTTAGCAACACTTTGTTCAATTTGTAATTTGCATTATGACAGCTGCTTTTGCTCAGCCAGTGCACCTGTGCACAGTGACAAGAAGCACGACGAAATTGAATGCGTTGATTTATATTTCTTTTTATTGAAAAATTCTTAAACACAAAACAAGCTTTTTTCAATACAGTAGCTCGCAACCAGTTTTGCCTCGCGTAATGACACGGAACACTCGCACACACATATACAAACAAATAAGAATGTCAAAACGTCACAGTATAGTTTGTTTGACTGCGTTTGGCACGCGTGCCGTCGGCTCGGGTCAATCGTCGTGTGCGTTCTTGGCGTGTCCGGCATTCGGACAGACGCACGCACATTTCGCGAACGCGCCTTTTTTCTATTGTTTACATTTTGCTTTTGTTGTCAAGCTCTCCTCTCTCCACTGCTGCTTCTGTTGCTGCTGGCTGCTGATTATCTCTGTCACGCACGCACTAATTTGTGCGTGCTGCGTCGCCTCTCTCTCTCTGTGCTCTTTTGGCCCACTCTATGAATGATCATACGCAACGCACAATTTGTTTGAAGTCAATGAACCTATTTGCAAACTTCTGTCTCGCATTTACTCCCCTTCTCCCTCTCCCACACTCAGTCGCACTCTCTTTTTTTGTATCTACATTTGTCGCTCTTCATGCGTGCGTTGCGAATTTTGTTCGCAAATACTCGCGACCCATTTCCAACAATTTTATTTCGTGTGTGTTCATTGAACTCTTAACGTAAATTTTTTCGACTTTGGCGAATATAATTTGTAATTTATTATATGTAATTGCAATTGCAGAAATGGCGGAAGGCAATGGCGAACTATTAGATGACATTAACCAGAAAGCCGATGACCGTGGCGATGGCGAACGTACAGAGGATTATCCCAAGCTGCTGGAATACGGTCTGGACAAGAAGGTATATAAAGATTAATATATATGTATATAGTTGTATGTGTTTATTCAAAATTGTATTTTTCATATATAAAGGTCGCCGGCAAACTGGATGAAATCTACAAAACCGGTAAACTGGCTCACGCCGAGCTGGATGAGCGTGCGCTGGACGCGCTCAAGGAGTTTCCCGTCGATGGTGCCTTGAATGTGCTTAGTCAGTTCCTCGAGTCAAATCTGGAGCATGTGTCAAATAAGTCTGCCTACCTGTGCGGGGTCATGAAGACCTATCGCCAGAAGAGTCGCGCCAGCCAGCAGGGTGTGCCAGCGACCGCCAGCACCATACAGGTGAAGGGCCCCGACGAAGACAAGATCAAAAAGATACTCGAGCGCACCGGCTACACATTGGATGTGACTACAGGTAAGTAAACATTATAACTACTCATTCGAATTGAGAATTAATCATATTAATCATATTATATAGGACAACGCAAATATGGCGGGCCGCCACCAAATTGGGAGGGTAATGTGCCTGGGAACGGTTGCGAGGTCTTCTGTGGCAAAATACCCAAGGATATGTTCGAGGATGAGCTAATACCTCTATTCGAGAACTGTGGCGTCATTTGGGACCTACGGCTCATGATGGACCCGATGACGGGCACAAATCGCGGTTACGCATTTGTCACATTCACAAACCGCGAGGCGGCCATCAATGCTGTGCGACAGGTATTTATGCCCAAACCCCTTTTGACTATCCCAACACCCAACCCATCACCCAGCCACCCCAAACTATTTACCTCCCCAAAAAAATAAATAAAAATCTGAACACTGCAAAAAAAAAACACCGTCCGTCCATATAAAGCGCTTTATATTATATTATTACTATTACTATTGTATGACTTATACTATATATATATATATACAACATACATATATCCAAAAAATTTCTATCTGTATAGTAGGTAAAGTTCGTTACATACGTTTTTGGCCCTCAACACAGCCGCGCTTGCAACCAAAATTCGTACGAATTGAGAATCCAACACCAAAGAACAACTAAACAACAAAATTACCCGATTTGGCGCTTTAAAAGAGATTAATGTTCTGCCTTGTACTCTTAACTCTCTAACTCTCTTGTGCTCTGCCTATACTATATATACATATACCTATATATATATATATATATATATATATATATATATATATATATATATAGTATTTTTATATATATCTGTAATTTGTTATGTATGCATGTCCTTTTTCTTATATACATAGATGATAAATCGAAAGTATTACCTACTACTAGAAGCGAGTCAAACGAAATTTGCATAATTTGAAAAGAGTTCTCTCTGCGATACATATTCTATTTATACTGCAAATCTGTACAATCCCCTCTCTCTATCTCTCTATCTTTATATTATTTTCACTTTATTCTTTTTGAATTCATTTTCCTAGTCCTAAGTCAATTTGTAGCTATATAGAGCATCATCATATCAAAATCGTAGCCTATCAACTTTGTAGATATATAATCTATATAATATTAGGGGTACGTTTCCAATTGTCTGGTTTTATGAAAAGATGAATATAAAAAAAAAACACAACTCGAGCATGTCCTCTAAAAACAATTAACTAACTAACAATCCAGGAGATCTTATCATCTAACTATAACTAACAAGAATCTCTGTCTCAACTAACTTATTCTTTTACATTAATTTTTCAAAATGCGGCTCACAACGATAAAAAGAAAAATAAATAAATAAAAAAATACTCTGCAAAACATTTCGAACTTGGTAATGCAAAATTATTCTAAATTTGTTTTCCTGATATTATTTTCTTAATTTGATTTATTGTAAAAAACCTCCCCAACAACCCCAAAACCAACGACCTTCATGACCCAACCTCAACCCAATTTTCAGTTTGTTTTTTTTTTTAATTTTTATAAATTATTATTTTTATTTATGATTTATTATTGATTAACAATTGAATTGGTATTAAAAACAACATTTTACCTTCCCCTAGCTCGATAATCACGAAATAAAACCCGGCAAGTGTCTGAAAATAAATATAAGCGTACCGAATCTGCGCCTTTTCGTAGGCAATATACCCAAGTCAAAAGGCAAAGATGAAATTTTAGAGGAATTTGGTAAACTTACAGGTAAATTGAAACACAAAACACACAAAATTAACAACGTATTTAAAATTTTCCAACTATGGAGAGCTATACGTGAAAGGTGGCGCTTCTTTTTCCATCCCTCTCTCTCTCTCTCTTTCTCTCCACGCCTTTCACTTGTCTCCAAAAATTGGCTTTAATTCAAAACAAAAATCCAATTGGCTTACAACAAGAATTGATAATTGGCTAATTGGGCAGGCAGGCGGCAGTGTCTTAGTTTAGGGTTATTGTTTAACATTAAGTATGTTTTTTGTTTTTTTTTTGGTTAATGTTTAAGTTCTTTTATTTTTACTCATTTACTTTATTGCTTTCATCACCATCCAACATGAAAACATCCAAACATCCAATCCATCCATGCAGTCAAAAATCATAACGATATCAAAGGAAAATCTTTCTTCATTTTTCTCACACTCGAGACTCTTTTCAAATGCGAAAAAAATACACATGAATGCACTTAAAATCAGAGTGTAAAACCGAAATCGGAACCGTAACTTGAATCAAATCGTCATCGTATATGAAATAAAAGTATAATTTTAATCATATTTTTTAACGGATTCGGTATCGGAATACGATTAGGTTTAACACTCTGTTTAAAAACAATTATTGTCTACAAATTGTATTTAGGTTGCGCACACAAACGTACACATACACCCCACTCACACACAAACACACACACACATACAGAGAGACACCCACTCATACATATACACCGGCCATACACATATTTCAGCCCATAGTTAGACGCCATTTGTCATACGCTTTAAATAACGGTACAAAAGCATTTCTTTACTATTTACTATTGTTTCATAAATATATATATATAATCTCTCCAGTCATTAACTTTGCGTGAAAAAAATAATACCAAAATGGAAAATTCAAATTATACCAAAATTTTTTATGCATTACATATCAATTTTTTTTTTTTTGTTCTTTTATTACATGCGAAATATGGCAGGCAAATTTATTTTTCTTAAACCGCTATAAGGTCATCTGAAATATTGGTGTCTAAAATGTATAATTATAAGCGTATTACTGTAAAAAGGTAAGGTTGTGATTCCAAAAAAATAACATAAATGCATAAGATGACTTTATAGCAGGGTGTCAAAGCGAAACCGTTAGGCACAATTTACATTTTGAAATTAAGAATTAAATCTCAGCATTATTTTATTTTTTTCAATCTTTTTTAATGTACGAAATCGAATACAGTAAAAATAAAAACGTAAATTTAAAAAAAAAACCGTACCATTTTGGTTTGACACCCGCCTTTTTAGCTGTAATAAAAAAATCTAAACCATAAATCATAATTTTTGATTACTTCTCTCGGTAGTGTGAACAGCAAATATTAAATAAAAAACACATTATACAATTCACTAAAATAATATTAGTTGAAATGAAAACTTATAAATTTTAGCTAAAATCCAAACCTAATTTTGATATTTCGATAAATTCCTTTTTATTTGGCACGAATAATAACAAACTAAGAAACTTAATCTTACAACAACAAAAATTATTAAGGCTAAGTCTAGATCTTACAAATTTATTTAAAAAAAAAAATCAACACACGCACAACAACCCTCACATACTACACACACAACACACACCACTATCAGATACAACCATAATTTTTTCACCCACAAAACCAAACAATCCAAAATAGAGAAATAAAAAAAAAAAAAAAAACAGCCGCAGAACCCCAAATGGATACAAATTTTTCATAGCAAATCAAAATTTTCTTTTGTTTTGTGTGAACTTTTCGAACAATTGCAGCTAAATGATTTTGAAATTCGGAAAGGCAAAAAGATTGGTGTTACGATATCATTTAACAATCACCGGCTATTTGTCGGCAATATACCTAAAAATAGAGATCGTGACGAATTAATTGAGGAATTTTCTAAACATGCACGTAAGTGATCCAAAACAAAACAACCAACCAAAAATAAAAACAACCCAATAAGAAAACAACTATACCAAACCATCCCCCTCCAAAGAACCCCTCAGAGAATTGGTAAAAATCAAATAATTGGTTTAAAAACAAAAAATAAAATAAAAATGTAAGGCGATATTTGCAGATAATTGAAAAGACTGCAGCAGCAATTAAAAGTATTAATTGGATTTTTGTTTTGCAATTTTCGCTATTAAAAGGCTTCCAAATTTAAAACAAAAAAAAAACTACCCAGATGCAAAATTTCTACACGTTCCAAAAGTCGGTTTACAAACCGAAACTTGAACCATTCAAACTCACAACCGATAAACAAAAATACTGTAGAACTTTTGCCAGGGTTTACCCGTAACAACTCACTCTATTCCTCTCTCTCTCTCTCTCTTTCTCTATCTCTCTCGCTCTATAGTAATACTTTTCTGCTAGTAAATACAACAAAAAATTAATTGTTACACTTTGCTTATGATTTGTATATTAATAAAATGTGCCCAATTTGTTGACATTGAAAACCTGTAGCTAAACAATTTGCCAAAATTTTAAAAAACAAAAAGAATCAAAACATTTTTGAATATTTTTGAAATAAACTGAACATTTTTGTTTTAGAGTGCAGTTAAATATGTTATAAACAAGGTCCATCAATTTGTTTAGGAATACAACCACAATTCGTATAACTGAAGTCTAGAAATCTATACTAGATTCTGTTCTGGCCAATCATATATATAACTATGGTAATGACTGGAGAAAAAACACTACTTGCTATAAAACCCACCACCCCCCAACCACCCCAAAAGAAAAAAAAAAACAAAACTCATTTTACTCTCTTTCTCTCTGTCTCTTTGAGCAAAATTCAAAAACCAAATTTGAAATCATATATATATATATATATATATATATGTATATATATGTATATATATTTATATATATCTATGTGTGCGTCTCTTTCAGTGTATACTATCCTATTATTTTTGTTTAATAATTCAACTCAAAAAAAAAAAAGAAATACTCTCAATATATATATATATATATATATACAACATATGTATACATTTATATATATAATATTTTTATTTACTTGTACAAAACATCAAAAACCAAAAAGTTCATTTAAAAAAAAACCAAAGAAATACAGTTTTCTACAGGGTCTCAAACCGATAACGGAACTGCAACTTTACCTATTGACATTTTTAACCGGTTTGATGCCCTGGTTTATTTTAGTTTTCCTTCTAAGTGTGTCTTTCTTTCTCTCTCTCGCTCTCTCTTTATGTATACGTATATCTCTATGTGATACTCTCTCTATATCTCTCTCTTTATATATATATATATAAAAACACACAAAAAAAAAGTTTAGCTTAGCGCATTTATTTATTCAAAAATATTTGAAAAAGCAAGGAATTTGTTGGCATTGGTTTTCAAAATCACCTTAACGATAAACGATAAATTGCAAGAAAATATCGATAACACAGAAATTTTTACAAAAATTGCCCGCTTTTAAATTTTGTGCATATTTCTGTCGTCGATATTATTCAAGAGTTCGGCGATTATTTGATGCCGTTATCATCACACACTTACACACACACACACACACCCAGTTTACAAATACATACAGAGCTACCCCTTTACATACACACACACACACACACACACAACACACTTAAAATGCTGTCAATACAAATACTTTTTTGTTGTATTTCTCTATATATGTGTGTGTGAAAAAGAAAAAAAAAAAAGATTCAACTAATCATAACTATTTAGTAGAGCTGCATTAACACTAATTATATGAATTAATTATGAAATGTTGAAAATACTCATTTAACATTCGTTCTCTTTGTATTTGTAAAATGCAATAAACAAATATCGAAAATGTGTATATAGCTGGCCTTTACGAGGTAATCATCTATAGTTCTCCCGATGACAAGAAGAAGAATCGCGGCTTCTGCTTTCTCGAATACGATTCACATAAGGCGGCTTCTTTGGCCAAACGGAGACTTGGCACTGGTAGAATTAAGGCAAGTATATATTGAATATTATATTTCGGAGCAACTCATAAATGTTATCGATAACTTGTTATTAGCAGGTTTGGGGATGTGATATTATAGTCGACTGGGCCGATCCACAGGAAGAGCCGGATGAACAAACAATGTCCAAGGTTAAAGTGCTTTATGTGCGAAATCTAACGCAAGACGTTACAGAGGATAAACTGAAGGTTCGTTTTGTAAAATACGAATATTTATCTTAAAGAAATGCTAAACCAATAATATCATTTCAGGAACAATTTGAGCAATATGGCAAAGTGGAACGTGTTAAGAAGATTAAAGACTATGCCTTTATACACTTTGAGGATCGTGATAGCGCCGTCGAAGCTATGCGTGGCCTTAATGGCAAGGAGGTCGGCGCCTCAAATATTGAGGTAGGTATTATTATATATTATCATCGAAACCAGAACACCATAGAAATTCAACATTTTTAAGAAGCAACTGATATTATTATCTTGGTAAAAAAAAACAATTGAAAAGAATAAATGCTAAAGTTTCAGCATATCTTTATACTTGATGTACCGCAATCTAATTTTAATCAATTTTTTTTTGTATAGGTCTCACTTGCCAAACCGCCATCGGACAAAAAGAAAAAGGAGGAAATTCTGCGCGCACGTGAACGACGCATGATGCAAATGATGCAAGGGCGTCCAGGAATCGGGTAAGTGTTTAAGTACTATTCCTACTAAAAAAAAAAAACAAAAACTATGCTGATAAAGCTTTGTATGAATGAGACAAACTGTAAATTCTAGTTTCCGAATACCTCGTTTATTTCTTTATATAACTTATATTAATATGAATCGATATAAATATGATATGATTTAATATTGATCAGCTGTACAAATTTAATTAAAATTGTTTAAGAAACATATGGAAAAAATCACATTCATGCAAAGCTTTAATATTCACACACATACCATACACCCAAAAATGATCCTTGTCTAGCACAACAACAACAACAACACCAAAACATTATTGGCGCAAAAAATTCCAAAATACAAAAATTAAAATGCAATGCAAAACTGATTGATTTGCATTGAATTGGGCTATAAAGATTTCGATTAAAATTAAAAGTGTTTACAAATATGTTTGCTTTTCAAGTCACTCGAATCCAAAATTGTGATTCCCCTTTACTTTAATTCAATTCAATCAATTAATTTGTATAATTTTTATATTTTCTTTCTTTTTATTGCCAATTGTCAATTGCCACGTCGTGATCCGAACCCAAATATGCGGGTGTTAAACGATCTGCTACCACCAACCTATTCACACATTTTAAAACTAAAAAAAAAAATCGAAAAAAAATCGAACAATACCCAAAACTTTTCCCAAACAAAAAAAAACACTCTTTGGTTGTTAAGATTTGAAACATTGTCTCCATACAGAAACCTGTCGCCGACACATCCCAGCATGATGTCCATAACGCCCATGCGACTCCAGGGGGCGCGTATGCCGCTGCGCACGCCGATGCCCCGCGAATACGGTAAGTTAGGCAAATACGCCAATAAATAAAACCACACCACAAAACTAAAAAAAAAAAAAAAAAAAACAAAATACGATAATCTCTCATCGCAAAAAAAGATTATATGTACGACTCAGTGTCTCTCGGCTCTCTTGTATTTCTCTCTCAAAGAGAATAATATTGCAGGAAATAATATTTGATTTAGTTTCTTGTAGTTGACAAAAACAAATACAACAAATAATGTTAGGTTATTGTTTAGTTCAAATTGTAGTTAAATGTAACGCCGAAAACTAACCCTAAAATTAACAAAAGAAAAAACAAACAAAAAAAAAAAAAAAACTAAACAACTAAATTGGTCTTGCAGCTTACCTCTTTAAGTTAGATCATCAAAAAAAAAAAAAAATCCAATGCCAATATTTTGGTTTTTTTTTTCATCCACCTTTATCGTTTATGTATCATGTATCCGTCTCTCTCTCTCTCTCTCTCATTTTAGTTAGTTATGTATATTTAAGGTTAGAAAGCGCGCTGCCCACTAACTTGTACGCTCGAGCCCATTGCCCTTAAACCAAATAATCACACACACACACACACTCAAAATCACACACACACACACACACACACCTGTACACCAAAATGCCTTAGCACCTATAATCCATGCGCAACAAAAAACAAAAAAAAAACAAATACGAAATAAATGTATATCCAGCTAGATTGAGAACTAACCAACTGAAGATTTAACCAATTTTACGCACACACAAAACACACTCACACATAACCAAACTTTTTACTTGAACATAACCTCACTCTATGTTTTTCGTGTATTTTTGCAAGTTCTTCTTCTTCAATATTATGCCAATGCGCTCTTTCTATTTTTATCTCTCTCTCTTCCTTTGTTTCTAATTGTTGGCATGGCTGTATTTTTTTTTATTTTGTTAGTTTATATTCGATGTTGTCTTTTTATTCTTATCCTTTTTCGTTTCTTCTCCCACTTTACATCGGCAAGTTGCTGATGTCGCTCTCGATCTCTCTCTTTGTCTCTCTCTCTATTTGTCTCTCTCTCTCTGTCTCTCTTTGACCATGACAACAATAACATATAATTAAAATAGTTAGAATTTAATCTATAAACGTTGTTCATAGTTGTGTTTTTTTATATGTCATAATTAAACGTTGCCAATTGTGTGTTTTCTGTGTAGCGAATGTTAAGCACCCTGTATACTGTTTGATGTTTTATCACCGGTAAGTAACACCCAAAAAATGTCATCATCAATCTACCTACTACTACTACTACTACTACTACTACTACTACTATAAATCAATGAATGTGTGCCACGCCCACCATACTCCACGCCCTTCTCCTTCTCCACTCCCATTCAGCGTTTAGTACGCGCCCAATTGGAGCTTACGACAATTGGACTTAAAAGCAGCTTACGGGAATTAATATAGGGATAACCCTTCTCACACTCACACTCACACACACACGCACACACCACACACACAGCACACGCACACGCACACTCGAATCAATGAATCATTAATATATATATATATATACCCTACATAATCTTCCTTCCTATTTCAACATCCTTATGTCGAAAAAAAAAAAACACAAAAAATCGCAGAATATGAATATGATTATTTTGGCTATCCGGACTTTCACGGCGCAAATTTTGGTGCCGAACCCTTTTACGACGACGTCTATCGCGCCTATGATGGCGATTACAGTTACTTTGACTTTGCAAGAAATCCGGTCATGCCAAACGGTAGCAACAACAGCAATGCCACTTCACCGGTTGCCGTCGGCAGTGGAGGCGGCGGTCCGTCAAGAACCCAAGCAACTTACAATAATGCCCCAATGGCCATGGTGCGTGATTCAATCCCATAACTTTCATTACATTTGTTGCGTGTTGTATTAAATCGTGTCTAGAAATGCTTTCTCTCCCCCCCACATTTGATGAAATCACAGTTACAGCAACCAGTTACACACGCCACACAGAAACACATGAAACGAATTTGTAGCTCCTAAACGAATTTATTATAGCTTCTCTTTGTAAGTAGTTAAAAAATAAAAATCGGATCGCAATCGGAATCGAATACTAATCCACTTATTAATATTAATTTTGTAATTTTGTTCACTAGCTGAAATTATTTATTATACAACAAAGAGCTTTTGAAGTTGTTATGCAAATGAATTAATGAAATTACAATTTAAAGCTTAAAAAAATTGTTGCTTATTTATCTAATTGTGAAAGATATAATTAAATATATTTTTGAGGAGTACAAATATTCATTCATTGTTATCAATGATAATTTCAGCTAGTGCCATTGTTGTTTATTTACATATAATTTCGATACACTTTTGATTTCAGCTTGTTTTTTTTTGTTTTGATTTAAAGCTGATATTTTTTAAGCCCCAACATATTAATTATATACGCTTTTTATACGCTTTTTATTTCGCTTACAACCAAATCAAAATTTGCACGTCAACCAACAACAACAACAACAACAAAGCAGCACATCAAACTTCGCCCACACAGATACAACTCACACATACACACACACGCACAACCAAACGCACAACCTCTCGCATTCGGATACAGCTTTTTTCATTTCGCTTCGCTTTGCTTTTTGCCATGGAAACTAACAAAAAAAAAACGTGCTTTATTATGCTTTAGTTTTTAATTTGGCTTTAATGCATCAAATGCTTTTTTTATTGCAATGCTTTTTCATTAAAATTAAGAGTTATTTATTAATTATGCATTAATTCATTATGAACGAAATTATTTATAGCATACTTTTAAGCACCGCCCACTCCGCTTTGTATGGTTTTTTTTTATTTTGATATTAAAAAAAAAACAAAACATTTTTTACAAATCGCAAGACAGTAGAAAAGATATTAAAAAAAAAAGAATTGGAGCTGAAGCTCAGTTTTTGTTAATAGATAAATGTACTTTGAATTCTTGCGCGCTGTGATTTGTTGTTTATTAAGTACTATGACTAATTAGAGGCAGTAACAATTTGAAAATTTTGAAAATAAACACCAAAAAGACAAAAAAAAAAAAAAAACAAACATACACAGACAAATTTTATCAAAAATATATTAGCATTTGTTTTGTCTCGTATCAGACGTAATCTTTCATACAATTATAAATATATATATATATATATTTATATGTATATATTTGCCACATATTAAAAGACATTGCATATAAACTTAATATATATATATATAATATATATATATATATTCATACTACATACTTACATATATATTTATTGTATGTAAATACAAGAATCTAACGCGTTTATTTCGATTTTTCTTTTCTTTCTTTTCTTTTTTATATATGTTCTTGTTTATATACTCTTATATATATATACAAACAAATCATTTGTTTTTCGGTAACAACAAAAATTTTTTACAAAAACTTTGCAAACACAAAAAAAAAATTATATATATGTTCGTCAAAACCAAAAAACCAAAATTCCTAACAAAAATTCTATCTCTGCCAAAACCAAAAAAAAATAAAATACCTAAAATTACAAAACCAACCAACCAAAAAATCACCAACGACCAATCATAACCAAAAATAAACCTATCAACAAATCTTTTCGATTCAAAAACCAAAAAAAAAAAAAAAAACCCTCCAAACCTGTATAAAATATTTATCTCCAAATTCGCAACTGCATTTTGACTTTCAAAATTCCACAAAATCCAAATCCAAAATGTATTTATATTCGCAATTCTTTTTACAACGATTTGAAATGACCAACAAATTTGACAATTATCTTGGCGATCCATATATATTATATATATATATATATATATATATATATATACACTATATTTTACAAAAAAATATAATACTGCAAAAATAATTCGAAAACTCGACCAAAAAACAATAACAAAAAATCGACGCTCGAAAAACTGGAATAACCTGAATACCTGAATATGGAAACTCTCTGATATGGAAACACCCACGCTCTCTGGATTATATATGTATAACATTGAACTACACCCACACACACATACACACACACACCACGCACACACACACAACACATACACACACCCATGTGCATGCATGCCATTGATGATGATGAATGATGATTAGGGGGCTGGTCGTGGGCATGGAATCACAGTCCCGCGTGGCCGAGCCGTTGGCCAGCGTGGCAGCATCAGTCGTCTGGTGGCCCAACCAGCGCCACAGGCGGCAACAGCGGTGGTGGCGGTGGCGGCGGCGGGACAGGCGGCGGCGGCGGCTCATCGGGGGGCGGCCACCGTTCAGGGGGCGCAAGCAGCAACCGGGGGGGTGGTCCGTGGGGTGGCACCAATGCGTCTCAGCGCTCCTGGCACCCAGCACGTCAAGCCGCTACAAAATTTACCAGGTGAGCTCAACCAACAACAAAAAAACCACCAAACAAAAAATAAACTACAGCAACAGCAAAACAAAAACAAAAACAAAAGAAAAAATTCAAAATCCAATATCCAAATCAAAAAGAACAATAACAACGTGTTCTCAAATGCAACAACAACAACAACAACAAGAACTGCAGCTGCAACAAATACAACAAACAAGCAACACAAAAACAACTATAATAATAAAAGAAATGTCCCATATAAAATAAAAACAAACTCATATAAATCAATAAGTAAAGCCAAGTTAAAACCTCCCCAAACACTCACACACACACCACAAACACACTCACACAAGCACACACAAACACCTACGTGGTATGAATTGGGGTTCACGTATTTATGTCGTGTGTATTTTTTTTATTTAGTTTAAAATTTCTATTTTTTTTTTGCATTTTGTAATCGTGTTTTCTCAATGTTGTAACGAAAAATCAATTCATTAATTTTGTTCTCCTTTATATACATATGTGTTTTTATGAAATCTTTATAATATATATATATACATTTTCTTACTGTAGTTTTTTTTTTATTCTTCTTGCTGCTTTTGGATTTTGTGTGGTCGAGCGGAATATTAATAATTCAAATACATTTGCCTCATCATTTTCATCAATTTAAAAAAAAAAAATCAAAATACAGCGCTAAAATGTATGCTACAATTATTTTGCATGAATCTTAGTCCCACGACCAAAGCAAAAGCAGTAAGCAACACACACAATACACACACACACCAATCACACACACACACACACACTCACGCACATCATATGTATATGGAAAGCCACTATAACAAATTATATAGAGCATATATATATATCTATATATATATATATATATATGTGGATATATATATATGTTTTCTACATGTCCTCAGAGCTGTGTAAAAACGTTTTATGAATCGATTAGTATTTACAAAACAAACAAAAAAAAAACATCCAAAACATCTCAAATATTGTCACCTTAACATTCGCCCCGCCCTAACCACGCCCCACCACCACCAACACCCAGTCAAAGAGTAGTGGAGAGTTAAAGATTATATATATATAAATATCTCAATGTATATATATATATATATACATATAGAATACCCACCCGCCCCGACTTATAAATAACTTACCAAAATTTTTGACGTTCGTGTATATAATTTTTTTTTTCATTTTTAAATTTTTTTGGTTGCACATCTATATATAATTAATACATATATATATATATGTATATATATATATATATGTCTTTATATCGATGCGATTGTACAGCAATTTATTTTTTCTAAATTTTGTCATTTGTTGTTTCTCGAAGTATATAAAATAAACTAATATATATGTATGCTTGTCATAAATAAATATATATATAAGTTCATGCTTTGCTAATCCATCTTATTTAGCAAGATATAAACATTCTAAATATATATGTATATACCAAACCAAATATATATAACATAACACACCTATAAATAAATGTGTACTTACATATCTACATATATATATATATATTTATATACATATGTGGGTATGTTACTTAATTTACTTTTTACATATATATATATATATATATTTTTAAACACCAAATACTAATCGATTCTGTGTTTTAATACACACACTCGCACACCAAACATATAATCCATACAAACGTATATATCTACATATATATATATATATATATAAATATATAATTTGTTACCAATTAATATTATGGCTGGCTATATAGAAACATATACACTATCAAAAAAAAAAAATCATATTTTAGTTACTTTTTTTCAGTGTGACACGCCTTACTTATTGTACACCCCAAACATTTTCTGTATTGTTCACATTTTTGTAAGCTTATGTATTTTTTTCACTTAGCGTCGCGGCTTAATTCATTTACATAAATATATATTTATATAGATATATAATTATATATTTAAATACATATATTGAATTCGTAGCCAGCTGCTTTTTTTCACAAAAAAAAAAAAAATAGAAAATTAGAAAACCAAAACCTAATCTGTTTCTAGCTGGATCTGCACTCAAGACTTACATGGAGGGCAACAAATAAGCGTAGCTCCGAGCGAAGCGACGAAAGTTGCTCGCCGACCAAGAAACTGAAGCATCAGAGCTCCTCGCCCTCCTCCCCGACCATAACTCAAAAAAAGCCACACAAGTCCAAGAAGCATTCACGCAAGTCCAAGAAAGAAAAGAAGAGGAGCTCTAGCTGAAGCAATACGATAACCAAAAAAACCAAAACAATAAAACCAAAAACAGAAAAACACTTCAACAAACACCAATTAGTCTGATTTTGCGAAATCCCTTTTCGATAACAAACAACAAATTAAATACAGGAGATCAGTTCGAAATTCAAGAATACACTTATTTATTCGAAATCCTTATTTGGAAACTCAAAAATATCCCTCAACTTTAAAAATACTCCCTGGAAATCCCATTCGAAAAGCATCTTCAAGAAAAATCATAGGACTAATTTTGCACACACCAAACAAATATTCCTCTGCTCAAATTATAGTACTACAAGCAACCCACATATATTATATGATATAATATGATATATTGTATTGGGCACCAAAAATGGAAGTACTTATTCGAAAAAAACATACTTGTTGAAGCAGCATTGGACAAAGACGTTATCTTTATTTGAAAATCGCATAGAGATACATTTTCAGATCAGTTCAAACACACATTTTCATTCAAGCCCCTACTCATAAATTAATGATAGAAAAGCCAGACAAAAAAGAATTTCTGACAAGATTCTTCAACCCCCAAAAGGTAATATAATTTGTCTGATTTCTCAAAATCCTTCTCACATTTGTTCAAAACACACAGATCAGCTCAAGTTCAAATTCGATGTTATAATGATGGTCCCAAAAAATCCTTAGGAATCAAGACACCCTTCAAGGATACAGAGCTCCATTTAAAAATAAAAAAAAAAAAAAATTTTGCTTTCCCAGCAACACACTCCCCACAACAAAACACACACACACACAACACAATTTCACACTCGAATTATGTGTTAATATTGTTGCCTTGTGAGCGATAATATCATGTACAATGTTTTAGCTACACCTGCACACACACATACACATACATACCAGCACACACACAAACACACACACACACTAATCTGTGTCCCCCCTCATCAAGTCCCTGATGGCGTTCAATGTCCAATGAATCATACTTTCTGCATTTTGTTGTACATTAATTATATGGAAAAAAAAAAAAAATTAAAAACAAAAAAAAAATAAATTACAGTGTGTCTTTCTAACTACATATTACATTATTATATATGAAACACCTTATAAAAAAATAACCATAAAATATAAACAAACAAAATTTCCCATATTGAAAATAGCTCAAATGAAATTGAAAGAAGAAAAAAAAAAAATAATAGCTCTGTTCCATTTTGTAGTATTAACAACAATTTTAACTCTCTCTTTTTTCTCTTTTTAAATCCGTTCCACACCAACAATCCACACACACACACACAACAACAACAACAACAAACACACAAAAACAACAACAACAACAACAACAACAACAACCACTGCTGCTTTTGGGCAACTTTAGTAGTCGGTAAACGTAAGTTCGATGGAGGTCACCAAAATCCGGCAGATGTTAAGCGACGTTACCAGAGCGGTTTAATAGGAAATGGCGGCAGTTGGGGCAGTTTACCGCTACCACAGCAACCCTTAGGCACAAATGGTGATCAGTGGTATATGGATACGTTTTCGGCATGGAGTTAAAAAAACAAAAAAAAAAACCAACAAAAAACATAAAACAAAATAAAAACAAAAACAAAAGCAAAACAACCACAACAAAATCTACACACACTTGGAATTTAGAAGGCACGCCAAACAAACAACCGACAACCAACAACCAACAGCCAATCAACAACACACTTCGTATCTTTTTAACTCTTAAAGCAATACAAATCCCATATTATAAAATTCAAACAACAAAAATTGCGACTTAAGCCTTCAAAAAAAGTTTTCGTTGTTTCTTTTTTTCAACTGCTTTGCACAACTTTCTCTCTCTCTCTCTCTATAAACAAATAATGAATAATAATAACAATTATATAGCGTATATATAATAAACTTGCCGCAGCATTTTAGCAAAACAAAAAAAAAAACAAAAAAATTAAATTATATATGTAATTTTCAGTTTAAATTCACGCATATAAAAGAAAACTATAAAATAATGATTAGAGCATTTTAAAATTGTAAAAGAAAAAGTCCCCTTTTAAAATTCGAGAACTACGTACGCGTTTTTAACTTGAAATCTAAAACAATAATTGAGCATAAATAGCAGGAAAAAAGAGTAAAAACAAAAAATTAATACTACATATATATAACTCAATTTATATATATGGTGGCAATTAGGCTCAGATATATATTTATATATATATACATATATATATATATAAATTGATTTTAAAACTTAAGCAACTTTTTTATAACCAAAATCGATAAGCAAAAATAATTAAAAAACATTTTACTACTATTTGTATAAAAATGGAGAAATTCTAAAAAGAACAAACACCAAAACAAAAACACATTAAAACAATATTTCCTTCAATTGTAAATATATATGGGGGGAAAAATAAATTTAAAACGCAAAAAAATTAATCAAATTGATAAAAAAAAAAGTAATTCAGAAGCAAAGCTTAAAAAAGAAACATTGACTGAAATATTAAAAAAAAAAACAACATATAAAATATAGCAACAAAAACAAATTATTAAATAGAGTTTTGAGATTGAGAAGAGTTAAGAAAACTAAAAATTATTGAGCAACAGGCCTATTGGCATTATTATATAATGTCTGGCGCTGTACAAGTTGGCAAAGACTTTCCGATTAAATAAGGTAAACTTGAAATCAATTAAAAAGAAAAACACCAACAAAAATGTAGAGCTAAGAAATGCACAAAAAAAAATTAATAAAAAAAACCATGCAGTTAATGAGAAGCCTAAAGCAAAAGCAAAAGATACAAAAATCGAGAAGCAACGAATTAGTAAGACACAAATCAACAACAACAAAACACACACATCACAAGCAGCAGTCTAAAAAATACAATAAAATAAGAAACTATAAATTTTACAAGCGATAATATTATAGGGAATTTAATAACTAAAAGAAAAACAAAAAACAATTATAAACAACTAATATTTATACGAAAATCTAAACAAATTGCAAAAAAAAATCAATTAGCCAACGCCCTTAAAAAAAAAAACATTTAACTAACTATAAAAAACGAATAACAATAACTAAACATAATTAAACAAATTTTCAAAAAATTTATCAAAATACAAACACAACTTTTCTTCCTACCCCTACTTAGTTTTTTCTACTTAGAGTGCTGAGAAAAACAAACAGCTTCATAGCAAATCGAAACTAGAAACTCTATAATACATATATAAGCATTATTTAACTGTAACTCCATGCCTATACAACAACAACAACAACAAGAGAAGAAGAACAACAACAAAAAACACACACATAGAAAAAGAATCGTGGCTAACTTTTGTTAATGAAATTTTCAAAATTATTTCCTGTTTTTGCTAGATCTCAAGTAAAGCAAAAAGTTAAGTTCTAACAAAGAAAATAAAAAAGAAGAGAAATGTATAAACAATGAAATTAGTTCTAATCTAACAACAAAGAAAACTTCCAATTTTTTAACTCAAGAAGATAAACAGATGAAGATGTTGAGAATAAGACGTGTGGTTTTTTAAAGCGTATCTATAAACATTGTTCAGCAAGCGCCTATAAAACAATAACGGAATATATGATATTTTAAAATTAGAACACACAACAACAATATACACACAAACACACACACACACAGACACCATGCAGTTGCCTAAAGAAAAGAGCAAACTAAAAAAAAAAATACTTTTAAAAACTTGCGCAAAACATAAATGAAAATTTGCAACACCAGCAAAGAACTTTAATACATAATAAATAATAATAAACATTAGCAAACAACAATAAGAACATTTACTACAAATTCTAAATGACCATAGTTAAGCTTAAATTTAGTAAAAAAAAAATAAAAAAATAAAACACTCACACACAGACACCAACTCACACAACAAACACACACAGTTAAACATATACCCTAATATTAAAAAACAAAAAACAACTTACAACAAATGAAAACGAGTAAACTGCAGCAGCAGCCATTTTCTAACTACATAAAACTAAACCAGTAAAAAAACAAAAAAAAAATCAAATAATTAACCAATTTTTGTACTAAGTTTTCGTTGTGCATTTTTTTCTATTTTCAATTGTTGCCTACAAAAAATTATTTTTATTTTATTAACTTCTTTTTAATTACATTTTATTTTGGTTAAACACACACAAACATAACTAATAAAATTTAAATTAACCGCGTCTATTTTTTTTTTTTAAATTGAAAATTGTTTTTTTTTTAAATTTCTTGGTGACTTTGAAACTTGAACCGAATTCAAATTGCAAATATAATGTATACATATGCCTAATGATAAAGTTTTGTTTAATTTGATAAATGTACTGATTTTATATTGTTTTAAATTTGTAATTGTATTAATGTAAGTCTTTATTGTTAATGTGTTTTTATTGTAAACTACAAAGCAAATTGGCAAAAAAAAACCCTGTTACCACAATCCGTTAAAGTTTTAAATTTGGTAAAAAAAAAGATCAAAAAATGATACAATACAAACCTTATTTGAATTATGTACCGTTGCTGCCTTCGCGGTCGCTACTGTTTTTGCAAAAACCACCTTTTTTAGAAGTTTCAAAATTTACTTTCGTCAAAAAAACCTGTCCTGCCCTTGATATTTGTGTTAAATATTGTATTGTAATTTGTAATTTTGTTTAATTTTTTTCGGGAAAGCAAAAACGTTTGGCAAATTTAGTTTTTAATTTGAATATTTAGTTTTGTTTTGTGCGCTTAAGTTTTCAATATTATGTTATATAAATAAATATATAAATATATAATACACTATATGAATATTAATTTGTAGCAAAATATTTTTACGATTTAAACTTAAAGAGAGACCTAATGTTAAAAATATTTACCGAACTTATTTGTTTAGCTGTTTAATTGGTTTATTTTTGATTATTTTTGAAACCCTTTTTGTGTATTGTAAAGAAGCGCAGGCAAATTTTTTGATCATTTTGACCCGACATTTAATCTATATTTACTTACATATATAAAACACCCCCCAACAATAATTAACTGTAAACTTGTGTAAATGAATTTCAAGAAAATAAATCGTACATCAACAAAAAAGGAAAAATATTAAAAATTACAAAACGGCGCATGGAAACTGAGCAAAAACAAGAAAACAAAATTTCAAAAACAAATATTAAAAATTAAACTTTACATGAATTGTGATGATGCAAAGGCAAGATTTAATCATAATTACTATATCTATATATATATATATACAAATATATATAAATATATACATATATACTAAAAATATATCTTTCTCTATAAAATATATATATGAGTATATAGTGTATATGTAGGCGTTAGGCGTGTATAATCTAACTTTACTTTTAAACAGACTGCGTACGTATTAAAAATTTTTAAAATTAATTTGTGTAAAATGTTTTAAGTTTTTGAAAAATTGGCAAATAAAGAAAACAATAAAAATTAATAAATCAAAAAAAAAAAAACAAACGCATTAAAAATTCTAAGATACAATGAGAGCACTTCTAAGAGTGCTAAAACTTTTCCAAATTTATGCTTTTCTAAACCCTTTTCAGCGAAACTTTCGAAATAATAAATGTATAAAACAGCGCGCAGCTGTTTAAAAAGGATTAAATGCCATAGGATATACTGTTCAGTTGCAGGACACCGTGTTTTTTTCGAATTGGATAATTAGAGATTGTCAGTTTCCAGTGTCACTTGTTTATAATAATAAAAAACCAGGACCATATTTGTAGGGTATTTTGAGTTGTTTGTTTTTTTTTTATGTACAACAACACAAATCAAACAACTTTTACTTATGTATACTTATAGTTTGTGTGTGTTTCCATATATTGTTTTTAAAAAATTAATTGTAATTGTTCTCTTACGCAACTCTTTATTTTTTATAAATACTACTAAACATCACAACACATTTGAGGGAATTATATATATATATATAGACCGTGAAAGTAACGTCGCCAATTATTTAACAACAAGTAAATGAAAAACGAAAAAAAAACAACTAAAGTTTCAACGAACATTCAGAAATGTTGGAAATAGAAGGAGCAGCAGCAAAAGGAAGCAACAGTAACTTTTACGTCTTACAAACAACAAAAAAACAAAAACAATTATTGTTAATGAGGAAAATAAAAGTGTGAGAAGAAAGAAGCATATTGTACTAAAAATATTTGATATACATACATTTGTTATTATTTGTAATACAAAAATTAAATAAAATTGCATCCAGATAATAAATAAAAAATAAAAAAATTAAATAAACAATGCAAAACTCGACTTGTGCTCAATTCAATAAAAACTTTAGGCAAAATACAAATTTAAAAAAAAAAAACCATAGCTGATATTTAGACCGATTGCTCTTAATGAAACTATATGATATAGAAGTTCGATCAGGTCAATTTCAAAATTGACTGCTGTAAAAAATGGGTCACTGCCCAAATTGCCTTAAGATAACAAAATACTGGCAAATCATCGACTTATCTATTGATGCTGATTAAGAACATATATAGTTTATGATTAAAATATACAACACTTTTATTGGGTACAACATAATAAACTTGTAAATAGTACTGATATTTGTCATGTTTTCAATGGTAATAATTAAAAGCATTTGCTGCGTGAAGATGATTTGCTGCGACTGGCGGTGCTGCTGCGTCGCATGGAGCTATCCACACTTGTGCCAGCCACATTCTCATCGAGGACAGTCTCATCAACGCTGGCATCGTCGTCAGGTATCTCCTCATCGCTGTTTGTCTCGTTGTTCATTAGGGATCCTCTTGGCGTCACAATTGCATCGCCATGCAGATCCTTGTTGTCCAAAATGCTGATGTGGAAAGCAGCGTGACATTTATTCGCAGCCAGCAGGGCTTTCATGCGAAACACCAGAGTTTCGAGAACTTCACGCAGACTTGGAATATAGCTAATAATGCCAGTGTTCTTTATCGACTTTGAATGACAGCACAGATTGTGCAAAAACTTTGTCACATTCTTTAGGTCGTGCAGGAACTGAGTTAGCCGATCGGGACTATCGCGCACAATGAGCTCGAGTGCTGGCAGACCGTGTTGCAGCAGCAGCTTTAGGTACAGCTGTGCGTGCTTCAGAAACAATGCAAAATTACGTGGCTGCTCTACATTTTGAACGATTTCCAAGAGGCCGTTCAACAAGGATATGGTCAACTCCCACAGCTTGAAGCGATCCCCTTCCTTGACGCCGCTACACTGAGCGCTTAGAGTGCTAATAACAATCTCACACAAGCCACGGAAGAGCAGTGGAAAATTTGCTCTGAAAAAATACAATGTTAAAAGTCAGTTGTAATACGATCGTTAAATGCATTTAACTTACTTTTTGATATTGGGCACGGATTGTAGAGATTTATCTTTTGTTTTCAGTAGTAGACATTCCTCCTTTATTTCACTTAAAATCTCGCTTTGACGCTCCAAACTAGAGTCCTTGAGAAATCCTTTGACCAGCTCGTCCAGATGAATGTTGCACTGTGCACCCTTCTCCATAGTCCCCGTGTAGTGATACCACTTGCGACTCAGCATCTCTGTACAGAACTGGCCTGCAACAATAAGATGCATGTTAAATGATCGTAATTGAAAGCAAGAATCAATTAACCAAAACTTACGTATATTTTCGGCTTGTGACACGATGCGCTGTGAGGCATTCTCACCAGTTGCACTCAACTTACGTAAGCTGCCCAAAAGGCGATGCAACTGAACTGATGTACTTAAGACCAGCACCGATTTCCTATAATTATAAAAGTAATCAAACACCTGAGCGGCAATGCGTGCTGGCGATGTCCTCTTGGTTATTTTTCGCTGACCAGCGGGTGGCAGCAGAGCGACCAGAGATGCTAAAATCAAAAGAATAAAATTCAGTAAAGGAACACGTTGTTCAGGACTTGTAATCGACTTGCATTGGAGAAGTTCTGCCTGGGACTTATCGTTCCACTCGCTCCAGGAGAAGTACAAAGCAAACAAATGGATGCACAAACCAAAGCAGGCTTTTACAAAATTAAAGCGTTCCTTGAACAGATCCAAATTGCTGTGCAAATGATTAACTTTCTCCAGTTCCTGATCAATGTGCGTCGCCAGTGTCAGCAAGCGTGCATTGATCTCGCCCAGGCATTTGTTTAAATCACTCATAAAATGATCTGGTTTGGCCACATGCGGCCTTAAGGAGTCGGCTTCGGTTACATTCTGATGACCATTGACAACGGTTTCCAGCTTATGTACTAAATCTGTCAATATAAAACGTAACTCAAGCAAACCCAAATGTGTGCCCACTTCCTCCTCTGCCATAGGATAATTTAACGTAAAGTCTTCCTCTTTCAGCAAGATTAAGATGCCCACATCGAGCTGTCGAAAAATCTCTAGCGGGCCATACAAATGCTCAAAGTCGATTTTGCATTTGACAGACTTGCAGGCACCCAATTTAATGGTTAAATTAGTCTGCTCCTCTGTAAGAGATTCGTTTTGAATGATCTTTGTCTTGCTTGCTGCAGGCTGCTTCTCCCGTACAGTTTGTTGTGTCGTCTGCTTGGGATTGTTTAAGAACTGACATGGTGGTGGAGTAAATCCAACGGGGGCATGTGACAAAAGTGGCTTTAACTTTTGCTCAATGCATATCAAATCCGCAAGGCGCTTGAGCACCCTTGAACGTGTGGCAGTATCCTTTTGCGAAGCAAAGGCACAAATCGTAACGCGCATCCAGTTGACAGTATGAAAATAAATGTGTAAAATGCGCTTCTGCAGCTCATCTTCATAGTTGTCAAAGATGGCCAAATAGTTGGCATCGTCAAAGAACGTGGGCAACACTAAAGCGCAACCAAGCAGCGCATTTATCACCTCCAAACTGTGATGGAAGCTCTGATTGTGCAGCACGCTGATCAAATGGAAAAACGGCGCAAGCACAGTAACCGAATCGCAGGCGCTAAAAAGGCAAACAAATTAAGAACTTTAGTACAATTTTGCTCCTATGAAAGACAACAAAAAGAATTATCCGGACAATTTCCGAGGTTTCTCACCCGCCACTTGGCGTCAACACCAATTCCGAAATATTAATACCAATTTTGAGTACCTCTGATTCGGTATTTACATTCGTTTCATCAAGTTCATTAATATTCTTCTGGTACTCCAGCTGGATGCCACTGAAATGAGTTTTAATTTCAGTAACTGTCATTATTTCAATAAAGTGTTGAATATATTCACCTAACCACATTAGGCTCATGTTCGTTTACAAAACTCTGCTGGAAGCGAAAGGTCATTAGCTCACAGAGCCAAATCAGAAATGAATTGTCCAGCATGTAAATGGATTCAGTATTGTAAAAGCGAACAGTCAAAACGCTTGCCAATTCATCGTAAAACAGGGCCAACAATTCGGCAGAGTTGCCAATAGCTGACTGGGTGAGCACTGAATGTTTAAAATGTGCATAAATTAAAATATGTTTTTTACTCTACAGTAACTATTCACTTACTAATCAGGTTTGCTGCCTGCTTGCTGCGTCCATCCGGCAATGAGGTGATGCTGTCGATGCTGCTCTGCGAATCGTTATTCACTGGCGTACTCTGGATGCGAGCAACGGCATCGATCAGCTGCACACATCCAATAATGCCCTGTTTCTTGACATAGTCAGTGCGATTGATCTGCTGCTTCTTCACAATCATTTCGATTTGATCCTGTAGCGGTGCACACTCTGGCAGCGCGGGTTCTGGAAAGGCAACGTGACACAGTAAATCCATTGCGAGACGCGTTTGGGGCAGCGTCAAATCGCTGAGACGATCAATCAGTGGCAGCAGCAACATTGCACAATTCTGCACATGTTTGGAATTCTTCCGCTGCAGTTCGCGCAGTAGAATCAAAGCCATCGTCGTCACATGCTGCGAGGACTTGTCAAAGGTCAGCTCCAGCAGCTTCTTGAGGATGCTTTTCTGTATCGAGTTGCAGATTTTAAAGAGTATGCTGGCGAGGAAAAGGAATTTTATAAGTATTTGCCAGTACATCAGAAGAACATTTAGTAGAAAAATCAAGATTAATTCAGCAATTGTTCCTGAATGAAATTTATAGAAATCATATTAACCTGTAAGATGTTTTTGCGAAATCGGACACAATGCGATGCTTCTCGCGCATAAAGTCGTGCAATATGTGCATCAGTGTGCTAATGTGTTGCTCCAAAATGTGGGGAAAATGCGTTTTTATGTCCTCCAATATGTCCACTGTGATGTGCTCCAGTTTAATACGCCGTCGAAGCTGAACAAAAAAATTGACCTCGTTAAAGTCTCGCAAATGCTATAGAATTGTGCTTACAAGATTCTCGATGAAAAGGGTATTGTCCTCGTTGATGTGAATCAGCAACAGCAGCATTATAAAATCAAAGGAACTGTATAGAGTAATTAAATTAAGCAAATCTCTTATTGGTTACGGATGAAAGTTTTACACACCTAAAGACCCCAGCGGGCAAACTGCTAATAGTTCGCTGCCACATTTGGTAAAAGCGCTTGGAGCGTTTTAGGCCCTGTTGCAGGAAACCAAATAGCTCCAATTGGGATTTCTTATCATTGGCATTGGTGGGCCCGCCAGCTTCGATGGAATCCCCACTTGGCGCTCTATGACGCCAATTAAAGATTTCGCGCAGTGTAGAGACCAGCTATATAACCGAATTGTTAATTAAATTAACTATTTATTTGGTTTTAATATAATCCAACCTCACGCACGACATCATCTGTGTCCTGATTGAGACTATTTAGCAGAAGCCGAATCAGATGCGGCAGAATCTGTCAAAAATAAAATATATTTAAATAAATTCATGTAAATTGTAGCAGCTATTTTGCATACTGCATTTAAGCCGCTGCTGTCATCCTTGATGAATTCCAAAATTCGATCACGCAACCTTCCCTGTGTCCTTGCGCTGAGCGACAAGTTGCTCAACATTTGCACAGTGCTCAAATGAAAAAGATCCTTGCTGCTGGAATAGTTGATGCTAGAAGATGGAAGAAAATATTGTTAAATTGGCACTTAAAGTGAATAATTTATTGTTACGCACGCGAGCAGCTCGACAAATGCATCGTGTTTGCTTGCATCCAGCAAAAACTCAGCACTATTTATAATATCCAACTTAGACGATTCGGAGGCGTTGTTGAAAATACGCTCGATATGGTTATAGATCTGATCGCTGTGTGACAGCGTCAAATAGCGCAATTGAGCCAACATCAGCGGAAGTAGGGGCACACAGCCTGGCGTCGTTTGTACCCGATTCTGGCACTTGGAGATCTCCTCGATCTTGGTGAAGAGCACATCCAGGCAGGGATCGCGCAAAAAGTCGATCATCAAAAAGTTGATAAACATGCTGTTTTGCGATTGATATATCTGCTCTTCGCCAGCGGTGTCAATGGTGCAGCCACTTAACAATTTCTGCACCAGCTTCGATTTGAGTGCCAGTGCAGCATTAAGGCCCGCTTTAAACGTTTCTATGTTCTCAGGATATTTAGGAGAGCGCGAGAGAATATCGCGCAGCTTGGCGACAATCGCAATATGATCACAGGAGAGCACAAATGTGTCCGCCTGATCCAGCTGGACGCCGGCATTGAGGAGCACCATTTCAAAGAAACTATTTGGTTGGCGGGAACAATTAATGCGTGACGAGGACTGAGTTCGTCCCAGCGTGGCAGCCAATGCAATGCTATGTTGGGAAAGGAAGCGCTGTGTTTGCTCCTGCGACGCTGGAATGTTCTCCTCACTTTCGCCAGCCAGTGGTGCCTCGATGGTATCATCTGTTTTCTGCCCAGACGCAACACGCTTCAAGGACAAATTAAATGAACTCAAATTCTGTTTGGCATTTCTGTGATTATCCCTTACCGGTATTTTAATTGTTGCATTCTCATCAATTGGATTTAGGGCTTTGGCGCGCTTCTTCAGTTTCCGATACATTACGTTTGTAAATGACGAGTCTTATAAAAATAATTAAAAGAAATGCAATTTCAAAATGATATTTGCTGTTCTGAAGCGCAATATGCCACATCGATAACTAAATATTGATCGTAATATGTGCGTTTTTTGGCTTTCGATACCGATCTTAATAGGTATGCTGTTAAATAACATTAACAGAGGAAGTAAGCAGAGGATGTCAATGCTATAATATATCGATACTTTTTTGGCACGTTACAATTTGATTTTGATTTGAGCAGTTTTTGTAAAATGAATTGTTTAATTCAATTGGTCTTGAGAAATTAAACATTACAAATAATAAGACTCAATAGTTAGTAAATCGGTTTTTTTTATTGAATAAGTGATTATTACCTATGAAATTTGCTAAGTCTATTATTGTTTTTTTGTTTTTAGTAAATATTCGTCTTTTTGTTTGATACAAAGCATCTAAATATGTATTTGATCGTTGGATAGATTTACGTATAAATATAAATTTATATATTAGGTGCAAATATTGCAATCAACTACTCGTGAGTTTAATGGAAAAATTCCATGTACAATGCTATAAATAATTGATTACATAACGTGGTTGTAAATTTAAAGCCATTTTTCTTTTTTTTTTTGAGTCAATTACTTAATTTTGCTTAACTTTTACTTTTCAACCTATTTTTATGATGGATTACAATGGCATTATCTATAATTTTTAATCTTTAATTTCTAATTATAAAAAACGTGTAATAAACTCTACAATAATTATAAATATATATATATATGTATGGTTTCTAAAAAGGAAGTACAAAAACGTTTATTAAGTGATTATGTCAGAAATTGGCGTATGTATGTATGTTCTTAAATTTATGGAAAATCACTAATTTGGCATTGGTTAATATTGCTCTAAACGTATGTATGAATAATATTTAAGGATTCTTTGATGTGATCACATCGATGCAGTCCAAAATGGTTATTATAATATGCCCCTTAACAACTGATTTATATGTCGCTCTTTCTACTCCAACTTAAACTTTTCCATATTGTATATTTTAATTCGTTGTTTTTTATGATTTGAGAAATTAAATACAAAATTATTGCTTTTTCGCTCGACGTCTTTTATAGCCAGTCATTTGCTTCAACAACTGCGAGTTTTCATCATCGATATCCATATTAGGTTCCCACAGACGAAGTCTTTTCGGTATATAAATCAAGCCTAGTAGAGTTATGGCTGTGGATTTCGTTTTATGTATTATGATATGTTTTTTTTTTATGTTTAGATAATACTCACTGTTCAAGACACATGGGAAGATTACGTAAAAGTTCAAAGTGCTCGAACGAAAATAGAGGGCTTCAGTGGCATAGAAGATCATGGTTAAGGCCAAGGAACAACCGCCCATGCTGACAACGCTAAAAAAAACACGAACATAAATTAATGATTGGGTTAATAATTTAAGAATTATATTATTATATTTACTTACGGTCTGTAGTGTATGTAGAGAGTACAGTGCACCAAAGCGATGGCCTTCAGCAGGCAGTACATTCCAATAATGCGGGATATGGTGTAATCACCTAAAGGAACGTTTATAATGTAAGGCAGTATTAGTTCACTTGATCTATACAATACATTTGGAATACAAATAAAATGAATATTGTAATCTATATCAGAATTACCCTCAATGAACTGGGTATCGCTGTGGTCACCCAGAAAACTCCTTCGTTCAATATAGCTGCGAAAGGCTGTGCCCAGATCCATAAAGGCCACGAATGCAATCCAACCACGGAAGGCATAGAGGAGACGCTCGCGGGGTCGACTGCCCGACTGTATTGCAGCCCTTTTTGGAAAGAAACAATGATGGAAATGTATGTCAGTATAATTGCATGAGGTACAAAAAAAAAATGCCGGCCGGCTTATCTATAAATCGCGAGGCAACCAAGCCACCCACACTGGGTTTGCTTTTTGCTTGGGCAAAATCGATATCGCACCCCAGCTGACACACATTCATTATTTATGCAACAACGTTGAGGGGTCCAATTATATTTAATGGCACGCAAACACGTGCAGTGGGCCACTCGGATCCACTCTGATACTATATATTTTCGGTCAACAGTGTCACCCAGAGCAACGGAATTTATGGCATGCAAATCGCGTCAAATCTTATGCATTATTTTTATGCTGCCCTCGATGCTTATTAATAATTCTTACATTGTGAAAGATAATTAGATTGTTTTGAACGCAGCACAGACTCAATATACGATTCACGTTTGCCTTAGTTTTTATTTATATTTTGGCATTTCATTCTTTTTATCAACACATTTTTTGCGTGCTTTCGCGCGTTGCTTGCTTTTGTGGTACTGTTCACTGCGACGCTTCGACGCCGATTAAAAGCCAGCCAACTAACGGAAAAAAGCTTTATGCTGCAAGCTTTGACGCCACTGACCGGCCTGCTGTTTTGAAATGTACCGTAATAAGAGGTTGTTGACTGTGACAGGGCGTCATTGCATATATAAATATGTTTTATTTATACAAATCAAAATTTAAAATATTTTACAATATTCTATATTTACGAGTATGAAAATTATTGTTATAATTGATTAATTAACACTAAAAATACAGAAACACAGCATACTTTGGAGCTGAATCGAATTCTTTATATATCATAATTTTTGTTCATGCATAAGGACTTAAAAAATAAGAAACTAAAGACAAACTCATAAAAGCAGTTTTAAAGCAGATTTTTAGGACTGAGTAGAAGGAATAATGACTTGAGAAAAATAGCTCAAGCTTTAATCTCTTCAATAATTTAAAAGGAATTTAAAATTAGGTGGATTAGCCTAATGATTTTTTTAAGGACCTGCTTTTTATTATTTTAAAATATTAATTTTGTTATAATGTCAGGATAAATGGGCCGACATTAGAAAATACTTATTGCCATTTGTCCAAATGATAGCATTGACACTTTAAACTCGTCAATAATAAAATTACTATACATTTTAAACTTCGTAATTAATTTTATTGTGAAAAAGTATCAAAAATATTATGTTTAACAGAAGCAAACAAACATAAAAGAAATATCTCATTTAGTTCAATTCCAAGACTAATTATAACTGTCTCCTATATTGCAAGTCTAATTTTTACCGACATCCGCTTCGGTCTTGCGATATTCGGCATAATCCACATAGCCATCGTTATTTAAATCCATCGTTTTGAGTACATAGTCAATTGTCTCCTCCAGCGCTTTATCGGTATAAACAGTGCCCGTTTTATGTTCATCTTCCTCGGGATGTTCGGAAGTGGTTTCACCTTCAGGTTTCTTTTTTGTATCTACTGCTAGAATTAGAAAATGAATTAGTTTTGAATATAAATTTAAAATATTTAACTATTATTTAATACCCAATTCCAACATTTCTAGAGACTATTAATGAGGCTTTAAATTAGTTGTTTTTCTTAGTGTGGTTTTTATTCGCTAAAACCACGTTACTTACAAAGAATTGCATGCGTTTATTTTAAAGTACTTTTCAATTTCTAATAGTTCCAGATTTTTTTCAACTTTTTTTATTCATTTTTGTACAAAACAAACGTTAACACAATCAGTCTGTTTTTTTTTTGTTTTTTGTTTAGTTTTTGCTGCTTTTAGTTGACGCTTAAATATAACTTCATATCGAACAAATAACTAAAATTATGGGAAGGGGAGAAAACAATAAAGGAAAAAAAAACATTGCACATAATAAAAGATTTCTTTGTGCTATTCGAAATATGTGTGAATAATTTTCGAGAAGTTTTACAATTTGTTCAAATAGTTTTGGTCGTTTGGAATGCTTGCAGCATATGGAATTGGAAATACATAAAATATATATTACAATTTGAGCTGGAATTCGCTAGCGTCTTAATCAAAGATGTGTATGCGGCAGGGAGAGAGAGATGCGCTTCAGAACAGAACTATGCTTGATTGATTGATTGATTGATTGATGGAAAGTATAAGCTAATGTGCTGGCTGCTGCTCCTGCTGCTGTTGGCCTTGTTGTTGAGATTGCTGCTGATGCTTCTCGGCAGCCTTCTGCTGCGCCTTTATGAACTCCGGATAGTCGATGAAGCCATCGCGCGATGTATCATCCATTTGGAGTATGGGATCGATGAGCGCAACGAGCTCCTCGTCCGAGAAGACTTTCTCCTCCACATGAGGCTTCTCGCCATTCGGCTGCTCTTTGCTGCCTTGCTCTGCATTTGTCGTTACCATTGTTGTCGTCGTATAAGAATTATTATAAGTCACATGCAAGATGGATTTTGATATGATGTTGAGCATATGACCACACCCACAACCGGAAGAAGTATCAGCAAGCAGTGTTTATTGGTTACGAGTATGCAAATAAAGGTAAAACAAAACAGACATGAGGTCAAATACAAAACAAAACCAATTTATCAAACATTGAATATATGAAAGCAAAACTACAAACATAAAAATACCAAAAAATAATAATCATTATGCTTACCGTGCCAATGGATAAGAGATTTGATCAGTTCACAGCCATCTAGCTTGTTGTTGTTATCCGAATCGTGCATTTTAAAATAATGGAACTGCAGCTCAGCCTCGGACATTTTGCTCGTATCGATGGGCACCTGCATGTGCTCCTGGATGTGACTGCAGGAAACACACATGAAAATTGTAAATAGAAAAGTTGCGATTATAGTATGTAGAAGATCCTTGATGGAACATATTTATAAAATTGTATGTAAGACACATGAATAAGTTATTAACATTATTATTTAACTTTGAAGCTCACTTGACAACTGGGTAACACAGACCTATTTAACATCTGCACTTTTCTATAAGTAATTCTTATGTAAACAACACACGCTTTAAACAATATTGCTGTCTACATATTTGAGCTAAAGCCATATTTCCATATAGTCTTCTAAAATTATACACTTTTCATTAGAGATTCCGTCACATTAAAATGATCACTATTTTTTCGGCAAAACTTTAGTTGAAATTGACAATTTAATAAAACTTAAACCCAAAAAATGACTATAAATTATTATATGCCCAGAAGTGTCAATTTTTATATTTAAATTATTGGCGGTCTTATCATTGATTCATAATTAAATATGTGGGAAATAAGTGAGGCAGTTGTCAGTTATCATTTGATAAGGTACAGCCTTAAGTCCTCATCGATTGATTGCGTCGGTGATTTTGAATTGATTTGATTTGTTTTGGATTGATAAGGAGTAAGTTACTTACGCACGCTCCTGCTGAATGTTGCCTGTGTTTAAAACCTGCTGCGGCTGTCCATGATGATGTCCGCCCGCCTGCTGATGATGTTGCTGCTGCTGTTGTTGTTGCATTTGTTGTTGCTGATGATGTTGCACGGGAGCTTGCTGGTGTTGCACAGGCACCTGCTGTTGATGTATTTGCTGCTGCTGTTGCTGGTGATTTTGTTGTTGATGTTGTTGTTGCACGGGTACTTGCTGCTGATATTGCTGCTGCTGTGGCACCTAAGTTAGCAGAGTTTAATTTATTAGTTTATTATCCTTACGTATTCAGACACCAACTTACATATTGTTGCGGTGGGACGCCGGGTGCAACATGTCCCTGTTGCTCATATTGCTGAGGCGACGGCGGCTGCTGATGGTGTTGTGGCACTTGCTGTGGCACATGTTGCTATTTAGCATATCAAAAAGAAGAGTTTGAGTCGCAGCTGGTTGCACAATATTGCAAAAATGTACTCACATAATGCTGAGGATTTACGCCGGGCACAACTCGCTGTGCGCTCGCATAGTCAACTAGGACGAGCAGCAACAAGGCAGCTGCTGCTTTATAGTCTGACAAATGCATTTCAAAACGGGGGAAGCTCTGATTACTCGCGAGGATTTCGAAACTTTTGGTGGCGTGCACAATCACCACGTAGCTAGAGTAGCTCGAAACTATCCAAAACACACACGTACACAAATTGATGCTGCTTCTTACCTTTTTGCCAGTTACACTGACAACGTACAGCTGTTGCACAGGTAAATAAATTATATTGAAACTTTCATCGCTAGTTTTTGCAACTGGGTGGCAACGCTCAGTGTACACAACTTGCTTCAGTTTTTCTCATTCATTTACTTTTGCTTATTATTTCTACTGATTTACCTTACCAAGTAAAAAAGGCGACTTTTAAATATGGTAAGAGTAAAGTAGTACATTATCACAAATCAATTAACCTATTACAAGTTTTAATTAATTTGTTTTAAGCTACTTTCCATCTGAGTGCTTGTCCCCATTTTTAATTTAATGTTTTATGCTAATTACAACTTTCTATTCTTTTCATAGGCTCGCTACTTTAAAGAACAGGATATCGATGGTAATTAATTGCTAAAAGTGAAAAATGTTTTCAGTCTGATTATTCATTGTTCTTCTTATCTGTAGAATTCCGTGAGTGTTTTTATCTATTCGCCCGTTCGGGTCAAATTAACAATTTGGATGAACTAACGGTAAGCATTACTCATCAGACCAACAAATGCATTTCGCTAAAATGTTTAAAAAATTACAACAAAAAAAATAGGTTATTATGCGATCTTTGGGCTTGTCGCCGACAATTCAGGAGTTGGTATCATATCTCAAGCAAAAGAACGGAAAAATGAGTTTCGCTGACTTTCTCGATATTATGCATCAGCATTCCTCCGTCGAAAATCTGCCCGATGAAGTTATAGCCGCCTTTAAGGCAGCCGATCCACAGAATAAGGGAACCATATCGGCCAAACAGTTGCGCAACTTGCTGCAAAACTGGGGCGAGGGTCTGTCCGTCCGGGAGGTGGACAACATATTCCGGGAGGCAAATGTGAACAATAATAGCACAGTTCGTTATGCCGATTTTGTGAAAATAGCCTGTGCTCCTGTGCCAGACTATTACTAGGAGCTGGCAGACAGAACAGTTATAGACCAATTTTTTATGTCCTTGCTGAAATGACAAACTATATTTGATATTTTTATACAAAAACCCGATCGTTGACGGATGACATGCTTGATTGAAGTTGAAAGTTGTTCCAGCAAGTAGAACTCCTCGCAATCTTGGCTGTATGGATAGCTAAGTTGTCATCAATTCTTAACAAAGCTGTAACTTTCCAGGATAATTCAAGGATTGTTAGACCAAAACATAAACTGTGCTCTGCACATCAATAATTTACATTCCATTACTTATTAAAAAATATTTACGCAATAAAATGTTCACAACACACATATCATATCACATTTATGAAAAGTTTTCTGTTTTTATTAAAATGCGAAATTTGTCTGCATAGTGAGAGGAGATGATGTTCCTCAGCCGATGTTAGTTTTAGTTGGCAATGGTAACCTCAACCTCTACTCCGGGTTCAATGTTGATCGAGGTGATCTTCTTGACGATCTCCGATGGCGAATGCAAATCGATGATGCGCTTGTGGATTCTCATCTAAAAAAATTAGGAAATATAAAAAAAACACAATTAGCAAGAATTCAATGTACAAAAAGGCGGTTCATTTTGATCGTTTAAAGTTGTCGAATTCGGAGAGCCAAATTGTGTGGAATTTTCAGCAAAGTGGACTATGAGAATACGTTTAATCTGGGCAAATCCAAGATACTGTACAAAGGCAATTTTAAATACTTTTGCACGATATCTGATCTGCCCACTAAAAAATTTTAACTTTTGTTCATTATATTTATAATTGAAACTCACCTGGAAACGATCCCAGGTCTTAGAACCCTCACCACAAGGTGTCTTACGGGTGGTGATGCGTAGGGTCTTGGTTGGCATGCGCACAGGGCCCTGAAATTATAAACAGTAAATTAATTTAATAAATTTCAAATATTTCCGCCCCGAGATATTTATAAGCTGTACAATTGTTGCTTGAATCATATAATATCTGCACACTGTTTTTATTGGATTCAGTGTGCAAATAATGTCCAATTCAGGCATTTTAATTTGGCATTTAATAATGACTAGGCTAAGCGGCAAGCGGGCGCACGAAGCCTCCAGGTAAATGCGGCGGCAACCAATAAATGAAAATAATAATTTCCACGCGGCAAAAAAAAAAAACCACTTTTTACCTTGACACGCAGGTTCTGGTTTTTGGCACCGTTGATCAAGTCACGGCACACATTCTCCAAAGAGCGCACATTCCTGGAGGTCAGGGTGATGCGAATGCGGTGCACGGATGCAGAATCGCCGGCATGGGGCTTCTCAATGTCCTTGGGAGCAGCAGCCTAAGTAATTTTTTTTAGAAAATACAATCTATTAATTTGAGGTTATGTTGCATGCCCAACACGTGCATTGCTTTTAGAGTGAAATATACTCGAAACACACTAAACCCACGACTTGAGGGCTCTGCAAATGCATTTAATGTGGAATATTTACCATTATTTAGCAATTTATCTGGTCGAGATAGTCAAATCTTTGTATTTTGAGCAGCGCTGAACCAGTTAACTTGCTGGTCAAAAACGAAATGGGACGAGTGCTAGTCACAGCGTCGTGTGCAGTAACTTTACACAGCGTTGCCATATAATCGAAAGAAAAAAATGGTAGCACGATTGTCATTCACTGCGAACGCGCACAAACCCGCTGCTTTTAAAAAGGAAAATAAGTAAAAATACATATACATCTTTGTGTAATATTTTATTTATTTTGCATTCACAACTGATTTTGCGACAAACAAATAAGACAGAACGACCAATTATTAAAAAGATTCCACACAGATTACACAATTTAAAATTATACAAGTCAAAGCACAATGTTGTATTTAAATATTAAATCAACGTTAATTAGTTATTGTACAATAGAAAATATTGGTTTCACTTTATGCAATAGTCTATAAAAATTTAAAAACTGCACTTGACGATCTTAAATACTAAGTACGTCTCAATAAACATATATATATGCCTGTGCACTGAAAAAAAACCAAATCATAGTATGGTACAACTGTTATACTTAAACTGTTGTACAAATAAAACTTAAAGATGCAATAAGCTAAAAAAAAGTAATTAAGTTTGTGTCCAAATTGTTGTAGTCCATACAAATATAGTCGGAATATTACTTTACGGGTAAGTGGTTTGTTGTTGTGGTTAGCATAGTTAAACGTTCAGAGCTCGTAGGCACATCTCGAATAATAGATCCAGTGGAGCTTAAAGCATATTCATATAATTTGTGTGTGTGGATGTGTCTATTTGTGTATGGCTAACTAGTGTACATTAATTATAGATTCACGGCCTTTACCAACGCCCACCCAGCGCACAGGAACGCTGAGATGGCTCTCCAGGAAACGAACATAGCTTTGTGCATTCTCGGGTAGCTCCTTAAAGTTGCGTATGTGCTCAGTGGAGGTTTGCCAGCCGGGCAGTGTAGCATACTCCACCTCAATGCCGCCGAGCTCGCTAATGGTGCCGGGGAAATGATCCAACTTATCGCCATTGCTTCGTCTATAACTGACGCCCACTTTTATCTCAGCCAGTGTGTCCAGAATATCTAGTTTCGTAATGCAAATGCAAGTGTAGCCATTAACCAATGATGTATACTGCAGCAGCGGGATGTCCAACCAGCCACAGCGACGCTTTCGCTTTGTGGTCACGCCCACCTCAAATCCACGCGTCTGCAGCAAATCACCAATTTCCTGAAAACATTATAATAAATTTTAAATAAATAAATATTTAGGATGAGGGGGAGGGGGAGGAGTAGTCGCTCACATTCAATTGCTCCGTGGGGAAGGGACCGTCACCCACGCGCGTCGTATACGCCTTGACAACGCCAATGACCTCGCCAATCGTTTGCGGCGGCAGACCGAGTCCTGTGAGGACACCACCAATGCTGCAATTGCTGCTCGTCACATACGGATACGTGCCGAAATCAATGTCCAACATTGCGGCATTGGCACCCTCCACCAATATAGTTTTGCCATTGCGCAACGCTGTGTGCAGAAAGCAGATGGTGTCCTTCACATAGGGACGAACCTTTTCCGCATAATCCTTGTAGCGCACCAGCTCTGCATCGACATCCACCTTGATCGATGGGAACAATCGCAAATGTGTGTTCACAATCGATTTGAATCTGAATAATGTAAGTAATTTTTGTAGATATATATGAAAGTTAATTTCGAATACACACTCACTTCTCGCTGAACAGATTAAAGTCGCCGAGCAGTTCACCGACACGAATGCCATTGCGTGTGGCTTTGCTGGAGTAGGCCGGACCGATACCCTTCTTGGTGGTGCCCAACGATTTGCCGCCCTTCTCCGCCTCCTGCATGCCATCGACATGCTGATGGAAATCGAACACAAGATGCGCCCGGTCCGAGATAATCAAACGGTTCTCCAAATGTGTCAATCCCTTAGCCTCATTCTTCAGCACCTCATCGAACAGCGAGGGTAAATGAATAACGACGCCATTACCTAAAAATAATTAATACAACAATCATAATTTATAAATAATTCCTCTTTTGTGGCTAACTGATAGTAATTATTGTTTTAAAGCTTATTTTTGGAATACCAAGGATTTTATAAATCTTTCCGCTTTTGTGGCTAACTGATAGTAATTATTGTAATAAAGCTTATTTTTGGTATACAAAGGACTTGAGTAATACAAATATTATAAATTACTTGAGTAATAAAACTATTTAAGAGTTGTTGAATTTCGTTTTAAATAAAAATGTTTAATAATCTCAAGAAAACCAACGAACAAATATTTTATTGTTTAATGAAGGTAAAATAAATCTAGCGCAACTGGAATGAAAAAATATTGTTCCTAAACTACAAGCTAGATGTTTTTATAGAATCTATTTAAGATGAGTTTATTGTTTGGTAAGTTAAGTTCAAGTCGAGTCGGCTCAACTAGGAAATACTTTGATCACAGCCTTCAATATACTTGGTCTTACTGATTTCATTTTTAAATATGAATTAACTAGAAAAATTAATATTAAATAGAAAAATCTAATAATGAAATTATCTGAATTTTAATGAAATTTGTACAGTTTGTATATATATATTGTATATCAATTCTACAACAAAATCTTTACTGTTTCAGGTATAGTTACTATCGGAAATCGTTTTATATTGTTATTCGGTGATAAAATGAAATAAACTTGGTCTGTGTACAAAAACTTTTATAACTAATTAGTCGGAGCTGCTTTCCTTTGAAAAATAACTGTAATGAATTACCCGTCCGAAAACTGAGACATTAACATCTTAGTGACGGTATCTTATCTAATCTATTATAATTGTAGATACGAATATGGCGCATAAAAGCCGTTTTATAACAGGCCATAAAGACACGTGCATCTGCCGTTGGCATCTAATCTGATTTAATGTGGAATCGTACCATTTTGCCTGACAACTATTTTTTTATCTACTATAATAATGATATTCAAAAATCATCTATATTCTATATGGATGGCTGAATAATAATTCAGTTGGATTTAGTTTGCCAAGACTTTTATTTATTGTTGAGAGAAGCACGCGAGTCGGGATAAACTTGTTTTGTTATTTATTGTAGTTTAATTGACTGGCAAATAATAAGTTAACTGCTTCATTACCATAAATCGACGTATGTATATATGTGTGTTTGTGTATATGTGAGCTTTGTTTATTTAACCCTGAGTGTCTCATATATAAATTGCACGAATACACACAAATACATTGTACTTTGTCGATGGTAATTATCTCATAAATTAGTCTTGTGACAACCGATGACAGACAACAGTAAATTTATCCTTCTCTTCCTCCTGTCCTTTATCGTTTCGCTTTTTTATAATTTTTTTTTTGACGTTGTTGTTGTTGTTTTGAGAACCCCCAAGTGGGGAACACATCGATTAAACTTTAAGCACAACCAAACAAATAAAGAAAGTTGCAGAAGCGTGTGCTTGGAAATGACCTTGCCTCTTGCAACAACTCGTCCACAACAAATGAGAGAGCTTAACTTGGAGGTACCCTTTACTTATATATAAGTCTTCGATATAATTTCAAGTTTGTCCCGATGTGGCTTTTATTGCTTATAGACATTTATCTATTTTAGGCAAACGGAAAAAGTTGTCGATAAAATGAAATAAATTCCAAGTGCATTTGACTTGATTACCTTATTTTCATTATATTTATCTGTACAAGATATAATAATTATATTGGCATACCCTTACCCAAATAAAAGCAAATAATTTCTTAGAGTATTTTGTCTATCGTAAATAGTTTGGCTTAAACAAGAATTAAGTCCAACCCATAATTTAGTTTAATCCTAAATGTTGGATTTATTTCAAGTTTCAACAGACAAAGTTAGGTAGACATGGAATATATAATACATGCAACAGATGTCTCCTTCAAAATCAAGAAGCCTACATATATATATTTATATTAACGTCAGACAGGAATCGAAAGTGACTAATTGATAGGCTCTGACTTTGTTGTCTGACTGCAATGACCTAGATAAAAAAATAAAAACAAAAAAAAAACACAAATAGAAAATAAACAGCCTTTTCTCGGGCAGATGTCAAAGCCAAATACTAAAATCAACTGACCGCAAAAGCCAATGTCAATGTTGCATTAAGTCTTTTGCCAACAAAATTCCTGTACATACGCTATATACATAATATATATATATATATATATATATATATATATATAACTTTTCGTTTCGTTTATATACGCTCAATTTCACTTTTGCACTAGAACAAAAAGCTAAAAGCAATTTCACTTGATGTTTTTACTTATATCTATATTATATAAAAAAAATATACGTATATACGTGATTCAAGAAAACAAAAAAAAAACAAGCATAGATAATTTGAATTATTAGTGAATAATATTTCTTGAATTTTCAGTCTCTTGTTTCTTGAATCTTGATTTATTAAGGGATCTCGATGGTCGATTCCCGAACCTCTATCCACACTTACCGATGACCGAAACGCATTTCTCGTTAACGACACCGCTCGGCAATAGATGAAAATCGAATTCGGTGCCATTTGCAACGACCGTGTGCCCAGCGTTATTGCCACCCTAAACAAATGGAAGAGATTATAAATATAATAATAAAGTACAAATATATAGACAATCTTTTATCTATATAAATATAGAATATATCTATATGAGCATTTAAATGCATAATTTTATATTCTAGTAGTAAGTAATCCCTATATTTGATCACCAAGTCTTCTCATGCTTGATTAAGGGCTTGAAAAAAACCTATTATAAATAAAAACATCAGATTATTATAATTTTTCTTAACAAAACGCAAATACAGAATTATACATTGTTTAAATTTTAAAATAATATAGTTTAACATTTTAAACAAACTTAATCTTTCACACACGCCCAAAGACCAGAAAAATCTGTTTATATACAAAATTAGCATGTTTGTTTGTGTTTATTAAAAGTCGTGTGATAAATAAATAAATATTGTTGAACAGCAGGTATTAAATAACAAATAAATATCTAGCTGGCAAGCTGAGAGGGACACAAACTACATTTATATACGATTATATATACTTATATATATATCTTCGTATATGAGAGAAAAACGAAATGTTTTTGTTTTGTATCGGTCGTGTGATAAAGAAAAATGAGAATGTTTTTTTCTCATTTGGCAACTGTACAAATTTCGATTCGTTTTGGCATTCAATAATGTCGTTTAATGTTTAAAAAAAAAACTGTTGAAAATGTCACCAGCCAAATGTTAACCAACCACATTCTGGAACTATTTGTCAACAAGCTAATCATATAGAATATATATATATACAAATGTATATGATGACTTTGCTCATTGTTGATAAGATTACAGCAAAAGTTGTTGCAAAATAAAAGTCCAGTTTCAAGATACTTTCGCTGCGCAATATGCGATAAAGAGGAAAAAAAAACCCGAGGGAGGCATTTGCTGAATGAGTCAGATAATAAAAAAATCAGTGGCTGTCGGGAAAAATTACATAAGAATCCCCAACTGATAACCGAGAAAAAAGGGCTGGTGATAATAACAATTTTTATATTATTATGCATGTAAAACAAATACTCGTTCATTGAACTATTTTGACGACCCAAAACAAAAATCAACAAGTTGCTAGGACAGGGTCAACAAAATAACGGTACACGCAATTCATTTAACTACAGTTAATACAGTAAAATTTGCAAAAACAATAAAAAAAAACAAGCAAAAATAAATACATACATATACATAAATAAATTGTGAGTACAGTTTGTGAAGTGCTTAGATAACTACATACACACATACATACGTATACGGCTGTATATGTACGCATACACACATAGATTGTTTTCATATATGTATATGTGACGTATTTTTGAATACTGCGCGGGACATTCACAATGCTTGGGAGAGATTATGTAAACGTAGCCGCTCAGAAAGCAAATGTGTACATATTACATGCATGTATGTGTGACCCGACCAAGTGTGTACATATACAGACCAACACACTTGCACAGACTAGCCGTAGAAGAGCACTAAAGGAAAACATACAGAAAACAAACTAACACCAAGCGAGTGACGAATGTGCTGAGGCAGCAGCAGCAGACGTTGGCAGACTGACTGACTGACTAACTGAGCGCGCACACAAACTCACATATATAAAAGAGACTATATCATCTGCTCAGCTGTGCTGATATTTTGGCTTTTAATAGCTAAGCCATCAAATTCAGCGGCATTTGGGAAAATGCAATAGAAAATCTTGATTAATTATCAATAAATATTATTTATTTTTATATTTGCTATTTAATACAATTTAATAAAAATCTGACTATTTAGCTATTTGTGCAATAAACTTAAACGGATTCTGCCTAATATTCTTTGCCGATTTAGCTGTTTTATTTGCTTTCAATAATTTTGACAGCACTTTTACACACACACACACGCACAGTGAAGGCGGCGCGCACACATGCACCCGCAACATGCACAACACAACTACGCACACATAGAAATGAAAAAAAAACTAAGCATGCGGTCGGCCAGTTAAGGCGATAATAGCTTAATGTGAAAATAATGTATCTTTTTGTGAAATTCACAGATGCAGTTGCAATGGTTTTTTTTTGTATTTTATTCTCGGCGTCATCAAACCTGGCGCCCAAATCGTGTCCTTGACACAAGGATAATTGACTTGTTTCACCCTGCGCGCTGTTATCAAATCTCTGTTTTCCCTCTTTGATTTTTTCAGACCAACTTTTTTTTTTGTATTTGTATTTGTGCTTACCTGACACCTGCAGACAATATCAACATCGGATGCGAGCATGTCGACCACTTTGCCTTTTCCCTCGTCTCCCCATTGGGCGCCTAGGACAACATCCACTTTCGACTTGTACATCTTGGTGCGTCCTTGATGCAATTGCTCATAGTGATTGCCGTTAACAGCGCTACTTGCTGTTGTTGTTGATGACATTTCGTACCACTACCAGGGAAAAACAGTCTCCGCACGACCACGAAAAAACGAGCACACGACGTTGATCTCGCTTGAAAACGGAACACGTTCTGTTTTTATAATATCGTTTGATTTGCTGCTGTCACAGTGCATGGCGTTGCCACTAGAACACACATAGAACATTTGCAAGCATAGCCAGACTTTTAAGAATTACGCGATGCTTGTAAGCGATTAATCGTATAAAAATTTATTTAACTTCGAGTTCACAAAATGTATTAATTTTTTACAACTATATGTAAATCGATCGCAAAATAATTTGCACTGAAATGGAAAGTTATTAAATAACAAAATGAATATGTTTTACAAAATACATTGAGGTTGATTTCGAAATTTTAATTATTTTTAAAAAATATTTCATTCATAGTGAAATAGCATAAAATGTTCATAAGCTGGCAACGCTGAGCATATGATTGTTTTGCTAGCAATTTGGCGGATTTGCATTTACAGCTTTGCTCAAAATGTCGCAAACCGCAGAACATTGTCATTTGTTTGTATATAGAATATTGGTTATAGTCAAATTAATAACATTAACTCCGTTTGCAGCTGTAAAGTGGAACCATTCAAATACACGTGCCCCAAATGCAATGCAATTTATTGCAGCGTCGCCTGCTACAAATCAAAAGAGCATTTGCAATGCTCCGAACAATTCTTCAAATCTTGCATTCAGGACGAATTAGCCAGTGCAACAAGAACGACGCTCGAAAGTCAGCAGGATATGCGTAAAATCTACGACATACTAAAGCGTATGCGTGAATCTGATGCCGGCTTTAAACCCGAGGATTTCGATGCTGATGGATTGGATAATCCTTTGGATTCCGATGATGAGGCGCAAGGACAACAAAGTGGGCAGGATGAGGAGGAGGGTGAGGATGGCGATGCTGTTGAGCAACAAATTGCAGATGAGCCAACGGAAGTCGTGGATATTGCAGCACGTCTCAAGGGAATCGATATAAATGATGCGGATGAAGTGTGGAGCAGATTGACGCCAGATGAGCAATTGGAATTTCAGAAACTAATTGACAGCGGCAACATTATGCATTTAGTGCCAGATTACAAGCCCTGGTGGGCGCGCAAAAACTCAAAAATTGTTGTGCTAAGCGAGGCTAAGAAGGATAATATGCCAGAAATACAAAAAAACATCCCCAAATTTAAGGATCTGTGCAAAAAAACGCCATCGGCCTGCGTGCACTTCAATCTGTGGAACATGTTGGGCGCCTATGCGTGTGTGGCACGCTACTTCAATGGTGAACAGCGCACGAATCCCAGCGAGGCAGTTGCTCAACTTGTCAATTTAAGTGCAACGCTGAAATACAACACAAATTACGAGGATGCGGAGGATGCAGTCATATCCGTGGAAACGGAGGCAAGCACCACGCATGGAAACACACCCGACAATTTGTTCGTGGAGAGTCGCGAGTTGTTACTGGAGGATGTGCGTCAATTGATGGCCAGCAGGCAACATAAACTGGCCGCCTTAAGCGATATTATTTATCTTCTGCAGCTGTCCAAGAAGCGAACGCATCTCGATGAGGCGAAATTTCAAAAGTTATTCGCTTTGCGACATGGCAGCGTGGAATTAAATCGCCCCAAATTAAGCCAACTACTCAAGAAGTTGGAATTTATGCTCGCCTATGTGGCGAGGGAGGAGTAAATAATCCCTTGAATTTGTTGTCAAATAAAATTAGTTTTAAATATTTTTGTTTGTTTCTGTTTTGCATATATTTTGTAACAAATTAAATATGAGGCTCTGGAAATTGTACATGCTTGTAAGTAATTTGAATAATTTAATTATAAAAGTTTAAAACTTAAATTGACAAATTTGTTTAAACCTATTTTAAATATAACAGCACTGAAAGGTCTGGCAGGCTGTCAACTAAATCGTACGGTGTGTGAGCCGCGGCATCAGCACATCTTAAGGCATAAATTTATTAGATTCGCGTTGCGTAGATCCGGCAACGCTGTTCGTGATTGAACTAATTAAAACTGACAAATGGATAGTTCAATTACTAAATTATAGTGTACTCAAAACAGATTTAAGTATGGCAAGCTTAAGCGTGTCGTGTGTGATCATCATACAAAAACAATATTTTTACCTAAATTTTGAGTTGAGTAGATCCGGCAGCTCCGTTAGTGATTGTACTGATTTTTGAAATATCAAATATCAAATGAGACTTTTGCATTTACACATTTAATAGTTCTATAAGTTACAAATAATATGTTAGTATTTTGCCAGTCAATGCAATTGGCAGTCGATTGTTAATCATTGCATGTTTAAAACTTCCAAGCAGGTGTCATCAGGGCACATGAAACAACAGTTCACCGCGCAATGAACTAGTGACAAATTGCAGCCCTTGTCCAGCTCACAGTCAAGTTGTTGCATTGCCAGCCCTGCTAGTTTTTTAGTTGGCGATTTCAGACACACACGCAAGTTGTTGTAGTGCTTTTTACGGCTATTTTGTTTTTTGGTATGTCTCGATTTAACCAATTCAGTCAAGTCCTAATCATTTGCCATAAATATGCAAAATATTACAAAAAAAAACAGCAAGAAAGCAAGGAGCAATAAGAACATTTAACATAGAATTTAGTGAGAACGCGTTTCGTTTTCTCTGGGTGTTGACAGCGGGGTGCGGTGCTTGTGTAGCGGAATTTGTGTGTTTATTGCATATGTTTGTATGCGTGTAGGTCTAACTGTCTGTTATAGTGTAAGTGTGTGTGTGAAGTGTTCTTCTTCGCTGCGCGCTGAATTAGTGCAAAAAAAAGGAAACAATTTAAGTGCGACTGTGTGTGTGTTTTTTAAACAAAACATTTAATTGCTTGGAAAAATGTGTGGGTTTTGCGAACTTATGTAAGCTTAACTAAGATACAGGTGCAAATATTTGTTTGAAATACGTAAAAATTTTCAATCTATGAGGCCAGATAAACGAGTTTCAAGCCTTATCTTTTTCCTTAAGTGTGTGTGTGTGCGCTTACTTTACCTGGTTGTGCGTGTTTGTTACTGTTGTTGTTGCTTTTCGGATTGCTTATCTATCTTTACAAATATGCGAACTATGCTTCAACCAGTTTTTTTTTCAAACTTTGTGGTGAAAATTTGTACTGACCTGACCGCAACAACAATAATAGCAATATGACTGGATTTGGTTAAATTGTCCATATTTATATCAATACAAAAAAAATATCGTTGCTAGATCGCTTGATGATGGCGATGTCGAAAGCAAAAGCTAAGCTTGATCCAGCCGCCCAAATTGGCATTCACACACACACACACGGATATGTTTGCCCATAGTATGGATGGAGTGGGGCTGCTCGGCGAACGACAGCAAATGCCGGCAGTTAGTGACCGTCTGACAGTCTGCATGCCGCAGCCATTGATAACATTTTGTTAGTATGTGGGTGTGTGTGTGCATGTATGGACATGCAATACATGTGCCTGTATTTGCATTGTTTACAAACAGCTGATAGGGGTTTTTGTTTTTTTTTTTAGCATTTCCTTCACTAAAAATAATACAAAAAATCAGTTTCGTTAAGTTTAAATTTAATTATTAATGTATAAATGAAGTCGCACAACTTAAACGTTATCGATATGCACTCAGTTATTAAAAAAGTTTAGACATCGAAAAGGGGCGCCAAATACAGTTAGACAATTGTCTAATTACCCCTCACTTTATATTCCTTTTCGAATTCAAATTCAAATTCGATGTTCAATTTAATTTCTTGATTTGTTTGTTTGATTTGTTTGCTGCTAAATTTGACTGTTAATGAAATTCTTTTTCAGTTAGCTAAGGTGTTGTCGATTTTTATCGTATAATCGTACAATATAATATCATATTATAAACAGGTGTACAACTGAGAAAATAATAATATTTGGTTTTCTTATATATAGCTTTCAATCTGCGGTCACCGTCAGTAAAGTAATCGACTCACTTCTACACTTTTCTTTGTGATGCATACTAAATAACTTGTAATTGATTGCAGATAAATATAAATAGAATTATAAATGAAAGAAATAGCAAACCAAGATTCGATCGAGCTTGCGTCATTTGTATACCCAAACAGATGATATTATAAACAATAAATGTCACTGCAGCAAGAGTATTAATTATTAGAATAGCTATTTTTTAAAGATGATTTTATTTATTTTTATTTTTAGTTTTTTTTTAATCGATGGGTTGCATTGTAATGAATGCTCTCATCCAGCAGATGAGTCTTAGTAGCCAAGTGTTGCATAACTGGTTCTTAGCTAGCTGGTTTCATCTGACTGCGATGATGATGATGATGAAAATTTTAAGCTACGTCATTTTGCATACACAAATCTTGAATCTGTTGTTCTTGTTGCTTCTTTCTGTGCCTTATAGCAATGTTGGTAGATAAATGAGAATCTAAATATCTTATTATTGTTATCGTATAATCTTGGAACAGGAAATGTCCCACCACAGCGATGATCAGCTTCTGCAGGCTGGAAGTGATTCCTTCTGGGAGCCTGGCAATTATAAACGAACCACCAAACGCATCGAAGATAGCTACAAGTGAGTAATGCACAAAAGACAAATCTCAAATCAAAACACAACACTGGCCTGTCTACTTGGGTCATTGCCAGCCATAACAAAAAAAAGTACAACTTAAATAACCGGTTATTGACATGTCTCTTTTCTTTTATTTTTTTTGTATACTCGCTCTCTCTTCTCTGCTCTCCTCTCTATGTATATTTGATGGCGCATCCAATCATCTGTCGGCACTCGGCACAGACTCTGCAATGACCTACAGCAACTGATACAGGAGCGCGCCGACATTGAGAAGGGATATGCAAAAAGTTTGCGCACCTGGTCAAAGAAATGGGGTGAACTTATTGAGAAAGGTAAGTGCGGCCAGCAGACACACTTCTTCTACCCAAGGCTAATTTAAATATTTATTTATTTGCCTATTAAAATGATAAAATAATAAGTGTGCTTAATGTAATAAATTTGAGTAATGATATTAAAAGTGTAACAGATAAGACTGTTCTAATTGAAAGTGACTGTATAACACTTAAAAGTGTTCTAATTGAAAGTGCACAGCTGGCATATGCTCTCTCTGATATTGATACTCATGAAAATTCTTCATACAGATTTCCATGCATACATAAACACATACATATATACATACGTATAGGTGCATGCGTTTTGGGGGTCGAAGATGCTGTTCTTTGCACAACTTCTTTTTTTTCTCTTTTAACCACTTTTCTAATATATATATATATATATATATGTATGTATGTGTGTTGACCGTGTTATATGTTTACACATTCATTCACGCCTGCTTTGAAGGCCCATTGAAGCAGCAACAACAACAGCAGCCGCAGAAGCAGCGATGACCCGTTGCCAGCGCCAGCGTCAATTGACAATATACTGCTATTCTTCTTCTTGTCATATTCGTGTACATTATTCGTGTACTGCGCATTGTTGTTTTTTTGTTGACGTTGTTCTTATTGTTGTTCTGGCGATAAGTGGCTTAAGCTATTAATGGGCTTTTTGTTGCGACTTTTTTTTGCTCATTTTATTTTTATTTTCTGTTTTTTTACCTGTTGTCTTCATCTCCATTGTCGCACTGTGGTCCTAAATAACATAAAAAAAACAGCATTTTACATTCCACAAGTTGTCAGATGCTAAAACAAATAAAATATATAAAATGCTATACAAGTATAAAAAAACAGGATTTTTAGTCTATTCTAACTTTGCTTTCATCAATGAATCTTCTAAGTTGTATATATAAATAATTCCATTAAAAATATTGCAAATATATCAGTAATTTGACGAGTTTTCCAAATCGAGCTGTAAGCGGAGTTTTTCTTTTTCTGTTTTTCTGCAATCGAATGGAATGCCAAATTGGCCTATTTAAAGCCAAAATGTCACTGCTCCGATTTCAGCCATTTTTGTCACAATTTGCGTGCCAGTGTGCGTTTTGTTGTTGTGTTCCTCTTGTGTGAAATGAAATCGAGTACAGAGTGTAATACTTTTTTTTATATTGTATTTGTTGTTAACAATTTTTGCTTCTGTTGTTGTTGCTATTCTTGCTGTAGTTGTTATGCCCATCGCCAACGCCTTTGCTTTCTGCTCTCAGTCCACTTTCACAGTAAGCATGACGAACGAACTGACATACAGACGGACGAATAGCAATTGCGGACAGATATTTATACACTTAAAAAAAAGCACATACATATAAATAAATTTAAATTATTTAATTTAATTTAAATTTCTCAAGTACTCAACATAATTACTTGAATTTTTACTATACTATGCTTTGCCAAAAAAAATTTTTTATTTGTGAAAAAAAAGAGGTTTAAAATAATTTCTCTGCGTGTTAAAAAGCGGCTTCTACGGAATTTGCCTAGTTGCGTCCAGTCAAAGTTATAAGCAGTTTTTGGCAGGGGGAGAAGGGGGCCCTGGCGGATCCGCGAAGACCCACTCAACCAGCCAATTGACGAGAGTAGCATAAAAAAACAAAAACAAAACAAACCGGCACCAAAGCGTCGCGCAAAATGGTTTCAAAAATCAATGCGATGAGCGAGAAAAATAGAACGTGTTTATTTTTTTCTGTGCTAAGCGCTTCAATTTATCTGTGAGTGTGTGTGTGTGTGTGTGTGTGGTGGGCGCCAATTGAGAATAGTTGAGTATGTAGCGGCCCGTTAGTAAATCGAGAAATCGAGTTTCGTGCATTCCAAATTTTGCAAGTGGCCACCGTATAAATTTTATTAAGGTTTTTCATTTATGTTTGTTAGCACACAATAAATAAGAAATGTATTAAAAAAATGTGCCTCACGCACGCACACACCTAACACACACACTTACACATAAACAATCACATTCTTGAGCTGATTAGATAAAACTGCCCGTCAAGAAGCGTTTAACGCTTCGATGACATCAGCAACGACGAGGGGACAATAACAATCGAAATGCTTGAAAATGTGTTGAATAATGACACATAACAATAATGGCCTCTAAAGATGTGACCAGGCTGGTTAATAATTAATAACAATTGTTTACACAAAATCTAGCTATATTTACTACTAGCCAATTTTTCATTCTTTTTATACACTGAACCCATTGAAAATGGGTAAAAATGGTCTTGTGCAAATGCATGTAACCGGCAGCAAGAAGTATCACCGACTTCATAAAGTATATATATTCTTGATCAAGATCAACAGCCGAGTCGATATAGCCATGTCCCTCTGTCCGTCTGTCTGTATAAACACGCTGATCTCTTCCAATTAACACAAGATATGCATAATATTGCTCACCTGCCCATCATTTCATCAATATCAGATAAGAAACACCAAAGTCATGCTAAAAATTATATTCTTATATTGATTACATTTCTATCAGCTGCCGGAAGCATTTTCTGTATGCATAAATATGCGAGCGCATGTGTGAGAAAGAGATGCCATAATAATCGCTGCGAGCGTAAATATGTTTTATATGTATTCTGAAGATCCTCCTTACGTACGTATGTATGTATATACACGTGTTGCTAGCCAGCCAATTAGGGATCAGTACGGGCTTGTGAATAAAAACATATTCGGCATTCGTTTTTTTTTTCTCTTTATAGTTGCTATAAAAAATGACATAGTCTGCTCATATCTGGTTGCAAAACATGTTAAAGGGAAATTTGGCACTAAAATATATATATATTTTTACCAACTGGGTATCATAGGCATATCGTAGTAGAGATTAAATGACTACAGAATTCTTACTTGTTTTGTCTGATTAAGTGAATTTTATTTGTTATGTTAGGAATATAGTAAAACTCCTTTAATATTTTATTGATTTACAGGACCCGAATACGGCACCTCAGAGGCGGCATGGAAGGGTGTATTGACTGAGTCCGAACGATTATCCGATGTACATATGAAGATCAAGGATAATCTGTGCAATGATGTCAACAGTCAGATAAAGACGTGGCAAAAGGATAACTATCATCACACGTTGATGCAGATCAAGGAGCGGAAGGATATGGAGGATCTGTTCAAGAAGGCACAGAAACCTTGGGCTAAACTATTGGCCAAAGTGGAGAAGGCCAAAGCAGATTATCATTCAGCATGCAAAACGGAGCGCAGCGCAACCAATCAAGAGCGCAACGCCAATGCGGACAGCTCACTGTCACCCGATCAGGTTAGCTATATATACTACTATATATAGATTTATCAATATATATATATATATATATATATATATATATATATATATATATATATATATATATATATCGATTGACAGACAGACGACAGTTGTATGGCTTTGTTGAATATATATTGACAAATGCATTTGTTGGTTTTATATTGCAGGTGAAAAAGATGCACGATCGTGTGCAAAAGACCAAAGATCAAGTGCAAAAGTGCCGCGAGAGATATGAGCAGGCCATTAGTGAAATAACCAAATATAATTCCGTTTACATTGAGGATATGACATCCGTATTTGAGAAGTGCCAAACCATGGAGAAGACACGACTGCAGTTCTTCAAGGAAGTGCTATTTAATGTGCACGCGTCTCTCGATCCGACCAAAGTGCAAAGGTTAGCCCTACAAAACTTGTTACACAGCTATATCAAAGTTGTTTTCTAACAGATAGATGATTATATATATGTATATATAAATTTTCCATTAATATGTCGAACTATATTGCAAAAGTCTATTCCCATATATGTGTCAATTGTGGGGCTTGAGTCTTAAAATTAAGAATGTAGTTTCTCCTATATTGTAATTAACAGATTTGTTCATATTCAGATTTTCTAGTGCAAGTTTTAGAAACTAGTCGACATAAAGTGAACCTTCAATTAGTAATTCTAGCGTTACTTAAAAAAATCGATATCAATATTTACTTTTTCTAAGTGTATCTTTTTCACTATAGAAATTTAATGTTTATTTTCAAATTTTTATTTTCAACTTTTTTTTAAATTAATTTTTTAAACCCTTTTTAACACATGAAAAGACTAAGTTGATTTTTTTTTATATGTTTTAGAAATATATTTCAACTCTTTCAATATTTTAGTTAACTTGGTTTAGATAAGAGTGTATTTGAGTGGGTTTGAGAGAAACCCAAATCCCACATGGATTATTGGTCTCTTGTTACTTAAGAAACTATCTTTCCTAGTGCTTGTCAGAGAGATAAATAAATATGAAATAGAATATCTACTTTAATTCGGAACTGAGTAATAGATAAATTTTATTTTAAATTATAATTTAAATTGCTTATCTCTTTGATCACAGCCTGCCCCAGATCTATGAAGAATTTTATCATACAATTAACAATGCGGACCAACAAAAGGACTTAAAATGGTGGTCAAATAATCATGGCATTAACATGGCCATGAACTGGCCGGCATTTGTGGTGAGTGAGACAGGCTGAGTAAAAAGTCAATTAAATGAGAATTTAATGTGATGAAACTTGATTTGCAGGAATACACGGAGGAGTTCCGTGACATAGCTAAGGGAAACAAATCAAAAGAGGCGCTGCCTGCTGCACCCATAACTCTCATCAATCAGCGCCCCGTCGCCGAAGATGTGCACGTAAGAATTGAAGAACATCAGTGAAATCGCTTAAAAATTCGAATAATTATTTTATTTTGTGGCCACGAACAGGAATACCCCACAACAAATAGTCTAAAGAAGAACGCGAGCCTCAATAGTAAAGCGAGCGGACGAAGCAGCAGCCAGCAGGAACAACAAGTAACACAAACCTCTGCCACAACAGTCGAAACCAAATCAACGGTGTCGACAACTTCCGCTGCCGCAGCCGGTGCCGGTGCTGCGACAACAGCCGCCGCATCAGCAGCGACGGCAGCAGCATCATCTAATCGCAACGCGAGCGTAACGTAAGTTTTTGGTGTATGTGCGAGTGTGTGTAGATATTGTTGTTTTAGATTACACTCGAGTAGTCAACTAACGCTCATTATGTCTGTTGTTTATTGCTCATTATACCCTGTAACATTTTGAATTGATTGCAGAGAGTGGGTAGCATCGCTATCATCATAAGTTATGCAACATAATTTGAGAGTTATTTTATATTATTATTAATTAAATGCAAGCCAAATTCATTCATTTCCGACAACCGATTTGTACTCAGAAAATCTAGCAAAAAATTAATAAAGAGCCAGCAATGCAAACTATAGATTCGGCCCTAGATTAATACTAAATTTAATTTATTTTAATATGTTATATGTATACATATATATAATTTTTTTTTATTTATATATTATTTGATCAATAACTTTCGATTTCGAACACAGTTCGCCAGCATATCTTAAAAGAGGTGTACTATTTTCATATTCCTTAACACGAAATAAAAATGTAATCTTTTGATTTGATTAGACAATGATTTGAATGTTAAATTACACATTTTAATATCCGCAATGACAGGGTATCTTTTGGTCGTTCAATCAGCGACTAGAGAGCACTTTTACTTGTTTTCATTGAACTAATTGATTTCAATTTACATGCAACACAACGACACAACTACAAACAGCAATGGCAACGGCAAAGTGGACGCCAATCCATTCGACGAGGAGGAGGAATGGGATGAGGGCGACAATGTGCTGGTGGACAACGGTGAGCCGGGAGTGCCCGTGAAGGCCTTATATGACTATGACGGCGCTGAAAGCGACGAGCTCACGTTCAAGCAAGGTATATATATATATATATATATAGATATCTATTGATATCATACGATCTATGATAAGTGTCTGTTACACATTTATAATCTTTTATTATTTGCTTACCCAGGTGAGGTCTTTGAGAAACTGGAGGATGAGGATGAGCAGGGCTGGTGCAAGGGACGCATGAATGGACGTGTTGGCCTTTATCCGGCGAATTATGTGGAAATCTTTCACTCATAAAGTGGACGGATTAAAAAAAAGAGGGCACGAATTGCGATTAGTAACAGTAGTAGTGGTTGATTGAACTAATGTCAGGTCACACAGACATTTGAATGCATACATATATATGTATATATATGTATATATACATAGATATATATAGAAAAGATTCACAGATAGAATGTACTACAGTAAACTCAGTCGTTGGATGAGAACTATTATCGTATGTATTAGAATTTGTTATGAGCAATTTTTTGCCAAACACCATCATGATGTGTGTTTGGCATCAACTTATATATTAGGCATTGAATTTGTATTTGTATTCAACAAAAAAGAGCAACCCAAACTACCAACAAAAAAAAAAAAACATAAAAAAACAAAAAATCAAAAGGAACACGGAAAACCACTCACCCACAGTAGAACTGAAAGAAAATGGCGTTGAAGAAACCGAAAGATGGAAAACAATCAAGAAACCGAATACAGAATACAGATATAAAATAGATAAAAATGAAGCAAATAGCGTCAAACAGAACAACATGTGTAAAACGTCAAATGTATGAAATAATATTACAAACATTATTACATATTGTATTATGCTATAGCCACAACCGAAATGAGAATGATATAATGTGCTTTTTTTATAAGAGTGTGCGCGCATTTTTTACTGGTCTCATCTTGGCCTGTTGTTGTTCAACTTTTTGGTGACACAAGGCACAGTTAAGACCGGCCTGCGCACACTCTTTAAAATGCATATTGTAACAATAACAAAATATGTGCGTAGTATTTGTAATGCGTTTCATGAACATTTTTTATTATTTATGAAGTTTTATGTATACTTGTGTTATAAAAAGTATACGTATATTATTGTATATGTACATTTTTAAATGACTTAAATTATTGAAATAAAACAACAAAACTGCAAAAAACGAATAACAATCAAAATGCATTTTAATTCTGAAGTGTTGCAAACTGATTGTTTTAATTTATTTTTTTTTAGAATTTAAATCGATTGCCAAAAGCAATAACTATTTAGTCATTGTTTTAAACAACTTAAGTTATTAAAAAAAAATCAGCCAAAATTCAACAAACGTATAATAAAAAATATATTTTATTTTAAATTGTATTTTTCATAAAATATAAAAAGTTTGTAGCTGAACCGATTTGAAAATCAATATCAATTTTACATGGATTTTTGAAAATAAATTAATTAAAATACATAAATCTAATAATAATCAAAGAGTGTTTTAATTCGAATTATATATTAAATTAATTTTAATTGATGGGAAGCGAAAATCTGCATTGGACCTTGATCAAAACTATAACTTTTTGCCCATGATTTAAATTAAAAACAATTAAAAACGAACAACAATTAAAGTGTATTTTAACTATATTCACATACATTTTATATATTTTTTTCGACTAATGGAAATCGAATATTCTGATTGAAGCTTTATCAAAGCTGAGCAATTAAAATGTATTTTAATTTTCATTGTTTTGAAAAATTTATTTGTAGAAAATAATAACTATAAAGCGGCAATTATTTTATGTTCAAAATGAGTAACAAAGTATTTTTGTAGCCTAATTATATTTTGGGCGTTTTTTTTTTTACTGATAGCAAGCGATAATTCGGACAGAATTCCTATATGTATTTTTTAATATATATATTATTTATCTAACAATGAATGGCTTTTGGTTTTATGCAAAATAAACACTTAATTGCCTTTTAATCACTTTTTTTCTTAAAATTTTGTTAGTTATTTCTAAAATCGTTGCTTAGTCAGAATGCATGAAATATGCATGCATAATTAATGAATAAGTTAAACTTTTTTTTGCTTGCTCAGAGAATCATGTTAATTATTTTCGCTATTATCTATTGGGGTGTGTCATAATTGTGACGCTAGCATTTTGTTTTTATCTGCTCTCACAAAAAGTATTGTAATTTTCAAGTAAAGTGTGGCAACATCTATTAGACGGGTAAATTATATATTATAATATAAACGTTTCGATATACATATGTTATTATATACGATTTGTGTTAATTGAATGTGTCATCATTTTGTTGTGAAGTTTGTAACTCATTAAAAATTGTTAAATATATGGGTTAAAGCATTCCTGGCAGTTGGAGAGAATGATCGCAAAACCTATCACGTAAGTTCAAAAAGTGACTGACTCGAGGACAAACCGATTTTTTCGTTTGAAAAAAAACCTACCTGGAGGAGGCTTTAAAATCAATTAATAATTTCGATGTCATTTTCTTTAAATTAATTCCTCTTAAGCGCAGTGGCCTTTGTTAAAATTGTGTAGTTTAAATATTTTACTTTTAACATTTATTAAATTTTTTATGCTTAATGTGTAACAAATATAAAACGGATAAATAAAATCAGAATATAATAGTTAAAAGTTTTATTTAAGAGTTTTGCATTTTATTGAACTTTAGCCGCTATTTTATTTGTAGAGCAATGAAGATGAATTTGTGGGGCAAGTAAGATGTTGGCAAGTTGGCATCTAATCGAAAAAAAAAGAGTATGTAATCGTCGGTGTGCAGTTTTTGGTAGGTCAGTTATGTTGTTAGTTGGCTTATACATAAGGCCAATTGTACGTGATATTGTCGATTCTGATGACAAAAGAAAAAAAAAGATACAAATTGTGCTGAGCACAATGCAACAAAACTTAGTAATTTCTTCAAACAATTTCATTTATGTTTATTTAACTTACACTTGCAGCAATAATATCATATAATAAGTGTTATCTACAAATAAATACTTGTACATATTTCTATGAAATGATTCGAGCAGCAGCTGCAACAACGTTTATGCGATAAATACTTGTATCTGGAGTCGAAACTAAAGAGTGCCTAGGAACATTAAGTAATCTACGTTCCAAAGCCATCAGTTTCAAACGCGAAGTCGTCGTGGTCGGAGCTCTGTACAGAAACACGCGAGATTATATACAAATGTATATATGTAAATATATATAAATATATATGTATATATATATAAAAATAGCGATATGTCAAAAATCAAGTATCAACTTATTCCAACGGAAGTGACTCCATTGGGCGATAGATCTGGCGCACATAGATTTCTCAAAATCTGTGGAATATGTGCCACATTTTGGCTAATTATCTGTTATAGCAATTGGACAATTTGTGCTAATATCACACCCAGTAAAACCTCGTTGCCGCCCAACGGAACGAACTTAACCTACTTGCAGGGGGATGCGGGCGATAAGGATAATATCTTGAATCGGTCAGCGTCAGTTGTGCATCTGCAAATAGAAACTTCAACACATTTGAATCCTAATATAAGCTTGGGTAAATATAATTATTTATTAAGTCTTTATATATATATATATATATATATACTTATGATATTTGTATGATGTTTGAGGTCCCAACATATTGGATAATTATTTTGTGTACACCTCACATTGTCGCATGCCGGCCCCTAATCCCTTCACCAAGGATGTGCTCAGGATTTTCAAAAAGGTGCAATACGCAACTTGTGATAGGAGTAAGGTCTTCCTATCGGTGGACTATGATGACCGAATAGGACGCTATAAATTCCATATAAATGATAAAAAAATCAAATGTTGTTATCGAAAAATTCAACGCAATGGCAAAGGAGCCCAAGCAGATCTAGATTACAAGTAAGAATGGCCACCTTATCCACATCGAAATGTTATCTAAATTAAATTCCAATATCATTTGTAGACAGGCTTCATGCAGCAATATCAAACATGACTCTTTGGTGCCTGGAGATGTGGATGCTGCCGTTGTCGAATGCCGTCGAGATAAAAGACTGTTGCAACACGATGCCTTTGGATTTGTGCAACCAAAGCAACAACTTATGAATAACTCCTTTCCGAATGAAACCTATACGAGTAGACCCAGTGTCCTGCTGTGGGGCATTGATTCCATGTCTCGCATGAACTTTCAGCGGACCATGCCTCTAATGTTCAAGTATCTAAGGAAGGAGAATTGGTTCGAGTTGAGGGGCTACAATAAGGTTAGTAAAGCCTAAATTTACTAAATTACTAAGCTCGAGAAATTCCCAAAAAGCCAACAATGACTTTATGAAATCTACAATTTTAAAAATATGCATTCTCATTATTCCAATGAGTTGTTATTATTAAGAAAACAAATTTTTAATACTGCCTTGTTGTCGCTTTTCAAGGTTTGCATTTCTTAATTTCTGAGTGGATTCTTTAACAATTTAGAAAAAAATTTGAAATATATTTAAATTTACACAACTCACATAATATTCGAGTTAGCCAATTTTTTTTACTTTGCTTCTAAATTTAATAAGGAATTTTTTCCAAGTCTTGCATTATTTCGACATACAACTAAATTTCCATATAATAGAAAAGGTCTTTAAAAAAAGAAAAAGTTTCAAAATCAAGAAAGACTTTTGAAAATTATAAAGTAATTTTCTAAATTTCTGGTTAATTTTTGTTCTGAGCGCATTGATTAAAGATTCTTTTTTGCCTTGATCTAAAGATTGTTTTTTTTTTGTAGATGGGCGATAATACATTTCCCAATTTGATGGCTCTGCTGACTGGCTTCAATAGCACAAGATCATATTCGGTGTGTCGACCAATTGAAGTGGGAGGCATGGATGAGTGTCCCCTTATGTGGAAGGACTACAAGAAGCTTGGTTACGTCACAGCCTATGGCGAGGATTGGGCGAAATTCGCAACGTTCAACTACCACAAGAAGGGATTCCTTAAGCCACCAACGGATTACTATCCGCGTCCTCTGATGCTGGCCGCTGAGAATGAGCTGAAGAAAGTTGTAATTTCATCAATACCCTACTGTTTGGGCCATCGTCACTATGCGGAATACATATACGATTTTGCAACACAGTTCACAAAGATCTACAGGAATCAGTCGACCTTTGGCATGTTCTGGACGAACTCCTTCAGTCACAATGACTTTTCGCTGCCCTCCTCCATGGATGCTAAGATGTTGGAATATATGCGTAAACTGAACGAAAGTGGGGTGCTTGAAAAGTCGATTGTGATTTTCTTTAGTGATCATGGTATGCGTTTTGGCCCATTGCGAAGTTTGGACAGTGGCTTTCTCGAGGAAAGGATGCCCATTATTTACATCTGGCTCCCTCAGTGGTTTAAGGATAAATATCCGGAATTTGCACAGAATTTGCACACGAATAGGAACCGCCTAACTTCTCCTTATGATATCTATGCCACTCTAAAGCACATTCTGCAACTGGAGACGCCACTAGCTAAGTTACCACGTCCCGAAGGATGTCCCAGCTGCCACAGTTTGTTCCACGAAGTGGCCGAGACGAGAGATTGCAACGATACGGGAATAAGTGATCATTGGTGCACTTGCCACACCTTTAGTTATAATTCGAAGAGTGATGATCATATCAAGGAGGTGGCACAACAGTTGATCGATGCCACAAATGATTACCTTGCTGCCAATAATCTAACCAAATTGTGTCAGACATTAAAACTCTCAAATATTGAGTCGGCGCAGCGAAAAATCGGCCTGAAAGCCAAGGAGTACGAGTCCTATCTGGTTAGATACGAGGCTGAGCCAGAGAAGGCGCTCTTTGAGGCATCCGCAAATTGGCATAATAATACCAGAAAGATGTCCATTCATGTGCCCGATATAAGTCGGTTGGATTCCTATAGTAAATTAGCCGAGTGCGTTGAGGATAATATTGCCAAAAAGTTTTGCATTTGCTATCCAGAAACCCTGATCCCTGATCCCATTAAAAAAAAAGATAAAGTATAAAATGAAGATGTGGAACAGTATGTTTCACAGACAAAAGCATGCATATATAGCCCCATAGAGTGTATATATATATATTCTTGATTAGGATCAAAAGCCGAATCGACTTAGCCATGTCCGTCAGTCCGTTCTCATAGGCTATATGAAGTAGACTTACAAAAGTTAGAATATACCATTTTGTATACCTTACGTAGATCAAGTTTATTTTATCGATAACTGCCTCAGTTGTATATCGATACAAATCGATTTCCGATTATTAATATGTGCTGCTTTTGAATTTATGTATTATATTCCATGACTTATTATTTAGATTAATACATAAAAAAAAATACATTTGGATCGCATAAGAAACGTAAACTTAAATGAACCAATATCAGCGGACCTACTGTGTAGGGCTCAGCAGGGTATCTCATAGTCGAGCTATCTCGACTCAAAAATACGATTTGTTTTAACAATAATCAATTTTTTTTAAAGTTGCTTAAGAACGTTTTATAGATTGTAAGTCTCAGTTTAAGATCGTTAATTAAGATTTTCGATACTAGAATTAATGCATTTTATTTACTTTGTACATAGAATAAAATTCTAAAATACAATTAATATTTTTAGAATAATAACTATATGGCCATAATCAATGACTCTTTTAAGATAATGTTTTGATTTTTATGATAAGATAAATTGGGGGCTTTCAAAACAACAGTGATAAGAGTGATTTCTTTATGCAAAATTCGGTTACAGCCCAAAATGTTTTATGGCTGATAACCCACAATCAGTTAACCAGTTGGCAGTTGGCAGTTGGCAGTTGAATTTGATGCATGACGATGACCAAAATGAAATATTATTAAATCAAACCGGTAGACAAGACATTAATTGAAAAAAATGCGCTCTTCAAGACACTTTAAAAATTCTACTGACTGCTGAAATACTGCTGCTGATTATTATATTATATAATATTATATATATATTATACTCGTAATTATTGTTTTGTTAATGCAACTGAGGGATTCGCACAAGTCAATATATATTTAGCAAAACTCAAAGCGATTTTACGTTCGATGCAGATCCCAAATACTTTGTGAAGACCTTCAAGTGTCGCATGCTAATTGTGCCCGATTTGATGAGGAATTATAGCAAAAGATCATACACAAAGTGCGACAAAAGGAAGGATCTAAATATCATCCTACAAAATGCAGCTATAGTCTGCATCTGAACGAGGTGAATATCACATGTTGCTATAAGCAAATCTTGCGTTCCGGCACGGACACCAATGCGGACAGCCAGTTTCAGTAAGTGCTCGAAGTAACTCAAACAATAAATCGAATTTAATTTAATATTAATTTTTGATTGCTGCCATGTAGCAGTTTTTATCAGGACTTTAACTCATTTCGGAATGAATCCTTTAGGAGTAGATCCAGTGTCTTGCTGTGGGGCATTGCAGGGAGGCGGGCATTACGGATTATTGGTGCACTTGCCTCGAAAAGCGATCCCAGAGCGAGAATGATGGCCGAGCAGCTGATAGAAAGCAGAAATTATTATTTGGCAGCTAATAAATTGTGAGGCATTTGTCGGAAATTGCAAATAAAATTAAGTCGGTGCAACGGAAAGTGGTGCAAGGATCAAACGAATCGGAGTCGTATCTGGTCAGATACGAGGCGAAGCAGTCCAAGGCCATATTTGAGGTCTGGGCACAGTGGAACAATGCGACAGAAAAGATCTCAGCGAAAAAGACTCGGATTAGTCGGCTGATGAGCTATCAGAAATACGCTGGATGTGTAAGCGATGCTGTTGCCAAGAAGTATTGCATCTGCCGGACAAAATAATTAACCCCAATCAACCCTGGGCAATTCTGGGTGAATGGATTGGAGTACCGCAAGGACCACAGCACAAGAGATGCATCTGCATCCGCATTTGTATCTGTATCTACATCTGTCTGAGCACTTCAATACTATCTTCACTTCCGATCTCACCGTTGGCCAAAACGGTCTATTTTAATTTGTTGCCAAATTAGTTGACAATTATATGACAATTACAAAATGATAATTGCCGCAATAACAGCGATTGAAAAACAGCTGTTTTTTTAGTTGAGTTTTTCTTTTGTTTCCAATTCTGTTAGTCAATGAATGGTGAATTCGGAGCCCCGTCGAATCTTATCATTATTAACATATTACCTGTCGGAGATAAGTTTATTACTACAACTAAAATCGAGCAAAGAAAATATTTATTTGTGTGTTTTCTATCATAAGATTAAGATAAAAATTTATAAACCAAATAAAAAGTGTATATCTGTCAAATCTTAAAATTCCAATGTTTATTAATAAACTCAAGTAAAATTTCACTTAGAAATGCATTTCTTAAATGTATGACATATTTAAAAAAAATTAACATAATTTTTTGGAGTGTAGTTTGATTCTTTCTCTCTTTCTTTATCAATTTGAACAAATGCGGGCAGCAGAAATTAATATTTATTTCAAAGATTATAATTTTCTTATCAATTTCGTTAAGTGCTGTTTGTTGTTATTAACTAAACAACGTTTTTTTAGTCAATTATCACGATTTGTAATAATAATCTGAACTCATTGGAAATGAGCATAAATGATGAAATGAAGTTGTGAAAAAAAATATCTCCCATCCCCTAATTCAAATGTTTTTGATTAGCATCAAAATTAATTTATTATAGCCCAACTTAAAAAAAAATTCGCTTATACTTTTAGTAAATTAATTTTCTAAAATTAATGGGTAAAAAATAAGGCTTTCAAATTCAAAAAATTTTTGACTAGATGATTTCTTTTTGTTTTTGAATAAATAACAAAGGTCAAAAATTGACAGGTATATAATTTAGACCGTCTATTAAAAAAGGAAGGTGTCCATTTGGTCCAGCCCGCATATATATATACTTATATATATATATAGGTATTTGTCATTTGATATATTTTTCCTATAACATAGAAAACCCCTTCACTGACCATTTCCTTCCGTTTCCATTTCAAATACATTTTAAAGTTGGATTCTTCTTGCAATTACCTCCCGTCTGGTCTTGGTCTTGTTTGCAACTTATATGATCGGATTATCCGGCGGATTAGGCGCAGATTTGCGCAAGCTCATTTGCCCGGACATTACAAATAAAATCATAAACATCGTCCTTTGTGAAAATAGTTTGCCGTCGGCAGTTTTATTTGTAATTTGATATTTTTGGTTGCATATGCAAACAATGGGAAAGCGGAAAAACAAATTATTCTTGACCATGAAAACAGCAACAATTGCGGAATCGGCTTAAGGATACACTCCCCCATCTTCCTCTCTCTCTCTCTCTCTCTCTCTCTCTCTCACACACTCTCTTTCTTTCTCTCTTCTTCCCTTTTTATTTGCGGTTTCCTGGCACGTGAATTATAAAATTTTCATTGATAATTTTCACAACACGAATTTGCCATAGACAAAAGGCTCTTGGCTTCAGTATCCTGTACAGGATACTTCATGATATCCTTGTCGGCAAGGACTAGTGTGAGCCATGTGTGGGAATTTATTCAAACAAGTCACAATTGCAGTTGCCTCAAAGATCTTTCTATCTATAAGATCAAATTCCTCAAAATGCGATGTGTAATTAAATTTTGCATTAAAAGAGTTTCTTTTTAAATGTGATAATTAATACATTTTTTAAGCTAATTTTAATTTGAAGTCTTTTTATAGTATACGAATTGAATTTTCTTAGCAACATGTCAATAAATAAGTTGCCTGTTTATTTTTTAACATTTATTTGTAATTTAATAGTTCCAATATTAAGAACACAAGAAAATCATTTGTTTTAATAATTTTATATAATTTATATTTATTGAATTAAAAAAGTTGTCAAACATTCTTAAAGAATTGTATGTTTTGTTATTTGTTATTTGTTATTTGTTTTTCCTTCCTTGCTTTTTTTATCTCGAATTTTCATTTATTGTGTTCTAATTTTTTTTTTAAGAATTCTTTTTAAACTACTAACTAATTAAAATGAAATAAGCAAAAAATATTCTAATAAAAAGGGGAAAGAATTTTGTACAATTTATTTCTACCAACGCTATAAATACGAAATAAAATAAATATAAATAAAAATGAGTTCACCTATGCAATGAGCATATCACTGTTTCTTATATATATATATATATATTTATATCCGTTTATATATTATTTTAACTAGGTTGGTATTATATATACATATGTATATATATTTGATCGGTTTTATGTGAACCACAAATTAAGGAGTCTTTACAAAAATTACATTTACAAAAATCAATATAAGCTCAGCAAAAAGTTGAACAATTTTTTTGGTCATCAAAGAAACAAATAATAATTTCGTTAAAAAACATTATTTTATTAAACTGTACTAATAATTATATATATATTGTCTTCGATTGTTGCTTAAACATAGATTTACAAATAAACAAAATGTATTTACAGAGCAGGCATAGAAGGTGGACAGATCCTATCACACAAGTTACACAGTAACAGAATAACAACGAAGATTAAACAATGACAATCATGTCCGGCTCCGGACTGGATGCATTTGATGAGAAGGTGGAATCGCAGCTTTCGTCCTTTTCGCGTTTCTCTCTTCGTTCGCGAGCGCGACGATTCTGGAACCAGATCTTCACACGGGTGTTTGTCAACTGCAGGGATTCGGCCAATTTATTTGCATCCTCAGCGCTCAGATAATTGGACTCCTTGTAGGCGGACTCCAGCGCCTGCAGTTGACCGGGTGAGAAGGGTATCCTTGGCAGTCGTCCTGGCGTCCGTTTCGCGGGTCCTTGCCGCAGGGCCCGGGGCAATTTGGGTGGATGATAGCGTGTGTACTGCAGCCAATCGTACATGGGACCAGCTCCAGCATTTTCCAGCGGCGCAACTGGACTTGCCGCTCGCCGTCCATATGGATGATAAGGATGTGCCAGGCTAACGCCCAGTCTCTGAAGTATGCCAACGGAGGCATTGGTGCCCACAAATCTATCGCCAGCGCGATTCAATATATAATCAATGCTAAAATCACTCATACTGCGATCCTTGTGCGTCTCGCTGCAAACGGCTACTGTGCAGATCTCAGCACATCCTGCGGCTATTTAAAGGACACCCTACACAAGACCCAGCGCCATTTTGTGCAATCGCAGCCAGGCAGCCCGGCAGACAAACTGTTGCCATCCCTTTCTGGCCCATCATACGAATCACATTTTTTGGGCGAGCCAACGAGGCGTTTAATAGGCGTTGCCCCTCCCATCATCAACATCAACGGTAGTCAGGTCAGGTAGTCGGTTCATACATACGTACATATATACACATTATATATATATTACCCTTATCAGCCCCTGATTAGGGCAGCGCAAGTAATTGAAGTTGACACACTCAACAAACCGGGCAAAAGATACAGATACAAATCGCTAAAATATCTGTATCTTTCTATCTCTGCATCTTTGTATCTCTGCATACCGTTTATTTATTTGTGGTAATCGTTTGTGGTTTGTGTTTTGTATATTTTTGGGTGGTGCTTTTTGCGTTCTCCCCTCAATTTACTCATCTGCTGCGCCATTTTTCAATGGTTGTACGAGCTGAGTCTCAAATTTTAATATGTTTTGATTGATTCGTAATTTTGTTTTCATAACGAGTTTCCAAACAGCGACCCCAAAACAACAAACAAGAAAAAAAGTATCAATTACAATACAAGTAAATCGCATATGTGCAGCAAAGCTACCACTGCCAAATCGAGTTTATATATGGGAAATTATATTGTCATTTAAAATAATAAACTGAACCGGTAATTATTACTTTTTAATTAACATTAATGGACATGTGCAAATAATTTTGTATCCAAAATCTCCTCCTCTCACTTTTCTAATATTAAATTTTTATTCTCTTTATATAAATTACAGATAACTTTTATTTGAAAATTATATAAATACAATCAAGATGAAAGGATATTTTATAAACATCATTTTATCAGTTTTCTATTCAAGCTAGGTTATTTTATAAATAAAGTTTGCTTTGGTATCTTAAATAAACTTAAATAATATGATTTTAATTAGCAATTAAATTTAAGGTTTTCAAACATTTGTAATTTCTTTCAGAGTTAAAAACTTGTTAAGATTTGGGTTATATTTTAAGCAAGTTGATATTTATATGATATCGATGAACTATATTATATAGAATCCATGCGAGAAATCGGTCTGCATCAATAAAACCAAAAATAATCATTACATTAATCCCTGACAGAGCCTCAAATGTGTCTCTTAATATGATATATATATATATATATATATATATATATATATATACTTGAACTTTTAGCATCCTCCCTGTGTCTGGCTTAAGCCACACTCATTAGTTGCACATAATTCGTGTAAATTTGTAAAATCGGCTTATGATTTGCATTCAATGAGGAAATGTTTATGTTACAAATCTAGTCCTGTTTGACAAACAATGCGGCAATATTTATTCGAATGGCGTAGAATAAAACACAGCCATGCGCCGACCATTTGGGCTGTAAGTGTCCACACTCCAGTGTCCTTTTCTTTGCATCAAACAATGCCAAAGGACGAAGGAAGGACTCGCGCTGCTTGGATTAACATAATTCCCATTTTTACGTAGATTGAGGTAAGCGCAGTGTGTGGCTTAGTCTGGCGTCAGTCAGACTGGCATTTTGCCACAGCTGATAATAAAAAATATATATATATATATATATATTTATATATATACATTTAAATATATATATTTATATATCTCTCCAAGAATGTCTATCGAATTGACGTAGGTGCAGAATTGTGCGTGGACCAGAAAAAAATATTGGAGTATTTTCATAAAATTCAACTTTTCCAGTTTTCTGGCTTTGGGTGTAAAGTTGCTGCAGATATATGCTTTTCTTAATGTTAGAAATGCAAGTGGGCGTGGCTGGACTGAAAATTATATTATGTAATGGATAATGTTTGGTAGCTTTATCTTTTAAGTAACACGAGAAATGAGCTTTTGGGAATTAAATTAGCAATTATGTTTCAAATTTTGTGAGAAATATCATCTTATCGATGAACACAAATTGGATAGCAGTTTCCGGTTTCCGTTAAACAAATCTAATGAAATAACAGTAAGCCATAAAGGCGTATACGTTTGTTACGGCCGGAGGCTGGAGGCTAAGAATGTGGGCATGGTCTGAATATTTATATCTTTGAAGGAAGTTACCAACAAGTTTGGTGACTCTATGATTTCAATTGTGCAAGATATACACTTTCAGAATATATCAATAATGGGGCAGGTGTCGGTGTGCCCATAAAATCGTTTTAATTTGTTTTTACCAATAATTTACCTTCCAAATTTAACTCATCATCTAACTCCAAAACTGTGGCAGATATAGCTATTTCCAATTTCTATAGTTCAATCAAATTTGTTAAATGTTGTTTTTTAAATTGTGGGAGATGTGCGACTTTATCGATTTGCGATTTTCAATTGTATCGATTCACAGCTATTTAAAATCACGAACGTAGCACCCTAATCTTCACCAATTTGCAACAGACCAACATTGCCCAAAACCAATATGCACTTTGATTGAAATCCTTTTTCGTTAGACTTGTAAACTATTAAAAAACATGACAAAAATTGTATTCTTAATTGTCATTTATTTTTAAAATGTAATATGAGTTCAGAAAAAATAATGAGGATAACAAATCGATTTAGGAACTTTTGATACTGATTATATAGCATCATCAAAACTGATTATTGATGCTTAATGTCGTTCTGTGCGTATCCTGATTTCTTTAGTATCAGGTTCGTTTATTCTAAAATTTATACATCCATTAATATTTTTGATGGGCTTATTTTGTACGAGAGAATTTAAATTATGCTAACTGTGAATTGCCTTTTCTTTTTTAGATGATGCCGTACACATAAAATGTAATTTACAAAAATCAAAGTCTAAATAAACACAAAAAATATATCAAAAGATATTAATGTGTTTTTGGCGCATAATAATAATTTAATAGAATATTTTCCATATTTTCAGGAATACTTCAAAAGTTTATCTTAACATTTTATGTGCATTTAAATATTCAGACTCCGATGATAATGAATGCATTTAAACACTATATATTTTCCTATATGAACTTGTCTGAATTTACAAATGAAATTCTTTATCATCTCTAAACCTTTATTGATGAAACTTGCATATATATTTATATAAATAAAAATAATATAATATTTATTTATATAATGTATATATCCTCCTTTTTGGGAGCGGCCACTATATTTAAATCAGTTGTTGAATGACAATCGGTATGCAAAAAAATATAAAAAAACGGCATATAAAAAATAAAACCATTACAATTCGATTCAAATTCACAAAATGATCTCTCGTAATCAGGAGCTACATATGTAAATATCGCCAGGACAACAAAGAGACGCTGTAGTGCCTATATATATTATTCACTCATTTTAAGTATATTTACTTTAAACATATTATTTATTATAGTATCAAAATCTTATGCCAAGCAGCATTTTTAAGAAAAACATGTTTTAATTTATCTGGTTTTGTGAAAAGAACCAAAAACAAACAAAAATTTTAAATCGAATGAAACAATTAACGGCGATATTTTCGAACGGTGACCGCTGGTGTGCGTGTGGAGCTTGAAGCAGGATCTGGCGATGTGATACCATCAGTGCCGCCACTATTTAATTTGCGCAAATTGACGCGTGTGTTTGGCGTCGCCATTCGGCTGACGCTGGGCTGAGATGTTGGTGTAGTCTTGGGTGTCCTCGCTGTCCTTGGTGTCCTCGGTGTACTTGGTGTATTACTAATGCCATTCGACTGTTGCTGCTTCTTTTTGCGCTTTACATTCACAATGACATTGGCGTCCATGCTGACGTCCAGCTCAAAGTTGAACTCGTACGTTTTGTTGGAGCGCGGCTGCGGCGTCAAATCATCATTGATCACCGTCTTGCCAGCTCGGCCAGCACGCAACGAGAGCGCCGGACTAAAGTTGATCTTTGCATTGACATTGCCATCCAATTTAGGTCGCTTACTGGGTGACGTGGATGGCGGACCTTCACGTTTTCTGGGCGAAACTTTGCGAATTGGAGTCGTCGTCTTTGGAGGCGGCTGTTTGGGTGAAGCCTTTGCCTTTTTCACATTGCCATCCAATTTAGGTCGCTTACTGGGTGACACGAATGGCAGACCATCACGTTTTCTAGGCGAAACTTTGCGACGCGGCGTATATTTGGCAACGCTATCTTCATCATCGTCGCTGGCAAGTATCACGTCATCGCTAAAGGAGGAGTCCACAATTAATGATGCTTCCTTTTTAATCTTGGCTTTTTTCACCAATGGTGGACTATTGTTGTTGTTGTTGCTGCTGCTAATCAGCGGCTTAAGTTTAAAGTCCAAATCGCCGCTATCTGCAACTTTCATTTGCTTGAGCGCATTGTGGAAATATTTGCGACATTTATCATAGTCGGGCGCCTCGTTGTGATTCAACAGGGCCACATATTTCATGTACTCCGAGATCGATGATGGCACGCCTTGCGGAAAGAGGGGCTTCAGTGCGGCGCCAACATTGGACATAAATGCCTCCTTGGCCTTTTGCACATTCTGTGGCACTGCCAACAGTTTATCCCTGACCCAAGGCAACTGCACGCCCAGCCATTCAATTAGGTTGTAGCCGAGTATCTCCAAGTCCGCACGTCGTGTGGCAACACCCAAATGTGCATCCCGCGATGTATATTCAATAGTGCCGTTGTGCATCTTCTTTGGATCCGGCTTAAAATCACCAGTCACATAATGCGAGGCTAATCCAAAATCAACCAAATAAGCTTGGCCACCGCCACCCTTGCCCAGGCCGAGCAGAATGTTGGCTGCCTTCAGATCAGCGTGCACATATCCTGTGCTATGCATGAACTGATATACATCGAGCATTTGTATGGCCAAACGATAGACAGTCGCCTCGGGAAAACGATTGCCATTCTGGGCATAAAACTTGCTTATATCGCTTCCGTAACGTGGCATCACAATGAATCGATGCTTTTGGCCATTTATTTCCGTCGAGCCATTGGCCAGAATGTGGGGCATGCCGAGAGATTTGAGGGAATGCTGGCTCTTGTATTTATTGATATCGTCCAATTTGGCATTGCGTAGATAGTAATGCATCTCCACAAAGAGTGGTCCATTGCCATGTGGCTCCTGCAAGAGTAAATGCAATTAGGCCAATCATTACAAAAATGCGATGGCGAGCAACTTACACATTTGACAACGGCATCTTGGTGCTTTTCACCGTTACGACAAGCCGCATAGATTTCGCCAAAGCCTCCGATGCCAATCGACGGCCCAATTCTCCATTGTCCCTTTGCCAGATCGGTGAGAATTGTGTTTTCCTTCAGTTTCTCAGGCATGGCGTACAATTTGCTTTTGGCTTGCTTCTTGGCAGGCGCTGCTTTTGGTTTAGCGGCCCGTGGCATTTTGTGACAATGATGCTTTTTAAACTTTTTAATATATTATACAAATTGAAAACAAATCACAATTCAAAAGCCTGCTAAACAAAATCAATGCCGCAAATGCCGCTAAAAATGCATCAGCAGCGGTCGCGACCATTCAGCTGTCGGCGTCACTTAAACTGTGTTTCAGGCAAGTTGGCAGTTCCGTTAGTTGCAATGAAACAATGCGCGCCTATATGTTAAATTTAAATGTTAAATCTGAAAAACAAACGATCTGGGCGATTGAGTTAAATTTAAATGTTAAAACAGCTATAAAATACAAAACAATAAATTTTCTTTAATTTAGGTCTACAATTGAAAAATACATTTCACGAGTATATTTTACATTTCAATACAGAGCTCCGCCTGTTAACAGTACTCACGCGTATGTTAAACTTAAATACCATATTTAAAGAGCAGAGCTATGTTAAAATATAGCGTGCGCAATTAGTTAAATTTAAATGTCAAATGCAAACAGAGCTATGTTAAAATAATGTACGCGGATTTGTTAAATATAAATGTGAAATTTGAAAGCAAACCTTTTGGCTTACAAAAAATATGTTCTATACATATCACACTATGTTAAGCAGTGCTAAATAAATAATTAAGGCAACTGACACAATTATGGCAATAAAAAATTAAAGTAAAGGTTTTAGGAAAAACCGTCTGTTATTTGAGTTTCAAGCATGTAAACAGATCAAAGCTGAATATCATCGTCGATATTCTATTTGCTTACATTAAATTTACATTCACATTTCTCATGCATTAATAGAGCTGTGGACACAATTATCTTAGATTTCAAATTTGAAAATATATGTATCTGAATACATTTGTGTTTTACAGTAGCTATATACACATTTTATATATATTTTATATTTATATTTTATTTAATTGGAATCGTGAAACTTGCATGATGACTTTCATTATTGCTTATTTGATTAAATCTTATATTAGAAAAAAAATCAAATAAGCTTATCGAAACTAAAAAAAAAAGACATTATCGTCTGCATCATTCACAGCATCCACATTCAGTGCGCAGCTGTTTGAGCTGTCAACCGGCTTTTGGTTGCCATCCACCCTCCGACTTTCGATATGCGGCAACAGGACAACATTTAAAAGAGCGAACATCAGACTGATGTTCTCAGTAGATGTTTCATCTCGGAAGACGACTGAACGGTGCCCAAATAGTTAAAGCAAAAAAATCAGCAGAATAAAGCGAACAAGTCTGGCAATAAACATCTACTAAGATGTCAGCGTGCGTCTAAAAAGGAATAACCGAAATAAGCTAGAGCACAAAAATTAATAAACATAAACAAATAAAATTTAAAAGCAGCTGCAAAGGGAAAATATGCAGCTCATTGTCGGCAATAACGGTATACTGTTAGTTGTGTTGCTGCTGTTGCTGCAGTTAGCATCCAAGTGGCGTTTGGCCAGCGCATTGCCCGACGTCATTAAAATAGGTAAGTTTAACGCACATTCTGTTGATCAACAGTTTAATTAATGCGTATGTATTGGTAAAGAGTTTGATATGTTCTAAAGCCTTGATTTTTAGACAGCGGTTTCTTCAGCGCTTATCGATTTTTTGCACAACACAACCATACACAAAAAAACCCCAAAAGTGTATATGTGTGTATCCTTAGTGTCAGTGTGTTTGTGCGTTTGTTTTTATTTGTTTTTCCCCTCGAAATCCGCGTTTCTTATATTATGGTTGCCTATCGTGTGTTTTGCACTGGCATATTTAAAAAGAACATTTGCTATTTATTGTCTATATAGGTGGACTCTTTCATCCGTCGGATGATCATCAGGAGCTAGCATTTCGTCAGGCCGTTGAGCGCATAAATGCCGACCGCTCAATTCTACCACGCTCAAAATTGGTCGCACAAATTGAGCGCATTTCGCCATTTGACAGCTTTCACGCAGGCAAACGAGGTAAGCTGTTATGGGGTGGGGGTTGGGTGGGTTGATACACGTGGCCATCAGCGACAAACGTTCCAGTATAAAGTTCGATTTGTAATCTAAGCTTAATATATAATTTGATTTGTAATAGATTTGAAATAGACCCGATTTATATTACCTATTTTGTTTGTTAGTAACAAACTTTATACTAAAAAGTACTTTTAAAATGTAAGAAAATTAAGCTACTTTAAAATTTATTAAGCCAACCATTAAAATTATTAATTAATTCAGTAAAGCCAAATCTTAAAAAAGACATCATTGTCTCAAAATGCGAAATTGTTCGTCCGACAAGTCAGCGCAGTGACCTGATCCCGGTGAGACCTAGCTATGTATGCGTGCCCTTCGATCGCTAGTATTATTACACACACACGTTCAAGTGTCTCTGCGATTCGCTATTAATTTACTGTTTTTTTTGCACACACAGAATAATTGCGTACCTGATCGCACTCACGCTTGCATACGTTATAGCGAAATCCTATACTACTCTATATACCAACCAGGACAATTGCATTTTCCACATATAAAAACCAAATATGCTTATTCGAAATTTAAAATATAGATAGCATACATTAAATATAATTGTTCACTACTCAAATTGCATAGCCAATAAGAGCAGCACATTGATGAATCATACAACTATGCATGCAAGAGTATAACTAGGTAATGAATTAGATTGCATGCATACAGAATGCATTTGGTAATGAGAGTCATTTCCTAATCGGCTGCTGTGCTGCAGTTCGCATTACAACTGTCTCTCTCTCTCTCTTTTTGCTCTTTCGTTTTGTTTATAACGTTGCGCATTTGTTTTTGCTTATGCTCTGATTTAATTTCATATTTAAATTAATTGTGATGCATATCGATTGTGGTTTTATTCTGTGCTCATCGTTTCGAACATTGTGAACAATGGTTGTTAGTTGAGTTTCAGTTAAAATCAACTATTTACAATTTTAATTAATTCTATTGTTTTGTATTGATTACATATTTATTTGTGAATATTTTTTTTGATAGTTTTTTTTTTTAAATTTGAAATATACATACATGTAGTGTGTGCAGGAAGACAAACTAAGCTGCACTTGGAGCAAAACTATTTAAATAGTTTTAAACTTGTATCACAAAGTAGTAATTGAATTAACGAAATGATTCTTGAATGCAATTTTTAATGATTGCCTCCTTGAAGTTTAAAGATTTTAAAGTGTACCGATTTTTAAACTAGTATCCATTTTTGTCATGCAATTTAATTTATCGATTTTTAAACTTTTTAAACTTTTTTTGAATAACTAAATCAGCCTACTTTTCAAGCAAATTAAAAATATAACAATTTAGTATACTTGTAAATTAGTCAATAATAGGAGTAAAGTCAATTTTTAATCAATTTTAAATTTAAGAGTAAACGTTTTCATCTTTTTGCTTAAATGTCCAAACACAATAAAGTTTGAGAAGACAAGACAAATGATGCCTGAGGCACAATAAAAATCATTCAAGGTACTAAACAAACCTGTCCATAATGGTGTGATTGTGATAAATGAGGGCCACAGCACGTAAAAGGACTCTCCTTTGGGCCTTGTGGCCAAGCTCAGGCTTGTCTCATGGTCAGAAATGGCCCGAGGCAGCAAACAGCACACAAATTCAAACCAAATACGTTTTTGCCACGAAAGTAGTAACAAGCTTCAGAGGACAAACAGACAGGAAGGCAGATAATGCACACTAGTACATTATTTAACACATGGTTGGTATAGTTAACCAACCCACATCAAAGCAAACAGACACAAGTGTGTTTGTCTGCTTGTCGTGCAACCTCACAGCAATACCCTTGCACCGTTCGCTTGTTGCAAGTGCACCTGCACTTACACGTGCTCAGTAATTTGATGAGACCCAAAATGGATGCTGAAAGCTAAAGCCAAAAGGCCAAATGGAATTATGCCTTTGCTGAAGTGAATTTTAAATATGCCAACGAGGCGAACAAAACGAATATTATTATCCCATAGCCAACTACTACTTGGGCTCATTTTCATTGCTGCTGCTGGCAGAGATCGAGGGATTCATCTCAGATAATCCTGCCGTAAGGTGAAATGGGATTGGGATTGGGCTTGGGCCTGGTACCCAGTTTGGGAATTGAGAGCACCGCAAAGCGCATTAACTGAAAATCAATTTGAGACTTGGGGACTTATGAATGTCTTGTTAATAAAATAACATTTTTTGTCACACATCATTTCATACGAAATACAGAAAGCATAAGAAAAGAAACCAATTATTAATTTTATTTATCTTGTTGATTTTTTGTATAAAACTTATAAAAATTTGTCTGCAAATTTTTATCTGAACACAGAACACGTATTGGGATCATTAAAATTGATTTATATTTATATTAATAGATTTTTTATTGACATAATTTAAAAGAAAATAAATAAAATTATAAAACGTGAACTTTTTGTATATAGACAATGCAAATCTTATGAGTTATGAGCACAAATTTCTAGCTACTTATACAATTTCAGTCAAAACAAATTCCATTTGGACAATTTCTTTGTTATTAGTAAACATTTTTAACAGCATTTTAGCAGATGTTTCATTTCATAGAATCATTTTTTATGAGAGAGAAAAAGTTTTATTTTTCAGTGCTTTTAATCAGCTTAAGACTTGTGGCAGACAGTGTTAAAGTTTGCCAATAACTATGTACTTTATCCAACTTACAGTTTGTGGCTTGTTGAACATTGGCGTTGCTGCAATTTTTGGACCACAATCCTCCCACACCGCCAGCCATGTGCAGAGCATTTGCGACAACATGGAGGTAAGTCGGTCGCATGGTGGGAACGAGTCGGTCGCATTTTGTAGAATATAACAACTGTGTTAATATGCACACAAATTATTTAGATACCGCATTTGGAGAATCGCTGGGATTACCGTCTGAGACGCGAAAGCTGCCTAGTGAATCTTTATCCCCATCCTAATACGCTCTCCAAGGTAAGTTCTGTGTTTGTCTCATTGCTGGGCAAGTGCATACATTTCAGCTATTTGATGTTATTATTGTTTATTATTGTTATTATTCAACGCAGGCTTACGTGGATATTGTGCGCCACTGGGGCTGGAAGACTTTCACCATCATCTACGAGAACAACGATGGCATTGTGCGCCTCCAGGAGCTGCTCAAGGCCCACGGCATGACACCATTCCCAATAACAGTGCGCCAGCTCAGCGACAGCGGTGATTATCGGTAGGTTATAAATGCCACCAAAGCCCTTGCAAAACTTTGAGTTTAGTTTAGTTCTCTGTTTGTTTGCATACAAAACTTGTGTCTTAGTTTTGTTGCAACATCCCTTGACTTATTTTACACACATAAGGATAAATGAATGCAGGGCATTTTAAAGTCCAGCTAAGACTCAAGGATTTAGTTCTTGAATATAAACAGTATTAATTAGGCAATGAGTGGGGATGTTCTTAGTCGAGACAGCTCGACTTGGAGATAACGAGAATCCTATTGTCAAATAAATTTTATTACTTTGTTCAATAAGAAAGTTCGAATTGAAAAACAATCACTATGTTTCTTAAGAGATCTTTATGACATTATTTTACACTTAATTACATTTAATCAATATTATTTATGAGTCCTATATCAATTTTAAGAGTGAAGCATTTTGTCTTGTGAACAGCAATTGATTTGAATTGCTATTTTCCAAACGGAGACAGTTATTGATCAAATTAAATATGTAGAAAATTCTATATTCTCTGCTTATTCATATAAACATATTGCCCATCGATCCTCATATATTGAAGATTTTTCCTTCTTCCTGTTAAAAGTATTTTTTTATTCTTACTGGATGCGATGACTGAAGATTTGTCATACAATTATAATCATTATTTTTACTATAATTATAAAGATTTATTGTAACTTTAGACCACAAAATAAAACAATAATTATATCATCTTTTCATATAGACCACTGCTAAAGCAAATTAAGAACTCGGCGGAGGCGCACATTGTGCTGGACTGTTCCACGGAGCGTATACATGAGGTGCTTAAGCAAGCACAACAGATTGGCATGATGAGTGATTATCATAGCTATTTGGTGACGTCACTGGATCTGCACACTGTTAATCTGGAGGAGTTTCGCTATGGGGGTACAAATATTACCGGCTTCCGGCTGATAAACGACAAGATCGTGACAGATGTGGTGCGTCAGTGGAGCATCGATGAGAAGGGTATGCTACGATCGGCAAATCTGACAACAATACGCTCCGAAACGGCACTGATGTACGATGCAGTGCATCTATTTGCTAAGGCACTGCACGATTTGGATACCTCGCAACAAATCGATATCCACCCGATCAATTGTGATGGGCAAAGCACCTGGCAGCATGGCTTTAGTTTGATTAACTACATGAAGATCGTCGAGATGAAGGGCTTGACGAATGTCATCAAGTTCGATCATCAGGGCTTTCGCACTGACTTCATGCTGGATATCGTGGAATTGACGCCTGGTGGTATACGAAAGATTGGCACCTGGAATTCCACACTGCCCGAGGGCATCAATTTTACTCGTACTTTCAGCCAGAAACAGCAAGAGATTGAAGCGAATCTGAAAAATAAAACTTTGGTGGTGACTACAATTCTGGTGCGTATTGTTGACAAAAGATATCCATTGATTGTCAGTTTATAATTAATGTTATTTCTTTTTCCACAGAGTAATCCATACTGTATGCGCAAGGAATCAGCTGTTCCTCTGACGGGCAACGATCAGTTTGAGGGTTATGCTGTGGATTTAATACACGAGATATCCAGATCACTGGGCTTTAACTATAAGATACAGCTAGTGCCCGATGGCAGCTATGGTAGTCTAAATAAATTGACAGGGTAAGCTTTTCCAATGGATATTTATGAACGCCTTATTTAATCAACTTTATTTGTTTTTTTTTTTCTAGAGAATGGAACGGCATGATACGTGAGCTATTGGAACAACGCGCAGATCTGGCAATCGCCGATCTCACGATTACCTTTGAGCGGGAGCAGGCTGTTGATTTTACCACACCATTCATGAACCTTGGCGTCTCCATACTGTATCGCAAACCCATCAAGCAGCCACCCAATTTGTTCTCATTTCTATCGCCATTATCTCTGGATGTGTGGATCTACATGGCCACAGCATATTTGGGAGTTTCCGTATTGCTCTTCATCTTAGCCAAGTTGGTTAACTTGTTTCAAATAAAATACATTATTTCTTATATATTCACTACTTATACAGATTCACGCCGTATGAGTGGCCCGCCTATACAGATGCACATGGCGAAAAGATCGAAAGTCAATTTACCTTGCTCAACTGCATGTGGTTCGCCATTGGATCCCTGATGCAGCAAGGATGCGATTTTCTGCCCAAGTAGGACTCGATTGTATTTATGAAAATTGTTGCTCAATATTAAGAAGTTTTTGGAGTTTTAAGAGTTCTTAGCCAGTAATGAGACATAAGCAAATAATTCTATCTTTTTAGATTTTCTTCAACTTATAAATTGAATTTAAATTTGATCAAAAAAATGTAGGATTATAAACTCTAATTTCTCTTCAAAATTTTAATTGCTCATCAACTAAATCGTAATAATTTTTATCGTCATTTTTATTTCGTATTAAGAAAAATACAATTATTAAAAAATATAAATTTTTGCAAATTAAAATCAAGTCAGAAATACAAGAATTCTAATATTGAAGCAACAACTAGGAAGAATTATAAATTGACTGTAGACTTTAAATCATTTTAGGGCACTCTCAACGCGTATGGTTGCTGGAATTTGGTGGTTTTTCACGCTCATCATGATCTCGTCGTACACTGCCAATTTGGCTGCATTTCTGACTGTTGAGCGCATGGATTCGCCCATTGAGAGTGCCGAAGATTTGGCCAAGCAAACAAGGATCAAATATGGTGCACTCAAAGGTGGCAGCACAGCAGCTTTCTTCAGGGTAAGTCAAACAGTTCAATCCTGAATTGACTATTACTAAGAAGAAAAAAAAACACTTCTTTGCAGGACTCGAAAATCTCAACATATCAGCGCATGTGGTCCTTTATGGAATCGGCTCGTCCGTCTGTCTTTACGGCCAGCAACGGCGAGGGCGTCGAAAGGGTGGCCAAGGGAAAGGGCTCGTATGCCTTTCTCATGGAATCCACATCCATCGAATATGTAACCGAACGCAACTGTGAGCTAACCCAAGTCGGCGGCATGCTGGACACCAAAAGCTATGGCATTGCCACACCGCCAAGTAAGTTTGAACATTGATCAACTTGAGCACTGAATAATTATAGTATATTTATAGTTAGAGTTAGATATCTGACAAAGTAGAAAGATTCTAAAGATTGATAAACTGAACTTAATTTTATTACTGAAAAAGTGCACAGGGACAGAAAACTATTTAATTAATACAGTAAACATATTTTTTAAATGCCAAGTCAAATAAGTTCGTCTGCAAATCTGTATAAATTTCCAATCTGACAGCGTATAAGAGCCAGAGAATTAAATTTTTGTATATATTGATTAACAGTTGGCATATTATTGATTAACAGTAAACGTTATATAAAGATCAGACAAGAAACGCAGTTTTGATTAACCAAGAACGGATTGAACAATCCACTATCAGCAAGTCTAGAATGTATTAAAAGCTGGACTTTTGTTAGCTTAAGTGGGATGTGTCTCGATAGTTTAGACATGGAGCTTATAGAAACCATATGGTTTTTTCACAAACAACAACAGAAATGATGTTGGAAGCGAAATTTGATGTTTTAAATTATCAATTACAGATTAGAGAAAATTTGATGACTTCCAGATAAAATTGAAATAATATCATATTATTATTATTTTACCCTTTCACAGATTCGCCTTATCGCACTGCCATAAATAGTGTCATATTGAAGCTACAGGAGGAGGGCAAGTTGCACATACTGAAAACAAAGTGGTGGAAGGAGAAGCGAGGTGGTGGCAAGTGCCGTGTGGAAACATCGAAATCATCGTCGGCGGCCAATGAGCTCGGCCTGGCAAATGTGGGCGGTGTGTTTGTGGTGCTAATGGGCGGCATGGGCGTGGCCTGTGTCATAGCTGTCTGCGAGTTTGTGTGGAAGTCACGCAAGGTAGCTGTCGAGGAGCGTCTGAGTGCGATACTGAACGAATGAGGAAAATTGTAAACCCAGGACGAATGGGTTTAAATAGAGAGAGAGAGAGAGAGATCTTGGCGAGGTCATCGGCTTGGACCGGCAATCAAAAATGCTAAAAAGGCATCAATTCCCCAATCTGTAGTATAGTAGCATATACAACAAACACTTATATTATGGCAACAACTGGTTAAGCAGTGCACTTGGAGGGATCTAAGGAAATCACACTCAACAAAATATGTTTTATAATGGGGAAACTCTCGTTTTATTTGTTGAGTTATTGAAGTCCTTGTTTTACGACTTTTTCCTTCTAAAAACGAGGATTAAAATAAAACAATTTTGTATATTTTTTAATTTAAATTATCTTAATTAAATTATGTTATCTTTATAATTGAGTAAATAGTAGAAGAGGAAATTATTAAATTTAGAAAATATTTTATCTAGAATTTATGGTGAACGACGACTCTTAACCATAGCAACCCTATATGATTGAAAGCTTGTCTGTTTTTCCAATTTCTGGGACATCCCTTTTCGTTGAGTGTACGAAAGGAACTTTGGGGAAATTTTTAAAAGTTTGCACTGTTTCATTGAGAGAAAATTTTGAAAAGTAAAAATAGTTGACAAATTTATAACATTAAAAAAAACAGCAAAACATATATATGCACAGGTTATATGATAAACCCAATTTTCGAATTACAATTGCAAATATACACAATAGTATATATATATATATATATATATAAATAGATATATATTTATATATAATACAATAAAAATACGGATTACAATCGAAATCGTATGCATTTATATTTGAAAGCATTTTTGGAATTGTATAATAGTCGATAAGAAGTAGCTAAATTATACATATATATACATACATTTACAATAGTTACATTATTACATGCATACTTCTGAAAAAAATTTACATAATACTAAAAAACAGAAACACAAAAACCTTATTATGCTCATAGAACTAAGTTAGTAACTAGTCGAAAGTAAAACCTAATCCTAAGTGAATTGTAACTGGTATAGTTTAAAACACTGCCTCCATTCCACACTCCCCACTTCCCATGTAAAATGTAATTACCTAACACGCAATTTTGATGAACAATTTCATAAATATAATTAAATAAACGAAGTTAACACCGCAAACACAATAATTTCCCGGTTCAAAACCGGCATCCATCGCTGAACACCTGCAACAATTTTACGCCGCTGACATTTTCCGCCGCCTAACCGCAAACTGTCAATCAGCCAGGATACGGCAGACCGCAGTAGGGTTTTCCGCCTTACTGATTATTTAATGCGACTCTCGACTTTTCACACACGCCTCAATGCGCTTCAATTGTTCGATTTTAATTGGCGTCACGTAGTATCCCCCATATATGTGGAACATATATACTTATTTATATACCTAAAAACAAAAGGCACCTTTGCTAGTTTGATTTCCTTTCACTTTTCAGTTCGCTTTCAGCGGTGTCGGCACCATGAGGTTATCGGCCTTATCCTTTAGTTTAGTCTTGTGTGGTTTCCTTTCGGTTCAGGCCAATGACTTTTCCTCATTTCTAAGCGCCAACGCATCGCTCGGTGAGGATACGTAACAAAAATCTATATATATATATACCCAGTGAAAAAATGTATTATTTCAAAGATGGCTTTTTTTTTATAATATATATTGTAATGCTTTAAAAAATGTAAACAAATATCGCTAATATAATTTAGGGCTAGTGTACAAATTAAAATGGACTTTTACACTTTCAATTTTTAAGCTTATGGATGCAACGTAAAGAAAAGTTTTTATGCACTAATCTTTGATGCTAATTAAAAATCCATATGTTCATAATGGGATCGAAGATATTACTTCTGGGTGATAGCTGGAATTGTATTGCTGACAATCAAAATTATTATATAAATTTAAAAAAAAATTGTAAATTACAAATTTTTTTTATAGAGACTGATTTATGATAATATATTTTTTTTATAATGTGTGAAGCACAAAAATTCACAAAACTATTGAGTTTGGCTAGGATAAATTGTTAATCTAAACATTATTTCATATAACAACTCTATAAAAAACGTACTGCATTTACCAAAATAAGGGATATATGCAAAGCTCCATCAGAATAACATCAAAACAGACAGCCAAACAGATGGCTATATCGACACGACTAGTGATGCTGATTAAGAATATATATGTCCTCTTAAAAATTATATTTGGATATAATATAAAAATTGTGTGCTTATAAAAAATAAGAACTGCATTCTTTGCCAATGATACTTGATTTCAGTATAATATTTTAACTTCTCATCTTACTTATACGTGTATATAAATCATCCATTATAATGCCTTGTAGCGGTGGTTGTTGATTACGAATATATGGCCATTCATCGGCAGAATATAATGGCACACTTCGAAAAGATTCTGAGTGATGTCATACGCGAGAATATGAAGAATGGTGGCATTAATGTGCGCTATTTTACATGGAACTCGGTGAAAATTAAGAAAGGTAAAAACATATATCTCTTTCGAATAGCTTTTTGGTAATTGGTGATAAATTTAAAGATTTTCTGGCTGCCATTACTGTGGCGGATTGTGAAAGCACTTGGAATTTTTATAAAACCACACAGCAAACATCGATTTTGCTGATTGCCATTACGGATTCAGATTGTCCACGTTTACCACTAAATCGTGCCCTGATGGTAAGCTATATGCCAATTTTTGCTGTTTTTTAATTTTAGTTGAATCTTAAATTTATATTCACTTAAAAAGATACCAATGGTTTCGCATGGCGATGAGTTTCCACAAATCGTATTGGATGCCAAGGTTCAGGGCATTTTCAAATGGAAATCGGTTGTTGTATTTGTGGATCAAACTATACGTGGGTATTTTCAATAGATGTTTCACATATGTATGTAATCAAGATATTGTGAATGGTTTTATTAATTGAGTTCTTATATTGTGCGTAATATATTTAAAATTTTTATGAGTTTTTTGTACAAAACATTTCTGGTTTCAATGGTGAAAAGTAAGTATCCAGAAATATTCTCTTTCTTTGTGCATTTCCTTTTTTTTTATCATGAAACCATTTTCCGCCTTTGACGTCAACTAAAACAACAGTTAGATTATATTTAAGTAATATTTGTAATTTAATTAGAAACGAAAATTAAGTTTCCCTCACACAAGATTTTTTTTAACTTCCCATCACAGTCGAGGACAATCCGATGTTGGTCAAGTCAATTGTGCATGAGAGCACCACAAATCATATACCGCCCATTTCGGTGATTCTCTACAAGATCGATGAATCCCTGCGTGGTCAGCAACAGCGAATTTCTCTACGCAAGGCGCTGATACAATTTGCACCAACGAAACATGAACTGAGGCGACAACAGTTTCTGGTCATATCCCGCTTTTATGAGGAGATCATTGAAATAGCGGAGACGCTGAGCATGTTCCATGTAAACAATCAATGGATGTTCTTTGTGTTGGAGGATCCGAATCATGAGTTCGATGCCAATACGGTGACCATTAATCTCGATGAGGGCGCCAACATTGCATTTGCGTTGAACGAAACCCAATACAATTGTGTGGACACATTGAATTGTACCATTACGGAAGTATCGATGGCTCTGGTCACATCCTTGTCACGAATGATACTCGAAGAGCAATCCATCTACGGCGAAATATCCGATGAGGAATGGGAGTCAATAAGGTTCACCAAACAAGAGAAACAGGACGAAATGCTCGAATATATGAAGGTATGAAGATAATCCTTATTGTTTTCTAATGAATCCAAGTATGATCCAATCCTATCAGGACTATCTAAAAGCGAACAGCAAGTGTGCCAGTTGCGCTCGTTGGCGCTTTGAAACGGCGATTACTTGGGGAAAGAGTCAGGAAAATCACAAATTTCGTGCGGGTATGTTTTTAATTCTACAGAGTTTTAAGAATACTGAGAAATTTCTTATACCCTGTATTCTTATACCCTGTATATTTTACTTAATTTAAAGTCCACCTAGGTGCACAAAATTGCATTAATTGAATGTTTGCATTCCAAATTCTATTGTTTTTTATATTTAATAATAAACAATACTTTGATTTTAAATTCAGCTATTTTTATTAATGAGACCCTTCATTGAGCAGATGTTGTTTCAATAATTTACTGAAACTGATTAAAAATCTGCATTGGCAATATTTCAAAACAGCATTTCAGCAAAATCTGAAGTTATTTAATGGTTAAGCTCGTGAAACTAAAACAGCATTTTTATAATAAATTTCCTTTTATTAATGAAATAAATCAATAAGTTAGAGATATTAAATTTTAACATAATTTTATAATTAGCCACAATTTTTGAATTACAAGTTTAAAGCAATTATTTGCATTTTTCCAACTACAAATAGAATTTATTCGCCATTAATTATTTAATTAGATTTTTTTTTTACTTATACTTTCCAACTTAATATCTCATAGCACCCACTCGCGATGCAAAGAACCGAAACTTTGACTTCATCAATATTGGATATTGGAGTCCGCTGTTGGGTTTTGTATGCCACGAGCTGACCTTTCCACACGTCGAGCATCACTTTCGGAATATCACCATGGATATTGTTACCGTGCATGTGAGTCTTTGAGCCAGGAATATAATTTTTATATATTGGTTCAAACGACTCGTAGAATCCGCCCTGGCAAATACTCACCAAGGACACACGTGGCGTCATCGTCGGGCACAATGGGATCGTTATGGAAATCCTCAAGGAACTGAGTCGGGCGCTCAACTTTAGCTACTATCTGCACGATGCCAATGCTCTGGAATACGACAATCAGCTCGCCCCGAGCACAAATGAGAGTGTAAGTCGGCCAAACAAAATAAATATATATATATATATATAAATATATAGGTGTGCAGACAATATATACATTTATTATATTATTAATATTCTCAGGATGAACTAATGGGATCGATGACATATCGCATACCATATCGTGTTGTGGAAATGGTTCAGGGCAATGAGTTCTTCATGGCTGCGGTGGCAGCCACCATTGATGAGCCGCATAAGAAGCGCTTCAACTACACACAGCCAATTAGTGTGCAAAAATATACATTTATATTGAGGCAACCGGATGAAGTGAGTCGCATCTATCTATTCACTGCTCCATTCACGACGGAAACCTGGGCCTGTTTAGCTGGGATTTTAATGGTCACAGCACCCATGCTGTATATTGTTAACCGTCTGGTGCCGCTGCAGGAAATGCAAATTCATGGACTGTCCACAATTAAAAACTGTTTCTGGTACATCTATGGAGCACTGCTGCAACAAGGTGAACCACATAAAAAAAAAAACAATTAAAACAACAAACAATTTAAACACTTAAAAACTTACGCAGGCGGCATGTATCTGCCTCGTGCGGACAGCGGCCGATTAGTGGTTGGCTTCTGGTGGATCGTAGTAATTGTGCTGGTTACCACCTACTGTGGCAATCTGGTTGCATTTCTCACATTCCCCAAATTCCAGCCGGGCATTGATTACCTGAGCCAGCTTTTTGGCCACACGGAAATCAAACAATATGGTCTACGCAATGGCACCTTCTTTGAGAAATATGTGGAGACGACAACGAGGCAAGAATTTAAACGTTTCAATGAACGCGCCACGATTTATGGCAGTGCCCAGAGTGAAAATATAGCCGCTGTAAAGCATGGCGATCGTATCAATATCGATTGGCGTATCAATCTCCAGTTGATTGTGCAGCAACACTTTGACAAGGACAAAGAGTGTCGATTTGCGCTGGGCAAGGAGGATTTTGTGGACGAACAAATCGGTCTGATCGTACCGACGAGCAGTGCATATTTGCATTTGATTAATCAGCATTTGGGTAGATTTTTTCGTATGGGTTTCATCGAACGCTGGCACAAAACGAATCTTCCGTCGATGGACAAGTGCAACGGTCGCAATGTGCAACGACAGATTGCCAATCATAAGGTCAACATGGATGATATGCAAGGCTGTTTTATGGTCCTCCTATTTGGCATCATTTCGGCGCTGTTCATCAGTTGCATTGAGTTCTGGTATTATCGTTTCTTTGTCGTTGGGCGAATGCGTAAAAGTATCACTTTTGCCAACTGAAATGGGTGACATCCTCTATATTAAATAAGTTGGACTTAATGCAAATTACTATTATAAACAATTTATGCGTTATTAATTTGCTTTGCAAATATGCTACGCTTTCGACTGTTCCGATTCTGAAATTATTGTTTCCTTTTCATTTCTTGAGTTGGAAGATTTATATTTATGGTTATTTTGCAATAAAAATTAACGCAGCTTCTTTGTCAATTGAATCTTTTACATTTTTTGTGTAAAATAAGTTGGATTTAATTCATGAAAATTACTATTATGAACAGCGTTTTTATGGTTATTATTTTGCAATAAAAATTAGCTCAGCTTGCCACTGTTCAAATCATTATCATCATCATCTCCCTTTTAGGATCCACACTTTACGTTGAGTTGGCGTTGGGGCCACGACGACGACCGAAGCCTTGGACAATGTTGACGAAACGGCGATTGTATTGAATCCTGCGCTTTGCACGACCGGTCTTCTTCTTCTTCTTCTCCTGCTTCTCAACCTTTGGGGTCTGGCCCTTAACCTTTCCGGCACGCGCCAAAGAACCATGCACCTTACCACCAATCATCGGAATGGTGATGTCCAACTCGAAGGAGCTGAGAGCCGTGACGGGTGTCTCATCGCTGAGTGTGGCACCCTCGCAATTCAAGCTGAACTCGGCGGCATCGAAGCCATGCAGCTGGGCGAACTGAGTCTAAAATCACAATTAACATTAAGGTTAGGTTGAATGAATTTTGTTGTTGTCGTTGCAGGCATTAACTCACTTTAACGCCAGCAATGTTGGCATCCTGGGACACCTCCAAAGCCTCAATCGTTTCCAAGCCACGTACGAAAAGCTGCATATTGTTTGTGCTCTGGTCAAATAGAAACAATAAACGAAAAATGTATTAATTTTGTATTTCACAAGAGCACGCAACGGGGGAAGAAACACGTGTAGCTTTCGTATTTATGTTTTTACATGTTTTTATGTGGCATTTGATGCGCCGCACATTTCTCACACCTATTGCATATACTTTAGGCATTGTTTAGTTGTTAAAACCTTTTAAATATCCAGAAATTTAGCAAGAAATTCTGCTCACCTTGTCACTTTTATGCGGATCTATCGAAAGAAAGAAATTAGGGTTGCTTGCGATTTGTTGTCGTTTTTAAACGACAGCAATTGTCGACAGATGGCGCTCGTTCGTTTTGTGCAACTCTGACATTTGTGTCGGGTGTTGCCAGATTATTTTACTAAATCGGGCGCGCTAAAGCAATTATAAATTTATATCGAAGGTACAAGTTACTATATTTGTACGTCCGTTATATTTTCCGATATTTTTGAGTTAAAGCTATTTAATTTTTAAGGTTCGCCAGTTTACCAGAAACTTCAATATTATACAAATAACAAAAAACCATATTTATCCATTTTCCGTTGGTATGAGATATATACAAAAAATTCATGTATTTTCTAAATCAAGAAGTTATATTTGTAGATTATGGATAGTTATTCAAAGTGTATTTATTGATTAATGATACTTATTCCATATATATGTTTATATAAATATATATGTGTATTAAAATGCCCACTACTTGGATCTTCGCTTGCTGCCGCTCTCGTGATGCTTGCTTTTGCTGGAACTGGATTTAGTGCTTGAGCTGGTGCGACGCGAAGATGAGGAGGAGGAGGTGCCACTGCCGGGGGCGCTGTGCTTTTCCTGGCTAGCGATCGTGTTTAGTGAGTGCGCCACAACCGATTTGCTCGAGCCGCGCTCCTCCTTGTGCGACTTTGAGGAGGACGATTTGTGGCCATGTTTGCTACCACTGCCACTTCCACTGCTGCTTGCAACATTTGTTGAGCTGCTCAGCTCTGGTTTGTAGAAGGGCGACGACGAATTGGACGATGTCGATGAACGTGACGAGGGCACCGATGATTTGGTCTTATTTGCAGCCACCGGCATGGGCTCATCCGGTATGAGAACAGTGGGTATGCTTGTTGGACATGTCGCAGTTTGTGCCGACGTCGGCGTTGAAGTTGGGGCTGCGTTAGGCACAGCGATTGTCGCCGCTGCACGGCTAGTAGTGGGCTTGTTGCAACAAGTGTCGCACTGCCAGATGTGCTCCTGATCATCGCTTGCCTCCTCATTGCTAATGGCGGGCTTATGGCACTCCTGGTGATACAGGGCACCACACTTGGAGCACTCGATCAAGCGATTGGTTGCCGTGAAAACCATTTCTCCACAGACACAACAATTTAAGTCACCAAAGTCGCCAGTGTCTCCGGTGTTGACGACACCGCCCATGGCAACACCCAGACCGATGGTGGTGCTGCCATCATCCGAATCGGCAATGGTGTCAGGTGAATCCGATGGCACCTTATCCGGTGAATTGGTCAGATTGATAATCTCATCCACAGCCATTGCTTGGGGCGTTTGCTGTGGCTGAGGTGTCGCCCGGCCCGGAAAATTCGCCTCATCATCCATGAGGCGCTGGGTCAGATTCTTTGCGATCATCTTGTCCGGCCCGAAGCGCACTTTGAGCGCCTCATCGAGCAACAAGCGAAGTTCTGACGCCGAGCTTGCATTTGTTGAATGCAACAATTTGATTGCCTTCTTTAGCACGGGATCAACTTCCTGGGCAGCAGCCGCAGCTGCCACAATATTTGCAGCCATTTTTTTTTGCTTAAGATTTATTTCAACGTTGTTAACAATTCAATAGTAAATAAATGAGCAACAAGAAATTGTCTTAAAAAAAACACAAGTAAAAGAAAATTAACACATTTGCCAAACAGCTGTTTCTGTGCGATTGCGTTATTCAACACTGTTTGATTGACGCCGCCCTGGTTTTATTTTGCTGTGTGCTTCTTCTTTAATACTGTTGCGCCGCTTTCTTGCATTTGCCACCCACAAACCGCTACGGCTCTTAACCGAGTTTTGTGTGCTTTAATCAATTTCGCTTGCGATTGCAAAGTTTATTGTGCAGTGCTTAGTTAACTTTGAGAGTAGCAAAAGACTGCGCAAAATTTGTGTGATTCATTATCGTTCGCTTATCGTTGGTTGCATTCAAAGCGCGCCGATCAGATAAGGTCTTTGAAAAATCGAAACAACAACAAATAAACAACTGAGTACTGTTAAACCGCAAAAAGTGGTGAAGGAGGGCGGACGAAGAGCTAATGAATTCAACTTGAATAAGTAATTGTTATTTCTTGCTGACAAATACTTATGTTAAAGCTGAGCCATTAACATCCGTCATGAATAATATGGACCTAAAAGGGTTTTGTGGCGCCACAATGATGCTTCCGCTTCTGCTGCTGCTTTTTGCGTTTGTGTGTAACGCAAGTGCTGAAGATGACGCAAATCAGCTGGTAAGTTTTGGGGTGAATTGGATTGAGGGTTGTGGTTGTCAATATTGCATCGTGTTTGTTTTTGTAGCCAATGTTTATTACGACTGTTTGGCTAACAGCTGTTAAGCATTTTTACTGCGCACTTGTTGCCATATTAACAACGATAAGTTAAAGATTTTGGTTAGCCACATATAATGTGTATGTATGTATTTGTTTACACAATAATCATTCTTTGTTAGCCATATTAGCACTCCATATATACAGCCGAACCTGTTGTCAGTTAACAGTGCACTAACAGTAATAGTTATTTCCATTTGAAATTTCCCTTACAGGATTCAACATCGCACGATTGCACGATAACGGAACCCGTCTACGGCTACAAATTTGACTTTAGCGGTCTACACTCAGAACTTGGGCATGTGGTGGGCATCGAAAGCAACAGCGATCTTTTTCACTTTAACGTCTGTGGCAATCTGACGCGCAGCTGCAACAACGAGACGAATGTTGCCGCCTGTCTCAAGAAACAGGGCAAGGAATATGTGCTGGGTAATATATTTGAAATTGAATGTAAATGGTTAATGCTTATATCAAAAACTATATATGACAGGTCGGAAGCATGAGCTGCATTATCACAATGGCAAAATGTATCTAAATTATTTAAGTGGTGTCAAGTGTGAAAATGGAACCGCTGACAAACCGAACTATCAGCTTCATGTGCGCCTCATCTGTGATTATACGCTGGATGCCAATCCGCTGCATCTTACTGCCTACGTAAGTATATAGAAGGGTAATCAGTAATCGTATTTATTTAACAACTTGCTCTGCTACAGGCTGATGACACCTGCTCTTTCTATATTGACTATGAGACGCCGCTGGCATGCTTACCCATACCGGATGCGATGCAGTCGAACAGTTGCAGCGTCGACTATACTAATAAGGGCGATAGATTCGATTTGATGTCGTTGAGCGACACCAACTATAGAACCACAGATCGTCAGGGCGGTTTCTTCATAATCAACGTTTGTAAGCCGGTCCTCTACGGTGAGAATGCCATGTGCCCTGCCGGCAGCAGTATTTGTCTGTTGTCGCCAAACCACACTGATATCAAGAAGCGGTAAGTGTTACATTTTGTTCAACTTTTCTTGATCTTAAGCTGAGCCGAAAGAGCTTAAACTGTATTTAAGGCATTAATTTTTCTTTTATTTTTTTGCAGTTTCATCAATTTTGGCAATGTACAAGCGCAGCCCGAAATCAAGGATGGCAAGCTGCTGCTGCGTCATGAGTCCTTTACACCTTGTGCCGGAAATGCGAGTCTTAACTATACAAGCATTGTTAATTTCTATTGTGACAACAGTGTTATGGTGTGTGAAATAAGATTATATCAATATATGCATTAATGTAATCAATTATTTTTTTTTAAGAATGCACATCCCGAATTAATCGGTACCGATCCGGATGGCTGTACGTATCAGTTTAGCTTCTTCACGCCGCTAGCCTGCAAGGATGTGAAACCCTGCACGGCCATCGCTGCCGGCAATGAGCTGTAAGTAAACTTCACACGTCTCGAGTCGCCACATCTACTCAACTCTCTATATTTTACTCTGTGTGTGTGTGTGTGTGCAACAGGCTGGACTTGAGTCCGCTCGGTAGCTATGCGGCGCATAAATTGAGCAAGGATGGCAAAAGCTATACGGTTGCCGTATGCAACAGTGCCGGGACGCCCTGCATGTCGAATGATGGTAAGTCGGTCATTTGTCGTCTGAATTATTAATATAGATTTTAAGTGCAGCCGCAGCAGCAGTAGCTGTAGCAGCTGTTACGGTTGCACGTACGTGTGTAGCATGTTGCACGTTACAAGCGTAATTAAAATTTTACGGCTGTATATATATTTAAGTACGCAACAAAAAAATAGGTAAATTCTGTTGACTCGCTTCGAGGCATTGCTTTAAACTGCTTAACTGATTATTTCTCTTAGCTTGAATTACATTTTTTTAAACATATATTTTTAACACGTTTTGAGCCAAACTGTTGGCTTTTAATCCTTGGCAATTTTGTGCGCATTTAATAACAGTGCCAATTTGCACACTGTAAGCTCTGGGGATGATGATTCATATTAACGATGCGGTCACCATACACATATTTACATGGTCTTTACATATTATATATATATATATATATATATCCATATAGTATATGTGTGTATATGCCTATGAACAATTCATGTGTAATACTTAGTCGAGTGCGCATTAGCCAAAGCGCCACAATTTTAGTTTTCTGTTTTCAAATTAGAGTCGTGTGTATGAAATTATTCCCCGATGAACCGAAGCTTTGTTACTCTGCTGTTATTTAGTATTTGCAGCTAATTATTAGACTGTATTAGTTTAACAGAATGATTCCACTATTATTCATTTAACTTTACATCTCATATTTCTAGTTTGTTTATTTTCTCATAAAGCACAACTTTCTTTACATTTTATATTTGTAAATGCTGGAAATATAATTCGAATCTCGTTATGAAATTTATATGAATTTCTGATAGGCAATATTTCAAATTGAAATAATAATTTTAAGATAAAATAAATCGTGGAAGGTTCTAAGATCGGAAATCGGTCAAAGTATACAAATTTCTAATTTTGAGAAATGTTTAAATAATGTATAAGTACTTTAAGTGTTTGTAACTGATTAACTATACCTGCTTTGGTATATTTTCATCATGTACAATTTGGAATAACACTATTCAAATTTTTAATTTTTTTGGTACTTCTCAGCTAATTTTTCGCAGTTTTAGCTTGTCTTATTAAATTAGAAACATGACGACCGACAAAAATCAATTGTTTTGCATACTAAAAAACTCAACAATAATTGGATATATCTGTTAAAAATTCATACATTAATTTTTTTTTTTTAATTTTTGTCTATTATTTTAAATTAAACTAAACATAAAACCCGTATGTTTTTCGGTTGCGGTTTAAGAAAACCTCCACAACAAATTTGAACTCTCTTTCCCATTGAGTTGTTTGAATATTTTAGATAATTGTAATGCTGATCAGCGGATCATAAATAAATATTTGTAGCACAACCAGCTTATCTTTTGCTGTGGGTGCGGCTTGAGCTGTTTTTGTAGTTGTGGATTTGGCAATATGCTCGCGAAATGAAAGCGAATGCAGGCGAAAACAGTAAATATAAACCAAGTGGGGGCTTCTGTTGGCATGGCAAACGTGCCTGGGCATATCCATGAAATATACAAAGCGCCAGCATATTCATACACAAATGCACACATACACACACACACACACACACATGTGCATGCATTTCTAGTTGACTGCAGACGCATTTCCGTTTGGCGCGTCCTTTTTGCTTGGATGCGCCTGCTCGCGGCTCATGTTTTAAAACGAGGGGAGAGGGAGGGCAAGAGATAAAGAGACAGATAGAGCAAGGGGCAGAAAGAGAGATAGAGAAAGAGAGCGATTGGGGCACAAAATCATGGCCACCGCTGGGCCTAAACAAATAAATAAGCACACTCGCTTTTGGCAACTGACATTGCTATCCGGCCCAGACAACATCTATGGTGCAGGGTGTTTGGGGTGGTATAGGGCAAGCAAGGGGTAGAAGGCATCACATTTTCCGGCATACTACACGAAAATTTCATTTGTTAAGCAAATAGCGGACACGGTCACGCAAACAGAAAACAGAGCCGCGAACAGTGCCGCCTGCATTTTCTATTTGTCTTTGTATTTGTATGCAATTCTCCTGCTGCTACACTCAAAAAAAAAAAAAAAAAAAAGTACACTGGCGGACACACCATATTGCTGAATGTACATTTTATATCTTGTTGCTGTTGCTTGTCCAACTCTATACCCTAAACACAATACAGGGTATATCACAACTGCAATTTACTTTGAATATGCATTTTAAGTAATTGAAATGAGACTTTTGACAAATCGGCTAAGTTATTTTCTGGCAATTACAAACATTGATTATTGGACTGACAAATTTTAGACATAATTTATAATATTTAATAGTGACTAGAAACCAGTTGAAATTCTAGAATACTGAAATTTTATATAACAAAAGTCAACTTCAATAATATGGAATGCCTAAAATTCTTCTAAATATAGTTTATTAGTTATGATAAATATATATATATGTTAATATATATTTACAAGTAATTAAAAAAGAGTATTGTCCTCGCCTCAAGCAGTCGGTAAAAATTTTTCGCTGACCTGCTGTTTGTTGTCATTAAAGAATTCTACGGCATTGGGCAAACATTTAGAATCAGTTGTTCAGTTTTGCAGTTGTGCCTTCTATTTAGCTGCTGTTGTTTTTATTGAGTTTCACAATTTGAAAGCACATTTTGCGGCCAGTTGCCTGCCTGCAAGTTATAGCCAACATTTGTTTTTAATTGCTTATGCCGCACACGTTGCACGCTGTCATTTAATGTAATTTGCATATGCAACCGAATATTTGCGAAAATTCATTTGGCCTTCGGGGATTAGAAATCAAACAATGAATGATGTTGCATCATCATCAACGTATCAATATCGCTTTTCAAATGTCGCGTTTGGCTCTGTGTGTGTGTGTGTGGCATATTTTTCATTGGTCAACGGGGCGAATGATTTGATTTATACAACAATTTTGAGTCAAATCGAATTAAGTGACAAGCAGCATGAAATACCAAAAAAAGCTGTTGGTAAACAATAGAGTTCATCAGTCTAGTTTTATTTATTATCGTTTTGTTGTTCATTTTGTATGCTCTGGCAAACTGGAATTCATTGACAGCAGATCGACTGGGAGATACCCAGCATTCATTCGATATGAACATAAGTGTTACTTAAGAAAATCAGCATTTCCTTTAGTTTGTTATCGATTTGTATCGATGTTTGCTAAACTTTTACATTTATCGTTCAAATGAAATTTATTTGATCTGCGCTAGATAAAAGAAAAATGTATATAGCTTAATCGAATCGGTTTGCGATGTAGTTCGGGAATATATAGACTTTATGGAAATGGATTTGCTTTGTTCTACCTGTTGCATACTTTTCACATTTGTAATTGATTGGGGGTATAAAAGTGCAAATTGTAAATCCATCTTCTGAAGTGGGAAGAGAATTTCGCCTTTCCAGTTTCTTTTGTTTGGATACCTCGCTATTTTTGTAAATTCAGCCAAGTTTAATAGATATATAGTTTTTTGTTTTTAAATTATTTAATTAATATATTCTAAAGAAGAGATATTTGTTTAATGAAATTTGGACAAGAAAAGCATTTAGTGTGTTTAATTTAAGTTAAGATGAAATAATAAATGGATACATATTAGATATCTAAATTACAATTAGATAGTTTACAGCTAAAGCGAGCAACTGCAGTAAATATAGCAATAGTTGTATATAATTGAAACTGTGTTTTTATTTGCCACTGGGGCCAGTTGCTTATAATTTTCAATTTCTCTATTTATTTTGTATTTTACTAGTCTGTGTGTGTGTGTGTGTGTATTTTCATTTTTACTGTTGCTGTTGCGCCGTCGGGCAGATTGAATTTAGAGACACGCCCCATTCCTGACACTTGCCAACAGCTGTTTTGCGCCAGGATGCGCCAGGATGTGGCAGCCAAGCAGCAGTAGCAGCAGCAGCAGCAGCTACTAAATTGTTTATACATTTGTTTTTCTCATTTTTATTTTTATTTATATATTTTTTTGTTGTATTTCTTTTTGCCCTTTTCTTGGCGAAGTTTCTTGACTGTTTTCTTATTGAAATTCAATTTGCAAGAGTTTCGTTTCGCTTCGTTTTTGCTCGCCTTCCCTTATTTTTGTGTGTGTGTGTTTTGTTTTTTTTTGCTATCTGTTTTTCTTACTGGCCCTGTCAATTTTAATGCAATAATGTATACATCACGTATATGTATGTAGCTGGAATATTTTCTTATATTTTAGCCAGACAGATTGAAGCCTTCAAGACATGGCTCTTGTTATAGTTAACCCTTTTATGCAATTTAAACGATTTGCGCAATAGATTATTTTTGTTTTTACTTTTACTTTGGCCGTTTGCCGTTAGCCACACATTTCCTTTGCCTTGAAGACCCTTGGGTTCTTGGCCAAGCTGTGATTGCATTGAAATTGAATTTGCAAGTGTTTTTCTTACTTGTTTTTAATACCCTTGCCGAGAGCATGTATGCATTCTTACATCTCATGTGAAATATAATATATTTTTAGTATATATTTGTTTTGCTTATTTTCATGGGTGAAATTATTCATAGGACTATGTTCACTACTATTTCTATCCTCTAATCTAGCTAACTGTGTGAACTTTGTCATTCATAAAGCGATCTTGTTGAAACTTGATAAATGTTGTAGTTAGTTGAATCGATCTATTTCTATATATATAGTTGCCATATTTTATTTTATGGTTTCACTAAAGCGTATATAATCTTCGGTGTGCCTAAAATACTTATGCATAGGTATATATATGTTCTTGATTAGCATCAGCAACCGAGCCGATTTAGCTCTGGCTTCAGGGTATCTCCAAGTCGAGAATCAATGTTATTTTTTCTTGATTTGGTTCTATGTTGGCAGCAGATCAATCTCTTTGGCTAATCTCGACAAGGAAATGATTGTAAAGCCAGAAGGTGGTCAGCAGTTGATGTTTAGGCAAGACTCAATTGCATACTTCCGCAGGACATGCAAGCCACACCCACTCACAACAATCACACACAGTCACACACAATCATACACCAGCAAAATGACCCCGCATAGATACTTATATAAGCATTGTCAAGCTGCTCCAAAATTGTCATTTATCAATTTAGTTGACAGTCGATTTCTTTTCAATTCGAGGCAAAAAACCCCCACTTGAATTGATTTTTTGTTGTTATTGGTTTTTTTTTGTTTTTTTTGTTTTTTTGTTTTTTGGTGGGATGAACCTGGGGGTGTTGCAACCTGTCTGGCCAAATCAAAAGTCAACCGACATCAAATGCTGTTTGTGCTGTGGTTCTACGGTTGCTGTTGTGGCATGTGCAATAAACTACAAAAATGAACAAATGGTTGGATAGCCACTGGGGCGACAAACCGATAGACAGCAAAGGGGAAGACTGAAAGACAAAAAGAGAGATAGAGAGAGAGAGAGAGAGAGAGAGGTAGAAAGGCAGAAGAGAGAATCATGATAGAGTGAAATTACCATATTCAAGTCAAATCACAATCACAATGCTGTCCACTGGACGCTTTTCAATCAAAATCATGCAATGCGATTGCTTGTTTTTCTAAACAGAAATTCAATTTGACTATGGAAATGCTGCTTGGAAGTGTTTTTTTTAGAAAAGATAAGAGCTCAATCCTATGCTTAACATCAACATTTATATCATCACATAATGAATTTTTTCGATATATGAAATTTTGAACAGTTTATTTATTGTGACTATTTTTTATTTAACTTTTATTCTTTATTAACATAGAGACTTTTCTTTGGTTAAAAAAAAAAAACATTTCTCTTTAGTCAGAAGCATTAATATATCCTAAAAATTTATTTCAAATATTAGATTTTGACTAAAATTTCTTTTTGCAATTTTAAAAGCCGCTAAAAATGTAGGAAATTATTCTAGCTTTTGTAGAGTGTGCAAGTTCTAAATTGTTCATTCAATTCGATTGAAAATTGTATTTTCATATTTAAAATTACTATTAATTTAGTAAGCAAAACAGTATAATTCATAATAATACTAACAAAATTGCAAATGTCATTTGCCTTTTTGTCTGTGGATTTCATGATCTCTTTTAGCTAACTAATATTTACTCAAGCGTTATAAAAAACCAATTAATATTTTCTTTATGGTACGAATTTGGAGTTTGGATATATAAAGTTCAGTATTTTCCAAGCAAACCTTTAGATATTAGGTTCTAATTATGTTAGCTTTTTGTTTCAACTTTTGGCATTTCGTAGAAACTTCTTCTAGTATTTCATATTTAGTTGGTCTCACGGCAACTGGCCAAGCTTTTATCATTTGGAACATGTCGAAAATGCTAGCCAAAAGTCAACAGGAGCAGTTGAAAGGCAGTTAAAAAGAAGTTTATCGATCTGCGAAACAGGCGCAACAATTAATTTAGATTTTGTATGGTTGATGGATGCCTTGTGGTGTGTGTGTGTGTGTTACAAACGGTGTAGTGGTACACTAAGAAAAATTGTGAAAAATATGCTGTACTTTTGATGGCAAGCATAATTCACCTTATTATTCAGAAAATAAATTTAAAAATCGGTGCTAACATTTCTGTTTTTTAGAAATGCATTTTTCAATAATAGAAAATATTTCTAAAAAATTAATTAAGCAAAAAAATCAAATTTTTAAGATTGTCGACTTCATATTTTTAGTAATTTTATTTTGCTTACTTTTAGAAATTATTTTGAATAACAAGATAAACTTTCTAGAGTGAAAAGTAGTTTTCTAAAATTCAGTGTAATTGTTTTTTTTTTTTTTTTTGAGTGTTTGTTCTCTTTTTCTCATCGCAATTTGTGTTGCTTTTGTTGTTGTTTTTTGTGGTCTTTTGCAGGCGCCTGCTACGAACAGAATGGACAGACCTACAAGCTGGGCAACTTCAACACACAGTTGCGCTTCAATCAGAGTGGATCGGCCTATTTGCTGTACGAGGATGGAGCGAACTGTGGAACGGATGGACGACAGTGGTCGACAAAAATTGAATTTGTGTGCGCGAACAATGCAACAAAGGATAATGGAACGACGAGCATCGATGCTGTCCAAATAATTGAGGACTCCAATTGTCAGTTGTTAATTCAATATCAGACGCCGTTTGCCTGCCAGCAGCAGATTAAATGCAAAGCCAATGTCTACGTGGAGCACTCAACGGATGGCAGCGGCAGCGGCGGTGACGAACTTGTCGATCTAACTCCCCTGATTAACGCCAATGAGAATTATGAGGCACGGGTCGAGCTGCCGGTCAGCCAACAGCAGCAGCTGCCCAAAAACACCAAGGTGAGTGTCGAATGTTGATTTCCCAACGGTCGGCTCTAATTTGCAGTTTCTGTCTCTCTGTCCCTATCTGTCCCTGTTCCTGTACCTGTACCTGTCCCTGTCCCTATACCCCTAACCCTTGTTCCCCCTTTTTTGTCTCTTGCAGTTCTTTCTGAATGTATGCCGTCCATTAGTGCCAAAATACCAATTAGGCTGCGCCGGCGGTTCAGGTGCCTGCATGGCCAAAATGTCACCAGCCGGTGCACCCGAGGAGGAGCGTGTAAGTAGTCTATCCCCTTATCCCCCCGTAACTCGCCCTGCTACCCAACAGGCAGCTTATACGTTTAAGCCAACCGTATGGCTTGTCTCTGTCCGCATCTCTCTGTGTGTGCGTTTGTGTGTTTGATTTTCCTTTTAATTGGCGGCAATTCCTTTATCCTCTACACTCAGAGAAATAGACGATTGCAAAGTAAGTGAACATTTCATTAAGTTCAAAGTAGTTTAGCAAATCGATTATTCATCTTAAATTAGTCAAAACAAAAATACTTGCATCAAGTACAAAATTCTTTTTACTATGTTAGGCAAAAAAAAAAATCTGTCTGCTAAAAGGCAAAAAAAAAATCAGTCTGCTGAGAGGCAAAAACTTAATGAATTATTTTTCTAGACTTTACGGCGTTTATAAGTCCACATTTTTTTCTTGAATATTAAAAGCATTTTTCTTTCATAATTTACCATTTCTATTTTGATGCCACTCTTCTGAGCATTCAAAATAAATCAAGTTTAATCATTTTGATGACGTCGAACAGGTCGACAATGAGTCAGCATTTTGCATTTTATTTTTTAAATATTTAGTATGACATCAGTTTTTCGCACTGTGGACTGCATGTTAAATAAGTAAGTCAGGGTATTCTAGTCGAATAGGGAATACCCCGAATCCAACTGAATGCTTGCTGAAATGTGGAAAATGATTTTCTTTAGTAAAAAATATATCTGGGTTATATTGCAGAGCTATGGCATGACAATTGTGTACTTTATTGCAATCGGTTATCGCTTTATATCGATAATTTGAAGTCTCCAGCTCAAATTGTCTCTGAGTTCGAGTTGGTAATATAAATATACAAATATGCAAATATACATGGCAAAGTCAACTGGACTGATCAAGATTATGTAGGCGATAGGATATCGGAAATGCTTCTGCCTGTTGCCACTTTTGCATTAGCCCTTTTTCCCATTTTGAATGGGTACAGTTTTTAAGAAAAAATCCTTTGGTTTGGACTGGTCAAAGTTCCACCTTGATTTGACTACAAATTGCTTTATATTTGTTTTTCCGAGTGCAATTGAATCATTTTTGTGAACCGTGGGTAAACGCTTCAATTTGGCCATTAAGCCATTTTGGCTAAATGCCAAAAACAAAAAGGAACAAATTCGGTGACGCCAATTCAAGCATTTAATATTCAGCAAATCCAACTGCTAAGCTCCACTGCTCTAGCTAGCTGCTCTTTGCTCGTTGGCCAGTGGTGAGTGACCAGTGGATTTGGTTACTTCATTAAGCGTAACTCACCCCGTCACCACAGCCCTTCTCATCCACATCGCCGTCATGCCCCCTCGTCTGTCGTTGACAGTTGAAGAGGCGACACGGAGGCCAGTGTCTAAAAGTTGCCTAATGCCACAAATTGTGTGCCCTTCTATTCACATTTATCCACAGTATGTATCTAAATGTATGTGTATGTGTGTGTGTGTGTGTGTGTGTGTCTCGTGCTGCGTTGGCCTGCGCTTAACTAAGTACTTAAGCCCACAAAAGTATGCTATGAAATTCGCTTGAAATGAGATTTTCAGATCACGCTACAAATTGGTCCACTAACATCCGCTGAGCTTTCTATTCTAATCTCCCATCTGTGTACACTGATGGCGATAATTGTGAATGTTACAATTTTCTTTTCTAAATAGAAATATTCACGATTTACACTACTTAATTCAATTGTTGACTCAAAAAAAAAGTGTATAACATTAGGTTTTTTGGAAGGATTCTCCGCTTGATAACGTATTTTCGTCAAGATTAGGATGGTAGTAAAAAGTTTCTGTCAGAGAACGATCTCAAAAATCAACTTCTGGGCCCCAACAAGTGAAACAGATTATTGTTTTTCATTTAAAAAGAAAAGTAAATAATTAAAAATTGAAAGCTTAAAAATTTACTTTTCTTAAATTGATTTATATTGATTATCGTTTTCATTTGTTTGTTTTTTTTTTTTAATAGTACAAAAGTTTTAGAAATTAAATTTTAAATTTATTAAGGAAAAAGTTAATGTGCCTTTATTGAATTTCGCATAGTGTATTTTATATGTTTTTTGGTAATTAAAAATCGCTTTCTTTTCTTAAGATTCGACATTTATTTTGGAGCACAAGTTTTAAGCTTAATTGAATTTAAAGGTCAGCTCTTGATTAAAATGATTTGGCTCTAATTATATAAATTATAATGCCACTGTCTCGAGCTCTGACCAATCAATGCCTTAATGCATGCACCGTGTGCCACAGGCAGTGCCCCTAAACCCCGTCAGCTGCCAATCCCTGAGGCCCATCTGGTCATGGGCAACATAACTTTTATCAGATGCCGGCAGCAAAAACATTGTAAAAGTTGTTAAAAAAAAAAGAAAAGAAATTATAATAATAATAGGCACGTACGCAGCTGAAAATGACGGGACAGCGACTGGCTGACGAGGGGGAGTGTGGGTGGGGGGTGAAGTGAAAAGCTTGCGATATGCGAGGGAAATATTTGTGAACGCGACGCGAAGCGACAGAACGGAACGCAACGGAACGGAAGGATATGGCAAAATGCGGCTATGGCGTTGACGATGGCGTAAAAATATAGCCACACACACGCACACACACAAATAGGTATATATATATATATATATATATATATATGTGCATATGTGCATATATAACTGTAAAAACAGCTTTTAGCGGCCAACAGCCATCAGTGGTTGCCCCACTGAAATCCAAATGGGGAGTTAGCCATATTTGTGTGTGTGTGTGTGTGTGTTTGTGTGTGTGTGTGTGTACTACGTGCTGTGCTGAACATTTCCGGCTTGTGGTGTGGCAAGTCAGAGAGTGTGTTGAATGGAGCAAGGGGTACACTCAAACAAAATATTACACTAGAATTTATTTATCTTGTGAAAGTACATTTCTAACATTAAAAGTTGAGTCTTCAAATTTATTTTTTATTTCAACGTAAATTTTTAGAACATTTCAAATGTTACGTTTAATTATCAGTGTATTTTTCTTTTTTTGCATGTCAATTAATAAACGTTCTAATTTTAAGATTTCATATAAACAAATATTTTAGATAGTTTATAAATTCAATTTGAAAAAATGATTTTTTGAGACTGAAAGTTATTTTTTTTTTTAATAAAAAAGCAGAGTCAGTAAATTATATTATTTTGTTTCTGAATATTCGATGTGTTTTCGATTTCTATTTTTGCAATGTGCAATAAGTCAATAATATAAAATGCAAAATTTTTGGTATTGTAGATAGTAGGTGAAGGTTGCTTTTGTTTCTTACATTTTGAAATGACTTCGATGTGGTTTTTCTGAGTGTAGAGTGGTTTGTAAATGGTTGCAGATTCTGTTGTCGACTGGGGCAAAGTGCCGTCGGCTTTTGTTTGCATGCCACTGGCCTAGAAATAAACGTAGCCATGGTTATATATTTCTCTAAAAATTTATATTGCTTTATTTGCACAGCAGGCGGGCACACACATATTCACACACACACACACACACACACACACACACACACACAGAGAGAGACTTCTGGCTCCTAGCTCCTGCTGCTGCTGTTGTTGACATTTGCGCCACGTTTTGCATTTTGGAAAATGCTCCGTTTTCAGCGGCGTTTCGTGTGCGGAAACGGAAATGTGCTGCTAGCTGCTGACGCGCACTTGAGCGCACCAACTCTTTACTTAGTGGCAGCACACCCCTTCATCCTTCATCCTTCATCACCTATCCACCACTGCTCGGGAATCACCATAAGCATCCACTGTTTCTCTATCAGAGTCATTGACAGTTGTCGAAATGTCGTTTTGAGGTGATATTTCTTTGAATTTGCACTTCGGCATTTGTAGATATATATTATATATATATATATATATATATATATATATATGCTGCCCGCACATCCTTGAGAAGCCATTGACTTGGCACATGCTTGATTCTTGCTGGCAACTTGCAGCTCATTGTCATGCAACATATTTCGCATACGTTGCAAATCTGACTTGCAGCTTGTCAATGCTAAAAATGTCGCTTGTCACAAGTTTATCGCAAAATTATTGTGTAAACATCACAAAATTGCCTTAAGCCTTCTCAAAACCATTCTTGGCCAAAGTTTATTCGACATTGTTGTACACAAAATATGCAATCAACGCAAACACTCTAAACAATTTTTTTTTCTTACATTTTGTAGTTTTTAAAACTAACAAAAACCCCAAAAAACTTGAATAAGCTCTAAGGGTTTTCAATCAATCCCGATATTAGTTTCAATATCTCAGAAAAAAAGAAGAAGAATTATGTTACTTGAGATGTCCACTTTATGGAATATTTTACATAAAATCCGAATCCAATTCACTGTTTTCTCTGAGTGCACACATCAAATTATGCTGCTGCCAACACACACACATAGACAGTGATTCTGATGGGGCGTCTCTTCGACTAGCCTTGGACATGGTCTGCGTGTCGCCACAGGACATTTGATGCTCCTGTTTCCCATGTCCTGTGTGTGCCGATTTCAGTTCGCACACAAGAAAAAAAAAAAAACGAAACGCTGAACTTGCGCAAATCTTTATTGCTTTCGAACTGAAGCTATCGCTTTGGATTTTGTTTCATTCTTCAAAAAAGTTTGAATTTTATTTATTTTATTATTTTTATTTTTTTTCGTACATCGCTTGATAAATAGTTGATCTATTGAAAGTCAAACTAGAAAATGAGAATGATTTGACTTTGCTACTCTGCCTAATTAATTAGGTATTTATTTATGTTTCACACTAAACGACAAATTGATAATAATATCTTTTCTAGGGAAAGCTTGAATTATAAGTATATATGTTTTTTTATATCGATAATTTGGGAGTTATCGATCTATTAAAATACACTTTATTCTTTTAAAAATATTTAGTCTCTAGTTCTTATAGCACCTGATACTTATAAAGGATATGTATCCTTTATGGGATTGCTTTTAATAATTTTAAAATCAGAGATTCAAAATCAATTTTTATAAAATATTTTATTTCACTTTACTTTAAAAAAAAACAGTTTTATATCAAATCATATTAATTGCCATTGAAAAACATTAAGAACACGTTTTTGATTTGATACTGTTAAACTTTATTTGAGGTTAACGTTTGTAATTTGAATTATTTACTACGCTAAAATTAATTACTTGCCACCAACTAAACTAAATAACAATAATGAATTCGATTACGACTGAAATAGGGTTAAGAGAAACTCGTTTCGCATGCACATTTGAGGGAAATTTCCAAGTACAATATATATATATATAGTCTATTTATCTGTACGGGTATTATTTATTATCCAGTCACGCACCGGTCTAATGTCATGGAACATTAATATCGTCTGCTGATTATTCTCCAAATATTTCACCAATATGCCGATCAAGTAAAAGTTACTCGGCAAATCCTTCTCCACATTGATGCCCATGAGGGCGGCGCCATTATAAAATTCGGTTTGCTTACTGGGATAGGTGCAGAGTTGATGGGCCGAGAGTGCGGCCAGCTTGCCCATTATCTTACAGTATGGATACGATAAGGTCTCCGTCAGACCCTTGCCCTTCGCATAGTTATCGTTTCCGAAGCCGCCAAAATGATAAATGCGACTGATCAACGACTCCGGCTCGGAGATCGGATTGACGCACAACGGTTGAGTGTACATTGTCCACTTAATGCGCTCCTCCAGTTCCAGTATGGCCAAATCGAAATCTTCCGTGTCTGGATCGACCATAGGGTGATGTACAATTGCTTTGACCTGATAATCCACGGGTCTCGACACACAATAGCCATCCGAATTGCAAACGGCATCGTCACCTGGCTTATGCCTTTCATCCCATATGCCCAGCCGTGCCACAAGCGACTCCGGACGCTTCTTTCCCAAACAGGAGTCAGTTGTCAGAACATGTTTCTCGCTCACAATGATCACGTTACAATTTGTGATAGTTGTGGTAAAGTCTACACAAAGCAAACTGGTTTATTCAAGAGAGTCAATTGAGATAAATTGGCGAACCCACCATTCTTTACAGCCAGTAAACCCATCCAGGGATATTCGTTAGGTGTCGTTGTCGAATCCCTATCATAAAGCAGATGCTCTTGAAAACTTCCGCATTTTGTCGTCGTCGATGCTTCTGCATTTACTTCTACAAAAATAGGAAAAGAAAGAATGTGTTGAATTGTTTCGAATTTAATAAGCAAAATAGCATTTACCATTATTACCACTAAGCACGGTGCTAAGTAGCAGCAAAACTAGTTTCGAATTAGTATTCATATTGTCTCGATTTGCTCATCCGTAGTCACTTCACCTCCAACTCAGTGTTCGGAGCGAACTGAGAAACAGCTTTGAAAAACAGATCTCAGCTAACCTCGGCCACCCATTAAAAATGCATCTAATAAATCAAGCATGTAAAATATGTTAAACTTATGAATAAGCTATTTATTCTAGTTTCAGAACCAACTATATTCCATCTATATAGAAATGTAAATAACACAATTGAACCGGTTTTTATTCTCGATTGTTTAAACAACTAAAAGTTACTTTTTGCTCTCAGAATAATTACAACAAATATTGTCATCATTATTGGAAGAGTGCAAATTGAAATTGCATCGTAGATATTTCTTATATAAGTTAACGTATTTCGATTTATTTTATTTTATCAACAACAATTATAATTGCATAAACTTTCAGTTGATTGTTGTTTGAATACACAATTGACTCGTTGATAGTAACTTAAACAATATAAAAAACACATTTTGTAAACAACATCAGCGTTTCTCAATCGATTGAAAAGTTATCTCAAAACTTGATCAGTAAAATGTTAGGTTATATTATAAATTAACTGGATGTTTATGCAATTATTGTTATTTATCAAATGAAATAAATCTAAATATTATATATATAATATAATATCTTATATTTCTTATATGTTGCATTCTCTTACATAAATTCAATTTGCTCTCTTTCCTATTTTAGTGAATTTGGATATAAAATATATTAGTAAATTACTCATATATTATTTTTAATCTAAAATCAGTGCCTTCAGTTTTACTCAGTAGAAAGATATCTTGGCATTGAATTTTTTTTATAGCTATTATTTTTACCATTTCTTATCAAACTTATTTATTTGGTATCTGCAAACAATTAAGCTGGCTATTTACTTTTTTAGTTTTTCAACCGACCGGTCAACGATTTTGAACTTTGTGTTTTTTTTAATTGTGTTTATTGCTCTCGAAAAGTTCACGAAACTTGAGGGGAAATATAAACAAGCGGGCAGGTCACATGGACACAAAGAGGACTACTCCGTCCGCGTGGGGCTGGCTTGGCACCAATGCGATAAGAAAAGTTTTTCAATAAATTCTTTTTTTGAAGAACAGCAGCTCACTCAAAACTTGCCGTCTAGCAAGGCTAAGCTGATAAGCTGGCGCCAGCTTGACTTCATATATATATAAATATATATATATATAAGTATAGATTTAGGTATAGATATATGTTCAAAGTTTATATGGTCGCAGCTATATCCATAGCTAATGAGGATTGCCTGTTGAAGAAGATTTTTCGATGCTGCTGCCAGCTGCTTGTTTGCTGATGCCGCATTAGTTCAGATTTTGAGTTTTCAATAGATTTCCAAAAAAACAAAAAAAAAAAAAAAAAGGAAAAGCGAATAGGAAAACTGGCAGCTAGCGTAACGGTTAGCAATAAATAAGAGAGCAAACTGCTTAAACCTTGGCTGAGCTGCATACAAAATGAGTTTGCTTGCCCCGCTCATCTGCTGCGTCTTGCCCTTGTCCCCTTATCCGCTTGTCCGCTTGTCCGCCTGCCTCGCCAATGCCTAATACGTTTAAGATGATACGACAACATGTGCAACGTTTGCCACCATTCGACATAGGACTGACCCCGGTGCATAAATCTCTAGCCACTCGAGCGCCATCCCTGCGCGCTCCTTGCAACTGCAACTGCTCCACTTTGAAGCATTAAGCTCACGTTCCCAGTTGAATGTCCGCCCCAACTGACTACAGACTACAGACACTACACTCACAGAAAAGAAAAGCACAAATGTCTTTTCAGAATGTCTGTAAAAATTATTAAAATTAAATATTTTACAAATTATTCTGTGTCATCTAAAAAACTATTTTCCACCTCAACTCAATTTATTCGATTACAGATCACATATAGAAATCAACTTGCTGAAAATATTATTTACAATTTTTTGTAGCGTTTTCGTAGAGTTTTGTAGAGTTTTTTTAAGAGTTTTTTTTTAAACTATTAATTTGTTCTTTTTTTTTTCTAAATTTGATTATAAAAATAATATGGCAAATTTTTTTGAGATACCAATTTTGGCATTTGTGAAAACAACGAATCAGCTGCCAAATGAAAATGTTTTAAAAATGTTCAAATCATGCATGTTTGAATAAATCAAGTTTAGTTATTTTTTAAATGATAATTGTGAATATCGATAAAAATCGATAGCAATAAAAAAGATATAATTACATAGATAACTGTGGATAACTGTGTTTAGCCGACTATTTTTTTTGAGTGTAGCTGCCTTACTGTCCGGTCTGCTATTCCTTCTCTGGCTGTCCTGCTGCTGACAATGTTTAAGCTGCCTGATTGCCAACAACAATAAAAGCGGCAGCACCAGCAACAACAACAGGCAACAGGACGAACAGGACGAACAGGACGAACAGGAAGAGTAGAAACTGGAGCTCGAGCAGCAGCTGGCAGTTGCCAGTTGGCGCGTGCTGCATGCATCCGTTCCGTTAGTGGATGTTAGTGGGTGCTGCACGGGGCACAGTGCCTGTTGCAATTGAAGCGCCATTGAACAGGCGACAAAAAGGTCGATTATCGAGCAATTTGCAAAGCTAATGCTTGCCAAGCACATCGCACATCCTAACTATCTCAGTTTTTGAGCTGCTGCTCGAGAGTGTTGTTGTAACTGTTGTAACTGTTGCTGCTGTTGTTGTTCTTGTTGTTGTTGCAACACAAACAATTGACTTGCAACTCGTTGAATATTTTAGTTATAGTTGAGTGGTTTTGTGTTTGATTTGTAATTGATATTTGCACAGTAATATTCGAACTTGCGAATGTCCAGAAGTTAGAAATGTGCAAAATCGAATTCTATTTAAGAATTCTTTTTTTCATAATCCTCTTTTTTTTACTGAAAATCACTCGTTATATTTTATAAACTGTAAAACGTTCTTTAGTTTGTTTTAATTTAATTTAATTTAATTTAATTTTTTTTTTACTTAAATGCTGTTTCTTTGTGAGCGACCACTGTAGCAGCTAAATATTTCAAGCTAAACTAATCTAATTTATTTTCCATTTGTAAATAGCATTTCTCAACTTAACTTTGATTGATCTGCGAGTATCGATTAAGTAGCTAATAGACACACACATTAGCTGAACTACATTTCTTTTGTCGGTTGTTCGTGGAAATCTTGAAAATGCCATCCATTAAATTGTCGTTTTTGTTCTGGTTTTTTTTTTTTTTTTTCATTTTTGTTGTAATGTGCATTGACTGCGACTCTCCGTCCGGATTTTACTTCTGGGCATTTGTCCATTCGTTCGGTTGCGACGCTTATCGTTTTCATTTCGCCCATCGACCTACTCATCGATATGTGAGGCCACTCAAACGCATGTCCTGACGGGCTGTGGAATGTTCGAATGTCCGAGGAGAAGTGCGACAAACGTAAACGTGCCCCTGATAGAGATTTCAAGTTATTTGCGGCAATCTCAGTCATAAAGTTGGACATGTGTTTGCACAAGGATACACTGCAGCAGCCCCCATATCCTCTTTTAATATTTCTCTCCGCACATCTCTTGGTTTTTATACCCTGAAGTGGGTCAGCAAAGGGGTTGCATAAAGTGCGAAAAGTAAAGAAGATGCAATTTCAGACAGCAACAGTCAAGACGGAATAAATTATATGTTTTCAATTTGATGAAGTAATTCAAAGAAAAACCGGAATCATATGCGAGTTTGAAATGAAATGTCCACACTATTTTACAATTTGAAAACCGTAATTTACAAAGTAAATACGTTTTTTATTTTCAATTTAATTTTATTTATTGATTAGTTTATTTTTTAGTATAATTAAATATATATAAAATCGAGCATAGTTTCATCATCATCACATTTATATATATATAAATATGTGAATGAGTGTATTTTGAGTGTGTGGGTCACAGGGTATCTGCTGGTCGTGCACGCTCACTCACCCTTTTTTTTTTATATTCAGTTCTTAGTCTTATTTAAACTGTTGCACCTTTTTACAGAGCCTTGGTTTCCCGCGGGTTAAGCTATCGCCCATCAATCGCACTGCCGCTGAGCTGCTCTACGTAAGGGGCGATCCCTGTCCGACAGACAAGGCCACGAATCTATCGACACGCATTCACTTTAGCTGCAACATGCGCTCGGGTCGTGTAAGTACAGGCTTTACTTGTGGTCCATTTTGTGGGCTTTGGTTCGTTAGCAACTGCTTTACCATTGTGTTTGTGTGTGTGTGTGTGTGTATGCTATTTTTTTGTTGTTGTTCTTTAATGCAGGGCCAACCGGTGTTGAGTTCCATTGATGACTGCCAATATCGTTTCGATTGGGAGACTAGTGTCATTTGTCCGCCGCACGAATGCAGCTTCAGTGCGGACACTTGTGAGATTGTCCAGGATGAGCTGAATATGCGCTACAACTTCCGGTCGAACGCATCCTTTACCAATTCCGGCAAAATAGAGGTGAGTTCATTTTTTGCTTGCATCGCATTGCGCTAAATTTATTTTGAAATTGTAATTCACAGATCAACTATAAGAAGACGAAAATCGAATTGAATATTTGTGGATTGCATCGCAAGGCTGTCACAGATTATTCGCAGGATTTGGTCAATTTGTTCTTCACACACAATCTGCCGGGCTGCGGCAAGGAGGGTGAGTATGTGTGTGTGTGTGTGACAGTGTGTGTGCGAGTGTGTGTTGACTAATTCTATTAGCGTTCAAGTTGCGCACTGCTTGCTCGTTTTCTTCTTCTTATTTCAAAGTTGCTGCTTGTCGCTTCCGTTTCCGTATCCGCTGCCTTTTCCGCTTGCACTTCCGCTGGCGCAACACGCGCATTTCCGGCCTTTCTTTTTTTTTATGTTTTTTTTTTGGCTGTTTTGATAATGACAAAATCGCATTAGAATTGGCGCTCAGCCCAATGCACTTCCTTTTCGCTTATCTGTCAACCCCGTGCAAACCATTACCCCATCTAAACACTCACACACACATACACACACACACACATGACAGGTTTTTTTTTGGGCGCCATTGCAGTCGCGACCGTTTCGCGCTGCGTTTTTTTCATTCACTTTTTGTCGTTGGTCGCTTATCTGAGAGTCTTTTATGCGGTGCCCACTAAAAAAAAAAAAACGCCAAAAAACGCAGAGCACTTGAATTTATCAAAATAAGCAGGCGCAAAAAGAAAAAGCAGCTTTGGCAACACCAAAAACCCAAAAACACAAAAATAAAACTGTCGAGAAGATAATGTGGTAAAATAATCTTCCTCCAAATTCGAGCGCTTTTCATACCCTAAAAAAACACAAATTTAATCAAACACTTGCGGCGAATGGCTAATAACTAGTGTAAATTGTGTAAATAAAATGTAATGCAAGTAAATTAAAATAGTTGATTGAAGTATATATTTGTGTAATAGCTGCAAAATTTATTTGCTTGAGCTTTGCTCTAATATTTATTACATTGAACAATTTTTTTGGGGCTTATATAAAGCGACAACTGACTCAAAGAACAGATTTTTCACAAAAGTGATTTTGTCCTATTTTTTGGTAAATTCTCAATAGGCTTCTGGCTGGCTCTTGGTCTTAACACCTAAAAAGAGCTTTTAGCATATTAGCAAAAATGCTTCTCATCATTGCATGCCATTTATAGAGTAAATATTTAAACTACATTTCTGCCTTAATGTCAAAAGTCATAAAGCTAAAAATAAATATATTGATTGCTCAATCATATAAATATCCAATGCATATACAGCTGACAATGAAGCACAAAAACGTTTTTTTTTTAATCAATATTTTTTGTATTTTCTAATAATTTGTTAAATACGAATTAAACTGCTTTGCAATTTCTTTTTTCTAAAATCATAAAATCTGCCTAGTCAGCTAATGTTCAAAATCTTCTTGTAAAAACAGACATTTAGTTTGTTGCTTTTTTTTTAAATTTTTTATAATTTTAATTTATAACAAATTTAGAGTTAATTGTTAAGAAACTTTTATTTGCTTTCAAATGGTAGTCTTACATATATTAAAATTGCACTTTTTTTTTTACATACCAGCTGATTAAAGGCTATTTGGCAGTCAGTCAGGCATTAGGCTCGCTTTAAGCCCCTTTGTTTTTCGAGCCTGTGCTGCATTCGAGCCATGAATATTTAAAGGCTCGCACAAACACTCAAACAGCTGGCGACTTTTTTTTGGAGTGTTGTTTTTCGTGCATGGCAATGATTTTTATTGGCACCATCAGCCGCTTAATGTGGTTGGCACTAAAAAACATAAACAGAAAAACCTAAAAAAAAAAACTGCCATTAAATAGAACTTTGTGTTTATATGGCAACGGGCAATAAAACTGACAATTTAATTATGACAACGTTGCCGCATTCCAAAAGGCCACAAAGCAACAAAAATACAATGAAAATGCAACCAAGTATTATAAAATCAAATTTTTTTTTTATTTGCGCATGCTAAATTATGTGTGTGTGTTTGTTGTGGGGTGTTGAGTGGGTGTCTGTGTGTGTGTGTGTGTGTGGTTGCAATCTCAAAGCGATCAGACAATTCTAATATGCTTACAGACATGCACAACCAAAATGCTAAAGGGTTACGCCGCGGAACAAGGGTGGGACTGCGACCAGATTGGAGGTTGCAGATTGTGTGTGTATGTGTATATGTGTGTGTTTATGTGTTTATATGTGTGTGTATATGTGTGTGTGCGGTGTGCTGGTTGTTTGACTGTGCGGCTAGGGACAAATCCGACAACAGTTTCAGCCACAACTCCCCCGCTCCCATAGAGTGTGCGTTGTGGGCAAAACCGTGTTGCCAACCAAAAAAAAAAAAAACCATTTATATAGTTCTCGGACAGTTTGTTAACCTTTTCAGTTTTTGAACTTAACAAAACTTTGACTTAGGTATCTAATTTTTAGTTATATAGAATTAGTTATATAAACAATAATTTATTTCCATTTTTAATTGTGGCTACTTTTAATAATTAGCTACTTGTTTGCTAAATTGTTCAACAATTGCCGCAAAAATTATTTTTGAATTGATCAAATTAATTAATTTATTTTATGCGTCTATTTTTTTATTTTTTTTTGCATAATTAGAATATATTTAACAATTTCTTGCCATCAGAAAAATATTAATTTGTAATTATTATAGTTTATTGTCAAACTATTTTTTTGTTAAACATTTTAATAATGATTTTCAATAGCCGCAACACTTAAAATTCTCTGTGAATTATCACAGCAAAATGTTATTTATTTTTCCACAGTGCTGAGTTGCCTTAAATGCTGGTGTGCAGATTTTGTCTGACAAACACACTCACACGCACACACACGCACACACACATGCAGACCCTCACACACGCATTCATGCATATATTGCGCATTTGAACGACAACAGCAACCACAAAGGGAACCACCAACCCCCCAACCCCCAACCCCCTTCCCTCCCCTGCCACTCATATCATGCGGCTTTTGTTGTCGTCTCCAGTGATAATTATTTTTGGCTTTTATGTGATAAGTTTGCAGAATGGCAGACAGAGGCCCCAACCCGTAGTTTTGGCCAGACTTTTTGCAATATGATAAGGATTCATTTAAGCCCCCTTTGTTGTTGCTGTTGTTGTTGTTATTGTTGTTGCTGTTGTTGTTGTTGTTGCTGTTGTTGTTGTTGTTGAACCTGTAGCCCCAGTTGTGTGTGCTGTGTTCCGTTGTTTCTCGGTCAATTAAAATAAAATGCCGATTTGTTTTAGTATGGGCTCTTGTCTGGTTTTCATAACTTTTTATTAGGGTCAAGCTTGTTTTGTTTTGGTTTTTACATTTTTTTTTTAAAGTTTTTTGTTTAAGACTCTTCATTTGAGCTAATTAAAAAGCTAATATCTATTTTATTTAATCTTTTTATTGCAGGCAAGATGAATGTTCAAATGCGTTTGATATGCAGCAACAAAACTGAGAGTTCCAGCAGTATTACAGATGTGAGTACAACAAATATATAATTATATAAAATAAGAAGATTGTCTATAAACCTGATTTGTCAACTCTTCTTGGCATTATCTAAAGATTATCACGAATACTTTTTGTCCTTGAGATAGTTTTCAAGTGGATTTATAGAAGCAATTTTGAGTATAAATATATTGTAGAGTTTTAATCTGAATCTTCATTTAGATTTTGTATTTTCTTCGACTTTCTTGACAAGATATATAAATCAGACTTGTAAAGGTTATATTCATAAATGAAATCATTTTAATTTAGACTTGTTAGGTTTTTTTTACGCTAAGAAGAACATTATTAAAAATCTAAATTTAAAATTTGAGGGAGTTTTTAAGTATTTTTCTACATTTCAAATTAAGTATTCATTTGTTGTCCAGTTTTAATCTAATTCTTCATTGGGATATGGTATTTTCTTCGACTTTTTTGTAAAGGTTATATTAGTAAAATTACAAATCAAAATTTAATTTATTTTGAGACTATTATTTAATTCTTAGCTGCTTAATTTACCTATTTCCAACTTCAAACAAGACAACATTAAAAAATTCTGCTGAACATTTTAGAAATGCAAAAAAAAAAAAGCGTAAAAAACTGCTTTGTAAAAAAGTGTAGCATATCTTTGAGGGCGTGTAGAAAAGCACAATATTAAATTGACCTGGCAGTCGCATTAAGGCGACAAGACCAAAGTGGATTTGACACATACACGTAGACACACACACACACACACACACACAAAACACACATCTACAATTTTGCAGCCCTCAGCATGTGCTGGCTGCGGCAGCAAGTTTCTTATGTAAAGTCTGGCCAAAGGAACCCTCGTCGCGGACTGCTTCAAAGTAAAAATGTATAAGAAATATGCAGAAAAGGACGCAGAACAGAGCAGAGCAGAGCAGAGTAAAAAGGGAGCGTGGCAACAACTGGGCGCAAAACAATGTGGCAGGTGTCCTTTGTTATGCTTACCACTTGGCAAATCCGCTTTGCCAGCCATTTGTTGCTGTTGTTGTTGCTGCTTTCAGCAAAAATGTTGCCTGCCGACCTGTGCGGCTTTTGGTTTGTTTCTTCTTTCTTAGGCATGTTGGCTGTTCTGGTTGCTGTTTTTTGTTGTAGTTGTTGTTGCTGTTTTTTGTTGTAGTTGTTGTTGCTGTTGCTGCTGTTGTTCTCGTTGCTTTTGGCCGGCGGGCGTGCTATTGTTTTGGTCCCAAGCCTTTGTTGTCTTCAACAATCGCAACACAGCTAAGAAGAAGGCACAAACAACTTAGACACGTCGAAATTTAAATACTCTTGCAGCACAAAGTTCAACAGCAAAAAAAAAAGAACTAAACAACAGCTGAGATTTGACATAAAACCAACTAGTTTTTCAGACAAGAATTTATTTTTAATTCAATGGTTGAATCTTAAAAATTTCCTCATACTTTTGTCGCCCAGATACCTTCTCCTATTGTTCAGACATTATACTTCTATGGTAAAAATTTACTTCTTTCTAAAATCCAGGCTTTTTCTCGTTTAATGCCAGTGTACAGTTTTTGACAACTTAGGAAAAAAATATTAGAAATAGTTCTAAATTTAAATGTTTAAATTAAGAGAATACAAAACATACCAAAAAAAGTCGTTCTAAGTCTTTCTAGTTTTAAGAGACTTTTAGAAATTATTTCTGCAAAGCAGATTCTTTTTTTTCTGTTCTTCATTTAAGAAAATTTCTTTTTTGGCTTATAAACTAAATTAGTTTATGAATAAAGGACGAAAATCCTGCCTTATTTAAAGATATTGATTTGTTTGCTAATTTTTGGAAACCAGAAGATTTGTTAATTGTTCAGCGCCATTTTTATTTAAGTAAAATTTTGTAAAAATCGATCTAAAAAAAATCGGCGAAATTACAATTTAAATATAATTTACCTTAAACTAAACCAGTTCGCATGTCAGGCAGGCTTGCGATGCGGATCATGAATATATATATATATATACTTTATAAGCATAGAGAATTGTGCTGACATGGATTCTAATTACATTTTGAAAGTGTATTAAAAATGTAACAACAAAATGTTGTTGCTTTGGTTGTTGTTGCCCCTGTTTCTTGGGGGTTGTGGCGTTTTGCCTTAGATCCCAGATATACGCGGCTTTCAGCATTTTCCCTGCCACACCTCCGCCTCTATCTCGTGGCTATTGTTGACCCTTCACCATCATCAACGGCAACATCAACATCTGCTGTTCGGTGCTCTGTGCTCTGCGCTCTTTGCTCCGCTCTACTTTGCCTCCTGCTTATCAAATAGTTGTCATTGCCCCGGCTACGTTGCAGTTGCATTAGTTACTTACTACACCTAACACAAAGCAGGGCTCTATAAAATTCAATTCTGTTGCGCATATCTTAATTAAACTTATCTTTGCTAGCAGCATTTTCTGGCCAAAAAAAATGTTTCCTTTTCTTTTAGTTATTATGTTTTAATTTTGCCAGTCTTTTGTGCAAATAAACCCATTTATTTTGATCCAAAGATTGCATTTCATTATTTGCAAAAAGTAAAACAAACATTTCTGAACAGTAGAAAAACTATTAATTTAAACAAATCTTGCAGATTAAATTTTTAAAATATACCTCTTGAATTACCAATTATTTTGTGCATGGATAAATGAATAAATCCGTTCAACAATAAGCAAATTTTCCGATTACCAAATTTGTGGTATAAGCAAATTTTTTTTTAAACTTACTCTTAACAATTATTTATTTAAGACAATTTGCACTTTGCCACTTTGTATATTGAGCACATGGGTATTTAGTTAGTAGAAGACAAAATACTTATCAATTTGATTGTTTCAACGTCATCGAGCGTGAATTGCAACCCAATTGAAAATTGAAATGTGAAGTTGAGCTTGAAATCTGCAACGTTGTTGATGCAACACTTTTGTGTGTGCTATGTTTGCAAACCAATCTCTTAATTGATTTTGCGTTCTGTTTACATTACCTAGCTGCAAATAGATTGATATATTTATGACAGACAGACACAGACAGACAAACAGACAGACAGACAGACAGAGGGGGAACCGCATGTTGCAACAGCAAAATTGTCAATTTGCAGCACGTTGTAATTAGTGGTCTGACCAACTGGCTGGCAACTTTATTAGCCTGGTCCCAAAATGCAGCAATTAGTGTCTGAGGTTTAACAAAACACACTCGCCCCTCCCACTACACACAAACACACACACACACACACTCACACACACAAACACACATTCCACCATTACGCACAAATTGCTAAAGGAGTCGCCGACAGCGCCTGAAAATATTTGCCTGACCATTTTGTGGATAGGCCTGTTCCCATTCTCTCTGTGTATGTTGCCATTGTTTGTTTGTTATTTTCCCCCCTCCCCCCCGCTCTCTCTTGCTTACTATATGTATGTGTGTCTGTGTTTTTTTTTTGTTGTGCTGAACAAACAGTGAAGCGTCGTTGTGTGCTCCAAGCTTAGTTGCAACATAGCATTTACTCGCATGTGGCACAAACCAATTGACCCAAATTTAAACCAGTTCACAAATAGCTGCAAGCTGCCTGCAACTAAAACGTCGTCCTTTCACTCGCATTCAGATTGACATTAGTACACTGAGAGAATTACGGCTTGTTTTAATTAATATTCAATGAGAAATTCTAGTTGCGAACAATATATTTAAATATTTTAAAATATTGTTTTATATGTAAGCAATATAAAATTGCACAAAACTTGCATTAATTAAACAAAATAAAATTTTTATCAAATTTCTTTTTTGTGTTAGCTTCAATATATTTTTATTGAATATATCTATGTATAGAATATATATATATGTATAGAAGGTTCTTTTTTTTTAATCGTTTTTAAGATTTTATATTTGTCAATTTTCTTGAAATATTTTAAATTTTTCATATTTGTTTTTCAATTGTTTTTTGTTTTTAAGTTGTTAAGTTACTTTTACTCGCTGATTTTCATTTTTCTTAGTGTATATTAGAATTTATATTTTTAAATTTTAATTTTGTCAATTTTCTTAAAATATTTTAAATATTTTGTATTTATTTATGGAATGTTTGTGAATAAGTTGTTAAGTTCTTCTTTTACTCGCTATGGTTTTACTTGCTGTATTCACTTTTTTCAGTGTATATTAGGACTTATATTTGTCACTTTTATATTAGTAAATTTTCTTGAAATATTTTAAATATTTGGTATTTATTTATGGAATGTGGTTTGTGATTACGTTGTTAAGTGCTGATTTTACTCGCTGTAGTCAGTTTTCTCAGTGTATATTAGGAAACAGCACACACACACATAAAGAGAGTGACAGAATGATAGAGGGAGAGAGAGAGTGAGAGAGAATGTTTAGCCATGTGTTATGAGTGTTGTTTGTCTGATTGCCGTTAATTGCATTACACACTTGGGTCTGTAGGTGTTATTAATTTCATTTCTTTGTCCAATGAACGTAATGGCATTTTGGCCTGCTCCATTGAGTTGGTGGCAATGCATTTGCCCTCGGCATCTATTTGACATACATTTCATGCTCAATTAAGTGAATGCAAATAGGCAGCAAATGCAACAAAAGCTCGTCCACCGAACTAAACTCAACTCAACTCAACTCAATTCAAATAATCGCAAACAAGTGTTTGATTAGATGCGATTGTGAAACTTGATAAATTGTGCTTGAAACTATGTTTGGCCTGTCCGAAACGTAAACGTCAATTTTAATTAGACTGCGCTAAATTCAGATAATCGATAATTAATGTTTAAACTTATATTCGTTCAAGGCTTGTTTGCAGTGCCGTGGCGAAAGTTCAACTTGGCTGAGTTGACAGCAAAGTTTAATTGCATTTTTGTGTTTACATTTTTCTCGTACTTTTCAAAAGTTTTTTTTTATATTTTTTTTTTATTTTATTTAAACATGAAAATATCTTTTTTTTTTTTAGCATTAATTCCTTTTTACATATAAGTGAGTAAGCCAACATTTTTAAGTACCTAAGCATCATATGAAAATTTAATTTTATCAGAATTAGAAAAGTCACGTGAAGGTTTTTATAATAAAACATTTGTTTTTTAGTTGCAGTCATTTTGTAGTTAAATATAATTTTAAGAAATGTTATTATTTGACATCTTATTAATAGATATAATTTAACAGACAAAAACTTAAAGGTTGAAACTATTTTAAACATTTTGAATCTCTTATCAACAAACACAACAAACTTAATCAGGAAATATTCGAGTGTTGGTTATCTTCTTCTAAAAGATTCCAACTTGACTCTGACTGCGTTAACTCATTTTGAGTTAACTAGAATGTCGATGATTAGCAAAATCCCATAAAAAAAACAATAAAACTTTTTAATGTTCGTTAACTTTAACAGAGGAACAGGAAGATAATGTGGTTTTGGCGTGCTAGAAACATTTTCCCAAAAAAAAAAAAAAAAACAAATAAGTTGGTAAACTCGTTCTATACTTGACATTCAAACAATTTGCAGTTATCAAATTCCATTTGCTGCCAACTAAAGCGATGAAATGTTGATTCGTAAATTAAACACAAATATATTTTGCTGATTACATTTCGTCAGCACTTTGAAAGCAGTTAAACACTGCGGTTATTTGTTTAACTTTCTGTTGTTGGCTCAAATTGCAGAAACTTCACACATACACACACACACACACACACACACACACACACCCACACACACATCCAAGTGAAATTTAGTGGCACAACATCATCGAGCGGTAAACAACTTTAGACACAATGCATGACATTTTTATTGTGATACCCTGTAATTAATTAAAAATTTGTTGAGGCAACTTTAATCTTATTTCTGATCAGCATTTATATAACTTGACATGAAATAATAGTTTAGAAAACTTGCAGTACAGGGTATCTCCGCGTCGAGCTTTCGCTCTCGCTCTCGCTCTACTTGTGCCCTGGTTATTTTTCGTTGTTCGTTTCCTGTTTTACTATTTTTTTTTTTTGGCTGGAACGCACGAACATTGTCGAAAAAGGACCTTGTCTGGCGACGCTGTCGGAAAATTAGCGATTCAATGAAATGGGATTTTAAATGGCTGCAAACTTTTTAATGCGTCTGCCGCCTGCCTCGTGGCACGTCCTCCTGCAACGCTACTTTAGTTTGTGTCGAGACCCCCGGATCTGTTATTTGGCGGGCGGGTTGTACGGGTTGCCGGGCAAAGTTGCTGCAACGCCGAGTCGCCTTTTTTGTTGCCACTTTCAGTTGCCAGTTGCAGCCGGCGTAAAACTTTTTAAATTATGCGCACATTTGCAGCGCCTCTGTTTCTCCTACCTCCCCCCCACTCTCGCTGCATGTACACTCCTCTTTATGTTGCACTACGCTGCCATGTTTCTGCCTGTTTTGTTGCCTGCCGCCGGAAATGGTCTTTGGCCGAAAGTGTTACACGCTGCGTGCAGCTTCCACGGATGCCGTGCAACAACGACTCTGTGGACACTGTGGAGTGCGGTTGTGTGTGTTTTCCATTGTGGCAGGCTGATATTCTTCTTCTTGTTGTCCTTTGTTGCTGGGGGCGTGGCAGCTCTGTGCAAACAGTTGTTGCGCCACCAATACCAATGCTTGGGTAGATGCCAAAGGGTCGTGCGTTGACTCACTGAAAAAAATGGGTCTGCTTCCCTGGATTACACTCTCAACATTTCTTACATTGTTGAAAGAGGGATAACATTTTTTACATTCAACATTCGTAATTAAACAAATTCAAAAAAATTTAGCTTAAAATCATAATTTTTTATAATTAATTTTAATTTAATGCAGTAGGATAAATAAAAATTATTTATAATTTTATAATTACTTTTTGTGATTTAGGCTGTGAAACAGTACAACTTTTTTTTTAAATTTAAAAAGCAGATTGAAAATATATTTATATCCCCAAATTAACTTATAGCCTGCTGAAGGCATAAATATAAATTTATTTCTAAAAAAATATTTCGTATAAATATTATCATATACACATTTTAATGTCTATTTTTGAGTTAATCCAAAAAAGATAAATGCGATTTATATTTTAGGTAACATTTTTTGTGGCGCATATGGTTTTTTTTTTAAGAGTGTAGCCTTCACAGGCAATTTATGTGTTTGCGCCGATACCAATTTTATTTATTTATTATTTTCCTTTGCACTTAATGAAGAAAGTTTCTAATTACAAAAATTCCTTGTTCTCTTCTGCAGGATACACAGTGCAGTTTGCTGTATGTGCAACGCACGCCAAGCATTTGCCCATTCCTGGGCCTGAGCACGCCGCCACAGGACGATGGAGATGCAGGCAGTGGCAGCAGCAGCACCAGCACCAGCACCAGCACTACAACAACAACGACGACAACAACATCTAGCAGTACAGCGGGTAAGCAGTCGCCAAATGAGGCAACGACAACTGCAGCATCCGATGCTGCAGAAGTGGCATCTGTTGTCCGCCCAACGACCTCCGTGGGCGGTAAGTGTCCAGCTACCCAAAGAATCATTTTTTTTTCCTTCAACTTTTTTGTAACGAATCATCATTTGCAGAGATCCTGGGCATAATCCTGTCGGTGACTTGCTTTGTGTCATGCGTCGGACTATTTGCCATTTCGCCATCGCGAAGACTACGCGTGCGACGACTGTTTCGGCGCAACAACTCATCCGTGCGATACTCAAGGGCAAGAAATAATCAACATCTTAAATCATCCGGAGTTTTCTTACAAAACAATTTGATTTTTATTACAGGTGCAGTCCAATGAGGAGGCGAATCTGCTGCTGGAACCCAACGGCGAGTTCACCGAGAGCGATGATGATATGCTGCTTTAAACATAAAGGATATACCACCCCCTAAAGTCCAGGCTGTTTTACACGAGTGATGGAGAATTAATATAAAATCTATTATTTACAAAAAAAAAAAATGAAAAGAAAAGACATGAGGAAATCCCAAAGTTAGGAACGTTCAACACCAAAGAAGACAGAGAAAATAATATATATATATATATATAGTCGCAAACTAATTGTGAGCTAATGCAAAACAAAAACTGATAGAAGACAAGTTATTAATTTTTCAAGTATTGCCAGAAAGCTTATGAGTATCATATATATATATATATATATATATATATTTAAATATCGTTCAATACGATGACAACAACGACAACAAAACCAATCCCAATTAATGGAACTATAAGTGTATATGCCTAAAAACAATATTATATATATATATTTTATATACTTGCACTTTACATATGTAAAGGCATCAAAACCAACAAAACAACAAAAAACCCCCTTAGCTATGTACTTAAAAGTTTAAACCAGAGAATTGCATGCGACAATTGATTTCTAGTATTTTTCCAAAGCAACGTTAAATTTTCAAATGAAATGTTTGCCTCCTACAAGTATTTAACTGTAATTAATGCGCAGATTAAGCTATAATTTATTAATGGTTTGTATTTTGTTTGCGATGAGACTGGGCTAAATGTATTTACTATTTTGTTGTTGTTCTTTTTTTAAGCTACTTTACTTTTGTGTATTTTACTAGCTTAAGCCGTCTGTAAAAATGTTCAGTTTTCTTTCAATTACTATGCTAATAATTGTAAATCTATATATATGCTCTGTATAAAACAAAAATTTCAAAAAATATAAGCAAAATCAAAAATAAATACAACAAAAAAAATTAAATTATACGTGTCATGTGTCTTTGATGAGAATTTATATTTTTTTACAGCAGTAAAGTTAAATTTCATCAAGCTTCAGCTTTAAATCGGCCGTCTAAATACCAGGCCAACAGCAACCAGCAGCAGGCAACTGATTTTCATTCAAGCCAATAGCAGCGAGTCGGAGTAAATAAACGTTTCAACCAGAACATCAGCTTATTCCAGCCTTCTGTGCGCCTGGTAGACAGGCGAGTTTTTTTTATATGAAACCATGTGAGTTGAACATTCAAACATATAAAATATGTTAAATATGTAATATATATATATAAAATATATCAATATCATTAATCATTTTATATAATAATTAATTTATACCTTAAAGCAGTTGCATGTTTGAAAAGAAGTTTCTTTCACAAGTAAAAACAGTTTGGTATTTAATTTTTAAAATATATTTTATTTATTTGTATTTGTATTTGTATTTGTATACTTCACAAACTGGTGTGTACACAGTTACATTGAATGATGTACAATACATACGATGTATGTATTCATTTTGTATAAGTAAATGAGTGGTTTTTTTTTGTCTGCATTAATTTGTAGGTACCTTAGGCAATACATATTATTTCAGAGAGATGACATATGTAGCTACTTATACAATATATAATATATAATATATATATTTAATATTAAACATATCGGCTATGCGTACGTATTATTAAATTGCGAAAACGAAGAAATATAATGTATGTATGTATGTATGTACGTTGGTATGTTTATGCATTAGGTTAATAAAGTGATGTTTTTGTAATGATAGTAAATATGTTGTATGCCGTGTATAAAGTGCATTTACGAGTAATTTCAGTTAATATAGTCGTGACAAAGAGATGTGTAATTATTAAACATATATTTTTTTTTATATATTTTAAATGAGATTGTTTTGTACAAAATATTCCATTTGTTTATGTATGTACAGTGGGATAGGTCAATAGATTCCAATACATACATACAAAGAGGATGATAAATTTCTTGTTGTCCTTTTTTGTTTTAAATATTTTTTTTATACTTTTGTGAGTATTTTTTTTTTATTATTTTTTTGTTAATTACATTCAGTACACGGCATAGTTTTATATGCTACTATTTGGATACGTCATATGTATGTATATATTGCATGTGCATTACTTAAAGACAAATCATAGATTGTACAAGAAAACGAAAGAAATAAAGCTCAGTTTGTTCAAAAGTTCTATAAAAAAAAAAACATGAGATTCGTGCGGAAAGATAATAAAAATTAAATTGTGAGCTTTTCTTAGAGTGCGTTTCGACTTAAACAATGTGAAAAATGTACAATATCATAAATAGTATAATGAATAATGTACAAAATAATTAAATTTTCTTATGCTTAACTTATTGCTATATTTTTATATTTTATATTTAACACTAAACAGAATGATAAGCTCTTAATTAGCTTAAGTTTAGTTTTTAGTTTTTTTTTTGTTTTTTAGTTTCTCATTTTGTTTTCTCATCTTTTGTTTATAATTTCTGTTTTGTTTTTGTTTTTTCTATGTCAACAAAGGCCACATGAAATTTTGAAAATTGCGAATTTTCTCCAATTGAATTTTCGTTTTGCGCTTGGGAATTTCTTGTAAAATTATTCTACAGAATTTCAGCTAGAAAGTAAACAATGATACACCCACACACACACACGCGCACACACACACACACACACACACATTCATACACAGAGCATAAAATTTAGGATGAGTTTTGCAAAATATGTGAATTTGTTTTGTCTAGTCGAAATTTGCATTTAGTTTTTTATACATTCAGCTGCGGGGTGCACATTTGGGATACGATACGGATTGGGATTGGTATTGGTCAAAGGATTTGGAATTTGTCTTCAATGGAACAGGAGCTCCTCGGTGTCGAGCTCCGTTTTATGCCAATTCTATACATCGCTCTGCTTGGCATTCGTATTGATGATGAAGGCGCCATTGATGTGCCCATTGCCATGATGATGATGATGATGTGCCTTACCATTCGGCGCATAGAGATTCGTCAGGCCATTCTTGCCGTTGGCAATCATGATTGCCGTATGTGGAGTGCCGCCATTCAGTTGGGCCACCAACGGATTCTTTGTGGAGTCGGCCGGCGGTGTCGTCAGTGGCGGCGTCACTGGCGATGGCTTAATCAGCTCCAGCTTGTCATCGGTGGATCCCTTGAGCGCCGACTTGATCAGCGAACCATTGCCCTGACCACCACCACCACCGATGGGTGAGCGATGGGGCAGAGCATAACGCAGCTTGTCCCAGAACCATGGATCGCCCCACTTCAGGTAGGTGTTCATGCGCAGGTAGGCCTTCATCTCATCGTCGAGCTGCTCAATGTCGCCAATGTCCGAGTAGATGATGACTATGACACGGGATCGGCCCTCGTTTAGCGCCGATCTGTGCGCCGCCCTGAACTCCATGCGAGCCCAGTCGGATTTGATGAAGTTCGGACTCAGCACAATAATCGTTCTCCTCGAATCCGCCACAGATCTCACAATGTTCTCGGCTATGAAGCCGCCAACAAGCCAATCCCGCACATGGACGCACAGTGTGAACTTTTGTGGTCCGTGCTCCAGCTGCGGCACCAGATGCTTCTCAACGAAACTCTGATCCTTGTGCGAATACGAGATGAATGCATCGAATTTCTTATCCTTATCGAGCTCCGCCTCGGTGACAAACCACATGCACAGATTGTGGGCATACAGCCAGATCTTGATCTCCTGCTGGTATTTGTAGTACAGTGCCGCCGAGATGCCCAAGAGGAAACCGGCGAGCGAAATGATGACGGTGACTGCGATGAGGAGACTCTTCGGCCTCGGACATATATCATTGAGATTGAGTTCCATTAGGCTGGTTGGCATCTCGGCATCCATGCAAAACATGTCCGTGTGATCCGGTATCCTTTCGTATTTCTTTTGCGTGAAGATCAACAATTCCCTTGCATCGCAATTGCAGATCCACGGATTCTGGGAGAGACGCAGTGTTAGATTATCCAGGCTGCTGTTCAGATACCCAAGCACCGTGGAGTTGAGCAACTGCAGCTGATTGCGACGCAAATCGAGATACTTAAGATTCCCTGGCAATTGACTCGGCTCCAGCTGGGTGAGATTATTGCCGGCCACAAATAATCTGGTCACATTCTCATAGCCGGGTGCATTATTCTGTGGCAGTTTGAGCAGCGTATTGTTCTCCACATACAGCTCCATCTCGAGCAGATTCTGCGGCAGACGCGGCAGTTTGGGTATCTTGGTCAGTTCGCCATTCGAACAGTTGACAATAAGGGTGGAGTCGAAGGTGCGCACCAGACACTCACAGTTGCTGGGACAACGGCGCTCCTTGGGATCCTCGGCCTGGTCAAAGTTGCAGACGAGTTCGCGCGGATGCACAGATCCAATGGGGCGTTCCGCTAGAGCAGTCGGCGCCTGGCAATTCAATCTATCCGTAAAGGTGACCAAATTCTTGGCATAGTCCGGCTGAATATCGCCGCGCACCACCTGCAAGAATCTCAGCAATGTGCAATCGCAGACCAGCGGATTATCATTGAGATCGACGTAAACCGATTTCACGCCGTGCACCAGTCGCAAACCCTTGTCCAGCGGCTGGAACTCGGTCTGCTTGTAGAAGTGCACGGTGTGCAACTGATTGTGCGACATGTTCACCGTCAGGTCAAACGCCGAGACAAAATCCAGATCGGCGTAGTCCAGCCACGTGAAATTGTTGTAGCTCAAATCGATCTCCTGCAGCTCCCTCATCGCATACTTCCAGTCACTGAAGATCACCATCAGCGAGTTATTGCGCAGATTGAGCGTCGTCAGATTGCGCAGATGGGCAAATGGTGATCCCAGATCCACAGCCACGCCATGCACATTCAGATACTCGTGCAGATTAATCCGATTGTTGGCCAAATTCAGTTGACGCAGCAAAACGTTGCTCTCAAATGCCTGTGGACGAATCGTCACCAAGCGATTATCATTCATCCGCAGCGTCTTCAGATTAATCAATTTGATGAACAGTTTGCTGTAAGCAAAAAAAAAAAAGCACGCAAAATGCGAATGAGTTTAGATTCAGTTAAGAAAGTTGTTTGAACAATGATATTTGCTTAAATTAAAATTAAATTTTTAAGAACTAGAAAGTTTCTTTTGTCTACAAAAATGTCTACAAATAAAAAATGTCTAAATTAAATTTAATAATAAATGTTTTTTATCTTTACTTTTTAATTCATTTGTAGAAAACTCAAACTCAAATAAAATGAAAAGAATTTATATAATTTAAGCAACATGTAATTAATATTTGTTTAATATATAAAAATTAATGTTTATTAAAAAAAACAACAAGAAATACAGATGAAAAATTAAACTCTTAAAATAAAATAAATATAAATTTTCTTATATTTAAAAAGAATTCAATTTGAAATCAAGATAAGAAAAACTAGTTTCTATTTTAGAAATTTTAATAATAAAAAATTACAATTGGTAAATTATAAAAATATAGAAAAAAATTAGAAATTGGAAATTAATTTGAAGAAGCCTCGTTTTTAAGTTAAATTAAAAAAATTTATAGTATAGGAAAAGTGTTGTTAATATTTGTTAAATCTATAAAAACTAATATTTATTAATAATATAAGCAACAAGCAATACAGGCAAAAAAAATCTTTAATAATAAGAACGATTTTCCTATTTAAAAAAAAAATTTAACATAAATCAAGATAAAATAAAAATTTTTTTTTTTAATTTTAATTATAACAAATAATAATTGGAGAAATTTAAAAAATATAGAACGATATTTTTTTATAAGATTAATCAGAGATGCTCAAAGTTTAAGCTGAAAACTTACCTTGATATTTCTGTTAGCTGATTTTCGGCCAGATTCAGCGTCTCCAATTTGACCAGATGATGAAAGATGCCATCTGGCAGATGACTCAAGCGATTCTTGTGCAAATCCAAATTAATCAGATTCAACTGATGATCTAGAAATTTGGCTGGCAATGTGCTCAGCCGATTGTCCATCAGCGAGATGTCTGTCAGAGCCGTCGAATTCTGGATGAGATCTGCGACGATTGTTTCCAGTTCACAGCGCAAGTAGAGGGTGCGCAGCTCGGGCAGATTGGCAAAGAGGCGCGGGGGCAGGTTGGCTAGAGGCACACGATTATTTTGCAACTTGACCTGTTGCAACATTTTGTTGTGCTCGAAGAGGCCTTCGGGCAGCGAGCGAAAACTGTTGCCATTCAAATTGATCTCGCTGACATTGGTGAGCAGGGCAAAAACATCGGGTTTGAGCTGAACGATGCCATTGTTATGGAGATCCACATCCTTGACAGAGGTGGCGCCTTCGAAGTCATGTTTGCTGAGATTGTGCAGCTGATTGCTCCACAAATTCAAATGCAACAGATTAGGCAGATTGTGAAAAAGGCCGCGTGGCAGCTGCTTCAGATTGTTGCTGCCCATCTCGAGGAACTGCAGATTCTCCATATTGGCGAGCAGGCGAGCGGGCAGTGCTCCCAGATTGGCGGCACGCATATCCAGCCAGGTGAGCAGATGCATATCCCTCAGCAGATCCTCGGGAATGTAGGGCAAACGACGGACAGCAAATCGCAATCGCTGCAGATTCTGCAATCGGTCAAAGTGCTTCCGGGTGATATTCACGTGCAGATCATTGCCCTCAAAGATGAGCACTTTCGTTTCCCGGATGCCCAAATGGTCCATGATGCCGGCGATGGGTGTGTGATGTGGCAGTGGACAACGCTTGATCTGCACATTGTTGATGGTACCAATGTTCAGCTTGGGCATCTGTGTATATTCCGTGGCATCTGTCAGATTGCATTCGATCTGCACTGTGCTGCTGCTGGGTCGGATTGTAATCTTAAACTTGGGATTGTAACTGTTGCCAGGACAATTTAGTTCGTATTCCGACAGCGAAGGCGCACATTCGCAGGACATTATGTTCAGTTCTCGACAATCATCGCGTCCAAAGACTGCCTCGCCCAGCGCCTGGACAACCAGCACCAGCAGCAGCAAGGACAAAGTCGCCGCTGCGCTTACTCCCCTCATCCTGTTCGCAGTTGATGTCCTTGTTTGTGACTGCAATTAAAAAAAATATGATTTTCTAATAAGCCAAACTATTATTTATTTTTATATATAATTAAATGACCTAAAATTATTGTATAAAATATAAAAAAGTTCAAATTAAAATGAGAATATTTGTTTTTTAATTCCTTTAATTTTGTCCTTTAATTATCCTTTTTTTCAAATGTAAGCTGATGTATCCTACATATTATTATTATCTAATTATATAGCCAAGGCTGTAAATATCACCTCGTCGAAATTGGTTCATTTTTCTTGACATTTAAATATTTATAATTAAATTCTGCGGATGTGTTCCCACACTTTGGTGACTCCGTCGAGAAAACAATCTATTATTAAATCAATATAGCACAGAAAGTTGAAATACTCTGGATGAGACTACTCGACTAGCAAATACCCTAAGCTCAATTTATAAATAAGCATGTTGTAAATATATAAAAAAAATATATATATATACTCGTATAAAATATTCTTAGAAATCTTGGCTGCATTGACTCGGCTTCATTGTTTATCAATAATATTTTTGCTTTGCTGCCAATTTCATCAAAGCTGTTTTACACATCTTAATTATTGCCTGGTATAAAAAGTTATTACTTAAACTGTTTAAAAGTGAGTTTTCGTTAAAAAAAAACAAATTGAAATAAATAACTTTTTTAATGGGCAACTTTTAAGTAGCACCTTTTTCCTCAAGGGAGAGGTGAAAGTGCGGTGGAAGTGGGTGAGAAAAAGGTTCATAAAAAAAAAACAACTCGAACGCATGCAAAGGCCGAAAGGGAGAATTTTTCATTTTAATTGTGGAAAATATATGATGGATAGAATGACAGGCGCGACAGATGCAAATGATGCGTCCAGTAATAACTGACAGCAAAAAAAACAAAAAAAAACTCAAAATAAACAACAAAGTAAGAAAAACAAGGACTCATGTGCGTTACAAAGAGAGCGCATGCACTGAGAGAAAATGCTGTTACTGATATTAAGGATAAGTGCAATACTTTCCCAGTTTTATATCATCAGTGATAAATAAGAATAAAAAGTGAAGTAAATCACTTTTAATAGCTATTTAAATAGTTTACCCATTTATTTATTTGATTAATTTCAATATATTTATATTTATATATTATATATAAGTATTAATTTTAAAATTAAAGAAATTAAAGAAAGAATAAGAAATATTTTTAAGATTTTCGAGAGTATTTAACTTTATTATTAATTTAAGGATAGATGTTTTGGATTGTTTTAAGAACTCTATTTTAGCTAGATAAACAAATTACTTGTCATATTTAAAAGTCTTTTTTTTTTTTTGTATATAGTAATTGAATTTAACTTGCAAAAGTTTTTCTTATATTTTATTTTTTTTGCTTTTCTAGTCCAACTTTTTTGGCATTGTTTTATCTTGATTTGCGCATCAATTGCTCCATTTTGCAAGTGTATTTTTGCTGGATTTTCTCTCTCTTTTTTTTTCATTCGTTCTCTGTGAAAATAATGTTGCATTATGTGTTTGGCACACCTCAAAGGATGCCACACACACATCCTTTTTTTGTGAACGTGTGTGTGGAGGGAGCAGCGAATTCAGCTTTATCGTTTTACTCCACACTCTTTTTTTTTTTTGTTGTGTTGTAATTACGTTTGAAGGCAGCGTATAAAATTTTGTAAAATGTTCGCTTCCTTTTTTATTTTTTGTTTTTTTTTTATTTGTGTGTTTGTGTGTGTGTCGCAAATGCACTTTACGGGTTTTTCGAACTTAATGAATTTCTCATGCACTCGAATCGAAGGCTGTCGCTTAAAGCTTTAAGCGAATTTCGTCTCGAAAAAGGCACATTTTAATTGTGCTCATTAAGCGAAGAATGGAAAGTTTTCGAATTGAATTCAATTAAAACTTTTCGTATATTTCTAATTTTCTTTCTTTCTTTTTGTTGTTGTTGTTCTGCGCAGAGCATAACAGATAAATGGAGACACGGCCAGTTTTGGGCCGCATTTAGGCTGCACACATTTGGGCGTCATAAATTTGTTGGCTCTGACAGCTGCTTTTGATTGAAATTTTGATAAGGTAATTAAATTATGCGCGCTATAATTTGATTTCCAATTTCTGTGACTTTCCAGCCTGCCTTTGCAGACTCTGCTGCCCGCGAGGCGAGTCCTCAACAAAAATGTACAATTTACTTGCCATTCGGCTTTAATTAGCCGACAACAATGATGAAATTTTCAGCACTGTTGCCCTTTTTGCCTTTAGGCAAATTTAAATAATTATAATTATAAATATTGGGTTTTTGGCCAGATATTACCCTAGGGAAGAATCTTTAATTAAGGCAATCTATACTCAAAGATTTGTAATTAGAATTTTAGTTAAAGCTTAAAGCGCATTTTGATTTTATTACTCATTAAGCTGATTAATCTAAAGTAAGATTTTCAATATTGGCCAAATGCTGCTCTAAGCCAACTCGCTGCTTGGTGCATTCATTGGATGTGCTAATCGATGTACAGGATGAAGACAGAAGGTGCTGCCAATTTCAATGCCCAAGTGTCGTGTGCCGAAATCCATTTAAATCTCAACGCCTGATTTTGCCATTGCTTGGATATTTATGCCAGAAGCTGGGTAAACGGCTGCTGCAACTGCTCCTCCTTTTAGCCATTTTTTGTATGGACAACAACTTCAATTTCGCATTAAACTTTAAGCACATTCGCCCGTTGGCGGCCAAGTTAACCGTGCAATGGATACGAATAACAACAACTTCCCCCCCCTTTGCACAACTTTGCCTTAAGCCTGCCTTATGCCACCAAGGTCTGTTTTGGCGTTTAAATTTAGCTTGGCTTATCTTAACAGGCAACGCTTGCAATGCTTGCCAACTCAATAGCTACACAGCAAGAAAATGTCGAGTGTTCTGTTTTGGAAACTTTTTACTTAGCACAAAACATTTTAAAATACTATTCTTCGTTTAATATAAATTAATATTTACGAAAACAAAATAATAAGTTGAAAGTACACGAATTTCTCACTGTGTAGCTGTGCTAGTTTTTATATCCTGAACACATTATAAATTGGCGTAAGCAGTAAAATGAAGTTGTGCAAAAGCAAGTACGAATAAAGTATTTTCGACCCCAAGAGGGATATATATTCTCGATCAGGTCGAGTCGATTTAGCCAAATCCGTTTGTATAAATAAGCCAATATTAGAGCATGTAAGTGCTTAAACCATTAAATTTGGAATAAAATATAATATGTTTATTTTCAGTTATCGATAAGTCTCCACCTTTCGTGAATATCGATATTTATGAGGTATCAGTTGCAATATAAGACTCTCAATTTTGAAGTTTGATTCTTCAAATTGCTGTATAAAAATAAAAATTGTATACAAATTTACTTAACATCGAATAAGAACAAACTATTTTTCGAGAATATCTCGTAGTCGAGCACACTCGACTGCAGCATTCTACGCGCATTTAAGTGTTGTTGTTGCCAAGATTTTCAACATTTATATTCACTTAAGAAAATTACTTTTAACTTTTATGCCACGTTGACCGTGTAAAATAAACCACTTGCAATGTGGCCGAAAGAAGCTGCTGCTTTGCATTGATATGCTTGAGTGTTTGTTTGGCTTGTTTGCTTTTTGGCCATCTTAGCAATCTAATCTAAGCAAATTGCTGTTGACAAGTTTTTAGCTCAGCCAATTGGCCGCAAGATGAGCAAAATGTGACTAAAAAAGCAAACCTTATAAATATTTAATGAGTTTCAGCCAAGCACAACATGTTTGCGCATGTGTGTGTGTGTTTGTGTGTGTGCTTGTGTGCCTATATAGAAAATTGAAAGCCTACTTTATTGCTGGCAATTAAGTTGGCAACGGCCAAGAGGAAAGAGGAAGGAAGAAGTTTCTCCGCCATCGGCACCTCATTTTCTGATACTGCCTGGCAATTAAAAATAATTGTTAATTTTGAGCGCCACACACACATGCACACACACACACACACACATGCACACACACACACACACATGCACACACAATTATAAAGTCATACGCCGTTTTCTTCCTCTTTTCTCACTGCTCGGCATTTGTCTGTTTTAATTAGACGCTAACCTCGCAAACCAACCACCACATACCCCCCCTCCACACTCCTCTCCGTTGTGTCGTTAATAAAGGTTAACGAAGTTTTGCCAACGCGCAGATTTCTCACATATTTATACACACACACACACACACAAACACACACACGTACACATTCCTTAGAAGAGAGTGCGCATTTTTGCACTCACATGCTCTCTTTTCCGGTATGTAACGGTACTAAATTCATTAGGCACACTAAATTACAACCGCACCGTGCTGTACGTAGGTAAGGGGTACCTGGGGGGTTTACAGGTATAATAAGTTTAGGTTGAATTCAGTTGGGTTGTGGAGAGGGGAGGGGAGGGGATGCAGGGGTGTCTGCTCTGTTCTGTTCGCTCCAGTTGACGCCAGGTTGCCAACAACAAGACTTGGATTTTTTATTGCGGTACCTTCCCCCACTTCTACAAAATACTTCAGTGTATGTTGGAAAATACATATGTGTGTGTGTATGCGTGCGTTTGTGTGTGTGTGTTCGCCTGCTATTAAATAGTCGCATCGCACACAACGCGCTTTTGAAAATTGGCTTTCGCATGCCTGCGGTGCGCTTTATTACTGCAAGCAATACAAAATAAGTAAGAGAACAGGCTGAGCAGCCACACGACTAACAGATACCCTGTAGTTGTTATCAAAGTAAAATCGATTATTTACTATTGGTTAATAACTGAATATATATATGAAAACATTTAAAAGTCATTACGAAATGTTTGGCAACGATTAACATGAGTTTAAATTAAATATGTAATCAACCTTAACCACAGATACTCTGTATTTATGGGGGACTAATTATTTCTGAAAAAGTTTAGGCGAAATTTATGAAATGTTTGCCTATGAAGAATCTCCTTTATATGTGTCACTTTTGGTGCATCTTTAGGTGAGATGTGTTATTATAGTTATAGATATTATAGTTCTTAAATTTATTCAGCTCTCTTTAACGAGCTGTTTTAATAGAAAAATTTGCCTTTAGTGGCTAAATTATAGGCTTAAAGCTGTGAGTATTACTGTAGCTCAACAAACAAAGAGATAAAATAAGTTAAGGCGCTCTAGTCGATCCAACTCGACTAGAAGATATCCTTAGGAAAGCCGTTAAGTATATTATATGCATCGTGAAAGAATCAATATAAAAAATCTAGTTTTCATTCGAAAATCAATCTCTTAATTTTTAGTCGATATTCTCGAAATGAGGAAAGTTATCGTTAATATAAAATTAACTTTAATTTTCGTGTGGTAAATGGAAACTTATTTTTGAAATATTTAGTCTCAAGCTGTGTGTTTTTCTGAGATCGACTTTATCATGCAGATGGCTAAATCGGTTCGTCTGTTGATTTTCATCAGGAATATATATTTCCCTCTACACTTTTTTTTATTGATTTATGGGTTCAGTTTACAATAAGTCGCTTTGCTCACTTTAAAATGCTGTTTTCTCCCAACTACCTTCGAAAGAGACTCCACTTTCAGGCATGTTTAATGGCTGTAGGGTATTCAACAGCTATAACAACAACAACAAACAACAACAAGCAACAACAACGTAAACAACAATAAAAGCGTAAACAACAACAAAAGCAGCGAATTTAATGCTTAAATTTGTTAAAGCCTGCGTCAGTTAAGGATTAAGGCAAAGTGTTTTAATGCCCTTCGTCGTTTTTTAATGACGATGACATTTCCATTTCTGTGAGTGACGCAACGCGCTCCACTGACTTTTCCAATTTTCCAATTTCTTGTCATGTCGTTTCCACACCCACCCCCCCTTAGGCAACAGTCTCCCCCATTCCTGCTTTCGCCTTAAAACTCATCCAACGCTTCAAATAAGTATGCTACAGAAAATTTGTGAGGCGGCCAGAAGAAGTGGAACACAAACGCATTCATCAATCAAGTTGACTAATTACCACAATTGCTGTACAGCTTGAAACTGTTCTTGTTGCCACACCCACACACACACACACACAAATACACACATACACAGACAGGCACTAACATGCATCTGTTGTTGTTGCTGAGTTAAAATTAAAAAGCAACAAGAAAAACCCCCATGAAATAAACTACAAGTTCTTTAATAATTTCTTATTAAAAAATATCGAGCAAACTACAAAACAGTAAAACACTTGCTGAAGTTTATACACACACTCGGCACACACCCTCAAACACACACACACTTAAAAAAAAAAAAAACTGCTCGAAATACAACTCTCAACTTTTACGTCTTGAAACTTTAGTGTCTTTTTGAATAAGTTTTAATCCTTCTTGATTTAAAAATTTGCCTTGCTCTTTACATAAGTAGATACAAAATTCTAGAATAAAGTACGAATTATACATAATAACAAGAACAAGTGTAAAATCTTTCTAAAAAAAAACTATTTTAGGAACTTGAATCTTTAATCTAAACTTCTTATGTCTTAATTTAATATAATACAATTGATTTATTTATTAGTTAAACTTCTTAAATTAAGAATTAAAATCCAAACATATTTAAAAATCACATCTATCAAAAAAAAAATTTGATATTTTATATGTTCGCAGATTTTCGAGCATTCTCAATTATTTTTTTGAGTGTAGATTTGGATTTATACACGCGTGGCAAGTTTTCAACTTCTAGTTTGCTGTCCAACTGTCCTTTTGCCTAGTTTGTGGTTTTGTATCTTTTAGTTGTACACCGAAATGTTCTTGTGCGTGTGGCAAGAGATTTCAATACTTGGCAACTTTTTGGCAAAGTTGTGAGCCAATGTTTATGGCGCCCAACGTGGTTTACAACGTTTCTCGGGCAAACAACACACACACACCCACACACACACGCACATGTTGTGTACACAGAAGTGCCAAACTGGCAGCTGGGACATGTTTCCATACAGTGGGATAGATTTAAGGTGGCACAGGGAGTATGTGGAGGGAGAAGGGAGGAGGGGGGAAGGACGACTGGTTGAGAGGCATAAGTACTTGGCCAAGTGCACATTCGCATTGCTAGCTGAAGCCCTGAGTAAACATGCGGCTGTATTGCTTATTGCTTTTCACATTGGCATGAGGCGCGGGGGGGGGGGGGCAGGCAGCGTTGCAACTCTCGATATTGGTAAATACTCGACGAGCGATTGCTTCAGGGGCAGGGAGCAGGGCAGGGGTCAAGGGTTGGATACAAATGTAACAACTTATATTGAAAGGCGTTACACGGACAGCAACGATAAACAAATAAACTGAATATAAGTTTGCATCAGTTGCTGCAACTTAAGCACAAATGGGTTCTTAAAATGTTGCAGCAGTTGGGTGTACTAAATTGGGGCGAGCGGGGATATAAACTGTAAACACTTTTAAGGTACTCACAAATATATTGCTACATGGACAATAACACATATAATCGGCATATATCGTATAGCACCACAAAAAAAATGTGGCTACAAAATTGCTGACAAAAAATAAAAACGATTTGAATTTTATATTTTTCTTCCTTTCTTTTATCCTTTATATAATATAGATAGATAGATTCTCGTAAACTGCAAATATTTCTCTGATATATATATATTTATACATATTTATAAATATATATATACATCAGAGAAATATTTGCAGTTTACGAGAATCTATCTACAAATTAATTAAATTTAGCTTTTATAGATTTCATGCACAGTAAAATAAATGTGTAGACGATAAATTGTGAATTTCATAATAAATTTAAAATCAGTTTTATGAGAAAACTATTTTATGCAATTATGTTTTTGCTTTCATAATTGTTTTCTGATCAAATGAAGAAATTATTAATATTTTTATTTATATATATATATATAAATATCAAGCTAATTACACAACTAATAACCGAAGTTAATCTTTCTTTTTGCAGCACATTGTGAAATTGGAATGGGGCAAGCCAAATAGTTGCTAATTACATAAAGATGAAAAATGTTGAAGCTGCTCTTAACTATATATATATATATATATAGATAAATAAATATGTATTTATGGAGTTGTGTTTATCGCAGTGGGCGTGCCGTCGAGCAAACTGGCTTATTAATTCCATTCAGGGGAGAACAGGCAAAACCTTCAAGTTTGAGTTCAGTCTGAAGACCCTTTGGCTGTAATCGGATTCTTGCTGGCAAAACATGACTAAAAATAACTACAGGCTGATTACGCTATAACGCCTCCGAGTCCGAGTGCAAATTGCATGGCTAGTTTTGCTGCGGTTGGGCGAAGCGTTCAACTGAAACAGAGTCGGGCGGAGATCGTCTTCAACATGCACCGCTCTCCACTCTCCGTCGCAATTCTTATAAAATTGCGATTTGTATTTTTTTTTTTTTTTTATGAGTATGCAACTTTGTGTGTTCAGTGAGATACTCTGTTGAGTAGGCAAATCGGGTAGCATAAGTGATTGAGATTGAAAATGATTTGCATGATTATCATTTGTGAAAGAAATATAAATTTTAATAAACGATTTTTTTTTTTAGATTTTTTATAGATGTCTCATAATATGAAGTATTTTATTCCTTTTAGAGTAACTGGGTAATAACTGGATATAATCACAAAAGATTCTGAAAAACTCTGTAATAATTACAAGATTTCCTTTACTTCTGTCTATCAATTTTAAAACTTTTTCGTGTATAATTTTAAAATTCATTTGTGGTTGAGTCTTCTAACTAATTTATACTAACTTATTTTCTTTTTCTTCTTTTTAATCTGATTCAGTGTTACTTCTTTGGGGAATATCCCCAATACATGCAAAAAGTGTTGCAATATTTGGCATTTGCAGAAAACGTAAAAATCAATCTTATCTTTTGTAATTTTACTTTTAATTAATGTTTAACTTTTTTTTTGACAATAAATAAATAAATAAATTTCTTTCTTTCTCTACAAAAGGGTATTAAATAGTTAATCACATTATGCATAATTTGAAGTTTTTCATTATACTCATTTGCGCTGTTTGTTAATGAGAACTGGGTGCAGTCAAGTGGTTTGGGAGCAGGCGGAGATTGAGCAGGAGGTGGAGGTGGATGAGGTGGTAGTGGAGGACGAGGCATCTAATGAGCTGTGCAAAGCCAAAGCCAACTTCAAAGAGGCAGCGCCAAATCCAAAAGATGCCCTCACAGACGCCACTCATTACTTTAACCAGCAGCACCAGCAGCAGCAGAAGCAGCAGCTGCAGTTGCAGTTGCAAGCGAGGGAAAAGTAAGACATGCGCTGAAAAGCTTGAAGACAGGCGGGGGCAGCAGCAATAGATGCAAGATGCATGCAACTTGGCGGAGTCTATGCAGATGCAAGAAAAAATGGGGTTAAGACCTGATTTGAGTATGCTTGAAAGCAAACGCATTGTCTAAGCGGGTTTAAAGAAAAAGGGCACTCGCTGAGACAGAAAGAGCAAGAGTCGAGAGAGGGAGAAAGAGAGATAAGTGGAGAGAGAGAGAGAGAGAAAGTGAAGCAATTGTCATTTGTCTGTTAATCATGTTCTCGTCGTCCATAAATATATATAAATATTTCAGTTTGTGCAAACTTTTTGCATAATGTACTTCTGCCTCAGAGCCAAGTTAAGTAGAACTTGTTGAGCCAGAAACTAAAAAGGGTAATAGTTGTAGACGATGTGAGGGGCTGGGGAGGGGGGAAGAGACACACACATTTTTGTGGCGTGTTCGTGAGCGTGTGACGCATTCAGGTTAAATGCTTTGGTCATTGTTGTGTCCAGTGTCCCGTGCCTTGATGTTTTTATTGTTATTACCACTACAAACACAACTCTGGTTCTGGCCAAATTCGCTGTCAGCCTTGTTATTTACACAGTCACTCAAATGGGCACACTTTGCGGGCAGAGAAGCCATCCCATCAGTTTAACACGCCTCAATTTCTTTCTCAACAAGCTCATCCTTAGTGCTTCCTGTTCACGCACCACCTGAGTTCGTCCTGTTTGTTGCTATTAACTCTCCTCTCCTCCTACCCCCCCTGCAAAACAAACATTCAACAAACATTGGTTTCCTCTATTCCAGATAACGTCAAAGTCAAGTGCAGGCAAAGTTTCGCTTTTAGCCAAGTTTAGAGCTATTGCAGCTCGAACTACTTTTGATTAGAATAATTTTTAGTTATGGTTTGCAACTTTTAAAAAAGCTAATTTTAACTTATTGATTGATGGAAAAAATATTGATAAGGTAAATAAAAAATTATTATATTCTTTCACTATACATAAATTATTATTTTTTTTTTTTAAACTAGATCTAAAGTTGCAAAGAAACTATTGTATTGCATAATATACTGTTACCAAGATTACAGTTCTTAAAAGTAAATTTATTAATATTAATGTAAAATTTTGATGAACTGCAACTTTTGAGCTCTATTTTTACTAAGTAATTCAATAATCTTTGTCGGGTTTGGATTTTCTAGTTCTATCAACCCGAAAACAAATTTTAATTTTTTTTCTAAATATTATGGGGCTTAAAGATTCCTCTTAGAAACTGGCATATTAAACTACTGATTAGACCAAGTTAAGTAAGCTGATTTCTACTTTTTCTAAAACTATTCTTTCCCAAGCCGATGCAAGTAAAGTAAAGTTTTATATATATTTTCATCAGTTTCACAGTTTTTCTTTGCTGACTTTTAATCAACTCGTCTAAAAGACTTTGACAACGCTGCAGGAAATCGACGTCAGCTGTGCTCACTCATTTTATCTCTATTTATGCCAGCAGCCACGCCCAGTTTAGGAATATTATTCCCCTTTGCTTATCAACTCAACTTAATTCCGCTCCACGTAAGCAGCTTAACGCTCGTAAATTTATGTGCAACTACCACACACACACACACACACAGGTACACACACGCACAGTCATTCACGTAAATAAACAACTTGAAATTGAAACTGGGCAACAGCATTACAGAAATAGAAATAAAATAATAGACCTGCATAGTGGCTAATAGAAAGAGAGAGAGAGAGAGAGAGAGAGAGAGAGAGAGGTGAGTGAGGGAGTGAGAGAGAGAGGTAGTCTCTGTCTCTGTCTGCACGTCCAAATGAAAATGTCGCCCATTGGCTCGAATAGTTTATTATGCAAGTGTAGCCGTTTCTCTTCAGAGTGCGCGTATTGCAAATAATACAGCATATTGCCAACCTGGCCAAGAAGTGCTGGTGCCGGTGCTGGCCAGCGTTAAAGCTAACTTAACTTGGCCCTGATTGCCAAGGGGCACAACCAGACTGCACTGCAACGCACAACGTACAACGTACAACGTACACTTCAATTACGAGTGCCACAAACAGTCCAAGACGATGACAAGGTTGACGATGACGATGACGATGATGATGACTCTGGCGATTGCCGCCTTTGGGCGCACTACGACGCACTCCGCCGCTGTCGTCTTTAATCTTCAGGGACTGGTTCTACAACTACTTAATTTTCATCGTGGCCAACACAAATAGCATTTGGACACACCGAACACCGAACACTGAATGCTGCTGCGCACTGCGCACTCAGCTGCCTCAGTGCGCAACTCGGCGCATTTTTATGCTTTCTTGAGTTCTGTTTATTCTAGCTTATTGCATATCCTATAAACATTAGCAAACAAACGGGTATATTGAATTGAGCAGAAGAAAAAAATTTATATAATATTTGTGTATTAATGAGAAGAAAAAAATGTATATAATATTTGTGTATTAATGAGATAAAAATTGAATAAATTGAATCTATGAAAATTTGTTTTATTTTGAATGAAATATTTATTTAATTTAATATCAAGAATTAAAAACAGTTTTCTTGAATAAAATATTTATTAAATTTAATATCAAGAATTTAAAATAATTTGCTTGAATAAAAAATGTTATTTTTTTTATAATTATTTTGTACACTTTTATTAAGTGACAATTCTATAACTTGCTTTAAGCTTTTTTTAATACAATAATATATGTTTTGGACTAATTCTTCAAGTGATCATTTTGTATATAAATTCTTTCTTTCATTAAAATTTGCCTAATTATTCATCATTTTATTTAATGGAAAAAAATGCAAATTATAATTAGAATTGAAGCTGAACATTAAATAATATAAAATTAAAACAAATTAAATGAAAATGTAAATATTAAATGGCATATATAAAAAAATATAAAAGCATTTGCTTTATTCCATTTTTACAGGGTAACTCAAATTCTATAACATTCTCATTGCCTACGTTTGTCTGTAAATGTTGTCTGTGGCATTGTCCATTGTGCGGCCCTCATAATTTGCGCTTTGTTTTATTTGTTTTATTGCACGAATTGCATGCTGTTTAATTCTGCGGCCCACAGCTCTCTTTTTTTTTTTTTTAGCTTATTGTTCAGTTGAACATATATTTATATATAAGTAGACAGCCCGTTGTGGTTCTTAGTTGTGTTGAAATGTGAGTCACGTTTAAAGTTTTGCGTTCTGTGCTCAGGCATTGGGACCCATAAATGGTTTTGTTTGCAACTGCAACTGCAACTGCAGCAGCAGAAGAAGCGGCAGCATCATCTCTGCTTCCTTTTCTTCTTCGAAGTCTCGGGGCACCATTTATAGCGCTAATTGTGCGCATTTTGTTGCGCTTGTTATTTATAAATGCACACGACTTGCATGCTTCCCATTCTAGTTGCAAGTTGTTGTTGCAAGTATCAAGTATCAAGTAGCAAGTAGCCAGTAGCCAGTTAAGTGGTATCCATCGGTCATAAAATTCGCCTGCTAAGTTGGTAAGCTGCTAAGGGCCATTAGTGTTTTTTGGGCAATTGCCAATCGACAATTGCAATTTTATTGCCTCGTTGGCAGCTTTAATTCTATTAAGCCCGCACTTACTGCGCCAAATTGCTATAAATGTGTTTCAGCTTAAGCAGTCAATCAAAGGCCAACAACAAAAGCATCTCATAATACATGGTGCTACCCTGTAAATACTTTAGGGCTATTTTCAATACTATTCAAGTTAGCAGCCATTTAAACTAGCCAAAAATAAATAGAGTTAAGTGAAAGCTAAAGATTTTTTCAAGACAACTAAACTTAATTATAACTTTTTAATTTTTGTGTGTTTAAGTTTCAATAAAGTGTTGAAGAAAATTGAAAAACAATTGACTTAAGAATTATTTTCGTTATTAAATATTTATGTATCTATTTATTTTAAATCAACTACATGATAAGAAATCAAATAAATATCTTTTACTGTTTCTTCGACTATTATTAAAAATTAATCATTCTTTAATTATCTATATATATTTCAAACTCTCCATGCTCAAACAACCTTTATTTATGCAACCTTAAATATTTATTCATCTATTAATTAATTTGTATATATCCACTTATTTGTCAACTAATTAATCTTTTTATAAACATATACATTTCTCTTTATCTGTCCATCTATAAATATTTTTTTTATCATTAAATATTTAATTTCTGTCAAAATGTTACCAAAATTTGTCAGATTATCAAACTAATCTCAACAATATTAAAATAAAATGACAAAGCGTTTTCTTTTATAGAATTTTTATTTTCTGGTTCATTAGGCTAGCGTACTTTTTAAGGGGTATCTTAAGTTCATCAATTTGCCGCATATAGATTTTTGGGCTTTGACTTACATTTGCGATAAATGTTTAAATTCCAATATAATGGATTATTTATGTGTTGCCTTGGATTTTATGTGCATATTTGCGTTGATTGCACCCTGCGGCGGATGTGTAAGCGACTATTTGATACATACGTAATATACACACACACACACACGCAGTCACATGCAAAAACATGCCAGCCACTGCTTCCGGCCATTTATATTGTGGCAACACCACCAAACAAACAGTAGCGAAACATTTGTCGATCTTTTTTCGCATCAGCCCCTCAGAATCAATGAAAATTACAAAAATAGCAACAAAAAAGAAAGAATGTTGCAGTCGGATGTTATCGACTGTGAAATACTTTAATACCATAAGTTAAACCACTTGATGAATGGCAGCAAGAAGTAGAGTGTGTCTGCCTTTCAAATTTCAGTAGAAATTAGATAGAAAACTTTCTTCGAAGTTGGGTAACTGTAGATCTCAAATTACGGAAGAAATGGGTCCCTAGGAGTTTAGGGGACAAGAATGCAAGTGACAGAAAAATATAAAAAAAAGATAGTTTCTAGGAATCTCCCCTCGGCATAGGTGGGCGTGGCATACGCCAATCTTTGAAGAACATAGCCAACAAATTACCAACCACATTTGGTGACTTAGCCTTTAAATTGTTGGAGATTTGTGGCTATGTCGATTAGCGATAATAGTTTTTATCGATTTCCTTTCGCCCTAGTGAACGTACCACTCGAATTTTACACTAGCGCGGACACAGAACAATTTATATTCCACTGACCTGGCTCAAAACCAATATACTATGAAACCTTCTTCGGCATCAAGGTATAAAAACAGAAAATAATGAAAAATGAAACAAGAATTTTAAGATTTTGTGTCGTTTAAGGGCCGAAAAAATGCTGGCATTTGCTTAACGCATCACGCATACATTTTGTATTGTTTGTGCATTAAAAATGCATAAATATGTCACTGGCTGCTGCTATCTAGCTGCGTATTGTGTGCAAAATAAATATGTGTTGAAATATGCGTACGCATTTATGCAGAGGAATTAACATTAATCAATGCACGACGTGGGGGGGTAGGCTGGAGGGGTTGGTGGGAAGGAGTGGGAGACAGTTGCTGCTTAACGTAGCGTTGCAGTTGGCCCCGCTGACTCCGCTGGCTTCGCTGGACACTGCAGTGGCGATAAATAAAGATTAAAATCTCTGAAATGTGCACAAAAGTGGATGGCACTTCATTTCAATTTATGTATTTATATGCATAAATGGCCGACACACGCACACTCGCACACACACACACACACACATACGCATAGGCATGCCAAGAAATAAATCAAAAATCGTTGCATACTTTTTGGAGTCGCAGCTTCATGTTTCAATTGCCAATAATTTAAGCGGCCAACTCAGCCACAGCTTCAAAACAGTTGACAAAATAAAGCAAGAACGACAACTGTAGAGGAGAATGCTCGACTAGCTGATACTCTCTATGAAAAGTTACCCATTAAGGTTTAACATTTTATAGGAATGATTTGAGTTTAAACATTTTGTTTTATTTTTATCGATATTAGAAATTAGATTAAACGAAGGCAGTTATCGAAAAAATGAAGAAAAATTTTATTTGCGATTTGTTAAATTTCAAATTAGGGTTATTTATTTCTTATAAGCTCAAAAATCGGTCTGATCGATTCTGATTCTCAGTTGATTCTGACCAAAAATATATTTATATATATTTTGCCTTTAAACCAAAATGTTTGGAATGTAAATTCAGCACAATATTACATAGTCAGGGTATTTCGAATATTTAACGAAGCAAATGAACTTTAAAAACTGCCCTGATCCTGTGGTTGACATTGTGCAAACGCACTGTGCGCAATGCTTATTGAAATTTACAGCGAACATTGTGATTCGTTTTTTACGCACTTTCCGCGTCCCCTCTTTATTTTTATAGGCATTAAATCAAAGTACAAAAATAAAAGAAAGTGAATAAAACGAAATACACGTTACATAACCCTCAAAGTGTGGACTAGGAGGGTAAAGGGGGGAGGGGGGGGTGGTTTAACTGCAAGTGTTATATGGCCTTTGGGCTCAAATGAAATGCTGAAATGTTGTCATAAAAATGCGAAAATTCGTAAAGTGCACTTTATGCGACAAACAGCAATTTTCAATGCAATGAAAAATTGTGTATTGACGACTCCCGATGAATCATGCGAGTGAAAGAGAGATAGATACAAAGTAAGAGAGGGACAGAGAAATAATATTTGTAAGCTAAAATTTGCACGTACAAAGTCGCAACTACAAAATTTCAAGAGCGTTTTAAAAATGGTATTGCAGAAGAAAAAAAACGATATTGAATACCAGAAAAAAATATGTGTTACATTCCTAAATCGACAAATGGAAAACCGTCAAAAGCTGTGCAGAAAATTATGCAAGGCCAAAACTGTAAAAGTGCTTCACAATATTTGGTAGCAAAAATATTGCAACACGTCGAATAAAAATGCTATAAATAAAACCAGTTTGCCAAATTTCAACGAATTTCAATTTAATATTTAAAATTCAGCAATTTGCAATTTATTTTGGAAATATTTGCTTTTGGCATATTAAAGAGTTATGCATATCAAATATTTTGCGAAATATTAAGTACGCCTAAATAACCAACACATACATAAATTATATGCAAATTAAACAATCCGCCACACCCTCATCAGGCAATGGCCTTTTAATTACATTTTAATGTTTATGTATAAAAAAAGAAAACAACTATAATATGCAATAACGTCATAATCACATGCACATCAGGATATATATGTATGTATATATATATATATATATATGCTGCACACAATTTGGCCTAATTGGTTGCCACAAAACCTTGGTAGTCATGTTGCATGCTCAGCTGCTGCCAGCGACACATGTGACAGCCAAAAAAAAAAATAAATATATATATATTTATACAGTGAGGGAAAATAAGAACACAAAAAGTGTAGTCAGATATTCGAATTTTTTCTTAATTTTCTGATATTTAAATGCTTTTTACCAGAGATACAAATTAACAATTGAGAACGGTTAAATGCTTAAATTAAATTTGCAATTATTATTTTTTTTTTCTGTGTGTACAATTATTATATTTTTATTTACTATGGCAAATACGCATAATGCATAATAAAATGCATTTAACACAGCTACGCAAAACTAAATATTTCAGTTTCAAAGCTCGTCTTTGCTCCTGTTACCAAATAAAATAACAGACACCAACAACAACAACAACAGTTGCATTAATTAGCTGTTGTGCAAGGGGTGTGTGTGTGTGTGTGTGTGGGTGTCTGTGTGTTGGGTTAGTCTCCGTTGCGTGTTGGAACCATTTCATATGCAAATGTAAATTTAATGAGTCGTTGAAGCTGCTGTCCCAAATGCCACGGCGTTAATTCTGTGCAGCTGTGTGTTGGTGTGCGTGTGTGTGTAAATATGTGTGTGTAAATATATGTGTGTGTGCGCATATTTAATGGCAAATATTTTGTTAATTTTTAATTTTAATTGCAGTCGCTTGTTTGTAATTTTTTGAATGATTTTCCGTGGGCGTGTTTGCCCATCATTCGTCCTGGTTTCACAATCGACCTGCTCCAATTAAAGGATATTATTTATTGGACCACTGATACGATATGGCATCAGCAACTAGACACGTATCAGTAGGTTTTAATGTAGCGTACAACATTTAAATTCACATTTTATTGTCCATAAACAAATAATGCGCCATTATTTATGCGTGTGCGAATATTCAAATAATACTCACTGAAATTGTTGCACTTCCAATCATTAAAACAAATAACTGTGAATCGGATGTGTAATTGTATGCAACATGCAACAGACTTATGTTCATATATAAAGATACTAGTTGGATCTGCATTAATGAACTCAAAATGTGCATCCAAGTTGAGTTCAATGGATTAATGTGAATCAGCAAAGCACTTTAAATGAATATACTCGAAAATAGCGAAAATTGGCATTGGTTTTTGGCCAAGAATAAATGGGAAAAACAACGAAATTGAAAAGGAATTATTCCGTCTCTTTTATGCTTTTTGGAAACACAGAAACGAATACAAAAACAGTGGTCAATTTGAACTGACTTAAACTTGATTTGTTTAAATGTTATCTTTGCTCCATTAAATATAGAAAATATAATAGTAAAGTCTTTTAATAGATATATATTAATATTGAAGATTGAATGAATAGGATTAATTCCACAACTTAATAAGTTTTACTTGTCAATTTACTTACTGAACAGGCAACTTCATTCGATTTCACTCCCTTCACTCCTCTTCCTCAAACTCTACTTACTTTTGCAAGTCATGCAAAACTCAGGTCTTGCTATTAATTATTTAAAGTGATTATTCCACTTAAATACAACTATATCCAACTTAATTGCAACATAATTTCAATAATTACAAATATAAGAATATCATTTAATAAACAATTTCTGTGAAAATTAGAAATTGATAATAAATTCTAATAATACTCAAGTAACATCTACAATAATCTCTCAGTTTTTTTTTATTACTTAGTGAAATTCAATTAAGTGCTATTAACACACACAATCACACACACACTCAAATGCACAATATTTGCATCGAAAATGTTCAGTTTTACGACAAGTTGTCAAACTTTAAAATGTCGCCGCAATAACTGATTTTTTAAGGCTATTCAATGTACGGTCAAATTGTCACACAAAATAAACTATTTTTATCTAACTTAAAAACTAATAAACAATTTATTTCTAAAAACTCAAAAACACTCCACTCTTAAGCTTAACACAGGGTATGTGTTAGTCTATCACGTGGATGTCCAAGTGATTTTAGTATAGTTGTTTTGACCTCTGTGCAAAATTTAATTAAATTCTTTGGTTCTATGAGCCGCAGGAACGCATTTGACGCATAATTTGTCTAGCAGTGAAGTCATTTTATATCTTGTATGTGCGTGTGTGTTTGTGTGTGTGTATGTTTTCAGTTACGAGTTCCACACACACACACACACACACACAGGCAAAACACACTCTGCTGTTGCTTGCCGCAGGACTCTGCCAAAGAATACAAATTGTTGTGCAAGTTTATCTCACAATTGCAGCAAAGGGGTAAGAATATTTTTTGTGTTCATGCATTTTTATTTTGTACATACACATTATACACACACACACACAACCATATACACACAAATTAAAACCACATACATATGCACACATAGCCATAGCAAAGACATAAAAAAAAAACACAAAATGATGAAATAGTATCAGCTTTTTTTCTTTCGTTTTGTAAATAAAAAAAAATTATATGAGAAACTATTCTGTTTATTCATATAAAAAAATGTATTTCTGTGTGTTTTTGCGTGCGTGACAGTGAGTGATAAAAGTTATGAAGCCTTCAGGGCTTACATTGCATAATTTATGAATGTTGTTTGCACATTTACAGCAAAAAAAAAAAAAACATTTAACAATTATATAAGTAGACTAACGGTTTTTTAGTTATTAATAATAAAAAAATATAGTTTGGGCGATATAAAATATATATAAATATTTGTGTTGTATTTAACCTTTTTTTTTGTGCTGCCCAGGATTATTATCATTTATTATTTGTGCGCATTTTATTTATTTACTTTCAATAAATAGCATATTTATTTTTCAGTCGATTTAACAAACAATCCACAAAAAAACAACTTATTTCTGTGTCAAACTTATATTAATTAATTCTTTTTTTTTATTCCATTTATATTAATAAGCCGAAGCAGCAGCAGCAGCTACAGCATAAATATTTATTTTAACTCACCTTATTTTTTGCCAGAAAACTTATTCCTTTCTTTTTTGGTTGTTTGAGTATTTTTTTTCTTTGTTTATTGTAGCTTTTTGTACATTTTTAATGTATTTTCCAGTAATTTACTGTAACGAGAGAATCAAAATAAAGAAGCGTGAAATATATGCAAAAAAAAAAGTTGCCTAAAGAATACTCTAGACGAAAAAGCTATATATGCTTGTACATGTAAATGACGATAATGATTATGATGATGATGGTACCTTATTAACATTTCAAATGAGCGAAAAACAAAAAACAAAAAAAAAAAGGAAAATTTTTCACAGCGACTTTTTAACTTTTTGCACACTTTTAAGCTAGAAGTGCTCCCTATAAGTGGGTTGTGTGTGTGTGTTGGTTTTATTATAGCACTAATTATGTCATACATATGCAAAAGTGGCAAACAAGGCGTGGCAGCACACCAGCACCCGCCCCCGTCCTTGCTAGGGCTCCGGCTCAAGTGTGTATACATGACACGCTCGTGTAAGCCACTTAAATTTTAACGCATACCTAATGTCTATTCATAAGAGTCTTTCTCTCACTCTAAGTGTGTGTATGTGTGTGTGTGTGTGTGTGTGTGTGTATGTGTGTGTGTGTGTGTGTGTGTGTATGTGTGTGTGTGTGTACATTTAATTTAATTAAGCTCACTGCTACTTAGCAATGCAGAGCAGAAAGATGCAGCAGCAGATAGAAAAAAACCATTTGCAAGTCAAGTGCGTGTGCAGAATGTTGCAACAAGGGTCTTGCAGCTCAAGGCTGAGCGGTAGGGGGAATGGTGATGATACCAGATGAGTTAAAGATGCCACTTGGCTTAAGGCAGGCCACACCAAAAGGAGATCAACTTAACAACAAAAACGGAACAATTTACACTCACCGAAAAGCTTTGTGTGTTGCACTTCAAGTATATTTCAGAATATAATTGCCATTATTTTATTTAAATAATTTTAACTACTAATTAATACATTTTTATTTGTTATTAAAATTCATTTATTATTAACTCAACTTTACCATTAAGTTTTTGCTCAATTATTGCAATAATTTGCTGCATATTACAATTGAAGACTTTTGACAATCATAATTCAGAAAATTAAATTTTTCTTACAAAATAATAAACAAAAAATTCGGCTTTCATTTGGAAAATCAAACATAATTTTATTTTATGCACATGGAGTATTTGCCAGAAAAGTCAAATTTGGCATTTCATGTTTGATTGAGTCATAGAAAAATAATAAGCACACAACTGAAATAAAAGCAAAGATGAAAGAAAGCCCTTTAAATAAATAATCAAATTTATTACTTGACTGAGTATCACAAAAAAGAGGTCAAGTTTTATAATTGTTACTTGTGTGTTTATATATGCATGTGTGTGTGTGTGGGTGTGCGTGTGTGTGTGTGTGTGTATGTGTGGGTGTGCGTCTGAGTCTTGTGTTTGGAAATCCAATTATGGCTGCTGCATCAATTTGAATATTTTTCAGGACTAGTCATAAATATGAAATCAGAAATGGTTTTGTTTATTTTGCTATGCACATACAAATTGCTATGTTCAACATTTCGTAAAACTTACCACCTCCTGCCCCACCCCAACCACCGACCTTAACCCTCCGCCCTTTCTTTTTTTTATTTGTTTTAGTATTCTTGCTCATGAATTTACGAGTATTTGAGTATTTATACAAAAACAAAAATAAAAACGAAAAAAAAAATTGAATCTTGTCTAATTGCTGCCCAAATGCAAATTTACAGTTAACTGAGCAGGACTTGTAATTAGTTTTGTTTGCCATAAAGAAATGACCTTTAGAATAAAATATTAAATAAGCAACTTAAAGGCTTTCCTAGTTTATAAGAATAGTTCTAAAAATCAAAAGTTCTACAAAGGGACAAAGGTTACAATTTTATTATAAAAAAAAGTTGCCACAAAGCAAATTAAGTTGAATTAAATTTATCGATAAATTTTGCTAGGCTTTTAACTTATATATTAAATCATACATAGAAGCCATTAACAGTTGGGTTCAATTATATTATTAAAAAAAACGAGTGAAGTTTTCATTTGTTACAAATTATTTAGTTTAATGAAATTTATCGATAGCTCATGCGAATTTTGATACAAATCGATAGCCTTGCAATGTATATATTAAATACACAGACAAGTTATTAAACAACTATTAAATTATTATTAAGATTAAGCATTTTCAAAATTTTTTTAAAATTTAACTTCGCAAAGTGTTACAATTTTCATTTAGTTTGAATAGTCTGGTATCAAGTATTCTAGCATTCATACATGCCACAATTTGTTGCATGTTTATACAAAATTAGAAAGAGTAGCAAAGAGCAAAAAAAAGAATCATTGCATTTGGCAAAAAGCTATCTGTTTAAAACACATTACACGAATTGCAGAATACAAAGGGCCTATTGCCAGCAATTAAATAGGCTGCCACATATAGACAGACATGTTATTATACACACACACACAGAACACATATACACAGAACACACACATGCACATACACATGGTGTAAAAGACCGCAGAGTATATTGCTGCTGTTTGCTGTCTTTTGTTGCCACATAATGTAGCTGCTGTTGCTGTTGCAGTTGCAGTTGCAGTCGCTGCTGCTGCTCCTGTTGTTGCTGCTGCACTCGAATTCAGCGAAGCATGTCGTTGTTACACTTCCCCAATAAACCACCCCCAAAAGCCCCTCCCCAATTGTCTGTCTGCCAGTCTGTCTCTTCTGTCAGCTCTCTTTTCCGCATGCATTTTCATATTGAAAATCACTCAAGTGGCAGACCAACAACAACAACAACAACAACAACAAATGTGTGTTTTGTGTGTGGCAATTTCGGTTCTTTAGCGCAAAAAAAAATAAATAGAAAACGGGGAAAAAGAAAGAAAGAAAAAAAAGAAAACAAAAGCAGCTTCATTTTAATTTTAAATAGATGCACATTGAAGCCGCATAATGAGCGCTGTTTAGCTCCAATTCTCAATGCTGGTTAATATGCAAGTCGGAATACATTATTTTTCCTATAGCCGCCACGGGGCAGCAACAGCATTGAAAACACTGTCCGGCAGGTGGCAGGGATTCCAACTGTTTGCAAACGAGAAAACCTTTTATAAAAAGAAAATTGGAAAAAGCTTATATTAAACTTGTACAAAAGTTCTGTCTTTGCATAAAATATATCAAAATGTTAATCCAACGATCGATAGATAAGAAAATTGTTCATTTTTCACATACTAATAAAATCGATTCTCGATAACAATGAAAGACACAAGTTTAAAGACTTTTGAAAGCATAGCAATTGTAAAAAAAAAATATAAACCCATCATTGAAAAAAATCTTCTTATAATTATTAGATAAAATATGGATCCTCATTAAAAAAAAATTATTTTTCCCCAATTACCAAATTAGCAATAATTTGCTATCTTTTCTGACTTATCTTTGGTCGAGCTCTCTCGACTTACGCTTTTTGGCTGTTTTCTTTCCGCTTAAACATCATTTCAATTTAATATATATATTTAAAATTGCTAAGCTTTATGGCAGTGTATTTTCAAGCTTGTAAATTACCAGACACAACATGCTTAATTTTTATTAATGCACTGTTTTGTTTGTTTTTTTTTTCTTTCTTTTTTTTTGTGTGTGCGTGCAAAATGTGTTGCCAGGCGCAACCAGCAAATGTGTGGAGTTTCAACAAACTCCTACTTCTACCCCAACTGCCACAAATCACTTGTTAAACATTTTTTACAATTTTATATGCACATATGCATGTGTGTGCTGTGTGTGTGTGTGTGTGTGTGTGCTGTGTGTGCTGTGTGTGTGTATTCTATTCACGCGCCCCGCATTTGTATATAATTTCATTGCAGCTGGGCTTTTTTTTTGCTCCCCATTCATTGCACAAACAGCAAGCGGCTAACAAATACCTCCCTCCCTCCCCCTCAACAACAACCCCTCCATCTACTTCTTCTTCTTCAGCACCCGTCGCTTGCAGCCACTTTGCTTTGTTTTTAGTTTAGTTGCTAATTTATTTGAGTCTATGCATTTGGGTCTTCCCCTCTCTTTATCTCCATTCCATTTCTCTCTTTATCTCCATTTTCCCTCTGTCTCTTTTGTGTGTGTGCCTTTTGTGTGGCATTTTAGCATTCCCGGTTTCCTATTTTTTTGTGTTGCTCCTCCCATGATTGTTTTTTATTTATAATCCTCCTTTTTTTTTTTTTTTTTTTGGGAGTGGGCGAGTAAGTAACATGCTTATCTGCCGGATGCATGCAACCATGCCGCACACCCTTTGCAGCACATTAACTTGCTACTCATTTTCGTTATTTACTTGCAATTTGTATGCTATGCCACTTGCATATTTATAAACTGCCAACATTTGTTGCAATTACATACGAACTGCATATTTGCATCTGTTGTTGCATCTGTTGTTGCATCTGTTTTATCTCTGGTCTGTATCTGCTGCTGTTTATCTACTCAATCTGTGCATCTGTTTTTTAGGTGCAAAAAAAAAATGTATCTTTTACAGCTTTTCTACATAATTTGCGCTTGGCTGCCTTTTATTAGTTTGGCTGGAACAATGCTCTCTGCCTGGCTAATGAAAGAATAATTACAAGTAGCAACAAACACACATCACAGACACACACACACAGACACACTCATGCACTCATATAGTGTGTGTTGCGGCTTTTGGGCCATGTTCTCTTTGGTTAGCCACTCTTCAAGTGTTCTTGCTTTCTAACTATTCAATTGCAGTGGGTGTTTGTGTTGCGTCTGTTTCTTGTTCAAGTTGTTGTTGTTGTTTTTGTTGTTGTTGCTTTTGTTGTGGTTGTTGCTTTTGTGGCTTCGATTTTCCATTATGAAAACTAGTTTTATAGTTCGGCTTCGGTTTCAGCTGCTGCACAGCGAAAAACGCGTTGCATTTAATTTAAGTGCGAGTTGCCAATAATAAACAATAAATTTTCGAACTCAATCCAAGAAAATGTATTTATTGGCGAAGCATATTTGCAGTTCCTCTCTTTTAAAAAAAGTATTGACTTTGAATTTTAAAATCTTTTGAAATTGTATTTTTAATTTTGTAGTTTAGTATGAATAAAGTTTTAGTTTAGATTAGCTGATTCTTAATGATGTTTGATACTCTACAAATTATTAAACTATTCTTTTTCGGTTCCCTTTACAGTTTAACACAATATTTTTATAGTTAATGTTTTGATACCATATTTTCCATACTAACTTGACTGATTTTAAGACTTTTCCAGTTAGACAATCCGTTTTATATTTGAATCAGAATAATGTAAGGCTATTCTCTAGGTGTACTTCCGCAACGGTTTTGCATTTCTTTTCTAATCAACTTGGCAACCGCAGACGGCGCATTGAACCTGAAAATCAGCTTGATGCATTCTTTGTTGTTGTTATTCTTTTTGTTGTTATTGTTGTTTGTTGTTGCTGGTGTTAGCCCTGTTGTTGTGTGGCGTGTTAATTACCCATTGTGCCGCTTTGGTCTTGGCCATAAAGCCAGCAAGTTACGCACACGCATAACAAAATTCTCATATAAATCACTTTTCATTGGCTTACGCATGAGAGAAGCTGCCAGAATTTTTTGTGGTTGAATGGCATTTTTTGTATTATTTTGGGACAGGTCTAAAAAATTCTTTTTCGAGTCAGTTGTTTATGTTGGTTTTTTGTTTGCATGTTCACTTTAATTGAAATATGTGACTTGAGCCCTAAAAGCAGAAGAAGGCAAAGATGCCCTCCTGGATAAAAACAGCACGCAAACTCAAGAATCGCGTTTCTATATGTATATTATATATATAAATATATATAATATATATATAGGGCTACCTGGACAGGTATATAAATTGTTCACTTGACCTTTGTTTTCTGTGCTCGCTGCTTTGGCGCTGTGCACAAAAGTTATCCGCATTGAACCTTGAAAGATTGTATTTTATTTTAACCTACTTCCGAGGACAAAAAAAAAAATAAATAAAATAGAACGTCAAAATTAAAAAAAAAGGAATAAGAAAAACGAAAAAGAACTTTTTTGTTTACTTGATTTTCCTCATCTTCTTTGCTGTTTGTAACGAAGAAAGTTGGCGATTGCAAAAGTATACAAAAAGTGAGAGAACGTTCGACTTTTCGTTGATACGACTAAAAAATACCCTTTCTGCTCTACTTTAATAAATATATTTTGTTGTAAATTAAATATATATAAATGTAGTTATATATGAAAAATATTAAAAAATGTATAAAAATCAAAAATATTTATATGTTCATATTTAAATATAATAAATTACATAAAAAATATGTTTATTAATATTTGTAAATAAATGTCTATATAAAAATAAATATAAATAATAAATGTATATATAAAAATAAATATAAATAATAAATGTTAAAATATATAAGTAAATTCTTTGCTATTTTTAACCACCCTTTAAATTTTGTATAGGGTATTTTAAAACTCGCGAAGAACGCGTAGTCATTTTGTACAAAAGTAACGACAACAATAACAACAACAACAGCAACAACAACAAGAACAACAATGCATTTGGGCAGCTGATGCGGAAATTCGCAAGAGCTTAAAATTAACAGCAATTGTTGACGTAGCAGGGCGCATGGGAGGAGTAGGTACAAGGTTGGGGTGGGGGTGTATGGCTGATTGTGGATGGGAGGTTGGACGGACTCGCGTTGTCAGCTGTCATCGTGTGGACTTCATTTTATGTGCCGACAATTTCTCATTATAAAAATTACAACGCCAGGCAGCCAAGCATCCAGGCAAGACGAACTGGCAGGCAAACAGGACAACAGGACAACAGGCTGGCAGGCAGGACGAACAGAAGAACTGGATTCAGTTCAGTTGAGTTGTGGGGAGGGGAAGGGGGGGGGGGGAGTGAAGGGGAGCCAGGACGGGGCCAGCACGACAAACAATGCTGCATAAATGTCAACTGTCATGCTTGGGCAAAATTTGTTTGCTGTTGCTCAAAAACTCGCCAAGCAATTTATTGTCCGCTCTGCGCTTGGGTAAAATAAAGGAAACAACAATAACAACAACAACAAAAACAACAGCAAGAAGAAAAACAAATTAATAATAACTTTAAATGAGAAAGTTTTTCAAGTAGTTTGGGTCTAAAGCTTCAGCTCAATAGCGCCCTCTGGCGACGACGAGCGGCAGGCGCCATTTGTCTGGCATATTTTTGCAATGGCGGCAAAAAACATTAAATCACAGTTGCATGTGATTAACTTGCTATAAAGCTGTCATAAACAATGCAACACATAAATTGCAAGGCACAAGGGGAGTGTGACTGAGTGGGTGGGTGTATGTGTGTGTGTGTGTGGATGGTTTGTGTGTCATTTAACAATGAACGCAAACAATGACAATTATGTATGGCAAACTGAAATTTTGCAGTGAAGAAATTCACCAACTGCATTTTGCTCATTTATTGCTTATTGTGCGGGTAATGTGCCAGTGAACGACAAACTGTGTGTGTGTGTGTATGTGTGTGTGTGTAGGTGCTGTGTGTGTGAATTTAAATCTAAAGCATACTTTTGAGCTGTCTGCATTTGGAATTCGTAAAACATTTATTATGAAACTAAGGTATTAATAATATTTGTTGTAGATTTATAATAAAGAGAATTAAACTTTAAATGCAGAAACTGAACTTAATTTGTTAGCAAAGCTGCTGCTAGACGAATAATTATATTTTAACATTATTTAATTAGATATTTGAACACTTAAACTTTAACCCATTTATGCATAAATATATTCATTTCTCTATATACATTTATGCAGCTCAGCTCAAATCTTATCAACACAAACAATTGTAAACATTCTGATAAACAGCCGCTTAACAGCTGAGCTCACATTTTAATAGCTTAATTATATTGACAAGCCCAAAATTATTGTAAACATTGCTGAATCTTAAACATAATAAAATCATTATAATAATTGCATACTAAATGTTTTGTGAAATATTTAACGAAGCTTTCAATCTCAATAGTTAATTATTTCAAGTATTATTAAGAAACTGTCTTTCAATTTCAAATTTGAGATGGATCATATTCTAATACTTAAATTAAATATTTTTATATTCTATATTTCTCTAATAGCCAAATATTTTTCTATGAGCTGTGTTTTAGCTTAAGCCACACATAGTTGAAAATTTTGTGGCTCAATAAAAATCTGACGTGTTTTTAATGACTTAATTTGCAGAACTAGAAACATAAATAAAATAAAATTACAAAAGAGAGTTGGAAAAAATGCAAAACTGGGCAACTAAAAATGAGTGGGCCAAAGCACTTAACAAATTACAACGTTGTAAAAACTACAAATTACAAACTTCTTTTTCTTTGGCTAACAACAAAATGCAATTTTGCAAAAAAAAAAAAAACAAAGAGTGTTAAGAAAATGAAGTGGAAAAACGAGGGGAAAACCGAAAAAAAGAAGTAGTTGAGAAAACATGCAAGTGCCGTTGGTTCTGGGAAACCAAGTCAAAGTTCTCGAAAGAAAGAAGTTGAAAGAAAATGACGTGTGGCTGGCTGGGTGCATAACTACTGCCAAGAAGTAGTCGCCGAGTTGGCCAACATTAAGTGTTGTGGTTTCTGTTGTTTCTGTTGCTCGACTGACTGACAGACTGACTGACTGACGGACGGACTGCATTGACATGTAAATGACCTTTAATTGATGGGCGCATGCATTGATTGAGTGGCGGGCTTTCGCTGGCCAACTCATGTTGTGTGTTCCAGCCGCCTTGTGTGTGTGTGTGTGAAAGGGCGAAAGGGCAAGCAGCAAGCAGCAAGCAGGCAGTCCAAGAATTTGATTTGCATTTTGCTGGTGCAGCAACAACAGTTGGTAACTGCACCATTTGAGCCACGTTTACACTCTACTTTCCCCCACCCCCTCCTCACCACCACCACAACTCCCTTGGTGTATTGGCCATTGACTTGCCTCTGGCTGTTAAAATATTTACGTGCATGTCGGTGGCTTCCTCTGATTGCCATAGCTTGGCCCAGGCTGTCCACGTGCTGGTGGAATGGCTCGAAAAAGCGCAGTTCTGGCCAAAATGAAAATTTATAGCAAAACACATACTAAAAAAAAAAAACCAAATGAAAATGAAAAATACAAATTCGTTGCTTCAATCGCCGCCTTTCCAAAGTTAATGGCTTTTTCATGTGTGTGTGGGTTGAGCTACTTTTTTTTTTGGGGTGTTGGTCTATGCTTATGGCTTATTCTAAATGTTCACTGGAAAAAAATCTTACGTCCAAGAATTCTTGGTTTTCAAAAAAAAAAGTATATAGAAATAATATGCAGTATTATTGTATAGAATCACAACACATATCTAGCAAAAAGTATTTCTCTAAAAAATATATATATAGCTTTTTAATCAAAAAAAAAAAAAAAAATAGGAAACATTTTAATTTTTTTAAATTAACAAAAGAAAATATTTACTTAAAAATTCCAAAAATATTTAAATAATTAAATTAACACTAATTAAATAGTTAAAGCATAAAATATTTACCAGTTTTCCGATTTTCCTTAGTCTAGTCTATATTTTATTAGTGTGGAGTAGTCGATGCACCCATCAAAAAATGTAAATTATAATTTGGAAACTGAAAATGAATAATTGAAATTTCTTAGATTAGTTTAAAGTTTAGTTTTAGTTTATGTTTTATGTATGAAGAGAAAGTTCGAATACTCTGCGATTTTTCTCTGAGTGTGGATTTGTGTGTCGCTTCTGCTCTTCCGACCTGTGCCGGAAGTTTGCATGTTTCCGTATCATTGGCAAGAATCTAAAGCGCACAATAGCAAAAGCTTTGAAAAAAGGCAACAAAACTCAGAGCAAATGCCACGCAGACAAATGCTTGCGTTTTATTGTTGTTTGTAGATGATCTATTGTTGTGGGGTTAGGCAAAGGGGGAAGCTTCATGATTATGCCACCTAATGATTGCCCCAACCAACCAACCAACCAACCAATCCACCAGCGGCAACCAGGCATCCACTTTTGTGGCTTAAAGTCGATAACATGTCATTTGAGCGTCGCTAATGTCTTCATTTATTTTTAGTATTATACTGCCGCGCCTCGTCGTATCTCGTATCTCGTTTCTGTGTATCAGTGTTTTGGCCCAGCCAGTGGGCCATGTACCGTATTTGGCCTAAATGACCTGCCTTGCCGTGCCTGCCAGCTGGGTTTGTTGGCGGTGCTGGTGCTGACCATAATTGGACACGAGTTTGTTTACACCATGCATTTGATGGCCGCTTTTAACCCGTCACAAATTTGTGCGTTCTGGCCACATTCGATTTGAGGTTAATGTGCCGCTTAAACCTGGCCAAGTGGAAGCTGAACCAGCACGACCCCCTCGACCCCTGCAACGCTGCTAGACACGCTCGTTAATGCACAGCGTGAACAAAAATTAAATATTAACAACTTAAATTCATTCGACTTTAATTCAAGTGTTTGCAATTATGGCACAAAAAATTATAGAATAAGGACTACTCCAAGCAGACTATAAATATTATATATAATATAAATATTAAAATTAATTAAATGCATATTTGCTAAGAATTGGTTTGTTTTTAAATTTTTAATTTGAAATTCAAACTGATACTTCTTTGCCAAAAATAATAATATTTTTTAATTATTTTCAGCATTATATATTATATCTGCATAACAAATAGATAATGCGTCTTGGTTATATAAACTATGAATTTTTACACCCATTTCGAATTAATACCAATAATAATTATAGTAATACTCGATACTTGCACTAAACTCATTTTAAAATTTATTTTCAAATTCGAATCGGTTGCAGTTCTGGGATGTAAAAAATTAAAATAATGGGATACAAGTTAATATTTAAAATTTGTATAAAGGAATAATGAAGAATTGCCGTTAAATTGTTAATAAAATGAGACCCAAGTTTTCAACAAAAATTATTTCAATCTAGACCAAAAACGAATGGACTTTTATTAATTTTATATCTATATTTTGGCTCGTTTCTATTTATTATATTTTGAATAAGCTGAAAATTCTGCACTTAAGTAATTTCAGTCCAGGCAGGCACTTTTTTCTCGCTGTGCACTTTGGGGTTCTATGGCTTTATTCTATTCTATATTATTCTATTCTGTTGTGTCAACGTTTTGCTTGGCATTCGTGTCACGCACTTGCCGCATAAACTAAACGATTCAACTTCATCAATGTGTTGGCTAACCAACAATAAAAAACGAAGAAAAATTAGGGAAACAAAATTCGAAGAGAATTTGTTAGTCAAAGCGTCGATTAAGCCTTAGCATAAATGGCTCAATGCACGTGAAGAGCGAAACCGAAATACGAAAAAATTATGAAGTGCACACAGCTTGGGCGCCGGTGCTAACTTTGTGGCCGAAAACTTTAGCCAAAAACTCGGTGTACTAACAATTGTCACGCACAGACCAAACACACACACACACGCGACACACACAAACGCGACACACACAAAATAAGTTAGCAGCTGCTGTTGGCTTACAGCGGCTTTTTGTTAGTCCAGCCAACGAGCAGGCAATGCGCTTCAAATGAGCAAAAATGAACGCACACGCAAACTACACATTTACACACATTGACACACACACACATATTGACACACATACACACTAACACACACATACACAGATACATGGATTGAACAGCAAGCTGGCCATAATGAAGCTTTAGCCTTTGAGCGCTGTAATGCCATAAAAGTCCTGCGCACCCCAAAAACCGTTGACTGCTGCCCTGCTAACTTGGCTAATTTCTCAATCAACAAAACGAGAAATTTTCGCTGCCACCAAAAACCTTCTAATTGCGCTCCACTGCCACTGTGTGTGTGTGTGTGTGTGTGTGTATTTGGTGTGTTTGGTATAGAGATGATTAGCAATTCGCTAAACATCCGTTTGCTGAGCTAACAAATATCCACATCAAAGTTATGGTAACTTGGCCCAAAGCCTCTGCAGTCGGTCGAGACAAACAAAACTTCCTAAGCAAACTTCCACTCCAATAAGTTGATCAAAACTTAAGCGATTTTCAGGCGAACTCAGTTTGAGCGCATTTGTTTTGTCTTCTTCTTTTGAAACTGAATTAGTTGCAACTTGAATTTATTCATTTGGAAAAGTCAGTTTTTTTATTTGAGTAATTTTAAAATTGTTAGATTTTAGGTTTATTGTTTTAAGTCTGACTCGGCTTAACTAAGTTTTCTCCAAACTTATGCGAAATGAATCTTTGCAGTTTGTTCAAACTTGAATTTAGTCATTTGTAAAAGTTTCTTAATTTTTAAAATAAATAGACAAGTTTTCAGTTTTGATATTTGTGTAAAATGATTTTTATTCCACATTAATTGATTTATCAAAACATCAAGTTAAATTTTTGGCAACTTGAATTATTTTGAAAAAGTTTTAAGCCTGCAATAATTAAAAATTCTCAAAGTGCAAAAAAGGAATATAAAATTTCGACAGTTCAAAATCAATAGTTTCAAATGCATTTGCCACATTCTAAATCAAATGGCAACCTTGCCCCATTTGCCATGCATACACAGAAAACCACACACACTCACACATACACACACAGTTGCAAGGGGGTGAAAGTGCTGAGGCAAGTATAAAGTTTAACGGTGCTTCGTAAATGCCACAAAAGATGCGCTTTACAGTTTGGGTTTGGTGTTGCAAGTGTTGGGCACTTAACCGCCAAGCTAACAGCACCCATGCCACAAGTTAACCCCTAAGCTCTGCCCCAAAAACAAACACACACACACACACACATGGTCATAAATATGTGTGGAGTAGTTTAAGTAAGCTGCAGAGAAACACACTGCCAACAGTTCAAAAGGGCAACAAAGTACTAAAAATAGTGGAAATTACCGCAGGATATTCAAATTTCCACATAAAGAAGGTGCAGCGCTTACTGTGCGGGGAGACATGACTCCTGCTGTGGCATATGGCAAATGGGGTAGCAGAGTGATGAGAGGGGCGGGCCGGGGATCGGCTCATGCACATGGCATGCAAGTGTGGAAAGTTGCGCCATAATAAACCTCAACTCAAATGCGAAATGCAGGCAAGGAATGACTAAAAAAAAAAAAGAAAAGAAAACCAAAAAATAACGAAAGAAAAGTGGAAAAAAGAAGAATAAAAACCATTTTGTATTGGCCATGGCTAACAGCAGTTGGTAGTTATTTGGCCAAGGCAGTGACTCCAAGACCACAGCTGGCAGTTGGTAGTTAGATGTTGGCCTTTGGCATTGTGTGGGCGGTGAGCGGTGTGCGGTGGGGGGAAGGGGGGTGAGATAAGAATCGAATCCTTTTTGCATTGCATGTTAACACATGCAAATTGAAATGTCTAAATCATGCACATACCAAACAGAGACACACACATACACACATGCACATGCACACATACCAACAAACACAAACACACACTCACACACACACAAACACCCGATTGCATAACTCAAATGGCAATTTAATTGTTGCCTTGCAGGCTTTTAAACTATGCCGCAGCACTTGGAAAGAGAAAAGTTGCAACAAAAAAAAAATTCTTTGATTCTAATGTGCTTTGACTCAAAATGCACAATAGCAAAGCAAGTGAGAGTGCCACAACTCACACTACACACACACACACACACACACACATACACACACACACACATGCACACTTACACACACACACACACACACCCATACACACCTCTAAACCGCACATAAAATCGTCGCTCAACCTAACCTGAAAATCTTTGAAGCAACAATTTGTGGCAAGTGCGGTTGCCGTTTTGAGGTGCAGCAAGTCCTGTAAAATGCCGCGCAATTTAAATGAAATGCTTGCGGCATTAACTATTAACATACACGTCGCCAAGCTGACCCCTCTGCGGCTACACTGAGCAAAAAAAAAATGGGATGTTCAAATTAAGTTCGAGCTCTCAAGAAATTCATTTAAAAGTTAAACTATTAAGTTATACAAAATAAGAGATAAATAATCATTTCTCATAAATATGTAAAATAATTAATTTTGATCAAGTAACATTTATAAATTTAGTATTATTTAAATAATTATTATTTAAGTATTGACTCATTCAATGTAGACTAAAAATATAAAATCAAAATTATAATTTTAATCTACTGAAATCAAAAATAAATAATTAAACTTAAATTTAAGAAGTTAGAAATGAATAAAGGACATTTTAATCTGAGTGTCATTAAATTTAAAATTGTGCAACATTTATTGCAAAGACTGGGAAAACTCAGTAATAATTTAAAAAGAATAAAAAGTTATTTTGCTGCCAAGGAAAGAAAAAAGTTAGAGTGAGAGAGAAAATAAAAAAGAAATAGAAATAATAAAGTATAAATAGACTGGCTTAAATATCGTTTAGTGCTCACATGAAATACTCAAATTCTGGCCATTTCCAATTATTGAAATATTACTTGAAGTAAATCCAACAAAGTCAAATTAAATTATTTCAAAACTTAACAAACCATGCAAAGAAACCAGAATAGGAATAAGCTAGCTAAAATTAAACTAAAATTTCTACTACATTTTTTCGCACTGTGTACAATGCATGCTCATCCCTAAAAGCCGCTGCTCCTTCACCTTCTTGCCCACATCACTTGGCATATAATTAATTATTGTCGCAACATCATTTATCAGGCTATGCAAGGAACACACACAAACACACACACACACATAGAGTCGCCTGTTTTTATTTATCTGTCTCTTTTTTACAGCAGAGCTTGTTATACTTTTTGTTATTGTTGTTGTTAATACAGTTGAAAGTGTTATTGAGCAAGTGTCTGTGGCAGATTTTGGTCACACTGAGCGCGATTTAAGCTCGAGCAAGCACTTAAGCGAGCAGCAGGAGCAAAAGCAGGAACAGGAGCAGGAGCAGCAGGAGCAGGAGCAGGAGCAGCAGGAGCAAGAGCAGCAGGAGCAGGAGCAGCAGGAGCAGGAGCAGCATCGAGTTAACCAACTGACTGATGACTGTCATGTGCGTGACCTGGCAATGTCCTCGCATTCGCTGTCCGCACTCCCCTCTTTCTCAGTGTATGTGTGTTTATGGGAATGAAAAATGATTTTTTTAATAAGCAACTCCAACTGTGCAACTTTCAGTGCGTGTGTGTGTGTGTCTGTGTGTCTGTGTGTACCGGTGTGTGCGTGTGTGTGCTGTGCGTGCCACTTTGGCAAACTTAGTAAAACTGTCAAATTGGGACTGGCACTTAGATCCAATTCATTTAATTTGAATTTAACCAGGTTGCCATGATAAATGCACAGATTGAAACGATTGCGACTCGAAGCGTATTTGAAATTAATGATATGGAAATGCTCAAAGCGACTGCCTAAACTTGGCTGATTACAAACAGAATTTGTCGTTGGTTAAGAATAAATTAAGTATAAACTAGTTTTACCCTGCACTAATTAAAAATGTGGTAAAAAGAAATAACCTATCATTATTAGTCTTATAAAGAGCCAAACATATTTAATTGAAGTCAGTTAAAGTGTATTTAATTTGTCACGCATATTGATATAAATCGATTTCCGAAGGCAGGGATGATTTATGATATACCCAACATATCATTTTTCATATTTTCATATTAAACAAATTGATAGCACTCTTTTTATGTATTTAGGAGCTGGAATTGGGGTATTCCGTTGTCGAGCTATCTCGACTATAACTGTCTTTCTTTTTTTTAGTATATTTCGCAGTGAGATTCTTTGAGTCGATAAGCCGTTTAATTTGATAAGAGCCTTAATATTGTCACCTGAAGAGTATTAAAAATAACTTAAATTACTGCCAGATTTAACCGATTTATTGGCTATAATTTAATACTGCAAATGTGAAAGACATAAGATAAATTAAGCCGCTTATGTTTACAATGGAGTTTTACTGTTTTTTATATTTAATAAAAGTGATAACTGAAAGTGGGGCGATGATTACCAAATTTTGTGCAATAAATGAAAATTATTAAATTAAAAAAAAAAAATATTATGTGAAAATAAATTGTTAAAATGCAGGGAATGGCATATTGGCAATTAATTTAAAAAATACACAACAACAACAAGATTAACCATATTAAAAATTAATAATATATGAAAACCAGTACTTTTATCTTTGGGTATGACTTTTAATGGAAAGAATTATGCCGTCAGCTCTGATAATGATAATAATAATAATGATAATAGTCCGCTGTTGTTGTGGTCGTTGTTGTTTAAGTGTTTAATTGCTGTGTCGCACATAAAAAACACACATGCAACACATGCAATAAACAGGCAACAGTGCAACAGCCCAGACATTATGTACATTTATCAGCAATTAATTAGCTTGAAATGATTGAAAAAACTGCCAGCGCAAAAAAGGCGTTTATTAAATATATAATGAAATTTTTCAAACTCATAAATTATAAATGTTGATGTCTCTCAACGCACAGGCACAGGTGGGCGTGCCTGTGAGGGACAGTTTATGTGGTCATAGCCTTAATTGCTTGGGTCAGTCTATGAGCTATGAACGTGCTGACGTGAGGGGAGGGTACGGGGTAAAACTAATAACAGTTGAGGCAGTGGCAAAAATCAATTTTACTATTGACCAAAGTCCAGCACAAATATTTATTTCACAAAAAATGAGGCAAAGCAAACAACTAACACTACACAGTGAACAATAATCAAGTTTATAGTTTACCAAGATTAAATATTTATATGTACATAATATCTATATTTTTAATATGTGAATCACTACTGTAAAGCTATAAATAAAGGGAAAATTTAGTAAAGATGTGATTTGGATATGCCAAGTAACAAATACGTTTTTATTCGATATGTCGGGGTATATTATACATATATCTGTTGGATGATTATATCCTTAGAATTCTGTTTATAATTGAGCTATCGGTAATCGATTTGTATCGGAGGACATTTATTGATAAATTATATGATTTGTCAACGACATAACGGTGACCAAGAATATATATATGAAAGCGAAGTTGTTTACTGTTACATACATTTGCACAAACTCATTAAAACCCCTTTTTTTTAATGGTTTCGGGGTAAATCAATCATTTATTTCCTACTGTGTGCAGACCACAGAGAGACAGACAAAAAAAGAGAACGAATGAAATACAAACAATGAGTTGGTGGAGGTCCTTGCCATAAGGATTTCCTTACAGCAGTGGCAGCAGGACACGGTCAGGGCGTCAGGGCAGCCACAGATGAAAGAGAAGTGGCAGGGACTGCTGCTGAACAATAATCAAGTTTATAGTTTACCAAGATTAAATATTTATATGTACATAATATCTATATTTTTAATATGTGAATCACTACTGTAAAGCTATAAATAAAGGGAAAATTTAGTAAAGATGTGATTTGGATATGCCAAGTAACAAATACGTTTTTATTCGATATGTCGGGGTATATTATACATATATCTGTTGGATGATTATATCCTTAGAATTCTGTTTATAATTGAGCTATCGGTAATCGATTTGTATCGGAGGACATTTATTGATAAATTATATGATTTGTCAACGACATAACGGTGACCAAGAATATATATATGAAAGCGAAGTTGTTTACTGTTACATACATTTGCACAAACTCATTAAAACCCCTTTTTTTTAATGGTTTCGGGGTAAATCAATCATTTATTTCCTACTGTGTGCAGACCACAGAGAGACAGACAAAAAAAGAGAACGAATGAAATACAAACAATGAGTTGGTGGAGGTCCTTGCCATAAGGATTTCCTTACAGCAGTGGCAGCAGGACACGGTCAGGGCGTCAGGGCAGCCACAGATGAAAGAGAAGTGGCAGGGACTGCTGCTGTCAAGTCTCGGTTGTCTCTGCATTTATTATTAAAAAAAGACAAATAATAAAAAGTACAAAGGGAATGAAAGGGGAAAGGAAGGGGGATGAAAGGAAAGTAAAGAAAAGGAGTGACTGAGCGAGAGGTGCTTGGCCAAAGCAATTGAAAATCAGCGCAAAGTCAAACGAAATGAAAATCCATAAAATCAGATTTCAAAATCGACAAACAGATAACGCAGCAATGCAGTCACAGATGGAGACAGAGAAAGAGAGAGAGAGAGAGACGGAAATATTGTAAGAGAGAGAGAGCAACAGAGATGGCAGTAGACACTTGACGCTGCCAGGATAAATGTCTGTTAAGTGTGTGCTGCTTCCCGCTGCCTCCGCATCCATCACTTCAGCAGCTCCTTGCTTCATTTTGCAATTCATTTCATTTTGCGTTTTTTCTCTTTATTTTTTTTTTTTTACTTTTTTTTTATTGCTTTTCCAGTTGTTTATCGATAAAAACGCAAAGAAGAAAGGAGCCTTTGGGCAGCAAGCGTAAATCATATTGGAAGCGGCTCTGCCTCGATTCTTCCCAAAGTCTACATTTTGTGGGTGTGCGAGTGTGTGTGCGAGTGTGTATGTCAGCTCGATGAAATTCTTGTAATGGTGTTCGTATATGTGTAATAATAATAACAATAATAATGGCTTAATGATTGTGTTCGTCATAAGCCCTGTTGGCTATAATATCAACAACGTCAACAACAGCAGCAGCAACAACATCAACCGGATTACGTTTTTATGAAGTGCCGTTAGGGGTTAGACGGAAAGGCGTTTCCAAGGATTTGTCAACACTCCTCTCCAGTCGAGGGAATTCGACGAGGAACACTGGGCTTCATTTATATTTGGGTATATACATATACATATATATTTATTATGTGTAATAAATACACGCACAAGTGTACATAATATAAAGTTTATTAATATTCACATGGATATATGGATATATATATATGAACACATTACAGCGATCCAAATTTTTATATGATTAATACACGAAGCAGAACCTAAGCAACATTTTTCGTAGAGCAAGCTTTAACTTTAGTTAGCTTTGCAGGTGGTTTTAAAATTAGGGTATATATATTCTGGATCAATCGCAGTAGCTGAGTCGATATCTGCCAGTCTTTTTTTAAATGAACAAGTTGCCGAGATTTTCAGGCATCTCGTTTTAAAAATATATCCTGGTTTTACATCTAGATTTATACAATTTTAAATACATTAAATTTATAGAAAGTTGAAAATGTTTTTTTAATGAGATTATCAATTAAAATAATATCCTTAAAAATGCTTGGAAGAAAAAAATCTATAAGTTTGTCTAAATTGATCCGACTTTTAAAAATCAGGATTTTTTAACAAAAAATTATACCAAAACCAATAATATACAAATTGCTTTTAAAGGTAAATTCTAAAAATAAGTTTTTATATGCATAACTTTTTTGTTTAACAAATTATTCTTACCCAAATCAGCAAAACATCGAATTAATTTAAGTTTTATCATATCCGATAACGAAAAGTCAACACAAATATGTGGAATATTAAGCTCACAACCAGATATATAAAGAAAAACATAATAATATTATTCGAACTTTATAATATTAAAAGAAAAATTAATATTTGATAATGCAAAGAGCTTTGTCAAATATTTATTTTAAAAATGATTTTTTTTTCGAGTTCTTAACTATATACATTAATTATGAAATGGGGTTAATATATAATTTTGCTCTGTTTTCTTGTCACATGCGATACTTTTCACACTTTCTTTTGTGATTGAATAATTTATGCTGCGAGCATATAAATTTGACTTTTATTTATATATATATATATATATATATATATATATATATATATATATACATGCATATATAAATATAATGATACTTTTGCTTGTTTTGACATTGTGAGTTTGCTTGACTGAATTTGTTTTTTGTTTGGTTTGTTGGTTGGTTGTTGTTCAGTTGAGTTCAGTGTTTATTTGCGTGCGGAAATGGAACACATGAAAGCACACAAAATGCCAAGCATAAAAACACAATTACGCCCACTTCCACGTGAGTGTCCGGGGTAGGGCGGGGCTGGGCGACAGGACGTCAGAGGTTGAAGGCCACACTCACACACACATACACACATGCGCAAATCGTCATATATAGAAATTTGGCTCATAACTTTGGTTTTTATAGTCGCACTGATTTCTATTTTAATACGAACGTAGAAAAAATACACTCAACATATAATGTATGCCCAGTGTGTGTTTGCGTGCGTGTGTGTGTGTGTGTGTGTGTGTGTAATCTTATGTACTTGGAAAACGAAATGTCATAATATATGGCATAACTGATACATATATAATAAACCGCTTGAGGACACACAGCGCACACAGCGGGAGCTGTTAACAATGCCATATCAACTGTTTGCTCAGCAGGAGCTTCTACTATGTTTGCCATCAAAAGTTTCCCCACAGCTCTATACCTCTCTCCCTCCCCCCCCCCGCCCCTCACTCCATCTCTCTCCCAGAGAGAGGAGCCATTGCTGTATGAATGCTAAGAGTGCCGGTTTATGCTCCTGATGAGCTGCTCAATGACACGTGCAGCCTTCGTTGCGTATGTGTGATATAATTTGTTATCGCCTCTGACGCTGACATCCCTCCATCTCTCTCTCTCTCTTTGTATCCCCTCTCTCTCACACACACTCAACCAATGTAATAATTTCAGTCTGTCGTCTGTTTAATATTTTCGCGCCTAATGAAAAGCAGATCCCCAAGCTGTGGCAAGCCTCTTTCAGTGCGGCATTTACATCATTTGTCTCAACACACTGTGTACACTGAGCGAAAAAAAATCAATGTACGCTTAATAATTGTTTATCAAATTGTTAAAGCATATTTTCTTACTATTTACACTCATTTATAAAAGCCAAGAAATATATAAATAAATGTATTAGTTTAAGTAGTCAACTTCTGAAAAAATAAATAAATATATTTATTTTAAATGTCATGGTTAACTTAAGAACTTGGATTATTTATACAAGGAATTTTAAAATATCTTAAATAGATTATTTTTGACAATCAAATTCTAAACATATTTATTTAAAGTTTTAAAATGAATTTCAAGGTTTTGACAAACTGAGTTCTTCTAATAACAATAACAAATAAAAGTTTTTAAAATAGCCACAATCACACTTAACTTATATTTAAACCGGATTTTTGCACAAATTATTATCTTTTTCTTCGACTGCAAATGCTACACATACAAGCACATGTGGGATTATCTTTATCTTAGTGTATATTTATATATAGATATTTTTTTTGCTCTTAGCAATTTTTTATGTTTGCGCCTGTTTTGTGCAGCTGGCAATTTGTTGTGCGCTGATAGCAGATAAGCATTTGATGAGGTTTATTATTAAATTAGAGATTTGCTCTTGAAGCGCCTGGCAACCAGGCCGAAAAGACTGAGCTTTAAGCTGCTTACGCTACCCTCCCGATTCGCTCTGCTCAATCCCCTTCAGCGCCCAACTGTCGCCTGCTTTTTGTCAAGGCACATTTGGCAATCAGTGCAGAAAGCGGCTTATATAAATTACTGCTTCGCAAAATTCAACTTTGCAAATATCACAAAACTTTTGTGAATCGTATTAATAATGCAAATGCATTTACATACACGCACACACACACACACACACAAACACACACATATACCAACCAACATACAAATTTCAATTATTCGCACACAAAGTTTCAACAAAATTGATGCTTTTTCGTCTTTTTTTTCGCATATTTTCTTTGTAAAGTAAATCGTCAAATATTGACATTCGTGACAAATATTCATACAAAGTGGATGAAATACTGCGAATTAAAAGTATTTGCCAAAAACGTTGCCAGCTTTGCAGCATGTTTAAAAAATTCTATGTTTAAAGTCACATTTTGTATTTTTAAACGTAAAGCCAAAAAGCGTATTTTGTTGTGCAATGAAAGATGCAAAATTGTATTGATTTAAATGGGATTATAAGCTTAAGACAAATAGCAAACAATGTAGTTTTCACAAAGTAACAAAAAATTATATGTTGGCTTATATAAATGCATGTAACAAAATAAATGTATATATATATATATATATATATATATTTTAATCTGAGTCAGAAGTTAATGCCGACTTATTTTGACATCTGTCTTGATAGCATTCTGTTTGATATGCCCAAAATTGGAAATGCCAAATTCAATTAGAGGATGAAACAAATCCACAGAATATTTTGTGTTGTGCCAAGTCAAGTTTGAAATGGCAGAAGAAACTGTTTCATATGGCATGTGTGTGTTTATCAGTGTGTGTGTGTATATGTGTGTGTGTGTTGTATGCAATTTGTCTGTTTTAATAATTTAAAATATAAATTGCTATTAGCATACATACATGAGTTATATATTTAAACCACAAGCAATTTAAATATTAAATGACGACGAGCCAGCAAAAAAAGAGAAACGAAACACAAACAGACAGCTGCATACACATTGTTTATCTGAGTGTTTGTGTGTGTGTGCGAGTGTGTGTGTGTGTGTTAAGTTACTCATGCCAAAATCCATGGCGGCCTGCTGCAAAATCCCAACTCGCAAACTCATCCAATCTTTCAACCCCAAAACTCCCCCCCATAAAGACACTTTCTCTTCTTATTCTGGTGTTTCTCTAGCAACCACAACAGCTCCTTTATTTCTCTTCTTCTCCAGTTCTCCGTCTCTCTTCTTCTTCTTCTTCTTTCTCTCATTCTCTCCATTGGCTTCTCTGTGTGCGCACGTCAAGTCGAATAAATTTAATAACGCATACACACGCACACACACGCACAAACAAACACACACATATGTATAGAGGAAGTTACGCATACGCCAAGTGGGACCAAAACAGTTGCCAACTCAAGCGCTGCTGTTTGCCTCGCTGCCTGCCCCATTGTTTGGGCCGGGGACTTGCCCCAAGACGCGTCAACAACCGCAACGTTGCCAACAGAGGCCTTTCTTCCCGATAACAATGCAAATTTGCGCAATATTTGTGCGTGCACTCGAAAAAAAAGCGATCTACTCAACACGAAATTTGTACCTTTTTTGCTTTAAATATCAAGAATAAATTTAATAAGTATTTAAATTGCACAAATTATAGTTAATAAAACCAGCTTTATTCAAGAGAGATATACTGAAAACTATTTTCCAATAAATTTGATAAAAAAAAAAATAAATACATTTTTGCTAACAAAAAACTGAGATTCTCAGCCTAATGAAATGATTGCATTTTATTTGGCTCTTCTGTTGATGTTTGTCAAGAATTGAGTATGTTTTATTTTTTGCTATGTTGCTATGTTTATTTGCAGAGTGTATTTGTATTTGTGTATTTATTGAAGAGTTTCTTTTCTTTTGGCTTTGGCATTTGCATTTGCATTTGCTTTAACTTTGCATACTTCTGTGCGTCGTTCGACGCTGTTTACAGTTTTAAGCACTTTGCCAAATTGGTCATAAATATATGTATATATATATAGATACACATGCACACACACACATATACACATACTGATTACCTTTTGTATGCTTGCTCATGCATCGATTTTATAGCCGGCCTTTTGCCAATTTTACGTTTACCGTTTTAACGAGCCGTTCACATGTTGCGGCCATAAAATGCGTCACTGATAGCCGCACAGTCATAAACTTAACACACACACACAGTTATACACACATACCCATTTTCACATCATTTGACTTGCGAGCAGTTTCAAGATTATCAATTGCACCATTAAACTTTGATAAGAGTACAGAATTCCACCAGCAATATTAATCTGGCAACCTTTGCCTTGAATTTTCAGATACTTTAAAGCAGTAAAATTTATATATCCATATATATGGATATATATAAATATACACCTTTACATTAACTTCAAAAATTCAGTGAACTTTGGTCTTTAAGTCAACGAACTGAGAGCTGAGAGCTTTTCTGAAATACATCATCTATCAAAATTTGTATTTTCTGTCTAGAGCCAAGCAAATCAATTAAACGCGTCTGCCAAGAAAATGATGTAAGAATGCAAAAAATACTGATGACATTGGCTGAAATGAAATTGTGGCAAACAATGTCAATCGATAACTTTTTGTTGGCTTATTAATGAAATCCTTTGAGTTTCAATATTAGTTCAGCTCAAGATATTTATTATTATTTGTGTGTTCATACACTGCAATATATTTACAGTACATTAATTTTGTAAAATGTCACAAAATCTTACCTTTTATTAAATAATGAGCCCAAGCTTGTATTTGCAGCTAGACATATAAATAAGCTGAAATAAAGAAAATTAAAAAATAAATTATTATTAAATAAATATAATAAATATTTAAACTAATTTGCAGAAAAAAAGGTTTTTTATTGAAATTTAAAATAAATTTTCTGACTGCTTCTGTTACAAAATATTTGCACCATTTTTGAGAAATCTTTCATATTATTTTCATTTTTTCCATGAGCTTTAAAAGCACATTTAACTATGATCAAAAAGTATAAAAATCTCTTTGCGCTTAAGCTGATTTTTAATTTTTGCCTAATGTCAGTTAGCCAATCCAAAACTAACCATTCAGCCAATGTAATAACATTTGAAATTTTTTAGACCACAAAAAAAAAAAAATATAACACCAAACAAAACCAAAATTTATGTAGCCCAGACACACATTAGCCCACAAAAGGGGGAAGGTGGAGGGAGGCTGGTTTAACTGTGGTTTGTATCATTAATTTTAGTCAAGTTTCAAAAGACAGGAGGGGCATTGTGTTACAAGCACACACTCAACACACACACACACACACACATCGAAGCACACACAGACAGAGAGAGGCTGGATTTGGTGCTTTAAGGGATCTCAGTTGCAAGTATCATGCCGCCCACAAACAACGCAGCGATGGGCGTGGTTGTCAATCCATCAAAGTCATCAATTTCACACACACATAGACAGACACTCACAGACAGACACAGACACTTGCATAGATACCAAAAAGTCAGAGTCAATTTCATGTAATCAGCGCGACTGCATTTGACAACAAGAACAACTACAGGCTGCATCTTAATCATCGCAACTGTCTGCCACATGTTGGGGCAAGTGAGCCAGGTGGCTAGAGGGGGACTACTACTACTAAGTTATGCATGCGCATATACATTGAGACATTCATATATCGTAATCATGAATATGCGAATACATTCGCGAATGTTCACTGTGAGCAGAGCCAATCGCATTTGTGGGGCAACATTGAAAGACGCAGTTGCTTGTTAACTGTGGCTGCAACGTTTGTTTGGCCAATTTGGTGCAACAGCCACAACTACAAAAACAACAATAACAATTGTGGGAAAGGTTACCGCAAGAGTCATGGGAAATTTGAACAAAGTGTAGCAAAAACCAAAAAAAAAAAAAAAAAAAGACTACAAAATAAAGAAGATGCTGTCACGCTTTCATTATTAGGCACTACACTGCGAGAAAAGTCAAGCACGACATTGCAATTGAAAAAAGAGTGAAATCCGATCTTTTTTACATTGTTAATTGGAGTTGTGATTTGTTATTTCCAATGTAATCAAATTGACTGATTCACACTTATTTAAAGTAATTGGAGACTTTTTATAAGTTTGTAAAGCTTTGATTGGTTTTTTGTAATTAAAATGTGAATAAAAAACATAATATTGAATACGTATATGACTAAGTATAACTGTAGAGATATGGAAACCGCTTTTCTTAGATGAATTTAATTTAAGTAATCTACACTCGAGTTCAGTTAAGCTTACTTAAACCCTGACTAAAAAGTGAATTATGGTTTTGATTTCAAAGTATGTAAAAGTCAAAAAATATCTTGCTATATTCTTGATTAGCATCCGAGACGATTTAGGCAAATTAGAAAATGCCCAAAATTGAAGAATTTGAAAGACAACCAAGTTTAACTAATTTTAGCGATGATTGTCCTCTTTTCGACATTTTTAAAGATTTTTTATGATATATATGTTATGATATATAGTTAAATACAGGATATTCACTAGTAGAGCTAACTCGACTAAAGCTTTTTCATGTCTTAGCATAAGTTTATTATTTTTCTCCGTGTATATTGTGGATTCAAATCTAAATGAGTTCAGCTCAGTTTCAATTCGTCCATTCACTTTGTGCCTGGTGGCTTCTTATCGCCTGTTTGCCATCGCCTTCACACACACACACACACACACACACACGTGTCACATTAAGAAGAGTTGCGGTGCCATAATCAATAATTAAAGCTCACCTGGCTGCATCAAGATAGCAGCAGGTAACATTTTCTATTAGCTATGCTCGAAAAGTGCCATAAATATTATGTCAAATGGGTTTTTATGCGCGTTGCAAGCAAACAGAGGCAAACGATAGGACAAGGACTCATGTGGCAGACACACGTTGCAAAACTGTTGCCTTTACTGCCAGTTTCAGTTTCTGTTTCTGTGTCTGTGTTTGTTTGTGGTCCCTCAGCAGTGTGCAGCATATGATGCAAATATTTCATTCATGACGCTTGTAAATCTTCTTTTGATTGCACTTAATACTTGTCACAGCAGAAAAAAAAAATTGCAGCACACTCACACACCACACACACTCCACAGACAAACACATGATGGTCTAGAAACTACTAAAAAAAAAAGGAAGGCAAGAGGTAAAAAAAACAAAAAAATACAAACGGTAGAAGGAAATCATAATAATCCAACATGTTTGCATTCAAATTGAGAATATGTGTGTGTGGCTCACCAGAATACAGGAGTATATATAGATATGCACTGGTGTGTGGATTATGAGGCACAGTAGTTGATGGGAAATTATGGCTTTCATCAATTAGAATTATGCAGCATTTTTGATCAATATTTTTGCAATTCATTTTGAATATAAAAATAAAAAAAATACCTGTAAATGATGTAAGCTAAATAAATAAAAATAAATAATTTATGTTACGAGTATGTATTTTGTTATTATTTGAATTTTCTGCATTTTTCTTTTAATAAATTATCTTCTCTTATTTCACATCCTTTTTTCATTATAGAATTGATTTATATATATTTTTTAATTGATTAGCCAATTTTATAAATTCACAAAACTGCAATCAAAAAATTTCATGCAAGTGCAAAATTAATTAATGCAAAATATGAATATACAAATTGTTATTTATATTAAAAAATTGTTGTTTCATTTTTTAATAACATCAAAATAAAGCTTGTTAAACATTTTTATTTTTGAGGGTATTAGAAAAGCTTGATTTATGCACGAATTCTATTAGCAAGAAGATTTCGCATTTAAGAAACCACTGTGCATATGTTTTTTCATGTATGTGTGTGTGTGTGTGTGTGTGTGATTGTGTGCGTGTCTTATCTATAGGGAAATCTCATTTCATTTCTAGCACAGGCAGCCATACATGTCGGGCCTTTTGTAGTCATGTCTGCGCCATTCAGTTTTGTGAGTTAAAAATCAGGTTTCTCAGCGAGTTTTAGGTTATCAGACAAACAAATCCACACCATACAAATACACACACACATTGCACACGCACACACACACACACACACACACACACACACACACACACATATGCACACATATCCTTTAGATATATATCTGAACGAATGAGAGACACCTTTTAGCACGATTTATCGTTCTGCTCAAATCTTAAATCTTTCCATTCAAGGATTTTGCTTCTGTTTGAGTCTTTTGTGTGTGTGAGTTGTGTGTATGTGTGATCGTGTGTGTTGGTGTGTGTTGCCTTGGCAATTCAATTCAATGAATTGCCGTTGCACGTTGGCATTTGCATCCTTGTTTTGTGTGGCACACACAGGAATTATGAGATATTTATTGAAAGCGAAAATGCCACAAACTGAGCGCAATATTTGCGGTTGATTCTTATCGGGGATTTCGTTTCTTTGAGGTGAAAAGGATATGCTCTAAAGAATATTTCGAGGCATTCAGCATTTAGCCAATTGTCAACAGGTTTTCTCCCTCTCTCTCTCTCTCTCTCTCTCGCTCTCCTCGCATATTATCACCTACTCCTCAGGAAGTAAGTCTTATAAATCACAACAATTCGCAAGTCCTTTTTTTCCTTTTTGGTCGCAATCACCACGAAAAATTCAAAGCGTCTGCTTGTTAACAGTTAGTTTGTTGGAGGAGAAATAGGCGGGGGGAGTGAAAGGTTGGTTTTTTGTGTGAGGTTTTCTGGGCCAAGATGTCTCTGCTCAAAACTTTTCACATCTACAAATTGGTCTCGCCTCTAACCGCAAAAGTACAGACAGCCTTTTGACTTGTACTTCTTCATTTCTTACTCCAATACCCTTTCGAAAAGTATAGCAATTATCTCTTCAAGTGTGCAACGCATTTAAAAAACATATAAAAATATTTATAAATTGATATAGTTTCGATTTGATATATATGTTCGTGTGTGTCTGTTACTCTTATTTAACGTTATAAAAAAAAACATTTCATATTAAACCTCTACATTTTTATTTATACATAATAAAGTATATATCTGATGCTCTCGATTCCTTAAGGGTATTTCAACTTCGTTATGTCTTAGATAATTTTATTTTTCCCATTTGTTGTTCGCTTCCGCTCTGGCAAGTTTCTCGTTATTTTTTGCAAAATGAAGCATAACAGAGCCAAAGCAGAAAAAAAACATACAAAAATAAAAAAATAAATGTTAAAGAAAATGTGACAAACAATACTAATACTAATACCCCCAAGAAAATGCCAGCAAACAAAGAGAAAAGCAACTTTCACAGTCAGAGTCTGCAAAACTTTGGCGACCTGGCCTTCAACACGTGCTTCATACATACATAAGTTTATACATAAACATATATATATATATATATATATATATATATATAGATATACATATACAAACATGCAGAAACAAGCCCCTTTCACACCCTACTGAAATGTTCGCGACCCTTTTTGCGACAAACAAATCCAACAAGCAACTTTCGTGTAAAACTTTATGCATTTCACTGCCGATGAAAACGCAAAAAGCGAAGGAAAAAAAAAGCCAGCGGCAACTTTGGCTTGATTTTAAATTTCTAAAAAAAAAAAACCAAGAGAATCGCTTGTCAGCCGGTGTTGCAGAACATGTGTCTTGCCTCGGTGCCTCCTCATCCTCCTGCTTTAATTCCCTTTCTCGTTCCACATTTTATTTTTGTTTTTTTTTTTTGTTGTTCGCGCTTTTGTTTTTCTTGCAGCGCCTTTGGCAAAAGGATACGCAGCGTGGGACAAAAGTTCCCATTTGTGATAACTTTTTGATGTTTCACTGTTTACGGCTGTCAGCTGCCCGCCAGGTCAATATTATATTATGAATTTATATCTCCCTCTCTCTTTCTCTATCTCTCTCTCTCTATCTCCCTCTCTCTCTCTATCTCTCTCTCTCTCTCTCTATCAATCTCTCTATCCATCTCTTTATTTTTCGTTTTCGCGACGCATTTTGTTTCCTTGCGGTGACTTTTGATTCGCGTTCTTAGTCGCCTTCGCCTCTGATGTGCATCAAAATGTTCACAAATATTTTTCACTTTTATTATAAAAAATAAACAAAGATTGATAAATAAAAATGGAAAATAATAAATAAATAATATAGCGCATCCGACAAGTGACAAGCGAAATTCAATATGTTTTTGTTTTTCTGCTTGACTTACAAAGGGCATTTGGCAGAAAGCAAATATTCACAGTCTGTCAAGAAATTGTTTTGACAAGGGAAAGGAAGCGGTTCTTCCTTTTTCCAGAATGTTTTCTAAAAAAGCAAACAAAAAATTATGTTTTTCTTTTTCTTTCAAAAAGAAAAGTATTCCATTAGTGTTTTAAAAGAAATTATTTTCACAGATTAGGTAAATCATATTTTTATATATTTCGTTGTTTATTATGATCAGAATGTAAATTTTAGATTTTTTAACATACAATTTTATATTTATCTTGATCTGCTAATGACAACATTTTATTTGACGAATTTGCTTTTAAAATATTGTAATTATCATTAAATTGCAATTTTTCGATGAATTCGCAAGATTAAATGATTAATTTGACGAAATAACTTTAAGCATGATAAGTAAGATTGAATAAAAGTTGTGAAAATCAAAATTAAGTTATTTGTGAATAATTCAAAGTAACTTTAGTTTTTAACTACGGTGAGACAGTGAGTTAAGAAAGTTTTGTGCCAACTGCCTTCATATGAAAGAGCACAAATATTTTATATATTATTAAGGTATTTTGTTAATAAAGTTTTAACAGTAATCACTTTAGTAAAAGATCATAAAAAAAGATACTTATGTAAAAAAAATAATAAATAAGATTTTTTTACTACTTTTTAATTTGCAATTCTTAGTTAAGATATGTATTATTTTTTGTGAAAGTTCGTAGAAACAAACCATGTATACATTGAATAAGAAGAAATACGATTTTTGATATTATTTTCTATTTTTGTATATTCATAAAAATATGCAAACATGCAAATATTAAATCTGAGTCATAGGGCATACCGAACCCTTTCTTGCTTCCAGTAAAAAAATAAAAATAAAATAAAAAAAAACTGTAGCAGCATTTTTTGGGACGTAAGGCAAACACAAGAAGTCCCTTTATGTTTTTGTGTGGCTGAGTGTGTAAAATGTGTATATAAAAAATGTATAGAAAATTCAATTTGTTTGTGTGAATTTCTTGACTCGCGACTGCGGCAAATAAAATCTACATAAAAATGCCCCCTGACAACACAAGACCTCTGCACCCGCCGCACCCCCATCACATCTCTTCTTCCACAAAATGTTGTCGCTTGATTTGTTTGCACTTTATGGGAGAAAAGTGCGTTTACTTCCCTCATGCCTCAAGTTATTTTTCCCGCCCATCTGATTTGGGGCCGCTTTTGACACTTTGACTCTTGCAGCAGCAGAAGCAGGCTGAATATAAATAAATAAAATTCTTTGCGGCTGCTTTAGCGGTTGCCAAATTAATTGAAAATGTGCTGCTGCCTTCTATTTCATTTTTCCAAACGCAAAGCAATTTCAATTATAACCAGGAGAAAGGACGACAAAAAAATCGAATGAAGAAGGAAATCAATGGATCTGCGTTTGATTGAATCAAATGTGGAGCAGCATTGTATGTGCTGCAATTAAGGCGATCCATGGCTAAATAGAACAACCAAAAAGGCTGCCAAGCAATTTCGCTAACTGAGCCCACTGAGCACTCGAAGAAAATCTGTTGAACTTTGTTCCGCGAAATTGCAAGTCAATTGAAGTCTCAAAAACATCAACCCAAAATCTAGCTTTTTATATTAAATATTTAATTAATAAAAAACGACTTGTTAAATCAGTGTATGACAAAAGAATAATTTTTTTTTCCTAAGTTAAAGAAAATTATTAAAGAAATTAAAATTTTAAATTATTTTTGCAAAATTTTAAATAAAATCGATTTGAGAAATTAAAATGTTTTCGTCTTTTGCAAATATTTCCAATTGGTTTTTCCGAGTGTGGCAATTTTCTTAGGCATTCCTGTCACGATTTTCGATTTGTTTTGCTTTTAAGATGCTGTTGTGCTTGTGTGTGCGACTGTGCAAGTGTGTGTATGTGTGTTGGATGCTTATTTACAATCAATTGTGCCCCAGACGTATTGGGCTAACAACTTTTTAAAATGCCCATCTTACATCTTCGTCTGCTTCTTCTTCTTCTTCTTCTTTGCCATCGTCTGCAAGGGCCAAAAATCTTGAGAAACAAGCGCTTAATTTAATTTATTTTTATCTCTATTCTGGTCAATGTATTCTTCGTCTTTGCTGTTGTTGCCTGAGCACCAATTGTAGCTCATTAATTTTGTTTTATTTTATTTTTGGAGCCGTTTCAATTGCCATTAAATGTTTCCGAGTATTTCTAATGAGCCCAATACCAATCTTAATCCCTACCCACCAAATCCCCATTCCAAGCCCAAAAAAAAAAAAAAACACACACACAAAAGAAAAGTCAGCAAAATTTTCGATGCTATTTAGCTTTGAATTTTATGCAATTCACGTTTCCTCCCCCTGCCGCTATCAATTTTCTTTTCAACTGTCATCAATTGTTGGGAAAATGTGAGTTTCAAGTTTTTTTATTGCCAGCAACTAATGATAATTGATATAATTTTCACAGAATCAATATATATATATATATATTTATATATCTAGTGACGTGCTCAATTTGTAGCCAGAAAATTGTTATTGGACTCAGCTGGCTGATAATTTCAGAGTTTTTGTGAGAATTTTTTTTTTAAGATATTAAGCTTTTTAAATAAGTTCATATTTCCTGGCTGTTGGTTTGTGTGGGAAAATGTTTTTTTTTTTAATTTAAAGCGAACTTTATTCCCATAAATGGAACAAAAGGAATCCAGATGAAAGAAAGAAATGACTTGGATAATGGGCATCAAATTACAAGCGGGAAGCTCTCCTTTTGAAGTGGATCACAAAAGCTCCCTCAAAAATACTCACTGAATTTCTATTGTTGTTTGTTGTTGTTGTTGTTATTGTTGTTTCAGGTATGTCATCAAAATGCTTACCTGCAAATAAAAAGAAGAAGAGTGGCTTAGCAAACAGACTGATTGATATGAATGTAGAAAACTATATGGGAGTATTGTGTGCCGATGATGATGATGATGATGATGATGATGATAATGGGGCAAACGCTAATTGCAGCACGAGCAAAGGGGAGACAGAGAGAGAGAGAGAGAGGAGTAAGAGGAGAGGAGGATAGTAAACGAAGGTCCTTTTCACTGCGGACCATAATTGATCAATATTCAGGTTGAGTGGCGACAGCTTGAGTGCCAGGACATGCAAACAAGTCATCAAGAGTTCGCCAAAGGTGCCACATACAAAGTTGTCGAGTATTATTCTGTTTGTGTGTTCTTTACATAAGCTCAACATTAAAGTTAGGCAATCCATTAAAAAATAAATATATATATGCTATGTATAAAGAAAACACCTTTAACCATTCACATTAAATTAGGCGTAATTTGCAATTTAAACTACATGTATCCTGAATATATTTGAATCTATATAATCTATGACAATAACTGACAGATAATGCAAGGGAGATTTTCAAAGCTTTTGCTTCTTACAAAAAAAAAAAACATCAAAAATTTGTTGTACAATTGTTTCACAACAGAACCCAAAACGCTTGCCAAAATATATCAATGATTATATCTGTCTGGCAAGTGGATTAACTTGAGAAGTGCTTAAATACCCGAATCATTGTGTATCTATATAAAAGGATGACATGGGAAATTTTTTAGATACCTGCTTTAAGAACATGCGATTGCCAAGACAATTGAGTAGGGATGATTTCTTGAGTACATGAAGAATTGAAGATGATTTGCTTTCGTTTAGCTGTTTGTCAAATCATTGAAGCAATTAATCGCATAATTATTAAATAATGAAACACATTCAGCATCCTTTAATTGGAAATAAATAAATAAAAAAAAATCAACAGTCAAAACAAACTATTCTCGTTTTTACTTTATAAGGGAGAATATTGCCCTCATTTCAACCAGAACTATCAATTCTTTTTCATCATTTCAGCTTAATCCAACTTCATTTAAATACAGGATTTGTATAAAATGTATGAGAAATGTATTAATAAAATATAATTAAAACTCAAATCATTTACAAATAGCAAAAAACAATAGCTACAAAATTATTACTAATCTCCCTGTTAATGGCGACTGCAATATTTAATATACTTGTGAAAAATAGTTCCGTTTTTCAACAGAAAATGTGAAAAAATGGAATAATAATAATTAAAACCGCTTCAGGTGTAAATGTTAATAAGAGGCTTATTCATAAGTTGAACTTATCGCACATGATTGAATTTAACACCTGGCTGTAAAACTGCAAACGATTAAAATAAGATTCTAAGCTGCTTCTCAGCTCAATCAGAACGCTGAATTGAATTTGAGGTAAATACGGATAATAAAATTGAGATGATATAAAAACTGGAGGAAAACAAGTTTAATCAGATGCAGGTGAAACGAGTTTTTATTTCTGCTTGTTTATTCGTAGTTAAATTCATGATTGTTAGTCGGAAATGGCAAATTCAATGATAGAATGTGTTATTTAAATGTCGATGCAAATGATTTGATGCAAAGTTTTTTTTATTTTTGAATAAACGGACTTCATCTAAGAATATAATCTCAGATCAAGAAAAAATTACAAATTTTTGTAAGTCCCAGGAAAAGACTCTCTAAAGCTAGAGACATACAATTTTCCATTTCACTTCTTTTTTACCATATGCAAATAAGTATAATTTAATTATATACATAAAATTTTATTTCCCTATATCGATTGTTAAGATATATATTTTATACAGAAACTTAATATCTAATTCCAAATAATAGTTTTCTAAACTTCTCAAAATTTTAACAATATTAAACTATCTTTAATGTTTCTCTTGATATACTCCATTATTTTTCAAAGTGTACGAATGTCATTAGCGTACATTGATACTTCAGTTGATATACACATTTAATATTTTAGCTGAAGATACGCATTGAATAATCAATTGGAGAAAATAGCTAAAATTATATGTCAATCAGTTTTGTCTACCAACAAGTTTAATTGTCGGCAATTTGAATGACGTGTGTGTGATTCATGGGTATTAACACACACGCAGACACACACCAATATACACACACACACTTGCATATGTAAATATGCGTTTTGTTTATGACCCATGACCCCTTTAAAAAAAGAGCAGAAACACCCACCAACCAAACCGACTGCGATAAGCGAATGGAACCACAAAAACCTGCTCCTACTCCTCTTTCTCTCCTCTTCTTCCTCTCTTTCTCTGGCTTTCTATCTAAAGATCGGGTAATAAAAATTTTGACCCGCTGTGCGACTCCACAAGCTGCAGCTGAAATAGAAACCAATGACAAAAAAAAAAAATTTGTCATAAACATAAAATTATTTTAATTTTGTTCTATTTTTATGTTTTTAAAGCTTTGCTTTGTCTGCAGGTTTTCGCCCATTTTTTATTTCTATTACCCTGTTGTATACTTATTTTAATGACTGTTTTTTACCATTATTTATTTAGACTAATACTAAAGGAATATTTCAACTTTGTCACGACTGTAGAGACTCATCTGCAACTAGGAATAGAAAGCAGTTCATCCACATGGACTAATCATAGCTGTTCACTTAACAGATTCTTTAAAAAATAAAAAATTTTAGTTAAAGTATTTGATCTAATTTATATTTTATTTTTCAGATTTAGTCGACATATTTTGAGTGGGTTCTTTAACTAAATGCATAACTAGTTATTATTTAATAAGTATCAATTTAAAAAGTTAGTTAATCTATATTTATATATTTTATATCTCTCTATTTCTATGTTTATAATTATGTATATATACATATAAACCATTTCCAAGAGTATTCAAAATTCGTATATTTTATTTTATGTTTTTGTAAAAGAGATGCGTGGGTCGAATTTGGAGACATGTTTTGCGTGTTGATTTTGACAGTGGTTAATACTCAATGTTCTTATCGCATTAATTACTGTTATTATTATTGGTACGATGGGCATAAATTATTCAACAAACAAACCAAATGCTAATTTTATCAACACACACACAGTCACACACACTCATAGGCACACATACACACACAAAAGCGACTATCATGTTTTTTAATGACCAGCTTAGAAGTTGAACAAGTTATCGAACCACTGTCAACATTTTATGGCGCATAGCATAGAAAGAAGAAAAGTTGAATGAACCAGCACAGCTTAAAAAAAATTTAGTGCTGAGCCATCTCAGGTCTGCTAGCTGCTTACTCATAGAAGTCCCAAATTGTTGCCACAAAATAGATGCACTCGGAAATAACTTTGCGGCTTACGTGCACATTAAGCTGGGGCCCATTGGGGTCGCGTGTATTCAGAAGCTGCACAGCGAGAAAAAGTGTTATATTTATTTTAAGACTTTTTAGACTAGATACTCTATTGTGCCAATTATTCAAGCAAACAATTATGAAGTTTAGAATTAAAATATCTTTGAAATTTTCCGTTCAAACTTCACTTCACTAAGCCGCTTTTCTTGCTGTGTATAATTATTCTTTTCTCAATGTATTAATTCAATTAGTAGTAAAGAAAATAAAGAAACAAAGAACCCACAATAAAACAAATTAAGTCCACTTTTTGTGGCTGATCAAAAATAATCATTTAGCAATCATTGGCGGAGTTTTCCAGTAATATAAACCCAAATATTGGCTTTTTGTGGATGTGGTTTGTAAATTGTTATCCGCCAAAACCCTTTCAGTCAAAATGCAACTTTAAAATTGTGGGAGGTTTGTGGCTTTATATAAATATAATACGTCCGGTATTAGAATATAAAAGTTACATTTATTTTGATTTTGGAATTTCATTTCGTTGTCGATTATGTTAATCACTCATTCAGTCAGTCGGCGTGGGAAAGCCAACAACAAGCGGCTTTCAAAGAAAAGCCGATTAAACGAAGTAGGGAAAAAGAACAGCAACAAAATATACAAAAAACTGGCTTAAAGTTGGGATAAAATTGCTGTTACTTGTGTGTGTGTGTGTGTGTGTGTGAGTCTGTGTGTGTGTGTGTTTTTTTAACTCCATGTTGACAATTACTTTCAAACATTTCTCTCTCTTTCTCTGCCAGTTTCAATTTGCGCCCTGTAATTATTTACCCCAGCAAAATTAGCATAATGAAAAGGAAAATTCTGTTTGGCATGAAAACCGTCGGGGAAAAACTAAAACTAAAACTAAAAGCAATCACAAGATAAACACAAAACAGACTCCACCACTCGCTGTACAATTAGAATAGAGCAGAACTTTCTGTCATTTTCGCAAATGGCCTAGAAAGTTAATTAAAAGATAATGGCGATTTTCCGTGTATTATTTTCCATCGTGCACAAATACAAAAGCAAGCTAAAATTCTTACAAAGAAAAAAAATAAATGTTGAAGCTAAAATGACTTGTTGATGGACCAAATAATTTTGACAAATGGATTCAGTTCGCCAATTGCAACTTAATTCAAAAGCAATGCTTTTCGAACTTTAATATAAAATTTATTTACAATATTCATTCACGTTAAAAGCGAATGTTGTTTTTGACGTGCATCGTATTGAATATGTTTCAGATTTAAGTTTGACAAACAAATTTCTTCTTGTAACTCTCTCTGGGAACTTGTAATATCCACATGTCATTTCGGATCTTATGCTCGACTTATATTGGTCTTTATACCTTCTATTATAACTCTAATTTCATACATTTTCGTACATCGAAAGAATGCAGCAACACTTTAAATATCAATAATCAAATCTTTTACAAATCAGTTCAATTTACAAATCAGTTCAATTTATAAAACGAATATTTAGTTACAAAAACTGTAAGCTGTAATTTATTCATTTAGTATAAATTGAATACTATTTTAATTGCATCTTTAATTTTTCTATTTAATTTATGAACACTTTATTTAAAGATCTGAGAGACCTGACCTGACCTGAATGAGATCTTCGATAATTCTATCCATTCACTAATATTACTTGCACTAGTTGTAATATGTTGACTGCAATTAAAGTTAGAGAAATATTCCCAGGCTATATTTGATGCTTATCAATTATGAAGGAGTGAAAGATAAGGGCTGTTCGAGCATTGTGCAATGACCATTGAACGATTGAGGAGTGGGCGATGGGCGATGAATGTGTCGAAAGACGACTCCTGGGACCCTCCGTTATCTGTCAGTTGGTCATCATCATCATCAGTGCCTTTGTCCACTTGTTCCGCTAATCGGTGGCTTCCATCTCGGGGCTGCACCTCAATATTCAGCGCGTAGGTTTGCTTCCCCTTACTCCCCTCCTACCACCCTTCTCAAGTGGCCGAGACGCACTCAGCCAAGCATGACATTTGTATTTATTGTTGTTCTTGGCCACATTACTTGTACAATGCGGCTTCGACTCTTTTAAGATACTCATCAATTTGAGGTTGTTTGCTGCGGAAATGTTTGCATTCTCTTTTTGTGCTTGTTGCACGATATTTTTTCAAAATGATTTAGTTTTGAGTCTGATTTTAATGCACTTTTTTCGTTTCTTATCTCAGTTTTTATGGCTGTCGGTTCTTAAGTATTTCTTAGCATGAATTTGAAGGCATACTCTGTAAACTTTAAAGATGATAGGTATATCTAGTTCATATATATATATATATATATATACATATATCATATGAATATTTATTTACCACCAAAATTTGCTTTTCAAAATCTATATTATGTTTTTTCTTAACATTTTAAAAATATTTGGGATATTTAAGAAAACAAATTTGGATACAGGGTATTTCTTAGTCGATTACAACACTCCTTGAATGCTTTCCCTAAAAGATAAACAAATTTTGCCATGCTTGTTGCACAGCTGTTCTTCTTCTATATATTGGTTTGCATTAAAATTGGGTTTTAATGTAAATAATGAGCAAATAGTCATTAGAAGCAGCAAAGGTCAAAGGCCATAAGTCAAGTCGCCATCGTCGTCACCGGCGTCACCGTCGCCTGGCCCTCTAATGAAGTTCAAATATTTGTGGACTCTTTGGAGAGACGAAAGTGAAATTCGCGAGGCAAGTCGAGGAAAACCTTTTGCGGTTCATGCTAATGACAAATGCTTTTATCTTTGCCGAAAGACCCACAAAGATAAAACTAAAATCTGCTGCTGCCTCCACAGCTGAAACTCGTCTGCTTTTATATACCCTTTGCGCCGATCATTATAAATACTTAAACAGTTTTGCAAAGTGTACAACTGACAGAAAGGTTGACAAATTGTCTACTTTGTTAAAATTCTGTTTAAGGCTTTGCTTTGCTTTTAAAGATTGTAAAACATTAACTATTGTCAATTTGCAATAGTTTTTTTTTAATTAGAACTCAAAGAATCTAGTTGGTGGAATTAATGAAAATTCAACTACGAGCAGAAACTTGGTAGTTTTTCAATGAGTCAGCCAAATCAGAAGTGTTTAATAAGTTAACAACCCTTTTTTTTATTAAAAGTGTTGAATTTCCCCAACAATTTTGTGGAGCTTTATAAAAGTTATCAACTATGAAAGAACTTACAGTAAATGAGTCAACTAAATTGGTTAGTCACGCCTATTGTAATTAATTGCTTAATATAGCAATTAATAGATAAATACAAATATCTCGGAAAATACTTATCGGATAATCAGTCCCTTGCAAATGGGTTAGAATTTTTTATGAAATGGCATCTCGATAACCAAAGTTTCAAACTATTAAAAAAATAAAAAAAAACTACTTAAAAACAAAGATAAAAATATATCAATAACTTTTTAAATTTGTCAAAGTACAATAATAAAAATGAATAATAAGAAAAACATGTAAAAATATAATAATAATAATTGCATATAGAGTATTCCAGCGTCGTCTTACTGAATGGATAATATTCATTTTATTTACATATTTTAGGCTGTCTCGTGCTGACCCTAATCATTATGCTGGGACTGGGCTAGAAAAAGCGAGGGGGAGTGGGGAAGTAGCAGCTTGGGACCGTGAAAATTACACATTTTTTGTTTTGCATTGAGGTTACAAAATTACAAGCCAGGTGGGTGCAAGAGAGGGGCAAGTGGGTGACTGTGTTTAAATTTATGCATTCTTTTTTTTTAACGTTGCTTTAATTAAATTTCTCTCTCATTTCAGTTTTTTTTTCTTTGTGTTTTTGTGAGTTTGGTGGTTCGCTAATTTGAACGTTTAGGCGCGTCGAATGTTGCTGCTGGCGGTGCTACCCTTACTTCATTCAAATGGCCAGTGAACATTGTGGCAAATATGCTGGAAATATGCGGTAAATGTGGGCGTGGCAGCTAATTGCCCACCCAACCAGAGAGGTTTATTATTTATACATTTCCTACGTATTTTTTTCATTTTTCGAGGGAGCCTTTTTTTATATATATATAGTTATACATTTTATGTCTTATTTAGGCTGCGGGGCGAAGAGAGTTTAATTAGGAAATCGATTAAAAGTCAGGAAAAGGCCAGACTGGCTAAACAAGCAACATTTTTTTTACTATGATAAAGATCTGAGTTTTTTCTGGAAGTGCAGTTGCATCGCATCGCTGCACAAGATATCATAAGTGCAGCGGATAGCCGAAAAGGAAACAGGTAAAATGATAAAGGAATAAAGGCACAAAGGCAAAAAAAAAAAACACAATGAGCTCAAATATTAATGAGATTTTCCCTTTACTTTTTCTCTTGTTGCAGCTGATGAAGGCATTAAGCGAGTCGAGTTGAGTGGAGGGTGGGAAGTGAATTAGAAAAAACGTCATTAAAGTGATCAAGAATGTCGCAGCGGGAACTGTGGGTAAATCCCATTATTTCTTTCTTACCTAATTGAATATATTAAAAATAAATATAGCTGGCTCTTAATTAAGCGTATTATCTTTCCCTTTCCCTCTCTCACACGCGCTCTCTGTAAGAAGCTCGCGAATTATGCACGATCTGCTGACGTCACAGCTGCAAGCTCTTTACTGATAAAGCTTAACTCAATTCAGAAACAAAAGCAGACACAGAGACAGCGGCAGAGATAGAGGCAGAGAGAAAGAGAGCCAAAACAAATATGGCGGTCAACTCAAAATCGAATCAACGTTTGAGAGCAGCAGCAACAGGCTTATTTGCTTGGCGCGTTAAAACAGCTGTTGACTCATCAAAGACAAAGTTTCGCAAAACAAGTGCAAAGTGAGAAAAAGTGTAAGAAAGGAAGAAATACAAAGTTTGCAGATCAATAAATAAACAAATAAACAATTACCGAAAAAAATACACAAATAATCAATATATATATATATATATATAGATATATATGTCAATAGATAATTCGGAACTAAATCTCAATATGTTTGGATTTGTATGTTCTTAATACTCATTTTCAAAGCAGGCATTCAAAATTAGTTCACATTATTTCTCAGAACTCGCCTCATACATTTTACATAGAGAAATGGCCAATCCAAAATCGAAACCAGATCTGATGTCCTGCGACTTCGAGATCCATGGCAAGGTGCCGAAGGAGGTATTTGAGCTATTTGCTGCTGCCCAGGCTCAGTTGCTGGGAATCCGGGGCTATATTATCCAAATTGCAGATGACTTTTACAAGGGGCAGTTGCAGGGCGAGGGGAAAGTGATCGAAACATTCAGGCAGCTAATTTTGGCAGCTAGTGAATATGTGGAAGCCATCAAGGAGTTTGTCCTCAAGAACTTGAAGACTATTCAGGAATACAACTACGAAACCTTTGAGATCAGAAAGTAAACCAAATTTTGACACGAAAACATCAATTTTATTAGCACAAAACTTGGCTATAAAAGCAAACAAATTCAATAAAAGTGAATTAAAATTAATCTGTTTATTGGTTTTTGCAGTGTAGCAGAGAATTGGAGTTCTCAAACACAAGTGAAAAAATAGCGAAAATAATTGTAAAGATATTTATTTATTTTTTTTTATTTTAAAAGCTGTAGTGAAAAGTACATTTGGCAAACCAAGAAATGTCATGTCGATTTAACAAACGGTCTTTAAACAGTTAAGGTTTATTCTTGGCCGCAATTCTGGGCCACTTTCTAACGTGGCCCAAACTAAATGCCAAATATAAAAGACTCTTTGCGCATCGCTTCTGCATCTTCTTCTTCTTATTGTTACTGTTGTTGTCGTGTTCAGCAGACGGTTAAATGACTTCCGCAAGATAAGAAACTGAAACCCGGTTCAGTGTCTTCCTCTTTTTCTTCTCCTTTTTATATTTCAATTGTTTTTTTTTTTTAGTACCACAAACTGACCCAAATTTAAGTCAAATATTAATATTAACGTCAGGAAGAACAGTTTTTGAAATTTATCATTAATCATATCTACATTACAGTTAAATATTTACTAATTTCAAGTTTGATTTTGAAATAGTTTCTGTTGAAGAATTTCGCACACATCTAAATAAATATATTTATGGAGTTAAATAAATAAACATTTGTGTATCATAATATTTAATTTCATTCCTTTATTGATAAACAATTTATGTTTACAGAGTTACAAGTAACTGACAAAATGCATATAAGCATTTATTGCTACGTAAACATAAATGTTATATTAATGTGCACAAGCATAGATACATGTATACATACATATTTGCATGCGTACATGTTATGTATAGACGCAATTTTGAAGCGAACATGTTTACAAGTTTAACAACTGCTCAGAGAATGCACATAAACACAAACACATATAAGCATAAGAGGAATACACTGTACATACATATATTTACACAAATATACATAACACAGACTTATCAATTCCCTCATTTATAACGCAATTGACTCAAATCTGAAAACATTTATTTAAGTCACTTTATAAAACAGGGATTATTTTTTGGCTTATTTATCGTTGAAATTCATAATCTGGTTGTTCGCAAATTTGAATTTTAAATTTGGATTTTAATAAACTTGCGATAAACACTGTACAAATTCTAGGCTCAGCTTGGCTTGATAAACTCTGTGTGAACTCTGTCTTCTTCTTATCGCTCATTTAATGTGTTTGTGTTGTGCGCACTTTACGTGATTTTCATATATAAATGCGTATATATATATATGAATATGTAAATAAAAATTGCACTCCCGTTTGGTTTTTTTTATTATTTATTTTTATAGTTGTAATTTTTATTTATTATTTTTAGTTTGAGTTTTGTATATTTCTTATCTCTAGTTATTACTACCGGTGGACAGCACCTGCCGCCGTCCCCTCTTCTTTGGAATAGCGCATATTTAATAAGCCTCAAGCCAGCGACAGATATTCCCAGCTAAATAACAACAACGACAGCAAAACAAACGTGAGTAAAAAACCAAAAAAACCTGTTGAGCATTTTTATTTTATTCAAAGCAAATAAACTTCTTGCCACGATATTTGTTTTTTTTATTTCTTTTTTTAAACTGGTTCCGCAAAAATAAACACACACACACACACACGCATACGCAAAGACTTTTCTTATAGGCTGAGCTTTTGATGCAGAGCTGAAGCTTGGCTTGCAGAAGAAAAGATAAAAGCGTCAAGGCCAAATGCAGTTAGATTTAAAGAGAGCAATTAAAGAAAGTGGCGGAAATAATGCACAGAAAGACTACAAGTGTATGTCTGTGTGTGTGGGCAACTGTAACAAAAAAAAAAACAGTTGTTACAGTGCCATAACAGTTTTAATGTAAAGCGCAAATTAACCGCTTAATGGCGCACAACTGATCTCAACAAGCGGGGCAGAGTGAGATGGCAAGCTTACAGAGCAGCAACAATAACAAGCAACGGGTTCAAAGAGTAATGTTAAATTACATTATTGTTATGCGTGCCTGTGTGCAATTTAAAATGGTATTTGTGCAGCGCTTACCGTTTTTGAAAGCTGCTCCAAATGTTAATTGTTGTTTTAGTTGAAGCGTTGTTATTGTAGTTTTTTTTTCGTTTCGCGCACGTTTTACAAATGCGTTAAACAAAGACGGCTGTTGTTTTTTTTATTTATATGCAACACTTTCACACATTTGCATTAAATGGCGTTATTTGTTGGCCACATTTAACCAATTTTACTGCCAACAATAATTGCGCAAAAAACACACACGAAACGAACGAAAACTTTATTTTTTTCTACTGTTGCTTTCTGCTCTGATTTTACGCAATGCGCTCTGCGTGCGACCGCGACGGCTGCTCTGAGAAAACTGAACAGGCGACCAGTGAGCAGCGCTGCTGGCAGCGCAGCCACAGAGAGCAGAGTTTTAACCAGTGTTTGTTTTTTTTTTCTAGTGTGGGTGCCAATACACAATGTAAAGAGAGCGCTTTTAAGAGAAACCAAGATTGAAATTGAATTTTATTGTTTATTGTTTTAATGTTTAAAACTAATATCAGAGGTAATGCATAAAGATATAGTAATATGTGTAACAATAAATAAATTACAAAATAATCAATTAGCTTTTAAAGATTATATACATATGTGCATTGCTCTTAAATGCTGCAGGCCTCTCTTTGGTCTAGCGCAGGAGCAGCAAATACTGGTTTTCTCTACACTTCTACGCGCAGTATAAGAGCTGCCTGTGTGTGCAATTTGTTTTGTTTTGGGCAAATGCCGGCAGTTGTTTTTGTTGTTGTTTCTGTTTAGTTTCTTGTTATGTTTATGGGCAAATTGTAACTAGCAGAAGAGCCTGATTACAGTTATTATTATGGCATAATTGCGAACGGAGACTGAAGAGAGAATTCCTTCGCTGTTGTTGTTGTCAATTTATTTGTTTTCCAATGTTGTCGTTGTAGTTGTGATTAGTGTTGGTAAATTGAGTAATTAATCGATTAATTCAATTGGAGAAAGGTTCGTTTTGCTTGGTCATAATTTAAATATAATTTGTAATGAATTATTATTATAATTATAATTTTAACGATAAATGGCAATTCATATATCGATACAAATCGGTTACAAAATGTTATTAAATATCCTGTTTTTATTTTGAAATATTGTTATTGATATACCTTTTGCTACGCATTTTTTAATATTATTAACTTTCCCTAGATTCTTTGTTGTCTTTATTCTTATATATAATTCACGTAACATATCAAATAAATCATTATTATATATCTATTATATAATCATTTCTTTTTCTCTTTTGTTTTACAATTTATTTTCACTTTTTTAATATTATATTTTTCACTCATTTTTCTTCAATTCAATTCTTAGAATTCCTGCTCAAATTTAAATTCTGTTTTGCAATGAACTCAAAAATGTTGTTTGCTATTTTTGTTATCAAATTCAAGAGCAAATCAAACAATATTCAAATTTCATATTAAAACATAAACAATTACCTAAAAACGCTTAAAAAGCAAAACGTTGTTTTTTAATCAACACAAAAATGCGCAATTCAGAAATGTTAATAAAAGCAATTTTAAAAACAACAAAAAGCAATTGGGGACAATTTGTCAAAATATACAAAAACATTCAGAGATACAGATACAAATACACAGTTGCAGATACAGATACAGTTAGCTGTGGCCATTACTAATTGCTGTTGTTTCGAATGTTGTCCACATTCTTCTTCTGGCAAAATTAGGCATTTTCCAGATGCCAAACTTGAAAATCTATTACCATTAAAAAAACCCCGCACATATTTGCAAGGACATAAAAAAAATTGAAATTAAAATGCTTTAAAACAGAAAACTAGACTATGAGATGCCCTATAGATAAATCGACATATTATGATTTAAATATAAACATATTATAAATATTATATTGTAAGTGAAAAATTTATCGATAACTAAAAATAAGCTTATTCTGCGTATATTTCAAATTTGAACTGTTCAAAAAGTATCTGAGACTAACTCTTTTAATTCTGATCAAGAATATATATATGTATATATATATATCTTATGCACAGAAATGCTTCCAGCTGCATCTCTTTGTAGCATACCCTTCTCTGCACTCACCATGGCTGTAGGGTATAAGATGAGAAAAGGCAAGGAAAATGCGTCGCTGTAGCAAACACATACTAAAAGATATTTATTAGTACACTCAGCGAAAAACTTCCATACTACAATCGAGTGCAAATAGAGAAAAGTATTCTCTCAACTTTTGTTCTTTATTTATAGAGAAAAATATTGTTTACGAAATGATAAAATTAGAAAATAAAATTTATTTTGTTTAACAATCTGAAATTAAAAATGTGTTTCTTCAAGCGAGAAAGAAAATTAAATAAAAGCAAATACACTTAAAAAAAAACAAGCTTTGTAGAATAGAATATACAGACTTAATTTATAAATTATTCTTATATGAAATATTTTTTAATATGAAATACATACATCTAAAAATATATTTTAATTTATTTATCTAAATAATTTTCATTATTTCAGCTTATATTTTTTAATAGTCTTAAAATTAATTAACTTAAATACACAAGACAAATAAGCGATTCTTTTTCTCAGTGTACTGGGGTACAAAAGGAAATTTCACTTTGAATTTGTGCCGAAAATTTAATTTGATTTCATTTTCATCAAATAGTGCAACAAATGAATTTTGTACGTGCCACAAATGCCAAAATTGCTGTCTGTTGAGGTAGACAAAGGAGTAGGGGTTGTAGGAGTAGTAGGAGGAGGAGTAGGTAGAGGGGGGAGTTGAGCAGAGAGGACATCAGAGGAGCCACATGTGACTGAGCGAGTCTGAGATTTGTGAGCATTTTTCGTGCGTCTGTTGCGTGGTTGGCCACGACACACACACACACACAAACACGCGCAGCATGCCACATGCGGCATGTGACAGCGGTGAGCGTAGTGAAAGCAGCATGCCGCATGCCTCATCCAGCACGAAGAACCATAAATTCCAGCCGCTCAATAAACTAATGGCAATTTGTATCTGAAACATATATTCGATTTAAGTCAGACTTCAGACCGACTGCCCCCGTCCCCGCCAGATACAGTGAACGCTCGATAAGTGGGCGTAAATTCTTAGTGACATTTTAGCATTCCACAAATTGTAAAACATAGATAAAAATACTTTTTTTTATAGCTTTGCTGAGGGTTTAAAAATTTTTTTTTTTGTATTTTATTTAGATTATGTTTTTTTTTTATCATATTATTATTCTATAAGAATTATCCGTTTTTAAAGATATCTTAATGAAATTTATTCGTTCTTTTCTTACAGGTAATATATACATGGTAGTCAGATGAATCTGAAAACTATATCTTGAAGCTGTCATAAGAAAGATCTGTCAAAAAATGTGGTTTTGTGGGAAAAACTTTTTTGTTTTCAGAAATATTCAAATGTATTTTTCTCAATTTCCGTTTTATTAAGCTGATAATGGTTGATTACAAATTGATTGGGATCGGACTACTATATCATTTAGTTTTCATATGAAACAGCGGAACAGAGTATTTCTTTAAAAAAAAACTTTTTTTATATTCAAATACTTCGCAAAGAACTAACCAACTTGAACAAAATATCATTCAGATCAGTCTTCTATATAATATATGTCCCATGGGAACAAAAAGTCGATAAATAAGTTTTATGTTTAGCAAAATGCTCCTAACAAAACAAGATCTATTTTCTATTATTAAATTGTAAGAATTTAAAAAAATCGATCTATTAAATTGATTTAATGGAAACATTTATAGAATAACAAAATAAATGACAAAATAAAATTATTGTACGTTTTTTAAGATATTTTTACATTTTTTTTTTTGGTAATTTATGCTTTTGTTAATATAAAATCCATATCCACTCATGTGTTTTGCTTTAAAAACATTTACGTAAAACTTTTAATTAATATTTTCGTACTTCTAAAAAATAATATAATTTCTTTTAACATGCAAATATGCAAAAGTTGTAGAAAATTAGTAGAAAGAAATTCGAAAATTATGTGTAATAATTTTTTTTGTTTAATTAAATGTCTTACTCTTTGCAGTCTGTTTCTAAATAAGTCTTAAATGATTTGTTATAATAATAATTATTACTAAAAAAAAATATTTTTATTTATTTTTAAATATAGATTTTGCACATCCTTTTAACTACTTCTGTTAGGCATTATTATTTTTGTAAGCCAACATTTATTTATAATAAAATTGTTTAAAAAAATATGATATCAAAATAAATATTTCCCATCTTAAATATGTGCATTGTTTTTGCTTGTTCTTGAGAGACCACTGTACAATCTGTGTGTGTATGTGTGTGCGTGTGTGTGAGTTGTGGTCTTAGGTTTTTCTTTTGTAATTTTTTCTGCTTTGGTTACTCATTTCCCATCTCCCCTATATTGTCATTCCCAATCGAAATCCTTGCGACACTTTTATCACACACGTTCGACTCATCAAAAAGTTAACGACGATAATGACAAACATTTCAAAAGCAAACACTCCGAAACAGGTTCCACAGCCAGAACCAGAAAACGAGCGCATATCACTCGCATTTCCCTCTACCTCCTCACCATTCCCTACCCCTACCCCTACACCTACCACCTCCCTTGTGTATCTTAGCCACGTCTGTCCAGTGCTAGATAAATATCTCATTTATAAGGTTTGCTTTTGTTGTTGTTGTTGTTGTTATTGTTGTTGTTGTTGCTGTTCCTGTTGCGGGCAAACACCTTAATTAACTTTTCTTTTCTTCGTATACCCTGTAAGCATTAAATGCCTTTATACGGGGTATATTGGCGTAGAGTGCGCAACAGGCCAAAAAAAAGCAGATGTATCTGAAATTAGTCGCAAATGTATTTTACAGGTAATATTATTTCTAACCTGCAACAGATATGCAGTTTCCAATAATAATAATAGTAAAAATAATAATAATAATCATAATAATAAAAAGAGTAAAACTAGTAAAAATAGTAATAATAATAATAACAATAACAAGAGTAAAATTAGTAATAATAATAATAATAACAATAATAATAATAAAAATACGAGGAAATAGTAATAATAATAATAATAATAATAAGAGTAAAAATAGTAAAAATAATAATAATAAGAGTAAAAATAGCAATAATATTAGTAAAAATGATAATAATAATAATACTAAAAAGAGAAATAATAATAATGCTAAAAACAGTAATAATAATAATCATAATATTAAGAGTAGTAATAATAACAATAATAAAAAGACTTAAATTAGTAATAATAATAAAAATAACAATAATAAAATAAGTCATAATAATAATAATAATTTTACTAATTTATTTAAATATGTATTAAATGAAATATTAATACATTTCAGATTTTTGTTTTATATATCCTTTTTTATATTTATTCATCTGTCATTTTGAGTTTTATATTTTCCATTTAATTTAGTGTTTTTATTATCAATTTCCACATTTGAATTTATTTTAAGTTTTCTACTATATCTGCAGTTAGTCAAACTTATATAAAAGTAAATAAATCCAATATATTTATTTTTGATTTTCATTTTAAGCAATTTAATTTGCCATTTTCATTCAATTTTAAATTAATTCTTCAAATGAATGTTCTTAAATGAATAATAAAAAAAATATTCTTTGCTAGTTGAGATTAAATAACAAAATGTTTACTGTTTCTATTTAAAATATATCTGCAAGTGTTTCGTAAAAATAAAAAGCTAATTTTTTTAATACTGAAAATATATGCTAAAAAAAATTATGTTTTTGTTGTTAGATTATAATAAAAAAAATATTGATAAAATATTTTTAGCTACAGCTTTACTCACTTCAATATATTTTACAATTAAAGTTTTAAATTAGGGATTATTATATTATAATTTACTCTACCTCTTTCTCTCTCTCTCTCTTCCACTCTCTCTCTCTCTCTTTTTCCCTCTCTCTTTTTCTCTCACACTTTTCTGCTGCCTGCATTATTTTTGTTTTTCCAGACATTTTTTTGTTAAAGTTACGCCTTTTATGTGGTATCTTTAAGTCGTTCTCGCTCTCTTCCTCTTTTTCTATTTACCTCTCTCTCTTTTGGTTATCCCCTACCCATCCACCTGCTGCATGCAACATCAGTGGTCTGTGTGGCATTTAGCTGTTGTTGTTGTCGTTGTTGCCACAACTGCCAACATGTTCGTATTAACTTGTAGCCTCGCCGAAGACTTGACTTATTTATTAGGGTTATTTGGCTAGTTATGCCTCGGCATCTGTATTTGTTTATGTGTGCGTGTGTGGGTGTGTGTTTAGTTGTGTATGTGTGTGTGTGTGTTTGTGTGTGGCTGTCCTTTATGCTCAACTACCTGCTCATTTTCAGCTGAGTACGTGTTAATTTCGTCTATTTATCTTTTCTTGCGTTTCTTTTGTGAATTGAAATTCCAATTAACAGCCAAATGTATCTGTATCTTTAGCTCTTTAGCCTGTGGCTTGGCACACAAATTTTGTATCTGCATCTTTTGTGGCACAGCTGACATTTTCAACTTTGACGTTGACTTTGACATTACGGAAAACTTTTCTTTTTGCCACAAACACAGTTTTTTTTTTTTTTTGGGGGCAACGTGGGAAATGCAAATGCCAAGTTTAGTTTTCGGGTTACAAGAGAGAGCGAAAGAGGGTGTGTGGGAGAGGTAGAGAGGGAGAGGAAGAGAGTGTGAGTCAGGAACAAACAAAGGCGTCGATTTGTAACTCAAGTGTTGAACAACAACAACATAAACAACAATTTGAGCCTTTGTTTAGACATTTCCCTTTCCCTTTTTTTGTTGTAGTTATTATTTTGGTTTTGGTTTTTGTTTTTTTTTCTTCTAAGATTTGAGCTGCTGTTTGTATTTGTTATCTGATACGATTTCAAGTTGCTAAAGTTACTTGCTCCACTTGGTGCTGCACTGCAAGAAAACGGCATGCACTTTGTATATATATCGGAAATATATATTTGCTGTGTGTTTAATGTAAGAATTTGTGTATTTTTGTATATATATATTTTTTTATTTTTTGCCAAGGGCTAATTAAATTCATAGTTAATATATTTATTTCTTAAAGTCATCTTTAGTCAATTGGTGCAAAAATATAAAAAAATTTAATGTAATAAATTATATATAAAATTGCAAATAAAATATAGATAATAAGATATGAATAATTTATAAGTAAATCAATATTAATTTTATTTGTTAAAATTTGTTCAGTATAGATAGAAAAAATTGAAGGCTCTTACATCGTAGAGAATATGGAAAGGTTGGGATATACGTTTCTGATCTTAATAAATTGGCTTATATCCCCTAGCAAAAGCAGATGATTTATCCAAGTCTTAGTCAGTCAAACTATATTTGTATACAAATTATTTATATATATATAACTGCTTATTAGTATATATCCAAATATATATCCATATATATCAGCCAAATTAAATATGTATCTATTTATATATACATATCTAACTGCTTATAAATTATCCACCTACATTTATATCTAACTTTATATAGATATATATATTTATTCATCTATATGTATCTTTCGGTATATCTACCTTTATGTAGGTATCTATATATCTTTATTTCTTATGTATCCATATTTTTACTATATGCATATTAATTTACATCCATCTTTTTTTTCAATATCTCGCTTCAAAACTCTGCTAAAACTTAATTAATTATAATTAATGTAATTAAACTTCGGTTATTAAATTTAGCATTAAGAATCTGAATTTTTTGAAAATTATATTTACTTGACTCCCTTAAAGCTGAATATTGTTAAGTAATTAATAAACTAACTTATTAATTATTTTAGGTGCTTTGCATTTTCACATTCACTTTTAAACAATAAAATTATTTGACATAAAAAAAAGAAGAAAATTTAGCGTAGATATTCAGAGCGAATTGGAATCGAAACTAAAAATTAATAAAATCTAAAATCGAGTATAAGAAAACAAATTTTATTATTCATACAATTTTTGTTTATTATTATTTTTTATTTTTATTTATTAATTAATTTTTAAGTACCAAAACTAATCTTTAATCTTTTAGGTTCAACGCTCTGCGTTTACAGGCTATAATTTCGCGCAGTGTATGGTTGTTTTTGTTATCATTTGAGGCGTTGACAATGTGTGCCACGCCCATTGTCTTGCGTCTCAAGTGGTCGCTGAGCTGATTTGAGCAGCACAATATGTGTGGCATGTGTGGCAACTAGCAGTTAGCAGTTGTTGTTGGTTGCTGGTTGCTGCCTGCTTGTTGCCAGTTGGCAATTGGCAATTGTGTGGCCGGAAGTGGAGTGTCTTCTGTGTGCACGTTGCTCATGCCTTATGCCTTATGCCTCATGTTGCCGCTGTAATGCAGCATGCCACACAGCTCTTGAGTTACTGGCAATTTATAAATAATCTCTGACAGCGGCTGGCACTGCCACAATGCGAGTGTGAGAAATATGCAGAGTGGGAGCGCAGCGTGCAACATCGTGTTGCATGGCCACAGTTAATTCAGCGGCACATGCAAATTGCCAACAGCACTTTCTTAAAATTGTTGCCAGGTCATGTTGTGCCAATGTCTGTCTGTGTGTGTGTGTGGGTGTGTGTATGAAATGAGGCACATACAAGTTGCAGCATCTGCTGCAAGCAACTAAGAAGTTCTACTGTGTCTGCCCCTCTTTGTTGGTGCCACAGAAACTGGGTAAGCCGGTTTTAGATGCGCTCAAAATGCATTCTGCTAACACTTTTTTTTGAATAATTTTGTTGAAAATTCTTAGAATGTTTTCAAGCACTTTTCTTATTTTTAACGAGTTTTGTTTCTTTTTTTTTTATTTAAGATTGCTTAAATCTAAATCCAAATCTAACTTTAATAACGATTTCTGCTGTTTAACTATTTGTACTGATTAAAGGAATTTGCTCAAAAAATTAAACTGAAATAATAATTTAATTTTAATGCATTATTCTAATTTTACTGCTGTCTAATTAATTTTGATTTATTTCTTAATTTGTTTATTATTTTCAGCAAAATTTGGTTATTCCATAAAATTTGAGTATTTTTTCTGTTTCTATAGTAAAAATGTAGTTTTATTTGTGCCTGGGGCATATAATTATTAAATTTATTTGCTTGAAAGGATATTTTATTTACCTTTCAATGAATTAATAAACATCAAATGAATAAATATATAAATTTAATATAAATAAAAACACTTTGTTGCCATACAAAATAATTTTGATCATTAGTCCCACAACAATAAAATGGTTTAATTAAAATAGTATAATATAAAATAAAACAATTTAGCTTAATTTGAGCTGTTTGGCGTTTTACTTAATCTCAATAGAAAAATTATTAGTAATATATATATTTAAATTTACTTATAGAATTAATAATAAATAATTAAAACAGTGGAGTTAAGGTGTTTTAAAATTATAACTCTTGCCAAATTTGGTTGGTTTTTTGGCTTTGTCAATTTTACATTATTTAACATTTTTTAATTTTTAAAGAGATATAAAAACAAAGAGTTTTTTTGATGCTCTAAACAAAAAAAAAGTGAAGTCTATTTTGGAGCTAGGCAGCTATGTCTATGAATATATCTAAGAACTCAGAAGGCACATTGAAAGTTGGACAAATATAAGCCTAAAATTTGTGATGAGAGATTAACACCAAGAATAACTAAGAAGATTTATCAGAGAGAGAGAGAGAGAGAGAGAGAGAGAGTGAGACAGAGAGACGGCTTAGATCCACCTAGTCGCCATCCGTAATTGTTCCATTAAATAGCTTTAATTATGTATATTGCTTAATTATATTATATAAATCATAAATGTCTACTCAAATTGCATTTTAAATAAATCAGAAAATCAGCTTTAAAGATGCCCTCGAGTTTAAAATCTGAGACAATAATCAACATAATTGCTTAACATGGCTAATTCAAGCACAAATTGCAGTTAGTTTCATGAAGTGTCCCTAATTTAAATGGGACTCATAAACATCCTGCCACGTGGCAAGACACATAATTTTTTTACAGCAATTAGGATCTCGTCACAAATACAATAAACAAAGAAAGAAATAAACAAAATTTGAAAACTCGAAAATTTAATGGGCATTTTTTAAGTTTTGAAATGCTTAATTGATGTTTCCGCCGCACTCTCGGAGCAAAGATCAAGGCGCATCATGATATAAACACTGACAGGACCAGGAGCAGAAGTGGGAACTGCAGTGGCAGAGGGGGCAGAAGCAGGGGAGAGCAATTGTAATTTATATGAATATTTATTAAATCAAATTGTGAGGCACGCCTCATTTGGAGAACGCGTTCGTTGGCTGTGCCACAGTTTTGAAAATAAACAAAGCAGAAAAAACTAAAATCGAAATGTTGACTTTTAAATACCCTTACGGAAATCTCAGTTTTTCAACCAAAAATAATGAAATTTTTTTTAATTATAAGTCTTACAAAAATATATAAAATAAATATATATTTTGAGCTCCTTATCTTTACAATACGAATTTAATTGCTATCGGAAATCGATTTAAATCGATATTATTGTAGATTTTATACACTGAGAAAACTTTTCTTTATTAATATATTTTTATATATAGTTTATGATATCTCATATTAAACTTTCTGTTTTTACATTTTTACACAGCTTCATTAATATATTTTTTTAAGTGTTTAGGCTGTAAAATAATTTTAACTTTCGATTCATAATTCCTATGTTATCATTTTCTGATCTGGTCGAATCTAAAATATTTTCTACATGGCATAAAAACCGTAAATATAAATTTGAAGTTTCATTAAGATTGCTTTAAAGCTTGAGATTTACACATAATACCTAAGATTATTATTCCGATCAATATATATATATATATATAAAGCTATATATAAACTATATCTTCGTTGAAAGTTTGCTGGGCAACAAAATTGAAATACCCTTGAAAATAAAGGCAAGTTTTAGTCGAAAGGCAGTCGAAGGTAGTCGATGAAATGAAGCAGGCGGAGACGCAAATCCGCGTTGACATCATTTGTGCCACATGTGCGTGCAACAAGCTGTAGCAGTAGCAGTGTTAAGGAGCTTCAGAGTTTTTCCAGTGAAAACTGCGACTAAAGAAATTAAAAATAAAAATGCGCTTTAAACACGTGCGAGTTGCAGTTGCGTGGGGCATGAATCCACTGATTCGCTGTTGCTGCAGCAACCAAGTCGCTGGCTCACTTCTGCAACTTCCCCCCATTCCATCTTTGGACTCATGCCCCTCTTGCTACAGCTGTATGTTTGTTGGCGCTGCGGCTGCCACTTTGACTGACAATTAATTTCAATTGCGTATTCGCGTTAATCGCTTCAAAAAAAAAGGGACGACAGCAACAACAACAACAACAACAAGAGGAACAACAACAACAACACTTGCAACATCTATTTATATATTCCACAGAGAATTTCAGTTATGTAACCAAATGTGTAGCACAAAATAATTTTAGATCTGCATTTTAAAAATTACTTAAAGTAAATAAGTTAAATATTGAAATATTTTTTTTTGTTATATTTTATCAGAATTTATTTTTTCAAAATATATATATAAAAAATGTGATTAAATCTAGATTAAATAATACTCCTACATATTTTGTGTAAACGTAAATAAACCAAATATTTCTGCCCAAAATTATGAAAATGCTGAAGAATTGTTTTTTTTTTTATAGAAAAATCACTCAACTTGATTCGATTTAAATAATATATATATATATATAATCATTTATAGTCAAATATTTATAATAAACTAAGTATATTTTGAAGAGTCATGGGAAAATACTTCTCCCATGAAAGTAATTAAATTAAGTTCTTTAAAAACAAAACGAACATAGAAAAATTAACGTCCCATTTAAAAATCATAATTTTACTAATTTCTTAGAGAGTATTGCATCGTCGGTTACACTCAACTGCAACACAGTTTTTCTTATATTTTTTCATAATGTTTTTTTTTTTTATATTTTAGACGCAGCTATTTTTAATCATCTTTTGTTTTTCAGAAAATTTTCAGTGTGTCGTCTGCTGCATGAGATTAAAAATAAAAGTGACAGGCAGGCACAAGGCAGGAGGCAGAAGGGAGTGTAGGGATGAGCGGAGGGGTAAAGATGGGGATACAAAAAAAAAAGAGAAGAAAATGTCAAGTTCAAGAGTCATTGCAGCTGCTGCGGCTCGATGTGCTCCATGTGCTCCAACTGTGAGTGAAGTGCGACGTGGAGGAGCTCAGGGCGCTGATGATGATGATGACGATGACGATGATAAGCAGAGGAAGCCAAAGTAGACCCAAGTCGGAAGATTAGAGAAGCTGGGCAAAGTGGGTATGGCAGTGGCATCTACCATTTGGCAGCTGGAAGTGGATTAATTTTGACATTTATGATGTAGGCTTAAAGTGTTTTAATTGCTTGAAGGTACTTTTGACGTTGGGCTGCACTGCAAAAGTAGCAGCGGCAACAACCATTTGAGGAGTGCTGCTGACGCTGATGAAGATGCTGATAGTAGTGGCGAGTGGGGCACGTGTCTAGACAATGGTGCCTCAAAGCGGAATACAATTGAATTAAGTGCATTGGCCGCATAAAAATCACGCACAGTTCGCACACACAAAAAGTGCACTGCGAGAAAAGTGGCCAGCAAACAGTAGCAGCAGCAGCAGCAGCAGCACACCCTGTAATTATGAGAGTTGGCAAGCGGGGTATTATCAACTTGAGTAAGTGGATGTAACAATTATTTAAAGTGATTTTTATGAATATCTTGCTAAAAAAGAGAGAGACAGAGAGTGAGAGTGAGAGTGAGTGAGAAAGAGAGAGAAAGGGAGGTAACGAGAAAGTGAAAGATGGGGAAGATTGGGTAAGGAAGTAGATACATAAATATATTAATAAAATAAATAGAATATAATGTTTAAAATGTATAATATGAGAATTGACAGATATAGTAAAAAGTATAAATAAATATTTATAAATTTAGAAAAATAGTTAAAATTAAAAATTGGAGGGAGAAAAGGAAAGAATATGATACATATAAATATATATAGAACGAGGGTAATATTAAAAATTAGTGAGCGAGATAGAAACATAGAGAAAAAGATTGATTAACACAAATAAAAAATATAAAAAAGACAGGTGAACAATTTAACGGAGAGAAAGACTAATCTAGAAATGGCGACAGAGAGAAAGATATAGTAAATAAGAATGGATAAATGAGTGGGACAGATAGTTTTTTTTATAAAGAGACAGAAAAAAGAAGCGAAATAATAAAAAATAGGAAAAAGTAAGATAGAAAGCGAGCCCCAGAAAGGAATAGAAAGTGTTTTACAAGAACATAAAAAAGCAAATAAAATACGTCAAATAATATAACAATTATGCTTAGAGAAATAAAGAAAAAACCCCTAAATCTACACTTTCATTATATGCTTAATAATATTTTTAGTACACCAAATAACAATCAAATTGTATAAGACGTATCTGCTAGTCGAGCAGAGAGTATTTCAAAAAAGCGAAAAAACAGCACTTAAAATCTACACTTTCTTTAAATGATTACTTTTATTTTAAGTATTTCAAATAATATAAAAATTGTGATTAAATAAATAGAGAAAAAAACCACACTTAAAATTCATAATTTCATTAAATGACTAATAATATTCTTGGTACATCAAATAATATAACAATTATATTGTACAAGAGGTATCTGCTAGTCGAGCAGAGAGTGTTTTATAAAAAGGAAAAACTGCATTTAAAAACAACAATTTCTTAAAATGACTACTCAAATTTTGAGTACATTAAATAATATAACAATTGTGCTTATACCATTTTTTATAAGAGGTATGTGCTAGTCTAGCATTATTTTTATTCTTCAACATATTGTTAAACAATTTTTATATATTGAAAATGTTTTTGTAAAAACTCTTTTGACTTTGCGTACAACACAAACACGTACAAATTATTTGAAGAAATGTTGTTATTTTTTTTTTCAGTGTAGCTGCTTGTTGGTAAGTCATTGGTGTTGAGGTGTATTCAGGTGTATTCAGGTGTATTTAGGTGTGCTGTGTGCTCTACTCTGATGGACGACGTGCGTGTGTTTCTCGCCGTTTTGGTTAGTTTTGGGAATAACAGAAACGATGCTGATTCTGATGCTGATGCTGATGCTGATGCCGGCAACGCCTGCAGTTGTTTGTTTTGGTGTCCTGTCTGGGTTTGTTCTGGTTTGTGTCGGTTCTGCTGCATTGGCATGTCCTTTCGCTCGGCCTTTCACTGATGCCACTGTTGGCAACCTCTCCACACCACGTGGACCTCCGTCTGCAGTGCGGCTCACTCACGTTTCGCGCTAAAGTCACGTATTTTCCAGGTAATTTACGTCGGACTGAAACTGTTGCCACCAATATTTTCTGGTACCGCGTTTTGCCTTTGGCCGTTGATTTTGGTCAACTCACTTAGCGAAAAAACACTGTTCGAAATTCAAGCCTGCTGCTGGATAGAATCTTTTCCTTATATACATAAATCATTTTTCGAAATCAATTTCTTTCAGCAAATAAAAATTTAAGTCATTTAAGCAATCTGATTTTGTTTGCATAATTAACTGAAATCAGATTTGATTTCCGTTAATTTGTACTTAAATCAAAAATATAGTCTATGATTTTTACTATTTTAATATGACAACCAATTATTTCGAAGCAATTTCATATTAGATATTATTTTATTTTCCCAAAAAAAAAAAAAGTTTTAAATATAAGAAAATGAGTTTTTTCTTTAGAATTTTCGATTTTTAACTTCAATTCTTGAATCTATTTCAATGTATAAAAGTTATAGAATAATAGTGAATTAAAGTAATTAATTTCTGAAAATATATAATTTATTTAATTCTTAAACAGAAAATGTAAAGTTATATTTTCACCAAAACAAATTGAAACAAAAATGGAATTTAATCTTTACAAGAAAAAAGTTACCAACTTTTACTTGATTAAATAATAATACTTAAAAAAAGAAACGTTTCTGGCAGCTAATTTCTTGAATTAAATATTTTAAACTAATCAATTTAAATTAAATGATTAATTTCACAAATAACAAAAAATCTTTTGTAGAATTTCTTTTTTTGTTTTATCTTTGACAAAATTTTTACCTGATTTTTCTATTTGTTTTTTTTTCTAAGTGAGTTTTTTCTTTTGATGTTTGCACTGCTGTTTTTTTCTGCTTTTGTTGTTGTTTTTTTAGTTTTGTTTTTTTGTTGTTGTTGTTTTTCGTTGCGCTATGCATGAAATGCGTTTTTTGGCCTTTGAACGTGCACGTTTCGCTGTCCTTTTTTGCGGGTGCTGTCCTCTCTGCCCCTCGACCTGCTCTCTCTCTCTCTGTGGCCAGTGGCCCACCCACGTCCAGTTCCCTGGTCGCTTATTGTTTTTCATGCTGCTGCTCCTCCTCGTCCTAGCTGGCATCCGTGCCGCAAGTGCAGCGAAATGTGCATAACGTGACCGGGTTTCTTAGTTGGCTTTATCCAGGCGAAAGTGCTGGCCAACTTCGTCATTGGACTCCCGTTTTTGCAAAAAAAAAAACCAAGAAGTGCAAAGTGCATGTCCCCCCTACCCCCCCCCCCCCCCCACCCTCTTCCTCCCTCAATACTTCCCACTTTACCATTTTGGTTCCTTTTAGTCAGTCATTCTCGTGCTGATATTTCACTTGGAAAACTTTTCAACAACTTTCAGACAGCTGCAATGGTTACGGATACGGATACAGATACAGTAACTGTTAAGGATGCCAAGTTCTGCTTGTTGTTGTTATTTGCGGTGAATTAAGTTGCGACCATTGAAACTGCACTTGAGTTAATCGTTTAATTAGTGGCTGCAAGTGATCTGCCGCATTACCTTCAGCAACTTGAAAAAAAAATAACAAAACAAACATATAAAAAAAAAATAAGTATGTTTTTCCTCATTTCGGCAAGACAAACAACTTGAATTGAAAATACTTCAAGTGAGCTTAATGTCTATAATGATTTTCTGTTTAGTTTCACTTTATTTGTTAAAAACTAAATACATAAAAAACTTTTTCAAAATACCTTTGTTTTATGTTACAGTTAATGATTATATGAAAAGTTTTGACGAACCATACAAACTATATATAAACAAGTTGCAATGATTAACTGTGGCATGTTGCAACTGGTGAGTTTGCTTAGAATTATTTGGTAATAATTAAAGTTTTTCACACAAGATTTTGTTTATTATCAGATTGTTTCTATTCAATAAAGTAGATTAATATAAATCATTTTTTGTCTAAGTAATTTTGTTTATCTTCAAATATATAAAAGTTTACCTTTGATGAGCTGTATTTGCAAGATATTTTTTCCATAAACACTTAAATATATTTTATTTAATTTTTTCATCCAATATTAGCAGCTTAAAGCAAGCCAGTCGAAGTTTGATTTGGTGCTGGTGGCAAACAAAAAAGTTTTGTCAAACAAAACTAATCAGAAATCACATTGCCAAAAAATACTAAAATTCAAAGAGCATCAAATAATAAACAAACCAAAATATCAAACAAAAGATTAATTGCAGACTGGGGCAACTTTTGTTGTTTGATTTCTACAAATGTTTAAACAATCGAGAAACAAGAATAATTAAACATATTTTACTATTAAAGGATTTATTATTTGGTCATGTTTAACCCCAACAGAAAGTTTTCAGTTTGTACATCAACATCAATCTTAATTATTATGCTCACAATTTGTTTGCTTTGTAACACACACACACACTTTTTACACACTGCGTGTGTGTGTGAGCGTGTGCATGTCAAAAGGGCAACTCATAAAAACTAAAAATGTCATTTTGTTGGCCAAGTAAAAATTAAAATTTATGGCCTGTTGTTGCCTGGTAAAAACTGAAACTGAAATTTATTTTACGAGAATTGCAAATAAAAATAAATTAATATTTTATTTATTTTGTGGCACCCACAAAAAACATTCTTTTGCTGGTTTCAACTAACTTTGTTTTATGACCAACCGATGGAAGCCAATTCCTGTTTTTGTTGTTATTATTTTATGATGGCTTCGTTATTTATAAATGCATTTTATATGAAGGTATTTATGTGCTGTTCCCAGAGTTTGCTTTTAGGAGATGACGTTCAAGTGTTTTTAATACCCAGCCACATTGCTGCAACATTTGGGGGCGAAAGTGGTGCATACACTTTTGATTCGAGGGGTTCGTGCCACAAAAACCATTAAGTTGAAGTATTGTTGTAAAAATTGAAAGCAAATTGCTGTGTTGGCTGCCAAAGTACACCTATCATTTAGAGAAATGGCCAAACAATAGAAAATCATATTTATATTGTTATTGGGGAAAGTTTGAAGGGAGAAAACGAGAAAAAAAACCATAATTTTTAAGAATAATTTGCTGTAAGTTGTTTTGTATTTATAGATAGATATTCGAACAGGTTTGATTATGATTTTCCGGGGAAATTATAAATTTAACTAAAAATATTTAGTTCGAATAAGTCTATTTTTATTTAATTTTATATTATTAAATTATATTAAACGTTTAGGTATTTTGAACATTCATTTATATCTAATTTGAGAGAAAACAATTAAGCAGATATAAATAAAAATATTAACACATTTCAAGTATTTTGGCAGTCAGCGCAATCTTTAAATTTCATTAATACTCTCAAAAAACTCTACCAAAATATAAACATTTTAAATGCATAACAAATTCGGTCAACAAGCTGCTTTTCATATACATTTAAGATACCCTATAAAAACAAATTCCCATCATAGTTTAATAAATATTTATTAAAAAAAAAATGCACATAGCGCAAATTCACATTTGAGATTGGTTTTTCTATCCACAGCATTTTTAATAAGAATTTTTTGTTATTTACTTTTTTTTTATATGCAGTTGAATGAAACTGTCACACAAACACACCCACACACCCACACACACACCCACACACCCACACACACACCCACACACACACACACACACACACACACCCACACACCCACACACACACACAAACGGACACACACATACACATGTATAAAAGTTGACAGAGACGTGAGCTTTTTAATATGGGATATCGATATGAATTATACAGGTGGCAAGGTGGCAAGCAGTTGAGGCGAATGGCAGCTGCTGCCATCTGGTATCGCATCAAATATTTAAACAATCAAACTGCAAGCACTGTGGCTAGACGTTGGTGGGCGTGGTCGTATTGTGGGGCGGACATGGCGGGGGGTGGACATGGTCGTTGGTACAAGAAAATGGGATTGCAACTGGTTTAATCATTGTTTGCACTTTGCACCTGCCAACTGCCAAAGCACTCCGCGCTGCTATCTTCTTTCTTCAGCTAGATGTACACTGAGAAAAAATATCAGCTACTTGGTGTTTAAGTGTGCATTGGTGAGTATTTTAGTTTTAATATAATAATTATACTATATTTTTATAATTGATTAATCGAATTAATCTTTTTATATTTAAAATTATTCCTTGAGCAGCGTTTAAAATTAAAATTTGTTAATTAATAATAATAAATAGTTAACAAAGTATTAACTTAAAAAAAATAAAATTTGTTAATTAATAATAATAAATAATTAACAAAGTATAAACTGTAAATGAATGGCTTTAACAATTATTACTAATAAAAATTTATATAATATAAAATAAATATAATCTTAAGAGTCTAACAAGATTAAATGAAAATTAATAGAAAAATAAATCTTTTAGCGGAATTTAAATGTATTAAATTATAAAAAATAAAATAAATATTAAATGCATTTTATTAAACGTTTTCAACTTATTTCTAACACTTTTTTAAGAGATTATTTAGTGGTAAATAGCAGCTTTTATTTTGAGCATAAATCGATTTGAAATCAAGTGTGGTTTTCGTAGAGCTGCAAATACTTGAATTGAGTTCAATCAAGCTTAAGTAAACAGCGAAATGCTTTTTCTTCTGCTTTTGCTTTTGCTGAGTGTGTGTTTTTGCTTGTGAGTGGCAACGTTATTTAGCAGCTTCCGTTTCCGCTATCATTGAACACAGATGGCGCATCCTGAGGCGCGCTTCCTGGCTGTCTACCTAACTGGCCGGCTGTCTCTCCGTCCGGCTGTCTCTCCGTCCGTCTGTCTCTCCGTCCGGCTGTCTCACCGTCCGGCTGTCTCTCCGTCCGTCTGTCTCTCCGTCCGTCTGTCTGACTGTTCCTTGTGCAATTTTAATGCATTAAACTCTCTAACATTGTGCCACGAAATTGGCACAGAGACGTTGCTTGGTTTTTCCCCATTTTTTTTTCTCATCTTGCTATTTGTGTCGAACATCGACCAGGTATATTTGAAATGCACTCGAATCGTATTAAATTCGCATTCGAAAGGACTCAGGCGTCCGCACTTTGGCCAAATCTAAGAATTGAAATACTCAGTTCGCAGTTCATTGGTTTTCCGAGCTCATCTTGTGGCTGTGTTTTGTGGCCAGTTCTCGTTAACAGTTTTTGCCCCCGAATAGGACACCCGCTGTCGTTTTGGCATTGCCAAAATTGTCACAGCGTGTGCCCACATTCTGCGTGCCCAGCAAAAAAAAAAAAAACACACACACACACACATCCTCAGTGGGTGTGTGCTGCTAAGCAGACAAGCTAAAATGGGCGTCGAGGTCATTGTCCCAAGCCAGACGCAGCATTTGAGACACAAGAGCATCAGCCAAAAAGGACGAGCCTCAATTAAATTAAATTCCAGCTGGTTCAAAATACCCTGTTTTGAAGTACTTATGAAAAATGTGTTTGACAAGCTTGCCGGACAGACAGGTAACAAGCCACAGAAAACATATTCAATCGAAGTGGAACTGGTTTAATTTGATATTTGCTAAAAAACAAATTAAACTTTTGAAGGCTTTAAAAATATTTGATATTATTTTTTATTCTATTCATAATGTGAAGTTGCTGAATATGGCAATATTGTTAGGTTAAAACTAACTTATATATAATCAATAAATATAAGTAACAAAAAAGACATTTAAACTTTATTTAATTTAATTTATTATTCACTTGCAATAGTTGTACATACAATAAAGTTATTACTTTCTGGAGTACAAGTTCAGGAGACAATTCCGTATTGAATTTGCAACATTTGCAAATATTGAATTTTTATTTGAACTTGAGATGGATAGAAATTTAGACTTGGGAAAGTTTATTATTTTTGAGCTTGGCGAGCTCTTTTGATACACCCAAACTCACATTCTATGATTATAAAGACTGAAAAGACTAATTTAGCTGACATTTGTAAGTGCATTTTAGACGAGTTTATTACAAAAAAATTTTACTAAGTACCTGGAGTTTTGGCTATGGAAACTATTTTGAATTTATTACGATTAACAGAAAATTTGACTTGGAGAAGCTTAAGATTGAAAGGATGAACAGGATAAGCTAAAACATTTTTGTTGACTAACAGATTCTTTTAGGAATTGTTAAGTATCTAAACCTCGAGTAAAAGAGACAATATTGTATTGAATTTGATACGATTAAAATGAATTTGACTTGGGAAAGATGACCAACTGTATAAGAGACTAATGGAGTGGAAATATTAAATATATGTTCTTTTACACAAAAGTGAAATAAAACATTGCCAACACTCCCAAAATTAAGCGAGGTTCATCAAATTTGATATGCGATTGTTCTGATCATTTTATTATTTTACAATCTTTAAATTTCATTAATTCTGCCTAACCAATTTGGTCAACCAGCTGCTTTTTATATGCACTTTAATACATATTTTCGGCCTTCTATTTAAGAAAGATATTTCCATCATAGTTTAATAAATATTTCTGCAAAAAAAAAAATTAACAGAACGCAAATTCACATTCGAAATAACTTTTTCTATCAACAGCATTTTTAATAAGTATTTTTTGTTATTTGCTTTTTTTTTGTTTGTAGTACCAATGTAACTGATGAACGAGCACTCTCGACCACTATCGACTTATTATTTTTTTTTGCCATTATTCCAGTCTAATCTGCTAATGGTTGGTCACAGTTGGCAAGTTCATAGTGTGGTTTCCAATCGGTTTTTTGTGGCAACTTCTTTCCAATTATGTCCATTATACGTTATCGTCCACAGACTGGCTAAGGGCATTTGTCATTTTCATACAGATGCCCCGCTGCTTTGCACAATTTCATGCTCCTTGCTCGGCTCCATCAGCGAATTCCATCAAAATTGTCCAAGGCAAGTGTCGGAAACGGAACGCCAACAAATATGTTATGAAAAGTTATTCTTCAGTTGAAAATGTTAAACTGGAATGCGGAACTTAAAACATATTTTTCGCTCAAACAGCGGAAATGATTTGTAGAACGAAAAATGCGAAAAACGAATTTAGTTGACTTGGTAACAAAAATAATGTCACAGATAAAAGCGATTGTCACACAAAACATCAAGAATATATTCCATAATACACATAATGGAAAACAAAATATGTGATGCAATATAATCCGCAAATACAGAGCAGCTGGGATTACAGCAAGAGGGGGTGGTGGATGCTAGGAGGGTTGGGGTGGGGTAGTTGGGGGTAGTTGGGCGGTTACTTTGTGAGAGAGCAATGGGAAAATCTGCTCTTGACAGTTGCAAGCCTGCCAACTAATAGGCAAAGTTGACGTGCTTAAAATTAAAATGCACGACTAGCAGTTACTCAGTAGTTTTCGAGTAAACACTCAGAAAAACAAATCATACTTTTAGCAGTTGTGCGCAAAATATATATCTAAAACACAAAGTTAGCTTTTATAAACACCATTTTTTATTTTATTAATTTCGATGTGGATTTAGTTTATGGTTAGAAAAAAGTATACTTTTAAGGGTATATTTTTTATAAGTGTACTACTTCTAAATGTGTACTAGTATTTGTTTATAGATTTTGGAAAGTAATTTGTTTTAAAAACTAGTGTTTTCATTTATACTTTTTATTAATAAATTCTTTCTAACTTTAACAAGTTTCTTTTTGTATATTTAGAAAGTGTTTCTAAAAAGTATAATACTTTTTTTTATTGGAGCATTTTGAGTGATTTATTTTCTGAGTGAGTCAATTGCTATCTAAGCAAGCAATTTTAGAAAATATTTATTATTGTTAATTACTCTCCTAATTGTTGAAATCAAATTAGATAGATATAAACATTTAAAACATAAACTAATATTTATTTTCGAGATATAAAAAGAGACAACTTTGAGATTTATTTGAATCTTGAGAGTATATATTTGCAGCAAATATCTCAATGACTCTTATAGATTTACAGGGTATAGGCGAGGGGCAAACTTGAGATTTATTGGACTCATAGGAAAAGTAATCTTATAGCTGACTTTAAATGAATCACAAATTCATGAAACTTAGAGATTGAAAACTGAGGAAAGTTAAGCAAAGCACAGAAACTTTGCACCCACAGCCAAAAGTGGCAAGAGCTGGCATAAAGTTGGCAAAAAGCTGGCAAAAAGGTAGTTTGAAGCTGAAAGCCTGCGACGCATTGTAATTTATAATGCATGTTGCATGCAGCAAGTGGCAAACTTTGCAGGCAGCTTGAACTTATCCAAATGCAACAGAAAAGTGCTGGGAAAACCAAAAGCCAAACAAATGACGATGTGGGTGCTGCAACGCCCCATCCCCCCCCCCCCCCACACTCACCCGCTCCCTTCACCCACTCTGTCTGAATGAGTTTTGTGTGTGAATCACCATCAGCATCTTTTGAAGCACACTCGACTCGAGTCGCCACTGATTGCATCAATTTATGTAAGCGGCATTTGATTTGGATTCGGATTTGCATTTGGCCAACTTTGACTTCCGTGCATTTTCCGAGTGCATTTTCGTAACAAGTAATTAAGTTTTATCAATAAAGTATCGCTAGGGCTAGGGCTAGGTATTAATGTGGCATTAGCGTTGCTTGCTGTGGAAAGTGCCCCCAAACTTCCTGCCACATGCCACACGTGTTTTCACTCAGAGCGCTCCAACAAATGTTGCCTGCCACTTTTACATGTTGTTGTTTTCTCATCAATTAGTCGGAAGTGTATTTATCATTAATTACTCGTTGAGCTGCGCCCACGCAGATACACGCAGATACACACACACACACACACACACACACATCCACACACACACACACATAGATAGCAAAACAAACATTGAGTAGATTTTTTTTCTCTTTTTTTGTTTCTTCTTGCTCTGCTTACTGAATAAACAGCAACAGACAAGTGGCTTTGAAATAAGAATTCTTAAGTAGTCAAGACAAATTCCGAGTTTCGATTTCGTTTCAAATTGTATATTTTTATAACAAACACTTGTGTTTAACGGTTCCCTTTAGGGTTATATGTATGCCTGGTGAGGTTTAAAAGCCAAATCTCTCAGCTGATCTTAGGGAGTATAAAAGAGCTCAAATCTATTAAAATATATTTATAAATAACTCAAAAAAATTTAGATTTATTTCGCCTATCGATAACTGCAACTTTTTCGCGTATATCGATATAAATCGATGTATACTTAAGAATTATTTAAATAAATACATAATAAAATCAATCAAATTTTTCCAGAATTCTTTAATTTTAATTTTAAATTGTTTGCATTGCGATTTGTCTTAGTTTGTCTAGAAGTAATGATAGAGTTTTGGAATTTCAATGGACTTACTAACTCTAAACGAATCTTGGAACAGACCCATGTGAAACCTGAAGTCATCGCATGATGATAAACTAATTAGCAGCCAAGAAATTGTTGCTGTTTCCATTGCTGCCTTTGGGCTTTGATTAGAGAGACGAGTCAAGGAGCTGTAGAATTGGGGCAAAGAGTAAACGTGGAGGGGGGAATGAATTTGCTTAGCTTTGAGTGCATGCACACACATATCTCTATGTGTGTGTGGGTGTGTGTGTGTGTGTGCGTTGTGCATTTGCCAACTGCAGTCATAAGACATTAAAATGCCACAGGCCACACAGACGAGCTAATAAATTTCACTATAATCTGGCATTGTTGCACTAAGTACTTTGCATATTCATACAAAATATATATATATATATATATATATATATATATATATGCTAGGTACCCAGATTTAACCACTCCCTCCCCCCTGTGTGTGTTTGTAGCTTGCATAGCCACAAAGGCAAACGTCCTGTGCCGCACTGAAAAAGCCTGGCCAAGTGTATAGTTAAGGCCGACAGCCACATGACAAATGGGTCAGAAAGAGAAGACGCTGCTCGACTGGCTGTCTCACTGTCTGTCGAGCTGTCTTCCTGGCTGTTTGTCTGTCTGTCTGTTTGTCTGTCTGTCTGTCTGTCTGTCTGTTTGTCTGTCTGTCTGACTGGCTGCCAGGATAGACTGTGCCTGCTCGACGTTAACCACATGTGAAAACAAAACTTCCGGTGACATAAACACTGACAAGAAGCTTGCTTAGAGTGCCCCATGCACCACAAGCTCTGCCACAAACCCCAAACGGTTGAGTAAGTAAATGCAGCAGCTAAAATATTCAAATGAACAACGTAAGGCAAATCCGTAAGTAACTCTTTCCCACACACACACACACACACACACACACACACACACGCATAGACACACTCAGCCAAAATTAAATAGAAATGTGCATAAATTTTGTGTAAATCGAATAGAGAACAAAATATATATTTTATGAGCATTTTTTATTTATCCAAAAAAGTCAAAAATATGTAATTATTTAGAAAAATTTTGAGTCCGATTTTTTTCAACAGTTATTTTTTCAAAACATATTTAGATATTTTTTAAATCAGGACTTTTAATACTTTGAGAAAAGTATTTTTTTTTAAATTGTTTATCAAGTTCAACATTAAAATAAAACTAATTCCATTTGAAATAAAAATTGAACTTCTTGGAAGTTATTTTAAGTGCTTACAGTATATAATAATTTTAAGTTTTCTTCTAGATTATAGATTTAAAATTATTAACAATTATTCTGGACATAAACCAAGAATTCTGAGCAAAGTATTTAGTTTTTATTTGAAGTACTCAAGTTCGATATTATTTTTAATGAATTCATAAAACAAAACATTAAGTTTTTAGTTAAACACTTTTAATTTAAACACAAGATGCTTAAATCAAGAACTTTTTGAGTATTTTTCTAAGTTTAACTTTATTGAGTATTATAGATTTAAGCTTTATGAATCTCATTCGTAAAATAAGCTTTGCGTTAAATCTGAGAAACAGATCGAAAGCATTTCTCATTCGAATAATAAACACCGGTTTTCTTTCAGTGCACAAATTGAATGTGGGTGCAATGAGTTGACTCTGGCCAGGACAACAACAGAACAGTTGACTGCTCCATGCGTTGCGACAACATCGTTGACAACAATGCGAAGAGTTGCTTCAACTCTTGCCACTTGCAGCTTGCCGCAGCATCTTTCTTTTCGCTCGTCGACCTGATTGTTGCCACTGAGCTGAACTTTTGAACTATTTCCGTTTAGATTCAGGACACTCGCACGCATCACAAGACACTTGCAACACCACAACAATAACAGCAATGCCAATGGGAAAAGGCATTAAGCAGAAGCAACTGTTGCAACTGTTGCAACTGTTGGTTTTTGACAATCAGCAAGTCAAGTTTTTGGCTGGCTCAAAACTTTTAACGTGGCTCAATGAAATGAAAACAGATTTTCTCTGGCCAACAAATTATCTTTCCAGCAAACGAACTTTGGTTAGAAATGCCTCAAACTTTAACAATATTAGACGTGCCTCAACTTTTAATATTGCATTCGAAAAGAAAACATTTAATGTTTATACATTTTTTTTATAAGATATCTGACAACTCATTATTGAAGTGGTTTTAGTGACCTTATTAAACTCAACGTAAAATCTATTTAAATTTTAGAAATTGTCCTTAGATAGATAGTAAATTTCTCAAATTTATGATTGTGGTTTTTTATTTCAATTTTTTATTCCTAATTTCCGGTTTTTCTTTTCTTTGAGTGCATGTGAAAAAAACTTTTATATTGCTGTTATTTTTTTTTTTTTTATTACGACTTGATTTACTATTTCAAAATGTATTTCATAATAGTCGAAAATATTAATAATAAATTAAAAAATACCTTATATTTATTATTATTATATATATTTATTATTATATATTTAAAGCAAGCCTTTCTAATAATTTAAAATTATTTTTCTTATTTTAAACAATCATTTCCATTATTATTATTTCTAAATGAATTTTATAATTTTCGAATTTAAGTCTAAAAATTATGAAATTTATCCCATGGTTCATTATAAATGCAAGACGCATACGCCATATTGTCATTAACTGTTGATAATCAGCCAAATAGAAAAAGTCAGCCAACTGGCTGGCAAACTTTCAACTTGCCACTTTGCAGCACTTGCAACTTGTGGCAGTGCAAACTTTTTGCTTGCATTTTGATTAGCGATAATAAACATTGAACAGGGTTAAACTGGAATTGAACCGATTTGATTTTATCTAGCGTACATGCCATGTGGCATGTGGCATGTGGCAAGCGGCATGTGCACTTTAAGTTTATGGGTCGCAGATACTTATGAAGTCATTTTGGACGCTTCAGAATTAACTCACAAAAACAGTTTTACAGACTCTTAAACTTGTTGGCCTACTTAAAGGCGTCGCGACGCCTCTAAGATTCATTGGCATCGATAAGAGTAAGACAGGAGCGAAGCCAGTTAGAGATTGACAGCGGGGTAATTCCCAGTGGTATGTAGGCGACTAGAAGCTACCCTGTAATCAGATCAAACTTAAAGTACAATTTTTACAATCAAGTTCGAGTATTAAATGCATTCAAAATTTATGGTTGGCATTTTACTTTTAGTTTTCAAATAAGGCAATGACAGATAGTTGGTAAATTACCAATTTTAGTAGATTTTAATTATATTAATTCTTCGTTTATAACGGGAGATTGGGGAGAATGTCAAAAAATATGTTGCTCCATAGACAGTGGACTGGAAATATATTTTGACTGATTTTAGAGATATGAATTGGCGATAAAAATAAAGAACAGAATATTAAAAATAATTACAACAAAAAAAATAAAAATTATCTTTAGTCTTTCAGGAAAACATATTTTATCGCTTTTATATAAACGATCTATCGATCAAATTAATTAACCATATTTAAAAAATATATATAATGCATATTTAATAACCTTAACTCTGGTAAATTTCGAACTCATGCAAATTTATATAAGCTTAAATTACCGAGAAACATTATCGATATTTATTTGCAATCGATAACATAAAATAATCTACCCATTCCAACTGGATAACAGGGTGTGCATAAAAGCAACCATTTTTTGCCTGTGTCACTTTCAAGACTCTTTGGGCCAAAAGCCGCTTAGCTGTGCGCCTCGTTGCCTGCCACGCCTGCTTGCGCCCCAATTTGCCAGGGCGACAGAAGGAGTGGGCGAGAGAGAAAGAGAGAAAGATGGGGGAGGGGTTGGGGGTGGTAGCTTGTGGATGGGTATTCTGAAATTGTTATTCCGAGACGCCTGTCGTATTTGTGCCGCTTTACCGCAATCAAAATTGTTACTTTCTAAGCCAATATGTTTTATGATGTATGAAATTTGATGTTGCGATAACATTTTACACACTTGGCTGACTTTTTATATTGTGCTGCAAAAGGCCGACCGTCTTGGCCAAGCCGCACAATGGGCCAACTGTCGATGGGACCTTTATTTTTTATTTTTTTGTTGCTTTTACTTTTGCCACGTTTTATTGTGAGTGTTTGTTGGCCCCTATTAAACAGTGCTTAAAGCAGCTAAACTTTTTAACGGTCAAAAGCAGGCAACGCTTTTTAGCCCACGTTTTTCTTCATTTTTTTTTCGCAATCAACAACAAAGTTCAATGGGCCAAAACGGCTGCCGAGCTGCAAATAAATTTGTCTTTGCCAATGTGAAATATTGTCAATTTCAAATCTGCCAACTCTTTTTATATATATGTGTGTGTGTGTGATTGTGTGTGGGTGTGTGTTTTGTGTAGTTGGGTGTGGATAGAGTTGCAGAAGTTCAATTGCATTGCCACAGTTTTTGCGCACATTGCAATTGGTTTAGGCATGTCGAATAAATCATTCAGCTTGCAACGCCAAACAAGCTGACAACCCCGAAAATATTACAAAAGCAATTCAAATAACAAACTGAATGTGTCATCTTCCAAAAGCGTTCATTCAACATGGGACACATTCTTTACATGTTGCAACGTTCACATCTGAGTGACAAATTGCCAGACAGTTGCACGGCTAACAGCAGTTTTGCTGGTTTTGGCATCAGACTTGGCTTCTCAACTAAATATCTGACACATTTGTGTTGTTTTGCTTTGATATAAATGGCAAAATTGATATTTCAAAATTCAAATTTAAAACTCCCTCAAGTCTGTTTTGGCAAACTTTGACAAATGCTCGCAAAAGGAAAAAATATTTAATGCACCAAATAATTGTTATATAAAAATGTGTTTTCTTACAAGCTAAAGTTAAAATAAACATTATCAAGTAATAGCTAAATTTTATATAAATTTGTGCATGTTTTGCGTTAATCTGCCAAACATATAGTATAAGTATATGTTATCACTAAGCTGAGCTAAGAATAGCTACCCGATTATTAATATGCCACACTTAGTTGATAATGAAAGCAATTATATTATTTTTATTAAAGCAAAACTCTACGACTTTATAAATTATATACAAATTTTTTAACAAAAACAAGAGCCAAGCCACTCTAGACATATATTTGTAGCACTTTTTGTATATTCATTACTCTTAAAGACTATAACACAAAGTAAGTTCTAGATTGAGATATAAATTTTAGTAATGCATAGCAAGTTTATTTAATTTGTTCGATAACTTCTTTGATAGCCCAAATATCAATAAAAATCTATTAACGGTAGCAGTTTAGACCGCAGTTTTTCAAGAAGTATCTTTCTAATCGTGTAAAAACCACAACTGTAAAAATTCTATTAGAATCGATTGGAAATATATTCGCTGTATTCATGTGTATCAATTTGCTCATACATAAAGTCATAGAAATATCAATTTTAAATATTTTAGAGATATTAGCTTAGGCATAGTTAAAGTCTGAGGGTAATTGAGGATATTTGCTAGTAGAGCGCTCTCGACTAGAGCATTCTCACTTGCTTTTTGATGCGGCTTTGTTGTTAGCATTGTGGGCGAGCAATTGAAATGTGTCGCCATTTGGTTTTTTTTTTATTTTTTTTTTTTATATATATGCCAGTCTAGAGCCTACAGCTATAGCTTTATAGCTTTAGCTGTTGCTATAGCTTTATGGCTACAGTCAAGCACCACATATTGCCATATAGCAGACTCTTATCATCAGATTCTCTGTTCTTTTTCTGCATTTGCCAGCAGCGTAAAAGCTTAAGCGAAAATTCCCTCTCTCTTTGTTTCTTTCCCTCTCTCTCTCACTCTCTTAACGCGGTCCATTTTTGTAATAGCCGGGTTTATACATATATTTTATACGCGCTTATGGCTTAAATGCGCTTTGGCCATTTTGATTATGCGCTCGCCGCTGCTTTGTGCCATTTTGTTTGAAATTCATGATGCGCGGTTTTGTAAGCGGCTCTTTGGTTCTGGCCACGCTGCTGGCCAAGTCATTTAAACGTATTAAATACAGCACTTTATATTACAATTAGGCAACCACGGCAAGGCGTCTTAAAAGTGTTTTAAGCTAAGTGCGGCTGCGAGCCAAAAGATAACATGGCTCGAACCAAAGTTTTTTTTTCTTATGTTTGCTTCGTGAGTGGAATTTTCCATTAATGAGCACAGATTCTGAATAAAATGAATAAAAATGTTAAATTTTAAGCCATTTAAAGATTTAAATTTAAAGCCAACTTAAGTAAAATTTAAATATTTACGCATTTTTCTTTAACATAATTAACGAATAAAATAAATGTTTTTTATTTTCTATTTGTTTTACTCGTTGTTTTAAAAATTGTAATAAAATCATATTTCTTTGTGTGGAAAATATATATAATATAATTGTAAATTGAGCAGTTAAATTAGCAATTAAAATAAATAATTGACAATTATTTTCTATTTTCTTTTTTATATGTTTATATTCCAGTGCACCAAACCAATACTCATTAAATAATAGTAATTAGTAAACATTTTTATGTAATTCAAATTGTTGAAATTAATAATAAATATATAATAAATGTTGACTATTTTATATTAGTTTTAATCCTAAAGCCGTGTAATAATAAATTAATGATATGTTCAATTAAATATGACATAAATTTGTTTTATTTTTAATTTTATTTTTTTTTGTTAGTTAATTTTACTATCTAGATATTTATAATATGGGATTATTGTAATTATTGGAATCAATGGTTTATATATCTTCTCAAAGCACATATATGTGATTTCATTAGTTCATGTACAACTTTTCATAATTGTATATATTAAAAAAAAATACGGTTTATAGCTGCAATGCGGCTCAAAAGTGTTTTATGGTTTTAAATTTAAAATATGTATGTCGCGCGTTACTTGTTTAACGCCTCGTTGCGAGTGACTGCGAAATGAAATGTCCTTGATTCGATAAGGATAAGGACGTGGCAGCAGGCAGCTGCTGTTGTTGTTGCTGATGATGTTGCTGTTGTTGCTGTTGTTGCTGTTGGTGCTGCTGCTGATGTTGCTGTCACAGCTGCTCCTGTCACAGCTGTTGCCTTCACCTGCCAGCCTGCCTGTCTGCCATTGTTTATTTATGTAAGGCAAACGCGTGTCTGTCTGCCTGTCTCTGCTCCTCTCTCTGCTCCTCTCTCTGCTCCTCCCCCGCTGCTCCTCTCTCTATCTCTGCGCTTTTCGTGTGAAATTGTCACGTTAGCGACAAGTTGCGACAGAAGGAGAGAGATAGAGGGAAACGGGCAAAGTCAAAAGTGTGACAAGGCGAGGTTAGCAGCAGGTGACAAGTCTTTTGCCATTCGATGTCTGCGCCTGGCTTTGACAAGAAATCAAATTAACAAGCCGCACAACACACAGAGAATGCGGTCGCAGCGTTTTCCTTACCCTGCTCCTCGACTGCTCGACTTGGCTTGCCTGCCTCATTGCTTCACTGGGACAAGGTTCCCAGACCTGCGACACTTCTACACTGAGCAAAAAAAATGCCGTGCAAACCGTATAAGTTAAGTTAAGCAAATGTTACATTTTTGACTAGACTATGACTTTATTTTTTATTACTTACTTTAATATAGAGGCGCTCTTTAAGCTCTTTGATATTTTTATTAAAAACTTGCTTTTCTAAAGTTAAATACTTAGCTCTTATTTTAAGTTTGAGATCTCTTAAATTATAACAAGTAAACATATATTGCCCATCTGATAATGCTTTTCCTTTTTAGTCAAAGCCTGAATATATAAAAAGATTATTCAATTAAAAAAAATCATTAACTATTTATTTCATATTTTTTTATTTCCTTTAAGAAAGTTGTGCTCTTATCACATGTTCAGATTTTTATTACTTATGTTAGTTCTTCCAAAATTATCTTTTTTATTTTAGGATAAATATATTGTCATTGTTTTAATTATTATTTTATTATAAGCTCTTCAACTCATATGAATATTAGATAAAGCTATAACCGCTTAAAGCAAGAAGTTCTGATTAAAAATAAAAATAATGATACAAATTTTTAACTTTTACTCGATAAAAAAAATTTCGATTGTAAAATTTAAATGAGACATTTAATGTCGACTTTAAAAGTAACCATAATTTATACTTAACCATGATTAATAGTAGACGACATTTTTAAAATAAAAATGCTTCATACTTTCAACCGTTGCTTCTCTAAGTGCATTTCTTGTGCCAGTCACTGAAATTACTCATACGCCGCGTATTTTCGTAATATCTCTCGAGTTCTGCTACTGCTGCAATCAATGTGTGTCTTTCTGGGTGTGTGTGTGTGTTTGTGTGTGTGTTTTTGCACTGCAATTGACTTGTGGCCGCAGGCAAAGTGCCACTTGGCCAAAATACCGAGCACTCAGAGCCAACCACTTAAAATACAGCAGCTCAAATAAACATATTCAGTAGAGAATAATCTGAGGAAGTGCATCAAATGCTGAGACTGAGGCACAAACAGGACTGAATCTGATACAAAATTAATGGCATAACTCGGCTTTCATATATTTTATTTTAAGCCAATCATTTGCGGCATTCAGTTCAGAATTGCCAATAAGTGAATTAATTATGTAAATCATTAATTTAATTGCATTGCAAGCGCATAAGTCGACAATTATGGAAATGCATATGACACACACACTTTTTTCCCCTCATGAAAACTTAATTAAATTCTCTGCTGTAGGGAAGGGAAAGGGAAAGCGGGGAATGATGTGGGTTGAAAAACTCTTCTCTCAACAATATTCATTGCAGAATGTCAAAGAATATTCACTAAAAATGTGATGGTTTTTTTTGTGTGTGCAGCAAAGTTTAATTAATATGTAAAGAAAATTACGTATACGTTTAGTATATCAGTTTCCGTTAATTATAATGCACATGTAAAACTGAGGTGGCACCTGAAACACCTCTGAATATTTGATTTAGCTTTCGGTGAACTAATGGCAAGTTGAATTTCACTTTTCGTTTAGCAAATCAACAAAATAGTTGCAAATATGTTGCATAAGAAATATAGTCAGATAATATGCTTAGTGTTAGCACAAATTTGGATGGAATCTGAATGACACAGAATTAATTATAAATACTTTTTAATAGAAAAGATTAAATATATAATAGATAAATATATATCAAGGGAAGGCAAGGAAATGCCCTAAATTTTAATTAAAGTAATCAAGTATTAAGTGACCCATATTAAATTTGGCCGCTGGCTGAATTATTAAATTTATATCTAATAGTTGACAAAATTTAACTTTGTAAGTTTATTTAGCTGCTCACCTTTGATTTATTTAATCTTAGAATTTCGATATGAATGCGTTGAACTAGCACAAATTACTTAAAATGCTACTTTAAACTAACTTAAAGTTCCTTAAATATATTTATTTTCTTTTTTTTTAAATTTAACGAGCTACATTGAATCAATATATTTTCCATTCAGGTCGCTCTAAGCCAAATCTTAATGGACATTTTGTGACTTTTAAACTTTTGTTGTTGTTCGGCTGTTTCTATTTTTTTTCTCGGTTTTGCTGTTTTGTTTTTTTTTTTTATTTTTTGTATTTTTGGCCAATTGCCAATCGGGCACATTGTTAACTTTACATTTTAAGCAGATTACAAACAATGGGCGAGAGCGAATATATCGTTTGGATTGAACACGCTGTCCGAGTCAAGCTGTGATCTATGCATGTGGATGCCACCCACATGTCCAGGCGGCATTTTTATTTTTATTTTCTTCTTCTTTTTTTTTTTTTTTTTGTTGAGCCTGGCACATGTCAACCGTGTGTTCAGCCATCAGCTTTATCCAACTTCGTCTGTGTGTGTGGGTGTGTATTGAAAAAGCTGTAATTGTTTTGGCAGTCACTGTCAGTGTCATCGTGGCTGCAATTTATGTACTTCTTTTTTTTTTTTTTTTAGGTCTGGTCGCAAACAGCAAAAAGATAAAAGCTGAGGCAATAGATAGAAGTTTAAATACCCTTTGGATATCATGAATATGTTGAACTTTTTTTCTTGCTCAAAGTAACATTAAATACACACATAACCAGAGAGCTCATCTCAACGAGAAGTTGTTTCTAAATACTCCAAAGCTCAATCGGTTCCAAGTTTAATCTGCCCTCGGCAAAAGTATTAAAAAGGGGCAGGCGAAAAAGTACTTAATGGATGTGGTTTTTTGGGCATTCAATGAGTATTTGAGCAGAGGTCCTGTCACATCCTGTCGAATACATTGCCCATTTCTGATAATTGCTTAATTATTGACATCATTCGTGTCTTTTTTTTGTGTTGTGTTTTTTCGGTGTAAATGGTTTTTTTTTTTGTTTTGTTTTGTTTTGTTTTGGCTAACTAAACCGCAGCAATAGTAATTTATCATTTGATTTTGATTTCGACCTATTTGTTTGACATTTTGCGGTCTACCCGCATTAAAAATATTCAAAACGAATCGATGAGACCGCAATGGCCACATCGAAGTCCCGGCAAAAAATACCGCAAATAACTGATTCCCATTTCTGGCTTATTTAAATGCTTACTTATATCCAATTAAATAAGCCAATTACAATAATTGCACTTTGTGATTTGATTTCAGTTGACAACTTAATTGATAAAAATCGCAAGATTATGTTCGTATTCAATTAACATACCCTGTGAATATTTATGTGAGTGAATCGAACTGTATTTTGGAAGGACAAAAATGATGTGACATATATTTTTATGAGTAATTATATTATTTTTAAAAACATATGAAAATATAAAATTTATTTTATTAATTTAATTAAAACAGTAATATATAAATCATGTATTTAATTGCTATTGAAATCATTTTATAATATTTTTTAAATAATTTTTAATCGTAACTATTTTCAAAATATAGAGTTTAAAGTCTATTTACCAATCTTCACAATTGTCTTGTTTAATATTCAATCAACTTCACGAATTCTCCTTTTAAGAGTCATTCACAAGTTCAGCCAAAATAAAAACTAAATTCATTATGCAATTAAATATTTTATAACATTCAACGCCTGTCATTTTGATTGGTGCTTTCGGCGACTGTCAAATCGAATATTTGCGCACACTTCAATTGAATATTTTATGCCTCGCATATTATTTGGCAAACATGCACGCGGCGGATGGCCAAAAGCGATTGAACCACTTTAAAATGCAATGAAAAAGAATTATATATTTTTTTTAATTTGATTAAATTCATATGTTATGGGTAATTTAATTATTATTATAGTGGGAGCTGATGAGTGTGTGGCAGACAATTGTTAATGGCAACGCTCTCAGTTCCCATTCACATTCCCCTTAACATATCCGACATATTTCACATGGCTTCGGTGTTTGTTTTTGAGGTATTATTAAATAATTAGACTGTCTTTGTGAATTGTATAATTGGGCAAGACATTAAGAAAATTTAAAGAAAATTCGAGATTATAAGTTTTTTTTGTAAACAACACTTTTCTATCGAATTAACGTTTAAAATTTGTGTACAAATAGTTGGTTTTCCATATCTTCGAGATATTTCTCTAGATTAAAGTTAAAAATAATTAAATTAATTAATTATTCCAAATAGTCAAAAATGTTTGTATTTGTAAATCAACTTCTTCGCTTTGAATTTATACGAATTAATTGTTTTATATTTTATTCTAACTATTTTTTTAAACAGACAGTTTTAGGAAAATCTTCAGTTATTAAATCAAGCATACCCTGTTCAAATCAAAACAGAGTATATACAATAAAACAAGACAAATATAGATGCCATGCATATTGGCATTAATTAAATTAATTTTGTTTATTTGTATCTTTTGTTGTGTTGCATGCAAATGTGGCAAATGTATAAAAGTAATTTGACTGCTAACAATGCAATATTTCTCAGAGCATTGTTTTCGAGCTAATAAATATGAATTTGGCATTTTGATTATTTTTATTGTTTACCTGTCTGGGTCTATATATATATATATCTATAATGAACTAACATCAACTCGAATGTGTTTTCGTCTAATTAAATATATTTACATAGGCGATGTTGCTTTAAGCCAATTTCAACAACAACTAAAACTTGTTGCGCTGAAGTTGGCAATTTCTGGTTTCAATTTAGCAAAAAAACAAATTTAAATCGTAAAATGAAAATGGATATGGAAATGGAAATGTAGAGGACAATGGCATCCAACCAGAGTATTTTTAGCACCGTCATATTGCACATTTAAAAAACAAAATGGCGCCAGAGCACAAGAGTGCGTACGTGTTTGAGTGTGTGAAGTGTGTATGTGTGTGAAGTGTGCACGTGTGTGAAGTGTGCATGTGTGTGAACTGTGTATGTGTGTGTGAAGTGTGTATGTGTGTGAACTGCAATAACTGCCCGCATAAATTCAACTTGTTCGAGTTGCCAGTTTCGAGCAATGCCAGCGATTATTGTGCGGCTGCATAAAAACAAGTATGAAATATTTTTGCACCGAATTTTAAATAGCCTTGCATAATAAAGTGCAGCTGTTTAAGTCTAAAAGTGATTCTCATGAAACTAAATAACATTCAAATATGCTAATAAACCAAAATATGAGGCAATATAACTAGTAAATTTGGTCCGAAAGTCAGGAAATCAGAACAGAAAATCTCAGATTAAGATTTATTTGTTAGTGTTTTTAAATTGTTTTTTTTTTTTATTTTTAGCTTGACTATCTTAGCTGTTCTTTTTTTTTTTGAGGACTTAAAGATTATTTTACTTTATTTTTATAAAGTTCATTTAGAGTCTGAAACTATAAGCAAACTTCTAATAAAGAGCAATTGTCGCTAATACCAAATACAAAGTGAAATCATTAACATAAATGCAAATTAAATTTTCTTAATTTATTTAGTTAGATTAAGCTAATACTATATATATATATATATTTTTATAGATATATATATATATATATATTTTTTTTTTCTGTTATGTAGATGGGTTTTGTAACTGGTTTTTATTGTTAAATATGTTTAGATAAGCGGAGCTTTGAAAAGTTAATTTATGATTAATAAATCAAGTTTCATATGTTATCGGCATGTCTTCAGTAATGTATCCATTTTAAGGGTATAGCAAGCAATTCGCCATAAAACGACACCCAACACGGGTCGCTGCCACTGCGGCTGTGGCAACAGCAACCGCATTGCCCACGATTCCTTTTTGCCACTGCAGCGTGCAACAAATGCCAGCGGCATTCGTATATTTGTGTTAGCTGCAAGTGCGGCTTGTGTTCATATGTGTGTGTGTGTGTGTGTGTGTGTGTGTGTGTGTGGATTTTTGTGTGTGTGTTCAGACAAATATTGGCACTAAATGGGTAAAAACCCTGAGCTGTCGCACGGATCACTGATGCAGGACGTGACTAAAGCTCATTAATTAACATATTTTCAGAAGCAGCTATAAATATCTCGAGATATATTTAATATATTTAAATTCCTATCAAAATAATTGTTGTTGTTTTGTACAAAGTTTGTGAAATAAATAAATAATGCAAAACTTTCAAACAACTACAGAAAGTGTTGAAAAATGAATATCAATGAGTTGCTTAACTTATTTGTGGTTGCAAGAATAAGCCAATAATTTTTTATAAATATTTATTAAAAAGGTATGCATAAAACAAGAAAGAAAGTCTTTTTGTTGTTAAATTTTTTTATATAATTTGCGAAAAATTTAATATCTAAAATTAACAAGATTTAGATGAAAATTAAGAAATACCAAACAATGTTAGACTTAAGATTGAAAACAACTTAAGATATGAATTTGAAAAAAAATTAAATGGATTAGATGGAATAGATTATGTTAATAATTTGTTTTGCCTTTTTACTTGTTGAAGGTGTAAATATATTTAACCATCTAACATATCAAATATAATTAAATAAAAATATATTACTTTATTTATTTACTGCTGACAATAAATATTTTATCTGGATCGGATCACTATATCATAGATCGAATAATAGCTATCATAGAAAAAATAGGTCGAAAGATGAGTTGCTGAATATAAAGTTATATTTTACTTATCGGGCTATAATATTAAATAGCTTTGTCAGCAACTATCAATCAACATATTTAAAATTTCTAGTGAATTTTTAGGGGTTGGCAGATTGACATCAGTCTGCATGGTATGTATATATATATATATATTATATTAAATTAAATTTAAACTAAAAATAATTTCACAGAATTGTATTTTTTTTTGTTTGTTTGCTAACCACTCATCTGTTGTTCATTTAGAATAAGTTTATTATTCAAACTGTCAGAATTAAATACTGTGCACTCTATGAAAAAACATTCAATTGAAAATTAAGCACAAACCAGAAACAAATTAAAATGTCAACTGCATTTCAGATTAAGCTTCAATTGTCCAAGTTGTCACGAAAATGTAGTCAAATTGAACATGCAACCCGTGTGTGTGTGTGTGTGTGTGTGTCTATGTGTGTGACAAAGAGTGCTTGTGGCGCTTAAATGCTGCTGCTTCATATGGTGCATAATTGCACTTAAAGTGTTTTCGAGTGAAAGTCAATGAACTGCTTACAAAAAAATAGAAATAAAAATAAAACCGAAACACGACCCAAGCTGGCGGCTGGGCTCGTCTGCCACACATGCAACACACATTTTTGCAAGCAATTTACTTCAGCATAATCATATTAAATAATCTCCACCTACTCGGTTAGCTACAGTTTTACTTGCTACCTGATATCTCCTGCTTGCTACTTGCTACTTGCCACCATGTGCAACATCCTGGGGGCGTGCTCATCTTTTTGTCTAGCATTTTGTACCTGTACCCGCCTCTATCTCGTGTCTCTTCGCCTGGCTGAGCAAAATTATACTTAAAAGCTGGGCGCGTCCTTTTCTCCACACACACACACACACAGGCACACACGTACACACAGAAAACACTTGGGCGGAGGCAGGCAGCATGCGTGTAAATGTCTACACACACCCAACTTTTTAAGCTGCAAGCAAGCACTTACACATACACTTAGAGAAAATGTATACTACTTAGTATTCAGACTAATAATAAACAGTATATAATGCTGTCAAAATAAGTTGAGATATATATTCTAGAATTTTATTGCAATAACATTTTGCCATCCTAAAGTTTTTGAATTTAAGATTGTCTTAAAATAGTTCAAATTTGAATAATTTTTTTTGAGAAAAGTTATTTTGATATTTTTAAGTATTCCTTATGTAAGAACTTGGAGCAATATGTTGGTTCTACTCTAAAGATTTTTAGTAGTTAAATCATAATCAAAATTTAGCTTAAATTTAAACTTAAAATTTCCACTTAGGATTATAAATTAAAAATTGGTTACTTTTACATTTTTTGGAGGACACTATAAAATTTAATTGTAAATATTAAATCAAAATCAATTTATACATTTTGTGCTTGATAAATAAACTTATATATCCCCAAATGTGTATAAATTGTTATTCAATTAAGTCAACTTTCGATATTAAAGCCAAAAGATAAAATATACTTAAGATTACAAAATTAAAATCAAATTGCGAGGTTAGACAAGAAAATAATATTAAATTCAGAATTAAATACTCATTTCAAGATCAAATTATTTTCAAGCTGTAAATTTTTTATATGATTCCAGTTGTAATTCATATAAAAAACTTAGATTGTCATTCAACTAAAATAAACCTTTAATTTTATACAAGCTAAAATTCTTAGATTAAGTATTTGAGTATTATTTAAAGAAATTCTTATATTATAGTAGAACTGAAAACTCGTATTTCTCTCAGTGCAGTGTTGCGGTATTCGTCCTGTGTGCCATCTTCTCTTTATTTTATTTTTTTTTTTTTGCCAGCAGGTCGTTGGCTTTTTGCCTCATATGGGCGTTTTTATTTTCTTGGCCCGCCCGTTGGCCAACTGCAAAGGCGTTCAAATTACATACAATTTCTTTCATACACTCCCAATTTGCCAAGGCCCACATGTTTTAGCCATATCGTGTTGGCCCTCTGTTGCACCGTTTAGAGCTGCACTTTCCACTTTAACCCATGCGGGCATATACTTTTCAATGGCAGTGTTTTGTATGTGTTTGCCTCAGCAATTATTATTTCTGAAGGAGAGACTAATTAAATTTCTAATCAGATAAGGGCTCAGACCGTCTTTGGCCGTCTTTGAGTTTGGCTTTCAACTGGACATGCTGGTCTGCAACGCCCCCTTTGCACTTTTGGCAGCCAAAACAATTACCCCCAGCTGACATCAGCAAAATTGTAATCTACAGATTGGATTTACGTGTTGGCCTAAACACAAATTTAATTAATCTAATTTAATGGCCAAAAACTAGACACAATATACGAAATATTTAAACTTGAATTTGTTCAAATTTGAGTCAAATTTTGTCTTGCCTCATTCGACTGATTTCACCTTTAGCACTCGAAATTGTTGCACAATTTAATTTCATTCGAAAAAAATGTAAAAATAAATTATTCGTTGCTGCCGCAAAGGTGGCAATCAGTTTGATTGCCTTTGAGAGGATCGCTTGATTGTCAAACAGTTTCGAAAATGCAATCAATAAACTGCCAATGAATTCTGAAGTTATCAGTAAAATTCATTACTAAAAGGTTTAACAACTGATTAATGTCGTTAAACATACACACACACACACAGAAGTAGGCACAAAAGGGGCACACATACACACACACTTTATGAGTGTGGCAGCAATGAGTGTGCGGTCAAACAACAACCGTTAATAAAAGCAACATCAATTTAAAAAAAAATAAACGACTAACTAAATACTCTCTTTTATAGTTTTAAGTGCGACTTAATACATAAAAATAATATGTGTTCAAATTTGATTTTTTTTATGCTTTTACTATTACACATTTAATGTTGGCTGTATAAAATGTGTTCATAAAATACTTATTCCCATTCATCTAGAATTGTTCTTTAAAAAATTTAAAAAAAAAATGCCAGCTCTTTTTGTGTGATATTTTTAAGACTACAGAGTATACAGTTTAAAAATTAAATATATACAAGATGCCTTGGGATTGGGCACATGAAACCACATTAAGCTCATAAATGGATAAACATTTATTGCCCTTTATTGAAAAATTGGCTTCATTCACAGAAGTTGCGACAACAAACAACGCTGGAATTTTCTACGTTATATTTTGCACAAGAGATGCACTATTTAATGCCCTACATCCGCTGTAGTTGGGCAGATGTGATTTTTATAGTTAATATAAAAGTAAGAAGTATTTTCTAAAACCTACTGAAATTATAAAATGAATAATACTTTTAAAACTCTGATACTTTGTGAGTCAGTAAAATCATTTCCTTGGCCACCTATTAGCCAAAGAATGAAAAGGAATTTTTTCTCGTTGAACATACAAATATTTTGATGGCAACAATTTTAAGCTGATTAAATCAACACAATATAAATTATGTGAAAAAAGTCTGCAAGCGTGAAAAACAACAATATTTTGTTACATTTTCCTTTTTTACTTATCATGCAAAACTTTCATAATTGAAAACTTTACAATAACTCAATTTTAATTCAATTGTCAACACAGTGTGAAAAATAAAGACATTAAATCTAAAAGATTTTAAAACTTGATTTTGCTTCGATAAATTCTCAAAATTTAAAATAACTGCAAATTCAAAGTTGAATTCTGGCTACATAAATGTGGAGGGTTGCCAAATTTTAAGTGCGCTGCAATTTGGCAACACTGCAAATCTTATTTTCAGTTAATAAGTTAGTCGTTAATATGTTTGCTCCATAAAAAAAAAAAACAAATAATATAAAAAAAACAAATCTTATTTGTAATCTAGCTTAACATAATACATAAGAAAGCAAAGAACAACCCTCGCATAAATTAAATAAATCTTCCGTTTATATCCCCCCAAAAAAAAGGCTCAGAATAAATGCTGATTGTGAGCAACAATTGAGGCATTAAAAATACATGTATGTCAAATGTGGCAACAATATCGATTCCATGATTGATATGCTCCATTAAGCTGAGCTAGTTTGTGTAATTTATGCGACTATAAATCCATACACTGCCCCAATAAATTGCAAGAGCAGCATTAACCAAGCCCAGCCAAATCGAACTACCAAATACATATTTTTTCTACTTTTTTTTTTTTTGATTGCCTGGTTTATTTATTTAACATTTTATATTTGTATTGCTGCTGCCTGCATTTTATGGCTACACACACACACGCACACACACATTTGTAAGGCGCTTGGGCATGCAGTAAATTAAGTCGTTAATATCTTGTTTATCACGGTGTGGTTGTTGCACGCTGGGGCATGCGGCAAGTTGCTTACTGCACTGGGGCCATATGCGCATGTTAATTACATGATTTATATGCACAAACACACACACACACACACACACACACACACACGATTACACACACACTTACACACACAAATACAAGCATTGCTACTGATTTATGAAATTAATTTAAAATGGATTTAAGCAGACCGCTTTTGCCCGCCTGCTGTGCTTTTTAAAAAAAATGTATATGTTGCATACCCCAAAGGCGCCGGCTTATTGAACACAACGAATTACAATTATTAGCAGCAGCAAAACAGGCACAACACATAAATAAACATCGCAGGCAATGTTAATCAAATTAACAAGCACACACACAGATGCACACACACACACACACAAAGACACACACACACACACACAGCCACTTGCCTTGGCAACTTTTATCTCATTTTATTGAGGCGTAGTTTGTCTGGCTCTTCAACTCGTTACGGCCAACTCATTATAACAGTTGTATTAGCAGACACTGCTCACAATACACTGTGAAAAAATTACTGCACAAAAATAATGTTGCACTTAAATCAATTTGAAATGTTAATAAGCTTTGAGCAAGAACAAAAATGAATTGAACAAAATTCATATTTCAAAAATACAAAAATCGTAATCTGATTAGAAAATCAAAATTCTTACATATTAGAATCGGAAGCGGAAATAATATTAATTTAAATTCAACATCCTTTTTATTTTGTAATTTTAAACAAATTAATATTAGACCAAATCAAATTTAAAGATAATTTATTTGCGCTTATTAAATTAAATTTTAGAATGAAAATGAACTTAAAATTCAAGTCATTTATAATTTCTTCGAGTGTAGTCACGATTTTATTCACACTTTCGCTGCTTGAATTACTTTATTAAGCTAATTAAATGCGCCACTTGTAGGCAAAATGTTGCGCAGCCTGCAAAACTAAGCAAACAAAAAATGAGTGAAAAAAAGAAACAATTAATGAAATTAGTAAAAGTGTTTTTGGCATAAGTTGCAGGAGTTTTCAAGTACATTCGTCGGTTAAGCTAATTAATGTTGCCAGCCAGTGCTCAGGAGCTGTGGAATGTGGTATGAAAATCTGCCACACTTGCCACATGCACAATTCAATGGAACGCATATTGCAGCTGCATTGTTGATTGAGCCAGACAACATACATCATAAAATGTGCTCATTGCGGCTAGTTATAAACCCCTGTAGCAACAGCAACAGCAGTGGCAGTGGCAGTGGCAGTTGCACCACTGTTGCACCACCTTAACCCACTGCTGATAAAAACAATGTGCGACGATGCGTTTTCACAACGCTTATGGCACTCACCAGATACCGCAACCTAAATGCAACTGAGGTACGAAAACATATATATACATACATATAACTGGCAGATTATGTCTGCACTATGCAATCCCCAACTGTCAGCCAGCTTTTATTTCTACTACTCTGGCAACGGGGGCAACATCGGCAACATCGGCAACAACGAAAGCCGCAAAAGCGCAGACAAAGTAAGAAGTTTATGCTCCTGTTCTGTATACCCTGTGGCATATTGAAAATTGCATTAAAATCGGATGTTTTGAATTTTATGAACTGGAGGATATCATAAAAAATAAAGCATATTTTAGGCATACATTTTTAAATAAATTTAATACCTATTTTTTAAAGTCTTTCAATGTATCTTTTTGTTCACATCAATTAGCATTTCTCAGCTGATTGCGAAATAATATTGAGCAATTTGTAGTACAGTAAAATGCTAATAATAAAATGTTAGATTTTTAAGAGGCAGACTTAAGTGATGTATATACCAATAATATATATTTAAATATTTTATACAAATTTCGAGCTGAATATAGGATATGAGTTAGTCAGTAAGTGGCAAGTGTCAGATTTTTACATGGTTTTGTTTTATACAAAAATTCCAGACTACCTTTTCATTATTTACACATACGGGCAGATGTGTGTACAGGTGCGGAATGTGAAAGCAACGGTACGACAGGTGAAAAACTCCATAACTAAAATATCAGTGAAATTTAAAGAAAAACATTTGAAATATTTTGAAGAAATTTCACGATTGTAATTCGAGATTACAAATAAATAAATAAAAAAAAAGTTAAACAATTTAAAAACATATTTTCTAAGTAAAAAAAAATCTAAAATAAATATTGATTAATACAAAATTGTTATATAAAAGGCCTAACTTATCGGTTGATTCAGCCACTGTGTTTATTTTCTGTTCATGTAACTGAAAATATTCCATTTGACACGCAGAAAAGCCGAGTTTTATTAAAAAAAAAAGATTGCCTCCGGCTTAGGCTGGGACATGCCTTCGCTTATGTATTTTGTGATATTTTATTTGTCATAAATATATGTGCCTTTTATTTAAATCATATTGAATGAAACAATATTGAATAAAGATAAAAAATTCTTTTTTTTAATATTAAAGGGAAATTGATTTTAGGATGTTCAATTGGTTTCAAAAGAGCAGCTTGTTTAAGTTTATTAAAGTCTTTTCCTATTCCCTGTTTATAATTGTAATATTTGCTATTTGTTGCCTTTAAAATATTTTTTTAATCTTTAAAACCGCTTGGTATTATTTTTGCACTTGTATGCTGCTTATTTAATTTACCTTTTAACGCTTTCAAAAGCCAGCGAAAAATGTATAAACTTTAGCGTGGCCAAAACTGTATAAAACATAAACTTTTGGCTTAAATGCGAGAGTGTAAAAGGTTCACAGATAAGCCAGAAGCTATGCACATTTAAGCCACACACTCCACAACATACACACACACACAGACAGGCACACACACCTGCGGCACGAACTGCATGCATTGAAATATATTTCGCTTAAAGAAAAGAAAATGAAAACAATTTTTGCAGCGTGCAGTAAAAAAAAAGAGAAACAAAACCAACAACAAAAAGTAGCAGTTACAGTGTAACTTGGTTAATCCTATTGATTTTGATTTGCATACAAATTAGAATGTGCAAGGTAGAGCTTCCGGTTAGGACCACAACAACAACAACAACTATTCCGGAACAGAACTTCTCTGTCTGCAATATGCCAAAAGGATTTTCAGCTAAAAGCTTGAGAGACTCGAGAGGCAAAAATGTGTTTAACATGTGTATGGACCAATCCCTTGGATTATGCTTCAGCATTAAATTTCAATTTAAGCTGCACCAGAAGAAGCTGGCAAAAGGGGGGCATGTGTACACACACACACACACACACACACGCACACATGAAGTACTTGAGAAGCGACAAAGTGCGAATGCCTTCTGAAACAATTAGCATGCCGCCTAATTGTTTGTTGTGGATAGAAAGAGCAGGGGAGTCGAGAGAGTGAGAGGGACGTGGTGTGGCACAAACTGCATGTGTGTATGTGTGTGTGTGTGAGTGTGTGCTCTTGTTGTTGTTTAGCATTTTAATACGGTTTAATGAAAAATAAACAGTGCTGCTGCTAGGTGAGTGGCTCAGCTCCTGTTGCTGCCATGAAAAGAAATGTAAAAATTAAATTTGATGCCGCGCAAATATCTTTGAATATGTTATGATGTGTGTGTAGCACGATGCGATAAAAAAAAGTACACAGAAAAAAACGGTAAATTTTGAAGGCAATAAATTAACAAATAAAGCAAATTAAGGATTTTCAATTAAAAAATGTAAAATTATTAACAATTTGGTAAATTTCTGGAGAATATTGAAATTGAAAAAAAAAAAATTAATAATTGGTATACAGAAAATTTTTTGTAAATTTATGTTATGTAATGTAATATTTTCAGTTTTTGTAGAAATAATTAAATTTCTAAAACCAACAAATTTTAAGGAATAAACAAATTAAAAAAATCAATATGTTTTGAACTATTTCTTAATAAAAGGAATTGAGAATTGGAGCCAGTGTTTAACATGGAACATATTTCAATTAGAATTTATGAAAACTTTAATAAAGAAATTCAGCTCAAGATGTGGAAACAAACATTTTCTTTTTGTGCATTCTTCAGGCTCAACCATATTTGGCAAGGACTTTCTGTGCATTCATTCGAATGCGCATTTTAATTTCCCTTAATATTTCATTTGCAAAAGTGTGTGTGCGTGCGAGTGTGTGTGTGTGTGTGTGTGTGTGTGTGTGTGTGTGTGTGTGTATGTAAGTAAAAGGCATATGGCAAGCCAAAGAGTCGTGCGGTGTGGAATTTTCAATTAAGATTAATTCGCGCATGTTTTGCCAGCAAATTGGGTGTTGGGCGTTGTTTGGGCGACAGTTCGCACTCCCCCTGCACCCAACACGGCAATCCCCTATCCAGCGACATTTTCTCACCCTTCAGTCAGCCAACTCAAAACTCAAACTCAAACACCAAGACCAACACTCTGCACGTGGCAGCTGCGGTTTATTCACTCAGTTGCACTCGGGTAGACGCTCGAGCAGCGATGCGTTATGAAGACGGCGACGGCGACGGCGATGGCGACGCGATGCGTTGCGACGACCAGGTGAAAAACTTCAGCGCCACAAAATTGTGCCACTTAAGAGGGAGCAACAACAACAACAACAGCAGCAGCAACAACAACAGCAACAACAACTATATTAAAAGCAACAACTTTGTCGCCGCAGCCAGCAACAAATTACAACAAAATAGACTTTAATCATGGCTTGGCTAACAAAGAGCTGCAAAAAAAAAACAGACCAGCAGCTTTACAGTTTTAAAAAAAAAAATGGCTTGAGTTTAATAGACGGAAGTGCTAAACGGGCACATACCCTATAAAAAAGTAAGCAGTTACCATAAGAGTCCTAGTTGAACTGAAATAAATTGACGATTTCTTTTGCGTTATTATTGATATATATATATAGTATAGATATATATATATAGATATAGGTTTTCATAGATTTTCAAAAGGCGAACAAAGTTGTTGATATCGAAATGAAAGAAATGTGTTTTGCCAAAATACTGAAAATTAAATTTTTTACTTTTTATTAACCATTTCATGCATTTTTTTTAAGTATTTCTTTCCAACAAAAGAATAAAAATATATCTCTTAATAATAGCAAACATTAAAATTTGTAAACTTCTTTATAAACTGAAAATCTCTGAATATATCGCGAATTTAAGATGCAAATGTTATTTTATTTCTATACAGCTCTAAAGATGAACACTGATGGGATGAAAAATATAAAAGTGTGCAACAAATTAAGCTTCAAAATTTTTTAGAAATTATTATTAATAAAAACTAATTAAATTTTTGTATTAATACTTTGTTTTGTATGTTTATAGATTAAACCAAAAAGAAACTGGACAATTTATGTTTATTTTTCAAGCAATTAAATTTTGACTGTTTTTGTAAATTATGAGAAAGATATTTTCAATAGCTTTTATAATCTTTTAGATATTGAGGCACATGGATGGAATAGATGAAGTCCTGCGTACATGGCACCACTTTTAATGATTAGAGGGTATAATGAGGGTATCCTAGGTGCCTCTGGTGGGATGGTAATGTAAATGCCAGTGCATTAAGTGGCGCATTTCATCAACATCATCCTTACTACAATTTTCGTCCTTGTCACTTCGTCATCGCAGAGCCAACTGGTGCCTGCCGCTGTCGGATAACTGAACCCTTGACGAGCAGTAAATATTTTTATTCAAGTTAATAATGCTGCACTGCTGCACTAACATTGGCGATCCCCAACCCTCCCCCCCCTGTCACTTGGTTGCTCCAGCGGCCAGTTGGCAGTTGCCATCATTTATTTACCCCTCGTTTGAAGTTTGCTTTTGCTTTTGCTTATGCAGCGTGCCTGTTTACGTGTAAAGTCCTTTTGGCCCCAGCTATTTGCCAGCACTGCGATTCTCAGCTCTTTCTCTATTACCGTTGTTTACTGTGGTTTTCATCATCCGCACTGTTTGTTCATTAGCCGGGCCAAGGCGAAACACAGCCGCGAAGCCAAATGCAAAGCAAACCAAAGCAAGGCAACGGCTACATTTTTTTTCGCTCGCCGCTTGTTTTATGTGGTCTCAAATAAATTGCCAACCAAACTCAAATCTCCCTCCTCATAACCCCCTTACCAACCCCCTCTCTCTCTCTCTCTCTCTCTCTGACTGGATTAAACATAAATACTGCTGGACAGTAGTTGGCTGTGCTGAAAAATTAACTAGTTTGAGACAATAAAGGCGAAAAATGATACCTAGTAAAATTAAAATGTGATTTATGTATTGGATTAATCTTAGAAGTAGAAGCTATTATATATAAAGTTAACTGGAGAAGCAAGTGAGCATGAAATTGTGATTTATCTCCAGGATTAATCTTGGCCATCCGAAACCAGCTTATATTATTTTGTATACATTTTGAAACTTTATTTGCGTTCTGCAAAACTTACATTTTATGACTTTAATACAAAAATAATTTCATAAAAAATGAAATACTTTATGTGCAAATATATGAAAAGTGAAAAAAATATCAACAAATGTTTGACTTAATTTTTTTATTAATGAAACCTTTATGAACTTTAGAAGATTAATGTTTTGGTCTTTAGTTTGATTAAGCACAAATAAATAAAATCAACTGAAAAGGAAATAGTAATTTTTCTATACATAGCGCTAATACCATATATGTAATACCATATTGTATATATTTAATTTAAAATTTGTTTTAAATATATTTTTGTTTTTATTTATTTAATATAAATACAGTTTACAAACTTTTATAGTTAATAGTGGGTAAGTTATAACACTAAACTTGAAGCGCTAGAATAAAAAATATTTATTTAAAAAAAAACATTTAACTTCTTTTAAATACAAATATTATATTCAGCTTTGATTTCATCTAGTGTCATTCAAAGTAAAGAAAAACTACTTTTCATACTCTTGCAAAGTTTTTGCTATTTATGGTCCACAGTCTGCGGGGGTTTGGGGAGGAAGAGCGACTGAGAATGCTGAGACAGCTATTAAATGATTATTTGCCATATTTTTACTACTGAATCGGTGATTTAATGATTTTGCAGAAATCCGTTTTACTTTTGAACTAAGTCAAAGATGATTTCCCAAAAAGAAAAAAAAAAATAATAATAATAATGACCATAAACAATTAGACAGAAAATGCAACGTGAGTGAATTGTGGACGCAATTAATATCAATTTATGTGTTTTGTTTTTTTTTTTGTTGTATTCTTATTCTTTTTCTGTACCGTTCATATATCATAATTAGCGCCAGCTCAGCTGACTAAGTGGGCAGCGGCTGGGCTTGTAGGTCAGGTCCTGTGTGTGTTAGGGAACAGCTTGTGTGTGTGTGTGTGTGTGTGTGTGTGTGTGTGTGTGTATGTGTGTGTGTTGGTTTCATTTTTTCCCAAGAAGAATTTATTTTTTTGTTTTTGTTTTGTTTTTCGTTGTGTTGTTGGCAAAAAGGTGAAACCATAAAATTTACATAGCAGTCACAGTTGAGCACTTTAATGTCTTTGTCTTGGGCTTTTGTTTCAGGCCAATTCTTTTGTGGTTCTCTGCCCTGTCATATTGGGCCTCGTTGTCCCTTTTCTCTTTATTTATTTATTTATTTTTTTTCTTCTTGAGAGTGGCCTCGTTTGCATAATTTTGTGCTTTGTGCTTTGAGTTTCTTTCCTTTTTGGATGTGAGGCATTTTTTTTTTTTGCTTTTATATAATCTGGCAGAGAGTGTTTTAAGTTTGTTGTCAGTTTTGTCTCTAACTTTATAAACTATAGCCATATATTAGAGCCTTGGCATAACTAGCCAACTATCTACCAAACTATTTAAACACTTTTAGTTTTTAAGCCAAATTGCTTAAACTTGTTTGCAATGCTTTCAGATAAACTTTGATTTTGCAAGGGCAAACAATAGTCGGTATAAGAATTTTTTTTTGCCATTTTATTTCTAGATTTGTCAGCAGCTCAAGTGTGCTAATATTTGGCTCAGTCAAAGGCAGAGAGACAGATAGAGAGAAAGAAATAGAGATAGTTAGATACAAAGAGCCAGATTTGACAATTCCCTTTTGAGGGATTTGCCTTTGCATAGCATTGATTAATGTCTTTGATTTATAAGGCGCCGGATCAATAAATGCTAAGCAGCTCTGCTGGAAACACACACACACACAGATGCGTATCTATAATGGCAAACATTTAATTGAAACTACTTGGCAAAAGGATGTGCCAAGGATATGCCAAGGATATGCCATGAATTTGCGCTCAAATGAATTGCACAAACATTGACTACCCCAAACAGCGCCGACAGATGGAAACTGTCTCTCTGCGAGAGGTAAGCGAAACTTTTGATTACGATCTGAAAAGCTAAGCAAGCTCATTTGCAATTTAAACTTGCCCGGTAATAACCTGCATGCCATTGCATAACCACACACAGACAACTGTGTGTGTGCGTGTATGTGTGTGTATGTGTGTGTGCGTGTGTGCAACTCCCAAGACATTGATGAGGTTATTGTCGCATACGTGAGTGGGTTGCATAAGTAAATAGCCAAACATATATTATATATAGATATATTTGTGCACCCACACACACACACACACACTCGAACACACACACACATGCAAACAACGAAAAGCAATTTGCACTACACTGTAAAAAAAAAATATTATAGCACATCTAGATAGAGCTGCATAGATAGCAAAATTGACAAGACATTTTCAAAATGAGCATTCAAAGATCAGCTAAAGTTCTTAAAACAAGTCAAAAAGCAATTAAAACAAATAGCAAAATGTATTTATTTAGTATTTAAGTTTAGGTACTTTAACTATTATTTGCTAAATAATTTTTTAATTTAAAATTTTTTTTAAAAAAAAAAAGAATGACTATAAAAGAATTATTTGTTGAACACATTTTTTTAATCTGAATATGAATTGTTTATTTATCAACTTGGAGACTATATTTTTTTGCTTTGACTCTGGACAAATATTTTTTATATTATATATATAAATTTTTTTAAAGGTTATAATATTAAAATTTAAATTAATTATTTTTCCATGTTTTAGAAGTAGTAAGAGTAAGTTTTGATTGCTAATATAAATTGTTAAGATGTAAATTTTGTTATATTTATTATATATATTATTTATATAAATAATATCAATATTTCTATAATTTTTAATCATAAGTTGCATATTCCTAAATCATTTATGTTCTCAACTTGATAGCTCTCTCGATCTACGTTGCTTCCGTCATATTGAGTAATAAATGCCCGATTGTTTCTCACTGTGTAGCTCTGTCTAAATGCAGTTTGCACCTTGTCTTCCCTCCACCAGCAACCAATGTGGTTTCAGGTGCTCCATGCTGCTTTGCATAATTGCTATTATGTTTGTATTAGCTCTAACAATTTGCTCTCAAGCACGCGTGCACTCACACATAAGCATTATACACACACACACACACACACATACACACACACACACACACGCACACACACAAACACACACACACATTTATGATACATTTTCTACGGAAATAATATTTTCATGAATTTCTAGCAAAATATATTCAATTTTCAAAAGCTCAGCTTGTCAAATAATTTGATTACTAATTGCCAAAATCTTAACTTAAACACAAAAAGCAATCAATTAAACGTTTCATAATTTTAACTAATATTTGTACTGCATTTCATTTATGTTTAGTCTAATTGGATTATCTTATTTGAAGTGCATTTTAATTGAACGTGGCTTACTTAATTTCGTCCTATTTCCTGTGGTTCTCATTTTTGGTTAATTATGCTATTTTAATGGGCTTACTTAAGTCGGCATAATCAAACAAAAGAAATTCCATGTCTTTGAGTCAGTGCCGTATTTTCACAAGATTTCAGGTTGTCATAATAATTATTGTCGATTAATATGACATTAATGACATTAATATGCGAAAAATATGACAAACGTTGTAATGTGAAATTTGTAGCCAAATTCTGAAGTAAACATTAACTGATGATTTTGATTATTCTCTCATAACACAACTTTTTTTTAAATATAGTAAAATCTTGGCCCAGTTTATCTTTGATATTTATTTGACGTTCTTAAGAAAATTATTTAAATTTTATTATTTATTTATGTGTATAGTTAAAACTTGTATCTTGTAAAAATTTACATTACATTTATTTGCCCGCTGTTTGAGAATAAATGAAAAACCCTTCCGAAATGCACAAACGAAAAGTTGCTTTCAATAAAACTTTCAAGTTTTGTGTGCCCAAATAGTGGTCGAAGTAGTAGTAGTCATGTTGGCCAAAAAAAAAAAAACCGTTGGCTTGGTATCAAACTCAGGGCCACCCACCTGAGCACCTGTTTGCCTGTTCAACTGTGCAACATCTGCAGGCCGGGAAACACTTAATGACCGCAATGTGCGCGGCCATTAGTGAAACATATGGCAAGGCAAGGCGGGCATTTCTTTGGGCCAACTTTTTCGCCGGGCCAAATGTAAGTTAATTCTTTGTCTATGGGGGGGTCAACACCCAACTTGTTACCTGACCGATGGGGTAATTGGTCCCCGGAGTGCTGTAGCTACTTAAAGGCTACCAAGTTTTGCGCTTTTTTTGTCAGCCATCTAGGCTTATTTATGGCACAAAAGGCGGCGATAAAAAAGGCTAAGCAATTGGTAGCTTATGTAGCGTTAAACTGGCTAACACTAAAAAACTTTCCAATTTTTTTTTTTTTTTTTGATAGCAAAGAAATTAGCGAAAGTACTAAATTTTATTTGCCATGAAGAAGATTTTGTCGTAAAATGCGTTTCACAAATTTAGCCCAGTTAAATGGGGAGGCTTTAAAATTGTGCACTTAAAGTTCAAAGAGCCCAAATGCTGATCAGATCAAATTACCGGGCTAAAAAGTAAAAGAGATGCCCAGGTGCGTCCATGCGTAAATCCCACGTGTGTGTATCCGAGTGTGTGTTGGGTATTGTGTGTGGGGCCAAGTCAATTTAACGCCCAGAAGGCTGCCAAAGTAGCAGCCCAAATAAAGACGCACTGCGTTCCAGGGATTGCTAGCTCATAAATAGTTAAGCAACCGAAATGAAAGACAAGTCCCGTAACAAGAAGCACACCAATTGAATATGGCTAACTGAATCTTAAATACACTATCCGAAAATACTATAACTGCCTGTAACTAAATTTATATCTTAATATTAATAAGCGATAAAAATGACAAAATATTGACAGCATATTAATAATAAAACACAATAATAATAATTAAAACAAAACAAAAATTTTTTAAATTTCTTGGCCTTTGTTTAAGAGACTCAACTTAAATCTGATTAAATTTCTTTCTTTTCTTTTGTGTTTTAAAGCATTTTAAAGCTAAAACATGTTGAACATGGCTTTGCTTTTCGGGCTAAAATGAAACCGAGCTGCAAACTACAAACATTTTCTACTTTTTAGAAAAAAAACACAGAATTTATAGATTAAAAAAATATTTTCAAGAAAACTAATAAAAAAGCTTTTTGTGTGCAATATTTCTACATTTTACTTTGAAGAATAGTCGAAAAAACAAAAACCTTAGTTTTGAGAATAATTTTATACAAATATACATTCTGCATTATAATCTGAGCTGGCGTCCAACAAAAATGTATATTTTGTAAAGTCAGGAAAATTTTGTTCTCATGATAAGAATTTACCTATCGCAACTGTTCAGCAACTGTTCCAAACAGACTAAAAAAGGCAGAAGAATAATCCCCATGGAAGGGTATCCCATAAAGGACAACTACACAAAAAGGTGACCCAAACAAAGATCTTAATATATGTACATATATATATATACATATATATTTATATGTGAAACCTAAGGTGTGCTGCGTGCTGCTTGCTGTTGTTAACAAAAGGTTCAAGCGCATTTTATGGGTTTGTCAATAAAAGCCAAAGCAGAAAAGCGCAAGAAAATCAGGCTAAGTGTAAGCATATTGACCTTCATCACAGGACCTGTCCAAAACCCCTAGAGGATGGCCAGTAAGAGCAGTAGTAGCAGCAGCAACGGCGGCAGTAAATGCTTAGCTAAGCAACTGTGCCTCCCAAGTGGCATGCGTGTCCTTATCAGTGGTACGTAAGTAACTGTGTGTTACTTGCCCCCACATTCTGCAACCTGGCTGTGTCCTGGCTGTGATTTAGTGCGCGTTTCATGTGCTTCGATTGCTTTGCAATTAGCGCAACTTCAGCAAATTTTCGTACTGTGCGTTCTGCTAATGACTCGTTACTCGTTTCTCCTTGCTCCTTGCTCCTTGCTCCTTGGTCCTTGGTCCTTGCTCCTTGCTGCTGACTGTGAAGCCAATCCATGTGCTCATTGATTTGTAACAATCGACGACAGTTTTGTAATTGTGTGTGCACAAGTGTCCATGTCTTTATGTGTGTGTGTGTGTGTATGTGTGTGTGTGCGACTATTTGTGCGAGTGTGCTTTATGTAGCAGCAGGCAACAGCAATTGCGCTCATAAATTTTTGGTGGACGCTGCACAACGCGGCGCATACTTAATGCGATAGCCAGAAGGCTCTTTTTACATACATATATCTGTATATATTTGTACACTGCGCCAAAAATAAGAGTCTCAATTAAATTTCTCAATTTAAATTTTCAACAAAATGTAGACTTTAAGTTTGGTTCAAGAGTAGAAAGTGATAATTTAAAAGCAGATCTAAATAATGCCTGAAAAAGTTGTTATGGTTTTATAAAGAAAAAGTTAGAATTTTGATAAGCTTTTTTAACAAACAAATAAAAACGAAAAATGCCATATATAAATAATTTGTTTCGTTTAACAAGTAGTAAAAACTTGTTTCGATTTTCAATTTGGTTTCATTTTAAATCTAGCAAAAATATTTTTTTGAATAATTTAAGAAAAATGCTCGCAGAAATTTTAACACGAATATTATATTTTTTATCAAATTTATTTGTGCCGCAATTATATTTTTCAATCGGAGAATATTCATTTTGATTGGAGAAAATTCCTTTCGCTGTTATTTAATTTATTTTTCTTTTACTCGATATAATTTTTTACCCCATTTTTTATGGCTATAAGCAAGCAGCTGTATTAAACTCAAGAAGTCATTTTTTACTGTACACATATATATAGACATATGCATGTGCATGCGTATGTGTGTGTGTGTGTATGTGTATGTGTGTTTGTATGTGTACAAGAGTGTCGGATCCAATTAGTCGTGTTTTCAAGTGGCTTTCACACTCGCAGCTGGCTGCTTTTATGTGTTGTTGTTGTTGTTGTGTGTTGTTGTTGCTGTTGTTGTTGTTGTTGTTGCCACTTGTACGTGCCACTGCAGTCCTTGCATGATGGCCGCCTAACGAGCTAAGCGCCAACACTAATAGCAACAAGAACAACAACAATGGTTATATAGAATGTGGCACAATTGCTGTTGTTGCCTCTGGCATTGCACTCTGCAACGCAGCACAATGCCACACTTGGCGTGTGTCAACACTAAACATTTAAACATTTCAGTTTCTCACTTTGTATTATTTTAATAGTGTCACTTGAAGGGGCAGCACACATAAAATGCAAATGAGGCGCAATGCGAAGGAAATTGGGGTGAAACACACAAACATTTAGACACATTAAAAACATAAGCACACACACACACACGCACACACACAAGCAAAGCACAAACAAAAGCATCCGAAAAAAAATTGTTTTGACTTTGTTGGCAATAAATAAACAAATATGAAACAACGCCACAGGATCCCCTTTTTTTTATTTTGATAGTCACTCATTTGGGACCTGCGTGACTGACAAATGCCCAGCGGGCGCAAATTTGAAGCTGTCAACAAATTTTCGAATCTATTTGTGCCTTTTGTTCATTTTTATTTACTCCTTTTTTTTTGTTTTGGTTTGCCCACTAACATTTACAAATTACTCAAAGCAAAGGTTCAGCAGCAAACGACAAAAACCAAATAAATCATTTTTTGAATGAAGCTAAATATTTTCTATGCTTGTTTATTATTAATGATAAATTTGATGGTTTTAAATCTATGTAATTACCTATTACAAGTCGTGAAACAAAAATTAACTGTAATAAAATGAAATAATTAATAATAATTGATTGTAGTAGAAAGACTAATTACATATTTAACAATTTGCTTAAGTCCATTGTTGCTAAAGAGCTTAAATGAATTTTCATATTTATTATTTAACAATTATTTCTGCTGATTTACATTTTGTGTACTTTTGTGTACAAATCTGGCGCTGACTGACCTAACACCTCTATACACAATTTTACGATAAATATGTACAAATACTAAAAATATGAATATGTTATGTAAAATAAATTTATAATTATTTATTATATTTTTTAACAAATATGATTAAGCTCACACTAATATAACATATTGAAATGCTATATAAAATCTGCATATTTTATATATTAATTTAATCTATAATTAGGCTCAATTTTATTCTCGGGAAACGAAAGCTATCTGTAATAAAATGATATAGTTAATAATAATTGATTGTTATAAAAATTACATATTTAAAAATTATCTTAAGACCATTGTTGCTAAAGAGCTTAAATTAATTTTCATATTTATTATTTAACAATTATAATTATTTTGATTCGGCATTTTAATCATTTTTTATGTAGTTAAGTATTTGAACAGCTTCTGGCGCTGACTGGCCTGGTATTAATTTACACATTTTTACAATAAATATGTACAAATTGTTTGTTCTAAAATGTGTAAATGTTATGTAAAATAAATTCACTTTTATTATTATTTTATTTATTTTTTTTTTTTTTGATAAATGTGCTTATATCAAAATTGACATATATTTATTAAAATATATTATCTATAAAATTCTAAATAAATAAAATATGCAATTTTTATATATTAAGTGAGTCTAAATTTTATTCTCAATTTAAATTTAAATTTAAATTTAAGAATAACAAATTGCAGCAACAGAAATTCACTTCGGCTTTCCCATGCGGCGTATGCATAATTTGGTTGTTATTGATTAAAGACCGCTCAACAGGAAATACAAAAGGCAAACATTTTTCATATATACAATAAAAATTGTTGTATAAAGGTGCTGTTTTTGACAAGGCTTCCCAGCAGTGACCACATATTGATTGCCGGTGCATGGCAGCATTATTTGCTGCATACTTTTTGGCATGCGCTTAATTACATGGCTGTTACAGGCATGTTGCTGTGTAATCGACAACAGAGCGTGTGTGTATGTGTATGTGTGTGGTTGTGTGTGTGGCTGTGTGTGTGGCTGTGTGTGTGGCTGTGTGTGGCTGTGTGTGTGGCTGTGTGTGTGTGACTATGTGTGCGTGTGTGTGCAAATTATGCGCGTTAGAAACGAACGTAACACACACACAACATTGTGGCATGTGCAGCAAAAGAACTAAAAAAAAAAAAAAACACAACATGTGCGCTCGCATTAATTGAACAATTTTTTAGCGTAACTTTTTTGCTGCTCATTTTCGAGATTATTATCGCCTGGAGGGTTTTTAAACATTTTCGCTGCAAAAAAAGGAAAATAAAATGCACTTGCAACGCTAACTAAACGACACTTCGTGACAGCCTTTGCGTGTTTATAATTCACACTTCTGCTTAATGGTGAAATGCAAAAAAAAAAAACAAAAAGTATATATACTAAACTAAACTAAAAAATAAAGTCATTAAGTGTTGAAGGTTTTGGGTCGCTTATCAGCAGGTTACAATTTTGGTTTACCTCTCAATAAACGTGCCGTTAATTACTGCCACATTGCAACACAAGCGAGCGCTGCATGCTTATTAACGGATTCAAATTTTATTATAATGCGACCCGGACACAAACAATGGTCTGGCTATAACTAACCCAAATTGGAATGTATATTTGATGAGTTATTAAACACGACTTAAAGTGGGCGTGGCGAATGCCACCATTTTTTTATGGTGTATGCAACACGCAGAAAACTTGTAGTTATGTTGGAAATAATAACAGTTGTTAAGTTTCATGTTTTATATATATAACTTTCTACATGAGAACCTGATTTTTTTGCCGTTATTTCTAGTGTAAGCAAAAGTTGCTTAAATCTTAAATTTTCATGAAAATATTTAAACTGGTTTATTGCTTAACTGGTGAATTTTGATTGGAAAATTGATAACACAAATGGTGTTTGGAGTGTTGGCTTTTCAAGTTCTCTTCCAGACAGTTAATTGTTATATGCAATATTTCCAGCAAGTTAGCTAAAATTGAGTTAAATTTGAGGTTTCTCAAGGTGTCTGCTTGGGTTCGAAATCAATTAAGGACTCATTATGTAGCATTATACCTGATTATTGCATTAAGTTTCAGTTTGAACTCTCTCTTGATGTGTGATTGAACAGACACCTACTAAATAGTAAAGCCGTAAGCATATTTGAAGTTTGAATGTTATTTCACTTTAATATTTGCGGCCTTTTAAAAGTAAGTTATTAGTCAAGGATTATTCTAAAAATCCTGTAACTTTAGAAGATATATAAATTGTCATTAGCTTATATAACAACAATTGTTTTTTATGTGTTTATATATTTATTTTATTTAATGAATATAATATAATCTTAATATAAGATATAAAATTTATTACATATTAATTGATTTATTTATTAATTTAATTATTAAAAATAAAGCCATATATAGCTGAAAAATATAAAATAAAATTTAAAATATTCTGCACTTAATTACTATTATTTATTTATAATTACAAAAATAATTAAAACTGTGCATTTTCCCATCCTTGATTAAGCTATATTCCAAGTGTATGCCAGAGCTAAAGAATACAGCCAATTTTGCCCAGTGTACGCACATATGATAATGTATTATTAAATCATTATAAAGTAAGACAAGTGTCGATGCTGCAAAATAGCCGGCAGCAACATATTCGAGTGTTGCAAGCAAAATTTTACATCATCTACAACTAACCTCAGACCATTATTGTAGTAAATAATTGAATATTGCTGCAACGTGCGGCCAAAACTTGTGCACCAAATGTGCTGTGGCTGCTGCTGCAGCTTGTGTTGCTGCTGTTGCTGGTGATTTAATTGCTGTTGCTGATGTTGCTGATGTTGTTGTTGCTGTTGTTGCTGTTGTTGCTGTTGCTATGACTGTTGCTGCTGCCGCTGTTGCGGCGTAGGCAACATCAAAATACAATTGACTTTTCGCTATATAGCAACTTTGAGGTTTTTGTCATGGCAACTGGTGTTGAGTATGTTGATTACACAGCAACTTCAACACATTCGCACTCAGAGAAAGTTGGTCCACTAAAATTGAATTAGAGTCGAAGTTAAATTGTTGTGTTTATAAATTTCATATTTACAATCGATGCTGAATTATATAAAATATTGATTTTGAAAGCTGTTGCTATTTAAACTAATAACTTAATAATTGTCTCAAGTTTACTTAACTTTTTATAAGTAATAATATAAATAGTTTTTTTCGACGCAGTTCGGAATAATTATGAGTGTATACCAAGTTCAAAAAACCAGCTAAATATAAAATACAGTCTAAGATTTAAGAATATTTTTTGTAACATTTTATTTGGAGTAGACAAAAAACTTAAAAACATAAAAAATAATTAGATAAGTTTAAGTTATCAATTTGTAAAGCGACAAAATTTATTTTTAACTAAAATAATCAATAAATTAAGCCAATTAGTAAAAATTGAACTTGAATCTAGATATTATTTTATTTTGCTCTTATTATTAAATGATATAAATGAATGATAAAATGAATGAATGAATACAAATGAATACCTATTCATAATTTCGCTGAGTGCATTTTTTGAAGAGCCTGTCTGCAGTTCCGTTGCAGCATGCTCGACAATTTTGGGTATGGTTGTATGCTGCCGCCACTTGCTGTGGCAACATCAGTTGTTTTAGTTGCTGCTGTTGCCACTGTTGTTGTCTTTAAATTGCGAACTTTGCCAGTGACTTCTGTTGCGGTGCCTGTCGCGACAGTGCACCACCAGACCACTTTGGATTAATTTAGCTGATGCAACACGCACAACGCAAACACACACACTCACACACACACACACACAGATACATATATCGTATGCTGGTGCAGAAAAAGTTTTCATTTATTGTAGTTTTCTCAAGTTGAGATCCGTTCGCAGCTCGGCAATTGGCATTTTAGCTGGAACAGAATGAAGCCATTTACTCTTGCCACAGTTGGCGTGCCACATATAATCTTTATGCAGTACCATAGCCAATTTACTTGGCCAAAAGTCATAAAGCTTCTATACGCTTGGCCTTGCAACCATAATCGTTATTTATGTGCGCGCGTGAAATGTATAAAAATGCTTTTCTTAACATACCATAAAATTCAATAATGATGGAAAAACAACAAAAGGGGAAGACGGAATATTTGTCAGTGAAAGTACTGAATATTGGATACACTAGTCAGAAGAAGTTGTTCTCATCTAAATTATTAAAATATATAAAATAAAAAAAATATTAAATATATATTCAATGTTTGCATAATAAATTATTAAGTTATATATAAAATAAAAAATATATTAAATATATATTCAAGGTTTGCATAATAAGTTATTTAGTTAGATAACTTGGCTAAGTAAACTTAGTTTCTATGTAGAATATATGTGTAAAGCGATTGATTAAATCGAGTTAACATATTTTCAAATTGTTTGAGTCTCTAAATGTACATTTATTTTTTAACAATATATTTTTATTGTTTTCTTTTTATATATATTTAAAGCAGTCTGTGCCTGACTTAATAAAATCTTGACACTTTCAACGAGCACTGCTGTTTAGTTACTATAACATTACAATAATAATATATAAATAGATGAATTATATTTCTACATTGTGGAAGTACATTAATAGCCATATTTACAAGTAGATATTTAATTATATAATTCCTCTTACGACTGCCTCATAATATTCTCCTTAAGGGTATACAAAAACTCAAAGAAAGCTTTGCCAAATTTTATAACTGTGCTCAACAATGCGTATGTGTAATTTTTTGGCGTTCCTGTTTTTATGCAATAACCCGTTTTGCCCAATGATTGTTTTTAGTGTTTAAAAAAAAAAACAGTACCCAAAAAAGTAAAAAAAAAAATTAAATAAAAACCGCTTAGGGTTAAATTGCCACGCACACAGCTTAGGGAGCTGATATTGTTGTTGTTGTTGTTTTTGTTGTTGTTGTTATTCCTGCTATTATTCTCGTTTAGTAACATTTATCGCCATTTTGACACACGCACACACACAACCACACACACACACATGTGGACACATGTGCGCAGACGGGCAACACATGCTTCCCAGCAATTTTCACATTATTTTGTAAACAATTTTAAGTTGAATGGAAAATGTTTATGTTGCTGCTGCTGCTGCTGCTGCTGCGGTTGTTGTTGTTGTTGTTGTTTTTGCTGATGTTGTTGTTGTTGCTACCCCGCTGCTCATCGCTTGCTGCACCCTATTTAACTTTTTATTATTCTCGGGTTATTTTTTTGCTTAGCGCTTTTGCTGCTTATGTGCCACATCTGTGTGTGTGGTGTGTGTGTGTGTGAGTGTGTGTGTGCATGTATTTTCTTTTGTGTTTAAGTTTTGCGTATGCGCTATTAAATTTATTTAACTTAAGTGGATAAGTTGAGAAAAAGCTGCATCCTTTTGCCAAAGTAAACATGACTTGTATTTAAATGACAAAATTTATTAAAAATTTATACAAGAATTTAAGTTGGAGAACCCCATTAAAGTAAATATATATAATATATATATTATTGCCTGAATGAATAAGCCTAGCTTATAGACTTGGCTTAAAAGCACAATTGAAAATCGGAAACAAAAGTTGTAATTTTCAAAAGATTAACTATTCAATAAAAGCATAATTTCAATAATATAATTATACCAAGTTTAAAGTTTCTCATTCAAGAACAAGCTCAAAGTCTTAACTCTGAATAAGTTGTCAAATTTATATGAAGAATATAATTTTATTAAGCACATTTTAACTACGATTTAAGCTTGCAACAATAATGATAATTAAAATTCATTCAAATTTCAATGTTAACAAAATGCACTTTAATTAGTGCATAATTTAAATTCGATAATTTGCCAATGCATATTTGAATATTGTGGTGAAAAAAACCTAAAATAATTGCCAAAGGGCAAAATAAATTCAAATCTAATATGCGAATGGAATTAGCCAAAAATTTGCTACTGAATTTAACGCTTGATTGGATAACAAATGTAAATGCAATAAAATTGCATAGATTACTGTCAAATAATGGATAGAAATTTACGACCAAACAGACAAATTGTTGTCAACTAATTATGCACAGTTGTTGGTAGTCAAATATTGAATTGAATCGAAGCATCAGCTAGTTTTAACCGATGTTCAGGCACTCAATTATTGCCGTTTGCAGCACTTGTTTCGCTTCATGTCAACACCTTGACAAAAAACTTTGCTTTCAAGTGCAGCACCTCGCAAGCAAACGAGGCAACTTGTGTACTTCAGTGACAGTACACAGCAAGAAAAAAATTATATTGAATCAAAAGTGAACAGAAGAAAAACGAAGAATGTTTTTTGGGAGTTCTAAAATTACAACTATAAAAAGAACTTTCCATTTTTTGAGATGGTAAACATGGTTCACATTTTAAATTACAGTTTTTTTCGCTGAGTGTACTCAGCACATTCAGTTCCTTCGATGCATGTCAACCGAAAATGTTCTTTGCCCTTTTTTTTGGCCAGCACGCGCTTAAATGAAAAACGTGCTACAGCAGTTAGCCAAGTTAGTTGCCAGAGTCATGTCCTACTACCTGTTACCTAGCATACGGTATACCTGAGTTAGCCCCTTGTCAAAGATTCTGGCAATCATGATTGACATGCAGAGTGCACACAACCCCTGCTCAAGTTGCCTTTGTTTGCAATTCATTTCGTTTGCATGTGACCAAAAAAAAAAAGAAGGTAAAATAAAAAACTTCCACTTCTCTTTTGGTTGAGTGCAACGAAACTAATTTAAAAGTTTGAATACTGTCAACGACAGTTTTAAATTAATAGGACACAATTGTTGCCACAGAGGATATACATTACGTTATTTAACACGCTTAATCAATTGGGTATATTTAAAAAAAAAATTAATTATGAAATAAATATCTACATAAATACTCGAAAAAAAAATTATAAATTTTCTTTCAATTTAATTTATAATATACATATCCATATTAATAATTATCAGCTTAAAATTATATATATAACGACGAGTTTTCTTAGTCTGCCATTTATAGTAAATATTATAATTTTATGTATATTTTAATTTAATCATTTATTGTACAAAAGCGCGAATTAAACGAACAATAAATTAACGAAATTTAATCAATATTAATAATCTGAGTTTCACTTGTTGTGCCCCCCCCCCCCCCCCCATAATTAAATAAATAAATAATTTTATTGAATATTAATTAATTGTGTCGACATAAATATATAAATCGATATGCAATGTTAAGCTGAAAAACTTGTTCAAGTTGAAATTCTTAAAATTTCATAAAGACATTTGAAGCTTAACTGATTTTGCATAAAAGAAACTTCGCTCGTCTTGAGTATTTAGTGTTTTTCCTCAGAATTCAATTAAAAACATTTGCTCCAAAATGCTCGACTAACGAGAACTTTTTTGAGAACTTCAGGCATCTTCGATATTTTGTTGCCCCTCGTCCACCATTGGACGAGATTGGAGGGGAATGTAAATTATAACTGGTAACTCATATTGAAGAACAAACAGCCTGCACAAGAACTCGAATAAAACTGTGCTTATGGCCAACGAACTTAAGGACAAGTTTATTGCACAAATTAACAATGACACATTAATCATACGCCTTGTGCGCCCAGCTCCCCGATTGCCTTATCCGATGACATGACTGAGAATTTTAAATTCATTCAGGTATGTCTTCGTCAAACATTCCTGTCATACACAAAGAGAAAAACTGCATAAAAATAGAGAGACAGGGGTAGACTAGGAGATACACTGTAGAAAACATATAACAAATCGTACAGAATGCAGATAAATAAGCCGGAAATTTTAATTGATTTTTCGTCGATATATTTATACAATCCAGCAAATCATATATTTGACAACGTGTAATAATTTCATTCGGTTGTGTTCAAAAATATATAATTTTAAAATACATAAAAATTAAATCGAACATTTTTTGCCAGTTAAGTTGAAAAATATATTTAAATTATCAGCATATATTGTAGAAATTCTGCTCGAACTTAATTTTAAGTACATTATTTTAAACTATATTCCGAGCTAAATAATTTGACTAATTTTTACACTTGAATTAAATACGAATATAGCTGATGTTAGTTAAATTTTTTTCTCTGTGTAGCAACAGCTTTTCAGACTTGACTTTATTCCGCTCCAGCTCATCTCTATGCTAACTTTTAGCAGTAGTCCAACTGGCAACTGCCAACTCCCAACTCTCTGCCTTCGCTTGTCAGCTTTTGTTTTAGGTTTGGCTTTAACTTTAGCTTCAAAACTCAACTCAACTCAACTCGAGTTGTCATTTTTTGCATGCGCTGTGCAAGCAGAGTTTTTTTTTTTTTCTGTGAATTATTGGCAGAATAAAAACGTTGACAGCCAAGTGCGTGACTTTGTGCTGGGAAAATTGCATTTTATTTTTTCATGGGCTGCCGTCTGCCATGTCAGCCATCTATGTGGATGGATGAATGAGGCTTTCCAAGCGAATTGCTGTCCATTCAATCAGCATTTCAAGCATTTGAAGTGACAATCATAATGCAGATATTGCCAATGCAATTGCAATGGGGAATTTGCGTTTGCGTATCGTTCGTTCGTTGCATCAATACCAATTGACAGAGGTGGCAGTCGCACACACACACACAATCACACACACGCACACACACACATACACACACACACACTCAAAGACATACCTTTGTCTATATGTCTCTCTCCTCAGGGCAACACACACACACACAATGCAATTGGCATTAAGATTGCCGTTATATGGCATGTAATTGACTCACAGCACTTCGCGTTGTTTAACTAAAATACTTACTTACTTAGAAGACCAACAAAGTGGGGCCAAGGACTATGGACTGTGTGGACTCTGGACAACACCTGGCCCCAAGGCTCCAAGCAGCAATAATAAGGTGACTCAGCTGAAAGCTAGAGAAATGTTTTTTATGCTTTCAATTAAACTAATTAAATATAATAGAATTTACATAATAATACATGTTAAGGAAATTCATGAGTCACTCTTGAATTTTAAGGGGAAAAACATAAAAGTTAAAATTATATTTAGTTGTAGTGTATATAAAATAATGTGGCATTAATTAAATATGTATTCAATTGGCTTTAGGTCAAAATGGCAATTTATACTGCAAATTTTTTGGGTTAAATTATGTTTAATGTTAAAATGAAAAAAAACCCTTAATAAAAAATCTTTTAATACTTGTATCACAGATTCAGAATACGCTATGAAATGTTAGCATAAAATGCATCATAATAAAAATATAGCAAATTTGTTCCATGATTTAAATTATAATTAAGTACATTAAAACTAAAAATTTATATATTTAAATATATATAATTATTTAAGGATGTCAGCAATAATAAAATAAAATTACTGAATACTTCGGTGCCAAATATTATAATCTATTATACAAATAGTGTTATTTATTTATTAATTTTTTAAATATTTCCTAGAGACATTTTACATTATCTCAACTTTTTGCTTCATGACAAGTTATTATGAATAATATTTTTGCTCTTTAGCAACAATAAAAGTTTTCGTTTATATTGAAATCATTAGCTGAACACTTTATGAAATTTTAGCCAAAACAGTCATTCATCAATTGTTCACAGCCATTGTACCTGACATTAAATTGGGCTAAATTGCACTCAATGCCTGAGTGCCCCCAATGGAGTGTTGCATCTCGCTTCAACAGGCAAGAACTTTATGTCAAAAAGCCGCAGCCCACACAAGAGAAGCGAAGCGAAGAGAAGAGAAGAGAATGAAAAGAGGAGAAGAGCTGACAGCTCAAATTGCACGTAGCTCGTATTTCTATTTTCTATTTTCTATTTTCGTTTTTTTTTTTCTTTCTATTTTCTTGCTTTTACTTTATGCAGCGAACTTCTTCTTCTTCTTCTTATCTTTTTTTTTTGTTCTTTTTTGTATCTTCATTCACCTATAGTGTGGAGCAGCCGCAGCCTTTGTGAAATTTTGTGCTCTCGACGCTGTTTATTATTTGCTCTGACCACATTTTTCTAGTTTTTGCACGTTTCTACTTTATTACCGTACACATTTCTCCCTCACACTCCCCCGCCCGCCAATGCTTTCATTTTATGTGCTGACCGATGAGAAAGAAGAAAAGCAGCAAGGGCGAAAAATACACTCGAACTACATCAGACACAAACAAACTGCGGTCGAAATGGACAAGCGCCTAAGTTCACTCTCTGTCTGTATGTCCCTCTGTCCGTCCATCTGTCCGTCTGTCTCTTGGTCCGTCCCTCTGTCCATCTGTCTGTCTGTTCGTCCGTCCATCTGTCCGTCTGTCTCTCCATATATGTCTATACATGTCCTTTGTGGTGGTCTCCTTGGCTGCCCAGTGCAATTTCTAATTTCGAGGGCATTTACAGCAAAATACAATAAAAATAACGTAATGTTTGTTCGCCCAAAGGATCCACACCAAAATGCCGATACGACATAGATAACTTAACAACTTAATGGCAGGCCGCAACCAGAGCAACTTTATAAGAGATATGTGTGTCTGAGTCTGGGTCAGATGAGTAAACAGAACATAAAAACAGGACCTTGGCAGGCCACACAAACAAAAACTTATACACAGCAAGGCACACACACACACACACACACACACACACAACAAAATCAGACAACAACACTTTGCTGCACATAAATCAATTTGCCAAGGAGCGATAAGGATGTGTGAGAGATGAGGTAGAGACGGGGGTGGATTAAATGTCAGTAGGGGTAGCTTACTTATGTCAGCACAAAACACAAAAGTCACACACACACACACAAACACACACTCACACACACACACATTAAGCACGTGCATTAGCTGCATATTCACCAAAGATCAACAAGAACAACAGCCTATACCAAATCCAGCCTCAAAACTAAATCCGTACACTGGGAGATATATGAATTTACTAATCGAAGCAGTTGGAAACTTTGCCAACATCTTAGCTCAGCTCAAAAATTTTATGTTACTGTAATACTCATTTGAACAAGGTTTCTTTTAGTAACTATCTTAAAAGTGTATAAACTTAAATTAAGTTCGATTGTTTTGATTTTCAAAATTTATGATTTTTCTTCTTAAATAAGAAACTTTATTACACGAATTTATTTATGCAAATCTCAGTTTCTGTTTCAAAATATTGAATTGCTTAATTTAATACCGATGATATTTAAAATAAAGATTTTTCTGCTTTTCATATTTTTGTTTTAAGTAATGATTTCTTCTTAAAAAAGAAATAAACTCGTTTACTTATTTCTCAGTTTAGCTACTCGAGTTCTTATATTATTCCTGATATCATCATATTTAGCTTGAAACTAGAATTAAGGTTCTTAAACTAATACCAAAAATGCTTAATTTTAGTTTTACTTATATATTTCCAGAACTTCTAAATCAAGAATTCCTTTTGAATATTTGAAAATTTAAAGAAAAAGAAAGAAAATCAAATCTTAACTAAATTTCGAGCGTGGGACATTGAAAACCAAATTTCAGTTAACCTCAGCTTATAACAAAGTTTAGTGTTTCTCTCAGTGTACTACGATAGAAACTTCTTTTGCTGCACAATGCGTGCATTTGCAAGTCAAGTTCTTAGCCAAGTGCTGCAACAGTGGCAAAGGCAGCCAAACAAAACTTGGTCAAGTGTAAGCCTTACGGCTTAAGCACTCAAAGACCGAAAAAAAAACTAACACGACAATTGGCAACAGCAGTTAGCCAGCTGCTGCTAGTGGTGGCTTATAAGCCATTTGGCTTTCACAGTTTGGTCAGAAGTCGCCGTAATGCATCCTGCCTGCAAATCAATGTCCTTGTTCCTGCTGTGGTTGTTGTTGTCGTCGATGGTCGTTGTTGTTGTTGTTGTTGTTGTTGTTGTTGTTGTTGTTGTTGTTGCTGTTGTGGATGGGCGGATTAAAACGAGGGTCGACTGAATATTTTTAGTGAAAACTTCTTTGTGGTGTCGTGATTTATGAGCTTTTCAACTTTGCCGCGTTATCAGCACAAAACTTTTGTTACCTTCATGTCGTGTGTACACTGTGCAAAATACACACAGCTCTAACAGTAAGTAAAATCGTAGCAGAACTTTCAAAGTTTGCATTTTTAAATACCAAGTAATATTTATACTGAAATATTTTTAAGCAAGCTAAATCAATCTGATTTCTTAAATACAACTTACGTACACTAAATTCAATATTATTAAATTTAAAAATTATTTTTTGTATAAATTGTTCTACTGCCTTTAAATTTATTTATTTATTCATTTTTGGCCAAGTGTAGTTTCGCATAGAAAGGACCTATTGGTGGTCTGGCTTATACTCGCATCTGCATTGGCAAAATAGGGCTTAAATATCCGCACACACACACACACACACACACACACAAGGACGAGCGATGTGTTTGGGGCACATTTAAAACTTTACATACAACAAAAATTTCACAAAACATTTTATCGTGTTACGCTTTCAACTGCCCATAAAAATGCATGCATAACCCGTCTTCCCCCGACAGCCCTTCAATGCGCCTGCCCCCAAGCTGAGGTTGACAAGCAGCGCACCCACAACATCAAATTTGGGCGGTAAGTGGAAAATGGGGGTACGCAAAAATAATGCCCCATTTCAGCGCTGAAATCGGCCAACAAAGCAAAACAGCTAAAGCTGATGTTGATATAGCGCCTGCTGGCACAGCGAAGAAACAACCAGAGTATAAATATATATATATATATATATATATACATACATATATTCACCCTTTTCACCCTTTTTCATTCACTGACAGCCCTCTGCCCTCTGACCTGATAAATGCTCATTGGTTTTTAATTTAAAATCGAAGCACAAACTGCTTGCATTGTATTTCTTTCGTTATGGGGTTCAAACTCAAAACACAAAACATGCACTTAGAAAATCAGGTTAAAACTAAAATAAAATAATAATAATAATGAAGAAAATAAACCACAGTTCAAGTTAAACAATGGGGGAAACAATCTTTAGAAACGCATTAAAATGTGTATTGCAAATCGAGTGGAAGAACTTTTTAGTTTGTGTAACTAGTTCATGGAGAAAAATATATGTTCACTATGAATGAAAACTAAATTTATTAAGCAAAAAAAAATATCTCTAAAAGTGTACAAATAAATTAAACACATTCTAAAAAGTTATTCTAGGTTTTTTTTCTCCAATGCAGTGAAAACCAAAATTCCGCCTAATTTAAAATTAAATGCATATTCTCAAAAAAAGTTTCTTAAACTTCTTGTTTATAAATGATTTTGTTCTGTTAAACAGTTTCTTGTTCTTTTTAATCAGATCGGATAAAAAGCTCAGATAAATAAAGTCGAATTTCAATATTAGGCATAACAAAAAAAAAATTTTAATTCTGGATTTAGAGCATTTTTACTTGTTCTAACTATCAATAAGACACTTATTAAAAGATAAATCACATTTCATGGGTTGACCACAAAAGAGAAAAAACTAAAATGAAAAGGGATAAGTTAAGTAGTTGAATATGAAAGTATTTAAAACACGATTAAGTTTAAAGATTATTAAAAGTAAACAAAACTAACAAAATAAAACTAATTTAAGGTTTTTGCTTCTCTACAAAAAGTGTGCAACAAATACAGTCAAATATAAATGTAGAACATATAGAAATGTATTTTCCTATCAATTTCCATATCTAAAATATAATCCGCTTAAAATATCGAAATGGTTTCAGCTTGTGCACTGGCCATAAAGTTATTAGAAAATTTGTATCGAAATTAAATCAATTTTAAAGCACATAAGCGAAATTCAAAATGTTTTTATTGCGACGTAAAATAATAGTAAAATTTGCAAACACAATTACCAAGTTAAATATTGCATGCACTGCAATAAATAAAATATCAAATTAACACCAACAACAATGCACTGACACACGCACACTCGCACACACACACATTTGCTGTCGGAGGCCGCAAACATTTGTTGAACAAATGCTCGAAGGCAAAAACAAATGTGGTCACATGGCGATACAAGAGCCAAATAATTGCAATATTCATGACAATTGTAAACAAACTCAGACACACACACAAACACACAAAGAGTACTTGACACACACACATACACACACACACACAATGGGAAACAAAATTTGCATATCCTTTGCAAGAACCAAAAATGATATTTGGCCAAGTCAAGCGTTCATAAAAAGAGAAACTTTATGCATACAATATTTAATTTCATGCTTTATCAAATTTTTGCAATATTTACTCAAACACACCACACACACACACACACACACACACACATGCATAGACTCTCATGCATATGTATTAAATATTTATGCATTGCGAATTATTGTGGCAAAATTACATTAAGTATTTACAGCTGCATTTTCAAATTTAATTTCAAAATACACTAGTCAATGTGCAAATGCCAATGCAATAAATGCAAATTCTAATGCTCAACGTTATCAAATTAGATTTGAAAACCAAATTGCGTATATTGTATTCAAATTTATTTATTTATGAAATTGTTGAGCGTTAAATATTCTTCAATTTATTGTTTTAATATTCATATAAAGCAGTGAAAAGCAGACAAAATAAAAAATAATAGAAGAAATGCTATAGTCGAGAGAGCTCGACTAGTAGATACCATCTAAGGATCAGCAATGTTATGTAAAGGATCAGAAAGACGTACTTTAATAAATTTGTATTTGTTACATTTATTGGATATGCGTGCGGAAAATGAAAATTTATAATTCAAACTAGAAAAGTCTTTAGATCTTGTCGACACACAGGCAGACTTAAATTAATTGTTTTGGTGGTTGTTCTTAGTTAATTAAGATAATATATAATTATAAATATATATATAAACATATATTTTTATTTCGGGTTCAGAAATGCTTCCTTTTGCCTATTCATAATTTTATAATTTTATCCCTAATTTATTGGCTAAAGGCTATAAAAAGTCATTCTTAAAAATAAAAATAAAATTGTCAATCTTGATTTATTATTATATATTGAATACTCTTGAATGCAATCCAATAATTCGATTGGCTGCAATAAATTCTCAATAAAATAAAATCACAAAAAGAAAGCAACAAATTTGATTCTGGAATCAAAAGATTAAATTTAAAACAACAAATTTATTAAAAAGTTTTGAAACTTAATTGACCTTTTTGACCCATATTTGAATAACAAAAAATATATTCTAGATACAAAAAGCATGTCATATTAAAGGCTTTTATAATTTTCTTATACTTAGTTGTGGCTGCCAACTTATGGTCCATTAATGTATTATATCAATAATCACTCTTTCAAGTTTATGATCTTAAATATTAATTTGTTTTTATTCATATATTTCAGGCTGGTTTTAGTACTTAAATGGTTGCCATAAATGGAAAGCAAAACAATCAAAGCACTTCGATCAGAGCAGCCTTCAATGATGATTGTCCAAATAAATTAGCTAATTCAATGTGCCAGGCAATAAATATTGGTTGGCAACCATACTTTAGTTGATTCCTTTGCTTAACGGTTTTGTTGCCAACCAAAAATTTGATACGGTAAACAACTTTGCGACGGAGCCTTGAAAATGCTTGGCTTTTCTGCTTTGCTTTTCTCGGCTCTGCACTGCTTTTGTTTTGCCATCAAAGATAGCTGGTGATATATATTGCCCTTAGTCAGGTGCAAATTGCCAACAATAAATTGTTATTAATGATTTATGAGATGCCTTTTGCTATACCAATTCAAATACACTATAGCCAAGGTGTGAATGCCTTTTGCGAGTGTCTGTCGCAAGACTCAAAGAAAAATTTATGATTTTTAAAGGGAAATTAAAGCGAATTAAATTATTCGGTAATTAAATTAAATTGTATACTAGTATTAGTTAGAAAATTTATTTAGTTAAAGCTTATAATGAATTATAATATTGCCTAAATAGTCGATTATTATGAGTTGTTTGTTAACAGCTGTAAGAGTATAGGGAAACTTAAAGGAAGCGAGTGGAATGAAAAAATATTAAATAAGAGTTCAATAGTAATAAATCCGACGAGAAAACTAACAACTATCGATAACAAAAGATATTGAGAAGTTCCTTATATTGAAACTGGCAATATTCAAAGAGTAAAAGTTATTTCACATATAAAATATCAAATATCGAAAAAGTCCAACCATCAAACTAGCTATCAAATTATAGAGGCTTAAATGAAACGATACTTAAAAAGTCAGAAACAGAGGAGATGGACAACAATTATCGATACATAAATAACATGCAGCTCATGAACAAGCAATGACTGTGCGTAATTAAGGAGTTTTAAGTATTTTAGCCTTAAAAATAATTATCATTTGTAACAAATATCGATAATCGATAAATACCAACAAATTTAAAACCCCGAATCGAAGTTCCAATCAGGCCGATAAATATTATAATGAAGAACAACTTCAACGCAACTTAAGTAAAAGCAAAGTTTTGCCACTGAAGTACAGTAGAGCTAGAGTATCACTGAATTCGACCTGTAATCCACTCCAACTAGACTCGCTCGTCGCTCTTGTCCAGGGGATAAGAATAATGTTCGTTCCACTACGCATAAATAACACAAATATTTCAATTAAAGGGCGTGATTTCCATGCAACACCGCTGCAAATGCGAAATGGATACCTGCGAGTGTTTGGGGCGCCCCACATAATGATTAGATTTATGCCACGCCAAACCAGTTGCTCGTTAAGGTAAGGATAGTATAATATATATATATATATATATATATATATTCAACTATGGGGCGATATTATCAAGTCATTTTGTAAATGAAGTCGTAATTGAGGCAACATTTTTTTTATTCTTGTTGTTATTTGTTGAGTTGAGCTGAGCAAAAGAATCAGCTGACAGCCAAGTTTAAATATGTTGAGCTTGCAAGCATTTTCGACGTGTTTTAATTAAGGTGCATGCGCAGACTGTGTTTGCTTATTTAATTGCACAATCGGTAAATGCAGCCAAAGTTGATTTCTTCAACTGTGTTTGCCCCAACACGACGAGCTGAAAATACTAACTGGCGCTGCAGGAATTTGGCGGGGGGGAGGGTTCCCGGGCGAAGCCAACATGAAATTCAATTCGTTTAAGCAAACAAATGGATAGAGTAGCAGCAGCAGCAGAGGCAGCAACATCAGCAACAGCAGCAACATCAGCAGCAGCAGAGGCAGCAACAACAGCAGACAAATTTGTCCGTTGCTTCGTCGTCGTCGTTGACAACGTTGCTTGAATGGAGGCTGGCAACAAATTGCAGCCTGCATTTTATATGGCCTGAAATTACACAATTCTATATGTATATAAAACACAAAAAAAAAAAGAAAAAAAGAAAATGAAAATAAAAAGTATATATATCAGGAGAAGAGAAATGCAGAGAGAGGACAGCAGCAGACTCAAAGTGAAACAGGAACAGACAGCAGCCAGGCATCAGCTCCGGTCACTGAATGACATGCGACAACGTTGCAACATTCTTGTTGTTGTTGTTTTTATTGTTGTTGTTGCTGCATAGTTGTCGCTGGCATCATTTTACGTCATTTATCACAATCCTGACATGCCTGACTGAACATAAGAAGTGATGCGGGGGGGCCAAGCCAACTGCGATATCCTTACGACTGAACGAGACCAGACCAGATCAGCTCGGGCCACAGCAGACGGTCCGAAGCTGGAGCAGAATGTTGCAATTTTTATAAACCAACACGACGTATACTTCATATGCTGATGTGTCCACCAAACTGCAATCAGTGCCGATAATAATGTTGTTTGTCCTGGGGGGGGGGGGAGGGAGTGTTGGTCAACTCTGATGAGCAAATGCAATTACAGGCAATGTCCGTAAATGTCCCGTAAATTGATTTCACTTGACGCGGCCAAGTTAAGCGTTTCACATTCAAGTTGTCCAACAACTGAGAATTGTTTTATTTTTTTGTATTTTTTTGTATTTTTGCTTAAATGTTTATTAATTACTTAGTTACATTCACATTTGAATTGGAGTGCTAAATGTTTACTCATCGGTCTGTTAATTCAATTCAAATTGTCAATCAGTTGCTTATTCGATTTCAATTTCAATTTCTGTCAGTTGTTCTTTTTATCAAAATTCGTTTTAAGGGTCGGTGAACATGGAAATTCTAATTTCAAAACGAACACTGTTGTGAATTGTGCTTTTGTTATCTTATTGAACTGACAGAAAACATATTTTTAATTTTATTTATTTATACACGACTAATAAATACCCTTTAGCTAAAATTTGTTAACTTTAAATTTTGGTTAGTTGCATTTTAGATTTTTTTAGATTTAATTATAATAAAAATAATATTTACATTAAAATAAGAATAACACTATTAAAATTTAAAATAATCATAAAAGTAGAAAGTAAAAATTAGAATGCTCTAGTCAAGCTCGACTATATAAAAGACTATATCTTAACAATTACATCTTTTATATATTAAATAAAATCGATGAATTCTATATAAACCATATTTCCCTAGCCGTAGAATTATGGCACATAAAAGTATGCATTTTCTTTGAGTAACAGGAACCCATTTTTTAGAGGGTATCAAAATGGGTTGTAATGGATATGCGAACCACTGTTTTGGGGGCAAATGGACAAGTTCTACGACTGGCTATGAACCGTGCAATTTATTTATATTCAAATAAACAGAGAAACACATGCAAAAGCGAAACAATTTATGGTTGCTTTACTCCAATTTTGTTGGTTTGTTGCTTTGGAGTCGCTCTCTCTTTTTTGTACACACATTCAGCAATGCTGCTGCTGCAACTGCAACACTGCAACAGCAACAAATGCTTTTAAACACAAACTACTGTTATTTGCTGTGTAACAGTAGTCAAAACATATATCTATATATATATATATATATATAGAACGAGTATCATAATTGCTGGTAATATAACCAAAAATGCAACTCGACCTTTTAGCCAATGTGTGTGTTTTTGTGCGTGTGTGTTTGTTTGTTTGTCTGTGCAACAGAGTTATGTGCAATTCCTGCCAACAGTACAAAATTTATTTATCCATGCAAAAAGAGCCCCTTTCGGGTGGCGGGTATTACATAATAACAGCCGTATGCTGTTTGCTGCCGGCTCCATGTGGCATTAAATGCATTTGTTTTAACCTATTCGCATTCCCCCTACCCCCCTCTTTGGCATCACTTTTCCTGCATGTAAGTAAATTTATTACTACATGTTGCAGCTGCAACGTCTCTCGACACTGTCATGTTTATTGGCCACAATCAAAAATCATGTTTTTAGCTTAGAACAAATATAATTCCCAAAAAGCCTTGCTGACCATATTTATATTATTATTATTTTAGATATTTCAAGTGTTTGTCCAGTATAAACATATATCACAAATGGCTTTTCACAGCTTGTTTATTTTATTATTTTTATTTAGAAATTTAGCCTTTCAACTCGATCTTATTAATTGCCAACACAGAAAATGTGGTTTGTTGAGAAAACTTCTCACTACGCATAAAAAACAATTCCAATGGTTTATAAACTATATCGATAAAGTTTTAATTAAATTTTTATATATATCTACAAAACTGCTTGATGTTATCTGTGAAAGCTTTAAATTTCATTTTTTTTATATATTGTCAAAATGTTAGAAACATAATAATATATTATAATTTTATTAACTAAACATTTTTAAACAAAACTATTTTTAGAATTAATAGTTCCTGTGGGAGCAACATGATATAATAGTAGTAGTAGTAATATAATAATAACAAGTATTATAATATATTCTTGAAGTTTTTTTTATTAAGATATGAAAGATAAAATAAAAGAAAATAAGGTAAGTTTACTAGCTAAAATTATTAGACAAAAGCTGATCATAACTGAACCTTTTTCTTATCTTTCTGTCGATTGCAATAAGTACAAAACAAACCAATATATACATAAATATATCCGAACTTTAATTTTGATAGCTGAAATAATAGAAAACTAGTTTGAATAGAAGCAGACGGGGATTGCCAATATCGAGTCGACTAATGATTATGTGAATATATATGCCTTATAGCCTCAGAGAGCTGTTCAACTTTACAGAATTAAATTACTTTCTGCAAGTGTTTTCTTAAATGCGCTCTTTTTGTCATTTGTCAAATTTGAGTCATTTAATACACATATACATAACTGTCAAAAATAACTGTCAAATATCCATTAATATGCTTTAATCTACATAAGCTATATTCACCATCAAATGATTATATATATAATTTTGCAATTTCTGTCACACGAAGGCTTTAGGACTTTACTGCAGTTTTAGTTGGCCGAGTTTAATGGAAAAAACTTTTGCCATTACTTAAATGCAAATTATGACAGTTTGCATACTAATTGAATTTTCGCTGACCAAGTAAATTGCATTTGTCTAAGTTATGCAGCACAAAATTTAATAGAAATTTGAATATTGCTTGGAAAATATGACATATAAATTTGTTGATGTGAGCATGTTAGTCGATTTACTGCATTGTTGTCCATCTCTTAAATAAAACAACAACAAAATGCATATAACTGTCAAATGCCTAGCTCCTTAATTAATAACCAACATGTCAGTGCCTTGCAACTGCCAACTTGCAACTTGTAAATTGCAACCTGCAACTCATCTATGTGCATATTAAGGAACACGTTTGAATGTGTTGACTGAATGTACACATAGCGAAAATTCGCAGTATTTGATATGAAAACAATTTAGTCATGGAAATTCTTAAAAAGAAAATAAGATGACTCTAGTCGAGTCAGGTCGACTAGTAGAATTAAACTGAACTTCAAATATAGCTTTTAAATAAATAATTGGTCTGCTGACATTAGCATGTCTGATTTGAAAATACCACTCCAATCTGAATTAAAATGTGATAAAGAAATCGATTTCTATCGATAATCGCAGAGCAATTTGTATATTTGCTTTGTGGGATCTGAGATATTTTCTATGTATCATTACAAACTTTCATTGTACTATTTTTAAAATTTTTAGGTAGCTCTAAGTTTATAAATAATGAGTGGTATTATTAGAAAAAAGTTATAAAATATCTACTTATATTTTTTTGTTTGCTCAATTCCCATTGATGAAATTTTATTTCAATATTTCTTTTAATCGCTAAGGTCTCTGTCCAAGTGTCCCACACTTTTTAAGCTATCACTTCACTTTATCAATTATTAAATACTAGAAAGCACTTGAGAATTTATCTCTGTGTATGAGTACTACCAAGCTTGCGCTAAAAGTGCTGGCCCATGGATCGATTAGCACACAGCACAAACCAATTTTGGATTGGAATGCTTCATTAAGCATACTTTCACATGCATTCAACAAAACTGGGAGTGAGTGAGTGAGAGAGACTGAGAGGAGGTGGAGGTGAAGGTGGAGAAGTGGCACATTCCTGCAAAACCTGCACAGGCAGCTAAGCTTGTTAGGCATGTCAATCATCAGCCGTGTGTTTACAAAGAGTTGTAGGCCTCCAAGTTGCCAATGTCCTTGTCCGATATCTGGTTCGACATGGAGCTTAATTAAAGCCTGTGCTGCCAGCTTACAATTTGAGCTGCAATTGCGACTTTGGTTGAGATCATTAAATTTAGCCTGCCGGTCATATGACCTCAAGTATAGCTTTAATTTTAGCCGATGCACACTCTTGGCCTGGCCCAAAACTCGCCCATCTGCTGGCCGGGCAAGTAAGCAGTCAGTCGTAGGCAGCGTTGTCTGCTCTTTGCTGAGCTTTTTAATTTTAATGAGATCTCACTGGCAGCCTGCTGGGCTATGTGCTCTGTGCTGTCCTGCCCTGTCCTGCCTCGTCCTCTCCTGACACGGCCAGAAACCGTTGTTAGCCACGCCTTGCCACTAATTGAGGCAGCTGAGAATGTTTTTGCGCTGACTTGGCTCGCCCAGCCTGACAATTTTAATTACAAAAATATGCATATTTAAAGATTTAAACGAACTGCGAACAATGCACGGCTCCAACTTAAACAAGTTAGAAAAATCAAGTCGAGTGCGCTCGACTAACAGATGCTCTGAAATTATTATTATTGTTAAAAGTTGTTTATATGTTTTGATAAATGTGGAAATTATTTTCGAAATCAGAGCAATCATCAAAATAATATACACAAAATAATGTAAATTTAATCTGAGTAATTTAAATTTCAACTTATTCTAAAAAGGCAGTTATTTTATAGTCTCTTAAAACATTACTTTTATATATATTAAATAATCGACTTGATCGATTTTGATTAGTAAATATTATTTATGTGCTTGCAGATGCATTCAGCCTTTCGTCACATAATTTCTTCATTACACCCTTTAAATAAATTTGAAATGTGCTCAGGGCATAATTATGAAATGACAGCCAACTGATATGAATATAAATGATGCACTTGGCAAAAAAAAAAAGAAATTGAATCAAACTTGAATAACTTGCTTGTTGAAGATGCTAAAAATAATTAAAAATCGCTCCATAATTGGAAACAAAACCAAATTTCTTTGTAAAGAAAATGTTTGATTTTGAATAGATTTTGATAGCACTTTGAATGTTATTTTAAAATATTCTTCTAAGTGTACTAAATACACAAAATTTTTCAAAGCATAAAGTATGCAATGCCAAGCAAAACAAAAAAAATAAAAAACAGGAATAGCTGGAAACATTGGCTAATACTAAAAGCCACCACTCAAATCTAGACAGGTTTGCAAACAGAGCTGCTTGATGAGGGGATGGGGAGGGGGGGAGGGGGAGCCGCATAAAAACCACAAAACAGATTGATACATTACGTGTGCCATGTATTTTCAATGGATGCAGTCCTGCAGGATCTGGACAAGGTCCCGACTGCAGCCGGAACTGATTGATATGCCGAATTCGCTAGCCAATTCGAGTTTGAACAAATTGGATTTTTGCATTTTAATCAGATAAAAAGCTTTACATATTTTGTCAGAGGAGTTGCATATATGCATGTATACCCTAAATCCATGAGGAATGGGTAAAATGGGTATATTATAATTGTATGCAACAGGCAAATGAAAGCATCTACAATGAAAATAAAGTATATATTTTCTCGATCAGGTGTAAGAAATGAATTTAGCCAACTGTGCAGAAGACAATCTACGAAAACACAGAAAAAAAATAACTCATGTAAATGTGTAGTATAAATTCGATTAGTGTATTAAAATATATATTTACAAATTGATTTCCGATAGCACTAAAATAAACAATTGGAAGTATTTGGACATCCATTTAATAATATCAGATAATTTCTTAAACAGAATTTCTTAAAACAAAATTTTGTTTTAACTGTCAAGTAAAGGCAATCTCCAAGTCGAGCCCTCTCCTAGAAAGCATTCTAGCTTATTTTAGACTGGAATCTGACCAAAATGCGTTATATTTAATGTAAATGAAGTGTTAAATGGATTTCTGACAGTTGTTTAAAGTGAGCATTCACATGAATGGCATATTTAAGAAGTTACAGAAAGGCACAAAACAATCAATTTATGTGCAGTAAAAAGACATGTTGAAAATTTACTGCGAAAGTTAAATTTAAGTCGGTTAGTGGAGCATATCTGGCCTCGATTTATACACATGAAAATAAATATTTACTTGCCTTTGTTAAATATGTAGAAGATTGTGCAACAACAATAATAAACAAAGTGCAGGAAAATCTGAAACCAAATGCAGTTCAACGGAAATATTTGGCTCTGCAAAGCTCCGACAATAAAAGTGGCCGACAGTCGGCGGCCCGTTGGCTTCAATGGCGGCCAACAGAAACAGCAGAAACGCAGGACAATGGCGTTGCATTTCCGTTTCCGTTTCAACAGCCGGACGCAAATGGCGTAAATGAAAACTATTTTTCCGCGCCTTTTTCCCAATGTTTGTTTTAAGGGAGCAACTAAAAGGAAAAAATACAAAAAAAAACTCAAACCCTTTTCCTTGATTCTCGGTTGGCAATGTTTTTTTATACTTGACCGCTACACATTCACCAGATAAAACAGACAAAACTACAAAAAAAAAAAAAAAAAAGAATTGTCGAGCTTAAATTTCATAGAGAGCGTAGACACCAACTAAAAACACAAAGAGGAATACAAATGTCCACTGATAAAGACCAAAAAAAAAAAAATGTTGTTAGCTGTTTTAATAATAGAAACAGCTGTATAACTTAACTGTGCAACGTGAAAAGTTGAGCAGGTTTTTCAAATTGACCGCCAAAGTTTAACTGCCATTAAAGATAAAGAAATTAAATTTGCTGCAACTTAAATTTAATAACACAGAGAGAGCTATAATCAAATATATATCAAAGTAATTAGCTTAGATTTCCTTACCCAGCAATAGAAAAATTAATTGGCCAACTCAAAAGAATTAAAAACAACTCTTTATAGGAATAAGCCTCGTTTTTCTCACATTATAACTTATAAATTAATTCAGATTGTGTCATTTTTTAAACATACCCTCGAATGTAATGATTCTGTTCACTGACTGAAATTAATTTTTTACCATCGCATTTAAACATAAAACTGACAGCTCTCACAAAAAGAAGATTGACTGAAAGGGAGCCTTTTGCCATAAAGGGATCATCATTTTAAAATACTCTTAAATATGCATTTTCCTGGCTGTGTGTATTTAAATGTTGCATGTTGCATGTCAACAACTGGTAAATGTCTCGTGCATTTAAAAGCACTTCAAATAAGTTGAGCAGCAATTAAAGAAATTATTTTGGATTAAAAAAAAGTTATTTAACGGAATCGATTACAAAAATAAATACAATTCACATTATTAAACTTTTCAGAATAGGATACGAAATATGAGTCAATTTGATACACGCATATTTATTGAAAATTTAATTTTGAAATCAAATTTTAATTTTTAGGAGACTAACTTTAATGCAGCTACATATTAAAATATTTAAATTAAGTCAGGCAAATAGATGATTATTGAAACCAAATTAAAAAACTTTTCAGGACTGGTTGCAAAACTGGAATCAATTTGACACACGCATATTTATAAAAAATCAAATATTAAAAAAAAAATTAATTTTCAGTAAAGACTAACTTTAAGCAAGCTACATTTTTAAATATTTAAATTAAGTCACGAAAATATATGATTATTGAATTGTTTCGCATAAATCTCTGCAAGGAAAGTCTCAATGCACTTTTTGGTATATGTATCATGATTTGTAATAGCAATTTCCTTTGGCTTATCCCGTAGCAGGACAAAATGGACCAGTTTTTTTTGCACTTGAGGGTCTGCGAGTTGCATGCACATTGCAACGTGCCACATGCTGTGGCGAATGCGTTTGCATAAATTGGCTGCGGCATAAAAAAACCAAGTGGATAGAAGAAAAAATTCAATTTGGATTTTGGCACAAGCGGCAGTTTTTTACTTTCTTTTTATTTTGTTTTTTTTTTTTTGCATTTTGTGCTGCATGCCTCGCCATTGTCGTGAGTGGCAGGGAAACGGCTCGAAATGAATTCGCCACTAAGCTCAAAGCCTGCACCAACATAAACAGAAAGCTAAGCTTCGAGTAGCAAATTCTGCTGTTGCAGCTACGCCCACAACTTGTGACCAATTTTATGAGGCACAACTGGAACCGAAACTGAGCCCGTGGGTAAAGTCGAAACTGAGGATAAAACTGAATCATTTTACCCCACTTTAAATCTATCGAGTTAAGAATGGAGAAAATCTAAATGGAACCCGTAAAAATTGTTATCTGAGCCACTTCAATATCTTTTCAGATCGGAGCTAATCTACACTTTAAGTTTCATTGTTAATATAACCCAATAATGTTTTTTTTTTTCAAAATGCTACAGCAATATTATATTGATCTGAGGATATATTTTTGTTTTATCATATTGACCACTGATAACAAGACATATGCTTAGTTCAGCATATTTGGGACATGCTGTGTTTTTTAATAATTTTATCAAAGAAAAGCTTAAAAACTGCATAAATAGTCGAAGGGTAAAATATAGGTCGTAATGAAACCATTAAGAAACCCTTTATAAGGAATGCACCACTAAATAGAAGAAACCCAATTCGCCCTTTTATTTCATTAGTATTTCAAGAATCTGGAAACAATAAGAATTATCTTTGCAGAAAATAAATCTAACCCTTTTGGGCCTAAGGAAAAGTAGTCTTGAATAAAATAAGTTATTTTAATTATAGATTAAAATTATTTCTTTGAATAAATTTCGAGATAAGTTATAAAAGAAAAAGTCAAAGAAACAAAATATATTTAAATGTTTCATTTATCAACTGCGACTTTAAACACCCTATGAAAAAATATTACTACCTTTTTGCGATTGTCTAAAAAAAAAGTAGTTGAATATGCATGCCCTCAAATGGGGGACTCCAATATGAACATATGCGGGTGGGCGTAGTCTGGACCCTTGAGGAGCACATGAAGCCTAGGGAGCAACGTCAATGACAGGCCAGGATAACGTTTACAGGAAGCAAAAGGCAAACTGTAATAGGCACAAAACCCAAACTGAATGAAATGAAAGGAAAAAAAAATTCACTGGAATAGAACGTAAAATATAGATGTGAGGGATTGTGTGTGTGTGTGTGTGTATGTGTGTGTGTGTGTGTTTGTGTGTGTGACTAACTATTTGAGAGATAGAAAAATCGCACTTTTTTGTGTCGGCTACCAGGCTGACACTCAAAGTCGGCTTCTCGAGTTTCGAAGCAATTAAAACCAGCACAAAGCCATAAAAAGGCATAAAAGTAACCAAATGTGTAGGAAAGAAAGGACCAAAATGAAATAAAGTCCTGGAGACGCGTTTAAGCGAAACTAAGTAGGCGACTCCTGTTTGTAGCAAGTACTTTTAATTTTTTCGCAAAATAAGCAAGGGAATTAAATAAAGATATTTGCGAAATTGCAAACTAAGTCGCAAATAGCTAAAAATATCTTTTTAGCTCTTACTTTTAATGCAAATTTCTAACTTAAAGTAAAGTAAAGTAATTTAAATTATTTATTGAATTGGATATCAATGGATCCAATTGCTTTTAGTCATTCTCAAAGTGCTTTGGAATGTGGCATGTGCGGTATTTCTATAATAATTTCACGTTTGACTTCAATAATTCAACTCAAGTTTGACTATTTAATGTTTATGCTCAGAATGATTTTATTAGTGCTCAGTAAAATAAATTGTTTTAATTAATCGATTGATAGTTGTTCTTAAAAGAATATAATATAGTAATTTGATATCGATAATTTTTATGATTAAATGTTAGGAGCATAATACAAAAGGGGGACCAATTCACATGAATATATTTATATATATTTCACAAGAATATATTTATTTTATTTTTAAAGTTAAAAGATTAAAACTTATATCAACACAGCCAATTTTAATTTTAATCTCTAATCTATAATTCTAATCTATTAAATAGAAACCTTTTGTTTTTTAGTATTTCAGTCTAAAATCGTAATCCACATAAAGTCGAATATATTTCAAAGTTCAACACTTTAAGAATAACTAACTGGGTCGCTCAGGGACAGAGGGACAAAGTCTCACCCTTTTCAAGGGAATAATAAATGGTTGAATTAGGTAAATAACAATTACATAATGAGATAAAAGGAAATCCTTGCTTAGCAAGTTGAATAATTTTCTCAAAAGCACCGTTTATCAGATGATTGCAATTAGGTAATTAAAATGGTGAACATTATGCTTTCGACACCTCAAAAATTTAATTTAGTTAAATTTGTTTATTGTTGCATTTGAAACTGGTGGTGAAATTTCATTTCAGCAAACACAGCAGCCGTTGAAAAGCCGCTGAAAACTTTTTGCTGTTAAAGAAAACAAAATAATATCGATTATTAGCACGAGCAGAGCACAATAAGGTTCAAACAAAAAGCACATCAAGCACAACAGCAACAGCAAAAGCAACAACTACAACAAAAATAACAACAACAACAACAACAACAACAACAACAAAAATCAACAACAACAGCAAAAACAACACCAAAGTTGAAGCATAGCCAGGCAGTCAGGCGAACAAGCAAACAAACAAAGCGCCACGGCAACAGGACTCTCCACACAGGACTACACAGGACATCACAGTACTGGTTGGAGGATGTATTCTGAAATGGACGGCATGGGGAGTTGGGGGCGTGGCTGCAGGCGGGCAAAATTACGTTAGCCCAATTAAAGCAATTTTGACAGCTCAACTGCGGCTAGCAGCTGCTAAAGAATCCGCGAGTGAAAATAGCAGAAGCGCCAAAACCCATACACAGCACAAAAATTAATGATAAATATATCTTCAGTTAAGAATTTTAACCTTGAATTAAGATCTACAATCTACAAACTTAAATGAAGAATGGGTTTTGTGATACACAGCACAAAAATGAATGATAAATATATCTTCAGCTTACAATTTTAGGCTCGAATTAAGATCTACAAACTTAAATGTAGAAATGGGTTTTTGGAGAAAATTATTAAAAATCGGAAGTAAAATATACCAACAAGAAAATATGTTAAACTGTTAATTAAAATTACGATTAAAGAGTATAACAATAAGAGCGAAATACTAAAATTTAATTAAAATGTAACAGAAATAAACATAATAATTTAAATTAAATTTTTTATGTAATTGCTTTAGCTACTCCGTATCTAAATTATTAAAATAATTATAATTCAGGTTTTTATATAATTATTTTATCTACTCCGAATTTAGACATTTATGGAAATCATGAGTCAGATGCCAATAAACTTGAGTAAAGGTGATGGATTCCATATTAAAATAGGTTTTAAATAAGAATATATTCGTTTCCACAAACTTTAAGTTCTTTAATTATTTTTTACTGACTTAACTTAAGCATTCAAAGGAGGAATACAAATTTAACTCATTTTAAATAAGATTAATATGAGATTGCTACTCTTATTTGAAATTCAGTGCAAATCATTACTTATTTCTACTTATTTAATATGGTCATCATTTAAGCATTAATAGGAATCAAAAGATTTTATTTGATTAAAGTTTCTTCATTCCAGACTTAATATAACTTTATAAATTTTACGTAAAATTTTAAGTACTTTGTTAACTTTATGTAATCTTAGCTTAAAAATAACTCTTTCTCCGCAGACAGTGCAAATTAATGAAACAAATGTAAATTTCACAGTAAATGAATATTGCTAGAATTATTAAAAGTGAGCTCATTTAACACGTTTAATGTGGATGTTAGTCGGCGAGAAGGGGCGAGGAGCTCAGACAATCGACGCCAATGGCAGGGATGATTGCCCCGTTAGTTTACAGGATTAGCGGTGCCGTGGCAACCCTAAGCGGATTATCATTCACAGCGGCAGGGGAGCAGCAGCGGGCGCCGGAAGAAGGGGGAGTTGGAGCAGGCAAGGAGCAGCGTCTAAGCCAATCTGAATAAACAATGCCACACAGCAATGTCTGTCTGCATTGTCTACCAGGACCCACAAAAGGGTCCGTTGTTGGCACATCAGCAGCAACGCTAACAGGAGAGAGGGAGACAGAGCCAGACAAACAGAGAGAGAGAGAGAAGGAGACAGAAACATAATAAGAGAGTGGGGAACAACAGTTCTGTCATGTGAGCAAGCTGGCTGACTGAAATCAGTTCAAAATATAACAACGTCAGCATTATATACCCCGTATTTAAAAGCATTTTACAAACGGGTATATTAAGTAAATATAAATCATTTGAGAATGTTCCAAAGCAGAAAGAAGCAACTCAGATTCCATTCATAATCAAAAGTCTAGTCGAATATAGATCTAAAAACTTAACAATATTGAATATATTTAAAATATGCTTACAGCTTATTAACTTATTTAGATTCTCGTTTACCATAGACAGTTTAAAATTGATTTCTGTTTATCAAAAATATCGATACAAATCGATTTTCATTAGCAATAAAAGACAACGTTGCAATTGATATATTATACACTCAAAAAATAATTGATAAACTGTTAGCATTTCTTAATAAATCCTAAAATCTAAAAAGAAATATGCAAAATTCTCATTTATTGTAGACAACTTAAAATTTATTTCTGTTTATCAAATTATCGATACTAATCGATTTCGGATATTTATAAGAGTTATACTTTCAATTGAATTATTATACAATAAGCTGTAAATATCTTTTAGATCAGCTATAAAAACAGAAATCTTATTTTGTGGAACAGCTGGGTTTAGGGTATCTCGAATTTGAATTTTCTCGACTCAATCATTCTGACTTGCTGCACTTTTCCATAGTCAATCCACGACATACATCATATATAAAACATAATCTGATTGTTAGTAAAATCTCTCTGATGCACAGAGTATCTCAAAATCAAAAGCATTTTCATATTATTATTGTGTGCTTGCAATTGAGACTTTCAGTTAGTTACCAAGTCCTCAGAGTGTAACGAAGGTAATTAGTTGTAGTAGTTTTGGGAAATGGCTACATTTTCCAGCTTAACCATAATAATGAGAAATAATTTTCATAATTACAGCAACTGCATTTGAAACTGAAGCTTTATGCAAATGTTAATGTTGCTTTAATGTTGCATTGTTGTCTATTTCTGCTGTTTGTTGTTGTTGTTGTTGTTGTGGTTGTTGTTGTTGTTGCTGTTGTTGCTGTTGTTGTTGCTGTTGTTGTTGTTGCTGTTGTTGCTGTCTGCTCGTTAGTTGCTGCATATTCAATGGTTGAAATTATTGTGTACACGCAATCAGCTGTGTAATGAAAGGCGAACTGGTGTAATCAATGTGCAAAGGTAAAAGCCATAAATCTGTTGGCCAATTCGGAGAATTTTCGCGCTGGTCGCTGGGCTGGCTCGCTAATGATTTATGCGATTGCGAGAGACAAGAAGACAAATGCCCAAGTAATTGAATTACAAGGCCAAAAACGTAGATAACTTGCTGAGTAAGCCATGCGCACTTATGCAAATTGAGCACGGCCAATGAGCAGGCACAAGTGCTGATAAGGCTACTTGGCCAGGCCAAAACAGCACCAGCACCAACAACAACAACAACAACGACGATAAGAAAATGGCTTGATTGCAAAATCAATGGCTCAAAACGCCAAACGCAACAGCGCAGCCAAAAGTCAACTTAGCCGCATTGATAATGCTTCCCCCCCCCCTTCCCCACACCTCCAACTAGTTGCCAAGTTGGCCAAGCCAACCAGAGCAGCACTTAAAACAGTTTAAAATGCAAGGCTTTAAGCACGCTGCTCACAAAAGTATGCAACGGTTTCTTTGTGTCTGCTAACAGCGGAGGCGCAAATGCGTACACTGTGAGAAAAAATGTGCAGTTCAATTTGGTATGTGATTGTTTACTAAGTGTAAAGTTATACATTTTTATTAAAATTAAAATTCATTCTATTATTATTTATATTATGTAATCAAGCATAATTTGAAGATTGTAAAATATCTAATAGCTTAAAACTAAAATTAATAATCAAGTAGAATTTGAAGATTGTAAAATTTCTAAAATTAGAAATATGGATAAATTTTATATATTCATTTTAAGCAGTTATTTAAGTGTAAAATGTGTACTTTGTGAATTTCGTTCGCTATTGATTTCACTTGAAATAGTTTTATACTTGTTTCTAGTAATCGGAGCCTAAAACAATTGAAAATAAAAAAAAAAAAGATGTAGCACGTTTGCCCATATAAATTTGTTTAAAATAAAAATATGTTTTATTAAGCAAAATCTGTTTTTCCACTACAAATTCTAAATATAAAATATCTGCTTATATTTTGTATCAATCAGAAAGCTTTACCTATACAATTATATCAAATTTCGAATCGAAAGATATATCAAATTTCTTAAATTAAAATCAATTTTTTGTTCTAGGTGTATCGACTTATGTATAGTATTCGACTTGAGTAAATCCTTCTTATAAAGTATAGAAAAATTCGAGAAATTAATGCGAGATCAGCTGAACTGAAGTAGTTGTGCACTGTGTATTGGCAGCGAAGGGAACCGGAATGAAGCGAATATAGAGCCATGGACATTATTTGTGGAAAATTACCTTTAACGAGGTGACTAGATGGCAGTCCTGTTGCATTACCATTACCGCAATAAACTGTAGCCGGGAGGCGGCACCGTTGGTGTCGAGTTGGGACTTGACTGCTGCTGCTGCTGCTGTTGGCTGACTGGCAAAATTGCACTTGACTCGAATGCCAATTACATGGCCCTTGCAGATGTCAGTTGGCAGACTCCAACTCCAACTCAAACTCAAACTCAAGCTCAAGCTCGGGGCAGTAAGACGACAAGGACATTGCCAGTGGGAGTTGAGCGGAGGACAAGGCATGAGTAGAATTGGCATAAAGTGGATTAAATATGAATAAAAGATATTTGCGCAAATTGCATTAGTGTGCCGCAAAGCACAAGCCAAGCACCCACAGATTGATAGCCTGTAGAAAAACTACACAAAGATGGAGGATCTCTCCTCCATCGGTCAGGATGCATTAACTCATTGCACTTACGTGCTAACGAGTTAATGTGCTTGCTTGCCACATAATGTGGCAGCTGACTGGTTGAATATTACTGCAAGGCAAAAGAAAGAAATCTTTATACAATTCAAGTTAATTGTGACTTTTGTGTGCTACTTTAAATTTATCCTTTATTTTTTAGTAAAATAAATTTTTTTAAATAATTGAACAAAGTAAAATCAAAGAAAACTCCCAAAAAGCACTAGGCTTTCTCTGGTATTCTATTCTAATAAGATTTAATTTAATGTTATTAATTTATCTTTGACTTCTTAATATATAAAATATTAATTTCTAAATAACTTAACAAAGTAAAATCAAACGAAACACTCAAAAAGCTGCAGACTTTGTCTGGTATTCTACTCTAATTCGATTTAATTTAATGTTTTACATTAAAAGTTTTAAATTTTTCTATGAAATTAAATAAAATTAAACGAGTTTATACAAAACATGCACATATTTATAAATTTCAAAATATCTATAAAAATAATTGCAAATTGTTCTCAAAATGTTTGCACAAAATATTTCACTATATTTTCAACAGCTTTGAAAATACAGCCAGTTTGCCAAGTATTTCATTAAATGTTTAAAACACACACATAAAAAAAAAAAATTAAAACAACTTTTTTGAATAAATGAAAAATGTGTGAGCTACACGGAAAAAACAAAGAAATACCCGCTTTGACCAAAGCGCAAACCACGCATGCACTGCCCAGCGAGAAGTGTGTGTGTGTGTGTGTGTGAATGTCTGTGTGTGCGTGTGCGAGTGTGTGTGTATGTATGTGCTTGTAATTAAATTCCGTGCCTGCAAGTGTAATAGCAATATTTGGTTTTGTGGCTACCGCCATGCACAACCTCAACTTGAACCCCCTCAACCCCCACAACCCTCTGCACAGCCCCTCTGCACCCCTCTGCACCTTTCTGCACCCATTCAAGCTCAAAATGCACGACTTACTTCAATGGTGGCCGCAGTGCAACAGGATATCGTATCTAATTTGATTACGACGTATATACATATATATATATATATATATATATATATATACTACTAATTGCTATTAGCGCATTTTTGAGCATTTGGCTAAAATCGCAACGAGTTAAAGGGTTTTTATTGTTATAGCCAAATACTGGCTAGTTGACTGCGTCAATTGGAATAGGAATAATTAAAACTGCATTTGCCATGATTGTGGAATGTGGTTTGGTTTATAAGGATTAATTAGTGTTTGGCCATGATTACTAAATGCATATATTTCATAAATCACCTCAAATCAAATTAATTAGTCATGTTCAAATTCATTAGGTGCAGCTACTTAGCTGCATAAATTATTTGTGCTAATGGACACATTAATTATTAATTAGACTGCATTTTAATCCCTCTTCAAGCCGCCAACAATTATGTCATGGCAACTTGCAATAATAAATGGCATAATTAAATAAGGGATATTTTAAAGCAAAATACATGAAATGAGAATATTTGAATCATTGATTACTAATTTAAAAATAAAAGTTGTAGTTTCAAATATAAATATGAATTTATAAAGAGTTGCTGAAGTGAACCAATAAAAGGAATATAAAATGTTTTGGCATCGCAGTGTATGAAATCTATTAATATTTTACGTAGTAAAAACCCATTTTTACTTCCATTTTAAAAGCAAAGTTAAAGGTTTATTTGATAACTGTAAACCATAAATTATAACTATAAATATAAAGTTCAAAGGGGATAAAAGCTTTGTAAACTGAACCCATTAAACTGAGTTGAAAAGGGTATAATTAATTAGTGCAAGAGTATTTTTAGTATTCTCTGAGCAAGTCACTAGATACTTTAAATTTAAAGGTTTATTACAAAACAATAAAAACTACTAAAAACTAATAATAACTCTAATTTTTTTAAAAACTTGAGCAAACAGTATTTTGCAGTCGAGTTCGCTCGAGTGAAGAATTTCTACTTATTATTTGTTAAGCTTTTAAAATAAACAATTTGAAATGGCAAAACATTCAGAATATTATAGTTTTCACGTGAGTGCACAAAAAACAACACATACAAAAAAAAAAAAACACATATGTATATTAAAATAAATAGTTTGCTGGTAACCTGGAATATAACTCGGAAAGTGCTTCACATTGGCAATCACTGCCTCTATTAAATCTATACAAAAGTTTTTGCACAGCTCTCCATAAGTTGGCAACAGATATGGCCAGAAGCTGGCTGTGTTTTGCTATATAATATATGGATATACATATATCTATTTATACATATATATACGTATGTTTGTATATAACATTTTTGCGGCCGTTATCGAGTGCCACAGACATGAAATTTTCACGAAGTAGTAAAGTTTATGCCGACACCGCCTAGGCACACACAAACACACACACACACACACACCCCAAATGCACACTCAGACTCAACTAAATTGAGTTTAGTTGGGTAGCCAAATAGAAAACATAGCAAAAAAAAAAAATTTAGAGACTACAAAAAAATGAAAAGCCAAAAGTTTTCATAAAATTTCTACGCTCGTTGTTGTACTAACATGTATCTCTATATTTATGGAACTTTTTCAATTTGAAAATAAAGTTTTTCGGGCAATTCGCGCATATTTTTATTCATAACAAAGTAAAACGTGACCAGCAAAAGAAAAAAAAAAAAGAAAAAAAAAGCCAACGACAAGGCCGCATTTAAATGTAAAATATCTGTGTTTTTGCATCATAAATTAGAGGAAATATATATATATATATATATATATATATATATATACATATATCGTTTATTAAAAACTCATTTAAAATATGTAAAATTTCGATTTAGTTCATGTTTAAAAACAAAACAGAAACACATTACAAAGCAATTCTATTTGGGTTACATAACACAGCAGACATGGCGTATGCGCAATTAATTAACTATCAACTTACGACGACTGCAAACTCAACTCAACTTGAGCATTAAACAAATTCAGTGGAAAATTGTAATGGGTTTCTGCCAGACAGTTGAATAGATTGATGAACAAGTTCTTAGAGTTTGCAAGGGGGAAAGGGGAAAGCTTAAGTTTTCGTAGCAGATAAATATAATTGACTTAAGAAGTAAATATTTTCTAAAATGTTAAGGAAACCATAGCAACCTAAGGCAAGTTAATTATTCTAACTTAAGCTAAGTTTAAATAAAATGAAAGATCCTTTTCTTTCTATTAAAAAAAATTTGTTGTTATGTAAAAAATTCTTTATTTAGTAAGCAATAAATAAACAGCTTTGCTTAAATGAATTAAATAAATTGCATATGACTGTGCTTCCGAGGTAAATATCGAATGTCAAAAGTTACATAAGGTGTCTCCTGTATGTATATTTTTCTTAGTAACTGCTTAATTTTTCAAGAAGCAAATTTTCCTTTTAAACTTAAATTTTGACTCATTCCGTCCTGCATTCAGAGTCTTCTCTTTTCTTTTAAAGCTTTTGCACATTTAAATTGCCATCCAAGAAAGCATTAAAAATGCAATTCAATTTGGCTCTGCTCACACTTACCAACTTATAAGTAAGTTTACAATTAATGACAATTTTCACAGACCAGCATTAATTTTTTACCATCGCATTTAAGCATAAACCAGACAGACAGCTCGCAAAAGCTGATTGACTGGAAGGGCGCCTGTTGGCCTAAAGAGATTGCCACATTAAAATACTTTTAAATATGCATTCTTTTGCCAAGTGTGCACTTAAATGTTGCATTTGACCTGCTGTCAACAACTGTCATAAAAGTAATAAAAATTCAATTTCATTTTAAAGCAGAAATTCACTTTTAAGTCGTTTGTGCAATTAAATCAGGCCTTGCCAAATTTAAACACACAAAATTTATTTTTTAACGTGCATAGCGCAAAATTTAAGCAATGTTTTTTTTTTAATTTAAATAGTAGATTTTGTTCACAATTTTTGATGACGTTCACTGTTTAAATGTTGGGATGATCAACGTTTTATTTACAAGAGATGCTCCAAGTTCAAATTCTTCGCTCCAAATAATCAAATCATTATCAGAAATGTATGTGCAACATGAAATATATGTAAAAACCTAAATCAATCGAAGTAAATCATTGCACAAATAGTAATTTCGATAAATTGATAAACTCAATCACATAATTATCTGATAAGTAATCGATTAGTTTTAGTCTATGTGGTCGAACGATATCATTATTGTGGTTAACCAATTAAATGACTATAAATTACACATGCCGGCAACAACTTGAGTATTTATGTTCATTAGGCCCCCAAAACACTTGTCATCATTTAGGCCTGGTACTTATGTATAACAGATACTTACACGCACAGATAGACAGACAGACAGACAGACGGACGGACAGATACTCACACCTGTAATTTAATTGAACGTGGAGCGTTGCAAACGCGTTTACACTCAGCGAATGTGAATGTGATTGTGAATGTGAATGAGTACTCATTTGTGTGTGAATATCGATTGTCTAATCCCACAAGTGCTATCGTCATCAATGTGATCTGTCTGTGTGTGCGAGTGTATGTGTGTATGTGTGTGTGGCATAAGCACTCATTAGTGCAACTAACTAGCTTGATTCAGCTGATGAGCACTGCTGCAACAGCCAAATTACATCCCACTTGCAGCAACATGCATTTCAAATGTTACCACAATGCTCAATATCTTTACTGCTCTTGATTACTGCAACAAATGCACTTTTAATTTAGTTTAACAAACTAGGTAAAAACTAAAGCATTTAACACACTTTAAATTTTACTAAAAATAAGATTGTTTTGGAAAAGCAGAAATTGTTAAAGAAAAACTAAAATGTACAAATTATACAAGCATAAATTAATTCAAAAATATTATAAATAAATAATTATCAAAAATGTATGCCCAACAAGAAATATTAAAGTAAGTCAATCAGCACATACCAATATTTACCATAGTTTCGACTAACTAAAATTTAAAATAAAGTATAATAAAAAATATATAAGAATGAGAAAATTTCTATCTAATCGCGTTCAATAAAAATTTAAAAAAAATAAATAAATTTAAATAAATTGTCATGTTTATAAAAATATGAATTTTATAAAACTAATTTAAATAAAATATTATGTTAATAACAAAAACATTTTGCTTACAGAGTTGATTATTTTCAATGCATATTAATACGAAAATTCTTAACTCCGGCATTGTTTGGACTTATCTAGATTATTGTTTGCCATTGAATTTAATCTCATTTTGTATAAGAAAATTGTTAACGTTAAGCTGGGTAAAATGTACAAATTCTACAGGCATAAAATATTATATTTACTTTAGTTTCAATTAAGATAAAATTAATAATAAAGTAAAAAAATATAAGAGTGAGAAAATATCTATTTCAATAAACATTCAAATAATTTAGGTAAAAAGTTATGATAATTAATGTGTATTTTATGGAACTAATTTAAATAAAATAGTATGTTAATAACAAAAAAAGAAAAACATGAGTAAGTAAATATCTATCTAATAGAAATAGAATAAGTAGAAAAAGTTATGCATAAATTAATGTGTATTTTATAGAACCAATTTAAATAAAATATTATGTTAATAACAAAAAAAGAAAAACATGTGGAAATCGAAACAGAGCTGATTATTTTCAATGCATATTAACACAAGCACGAAAATGCTTAAGATAAGTTTAACTTCGGCATTGTTTGGCGCTTATCTAGATTATTGTTTGCCATTGAATTTAATCTCATTTTGAATGAGGAAAACATCCAGTGGAAAAACAGTCGGCTCGTTGAGTTTTAGTTGCCTGTGAAATGAAGACAGGAATCAGAAACAGAAAACAGGGCAGCTAATGCAAATTTAGCCAAGCAAAAACGTAACATTTAACGCAATTTTCCACTGTCGTAATCCCCATTAAATGTAAGATACAAAGTTGTGTGTATGTGTGTGTGTGTATGTGTATCTATTTCCCCCTAGCATCCCACTCATTTGCATGTTAATGTGCCTGCGAATCTGAATGAAAATGTGCCTGCTCCTTTTGTGTGTGCTCAAATCGGATGCGCCTCTGCAAAGTGTTAAAATTACAGATTTCATCCATTTTATATCCTTCACGACTCGTCGCGTTCTATTGGCACAAAATGCTATACTCAAATCTAGATTAAAGCAACACATCTTAGCCAAAAGCTGCTACTGTTTGTTTCTCAGTGTGCGCACCTTTGGAATTATCTCAATTTCGGTCGTCATGGTTCTCACACACCAAAATGCTCAGCTTATGCAAAATGGAATGTTTTGCAAAATTTTACATTATTTATTTTCCAGTGAATGACTCGACAGATCTCTCCCTCTCTCTCTCCAGAAGAATCCCTTAATCTCATCCAATAAACGCATGTTGATGCAATAGACCGTTACACATTGCGTATACGTAATATGTGTGTGTAAATTTGCAAAGCAATCTAATTTTGCTTACCACAAAAATGACGGCAGCATAATTGACAAGCGGCACAGCTTGGAGGCAACTTAAGGCATCTGCTGCAACTAAATTTGCATCTTTGATGAGACGCACAGATAGAGAAGGAGATAGTGTGAGTGAGAGGGAAAGGCAGAGGATTAATTCAATTTTAATTATAATTATTTTACATTCAGCAGAAATATTTACAATATTAAAAACTAAAAAATGAACATAATGGATTCAAACTGCTGACATCTAAATTTGAATATAAATGTGAATATCGAACTTGTCCAGATATTGTTCATTTATTTAATTTAAATTATATATCTTGGCTAAAAATAATTTTTTTTGTAAGGACTCTTGTTTTAATCGATTTTTTGTATGGTAACTATATAATAGATGAAAATATACATATGACAGCAGTTCCTGATTATAATCTTTGCTTTAAAAGAAATTAATTATATTGACATAAATATTCCAATTCATATATTTATATAATAAGAAATACTAAGCAAAGAAAGCCAAAAAAAAATATTGCTATTATTGTACAAACATTCTTATATTTTGTAAGTAATTTTATTAATATTTTTCTTTTTATTTTTATTTTTTTTAAGTTATATTTTATACTTGAGTATTGTTTATATTGATTGCTTGCGTTCAATTAAAATGTTCGTAATTTGTAAACTATATTTTTTTAACTATTTTGCTTTACTTTTTCCACAGTGCACTTCAATTATTTATACATACATATTCTACCTAAAAAGTCTCTCTTTATTAAGAATTTAGCCGACAAATGCTAGCAACTTTTGGTAGGCAATCAAAAAGATTCAATAAAATCCGCTAAGCAATAAAATTAACTTCACATTTCTGGCTACATTAGTAAAGGCTGCGAAAGCAGCTGTTTTGGCTAATTTCATTAGGATAATTTTAAATGAAATTCTCTGTTCCCCTTGTGCCCCAAAACACTTTAGAACGCATTAAATAAATTGTACAAAGTGGCACTTTAACTGAAAGTTAACAACATTAACAACAACAACAACTCAAGTACAACAAGTTGTAAACAAAAACAACATCCAACAACTTGTTAAGCCTCTGCTGAGCAGAAGAAGAAGAAGAAGAATTGAACAAACAATAAATAAAATTTATTCAGTTTTGGCTGTTTGCTTTGTTTCATCTTGTTATTAATATTTTTATTTTTTTTTTTTTTTGTAGCAGTCGAAAAATGACTTATTTGAACTTTAAGCGTAAAGTTATAGGTTATTTTTTTTTTAAAGGGCTCAGAGAATGAGTGCTTTGCCCCCTGCCTTGTTCTTCTCCTCCACCACCCCCCGTGGCTGCCATATTGGCCCTGACAAACGGCTGCGTTTGTCATGTGTTAGCCTTCTGGCAATATTTTCCGGCAGACGGCAAATAAAAATCCCCAAACTTATGTTGCCGACTGCCGACTGCCGACTGCCAGACAACCTCCTTGCGCCTTGCTCCTCCATGCCGCACACAGCTGTGGCAGGAACCGTTGCCGAAGCAACATCAGAAGCTGTCGCACTTCCTGCATAGTGCTGGGAATTAACAGCACATTGAAGTTTTCTCTTCTCTCCTTCCTATTTTTTTTTTATGTATTTTCTTTTTCTTTCCTTTTTTCTTTTTTTTTTTGTATCCAGGATACACGCATGCAAACGATGCCATGGAGACATGGAGACATTGCGACGTTGATAAGTTTGCATATAAATTGTGACACATGCTTTAAGGCAGGCGAAGGCGCAAAACATTTGAAAACTTCCGACTACACAGCGAGAAACGTAAGAAAATCAACAACTTGCAGCAAAAACTGTAGGCCAAAGTCGAACTTCGAGAAATGAATTTATTTGGGTCAAGTGAGACAAGCATAAATTGATTAAATAAATATGAATCAAGAAATAAATTTTGGTAAACAAGGCCAATTTTTAACACAAATTTTGAGCAGAGATATAGTATAAAATTAAAGTTAGTCCCAACAGTTTTATAATGTTAACTTTAAGTTAGTTTTTTTCAATTTTGTTATATGCTTAATATAAAATTAAATTTAATATATGTTTCACAGAATAAAAGTCTGTAATTTTTTTTTTTTTTTGTAGATTAAAGAAAATTCGGCAATTTATTTTATAATTTTTTAAAGAAATTTATATTTATTATAAAGTTTCAAAGAATTCATATTTTAAGTTTGATCTACATCTTAATTTGAGTTTGACATTTTGTAGCTCTTACAAAATTCTTCGAATAACATTTTTTTAGATTAAAGAAAATTCTGCCAATTTTTTTTTATAATTTTTTTCGTTTATTATTAAGCTTAAAAGAATTCATATATTATGTTTGATCTCCATCTTAATTTGAATTCAATATTTGTGGCTCATGCATGTAAAATTCCTTAAACAACATTTGCATTTTTTTCAGTGTGGCTAGACTTGAGTTGTAAACAATGCCAGCAGTCAGCAGCAACTTTATTTATGTGCTGTGCAAAACTATTAGCTGAGATTTTCATTAAATTTATAAGTAACCCTCGAGTATATTGGAAAACTTTCGTAAAGCTCTGCAGAGCTATTTGCCATTAAGTTACTTACATGAAGCTGCCGACACACCACCACCACCCCTCTCGCCTCTTGCCAGCCCTTTCTCCGTCGCAAACCACGCTGCGTATGAGTAATGCATGCCGGTACACAAAATGTCAAAGGTTTGAACTTTGCCACACACACACACACATTCCTAGCAAAATGACAGAGACAAACAGCAACAAGAGGCGGTTGACGGGGCATGCCACGCCCCTCTTGCCGCCCTACGGCTGCACAGAATGCTTCATCTCTGCTGTGACATGCCCAAAAGTCCTCCCAAGTGTCCGTCCCCGTTGTGTCGTATTGAATTTATTGGAATTTTTTGTTTGTTGCTGTTTTCGCTGGTCTCGGAACGAGCCATTTTTATTTTTTTTTTGTTTCGGTTAGTTCTCTGCCAGTTTCAGTTATTGTCTCAAAGCGAAATATATTTCCAGTTGTCTTTTCTCACTTGTCCAGGCAAAAAGGAACCATTTTGTAAATGTCTCTTTGGCCACTCGTTTGACATCGGTCAGCCGCGGGTCAACCAACAGTTGACACACAAATACACCTAAATAATATTAAAAAAAAAAAATAAATAAATAAGTAAGTAAATAAACAACAACATACATAAATAAAATATGAGTTTTTACCTTTTCTATTACAAATGTCAACCCCTAATCACCAAATTCCATTAATAGCATTGCCTGTTGAGTAATTTTCAACACATAACCTGCCACATGCCACATGCATTATTTATATGGTTTTTTTTTTATCCACTTTGACAGACAGAACAATTGAATGTCTCCGGGCAATTTGGAGACGAAAAGTGAGCCACTCATCTAGGCCAAGTTTAACTAAATCAGAAACAATTTTGTGGCTCGAGGGTGCTGACACTATTAATAATACTAATGTTATTTACTGGCATCGATTGTGATTGAATTGCGCAATGGAAACTATTATTTCAGTTATGACAAAGCTATGACAATATAGAATGTGGACATAGCTGCAATATTAAGTTAGAGCCAAAACCAGAGCCAGAAAAAATAAATTAGAACATCGGCTGAGAAACACTCTGATACCATTTAGATGTAGCCAAGAAAAGTTTTTTTTAACAATATTTAATTTTGATAATTTCAACTCTAAAATTATATATACCTATTGTGATCGTATTTTAGTATTAATAATATTATTATTATTTTTATTGACTATTAATTATTAAATTATAATTATTATTTAAATATATTGCAATTATCCATTGCTACAGTCTTAAGCTTTTTTCTATATATAAATTATAAATACAAAGATTTTAAAATACAAGGAAATTAATTTCAAACCATATTAGATTTTATAATTAATGTTAATGTTCATAAATTTCATATTTTCTTATATATTTTTCGCACAATATTATATTTCAATCCTTTTTAGATCTTACAATAAATGTTTGATATGATAAATTTAATATTACCTTTTTTACACATTTTTATATTTTTATTAATTTTTAAAAGTGTAAAAATGTATTTTCTATTTTAAATATGTGCAATGAAAATTTTTAAGTTTTGAAAGAGCTGCAATTTTTATGATAAAAAAAAACATTTCCTATCAATAGAAAAAATTGCTGGTTACCTTGTTGGGAACAATATGTGCACATATAAATAATTTACAATAAAGTGCTGAAAATAAGCAGCTAAAACAAAGAATAAATATTTGCATTGTGAGCTGTCAGTAATAACTTTTTAGCACCTTTACAAATCCCTTCACCTCACCAAACCATAACTATTCCCCTTCGATTAGACGGAAACTGTTTGTCTGAGTCGCATTTAATGTTCGCAATAAACAAAAATATCGATTATAAAAAAAAGGTGGGTGGCAAACGGTGAGCAACATTATGTGGCGCCTGGGGCACTCAACTGTCCGCCCGGACGTGCTGAAAACTTTGTGCCCCACTGGATTAGAGGCAGCTTGGCCAGGCCATTACTCTGTTGGCCAGTGCTGTGCTCCGATAAGGCTAATTCTGCTGCTGTGCTTGGCTAATTGAAAAAGTTGCAGTTTTGTGTCGGGCGCAGGCAATGTTGTTATTACAAAAACCAGATCAAATATTAAATACAAACGCCAGTTAGTAGATATTTTGGTATCCTATGAGCACAACTTTCGATCTCTAATTGCCAATTTTAAGCATTACCTAAAAAATGTGCTTTAAGTGTTTTGCAGCTTAATAAAACTTATCTAGGAATTGGAAATATTTTTCACAGAATTCCTTTGCAAGTAGAATTTCTGTAATTCACCTCGAAAATTTCATCGCAAATCGAATGCATTTTCGCAGCACAATCCGTAAATAACTTGAAGTAGATAAAAAAAAAAAATTAGATTATAAATTGAATGCAGACATTCTAAGGAAAGGATGCAGCTAACACACAACCGCAAATAACTAGATAGTACTTGGCCAACCACCAACACCCCCTCTCTTTAAACCGTCTGGGCTAAAATCGCATTAAACCATAAAATTGTGCCAAGTCTTTTGTTAGGTGCCTTTGGCTGCATTTAAGTCTCGCCTTGGACATCAACCAAACAGTGCTTACCAAAAATCGTCTACAGGCAAAAGCTCACAGAAGCGTAACATACAAAAGAAATGTACAGAGGGAGGTAGATGAAAGAGAGGGGGTAAGGGGGAGATATTTTTTTTGCTTATAAATTGCATATCGAATTTAGTAGTTTTGTACATTGTGCGAATATCGTGCGTTGCTTTAAGTCTCTGTTGGGTAGCCATGGTGAGTCACATGAAAATAACAAACACTGCAAAAAAAATATATACAACTTATAAAACGATATATATATATTTTAGGTATATCTACTTGACTATTTAGATGTAGTTCAATTAACTGCAAATATCTATCAAATTTGATTTACTGGAATTTCTTTGATGAATTCTGAACAACATTAAACCCAGAATTTAAACTCGAAAAATACTGACTGATATTTTTTTAAGCTATACAAACTAATCATGTTTAAAAAGGGTATAACGAAGTTTCGCAAAATTATGTTTTTGGCATAAAAAAAACATCTCCCATATAGTATGTATTTTAGAATAAATAGCGAAGTCGATTTAATGAGCTTTGTACTGCATATTTATGAAATATCTTGAAAGGAAAGTATTATAAATCTTTGATAAGAATTAAGTTTTGAAATATTAATATTTAACACATTGTAACTTAAAAATGTTATAAAACGCACTTAAGTAAATTTTTTAAAAAAAATTTAAAAAAAAAGTATGAATTAAATATTTAAATCAAAAAAGATACTTTTGACTTACTTTTTACACTCAAATTAAATACAATATTAATAATAATTTTGTATTTGATTCAATTGTCAAAATTCATCAACATTTTTTTTATATTTCAAAATTGTAGTTAAAAATTAAACAATTAAATTCTCAACAGCATTAAGTAGAGCAACTTTATTTCGAGTGTAGTTTAGAGTTTAGAGGTGTCTACCAGCTCTGCAGTGAATTGCTGCTAATCATGCGATCGCCTGCTCCACTATTGGCCTGCATGGTACAGTGTGTACTAGATATGTAGTACATTATTATTCCCCTGGTCAGCCTGGCAGGAGTCGCTGACAGGCTCTGTGCGCTTCCTTCCCATACAATTTGCGCAACTGCTGCACATTTTTCATTTTTCATTTCTCATTTTCATTTAATATTTATGATTTATTTATGTGCGGATGTTTGTTGGCTCTTCTCATATCGTAGCAGAATTTATGCTTTCCGTTTTGGCTTAAGCTACTTTATTCCAACCTGGCTTCAACTCTGAACTCTTAGTAGTTATATGGAGGGTGGAAGTCGAAGGGGAGGTGGGGAGTATCTAACCTAAGGTATGCACAGCAATTTCATGCACTGCTTCACAGCACTGGGAGCCGTGTGTCCATTCACCAGGCTTATTATGCAAATGTCCGAGCAACACACAAAACTTGACCACAATCGCATTGTTGTTGCTTTCATTGTTATTGTTGTTGTCTGTCTGTCTGTCTGTCTGTCTGTCTGTCTGTTCGTTCTGGTATAGCAGTAATAACAGTTTGTAAATTCTGTACCTTTAGGATAAAATGCTAAGCCAAGCTTCTTTGAATTTATGAAAAATGTTGCAAAGGATGCCGCATGAATGATACCGTCTAAGGACATTAGGTCAATTGTTTGTGAGTTAAACCAAAACTGCCTAGTTGCACATACGATTTAGCAAACAATTTGTTTTTCTGCTTAAAGTTGCTTCTGTTCATTCGACATTCAAACCTAAATCAACCATTGATTGATAGTTGATTGAAAAATGAGTTATTGTTTGACCAGCTGTTTGGTTTGTTAGTTTTTCTAACTAAGTTCTTTGGTTATGCATCTTATTGTCATCCATAAATTTAAAACTAAATTCGTAAAAATCTAATCATTTTTTTCTTATAGCTTTTTTAGGTATATTCAATTTGTATTGAAATTTAGTAGTAGTCAACTTTAGATTGGTCTGTAATGTCTGCTTTGGTTTGACCAAATTTTTTTTATCTTTCTGTGTTTTTACATTAATTATAGCACTTAAACAATTAAATTTATTATTATTATTTGCTCATTTGTCTTTTTGTCTTTCCACGTTCCTCAATTGCTGCCGTATTGTGTCTTCCTTTAAAGCAAATAATTTTAATTAGGTCTTAAAAATGTATTCTGAAGTTCTTTAAATAGAATTATTAAATTTCAAGCCCACTTCATACAAAAAAAAAAACCAGTACTAAATTTGTTCGAGGGGTCTCATCTAGCAGATACAAATTTGATTTGCTTATATTAGATTTTTCAATATAAGTCAAAAGAACAAAGCTTGTATTAAAACTCAATTTAAAAAAAAAAAACAATCCTGCTAATAAATACAAATTAGGATTGCTTATAATAGTTTTGCTAGTATGAGAAAAAAAGAACCAGACTTTTTTCAAGCTCCATTTCCACACAAAATGTTTACTTTACGAAGACAAATCTTTGCGGTATAATTGAATAGTTCTTAAATTTAATGAGATTTCAAGCTATAAATTTTTGATAGGCACTCAATGCTCTTTTAATATTTATAATACTCCCCCACAAGGCATCAAAAACTTGCCAAAAACTTGCCATAAATCCCGCCTCTGCCATTTGCTGCTTGCATTTTAATTTAAAGCTCAGGCAACATAAAACATTCATGCACAAAACAAACCCAAAGCGAACCACAACAACAACAACAAGAACAACAAAAGCAAAAACGTTGGATGTAGAAAATAAACGCGAAAGATGATTTAAAAAGCGTTAACATATTTTCAAGCGCATATTTTGCCAAAAAAAAAAAAAAAAAAAAAACACAAGGAGTGGAACTTCCCCGACAGAAGCAGCCAAGCACCACCCACTTACCACCCACTCACACACAAGCAGCGGAACGCACGCAGTTTGGACGAAACATAATCATTAATCATTTTTTTTAAAACATGCCCGACGACGGCGTTGGCCGCCAATGGGGCCAAAAAGTTTCACTGTGTGGTGCGGGATGTGGTCGTTGGGCTGAGCTGGAGCCACACACACACAAAGGTAAGGGGGGTCATAACGCATTAAGTTCAAGAGAGGAACGGGGAGTGGGAAGCGCGTACTTGTTAAATCCGCATGTGGTTCCATGCTAACTGTGATATTATCAACTTGAAATGCGACCACATTCCGCGCCACGCCCACTTTCTGTGCGGATGAATGTCGACCGCGACAAATTTGAAAAATGGCCTCAAAAGTTTTATGGCACCACCCAACCACCCAATCACGCAACCACAACTCCACCTGCAGCCATCGCCAGCCACCGCTCCCCGCTCCACGCTCCTTGCTCCAAAAAGTGGAGAGCCGAAATAAATAATTTCCACTGGCACATTACAAATGCTTTGCGTTTGTAGTTTAACAACTTTTTTTGTGTGTGCAGACCTGTAAAATGTCCAGCTTAAGTTTTAAAGATTTTCGCAGCGATTTCAAAATAATTGTTTTGGCAACAGCAACAACAAGTTTGGTCTGCCTTTTCGAAATTTCTTTAATTTCAAGAGCAGTCTGGCTTAATTTTAAGCTAATATCCTTAAATCTATAAAAAAAAAAAAAAAAAAAAAAAAAAAACTCATGTAAAAAATTATATAAAACACACTAAACTATAATTTATAAAAGATGAAAAGTATAAAACAAACATTAAAAACAACACAAATTTAAAGAAACTTTTGAATAACTTTTTGTATGCTTTTAAAATCAAGATTTTCACTTTAATTCTCGCAGCGATTTCCAAATAAATGTTTTGGCAACAGCAGCAACAACATCAAATTCTGTTTGCCTTTTCTAAATTCTTTAAATTTCAAGTGAAATTTAAGCTAATATGCTTAAATCAATCACAAAACCCTTGTTTCTTATTTGAGCACTTAAATTATAGACTTAAGCCCAAATATTCGCAAAGTTGTTGCAGAATTTAAATTTAAACAATATATAAATAAAATATTTTCATCAAAATAAATAAATAAATAAATATCCAAATGAATAGGGTACCTTAAATAAATATAAGGCTTGCCAAATATTATTATTATGTTATTATATTATATTATTTACTTAAACATTTTTTATTCACAGACAATTGTATGCTATATTTAAGAGCTTATTTCAATTATTATTAAGAATAAAATGTCTTAATTAAATTAACTTCAGTCTCAAATAAATTCATTGGCATTTCGTTGCCAAATCATTCAATATTTTTGGCCAACTATCATCAGCTGTTAGCCGGCGTGTTGATGGATGCGGAAAGGGTTAGCTAGGAGGAGGATTGAGTGGGTTACGAATCCGAATCGGCTTCAATAGAAGCTGTTCGCACACTGCTCGTGTGTGTGTGTGCGTGTATGTGTGCGTGTGTGTGTGTGTTGTGTATTCAATGTAAACACAACAACTGCCAAATACTGGTAACCTTAAATAATTCTCTAAAATCTCTCTATTTCTGTCCATTTCTCTGGTGTCCCCTCTCTCTCTCGCTCTCTCTCATACATTCTCTCTCTCTATCTATCTGTACCTCTAACTCTCTCTCAGTCTCTCGTGTATAAGAGAAAGAGACGCATGCGTATTTTGAAACAGCTTCCGTCTGTGTTTTCTGCATGTTTTATTTATTATTGTTTTGGTTCTTTTCATTTTCTATCTGGTTGTAAAGTGAATTCAATTTTAGATGTGTTTGCGGTTTGAATTGAGTGCATGTGCACAAAATACACTGTCCAACATGGCTTAGTCAACTAAGTAGATGTTGACATAGGTTTGGATTAATTTGCAATTCAGTTTAAATAAATTTAAATTAAATAATTAAAATAAAATTAAATAAGCAACAGCAAATGCCGAATAGCAATTTTGTTTCTCAATTTTAATTTCAACTTAATTTGGTTTATATAACTATAACAATTATTTTTTGCTATTCTATTATATTTTTCTATATATTAATGTTATTAAAAATAAATGATAATCTTAAGAATTAGAACGAATCGAATTGTTATTGTTATTAATTAATATTTGCACTTCTATCATACTATTTTATATTAATGTAATTAAAAATAAGCGATAATTCAAAGAATCAGAATTTGAATTCTGCTGTTTATTTTAGCTTAACGTTTTCGAATCTGGTGCAGGTTAAATTGTTTGGTTTTATCTACTAAATATATACACATTTTCATCAGAATTAAATTATGCTTTACTATTATTCTTAGAGGTCATTTTCTCTGCAAATTCCCTTAACTCAGTACTTAAATCTGAAATAAGTATTACAGATTTCATAGATAAATTACAGAGAATGCAGAACACAATTTCATCATTTCCCTAAGTTGACAAAAAACAACATAAAAAAAAAAATGAAACATCGATTTTCTAGCATCTTGAATGAAGGCGGTCATAAAAACTGGTGTTTGTTTTCAAACTTTTTGGCCAAACATCAAATTCACGCTGATTTTTGTCATTAGGGGAATGCAAAAACTTTTGAAGAGCAACTCCCAACAGCAACACAACAAATGACATGGCCGACATCCTCCAACCATTCCTTGGCCATTGCGAACCCAGTTTTCTTATAGAAGGAATTGAGACCAATGGACACTTGAAAATTGCGCGATTTTAATGGTGGAAACTTTTATTTTTATGGTTTATGCGTTGAAGCTAAAATTTTCATGAACTTTTCATTGTTCCGGGATTTTTGGGGGGCGGCGGAGGCGGCGACGGCGGCACATGAAAAACTTTTCTCAAACAATGCACTTTAATTTTGATACCCGTTTTTCCCCAAGAAATGCGACAAAACAATGCAAAGGCAAATGTTGCAGCTAAACTTTGTGCCACACCCCGCCCCAAAACTTTGCCAAATGCGAGTGACATGGTCAAGGAGCAAGGGGCAAGGGGCAGGCGACTATAAAAAGCATAGCTTTCAAATTTTAACTCCGCTTCCTCCATACTCATTTCAACTTTGCTTTATGGCTTGCAAAATGAAAATTTAACTTGTTTTTTTTTTTTACTTTCTTACTTCCTTCTGGCTTTTTTTTATTTATTTTAATATTTTTGTTCTTAAATACAGTTGAACAGCAGGCGGGCAAAATCAAGTGCATGCAACTTGACTTTGGTTCATTTTCATTCATTGTATTCATATACGCCTGCGACCCATTGTTGTGGCAACACACACACACAGACACACACACACACAGACACAGACACACAATGAAGTCGGGTCTCTAAAACTACCAAGAAGTCTCCTTGAAGCTAGTGAAGCTAGTGCCCTTTAGTACTTTGCTGGCAGTCATCTTGTTAACATTTATTTTCTGCTGCTTTTTTCGCACTACACTCCCAACGTTTTTATTACCATTTCCGACTTAAGTTTACCTACAATTTCACTCACATTTTTTTTCATCTTCTTTTCGCATTTTCATTGTTGGCAAAAAAAAAAGTTTGCGGTTCTTTCAAGCAGTTTGTTAGCCAAGTTTCGGGCAGCTTCTAACAACGCTCGCTTTTTTTGTTCCTAAAATGGTATTTTTTTTCAGTACTGTTTGAATAATTTTTTGTATCAATTTGTTTAAGTTTATTCTTTTTTTTTGGCTTACTCACATTATTCAAAGAAGATTTCTGGTATTTCCTATTTGCACTTCCTAATTTAGATATGTGAAATTCATCAAATTTTTGTTGTTTTTCGTTGCAATGCAAAACCACATTCAAGAAATGAACATATTTTCAAGCATGCAACAAATTGCCAGTTGATGTGGCACAGCTGTGGCAACAGCAACAATTGCCTCTGAGGTGCCACCAAAATAGGAGACTCCCAGATTTGGCTTAACCCTCGCTTGCCTACTTATATGCATTTTTTTCATTTTCTTCGAGTAATATTTAGCATTAGATGACGTAACAAATTGCTCCAAATGTCGACACGAATACAATGGCTTTCCTCACATAAGAAAAACCAGCGATTTTTCGCTGTTTGAAATAATTTTTCTCCTTTTTCCCTCTTCAGCTTACATTTTTAAAAAAATACTACACTTTGGGGAAATAGGTGTTAAGTTCAAGTACATTAGAAAAATAGCTTATATTTTAGGATAGACTAGTTAGATATATAGAAATAAATATTTATAGTTTCTAAAAATATATATTTATTTACAGATATATTTTAGTAGTCATTAATGCATGGAAAAATATATTTTTACAGATTAGATAAAGTCCAAATTTATAAAGGTTTACCTTTTTTTTCTTCGGATAATAATCATGACAACCAGTTTTAAACCTAATTCTTAATCGCTACAATTATTCATTTGAGAGTTTCAAATAATAATTTAAGCGGATTTGGTTACACATTGGAGAGAAATCAGATTTAATTTAATAATTTGACTGATTCATAAAATATTTCAAATAAATAAAAATAAAACAAAAATTGTTCCAATATTTTTCTATATTTATTTATTGTGGATTACAAAAATGCACTAGTAGTCGCGTGAGCTCGACTATTAAAAATAGCTGCTGTTGTAGGCTGACTAATAATAGTTTTTTAATAAAAAAAAAACAAGTTTTTGCTATCTAAATCTGTATTTGTTATCCCTTAAAAGTATTTTTGGGTATTTAACAAATTTAAAGGCTTTCTTCTATCTGATATTTTAACTATTGCTTAACTTTATTTTATCCTTTTTTTAAGTCGTAATTTTTTCTTTGAGTGCTGTAAGGCTGGCTTAAAGCAACAGTGTAAATATGGCCCAAAGTGTTTTGTGCAGCATCAGCTGTCAACGCTTTGTTTCTGGTTGCAGTTGATAATGTTTGTTGTTGTTGTTGTTGTTGTTGTTGCTTTTGTTGCCGCTGTCATTTGCAGTTGCCGCCAGCTGTTTGCCTTGCGACTTAAAAATATATTTGGCAAAAAATGTTTAGAATAAAATAAATATAAATTGTAAATTGTATTATTTATGGCGTAAAGCTGTCACAGCGAGCATGTCAATAATTGAAAAGTTGCCGAAAGCCATTGATAACAATTTTTGGCGAACAGCTGCCACAAAATGCGAGACATGCAGAGACAGAGAGAGAGAGAGAGAGAGAGCGAAAGTGTGGGAGGGAGTCAGATAAATTGCAGTCAACTCGAACTAGAAGATGAAAATTGGCCTACATTTTGACCCAAAAAATTGCATAATAATGCCTTATGGTTGCCGGCATCATGTGCAAAGAAAAAACTGGTGACTCAAAGTTATGACAATGACGAAATGGAAACGACATGGTCGAGGGAGGGGCGAGGGGCGGCAAACAGCGAGCTTCGCTTGATGATGATGATGATGGTGATTTGGTGGGGCGAGATGGAGTAAGAATATCGCAATTCTCTAGTGCTGGTAACGTTTGAAAATAAGACATTACTCCCACACTCTCTGCCCCCTCCCTTCAACTCCAACGCCTTCACTCATGTGGCATGTTTTACTTTTTGTACTTTGCCAGCCATGCCACAAAGTACAATTTCATTTTATATCCCCAAGATGTGTGTGCATATCAACTCACATGTGTGTGCGTGTGTGTGTGTGTGTCCATGTGTGTAGCTATATGTGACGAAATTTTCGCACATTTACATAAAAAAGATGTTGAATATGTGGGCAAGAGTAAAAACAAAAAAAAATAAATAAAAAATACATAGGGAAATGGGAAATGGGGAATGGGAAAAATGACAGCCATGGCAGCAATGCAGTCAACTTACATGGCCGATGCCAAAGGAAACGCTCTGAATTTCGCATAACACACGGCGCCGTCGCCCCTGTTGCCCTACATCTCAGTCCACAAATCGGGCATATCAAGATAAATGGGCCAAAAACCAAAAGTACGTAGAAATGCCACAATTCAAAGGATCTGAATTTTTGTGGTAATAGAATTGTATTCATAAACCTATGTTAATTTGAATTTAGGGTGTAAATATTTAATTGATTGCACAATTATTTTTTTTATGTATAAATTCGGTGGCCCCAAAAATTTAATATGATATTATTTGATTAATCATAAGTATATTTTAGTCTGAAAGATCTGGTGCTGCTTATATTGGGTTTATTAAAAAATAAACTTAAAATGTTAATTAATAAGGTTAATTTGATTACTGTTATATAAAAATTATTTTATTTTTAATATTGCAAATATTTTTGTCAAGATTTACTATGGTTACAATTAAGCAAATTGACTAATAAAATAAATTCCAAAAATATTTTTGTCAAGACTTGTGTTGGTAACAAATAAGCTAATGAACTAATTTAATAAGTCACAAAATTAATTTATTAATCAATTCCCGATAAAATACAGCATTTTTTATAAGACGCATGTAAAAGTTAAAATGTTGATTAAAAATTTTTTTACAGAATTATGCAATAAATTCTAAAAATATATTTTTTTGCATATTGCACTAACAGCTTAAAATGCATTTTATTTAACGTTAAACTTAAAAGCTTTTCATATTTTGTAAATGGAAATGATTAGTTAGTTAGTCGAGGTTGGTTAGTCGAGGTACTCTTACAAAAATCAGCTTATACACTGTTCTCAATCCACTAACCTTGTTGCACTAACACTTACACTCACACACACACACGCACACACACACTGACACACACATACCAACACACACGCATGTTTCTTAGACATTGACATTCTCCTTACCATTTTCCGGCAGGCAACTGCTCTGCTGACATTGCATACTTTCACTAACTTGGCTTAAGTCGAGTCGTCAAAGAATTTGCATGCCAATGCAAAAGGGCGCTTAGTCATTCCCTCAGTCAGACAGTCAGACAGTGAGACAGACAGTTTGTCACTCAGTCATATGTGACATTGCATGGCATATAAAAGTGAGGCAGAAGACAGAAGAAAAAAAATAATAGAAGAAAGAAAAATAAAGGCAAATAAAAGGAGCGGAACAAAACTTTACGAGTAGCAAATACACTTAAAAAGTAATAAAATATTTTATGAGTGCGCACCAAATGCGAAACAAGTGCCACAAAAATGATGCAACTTTCGAAATTGCTTCACTCCGAAATATTGCATATATATGCAAATAAAATAATATTTTCATTTGCACAGCCAAGCAGGCTAAATTGAAAACGAGAGTCCCTTGTGACAAATATAAAATGAAACAAAAACATATTTAATAAAATAATGTAATAAATACTAAAAAAAAATGTTTAGCGTTATTTTTTGTATAAAAGAAAAAAAAATTTAATTTTAAATATTAAATTTGTATAATTTATTCGATGCCAGATAGGCCTATTTGAAACCGGTAAACTATTTAAAAATTTATTCTGAAATAATATTTATTTTGAAAATTTATGAATTTATGTATGAATTTTTCTTTAATAAAATAATAGTAAAAAATATGTAAATTTTTTAAAGTTTACCCTTATTTAAATTGCAAACCAATAAAAGCCGTTTCTAATGAATTTCCATTTTATGCAAAAAAAAAAATTGCTCATATAACAATTTCAGCAATAATTCTTTAAAGCACTTGAAATAAAATATTATTTTCATTTATTACATATTACGAAGCAGGCAACATTTGAAGTTTGCCTCAAGAGACTCTTGTGGCAAATCAAATATTCATTAGAGCTCAACACTCACTCCGAATCGTGAGTATCATCAATTTTATTAGCTATCAAATGGCACACATAATTCCATGCAACCTTGCCACATATACACACATGTAATGAGCCACTGATCAATAATCCAGCTGCTGTTGAAGTCGCCAAAGCGCCTCAAGAAGTTAATTTCATCAAATGGATTTAAATACCCGCAAGCCAAAGCAGCCATCACTAAATCTATATAATATGCATGCCACAGTGATGCACCACTCCAACTGCCCCCCTACGACGTCTCCTACTGCCCCTCTGCGGCTGCTCCACTCCGACAATTCCACTCACAGCTACTGTCTGAGAAAACAGTTCATCAATCAAATCACTGGTTGTTAGTCAAGTAGTCATGTGATTTGATTGATTCACGCTAAAAATCCCCACTCAAACAGAAAATCACAGTCAAACTTGTCTATGATGAACGACCTAAACAATTAAGGCTGTAAACTTCTAAAAATAAGTTTTGCTTTGATTGATTTATTCATTTTTCTTAAGTGCTAATTAATTTGGGAATTTTATTCATGCCCTGCATTTTGAACAAAACTTTATAACTTATTCAATTGTTGCCGCAAAAAAAAAAAATTAAATCTAAAAATAAGTTTTGCTTTGATTGATTTATTCATTTTCTTAAGTGCTAATTAATTAAGAGAATTTTATTCATAGCCTGCAATTTGATCAAAACTTTATAATTTATTCAATTGTTGACGCAAAAAAAATAAAAATTTATTATTTGCTTTAGCTTGACCAAAAAAATCTCTACTTGTGGATAGAATATTAAATCAATGCATCAAATATTTTACAGTAGCCAAAGCCTTTTAATACTTGTGAGCTTAATTTTAATTTAATTATATTTTTCTTTCATTGATTAATGTTTTAAGTATACTAAAAAAAAAAACTGGTTTATATGTCAGCTTAATATGATTTAAAAATGGTAATAAATAACGGAAATTAACACATAAAGAAACCATTCAGACAAAACATAAAATATCCAGCTAAATCCTTAATCTGATTTAGCAATTAAAAATTAATACGTTGCGTAAGAATATTAAAATTAGCAAATATTTCGAGAACTGGAAAAATTTCACAGATACCAAACTTTCAAACCATGCATTTTACCCCAAACAAACAGAAACTAGGCCATTCTCAATTGACCCATTAGTAAATATATTATTTATATATATATATTTATATATATATATAAAATATACTGTCAGCGAATCGCGAAATTCACTTTTTGTGTAGCTCTTCACTCTTAATCGACCATTTTATGAACAACTGACCTGATTTGGAAACGAATAATTTGATTTAAAATTGAAAATGCAACAAGTCGTGTTACTTTTCTCCGAAAGATTGCCGAAAAAAATAAGAAATTATTTAAAATATAGCTGGAACAAAATTTCTGCATATTAATTAATTAAATATTAAAAAAGTAGATATAAAAAAAAATCATTAATTAATTAATAAGCTTAAATATATGCAAGCAATATTACAATTAACTAGGAGCTTGATTCAAAACATATTAACACAATTTTCCTATTTTCTAAAACCAGTTTATTATAGTGCAGTTTTACTGTCTAATGCACTTGGCATCTAAGGACATCCACAGCTAGACAGCCCTGCAGGCAGTCCAGGCACCAATTCATCCTTGTCGCTGGCATTTAGCGTCGCTGTCTTTTGCATTGTTTATCCCCAGTCAAGAGACAGTATATATATATATATATATATATATATATATATATATGTATATATGTGTGTGTGTGTCTGGCGGAGTATAGCTAAAACTGAGACGATGACTTGAACTAAAAGTGCAGCAGTGGCAGCAAACAATGTTGCAACCGCAGCAACTGCCACTTGCATTGATTTCACAGATGTCACACAAATCGATAGCTGCCAGGCTTTAAGATTGTCTGACGACAGTTTCTTGAGCAGATCCTGGCGAGACATTCATTTGTCACTTGACCAAGCATTATAATTTATTGAAAGGGAATCGAATAAAGTTTTCGGTTGGCGTTTTTAGCTTACATCAATAAAATTGCCCAATTTGATGTTCAATCAATAAATGCTCGTGTTTCTACGTGTTGGCTGCCCCAATTTATTTGATATTCATGCAACATTAACATGGATTTTATTAGTATCATTTTTTGAAAAGGGTTGCCTGCCCCAAAAGCAGCCCCCCTTTTAACTTTACCAACTAATAAAAAAACACACATCCTCCCCCTCACCCCTTTTGGACAATCCCTCTCTTTCTCTGAGGCTACTCTAAAAGCTTACAAACTGGCTAAGCGAATTTATATTATGCCAACCTTTTCGCTATCAAATAAATAGAGCAGCAAATGAAAGCTAAACTAAACTGACAAATACTCTTTAGTCATCTAAAATATAAATAGAATTTTTCAATAATTATTTTTTTTCATTTATATGTAATTTCTAGACGATCTAGACAAAGCTATTTTTAAGCTTGTATTAAAACAGATATTTAATATTAATAGTATAAACAAAAAAATGTTCTATTCATTTTATAGAAAACTATTTTATTTACATTTTTTCCCGCTTCCACTTTGATAGAGTTTGCAGATAATAATTATCTTCATACTATACTTCATTTTTTTTATGAATATTTTTCACTTAAATCTAAAAAACATACCTTTAAAATATAAATATCTCAGGCAAGCTACTTACAAAAAGTGGCATGCCTCACATAAAACCCTGTTGAGCAATAGCGTATTTCAAGAAAGTTTTTTTTTTCTCAAAAATTTCTCAAGCTATGTTTCCCAGGTGAGAGCAAAGTTCAAATTACTTCAAATACACTCATAGATATGCTGCTGCTGCCTCCTCTTGTTGCGCCTTCGGTTCCGGTTATCGTGTGGCAGACAGGTGAAATAAAATGCGAGCTGGTTGCTTGCCCTTTGCCACTGCAGGGCTTGTGTCAGGTGTACGTGACTGTTGCCCCGGCTCGAGTTCGAGGAGCCCAGCTGTTGGCTGGGATGTGCCCAGCATGAGAAGCAACAAATCAATATGCCTCTTTGATTGGCACTTGCTAAATTTAAGACTTAAAAGTAAAGAAGGCAATTTTCAGTTGCCCAAGTAATAAACTTTTGCCTGTATATATTTTATAATGTCAAACTTCTAATTAGCTTAGATTAGTTTTAGACTCTTGGCAAAAAGTTAAAAAAATTCGCACACCGATCCAATGGAGCCATATTTGCCTCAAGTGCTCCCAATTTGCCACGTAAACTTTATTTTAATAAAAATATATTTCTATGATATTTAGAAAATTGCCATAATTCTTCAAAGACTGCTCATTTTTTAGTCAAATATTAAAATCTTTATAAAATCCGCTTTATTTTTCTGTTTTTTTAAATCAAGCTTTAATTTCCCTAAAATATGATTTATTAAATATTAAATTAAATATTTTTTACCTGGCTTCAGTTTCAATATGTCTTATTTTTCATCTTCAGCTTTTTATCATTTTTGCTACTCAAAGCCTTATTAAATATTTAAATTAAGATTTATTTTCTTTATACAAGCATTTTAAATAGTTTGTAATTGCATTTCAAAAAACATTAATTTATTTTTAATTTGTTTAATTACATTTTTAGTTATTCTGTTAATGTTTGTTAACTCTTTTTGAATTTTAGAAAGATAACGATACTAATTATTACATCACATTTTGAAGGCAATGCATAAAATTTACCAACAGCTTTTCTTAGATATCGGGGAACACAGTCAGATATATAAATAAGAAAATTATTGTCTTAACTTTATCTTAAACCAGGTGTCTTCACATGCCCATTAACATTTCCATATATTTGGAATCCGAAAATTCTGGAATTTACTTAACGTTAATTTAATGTAATTTAAGCGTAAGTCGAAATTAAGCTTTATGCGGCCTTTATAAGCTATAAATTTACAAAATCTGCTTAAATACTTGTGTAATTTCTCAAAAGTAATCGTCGTCCAACACAAACCAAGCATTTTACCTGAATTAATTAAAGCAGCCTTCAAATACAGCTAAAAAGTGAGTTTTGTTGGCATTAGAACAGGCGCAGAGCTTTACCTTTAAGACGGGGGGCAACTTGAAATGAATTGTGTGGCAATAACAGCCAACAAGTGTCTCAACTTTTACTTTGAGCTTAGCGCTGGTGACCCCCAGTTGCTCCTACCACCACCAATCCCAATCCCAATCTTCTGCACAGCAAGTGCGAAACATAAGCGACCCATTTGGCTGGGCTTAAAATGTCTCGCGTTTCAGCCACTTCTCTACCATAATTAGAGCCAAGAGCAATTTGAAAAACACTTGATGCTGGCAATTATAAAGTTAAACAACATTTTTCTATAGCTCTTTGCGTTCTGGCCACTGAATTTCCCCTTTCCTTCCTATTACTTCCTTACTTCACTTACCGCTTCCGGCTGCAAGTGTAATTAATTAGTTTTCAATTTTACTTAGCTAAATATGCATAATTTATGTGCCGGTAACACGCTGTCTGTCTCTCTCTCTCTCTCTCTCTTTTTTCTCGCTCTCTCTTTTTTCTGGGCTCTCCAAAAAAAAGAAACATAAGCCAAGTCCAATCTACTAACGGCTAGCATCCTCACGGTCATAACTGAATTTACTAACCATTGCTGGAGTTAGCTGCTTTTTACTTGTAATTCCTTTTTTTTGAGTATACCCTGTATCCATAAACCAGCTAAAGAGGTAACTTAAAATAATGCACAATTATGTAACACGCAGAAAAAAATCCAGTTAAAAACTAATGTGGAACTAGAATGTAAAGAGAGGAAAATTATGTTAGTATTAATTCTACTTTGCAGACTTTAAGACAAAATGCAAATATCCAGGTAAAATGCTAGGATAACTGTTAGTTAAGCATTTCGACTTTTACCTACTTGCCGGTTAAACTTTGTGCGAGCAATTTGTGCACCAATTACAGTTATTTGTTTGTGTGCGCGACAATCGCAAGGACAACACCGGGCCAGCGCCGAGATGCAGCTGCAATTCGAAGGTGGTTACAGAGAGAGAGGATAGAGGGGAGGGGGGGGGGGGGGGGCTGCCACGTCGCTGCTGGCTTCCTTCTATTTCCGTAACAAACATTTCCGTTTCGCATTGCAGCAAATTTATTGTTTCCTTTGCGGTTTTTAGTGAATCGTCCGAAGGAAAAAATCCAAAAGAATAAAAATCAAAGCATACTTTTACGGGCTGCTTGAGGTAGACAGCATCAAAAGAATATTATTGCCACATAGCAAGTAGCAAAGGGATTACAAAGTAATCACAGTGCCACCACCAAAAAGAAGATGACAGGCGAGCGGATGTGCCGACATCTAACTGTCTCCCCTCCTCTCTTTCCCTCAACCTCATATCCACGCACTTCCGGTCGGAAATACGCATTTAGCTGCATGTAAAATTGCTACGTTTTTTTTTTCTTTTTGTTTTTTTCGTCAACAAGCAAATTAAACGACCTATTTTGTTGGCTAAGAAAAATGAAAATGCCGCTGCTAATAAATCATTTCGGCAAATTCGCAGTGACTTTTGTTTACTTGTTGTCGCAGCCGTCAACTGTTCGTACTTATTTCCGTTTCCGCCAGCCTAGAACGACGAGCCAACATTTTTCTATAGCTGACCTGCTCACACGCCCTCTTTGGCACACTCAGAAAAAATCTGAGGTATTTTAAAATCATGTGAGAAACGAATTTGTTATTTTGTTAAAATAAAGGATAAAATTAAGTTTTTCTGAAATATGAATGGAAGGAATAAGGCAAAGGATAGCCCTTAAAATATTTATATACTTGTATATATAAAGTATGTAAATATCTAAAAACAAATAAGATAGTTTTCAATAGTTATTAGATAGTTTTTAATATTATTTTTGGCAATTATTGTGTTTTTTATAAATATTTTTAATAAAATATAATGTTGATTTTAAATTTAGCCTTTAATAAGATATATAAGAAAATGGATATGAATGAATGAATTTATGTACATCTTATATTTATCGATTTATGTCAATTACCAATAGCAATGAAAACCTACATTTTAAACCTATAGGCTTCCCATAGATATATAACATATATAAAATATATAAAATATATAAAATATATAAAATATATAAAATATATAAAATATATAAAATATATAAAATATATAAAATATATAAAATATATAAAATATATAAAATAAATAAAATATATAAAATATATAAAATATGTAAAATATATAAAACATAAAATATAAAATATAAATAATAAGCATCTCAGTTTTCCATCAAGATCAAACTAAAATCGGCAAGATTTCCAATTTTTTTCTACTTGGTATCTCTTAGTCGAGCTCATTCGAATAGCATATTTTAAAATACAATTTAAATTTCTAATATTTTCTGCAAGTGTATACATATACATATATATATATTTGCAAAATATTCAAGCAGTATTTTCTGCGCCGTCATTTCAACGGGCATAATTAATTACCAAAGCGGCGCGCGCGAGTTTCCCAACGGCATCGGCCACGATGTCCTTGCGTGTGGCTCTTGCGGCACAAACGGCGAAAGGGAAATGGCAACAAACGGTGCCTAGATGCCCCAACCTAACCTCAATACCTCGCTTAACAATCACAGTGTGGTGCGGTGCGGTGCGGGTGGAGGGTGTCAAATAGTGGAAAGGGCACACGGAAATGGGCCCCGGACTCAGGTGCGGCAGTTTTGCTGACAGCTGCCTGCGAGTTGAGTGGCACAGAATATGAAATACTGTACGGTAATTGGATGCCTTTAATTATATGAATTTATGCTAAAAGGTGGAGTGACAGGGGCGTGGCAATCCTTATCAGCATTATTGTTAATGTTTGCTGCTGCTGATCAAAAACTTGATAATATACAAGCAAATCGCATTAGGATTCTTATAAATTAACTCTTATTAGAATAATAATGAGTGTTTTTAGCAGCAACAAATTATTTCTTATAATTTTGACAGAAATTGTTGAATAATTTATTCAAGTGGTATACAAAAATCTATTATGCACATATGTAATTTGTATGTATTTATGTGAAAATCAAAATAGTTTTTAAGTTTTTGAAATTAAACTATACTTTTTGGAAACTTTAGTTTTTCTATGTTATTTTTGACTTTGTTAATTAAGTCAATTATCTAAAAATTACATAAAAGTAGCTTTCATTTTTACAAAATATTTTAGGCGTTTATCTGTGAATTTCATTAGTGCCATTTTCCTGTTCAAAGTTGTAGTTCAAGAAAGATACTTTAAAGTTGATAGAGAAAATCATTTAGAAACATTTCTGACTATATTAACGCAGTTCAAGAAAATCTTCATATATTAATATATATACAGTCAGTCAGTAGTTAATTACCTATAATGAAAAGAGACCTCAACTCTTCTATCACCGAGTTCATTAATGGATTTCCTTTCAATCACTCACTGAAACTTTCCACTCAGAGTAATCCACTTGCCAGACAGACAGACTAATTAGGAGATATAATGCTAAAAGGCTTTTCTTATGAACCAACTCTTGTTAAAAAAATCAAATCATTTCATCTTACAATGGATTTAAGCTCCGTACGGATTTTATGGTTTATTCGAATTTGCACAAAGTGCTTTGCTTACTGCTTCTGTAAATTATGTTAACCTGAACTCTGAAAATTAAATTTTATTATCAGTCTGTTCTAACTAACTAAATAACTGCAGATACAATTTTAATAAAATAAATAAACATAAATTATAAATTTTGTCAACAAAGCCTGTGTTTCTGTTCTGAACTAAATACTAATTATAAAGTTTGTCAATAATAGCTCAATAAATATATTCAAATTGGATCTATAACTAAACGTTTAAAATTGTATCTAAATTGCAATCGGAAATCGATTTTTGAATCGGTTAAGTTATCGCTCAAAATTAAATAAACCTGATCTGCACTTGATATAAAAGAATTTATTGTCCAAAATCAATCTACCTTTTTTTATGCCCTACTTCCATTTTTTGGCTTTCGAAGTATAAAATCCAATAAATTATATATAATTGACTTAATTTGTATGTTGCTTGTTTTACATTTATTTATTTTATGAGTTTGGTTTGTCATTCCATATGCTAAAATCAGTTTTACAAAAAATTCACAAAATGAAAACTAATATTTTACTGGATTACGCGCAATGTAAAATTGCATTTATTATAAATTACATTTTAGTTTACCTTTAAAACAAAAACCATAATTAATTATAATTAGTCCTATTGCGTTAATGTATTTATTTATTTATTATTTTTTATTTTGTGTTTATAATGGGTTATTACAAAGCACATTATTCCACATAATATTGAATATAACAATTTTTGCAGACATTGCGCAAATAAATATTAAATGTTGAGCACAAATCGAGGTAGAAAATAATTAACTCTGAGCAGACCACACTTGAGAATGAAGTGGCAAGAGTGCATATGGGGCATGTGGTGGGGTTGAAGGGGATGTGGGTCTGGGATCATGTCTCTGTTTTAAATCCCAAACGAGCACAAAAATGCAGGGCAAACGAGAAGAGAAAACCTTGACTAAAAAATGCGTGAAATGCAAATAAGCTGATGGCGCTAGTTGAGGGGTGTGTCGGTGTGTGTGGGTGTGTGTGTGGAGGTGTGTGTCTATGTGCTGTGTGTGTGCTGTGGCATAAACCCATTTACAGGTGTTTGCCCAGAGTCAACAGCAGTCCGTGGCGTCGTCGATGCAAACGCAGCCAGTCGTAAAACATTTGTCACATTTACATTAAGAGCAACGCAGTGGCTAAAGCCGCTTTTGTGGTTCCTCAACGGTTTCTCTTATATACTATATACACCACTCTGACTACACCACCAAACCCCCTCCGCCAACTAAACCCCCCCGCTGAGCAATTTATGTGCACAGTGCACTTGCCAATTAATTCTTATCTCAGCAGCCAAGCAGGTTTCGCTTTCTCGCCGACTGCATAAATCAATGTGCCCAAGGTGATAATTCATCCACAACTGAGTCAACTGACTCAACTGAGGCACTGCTCCACTTACTCCTGCTCCGCACTACTACACCTACACATCTACACTTACATACCAGCACACACACACACACACACACACACACACACACACGTAAAGAACGAATGCAGCAATATCCTCAATGTTCTGGAATCCAGATTGTCAACTCATGCGGCCACAAATGCAGCTCACTCAATTTCATGGTGTCAAATGTGCAACACACGCCTACACTGAGAGAAACCATGGGTAAGGCCTTAGAGCAGAGGGAGCATTACTAGTATATACTTATTTTAACGTAAGATCAAAAAATTACTGAGAATCGAATTTCCTTTATAAATGGATCTAAATCTAAATCTATAAATATATCTAAATATATATTTATTTCTACATCTATATCTGTATCTACATCTATTTCTATATATCTATCTATATAAATATATATATCTATATCTATATCTATATTTATATCTATATCAATATCTATAGCTGTATATATATATCTATATCTATATCTACATCAATTTTTTTCTCTCTCACGTCAATTTCATTCCTGTCTGCCAAAATCACCACAAATGACACTAATTTAAGACCACAATTTTCTCTCAGTGTACTCGAGTCACACAATAAAGTGGATTTTCAGGCAGAAAAATATTCTTCTGCTGTACGAAGTACATCTTTTTTGTAGCATGGTCACACTGGTCACCCAGCGGCATCTAATTGAATTGCACTTGCAATAATGACTAACACAACGACAAATTCAACGGGCGGGGGGGGTGTGTGTGGAGTGAGGGATGTTAGACTAATTGAAAATTGTTGTTCGTAGAAAGCGCCAAAAGCAATTTGTTAGCTGGCCTTGCTTGATATTTATAAATGAATCTACGTCACGCCAGATAGCATTCTTTTCTTGGTTATTCAACTGCCTTTGTTTTCTATCTAAAATTAATATTTTAAACTAACGAACTCAATTTTGCTCTCTTAATTGACTTGAAGTTGCTTGAAAATGTTTAAACAATTGAAACTAAAGCTTAAGCAAATAATATATTGAACTATCCCAAATATTTTCTTTAAGATAACTTGTTATGTAAAAAAGTTTTTCATACAAAAACTAATCCTTCTATATGATATAGTTATTCGTTCTTGTAGACTTTCAACACATTCATTATCTGCAGTAAAAAGTTTCATCATCAATTCATTGAAATAGAAAGTCAGACTTAATATTTTCCATACATTGTTTTTCTCTTAAAAATGTGTTCTTAATTTTTTTTTTCTTTATTACATACATTATTACACTTTATAATAGCTGTGTGAAATTCTTTACTTATATATTTTATGCCATTATTGAGCAAAAATAATGTACTGTTTATACTTAATAAACTTTAATTCTCTTTTTCCCTCTTAGCTTTATTTAGCTTCCAGCTGCGCCATAAATCTCAATAAATGTCAGCAGAGAATTTTCTTTTGTCTTCCCAAGCGTCAAATCTAAAAAAAAAAAAAAAAAAAATCCAACTTAAGTACAAAAAGAAATTAGTTTATATAAATATAAACTCAATCAGCAAACTTGGCTTGTTTCAGTTCTTATAAAAACTAAGTTAAAATAAAAACAGACTTTATTTTTTGTAAATCTTTCCTTTAAGTAAAATTGCTTAAATGTTTAAATGAAAGCTCTGATTAAAAAGGATGCAACAGAACAAACGTGATTGAAGATTTATTAAAGGCTGATTCGGGTGTTGCATGCAACAATGTAAATGTGCCCCGATTGTCGATTGGCATTGGCAGTAATTTCCTGGCCAGGTGTGCGATCAAAAGCAGAATGCAATTTCCGATTAAATGCGATTGTAATTTTTTCTCTACCTTATGCATGTGTCCAGATTTAACTGAAGAGGACTACAAGGATAAGTGTGTGTGTTTGTGTGTGTGTGTGTATATGTGCTTGGCAAAGTAAAAGCACATCAAAGCTAAAGGTCCTGGTTAACTTACCACAGCTTGTTAGAAAGGACTTCCACAGCAAAATGTAAAAAATTTTACATGACACCTTTTTAGCGGTCTGGCTATAATGGACTTTATTTTTAGTTTAGTTATACCTCCAACTTGGTTTAATGCACGCAGCAAAATTTAAGCTTTAGCAAACTTAATTTAAATTGTAAATTAAATTGCCCAATAAGTAAATATTTGTTACTTATATCGGGTTAGAATGAAACAATTATAGTTGATCAATAATGTGTCTGGCTATATTATATATATTATAATTTCTTAATAATTCGAAAAGCAATTTTTAACGATATTCAAAAGTATGAATCGGTAAAATTAATAAATCTTTAAATTAACTGAAAAAAAAAATGTTTTTCAAACTAGTCTCTGGTATCAGTTTCATTTTTGGCATTATAAATTGAATTTTGAGAAAAAGATATTCATTTATTTAATTTAATTACTGATTATTAATTTCGTTGATTGCAGCGGTGATGTCATTAAATTTCTAATTTTCATTTTCTTCCATTTCTTTCGAAGAAAAATTTCTTTCCGTTGTAGCCGTTAAAATTTATATATATATATTTATTATACATCCTATACATAGAAAACCTATAATAATAAGAGAAAATATATGTATATAAAAATATTGAAATCACATTCCAAAAACATTTTTCATATTGCTTCTGCTTAAAATATTCAGCAAATAATAATAAGAGAAAATGTATTTATATAAATATAGAAAACGAAAAATCAAATTCCAAAAATATAGTTTAAAATGATTTTGCTGATTTTTTAAAAAAAGAAACATTCAACATTTTGTAAAAAAAAAAAAGGAAACATCTATATTTGATTTCAGTCTATTTGCTTTGCTTTTTCTCCATTGTTACAATGGAATCATGCATGTCAAGATAAAATATTAAAAGATACAAAAAAACTTAAAGTGTAAAAATAATATTAAAATTTGAATAAACAAAGTCACATTTCGATATTTAGTTAAAACCACTTTCTGATTTCAGATGCAGTCCACGATGAGTTTGGTTATCTCTGAACAATTAAAATCACATTTAAATATACATATATATATATATATATTATATATTATATACATTTTTTTTTGCATTTTGCACACAATTTAAATTCACACAATTTTTGCATTAATTTCAGAAAAAGGATTCGCAGTGCATATGGCGACGCCAGTGTGACCAGTCCGCTGAACAGCCCACGGATTGAATGAAAGCCTTGCCGGCAGCACAATTGAGTAAAATTGGCTTGGCATCTGCCGCCGGACACATATAGAATTGATTGGGATCGATGCTGGCCCAGGGCTGCTGCGCCTCCCGGCTGCAGCTGCGGGTCAGCTGTGTGGCATTGGGCCGACACGCGGGCCAATGGTCGTAGGGCAGGCAACCGAGATGGCCAAGACCATTGAAAAACCCACGACCCTGTGGGCAATGCAACTGCAATTGGCGTTGATCCGGCGTGTTGCAAACGTAGAATATGTTGGGATTGGGATCGCCCCACATGTTTGTGGCATGTTTGCATGTTGCATTCGTGGCCGCAACGGATGCGTGTGCTGCAACAACCTGCTGAAGCTGCAACAGCAACAGCAACGGCACCAGCTGCGGCAGCATCATCATGAGTCTCAAATCCAGCTTAATGTCGAGTCGCGTTCGCATTGCCTTCGTTGCATGCCACACATTTCTCATAAATAATTTCATCAGCACAAATTTTATGGACACAGCACGAATTCCCGCCCTCTCCTCTCTCTCTCTCTTTATGACTTTTTTTGTTTATTTTTATTTTTTATTATTTTTACCATACGTTTTTACTGTGGCACCAGAAACGCGTCGACTGAATGATATGGCGCCATTGTCATTCATTTTTATACTCATTGCACTCTTTTTGTTTTTTATCGAAATGTTTTATTTATCATTTTCTCATTAGCTGACTTTTTTATGTAGTTGATGCTCTCAGTATATATACTTTTGTCTGATTAGATAGTCTAACCATTGTTTATAGGTTGTGTCTTTATCTACTTCAAGTGTTGAAGTCACTCATTAATTTAAAATTAAAAATACAACATTTATTTTTACACAAATTTTCTTCAAATTGATAGACTTTATAAATATTTTTAACTTTGGACTGGACATAATTTTTAATACAATAATTGTCAAAAAATTGTAGGCTTCAAATTTTGACCAACTATTGTGCTTAAATGTAATATTGATTTCCCAGTGCAGAAGCCCAATCTTCACATTTTTCTGCAAACATATTTTCATATTTTTAAGGCAGTCAATCGGAAACACGACGAACATTTTACAATCCCAATAAAATTATGCTGAGAAGCTAAAAACTCTGGCAACTGGATTTCCTAATACTGAGCAGTATATAAAAGTTTACTTGATAACTTTCACTTTAACAAATAAATAAATAATACCTTAAAACCTTATTTAAGGAAAGTTTTTAAAGCAGTCTGACTACTCCATTAATATTAAATACATATAAATATATTATAAATATTTATTTATTAATTGTAATTGTTTTACATATATTTTACACATATTCTCATTTCCATATATATTATTTATATATATATAATTATTTTTTTAAAATTGTTTGCAATCAATGTGCGTCATTAAATGATTTAGTGTTAAATTTGCTTAACTACCAAAAGAGTCGCATACCAACAAAAATTACATAAAAAAAAAGATGGGATGACAAATAATATTAAATTACTATAACTACATTTATTTTTAGCAATTCTAATTTTGATAAATATTATCAAATTTTTTTATTTTTAATTACAACAAGCATAAAAGATGGAAAGACAAACAAAAGTATTATTAGTTAAAATATCTATTTAATTACTGTTATTACACATAGTTTAAGCAATTCTAATTTTTATATATACTTTCGTAATTTTTTATTTTTATATATAATATCAAATTTTTTTGTTTTCATGTAATATTTATGCCAAGCATTTAAAATCTTTTACCAGTCACCGAATTTCCATCAATGACAATCAATAAATGTGCTTTAATAAATGATTAATTTACTTTGTGAGTCACATTTATTTAAAATTGAATCAGAGTCGCAAACCAACAAAAAATAAAAGATGGGCAGACAAACAAAAAAAGTGACAAGTGCGTTATCAAAGCGATTGAAAGATAGCATAACATTAATTGCCTTTCAAATGAGGCTAAATTGTAAATTATTGCTGCAGGGCAATCAGACAAAATTTAATTACAAACTTCAGATACTCTCCCCTCCCTCTCTCTCCACTCATAGGCTCTTCTCTCTCGCACTGTCTGGCTTAGAAGCTGAACAGGTGCAGCTGCTGCCAAAAGTTCTAATTGATTTCGCTTACAGCTAAGATTTCCAGCTAAAGGCAGTCATCGAAACCCAGCTGCAGACTTGCTCTCTAGGCCAAATGTAAGCTGACAAAAAGTTCAGTAAAATCAGCTCTGTGCTTCTTCTTCTTTGTTGTTCAGTCTCGTTGTCATTGGGAACTTCTTAGCAGATGCCAACATTTCTCAAGGAGTCTATTTGGCCAAGTTTAAATAGGAAAAAGTTCGAGCAGCAAAAGTTGACAACATAATCGACATAAATTCCAATAGGCATGTGGCCGCATATTCTATTAAAACTTTATTACACACACAGACACACACACACACACGCACACACGCACACACAAACACACACACAGCTGATGGTTTTTCTTTATTCAAATTAAATGAATATTCAATGCGTTTTATAAGGTACATTTTAATACAATTATAATAAAGAGTAGAAGAATATTGGATTTTTTTTATAAAATTCCGTAATTCCAACTGTCTGCTGAGAACTTAAAATTTTTAAGATCGATAAGTGATAATTCATTAAACCAGCTTTTAATCACTCAACCATATTTGTTTTTCTCAGGTATTAGCCAAAACACTTAAGCTGATAAGTTACCAAAAATATAATAATAACAATTAAAAATATATATTTATCTATATATATATATATTTATTATGAAATTAGGGGGTAAAAAAAAAGGCAGTTATCTGCCGATAAGCGACATCAAAAGAAGAAGACCCATTGTCAAAACCAAACCAATTGAGAATGTGATACCAACTATTGTCCAGATAAGTTGGCTTGATTGCGGTTATAAATTCAGTTGCATTGCCTGAAAATCAATTTAGTCGAATTTAAAGTGTACAAAACGAAAGAAGTGAAAAAGTGGAGTTCAATATGCTCAAAGGTGAACCTAAAGCTAAAGCTCAAAGTGATCAAATATTATTCAGAACATTTTAACAAACCACAATTGGAAACATAAAACATTGAAAACCAAAAAAAAAAAACCAAAATATAATAAAATATAATAAAATATTCAAGAAATAAAAAAACTAAACCAACTTTAAAGATAAATAAGTTTGTAGCGAAGATCAAGTACAGTAGTCACTTAATAACCGTTTATTTGAACTCGTGAATAATATTTAAAATTATTTTAATATTAAAATCAAATTTGAATATAAAAAACTTTATTTTTACACTAAATGTGAACAAAAATAATAGCAGAAGAAGAGTCGAAAAAGAAGCTATTTTGGCATATTATTAACTCAATAACATAAAAAAGAAAAAAGATTTTAAAATTTAGAAAGTCTTGCCCTAAATCAACTATTTCAAAAAAGGTGCAATATCGAAAATTCTATAGAAAATGTTTTAATATTAAGGAAAAAATTTCTAAAATGTTATATTAAAAAAAAATATATACCCAAGAATCGAAAACATATAAATATTTTTAGTAAAGGAAACTTGAAAAATTAAATAAAATGTTTTACACAACAATTTACAGCTATTTTGATACTCCTGGGCCTAGTGGCGCTCAGCATGCCAGCTACCATCTATGCAGCTGATGAGATAACCACAGATGCCACAGTTGTTGCGACGACTCCCAATGATGCCCCTGTAACACCCACTGTGCCTGCTGTTTCAACTACTGAAGCAGTTAATCCACCCACTGTGCCTGCTGTTTCAACAACTGAAGCAGTTAATCCATCCACTGTGCCAACAAGTGGTACCACTGTTTTACCCGTTAGTCCAACTACTACGGCAACTGGTACCACTGTTTTGCCCGTTAGTCCAACTACTACGGCAACTGGTACAACTGTTTTGCCCGTTAGTCCAACTACTACGGCAACTGGTACCACTGCTTTTCCCGTTAATCCAACTACAACGGCAACTGGTACCACTGCTTTTCCCGTTAATCCAACTACAACGGCAACTGGTACCACTGTGCCGTCAGAGTGCGTGTATCAGACGATGACCTGGCCCGCTGAGGATCTGCGCAAATACTACTGGTGTCTGAATGATAAGCCCAAGCTCGCCTCGTGCAGGGAGAATTTCTATTATGTGAATAACGCCACAGTTTCTGGCTGCATTCCCGCCGCCAAAATGGATCCCGCCTGTGTCAACTTGGACATCACAGTGGGTCCATGCGAGGGCATCAATCTAAAGCAGCCGCAACCCAGTCAAACCCTAACCAATTTCTGGCTCTGCTTGGAAGCCGGCGAAGCACCGGTGGAGCTGACGTGTTTGGATGACAAAGCGTTCGTCAAACAGGACGGCTATTTGGGCTGCTTCGATTGGGAAACGTGGAGATCTTTGCGCTCATGCAATTAACACCTATCTGCATCTGTCAAAATTTTAATTATGTTCCGCATTTTTGTTGAATGTGACTTTATCATGATTAAATAAAATATATATATTAATTAATTCAACAGAAATTGATTTAAAATTGATTGAAAAGTAATTAAGCCACATATATATCTTATCTATATGCCACGTTTTTTTTGATAACGCAGCCAAAAGTCAATGGTCTTCGAAATCCGGAAAAATCCCCACAAAAAACCACACAACATTTTTACAATTGCTTGAAAATGAAAAGTTTTTCCCAAGAAGATTGCACAGCTGCCAACTCAAGCGCAAATATGCTTGCAACCCATATGTGTGTGTGTGTGTGTGCATGTGTGTGTGTGTGTGTCAGTTAGATAATGGCTAAAAACTAAGGAGTAAACAGATAAATATCTATAGCAATTCGAAGTTCAAACACCCTTGCGGAACATAATTTCGTTCACTTCAAATCAGATATTTTTTTTTTTTTAATTTAATTCACAAACGCATCAAAAGCAGGAAATCAAAATAAATCGAATTTTGCTTCCGGTTCCGCTTCAAGCTCTGAGTTTTAATGGGTTAGATAACTGTTCCGATTCGATTGGATTACCTGTCTATCACTGAGTGTCAATCGGTTCGTTTACGCCCTAATTTTTAATCAAGAAAATATATTTTAACAAATTTAAATTTAATTTGTTTTTTTTTCTTCAAATCATTTTCAAGATTTATGATTCCAATTTGAGCATAAGAAATCTACACTGCTTAAGATACGTAATTTTATTTGCTTTTGATATAAATCAAGAACATTTCAGTTTATGTTACAAAAGCCAGGAGAAAATGGTGCAACCCTTTGGAAGTGTATAAAACGAAATAAAAGAATTGTCACCACACATTTTGTGCACAAGAAAGCAACACGAATTGGCAAATTGCTGAACACGATGGGAATAAAAGAAAGCGTCTAACCTGACTCGGTCAGCGTACAGAAAGAAGTTCAAATATATATATATATATATTTATTTATATATAGAAAATAAAATAAAATGTGTATTGTGTCAACTGCCAGTGAGTTCAAAATCAGTTTAAAGTTCATCGCCAGTTGGGTTCTCCCCCTGGTAAATAATAAAACGAGATAATGCGTCTGTTGCTAAACTGGCTAAACTTATTTCTATATTTCTTAAAGCAAGGAAACTGGCTGAAAGGAATTTAATTTCAGATTTCGATTTGGGTAACTAATGTACAAAAATTCTGGTTAGATTTACGGCACTTTCCCAAATAGAAAAGGTAGCTTAATTTTAATAATAATGATAACAGTTTTTAAAAATAAGTGAAAACTATTAATTTGGGCAAAAACTTACTGCTGATACCAGAAAAATACCCGCTGAAATTGATAGAAATGTAATTCTAAAAAAAATTATAAGGATTTTGCAATTAGATTATGTAATTTAAAATAGGCAGACTTTAGTCAATACAATTAATCTTAAATTAGGATTTTATATACTTTAAAGCTGTTTCATAGGCAAAAATAATTTTTTTTTAAATGATTTATTGATTTAAAGAATGTAAACAGTTTCATTACTATTTTGCCTTTTTTGCTTAAAGCTTAAAAAAAAACTTCAAATACTTTGCTCGAAGAAATGCTTGTAACGGTGCAGTAAATGCTTCAATGTGCTTAAAAGCTCTTTGCAGCTTTTGTATTGCAAATATTTTTTGTTTCGCTTCATTTAGCTTTATTTTTCAAATTCATTTAGCTTTGTCAGACACCATAATGTCTTTATGAGCTAATATATAGTCATTAAGTTGAACATCACATTAAACTAAATATTCAGCAGGGTAAGTGTTTTGTTTCGCACACATGACATTTGTGGTGCATTGTGTGTGCTTTTCGCACCACTGTGCGCTTGGTGGCACTCAGGGATAGTTACGCATTTAGTCACGCAGTGCCGGACACAAGGATAATTCAACCGAGCGCTAAATGCTGTCTGCATGCGACTCTATTGCCTAGGTAATAAATGTCTGAGTGCGATACAGTTCAAAGCACACACACACACACGCAACACACACATGGAGGTGGAGTGTCAGTGACACGAAACTGCTGCAAACGAGCAGCAACAATGAATGCGACACAGAAACCCCCAAATGAGTTAGTCAGGAAATTGCATTATTTGTCTTTGCCTCTTGTTGCGGACACAAATGCTTTGCTATGCAGCATAGCCCATACCCTTACACTCAGAGAAAAACATCAAGTTTCTTATTTTTTGTATACATTTTTAGGCGATACAAAAATTTTAGATTTTTTAAAATTAGCTTAAATTTATTTAACTAAACTTATTAAAATAATTATTATATAATAAAAAACTAGTCATTCATCTAAAGGCCAAATAAGTCTCTGAATTAAGAATTTCCAACTTAATTGAAAAAAATTCAAATGGATTTAGATATTCCGAAAATGTTTTAACAATATTTGACCTTTAAAAAAAATTCCAGCATTTTTTTCAAGTGTAATTTACAACTAACTATCCCTCTTATACCCTAAACCCATAAAAAAAAATTAGATAAACAGGGTATAATAGTGTGCAAAACCATGTAAAAAACAGAAGTTATTAAAAAAAAAATATTCTTTATAAAGATCAGGATTAACTTTTCCTATTTGAACCAGCTAATGTCAGAAACTAAAGATAAAACAGACTTCAAATATGGAATATTTGTTCTCGTTTACTATAGGCATATCAATTTATTATAAAACAACTTCATTTTATCGATAATTACACCAGTCAATATATATGTATATAGATTTAAGATAACAACAAAGGATACAATTCTTAAGATATAGTCTTGTAATAAAAATATAAATAATAAAGAATTATTGTTGATTATCTGCAAAAATTTTAAATTTAAAAAATTAAGATGTTAAATGATCAACAATATATCAATAGCAAAAATTTGTTTAGGTAAAAGGTATTTTTATATTGTTGCAACCGTTGTACAAAAGTATTTGCAAGTCGACTCTCGACTGAATAATTCTAACTTGTTTTAGCCACTCTCAAATGGCGTTTGGCTATCTCCATTGCGACACTGTTCTGTCACACATGCGAATTTCCACAAAATGCTCCTCCAAGTCACTGCAATTTTTCTGCTCCATTTCTGTCCACTGCTCTGCCTCTTACTGCTGCTGTTGCTGCTGCTGCTGTTGCTGCTGCCTTTTGCTGCCTGGTCTTGCCACTTGCTGTTGCATTTTAATTGCTTGGCTTGGTGTGCCGCTTGGGCCATTAATCCTGCACAACTTGTGCACTGAAATTACGAAAAAAGGATTTTTAAAGTCACAATTGTCGTATGTTATCAACACACACAACACGTACATGCAGCCCACACACACACACACACACACAGACTCAGGCAAATGTCTACAAATAGAGATGGAAGCGTGTCAAATATATTCTAGCAAAAAACAATTAGTAAATCGAGGTAGTTCTTCTGGGAGAAAATAACAATTAAATAAATTAGAGATTTTTTAATATAAACCTAAGAACATAGAAAAATATCTTACCGAAATTTGTTTAGATAAGATATATATTTATATATATAATATGTTAACTTGCGGTCAGTTAACAATTATTAACAGAAATTTGTACTGATATTCGCGAAATCAAACCAGTTATCAACAAAATCAAATAAATGCCGTGGTAAATACAATTTTTATGCCAAATTTAAGGCTCTAATCTTAAAGTCTCTGAACTCAAATTGCTAAAAACAATCAGTCAGACGGATATGTCTATATCGTCTATATACTGATCTAAAATATATATACTTTATGTACTTCAGCACGCTTTTTTTGCCTGTAATTTCGCACAATTAAATTGATTTTTAAAGTGTTTATGATATAAAAATATATTTCCGTGATGGAAAAATAGACTTTCAGACCATTAATCATTTATTATGTCAACTTTAATATTTAATATTTTAAAAATATAGTTTAAATAATTTGTAGTCAATTATTTATATTTTTAATAAGTTCAAAAATATATTTACTTGTATTTTTATATACATATAGACTTTTAGAATTTAAGACATGTATTTTTTCGTCTTACAACTTTTGACTCTGCATAAAAATAATTGAATATATTCATAATATTATTTTAATATTCATATAATATTATTTACATATTTTTTTACTTTTTTGAGTAGTTTTGTATGTTTTTTTACACACACATTTAACTGCAAATCAACATCACTTTTATGCAACTTAATATTTTTGGCTCTTAGCCACGAAGCAAAAAACTCGTGTTTCGTGACACGAGCACGATGTCAACACAAGTTCAGAGAGAGTTCGGAGACATGGCTGGTATGCAGCAACTAGCGTTTTGTGTCGCCACGTTCAGAACTTGGCCTGTAGTTAAGGGCCAACATGAAGCTGTCGCAGCGGTGCTCAGATTTAATTGAGTTTGCAATTGTTTTGTGGCCGGCTTGGGTCAGGTCGGGAGTCGGGAGAGCGCTCAAGAGTTTTGCAAGTTATGCATTTCAATGGGGACCACTGACGGACACTGGTCAGTTGCAACACTTTGCTTGCACCTTAAATCACAAGTAGCCATAAAGTCGGGGCGTATACGCAATGCGCTCAAAAGTATGCAACAATAATTTGCAGCTCTTTTGTATATTTTTTGTATATTTTCTCTTGTCCCTTCGAGTAGTTTTTACTTACGGCACTTCCTGTCGAATAGTCATAATTGGCATTTTTTTGCGACAGTCAAGTTAAGCGCCACAAAAGCCGCCACATGCCATCCCCTCCATTCCCAACCCCAACCCGCAATCCCCATCAAGCCACCCGGGAAGTTTCGCTCATTGGGTGCCTGCTCTTTGGGTGATTTTTCAGCTTGCGAATTCCTGGCTTGCTGGGATGTTAAGTTGGCTTAAACTTTTCCACTTGAATGGCAACGGAAGGTTTTATGTGGCCCCTTGTTGCTGCCACATTGTGTTCTTGCAGCGGCGCATGAAAGTATGCAGCATAAAAATTGCTGTGCCCTGCAACAAATAAATATTTGACAGACACTGAAATTTAAATTACCAAAGTTTTAATTTATTTTGTATTTAATTTTAGTTATAAAAAATTCCTATATGTATATGTAACTTTAGTGAGAACTCAACTAATTTAAAACAAGTATTATTTGGTTTAATAGTTTTTCTACTGCGGTTTTTTTTCTGAGTGTAGTCAGGCCCTGTGTGGCTCTTTACAGGCGCCTTGCATTTGTATTTTATGGCGCCGTGGAATTTATATTTGCACTTAACAACAACAACAACAACAATCAGAACAAGAGCAAGAATAACAACAATTGCAACAAAGTTTGTTTGGCTTATTTTTCGGTTACAAATCAAATCCAAAATCGCATTAAAATTGCATGCAACAAACAGTAAAAGAAAAAAAAGCCGCTGCCACAAAATCGCGATGGAAGCCAGAAACCGGCGAGGCACACAATATATATATATATTTTGGAGGTGTTGCAAGCACCACAAGTTACAGGAGCCAACCACTCCACCCAGTTCCCTTCCCCCCCCCCCCCCCCTGCGCACTTCCCCGTATTTGTCAGGGCATTTTACTGTAGCTATTTTGCCATTTCAATTGAATGTTCGTGAGACGAAATCACTTCAACGCCTTCGATTTCAATTTCCGCCGTATTTCCAATTTGATTTTCGTTATTGCATTTTGCATTGTTTTGTTTACTGTTGTATTTGTGTGTTTATCTTTGTCTTTGTATTTGTACTTTACTGCCACTCCGCTCCCAGCAGATATTAAAACCGTTGCATTTCAGGTGTATGTATTTCTAGGCTGCAGCTGTGCCCCAATTCTTTGCTATTTTTACTATGCCAACCAACCAATAAATAGTTGATAACAAATTGTCTGCTCTACTTTATATTTTGCATATTTTTCTACAAAGTGTCAGAATATTAAGCAATAATGTTCAATTAAACGTTGTTTTTTTATTTATTATTTTTATTCGAGCCGGTTCACTGCATACAGTTGGATTTATTTGTGCTTTGCCTGATAAATTGGCTGTGCTCTTATTTTTTTTAGAAAGTATTTTTTACGAATAAAATTGATTCTATGAAAATATTAAAAAAAATTTAAATTTTAAACTTTATACAAATATTGTTATTTATTGTTATTTTTCATGTTCTGTACTGAGTTTATTATTTAAGGCACTAATCACTAATACAAAAAAAAAAAAAAAAGTTATAATTATGATAAAAGAATTTATAGGCATTAAATATTGATGATTTGAATTTAAAAAGTAGTTTCAATAATGCCTACGTTTATTGGGAATCAGTAAAAAATACTATATTAATCCTTCCTGGTATATTAAATTAAATAAAGCCTAATTGGATGAGGATATATATCTGATATCTTTGTTGATTTGTCCTTATTCAAGATTGATCAGGGAGCAGTTAAGCGACTAACAAATGCTTACAAACTGATTATATACAAATCTTATTAGAAAATTTATTATTTATAGTAGTAAATATAAGATATATAAATATATAACCTCATTAGAGCTATACATATCAATATATATTTTATTAAATTTTTCATCTTTTAAATGTTACGAACGTGCTTAGGAAATTATAATACTCTCTCTCTAGGCAAAAGGGTATTCAGTTTTTCCACAAAGAGAATGCAGAATTTCGTAATTTTCTCACAAGTTTTTATTTAAGCCACTTTTCATTGGATCTGTTCACCGCTCATGCCTACACATCTTGTCCCCCTGTCCCTCGCACACTCTTGTCTGTAGTTATAGAGCATAAGTCCGATTTCTGACACTTCATAATCTAACAGCTTGCAAAACTTCCACGTCTGACTTAAATCCCAACACTCGGACAGATTTGTATAATTTTTAGTCAGTTTTGTGTCATCTCTTTGCTCTGTTATCTTTTGCCACCTACTTGTGTGCCTGCAGCTGCACCTCCTCATCCTTCTGCTCCTGCTACTCCTCTACTTTTCTTTTTTGCCAACTTTCCAATTGGACACGCACTTGGCACATCTTTTTTGCAGTGCTCCTCATTTTGCATATTTTGAATTTTTCTTCTGCATTTTAACTGCATACCTTGAGGCCATTCGCATTTTAATAGCGGGCCTTAAAACGTTTACGGGCCAACTTTATGCAACGGCACGTTGCAAATATATTTCTCTGTTTTTTTTTTTTTTTATATATATGCATTTGTTCTATGAACACTCTGAAAAACAAAATGAGTTAGAATACACGAAAGAGTTTGTCTGAAGAGCCTCAAAGCTGCTGTGAAAATAATAATAGTGCAAAAATATATTTTTTAAAGCACTAAAATAATAATAATAAATAAAATAAATATATTTCAACACATGCAATTTATATATTGATGTTTTGAGAGATGGGACAGCTTTAAATTTGTGCACAAATAAATAATTAAGTTGATTACGTAATTAATTATTTAAGGTGATTGAAATAATAATAAAAAACATTGTTATAAAATTTAAGTAAATTATATTATAAATAAATATTTAATTAAATTATTAAATATGGAATTTATATATTGAATTTTCGGAAAATATTGAGAGATGGAACAGCTTTAAGATTGTACACAAATAAATAATTAAGGTGATTAAATGCATCACAAATGTCTCCAAATATAAAAACATTATTTTATAACCATTCAATAGTTTGACCAATATTTTAAATACAAGTGTTATACAATTTAAAAAAAAAATATATATAAATATAATTTACAGAATGCATCTGATTACCTCATAACATATTTACAATTCATAATTATAAACATTTTTTCGAGTGCACCACGTATCAGCGAGTGCAAGTGAAGCAATCAGCTGCCACGCCCACTTCTAAAGGGGGGCTGGCCTGTGTTCCATTTTAAGTATGTGATTTGTTGTCTTGTGTCTGACGTCAGTTCATGTCCTGACTGTCTGAAGCTGTTCCAAAGCTTGTCATTGTTATTGTTCCTCTTGTTGTTGTTGTTGTTGTTGTTGTGGTGATGAGGCATCAATAACGCATTTGTAAAACATATCGTAGTCAATGGCAGACACGTGTCTAAGTAGTGGTAAGCGTAAGTGGTTTGCATTCCCAACCCCTGGTAACTCCATCTTTACCCACATCTCCGTCTAAGTTTGAGTATGAGTCGAGCCTAAGCTTCGTTGCATGTCATTGAAATGGTATCATGCCGTAACCGATTGCTGTTTACCTTGATTTACATAAGCACACAAACACTCACACTCACACACACACACATACACACACACACACTCAGGTGGAGGTGCAACCGCAGAGCAAAAGCAAACTAAGTTGGTTAGCAGCAAAAGTACAAGCAAGAAAGCTTTAGTCGAGGGAGCTCGACTTGGCGATGACCGCAGCGCAGCTGTTAAATATATTGAATTAATAGAAATTCAAATTCAAGTTTTGCATGCCGAAAGGTAAAAATTTATTTCTCTATTTTTATCGATATTAATGTATTTAATATGAGAACTATAGCTTCGTTATTCTTTCTCCGATCTTTTTGCGTTTTTGATAGCTTTCAAAAATGTGCAGTATTTCATTATTTGTATTTTGTTATTTATTTCCATATTAGTTTTATTTAATTTATAAATTGTTATTTAATTATTCATTTTTAATATATTTTATAAGGAAAATATAAAAATGTGTGCGATTTATTTTTTCTAGACTTTTAGTTCCATTTCGATATTATAGTAATTTTTATTTAATTTTAAATATGGTTATTTCCATTTGAAATCCTTATTGCAGAAACTATTGATAATAAAATAAATGTAATTTACTTTTGTTACATATTTCTTATTTCCATATCGTCAGCATCATTTTTATTATATTTATAGAAATTTTTCAAAATGTATCCGATTTTTTTCAATTTTTTTGTTGTGTTCCTTTTTGATCTTGCAATTTGTAATAAATTTTAAATATTGTTTTAAATATTATTTTTATTTCAAATTTCTTATTGCTGCAAAAATTGAGGTTAATTTGAATTCTAAGCACGAAATCGTTGTGTTTGCTCGTGTCACGTTGACAGCTCTGTAGCAAGGTGCAAGGAGCAAAGGAGCAAAGGAGAAAGGATACGAAAATATACTTAAGCATGCACTTAGTCCTTGCGCCTTTCGCTTCGGTTCGTGTCGATTTCGACATCGATGTCTGTGCAGGGGCGTCAATAAGCACGTGTGTTGGTATACACACACATGTGTGTGAGTGTGTGTGTGTGTGTGAGTGTGTGTTGGGGATGTTTGTGTGTGTATTAATGTGTGTTGTGTGCTACCAACTGCGATCTATGCAAAATTGTTTGCCTTTCTCTGTCTCGTTGTGTGGCACAAAAATGAGGCAACGCCTGCTGACGTCTTTTTGTTAACGCTTTTTGCCATTTTCCATTTTTTCTTTTTTGTTTTTTATTTTCTGCCAAGACACCCACTAAACAAATAAAGCAATTTGCATGCGCAACTAAATCGATTTGTGTGTATCAAAAACAATGACTGCCTTTGGCTTTGCCTTTGCCCCCCTGTGGCGCAGCTGTTACCTGAAATCAGCACAAAAGGTGACACTAACTTGGCCGAAATGCGAAGTGCAATAACCAACATTAAACTGTAATCAACGATAGAAAGTCAACAAAGTTTCTTTCTGCTTAGTTTGCTATTTGAGTGTTATTTTAATAAATTATACTTTAACCTTATCCACAGACCTCAATTGATAAATAAATCGAGTCAATTTAAATTTTCATTTGGGTTTGGGTTGAGGCCAGAGGCAAATGCATTGACAGAAATGAATTTGTGGGAATCTCGTCACATTATATTTACATATCTACAAACAAATAGAGTAGAATCAAGCACAAACAAACAAAGCCGTAAACTAATTCGCAAATAACAACAGTGCCTGCAAACTGCAACTTTCCCTTTATCTACTCAGATTATTTTACACACTTTTGTAATAAAATAAAGATAACACCCAAGTTGGTTGGCCCTATAAAAGCAGCACTCGCTAATTAGCATAGGTCAATCTGAGAAGTAAGAACGATCATGAACTATCTGCATCTGCTCGCATTGCTCCTGGCACTCGTCAGCTGCTCCAGTGCTGCTCCTTGGGGCAAACCCACTGGACAGCCGGGCTGCCAGACGGAGGAGGAAATCCAAGTTGGAGCCTATCGTCACTTCTACGCCAAGAATCAATATTGGGTATGCACGACTCTGGGTGTGCCTGCCACTCCGGCTTACTGTCCAGTTGCCCACCTCTGGCTGGATGATGTCAAGGCCTGTGTCCACAAGTCCCAGTGGTATTGGACACCCACTGTCCAGCCACCTACTCAGCCACTAGCTGAAGTAGCCTAATAATAACTGTTGCCGTTTGAAACCACCTAATCCGATAATTTTATTAATAATTTTTTTTTTTTTTTTTTTTGAATTAAATTGTATTTTTTGATTTGGAAAATACATCAAAAATGTTTGTTTTTGCTTGCTAATCAAGTTTTATTTTGTTAATATAAATAAATAAATATATTTTATTGATTATAAATTTTGTATAACTTACACGTTTCGAAAGATAAAAGAGACTTTAATGTTTTATATAAAATTATTTGAAATACAATTTTTTGTATATAGCGAAACAATTTAAAATAATTTTTAACTCACCAAAATTAGCCGTCTTTTTACTGAAGTCTAAACAGCTGAAACGTGGCTAAAACAATGCGTTAAGTGGGCGACTCGGCCATGTTTTTTGTCACCCCAAAAGCTGGCCGCAAAACCCAAATATTTAAAGGCAAAATAGAAAAAATAAAACAGAAAAACAGAAAATCGTCGGCAATTTAATTAAAAACAATTTTTTGGAAGGGTGTTATTTATGTAGTGTGTGTGTGTGTGTGTGTGTGTGTGTGGAAGGAGGCGCGACTCAAATGGAGGAGACATAGGCATTTAACGGACGGAGGAGAAGGAGGAGGAGCATAAGCCGCTTTGGGGACACATCGTGGACAGCGACAGCATGTTGGCCATGGCAAAGGATTTGCATTTATTTGTGCTGTCCGCCGTACGTGGAACAATTACGCAGAGTGCGTGGTCAAAATGCACTCGACCATAAAGCGTGAATCGTGGACCATGAACCATGGATTCTGTACTCTTCACCCATCGGCTGCTGTTGTTCACCAATTGCTGTGGTCTCCACTTGCCATCCCCCATCCCCCACCATCCCCATCCCCATCCCCCAATCACCCATCCTCCGTTCCCCGGTCAACATGGCACCCACTCTATTGTTTGCGTAATTCGATAAATTGCCGTTGTTGGCGGGGCAAGGACTTTATGGCCTCCATTGGGGCTTTAGACTGGGTCTGTTCGCAATTTTAATAATTTTTAATTAGCAGCCACAGGCTGAAAATGCGGCCAAACGTTCTGCCAAAATTGGTTTTTAATTAAGTCCACTTTCCATTTACCAAATCTAATGAATTCAACTGTTTAACCACCAGAGTGTTAAATAAAATAGATCCTGGCTTCATTTCTCTCTTTTTCTTGCCCGAATTTTTGCAAATTTTCACAGTAAACAGAAAATGCATAAATTATTTATAAATGATGACTGTAATTATTACAGTTGGATAATCTTTAAGTATTTTGTGTCTTTGTCTGGAATTTTATCGGCATCTCTTTATGCATTAAAAATCAGCCTGCTTTTTAATTACAGCTTAGAAAATGTTTACTCATTTTTTTGAATAGCAAATGGGAATACAATACTTGCTAGAGTTTTTGGAAATTGATTATGAATTACCTAAGAATGCTTTCTGAATATTAAGCTATGGGATTTTAAAATTTTGGAGTTTAATATGCAGATAACTGCTAATTTAAAACTATTGATTTGAATTGCACTTATTTTTTTTTTTTGATTGCGCATGGACTGCTTTTAAAATTAATGTATGCCTCAAATATTATTTAAATATTTCAAAAAATTTATAAATAATATTATCCCATCAGGAGAGATTATCTGCACTCGTTTAGTCAGTTGAGCAGTTCATTAATAAAAAATTAATAATGAGTAAGAAGAATACTTAATAAAAATATCAAATATGTATTTATATCTCAACTGGCTTAACAGGATTTATTTTTTTATGAGCTTTAAAATATATATATACAAAATCAGCTAAAGTTTTCAGTAACCGAATCAGCAAAAGTTCCTTTTATTTAGGCTACTCCAGCTAGTGGCTGAGTGGGTGGCTGGACAGTGGGTGTCCAATACCACTGGGACTTGTGGACACAGGCCTTGACATCATCCAGCCAGAGGTGGGCAACTGGACAGTAAGCCGGAGTGGCAGGCACACCCAGAGTCGTGCATACCCAATACTGATTCTTGGCATAGAAGTGACGATAGACTCCAACTTGGATTTCCTCCTCCGTCTGGCAGCCCGGCTGGCCAGTGGGTTTGCCCCAAGGAGCAGCACTGGAGTAGCTGACGAGTGCCAGGAGCAATGCGAGCAGATGCAGATAGTTCATGATTACAATTAGAATGCCTCACTTCTCAGACTGACCTATGCTAATTAGCGAGTGCTGCTTTTATAGGGCCAACTAACTTGGGTGTTATCTTATCAAAGCAACGGAACTGAGCACAATGTTGTAAGATGATAACGGGAGAAAGGGGCAAGTTGGCTGTTGACGGGTTCTGTTGCTATTTGGTTGTAAGTTTATGGCGCTGTTTGTTTGTTGTTAAAGATTGTTGGTTGTTCCGTTTGGGGCTCTGGCCTGCATATTCATGACAACGAGCAGAGCGCTGGCTGTAAATTATGGGCAGAGATAGAAGGGCCACAAACAACAGCTAATTAATTCAAAGCGCTGGCTTTGGGCCTGGCCAAAAATGTGAATAGATTTTACCTGGCAAATGAGGTACTTGTCTGTCGCTGGCTGCCTGGCTGGCTGGCTGACTGGCTTTTGGTAGGCCTTAAGGCCATATTAGAACAAACACACACACACACACACACACACATACAAACACACATACAAACACACACTTGAGTAATTGCCAACGCCATTGCACTGCGGCTGCACTTCGTGCCTCAGACTTGTGGTCGAGAGTGGTTTGTGGCTGGGTGTGGGGGGGGGGGGGAGGCGTGAAGTTCTCTCGCGTTCTTGGCTTTGTTTGCTTTTGGCCATAAATTAAATCAGGTTATTAATGTCTGCCATTAAACGAAGCTACAAGCTACAAGCCGGCAGCCAGGAAGTACAAGGACAACTACAACAGAGGCCATTTCTCGGCATTTGTTATCCTTGCACTGCTCCTTAAGTCCTGAGCCGCCTTAATTCTTGTTCCTTTTTGTTTTTTTTTTTTTTTGTGTGTGTGATTTATGCTAATTTGTGCGGCATTTCGCAGATTTTTGGCTAAAGCCAACTGCACAAATTTTGGTATGCACTTTTGTCTCAAAACTTTTGTGCTGCGAAATGGGTGAAAATACTTTGAGAAAGTTATTTATTCGTTTGAATTGTAAGCCTGTAAAAAGTGAATTATGACTGTTTAAAGAATTAGGAATATAATTTAGTAAAGTGCTAAAATCAAATGAAAAATTGTTATTGTTATTATAATTGTATTGGTAGGAAATGTATTCAGCCATAAACGATTGAATTAAAATATTATATTTATTATTATTATTAATTTATTAAAGAAACTTAACATATTAAATCTGAGACTTTTATAGTTAAACTATTTAATTATAATCTTCAAGTTTAAATTTTGCATGATTGAAATAATTTTGTGGTATGACATTATTTGTTATTTATATTTTAATTTTTTTTATATTTTATATATTTTTTTATATTTATATATATATATTTTTTTTAATATTAATGTGACATTAAGTTTGAATTACAGCCACAGAAACATAAATCGTTTGAGAGAAGTAATTTTCAGTAAATTTTTATAATATATGATTTGTAGTATTATTTTTCATTATTTAAATTTTCATTTAGTATTCAGAGTTGCAAAAACCATAATTTCATGTAAATTTATAATGATAGTGTTTATCCTTTGAGCGATTTAAAAAAAAAAAATCAAATTACACCTCTTTATTTTTTCGCATTCTATATAATAAATAAATGGATATGTTTTTATTGATATTTGCCAATTTACAGGCATTGAAAATGGCTATGAAACCTCTTTTTTTTGTAATTTGTGGCCAATTTGAAGTACGATTCCAATTATAATCAAACTCCAATACAAATATGTTTCAATGCAATTACATTTTGCAAATTACGGTTACATTTTGTGATTCGCACATGTTTTTTAACCAAATTGAGTTCTTTTATATGCAAATATTTGTGGCAAAAAAAAAAGAACGACTTTTGTATGAAACAGATGAAATAAAAATAAAAAGTGAAATACACATGGCGAAACTCACATTGAAAATGCATTTTTCCAACTGGTTTTGTTGATGTGTGTTCGTTTTTCAAAAGCTGACAAAGGACTTGACTGACAACTACCAAAGGATATGCGAAAAAAAAGAATTTAAAAAATATATATACTGACGATAAAATTACATTTTTTTTTTTGTCAATTTTATTGTGCTATAAGCCTGAAGCAAGTGTCAACATATAATGGAAATGCACTGGGAGAAATGGAAACAACACATAATTTTTTTTATTATTCTTATTCTTGTTCATTTGGTCACGTGCGAAATTATTATTTATTTGCTACACTTAAAAGGCTACTGAAAAAATTGTCAACAAAATGTTGCAGTTTTATTTTTTTTATTGGAGTTTAAATATGGAAAATGTCACGTTCGCGAATATCAAAATAACTACCTAAAAAAAGTTCTTTAATAAATGCAAATTGCTTAATAATTTGAGATAAATTATGTGTTTTAATTGTAGAAAGTATTTGATTAAGCTGTCTTTGGTTAAATTTGTGATAAAATCTGTATTATTTAAAGAGCTTAAGTAATAATGAGTAGAGCTTAATTTCGTACTCTAAATAATCAGCTTGAGTATTTAAAATAACATTTAAATATTTTATACTCAATAATCAAAAGATATATTTAAAATATTGCTGCTTACATTTTAGGATAAATAATTCAAACTTTACTTAAAAAAATGGAAAAACTTCTTCAACTAGAAATAACCCAACCTCTTCTCATAATATTGGCCCTAACAATAAACTAGCTTTAAATAAAAAAAAATTATGAATTTTTTTCTGCGTGTAAGCATGGAAACGGGGCCACTTGCCACATGCCACATGCGGCGTGAATATTGATTTATGGCAGATGTTTTTGATGCCGTCCAACAAGCAGTTTAATTTCATCTGTCAGAAACTATCAACACTTGCGGATTTGCGAGTGTGTGCTTCGTTAGGGGGCGTGGCCGACTGTGACTGGGCTGTGGGCGTCAATTTGGGCGTGGCAACTTAATTGATGTCATAAGTCAAATGTCGGTTGCCAGCTGCAATTGTCTCGCTTTGTTTTTGTGTTGTTTGCCGCTGACAACTTTTTTGATATATACACTGCAAGAAATACAGCAAGTGAGTCATCATCAGAGAGACAATTCGGAGAACTTAACTGGCAACTGATAACAGTAATCTTGACATTGCATCCATAAACTTGAAATGTATATAAACAGTTTTTTTTATCGCCACTTGTCTTCCCCAGCAGCAGATGACTGATAAAATTTACAAGCAAATCCAAAACCAAGAATTGTAAATTTGTTTTAATCCAACGGAAATGAATTCGGAAATGCTCAAACTGAAAACAAAGTTTTATTGTATTTTTATTTTCTCATTTCTCATTTGCTTTGGAAAAGTGGAAAAATAAAGTTGTAAAAAAGAGCTTAAAAACTATATAAAATGGGAGATGAGTTGCCTTAGCTAAACATATGGAATGGGTTTTATCTAGTCTAGTAAAAAAATATATATATAACTTTATTGTTACTGGTAACTTTCAGTAATAACAAATATCCAGAAAGTATTTTGATATTAATTTATTTTTTATTTTTGAATTTACTGATGCAAAGAAATCAATTTGCTATGGTTATGATAAACTTATATTCCATATTGAGCTCTCATATATAGATTTATTATATAAGAATATATGAGTATTATGAGAAATTTATAGCACTCTCTACAACGGCGAGTGAAAACAGTTTGTTTCAATTAGGAGCAAATAAAAAATGCTTGTCAAATTGTTTTTTAAAGAGATAGAAAATTTTAAGCTATCTATCCTATGAAGAATATATAAAAAAAAAAACTTTGATTAATTGAGTGCCGATTGTTTCTATAAGAAGTGAACTAACAAACTAACAGAAACGAATTATTCTAAATGAAAAAATATATATAAAAAAGAAAACTGCTAATTTTTGGGGTTTTTAATTTAATAAGTCTTCCGAATTGTTAGCAAATCTATGTTTCCATATTTAATAATTATTTATAAACCCAACCCAAATTGACGTCTGAATTTTTTCTAAGAGACATTTAAATAAAGCACAAAAATACATTTCTTGTTTATTTTAGGAATATTACAATTGTTACACACATTGTTGCCACCCATTTGGACGACTTAGTGGCTCTCTGCACTGCCTCCATATCCAGACTATCCAGGGTATGCAGGCACGCACTTCGTCATCGAAACCCGTGTTCTGCTGGCACTTTCTCAGCACGGCCTTTTCATTTAGGGTTTGGCACAGCCAATATTTGGTGGGATCGATACAATGCCGTTGAGGAAGTCCAATCTCTACTAACTGTTTACAGCCCGGCTCATAGGTATCAATGCACTGAGCATATCCTTGCAGGACTAGGCAAAAGTTGAAGCTTGCCAAAAGCAGAAATAGACCTAAAATATAAATTAATTTTAACACGCTTAATTAAATTGCAATTCTTACCTGAAATCCGCATTTCGCACAATGTGAAGACAGTTGCAACTGTTGCTGGTTGGTCTCTGTTGCAGTTGCTTTTATAGAGAGCCCAGTTAAAGTGCTCAGAGTTCATCGCACTTATATCTATATAGACAAACATAAATAAAACCCACACTCTTCATATGGATATCTCTCAAGAGCTGACCCAAGGTCGCCATTTCTTCAAGTGGCCTGAACCCATTCAAAATGGGCTAAAAATGGGTATAATAAAGTTGTTGAGAATTATGACACATGCAGAAGGAATACCACACAATTTATAAAATCTATATATGTTCATAATCAGAAAAGCAGATTTTTCATCATCTATCACAGAGTTTAGAGCAAAATAAGTCGCTATAAAATTAAAATCACTCTGAAAACTAGTTTATTTTCTTCTTAATAATTTAAGTAGCAAAACAAATTTTTGTTATACATCTGAAAAAATAAATTTAGAAAAATGTACGTTAAGATTAAGCAAAAATGGTGATTAGGAGTAATCGCAGTAGTGAGTAACGATAACCGAGAGTTTCGATAACTAAAAAGTATCGACAGCCTGCCAGGTGCAGCCAGTGTTAGAAGACTCTCACATGGAAAGGCCATTTCAACGTTTATTTCAAACTTAAATCTAACACAAATATGGGAAATATTATTAATCTGCTATTTTCTGCTAGGGTATTTTATTATTTATCAGGTTCTTTCTTGATTTCGCTTATTATAGGTGCGGAAAAAATAATATTATCACTGCGACATTTGTTCATACCAATGTAGGGAAAACAATTAGATTGGCAATCGTTAGAATTATTTTTATAGAATTTAATTTTATATTAAATATAATAAATTAAAAATTACTTTCTTCGATATTCAGTTATTTTCTTCCTTGAACTTAAACATTTAAAAAGACACATATTGGAAACATTTCTTGTGATTGTGATGCTATTATACTTTTTTTTCGCAGATGGTATGTATTGTACGTATGGTTGTTGCATGCCACTCACACATGCCGCAATTGCAGAAATGACAGCCACAGCAGCGGCAACAACAAACAAAAAACTACAAAAAATCCCTTTTAAAAACGGTAAGCTTCGAAGAATGCGAGAAACTGAAATTGAAGCAAACAAAGAGTCAGAAAATCGTACCCCTTTTCCAATTTAGTGGGACATGACAAATCCATTGCACACACACACACCCCAAATTGAGCTTAGCTTAAAATTGGATTCAACTGATTTAGTTACTCATTATTTTTATTCCATTTTCAAATTCAAGTGTGCTGTCAAATCGCTACATTTTCAGAAACAAAATTTATGCAAAGCCATAGACTGTGTTTGAAAATGCGTAGATAATTTTTATAAGCAAGTCAAGTGAATTTTATATTTTTTATTGATCATTTAGTTATTTTCTAGATAATTGCATGCCACTCATGGTCAATTTCAACTGTTGGCTCGACACTTTGCAACAGCCAACCACAGAAAATTGCAGTGAACAGCAAGGAAGAAATGTGTCCAAAAATGTAGCAAACAACAAGTTTTAGCAACTACTGCATTTGAAGCAGCAGCAGCAAATAATGCAAAAAGACAGGCAACTGAAACAACAGATTGCCTTTGGCCAATGTGGTCAGGCATTTCACTCGTCGGCCACATTCACATTCCTAACTCAGAGTGAAACCTTTCGCTTGGAATGGAATTGCTAGTTGTGATATTACATTTTCAACATTTAGCATAACAACTAACAGAACTAACTAACTATTGCGCCAATTTTCAAAACAAAGTCGCCGTTGCAGTCATTCTGCCAGACCAATTTTCAACAATATAAACATAGCACTCGGGTTGCCAGACATGGCATTTAAGATAGGGCTGCAAGGCAAAACATCTGGTGCGCTGATGCTTGAAGTGAGCTGCGCTCGCAGCTATCGTCTATCGATAAAACGTTAGTGGCAAAGCAAGAGAAAAATAAAAATTCCGCAACAACAACAACAACGACGACGACGACACACACAGAGCAATTTGTAAATTGTGCAGTGAAGAATTAAATCTAATTATAACAAGCAAACGCGCAAGCATTAAGAACAAACGCACAGCAACGACAAACAAAATAAATACAGAAAATTAACGATTTTTAAGCGGCAGGTAGCCTAAACACTTGTGTCAGTGCGTGTGTGTTAGTGTATGCGTGTGTCAGTGTGTAGGTGCGCGGCATGGGTTGAGGTGCTGTTTGTGTGTGTGCGTGTGTCTCTGTGTGTGTGTGTGATGCAAGCAACAACAAATAGCGGCGTGTGTAACTAAATGACAACACACACACACAGATAAAGCGAAGAGAAAGAGCTGAAGAAGAAGAAGCAGCAGCTGAAGAAGAGGAGCCAGCAGCAGCTGAAGAAGAAGAAGAAGCAGCAGCAGAAGAGTAAAAGTAAGAAGAGTGAGAGAGTAAGAAGCGTAAGAGGAGTAAGAAGAAGAAGACGCCTACGTAATGGCCAATCAACTGGATGGCAATGTCAAGGACGATCTGAAAACGCAATTTGTAACGCGCGAGGGCACTTACCGTTTGCTCCCCTTATCGGAATATTCGCGTCCAAATCGTGTCGGTTATAGTAACAATCAAAGTTCGCCTCAGGTGCGTGTCTCATTTGTGACGCTGCCAAATCCAAATAAAAACAACACTAACAGCGATCTGGCAACGCCGGCAACAACAACAACGACGAGTGATAAACAATCAAATGGCGCAACAACAACAACACCTGCAACACCAACAACTGCTGCAGCAACTGCAACAACAACAGCAACTGCTGCAACATCTAACGGCGCCAGTGGCGATAGCAATTATAACGGTAGCAGCACAGTGGACGCCCGCTTGGGCGGCGGCATCTCTATGCACTCGATGACAAACGGTGGCTGCGTCTTGGATCAAAATGGTTTGCCCACAAATCAACAGATTGTTGGCGGTGATCGAATCTGTTTCAATTTTGGACGCGATCTTTATGTTTATGCATTTCGCGGCGTTAAAAAGGTGAGCAGCAAATCAATTATCAACCTTGTCATCATTTGCATAATCTCCATCTCCATCTATATATCTCATGCTCACACCCAAGGTGACGTGTTTTATATATATATATATATATATACATAAATATATGTTTGTAGATCTTACCAAGCTTATCATCTATTATTTGCGGCAAGCTGATAAGCGAGCAAAGCAAGCGCATTTCCTCTCAGTCATGTAATACAACCCCTTTGCACGCCCCATTGCAACAATTGGCTACATAGCTAGGCCACACTTGCAGAAAAGATCGCATTTCATTTGGCATAAAACTCTGAACGATTCAAATTGCAAGTAAAATTAGTTCTCGGCATTTTCTGGAATAATTATAGTGAAGTTAAATGAATAACCGAACTAGATTATATTTTATCAAGTACTTAAATGAAAAATTAGCTAATTATATATTTAACAAGCTACAACTATAGAATTCATTACTTAAAATCGAAATATTTTCTCTAACATAAGAAACGTTCTTAAATGATAATCTGAAATACTTGATCAGAGTTTTTTTTGATTTTTTTGTGTTGATATCATTATTAGCTTAAGAAGTTAAGTACTTCAATCCTGATAATCTATTTTTGAGTTTTAATTTCCGTTCATGGAAAGAACAATTTTTAAGTGAAAAACTGAAGTGCTTAATTGAATGTGATTCTTAGAAATTATTTAAATTGTTTGCTTCTTAATTTCAATTTGTTAATTTCGTTATACGATTTTATTATCTGTTTGATATGTTAAATTTCTGTGCCAAATATATTGCAAAAGGTTTATTTTAAAACCAGCTTAAAACAGATCGATTGAATTTTTTTGGTCTACTATATTTTACTCATTAGAGTAACTATTATTTTTCAGTGTATAGGCCTCCCCAAACGTTTGCTCCTACGCTTAGTCCCGCTCTCCTCCCCCTCATCCATCGTTCCCTCCCCAGTGTATACAGTTTACCCATGGCATACATGGCAAACATAAAAAAGCTACCCAAACACAATCGCTTAATTTGTTCCAATTCTCTCTCTTTCTCTCAGGGCAGTTGTTGCTATTATTTAGTTGTTGTTATTGCTATTGTTGTTGTTGTTGATCAATTCGCTTGCTTAGCTTTTATTTAAATGTGTTTATTACGCTCGAAGGCAACTTTATTTCAATGCAAAACATCCGAATTTGTGTGTTTTTCGTTTAAATACTCTTTTTTTCAAATTTACAAAAAGTATGTATGCAATATTTGTTATTATTCATTTTAATTTATTATTTTTAATTTATATGTTCTGGATTCAGAAGTGTTACAGAATCACGCACATTTTTTTGATACCCTTTTTGTAGTTTTTGGGTATGAAAAGTTTCATGCAACCAATTTATCCTAATTTAAAAACTTTTCCTAAAAGTAAACCACTAAGACGTTTTCATATTTATAGCGCTTATGGTTGAGTCTTGGGGATTCTTAGTTCAAAACAATTTTTTAACTTTATTTTCATCTTTTTATTGCCACATATTAATTAAATATTTCGTCTTTCTTGATCCCAAAACAGCTGTTGAGATTTCCTTAGTATTTCCGTTTAATTTAATATGCTTTGTTTTAAGCTTCACACAAATTGCTTAAAACTTACATTCGATGAGGCATCTAAAATAGGAATAAGTTTTCGCATCGAATTCTCAATGTTAAACAATAAACAAGCCGCTAATTTGCGCAACGGGTGCTAATTTTTATACCCTCCAATCTAAAATAGACCACAAAATGCTGATTCGATTCGTAATTCTATAGAAAAGCCTGTAGATTCGTAATTCTATAGAAAAGTCTGTAGAATTACGAATTTGTGACTAATACGTAGTAAGTAAACTTACTGACTTAAACTGGAATTCATTTAAAGGTTGATGCTGAATTTGAAAAAAAAAAATGTAATATATAAATAGGAATAGAAATACTATAAAATATACGAATAGACATGGAAAGCTCAGCGGCCTCTAGTCGAGATACGGTAAATAATAGTTCTAGAATACTCACCTCTTGACAGGACATGATAGACTAAGAATACAACTAACTGAAATATATCTAGGCAATAAGTAGAATATGTTGCCTTAGCGCGAAATAGATATAATATTTTAAGTAAACTTCATATCAACTTTAAAGACATAAAAGCCCCCAACACAAAAAAGAATTTTTCTTTCGTTCAACAACGCTCAGAAAACTTACGATGCAGTTTTATATACAAAATATGTTTGACAATTGACAAATATTTAATACAAAATAGAATAACAAATTCAAATTGTGTTTATTTTCGCTAAATGTTTATTAAATAATGGGCTTATCTAATAACTCATAGCGCAATCCAAAAGCCACAGCAAACACTCTAATTTCTGACGTATTTCGATATATATGGAAATATTTATATATTTTAATGTATATAGAAAATGCTTACTCAGCTCAGTTTTCCAAGCCACTTGCAATAATAATAATAATATTGCAAAGATAAACTTATTGTTTACTTGTATTGTTTATTATAATGACTAATAATAACTTGTGATTTTTGCAGGGCACCGAGATGAGCAAACCCATCGATAAGAAGTTCTATAAGGGCACGAATCCCAGCTGTCACGATTTCAATGCGAATGCAGCCACTCCCACGGGAGCACCGCTCCTGGTTGGTTTCACAACGGGTCAAATCCAGCTGGTTTCACCACAACAAGGTCCACGCGAGCTGCGCAAACTGTTCAACGAGGAGGTGAATATTGCAAAACTATACACTCAGGAAAAAAATCGCAATACATTTTAATAACTTAGAGAATTTGTTTCTAAAAATTACCGTTAGCATTTCTTGTTTTTAAAAATTCATATTTTAACAATTAAAATTTGAAAAATAAAAAAAAAAAATTTAGAGTTCCATTTTTTTTTTATTTATTTCCAATTGATATATTTTCGATTTGCTTAATAATTTATATATTTTTATATTTTGTAAATATTTAGATTTGTTTAAAAATTATTTCTAAAAACAAGAAAAACTTTGAAGTTTTGAGCGCGATTTTTATCTGAGTGGATATTTATATATATAAAAAGTGAACGATCGATAAATAAATTAAGATAAAACATTTTTTTGCTGTTGCAATTTATAAATGTACATAAGTCCAAGTATCGATCAGTCACTCTTTTTATATATATACTTTATGAAATATATATTAATAAATTTTTTAAATTTGTAGCGCCTGATTGACAAGACCAAAGTGACGTGTTTGAAATGGCTGCCGAATTCGCCGCATCTGTTTCTCGCCTCGCATTCGTCGGGCCATCTGTATTTGTATAACGAGGAGCTGCCGTGTGCGGCAACAGCGCCCAGCTATCAGCCATTTAAAGTGGGCGACGGCTATACGATACTCACCTGCAAGTCCAAATCGACAAGGAATCCGCTGTACAAATGGGTCTTCAGCACCGACAATTGTTGCATCAATGAGCTGTGCTTTTCGCCGTGCGGCACAAATTTGGCGCTCGTCTCACAGGATGGCTTCCTGCGTGTCTTTCATTATGACACCATGGAGCTGCTCGGCATTGCACGTTCCTATTTCGGTGGCTTCCTATGCGTCTGCTGGTCACCCGACGGCAAGTACATTGTCGTTGGCGGCGAGGATGATCTCGTAACGGTGTGGTCCCTCCACGAACGACGTGTCGTTGCCCGTGGCCAGGGTCATCGTTCCTGGGTATCCGTGGTGGCCTTTGACCCGTACACAACATCATACACGAATTGGGATGGCGGTGATTTCAGCGACGATGAGAATCAATTGAATGAATATACGGCGACACGCGAAGAACGCTTCTCGGGCGACTCCACGGCGAATGGTGGCTTCGAGGGTTACGATAAGAATTCCACGCCGTTGTCATTGCATACGACACGAATGCATCCGCATTCGGCATCGTTTCGCTCGGATGCATCGTCGGCGGCGCTGGCGCCGGATAAACTGGCCATTAGCTATCGCTTGGGTTCGGTTAGTCAGGATACGCAAATCTGTTTGTGGGACATTACGGAAGACGTGCTCCGGCATCCGTTGACAACGTTGCGACAGCGTGTGAATAGCACACAGCTAAACGAGAGCAACAGCGGCGGCGTTGGTGGTTTTATGAATGGCGGCATCGATGCCGCTGATGGCATCAAAGTGATACGACCGATTGCCATCGGTCAGGCTGGCGGACAATTTGCCGATAATTCCGGCAGTTGCAGTCCCATCCGAGAGACAACAAATGTTCCAATGGCAGAGCAGCATAGCAATAGCAGTTCAAGTAAATTCTCAACGGCCAACTGCACAATATCCTCGCAATCATCCAATGCCAATACACCGCCAGATGATTCCTGTGACGGCACAGAACCGTTGCCCCTAACAGCAAACAACCCGACAGCAGCGACGACAGTGGCGGCGCCAACCGCGGTGGCACCGAAAGCGACTAGTCGCGGCAACAGCAACTCGATCAAGTTTCCTAATTGCATTAGTGCCACCAAATCGGATAGCATCGATAGCAATAGCGGTCAGCGAATGAGCAACAATTCCAATTCCAATTACTCCACATCTGGCTATAATAGCAAGAATTCCAATAGCTCGACCAAATCGAACACAGCCGCCGGCAGCAACAGTAGCAACCACAGCAACAGCAGCAGCAGCTTTAGCGCCTTCAACAGTCTCACCCAGCGCCTGTCCAATTTCAGTTTCCTGAGCAACTCGGATAAGCGTGGATTCGAAGGCACATCGAATCATCGACAACATCGCAAGGCCATCAACATGCTGAAGAACTATAATCAACATAATAATCACAACAGCAGCAGCAACCACAATCATCATCACAATAATAATCGAAGCAGTGGCAGCAACAACAGCAGCTCAACAAATTTCGCCAACTCGACGGCGTTGGGTGAGACGCCTGGTGGTGCCATTGGCAGCACTGCCACATCCCATAGCTTTGGTTCGCTCAAGTTGAGCAAATCATCGCATAACTCTTCGCTGGCTAACGCAGCGCAATCGTCGTCATCCAGTTTCGGCAGCTATGATCCCATGAAACTGATTGGCACACCGGCGTGTCCACGTTTCGAGGAGTGTCCGCTGCTCGAGCCGCTCATCTGCAAAAAGATTGCCCATGAACGGCTGACGGCGTTGATATTTCGCGAGGATTGCTTTTTGACCGCATGCCAGGATGGGTTCATCTACACATGGGCGAGACCGGGACACACAACGGTAAGGCACTGGGAAGCAATTTAAAAAATTTATCTTTATATTGCTAGTTGGATTTTATCATCTTAAAGACTTTTTTCATAAATATATATAATAATGAATATTTTTGGTTTTTCACACAGCACGTTGCTCAGCACTTGTCGTCGCCGAGTCAAGCAGTACCGCCCCCGCCGGGCGGCACGGTAATATAGTTCGGTAAAATGAATGCGGTCAACTATCAGCGTAATCTTGTCAAGCAGCAGGAGACAGATGCAGTTGCAGTTGCGACGGCGATGGCGATGGGCGCAGTAGGTGATTTAGGTTAGAGCTAGCGATTGATTTCAAATTATGTATTTCCAAACTTAGGCAGAGTTTTTAATTCTTTAATTATTATTATTTCTTTTTTTTTTTGTAAAACCATGTTTTGTTGCAAATATTTCGTTTTTTTTATAATAAACACTTGAAATATTGATAATTAAAAAAAATATACGAGATATAGTTGTGTAAAACATAACTACAATTTATATAAACATATGCAAAACAAAAAGAGAAGAATTAAACAAAAAAAAGAACAGGCAACAGAACAAAAACGAAACAAAACCTTTATATGAATACAATGTACGTGCGTATATAGTATTTGATCTATATATATACACACACACATATATATATATATATATATATATATATATTTAAATTTGGATTATTATTATTAGTTGTAAATGTATTATTTTTAATACGTGGAATTTGTTAAAAACAAAGCAAAGCATGTTTATAACTATTTACTAAGCGCTAGCATAATACACATTACACACATTTAACAATAAAAACACACAACACAACTGCAAACAACACAACACACAAAACACACACACACACTTTGCATTAGTCAACTTTATAACAAAAAAAAAAAACAAAAACAAAAAACACCCAACAACAAAAGCTAAGCTAGCGAAATTTGTATGCAAAACTTTTTCACATTTGTGCTAATGGTACTGAGTTGCAATTGAGGCCCCAACAACTAACGAACTACTTATACTATATGAAAACTAATTATTAGTCTGCATTACTAACTAAATAAATGAAGAATACAAGTGAAACATGAATAATGCGAAATGAGTAAAGCAAATGCTAATTCAAAACACGAAAAAAAAAAAAATAAGAAAACGAAAACTAAAAACCCTAATTGTAGGAAATTGTTATCGTTACAATGATTATCATAATTATAATTATTTTTCACCGCTATTCGAGTGCAAAGTCAGCCACACATAATAAATAAAAATACAAATAAATTACACATTAAACATAAACACACCCAAAAACAAATTAGACTAAAATGCAAACAAAACAAAAACAAAATTACAAATATTTCATACAGGCCTATATATTTTATAAAATGCAAAATTCGTTGCGCGTGTGTAAACTAGTGACAAATTTCCAACAAGATCAACAAAACATATAGAAAACGAAAGAAAAAAAAAACAAAATTAAAAACGTAGCCCTTAAGTCAGGCAGAGAAATCGAGGCAATGTTGAGATAAAATAAAATAAAAAGTAAAACAAAGAATCAACCAACAAACCAACCAACCAACCAACAACAACAACACGTTACAGTAATGAAGACTAAAAATTTCAATAAAAACTATATATACTATATATAAAACAAAAATTCAATGACAACATACATTGTTTAACTAACACAGAGTTTATAATTATAATTAGAATATTTTGCATAGGCTGATTTCTTGCATCAGCTGCAGATTTCAATATCAAATGGACTCTATTTCTATAAAATAGGTCGTCACATAAAAAGCACAAGATAATGTACACTTTTAGGCCGGATGATGCATTGTAAAAATGTCTGGGGTATTTTAACGGGTAGATTTAGCAGGTTTAATATCGATATATTAATGAATTAAAACATTTTTCAAACAAGAACTCATCTTATGACCGATTGTTCTTATAACAGCTATAGGATATAGTAATCAGATCCTGATAAGTACGAAAGATATGTGCCAAAGCTGAGAAACTAGCTTAGATAGACAGACATCTCGGCTTGAAACTCTTTTTTCCGGCATTACTGGAACTGAAGCGTTGCTTATATCATCTATATTCTAGCAGTATTAAATCATAGTTTTCATTCATTTTATCATGGTTTATTTATAAAATTGTATTAATTTTTTTGTTAACAAAAATATGTTTTTCTTTCACATGCATTCACATCGGCAAATTTTAGAAATTGAATGTTCGCTAACTCTTAAGTAACTTTTAGTCTTTTAGCCACATAAACTGCGAAAAAGATTTAACATTTTGGAAATGATTTTTGCTTTCGCATTGGAAACATTTAAACACATCCATAATGAGAGTATATACTAGATACACACACACACATATATATATGTATGTATATATATTTACACATATATATGTTATGTTAAATATAATATATATATATATATGTGGAAAAATGTGTGTTTTCATTATATCATTGCCCGTTTAATTCAAATGAGAGTTATACAAAAAGAGAAATTATGCTAAACATTTATTTAGAGCGCTTTTAGCGTAGCCAACGGATCCGCGCTGGGCAGATAAAGGTGCTTGGACAGCAGATACGCAAACAGCATCTGTCCGGCAACCACAATGAATAGGAAATACAATTTACGCTTCCGTCCACCGCTGTAATCAAATTCCTGCGGATTGCCATAGGGATCATAGTTGATGGCTCCGCTGGGCGCTGTCGGAGTGTTGTCCTGCAACAACTTGGTTCGCAGCGTGCGCAGCTGAAGGAGAAATACAAATTTATGAATCAAATATATTTAAACAAATAAAAGCATAAAGTTGAGCTCACCAGAAAGAAACCAAATGAGAAACTGGTATAGGCGAGGCCCATAAAATAGCCGGATCGAAAGAAGAGCGTGCTGATCAGCAGGCAGACGACAATATTTACATATTTATAGCCCGTAAATGCGAGGAGATCCAATGTTTTAAGACTCGTCTTCACATTCATCACATACAACGATATCGAATAGATGACAAGCTCAAAAATGCTATAAGCCATCGCACTGGACGCTTGAATGCCCAACTGTTCCGGCGAGAAACGATTCTGCATGCCCAACAGGAGCCCAGCAACAATTACATACGTTATAAAGCCCATCGTTGGCAGATACAAATCGGGCGCATTAATATCATAACGCGGCTGCACCGGATGCTCTTGATCGTACTTCAGCGACCAGTCCTGTAAAATGCAAATATATATTATAATAATTCAATCAAATCAAATACCAAAGTTGGAATAGCTATACAAGTTTTCAAGTGATGATAAATAAACTGTTCACTGTTATTGTCTTCAGCCCTTCAGTCCTCACTCACCTTGTGTATATAGGGAAAGAAGAGGAGACGCAACTTGCGACCCACATACGCATTATCCACTGCAAAATAGTACTTCAGTTTGGCAACTGGCACCCATTTCTCAAATTGATTCTCCACCAGCTGTTTGCCCTGATCCGCCAAACGTTGTCCATATTCCATTGCCATATCCTGCACGATCGGCTGCTGAAACATGGCAAATTGTGGATATTGCGCGTTGGCGCCGGCTACTGGTAATCCAGAAGGAGCAGCAGCAGACGGAGCTCCAAATGGAGGCGGCTGCTGTGGTGCAGCATAAGAATTTCCTTGTGGTGGTTGCTGTTGTGGTGCATATCCATAATTTTGTGGTGCTGCATTGTAGCCGAAATTATTGTTCAGCTGTTGTGGTTGCTGCTGCTGCTGTGGTGGTTGCTGCTGCTGCTGTGGAAGTTGCTGCTGCTGTTGTTGTTGTGCCGAGTACAAATTAGGATCAAACATTGTTGGTGGCGCAGTTGGCTGCATAAATGCAGAGCCACCGCCGCCAACGGCAGCGCTCGGTGGACCCATGGCATTTAAATCGCTGACCCGTTTGATGGGACGAGCGCGTCCGCCGCCTGCTGCTTTGTATTTTTAAAAAACCAAAGACAAATTTTTATTATGGTTGGCAGCATGTTGGAAAAGTGAGAGAAAAGTTCCAAAAATCAAGCTACAAACACACGCAGTAAACAAACTAAATAAAACAAACCAGAGAAAAATAAACAGAAAACTAACAAACAAATGCTCAAAACAAACATATAATTAACTAAAGAAAAGGCAACAATATTTATTTCATTATCGGCGTTTCTGAGTTTTTCTCAGCAGCACTATGCATTTTTTTTTGTGGAATTCTTGGTGTTGCATTTCTTTGAGAATACTTGCGATGTCCGTAGCTTGGTTCCTTACAATTCTCCCACTTACGATTCCGCATACCCGCATTTGGATTGTAGTTCATCTTTGTTGTGTGTTTTTATTATTGTTCAAAATATAAGCAAAACTTTTGGTTTATTACACATCACCACTCGAATGAAACTCGATAAGTACACGAATCTGTTTGTTGTTGCCCAACTATCGATATATCGATAGTCGTGTGCTTTTATATCGAATATGTCAAGGAGCAGCGATCAGTTGCAATTCAATAAAAAATGCCAAAGGAAACTATTATTAACAAAATTTAAAGATATATGCCAATTTATTGTATTTCCACAATTTCTGTCTCATGTCAGCATGCTTGCACTTGCAATATGCTGACAATCTTGTATTACGAGATGCATGCGTTTGTTATCGGCTATCGGCTTTGTTAATCGTGGCTTGCGCATATCTAACTGCCACTTTTGTTGGAATTGTACCTAGTTTTTTGTTTTTCTTTTGATTCACATATAATTTCGAAGTGTTTCCTGCTTTATTTATGGACAATTGGTTAGTGAAACTATACTTTAAACGCCACATCCGTTATTAATCAGTTAGTTGAATGTGACAAGTGGCATTTGCGACCACATATTGTTGGCTTAACATTTTTTAAGGTGTGGTTTTTTGGTTGTTTTGTTGACTAAGCGCAGCTTTTCTCGAATTGGGCGGCGGCTTCTTTAATTATAAGAAGTGGACAATGCAAACAAGTGTTTAAGAATATTTAGGATTAATAAACAGCGGCTTTAGTCTGTTTGTTTTGTATAAAATTGATTTGTTTAATTAATTGTTTTGTAATTAAACAAACTCTAAACCACGCCTAACACAGGCGCATACATACATAATTGTGTGCTCGGATGTGTGTGTGTGTGTGTGAATACTAATATATGCAGTGGACCCTCGCTAATTAGAATACTTCACTTAGAATCGATGACTCAAATTCTTGAAATAATTAAATTTTCATAAGTCTCTTATTTTTGTGTGTGTTAATTATTGTTATATTTCATAATTAATGTCAAGTACATCAAAAGTGTTTAATAAATATAGATTATTTCAATTAATTCTTGAACAATTATTTTAAAGAACAAAAAATAAATTATTTTTAACAAACCATAGATATATTTATATATATCTCCATAGCGAGGTAACCCTGTACATCATTTAATCGTCTCTCGCAACTGACTGATCTGCCTGAATTTGTTTATATGTTTACAAATCATAAATCGAACATTGCAAATAAACAATAACAATTTCTATTCTTATTTTTAGAACTACGAATTTTGCTGAAAACCGAAAATGTGCCTTTAAAATCGAACGAAACGCCAGCTGGAGCAATTCTCACCAATTGAATTCGACTCACGAAACTAAACCAAGTCACGATGTCAACAAGGAGCCGCAGCAGGTTAATTGCCTGCTTACTGTTGCTGCTAGCAACGGTGACTCAGTCGCAAGTGCAACAACAACAAACGCAACAGCAACAGCAACTGGGACAACCACAATTGGGACCACAAGTGCAGCCGCAGTTGCAGCAGCCGCAAGCATATCAGCCCAGCTACAACAAGGACTACGCGCCACGCTATAATCCACTCTATACGGGCCAACAACAAAATCCGGATACATCACAGTACGAGAATCCCCTGCTGGACTTTAACAATCAGCCCAACAATCAGAATAACTACAACAATTATAATAGTTTTGATAACAATCGCCAGTTGGGTGGCGGCAGCGGCGTTAAAATTGGTGGACCCGGCAGCATGGGATATGTCGGTCCCCAATACGATCCCTTCAATCGGAATGCGGTGACCAGTAATGCTGGCTTGGGTGGTTATCGCGACATCTTTACCGATGAGAATAACTTTTGTCCCGAACATTGGATTTCATATCGTCAGACTTGCTATCGTTTTATACGCTCCCCAAAACGCAATTGGGCGGAGGCCAAGAAGATATGCAAAGCATACACATCGGATCTGATCAATGTGGACAATGTGGAGAAGCATTCCTTCATTCTGACCAATCTCATCTTACAGAATCAGCGTCAGAATCGTTTCTTTATCTCGGCCAGGCAAACCGGTCCACAGAACTGGGTAAATGATGACAGTACGCAACTGGTGCAAATTGAGGACTCATTTGCCTTTGACGAACAGCCGGCTCTAGAGAACGAGGATCTCAATGATAATCGTTTCCTTGTCCAAAACGATCCCAATAATCCCAACTATAATCGTAACTTTAACAATCCCAATCAATATTACAACTCACAGACGAGCCCAAATAATGTTAATCAGCGCAATCAAAATAATTTGCGTGGCTTCTTTGGTAAGTGAGAAATTTTTGTATAAATTAAATCGCTTTTAACTTAATTTGTGCTATTTAATTTTTTAGGTTCCAATCAGCCGTATGGAGACAATGGCTATAATCGGGATCGTGTGGTTTATGCGTACTCCAAGAAACGTGATCGCTGGATGTTTATGCCTGCCCACGAAATCGAATTGAATCTGTTTATATGCGAATCCAAGGCGCTTTACAATCCCGACAATGTGAACATTAAGCTCGATGATAAGCGACCCTATACCTATGGTCTGGACATACGTGACTTGGAGCGGATACCACGTGGTCCGTTCTTTGTGAAGCAACCGAATGACACCACCTACGATGTGAACAAGAATCGCCTGATCAACGATATCTCACTGAGTTGTTTGGCTGGTGGCTATCCAACGCCCTCCTACGAATGGTATCGCGAAGTCTATCAGAATGATACTCTGGAATATATCAAAATTGAGCCGTTGCTCGTCGATCGCTACACCATCTCGGGCGGCAATCTGATTATCTATGAGCCCAAGCAGGCCCTCGATCAGGGCGCCTATCATTGCGTTGCGGAGAATAAATTTGGACGTGTTCGGTCGGAGAGTGCCCAACTCAATTTCGGCTTCATTATGGAGTTCAATTTGAAGCGTTCGGCGGAAACGAGCGAAATGAATTGGGGCAAGTCCATTTTTTGTGATCCGCCACAACATTATCCGGCCATTAAATACTACTGGGCTCGTGACTATTTTCCCAATTTCGTCGAAGAGGATCAACGTGTGTTCGTCTCAAACGATGGCGCCCTGTACTTCTCCTTCATCGAGACCGTGGATCGTGCCAACTATTCGTGCACTGTTCAAACTCTCGTCTCGGATACCGGACGCAATGGACCGTTTTTCCCGCTGCGCGTCACTCCAAATAGTAATTACCAGTCGCTGATCTTTGCCAACACCTTCCCGAAGTTGTTCCCCGAGGCGGCGGTTGCGGGCGATGAGATTCGTTTGGAGTGCATGGCCTTTGGGTATCCCATACCATCGTATAACTGGACACGTCAGGGTCAGCCGCTGCAACGCAATGCTTACACAACCAGTTATGGTCGTGTGTTGATCATTAAGAATGCTACGACCAATGATAATGGCCAGTATACGTGTAGTATTACAAATCCGCGGAAGACGCTCGAGAAATCCATTTATATCAATATACAAATGCGACCGGAATTCACAATACCGTTGAAGGATATGATTAAGGACTATAATAGCGATGTTACCTTCATTTGTGAGGCCTTCTCTATTCCGGATGCGAATTATACATGGTATAAGAATGCCGAACGTCTCGATCCGTTGTCCATCAATCGGGACCGTTATGTCATCCAAGACAATGTGCTCACCATTAAGTTCCTGGAGAGGGAGAAGGATGAGGGCATGTATCAGTGCGGTGCACAGAATCAGCTCAAGACATCCTTCTCGTCGGCCCAGTTGCGTGTGCTCTCCATGAAGCCTTCGTTCAAGAAATATCCACTCGAATCCGAAATCTATGCCGTCTACAATGGCAACACAACCATTGTCTGCAATCCGGAAGCAGCACCTCGTCCCAAATTCCAATGGAAAAAGGATGGCCAACTCTTGGGCTCGGGTGGACATCGTCGCATTTTACCCAGCGGCACGCTCATCATCTCACCCACATCTCGCGATGATGAGGGCATGTACTCGTGCATTGCCTCGAATCAGGCTGGCCAGGATGAATCCCATGCTCGCGTCATTGTGCTGCGTAAGTTTTTAAATGTTTTACATTTAAAATTTCATTTTTAACTATTTCCATGTTTTTGCAGAGGAAATTCGTTTTGTGCAGACGCCGCCGCAGCGCATTATTTCCCGGGAACATGATCTTATCTATCTGCATTGCGAGGCTGCCTACGATGAGCTGCTGGACATTGCCTACGTTTGGAAGCACAACGGCGAAATTCTACGCGATGATCACGACGGCACTCAGCGTATTGTGAGTATTATAAAGACTTAGAGGAATCCTTGAAGGAATTCCTACAAAACTTCTTATGTGGATTTCTCTCTCCTCTCTTCGTTCTGTTGCAGATTGTGGATTGGAACCGTTTGACGGTGCACAACACAACGATGCGTGATGCTGGCGATTACGAATGCGTTGTTCAGTCCGCTGTGAATGAGATAACCGCGAAGACAAATGTGGTCATTGAGGGTGCACCGGGTGCACCTGGCGGCGTTCAAGTGATCGAGATTGGCAAAACGAAGGCCATCATTGAGTGGGTCGATGGTGTCAATAATGGTCGCCCTATACGCTACTATAATATACTGGGGCGCACCAACTGGAATCGCACCTGGGTAAACGTGTCCACGCATGTGCAGGCGCGTGAAGTGGATCGTTATACGTCGCGACAGCAGGCGGAGGTGACCAATTTGACGCCGTGGTCCTCGTACGAGTTCAGCGTGACGGCAGTCAATGATTTGGGCATTGGCACCCCATCGACACCGTCACCTATTTACAGCACCTACGATGATAAGCCGTATATTGCACCACGGAATGTGGGTGGTGGTGGTGGCAAGATTGGGGATTTGACCATGACTTGGGAACCATTGTTGCCGCAGGAGCAGCATAGTCATGGCATACACTATAAGGTATTCTGGAAGCTCAAAGGCGCTCTCGAATGGGCAACGGATGTCATTAAGAAGCAAGAAAATGTGGGCGTGGCAGTCGTCAATATACCACTGAACAACTACTACACGGAATATGAGGTTAAAGTGCAGGCCATCAATAGCATTGGCAAGGGACCGGAGAGCGAAACGATTGTCATACACTCGGCCGAGGATATGCCACAAGTGGCGCCACAAAGACCGTTTGCTTTGGCCTACAATTCCACCTGCTTCAATGTGTCCTGGAGTCCCATTGATATGTCGCGCGAGAATATTCGTGGCAAGCTAATTGGACATAGGGTAAATATTACAAACATAATTAAATAATTTATTTTCTTAACCTTGCGCGAAATGACAAGGCAACATTTTAGGCCAATCCTAGATTGAACCTGTTCTAAACAATCCATTCCCAAAATTAGGAGCAAATAAAATTGGGCTGGACTTAAACGCAGTCTCCCACTAGTGTCAAGAAATAAAAAAAGAATCCAAATCACAGCGGTCCAAATCGGATCTTACCTAAACTAAACTAACCCTGTAATTTTTTGAATTTCAGTTAAAGTACTGGAAGACGGAGCATCAGGAGGAGGATGCCGTTTACTATCTGTCACGTACGACACGCCCCTGGGCGCTAATTGTGGGTCTTCAGCCGGATACGTATTACTTTGTGAAGGTCATGGCCTACAATGCGGCGGGCGAAGGGCCCGAAAGCGAACGTTTTGAAGGTGCCATAAATATATTCATAATCAATGATCAGTAAATTGTAATCTAATTCCATTTATATATTTTTAGAGCGTACTTATCGCAAGGCGCCGCAGAAACCGCCATCATCGGTGCATGTCTATGGCATAAATCCGTCCACGGTGCGCGTTGTGTGGCGTTATGTGTCGCCAGCGCAAGATGAGGAGCCGATTGAGGGCTATAAGGTTGGCCTTGACTAAATTGTGCCTTAACAGAAATATTAAAAACTAATTCAATTTTTACATTTTTATAGGTGCGCATTTGGGAGACGGATCAAAATATGATAACTGCCAACAATTCGATAGTGCCTATTGGACAGAAACTGGAGTCGTTCATCAATACACTGACACCCGGTAAGAGCTACAATATGCGTGTCCTGGCCTACAGCAATGGCGGCGATGGACGCATGTCCAGTCCAACGCTACGCTTCCAAATGGGCAAAACGACGAGAAATGCGGCAAATTCGCGACACGCCCACAACATAAATACGGCGCTGATAATGAGCGCCTTATTGTTTATCACCACATTTTTGTATAACAACAACAACTAGATAGAACAGGAGTCCATAATTCCAGATATAATTAGGCAATAAGTAAACCAACGAAAACAAACAAACCGTCCTGGTTAGTTTGCAGAGCGCACAGCTTTACAAACACAACAAAAACACACAAACTTAAGTCTCTTTTAGATTTTAATCAGAAACACATTCCGTCTTTACTCAAGTAATCTCAGCGAATTGAACATATATGCAAAAAAAAAAAAAAAAAAACATAAGCAAGTGACCTTATATATATTTACACATATATATTATATACAGTTAAGTAGTAGAGCATGTTAATTGACAACAACAACAACAACAAACACAAATACTTTATATATATTTGAATATGTATGTTTTTTTCTATTGGATTTACCAACGAGCATTTGTATAATTGTAGCATAAGCGTAAAGTCGATCCATGTAATGCCATTATCAGTTATTTGTTTCGTCCAATTTTTTTATTATGTATTTAATATTATTGCGTCCATTATACAAAAAATTTATCAGCTATAATAAAAATAAAACCAAATTTGAAATATTTTTACTTTAAATCTAACCGCTCAACATGCCAATCGTAAACGATACCTCACAGTGATATTTATCGATAACTAAAGTGAGCCTGAGCAACACTGAAATCTCAAACAGCTGTTTGCATCGGCACCTTTATATATATGTGTGTGTGTGTGTGTGTGTGGGGAGAAACCAATGATGGCTCATTGGAAAATTCAGTGAAAACGAAAGAAGCAAAAAACGCATCAATAGCGAAATAATAAAATGCATTTATAACGCACAACAAAAAGAAGCTAACATATTGCGCATTGCAACAATAACTAGAAAATGGAAATGACAAGAAAAGTAAATGGTTGGGCGGGGATTGGCTGCAATGCGACGGCGACAACGGCCGCTGTGAGTTCTGTGCCAATTTATTCAAAATATACGCGCTGCACGGAATTGCGGCGGGTGGACGACAATGACATATACAAGTTGGCCACAATACTCGATGTGAATGACTGTTGGCGCAAACTAATGTCCATTATACCCAAGCGACTCGATGCGCAAGTCTGCAGCGCGCCCGGTGGTCTCAATTATGCGGAAATTGCTGGGAAGGTGGGCTTGAAATATAACACACAACAAATAAGTCTGATCGATGGCACCGCTGAGCGATTAACGCCCGGTCAAAGCATCTCCCAGGTGATGATCGATGAGTGGAAAACATCGGGCAAACTAAACGAACGACCCACGGTGGGTGTCCTGCTCCAGCTGCTCGTTCAGGCCGAGATTTATAGTGCCGCCGATTTCGTGGCATTGCATTTTCTAAATGGTGCGTATTCTAAGAGTACAAAAATAGAGAATTGCAATAACAAATTTAACTCAAAATACAAATGAGGCTTATTTTCGATTAATTTCAAATCAATTAATATCCAAAAATTTCTCATATATTGTTTGATATTTATGAATACAATACTCAAAGTTTAAATCTTCATTTTAGAACCCAAACCAGATCGCCCCACCGATGGACCCGCCGCTCACATTAGTCTCGATCTGTGCAGCGAGGATCTGAATGATGAGGATATGATGGACGTGGACGATGGAGCCAATAGCTATCAGCCGAATACATCCGCGTTGCATGCAGCCGCAGCACAAGTGCGCAGCACTGGCATGAATCTGGACTACTTTGACAAGCACATGGTGAACCGAGACAAAAGCGTGCCGCAGCAATCCGAGAATAATGAGAATGCAGCAACACCACCACCCATAGCACCACCACGAAGCATACGCACCTCACGTCAGCTAAAAGCCACAGCCAGCAATACAGCTGCAACAACAAACACAAACGCAACAACAGCAACAACGACAGCAACAGCTGTTGAAAGCTCCGTCTCAGCTGGTACAAACACGCCCAACATGCCGATGCTATCAATTCTAAATGCGAGCAGCGAACAAATGCAGCAAACACAACAAAATATACCCTACCTGTCCATACTCAATGGTGACTTTAAGGAGCAGCATCCGCTTGAGGCAACAGCAGCTGCAGCAGCCACATCATCGGCAGCAACAACAATTCCAAATGTTCCGCGGATAACGCTGCTAATTGAAAATGCCAGCTGTGAGATAAGCAACAACAGTGGAGCATCTGACGAAACAACAACGGCGACAACAAAATCGGCTGCCGATATGGGCCACAATAGTTTGCCAGCGATAAGTGCACTAAATTTGAATACGGGCCTGGTAATTGGCAATGGAACTGGCGAGCATCACAGCAGCAGCAGCACAAATAGCTTCAGCAATGACGAAGATGACGATGAGGATGACGCGGATGACGACTCCGATGAGGCAGAGGATATTTCATTGCCAAATCTAAGCAATTCGGAGCATCAAACATCAAACAATGATTCGAGTCTGACGACTGTCACCGGCACCAGTGGCGAAAATAGTTTTGAATTAACCAACGATTCCAGTTCCGCATCCAACGACATTGATAACATTCCCAATCTAAGCGAACTGCAGCCGCATCAGCAGCAGTAATGGCAAACAGGATCGAGCCGTCCATTAAAGCGAACTAGTTTATTTCCAAAACATAAAAAAATAACATTCCGTTAAGCACTTTATATATGTATATATATAATCGAATGTGGATTGCTTTTACCGATTATTTAGTTGAGTTATGTATATAAGATATGCGCAACGTTTGTTAACTAACTAACTAATAATTTTACATATCATTGCTTCCATGACAACGTGTGTGAAATATGAAAATTTTATTTTCATTTTCACGCAAAAAAAAGAGCATTCATCAACTTGGTTTTCATTTCTTAAATGCATCGAAAAAAAAACCTTTTTTGTATAAAAACACATTTTACAAAATATACACAAATTCAGTAATATAATGTTTATCGTTTTTTAAAATTTCATGGATTCCTCAAAGGCACACGAAATCCGTCTGAAGTGTCAAAAACAAATTTGAGTTTAGCGCGCATAGATTTCTATGCGATAGTTGAAAATGGTACAAATGCAACACTGCGTATGCGACACATCAACAAAATTCTTGTTGTTGCACATCTCTAATACAGGCATAGGGACTTGTTTTGTTACTGGTTAGATTATTTATTTATTTTTGGCGAATCTTTTTTCAACATTTTTCGTAAGATGGATGAGTCGGAGCTGCTCTTCAATTTGTTCTATTTCCTGCTGTGCATGTGCGTCATCTATCCACCAGAGGAATTTCAGCGACTCGGCTTCACAATCGAACAGTTGTTCTCGCGCTTGCTGGGCGAAGAATATCTTGATTTTGTTGGATACCATTTGCGACGCACCTCGTTGAATCTCTTCGTGCACAGCTGCCTGCCCGTCACCTATTTCCTCATACATCGTGTCAAATTCTCTGTCTTCGCCACGCAAGAGCCCCTCGAGGATAATGAATTGGATCCTGATTTTCCAATGCCCCAAGAAGCGGTGGCCTTTAAATCGCTCACCTGGAAAATGGCTCAACGCTTTAGCGTCTTGGCAGTGCTGGCTGTGCCGGCCTTAATCTTTAATTGGCATCAGCAAAATTGGCGACGACATCCCATTAACAAAACCCTTGCCAAATACTCAAATACGCCAGGCAGCTATAGTGCCGTGGCCAGTGACATTGGCATCGAGTTCCGTCGCCAGGATGTCTACAAGCGTAAACTGAACTCTATCAGCACAGTGATTGCCACAGAGAACTGGATCATTAAGACGACCATGTACAATGTGAACTTTGCACATCAAGCCAACACAGCGCTCAGCGTGGCTAAGGTAGGAATATAGATAAATATGTAAAGATTTTTATTAAATGCCTCTAAAAAAGAGCATCTTTAAGTAGCTCCTTGGTTTATATTAACTAAATTCTTAATCATTTAATTGCAGGCGGAGACATACAATATATCGCAGCACGATCAGAACGATACGCTGCAAATGATTAGCATTATAGTGCGACCGATGCGACAGCATGTGGCCGATTTTCATATACGCATCAATGCGCTGGAGTTTCGCAGTCTGGAGGATCGTGTAAGGCGGCCCATAACCATACCCTCAAACATTCAATTCCATCGTAGTGTGATTGATCGTTTTGTGGATGTGTTCAAGGCGCAGGTCGCACTGAATCCCATATTCAGTTCGGAGCCCATAACGGACAAGTGTTTTGCCTGCATGCTCGCCGAGCCGAACATTAAGATTAATAAACAATGCATCGATGTGAATCGCGCTGGAGCACCGCTAACGGATGAGGCACGCTGCTCGAATTGCTATTGTCGTCCCATGTGGTGTGTCGAGTGTTTGGCGCGTTGGTTTGCCGCACGCCAAAGCGATGTCGATCGCGAAGTGTGGCTGGAACAGAAGTGCACCTGTCCAATGTGTCGGGCCAAATTCTGTGTGCTGGATGTGAGCTATATTCGAGCATCGGCAGAGACAGTATCCAATGAGGATGCCCCATCATCATCATCATGATGAGTTTCCTGCGATATTCAGTGGCAGTTGCAGTTGCAGTTACAGTTTGAATAAAATCGAACATTTTGCTTTATTAATAAGTTTTAGGCATTGCAAATTTTTAATAGTTTCTAAAAATTAAGACATGTGAATGTGTGTGTGTATATATATATACTATATAGAATGTGTAAATTTAAAAATATGCATATATATATGTATATATATGTGTATATATGCCATTTAGTGCAATTATCACGTTTTAATACTTATACAATCTAAGCATGAAAGAGATAATAATGTTCATACATTTACTTTATATACTAAATATATGTAAGTACAATCGATCTATGTATATTTATATATATGAATGTAAACTCTCTCTCTCTATATATATATATATATATATATATATATATTCAGAGAGTGCCTAAGCTAGCGCCCAATCTATTTTATTCTCCACTAATACTAAATAGCTGATAACTAAACACAAATTAACTTTATCAAAGCAGCCAGCGCAAAAAAACAAACCAAAAATTGGTCTTCCCTTGTGTTATTTGTTGTAGTTGTGTTTTTTTGTTGCCAATTTGTGCAGTTTTTGTTTTATATATATATATATATTTATATATATTTATGGTCCACACGTTGTGCAATAAACTCTTAGGTTGATTTAATAAAGCGTAATACAAATGTATATACATATATGTATATATATGATATATATACATACGTATATACATTTCGTACATATATTTTTATATAGTATGTATTTATATAGTTTATAGATGAAGTGCCCACTATTTATAAGCTTGTTTCGTAGCAACTTTTATAGCTCTCCGTTTTGCTGTCACGTTGACTTCGCATGGATGTTGCCCCAATTCCTGTGCCCGTTGTTGCCGCTGTCGATGCACTTGGATTTGCCGTTGCACCTGTGGCATAGGAGCTGGATTTGGACATGGCGCTACTTGTCGTATTGCGCGCTGAGATCTGTAAGATAAAAATAAAGTCGCAAATTTTAGTAACAATTTAAATTGGGATTAATTATTTTAAAATATGTTGAGATCATTGTCAGGTTGAATTTTTGGAAAAGTTAACTTAATGAAGAAGATTCATACTTAGCCGCTTCTTCAATGCGATGAACCGAATGCTAATAAGTAAAAGTCATCATTGAAATTGTTTATTAATTAGTCTAGACTATATAAACTATACCACGAACTGAGCCGTAGATCAATTTAGATAAAAACATATATATTAACAACGGCGAAATTTATTTTATAATTAAAAATGGGACTTGTAGTATAATGAAGAGGTTTGCAAAAGTAAAAGGCACAATGGACGGGTGTATCTCACTCCAAATAAAATATATATATATATTAAAGATCTGCATTAACAGTAGAATTTCTCTATCAAAGTCTGTACGCCTATTTGAAAAGCCTGATTTCGCAGACTATAATACAGACTTGAAATTTACAAACAAAATTTGCAGGGTATCTCCTAGTCTGAGCTTTCTCAACTAGAGCATTCTAACTTGTTTTAATTAGAAAACTTAAGTATTGAATAAATTATATGTTATGAACAAAGGCAAACACCAAAATCTGGTTTACCGCATTTGGAATAACAGATTAACGAATTGAACTTTTCATTCAAATTATCAACCGTAGTCACACACGGAAAAAAATCGGTGTACATTTTAGAAATTTGCAACACAACCATACACTAACAGAAAAGGCGAGTCTGTAAGTGACATTAAACAAAGTTTTGGATTTCTACTTTTTAAAAATGCATTTCTCCAAATTAAAAATATCTTTAAAAATAAAACTAAATTTTTAAGATTGATGATTTTGGGGAAAAAACTAACTAAAATGTGTCTGCTACAGATATTGTAAGATAAAAAACACAAAACTAAGAAATCGTATCAGATAAGAAATGTCGAAACTCATATTTTTGATTTAGCACCTTATTTTAATCAAACACATGCCTTCGACATGCTCCAGATACATTTATATATATATATTGTATATGTGTACATATCTTTGTATATACAGGTACAATTCTACAGCTCGATTTTTTTTCCTTCTTTTTGACAGAAAAACTGAAGCGTGCACTAGCACTTACCTATACAGTATATATACATATAAGTATATATAGCTATATATATATACCTGTCTGCTTTTTACCCCATGGAAAAATAGGGTTGTCCTTGTCTTTGTGCAGGTGAATCGCTTTTGTTGTTAGTTGATAAGCTTTGTTTTTGTTTTACTTTTTTTTTGACGCTACTAAAACGCAAAGAAAAAAAATTTTGCAGTATGTGATAAATGTATATATATATATATATATAGATACGCACATACATACATATATACAATATTGTTTAAGTGCGTTTCGATGGTAAAACCTTGGCCATAATTCATGCTTTTCGCTATCATTGTTGCACATATCACTTCAATAAATATAAAAAGCACAAACAAAAAAAAATTGTGGCTTTTGTTCTATTTTTGTGGAACAACAAATCTATCTAAATGTCTGTAATTAGAGCAGAAAAAAGTCAGACAGTTAGTTTTATGGCCGATTTGGAAATATTTTTAATTAGCTTACAGAGTTTTAGTTGAATTCTTAATGGAATAATGAACAAATTGTGATATTTAGCAGTTTAAAAATTGAGCTATAAACTATTAAGTGGAAATTACTATAGAAGTTCTTCCTCTTTAATTGTTATCATGTTAAAAAAAAATGAGTACTATACAGTTGTCTAAAAAAAAACCAGACAATAATTTACATATTTAATAATAAATATGTCAAATAAAAAAACACAAACACAGCTGTTAAATACTGTTATCAACTACATTTTCATTTCCTTACGAAATTTGATAGGTAATTTAAAATATATCGAGTTATATCTATACATCGGCGAATTATTCACAGCTATTAGTAAAATCGAAAAACGATTTGTATCGATAATCTATATTCAAAATATGATCGAATTGCTGAGAAAGACGAAAAGGTGAACATCATTAAATCTACATGGCTGCTAATGCTGATCAAGAATTAATGTTCTCTTCTTTCACAACTTTATTGTAAACATTGGGCATACTTAATTAATAAACATTATTCATACGACTCGTAGTACAAATACGTTTCATATTCGATTTCGTAGAACTCTTCGACTTGACCGATTTGGAATGTACGTTTCATCATCAGGTGTAATTCGATTCAGTCCAAGTTCAATGCACAGACGACAATGACGCAGCAAACAATCGATCGGTCAATGCATTTGCATTGCGTAATAAAAAACACGCAAACACCCCCAGCACCGACAGCAAACTACTCCCCCTCTCTGCCGGATACCCCCGGAAACGGGTCTGTTGGTGCCCCTTCCACTGCTGACCGGCTTGCCAAAATTTACAAAATTCGCGTGCCGCCGAAAAACTTGCGGGTTGTTTTTCTTGCTGTTTCATTTGGCGCCCCTTTTTTTGGCTACGTATCTGGTTACGTGTAGATATACTTATATATATAAATATAAATATATATATATATATTAAAAAAAAAACACATTCATATTATGTGACATGTTGGTGAGTTTTGGTCGCTTTACTCATCTTGCAGCCCCAAACAAATACAGATGTATAAAGTTTCCAGAAAGGTGTGTTTGTCGGTCGATTGTCAGCATTTACACACACACATATATATATTTATATATATATATATATATAAAAACACATTGATCTTACTTACTTTTTTTTCTTGGAGTGAGTTCTGTTTTTTGTTTACTTTGTTTGCTTATTTCGTATATCACTTTTCTGTTTTTTTTTTGGTTTTTTTCTTTACTTCGCCTTAAGACACCTTAAAATACACTGTTACCAAAGATAGAGGTGTATATTGGTTATGTGCAATGTATGTCATTATGAAAGCAACTTTTTTTGGGGCACTCTTGAAATTGTTGCATATATATAAGTCTATGATGGTATCAGATAAAAGGTTCTAAAAGTAAGCCGCCTTGTAGACTGGACACTTGATAACATCGATAAATGAAAATCGATAAGACATGGATAAAAATATATTTCAATGCTATATTTACAATAGTTAAGCGGTTGATAGCTGGTAAATAAATAAAATAAATAAAACTATAAATAGTTAGTGCCTAATTGGCAAACAAACTTTCTTGGCCACGTCCAACCAAGGTACATATAATCGATCATGATTATAGCTTTTACACTTTTAGAACTAGGATCATGAAAATCATAATCAATAATTCATCCCCCTATGATATCAAAGCATTCCGGAGTTGGTCACTTGCTTTTCATGTACTATTTAGACGACCCTTTTATAAGGCGTCATAAAAGATATAGCAATTTGTTTGCGGAAGAATTACAAAATTAATCTTTATTTTTATTTTATGTGCAGTTAAACAAAGGTACTAAAAAGTACAAAAACTGTAAAATTGCAGTCAAGGCCTAGATTTTGATAGTCGCGATAAGTACCCTTAGTAATCTTATCTGTTCTAAATAAATCATTGCACAAAGTATAAAGTTGATTTTAGGATTAGTTTTATAACACAATCTATAATTTTCAAGCAGCAAACACAGAGGAAAAAAAACATAAAATGGCGAATTTCAATTGAAGAAACTTTCATTTTAGTATTGAAAATCTTATAAATATAGTTATAAGCTCAAAGTTCAAATCTTAAACTACAAGAATTGCATAAGTCAAAAGAATTATATTAAGAATTATTAATTCTAGAATTTAAAATGATAAAAATTCAAAATAAGATCGCAATTTTGATTTTTCGGATATTTTACAATGAAAATCGACTTTTAAATGTTATGAACTTAAATCTAATATCGAGAACACTATGTTAAAAACGTAAAAACAAGAAGTCAATGGATATTTAAATTGCAAATATTAATTAAAAAATGTATATTTTAAAGTTAAAACTAATTCAAATTGCCGAATCTAGAACACGATCTTATAAAAGGAAACGTAAAAAGATTTAAAAAAAAAACCTGATTCAACATACGTCATTCTAAAATAAACTGACTAATTAAGTTGAATTATAAAGTAAACAATTTTAAATTAAATAAAATAAAAATATAATACATATATTCAGATATCATACTTGATAATGGTGTATATAAAAAAATGTGCTGTTGTTTATTTTTGTGTTTTTAATTTATAATTAAAGCTGGACAACCATTAAATTTAAGATCATAAACAAGTTTTAAGCTTCGTTTAAAATAGAGTCCCAACCCTGCTAATTGTTTTAATTACGTATACGCCATGAATAACGTTGCAAGGCTTTCTTTATTTCACAATTGTATATTTATTTCTTTTCTTTAGTTGTTCTCTTTTTTTTACACAATTCCGCAATTTTCAAGATTAATTTCACTGGAAAACCGACGCTGAATGCTAATAATAGAAGTGCAGAAATCCTACAATCGTCGTAGAGTTTGTTTTTATTTTTATTATGCTGGCATTCATTCATATCACCATTGAAAACAACTTCCGTTTTTTATTAATGAACATTTCCGTTTTCTGATTTTCGTTGTTGTTATTGTAATTCGTTGATTTATTTCGTATACGAAAAGCAAAACAAAAATAACAACAACCAAACTGACATTTGGACTTTCGAACCAAATAAGACAAGTTAAGACCCTTTAGACCCGTATCGTGATTAAGGCTGAGTGCACTCGAAAAAACTTAATGTATAGATTGTGAATTCTATTGAAATTGCTAGATTTTAGTATGCCCAGTGTAGACTGCACATAAATCACGTCAACCCTAATATATAAAATATATTGTTTGCGATATTGTTGTCATTGATATAGTAATCTATTTGTGATAACTAAAATGAAAATGAGAATTGTGTGAACTGCTAACTGGGTTGGAGTTAGGAAAGCTGGTCAGAACTGAAAGAGAGACGCACCTTATCGTTTTCCTTGCCGTCGAACAGTTTTCCGTCGACCACATCCCGTTTCTTGTTCTTCGATCTGAAGCGACCTGATCGAGAAATTGTGAAATTGCGCCACTGATGCGAATATTGATCGCATCGCTTCTCCTCCTCGTTGAGGATGCTGTCCAAATAGTGCATGGTTGGCTCATGTGCGGCACTCATCTTTGCTCTGGTGGGAGGATCGTCGTTTGGGTTTCTCTTATTTATTATTTTGGAATACTAACTGCCTGCAACTATGTTGCGTTGCACGTTTGATGGTCTTAATGATAATGATATCCGACAAGAAAATTAAGCTTCAGTCAATTTTTAGTTCATGTTTCGCTGTTTAACGAGCAACTCCCGAGTGATACCGACTATATATTTATTATCGTGGCTACATATGAGTTTTATTTTTGTTCTTGTTTTTGATGTTTTCTTTTTGTATTTCCCTTATTGGGCTTTTTTTGTTTTTCTCTTTTTATTTTTTGTCTGTTTTGGTGTTACCGAAGAGAGACGCGGCTGCGATGCGTGTTGTTAGCCGGTGCCCGTCTGACTGTGGAGTTGAAAGCACAGCGCTGTTATTAACCGTAGTCTCACACACAAGTGACACAACGGCGACAACAACAACAGGAACGGCAACAGCTACCACAACAACAACAGCAACGGTAACAAGAAAGAACAACACGACGAAGACTACATTCTCTTATAAAGTTGTTATAGTCAGGAGAAGATCGCAAATACCTTTGCCACTATATCGTCTCCAATATTAATCAAATTTCCATAACAGAACAACAATGTTATGATATATTATAAATTTATATTATAAATACATTTATTAAATAAGTAGAGATTACAAATTTACCAATTTTTCACAGACTTCCCATCAAATTATTCCATTATATTTTACATTACTGAAATCGGTTATTTTGATTATTAATTATTATTATTCTAAATAAACATTTTTTATGTTCATTTTGAATAAAGCTTATAAAAAAATACATATATTTTTTAAGACATTTCAATTTAAAGTGAAATAAGAAATTAAAATGAGAAACAAAATAGATGGCAAAATGAATATGGAGTGTGTGCAGAAGGGTATAACAACAGAGCCGACAAGCAACTCGACTCCCAGCTCCAGCGATTCGTTACGTTATAGTTCGCATGTATGTGTACGTGTTGTGCGCCCCCTTTTCGACCGACCCTCCCCCCCAACGGAGGGGCATTCAGTCACAAAGAACAAACGCAACCCGTTGGAGTTGTTGCTGTGGTTTTTGTTGTTGCTGTTGGTGTGACGGCAGCAAAAGAAAGCAGCAAGAAATCTTTCAACTGCTGCTGCTGAACGTAAAGCGAGCAAAGCAAGCGAAGAGCGTGTGATTGCTCCTGAAAAGCCAAACAGGTGGGCTCACAACAAACACACACACACACACACACACAAACACTTGTATATAAATCACCTTTAACTGTGTTGAGTGTGCGAATTTTAACTTTGTGTGTATGCTAAGGAGGCGAAACTTTGTAGATAAATTTAATGCCCTATAATTTGGCAAATTTACTGTTTAAAAAAAAGTAAAAATATATAAGTGTAATTTTTTTTAACAGAAGCAAACAGCTATAATAAGAATAATATTACTTATAATATAGTAATTATTAAAATAGAAATTAGAAAAATTATTCAATTTATTGAGTTTACAAGCAGAGAGAAACTGTTAAAAAAAAATACTGTTGACGAGATAGATATTAATAATACTAATCAATATTTAATTTATAATTGCAACTGATATATGCCAAATTTATTAAATTCGAGAGTACTTTTATTTTAATACAGTAATTACAGATAAATTAGTGATAATAGTAAACTTTTAACGATTTTTATTTTTTTAGTTTAAAAAATTATATTAAAATTATTTTTATTTTTCCTTAGCGTTTTGCTTAGGCACTACAAAAGTCGTCAAAGCCGAGAAGAAGTTTGTGTGTATATACATATATATATATATATATATATATATATGTATATATATATATATAGATAGATATCATCTAGAAGCAGCAGCAGCAGCAGCAGCTCGTGTGTTGTCGATGATAAGCGCAAATAGACAAAACAAACACTCGACTCGCTAACAATTATAAATGATTAGATCGCTTTTTGGAGCATTCACTTTGTCCGGGTATTTAACTGTTACTTTTGTTATGCGAGTGTGTGTGTGTCTGGTTGAGATGATGGTGCAGCACCTTTAGTATCCAATATACATATGTATATATATATATATATCTATGTATATCAGAGTGAGTTCATTATCTGAATGACTCAGGCTTTCGTCGAGTTTGCTTTTGTGTAAAGAAATTATTCACACTTTCTGCAAGTGTCTACCGGCATGGTTATCTAAGCTGGTCAAAAGTCACTTCAAATATATATATATATATATATACAGTTGCGAAAAAATAGCACCACACTTAGAGAAATGCTTTCTGTCATTTTTAAATTTGGAAATTTAATGTGCGTTTTTAAATGTAGAAGAACCTGCTTTTATCCACTGTTTTGAACTTTTTTAAATTTAATTTAAATTTAAAAATTACACATTAAGATAAAAGCAGAAATTTCATGAAAAAATAAAAGCACAATTTTTCAAATGTGAATTTTTAATGATAAAAAATTAGATTTTTATTTAATATCGAAGTGGTGCTATTATTTTTTTGACGACTGTATATACAAATATATATATATATATTTTGTATTTGATCTGAATGCTCATAATGAATTAACAATTGGCATCATTATAAACCCAACCACTGCCAAGGGGTTTATCTTATATCGGTTTTATTTACATGGGCAATTTTGTCGAAATTATTTTTTTCGTTTTCACAATAAAGTTAACATAAATTCAATTGTGTGTGTGTGTGGAAGCATACATATAAGTATTATATATAGAGTTAATAGCTAAATGGCGCTGCACAAAATTTCATAATTCTCATAATTGATTGTTAACATCAAATTTGGCCAAGCAACACGCAGCTGCCATCTTTTTTTTTTATCAAAATTGTTTAACATGATTTGTTTGAGGCAAACTGAAAAACACAATTAACTTAAATCAAAACTGAACTAGTTGAACAATAATAAGGAGTTGCTTTATATATATATATATATATATATATATATATATAAATTTAAATTAAGCGTTCGATTTAAACAACGCTGTCCCGATCCCAAGGGGATACCAAACGTGGCAAGGCCAAATTTTGTGCCTGCGGCTGCGGCTGTGGCTGTTGCTGTGGCTGCTGCTGTGGCTGCTGCTGTGGCTGTTGTTGTGGCTGTTGTTGATGCTGTACCAGAATTTGACGAACGGCGCCTGCATTGTTATTGTTGCTACGTATAAAGTTGCGTATATTCTCCTCTGTATAATCGACTATGCGACGCTTCTTGCGGCGTGCATATTGCTTCTGTTTCAAATAGATTTTCAGCATGCCTTTGACCGTGATGAAAGTCAATCCGCCGAGCAGCGTGCGATGCAGCGTATTCTCCACGGAATCGAAAAGAATGCGACCCACAATGCACGAAATTGTGGGCAACAGCAGAGCACCACAAAAGATGCGTGTTGCCGATACGGGATCAGACAAAGCCGGCGTAGCCGGATTTGATGTAGTCGGCAGCTCCTCCTCCTGCTGATTGCTGTGAATATAATAATATAAATAAAAACACATATAAATTTAAATATAAATATAACTATTAATTATATGTGTGTTTCTCTTACAGGCTTGGATAGATAAAGTTGACAAAGGGGAATTTGCGCATGACCGTGCCACGATTGCGTATCAAACGCAATAGGGCATCCTCCCAGCGGATCAGGCGACCCAATACCAGGCCAACTGGTATCGCGGGCAGAGCAATGAGCAATATAAGCGGATCGCCAGCATCCATAATGGACATGCCATTCTCATGCCCAACGATCTATGTGGAAAGTAAATATATATTAAAGATATGTTGGAAATGATTTTGCTGTTTTATCGTCACCTGCAGAAATGTGACAGCACCGTAAGTCACTGCGGTCCAGTAGAGCGAACCTGCAAAGAAACCGGCTGCCAGAAATGGACTCAAACGCTTGACCAAATTATCCATTGCCTCCAGAGCGCCACCCAATTTACCCATTTTTGGAAATACAATAATGTATTCTGTTTGGCATTGTGGGCAGGAAACAGAACGCAAAGCGTTGCCCTTCTGTGTCTTCTCATCGATCCAGCGATAGAGGCAGCTCTGGTGTACCCATTTGGTGGTGCCACGGCACCGACACGGTTGCACCCATGCAGCCAAGCGATTATCCTCATCCGTAGCAAAGCAAATCCAGCAAGAACGTTCCGCATCCACATCCGCAGCTGCTGCTGCTGCTGAAGTTTCTACTTCTGCTGCTGCCGATTTCGATGTAGTCGGCTTTGGGGCTGGTTCCTCGACGACGACAGATGTGTGCGTTAATCCTGCAGCGGATGCTGCTAGCGAAGATGTTTCGCCTGATGGTGATGTGCCCAGTGAAATATCATCCATGTCTGCCTCCGTCTCCGTTGAGGCATCTGCCATCGGCACAGCTGCTGATGCTTTTGATTTATCATTATCCATATTCGCTGGCCAATTTTTACAACATCGACATTAAGAAATCCAACCGTTTTCGTTTAGTGTTTCTCTTTTTTTTATCTGTTTTGCAGACACTAGTATACAAATGTGTATTTTCTTAAACTTTTCTTCCATACATCATGTTCTGAAACTAAAATATATGTGAACTAGAGATGTGCACGTGACTTACATTTGTTTACTCAATGCGTGCTGTTCCCAACATTTCATTTTCATAATTCAACAAAGAATTGTCATATGCAAAAGAGACTAGTTAAACATATCTTTAAATATATTTAGCAAACAATAACTGTTGATTCTTAAACAAAAATATCGCATTCGGCAACCAAGAAAAATACCAAACATTCCGATGGTGATGCGTGTTTACTGCGCAACTATCGATAACAATTCCAACGATAGTGCAACAGTGACTTAAAATGATGAAATCTTTTACCCAAATATAGAAATGACTTTAATGTTTTTGTATATTATTGCAGTTGCTAGTAAAATTGTAGTTTTAGGAAATATATATATATAACATTACATAGAAAGCCCGGTGTACAATTATATATCAATTAACTCCCTTTTGCTGATGATGATATTGCCTCCTTTTAATCCTCATACAGCAGCTCCTCATGCACCTGCTGCTGCTGTTAATCCAATTCATTGTTAGCATTGAGTCGTTGTTGTTGGCCTTGTCGCTGTGGTCTGTTTGGCTCCTCGTCCTCATCCTCGAATCCCTGCATCAGATGATTGAATATATCGCCAAACATGCCACCCAACCCAGTTGGAGCCGCATGCACCGGTTCCGGTTGTTCATCAAAATAAATTACCCCAATTTTTGTTAAATATTTGTTAAAAGAAACGTCCCGTTTTAAGGATGGATCGTAGAGTTTGCGCAGCGTCCGGAAACCCAATGCACTCTTCGCCTCGATGAGTCGCAACAGAAAGTATAGAAAATTGAGCAACGGCTCCTTGAAGGGGAACTCATGTCGCAGCAGCTTCGGATGATATCGGGTATACTCGCTGAACGTATCATCGGCTGAGTTCCGATACTCCAGTGACAGTTGTTGCAGCACCACTTGCACCAAAAACAGATCCACCTCATTGTGGAAACCCTTTCGCTCACTAATCATGATCAGGACACGGCCGCAGAGGATGCCATCCTGGCAGAGCAGGTAATGATGACGGGCCGCTTCAATGTTCTCCTCCGTCCAGAAGACATTCGCGATCAGCTTGTGCAGCACCGGATGACCAAAGTGTCCATGCGCTCCAATACTCCACTTGACTACTCGATGCTACAAAGCATAAAAAACACATTTTTTATACTCTAGAAAATTCTGGAAAAATTCAACATACAATTAACGTTTCGCGTTCCACTGTGCTGGGGCTGAGATCGCGTATTAGGGCGCCCAATCGGGGTATCCATTGGTATCCGGTGTCATTTTCGGCCTGTGGCCGTTTCTCGAGTGTGTCGACAATCAGCAGACATAAATCGGCAGCGCTGCTCTCCTGCTGCCGCTCGATTAATTTCTGTGCGCCATCGTACAACAGATCGAGGCAATCCTGGAATCGCTTTTGCGCCGTATATCGAAAATATAGCGTTCGATACATCATGTGGGCCTCGTAATATTCACCCTCCGCCAGCGAATGAGAAAGCTTGGCAAGAACACGACTGACACCCCGCTGCCCGTTGGCAACAGTTGAGGAGCTGCTGCTGGCGGGACGATCGGCTTCGGCCGTTGTCATATTGTTGTATGTTGCCTAATATGTACACAATTATTATTATTACTATTGTTGTTTGTTGTTGTTGAAAATGTATGCGCTTTTGGATCGTAGATGAACCTAAATTTTTTTCTTATTTATGCAAATATATATGTGTAGATTATCGGCTGATTGCCGATTGTTATCGAAAATCAAATGTGCTGGGCGTTGCCACCCCAACCAACTATTTTGACATTTACACAGAAATGTCGTGATAGCGGCAAAACATTGGGCGAAATTAATAACAAGACAAATGGTAAACGATGGAGGGCAATAATGCAAATGGTGCTGTTGTTGTCGCCTGCGAAACAATACTGGTGCTGCTGTCAACGGATTGTTTGACGTAGTCATATTGTTGCTTAATTATTATTATTTTGTTATGCACTATTATTTTTTATGAATACATAATTTATGCAATGCTATCGAAAATCATATGTGCTGAACGTTGACAACTTAACGCATTATTTTGCCATTCACATAAAATCGGCGAAGCAGCAGAAAACTACATAAACAAAATACGTAAATTGACTAAAGAAAAACAAATGGAAAGCGATGGTGGGCAAGAAAATGCAGAATGCGAAGCACAGCGAACTTTTCCCACAAACCAATGGATCAAATTGAATGTGGGCGGCAAAATATACACGACGACAATCGACACACTAGTTGGCCGCGAACCCGAATCGATGTTGGCCCGAATGTTTCTCCAGGACGGTGGAATGATGCCCAGCGAGAAGGATGAGCAGGGTGCATATTTGATTGATCGCAGTGCGAGATATTTTGAGCCAATTATTAATTATCTGCGACATGGCGAATTCGTGTGCGAACAACATATCAGCCTGCGCGGTGTGCTGGAAGAGGCGCGTTTCTTTGGCATCTACTCGCTAGTCAGCCACTTGGAAGAGAAGCTGAACGCCGAACAAAAGCCGCCACGGGACGATAGACCGTTGACACGTATGGACGTGATCAAGGCCATCATACAGACGTCGGCGAACACAGAGCTCAGATTTCAGGGTGTCAATTTAGCTGGTGCAGATTTGCGTAAATTGGATTTTCGCAATATTAATTTTAAGGTGAGCTCCGGTGAAGAATTCAAGGGAGACCCCTTGATAACTAATGCCTCTCACTCTCTCTCTTCTTATTTCTTAGTATGCCAACATGTCGCGTTGCAATTTATCGCACACAAATCTCAACTATTGCTGCTTGGAGCGTGCGGACCTTCAATATGCAAATCTGGAATGCGCTCAACTTGTCTCCGTGCGTGGACTCTGTGCCAATATGGTAAATGTATCGCAATTATTTGAATGCCTAATCGTTCACTTAATGGAACTCTACTCATTTTAGGAGGGTGCCAATTTGCGAGGCTGCAATTTTGAGGATCCAACTGGTGTACGCACCAATCTGGAGGGAGTCAATCTCAAAGGCGCTTGCTTGGAGAGCAGCAATATGGCTGGTGTTAATCTTCGCGTGGCGAATCTCAAAAATGCCAACATGAAGAATTGTAATTTACGTGCAGCTGTCTTGGCCGGTGCCGATTTGGAGCGTTGCAATTTATCCGGCAGCGATTTGCAGGAGGCCAATTTGAGGGGCGCCAATTTAAAGGATGCGGAATTGACGCTTATGGTGACGCCTCTACACATGTCCCAGGCAATTCGTTAAAGGGTTGGCTCGAAGGGCAACAAGATGTGCAATTATTATCTATTACCGATTATCAAAAAATATATATTTAACTGCGGTCTTAACTTAATTATTGTAAATACAACTTTCCCATTTGGACTTGGGCTTAGACATTTAAATAAAACAGTATTAAATACACCTTCAATTGCTTAACAATTAAATGTATAATTAACAATAATATAGTAAAATAGAAGCATTGTTTCTAGTTTTTTCTAAGCGCAATTAAAAATTATTTATTTTAAATTTCGATTGTGTAAAAAACGATTTACACAATTTTTAAAAAATTTGAAATATATGAAAAAAATAAGTTCATTGTAAATTTAATTTTTATGAAAAATTATTTAAAAATTACTAATTATTACCTGGTTTATAAAAAATGTCGATTGTATGAAATATTTTTGATTAATATTTACCATATATTTTAAAAAATTCAATGCACTAAATTGATAATTAATAAAAAATGTTTTAATATTAAATTAAGTCAAAGTGTCTATTTTGATATGCTTACATAAAACTGTATTTATATTATTTATTTAGCATAAAAGATACATCTAGTAAACATATATAATAAATAAAAAAAAATATACACTAAGCTGAATAAACTGATCAGATTCTTAACAGGTCTTATTTGAACGCCTTGGTCATGTTCCACTCGCACCCATTTCGATAAATAATTCGATTAAAATGGCAGCACCTAAGAAATTAAAATCAATATGATAATTTTAAAACTCGTAAAGTTGGTGTTAAGCAATTTTAATTAAATGATTGGCAGCTATTAGGATAAACTAAGCAGTAGTTGAGTTTTATTAAAAATATTTTAATTTATTAAGTTGAGCTTAAACGTAAGTCCAATTGGATCTGGAAGTAAAGAGAACTAGTTCCGTTCACTCCAATTACAGTTCGGATCTATTTAGTTTTTACAGTTCAACACTGGACGGCAGACCAAATTGGAAGATTTGATCAGAAGACTTGCGGCAGAAAAATGGCGAAAACGTGTCAAATAATTGTGCCATTTTTATTTGCATTTTTGCTGATTGCCACACAATCTGTGGACGCCGACAAAAAGAATAGTAAGAAGTACAGCAAAGAGGCAAACGCGCCTAATTACCAGCAAATCGCCGATGAGAAATATGAGCCTGAAATTCGGAATTTACAGAGACCTTTTCGCCTGGCAAAGTTAAATCTGATTTGGGCCAAGGCACAAAATGTGAGCAAAGCACAAAACTTGTAATTATTATTATTTATAATTTTAAAATTATAGCGTCTAACCGAGACCAAAATCAAATCGCTTTACATGGAGCTAAAGATCCACGATAAGGAGGAAATTGCCTGGAAGCAGCTCAACTCGCAGCACAAAGACAAAGATGGCCTCAAAGAAAATGAGATGCGTCAGAAATTAATCGGCATCATGAGCACCTACGATCTGTTGGAGCACTTTGAGGACACACAGGACAAGGAGAAGACCAAACCCTATAAAGTAACAAACTCTAGAATAAGTTAAGCATCAGTTTGTAATTGAAAATTCCAACACAGAAATTCCATGATCCCGAGGAGAGGCATAAGAACAAAAGCCTCTTTAAGGACAAAAAATTAAATCACTTGTGGGAAAAGGCGGAAATCTCTGGTTTTACAGCAGAAGAGATGCAGACGTTAAAACAGGAGTTTGATCATCATCAGGATAAGGTGGATGTATATTATAGTCTGCTCGATAATCTGGGCACAGTGGAGGCAAATGTGCACGAAAGTAAGAATTAAATTAAGCTTATTTATTGCTTATTATTAAGTGTTATTTATAATTATATCAATACAGATGCCATCAACACTGAGGATTTGGATACGTACAATCTAATTACGAACGATCCCAATGAGAATGAGATCATTACGCACCAGCAGAATGTAAAGAACTACGAGAATAATATGAATGCTTTGCGTGGACAACATGTGGGCATCAAGGATCACTATGATCGGCTCGAACGTCTCGTGTCCTCGGGTCCGCACAGTCAGGACTTTATTGAGCCGAAGGTGCAGGGCTTGTGGCGCGTCGCCCAATCGAATAACTTTACGGACAAGGAATTGGCCTCCGTTAAAACGGAACTGCGTCATTTTGAGAGTCGCCTGCTCAAGTTGCGGCATTTACATGCCGAGCATGCCCTGCACAAAGAGAAATACAAGGTATAAAAAAGGCTTATATCGTCATTGAAAATAGCCATAATTATTAACCCAATTTTTTAGGATGAGAAGCACAAGGATAAAAGTAATCGCTTTGAGGATATGGAGGATCAGCTGAAGAAACAAGCACGCAAAGTGGAAAAACTTCAGCAGCATATTGAAGAAACCATATTTAAGCATTCAGAGCTTTAGACTCAAACTGCCCAATTGTGCCAAAACGAACAAATTATCTATATATAACTAATTAATATTTACACCTTTTTTATACCAAAAGAAATGAATTACAAAATCGAATGAAGTTTATTCTGCGCAGTGTATTCTCTTTTGTTGGGCGTTGCCACTCTGTCAGCAGGTTGCTGCTTGCGTGTGCATTTTCCGGGCGAATGGCATATGTGAATAGAAAAAAATCGTAAATAACATTGCAACAACTGCAGCAGCAAAAAAAGGCGAAAAATATGTGAAAAATACAAAATAAAACCACACAAAACAATTGCAAATTGTTATTAAATTGTGCACGAGTGCAATGCAGTTGGCGACGCCACTAATTATTAATACTATTGTTAAGAATACATATATATAAATATATATGTATTGTCGCTGTAGGCATGGTGGAGACAACAAATTTTGGCAATTTGGATTCTTACACATATCTGCTTTTGACGCTCAATTTGACGCTCGCCTTAATTGTAATGTTCTTCAATTGTTTGTGCTGCAAGAAAAGAATACCAAAGTAAGTAAATTGTGCCAAACGAAGTGACTACCGTTTGTTGTCTGTCTGTGTCTGAGGCTAAATTGGTCAATTGCAACTTTCACCTGGCAGTTCCAGTTGGATGCACTCGCGCCAAAAACAAAACAAAACAACATTTAAAAGAACAGCTCTAAAAAAACGACACCCAAGATTAGATGCGCTTGAAAGAGCAGACTATAGCTAATATAGTTAACAGAGACTATATGCTTCATAGAGCTGATATTATATGTACATAAATAGTTTCATTCATAAATCAAATAGAAAAAGAGATGTTTCTAATTTTATAATATAGAAACGCCTTTATATGTTCATCTAATTTAAATAATCCCAGAGAAGTCCATTAATTTTATTTAACTCATCACTTACATCACAGTATAAAAGTTGAAAAGGTGATACAGTTTTTATCTTCGGTTTTCAAATTACCTTTAAAATTTATTCATCAAAATGCATGATTAAAATTATCTGGAAAGGTATTTGAACGCTTATCAAGAATACATAAAACAAGCTGATTCCAGAAAAGTCATACAATTTTTTAATTTACATTACAGAAATGATTTTCTTGGACTGGAGGGCATGGTGAAGCTGAAGAATCCCGATGACATCATCGTGGTGAGCAACAATAATGCAAATAATGTAAGTGCGGGCAATGCGAACACAAGTCTAGTGCACAACAGTGAATCACAGGCGGAACTCAATGCATCCACTGTCTCAAATGCTGACTCAGAGAAGAGGTAATTCAATCGACGCATATGCGATTTGTCCTCAATTATACAATTAGATGCAATTTGTTGTCGTCAGGTCAAGCACAGCGGCACATCGCAGTTTGCCGGACATTCCCGTGGCGGAGAGCAACGATAATGGCTCGGAATTGTACGAAACTGTGGCGGACAAGCAGCTGGCGAATGCACACAATCAAAGTCGTACGTAAATTGAACTAAATCACATCCATATGAATTACATCCATATTCTTGCCTCACACACAGCTCAGCCGAGTCTTAAGAAACAGGCCAGCGTTTCGCAGCACAGCTCTATTAGTCAGGCAGATGATGTCAGTTCGCCGTATTCCCGTGTCAAGGGTCTGCCGCATGATTATGCCAAGGTGCGTGCCACCGAGCATCCGTATGCCCAGCTAAATGCGCCGTCCACATCGAATGCACTGGCTGCAGCCGCTGCTGGTGGCTCGACAGCAGTAGCGGCAGCTGCCACAAACAAAAATGCTTTGAGCAGCAGCAAAGTTTCTTGTTCCGACTCCTTGCAACGCAGCTCACAACTGAGCAGCGGCTCCTCGCAGCACCTCAACGATGAGTCCAGTTCACAGGTGGAAATTCCAGCTGCCTCGGCTATAGCGGGCATGATATCCGCTAGCCAGGATTTGCCTTATATGACGCCACCGATTGCCAATCAGCATTTTAGCGGCGATTCACAGGACTCGTCCAGTAAGTGTACAAATTGTAGGCGAGTTTTATCGTAATTTAAAAGAGACACGAATTGCCAGTTGTATTTGTATTTGCCCACATTACGTAATTCTCATGAAAAGCAAGTGGAAATGAGTCAGTAGACGAGGTCAACACTATGAAAAGAAACACCATAAAAATGGTATGAATCACCCAAAGCACAGGCATTGGAGAAAATTCTGGGGAAAATTCAACATCACATTTTAAGCTGACTTTAATTTGAATCGTAATTAAAATTAGCTTAATGGAACCATTTTAGGGAAATGAAGATTACGTCAACATATTGTACAGATTTCAATTGAGGAGGAGCAAGAACATCTGGTCAAAAGTATAGAGAGATTGGGAGCAGTCAGGCAGTGTGCACTGTGATGACACACAATACGTCAACAACTGAGGAATGAGAATTAGACATAGGCAACAATTGTGTTGGGCAGAGACAACAGTTCTGAGACAAGCCCAAACTTATTTTTAGGCAGCTATAATAAATACCTATTTAATCAGGTAATAGTCAGGGTAGAGTAGGCTTGGGATACTCACTGGTCTCTTGACATGATATTACAGACTAGAAAGTCACCTAACCAAAGTGTGTATTTTGAGTAGCTAACTAAATAAAGGAAGAATCCTCAACAGATGGATTCGGCTGAACCAGGAAAGTTGCTCGCATTTATGAAAAAATACTCACGCACATCTTAGCAGACTGCGTCGCCATGGTTTGAAATGGTTTTAATCACCCATGGAAATAGATGTTTAAAAGGAATTGAGATTAAAGATTTAGAGTAGCCAGAATTTATCTAAGTGTTCCCACCTCAATAATAATAATATATGATAATAAAATTCACAAATCTTTCACAGAAGGCTATACGAGCATTAGTGTGCGGGAGCCGCTAGCTAACATTCTTGCACAGCAGCCAACAAACAAATTGACGGCCAGAAGTGTCACCTTGACGAGAGATGTGAATGATTCGCACTATGCCACAGTCTCCGATGATTCGGGTGAGTCTCGCTAATTCAGAGATGGTAAATCTTGTAATAATGCTTGCCCAATTGCAGATGAAACTTATGCAGCTATTGAGGATCCCAATAATCGACACATTCCACATGCCACCGATATTTATACGAGCGGTTCGGAGACCTATGCCCAAATCCAGCCAATGCCCGCCAATCCCATTGTGGTCGCCGTGGAGATCAACAACAGCAGCAGCATTGCGACAGAACCAAGCGCTGGTACTGGCTCAGCAGCCCAGCGTGCGAGCAGCAGCAGCATGGAACATGCAATGCCCGTGCCACATAATGTGGACAGTTTGCGTGCGCAGATGCATTCACGCCAAGCCTCCTCCTCCTCGTCAGTTTGCAATCTGGGCTCACCGAAGCCGGAGAAGCGTCAGGCGAACTCTCCGTTGCCGCCAACACCAAAAGCCAGTTTGGGCAGCAGTAATCTCACCTCCGGACGCAGCTCGGTTATATCCGTCATCGAAGCGGCGGGCAACGAGGGTGCCAATAATGATGCCAATAATGAGGCCAGCAATGAGGCATCGCCGCAGCGCAAACACAGCAAGAGTCTGAGTCCATCCAAAGATGTCGACGGAGGAGGCAACCGAAATATTGAGGGCATGTATGCCAAGGTGAGCAAAACTTAAACTTCTCCTGCAACATTTGGTAATCCCTCTCCTTTCATTCCCAGGTTATGAAGAAGCACAAATTCTCCTCACATCAGCCGGAGCTGCTGGGCATTAGTCCTTTGGATAATGCTGCAGCAGCTCTGCTGATGGACACACAAAAGTCATCAACTGCTGCTGCTGCAGCTGCTGGTGACAAGAGTCGCGTGCGCAGCAACAGTTATACGGCCAAGGATCATGGCTACGAAACGATACCAGCGGATGGTGGTGGCGGTGCACAAAAGCATTCCCAAATACAGTTGTCCCACGAGAATCGCAAATCGGATTGCTATGCGGCCAGCATGCTGCAAAAGGAGCGACTACAGGAAGCAGGTAGCATATCGTGTATTCACTGTAATCCCATTTTAAGTGTACTCCACTGGAGATGAGCGATATTTGTGCTTTTGGCAAGCGAGTGAAATGTCAGTCAACTAAATTGATTAACTAATTGTAGTAAAAATGGGCAAAAACTAAATAGTGAAGATGTAGAAGGCAGAGGAAGGCAAGGCTGAACCCATATGGTATATATATTCCTGATTAGTGTCAAAAATTGGACTCATACGGGCAGCAGCTGCACGGCTAAGCTTCAAGTCTATTGGCATGGAACCTATTCCGACTAGCCAATGGCTGGTTAATATACGGATTACAGGGGAAGAACTTCTGGAACTAAGAGTTACACAGATCTCTACTTTGTTTTTAATTTTTCTGGGTTTATGTTTAGCATCTATAGTCTGAAATGCATTAAGCCAGGGGCATAAATACACCTTCCCTAATTGAATATTTATGTTATTAATTAACTTTACAAAGTTCATTAAGATCACAGAAGAAAAGCAGATTTTGTTAACCAAAAAAACCATTAGCAAGACTGTAAAATTAATTAATATGAAAATGTTGCCGACCCTCAAAGCACAAAATATCGCTTATTTCTATATATCCAAATCGCCAAAAATTTCGAGCTCTACTTTGTCTAATTACCTAATGTGCCCAAATCTATCTCCTCTCGTCTTTCTCTCTCTCTCCCCTTGTCTGTGTTTTTTGTTTATAATTTTTGTTAGTTGTGTTGCCAAAATGAGAAATTTGCGCGTTTCGACAATTTCGTCAGTTTTTGTTTGGAACTGGCAGCGGTTAGTATAAAACTATCATTTAGCTGATGTTTTTTTTTTGTTATGCTTTGCAAACTATAAAATAATTTATTTAAAATTTAACTAATTGTGTAATTTTTTGTTGTTGCTGTTTAGCGGCATCGGATCAGAGGACGCCACACAACAATAGCAGCCAGGTGACAAGCATAACAATGCCCAGCACAAGTATAAAGCACTACGAGACTATAAATTGCCCACCGTGTCAGGAGGAGAAGAGCAGAAGCAGCAACAGTAACAGCCACAGTCACAGCAACAATGATCCTGGCTACGAGCAACTGCAGCAGACGGCGACGACTCACAGCAATGATGACGATGCCAAAAAATCCGATTATGATCCTAACTATGAGGTGCTCAAGAGTCGCGCCCATTCGGACGATGGCTATGCCAAGGTGCTGGAGAAGAAGCCGATCAATGCTGATGTGGTCGATGCCAGCGGTGGCTACAGCACCATACCCGGTGCGGATGCCAATCACAATTATGCCAGCATATTGGAAACGAAGCAGGCAAATAATGAAACGGATCACTATGCGAGGATTGCGGAGAATACGCAGCCCGATCCGCAACTGGCAGCCATCAACTCACCGAATTCCTCCGCATCGTTGGTCAACAGTCTGTCCATGATTACGGTGACCACCAGCAACAGCATGTTGAGCAGTTTAAGTTCCCAGCAACAGACGCCACATTCATCGCAATATGAATCGCTAAGCGAAACGGATCCCAACTATGAATCGGTTTGTTATTTAAACGCCACAGCAACAAGTGCAACAGCAACAGCAACAACAACAGCGACCACAAATAGCAGCAGCAACAACGACAGCAACACCACCAGCAGCAGCAGCACCAGCAGCAACAGCAACAACACAGATCCTGGCTATGAGCGACTGGAGCAGTCTGTCACAAGTAGTCCATTGAGCAGCGACCAGCAGCTGGTCGTCGATGATTACTTTCAGGTGTAAACTGCTGCAAGCTATCGATATCGATATTTATCGATAATGCATCTGCTATCTGTTACAGTGTTGAGCTGGATCTCGTTGCTTTTAACTTTATTGCTAGTTTTACATATAATTAAAGCGCAAATTATTCATATTCATTTTTGCCTAGCAATCGCAAGTTTTTCAACGCACATATCACAAACATTATATACAAAAAAAAAAAAAAAATGCACACCAAGCGCAAAAACAGTTATAGGCAATATCAGGCTACATTTTGATTAGAGTTCATAGACCCCAGAAAAGGAGATAATTGCGTATACAATATTCGCTTTATCATATCGTTTAACGCTCTTTAGACTTAGCATTAAGTTATAAATTATAGAAAACAGCAAAAAACCACTTCATGTACAAAGTATTTGTCTGTTCAACTCCATATACATATATACCCTATATATGTATATATATATATATAGCTATACGAAATACCAGTGCGTCCTATATTAATTAGATTTGTGTGCAAGAACAAAAGCAAGCAAATTGCTTTTTTTCTTTAATACTGATTAGAATTGCAGTTATTTTCCACATTATTGATAAAGCAAGATATTATAAACAAAGTAAATATATAAATATATATATATATATGATTAAGCTAAGTCTAGGAAAGATTGTGAGAATGTGGTTTTTATTATATAGATTGTATATTTTTATATGTTGGCATTTTTTGCTGCTTTTTTATTGATTAATGTCGCCTGGACAAAAACACAAAAACATAAAAATACACAAAATACATACATAAATGCATATGTATAACCCATAAACATAACTACATTTATATATACACACATACGTATATATATATATATATATATATATACGATAAATGTTAAATGCAAAAACCAACCACAAATTACTTTCAAGTATTCATGCATCAAATAATAACTAAGCTAAAAGTTGAATAAATTATTGATGACTCAATTGTTTTCTATTTTGTTTAGAAGATTGCGAAAAGATTATAATAAAGTTGTGCAAAGGTAAGTAAAATGCTAAAAAAAGCCAACATAATTTATATATATATTCCTGATCAGCATTAAGCTAAGCCCGTCCTTCTGTCTGCCAATCTCAACGACTTGAAATCGATTTCCTTATATCATAATTTGAAAAAAAAAAGTATTTTTAAAAAGTATAAATGCAAACTGTAATTTTCAGAAATAATCGTTTTTAATAATGAAAAACATTTTATAAAATTTTGTTTGCTCGCATTTTAGATTATTTTTATATGTTGTCTGCTTTAGGAAAATCACTCAAACTATTTTATTTTAAATTATAAACTAAATTATTTTTTTTTTTGTATATATTATTTATTAATAATAACAAGCAACTAAAAAGTGCATGTTGAAGTAGAGATTTTTTGCTGTTAACTCTGAAAATATAAATATTTTATTTTTTAAAATTTTAGCATGAAATTAAGAAAATAAAATTGTACTTTTTGAATTGAGTTTCGCTTGGCCTTAAAAGTTTCTTTTTCACTTTGAGAAAGTGTTTCAAATTTATTTTTGAAATAAGAAAATAAAAAGAAAACAGCTTCGATCAATCTGAAAACAAGTAAAAGAAGAAAAAGTCTGAAAAATTGCATTTAAAGTTAATAATTTGTATTATATATTTTCACATGTGCAAATTTACGTTAGACAGTAGCACAAAACACACAAATACACACACAGACATACATGGGTGTGTGTGTGTGTTTATATAATACAAGTAAACATGACGAGCATAAATTGCAACCACATGGAGCACAATAGTGGGTATATATATATAGATATATCTATGTGTATATGGAGGAGATTAATTTATTTAGCTAAATGCCGGATGCAGTCAGTTGAATGTTGCCAGCAGCTGCAGCAGTTGCCGCTGTGCTGTTGCCACTACCACCACCACCAGCGAGGCGAGAGCGCATCATCAGCCAGACGTAGTAGATGAGGGCGCAGAGGACGAACTGCAGCAATATGTATTGATAATCAAGGATCAGGCTACAGCCATGAAATATAAACGATGAAACGCGCCCGACAAGCGCCGAAACAGCCGCTTCCACGTTTCATTCATTGTTAACAATCGGCTGCTCGCCGAGCACAGGACCAAGACCAAGACCAAGACCAGGAGCAACACAAGCTGCAGCTGCAGCATGATTAGCAACTGGTTGGGGTTGTGGTGCAGCTGCCATTGCCAATGCTGCCTGCTGTTGCATCTGTGCCAGAAATGCAGCTGGTGCTGATGGTTGTTGTTGCTGTTGTTGCTGTTGTTGCTGCTGTTGTTGTTGTTGTTGTGCTGCTGCTGCAACCAATCCGGATTGACATGGTTCACGATTAAGCAGCGCTATATTACTGGCCTTCATCCGTGCTATGGAGTTGACAAGTCCGTTGCCGGCGCCCAAAGCCGTTGGACACGGTGACATACAAGGTGTTGAGCATAATGAATTGCTGATTTCACACTGGTCAAGTAGGCGGAGAAGTTCGTTAGTGTCGGGTCCGCCTGCAGTTTTCTGCTGCAGCAGCTGCTGCTGCTGCCCCTGCTGCTGTGCCTGTGCCTGTGCCATCATCGTTGCCGCCGCCGCCATCGTTGCAGCATCCTGTTTACTGAGCAGCGACAGTGCCGTCGTCAAATCCCACATTTGTATCGCACCCGTACAGTGCCCAGTGAGTATGAAGCGTGAGCCCATCCGCGACGACACCTCGCATTCGTGCACACAAAATGCGGAGATTGTCGAACCGTCCACGGAGCGTATAACACACACTCGATCCCCATTGGAGGCGAGCCGCACATAAAGCTGATTCGTTTCGGGCACCACTTTCTGCACAAAGATCATGTCATCATAGTCGCCATAGGGTCCAAACTCATTGCCGGCTGCATAGCTGTAATTGCTGTCTGTCGCCTCCAGTGAGACTATCTTGAAGGATGCCTCCGGCGTGGAGCCGGGCTGCGTGGACAGCATGCCCCGGAATCGTGTCAGGCTCCAGGTGCGCACATGATGATATTCACTGCACACCGACACCAGAAACTTCTCCGACAGCATAACCTATACATATAAAAAATTTAATTTTTAATGTACATAAATTTGATTAAATAAATATGGTATATATAGTAATATGGCAGAATTGAATTATAATTAAATCTAAAAAAAATTATCTCACCTTGGTAATTGGACTTTGGTGCACAAAGAATGTCTCGAATAGATGTGGACCATGTCCAGCCGTTTCCGGATGCTGCACAATGATGCGCACAGCTCCCGATTTGGTGCCATAGGCAATCTCAATCCAGTTCCCGCTGATGCTCGATGTCTTTGGCGTCAGATAAACCGATATCGCTGTTATCGGATCCATGTTTATATCCTTGTAGAGCTCCGTGACCAGCAAATCGTTGTCCTTCATGCGCAACGGAAACTTTTGCATGTCTAAACAAGAAAAAAAAAATGGATATAAAATTTGACATTTTAAAATTACAGTTGTCTGAAATTAGCATTTTAAGTATGATTTTTATAGCTGTTTTTCTGATGCATTTTTAAAAATAGCTTTTTGAAATCGATGTAGAGAAATCATTAATTTTGTAGATTTGCTGTTTTTATATATTTTTTGAATATTAAATCCGAAATAAGTAATGAAATTTACTAACTCAGCTTAAAACAAGATTTTGGTAACTTGGTAAATTAAATAAATGTAGAATTATTAAATATTTTAGAAAAATGTAGACCAAGTTTTTTAGAAATAGGTTTTGGTTATTGAGGTCAATTAAACATGCCTAAAAAAGTATGTAAAATTTTCTAGAAAGAATCGATTTTTTTTAAGGAAATCCTTTAATGATTTTCCTTTTTTAAATAAAATGCACAATGTAATAAAATATATAATTAAAGATCAATTAAATATATAAAAAAACCTATTAGAAATGAACACTTACCAATGTAATAGATGGAACCATTATTGCAGCCGAGCAAGAGAAAGGAGCCAGCCGAGTCGAAGGATAAAACCGGCACCAGATCCTGAATCTGCCAGTGTTGGGTCATCGCATGCCAGACGCCAATCTTGCCGGAGGAGGACAACGCCACCAGTTGACTGCCAATGAAGAAGAGATACTCGACGCGCACGTGAAGATTGAAGGTGCCAATATCGGATTTGTTGCCGCCCTCCTGGATGCTCCACAAGCGGATCTGGCTGCCATACGAGATGGCAATCATTTTGCTGGGCATCGGTTCCGCCGTCGAAGTGTTCACCTTCGAATTGATGGCAATCCGCTCGATGGCGGCCTCAATGTGCGGCGAGGTGAACACCTGTTGCCAGCCATTTGAATCCTTGACACGATAACAGGTCACAAAATGTGCATAGGCCACAGCGATCCAGTTCTGATGCGCCTTGATCAGCTGCACCCGCAACGGTGGCGTCCAATTCGAGCACTGCGTAGGACTGAAGACCAGACCCACCTCGTTGCGGATGACCTTGTTCAGGTCCGCCGAAGAGTTGCGCGAGTGACGCATGAAATCGAGCGAAGCATTCCGGGAATGTCCGCCAGTTGCAGACCAAGCGGCGCCAGCGGCACCGGCTGCTGTCGAAGTAGAGGCGCCACCACCAGCCACACGACCACAACGCAAATCCCAAGAGGAGTTTCTCGAATGCCGCGACGAGGATTCGGGCACACGCACCATGGAACCAGGACGTGCCACGCCGGCGGATGTGCTAGCTTCCACATCCAGCGGAGCTTGCTGCTGCTGTTGTTGCTGGGGCAGTGCGTCATTTGGTGGCATTGCTGGCGCCGCCAGAAATCCGTAGAAGAGCACATCGCCACAGGGCGAATGACTGAGATCCTCGCACAGCGCCAATCGCTTGGTCAACGGCGTAATTCCATAATATTCCGCCTCGTGACGCAGCGCACGAATTTCACAATTTTTGATATCAATATCCTTGGTGCGCAAATAATTGAGGATTATCGAAAATAGGGTCGGATCGCGATCAATGAAAATCGCATTGTGTTCATCGCGTAAACTGGAAATCCTTCCGCTCAGCAGTGCTGTGAAAAACGTATCCGGTATCCACGTAAGCGTTTGTCGCGACGTCGAAAAGCTGCACGAAATTATTGGAATTAAATATTGAAAATAATATGCTCTATTTTGCATGCGTCATCATCCGTTTAGCTGTAGTTACCGTTAGTTAATGGTAAGAACTCACCGTTGACCGCCCACATTGAGATTAACCAAATCGCTGCTTGCACTGTGCATAAAATAGGACATGCCTACAATGAACTCACAGTTGCCCCCACAGGCAACAAATTGAACTCCCTAATTTACTATTTATAACAAATTCTTATGAGGCTTCTTTTGCTGCTGCGGTTGCAGCTAATTTTTTTTTTGTTGTTCTGTTATTTGTTGTTGACCCGTTGACGACTGCAAGTGCAGTGCGGCAAATGTCGTCGTCGTCGCTCTTGTGTGGCCGCTGTTGATTTGTTTAAATGGGTGACCACTTTATTTTTGGAATTACGTTTGCTTTTATTTCTCGCTACATTTACATATGCATATATATATATATATATATATATATATATAATTTCGTATATTTGCAAAATGCGTTTGATAGTCAGTGTTTTTGTTGACGTTGTGTTTGCGTTACATGGCGAATGGCATGCATTATTTTTGCGTTCGGGTGGCAACGCTGCCGGCAGTGCTGCCGTTTCAAAATTTATTTGAATTAGAATAAACAAAACTCCAGTTATTTCATTAATTCCGAGTGTATTTTTTTTAAATTTAAATACCACTTATTTGGCACTAAGCTTGCAACCTAGAGAACTTCATACAAGCTAGAGAACATTTAAAGTTGAGACGTATACAAAATTGCGAAGGAAGGTCGGTTTACATGTAACTGTTGTTTATTTCAAATTATGGGCAACATGCTAAGTTGTCTTATCTTCAAGTAAATTCTACTTGGATTAAGCAAATGCATAAATTTACCGAGTGATGTCAATGTTTTGTTATTTAAAGAAAAGAGTAAAGCCAGCTAAGTAAATATAAATATTATTATCTCAAAACAATTACCCAAAGTAAAATCAGCTTGCACCTGTTGAGTGCTCAGTTTGGATTATGGGCAACATTTTAAATACTCTTTAAGGAGATATTTAGATTTTCACATGAAGTGTGTAACGTGCATACAATATTTTATTGTACCTGCGAAATGCTTGTTTTCTTTCTTGATAAGATGCTTAACAGAAAACATTGCAACACAAGAAGAAGAGATGTTAATTCAGCAGTTTTTTATGTTTTATGTGTGTGTGTCTGTGGTTGTGTTTAGAGATCGTAGGGCATTGGGGCAGCCAATTGAGCACACTGTATAAAACGAATTTGAAAGTGATGAGGAGAAGGAAAAGGAGGAGGAGCAGAAGAATAGGTGGAAAAGTGTATCATGTGCGTGTTAAGTTCCTCGCTTACAAATACACTCCCAAAAAAAGAGATGTACCAAATATTCTAAATGTATTACTATACACTAAGAGCGGTTTTTCTTATATTAAAGCATATTCAATTCATTTTTTGAATAATTAAATTTTTTTAAGTAACACATACTTTCTAAATTCTGTTTTAGTTAAGAAAATGGATTAATTGAAGATTTAAGTTTCTTTTTCATTATTAATTTATTTAATTTTTTTTTCATTTTATTATTATTTTATATATATTTTTTTTTCTTCATATTTTTTATATGAATTTCCTGATATAATTAAAAAACTAAATATATATCTGCCTATATCAAAAGAGTAAATTTCTTATATTCAGAAGTAGCACAGAATAAACAGTAGCATAAAAATCCGTTAATTTTGCCTTTTTAACTTGAATTTAATTTAAAATATTTTTAATTTTTGTATTAAAAGCAAGAATAATAATAAGTTATTTAAAACTGTACAATTGTACTAGGAAATTTCTCTGAGTGTATGAACACATATGGTGAGAATGTACCGACTAATGATAACGGCACTCGTGCAAACAACAATAAAGGAAAATCGAGTAAATGAAAGAAGTAATGGTAGCCCAAACGTGTAACAAGTAAAAAGAACTCACGCACACATGTATACAAACACTTACACAGCAAATTCCCTGATGGGGTTGTTATTGTTGCCAGCTTCTAACAAAATTCGAACAAATGTTTTCTTGCTGTTTATGTGTGAGTGTGAGTTGGTACAGCATATTAAAGTGAGCCAATTTTGGCGCGTGTTCTTGGCTAATATTCATTTTTTATGCATCTCAGTTACTGCGATTTCCATGATATTCTTGGCCAAATCATAAATAATACACTCACATTTTCTGATCAAGTAAAAAACGTTTATCGCTTTAAGCATGCGAAATGTCCAATATAAATAATAAATGAGTAAAGCACACAAACAGTTATTTTTAGCTTGTGGTTTTCATTGCAAGTTTTCAGCTTGAGTTACTGCTTATGAGTTTTTGTCTCTCTTTCGCACACTTTTGCCGATCATTTAAAATTAGCGAATTTTAATTGGCTGTTAAAATGTGAAGAGAGACTTACAAAAAATCCGGCTTACACTTCCAATCCCCACGCAACACGCTGGCAATGCTGCCATATATTTATGTAATATAATTTCTTTAATCTCAATCGACAAATAGTGAAGTAGAAACACTAAGCAGGCAATGTATTGGCTGAGAATTTATTTCCAGTGGCAACGTTGCATTTAGAGCTTCGAGTGCATAGTTTTCGGCAGGAGTGTTGCAGCCATTTTTCTGGCAGTGTCTGGCATCAGTATTGGCGAATATTCGCCGGTCTAGAAGGAAACAGAAAGGAAATAAATTAAAATCATTTATAAATATAAGTAATATTTCTTCTTGGTAACAGATTTGCATTTCTCTAGCATTGAGAGTGTAAGTCAATATTACAAATCGTCAGATTTTTAAATGAATTGAATTTCAATCAATAATAATTTTTTCTATATTTAAATATAGAAATTTTAAATTAAATATAGACTCAAGTCCTTTCGCTTGTAATGAAAAATCTACTTATTTATTAATAAAATAATATTTAAGTGTGCGAAGGTGTTCTGCTGATATTTCCCTGGTAATTAAATTTGTATAATCTAAAAACTAAGAAAGGGTGTGAAATTTCCTTCCTTCTTGAAATATTTTATTTAATTATTAACAAGTCTAGTTTATAGAGGTCATAAATAAAGTTACAGTTTTAAGTTGTTCGAAGAATTCATACCCTTTCTAATCCGAATCTAAATATATATATATCAAATAATAGTCAAATTTGGATACTCTTTATAAATATTATTATTATAATTATGACAATTACATAATTCATTCATAATCGGAATTATTTCAATATTATTTTAGAGTATCTCGCAGCCAATTATTAATAGATTAATTTAACGTTTATTGCTATAATTACATAAAATTAAACAAACGTGCTGCTAAAAAAATGCAATTAATTTTTGTCTCCCCTTGTGTGTGTGTAAGTGCGTGTGTGTGAGTGTGTGACCCTTAAGCATTTTGGGGTGTTAATTGTTAAGCCTTGTTGACACCGATTTTTTCTGTGGTTTGTCTGCAAACGGGAATTTTGTGACAGGCGGCTGGCTTAATTTCTTAAATGCCGCTCGGCTCTTATCTGGCCTCTCTTTTGCGCTCTGTAATTAATTGCCCACATGCATAAACACATATATACTATATATGTATATATATATATGTATTTATATATATATATATATATATATGTGTCATAGCCGGCAATCAGCACGTGCTGCCATCTTTCTGGAGCAGCCTAATGATTAATTACAATTTAATTTGTTTGCCTTTAGCTACGGCCTTCCATTTTAACAGGCACAGTGGAACAATGCCTTTTGAATAATGTGTGCTAATTATGCAAGGAAATTGTGATTGATGCAGCTCACTCCCAATACGAAAAATAAGCGCCAAAATAAATCAATATGATAATTTATTTAATAGGAAAAAATCCTTTCTTCCTCAATATATATCGGGATATCGGTTAAAGAAATAATTAATTATTCTTATATTTACTAATATTAATATTATTATTAATAAACTAAAATTTCCATTAATATTATGATTCTTATTACTCTCATAATTATTTTAATATTTTTACTCTAATTATTACATAAATTATTATTTTAAGCCAACACCAAATGCTGGCTTTCTGGTAGCACTGTACTTTTTATGCCGCTATTTTCCCATCTTTGTTCGAATGAATTAATTGTTTTTACATTTGATGGTGCTTTGGCTGTTGCTTGTTGTTGTTTCAGCATTGTTTGCAAAAATATGCTAATTATTTGGGAATGAGGCTTGGCTTATAAAGCCGCGCAATGAAGCTGTAACAAAATTCTTTACTACTCTCTTTAAACATAAATGTTTTACTACTAACTGAGTTTTACTTTATTTCTTATTTTTATTTTACATTTTTTTATTTTCATTTTATGCGAACAAGAGAAGCGGTGTGAGAAATGTGTTTTATTTTTTATTAGTGACAAACATAAAATTAGCACATTCGTTTTGCGGCACAAAACACAAAAAGGCAAAGTAAAACATATACAAATAAAAACACGCACGCACACAGGCGCGCACACACATAGATCAAGGAGTCCCAAGACTGAGGTCAAGCGACGCCATTTTTCAGGCGCGCCAAACATAAAGTTTTCCTCAAGTGTGCGCTTGAGGGTGTGTGTGTGTGTGTGTGTGAAGCACATGCTCTTGGCGAAGAAAACATAAACAAACGCCCACGCACACTCCCTCAAATGGAGCAAACAGTGCGGAGCATTGTGGCGTAAAAGCTTAACAAAAAGCAGAAAAAAACAGAAACTATGTCACGCAAAGCTTTTACGCTTAATATAATGAACATTGTGACGATAAACGTCCCAGGCGCAACAGTTTTGGAGTGTGCGCGTGTCGCACGACAACACTGGTATTAGCTCTCCCACAAAACTTAACGGCATTCGCTCTCACTCGCTCTCCTTCTCTCTCTCTGTGGAGCAACAGTTAACAGCCGCTGTTCTGCTCTCACCTATAAGGCGGCCCAGACAAAGCCGTCGCTGCTGCTGCGCTACTGCTGCTGCTGCTTTACCTGCTGAGTTGTGCAGCTACTGTGTGTATATATGTATGTATGCTTGTGTGAATGTATGTGTGTTTGGACCAGGACCTGCTGCGCTTTGTTGGACGCAGCGTCAATTCAGTGCCTGGATGGTTGTTGTCGAGTGAACAACGTGGTGCGCGTCCTGTGCGTGCTACAGTGTTGTAAAAGTCGCGTTTGCTTTTTAAGTATCCGTTTCGTTTTTATTATATTCCCATTTTTGTATGCAATAAAAATAAATATTGGCTAAGCTTTTCGCATAGGCAAAGCCACGTGCAACTATTAAAAAAAAAATACAAAAAAAAGACTAAGCCGGAGTAGATGTGAATATTTACTGTTATAAATTGGTACGGCAATATTTGCTTAACTCCTAATTAAAATTACACTAAAAAAATAGGCATCGAAATTTACTTGCACATTTGGCCCAATTTCAACAATGTCGCCCAATGTTTGAACTATGCAGTGGGTAAGGGGATGGGTGGTTTGTGGTGGAATAGGACGTGCTGCGAGTGTTGTGTGCGTTGAACGTGGTCTCTGCCCCTATCTGTTTGGCTTTCATCTTTAATTTCCCGTTTTGTCCTCGCATACAACACCAGAAAAATTAGAACTTATTGAATTGACAAACACAAAGAAACAAACAAACACACACACACACACACACTTGTGTATACAAAAGGAGCAGAATGACAGGTGCCTTTCGAGTCAATTCTACTACTATTGCGAACCTACATTAATATTTATATTTATATATATTATTATATATTTATATACATATTTATTGTTAAAGGTAAATTTTGTTATTGTCTTAGGCAAAATTTAATTATTGAAATTTTATTTGATACATTTTCATAGGAAATACTTCGACAATTTGATGCATTTAATAAACAACTAAATGTTTTTAACGAAATTATCAGTAAAAATGGGAATAAAAATGGGACTTAGATAAACAAAAAGTTAAAGAAGATATTACCTTTAAAACTAAGCTTACAAATTTTATTATAATTATATACAAATTTGTAGCTATGAACAATAATACTTAATTTAAACGGTAAATTATTATTATTTACCATGTTTAATATTAATTATTAAATTAAGTAATTTCACTAAGGCAAATAGTAGAAAACTTAATCAATCTTGCGTTGGGAATATTAACTATGCACCAGCCAACAAAAAAACTACTTTGAATAATTATCCTCTTTCTATTGTTGTTCTCTTTCCCAACAAATGCTTTAAATTCCAACACACATAAAGTAATCTATGCTAGAAGCGCAACAGTCTGGCAACGCTATTCAATGGAGGTCATTTACTGCAGTTACCTACTACGATTTGCTAGATCTACTACTATTTCACATATACAAAATTACTTTTGGCTCTTGCAACACGTTGCCATTAATACGTACTTCCCTTGACACTTGTGAGCCAATAAACTTGAAAAAGAGCAACAGTTGCCGACATACACACTGACACACACACGCACACACGCACACATGCACAGCAATGTTAGCCGAAGTTGGTTCGTATTTTTAACCGAACAGCTGCTGCTGCTACTGCTGTTGCTGGCGCTGCTTCTGCTGTTGCTGCTGCTGCTGCTGGCGCTGTGAAACGATGAAACTTTGTTTTGGGTAGCGCATAACGCAGATGTCCTTTGCCGTGTCACAAACGCCTCGCACAATCGCTTACTTCAGCTCGCTCGCTGTGTTTGCGTGTGTGTGTGTTTGTGCGCGAGTGTGTGTGTGTCTTCATTACGGGCCGGCTTTTAACGTAAAACGGAAAAGGTTTTCGCACGCGTGCGTTTCTTGTTTTTTGGCGCGTCTTTGTTGTTGATGACTACTGCACGCATGCTGTGATATGTTAATTTACAGCCTTTTGCAACACTTAGCAAACAATTAGTGCGAACGCAAGGCAAGTGAAAAGTTTTAATTTCTCCTCGTCTTTTCATTGAGAAACTTTTTTGAGTGTCTGTGGCTTTGTGTGTGTGTGTGTGCGTATTACTTAATATTCATGCCTGCCTTGGAACTGTTGTTTTATATTTTATTATATACATATAATGGGCAGCTTGGCTGCCTTTTGTATTTGCATAGCATTTACTGTATTTTCTGTCTGTTTCCCTCTTTTTATTGTTGTTTTTTTTATATTCATCATCATCTGCGGCTTTCTGTCTTTCGCTCTGATAAAATCATTTGAGGTTTGCATTTTCTGGAAAATTGTTTGCATTGTCTTCTTTGGTTTTTTTTTTCTTTACTTTTTATTTATTTGCATTATATTTTGCTTATGGCATTGCCAGAGATTTTACATTTACCATTTCCACTACAAAAAACATTTATTTTTTATTGTTGAACTACACAGTGGAAAAACTATGAATACGCAAAAGTACTGAAACACAATCTAAAAAATCTAAACTTCAAAATATGAAGTAAAATCCAAAATATAAAATGACGTTAATAATGTCACATAAGTTACGAAAAGAATTTTCTAAGATGTTTGCCACTTCATTTAAGTTTAAATAAAGTTTTAATTTTTCACTGTGTAAAGTTATTTCCAAGAAGAAATCGTCTGAATAATCAAACTGGACATTGTCACTTTTTCATCGTAAATTTGCCGCTTTTCTCTGCCTGAATGGGCTTTAATTCGAGTGTATTAAGCCTTAAAATGACCAAAAAGGTTGTTAAAGTTGACATGAATAAAAAACGTTGCCTACTTTTATGGGCAGACCCATATTTTCCAAAGCAATGTTATTTAAGTTTAATGTGCACCTGAAGTCAACATGTTTCAAGCAATACATTTTGTACTTTATTAACTAAGTTGGCAGAAATTTTTGGCAAACTTTGGCAAATAAACTTTCGTTGGAAAGCCACACATTTTATTTTGATATGTTTTATATATATTCAGCATTTCATTTGATCCCTGTACCTCATGTTGAGTTTGAAATTTACATATTCAGTTAGGTTAAAAGATGTTCAAAAAAGTTGTTGATTAATTTATGTGGATACACAACTTTTAAGCCTATAATTATGTTAAATTTTTTGTGAGATACTGCAAAAAGTTTTCGAAAACTTTTCCAATTTTTAGTTTTGTTTAGATGATATTAAAATTGACAACTAAAACTATATAGAATTCTTGCCAGGAATTAAAGAGAGTAGAAATCAAACAAAATATGTTTGATGCTTTAACTTATTTGTTAGGCGGGAATTCTGAATAAAATGTAAATTAATGTTACTTATAAGGACATAAGAAAAATTTATTATCAATATTATCAATATTTCTGGGTAATTGAATAAAATTTTTTAGAATTATTAGCCGCCAAAACTGCATCTTTGAATTATTAGTTTTAGTTTTGAAGCAGAAATTAAATCAGTAAATATTTAAAAAATAATTACATAATTCTGTAACTCTTTAGTTTAAGACCAGACTTTTAAACGGATTTGAATATGTCCAATAGTCTTTACATTTGCCGATTCTGTTTGTATTAGAAAAAATGGTGGCTAAGAAGAGGAAACTTTGTTAATAACTTGTACTTAATTAAGTTGTAGAGCAGAGTTTTCAAAATTTGTTTTTGTGACTTATGCATTAAGTTGAAAACTTTTCGCACAGACACAATTTATGAAGGATTTATCTTTTGGATTTTAACTACATCGCTTATAGCCGAAGGCACGTACTGAAAATATGGGCCTATCATGGAAAGTAATAACATATTTTATCATAAGTAGAGCTTCTGGGAACTTAGAGCCAATTCTATTGCCCTCATGCACACCTGATTATGCTTTGCACAAACTTATAACGCCTTATTTCATGTATTCTCAGCGGTCCTCTTTCATCCCTTAATTAAAATGTTTAATTTTAACAAATCTTCTGGAAATCTCTGAGCGTGCTTAATTGCGGTAGATTTATCTCATTTCACATCTTTAAAGAAATTAGCTTTTCTTTGCTTCATTTTCTCTCTCACTCGTTATCGTTCTCTCTCCCTTCCTCTTACCTAAATAACTACTTTTGGCTTGCTCAGGTTTTGTTGGGTTTCTGCAATGCTTGCACAAAATATTTGACTATTTTACATTTTAGTAACTACTTTTTTTATTACTTAATTTTATATCTTTTAAATTGAAACTGTAATTTAAAATTGCATTTTTGTAACCCTTTAGTGTGGGCTACCTTTTCAATTTCCATTTATATTCCTTTTTTTAGTTAGCTGTTTGTTTTTTATATCCTATTTTATTTTGCACGCTTAAAGTTTCATTTTAAATATATTTGTATATAATTAAATTTGTTAGTTCAATTAACAGTTTTAAAAGTGTAAATTGCATTCAATATATAAAAAAATTGAAAATTTCCATCTTTATTAAATTATTTAGCAATTTAAATGTACTTTTAAACATTTCTTTTTCAGCTCACTTTTTGCAGACGCTTTTTACTTAATTTTTTTTTCCTTTTTTTGCACGTGTATTTAACTTGCTGTTTTGAAAGGTTTATTTATGGCATTTGGCTAAACCTGGAAATGCAGGCTGGCTGGCTGATTCTTGTCGAGTGTGCGTGGCACATGTAATTGCCACTTAAATGTAAATTGTGGCAGGTGTGTTAAATGTAAAATAAAGTGGCAAGCAAGCAAGAAAGTCTGTAAAACGAAAAGTAAGTCGCAAAGTTCACGACGAGAACTTTTAGTTGAAAGCCAAATAATTTGGCTGAAATGTTTCATGGCTTTTACATTTGAGCCTTATTTAGCCAGCTGCCACGTAGATGACTTAATTTTGGGGTGCACTTCGTTAAGGTGTGTCAGAAAGAGATTCAGGCGTTTTAATTAATCATGTCGTGTGTGTTAACACACACGCACACACACCCCACACACACACACCCCAATCTATGCTTGGACAACTTTGCAGCCGGCTAAAACAAAGCAAATTTATTTATTTAATTTGCTTAGTTCATTATGAGAGGCGATTGCTGGGGATGGATGCTGTGCATGTAATTAGTGCTTAATTAATGTGAAAATCGATGAGATGGCAATACACACACACACACACACTCACACACCCTCACTCGTACACACATAGGTATACACTTGAACTAAGCGTAGAATTCTTAACGTTTTATTGTGCTCAGTTTTTGCTTACTTTCACTAGGAATATTCTAAAGTATGCTTAAAGCATGGTTGATTCATATATCGATCGATGTTAATCGAAGATGTGTGAGAATTTTTAAATCAAGTAGAAAATACTTATTACAAACTGAACTCATTGAAAAAGCGCAGAAGAAAAGCGAATGGTTGAACAAAATTATGTAAAAGGAATTATGATAAGTCGAACGGTATTAAGTCATCTCTTTATCGATAAATATCGATATTACCAAGAACACTTAAACTAAATATTAAAATAATAACTTTCTAATTGTCATAGTATTGATTATCAGTAAAAATTTTCACTAATTCGTTTGAGGGACATAAATAAAAATCGTTGTCGAGTTCTCTCGACCATCGCCTACTTGTTCTGAATAAAATGAATTAATAACTAAACATAAATTACTGACTTGCATAAAGGAATATACTTTTTATTCTAACCTTTGCCCTAATCCCGAGTTTTTCAACATAATTTGGGTACAAGTTAATTTTTTTATTCGAGTGTAAAAGTTATTAGAAGTTTTATCTTATTTTGGCCAATAAAGGATTTAAGGCAGTTCCTGCCCTCTTTATTTGCGGACGTCTCTGATTAATCACAGCTGAGTGTAATCAATAATCAGAAATCACGGCTCAAAACACATTCATCTAATTGGCAATTGTTTGATTAGTTCATTCCCTGATTATGTTATCAGTTTGAGGCTGCAAATTGCAAAATGGTTATTGTGTGCACATCACTTGCCAGCTGTTGAAACAATGGCCCAAATCGGTTTAGGCCCTAATGCAGCAATAAACAATAGAGAATGCCTTTTAACTGATAGGCGAGGCGTATACGCAATATGTTGAATATTCGACTAATGCATATTTGAATTACTCGTGCAAACAAAACAATAAGCGATTTTCGATACATGGAAAATACTTTGTATTGTTTATCAATTTATTTTGTTTATTATTATTGGGGGGGTAAAAAAGGGAGTTTCTTTTCAATTAGTGTTTATTTTAATGCAATTATTTAAGCGATGAATTTTATCTGTATTCATAGGATGCTGATTGGCATATTATTTGCTCATTACAATTTATATTTATTTGGAATTTATTACTGTTAATTTTTATTATTTTTGTTATTTATTTATTGGTAATTATTTATAGTAAGATACTTAAAATATATATTCGCAATACTCAACTCAATTGACATTATTTGATAGCTGTTTACCTAGGGAAGTTCCTAGTTATGATAAGCATAAGTAATTTTTTAAGAATTAAAAAGTTTTTAATTAAATCTTTAACCTAGTAGCCATTTTATAATATTTTCTCTTCAGCGCAATTTTCTAGTTTCTGCTCAACTCACGCTAATAATAAAATTTTTTGCTTTCTCTTCCCAATTTTACACTATTCAATCAGTAAATTTCAATCTCCAAGTTTTATTTGACCGCTTAAAAATAATAATGTCATTAAGCGAAAAATAACTTTTTCTTTTCGCATAGTTGGCCTACATTCTATCATCATTCTTGAATTCTTGCGTCATCAAAGTTGCAACTAGTTGCTGTGGGGCTTTGATGTTGAGGATGCCACGTCTATTAACAAAAATGCGCATTCGCCGCATTGCTCGCAGTGCCACAAGTAACACAGAAAAAACGGAAAACCCACAACTTCGAAACAAAAATATTGTCGACAAGGCAAATATTTTTAAGACTTGTTTGTTTTTTGTTGCCCTAAATTTCGCTCTTCTATTCATTTAATTTAAAATGCATAAAAGAAACGAGCTGAAACCGACACCGAAACCGAAATGTTTGTCATTTTGACATAAAATAATCAAATTGTCATATTTGCTGACGGCTTGGCTAAAATTTTATTTATGCCCATAAAGTTAAGAGAAAAAAAACATGGTTTTCTTCTGCGACACAATTTGCATATATTTTGAATAATTCAAGTGCGGTTACGACGAAGTGCCAAAAAAAAGTACTCACAAATGTGTGTGGCACAGCAACATGTTTTTGGTGGCATATTGATTTTGTGTTCCGTGCCCCCCCTGCGTATTTCGGGCTCACTGTTTACGCACTGCTCATTTAGCTTATTAAACTTCAAGCATAACAAAAAAAAAAAGAATGAAAAAAAAAATTGACAAACAAATTTGCTTGGCTTACAAATTGCAGCACATTTATCAAACGCATCTTGAGAATTGACAGGCGCAAGCCTCCTTCATTCAGACAAATGGCCAAGATAACGTGGCCAAGACCACAAGGCACAGACAGCATGGGTGTAGCCCAAAAGAAAAAACCATTTGGGCAATCAACTTTTTCTGATTTTCGTTTTGGCTTAAATTAATCATTATCTCTTTGGATATATTTAATTCTTCGACATTAATTATTTTTGTAACTAGGGCGACTGTTAGGAGGAACTAATCCCCCATTTACCCATTTGAGACATATTGCCTCCTTAATGGACTTTATGGTTTTTAGCTTTCCTTCCGTCATCCAATCTGTAATTTGTCTAATTTTCCTAGATTTAAGAAAGTGCAATCCTCTCCAATAATTGAAGAGGTGCTTGTTATTTTTTTTCATTAGCTTCTTCGTTCACAAATAAAGTCCAATTAAATATTTATAAATTATAATCAATCAAATAATCTTATTATTAAGAACTCCATTGTAAACTCATTGTGTTGTAAATAACATTTTTGCATTTTTCTTTTGTCTCTGATCAGTTTTTTTCTGTAACAAATTTTAAATACATTTTGTTATTGAAAACTATTTTTTTTATATTAATTATTGAGCTGCAGAAATATGAATTTATGTTTTGTGAACTTATGGCTATTTCTTGTGTATTTTGCTATAAATAAAATAAGTAAAATATAATAAATAAATAAGCTATAAATATGAAGTCATATTTATGCAATTCTAATTGCATTAAAAAATTGTATTTGTTTTTGTAATGAATAACAAAAATTAATACAAAATTTGTTACATTTAAATCGATATTAAATTAGTAAATAACATTAAAACATTAAATATTTATATTGAAATGATTTTAGGTGTATTTAAAGTAACTTAATTACCCCTCCCACAACTGACATCCCTTCGACGCCTCTGGCAGGCGGACAACAATGAAAGCTAGAGCGATGCCCAGATACAGATACAGCTACAGATACAGATACAGCTGCGAGGCACAGCAACAGATATCGATTTAATCATTAGTGTATGTGGCTGACTGTCTGTCTGTCTGTTTGTCTGTCTGTCCGCTTGTCTGGCAATCACACAATGGCTTTGTGCCTCTCTGTGCTTCTCTGCTCTTCTCTTCTCGCTCTCAGCACTCAAGTGGGCAACGAATGAATTTACATTTTTATTGCATAGCAGCAAACACTCGACTGTGTGAGGGGGAATTTGGGGGAGGCGTAAATGTTTTTCCCTTTCCAACTGCTGCATAATTGCATCTCGTTTGTTACCACCCCTCTCTTCCCTTCCAGCTCTTCTGTCTGCACAACCGCGCATGCATTCCATAATAGGCAAAAAGTGGAATTATGTTTGTGTGGCATAAACAATTTCATAATTATTTGGCCATCATATTTTGGTTTGAAAATCGACCAATATTCAGTAGTCAAACCGTTAATTAATATTATCATTGTGTATTGTAATATGCAAATACCAATAATTCAATTAATTTAATATTTTTTGTGCGCTTTATTACTTAATGTTCACCTCACTTAGGTAATACAATTATTATTTACTTTATTTTAATCTATTTACACTCATCTCAATAAATTGCTACACAAAATTGCAGGTTCACTTAAACAATAAATTGTTATTTAAAAAAAAACTAGAAGTAAGTAATTAACTTACTTTTCTCATTGTATTTAACTTTACTTTTTTTTAATTAACTTTTTCGTTTTTCTTTACTTTTCAACCTTTGCCGCTTCACCTTTGATTCTTTCTACACTTTTTTGGTCTTTTAACTCCTTTTTTGGTCCTCTCTCCCACTCTTTCTCACTTGGCCTTTTGTTATGTTCTTCTCGCTTCAACTTACTTTATGTAACTTTATTTTACTTATTTACTTCTTCTCCATTTAACTTTTCTCATATTTCACCGTTAACTCTACTTTTTTTTTTCTATTTGTTTCTTGCTTTATTTCTGTTTCCAATCCTTCCATTGGCCCTTGCTTCTCTCTTTATCTTCTGATCAGCTGTTTGCTTTGATTCTAGCTTAGCTTTATCAGCACATTTCTCATGAGCATTTCATTGATTAATCCCCTTTCCAATCGTTGTGTTTTTTTTTGCACCTCTTTTCACATCGCTTCTCGCTTTGTATTTGTGTCTCTTTTCAAACCGCTGTATTTGTGTCTCTTTTCACTACTCATTTCACATCACATTTTTCATATTCAAGCTTAGTCAATTTTATTTGTTACATTTCTCTCAATACACTTGCAACATATTAATTAAAAAGCAATCTTTACATCCCCTCATACTCATTAATTTTTACAGCAGAAATTATTTTCCAATAAGTTCATTCTAATATTTAGTGATTTGCATCAAATTTGAAAATCATTTGCTGGCTAAACGACTTTTTATAGGGCTGTCGTCTCGCCAAGCAGCTGGATATATTTCTTTTTAAGCTGACGTGAATTTATGACACGGATTTCCTTTGTGTGTATGTGTGTGTGTGTGTGTGTGTGTGTGTGTTGCGTGTGTTATCGGTGACATTTAAAGATTGATGCTTTCTATATCCGCAAGTAATCTGCTAAGTTTCGCGTGCGTTTGCTCGTATTTGTTTAGCGAGCCAGAAAGTTTCCAAGCACAGCTACACTGAGAGAAAAGTTAAGTGCGCAATATTGCAATTATACATGTTGATTATTCAAACTAAGTAAAAATTGCACTCATCAGAAAATTCAATCTTTTCTCTTGCTTTTGTCAAAAGCTAAATTTAAATTTATAGATTAGGTTAGTACATTCTAAGATAAAATGTATGATTATAAGAATAACACTTTTAATTTTTAAGAAAACATTATTAATTTAATACTATAGAGTTTCACATTTTTCATTTTCTTTAAAAGCAAAATTCATTTGACAAAAACAAAATTTAATTTTTTGTACACTCTTTTTTTTCACTCTGCACAAATTGCGAGTACTTTTTTGTCTGGCCGACAACAAAATCCCCCCGGGCACCCCTTTCACCAACAAGCAACCACAAGCCTTCCACACGCATCCATTTTGTACACGCTTTGTGTGTGGCAGGCTTTGAAATTCTCTTTGTGTTTGTTTAATCACTCGAAATGACATCGAATGCACTCAGCACTCGACTTTGGAAATCGCTTTTAAGTCTATCGCTTTAATTGTGGGAACCACATTGGCCCAGACCGATTACTGGCCACACATTGCGCATTTATTTTGTTTTTCCCTTTTGGTTGGGTGCTGTGTTTGTGCAGACATTTTGATTTATGAGTTTACAAAATTGAAATTTCACAAAAGCCTCCTGGAAACAAAATACAAAAAAAAATAATATATGAAAAGTTGTTCATAAATAGCAACAAAAGAAGCGGCAGCAGAGAAAGGTAGAGGGAAAACGTCCTTCCTAATGGCAAAGACAAGGCCAAAACTTTTACATATCAGCTTATGTATTTTAATATATATATAAATATATATATATATATATATATATATATATTTATTTAGACAATAGCCTCTTCCTTATGTGCTCTAATATGCAAAATATATGTGTCTGCTTTTAAATTATACCTTGGGAATAATTTGAGAGTGCAGTCAAAGTCCTGGTTGGAGGCCAACACACTAATGAGTCCAGTGGGGCAGTGTGGGTGGTTTTTGTGTGGTACTTCTACATAATTATGTAGGCAAATCACCTTAAACAATTTGGCAAATTAAAAGCTTCAAATTACCTTGATGAATTATTTCCCATGATTGATGCATCTTCAAACACTCCCATCTAAAATTTTAGGCTAAATAGCAACATTTGAAGTATTTTTTAAGTATGTTCAAAACCAGTTTTGGGCTTTTCGTGGCTATTAAATTAAATAAATAACTGATAGATTGAGCAAAAGCAGAATTTTGAATTTATTCTTAAAATTGTGTTAGGCCAAATAGAAAAATGTCAAATGTAAACAAATTAAATTTAGACTGCATTTTATACGAAAATAATTTAAGAAAAATGTCATAATTTATTTGCAACAAAGCGCAGCTAAAAGGGTTAGATTCAAATTTATTTAAAATATATTAAAATTAAAGTAAAATTAGTTATGGATATTTTAAAATAAATAATTTATAAATTCAGCTAAAAATGCTGCTGTTAATCAAATTAAAATCTGAATTTGTTAAACAATTTTCATTTTGTAGAAATTTTAACTTTCAGTTAACAAGTTTTGGTGGCGAATAAAATCAGCTGAAACGAATATAAATTTATTTAGTCAAAAGCTTACAACAGCTTTAACTTTTATAATCTTTAAGTTAAGCATGCATGCCACATGGCACATGGCCACATGCCACATGCCTCACATATACATGCAAACAGGCAACAGCAGGCAACATGCCAAAACAATAAACAGTTTATTGGCTGCCATTTTTAGAAAATGTTTATAGATCAGCACAAAAGCCAATTGACCAGTGGACCAGGAGCAGACAAGGACTACAACTACTCCTAGCTAGTAACAGCCACTGAGTGGGGTAAATTGGGGGGATTGATTGATGGGGGAGGGGTAGTGGGGCAGTGGGGCAGGCAACATATTTTCAATCGATGCGAACATAACCAAATCGCATTAATTACGCTTCAACAATTGTTGTGCCGCAGAGCTTAAATGGCGTTTAGATGAAACCCTGACGGGAATTGCTCACTGGAGAGTACGGCGGAGGGTGTGGGAGACCGGGGGTATGTAAGTTTATGTTATGGGGAGTATATATTTGATGTAGCCGTAGTTTGACTAACCCCTCGGCACCCAGCCGATTTTTTTATAATTTCTACACATGCAAATTGGTTAAAAAATGGTTGTTCTGCGAGGGGGCCACTTACGACCCCTGAGAGTATATATATTCTTGATCGGGATAATGAGTTGCTGTAGAAATATTCAACTGGGACATTTTTTAAAAAGTCAATGAGCATTAACCATTTATTTTTATATCCTAAGCCTATATCACATGTGTCGAATGAAATTGTGCAAGTGTATGTAACAGGCGAAGGAAAGTAGACTCGCATATATATATATTCGTGATCAGCATGAGCAGCAGAATCGATTTAGCCACGTCCGTGTGAGTTTCTGTATAAGCAAGCCGATTTCAGATGCTATAAGAGACTTTAAATTTGGAATATACATTTTTGAATACCAAACGCAATTCAAGTTTATTTAATTTAATAAATAAATTCGATAATTTTCGCGAATATCGATACAAATCGATATTCGATAGAGCATAACATTTGAATTCATATATTGATCAATTGTAAAAATCTCAAGTTCAGTTGAGCAAAGAGGAAGAAAATTCCTTTTTCATATTTAACAAATTTTTTTGTTTACTCAGTTTCAAGGGGCACTGTTAGACAGCCAAGCAACCAAACACACACACACACACACACGCATACATACACAGACTAACAAACACACACATAGAGAGAGAAAGAGAAAGAGGGAGAGGGAGATTCTTTGACCAGCGACTTACTGCTTCAATCTGTTTGCTGCTGCAACTTGTGGCAACATCTCTTTTTGTAACATCGCAAACACTTGGACTGCATCTACTTTAAGTCTTTGGTTTGTGGCTGCTACACTTGAACAAATCATAATAAAATCGCTACACTCATTAATATCATTATTTGTATTAATAATAATATTTCTAAAAGCCAGAATTGTTCCCTTTTTAATTTTAGTATACAATTTTCTAAAACGTAAAGAAATATTTTATATTTTATTTATATATAAAAGTATTTTTAAATTAATAGCTTATAATTAAATTTCGTACAAAGATTTGAACCGACGATATTCAATTCGTTAGTTGAGAAACTTTGAGAAACGTATTTTTTTTAATTAAAAATATTTCTAAAAATTTTAAGAAATTGCTGTGATAAATTAAAAAAAAAAATAATTCTTTTATATATAAAATTTTGTATTAAAACTAAGAAAAACTTTAAAGTAGATTGGTCGATTTTTTATGCGAGTGTATATTAGATGCAAAGATGTTACGGGTTGCCTTCCACCCACTTCATTAGCATGATTATCAGCGCAGCCGCTGGGAAAATGGCGAGTCCGTTGAGTTGGCTGACTGGTTGGCTGGCTGGCTGGCAACACTCTGCTGCTGGTCATAATTTGCCACCCCGGGTGGCTTTTAATGATTAGGTTCAATACTAGGCAATATTTGGCCCAGCCTGCGAATGACCTTTAACACCCACAACCCAAACCAAACCACTTAGGCGCAACCAGTTGATGCTTTGCCAGCCTCTTTCAACTTATTACTTTTCCCAGCCAGACTGTCTGTCTGTCTGTCTGCCCCCCTGTGTGTAGACGACTGTGTGTGTGTGTGTGTGTGTGTGTGTGTGTGTGTGTGTGTGTGTGTGTGGATGTGTGTGTGTGTGTGTATGTACACAACTGCTGGCTGTCGAGCGCGTCATTAACGTTGGCAAACATTTGCACACTGACCCTGTGTATGTGGGTGTGTGGGTATTTTGTGTGTGTGTTCGTATTTTGTGTGTGCTTTGTGTGAAATCTGCTCAAGCGCATTTTGCTTGCCATTTTTGGTCCACTATTTTTCACACACGAAGGTCAAAGGTTTGCCACAGATGCCACTCCGTCATTTTATTTCTCCTGAGTGCTGCTGCTGCTGCTGCCTTTTCATAAAAAAGAACTAAATAAAAAGGTTTCTCATGTTGCACAGAAAACAGCTGTTTTATTCGCTTGCAATTGACTCATTACTGTTTGCCCAACTAGGAACTGCATACAAAAGGGTTTGCCTCCATCGGTGTCACTGAGAACGTAATCCATTCAATGTAAAACTTATAAAAAGATATTTTCTCTTAGCTAACAAAAATTTACCATATAAGATTTTTTTGGTAAAAGTTTAACTCATCACTAATTAAGACTCATTTAAGCACAAAAAAAACATATCATCAATCTTTTATTGAACCTGCTTTGCCATATTAAAATACGTTTGTTTTTAGCTACTTAATTAAATTAAATAATAATAGAAAATGGCAAATAAATCTAGTTTAAAATCAGAAAACACCTGCCAGATTAAATATTTGAAACATTTTAACTCTTGTTTAATTTTGTTTGGCGGTTTTAAAATTTATTTAACTAATAATTAGAGTATTTTATTTTAATATTAGAGTAGAAAAGTTTAAGTTAGAAAAGTTTAAGTTAGAAAACTTTTCTACTCTAATATTAAAACTTTTTATTAAATCTAAAAAAGTCTTAGTTTCAAGTCGCTTCTAAAATTAGTTTGAGTTAAACATTTAATTTTATTTAGAATAATAAAAAAAATAGATATTTATTGCTGACATTTTGATTTGATAATGTTTATCTTTGTTCAATTTGCAGTGAAATTATTTTGAAATTAATGTAAACGATTGTTGCACAGATAAGAGGAGAGAAAATGGCCAACAGCTTAACCCATGTTTGCCCGCTTGTCATTCTTCGCACTTCTTTATCTGCTTGCTTCGCATGCACTTTGACCTACATTTATTGTTAAACTTTCGTTGACAAGCGCGGCGAGGAGAGTTCTTTGTGTTCTGAATAAATCATAGACAGATGTGTGTGTGTGTGCTACAAGACCGCTGAATAAACACACACACACACACACATAAACCTGTTCAGACTTGAGTGTTTGTGTGTGTGTGTGTGTGTGGTATAAAGTTGCCAGATGGCAGAAGCCTTCTGTTTATCCAGTGCAACACTTTGTCGTGCGCAGTGGCCTGTGCCAAGTTTTATGTTGCCTCGAAGGCGATTTTTTAACGCCATTCACATCATGGCTGTTGGGCAAAAAACAAAAAAACAAAAAAAAAACAAAAAAGCACAAAAAACACGAGTTCAAGTTTCGAATGTCTGCATTCGTTTCGATTTGCTGATTAATTCAATCGTTTTATTGAGTGGATGGTTCTGATTAATGGTATTCGATATGCATAAAAGTTTATAGCAGCTGCTGAATTCTGCTAAGCAAATCGATTGTACAAATTTGATGTGTTTTATTCTTTAATTTTTTCTTAGCATTCGTCTTTTTAACAAAGTTAAAGTAAATATATTAAATTGTATTCCTCGCATATTTACTTAATTTTTACATAATTTTAAAATACATTATTGGTTTCCGAAAAAGTACTTTTATTTATACTGCAAAATTTATTCCTTTTATATTTTTAAATTATTTACTAAGCGATTGCTTTATTATTTATTAATTGTTATTATTTTTTTTTATTCTCTTTTTATAAAAAATATTTTTATAATATTCAGTTTTTTCTTAATTGGTATTTTATTTCTTTTTTGTTAAGTTCAAATATTTGATTTTCATTTTTTATTATATTTATACGCGTTTCTCATTTTAGTTGGTCGTGTTTATTGAAAAAAGCTTTAGACATTAATATACCCTTTATTTTTTCATTAAGCGTATGCTTTTAATTTCTTTGTTATTATTTTTATAACTTATACTTTTTTTTTATTTTTAACTTGTATATATATAAATATTTTTGTAGTATTGTTAATATACTTTGTAACATATTTGATTTGTATAAAACAAAATAATGTTTCTTTTAGTAAACTTGAAGAGTAATAAAAATTATTGACATATTTTCATAAAATACATATTTTTACATAATAGTTGATTAAAAATAAATAATATTCCATTTAGCAGCTGCAACGAATAATTCAAGTAAAATATACACTTTTTATATATCTAAGAACTTAGCAAATATTTACCTGCTCTCATATTTAATTAAATGAAAACAAGCAAAAAAACAAAGCTTTTGTTAATAAACACAATTAAAACGATGTTTACACTCATTTTGTGCCACTGTGCAATGCGTTGCAGTTGTAACGTAATGTGCAGCCCCCCTCCCCTCCCTTACCTGATTTGCCTTAGCAATGGTTTTATTGTTGTTGTTGTTGTGTTTTTTGTACTTTTTGCTCAACTTACAGTTGATGAATTTTATACAAGGTTAAGTGGCTCGACGTCCACCTTTGTGGCAAGTTGTGTGGGGGCAGCGGTTGGCATTTGGTTTGCGGTTCATGTGGCTCTCTCTCGGGCTACTCGTAATGTCCACTGCTGTGTGTGGGCAACTGTTAGGGATTCAGTTGGTTTTGGCCACCAAAAGCTGTTGCTTCAGTTCACTTAACCTTTTGCCTGGAATCATCTGCTTGGTTTTCACTTCGTTTGATTCATTACGGCTGCCCCTCCCCCCCCCCCCCCAACAATGCGTAGGCAGATTGACATCGATTTGGATGTTGTCGCTTCCGGTATTTCCTTGGAGACATGATTGACCATTGCTGTGTAAGTGCTTCAATTATTCAACAATTTAACTGTGGCTGTGGCATGCCGTGTTGCACACAACAATTTTGACAAGCGTATCACGTTCTACACACAATTTCCCAATTCTTTCGGACCATAACACCAAATTGATTACTACCTGACGATTTCTGATATTCCATTGAAAATTAGATTACGATTGACACAAAATCGATGCGACCAAAATAAAACTGCCCTTAACTTGGCCAACCCTTTTTATTGGGCTAATTTGTGTCAGCAGTTAAAACAATTATCACAAATTACAATTTATATTACAAATGCCTGATTAAAGGTTTATTTTCATATATTTACCACTTCTGGTATTTATTTATTTAGATGTGGTCGATTAGCAGTCAAAACAAATTAAATTTTTTAATTTATTTTGCATTTGGCAGGCTTTAATAAAAAAATATTAAACGACGTTTTTAAATTCGGAATTTCTGAGTCTACATGCATGGATTTAATTGATATGCAAATTGGATTTTTTTTTTTAAAAATAATTGTTTACATGCACAAAATACGCACTCGGATTTTAAGTGGAAAAAGCAATTGAAGCAAAAGCAAAAAAATAATCATTTAATTAAATTTCATATGCTTGAGAACTTGCTGGTTCTCAAATTAAAAAGCTTAAATTCTTGTAATTCTTAGAAATTGAATTTAAGTTATTAGAATATTATGCCAAATCCAACACATCCAAATAAACTCAATTTGTTTGTTGTTTAAATAATACAATAATAAAATAAATAAATTGAAACCACTCTTCAGCAACTTTTGATTGCAGCAATAAATTCTGTTGAAATTTACTAATAAATTTTAGCTGCTGAAAAGACAATTGAATTTGTACATTTTGAAGGTAAAGTTTAACAATTGCTGTGCATAAATAAAGGTAAATGTTTATTCAATTGAGGCCTTAAATAAATTGTCCTAGATTAGAATTGAAGTCGTAAACAAAATTTATTGCCAGAAGTGTATTAAATAAACTTAAGCATCTTAGTAATATTTGCTATTATTTGAAGAGCAGCTTGTATAAATAATAATAATATTACTTGGATAGTAAGTAATACAAACAAACCATTTATTATTAATATAACACTAGAAGTAGACTTGAATATGCTTTTAGCCAAGTGTTAAACTGTAATAAATTGTGCACGTTTTACGATCTTTCGACAGAACTTGACTAAATGTTGCCCCGTAATCAAGACTGACTATATAATAAATTATTCAGTTTTGAATTTTGCATGTCACTCTGTTTGACATGTTTATTTCTTTGTTACTGAGCGAGAATATATATATATATACTATATAGGCTGCCCCCTGCCTAACTTCTTCTTCTTCTCGACTTTGTACAGATTTCAAATTGACTACAGGCTATATAAAAAAATATATCTGTTAATCTTTGCATCCAATCTCAGCTGGTAGCTTCACAGCTTGTTTGGATTTCTATCTCAAATTCAAAGCATACTGCTATATTTATATGAATATGTTTCTCATGTCCTTCCTTGAGCAAACCTGCCCCTTAAATGTTCACTTTCCACAATCCAATCCCCGCCAGATGGGTTTCTAAATGTAGTCGCTCCGACAACCTTGTCGACAAGGCACTTGACACCAGCCAACAAAAACTTACCCATAGATACTTAATGTTCCCAACTTGTAACAAGTTGTCTGTGAGTGTATATATGTGTGTGTATCTGTGTGTGTGTGTGTGTTGACATTTGTAGTCATGCTTAACGCTTATTTTATAGTCTGTAATATATGCAACCTTTTGAGCAGAGCTTAAGGCATTATATGTAGGGCAGACAAGCGCAACGGAAACTGCACACAAACATTGACAACTGTGCACACACATACACACACACACACACACATACACACACACACGCACACACACAGCTATCAATATACATGTCTATATTTGGGTGGCTTTTCTGACAATGATTACTTTATTCTGGCTTTACTGTTCTACAAATCCTTTCAACCCATAAAAATATATATTTATTTAATACGCTTATTTTTTGGAATATATATTTTTTTTAGAAATATTCTTGTCTGGCTTTTAATTAATTTTTGTTTAACTCAGTCGACTTATTTAAGTTTTGTAAATGTTGGCTTACGTTTTGCTAAAGTTGCTTAAATAGTTTTAATGAATTTGGCTGAAATGGCGGAAAACTTCATAATAATCCCAAGTTTTGTATTAAATTAAACTCACTTTAAAGTCGCACATAAATAAAGAAAATATTTATTTATTATGGAACTAAAGAGATTTTTTTTTGTATGTAATAAAAACTAGCAATTTATAAATCCTTATAAACATTTAAATCTTTTATTAGTTTCTTATAAAAAAAATGCCCATTGTCTGATTTCATATTTGACATTTAAGTTTTTTCGTAGAATTTGAACTTATAACTTATTCGATGGTTTTTTTTTTAAATTAAATTTGAACAACTTTTTCAATAAAACTGTTCTTAAACCAAACCTCTTGTCAAACTTTAGCCCTTGTCAACTAAACCTGTCTTAATAAATTAAAAGTTTAAAAGATTTCTTAGAATTTAATTGAATTGTTCCAACTAAAACCATATGATAAACTTTTTAAATATTTGTAAAATTTGTTGTCAAAAAACTTAAAAAACTAATAATATGGGTATAAGAATTTATTTAATTAAATAAGTTAGACCATTATTATGCTAATAACTTTTAGTGGAATTTGTAGAATAACATTAATAAATATATGTTTCTTATATGAAGTTTAAGCAAATTTATTTTTCACATTTTATTCTTCAAGTTATTCTTCAAATGTATAAATATCTTTGCATTCATTCAGTTAAGTTCTATTGATATCCGTATTTTATTTGAGTGTGTTTGACGTATTTTCATTCCAAACACACACGTCCGATATATATATATATATATATATATATATATATATTACTTTGCTGTGTACTTTGACATTGCTGTCAAATGTTGCTTCCGATGTTTTTACTTTGACCCAGTTCGTATTTGCGGAGATTTTGCAATGTTGATACTTGTGTTGTGTGTTTGTTTTGTGTGTCGCATATTCGACAATGACACTGAAATGTTGCCTCGATTTCCATACGTTTGTTTATTCATGATCTGTGCAACGAAAGAGAGAGAGAGAGAGAGAGAGGAGAGGGGTGGAGGAAGGGCAATAGCGGGTGGTCAACATCTGGGGTGGGGGGCAAACATTATTGCAAACACCACATGACGTATGCGCAATGTGCATTCTAAATTTGCTGTAGAATCTTTCAAAGCCAGCTAACCGGATGCAGCAGGTAATAGTTGGCCTTCTCCAGTGGATTGATGTGTGTACAGTGTGTATGTTTGTGTGTGTGCGACTGCTAACTAAAATTGATTTATGTGTTTCGAGTCAAATTGAATTGCGAGGCAACTAAATCATCACCACACAAATATCCTGATGTCGCTGTCATTGTTCATCGTGCAGCTAAGCCGATAAAAACTGTCGGCCAATTGACGTTAGTAAAAAATGATTAAGAGAGAAAGAGTAACACAAGACTGTTATATATATAACTGAATTAGATGAATGTCTGTGTTTTTGATTGATAAATAAATAAATTGACGCCTGCTGGTTATTTTTTCTTATAATCAGCGTAACTGAAGTCTCTGAAAAAGATTTGCATGTTTAAATGCGTTAATCTTAAGAGATTTCTGACATCTTCTAGGCCATGGTGTATTTTTGATAAATAAATAATTACATATTATTTTTGTCTCTTGCCTTTTGTATTTTCTATTATCAATGTAAGTGAAGTCTGTGAAAAAGATTTGCAATCTTAAATGTGTTAATACTTTTGTATTAATCTTTCTGACTTCTTTTGGGGCATGGTAAAATTAATAAATTAGAGTTTGCAACCATAAAAACATGTGAGTTTTTTAGAGATTGTATTAAAATTAACTGGAAACGGTTTTGATTTGATAAGTGCCAAAAAGCTGCAGATAATTTTGAATTTTTGCCTGTACTTTGGAAACCATTTGCAACTCGAATAACTCAAATAACGAATAAGTCTTCCATAACAATACTTCTAAGTGCGCAACAAATTTATTTTTATTAATTCGTATTTGTTTATTATTAAGACAAAATTAGAAAGTTTTTTTTATTTTTTGGATAATCCAGAAATTAGTAGACCTAAAGCACTGCAAGCTAAGGCCTCTGGCTAATGATAATTATTGTGTAAAGAATTGTTATAAGTAAATGTTTACACTGTAATTTCTAAATAATTACCATATGTAAATGGTTTAATATAAAATATATTATTATAATATTAATGGCTTGTTAAATATTTTAGCTTGTTTAAGAAAGTGATTTATATTTTCTGCATCATTTTAATTCATGTTGAGCAGTGATAAAAAATAAAATACTAAAATATAATCAGCTGTCATAAAAAATTGTTTGCAATCAAAAACTGGCAGCTGCCAAAAGTGGCAACACAAAAATGAGGACTTTACTATTTCAATCAGAATACTAGAAACAAAGCAAGCGATTAAAAACTTTATCAGCCAGATATAAATATAAACTAGTTGACAATAATTGTTTTAATAAAAAGAGATTTAATTAATTTGCCATAATATGAGACAATAATAATTGCAGACATATTTTAAAATGCTATATTTATTTTATATTTATTGAATTTAAGTGTTTTTTAAAGAAAGACAATTGTTTTCATTATGTGTGGAATTAAGAGGTGCTTCTGAAATACTTATGCCATATCAGTTTTAACAATTTCATACATTATTCACACACGCACACACAGCGAAACACACGCACACACTTTGTACACAGTCAGACGAGATGCATTTAAAATGCAGCAGGTGTAAATTATTAACGGAAGCATCCTCAATTTGCTCTGCGTGCGTGTGAATTTCTCATATTTTCAATAAGACAAACCAGCAAGCAAAAGGTGTAAGGATGAGCTTTCACACACACCCACACACTCTCACACAATCGCACACCCACTCTTTGTTGTGTGCTTAATTACATTTGAGCCACACGCAGCAGGCAGGAGGGAGGGGGGAGCTGGCAGCAGGGAGCAGGGAGCAGGCAGCAGGCAGGCAAACACTGTGCGAATCTTCTTGCGCAGCGCATCCATCAGCGAGACATCAGGATAATAGGCAGTCTGTCTGGGCTCTGCTTGGATATGCTGGTTGCCTGCCCAACTGCCTACTCCCCCCTGTCAGACCTCTCCACTGCCTGAGCATTCAAGTGTCGAGTCTTGGTTTTCAATAGATATCGCATGTCTTTGCCAGTCAGTCAGCGTCAGGACACCCCACATCCCACATCCACCCATCCATCCCATCCATCCTATCCCACGCATGCAGTCCGCACAGCTTCCACCTTGCAGCTCAACTGCATGGTATTTTCAATTTTGTAGTTTAGTTCAGGTCACCTAACTCAATATCCTGAGTACCTTAAAAATTGTTAGAAGTGTTTAATGAACTTGTGCAACATTATGTAACAACAGAAGTTGGCATTTATATATATATATATATTCTTGATCAGCATTAAAAGCCATGTGTAAAATTGAGTCACTCAGCCTCTCAAATACTTAATTAATGAGTGTTCTATATAATCGAAAAATTATCATTTTATTGAATTTACGACTTTATTAAATTTAATTTTTATCTAATAATTAGATATATTTTCAAATGAATTATTTCTATTAATTGTGAAAGAGGTAAATTCCAGTGCTTATTTCCATAGTTATATTTTCAATCAGCTAAAATAGTAAAGTCTATTTAAATATGTTATCTTTGTATATTTATCGAAGTGATTTACTTTGCTTAACATCCATCTTGATAAGGCTTACAAATAATTGTTTTGTACTCTGTTTTTATAATTTAAAAATCAATATCTAAATCAAATAAGAGCAGAGTTTTTACGTAGTTTATTAATTATGCAAATAATCTCACTATTTTATTTATTGTTTTATTGTACGATATATTTCCATGCTATGTTTCACTTGACGTATGAGTATTATTTGTAGTTGTTCCTGCAGTGTTGGATAACGTTTAAAGTGTTTTTATGTGATTTAATTATAATGCAAATAATTTCAGTATTTTAGTATATTTTTATTCTACGATATATTTCAAATTCCCTCGAGAGAGAGAGAGTATTTTTTAAAATACTTGAATCATAAAATAAAGCTCAAATATATATTTTATATATATATATATATATATAGTAGCCATATATCAAATTAAAGATTATTTATACGATTCTAAATAGCTGCACTTGTCTCCATTTATATCTGTTCAGAATCTGTTCAATTTCATGTCTCTCCAAGATGATGCCTAAGCCAGGGTATTTAATCTCCCGTTTTTTTCTCATGTTTTACTTGACGTATGAGTATTGTTAGTAGTTGTTGCTGCAGTGTTGGATAACGTTGCACATAGATGAACAACACGCTGACAGCAACAGCAACAGCGACAGCCGCAGCAATGGCGAAAATGACAGCGGCAACACTTCCGGGAGTCGATAAAACTGTTGGACTTTCCATGCGATGTGCTTGTCTCTGTTGATTCCCTTACAGACCCCGCCCACCCCCACCTTCTTGCGGCACCCCTTCACCTTCACCGCTCGCTGCTTTTCGCCCACGCATATTTCCATTGTGGTCTCTTTGCTGTCGCCACAGTTAAACTGTCATTGTCATTTGAATGTCTTTTGACTGTTGCTGCTGTCATTGTTCATAGCTTTGTATAGACTACACACACACACACACACACACACACACTCACACACACATTCATTTTATGAAATTGAAAATATTATCCAACTAAGTATGTGTGTGTTTGTGTGTGTTTATTTGTGTGCAGGTACCTGCATTCGCTCATCGTTTTGTTGTTTATTTTTAACCTTTTAATTAATTTTACAAAAGCTGGCTAAAGTTCAGCAAACACGGAAATTTATCGATTTTCGTTAGGCTTTACAATTTTGTGACTAAATATGTGGCAAATTTGTTTAAATTTAACATCACAATCCACTTTAAGCCAAATTTGAGGCAACCATAATAATTTTGTAAAACTTAAAAACATGTTAAATATATATATAAAAAAAATTATAGATTTGCAAAATTTTGTAATGTTAACCAATATTTTTTATGCCTTTACTTTAAGAATTTCTCTAAGATATTTTTATATTTTTTTTGCATATGTAAAATGTTCTATTTTTAATTTATACGAGAATTTATATTTAGTATTTTAAAATTGATAGCTTTTTCATGTTTCAATTAGTTTCATCCGTGACGGATTTTTTTACACAAATCTTGTCTATATTTTGGTTGCGGAAATCGGTTGGCCACTCTGAAAGTTCAATCAGGCTTTCCGGAAACTTCAACTAGAATGACAGACTCGTGACATATGTATGTGTGTGTGTGTGTCTGTGTGTGTCAGCTGGTTGACAAAAATTGTCATTGGTAAACATTTTATTCAATGCTGAGTTGAGTTTCTATTGTTCTTTTTCATCTGCCAAATTCATGGAAACCCTAATAAAGTAAGCCGTAAAAGTTTGGCTTAGTAAAAAAGGCAGTCAATAAAAAATGCCTTTTAAAGCAAATAGATCTAGTTTAAACCAGAAAATTCAGTTTATTCTTGTGTAAGAAAGCAGGCACTGATAAAAGGAAAATTTGAAAATTAATTCTTTTAATAAATGCAAATCTTAAAATGTTATTTCATTAGACTTAAATGTTGTAATGAGAATTTGCGTTTAATACGATTTGTTGATAATATAAATTACTATAAAAAAGTATATTCAAAAGCTGAATCTTTGTTTAAATAAATAAAAAAATGTATTAATTTAGGCGCTGGCATCGCCTTGTTGTTGTTTAAAATTAAACCCAAAATTAAAGTTACAAATAAAATTAAATAATATGTAATTAAATTATTTAATAGCTTGAAAGGGCATTCGATATTCACCAATGTCGAAGTTTATTGCTATCTATTTAAATTTTGATTTATTTGCATATTTTAATATTATATACAATACCACAATTTTTTTTTTTAGCAATCAATCATTTGATTGCTGAGATTTTTGTGCACAAATACTTTAAGCTGTTCAAGCTTTCATTTATATTATTTATTTATTTTTATTTTTTTTTTGCTGATATTTCAGTTTTTCTGCAATTTCTGTTGTTATGACTTTTTTCTGTCATGTTTTTGGAGCTATTTAAATTAATTGATGGATTATTTGGTTTAACAATTATTGCAAAAAAAGCAAACAAGAAAGCAAAGAAATTTTTTTTAATTTAATTTAAAAGCCTGTTTTTACAAGCATAAAATTGCTGGTAAATAATTCATTTAGATTTGTTTACATATTAATTAAGTTTTAATTTAGAAACATTATTATTTTATAGTCAAGGATATTTTATCAAAGAGTTTGGCAGATTTGAATTGATTTGTTGACTGTGGCATTAAAAGCCGCTTTTGGTTGTAGTTAAGTGAGCAGAATTACGCTAACTTTCGACCCAATTTGTCGGTGGCTAATTCAATTTTAATGGAAACCCAAACTGAAACAGCTGTGTGTTATCACATATCACACACACATGGTGTGTGTGTGTGAATATTTTGACTGTGGTTGGGCGGCAAATGCTCTATGCTGGCAGTAACCATACATGGGGCACCACATCAATATTTGTATGGCTGCCACATGCATGTGTGATTGTGTGTGTGTGTGTGTGTGTGGGTGTGTGTGTGCATAGTGTGTGGCAGGCGTGACGACATGTTCCATATTGAATTCAATTCCCCATTCCTGGCCTTTATAAAGTATTTATGGATTTTGGTTGCCTGCACTTTTTGTCCCAGCATTTTGTTGCCGCATTGAATTTTAAGTTTGACTTGCCACATAATCATTTCATTGTAGTTGATTTCAATTATTTAATCTACAGCATTTATTACTAATTACAATTCCAAGAACAACTTATTTCAAATATTGCCATTCTCAGTTTCTCAAATTCTCTGGAATTTAATTTGATTGATTAAGCCAGAAGATGTTTTGCAGGAGTTGCCTGTTTTGGTATTATATATTACTAAATTGATTTGAGTTCATTTTGATATTTACTTAATTATTCATTAACTTAATATTTTGCTGTTGCATTTATGAAATTAGAAAATTCTTGTGAATTTTATTGTTTTAAGCTTTAATTTTGTTTATTACATTTTACGCCCCGAGCCTAATGAAAATATATAATAAATGTTTGATTGTGTTGTGGAAATATTTACCTGAAAAAAGTATGTCTTAAATATTAAAGAATAAATGTTATGGATAGGAAATTAGTCAATTTAGCCATGTTCTTTTGCATGAGTAAAAATTTAACAGGCTTATTTATAATTTTGCCAATTTATATAAGAAATGACCTAAAATCATCGATGTTTGCATATTGACTAATCTAATGTAAGCAATGTTTTGCAAACTTGGGTTTTGTTTGACAAAATCATTTTAAATTGTTAAAATTATACTATGAGTATTGAAAACTTGGGCTAAGATAATTATTTAATAAATATGTGCAGATTTAGACATAAAATTTATATATTGTGGAAAGACTACGTTTGATTAGATTAGTTAATAAAATGTTTGATTTTATTTACAGCCATGAGAAATGTTTTTCCAGTTGCTCAACAAATATTTTTTTTTTTTTTTTTTTATATGTTAAGTTTAAAATTAAAATTTGCCTTCTGCTTATTAAGAAAAAATACCATCTAAAAATACCAATTCGAATAAATGCAATTTGCATACTTTCTTTTCAAACAGTAATTAAACTAAAATCACGGATTGAAATTTTTTACAGAATTTTCGTGGCAGCAAGAAAAGAAGAAATTGCGATTAATCAGATTTTTTTATTACCCTGGCAAACTAGTTAAACAATTGCAAAAGATTTTTTTTTTAATATTTTATTGGGTACATTTAATTGAAGTTGTCTTAAAAATTTGACCCTTCCGAAGAAAGAAAAAATAACATCTAAAAACTACAATTCGAATAAATACAATTTGCGTACTTTTCAAAAAGAAATTCAACTTAAATCATGGTTTTACATTTTTTACAGAATTTTCGTTGGAGAAACGTGGCAGCAAAAAAAAGGAGCAACATTTTTACCTGGCACTCGTAATTAAGTTGATGAAAGCAAGGCAAAAAAAAAAGTAGAAGAGAAGAACTAAAAAAAAGACGAGAAACTTCAACAGCAAACAAAGTAAAACAGACAAAGAAAATCAGCTAAAACTACGCATTGTGTTTTTTTTTTTTTGAGATTTTGGCAATTGAGCTGAGTAGCACAGACAACCAGCAAAACACAACACACACACACACAACTACACACATAAACACACACACACACACATACACACGTAGAGGAACCGGTGTAGTATGTCAAGTGGACGAAGTGCACGATTACCGCCAACGCCCACGCAAAACGCCAACAACAAGCATCGTGTGGCAACTGTGGCAGCTGCCGAGCCGAATAGCAACAATATGTTGCAATACAGCAGCAGCGCATGCAATCCAGGCACAACAACTGGCAACGGCAGCGCTCCAGCTGCATCGGGCTATGGAGGCGTTGTACCCACCGGCCTCCAAATGGGTGGCATGCATCTCAATATGGGCAGCATTGGGGCAGGCGTCGGCGGCAACATTGGCAACATCGTTCCCAACTACAATCTTGGCTCATTGTCCGCCGGCATCAGCATTTCCACCACTGATGCTGGCACCGACAGCATACCCGTGGAGACCATCGATGCGCTGGGACCCGAACTGGCCGTGGCCACCACTCAGGTTTTGGAGAATTTGTCGGAAACAGAACGCAAGATGATAATCGAGGTCCTCAATCGGGATGAGTCGGTGCGGCAGCGGGATGCCACCCGAATAATGTGAGTACAATCCCCAAAATACAAACAAAAAGTGCTTCCCTCTTTTTCTCTCTCTGTAATTAAATGTTGCAATACGGCGGCTATTTTTTACTTTAACGGAGATTTTTTTTATTACGGATTAGTTTTTTATTTTTAATAGGAGTAAAGTAGACTTGTTTTCAGCTACAAATTTAAGATAACTTTATAAATTTCATTAATTGCGAATTGCAGTTCTTATTGAGAAACTTTTCTAATATTAAATAAATTAAGATGAAATTTGTAAATTACCTTTGGAAAGCTACAATAAAATTAAAATATATTAACAAAGATAAAATTAGTCAATTTTTGCATATTGAATTTATTCATTTATATTCGCTGGTTGTCTTTTTATCAGTTTAGATTATTAAAAGGAATAAAATTTAATTGTATAAAAGATAATAAGTTGATTTGTATTTAAATAATTATCTCGTTAACAAATCAAAGTTTTCTAAATTGTTGTTTTCATCAAAATGTCCAATTCAAGTGGGGCACAATTAAAACACCTTTTTCTCTACTGTGTTTTTTGAATCTTCATTCATGGCAAATATTAATAATGAATTTTACTTCAATTAGAAACAGAAATAAATTCGAATTCATGTGGCAAGAAATGTATCTGCCTCCAACTTCTTGTTTGCTAATTAGTTTCCTATAAATTGAGCTTGTCTTTGTCAAACTTATGCTGTATATATATATATATTGACATTATATATATATATATATTGACAAGACTTATTAAGCAAACTTTATTAATAACCATTTCGACCAAGTAAAAATTAATTTCAAACTGTAGTTTCTATGAGAAAACTTTCTAAATACAAATTAAATAAAAATCAAGAATATTAATTAAGTTCAGATTATTGGGTTGTGCCTTTGCCAGGTAATAATCATTTAAACAGTAAAATTTATAATGAAATAAATTGAGCTATTTTGTTGCATTTATGAAATTTAATTATTGATTTAAAATGAGTATTGAATATATTTATTTATCTCGTTCACATTTAGTATCAAATATATTCACTTATCGCATTCATATTTTGATATGAAATAGAAACTTTAGCTTGAGAATTATTTAAATATAAAAAAGTTTATGCGATTTTATTAAATTTTACTGCAAGAAACTTCAATTTGAGTATTTATATTTGAGCATTATAGTAATTAGTTAAAGTAGTAAATTAAAATGTTAATGATATATTTTTAAAATTATTATTTGAGTATTAAAATAGTTCATTAAAATAGTAAAAAAAATCTTAATGATATATTTCTTAATTTAAATTAAAAATCATTAAGCGTAAGAGTTTCCTTTGCCGTTGCGTATTTCTCATTATTTTTTTTTTTTTTGCTTACCGTCGTCGTATTGCAACTCTCAATTTTTCGAATTTTCACATCTTGGCAACGTTTTTATGTAAACTCAAATTAAAATCCACCTTATTATCGAAAACAAGCGAACTATTCACATTCGCCTGGCTGAGCCAATCTCTTTTTACGCCGAGTGTTTTCTTAATTAAATGTCGAACAAAATGGAAGAGAACAGAAACTCTTTTGTAGCAAACAAGCTGCGAAGTTGCACCATGCACAGCATCAAAATCACAAACTACACAATGCACAAACACACACACACAGACACACAGGCACACGCACAACATACACAATCTGAAAATGCTGATGTTAAAGCACTTATGGCGCACTCCTCACAGATTGCATCGATGAACTTGGGCTAGTTGCAAGTTGCAAGTTGAATTTTCTTCCATTGAAAAACCCACAATATGATGTGGCTTCAAAGTGCAGTGTATTTTGGCCAGGTTAAATGCCAAATTCGCCACTGGCACGTGGGCGACAAATCACGCAATACATGACAGGCAGCTAACTCAAAACCAAACTGCAGTAAAACCCACACTGAGAGAAAAAACCTACTAATAACTTTGAGCTTAAATGTTTTTGTTTTTAGCTCGCTTTTAAATTATATAAAAAGGTATATTTTTATATATTGATTAAATACTTTTAGATAATAATGTAAATGGAACAAGAAGCTTAAAAAATATATAAAAATGCATTACATACATTCCAAAAAAAATCTTAGGATTCTGAATTCATCTAAAAAAGAGCTGTGCATTTCTGCAGTAAAAGAAAAAATATCTGAAAATTAGAAAAATGTCTTTCGAATTTGAAGAACTTTTTTTACAGTCTTCAACACGATAATAATTTTAGTTCATTCTCTAATACTTATTTTTCTAAGTGTAAAGAGTAACAAAACAACTTAAATCAACTACAGAAATAAACTCAATCACAACTTAAAAAAGCCATTAAAAGAAAGTAAATATATACAATTTTTACTAGATTACAAAAGAAAATGAAAAATATGTTTTTCAAATAAGAATTTCGATTAGTTTTTGCTATTGTTAAACGTTAGTTTTTGTCCAGTTCCGCAACCCCAACTGGCCCTCCCCCCAAAAACATACCCCAAATCCGAGCAATGTGTCATTTGGTGGTTTTCCCTTGTAATTCTTTCAATTTCCATTATATTTATTGTTTTTTTTTCTATTTGCGTGACTATCTTGATTGGAATGTCCCCGATATTTATTTATTCTCTGTGCATTGAGCTACAAATAGCTGAAATGAGCTATTTCAGTGAGTAACCAGACCCCAATCAGAATTCGATTTTACAAAGTGCAATAGCACTACACAAATAACATAGATTATAACACGTAATGTGCCTAATTAACTATGATTGGGGTTATTATACACTGATACCAATCGAAATGGGAAATAAGTGCGGTGGTGTTGCAAGTAGCAAATGAACACATCAAGTTAATATATATGTTCCTCATCAGCTTCAAGCTGTTGGTCTGTCTGAACAAGCAGATCTCAAATTAAGTTCAATTCAATTCTATAACCACTCCAATTTCGAGCATCTCAATACAAACACTATTATAAAGATTTAGGTTTGTAATTTATATATTAAATAGTCAGACATATTTTTCTTCAATTTGAAACTAATTTAAACTTAGTATTAATTTAGTTACCCCATGAAAATAAGCTCATACATTTAGTAACAATAAGTTTTAATTGTAATAAATAAAAAGTAATAAAAATCTACATTTAATGCCAAAAAATTATTGCTTTTAATAATCAGCTTAGTTTTCAGTGTGTACAACTTTATTATTTATTTATTCATAATTACTAAAACACATTTAATTATATACAAAGAAATTATAGAGAAAATTATTTTAGCGATTTGAATTTTAGCACTGCCAGTAATCAGTTTAAAAATTAATATTTCTATTTTTACATTATTTACAATCTTAAATCTTTCTCAATGCATAAAATTCAGTTTGTTAGAATTTAAAATTTGTTAAACAGTCTGATAAATAATTGACAATAACAAAATTGATATTAAAAATAAAAATCTTAAAAATCAATATTTCTATTTTTACATTATTTACAATGCTTAAAATTGTTTTAGAGCATAAAATTATTTAACAGTCTTATGAATTATTGACAACAACATGTTTGCCATGCTTCACGCAGTTTCAAACTTATGACTAAAATGTTAAATAAATAATTTCATTAAAAATGCCCAACTCATTAATGAGTTAAACACTTCAACTTAGTTTGTCAACACAGATTACAAGATGTGAACCAACAGAGGAAATCTTATTTGAATCATTAAGAAACCCATAATCGCATATTATATAACCCACATCGGGCGAATGAATATAATAATATAATAGACGCTTAATGCTTGTGTCACAAAAATAATAGAGACGAATAAAAAAAAAATGTTGAATGGTTTTAAGTGCCAACTCATAAACATTCCGCTTACACAGTTCGTTCAAATAATGTGCACATAAATCCTTTCCGTTCCTTTTCGTTCCTTTTCGTTCCTTTCCTGCGCTGATTTAGTTAAAACGTGGCCGCCTTTTGCGGCGTCTCTGATTGCTTAATCATGTTGTGTGTGACGGGAAATAGCTAAATTGAAAAACGCCACTGGTGCTGATGGCCAGCAGAGGGACGCCCGAGTGGACAGTAGTGGGTGGAGGGGGGCGGAGTGTGGAATGAAGGATGTGGCAGGGAGGCAAAGCTTGTCGATGGGTCAAAAGTAGTCATGACGATGCCTTCTGCCTCGGCTATGGGGCAAGCACCCAGCTGTGGCAACAAACGATGATGTTTTCATAATGACACTCTGACCATGCGTCTCCTTCGACCTGTTTGCTGTGTAAGACATAATGTGCGATTGGCTCTTATATAAATACACACGGAGAAAAAATAACACTGATTTTAAAAAAAATTTGCTTTAAAGAAAATTTTATTGATTATCAGAATGTGTCTCTGGTTTTTAAATATAATTTGTAAATATACAAAAGAAAGTGAATTAAAATTAGAAAAGTAACTTTTCAATTTGTTTGTTTCTATTTTTAAGATTAGTTTAATTTTGCTAAACCATTTAAAATGTTTGTTGGAAGAAATCTTAAAATACTTAGATTATATTATATTATAAAAGTAAATATATTTTAGCTTTTATCAAACACAGATTTACTATTTCTAAACTAAGCTAAAATTTCTCAAAGATGTGTTTGTAGAAATCCTTCGAAAATAATAAAAAAAAATAGGGGTAAATATTGCCATAAAAAGTAAACATAAAAAATTATACATTTATATTTATTTTTTGGTTTAAAAAAAATTGATCTATGAATTAAAATAGAAAATCCTTATTTTAATAAAAACTAACAAATTTGTTAAACTCGTCAGTAAAGGCTGCAAATTTTCTAAAACTAAGTTTATTTTTCCAAGTGTATTTATCCTATATTCGTATAGTTAGTAAAGCGCCAGTAATGACGCCTCTTCACACACACACACACACATACAAGGATTCAATGATAAATGATATATTGAACAATGGATGCTGCCTACAAAATTCAAGCTTTAATTTTCACTTCAAATGTGGCTCCATTTCAATGTTTGCCATTTCATTATCGTTTTAATCAGTGCCCTTGTTTTGGCCATTAACATAAAACTGTCGTTAACTAAATGTAATTAATTTTCCAAACACTTCATTGACGTTTTAACACTAACTCAAATTTCCAAGCAAGCCGCAAAAAGCCGCCAAAATTTGTGTATAAAGTTGTTAAACTTGTCATAAAACAATCAACATTAATCTTAAGTATTGCATTTTACACGCAGTAAAATACAATTTTAATAAAATTCACTAAGCAATGCAGGTTTTCCATTCGCTTTTATTGCTACCTTTTTGTAGAGCTTAGAAGATTTAGATTATTTTATACTTCTTAAATTTCAATAAGCCCAGGAGCTCTAATTTGAAAAAGAAGTCGAGTGCCTGACCTTTTTATAAAGAATCCTTAAACTCGATGTATTTATTGATACCAAAAAAAAAAAACAACCCATTTGTCAATCTATGTTAATCTAGATAATTATGATCAACGGAATCAGCAAATTTCCTTTGTCGCATATTTACTTTCATGTCCAAAATATGTGACAATTGAAAGAACATTAAATGAACATATAGAAATATACAGAAATTATGGAATAGCTATTTAATGGATCCTTAAGAACAGCAAAGCAAGTAGAGCACATCGAAATTTATGAGCAATTTGAGTTAAGTGACCATTGAGAACAGATGCCGGTTTTTGGCATTAATAAAAAAGTCATTTTGGACGCACTTGTGACAAAGTTACGTATAAACAAATACACTTGAAAAAAGTTGAGGCATGCTTTTGTTGTCAAGTTATGCTTTACGGGATGTTTTTTTTCTATACATTTTTGTCTATTTGATAACTTAAACTATCATTAAACATTTGCATTTTGTAAGATGTTTTATATAAAAATATAATTTATAAATGCAGATCATTAAATTTTAAATAACTTCAAACTTTAATGAATTTTATAATATATTTTTGCAATTAAGAAATGATTTTCTTTTTAAAGAAAAATGCGCATTTCTAATTTTTTAACTATTTTTCTTAATAAATATTTTTGAAATATAAAATTATTTCATTCATTAAATATTTAAACATTTAAAAAATGATTTTCTTTTAAATGAAAAATGTGCTTTTCTTTTTATATAAACTATTTTTCTTAATAAGAGAAAATATTTTTCATATATAAAAATTATTTCAAAACAGAAAACACAAACTTCAAAGTAAATTCTAAAACTCGCCACAAGAATATATAAAAAGAGAAAAATTAGCCACAAAGGAGACATTTGCAACAAGAAGCTTAAATCACATTAATAAATGCGATTTATCTGCTGATGAAAGCAACTTAAAGTAGACGATGCTAATTAGGCAACATAAATTATGCCCTTCAAGAAGTCTTCGTCTTGGTGGTGCTCCACTCCACTCCAATGCCGGATGGTTGCAGGATGGCAAATCTCTCACGCGACACTTTATTAAATGGCCAAAGTAGAAAAGTAACCAAGCAACGCAATTAACATGCTAATCTTTGGCATGTGGCACATCTCATGATGAATGCTCGACTCATGTGCAACTTACCTCAAGATGACAGTGTAGTACACTGCAAGAATAATGATGTCATTAATCTTTCTTACTCGTCAATTTAGTTTTTATATTTTGAAATGAGCGCAAATTCAAGATGAGCTCAGTTTTGATCTGAGAATTGATTCAAAAAAGTTTTGGAAACGATTTCAGAAGTTGAGTGATTAAAACTAGAAAGGTTTTAATATAATTTAAGAAGAAAAAAAAGAAGGAGTACCCTTAATATTAATTGAAATAAAAAAAAACGTTCTTCTTGATATAAAAAATTAAGAAGTTGAGTTTTTAAGTAAAGAACTTAAATAAAAAAAGAATTACAGCATTTGATAAAGTTGGGGATACGATTTAAGAAGAGAACCTAACAAAAAAAATAAACAGTTAAAATTTAAAAAAAAATGCTGGATTCAAGAAAATTAGTAAAACGATTTAAGTAGAGAAAAACAAAAAATATTAACAGTTAAAATAAAAAAACATGTTGGATTTAAGAAAGTTGGGGATACGATTTAAGAAGAGAACCTAACCAAAAAATAAACAGTTAAAATTTCAAAAAAATTCTGGATTCAAGAAAATTAGGGATACGATTTAAGAAGAGAAAAACAAAAAAATAAACAGTTAAAATAAAAAAAAAATGCCGGATTTAAGAAAGTTGGGGATCCGATTTAAGAAGCGAAAGAAAACTAAGAAATGTTTATTCATATGATATTATCAACAGTTATTTATAATAAAATAATAATAGTAAGAAATTACTCTGCATATGTTTTAGAAATATTTTCTAACATTTTTCCACTTAAATATTTATGACTTAGAAATTTTTCTCTTTGATTTGGGGATTACATTTTGACAACATTTGCAATTTAGTTAAGTACAAAGTTTATTTATATTTGTTGTTCCAACTGTCATGTTGCCTGTCTCTTTGTCTGACTGTCAGACTGTCTCTCTGTATATGTCGCTGTCTGGCTGTCTGTCGACCAGCCTGGCATTCAGCTGTCTCTTTGAGTGGTTGTCCTTGAAGTTTCTCGAAGCTGTTGCAGGATAACTTGCGCCTCTTGCCACAAGTGCAACTAGTGAATTTTCAACAGACGTATTTTTTTTTTTATTTTTTTTTTGTCTTCGGCAACTGCTGTCGTTAAATGAGCTCCTCTAACAAACTTATCTCATTTTCTTGCTGAGGCACACACACACAAACGCACACACACGCGCACACCTATAGTGGTTGTTGTGTGCGTAGCCATGGCTACTTCATCTTGCTGTGTGTGTGTGGTGTGTGCGTGTGTGTTACTTGGCATACCTTTTGACTAAATTAAATCTAATGCCACCTTGCCTCTTGCCTCTTGCCTCTTATTTGTCTGTTGCCAAACAACTTTATTAAGCACGGCGTCCAACAGCTGGTCAGCTCCCACACACACCTCCCCCCCTTCCCCTACACAATCATTTTCAATTTTCAACCTTTGTTTATTATCTTGCCACTGCTGCATCTACCATTTAATGATGTGTCACTTTGTAGCACTGATGGAAAGAGATGGCATTTTTTAGCCTTCTTTTTTGTACCTTTTCAAAAAATTCCAAGAATTGAACTCCGAAATTTTCTGTGTTTCTCTTTTTTAACTTTTTTTCTAGTAGCTTTAAAATTCGTACGCTTTTTTTACTAGCAATAAAATTGAGCCTAAAATTTAAATACTTAAGTATTGAAAAAGAAACCTTAAAAAGAATCTAAGCTTAAATTAAATTAAATTTAAAATGGAAAAATAAATAAGCAATAAAATACTTAAAACAAACTTACATCAAATTAGTATCATTTATGCTAGATTTTAGGTTTGTGGTACACAAAAAAAAAATACTGACACATGCCCCATCTCAGAGGAGTCTGCGGCTAAAAAGAGAATATCTGCCCAGGGTCCATTTACATTTGGTTAGTTTTTTTTTTTTTTTTGCTTTGGGCCAGCTTTGCTTTGGACCAACTGCGCCTTTTGCTCTTCTGCTTTTGCAAATTTCACTTGCTAAAGCTTTTGATTACTTTTAATTACAATTTGGCTGCTAGGCTACGTTGGACCACCTACGCTGCCACCCGTTTTCCCCCCGCAGCAGCCCTCCACTGTTCGTAGTTATGTTTATCAAAAATTTTTGTGCAGTCAGCTGTTACTTGAGCTGGGTCGTCTTCGTCTGCCTCTTCTCCCTTCTCCCTTCTACCATTTCCCTTTTCGCTTATCTCTTTTCATTTTCATATTCATATAATAATTTTGTATTTTGTTGGTCGTCTCTTTTTGGCCATCAAGCGAGTTAATTGGTCGCTAACGCCAGGGCCCAGCTCATTAGCCGTTAGCCATTTAAGTGCATTTGCTGACTTGACGGTATTTTTACACGTGGCCTATGGGAGACGGTGGGTTTACCCTGATAGACACTTGGATAAGAGTTAAACAGTTTTGTGCTTTGTTCAAAATCTTAAGCCAGAGCTACAAAATTTTGTTTTAATAATGCTGAAAATGAGATTGCAATGTTTGCTCTCAGCTGAAAATATCACAGTTGATAAATCAAAACCAAATAGAATAAAACCTAATAAAAATACTTAAAGTAGTACAAAAATCAATAACTTAAACTTTTCCTAATATTACTTAAAATAAAAAGTTGATTGCTAAAAGTTAATGATTTTTCTAAGATTAATTCTAATATTATCTTGGAATTAAATACAATCAGCATACATGCATAAAAATTATTGTTCACAAATAGAAATTTTGTGCATAAATGTGTGAAATTAAATTTCTTTAATAAGTAATGTTTTTAAAAATATTTAACCAAATTTGTAAGCATTTATATAAAGTAAAGAACACTTTTTAATAACATTTCTTTAATCAAATATTTCAACTTGAAACTAAGCTGCTATTAAATGTGCTTCAGCTTGAAATCATTTTGAAAGCATGGCAAAATAAATCCAAAACAAAAAAACTTTGTCTACTTATTCAAAATAAATAAATATTAAAAGTGACAGGTCTTCATTTAATTTAAAAATTATTTATCATATTTTTAAATAAAACTCAATCAGCAATTAATACTGCGTTAAATTTTAGGCACAAAACAATAGCAAATTTTACTCAGCTTTAATTGAATTTGGAATAGTGTTTTCTTCGAGTGTATCATATATACCTGTTTTTGATTTAATTTGATTATCAATAATATATGTGTCGCCTAAAAGCATGCAGTAATATTTTAATTATAGGCACAATTATGAGAGACTCAACAGCCGCTATTAATTGATACAAAACATGCCACATATTTAACAACCGATTGCTTTTTGGCCGCCAGCCAGCGAACACAGCAATTATTTGTAGAGTAAATTGTTCTCAACAAAAGTGCCACAGGTAAAGATTTGTTGTGGCAAGTGGTAAAGTTATTTAACAATTATAACATTTATTCGAGCTTACATGAAATGCTGTCATTTTAAGCCTTATCTTAAAAAAAGAAAAACTCACCCATAGCATTTTTTGTGAAAATTCACACGCCATCAACTTTAAATTATAAACGGTGAACACTCAATGCTTGCGGAAATACACTGAAAAAAAATAAAAATGTTTACATTAATGAATTAATTGATATTATTCAACTGATAAAATTATAACTAAATAATTCTTAATAACTTTATGCAAGAGTTTCACTCTAATTACAATATTTTCTTAATGTCATTTGAGATGTCATTTACTGTATTGCAGTTTTGCTGGTTTTTGTTTAAGTGTAGTCGGTGCAAGTGAAAAAACGACGTTTCTTTTAAGCTAAACAAAATGATTTAAAATTGATACTTTTTTTTTGTTTATCAATGCAGTGTATGAAAACGCAACTCAAAACACTGTTTGGGAAATGGATTTTATTTAGTCTTTCGCGTGAAGAGAACCTTACACTGGGCAACAACAAGAGTAACAATAATAATTAAAAGAATGCGACTCGTCTTTCTCATGAGTGCATAATTAAAACGATAGCAGCAGACAGAGAAACAGGGAAACAGGCGACGTCGCGTTCGAAGTTCGCGTTCAGCTTAATGATGATAATGTGAGAAGGGCGCCTCAGGTAACAGAAAAGGTACACATGCATAAAGAGACTCACAGACAAAGAGAGCTACGAATAGAGACTAAGCGTATTCTTGCTCTCGCTCTCTCTCGTTTGACTGTCTTTCAACCTGTTGCTTTCAACTTCAATCGGACCGTTAAATCTCGGCGATCGACTTTGTCAGCTCAGTCAACGAACGCGTCTCGAGTAAAGCGCACGTTACGCGGGTGTCTGTTTGTGTGTGTGTTTTGTGAGCGAGTGTGTGTGAGTGTATTTGTTTGCCGGTTTCAGATTTATTTCATTTCTACCTGAATTTCTACATATATAAATATTTTTTTGTGTGTCGCTAAACGCGTAAGCGCTTACGATAAAAAAATATCTGGCAGTTACCGCACGCAGTCTAAAGGCAATTCAAAGCAGCAGCAGCAGACGACGAAGACGAGAACAACGCGACTTTAGCACATAAGCAACGAACAAACACAAGAAAAATAAAATCAAAACAAAAACACGAACTTGAGATTTACAAAGAATTTCTTTATGCCACGCGAAAGATAAGCGCGACCAAAAATCAACAACGACAAATGTGCTAAAAATTTGAATTTTGCAAAAATAGATAAAATTAAATATTATAAAATCCACGACGAGGGCGGCTACAAATTAAAACGCCCATCGAATTTCAATGCGAGCAACTGCAGCCACCACATAAAAAAAGAGCATCTCAAAACCAAAAGGTAAATTGAAATGGAATAACAATGATTGCAATACGTGCAAAATTGCGCAATTATAATAGTTTACTTTATTTACTTACTTTTATTCTTATCCACCCCTCTGTTCCCCCTTTGCAAATATGCGGAGCAAAAAAAAAAAAAATGGATGGCAAAGTATGTTTAAAAAGAAATGCGCTGTTTGGGTTATTTTAACGGTTCGGCTGTAAATTTAATTATAGCCCAGACGCGAAAAGCGTTGCGGGGCAACAAACACATATTAACATATATATATATATATATATACACTTATATAAATATATCCAGTTGCAAACAAAGGCGCGACATTGCGGCAAGTAGGTGTAGAAGATAATTTTGTATCTTTGTGTAAATTTGCTTTTGGCAAAAAAAGAAAATAGGAGAATTTTCCACTCGAAGGTTTTTTGATAGCAAAAATGTATTTATTTCCAAGCCTCTTTGGGGATTAATCGTTAAAGAGTCGTTAAATCTTTCTACAGAAGAACTTGCTTACTTAAAGTGAGTTATTTAATTATTTGTTTTAAGTTCTCAAATCAGTGTTCAATTTGAAACTGAATTAATTGAGTAAAATCTTCCTTAAATCAGAACTTATATTACTGTAAGATTTTTAGTTTTTTTTAGTTCGAATTCTTATGTTCTCAAGTATATTTTTCAATCTTTCAGACTTAGTCCAGTAAAATTTACAAAATAAATCTTGCTCAAAAGTCAAACTTTTATATATAAATATTTTTTTAAAGAACTCTAATTCATTATGGTTGGTTTTATATCCCAAATAACTTTAAGGTTTAGTTGAGTGCAATTTGTAAAATAAGTTTTGTTAATATCTATAAATCAATCAGTTTTATTTAAATGCTCACGTTATGAAATCAGATCTGAAGATTAAACTACAAATTTGTTAATTCAAACAGGAATTGGTTATTAAATTTTTTTATAATTTGTAAATCAAGTCATATTTGAATCGTTCTAGTTATTACTTGAATTTATTACATGGTTTTTCTGCTAGTGTATCTACTGAGTGTATTATGTGTATTGGATATTTGTGTCTTTGTATGTTTTGGGTCGTTAAAAGCGCATTACAAACTCAGCTCACGCATCTTCCAGAGTGCACCCACTCCACATTGGTTACGAGACCACCGATTCCCGACTCCCGTGAAACTACGTTTCTTTTGGTCTGTGTATCTGGATTCGAATACCTTGTGATTTTATGTGTATCTCAGATTTTGTTGTTACTTTGTCTGTTTCTGTTTTGGTTTTGTGTTGCTTTTAACTTGTGTCAGTCTTTGCCTTTTTTTTATATTCTTTTTCGTTGCCAACTTGGCCTGGCTTAGGTTCAGCTTAATTCTTATGCCGCACAACGTTGCACGTCTCACACATGTATTTGTCTCTGTGTGTGTGTGTGTGTGTGAGTGTATTTCTCTTCACTGTTTGTGAAAAGAAAAAAATTACTTTAGTGCCAAATTGCACTCGTTTGACGCATATGCAAAGCACAATTTTGATGGGTCCATCAACTTGAATGAATTTGCAGTTTGTCGATTCGGATTCTTTCTCACTCTTTTTTGCCGTTTTTTTTTTTGCGATTATCAATATTATTCCCGGTGAGCTCACAACAACCTGGCCTAGAGCATGACTAATGAAACGCTGCGTCAACAACCAAACCTCAGTCAGCAATCTCGAAAGCACAACAAAATGTATCTGCTGACTAAAGTATCTTTTTGTAGGTGTGAATTTCGTTTTAACGCTCAATTTTTCATGTTTGGCTCTTGTCAATGTTTTCATTTACTTTTTTTGAAGTGAACAAAGCTATCTGTCCAAATAGTTTGGAGATTGATATGGGATCACATAACTGCTCTATATACATATATGTACTTATCTACGCATATATGTATTAGTATCAGTGTTGTATTTTCTTCATATCATGCGACTCAAATTTAATTAGCATATTCCATGCACAAACCTTGACAAAAGGCAAAGAGTGACAAGAGCTATGCTTAGCAAATGTACTTAGCCCACTTAAAGAGCAATGACACCAGCTGAAAGTGACGCATCAATATTTGTTTACCACTGGAAATGTCTTAATCTCAAGTTTATCTCAAATATGGCTTATCTCTAAAAGAAAAAGTCATGTTTTCTTGATTGACAATTAAAGCAACTATTCGATATTTTATTAATAAATTTTAAAATGTAATTGGCCCACTTAAATATCAATGACACCAGCTGAAAGTGTTGCTTAAATATTTACCACTGGAAAAGTGTTCCTCTCAAGATTTTCTTAAATATGATTTATCTTTCTAAAGATAAAATAATTATTATTCTTTAGATTACTTGACTGACCAATAAAGCAACTCTTGGATATTTATTTAATCAATTTTTTTAATGGCTTACATTTACTGATTTTCTTTAGTCATAATTTTTTATTATTTTTATCAAACACGCATAAGATAAAAGCATTTATAAAATTGATCTTACTTAAGTGATAAGATTAAACTTGAGAAGCAAAGATAAATGAAAAAGATAGAAATCGGCTTTAATTAAAGTAGATTTATGGAATAATTTCATACGATTAAAATAGGGTATTTCTGCTCCCTTCTCCACTGCGGAATCAGAATTCTAGAGTTTCAAAAACTTTCTTACATAACTTTATGAACTTTATAATTGCCCAGTTTGATTCAGTTTACATTTCTTGTTACTAATCTAAAATATAATCAAATTTTGCAATTGCCGGCAAGTGTCATAACTTTTAAACTTTCTTTCAAATAACTAACTCAAATAAATTAGTTGGATAAGAGCCGCAAATCAGCTAATCAGTAAAGCAAAGTTTTTGCTTTGCTTTGTGAATCCAAATATTTTGGCATTATGTCATAGAGCACAGAGCAGTAGCCGCTTAGATAAGTAATAATGGCTAAGATGCATTGACCGTGGCCAACACAACACGTACACTGAGAAAATAGCTTACAATAGCTGCAATAAATACTGTTGAATGAGCATAAGAATAAGCCGCAGGAGTTGTTTGTTATAAATTGAGCAAATTTTCCGTCCAACTGTGAGTTGACTTCATAAATCATTTATAAATATTCATGCAGCCGGTCGACTGACCACGCCTTATTTCTCTAAGCCAACACACGGTTTCTGGCTTGTTTGTTTGTTTTTGGAATACCCTGGACCTGATTTTTTGTGCATATCTAAAAAAGAAGTTTTTTATATTAATTTATATGAATTTAAAAACTGTTTAAAATATGTCAAATCTTACTATATTAAGTAATAGAATTTCATGGCGAATTTATCAGAGTGTAGTCGACTCTATGAACACACTTCAATTTAGATTTTTACACTATTTTAACATACAACTCAACCAAAAAAAAACTTTGAAAATTATTTTAAATTTATAAATGAATTTCTTTTGCAAGGGTATGTTTTTATTTGTGATGATTTTTTTCGAAGTGTAGCTGACTCGATTGACTGCCTTCAACATAGATTTTTACACTATTTTAGCACACAACTCGGCAAAAAAAATCTTGCAAATTGTTTTACATTTATAAGTGATTTTCTTTTGCAAGGGTATTTTTTTTGTTATCATTGCTTTCTTTCTTTCAGTTTAGTTTATCTTTTTTGCTCGCTGACTTCTTTTGCACACATTTATCATTACCATTTTCAGCAGCAGCTTTTCGTCATTTTTGCCGCTGGTCTGTTTTCGCTGCTGCTTTTTCTCTGCTCGTTTTTCTATTTCCGTGAAATGAATAACTCGAGTTTGGTTTGGTTTTGCTTGCCCCATGTTGAATGTGCGTATGCGAAAATTATTATAATTAATGCATGGCAAACTGACAGTTATTGAGCTTAATAACCATATTTTTCACATTCTTAATTTGCATTTTAATCAAAGTGCTGACAACGCAAAGAAAATACACCCGCCAAAAATTGACAAATTGATGACAGACTCAACTAGTTAGTCAGTCTCTCAACTGATTTATTTGGGCCAGATGTGTGGCTGGCGATAAGGGCCAGTTAGAACTCTAATCAAGCCAAATGCAAAATAGGTTAACTGTAGTTTAACGAGCGGCATCAGCTGAGAACTGAGAACTCTGCTTGAGGAGTTGTGATACCAATAAAAATTTGAGCTCGATGAGAGCTCAGCAAAAGAAAGGCAATAAACCAAAAAGTTAAACTCCCTTTTCCCCGACTAATAAAGTTGTGCACTTAAAGGCAACATTAAGTTGCAAGTTGTTAATGATCATAACGATGGGGGCACGCCTCAAAAAGAGTGTCGTCGCCGAGACGCGCGTTTGACGCAAGTTTGTGGGTGGCACTCAATTTCCCAGTTTTCTCTTTTATTTTCTCCAGTCATGAAAAGTCTTTTTATGCTGACTTTATTTATTGCCCATTATTTGACAAAGTGCACAGTCAATAAGTGCATTTGATAAATCGCAAAATTATGAAATGAACAAAAAAAACGTCTTAATGACTTTTTGTTGACTCATTTTATTTATTTTTATTTTTTTATTTTCTGTACACTTAAAAGAAGAAAATTAACAACTCTTAATTCACAAGTCAATAAAGTCTATATCTGTGATTTTTGTTTATTTTTTTAAAATTGACAAATAACTTCAAACAGATTTAAGCCCACGTTTTGTTAATTATATCCGTTTGTTAATTATATCAGTAGATCGTTGTGCCAAACACATGCTGTAATTATACTCAAATTAACGCGCTGCCTTTTACCAGGCCCGCAAACTGGCTAAATCGTATTAAAAAAAATCGCAATTGATCAGCAGTGAGCAAAAAAAAAAATAAAGTCAGAATGTTCTAGTCGAGAGAGCTCGACTTGGTGATACTCTGACCTAAAGTCATTTATATTCAGACTCAATTTACAAATCTATTTATTTATTTATAATGTGTATATATTTATAACTTTTTTCATTGTTTATTCAAAGCGTATATATAAAAAAATAATATATTTAATTTTTAAGCTTATTAGTTTTTATTTATTTATATTTACGCATGATATAAATCGACACTAAATAAATAATTAACTTACGCATGCTTGTGGCAAGTATATAATTATGTATTTATTTATATACACATACAGAAAATAATTCCGCTTCCTGTTGTGTAATTTCGTATATATAAAACACGATTATATTTCGAGTTTCTCAACCGATAAATATTATGCCAATAAATATACGTTTTCGAGCAGAAAAATAAATCTAAAATGAATAATAATAAAACTAAATAATCCTCTAAAATCGGCTAAATCTTACAAATGGACACAGAAATATATATATATATATCTAAAATATATGCTTTTTGAGTTCGGAACAGTTTCCGCCCATTAAATACTCTACCACAACTTCATTGCACCCCTTGCCCCTGCCCACCTTCTCAATGTGTTTTGGGCAATAAAAAGATAAAACTAAACGTGACCCAAACTGGCGGCTGTCAATAGCCGTCATTAGATGCCAACGGATTGTTGTTGTTGTTTTTGTTTATTTATTGTTGTTGGCTGACAAATTCAATGGCCAAAAGCGTTGGGAAACTTTGTTGAGAATGTGACGGAAAAAATTGTCGAACAAGCAGCGAGAAAACGAGGCTGATTTTAATCAGAGTCGATGATTTTTTTCTTTTTTTTTTTTGGACTTTTGGCAAATATATTTATTTTTTTCAACACAGAATTGCGGTTAGAACGGATGGGGGGAGGGGACAAGAGACATAGATGAATCAGAAGGCGGTCAACGGAAACACAGCTGTGAATTGAAATAAAATAATTTGGTTTGTTTTTCTTATTTATTTTGATTTTTGCACAGGCTGTGAAAAATTGTTATAGATTTCCAGAGAAAAGCAAATTTAAAATAAAAACAAAACTCATATTGTTTTTTCTGTTGTTGTTGTTATTGTTATTGCCTCAGGCTGTGTGCGACTGCTTTTTCCGAGCTGCTTCTCTTGCCAATTCTTGTCAACTTAACTTGACTGCCACACAAGCAAGCCAATCAATTTATGGCTCTTGTCTTTTCGACCTTTCAAATGCCAATAATCAATGTTTTAGCTCTCAATTGTAATTGTACGCAAGTCAATCAAACTAATAGCACAGCTATAATATTAATATGAACTGACACTTGATTGAATATGCATTGATAGCAATTAAATATATTTTCAATTTAATTAAAGTGCAACTCACCGCTTTGATTTAAAATTTAGCATAAATATTATTTACGTAAAAGTTGCAGCTGTAATTAATAAATATAATGCAAATTTACTGATACTCTTTCCTCTTTTATTGTTACTTTTCGATTGAGTTCAGCCAACAGACACATTAGATAACAAAAAATAGAAAGACATTTAGATCATTAGCATATATAACTTATATATAAATGTCATTTTTTTCAATGTGAGCATTTAAAAAAATTGATCAATTATTCAGATTAATCTGTCTTTGCCTATCGCTCAGCCTATCTTGTGTGACATTCAAGAGGAATAAATGATTATTAATAATTAAACGTTATTTGGAAATATTTCTGAATTTGATTAACTCGACTAAAAGATACCCTGCACACATATTTTAAATAAGATAATATTAAACATGTCAAAATATATTTTAAACCAATTTTACAATATTAAGTCTAAGAATTTCTAAGATTATTCATACAGAAACCGACTACACTTTTTATGATGATCAAGCATATATATACCTCCTAATAGATACTTAAACTAGGCTGATAGCTAATTTAGCACCACTTTATTAAATACCTTTTATACATTTTCTAGAAATTAATATTTATATATATATATATATTTATATTTCTCTAAGAATTTCTAAGATAGGCTTTTTCATACAGAAATCGAATCGGCTTTTGATGATGATCAAGAATATATATACCTTATAGCCACATATATACTTTCTCCATTCTTAAAGATGTTTTTGCACCATTTTCATATTAGATTTTATACATTTTCTAGAAATTTTTATTTACTAATTACTAAAAGTAAAATTATATTTAACTTAATTAATTGTAAATAAAGTTCTTTAAAGAAAATTAATTCTTATATTTATATAGTGTATCTCAGTGTGACAGTCTCTCTGCACTCCCTTACCCCCCTTTTCCCCTCTCCGCTGACAGCCTTTCTCTCGTTGTTTTCTGCAACATTCTGAAATTTATTTATAAGCATTGCCAAACTGGTTTTATTTTTATATTTTTTTTTTACTGTCTTTGAGTCAAACCCGACGACAACAATAACAACAGCAATTCCAATAAACAATGCGCTGTTTAAGCCAAGAGCGAGGCTGAAAGAGTGAGAGGGTGTGAGTAAGAGAGGGGAGGAGGGTGTTGTTGAGGGGGGGGGGGGGGGAATTGTGTGTGTTGTTTTCTATATGAGTAGCTGCAGGCTGCAATTTGCCTTTGCTTGAATGTTGGCGTCTGATTTCATCTTTTGATAATTGCACGCAATTTTCACGCGGCGCCCACACACAACAAAACACAACAAACCACAACACACACTCAATACACACACTCAGCCACATAGACAAAAACTGGTGGCACTTAAAATAACAATTGAGTTCGAGAGCTGACTTTATATGGCGGTCTTTGAGTGCATTTATTTTGTGTGTGGGTTTTCAAAATGGAACAAACAAACAGCTACTCAACTGGCATGTTGGCCACTTCTTTTATTTGTTATTATTTTGTTTAGTTTTTAAAGTGAAAGAAAGTTGAGATTTTTAATAACATTGATTTGCTGTTGTAAGAGCTGCTTTGTATTTGTATGCATTTTCCGTGTCAAAGGTATGCGGATGGTGGCATTTCCTTTTCCATTTCCCATGCGTTTGCCCATTTCCCAGCAAAGGCAGACAAACAACAGAAGCAACAAAAGCAACAACAGCAACAAAAACAACCCACTTCTCTAGCCTTTTATTGCTTTGTTCTCTGTCTCCGTTGTGTGTGTGTGTGTTGTGTGTGTGCTGTGTGTGTGTTGTGTCTGTTTGTTGCTGCCCTTTTTTGGTCTGCGCTGGGCTGCATTCGCTTGGCTTGGCTTGTCTTGTCTTGTCTTGTGTTGGCCTGGCCAAGTTGGGGCTTGGCCAAGTCCATGCCTGGCTACAGGGCTAGTTTGCTGCTCTAATAATTGCATAGATACGTTTTTACCTTACCAAAACTACACTCGCAGAAAACAACTCGCTAAACAACAGCTGCAATTTATGCCTGATTCTTGCAAAATTAATTTATTATTTTTTTTAGCTTTTTCTATGTTCTTGTTTGTAGTGGCTCTTTTGTCGCAGTGTATGCGGCCCTCTGTGCTGTTGGCCTGACAGTCTTTGCCAGCCAGCTCAAATCAAATTAGCTCAATCACTCAAGTTGGTAGCTTCATTTGCAATCGAGCACATTTCGTGCCAGCCAAAATGACACAGATCTTATAAATGCGAGTCAACTTGGCCAAAGGTGCAGCCACACACGAAACCCAGCAACTATTTCTCAAGAGTTGACGCAAAAAAAAAAATATAAATAAATAAAAAAGGAAAGATGCTAAAATACTTGAAACAATAAAGTTTTTTTTTTGGCTAAGCCAAAGCAGCTTCTTGTCCAAAAGTTGCTCGGCTTTTATTTCATAGCCAAAGTTATACGACAGAGAAAGTTTATCAGGCCATCAAAAGCATAGTTGCCAAAATGTAGTCGCATATTAAACAAAAAAAAAACGAAAGAAGGTATATGAAGAAGCTGGCTAAAAGCCAGATACGTTCTTGGCCAACTTGGGGCTTATGCGGGCCTGCTGGCGATTAGCGGGCAGAGGGGATTGCCGAAGGAGGGCAGCCAATTGTTGCTAAAGTGCTGTTGAAAGTAAAAGTTGCCGTTGAAAGGGTACTTTTCAGCTGCACTTCAGTTTCAGCTGCAGGCAGACAATATTATTATAAACACATTTTCCAGCTGGTATTGGCCAGAAAACCGGTTCGATACGCCTTTTAGGTACTCCGTTGCATCCGATATGGCCAAAACCTGACCTGACAGACAGTCAGACAGCCAGACAGCCTGCCTGCTGATGCAGTCGAGTAAAAGTAAAGTAAATTTCATTTATGCATGCAAGCAAAAGTAAAAACCACACACAACTACACACACAAGCACACACAACTACACACACAAAACACACAGCTGGGCAAACCAATCAAAATGCGTCAACAACTGTAGACCAAAATATATTGCCAAACAACGGATACTGCAACTGCAACACAAACTTAAACTGAAACTGCAACTGCAACTGTAGCAGTAACAGTAACTAAAAAAAAAAAAAAAACTTGCAGCAACTGTTTTCACATTCGTCACACATAGAAAATTCTTCTGTAAACATTATTTCCCTATTTTGTAGTAAATATTTCTAGCTTAAATTTAAAATCTACACTCGGTAAACAAAAAATGTGTTCTGGAAAATTGGAAGTGCAGAAACTTAACTTAATGGGGTTTTTTTTTTTAACATTTTAGTCGAGTTTTTAAATTACCGTATAATTTTAAGTTACACGATTAATCATTGCATATAGTTTCCTCTTTGCTGCAAGTTGGTTTCAGATAAATCTGATTAATATTAGCATTAACATATAGCATAGGAATAATCAGTTGAAAGATGATTTCTTTTTTGATTTTGTGTTTACCATTCTTAAACATAAATATAATAATGATTTGTTACATATAGACACAAAAAATCATTGAGATCAAATTTCTATATCATATAGCTACCATAGGAAGAAAATAAATATTTTTATCAAGAAGCTATCCCAACCAAATTCATCAGTTAAGCGTGTTATTGGACTAGGATATTACACAGCTCCAATTGGAACAAATTAGTTGGTTTTTTGAATAATAGTGAAATATACATATGTAAATATATAAATAAATATGTCGGTAATTTGACTACGCTCTACATGGCTATCTTTGGCATGTCTAAGATAACATTTCTTTCGAGTTCTTATTTTAAATTAAATTATTGTCCTAAGTTTAGTTTGTTCTATGTACTAAGTAACTGGCTTCAATAAAAATTATTCCATGACTTACGTAATATTTTTTTTTATAAAGTAAAATTGTAATAATGTGGAAAAAATAAATATTTATTTTTGATAAGAAGGTTTTCTTATAATTTCGATATTGACAATTGTTAGTCTGATTTGGAATAAGTAGTTAATTTGAAAACAGTTTCTTATTTAAAAAAATTTCCACTCAATATACAAGCAAATAAAAACGCCTTTAATTTTGACTACTTGAAATAAAATACTTAGTTTTAATTTAAACTATTTAAGCTTTCCAAAAATGCATATTGTGTTTAGATTATCATGTTTAAAGAACTGATTCGGTTTACTCTTAATGGACTTGGTTGCATTCCATGATTTGAATGACACAAAAACACATAGCACACGCACACATAGCAAACACACACACACATAGCAAACACACACACATACATGGCACACACTCACTTCGATTGGAATCCGTTTGACTTGTGGAAAGGTGGGAAAGGAGAGAGAAGCTCATCTCTGCTTGCAACATGTGCATCAAAGGGACTTTTATTGGTTTCCACTCATATTTTCGATTTTGGCTTTAGCATTTCGCTTTTATTCAGAAACAGAAATTGAGACACAAACAGAAAGGAATTTCCCTTCTTTTTGTTTTGTCTTCAGATTATTGGTGTGCGAATAATTGCACAACGCACTGTATGCAATGATTTTGAGGTAGTTCTTCAAATCTTGAAGCATTCATTATTTCGTCATATCCTTTAACATATATAGAAAACACAAATACATATCAATAATGGTAATCAAATATCCATAGTTTAAATAACCAACAGAACTAAAATAAATTCGATTTATTTTTCTTTGCTTATATTTTGCAAAACAATTTTATTTTATCAAAGAAAATCAGCTTATCGGATTTTATTTCTTTTGGTTATTTATTGAAAAGTAATTTGATAGTTTCTGCTTCTAACATTTTATCATAAAGACAAATCACATTCAATTCGTTTTTATTACATTTCCAAGAATAATTCTGCAGTTAAACTTTCAAATTATAGTGCTTTAGAGCTACATATTTATTTATACTTTTAATAATCGATTACATCTTGATAGCTTTTGTATTTATACCCCAATTATGAAGCCAGAATCAGCAAACTTTGCATATTTATTTAGTTAATATTCTAGTCTTCACTTTACTTGAAATTCTTCTGGTTTTTTCCCGTTCTTTGTTTAAATTTAAAATTTAAATATATGTTTCAATTTGTGTCCAATTTGTTGTCATCATTTATGTTGCCAGTTATCTGATGGCTAACCGCTTGTTAAGAGCCGCCCTGTCATCATCATCATCGTCATAATCATCATCATAATCATAGTCAACATCCTCTGGCTGAATTTTCTTGTTGTTGGCTTAAAGAGCAGGTCTGGTTTAAAGCAGTCTGTTGGCTGTTGGCCAGGACCATTTGTCAGTGTCCAAGCGATAGTTTTGAAGATCCACAAGAGACACAGTAGCTGAAGCAGCTGTGGCAGCAGCTGTGGCAGCATCTGTGGCTGCAACTGAAGCTGCAACTGCGGCTTGTTGTCTGTTGCTGATGATAAGCATTCCATTTTCAAACTGTCCGCAGCACAATTAATGCACTTTTTCCTCATCTTTTTTTCTGTTCATCGTTGCCTTATTTTGTATTTGTGTAATTTGTAATTACGCATTTCGTTTTCAAAATTGTGCACAATTTTCCCAAAGTGTCAACGCACGTCAAACAGAGATGTTTTCAAAAAATGTTAATTTGTAGTTGCTGCAACTGCTGCTGTTGCATGCTGCCAGTTGTATGCTGTTGTATGCGACATTCACTTTTTGTTTACGTTTGTTGAACACCGCCGCAGCTGCAACTATTTTGAATACCCTTTACTAAGTTTATAAATTGATTAACAGAGTTTGACAAAGTTGTGCAAAGGTGCTGAAAAAAAGGTAAAAAAAATAACAGAAAACAAAATGTGTTTTCCTACTATCCCTGTGTATTTTACAGTGTATACTAAAAATATATAAATATTATTAATAATAATAATAAATAATTTGTAGCCTGCAAAGAAATTCAAAATTAGCCAAAGAAAACTCATTTTTTTACTGAACAAAGCAAAGAGTTGTCAAATATAAAAAAATGTACCATAAATGCAGGGTATCTTTTAGTCGTTTACTCTTAATTATTATTTACCTTTTTTGTTTGTCTCTGGTGTATTTGATGCGCCTGGAATTACATGATACTCATTATTGAACATGTTGTTAAACATTTTACTTGTGGCAGCAGACAGAAGGAAAGTTGTTGTGGTTTTTTGTCTGTTTGTCTGTTTGTCTGTCTGTCCCCTATGCATGACACAGCAAAAAAGAAACAAAACAAATTTGAACTGTATGAAACCCTAGTTGATTTCATTAATTGCTGTAATATCAAACTGCTTACCACTTACAGCACGCAGCTTAGCCTTAAACAATTAGCCAAGTCATCGTCAATAAGTTTCATTATTGGCTCAACTGTGAAAAATTGTTGCTCTATAATAATTCATTATAATTTCTTTTTTACTTGCCTTGACTCTGACACGAGTCCAACAAATTATGTTTCCAATTAGTTCAGGTGTATATTTTTTTTTTATATAATTTTTATAAATATTTTTATGTGTATTACATAAATTTTGTGTATGTTTTCAAGAAATTTAAGCTTTTTGTTATAGAAATTATAATTTATAAATATTTCTTAAATATGCAAGAATATTGATATTTTTCAGATACACGGCAAAAGTACAAAATAAACATTTTAAAAGATAAATTGAATAAATATTTGTAGCTTTTATTTTATTACATTTATTTGAAAGCTGCGATGTGTTTTTCTAAAAACAGCAATACAATCTTTTTACACACAAAATAAAGTAAAAACTTAAATAATATTTTGCACTTGCTCAACATTCAAATGTTGCCATTGTTATGGATTAACTGTGAACAGCTTGGTAAATATTATATTTCATTTATAATCTGCCCTCGAGCAAAAGCCAATATTCCATTTTTAACTGCAATTGAATTTCTAATATTTTTTCTATTCTCTGCATAAGTTGCACAGTATTTGTATATTGATTTCAAAGTGCAAAGTTCAAGTTGACTAAAATAGAAAAAAAAAATCGATGATGCAATGGAAAATAGTTGAGCAAAATGGAAAAACTTTTTAGTTTTAAAAGTGGAAAGGTCGAAGTGCTTCTTATAATTTCAATAAACATTTACTAAAGCAACTCGAAATAGCGATATACTTGCAACATGTTGCAAGCAGCTTATGTAAAATGTAAAAAGTATGCTTATCCTGCGCATGAATTTTAATTAATTTGCACTTATAAATAATGTGGCCAACTGAGGAGGGCTAAGGAGAAGCTAAGACGGCAAAGCCAGGCTAAATTGAGTTATATAATTAGCTGTTGACCCAGAATCAGAGCCAAGAAAGCAGCTGGCAGCAGGCATCTACATTATATGATTATATATATATATATATATATATGTATTTGTATTTGTATTTGTGTGTTTCTATTTGTTAGCCTGATATCAAAGCGCTTACACACTTAATCGAATTTAGCAAGAGTTTCATTCGGTTTCCATTAGCCCGTTGGTAATGGATGATTTTCCAATTACCGGCCTGCCACTTTTTGCGAGTGGCCCTCAGACCCGGCTCCCGGCTTACGGCTCACGGCTCACAGCGCGTATGCGTAATGTTATCGCAAACGAAACGCACATTCGTCATACGCAGCGTTGTGCCAAGCCAAGTGGGTGTGTTTGTTTCAGCAAGTGTGTGTGTGAGTGTGTGCGTGTGTGTGTGTGTGTGTGTGTGTGTGTGTGTGTGTGCGTGTGTGTTTGTGTTTCTGTGTGCAAAAATGCAAATTGACGATGATTGCCTGGGATTTTCTTGTGGTTTTGACAAATTGCCCGCTTTCTCTGTTTTGCCATTGTTGGAGATGCTGCGGCTAAACAGACAGTTTTGGCATTTCAAATGTATGTATTTTCAAGTGTATATTTGTGTGTGTGTGTATGGGTGTGTGTGATGGGTGTATGTGCGATCCGTTTGTTTCTCTGTGGGCGGTTACACAGTTATTTTGCGCAAGCCGCATCAATTCTTTTAAAATCGCTGCAAGTTTTAAAACACGCTAAAAAAAAAAACGTTTGCAGTTGCTGACACATTGGGGCACATATGAATCCGCTTGCACGTGTTCACTGTGTAGCATGTGGCATTCAACAGAGCATGCTACGTTGTCGAATGAACTACAACATTTTGGTGCACACAAAAATTGGAAGATCTCCAAACTCAATTTGTATGACTCAAAGATGATTTCAGTTTGTGACAGTTATACTTTTTTCTCAACTGTATTAATAATATTTATCTTAGTTGCTACACTTATTATTACTATTCTTATGTGGCATGCAACTTATCTGCTCTTCAAACTTGCCTCTTTGCTGCTCTTCTTTACTTATTTGTGAGTCGACTGAATCAGTTATAAAATGCTCTTAAAATTCTGGGTTTGCGTGGTTAAAACAAACAATTTTTTTTATTTTCATATTTAACAAACCCTCAGCTTAATTAATAGATTGTTTTAACAGCTGTTTCTGCATATGTTTCAACTATTAATTTCAATTTCAATTTTTGCAAAATGCAAAAATACAACAAATTAATTATTATAAAAGCCGCAAGCTGTATAAATTATTTTGAGCAGCTTTCCATGTGCAAATTACGTGTAATAAAATTGAATGAAATATGCCAACTTTTAACTGACGCAGTTCCTGGAGGGGAGGGATGGGAGGGTGTGTGGATTTAGGCCTTTGCGGTTGGGTTGCACATAATTTTCCACTTAAATGCAACTGTTGATTGACACATGGCTAAAATAGAATACAGCTATAATTTTTTTATTGCCATCAGCCAGCAAAACTGGAGACATAAAAACCAAAATGGAAAAGGCTTCTCTCACTCGCTGTCTCCCTCTTTGTCTCCCTTTCTCCATCTCTCTCTCACTCTCTCTCTCTCCCTCTCTGTCTTTCTTTTTCGCTAGACACTTTTACTACATTCAGAAACCATCCACGTAGTTTACAACATATTGCATTTGCTGCCAAACTACACCGAAAGAAAAATAAGCAAACCCTTAAAAAATAAATTCTTGACAAATCTTAAACAGAGAACAAATTTAAAGCAAATAATTTAAGATTTCGCAGTCTGCAATATTCTTGATTTAATATTTATTATTTTTATTCTTAGAATTAATTTTTTGCTTTTATGGCGTGTTGAATTTGTAAGTAGTCTTTGGATTTCTCACGTAGAATAGAACAATGGATTTTTCATCTGTTTTTTTCACTTGATTACTAAAAAAAAAAAAATACAAATTGGAGCTGCTTGCAACTAGTTCAGTTTGTGTGTAATTCAATTGGATAATGTGTGTGTGGCTTGTCTATTTTGTTGTGCTCGTTATCCTGCTGATGCGCTCAGCTAGCAGCTTTGTTGAAGTCCTCAAGGAAGCGACCAAAGTGGAGCTTATTTACTCAATTAGACTTAAGATTAATCCGATAAGTAAGTGTAAAGTGACTTGTGCTTTAAGGGCAACTTACTTCCTCTATTTTAATGCCAGTTGGCGCAAATTGAGTGTGATGAGGAGAGATGTGGAGTAAAAGGAGACATTAAGATTTAGCCATCCAATTGATATATAAAATACACAGAAATATTTTTAATCAGTGAAGAAAAGAAAAACTTTTAAGCAAAAATTTATAATTCTTTTATTTATTTAATAAAAATGTATAATTTGGCATGTCAAATTCAAAAACATTTTAAATAATTTATATGCTCATTCTTTTATTTAGTTTCTTTACTTTCTTTACTTATATATAATTTAATGAATGATTTTTTCTAAAAAATAAATGTTCTTATTGCTACTCTTTATAAATATATAATATAATATAAGTATAAATAAAAAATATTTACAGAATAATTAAGCAAGCTTTTTTAAATTAAACAACTTTGTTTTTAAAGTGATTTGCTCTTTTTAAGTGCAATGTTTTTTATATCTTAGTGCTACTTTTTATAAATACATTTCCTAATAAAAGAAAATATTTCAAAATATGTGTGATGAAGGCAAAAGGAGCCATTTAGATTTAGACTTCCAAGTGATATATAAAAATTTGAATATCATTGAATTAGAAACAGTGGGTTTTTCAGGCTCAACATACTAAACGAGCTCCTTCGACTAGAACACTCTAACTTGCTGTTTATGTTGACACACAATGAATGAATTTTAATTAACTTAATACAACATAGAGTTAATAATGGCTGGGTTGCCTAATCTGAATAATGTGCTTTACTGTGTTTGGCTTATACATTTTGGCAGTGGGTTAAAGTGAAAATCGACATTATTATTGACCGCTAATTTCAATTTGTTGGTTGCTTTTCGTGGATTGCGTGAAATGCGTGAAAATGTTGGCGCAATTGCTTAAAGTAGACCGGAATATAAATTTTCTGGACATTACATAATTAAATGGCCAGTTGGGTTTCATGGTGGTTGTGTTGTGGTGGGCTTTGGCGTAAAGTGCTGCTCAGTTGGCCAATTGGACTGTTGGCCAGTTGGACTGTTGGCCAGTTGGACAGTTTGCGTGTTCGTCGCCTTCAATTACTTAAAATTCTGAAGTGCAGCGGTAATTGAACATTGTCACGCTTAGCCAAGAGGAAGTGGCCAACAACGGGTATGGTAACTGTTAACGGCATTTGCTTATAGCCGGGCCAAAAAAAAAAAAAAAACAACAGCAACAAAAACAAAATAAAATGGGTAAAAAAAACCAAAAAAATAATGTGTTTTTGTATATGCTGAACATTTATGGTCGCGACACAGTGACTGCAATAAGTCAACAACCTTTTTGGCAGCTCGCAAATTTACGCACGTATAACTCTGACCCCCTTTAAGGGGAGTGGGTGTCTGTGCATGAGTGATGTACAGTTGGGTGGTTTAATTTGTGGCAAGCAACACGCGGCAACTGCCCTCAAGTTGCAAAGTTGCAAAAGTCTTAAGCCAAAGTTTTTTTTTATATTTTTTTTCTTTAGTGTGTTTTTATTTGGGATAATTTTATACACTTGCAGAAGATGTTAAAGTTTTTCTTGATGAAGTATATTTGGTGTATATATATCCGTTGTGATATGATTTCTCTAAAGGGTTGCAAAGGGTAAATCAACTTATTATAAAGAAAGCATATTTTTAAATCAAAAGTTTGTGTATTAAAAAAAATAGTCGGTTTCCTTACTGTTTTAGTGCAATGGCAGATTTATTCTAAAATAAGAACAGTAAATAAATATCAGTCTTACAAATTTTATTTTCATTTGTGTTAAACCAAATTCTATTTACTTTTTTTTATTATTTATTTAATAATAATTTATAATTTAAGATTTGACATCACAAATATTTTAAATAATTTATATGCTCTTTTTTTCAATCAACGCGTTTACTCTGCTTACGTAAATATAATTTAATGAAGAATTTTTTCTAAAAATAATACTCTTTATAAAAATAAATTTTGTATTAAAAAAAATATTTCTATAATAATTAAGCAAGTTTTTCTAAAATAAAAAACTTTGTTTTCAAAGTGAATTTCTATTTCTAATTGCAATATTTTTCATATCTTACTGCTACTCTTTAGAAATATACATCGTAATAAAAGAAGATATTACTAAAATTATTAAGCACGTTTTTTTTAAATAAAAAACTTTGTTTTTAAAGTGACCTGTTTTTATGTGCAATCTTTTTTTATGTGAAATGTCTTTTGGTTTTAAAACTATATTAAATCTTTCTATCCTTTGCTGTAGCTAAAGGGTATCTTCTATTCGGTGTGCCAAGAATTGCTTTTATATTTTTTGTCACCATTTGAAGTCAGTCGAGCATTTAAAGTTGAGCACTCAGCCATGTCCTGTCGATTTTGGCACACGCCAAGCATTAGTTTTTAATTTTTGATGCACTCGTCTGGAAAATGCGAGTTGGTCCACTGTGGTTAGCAGAACAAAAAGGAAAAAATGTGAAAAACTTGGGTGACTCTCGACTTGGGCAGAAAATGTTATTTTGTTTCGATTTTTTTTGGTATGCATTCAGCTTTGGCTTTTGACTTCTGGCATTTGGCATCTATTTTGGCTAAGCCCTTTTAATGTTGCCATAACTTTTTGCTATGCCAAAAAAGAAAAAGAAAAAAAAGAAAAAAAAAACAAATAGATATAAAGACATTCATATAACCCAAGTCACTTTACGTGACTTTCATCTCAATGACACTCGAATAGGAAAAAAAACGTCCTTTTTGCCTGTTGGCCATTTGATTTGCTTGGATTTCCATTTGAATATTAACACACACACCAACACACACATACACGCAAGGATACCGTTAAATTGTTGCTTTGAGGCTTTCATTTAGATATTTAGTAGATACAAAAAATTTTCCATTTTCGTTTTGGTATTTTCCTTTTCAATGAAAACTAACTTCAACTTAGTTTTGGCCCCCGGGGAACTTTGACAACGACACACTCTCGCACACACACGCACATGTGTGTGTGAATAATTATATATATTTTGTGTAAATACAGTAAGTGTTGATATATTCAGCGGGTAGTTTAATTTTGTCTGTGCCAACAGTCGAGTCAGTTATATTTATGGCTATTAGTTACCATTAACCACACAACTTATTTTCAGAAGTCACACACAAAAGTCGTATTGAAAGTTAAGTTTGGTTGGGTTACGTTTTTGTGGTTTCAACCACAAACATTCCAAGGGAATAATTTAAAAAAAAAGCCTTTCTAAGTTAAGTTTGTAGGGTTTTATTCAGTTGTCATCTGTCATATTGAAATAAATTTCAGTTTCGTTGCAATACGTAAAGTAAAAAGATTATGAAATTATTTTCGGTATTTGAATCCATTGTGGAAAATATATTTTTATGCACTAATAATATCGATTCCTTTAACTTAGATTTTAAAACTGGCTCTCAAAAAAATACTAAATAAATATAATTTATGAACAAATAATATTGGTTCAACTAATTCTTAAAAATATTTTTATATTTTTTCTTAATACCAGTTCCTCTATAACTCCTGGCAACTATAGGTTTTTCATTTTTATTTTGGATACATTTTAAAAACAGTCTGAATTTCGATCGATAAAGTTGCGGTTCCGTTTCGGTTCCAACTTGACACCAAGATTCCTCAGGGAATATGAGTTCCAGTTGCACTTTCTTTTTTGTTTATTTCTCTTTTAAAATATTCACAAACCCACATGACTTGCTTTAATATGAGTGCGTGTGTGTGTGTGTGTGTGCCTGCTCCAGGTATTGATTTTGTTTCGCTTTGCATGTGGCTCATATAAAATATGAATAATAATAAAAAAACAAACACATATAGCAGGAAACATGTGTTTTTTTCTACTGTAAATGCAGAAGCAAAATGTTGGTTATAAAATATTATAACAGTAATTTCCATTTATGGCTTCCCCACCCCCCCCCCGCAGTGGGTGGGTTAGGTCAGTGACTGCAACAATATTTAATGTGCTTGCCCCAATTTTACTTACCCCGAGCACAAAATTAGAATTTCAATTCGAAGTCTTTACTTTTTGGTGGCTGAACATTTTGTGATAAATTATCATTGACCTAAAAGAAAATAACCTTAAACCAGTTTTGATTGATAGTCTGTTGGCATTTGGCTTTAATTAGGAAAACTGTGGAAAATGTGGAAAATATACATTTTTGGCCAAATATCAATTTTCTGCCTAACCCAAAAAGCTGTCCACAAAGAGTCTTTGTTGGCTTCTGGGGCCAATCCAGATGTCAACCTTAATTTGCAGGGCTTTTAAGATTAATGCAAAATGCTTGCTGCCTCAAAAGGCAAACGCAAACATATTTAACAAAATTGTCAATTCTCACACAAAAATGTAGATCAACAATCCGAATGGAAATGAGTACTAAGAAAAGTACATCAAACGAATCTGAAGGTTTGTTGATTTCAAATGCTAGAAATGATGAACTCAAACTCAAGAAATTTATTCTGTATTTTATTTATTTTTTTTTTTACATTTTGCTGTCAGACATTTGCTGTTGAATTAAGTTTTTATTAAAGCTTTTTGGATGCGGCAACCAAAAAGTGTGTCTGTCAATCGATGAAATGCTGTTGCCATAAATTGGCTTCAACTGTAAACCAATGTTGGCCAATTAAAGCAACGAAATGACGAAATGACAACACTCCAAACAAGCGGCTAACATTATATTCGCTAAACAGCAACAATCTTAAATGTTAACAAGAAAAAGGGCGCGTTTTGTCAAGTTAGGCAAATAAATAAACAAACCGATGAAGGAATGGACGGATTGGGTGAATGAATGGATAGTTAGATGGAATGGAGAAACCGTTGAACTGACAAGCGAAAACAATGATAATGGTCAACAATCAAGGAAGCGCGACAATATCAACAACAACAACAACAACAGCAGCAACAACAACAGCAGCAACAACAACAGCAATTGTGGCTGAATGACAACCATGACAAGCAGTGCAATGTCGATTAACTGTTATTTAGCCGGTGCTTAAAATGGCTGCCATTTCCGCTGCGCGCGCCAACCAAATTGCCAATGAACTTACACTGAGAAAAATATAATCCAAATGACCTACAATCCAATATTCGATTGTGTAAAGCTTAACTAATGTTATTTATTTATTTAAAGGAATGTAATTAAATTTCGACATTATTCCATGATTTGTAAAGCTCAAAAATGACATGAAATAATTTAGTATCTGCAATAGTCAAATTTATAATTTTATTATTACACATTTAATTAAAATAAACACAAGCTGATTATTATCTGGCTTATGCTCTTCAAAAAATATATTTGATTTATGTAAAGAAATCGCCAAATAATAAACAGTTTATGCTTTGTAAATTTAAGTTCTTAAATTACACAAATTTAAAAAAAAAATTGCATAATCTATTAAATATTTAGCTTATTATTAATATATAAAATTCACTCGAAATAAGTGAAAAATATCTAGAGCTAATTTTAAATAAAAAAATACCTTAAATGTTAGACTAAAAAAATATTCCCTGGCATAAAAACAAAATACTTTAATCGAGCTTAAAAAACCACAATTTTCTTATACATTTTCTCAGTGTACACATTGTTGTTGTTTTTATTGTTGAGGCAGTTTACCGTTGAGCGCACCGGAAAGTAAATGAAAGTACAAATTGACGATTTGTTTGATTTTGGTGCCAAAGGAAAAATCTACTCTGCAGCAACAACAACAACAACAACAAAGTGTTGGGGGGGGGGTACGAGATTTGGACTCTTTTTAAAGGCTATAATTTAACGCACGAATGGTTTAGCTAAGCGCTGTGAAAACAGAAAACAGGCAAAGGCAGACAGACTGGAAGACAGGGAGACAGGAAGACAGGCAGACAGACAGCCAGGCGGACAGACAGGAACACTTTGAGCCCAAAATAAATGGCAACCCTTAAAAAGGCTATTAACTCAAAGTTTCTGCTCGTTTTTTTTCTTTCAATTTGCTCGGCTGACCTCTCATCTAGATGAGGAGGAGGGGGATGTCATTAGGCATAAGGCAGCAAACATTTATTAAGTAATAAATGCTTAGATTTTGTCAAAGACAAACAATTTTTGGCCAAGTTTGACGCTGTAAATCATTTAGAGCGTTCAGTTGGAGCAGCTAAAACCTGTTTCGCTTCACATTATCAGCAGTGGCAGCAACAAATGACAACAATTTTCTAGTTGTCCTTTTTGCAATCGCAATTGTGAGAAATGTGGCAAGCAAAAGTTGGCAGGAGCCAGGCAGCTGGCGGCAGTTAACTGGCAGCGGCTTTTGTTGTTTGTTTTTATTTGGCAGCATGCCTCTACTGCTTGCCACATGGTCACAGCAAACAGTGTGGCAGCTGTCGCAACCACTTTATCTTCGCGCTGTTTGTGTGTGTGCGTATGTGTTTGTGTGTGTGCGTTTGTGCGTATGTGTGTGTGTTTGTGTTTATGTGTGTGTGTGTGTGTTTGTGCGTATGTGTGTGTGTTTTTGCTCGCATAATTTTTATGGCGCACTTTTCTGCTGAAGCACGGCACATGAAACGTGGTGCAAATGCGATTTGATCAAATTTGAACGTTTGCCAAGCTAAAACAACGAAGAATGCTGTAGTCGAGTGAGCTCGACTGCGATATATCTTTAAGACAGCTATTAAATATTGTCTTATTTGCTTTTAAAATGCTTAGCACACCCAAATGTGAGCAAGCGAAATGAAGTCAGAAAATTTGTTCGACTTTAGCTTTAGCTATTTTTTAACCGATCTTCATGCAATTCGGGTAGTTGTTCTCAAATTTATTAAGATATATTTTATACATCTGCCTTTATCGAAAACCGATATTTGTTATTGACGAAATTAAATAAAATTCATCTGTGTTAAATACACGGGAACAAATATATTTAAAATTTTGAGTTTTTAGTTCTTATTGTCTTTGAGATCGGCTTGCATTTGACTTTATATACTCGACTTTTGATTATACTCATGAATATATTTCACTAATATTTTCCAAGATGCTTCCTTTAATTGTTCAAAATATATTTGCATAAAATCATCAAACACTGTTTACCCATTGTAAATTTGTTTAGGGTATAAACAAAACTGTTAAGAATCAAATTTTGTGCGTTTCAATTTTGCAATGCAAAATATGCCAAAAATTTTTGCGGTTTCTGATGCATTTTTGGACGTAAAATAGCGTTGCAATTGTTGAGTATTAGGCCAGGGAGGCACACCTGGCGTATGCGCAACGCACATTACGCATACGTCGTGTGGCCTCTGAAATTGATGGAAATATCATCATTGCCAATTCAATAGAATTAATACAGCACTCAGCTGCTGGCCTCTGGCTGCATATTTTGTTTGATTTCGAATTTCGAATTGCAGCTAAAGTTTGCAATTAAAGTGTGTGGTTTTTACACAAATGGAAACTGAACTGAATTGAGTAACAATGGAACAATAAAATACTTCAAATTATTACACCTAACTTTGCAGCAGCAGAATTATTATTTATAGCTATTTTAATACACAAAAATATCAAATTTAGTAGCCCAATTTTGGAAATATTCCTTAATTAATTTACATAAAAAAATATCTTCCACATTTATTCATTTTCAATGGTTGCAGTGAATAAAAAGAAAAATTAATATTCAATTAAAACACAAACTTTATTCATCGTTCATTGATAATTCAGCTTGTTATGATGATAAATAGTTTGCAATTAAATATGATACGTATTAATATTAATTAATTACAATAATAACTGCAAATTCTTAAAGTGAGCGAAAAACATTTGAAGGTCAAACAAAAAACAAAAAGATACAAATTAAGTAAATAATTTGGCTTATTATAATGCTCAGCATTAATAATTCATTATTAGCTTTTAGTGGCGCTGAGCTTGCTGGCTTTTATCACACACACATACACACACACACACACACAACAAACACACACACACACACACGAGCTTATTATCAGCAAAATACACACACACAGCTGGACACATGGCGCGTTGTGGGACATAAGCCAGGCCAAAAGTAGTTTGAGGAGAGCATAAAGTAAAAGCCACAGAGGAACATTAATTTACACAAGAAACGGACAAATGGACAAAATGGACAAAATGAACAAAAACGGACAACGACAAAATTGATGTGAAATTTTGCATATGCGAGCCGCTCCCATGTGGCATACACCACAAAATGATGGTATTGTATGTGTGAGTGTGTGTGTGTGTGTGTGGTCTGAGGTTGGTTGCCCGTAATTATGCAAATGTTCTCGGGCAACCCTCGTCACGCCGGCTTTTGCCCGCTTATCGTTGTCAAATCGAAGTTTGATTGTGGGCAAGCGCAAATGTTTATTTAGGCTTTTATTCTTGTTCTCATCAAAATGTATATTTAATTTGATTAAATTGGCCTTTTTTATATATTTTTTTTTATTTGGCAATAAAAGTTGCATTTGAGTGCAAATCAGTTAAAACATGCAAAAGTGCTTGCGTGCAAACAAAATTAATTTAAATTAATCGTATTTTAAAGTATGCTAACAAAATGCTTCACATACCTTGCCGGCATGCAGCAAATCGCACATGCACAGTGAGAAAAAATCAAGCAAGATAGCAGATATGCTGAAAAAATTAAATAAATTGCCTGCTTGCAGAAATGGGAATCTTGTAAAATTGTTTCTAATATTTAAAATAAACTTATGCAATGATAAACTCTTAAATTAACTTAAGCAAGTTTTATCAGTGCCTTAAAACATGGCCAAATCCAAAGCGAGACAAATTGTTTCCTTTTAGCCAAAAGCCACGAACAGAGCCAATTACAAATACCGCTAAAAATAACTAAAGTTTGTATTCCGAAACGGAATCACAAAACCAATGAAAGCAGGGAAACCATAAAACACAAACACAATTTTAATTCATAAAATAAAATGAGGCACATTGTCCTTGCCACAGCTTCCGGACACACAAAATATGGTCATTCCAACACAATTCATATTTAGCATGGTAATTATTTAGCGGTACTCTGTGCTGTGTGTGCACAACACAACACAACACACTTGAAAACCACCAAACCGCTCAACCACCCACACAAGCCACCAACCCACCGGAAGCATCATTAAAATCATAAATCTAAGGGGCAAGCAGCTGGCAACTGCAGCTAAAATACTCGCAGTTCAGATTTGAATTATGGTTATTCTTCTTCCACAGTCATTTATTTTCTCAACTCAACTGCTGACAGAGCTGTCTGTGTGTGTGTGTGTGTGTGTCGCACACAAGTCTTAAGTAGGAAATGAAAATTTAAATCTTTATTCAATGAGGATAGCGGAAAATACCATTAAATAAACATGCAAATATTTGTGTCTATAAAATATAGAGAAAGTGCCAAATGGAAAACAAACTAAAAACTTTAATGCAAATGTTTTTAATTTCGTTTTTTTTTTTTTTTGGCAAAAACTAAGACGAATATTAATTTGACACAACTTTAAACTGATTGCTGAATGGAGTAGTGAATTATGAGGCAGTTTATCTTTATAAAAGTTAATTACAATTTTTAACACTAATTTAAAAAGTTATTTGCTTTAATTAGTATACAAAATATAGTCACTGAAAAAGAGTTTCAGTTTTCGTTTCATATGATTTGGTGAGCAGTCAAATCCACACTTCAAATGGGTTTTGTATAAAATATATTTAAGCCTCGAATTAAACATATTTTTTTTAATGTCAACAATTCATTAACTAATCAAATCTTTAAATCGGTTTCAAATAGAATAGATTTGAGCCAGGAGTTAGACATATTTTTTTTTTAATACTGACAAGCTGTTCTTTTGCTAAAATTAAACATTAAACCAAACTTAATCAATTTCATAAATATAATAATTTGGCATAAGAGCAAAAATATATGTACATGTCACGAAAAAAAAAGATTACTTATTTTTTCGATTTACAAACGAAAGCACCAATTAAAATTTCAGCAATTGCAGTCTTCTGATCCTCAACAAAAGTGGAGGTTAATAAATGATAAGGATTCAGGCAAATGCTTAAGGATTTTTATGGCCTGCAGAGAAGCAACAAAAAATGTGGTATAAAGCAAATTTCTTGTCTGCAACTTCCACAAAAGCCGTTGGCCAAAGGTCAATTTAAATGCCGTTGGGTGTTCTGGCAAGATATTTGCCTGTTAAAATATGCGTTTGCTTTTGCTTTTGGTATTTGCAGCAGTTGTTGCATTCTTAAAATGATATCCTCTTAAGTCAAGCTACTTAGCTGAGATTCCATGAGCTGGAAGAGCTTATTTTTTTTTTGTTCCTGTATTGTCTTCTTAATAAGTTATGTGATACGGTCCCGTAGCACAGATAGTCCCAACTGAGTACTGATTAAAGTCCATAGGCACACTGCACATCAATAATAAAGGAACCCGGAGAATATGTGTCCTGGCCGCAGGGTATGTTAAAGCTGATTACAATTGGAATCCGCATGGTGAACATGGACATGGTAGCCAGATGAATCGAATGTTGGTTTATTTCGCTGAATGGGCACAAATATTTATTACAGCTTTAAAAAAAAAACCACAAAAATGAAATTTTATTCATATTGTGGTAAAAACATTTTCGTTCTGCTACTTTTCACACCCAAACGAAATTTAATTCAACTCAACTCAATCAAAGCTGGCACTAAGCTGTACATCAAAGCGTGCCACGTTGCACGTGCAACAATTTGTTGGCCCTTTTTATGAGTTGTGTGTGGTTTTGGCAGCAGGTGTTCAATTGGTTGAAAAGTCGCACAGTTTGGGCCACGTTGATTAGCATTTCCTTAATTAGTTTTGGTTTATTTGCATGGCCCAAAGGCAGGCGAACAATCAAAAACATGCGTTGAGCTATTTATTCAGGCCTGACTTACACTCAGAAAAAAAACTGGCACCCCCAAAGAACACGCATAGGGAGTCATGCTTACACTGAAAAATTGGCGGCCAAATAATGTAAGAATATATAAGAGAAAAATGTTAAAAATATTATTTTTGAATTTTATAAAATAAAATAGTATGTAGAAAATATTTTTTTTTAATTTTGCCTTACAACTGATTAAAAAGCATTTTATTTAATTTAAAATATATAATTAAAAGGTATTAAATAAAACTTAAAGCTTTTTCTGATGATGAATTCCTAGTTAAACTCTTAAAATTAGAACAATGCAAATTTATTTATTAAAATATCAATTACAAATTGGCAAGTTTTTCTCTTTATTTTAGTACAAACTACTCGAATTTTAGCTTGCCATTTTTTCTTATTATAAATAAATTTTATTACAATTTACTCGACATTTCTCTGAGTATTATAGCACCCACATTAAAAAAATGTACAAATTAAACCACGAACCCTGCTGGCTGTCAACTTATTTTGACCTTGCCTAGTGGAAATTTATTGCTGTGTAGTTTAGCACTTTTATTTAGTTGGCCATTGGCCAATGTGGCCAATGTGGCTGCGGGTTGGCCATATTCGTAGCTTAATGGCTTATTATGATTATGAATTCGTTTCAACAGAAGCAGCAGCAGCAGCAGCAGCAGCAGCGGCAATTACAACAATATTTAACTACTCGCACGAGAAGTTTTGCTACACGAGAACATGCCCCATCAACCAGCTGTGGCATACAACCTCGTCTTCGTCTTCTCGCCTTGTCTTCATTTTCGACATCTGCTCTGGTTTTAACCAGGCCCAATAAAACATGGCAACATAACCGAGAGCAGCAGGAGGCGCATGGAGGCGCCCCGGTTAACTGCATGTGGTGCCTGTTGAGCCGTAGGTGTGTGTGTGTACTTATACCCTGTACACATAATCAGATAGTAGGGTATTTTAATTACTTATGATAATAATAATTATTATTCTGTTTGAGGAAGAAAATTCACAGATGAAAAGGGGAATAATACAAAATGTTTTTAGAATGATTCAGTGCATTTCTCAATGATTTAAAATATATATTTTACATTTTATAATACAAAGTTTCCAATAAGATTTTAGTTATATATTAACCAAGTCATTCTTTATCAGCAATATATAAAAATGTTCTGTATCTTTCTGTATATTTATGTATTTTCTTTGTACATTGTCGGCTTGTGCATTTGGCAATCTTTAAATGCTGACAAGCAAATTTTACATAAAAAATTTGATTAAAAATCGGTGTCAATAATTTAAACAAATCTTTAGCTTATTTGCTTATAATTTATAAAAATAATTAAAATTTCTGAGATGATATAGATATAATTCCAGAAGTTATAAGTGAAGTTAGCCTCGGGCAACGAATGCTTACAGCAAATAAATTAATTCTTTAAAAATCTCTTTTGATTCCGGTAAAAATTTCCCTTTTCCAAAATTTATTATTAGTTTTATTGGATGCATTGTTGGACGTTAAGCATTTATTGGGCTTGTGAAAATATATCAGAATTATTAGCAAAATCGAAATTCATTGTATTATAGGGAATGTTCTCGAAACCAGCAATCCCTAATGTAATTTTAAAAGACAGTCGGAATTCACCCATTCCCAGGTCCAATTAAAATCTGATGTAAAGGGTATCTCTTAGTCAGTCTTCTCATTATTTTTCTTTCGCATAGAGCACTCATATTACTTGGCTTATATGTGTTTGTGGTTAGAGCAGGTGAGAGCTCTGTGGCTGCCCCTAGAAGCATGCAACATGCTCTTAGCGTACACACAATCAAAAGCCACGACTACCTACCGGCAAGGGGTGACTGTGTGTGTCTAGGTGTGTGTAGATTGTGTGTGCTTGTGTGTGTGTGTGTGGAACTTGTTGGGCTGACGGTTGTGTTGATTTTGTGAAGCTCATAAAATCCACGCGCTCGAATGCAGATAAAAAATATAATTAAAAAATGTTGTTGTTGTTTCTGCTGCTGCCGTGAAGTGCTGCTACTGCTGTTGTTGTTGTTGTTGTTGTTATTATTATTGTGTGTGTGTGGTATGTTGGTGCATAATTTGCACAGCGGCTACAGCTGAAAATCCTGTTTGACTTTTTATGTCCGCTGCGTGACTGTATCACGAAAACAAGCCTTAACTGTCTGCGACATGTGTGTGTGTGGTGTGCGTGGTGTGTGTGGTGTGCGTGGTGTGTGTGGTGTACGTGGTGTGTGCGATGTGTGGGTGTGCGTATGTTTTATGACTGCTCATAAAGTAAATACAATTTTTGGTTTGGTTTTGCATGTTGAAAGCTCATCGCAAATAGCCTTGCTCTAGAACTTCCTAGCTTTATTTGCTCCATCAATTGACACGTGATGTTGGTGGCACTTGGAGCGTTGGATTAATCCGGCAGCAAGAACATCAAATTAACAGCTAGTGTGTGGCAGCAATTGCTAATATATATTGCAGTTTTCTTAAGCCGAAAATCGCATTAATTAAGATAGTTTGACAGCTGGAATAAGACTATTTTCATAGCCTTATTTTTGAATAGCTGCTGAGGATGAAAGAAATCAAAATAATTGCTTATTAAAATTTATCTAGCTAAAAATTAAAATTTCTTTTGGATAGCTGGTTTACTGTAGATATAGGCAATTTTCAAAAATAATCAATATATATAAAATAATAATTCGAAAACTATGTTTGTAAAAATAAATTCTTGAAAAGTCTTTTTTTGTTAGAGCTGCTCAAAAGTGATACCAAAAAAATTACAAAATATTTTTATAATAAAGATGAGAAGTTTAATAATTTGTTGTTATTATTTATTTATTACTAAAAATCTGATAAACTCAATAAGCAATATTAGCTTCAGAAATCGATGAGTTATTAATAATGCTTAAAACTTTAAATCTTTCCCTTTTTATTGAATACTTTGTAGTCTCTAAATATTTTATTATATTCTATTAAGGTAGCACTGTCTCTAAAAATTCAAATAATAATTATACAAATAATTTCCCTGATATTATAAAATATATTTTAGAAGTACTTTTTTTTGAGATACATTAATTCACTTAAGCTTGCATCACATTTCAATAAAACAATTCAAATTTTGATTAGCGAACAGTTCAAACAATAAAATATTAAATTTTCAAATATTCAAATATTCAAATTATGCATTTAAGCAACGCCTAAAACAAACATTTTCCATTTAGCTTAATCGAGTAGATTTCATTTTGGAAATTTTAGCATAGACAATTATTATTATTATTATTATTAAATAGCACAAATATATACACTCACTCACACACACACATTTGCTTAATTAACTCGACCCAATTGTGAATTCTGCATAATTAAATAAATAACTTGTATTTTAATTTGAAATTCCAAAATTTGGAATATACAAAATTGCAATTGAAATCAACTAATGACAATTATATAATATTTGTGTGCTCTTTTATTTCTTTGTCTCTTTTCATCACTCAAAACACTTTTGTGCTGTTGATTCTCATACACACACACACACACATACACACCCGCCTACACACACACACACACCTACTGACACCCACACCCACCACACACACACACACCTTGCGTGCTTCTAATTCTCGCTATTGCTATCTCGCTCACTCGCACAACCAACCAAAAAATGTTTTTTTCAAATGTGTTTTTAATGCTCAACTAATTTTTTAACTAACGTCAAATGCGTAAACAACCCACAAATAATTATGTCACCCAATTCCACAAAAAAAAAAAAAAATCCCAACCAAAATCAACAACAACAATTACAACAACATCATTGACATCATCATAAACTACAACAACAATAATATTAAACAGGCTTTTGCGCGCTGAGTTGTATGCGTTGCGGCGCAAGGTCGTTAGTGGTGCACAATCACAACAACAACAACAGCAACAACAACAGCAACAACAACAACAACAACAACCACTTGATGCCACACAACATGATCCACAAGAACCACATACAATGAAGCAACAGAAACAACAACAACAACAGCTCCTCGAACACAACAACTACAACAATCTACACAGCGACTCGAGTCGCCACTGCGCCCGCTGCACCACCGAATTGGGGCGCATCACCAACCGGGGCGCCCCCTGTCGCGTCTGCAAGCTGCGCGTGTGCAAAGCCTGTCGCGTCCATCACGCCTTGGACTGGGTGTGCGTGGTGTGCCACAAGCAACTGTAAGTCTCTCTCTCTCTCTCGCTCTTTTTCTCACTCTGTGTGTATTTCTCTCTCTCTTTCTCCTTCACTTTCATAACTCACTCTACACTCAATGTACTCATTCAAACACGCAAGCAACACTCATTTCCCAGCACTCAAAATTATTCATTCGCAAACCAAACAACTCAAAATTGCTCCTTAATATGAGGCTTCTATATGTATTTGTGTTATGTGTGTGTGTTTATTCGATTTTTAATCAATTATATATATACAAAAAAGTATATATATTTATTGTGAATTATCATTGAATGTTGAATTTATTCAGTTGAATTTATTCAGTTAATGCTATGCTTATCATTAAGGTTATGTAAAATTTATGTTTCTAGGCGAATCTATATGAGCAGTTGATTTATTTAACTCAAATAATATCTTCAGAAAATATTTTAAAATTGATATTTCTGGTTTTATATCATAAGTCTTCGAGTCGAATTCCGTAGACCAATATTGATAAATGTCCTTGTTAAGCCCTAAAAAATATGCTATGCCAAATCTTACATAGAAAAAAATGCATTCTTTGATATCTATAATTTATATATGTTCTATATATGTTCTATATATGTTCTATATATATTCTATATATGTTCTATATATGTTCTAAATGTGTTCTGTATGATGTACAAAAACATTTTTACAATAAAAAACTATTAAGAATGCTCTTGGCGAACCCTTATGGGGGGATAATTTCAATATAATAATTTTGCTTAAGATAAAGTCTAAAAAAAATACTTAATTTCAAAAAAAACGGTTTACTTTTAGCCAAGTTATAGCTATAAAAAATATTCAACATAAAAAATTAGTAATAAATAACTATATAAAATTTTTGCAAGAACGTAAAGGAAATATCTGCGATCTATTTTATGGAAGCTAGAGATAAAGGTGAAGATGAAATTGAAGTTGAAACTGAAGATGGAATTGAAGATGGAGTTGAAAATGGAGTTGTAGCTCCAAAACTATCCATGTAAAGTGCATCATCCAAAAAAAACAGACTCTACTTGTGAATTCTAGTTTCGTCATTTCTCATTTTACTAACAATTTTTGTGCAAAATGTGCATTTTTAAAAAAGCAGCTAAACCTACATTTTTTAGTAATGCAATCTTATTTTTTTGCAGCACACACAAAAAAACTGTCAACTTATGCTTTCGCAAGAAATTTAAATTAGACGGGTTCAACTTACCCAAAGTGTGGTGGGGGGGGGGGGAGGGGAAGAGTCGTATTCCAAAGGGGCAACTGTTGTGAACTGATGCGTTGCATGAGCCAGTGTCAGTGGCAGTGGCAGTGGCACAGACAGTTTTAGGTTGCACTGCAGTAATATTGTGTTTTATGTATTTTAGCCGGAAAATGCTTTTGCACTTTCAGTTTGGTTACTTTGTTAGCATCTTTTTTGCGATATTTGCATGTGATGTGAAAATATTCCAACACTCAATTCACATTTGATATTCAATTTTCATTTTCTTTTGAGCAGTAAAAAATATGTTGGCAGATGTATACAAATGTGTGTTATGTGTGTGTGTGTGTGTCTGTGTGTGTGTGTGTGTCATCCGGCTGAATGCATTTTTGTTTTGTTAGGGCTAAAAGCAAAAAAAAAAAATTTTATTTTCTTCTTTGTTCTTGTCGGCTACATGGATAAGCTTTAGGCTTAGCATCCTGTCAACTCCCTTTTGTGGCAAAAAAAATTACTTTTTACCCAAAACACTTTTTGCGCTTGTGTGCAACAATAAATGCAATTTATGGTGCACAGTTGTAATTGTAGTTCAATCAATCAAAAATATACCACAAGCTCAAAAATTGAATACAAACTGAGAACTAACAATTATTATATGATTTTTTTTATTCTTTAAAACGAAAATGTTTATTCCTGAATTTAGAAAGGGGCAACCTTAATTTGAGTGTTTTTTGTTTGTTCTTGTTTCTCACTTTATAAATCATATTATTGATTTGTGAATGACTAAGATCTTTACTAGAGATTGGACTTTTTTCTCTTTCATTTATCCCTTTATTTACACAGGAAAAAATGATAAACAATTCTTGGAATCTCAATAAAAACCAAAGTCGTAAAAGCGTTTTTTTTTATTTTGTATTTATTCATGCAAAGAAGCTGCAGCTGGAATCGTATTCTGCGAATTTATTTAGTCATTGCACTTGACATAATTGAGAATTACTCAGAAATCCAGTTTAGAGCAATGGAATTTATTTTACAAAAATACGCAAAGTGCAGCACAAATATTATGATAATAAAAAGCTTTGCGATTTTGCCAACTTTATTCATTATATAAACATGATATAGAATCAGGTAATAAAAGAATATAAATGTATTGTTAATTAGATAACTTTAGCTCATTTATTTTATATACAATAATTAAAGTTGAAAACTTTTTGTTAACCTGAATTTTTCTGTCAGCTACACAGAGACAAAATAATCATATATTAAAAGGAATAAAAATTTAACGATGAAACAAAAAATTTTCTTTCATCGAACACAAATTTTTAAACTCAATTTAGCTTTTTAATTTAATGTTTATACGATTATAAGATAAAATAAAGACATAAGATTTAATAAATAATGCATACTTTTTTTGCAAGCAGTACAAGAAAAATTCAAAAAAATTTAATGATGAGTCAAAAAATGTTCCTTTATCGAATACAAATTTTTTAAGTCTTATAATTAAATATTGAGAAAATTTAAACATATTATAAGACTCTAATAAAAGCCAAAAATTATATATGAACTCGAATTGGAAATAAAGACTGGCTAATGAATTTTTGCCACTGTATTCAATTTTTAACGAGTTGTAATTGAAATACAAAATTTAAACTTGGTTGGTTTATCAATTTTTTGTGTAGGTAGCATTATATAATGGATACGTTTTTTTTGCAAGCGTATTCAATGCGGCAACAAGTACATAGTTGAAACATTGAACTCAATTAAAAGTTTTTGGCAAGAAAACACACACACACACACACGCAAATATTACGCATACGCCCTGTGTTCATACAAAGTTCAGCATTTGTTAACAACGAATGTAGAAATTGTTGATGAAGTGAAGACTCCAAGTGTTGCTACTGCTGATGATGATGATGATGATGATGATGCTGCTAACGACCCACACGCTGGGCGAGTTCAGCTCAGTGTTAATTGCCAAGCCCCAAAATAAGTCGTTAAAAAAAAAAGTAGAAACTGAAAACAAGGCCACTCGCCAGACTCTGAACCAATTAAATGTTGGCCAACGCACAGCAGCTGCAGCAGGTTAACAACTATGTAAATTAGTTGCGTGTTGAGAATTTGCACAAGATGCCAACTGTTTGCTGCGACTTGGCAACAACAGCCACAGCCACAGCCACATCCACATCCGCCCACAGGTGTCAACCAAATTGACGCCTCCCAATTGGCGGCCAACTGTCAACGCAGCAGCAACAGCAGCAGCCGCAACAATTGCAGCTGCCAAAACAGTTGCTTTTGTGACCCACCCCTAAACATATAGTAACCATATATATATATATCTATATTGATAGCTGACTACTGCTGCTTGTCAGTCTGTCTGTCTGCCTGTCAGTCTGTCTGTCTGCTTGATTGGAATTTGTTCATAAAGTCTCAGACTGACTGCGCCCTCAGCTCAGCACCAAGAAAGAAGACGCCTCCAGGTGCCACCCGCCTTGTCTTTTATGTTCATTTCTGTTTGCCAGCTCCGTGTTGGTGTTGCTCTGTGTAACTTGGTGTCTCAGTTTTATATCTATTACCAGGTTACATTTATTTTCTCATCAAATTTGAAACGCATCCAGTTAAATATATATATTTATAAATATATTTATATTTAAATAAATATTTCAATTTACATTTATATTTTGGCTGCATCAACCGAAAATACACTTTTGGGTTTTGTTCAAAATTGAATTTTTTTTAGTAGACGGAATATTATTTATAATTCTTTGCCTTTCATAAACTTTTATTAATATTATTAAATAAAATACAATAGCAGTTATAAACTGAATAATCTAGGGGAACTTTTACTGTGAATTTCAGTTTTATTATTATAACAAAAATAGATTTCTGGGATTGGTTTATATTGAAAAATATTGAGTTGAGTTTTTCTTGGGTCATATATATATAAATTGATTGAATATAGATTGCAATTTTCAGCAGATAAGTAAATATTATAAATATAAATGCTATATATGTTTTTATAGTCAATATTATTATTTGAACAATATTAAGTTGAGTTTTTTTTTTAGGGAAATCGATATTAAATGCTTAAAACTAGGTTGAAATATACAGCAGCTAAATAAATAATAATAATAATAAATAAATAATAAATAGCAAAATTAAATGAAAAAATTATCACTAGACATTCTGAATGGATTAATTATATAAATATTAAATATATAAATAGCAAAATTACAACAAATATTTTTCAGTTCTAATTTTGACTAGACATCTTGGATAAAATAAAAATATCAATAGCCAAATTATAAGAATAATTTAACTTATGTTATAGTTTTTACTAGATTACTTAGATAATTAATATATATAAATTTTGTAAGGAATAAAGAGCAGGAAAGATGGACAGTAAATTAATGTATTATATATATATAAGTCAATGATTTCACATTAATAAGAAATTACACACAAAATTGAAATTACCTTTGCACAAATGGAATAATTATAATTAAATAAAAATATTTTGACACACATCTTTGGCAGTTATTTTCAGTCAAAGAAAAATAAAATGTAGTCAATTTTTCAGCAGTATTAGGAAGAGTATTTAAACTTCGATGTGTGTTGATCAGATTAGCTCACTTGACACAACCTTTTTTCTGGGTGCACAATTTATATAATTTTTTTTTTTTTCATTTTTGTGGCAAACAATTGTTATTGCTTTTCTTTCTCGAAACTTGGTTTAGTTTGTTGGCTGCTGCTGACACAGCCAGACGTATATATTTCATATATATACTATAAATATATATATATATATATATATATATATACAAATATATATGTACAAATAGTTTAAGCGATGTTAACGGATGTATTTTGGTTTCTCAAATGGCATTTGTCCTGTTGTTGCACTTGCAGGGAGATCCAAGCGGCAAGCGGTGAGTGGCTGAAGGAGGCTTATGCATCCTGCGAGGCAGTGGATCATCTGAGCACCAGCGACGTGCTGCGGAAAAGCATACGACGCTCCTGGACCATCTCAAGTGAGTGTGATTTCAGTTGGAGATTTGTATTTTGTGATTAATATTAATATTATTTTGAACAGATCCCGAGGACGATCCGAATAATCCGAATGCGCAGCAGGCCATCGGTGATAATTTGTATCCACAGCAGCAGCATTTGATTGATGCACAGTCTGCGGGCAGTTATCCAACACTGCATCAGCATACGTTGCATCAACACACTCTCCATCAGCAGCAGCAACAATTGCAGCAGCAACAGCAGCAACAGTTGCAGCAACAATTGCAACATCAACAGCAGCAGCGACATTATAATAGTGGCACTGCCACGCCCATTAGTGGCAGCAAGTGGGCGTTGGGCAGACGTGTCCTCCGGCAATCCACGCTGCCCAGCACACTGAATAACGATCCCAATCTGAGTGGCAGCGGCGCCAACTTATCCAACTACAACTCAGCCTCAGCTTTGACAGCGCCAACTTCGCCCCACAAACTCCAACAGAATCCACTCTATCCGAGTGCCTACAATAGCGACGATATCATCCACATGAATACGGCGGCGGATTGCGATAATTACGCACAGATCCAGTTGCAGCAGGTGCAGCCACAGTTGGAGGCAGCTGCGGTGCCACCGTCGCACAGCCATCGGTTGCAGGTGCGCCGTCAGTCGACGCTGCCGGCGAATCCATGCCAGGCACAGGGGCCACCCAGCATTTACATGTCCACGTCACCGAATCGGGTCTACAGTCGCTCGCCCGAACGATCGCCAGGCGAACAGCAGCGCTATCCGCCCTTCACCAGGCAGACATCCTTCCCGGAGCCGCCGAGTAACTATCATCGCACCAAGCTGCTGCCCAGCACAGCCAATCTGAATAACCAACAAACCCAAGGCCAGAACTCAGCACAGGCTGCGCCGCCTCTCAACTACGAGTCGCAATCCTCGAGCATGGCTAGCGATGAATTGGATTACGCCCAATCGTACAACAAGCCACGCATGATGCGTCAGGCGACGCTGCCCAATCCCGATCAGCACGTCAAGCTGTTGCCCACATCGCCGCCAAAGCGGCAGACATCGCCCTCATTTCGTCGCTCACCGGAATTCACACGGCAGCAAACGCTGCCCAATCCGGAGGCATTTGGCACTGGGAATACGCTGACGGTGCATCAGACACCGCCCGACAAATTCATGCCCATCTCGCCGAGAACCAAGCAGAATTTCCTCTTTCCCAGCGTGCAGAATCCCCGACAGTTTTTGTCGCAACAGAACGTGCCGACGGTGGGTGCCACAGATCTGGGCAGCGGTGGCAGTGTGGCAAGTGGCGCTGGCGAGCAATACTCGAGCAGCCAAAGCGTCAACATTCATCACTCGCGCGATCCCCACTCGAAGATGATCAAGGTGCGCAGCCACAGCAACGAGGAGTACTCCAACAGCAACAAGAGCCACGTCGAGAATCGCCGCCTGTTGCCCGAGATTCCCACCAGCCAGCGCTCCTCGAGTCGCTCGCCCAGTCGCCTGGTGCGTCAGGACTGCCTCAAGGAGCAGGAGCACGGCTCGCGCACCTTTGGCGAGGCCAAGCAGCAGTTCCATCAGTTCCCCGATGTCAGCGAGGAGCGCGAATATGTCGATTATTTTGGCAATAGTGCCACCAGTTTCCTGGAGTCGGATGAGGTGCAATATGAGAAGAACTACAACGCCGGCTTCAGCAGCGAACCGCGCATCATTTATAACGATGGCTCCGACGATGTCAGCTACAAGCCCAACCACACCCGACCCATCTACAGTGCCGAGAACATGCTCAGCGGCATCGATAGCAACAGCTACGGGGTTGCTGCTCCTTTGGCAACCGGCTACTACCCCGACATGGGCGGCGGCGGGCATGTGATGCAGCACAGCGGAGCGGCCCTGCCGCGCACCCCCCTCATGCACAATCGCATGAGGAGGCGACAGTCCCGAGAGCTGCCCGTGCCACCCGAGCTGAACAACGCAACTCCAGAAGCAGCAGCAGCAACTGAAGCAGCTAAAATGGGAGCAGCGGTAGCAACTGCAATTGCTACTTTTTCGAATGAACCAGATCGTCGCAAACCAGAACAGATGCGTTCCGTTTCAGAGGATTCGGGTGCCAAAACGGCACCCAAGCCAGTAACAAGACGCTCCTTCTCGCATCCCGAAAAGGATTCGGTGGTGAGTAGCTGGAATATTGACCTGAAGCATTTTTATTTGATAGCAAAATTGGCAAACATAAAAATCTTAAAAGATACTTTTTAAATATCTTCCAAAGAAATCACTCATTTTTTTTGGCTGTTTCGAAACTGAGTTAAATCAAAATTTTATTTTAAGCTGAGTTAAATTAAAAGTTTATTCAAATTAAATACTTAAACCTGAGTTAAATAAAAAGATTTTTTAAATTCAAAATATATGCAATTTAATGCTATATAAAACTATAAAAAAAAAACTCATAAACATAAAAGAACACATTAAAAATTGAAAAATATACTTTATAAAATTTAGAAAAGTTTAAGCTGAAAATCCTAGATTTTTGGAAATATTCCCTCTATGTGGCACACTAAGTATAGCAAATTTTTTAAAAGACACAAGGATTTCCCCCAAATGCATTATTATATCACTGCCAAGAAACCAAATGAGAAATAAATTTTTAAAATTATAAAAAAATTATAAAAAAATTTAAACTAAAATCAAGTAAAATGAAAATGAAAATTTTAAAATGATTCCCTCTGAGTGAGTTAGCATTTCTAAAAGACATTATTATATCACTGCCAAGTAAACAAATAAATCCTCAAGTCCAAAAGTGGGCAACATTTTCCATGCCAGAACTCTGACAAAAATTAAGCCAATTTTCACTTTAGTTTTAAGCATTTAAGTTCAACATTTATAAATTGTTGGCTAAGTCAACCCATTTAGGAGCAGTTCTGTTTAAGATTTTCGCGTGCCAAATGAAAACTTTTGAAAATTCCAATTTATTTTTGCAGCCACCAAAGAAAGCGGAAACCTCAAAGATTCCCAGCCCGCGGCCGCTGGCCGATATACTGGATAAGACGCGTCTCGGCGCCGGAGGCACCAAAATACCGCAGGCACGTCGCCGCAACAGTCGCGGCGAGGAGGGTAAGTCAGAGAGAGAGGAGAGAGATTTGCCGTAGCTTGCTGTAGTTTGCCGTAGTTTGCTTTTGTGCACCCAACAACAACAAGAGCAGCCGAGTAGAGCCCGTAGCTTAGTCGTAGTCAGTTGCAATCACTCGATTTACTTACATACACACATGTATTATAAATATATATATAAATATTATGCACCTGTTTACCCCACTCCAACCCCTCACCCAACACTTGCCTGTATCGTTAACCGTTATACAGGCAGTAGAGTACCGCAGCATCACTACTCCTTCCACGAACTGCTTAAGCACCAGAACTCTGATTTAACCAATCGCTTGAAAAAAACGCCAATTCCCGTTAACACAGTCACAGACAAACAGGAGCAGGATAAGCAGCAGGAGCAGGATAAGCAGGAGCAGGATAAGCAGCAGCAGCAGCAGCAGCAGCAAATTGGAGCAGCGGACAAGTCCGACAATGATAATGCAGAAGATGGCTCAGCAGCGGTAAGCGGAGATGCCTTCAAATCCTGAACCCTTTGTGCACTTTGTCTAATCCCAATCGTTCCTTTTTTTTAGCACACTTCGACACTGGGGGAACAGGAGCTGCAGAATGCAGTGGAAGCGGCGGCTGTTGTCTTCAAAAAGGTCGTCCTGCAGCGGCGCAAGGAGAAGGAGAACAAGGAGAAGGCAGCCGAGGAAGGTGAGTGCTCTGTAACTGTAACTTAACATTGTAGTCTGTATATATGTGTGTGTGTGTGTTGGTGTGTGTGTATGTGTGTGTGTGTAGCATAATTAGCCCTTGGTGATGGTGAACTGCTTGCAACCCCAACAAGTATTTTGTTTTTTTTTGTTGCCCCGCTGGGGTTTCGCTTTTCGTTTAATTTTATGCACTAATTAATTAGGTGGCAGCTTTTTCCGGTTCAACAAAAGGTGGCAGCTATGTGCCTGATGTGGGTCATCACTCCCTTTATCATTTTCACTCATTGGCTTTTTGTGTGTGGCAGCCCCGTAGTAGTTAAGTATAATGATATATATATATATATATATATATATATATATATAAGTCTGCTGTGGCAAGGTAAATTAACTTTTCTCTGCGTAATTTGGGGCGCTTCGATAGTCGAAAGTTTTCCGGCAACTCTTGTTCGCTCGCTCCTCTCCACAAAAACCATCTCCAAATTTATTATAAAAAAAATCACGGGGGATTCTGCATCCCTTCCGCAGTTCTAATGGATTCAACAATTTCTGCAAAACTATTAAAATAAGTGAAATGAAAACAAAAAAATAATCTCCACGCTTAAATGAAAACAATTTTGCGCGTCGCCTGAAAGTATGCTTCATTTTTTTGGGTGTTTCTTTTAATAACATTTTTTAAAGTCCTCACATATTTTATTCCCATTTTAAAAATAGAAAACTTTTAATGGCCATATTTGCTATATAAATGTTTTCTTTTGTAAGCATTTAAACTGTTTGGAATTTACAATTTACTGTGTTACACTGAAATAAATTGTAAAAAATTTAAAATAATTTTTGGTTGAATATTTATATTAGAATTTATATAGAAAATATATAAAAGATATTGCTAAATTTTGAAAAATTCTGCTTCTGCGCAAATTTTTTCTTTCAACGAAAATCTGAGCTAGTTTAAAACCAAATAATTTGCTAGACGTGTTTTCAAAATTTTTAATTATTAAATTAAAATATTGTGTTTCATATTGCGCAAATATTTGAATTTTTCTCTGAGTGCACACTTAAAACCAATTTTGGGCAGCGACCGTGAAACATTTTCACACACAACAAAAATGGCAGCGAACTCATAAATCGCCCACACGTGTGTGTATGTGTGTGGGTGTGCGTGGGTGTGCGTGTGTGTTTTTTGTGTGTGCACTCTTCGACTGTTTTTTGTGGACCGTCTTTTGTTGTGTTTTAATTTGCTTTTTGTTTGCCGAGTTTTTCGGGTGCGACAACAACTAGAAAAGGGACTTTGTTGCCCACGTTTTAAGAGCTTTGGATTTTGTGGGTTGTCTTGTTGTCTGAAATGTTTCACCGTTAATCTGCCAGTGTGTGCCACCTGTCTCTGGGTGTGTGTTTGTGTGTGGGGAAGGAGGAGGGGGAGGGGTCTTAAATGGATGAAATGTTTTTCCTTTGTGGCACCGCCAACGGCTTGTTGCACAACACACACGCAAACAGGCTGCTTGCATTTCCGCCTCTGCCTCCGCCACTGCCTCCGCCTCTGCTTCTGCCTCTGTTTGCGCAAACACAACACAATTATCGAAAAAGGTCTGATGAAAGTCAGAAACAGGCAGAGGAGCACTTTGAAGGATGCCTGAATTACCTTCCTTTTAAATCCTTCACTTTCAACGGGGCTTATAAAAGTTGAGAATCCTGGGGTAAACAATTTTTAAGATCGATGCAACGCATTTCCTTAAGCACTTGTGAAAAATATAAGATTTAATTAACATTTTTTTATAATTTGTCCATTAATATTAATAATTGTAGCAGTTTGAATTCCTCTAGAATTAAGCATTGACTTAACTTATTTTCTTCTACAATAAATTGAAATATATTTGGAAATCCCAAAACATGAGGAACAAATTTCATTATTCAATCTCTGTTTGGAATTTGTAAATTATTTATTTATTAAAGAGAAAGTTAACAAGACAATTTTTAATCTACAGCTGAATTTTTTTTTAATTTCTCAAAAAAATAAATTAATTAACAAATACAAATAATAATAAAAGTGAGTCAACCAAAATTTACTGACTTTTTTTAATTAATTAAAATTGATGTGAAAAGTCCAAAAAATGATATGTGAAATGAACATCTAACAAATTTTATTGCCAGTTGGATTTTATGGTCAGACAGCTTATTTAGGTAGTTATTTGAAATGTGTTTTTTTTTTTTTTGGTTATTTCTAGGTTGCTTATAAACTAAGAAACACCTGCAATATAATTATATATATATCGAAATTTAACGATCCATAAAAATTCTGTACTATTTGTTGGTGCTTCATTTCCAACATTTTAATGTGCTTCTTCTAGTTGCTTAAAATAATATAATTATAATAAACAAGGGCTGCTTGGCCAGCCCTTAATTTAAGGGTTAATATGGAATATGAATATTCTTTTTTTTAGCTATAGTTCATATAAATTAAGCTTTAATGTTGGTGTCTGCATTTGGGATACATGGTATACAATCTGAATACACACACATATTTGTGTAGTTAATTTAAGGTGTAAACATTTGTCTTTAATATGTATATAACAATCAGTCGTAGAACTAACCCAATTCTATGTACACTAACAAATATTATTTAGAGCCTAAAAAATAGAATTACAACCACTAAAAACTCGCTTTAAGAGCTCGAGTAGTGAAAATAATGAGTATTAACCCAAAACAACCCCGATCATTAATCAAACACAACTAACAAAAAGGTATATAACAACATAAACCAGTATTTCACCTGCGCCAAAAACCAGTATTTTGCCCATTATTTGTCATGCTTCGTGGTGTTGGTCAACGTCAATCAAATTGCGACGAAAAAAAAAACAAAAACAAATTAAAATTCAACCAAAAAAAAAACAAAACCCACCCTGTTAATTTACAGCCTCGCCGCAGAATGTGGCAGCTGGCAATGTTCCGGGTGCGGATGCCATGGAAACGTCATCGTCATCGGAGCTAGAGTTCAGGTGCAGCAGTGGCACCAGCAGCGGTTTCACTGGACGCCCACCTCAGTCGCATTATAGCGTCGAAGCCGACGAGTTTAAATTGGTTTTTCTCAACTCTGACTCCTCGTCGTCCTGCAAAGAAGAGGAAGAAGAGGAAGAGGAGGAGAGGAGGAGGGCGGCAGAGGATGCAGAGGACACAGACTCCGCGTCGAGTTCGTCCTGTTCCACACATCAGTGCCACAGCATTGTGAGCAATGTGGAGGATTGCGATTGGGATTACTTTGAACCATCGATGATAGCGGCGACAACCACAACAACAACCACAATGATTGCCTATGCAAGTGCCACAAGTGCAACGCCAACGCCACCACCACGTCTGCGTCGTCGTTCCAGTGACTCGAGTGATTCGCCACTGCTGCAACGGCGCGGGCAACAGCTGCGCAGCTATTGCTCCAAAATCAGGGAGAGCGACACGGGCACCGATGAGGAGCTGCAGCTGCCCCGCACCGAGAGTAGCTCCCAGACGAGCTCCGATCAGACGCCAGCCATGCCGCTCAGCATGAAGGCCAGGATCAAGACACGTTTCCTCAAGAGTCACCATCATCATCATCATCAGCACCACTACAACAATCGTTGCACTGGCTGCAATGTTGCCGCAGCAGCAGCAACCAGTCAGCCCCAATATGTGCCCATTCCGGTGCCGGTGCCGATTCCCGTACCGCTTGCCGCCTACCACAGCTGGCAGCTGGAGCATCCGGCGACACCGTTGCTCGAGCAGGACGAACAATTGGCCGCCTCGCTGCAACAGTTGTGGCAGGCAGCTGCCGCTGCAACTACGACGACAACAGCAACACCCAATTCGCCGCAATTTGCGGCAGCAGCAGCAGCAATGGTTGCCTATTCGCAGCAATTCGCTGCGGCCAGCAACATGTTTGACGCAAAAAGCAAAAGCTGCCAGCAACTGCCAACAACAGCAGCAGCAGCAGCAGCAACAGCAACATCAGCAGCAGCAGCAGCTAAAACCAAGTCTAGTTTCTTTAAATCCTCTGCGCCAGAATTGAGCGCCTCGCTGGGCTCGCTGCTGATGACGCAGTCGCTCTGCTCCACTGCCTCCACGTCTTCATCAACAACGTCCGGCTACGGCACAGCGGGTCGCAGCCTGGAAACATTAGCCGGCTGTCTCTGTCTAGCCCAACAACAACAACAACAACAACAGCAGCAGCAGCGGCAAGCGGAGCAACAACAGCAACTCGAGCAGCAGCAACAGAAGGAGCAGCACAAGGAGCAACAAAAACAGCAAAAAGAACAACAGCAACAACAACAACAACAACAGGAACAACTACAACAATATCAACAGCAACAACAACAACAACACCTACAACAGCAACAACAGCAACAACAACTGTTAAGCAGCAGCAGCCAAATGGCTTTGAAGCCAGCTTGGACAAGTTTTGTTGGTTTAGTATCGCCGCGCATGCCGTCGTGTGAACAGCAAGAAACGCGTCGCTCTCTCTACGATGCCGACGTCGATGTCGACGTTGACGACGTCGGCGCTGCCGGAACGCCCACAACAACATCGCTCAGATTGTGTAATGTGAATGATAAAAGCAACAACAACATCAGCAGCAACAGCAATGTTAAATTTAGCGCACATGTTGTGAGTGATAATAATAAAAATAAGAAGGCAACGCTGCCAAATAAATGCCAAAAACTATGCGAAACTAAGCAAAGCAACAACAGGAACAGCAGCAACAACAGACAAGCAGCAGCAGCAGCAGCAGAGGCAGACAGACAAACCTACCTGGCCAGTAACGAAACAGTGGAAACAGCAGCAGACGAAACAAATATACATAAAAATCAAGTACAAGCAACAACTTTAACTGCTTCAGCTGCGGCGGCGGCGGTGGCTGCTGCTCCTGCGATAATAACTCGTTTTTCGGTTGAGCAGCAAAAACAACAAAAACAACAACAACAGCTGCAGCTAGATTTGCAGCTAGCAAAGAATTTTAACAGCAGCAATAGCAGTAGTTATAACAGCAACAACAACAACATGTCGGAAAGCGATCGCAATTTGGGCTGTCTGCGCAGCGAAAGCTATGCAAACAAGAACAACAACAGCAGCAGCAGCATTAACAGCAGCAACAACAGTAATAGTAACAGTAACAGCAGCAGCGACGCTGAAGATGAGCGTCACAGTCGACGCAGGCTGGTGCAGCGCAGCTACGATGTGGCTCAAGCCATGCAACAGCAGCAGCTGGACCAGGAGGCGGCACCACCAATTATGCATCACAGCACCACAGACGGCAGCAGTAGCAGCTCCAGCTCCAGTGCGAGTTCCTCGTCGGCATCCTGTGATTCGGATGAAATAGGAACAGTGGCAAATTGTCGCCCGAAAAGACGACGCTTCAACAAGGTGTTTGTGGTTAATCAGAGGAAAATGCGGCCAGGTTCAAGCAGCGACGAAGGCGATTCCTCTTCCGAGGCAAATCTCGAGGATTCATCCGATAATGATACGGACACGGAGCGAACAGATTGTGGCATAAAACTCAACTATGTTAAGCCAATAACAGAGGCAGTAACAGAGACGTCGGTGCAGGTAATGACAGAGCAGCAGGAGCAGGCAGAGACAGCGACAGAGGTAGCACGTGATGTTAGTAGTGATGATGATGATGAGGATGATGATGTCGATGTCGATGATGTTGTTGATGATGAAAGTGAATGCCGAAGCCGTCGTCGCAGTCGCCGCATTGCCAACTCAAGCGATGAGCTTGCCAACTGTATTGTTGTTGTTGGCGGCAGCACAGATAACAGCGCCAACAACGACGGCGGCGTCATTTTGCATCGCATGCGTGCCTTGCCAGACGACGACGTCGACGCAGACGCCAACGTGAATGCTTCTGTACAGCAATTAGAGCAATCATTTGAAATGAGCAGCGTTGCCTTAGCTGCCTGCGATGAGTTGCACAGCATTTCGAATGATGTGAACCGCTTGTTGCAGTTGCACAAACAGAATTCACAGTTGGAATTCAAATTGCAGCGACTGCGACGCGGCGTCGCTGAAATCAATGAGGATCATCTGCTGCTGCCGCCTAGCACCGAAGCAGCGAAGCCAAACGAATGCAAAACAAATACTGAAAAAGAAGAAGCAGCAAAAGTAGTTGAGGAGGGGAAGGGTACGCTGTCCGCTATTTGCCATTCCCTGAAAAGTGTTAATGTTCAAACGAATAATGACGAAAGCGAAGCAGCACAACAAAACAGACACTGGCAAAGCAAAGAGCGTAAACAGCATGTAAAAGAAGAAGCAGCCACAACAACAACAGCCTTGCTTGGTTTTTCATACCAACAGCAGCAGGTAAAAGCAAACAGCGATAATAAAGTGACAGCCATGCAAACAGCGCCGACGACCATCAAAGAGCGAACAGCTGTGCAAACGCAGCCAGTGGCGGTTGGAGTGAGAGAGGCCGAGTCGAATGGAGTAAGAGAGGGAAAGGCAGCGGGAGTTTGTGTGCAAAGCAGCGAAGCATGCAAAATAAACGACGACTTAAGCGACTCGTTCGACTCTCACTCTCGGCCCATAGCGAGTAAAGCACCTGAAACGAAGCAGCAGCAGGTAGCTGTGAGAACGACAGATGGTGAGCATACAAAAGAGAGCGCAAATTTACTCTCGCAACAACAACATGAGCAGCTACCTGTTGCTGCTCACGAAGCTGATTGCGCAGGCGAAACGAAGTCAAAGTCGAAGTCGAATGCGAAGTTAGTCGAAAATGAAATGTTAAACGTTGCGGTTGAAGAGACAAACGCGCGCCGAACGCCGAACAACAACAGCAACAACAATAATAATAATATAAATAGTAACAACAAAGTTGGCCATAATGACGACGATTTCACAGCACAAAAGACGCTTGTTGTTGTTAGCCAACATAGTAACTGTGACGTAGCAAATGTGAATGTGAATGTGCTTGAAAGTTGTGAAAACAACGAATACGACAAAATATTTGGCAGTCAACAAGAACTGTGCGCAGCAACAGCAACACAAATAGACACAAAAACAAAAACAACAACAATAACAGCAGCAACAACAACAGCAGCAGCATTAACTGCTGCAACAACAACAACAACGGCAACAACAACAACAGCAACTGTTGCATCTGCAGCCAAAAATTCACTTTCAGCCAAATATCGCAGTTTAGTGATGATTACAAAAGAAACAGCAGCAACAACAACAACAACAGCAGCAGCAGCAACAGCAACAGCAACAACAACAACAGCAGCATCAACAACAGCAGCATCAACTGCAGCAACAACAACGACTAACGACAACAAAAACGATTATGAAATGCCAACTTTTAGCAACAGCAACAACCACATTGCTTTTAGCCAGAACTTTGGCAATGAGTCACTCGGCATTGAGTTGACGCCAAGTGAACGGGACTTATCACGAGATTCCTACAGCGTGGATTCCCTCAATGAAGCCCAACCGGCGAAACCTTTGCCAGACGATGGCCTCGCCGACGATGATTCCTGGGTGGAGGACCTCAGTCAGGCCGAGGAGGATGAGGAGGAGGCAATGACCACAACACCCACAGCCACAGATTCGGAGGGAGATGGTGAATTCTCCAACGGTCGTCTCATCTATATGGATAGGGATAGGGAGGAGGAGTTGAGGGGCTACAATCGATCGGCAATTGATTTTACGCTGCACACAATTGTCGAGGAGAGTTGCGAGGAGAGCGAAGTGGCCTCAATGAGAGCGGACAATGAACTGGACGCTGACCTGGCAGGGGAGGAACAAGATGATGAGGCTCTGGAGCAGGATATGGCGGAGCGAAGACGTCAGCGCACCCTGCAGCATCATCATCGACTCAGTGCGTCCGAGTTGGAAAAGTATTTCTTCTTTGGGCTGGGCGATGGCAAAGTGATGAGTTCTATTGATACCCGTTATGAGGATACCGCCTCGGAGGTCAGTTCCGAGTGCTCCGAGGGCATGGACTCCCTGCCCCATGAGGAGCAACTTCTCATGGATGGTGGAAATAGTGCCGCAGATTTGGCTTCTTCGCGGCTGGAAAAGTATTTCCTGTCGGGTTTCATGGGCTTCAGTGGAGGTGGCGCTGGTGGCAACAGCGGCGAAAAGCAGGCAGAGAGCGATGCGAGTGGCGGCAGCGTGGGCAGCGACAGCGAAGGACATCCGAGTCCCAGTCAGCGTCGCAAGCGTTTGGTGCGCGCCCGAGGCACACCTCGCAGTCACAATTCCTCGTTGGACAACCTATTGTTGCCGCCGGAGGGGGATGCTTTAGCGGATGCAACGTGCTGTGCTGTGGCAGACACCTCCGAATCGGAGGCAGGCTGCGACGACACCGTGCTCCATGTGCCCAGTGCTTGTGAGCGAGCCTCCGATGGCAGCTCCTCGGATACGATTAAGCGCAAGAAGCAGCTGAGAAAACGCCACGATTCCCTCGATGAGAAGAAGCTGCACGAGGATCTGGCAACCCCAGGTGCTGTTGCCGAGCATCTGGCCACAACGCAGGCCAAGAAGCAGCAGCATCATAGTCGCGACAGTGGCTTTGTGGGCAGCAACGATGATCTGCTGAAGACCAGCCCCGACATGGAGCCACAATGCAAATCTCCGACGCCTGCTTTGGGTCAGATTAGCGAGGATCGCGAGAAGCTTGAACTGGAGCTGGAGCCCAGCACAAGTCAAGCGGCAGCAGCGGCGACGGCGACGATGGCCACCACAAGAAGGATAACGTTAATCCCCAACAGCAGCTCGAATCTGGTGCGCAAGGATAGCTTCAACAATTGGAGCTCCGACGAGGAGACCAATCTGATGATGAGCAAAATGCGTCAGTTCTTCAAGACGCTAATTGTGGCCACGGCGAATGCCCAAACACAGAATCAGACCCAGACTCAGACGCAGAATCAATCGCAGGGCAGCACTCCCAGCTCCGTGAGAAGATTGGCCGTCAAATCCACAAAGGCTTCTCGTCCAGCTCAGTTGGCGTACTTTGAGAATGAGTTGACGCGTCTCATGAAGACGGTGCCGGGCATCAATGATGAGCAGGTGCGCGAGATCGTTGAGTATCTGAGCAGCGAGGATACCTGGTCGGATTCGTATGACTCCTCGGACTATACCAGCTCCGATCTGGAGTGCAATGAGCACAAGGGCCAGCTGAAGGCACAAATCTCGGCCAGCTGCCAGCAGATCATCAACAAGTTCGAGGTGGATGAGGAAGGGGTGCGTGGCGACGGTGGCTTATTGGATGAGACGCATGCTTTGAATGGTGACTCGGCTTTTGTCTATCAGAAACTGGTGGCTTCATTCAGCAAGGTGGCCGTGGAGCAGCCAGCTCAGCCCGTTGAGCTGCAGCCGGAGGATGTGCAAGCGGAGCAGCGATCCCCGCAACTCTTTGCCAAGGTGATGCAACACATTGGCACACGGCTGGTGGCGCTGATGCACGAGGTGAGCAGTGGCAATGAGACACCCACATCAACGCGACACAGTCGCCGGCAGCAGGTGAAGATCTCGGCCAGCACCACCGAGGATGAGGAGGATGAGGCGGAGCAGCTGAAGGCGTTGCCCCTGAAACAGCTCAAGTTGCGCAGTCGTTCGCATGATTTGCTGCTGGATGGGAATACGCCGGGACAAACACATGGACATGGATATGGACATGGTCAGGCGCACATGTTGCATGCTGCACATGCTCAAGCAGGAGCAGGAGCAGTTGGAGGAGGAGGAGCAATTGGAGCAGGAGTAGGGGGACACGCTGCGGGCACAGATGCCGGCACAACCGGCGAGGAATGTGGCATTGCCAGCGATTATGAGCGCTTCTCGTGGCGCGGCAGTTTTGAGTCGGCATTACTGGCTAATGGCGATAGCAGAACGAGGCTCAGCCAGCTGAGCCAATTGGACAGGGATAACTCGTCGTCTGCGTCCGCTTTGGCTGTGGCAAAGCGCAGATCTGCAGGCGACCTGCTCTTCAGCCAGCATCAGCAGAGTCTCAGTCGCGAGCAGCTCGATCGTGTGCGCTCCTGTGGCAGCATTGGCGGCGGCGATGCCCATCATCACCAGTTGGAGGCATCGCCCGCCAAGCCGTGGCTCTCCTCCGCCGATTCGGCAAAGGATGTGCGCCGCTCCAGTGTTCCCGATGCCATCTACGAAACGGACTCCAGCGATGATGCCTCCAATTCCAACGCCACCCATCGCTCAACGTTGCCGCGCAGCTTGACAGGCAGTGGTCAGGTGGCAAGCACCAATTCGCTGCCACGTCTGCCCACCACCAGTGGTGCGTCCGCTCCATTCACGAGCACGCCCATTGCGACCAAGTCACAGAATGCCCTCAATTACACGCCAACCTCCACGGCGACGGGCAGTGCGAAGAGTGCTCGTTATCGCTCGCCCGGATTGGCGGCACGAGCTGCGGCAGCCAACAGCAGCAACAATAGCAACCACAACAACAACAACAGCAACAACAGCAACAACAACAATAGCAACAGTGGAGTTGGAACTGGTTCGAGTGGTTCCAGTGGCTGCAGTGCCAGCAAAAAACTCGGCGGTGGTCTTCAGCAGTTCCTCTACTCCAAGCGGGATGCCCGCAAACGTCTCAACTTGTCAGCGGGTGAGTTTTACTTTCTTCTTGTTCTCCACTCGTGCCCAACCAATACACTCAGAGAAAATGGTGAGGTTAATTTAAGAAATTCTCCATGCTTATTCTTAACTTATAATTCAGAAAGTATATTTATAAAATTCAGTTTTCTGGTTCTCTCTGAAAATTAGCATTTTTATTGCTTAATTTCAGGCTGAATTTTTATTCAATAATTATTAAGAATTAGTATTTTAAATTTTCACATATACAAAACATTTTTAAAAAGTTTTTGGATTGTTCATCTGAAAACACTTAAAATGTTTTGCGGTTTTTTCGGCAGTAAAACTTAATTCCAGGTAAACTCAAATAAAGCAGATCAAAGAGCATATTTTATTACCTATCCAGCTGCAACTATTTTTTTCTAAGAATCTGGGTTTTGCCTTTCTTAAGAAAATCACTTTTTAATCATTAAAAACATTTCTTATAAATAATAAACCAATTTTTTGGGTTTGCTGCTGTGTCGTAAATCAACCTTTCTAATTTAAAGAAATTGTTTTCTTTTACGCAAGTAAAACCTTTTAATTTTAAACTAAGTTTTTTTTTGCAAGTGTAGAATGTTTGACTTGTTTTGCATATTTCAAAATGATTACCTTTTTCACACGGCGATTGGCTTCGTTGACTTCGTTGACTTCCTCGGCCTGAAATGGCATCCAGCCAGGCGACAAATTGGCATGCGAGCTATTTGGCAGTTAATCCTTATCTCCACTGCCGGAGCTGGAGCTTTAGCTAGGAGCTCAATAGAATATTGAGTTATTTGTCCACAATTTGCCTTTGGCTTTGGCAGCTCTCTTAAATTGAGTTCAGCGTTAATCTTCTTGAGAACCGCCAAAATTTAAAGCACTTTGTAATTTAAAAGCGACTATGAAAAGCGTAAATATAAATTTTACTCATTGAATGTGATATTTATTGGAATTATTAAATTCTGAAATATTGGAATATTGAAATTACTGTTTATTTGATTGCATTGTTTGTTAAGTTATTTTAATAAGAGAAGCTTTTTTTTACTAGTGAAGTCTTCTTATTTTTCAATCTGTTAAAAATCGACTTAATTTAAATCGACTTAAAATCGACTTAATTTAAATCGACTTAAAATCCCCTTAATTTAATATTTGCAAATTCACAAGAAACGTTTTATGCAAATTTGTATAAAAATAAACTCAGAATTCAGCAAAAGTCTGTAAGACGTCATTGTTTTTTTTTCCAATTATGAATCACTTCTAAAACTTTTTATTGTTGGTAGCTAAACTATTACAAATCAATTTTGACTAGTAAAATTTTTCCAATATTCATTGACCAATCTGTGACTTAATCATCGACGTGGAAAATCAATTTCAAAGTTGAACTCAACAATTTACTTGACTTACACTCAAACAAAAATTGAGCCGAGTCTGGTAACTTTTTTGCTTTTAACATTTAGTTTCGTTTCTTTGGAATGTTTCGCGTTTATTTTTAGTTTGTTAATAGCTACACGTGCTTTAGCAGCTTACACTCAGAAAAATAAAAAGCGCTATAAAAATTAAGTAGGTGTTTTTTGTTTTGAGAAATCATTATAAAAATATAAGAAAATATTTTTTGTTAAACATAAAAAAAAATTATTTAAAGTATATATAATTTTTTTATATAATAATATATAATATGGAAATATTTATTTCTTAAAAGTTTAAATGCAAATACTGATTAATATAAAAAATACTTTCTAAAATGCAAAAAAATACTACTAAAATTGTCACTCTCAAAAGATATGTTACATATTTTTCTCAGTGTCATCTTTAACAGAGATGAGATGATTCTCAATTGATGCCAGACTTTGCCTTTGGTTTTGGGTATGTGGGCTTCGATCCCGCTGGGGTCTTTGTGTCCAAAATCAACTCGATCAAGGTCAATTAACTGTATCCATAATAAGCGCAACATTTGCCGCCAGCTTCACTCCTCAAATTAAAGCGTTTTTCACACACTGCCGATGCCAAGTTCCGCTTGTTGGGGGCGTATAAACAAAAAAATATATATATATATGTATAACCTATTAGTGTTGTTGGCATTGTTGCCTATTTATTAGTTGGCCCAAAAAAAAAAGCTGTTTTGTTGTTTTGCTGTTTGTCTTTTTGGTCAATGAAACTTGAAGTTGTTCAAACTCGAACCTTGCCAGAGGAGCGCTTTGAACTCTTTGGTTTTTGCATTGTTTCCTCCACTAGGAATGGACTCGTGACAATAGACATAGGCACAACACCAGCATGTAAATTAATTGGAATTACACGATTAACTCAATTCATGCGAAAAATTTATCATATTTATAAAAAGCCATTAAGCTGGCGCATTGAAATGTCAAATTCAAATGGAAAGCATTGAAAGTGCTACAATTGCAATGATGAAATATTAAATACCCTCTTTTAAAGTTTGTCTAATAATTTACTGGATTTTAATTTTCAGTTAGAGAAATGACAAATTTCATTTTTGTTAGGTTCAAAAATAGAAAGATTTTATGGAAATCATTGAGAGACTGTTAATATTTTGAGGAATAACTCTCAAATAACAAATATAATTGATTTATTTTAGTTAAAATACATTGATCTACACAACCAATAATTATTATCTAAATTCATTCATTAATGATAGTAAAATATTTATTACTTAAAGTCATATATTAATTTTGGTAAAACAAGGAAAATTGCAATAATGATTGTCTCATAATTCAGGTTGAAAAATTAAAAATTCAATTTAATTAGGTTCAATTAAATTAAATACGCAATAAACTGTGTTTATTTTAGTTAAAATACCAAGAAGTAGCAATTTAAGGTACACACCAAATAATTATTACCTAAATTCATTCATTAATGATGATAAAATAAGAAAAATTCGAATTAATATTGTCTAATAATTCAGGCTGAAAAAATGACAAATTCAATTTGGTTAAACAAAATTAAATAAAATGTATTTATTTTAGTTAAATTACCAAGAAGTAGCAATTTAAACTATATAACAAATAATTATTACCTAAATTTCCATAATTGTTGTTGGTAAAAATAATTATTACCTAAATTCATTAATTAATGATGGTAAATTAAGGAAAACTCGAATTATTCAAATTGAAAATGAGCAATAATTAAATTATAATTATGAATATTGTTTCATGTATCCAAAAATTAAGTGTTTTATTGCAATTAGAATTGTTAAATATCGTGAATTGAACACGAAACCAGCTCTAATGCAAATTTCTCATTGAACTCTTTTTTTTATTTTTGTTTTGGCTGTTTGCACAGCAGCTTTTTGTGTAACCAAATCGTTTGTCAATTTTGTCTTGTTACCAGCAAAATGAACAATTAAATGCTTGGCCAGGGGTTCAATGGATATCTGGCTAAAAGCGAAACACAAGTTAAGACTGAGACTGAGACTGAGACTGAAACTGAAGTATTAACTCAATGTCTGCTTACAAAATTATTTGAGATTTTGACGTTGATAAAGTGTCGTTTTTTTTTTTTTTGTTTTTGGTTTCGGTTTTGGTTTTGGTTTTGGCTTGGTGACTGGTTTATTTCCTGGTGTGTGTTTTGACATTTTGGCCACTTTGGCATTACGCGATTAATGTTTGTGAACCCAAACAAACCAGTCGAAAGCGAGTTGACACAGAGTTTATTGTCTTTTCTAGTTTAGCGATTGGGTTGTGCTCGAGTGCACCATGGTGGTGGTGCAACAGCGGCACGGAAGTGGTAGCCACATCCACTGACCATCCGGCATTTTAAATGCTGCGCTTAAAAACTATTTGCATACTTACATTAATTGAAATTGGCTCATTGCAAAGCAAATTTAATTAAAATGTTTGCTCTTGCGGAAATGCCAAAGTTTTGTATTGCGCCGCGCACCCTGTATTTGAGGCACGCTCAAGCGGCACACCCGTTACTCAGTGTTGTTTTTTTTTTTTTGTTTTCTTTTCTTCACTGTGGCGCCTGTAATCGAATTAACCTTTTGGCCTCAGTTCTGCCGTCTCGTATTGCTGTCTCTGTTGCACTTGCCGCTTGCCGCATGCCGCATGCCACCATCTGATGCGGGAATCATTTCGTTAATTGCACTTTCATTGTCCCCCAACGAGAAGAGTTCAATATTTCAATAATTGAATATATAACTTAGATTTGCGCCTCGCTGGGTTCTTTCCAGTTAGCGCGATACGCTTAACGCCATCTGATCACGACGCGCTCCACAAAATCGAAATCGCAAACGAAAACGAAAACCAAAAATTCAAAAATCGAAATCACATTCAAAAACCATCTAAATTGCTCAAATACGTCAAACAATTCGCTCTGCAAGTGAAAGTGTTTTTTTTTTTTAGTTGCGTTTCTATTTATTTGTTTATTCGCTTTTCTTTTTTATTGTGGTTTTGGTTTTAGTTTGTTTTTTTTTAGGGCTTACCTTGAGAAAGGCTTATACAAAATTTAAATTTGTATATCTATAAGCCCAACAGAAATTACTTAAACTTTATTTTCGTAGAACTAAAAAAAAAGTATTCGCGACATTTTTTGGGAGCAAACATAAAATGAATAATTCAAATCGAAACATTTTACAGTTATTATTGCCTTGTCATATTTGGGGCGTTATATGACCCAGTTTTTTGTTTTTTTTTTGTGTTTTGTTCGCTTTGTCAAGCCTTCAGTTCCTCAATTCTACACATTTCACAGAGCTTGATAATAATAATAATAATTTAATTGCGAGCATAATTCAAGGCTTCTTTCTGTCATTCTGTCTTTCTGTCTGTCGACGAAGTTCAAGTGCAAAATTCATAATTTCAATTGAATTAAAGCCACCTTGAATAATTGCGTACCCCCAACAACAACAGCAGCAACCAAAACGATTTTCAGATAACACATTCGAAATATTCTGAACCAAAATACGTGTCAAAATTTAGTGAGCGATTTTTTCGCTTTTTTTCGCTTTTTTCACTTTCAGATTGCTTATCGCAACCCATGCACAGCCCAACCCAGACCAGTCCAACTTAGCCCAGTTAGCTTATCAGCCAAACATAAAATAAAATTAAGACCAGCTGGTAAATTGAGCTAGCAATTTTTGTTGTTTCGTATTGTTTTTTTTTTGCGCTAGTTGCCAAATGCAATTAAATTTTTTTTTCTGCTAAAGCAACTATAAAACTAGTGTTAATGATGACAATGAGTGTGCTCGAATGCTGGAAGATTTGTACTCAATGAAAATTTAAGCCACTTGGTGAATGCCTATTGAAGATAACCTTGTTAGGCTATTTTTAAGACGATTATTCAGTTGATAGGTTTTATTGTGGTCCACAAAAAGAGCTTGAAAATTTGTTAAAAATTGAGCGTGTTAACCAATGATTTCTCCTGTGCAAAATTAGAACTTCACTTTAAAATGCCAAACTTAAGGCTTGAGTTTAAGAGCTTTAAGTTAAAGCTTATACTAAGCTAATTTTAATACTGCTTACTAAGCATATATAAATTAATATTAATTTTTGTTTTATTTATACAAAAAATTAAATTGTGCTTGGATTAGATGAAATTTTGATAATCCCAGTTTTAATTGACTTTATGAGAAGAAACTCTTACAAATAAATAGACTGAGTAGTTTGTTTCCACAACTAAACAGATTTTATTTTTTGTTAAATTTTTCCTTAACAAAAAAATAAATCAAACTTCTTTTAAATGAATAAGCAACTAAAAATATAATTTTTGTATTACTTTTTTGGAGCACTTGCAGCAAGAGCCCTAAATCCAACAAAAAGCTTAAAAAAGTTTATATTTGCATAGTTTAAACATTGCTTAAGTTTGCTGCCAATAAATTAAATTATAGATATTTTCTCAGCAAAATTGCTAAAACTTAAATTTTAAACTAAATCAAATCAGAATCCAATCGCAAATTTGAGTCTCTGATAATTGTTCAACTTGCTTAAAAGTCTTTTCTCTTCCAGTCAGTCTACTATCAAAAATATATCTTTCCCTTCCCGCTAATTACTGTAACCCCTTTTCAAATCAACAAGTTCTGTGAATATATCTTTCGATGCACCAAAATCATCCTCAATTAATGGCAAATAAGACTTAAGTTCAATTGAGAAAAGTGTGAAGAAAAAAAACTGCTTGGGCAGAAAATGAGAAAAGTGTCGCGTTTAATTGGCAAAAAGCGGGGTGCAAGTAAAACACCAAAAGATGCCACCGGCTACAATGCATTCGTGCGACCCGCCGTTGCAACGGGTGCAGCAGCTCCATTTGCCCCAGTTCACAATTATGGCAAATCGGTGAAGACAAATCCAACGGGTGCAGTGGGCGTTGATCAATCCAATCCGGCAGCTGGCCGAATGCAATATGCGGCACTGAATCGTTCGCGTCATATTAAAAAAGTTAAAGCCACGCCCACTAGCCAAAGTCGAAGGCGTTGGCTGCGTCTCTGGAGGGGCTGCTTGGGTAGACAGCGACGCCAACGCAGCTTCACCAATTATTGGCCAAAGAAAAAGAAGCTGAAATCATGTCTAAATTGGGCCAAATGCTGCGGCTGCTGTTGGCGGAGCAAAGCAACCGGAAGTGGCTATCACTACGACTCCGAGGAGGAGGAGGAGGAGGACGATGACATCGATGCCAAAGTTGCCGCCTACATCCTGGAGATGAAGCAGCGCGAACAGTCGCAAAGTGAGCAATCGGCTGAGCTGAAGCCAACGGCAACTGAAACATGCCTCATGCAACCATCAGCAACAGGTGCAACAGTTGCAACTGCAGCAACTCCGATTGTTGTTGTCCTGCAGCGCAGCAGCAGCGCCCCACCTCGGCAGCAGACGCAGCGGCAGCAGCGCGCCTGGACATGGGACGATAGTCTCCGCTCCAACTCGGATCGCTTCCTCGAAACGCTCGAGGAGGATTTGCCAGGCGTTGCGGCTGCTGCTGCTGCTGCTGCAGCTGGCTCTGCTGCGGGTTTTGGGGGGGGGTTGAGACTATCGCTGAACTTGCAGCGACGCACGCCGCTGCACGTTACCTTTCGGGAGGTGTCAGGTAGGCGGCACAAACTTTGCAACATTTGCTCGCCTGCCCCCACCTGCCACCTGCCACCAGCCTGCCTGCTTGCCACGCACAGAGAAAAAAATTAAATATTTGTTTTTATATAAAGAAGTGATTCTTGACAACAAGGAAAAATCATCTTATTATTCAAAAATTATAATTCGAAAAAGAGTTTTTCTTTTTTCCCAGAAAACATTTTTTCAGCTAAAATATTTATTTAAAATTTTTTTTTTGATTATTAAGTAACAAAAAAAAAACTTTTAGATCATATATAATTGAAACTATAATTTAATTTGAAAAAAGGACAATTTTACAAAATAAATTAAATTATTTGTAGCTGTATTCTAAAAATGTTTTTGTTCTAAAAATTACGGTTTGCCTTTGAAATTTTTAAAAATTAATTAAAAGAAGTTTTTCTAAAATATAAAAAAAAAAATATCATATTTTTGAAACTGTCAGTTTTGGGTAATACTTTCTAACTTTTAAAAATTCAATTTTCTTATAATTATAAATTATTTTTAAATTCAAGAAAAACTTTCTAGTTTTCAGGGCGTTTTTTCGGCGCTATTTTTTTGCCGTGTTTATTTGCTTTTCGCTTTTTAAACTATATATTAAATATGGTTTACAATTGGTTCTCTCTCTCTCTCTCTCTCTCTCTCTGTTGCACTTGCACCTGCCCCATCTGCATGCAGCTTTCACGTGCCACGCTATTAAACTGCTGCCATCAAATCGAATGATTATCTTAATGTGTGTGTGTGTGTGTGTGCTGCGTGCTGTGAGTGTTTGATTGTTTGAGTGTTTTGAGTGTTTCGAGTGTTTAATGAGAGCAGCTTATTATAATAATTGAGGAAATATCTAAAATTAAATAGTGTATTTAATTTTTTTTTCTTTTCTTTTCTTTTTGTTTTTGCCACAGAGGAAGCCAAGGTTGCCGCCGAGGAGCTCTCGCGTTCGCCAGTGATTGGACAGCGTGCAACAGATGGCGCCGCCGGAGCCGCCTCCAGTCCGTTACAGTCGCGCGCCTCCAGCGAGGCGTGGCCAGCGCAGTCGGATGAGGACATCGATCGTCTGGTGGCCATGCATCAAAATCGCAGCAGTCTCAGCTCGCTTGGCGTAAGTTTACCCATCCCAAACCCAAACCCAAATCCCAAAAACTAATTTATCTTTTTTTTAATAGGTTCGCTCGGAGTCGATGGCCAGCGTTTATTCGGGCGCCGGAGAGGGACGCTATGGCACCGTTGTGGTGAAGGGGCAGGTCGAGTTTGGCATGCAGTACAACTACAAGCTGGGCGCCCTAGAGATTCATGTGGTGCGCTGCAAGGATCTGGCTGCTGTGGATGCCAAACGCAATCGCAGCGATCCCTATGTGAAGGTGAATATTTTAATTGATTTAAAAAAGATGAAGCCTTGCGAAAGTTCGGATTATGTTGCAATGTTGCTGGACACAGACCAGTCCACAGACCAGTCCAGCTACTATTTAGTAAATATTGCAAGTCCAATTTCTAAATGTCGAACTTTCGCAAGGTTTCATCTTTTTTGTAACAAAGTGAAGTGTCTTTAATCTTTATCAATATTAGTATGCCAAATTCCAAGACATGGCTATATTGTTGCGGAGTTTGATCCTTATGAGTAATATATATAAAATTCAGAGATGCCTTAAAGATGCTTAGCCCTGCCTGTTCCATCAACCATTTGCACAAAACGATATTATTCTTTTTACCCAATTTGTGCAGGCTATGCAAAAGATGATTGGGAAGCATACGTAAAATTTTTAAAAGTTCGACTTTTAATTTTTAATTATTATATTAATTAATTTAATTATTTCTTCGTGTCTTCAAGTGGATTTTTAGCTATAAAATTTGCTGCACTTTCTTGCATTTCTTTCTTTGCATTTATCACTTTTATTAATCAAAAAGATATTCTACTAATTTGCATTCACACTTCACTTTCAGGTTTATTTGCTGCCCGACAAATCGAAGGCGGGCAAGCGCAAGACCAAAGTCAAGAAGCACACCCTCAATCCCATCTTTGATGAGACGCTGCGTTTCCATACGCCCATCTCCAGTTTGGAGTCGCGCACTTTGTGGCTAACTGTTTGGCACTCGGACATGTTTGGACGCAACGATTTCCTTGGCGAGGTCAGCGTTAATCTGCAGGGTCGCCTCTTCGACAATCCCCAGTCACAGTGGTATCTGCTCCAAGAGCGAGTAAGTTAACCCTAATCTTTGCACTTTTTTTTATGAAGTTTAATTAATATTTAAACTGTTGCAGAGCGAACCATTTGATGATGTGGCCACCTATCGGGGTGATATTGTTGTGGGCTTGAAATATATTCCGCCCGAGAATTTGAAATCTTCGATATTCTCGCGCGGCTCCAGCTTGACGGGCAGCTCATCGAATCTGCGCAAATTTGGTGGCAGCATCAAATCGGTGGCATCCAAATCGGATCGCAGCACCAAAGGCGGCCAGCTGCATGTGCTGGTGAAGGAGGCAAAGCATCTCAGTCCCATCAAGACCAACGGAACCTGTGATGCCTTCTGCAAGAGGTGAGTGAACCACTCGAATCTGTCAGTTGCGCAGCAATTAATCCTTTCCAATTTTAGCTACTTGCTGCCAGATCGCACGCGCAGCTCCAAGCAGAAGACGCCGGTGGTGAAGCGCACACTGCATCCCAGCTGGAATTACACGTTTGTCTATGAGGATGTTTCGCTGGAGGATTTGTCGGAGCGTGCGCTCGAACTAACCGTTTGGGATCACGATCGCTTGGCCAGCAATGAGTTTGTGGGTGGCATTCGCTTCTCCCAAGGCACCGGTAAGTGTGGCACTAAATAGAAACTATCCAAAACCCAGACTAAAATTCCATCTCCATTTTTCCTTTTGCATAGGTCGCAGTTATGGACGACAGGTGGATTGGATGGATGCCACTGGCAAGGAGCTGTCACTCTGGCAGAATATGCTCGATCGTCCCAACTTTTGGGTGGAGGGCAGTCTGGTGTTGCGCTCTAGTTTAGATGGCATACGCACCACATTGCCATAGGCATAAAGTTGCATGCCACACAATTTGCATTGTAGTAATTTATTGCCTAGCCACACACACACAAAAGTACACACTTTACACACACCCCATTGTTGCAGTTAGTGTTTTTTTTTTGGCTCCACAACACACACACACACACACACCTATATTGTATTGTATTTGTATTGTATTGTGGTGTACTGTATTAATTATGTTATAGCTACACACACACACACACACACACATATATATAGATATATATATATATATATGTAATAGGATTGAAAGGATGATAAAGCATTACTAGAAACTTAAGCATGAATGAAATTCAATATGTTTACAGATTGTATCGATTTTTATTATCGAAACTTAAGCACGCAATTTAGAACGATTTAGAAAGATTTTCAATACTCGAATATGGCGGTCAGATACTATATGTATATATATATATATATAACTATATATATATATATCTGGCCAAGGCATCAGCATAAGCATTGGCATTGGCGATGATACTGCAAATAATTATATCTATATTGTATTGTATAATGTTTAAGCAGCACAATGTTCAAATACGAAAATAAAAACAAATAACATAAACAAAACAAAGAAAACAACAAAAGAGACAAACAAGAAAAGTTTATCAAATTATTGCACTAATTATAAGCTGGATGATATCGGTGAAAAGATACTGACAATTGTAAAGCAAACAATTTGATTGCTCAGCTAAAAATGACAGCCTAAAATGGCACTTATTTTTTGTGCAAAGACAAATGGAATTTGCAATTTTGCACAGTGTATGCATTAAAAAATAAACGTAAATCGATAATAACTAATAAATGAGAAAAACGACATTAATCCTTAAGCTATGTAGTACGACATAATAATTATATGTACTATTACCTATCCAATAATTATAATAATAATAATAATAATAATCGAGAAAAATACATTTTTTGTAAATGCAACTTTTCGTTTTGTTTTCCTTATGATTTTCCACTCCAAATACTCTTAAGTGAACGGCATTCTAAAACTATACATAATGACATATGCTATATATATATATATATATATATCGAAATATATATCAATCCAGACTTCAAGCATATCGCAACCACTGTGCACGTAATAGAAAAATAGTGACAAAAAAAACTAAAAATCAGCTAAGCTTCAAAGTACTTACTAAATACGCATACAACTCTCATACAAATAGTGACCCACCAGAGCTCAAGTAAAATATATATATCAGCCAAAAATACATAATTACTATATACATACAATATATAATATATATATATATATATGGATGTCACACTCCCTCCAACCTCTTGTTGCTAAAAAAATATCTATTTGTTGTGGAATTTTTATATACACTACCAAGGCAGCTCCCTTAGGCGATTAATAATACTATAAAAAAAAATGTGTTTAAAAGCCAAAAACACATTTATAAAAAAGGAGAATTGAAATTTAATATAGAAAAACGAATCTTATGAAAGCTTTTTGTGTAAGTTTACATTGAAAAAAAACGTAAATTCATAAAAATTATAAATAAAATAAAAAAAACGTTGAATGATACTAAAAAAAAAACCAAAAACAAAAACAAAGATTTATAGGAAATGTTTTTTGATAAAGAGAAATTTGCTGAATCACTCGTTGCCTAAATACCGCTTGTCTTTTATACTCAATGAATGTTTTCGAAACACACACAAAAAACACACACACCAAATTCGATGACGATGAATGTGTCCACATGGAATAAATGATATTCAGAAATTACCATTGTGCAAATGTGGGCATTCGAATATTTCTCGGCATTAAAATCAGATAATGATATATAAAAGTCAAACAATAAGCAGCAATTATTGCAAAACTAAAAAATAAATGGTATTTAGTAGCATATTTAGAATGATAAAACTTACTAACACAGCCCAAAAAAAAATATTGTTATTATGAATGATTTAATGAAAAAAAAATGAAAATTAATAAATATTGATATAGCCTAATCATAGCAAATGTATGTAAAGCATAAGTAGTTTATTTATTGTTGCTCTATTGTTCAATGTAGTACTTACACAACATATCTATATATTTTTTTACTTAACCCCCTCCCCTAAAAAAGTGGAGGACCCTAACCGTAACCCTAACTGTAAACCTAACTCTAAATTAACTAATTCAATATTTAAAATTGCAGTGAATTGTGTTTTAACAATTGGTACTACTTTAACACTCGTATTAACTCATATTCACACTACTCACTAATCACTACTCACTAATCACTACTCACTCACATGGTGCTATATAGAAACTCCTCGTTGTATTTACTCTGGAGTACCGAGAAAATCATGAGAACTCTTTTTACCTATTTACTGTTTATGGCATTTTTTTGGATTTAACTGAACTATTGTGAACTAGCGTTTATTACATGGTATTTCTAATACTATCCTACAACATATACATATTATGATATATCATATATATATATATATATATATACATATACATATAAAGTCAGTTATATACACAGATATACAATAAATACATAAGTAGCCAGAGTAATCCTAGCATTAAGGTGAACCGCAAACTGTTATATAAAAAGCGATCCCAAATCCATGGCAAGATCTAATTATCCAATTAGACATAGATTGGATGGGGACGCCGACGAGAAACACATCATCTAGTAATTATATATATATATATATATCAGAAAATATTTACGTACTTATTGTATTTGACAGCAATTGCAAAAAGTGCTCAAATCTAACAACTAAGATTTAAACAAAACAAATAAAAACAATGAAAAATAAGAGTTATTTAATAGAGCCAAACTTTAGAGTTATGCGCCTAAAAAATATTAAAAAAAAAAAAAAAAAATATGTTGCGTTAATATACAAAAAAAAAAAACAAAACACAAATTGTGGAAAACGATAGATTGTTAAATTAGAGTTTCTTTTCTCTTCTAACATGCAGAATTTGGGATATGGAATTTGCGACTAGATTTTGTGCACACTTTTGTTCCATTCCCAAAAAATAAAACTGCTGTGATGCATAATATAATATATATACTTTTAAGTGGTTCGAATTAGGGGTACTTATTTTGAATGCATAGTTTATGTAAGCAGAATTTTTATTGAAAAGAATATTGGCATCTTGCTTGGTTTGGTTCGAGAAATCGAACAATGGTTCGCAACGGTTCGGAAAGGCGCAGATATATTATTATGGCTATATTCAATTAGATGAGAGATGAGATACCTTTAATAATGTCAACCAATAAATTATAATGAAAAATACACACATACACTAAACATATATACACATATATAAATATATATATATATATATTTTCAACAATTTCTGCCCTGGATATCTATATATACATATATATATATATATTATATAGGATTATGGCCAATCTGCGGCCCCAAACCCTCCCTTTGCTATAAAATTTTTTTCCATTGAGAGTTTCAAACAGGGCTAACCGACCTCTATTTTGTACTATGTAAGACTTTCTCTAGCTCTTAAAATAAAAAAAAAAATACAAATACAAATACAAATAAAAACCCAAAAAAAATCGTTCAAATTGAAGCCGTCACATTTATGGCAAAGAAGTTAATAAAGAAATTAAATTCAAATGTTTTCTGATTCCTTTATGATGACACTTTACTTATACATTATATACATGTAAGCAATTACTACAGGATAACAAGAGTTTACACACACACACACACTCACATACATACAAATACAAACATATATATATATATATATATATGTATATACTTATATATTACAAAACAAGAAAATAATAATGATGGAACACCTTAATTAATATTATGTTCGAATACTGTGACCCAAAAAAAATCAATCAAATAAAAGCAAAAATTTCGCATCTATTGACAAACTTTCGGAACTAAACTATGTATTTTTTTAAACATTTTTGGGCTGGGCGTATTTTGTATTGTGCTCGAAATCTCGAAACATCAATAAAAGTTAAAGTTCAGATAAGAGCCAGAGAAATTCGATCTGCAAGAATCACTCCGCAAAAGCTAACTTTTTCTACTTGTTTCGATTTCATCGACTTCCGCTTCCGCTTCCGTATCTGTTTCGGCTTCCACACTGCTCCGCACTCCACCATTGAGGGCATTTAGCTTAAGCTCCTCGGCGGGCTGTTTGAGCACATCATCATCATCATAATTTCTGGCACGGCAGCAATCGAAGGCAAACGGAGACTCGCCCCTGCCAAATGCCTCGCCATCCTCCAGTGTTATTGGCAATTTTCTAAGAAAACAAGCAAATAATTGTTATTAATATCGCCATTTTGGCCAACATCCCTTTGCGCCTGTTACCTGTTATTCGTTTCCGGCAAGAAGAGCGTGCAGAATGCGGCTATCAGCAGCACCGCTGTCAAAATCAGAGGAGGAGCTGCCGCAAACTTGCTGCCCAAATGGATTAGATAAGGTGAGGCGAATGAGGCAGCCGCAGCGGCCAAGTGAGCCGATGCTATGCCCCTGGAGCGAACACAAGTGGGCAGCAGCTCCGACGAGTACTGTGACGTAGTCGTGTAGCACATGGAGATGCCCAGCCGGGTGGGCAGTGCAAATGCCAGCAGCAATGTTGCATTCAATTGTTCGCCCTCGTGGACAAGTGCCACGCCCAAAGCGCAGGACATCAGACTGGTGGCAAGCAGCGCCAGAAAACAGGTGGCCTTTCTGCCCAGACGCGTCTGCAGCAGACCTTGCAGAAACCCAGAAGGCAGCACCACCAAGGCAAACAGCGAGAAGATCACAAACGGCGACAATCCCAAACCCTCCACATTCCGTGAGATGGTATTAAAGCTCAGCGAAGTCAACATGCTGCAATAAATTATGGAAATATATTAAATTTAGTGTTGGTTTTGAGAAGGTAAGGAAAACTCCTCAGAACAGAATGTGTCGCCTTATCCAGGAAAAGATGCAGCATCCTTGGGATGCAATGACAAAGAAGCGCTCAACTCAACAAAGACTCTGGATTTTGTGCAGAAACTGAGATTGATGGAGGAGCTATAAGGTCTTCCATGGGGAAGTGAGAACCTCCAATTTATATATATATATATTGAAATTTAAGAGACTCTCAATTTACTTACAGAAAAAACGTATTTTATGAAATTAGTAAAACCTGCTCCAATTCCACAATCCCAAATTTATTGTGTCATTTATATTCTTTATTAGAAAAATATTTTTATATATTTCAGAAAAAAATGAGATTTTCTGGCTTGGCTTTTGTAGTTCACTTTATCTGTTTTCTGCCATAGAAGCGGAATAGCTCTGTGGCAAATCACTCAAATTAAACTATATAAATGTATAAACTATCTAAAATGTGTGCATAGCTGAAACCCTAAAATAAAAATGTTAATGTTTATTTATAATAATAATAGTACCTAATTTACGCATTTGAAAAAACACCTTGAAAATTTTACGTACTTCTCATAAATTTAAAAAAAAAACTAATATATATATTATTTTGAAGAATAGAGAAACACTGGTTTTTAGATATAAACATTTAGACTAATAATGAGAATGACCTATGCGATTTTCTAGAATACTTACAAAGTCAAAACCATAATCAGCGCTGTTTGGCGTAAATGGGGGGTTCGCAGGAGATCCAGCAAAGTTGCCTTTTGCTGTTGCTTGTCCTGTTTGCGTTTGTTCGCACAATGTTGGCGAAATGCTTCAAAATCTGAGGGAAGCACTTTGCAGCCATTAAAATGAGCGATGTGCTTCAGTCTGGCAATGGCGCCCTCAACATTATTCCGTGTGATCAGCCACTGGGCGCTCTCCTGCACCACAAAATAGAAGAGGGCCACAATCAGCTGCAGCAGCGCCGAGAAAGTCAAATAAATCCGCCAGTTGCCGGCCAGAACAGAGAGCCATGGCGCCACCAAAGCGCCCAAACAACAACAGAGACCAATTGTGACGCTGATGGCCAAATTTCTTAACTTTGGCGCCAAGTACTCCAGCACTAGATGTTGGTGCGGGGGGGAGGAGGAGAAAGGGGGCGTTAGACGAGCAGAGCTGATTAAGAGGTGAGCAGATACGCAATGCTTACCCAGAATAAACATGAGATAATAATTGGCTGTTGCAGCCAACCCAGAGATGCAGCGAAATGCGCTAAACTGAACCAAGTTTGTTGCATACGTGGTAAGAAAGTCGCCAACAAATCCACACTGATTGGCCAAAATGACAACCCGAACGCGGCCAATATGATCACCCAGCATGCCAAAGGAAAAAGTGCCCAGCAAAGAGCCCAAAAAAAACATCGACTGCCCAATCCGAGCCTTGTACGCATCCTCGCAGACCCAATTGAGCTAAGCATAAATGATATAAATATTAATGATAAATTTAATTATTTTATTTGATTAATTACACTATAAAACAATTATATGAAAAACGAAAATCTTTATAATCTATACAAAGATACATTTTTTTGCTTGTATAACTTTTTATTGTTATTTTAGATTGTTTATTTTTCCATATTATTATTATATCAATTATTATTTATTCAAATTTATAATTACTTACCTCGGCATTCATGCTACGAAATCCGTAGTCATATTTGTATATCCAGCGATCGCAAGTTTTATTGCTCACAGTCAGATTATGGCCCACATCGAGCCGCCAATCGATCTTCTCCAGACGCGTGCAGGAGGCATCCTTGCCAAATGGTGCATAGATGGCGGCGACTTCGTCGTGACTGCGATTCGCCAGCTGATCGTGATAGCACCAATGCTGTGGCACAAATCCGATAATGTTCTGGGAATAATAGTGTACAGTGCTGGTAAATCCAATGTAACCGAGCAGCAGCAGCATTAAATACTGATAGCGACCCGCATCCCCGCACTTTTCCAGCATTTTATCAAAATCCATATTGTGCGATCCTCTCTCTCTCTCTCTCTGTCTCGCTCTCTACTCCACTGTAGACACGACTCCGGCTGAGATTCGGTTAAGACTAAACCAGTTGAGCCACAATCACACTTACAATCGGATTCGCATGTCTCAGTCTGATTCCGATAAGATAGTTGCTGATGTTTTGCCGCCGCCTTATCGCATTTGCGTGTCTACCAGAAGCGCTCTTTATTTCCATCCATTTCCATCTATCCGCCCGTTGCGAAAGAATTGTTTTATTATTTAAGTAAATCGCTTGTTCACATTAAATTGCACAGAGAGACTGGCGTCTATCTGAAGCGCCGCGCTCGCGAGAATTCCGCATCTATGTTTATATATATATATATATACTGATGAACATGTGCTCTATACTGTATCCGATTCGTGACAATACACTCTTAGTTGCTGTTAGATATTTTCTTATGCCAATTTTTAAATCTAAAAACTTGTATTATTAAGTCTATTCTATATGAACGATAATAAAGAATCTTTATCTAAATTTCGGCAGTCATAAAACAAATTCATTGTTTTAGAATATTTATTTTATATATGACTCGCACTTCTTTATAGGCATAGTTTCTGTTAACTTGTTTGATTTTTATGAGAGCTTTCTTATCTATTTAGTATCGCACATGCACAATTGAAATGAGCACCTATATAATTTAATTTCTAGTACTTCACCAATATTACAATGACACACAAATTAAGCAACAAATAAAAAATACTTTAATAAGCGAAAGGTGCAGTTGATTAAAATTGCGGCATACTTTTAGGAACACACAAAAATTGTCGCTAAGCGTCGCAGGTTGTAGCAATTACACGAACCAGAGTCATAGTTCGGTTGCTGCATTGTCTAAATTGACCTGAAGCAAAATATTCTGCATACTTTCAGGCGCACACATATTGAGTAGAATGCTGCTTGTAGTTTTCTATACAAAATATCTTACAACTATTTGAAAATAAAGTAAGGTTTATTTAACTAACAAATTTAGTAAAATGTGTATCTGACTAGCAACTTGCTGCTAAAATCGAGAAAACTACAAGCTTGAGCAATTTTATTTATTACACAATTAAAATATGTTTGCTACTCTGTTCGCTATTGCAATAGAATAATTATTCAATAAATATTTCCACGTCGCTCAGTTAGATCAGATGTGTTTCAAGAAACCTTTTCAAACTTCAAGCAATATGCCTGTTGATTCTTAGGCACTTTTACATTTATTCTACAATGTCGTGTCATACATTTTTTGTTTTGCAAGTCAATTTATGAGAGGTAAAACTTGTCAACAACTTAATACAAAGTCAGCTGAATAACGAAAGATATTATTATTTTTTTTACCAAAAGTTAAACTTATATGCAAACAAAATACATGTAATATAAGTAAAAATTATTTTGTACAAGAAATTCTATTATATTTTGAATACATAGTAATAACGACTAAAAAGTGGAGACAGATGTTTTTGCAACAAAAATTTTAAAGAAAATAAAGAACGATAAAATGTCGAGAGATATGCCACATATGCTTGAATAAATTATTCATTTTTTTAAATAATGTTTTGTATACCATCATAAATATGCTAACATTATTCAGAGTTTGTTATAGAAGTAGAAAATTTAAGTAGGTTTGGATGAGAGAGAGAAGAAATTTAAATTAACCTCAGCAATTTTATTGAACTCAACAATGTAAATTAAATTAAAATAGTAAGATTTGTAATTTTTAATGCTACAAACTTAGTTGGTAGTAGTAGTAGGTAGTTGGATAATTATCCTGTCTGCTCAAATATAATAAAACATATTTTATTTTATTTATGTTCTCATATTTTTGTCTTCTTTTAAATACTTTCGCATGAGACTGATATGTTTCTAAACTTTCTTGGCAATGAGATTCTGTTCTGTTTCAGCTTCCAGTTTGACATCGCCATCAGCTGTGGTCTCCGGCTTACTCCTATTACTCAAGAAGTCAAACATGGGTTCCCCTCGCCCAAACAGCTCCCCCTCTGCCAAAGAAATGGGTAGTTTTCTGTTGCCCGTCTCCGGCAGGTGGAGGCAAACAAAGGCGCAAATGAAGAATAGCAGGCACATGATGATCGAAGGCAGAGCCTTGTAGTATATGCCCAGATGCAGAATGTAGGGCGAGAGCAGAGAGGCAGCTGCGCCGGCCATGTGGGCCACAGCCAGGCCACGAGATCGCACACAAGTGGGCACCAGCTCAGTGGAGAACAGCAATGTGGAGCCAAGGCAGACAGAGACAGCCAAACGCGAGGCCATCGTCAGGCAGACCAAAAGCACGACGCCCATTTGTTGCCACAGCGACATGGCAATGCCAATGATTGATGTAAAGAGTCCCGTGAGTAGCATCGATATAACCGCGGAACCCTTGCGACCAATCCGCTTCTGCAGATCCGCCTGCAGCAGGCCAGAGGGGAACAGTGTCAAGGCGGTCAGAGCAAACATTATTAATGGTGATATACCCTGACCCTCCACATTCCGGGACATCGTATTGAAGCCGATGGTAACAATTGTGCTAAATTAAATAAAAAATACCATTGGAATAGACATATAAATGGGGACTTTCAATTTTAACACCACTTACAATACAATCAGCATTTGGAGTAATAATTTGCGCAGATGCGGCGTCTTGAACATGTCCAACAGATTGACCTGATTTTCTTTGCCTTGCTGCGCCTTGTTGGTGCTGTTAATCTGACAGTAGCTGCGGAACGCATTGATGTCCTCATCTTTAAGTTCGCGACGATTCATCTTGGCAACTCTCTGCAGTCGCAGGACAGCCCCATCGATGTCGTTGCGTGTGACCAGCCACTGGGCGCTCTCCTGCATCAGGAAATAGAACAGTGTGACCAGCAGCAGAGACAGTGACGAGCAGATGAGGAACAGGCGCCAGTTGCCCACAAGTACCGCCAATCCAGATGAACAAACCATGCCCAAACAGTAGAAGACACCCATGCTGATAGCCAAACCCCAGTTGCGAATTTGCGGAGAAGTGTATTCGATAACTGCAAGCAAATATAAACTTAAGTAAACATTTTGAAAGATATTGAGAGATATGCTCACCCAGAATGTACATGAGGTATGTGTTGGTATCCACGGCGAGACCAGAAACGAAACGTGTTATCGAAAAAGCTGTCAAACTGCCGGCAAAGATGGTCGAGAAGTCGCCCAAAAATCCGCACCAATTCGCCAAAATGAGCGCTTTAATCCGGCCAATTTTATCTCCCAGCAGTCCAAATATGAACGTTCCAAACAACGAGCCCACAAAGAAAAAAGATTGCCCCACTCTCGGCTTGTAAGCCGAATCGCAGACCCAATCAAGCTGTTTACACAGTCAGATAAGATAATGCCGATAGTATTTCAAAAGTAAGCACAAAAATCTAGTGCAAAACTCACCTCTGTGTTCATACTTCTGAATCCAAAATCATAGTTATAAATCCAGCGATCACAGCGCTGCTCACTCACAGTGACATTGGATCCATCTGAATTGATACTTTCCAGTCGGGTGCATGAAGGTTTCTCGAACTGATTGTAGATGGCTTTGACCTCGGCAAAGCTGCGATTCTCCAGCTGCTCGTGATAGCACCAGTGATCGGGCACAAAACTGATCACATTCTGGGAGAAGTTGTGCATCGATGTGACGAACATCAATAAGCTGTAGAGTCCCAGCAGTAGATACTGATAGCGATGGCTACTGCCGCACTTGGCCAGTATATCATCGAAATCCATAGTGCTCGTCAAAGTGGCAGCCATTGAGAATGAGATTGAAGCGATTCGGAGGCACTCGACTTGTCTAGTTTTTATTATTATTATTATTATTATTACTTTTTTATTCTTTGCTGTGTAGGGGTGAGTTCATCCATCAGCCAGCCAGTCATCAATCGACGGATGCCACTCGCATACTAACAGTTGACGTGATCGCGAAACGCTAAGAACTAAGAGCTAAGAGCGTGTTTTGAGTAGCAAAAGCAAATGGCAAATAACAACAAGAAACTCAACTTAGTTTTACATAATTGTGCACAACAAATACACCCAAATACTATACAATGTTGCCTCTGTATTGCTCTCTCTCTCTCTCTCTCTCTCTGTCTCCTCGGCTGATAAGCGTCCGACGCACAAATTAATCGTATTAATTTTATACCATTTGATAAGCCAACTGCTAATTTGATGCCGCTTCTCTGAATTGAGTAACATCGCTTAAGCGGTGTAATTTTAGACAACTGACATGTATCATATTTTAATAAACAAATTATTATATACTATTTGCAGTGATATAATTTTAATTGTACACACACAAAAAAAAGGTATTAATATGGGAAACTCTTACCTGATTGAATAGCAAGCAAATTTTATATAATTGTAGATTATCGCTTTCTATTTGATGATTTGTTGATTTTCTAAAATCTAGAATTACTACTAATTATCATGATGTTATTTTCCATAAGTCCAAACAGATGATTTCTTATGTTACCTTCTTTGTTACTAATATTTATTATACTAAAAATATAAAAAAAAAAATATATATATTGCAATACCAATTTGGGGCAGGTCAAGAAATAAATTCTGTAAACAAGAAAAATGTTCTTATATTTAGGTCACTTTCATTATTTTTCTCTGCGTGTAGCTACAATGGAAATAAAAAAAACACAGGCTGTTTAAAGTATTTTTAGCATTTTTTCTTAATCTTTTACTTTAGAGCTTTGGCATTTTAGTTCTAATGTTTTAGTTGAAATTCTCATTATTTTTTTTAATCGCCATACTTACTTACTTATTAATCAGAAAGCAAAATTTCTATAACTGTAGATGGTCGTTTTTTATAATACAGGACTTGCATATCTTAATTTTCGGGTTGATTTTTATAAAATTTAGAAGAATGCAGGTCTACAAATTAATTATAAAAATTAATTTTAGAAAAATTTCTCAATTTTCAGAGCGATTTTCATAACTAGTTGACTTTTGTCTGAGTGTAGCTACAAAGGAAAAAAAACATGCTCTTCAAAGTATTTTTAGCGTTTTTCTTAGAATTTAATTTAGCATTTTATTTGGAAGGTTTTTGTTGAAACTCGAATTAATTTTAACATTTATTTATATATATATAAATATATATAAATTGTATGAAGTAATAAAGTTTTCAATATAAAAATACGATTTGATTTATCTTGTTTACTTGTATTTAATTAAAGCAGCAAAGTGCTAGAAGCTTAAAAAAATTTAACATATAGAAATAATATATGAATATGTATAAAATAAAATTTAAGAAAGAGGCATGCGATTCTGGTTCTTGTTATGCTTACTTGATTAATACGTAATTTTATTTTAATTAATATTTTGAAAAAAAAACTTAATTTATAAGTGAAACTATAATTTATATTATTTTGTTATGGAACATTATAAAATTTGGTTTAATTTACAAATCATATTTAGTTGATAATTGATAATTAATTAGTTCAATAATTAAATTGAGTCTATCTTATTTTATGTATCTATAATTTCTGTAGTTTTCAGCTGTGTTTGGAGTTCAGTTTCCTTTGTGTCCGGCTGTTTTCGGAAACACTGCAGGAAATCAAACATTCGCTCGCCCTTGCCGAACTCCTCCCCCTCGGCAAGAGACATGGGCAGCTTTCTGTGGCGCGTCTCGGGGAGCAGCAGGCAGACATAGGCACCCATGAAGAAGAGCAAGAACAGGATTACAGAGGGTGCCGCCTTAAAGTACGTGCCCAAGTGCAGAATGTACGGTGATAGGAAAGATGCCGCAAAGCCAGCAACGTGCACCACAGCAACGCCACTGCCCCGCACACAAGTGGGTATCAGTTCGGTGCAGAGCTGGGAACTTGCACCATCCGCAATCGAGACACCGAAGCGTGCCACAAGCGTCAAACTGACCAGCAGCACCACACTACGATTCTCGCCCTGTGCTATGACAAGTCCTGCGGCACCTGCGAAAATGCCCGTAATTGCCATCCAACTGAAGGCGGTCATCTTGCGGCCAGTGGCATCCTGCAACACGCCCTGCAGATAGCCCGACGGTGGCAACGTCAACGCCGTCAGCGAGAACATTATAAATGGCGATATGCCCAGTCCCTCCACATTCCGCGCCAGGGTATTGTAGCAGGGCACAACAATGATGCTGTGAATATTTACAAACTTGTTAAAATATGCCGGCAATATTAATATTAACTCAAAGACGCAATTATTATTATTTTTTTGTTTTTTTTTTGTCTTGTCAATTTTAATTATACGAATCTCACTTATATAAGACCAACGCAAAATTAGCTTGTTTTGTCAAATAATCTCGAACAACAAAATAAACTTTAAACACGGCGAGATTAAGTTGTGATCCCAGCAAGTCAAATTCAGGTCGAACATATCCGACTAGTCGCTACTCTGTTATAAGTTTAAATAATAAATGTTATCATATATTAAGCCTCATTATGATAACTCTTTAATTATTTTTGATATCGACTGGACAAAGGTGTGCAAATTTTTAAGGTGGATTAACATAAATGGTGCTAAATGTTATTAATTAATTTAAGCTTACTGTTTTCTTTTAAATAGGTAAAAACGTCAAATAAGTTTATTATAGCCAAATACTTTTATAGATATCTTCAACTATAAATCTATAGAGATCTTCATCTATAAAAGTCACTGGCTATTATTTAGACGGAAATCGCTCTAAAAACAATATTTATATTTATTTATATTATTTAAGAAATTATATAAACATTAAAAATCTCACATTCTGCATTATGTTGAATTTGCCATAGGAGTGCGAAAGAACTGAATATATATATCTGAATATAGTCAAGATTTTAAAGTATTGAAACTAAATAATTTTACTTAAATAACTTTATGTGTCCTGCTTCAATATTGACGAATATAGCCAATCTCTAACGAATAACTCAATATCTAAGGTAGAAGGAGTTATGTGTTTTTTTGCAGTTTTTGATTTGGGTCTGGCCAAGAAATTGTCTCACTAATAAGAGGAGGACACTAATGTGGAACAGACAAACAGCATGAACAGACATTACACAAATCCAATATACTCAAATATTTTTGGTATCAGTGTATTAAAAGTGGTAATGTTTGAATAATTCTATTTTTTTCAGATTATTATCAGACATCTACCTTATAAACATAATTATTATAGCCTTAAAAATGTTACAAAGTTGCAAATCTTTAGCTATCTATGACATTTAGATAAAAATCACATTGGGCCAATAAACCCGATTTTAAAAGTAGATTTAAAGTATAAAAAATTATAAAAAAAACTCATGAAAAAGTCTCACTTACAAAATGAGAAGCATTTTAAATGCACTGCTCCGCAGGCGTGGCGTCTTCAGCATGTCAAGCAGCTTGGCCTGCCGCTTCCCGCTGCCGTCCTCGTCTCCCTCTTCGCCATCACCCTTTGCTGTCTTTTGGTAGTGCTGTTGACAGTAGATTTTGAAGGCTTTGTAGTCATCATCGCTGACCAGGCGTCGATTGATTTTGGCCACACGCCGCAGTCGACGGATGGCGCCATCGATATCGTTGCGTGTGACCAGCCACTGGGCGCTCTCCTGCACCAGACCATAGAACAGTGTGACCAGCAGCAGTGGCAGTGAGGAACAGGTTAGGTAGAAGCGCCAATTGCCGACGAGCACAGCTAGCCAGGAGGCGCAAATTAGGCCCAATGCGTAGAAAATGCCCAAAACTGTGTTTAGACCCACATTGCGCATCGATGGTGAAACATATTCAAAAACTGATCAATGAAATAAATAGAAATAAATTGGAATTCATTTGTGCTGGCAATTGGCAAACACTTACTCAGAATAAACATCAGATACGAGTTGGCGTCTGCGGACAGGCCAGAAATGAAACGGGTTATCGAAAATGTAGTTACACTCTGTGTGAACATGGTCACAAAGTCGCCCAAGAAGCCACACCAATTCGCCAATATGAGCGCCTTAATCCGTCCAATTCGATCACCCAACACGCCAAATAAAAGCGTGCCACACATGGAGCCCACAAAGAAAAATGATTGCCCCACGCGGGCCTTGTAGGCCGCATCGCAGACCCAATTGAGCTAAAAACATGCTCAATTAATATATCAATTTCGCATTTACAGTGAATACTGGCAATAGACGCACCTCTGTGTTCATGCTCCTATACCCAAAATCATAGTTATAAATCCAGCGATCACAGCGCTGCTCACTCACAGTCACATTGGATCCATCTGAATTGATGCTTTCCAGTCGGGTGCATGAAGGTTTCTCGAACTGATTGTAGATGGCTTTGATCTCGGCAATGCTGCGATTCTCCAGCTGCTCGTGATAGCACCAGTGATCGGGCACAAAACTAATCAAATTCTGGGAGAAGTAGTGCATGGACACGACGACCATCAGATAACCATAGAGCGCCAATAGCAGATATTGATAGCGATGGCTATTGCCGCACTTGGCTAGAATCTCATCGAAATCCATTTTTGGCCACAAGTTCAGCTCTTAATCATTTTATTTTTTCCACAAATTTTGACAATTTTAATCTCAAGTTAGGATCGACAAGAAATCGATTTCCAGAGCAAAAATTTAATAAAATTGAGATAATACTTTTTGCTGTTTACGATTTTAAGTTAAGAGAAGTTATTTTCAGATTTAGATTTGTTCCGTTCTCTTTTGACACATTCACTTGATTTTATGCTCTTTATTTCTTTGTTTTTAGTCTGCAAGCGTTTTATGAGCCGGCACACATTTGGAATAAAAATTATTAAAAACCCGTTCCGCAAACGTTCCACTAACGAGGCGTGTATTAAGTCAACTGGTTGTGGCTGCCACACCGAGAGGCATATTTGAGGACTGTTACAACAAGCACTGACCAATTTAAGCAAAGAGCGCAGTACGCACTCACTGTCTCTCTCTCTTTCTCTCACTCTCTCCTATTGCTTCTCTCTCTCTTTCACTCTGTCTGGCATTTGAATTATGCGTACAATCGGCACATAAACATTTCACATGTGAAATTCAGTTATTGGCACTGACCACCGCTGGACATGAAATAGACACAATTTTGTCAATTTAAATTAAGTGTTTTTCTCTTCTAATAAAAAGATAAATCGATTCAATCACTTTGTTTGTGGAGCTATCTATTTTTTTATAAATTAATTTATTCGCTTTACAATCTGCCCAAAAATTTTAAATCAAATGCTTAAATTGTAAATTTGTAAAAGTTGTAAATTGGTAAAAGTTGCAGTCCAACTTTTTCTGTGGCAAATTCTAGCAAAAGTTGCTTATTCATTGTAAATTTTCGAAAAGATGTGTTTAGTGGACAGATTTGAATACATTTGAGTACTCTGCCACAAAAACAGATGTTTTCTATTTATAAATTCTGCATTTAAATTTGGCGAGCAATTACGGAAACACCTTCAACTTGTCAAGATTTGAAAAAAAAATATTTTGCTCTTTAATTGAAAATTGGTTAGGGTATTTTCGAGTCGTCTCAATGCTGCTTGAAGTTTTCAAGTGATTTTCAGTTTCAATGAATTTAAATTATTGTCACTTGATTGCTTTGATTTACAAGTTAAAAATAAAAGACACTAATAAATTGAATATTTTTTTTTAATATATTTTATTTTTGATTTTTGTCGTTTTTGTTTTGTTTTTCAATAAGTATGCTGTCTTCAATTACAATTGCTATTTTTATTTGATATATGCTTACATTTCACAAAGTTCTTTTTTTTCTGAATAATTAATAATAGTGTTTTTTTTTGTTTTTTTTGTATTGTGTAAGTGTCGAACTTGTTGTTCAACTTATGAATTTGATTTTATGTTCGGTTTTTGTTTGTATTATAAATGTAGTAAACGCATTTTGATAACAGGATACGATAAGACTTTTATGTGTAGACAATTAATTCGTTTGATTGCTGGTCTAATACAATCCACACTATGTAGCATATATATATATACCCATATATATATAGTATATAACTGTACACGTACATACATTTCATGCAATATGTGTGTGTGTGTGTGGTGTGTGTGTTAACTAAATTTCCATAATTAACAACTAAATTGTAGGGTATAGCTGCATTCTAATACGAGTTTCATTAAATTAGTTTGAGAGTACAAATAAGTAGTATAGCATAGTGCATAATAATAATAATAATAATAATAATATTAAACTTATCGACGACTTTTACATTTACACAACTAATTCTGATATAAATGATGCTCATACATAGGGTATACAAATTTATACTTTAAGTAGACTTTATAGCTATAAATAGGAAATAAACAATTTACATAGGGTCTCGATGAGTCTCGATGAGTAAATGGACTATTTAAAATATGACATACATAACATATACATATACATATACATATACATACATTTTATTACTCATTATAAATCATGTCTTTCAACTTTACATACAAAATACATACACTACACTACCTAAAATACATACAAAACAATTTTCTTTTTACACCTCATTTAATGACATGCCTAAATTTATTTTGGAAAATTCCTCTCGTAGACTAGTTAAATTATTTATTTATAAAAGTGCCCCCGCTGCTGAAATATCTAATGTTAAACTTCTCTAACAACAATATTTTAACCACAAGCAATACCAATTGATGAACGAATAAAATTTAGAAAACAAATCAAAATTCATTTAAATATTGCTTTTTTCTGACGACTTTGCCGATATTAACCTTCAAGGCTATCATAAAATACTTCTTCATTTTCTGCTCGCTCGGATTCTGGTTCCGATTGCTCCTCAAAGTCATCTACATTGTAGGATATCAAGGACTGTAAACTCTGTTCCTTATGTTGCACATGATGCACCTGAAATGCCCACGCATCATTTTGGGGCATGCCAAACCAAATCGCATAGTCAGCTTCCCCTGCCACGGCACCAGCATCAGTCCCAGCTCCATTGTAATCATCAACATCCTCCTCATCCTCAGCTGTGGCTGTGTCTGCACCAGCATTTGGTGGCCCAATGGAATCGCTATAACCATAGTCGAAGGTGACCAGCAGATTGTCGCTGCCACAGTCCATGGAATCGGGCGCTGTGTATTGTGTATAATACGAATCGTAGGCTGTCTCCTCGGATATATTCTCATCATCGTGTTCTTTGATATATTTCAATGGTTCCATAAATGTGCGATTTATCTTGTTGTTGTTTGTGGTTTGCCATAACTGCCAATTGGTGTTATTGAAACGGAAATTTGGCTTAGTTGCAATATTTGCCAAATTCTGTGCAATCGAGAAGAGCAAAAGAAAATAGAAAATATTTATCACAATTTTTCAGTTCACATTTGGCGTTTTTTTTTTTTTTTTTTTTGGAAGAACAAACAAAAGAAATGCAAATAGGAAACACAAAAACAAGGAATTTCTGGTATTAAAGACATAAAATATGGTTTATGGTTTTCGAGGCACCAAAAGTTAGATAAAACACAAAAGTTTCTTGATTAGCATTTAGCGAAGAAAAATAGTATAGAAAACCGCAGAACCAATATTTAATGTTGTATTATGGTACAGTAAATAAACAAATTAACGACTGCAAAGCATTTCCATTTCTCCAAAGATAATCAATATATATTCAGGTGCTTACTTTATGGATCGGTTTTTTTTTTTGGTAATAATTTGTTGCTGGCCTGCATTGGAAATTAGAGAGAGAGAAAGAGACAGCGAAAAAGTGTAAACTTCTCTGAGTGTGTGTCTGTGTCTATGTGTGTGTGTAACTGTGTGTGTGTGTGTGTTTGAAAACTACTGCAAAAATAACTACAAAGAGTATCGCAAAAGGAAAGTCAAGCGAATTGCTTACTCTTTTCATGGTGCAGTGTTGGATAAGCAAAGGAAATTAAAAAATTAAAGCTGTGTTGTGCAATGCTGGTTTTTGGTTTTGGTTTTGGGTATTTGTTTTTTTACGGGAGAGGGGTGTGGCTTAACCTACAAAAGTTTACAACAAAAATGAGAGAGAGAGACTTACGCGTATAACATAATTGCGGCAAAGTGTCTTAGTTCTTTGTCTTTTTGGCTCGAAACACAAAAAACCCGACAAACGATTTACAGTACAGTACAAGCTGAGTTGTGCAGCACTGGAGAGCTGAGCAGCTGAACAGCTGAGGACGAAGCGAAGCGATTCGGATCGGAGCTGAGATCTGATTTGAGCTGATCTATATTGGCGCCTCCATTTGTTATCATCGTTACCAAAAAAGTCGCGTTTTGTTTTTATGTTTTTGACTTGTTTGTTAGCATTTTCATAGTTTTCTTCTTTTTTTTTTGTGGCATGCAGCTTAAATTGTTCACCACCAACGTCAATCAATATCAATATCAATATCAATCAATCAATCAATCAATCAATACACCACCATAGTCCACACATTTATATAGCAATGTACATGTTTATCCAACGGTATCCGGTTTTTAATATGTGGCATTTTGTTCTTGCAGTTTAACATAATCGTTAGGAGAGAGTTTTTCACAAATTATTTTTGTATTTTGTTTAGTGACAGTTTTCAATAGGCTGTTTTTTTTTTTTTTTTTGGTTTGGTTTGGTTTGTTGGGTGGACGGGCAGGTTTTTGGATTTGAGGATATATAAATATATATATATTGTTTTTTTTTTTTTTTAATATACAAACAAAGAAGTGAGAACAAACATTTTGTTTGTTGCGTTTTACGTATTTTGGTTTGGTATGGTTTTGGTTTTTTTTTTTTGTTTATACATTTTGGAGTAGAAAGAAAAAAGTAAAAGTAAAAAAGAAATTACAGCATTAGATACAAATATTAAGTGTTTACAGCACTTTTGTTGTTGTTGTTGTTGATGATCGATTTGAACCATGTTTTAATATTTGTGTGAGGCGTTTTTGTGATTAGTTTCTTGAACTTTGACCAAGCCCAATGATAATGCTGATAATTATGTTGATGTTAATGATGATGTTATTTAGTAGTCGCTATATGATTGATTGACAAGCAGTTGGCCAGGCTTAAATAAAAGGCTAGCACAAATTTCAGCAGCTGCGGCTTAAAAAAAATTAAATTTCCCATTTTCTGTTTGTTTTTTTTCTTTTTGTATGTTTATATTTCTATATATATACAAAAATATATATATAAAGATATATGAGTATGTAGTGTATATGTGTTATATATTTATATATATATATATATGTGTGTGTGTGTGTGTGTGTATTTAAGACCAATAAGTAATGATAAATTAGCATTTAAATTAGGCCAAACGAATTCGTAAGTAATCGGTACGTACATAAAATTAGACAGATATATATAGATAACAATAATCAGTTTACACGCAAAAAAAAAAACACTAAATAATTACAACTAAACACGCTCACACTGAATTAGAAACCAAGAGATGTAGTCTTACTAATAATCATAATAATAATAATAGTAATAATAATAATGATAACGATACGATGTGATATGATAAACAATTTACATAATTTGTTTTTATTTTCTTTTCGTTTTTCATGTTTTTCTCTGTTGTTTTTGCATAATTTACAAGTAGACGAACTTATCATGTGGTAAATGATGTTGCATTTAAAAAAAATATACTATACATACATATAAACATACATATATATATATATTTGTATATAAGAAAAAAGCGAAAACATTTCTTGTAGCTTGTGTCGCGTGCAATTGTTGTTTGTTATTGTTGTTGTTTTTACTGTTGTTGTTTGTTAATTAATTAATTATAGCGGCAGCTGCAGCAGCGACTAATTTGCATAGCTGCACCCGAAGGCAAGGCAGTTTGGAGGCGCGACGCTCTTTGTGGCACCTTTCACTGGTCGATGACCACAAAAAAAAAAAAAAAAAAAACAATACATTTAATTACAAATGAACAACACACACATTGCGTATGCTTGATGTACAAAGCCCTTTTGTGGCATGCGTGGTTAGGTTAGAGCAGAGCAGGCTGAGGGGGGGGTCATAGGTCAAAGGCAACACGGCGGCAATGAGAATAAAATCTTTGTTTCTTGTTTTAATTCATCAGTTTTTTTTCATCTGCTAAACGGCTTCGTTTTGTTAGTCAGATAGATACACAAAATAGTTCTAAATCGTATATATAAATCATGTCTTTTTTTGTATGCATTTTGGGTTAGTTGTTGGTATGAATATTATTTATAAATAAATAAATATGCATTTCATTCAACTGCTGACATCATGAAATAAACACCTTAAATTTCGACAATATTTTATAGTTTTTTTTATCGAGGTTTTCGCATTGTTACGAAATTTTTATGCGAATTTTTGATTACTTCAAATTATAATCATAATAATTTTTTTTAATTCTTTAAAAAATAATCATTATTAGTTAAATTAACTAACAAATCAGCACAACTAACAAAGTTTACTGGCTTAAACATGAAATAACAATATAGACATTAAATCAGTTCTTAAACACTTTCAATTAATGCAAAAAATATACTTTTTGTGTTAAACTTTTTTTCTTAAGCACAAAAAAACAATTTGAAACTGTGCCACAAAAATATGGGCGAATATTCCGAGAAGAATTTAATCGAGTTCGAAAACATTTCAAGAAATTCTTATAAATTATTTTGAATATGCAAAAATTTTTCTTAAAGTTTTGCGATAATTTAATAAATAATTTTGATAGTTTTTATAGTTGTTGAAAATGAATTGGAATCGATTTAGACAGGTTTATTTCAGGATGTCGAAGTTATGAATATCTATATGTGTATATATGTATGTATGAGTGTATGTATGTGTATGTATGTGTACAACGTATATGATTTAATATTATGTATAAATTAGATTTGTTGCCATTTGAAACTATGAAATAACTAAAATCTGCAAGTGTTTTTTTTTCGGCTTTTCGTTTTTGTTTCTATTTTGTTTTTGATGTTGTTGTGATAATCGAAGGCGTTATTAAAACAGTAATAAGTAATATATATGTAGATATATATGTATATACATATATATCTATATATAGTAGATGTATATGTATATCTCATTATTATCAGTATCAGTATCAGTTTTATATATATATATATATCGTAACTAAGATTATTGTATTCATTTGAACCAACCCAATAATGTTGACTTTAAAGTGCGTACCTTGCCACTATCACTGTCGCCATAACTAGACGTGGGCGTGGCCAATGTTGTTGCTGTTGCTGCTGCCGCTGCCGCTGCTGCTGCTGCGGCTGTGGCATCCTCGCGCGCCAACCTGCCACTTGCCACAGACGCACTGCTAAAGCGTCGTGAGACATTCGGCACCGGAGCCGAACGTCGATGATAGGCCGATGCCGTTGTGGAGCTGGTCAACTGCAGATCCTTGCGCAGCGTTGTGCTCAACTGTGCCGCTATCGAATTGGAGCTGCCACTCAGATTGTGATGATGATGCTGCTGCTGCTGTTGCTGTTGCTCTGTCGAGTGCTGGGCACGCGACAGCGAATCCAGATGCCTCACACGAGAGCTGAGCGTTTCGCGCTTCAACTTGGGCAGCGGCGAGTTCTGAAGCACTCGCGTGGACGGAGTCGTTGTGGTTGCTGCTGCTGCTTGGTTGTGGCTGCTGCGATTGCTGGAGGAGTAGGGTGTTGTGGCCAGCGGTATCGATGAGGATGTCGAACTGCGACTCGTATTGGTGCTAAGCGAATGATTCGAAGCGGAATCGGCACGTTTCAGACTCTGACTGAGATTGCCAGTGCTGCGACTAAGCGAGGATTTGCTGCTGCTGCCATAGGAGACGCTGCTCGAGTTGTTGTTGTTGTGGTTGCTGTTGTGGTTGCTGCTGTTGCTGCTGTTATTGTTGTGCAACGTTGGCGGCGAGCGACCCGCTATCGACAGCCTGCCCGTTGGCGGCTTGCCGGCAAAGTAGGCGGCAGCTTTGCTGCCCGGCAGCGGAATTTTGCTCGGCTTGCTGGCGCTGCTGAATTTGCGATAACCCTGGCTACGCAGCGGCGTCTGCTCAAAGCTGGCGCTCATCACGCGAGCAGCAATCGTGCTGCTGCTGCCGTTGCTGCCATTGTTGTTGGTGGTGATTGTGGTTGGTGTGCTGCTGCCCAGCGGACTGGGCGTGGCCACATTGACAATTGTCTTGGAATCATTGGGCTCGTGCTCGTGGGCGGATTCGGTGCTGCTGCTGTGCTGTTGCAGTTCATCCATTGCCAGCGGCACCATTGCCTTCATGCTGGGCGTGCTTATTTGATCCGAGCGCGGTGGCATTGCTGTTGCTGTTGCTGCTGCTGCTGTTGCAACTACACTTGTTGTGGCATCCGAGGCATCGAGCACCCCTCGACGACTGAGCACAAGGGTCGTCGATGCCGCAGATCGATTCGTTTCGTAATCATGCTGCGATGTTGAGTTCAGATAAGAATTGGTGGTGCTGCTGCTATGCAGTCGGGATTCGAGCACACGCAGCTGCGCCTTGGTGCCCTCCAGTTCGATGTTCTTCTCCTCCAGCTGGAAGCGCAACTCTTCGGTGTCCTCTTGGCTCTTGTCGAGCCGCTTGGCCAGCTGTGCCTTTGACTTGCCGGACGAGTCCAGCTTCTGGGCGAGCACCTGATTCTGTACGGTGAGCGTGAGCAGATGACGCTGCAACTCGAGCACATTCGTCTCCAGCAGTATGGCCGAGAAGCGCTTGGAGTCCGTTATGCGGCATTTGGTATTGCGTGCGCCGGGCGTGCTAACAACGCCATCCAAGCGACCCAATTGATGTCTTCTTGTATCACTGCCAGAGCTTTGATGGAATGCCGCCTCCCGTTGCTGCTGCTGCTGCTGCTGCTGCTCATCATTTATGGGTTGGAATGTATTGTTGCTGCTGATGTTGCTACTGATGTTGCTGTTGCTGCTGCTATTGTTGTCTTTGTTGTTGTTGCTCAGACTCGGGGGGCGACTGCTGTTTGAGAGCACCGTCGTCGCGGACGATAAAAAGTTGCGTTGACTGGAACACTCCGATTGACTGGCGCTGCAGGAATTTATTAATTTATTATTGCTATTTAAATCTTATTTATTTAAGTGCCCAACTCACCTGGATGAACTTTTGCTTTGTTGCTGCTGCTGTTGTTGTTGCTGCTGTTGTTGTTGCTGCTGCAGCTGTTGCACACGCGAGCTGAGCTCCAGTTTCTGTGCCATGGCCAGCTTCAGCTGCTCCTCGAGATCCTTTTTGACGCTGATTAGCTCCTCCACCTGATCGTTCATCTTGGCAGCCTTGATGCGACCCGTTAAAGTCTCCGCCTCCATTTCGGCCAGCTTGTCGAGCAGACGATCTCGCTCCTTGCGCAACTGCTGCAGATCCTCACGATTCAGTCGCTCCACCTGCTCCCGAAACTGTTGCGGTGTCATCCCACCAGCATTCACCTTTTGACCCGCCTTGCCAGCCACCGACTGGCGCTCATAGCTCTGCAGGTGTTCGACCTCCTCGCGTAAACGATTCGATTTGCGGTGTATGACATCCAGCAGGTTGAGCAGCTCATCATCCGATTCAGCACAGCTCAGGCGATTCGATGCTATGGCCACCTGTGGGCGTATGCCAAGACAAATAGTTGATTATATAATTGATTGATCATTGATTGTGGTTGAGCGACTTACCGTCATAGCACCATTGGTGGAGGAGGCACTGTGACCCTCCTTGGAGGAACTGGTCTCCGTTGAGAAGCCGGAGTCCTGCACAACGCTGCCGTTGTTGTTCTCTCCGCTCTTTGGCTCTTTCTTGCCGCTGTGCGAATTGCTGCGACTGCGCGTCAACGATGACGCCGACGATGGCTCAACCCCAGCGGATGTGGCTCCGCCGGCAGCTGCCGCTGTCGTCGTGGACGGTTCCTTGTGCGACAATTTACGCTTCATGCGTATCCCCGGCTCCCATTCACGTCTACAAAGAGGCACAGTATAATTGAGCAATCAATAATAATAAATATAAATATTTTATATATTCAAAACTCACCTGGCTGCTAATGAGGAGCTGCCACCACCACCGCCGCCGCCGCCGCCCACAGAGTGACTGCCGCCTAATGCACCCACCGAACTGGACGTTGTGGGTGTTACGGATATGGAGGCCATTTTATGCTTGAGATCGGGAAACGTTTCAATGACCAGATCTCGGAATTCCAACAGAGCGCCAACCTCATGTTGCAGCTCCTGCAGCGACTTTGTCTGCTCGCTGTGTATGGGATGATGCGGATGACTGCCGTAGCTGTTGCTGTATGGCGCATGGTGGCTCAAGTGATTCAGATGATGATGATGATGCAAATGATGTGGATATGTGGCGCCAACCACCACAGTTGCCGTGGGGGAGGCAACCACTGTGCTGCCGCCGCTGACACCGCTGACGCCGCTGCCAGCACCACTCGTTGACATTAGATGCGGATGGGGACCGCTCATTGGCAGGCACTCCATGGCACCACCACCAGGGCCACCACTGCTGCCCAATAGCTCAGAGATGCGTGTGTTGCCACCGTTTCCGTTGCAGTTCTTGCTGTTCCTGATGCAGCTGCCGTCTGACTTGCAGTTGGTGCCATGCGTTCCTCTTGTTGCGTGTAGTTCAAAGCCGTCATTCTGTAACAAAATCGGAGAGGGGAAATCATATAAAATATATATATATAAAAATATAAATATCAATGTATAATCGAATTCTCTTTTTAAGATATTTTAAAATATCCTAACCAAATATTAAAATGTACAAACTAATGGCAAATATTTTATTATTGCTTATCTAAAAACAGTTACAGATTTTCCCTTGCGTAATTTTGATTAGTTATCGATTAATAGCAATCGATTAAACAAAGAAAATATTTTCTATGCTTTGTTTATTTATTTATGCAATGCAAACTAAAAGCAGTTCAAAAAATTTTAAAATTCAGCTTTTAATTAAATTGGGTCATACCAAAAATAAAAACAAATTATAACAAAAACACCCAAAAAATCAAAAATTTAATTTAATTTAATTTAATAATAAATATCTAATATTTTTTATTCTAAAATATAATTTAATTATACATTTTTTGTATATTTTTAAACTAATTGTTTTTAACTATTCTTTTTTGGAATACTTGATTTTTACATAGATTAAAATGTAGGTTTTTTTTTAGCTCTATTTAAGAGCTGTATTTAAGAGTGAAGCAATTTGATTGAATGAGAGAAAAGCATAAGCCTAAGCTCAAAAGGGCTTAAATATACAAAGCCAGGCTAATTATCAGTAAGAGTGAGCAAAAGAAAATCGTTTTAAAGAAATAATAAAAAAAATTATAGTAAATTCAATTCATTATCGTTTGGTAATCGCTGGTGTTCAGGAGCAGCATAAAGCGATTAGTAAATGACATAGAAATTATGATTGATGTATTACATGGCCGCTGACCCATGCAGAGAAAACCGTAGCAAGAGTGCAACTGTAACAAAAAAAAATAAAAATAAAGAAACAACCACAAAAGAAAAAAACAATTGCTGCAATCTGCTGCAGCAATTTGTGACAATCATTTTGCTTTATTGTTGTCCCTCTCTCTCTTTCTCTATCTCGCTCTCTCTTTCTGTCTCTGTCTCCGATCTGTGAGCATTATCTTGAGCATATAGAACAGCCTGTCTAAGCCAAGTAAAAGTCTTTTTTTGCATTTGTTGTGAGTGTGTGTTGCATGTTGCCAGAAGTGCCAAAAGCGAGCTTTCACTTGCCAAGAATTTTTCGCACAACACTTTCACATTTGCAATAAACATAAATTTTGCAATTTCGCCTATTGATCAAACAAAATGGCCTCGTTCTACAAATATTGCAATCATTAAGCTGTAAATGGCCAATTGAGATGTTGCACAAAAAGTAAACTAAAGTTTTGGAATGTAATCAATAATTAAAGTTGCAACAAAATTCGTAGTTTTCAATACTACACAGAGTAAGCAGTATTTGTAAATAAAATTGGCGTGGCAAAAAATTGCTAAAGTTTAAATTTGAATTCTTGCATATTTGTTGTGCAATAGCAAAAGCCAATTTACCCCTTTTGTCCCTAAAAAAAACAGCGTATAAAATAGAAGAAGAAGTAAACTAAACTTATTGCATGCACTTTGATTGACTGAGCTGAGCGACTGATGCTTGATTGCCTCAAAAAGTTGGTCAATTTATAGATGGCAAAAATATTGAGAGAGAAAAAAACAAAAACCAAAAAAAAAAAAAAAAAAAAACCATGATTGCAAATGAAGCATGACAAGTGGCCCACATTCACAGCCCAGTGCATTTGGGCCATTATTTAACTGGCAATTAACGGCAAGCCAAGGCAGCCAACAGGAAGCAAAATAATTCATAATTTTTCTATGTGCCCATTGCACATTGCATAATCACAATGCATTTCAATGCTTTTCTATCACTTTTCTTCACATTAATTTTTTCGTTTTTTTGTTGTTGTTGTTGTTCATGTTTATATATAAAAATAAATATATATATATATATGTGTTTTTTGTTAGCCCTGTCAGATGTGGCCGCTTTGCCTGTGGAGCGTGGCGAATGCGAAGCCATGGGAAACGCAGCAGCGAACAGCATTGAAGATCGTGTAATTATATAGCAAAATCCATTGTCAACCACGAAATTGAAACCGAACAATTGAAACGCCGACTGTCACTCAAAAAAGTGCTCAATGTCGAGAGTCATCTGGACCGTCTATCTGTCTATTTCTCTGTCTGTCGCACAGTTCATTTTTTATGCTATGATTTTGTAAAAAAAAAAAGTCTGATTATTATCTTAGCTCCATTAGCCAGTCAAGTTGGCCTTTTGGCCTCTTGAGTTGGTCAAGCGATCCATACTTGACCAACTAATTAAGCACAAGCATATAAATCTAATCGTGTACACTCAGAAAAAACACCTATACTTAAGTCAGCTAATTACGAAAAACAGTTCTTATTGTCAGCTTCAAAATTCAATTTAGTTATAATTTATTTCTGTTGCTCAAAAATAATAAATGAAATCCTGAATCAAGTAGAAAATACTCATTAAAATTAAGTATTGATTTTATTGATCTGACATAAATAAGAATCAACATTTTTGTATTAAGAATAAAATGCTCATTAAAAAAATATATTTATAAATAAATAAATATAAAATGTTCTAGATTTGGCTTTAAGAACTAAAAATCATTTTTAAACATGTCTTTGTTAAAGTGAGAAGAAATTTATTACATTAATTTTTTTATAACACGCATTTCATTATTATTGTTTTTATAGAATTTTCTTAACTTGTTTTTAATCTTTTTTTGGAGAGAGAATATCCACTTTTTAGTATATATAATTGATATATAATTGTTCTGGCATAAATAAGAACCAACATTTTTGTATTAACTATAAAATGCTGATTATAAATTAATTTATAAATAAATATAAGTAAAATGTTTTAGTTTTTGCTTAAAGAAGTAAAAATTTAAATTAAAAGTCGACTTAGTTAATTTTTTGATATACAAATTTCAAAAAATTATGTTCAAAAGCAACCGCTTTGAGTGAGACAAAAATAAAGGAGCATAACATTTTTTTTTAGAAAATATGCATTTCATTATTATTGTTTTTATAGAATTTTCTTTACTTGTGTTAAATCTTAAATTATTTATTTATTTTTTTTTTTGAGTGCGAGGGTATTAACTTTATGGTAGATATAATAGACACAAGTGTTTTCTTGTCACTCGACGCGAGCTGCGCCTTTTTAACTTGACTTCATAAGAGGCGTCGTTGTAGTCGTCATAATGACGATCATTGCCAACATCATTATTATCATCATCATTAACAACATGATCGTAATTGACGTGGGCGCAAACTGTCGTCTGTTCCGACAACTGCCACGCATTGCTGAATCTTCAGGTTTTTGTTCTCGTTTATTTTTTTTTGTTTTATTTTTATTACTATCCCGGCCCAATTGGGTTGATCATCATCATTATCTTTGAGAGCCATGACAGACGAAAAAAAAAAAAAATGAATGGAACCAGAGGCACAAGAGATGTACACACGTAGCACACACCACTTGGCGCTTTGGAGCCGCTCAATTAAGCTGCCCACCACCATTTGAGGCACCACACACAAGCACACACAGCTGGCACTGGGATGTTGCCACATGAGTCAGTTGTTAGATTGAAAATCAAACAGCCAACGCATAGAAAATTCTATTCGCCAACTCGCAGCGCTTTATGTTGACGCGACATGCGAGCCCCGTTCAACTCAAGAGTATTTATAGAAACACTCGTCAATCTAACTACCTAACTGGCAGTATTTAATACCCCCAACCTGTATCTCCAGTGCCAGTGCCAGACACAAAACCCATTAATAATACAGCTCACAATAAAGAAGCAACAACCAACCAAAGACAATAAACAAGTATCAAACCAGCAACTGTTCGCAATTAAAATAAATTATTGAAAAGGTGTTTTGATAAATAAACATTATATATAAAAAAAATTAATTTTTAATATGAGTAGTTCTTATAAAATAGATTAGTTGTTGTTGGCAAAAAAATAAAAATAATAACAATCTATCTTTAAAATTTCTGTGTATTTAAGAAGCTTCCAAATGGGTTTTATGTGCCTTTAAATATCTGAATAAATTAAAGTCATAATATTAGCTATAATTGATATTATCAGTAAGTTGTTTTTGGTATGCCCATGCTTAAATTTGAAGACAAAAAAAATCTAAAAATTATATGATAATTTTTCTAATTTTTTACAAAAAAAAAAACCTGTTTTTCTGTATTAAAACCGATAAAGAATTAAGATAAAGACCATAAATTTTTATACAAATATAGAAACTATTTACCCTAAAATAATATAAATAATATTAGAAATATAGTTCTACAATATTCGTTTAGAATAGTTTTAAAATAAGGCAGTTCACTAAAAATAAAACAAAACTTAATTTAGAAGCATTTTAAGTATCCTAAAGTTAAGTCCTTTTAAAAGGCATATCAAGATTATAGCAGGTAATTGCGAAACAAATCAATGCTGACTTCATTTACTAGTTTATTCTAGCATTTCGTAAGGCCTCTAAAATCGATAGCTGAACTGAATAGACTGAATGTTAGGCCAGCCCCAGTCAGGCAGGCCAACAGACAAAGTCGTCGCTTTTGGTTTGCTAGCACATTTAACTGTGACAATTGATTTGTTGTTTTGACTTTGCAATGTGCCACACACCCCCCCTCCAACACCATCCACCCAACCACTCTAGAAGCGTTGTGGTGCACACAGTGCCTGGCACGTTAGTTTGATCGATTTTGCGGCTCTACACTTTTCAACCCATTTTCTTACGGGTTGCTTTGCTTGTTTTTTTGTGTTTTCCAATGTGCACCGCATCGTATACGTAATGTGACTTGCAGCCTGAGGCTTGGCTACGCTCCAAACAACTAGCCAAAACTAAGAAAATAAATAAATAAAAAGCAAAAAAATAAAGTATAAATAATTTCACTGCTCTTCTAAAACATACACAACAAAAAATTTCCATTTGTTTTCTTTATGCTTTTTGGTTTGCTTGTTGACTGTGATTACTTTCCCAGAAATTTCTAAATTTGCTTTTCTGTGTGGCTCTTGTTTGTTCGATGATATTCGTTGCAAGTCTAGAAAAACGAAAAACGTTTTTGTTTTGCTTTTGAAGTGCAACATTTTTCAATTAGTGAGGCGTTTGCATAACCTATGTGCATGTGTGTGTGTGTATACATTTGTGTGTGTGTGTGTGTGTGTGTGTGTGTGTGTGTGTGTGATTGATACGTGAGAAGTATGTATGTATGTATGTTATTAAGCTCGTGTCTTACAATGCATTTTGGAGCGCTTATTAATTACATTGCCTGGAAGCGTCTCTCTTATAGCCATTTTGAAGAGTCATTGCTTGCTACGACTACGCCAATAATATGTAATTTTCGTTTCGTTTCGTTTTCAATTTCAATTTCAATTCAATTTCAATTTGAATGCAGTTTTCATGTTGGCGTTTTGTTCGGGGTTCGGCCGCCTCTGACGCAACTCCACACACACACACACACACACACACACACACAACTGGCAAAGACCACACTTTTCGAGTCAATATAAGTGTTTGAGGGGAGCTGGGGCTGGGCCATTGTGCGTTGGCCAAACTGCAGTAGGATACATTAAAAGACAATTGCATGTGCAGTCAGAGCCAGAGCCAGAGCCAGAGCCAGCACTTGGCTATTGGGCTGTCAGTGACTGCAATCTAAACATCTGTGACTTCATAAGCGAGAGTTGCCGCCAAGAGGCCATTACATGCTACAGTGGACACTCGATAAATAGAAAGCTGCATATTTAAAGCTAGAATGAGGATAGTTCACTGGGATAAATCCTAAACAGTTGGCAAGACTGCTTTTAGTAATTTGTTCATATATGAAAATATGTGTTGCTTAACAAAATCTGAAATTTTTAACCGATCCTAATTACATTTTTGAAGCTGATCAATAATCTATTAGTGCAAATTATCAATTAGAAGCCTATGTATTTAATATTATGTATTTTATTATTGTCGGTTATTGATTTGTATCGATATTCGCTAGGCATGGACATTTATCGAAAACAGGATTGATCTGATCTTATGGCATAAGAGAATTTATATTCAAAATTAAAAATTTCTTTGAGAACGGCTTGTTCAAAGAGATGAATACTGATCTAGAATATACATATAATATATGCTTAATGGGTCGCAGATACTTCCTTCTACCTGTTGCATACTTTTGCGCAACTTTATTATAATCTGTTTTCCATTTCAACAAAAAATATATAACAAAACAAGGCTAAAAATAAAATTGAATTTTTAACTTTTTAAAAATAATTCATTTTTGTCGACAACTGGTTCGCCTTATGGTTTGGCTCAGTGTAAGAGTTATGGGCTCATGCGAATTTTTATTCAAAACAGCCTTGATGGAAAAACATGTGAAATATTTTATTGCGGCATAAAAAGAATATTGCACAACTAAAAAATACCAATGCAAATGAATTTTGTGTAATTATCAGTCCAAAAAGCTGCGAGTTAGTCTTATTTGTTGTTAAGCTATATTTATTTTGTATTTATTATTATAATTCTGAAGTCATTAACAAGATTAAGCAGACTGCACAACAAAGCTAAAAATTCGACTGGCTGCTGCTTGCAACATATTTCATATATGTGGCAATCGAAGCAGCAAACACAAACAGAAACAAAGCCAGCAATTGTCTAAAATGTGTGTGTGTGTGTGTTGTTTTTGTTGTGTGTTGGGCTCTTTGGCATCGGTCGTTTGTTGTGGCTTTTGTTGGTAATCGTCGTCGTCGCACTCAACCGATGCATGTGTTGTGTTGTAATTAAATTAACAATTTTTCGACACTTTTACAAAGTGCCCCACAACATACCAAAAATACACACAAAATTGTTTAACAGTTGCAGCACATCAACATCAACAACAACAGCAACAACATCAACAACAACAGCAACAATAGCAAATTACAAGAAGAAAAACATAAATGCAACAATTTGTTACAACGTTAAAATCATCGGCTGTTGGCCAAGTGACGAAGTCTTCGTTCGCCTGTCACAATTTCCACTTGTCTGCATTTATTTTTGTGGCCACAATTTCAACTGATGTTTTTTTTTTGTTTTTGTTTTGCTTTTGCTTTTGCTGTAATTATCATAATTATTTAAGCTGACTTATTAATGTTGCATTTGTTTACTTGAGGTAAATTAATGAAAATTACGCTTTAATGGTTGTTCCTTATGTTGCACGTTAGATAATGAAGGCCACACTGCAATTGAGTGTGCAATTGAGAAAGCTGTGCATTTTCAATTTTGTGTAACATGAAAAATGTATTAACAAAAACCTTGAGAGTTAAGTTAAAAATTAATCGAAGTGTGGTGTTGAAAATATGGAAATATACATAGTGTGTTTAAAACTTGTTAAACTTGAAAAGCATTTCATTTTCATTATAATTCAAGGAGTATCACAACAATTTCGACATTAAAAATATGAACTGCATAGCAAAGAGCCACAAAATCTAGAAAATTAATCAATCGATCAACAAATTGCGTTATAAAAACTGTTCAAAAAAAGCTTATAGCCAACTTAATTAACACCATTTATTAATTATTGCAAAAAAAAAAAAGCAATCTTTAAAAATTGCCAAAAAAAAAAAAAAAAAACTAATTCGACTATCTGTCCTGTGCTGTCCCAGCGAAATAGCTCCATCATATTTTATTGATCGCAAATTTTTTTCTGGCTCCAATTAACCATAAATCACAGCACGATTGCCACTGCCAAAAAATAAAATAAAAAAAACACTAGTTGGCTAGCAAGTAACAAGTAAATCTATGGCAAAAAAAAAAACAAAAATGGTGTTTTCAAAGTCCATTAAACATAGCCGGTCAGAGATAAAAATTATGTAATGCCAGGCAACAAACTGTTCCGCAAAAATTACAGCAAAAAAAAAAAAAAAACAAATTAATTAAGCACATAAATTATGCAGCGTCAGACGTTGGCAAAAAAAAAAATGTGATTATTAACAAGTTATTTAAGCCAACGTTCAGTTTTTGGCAGTCGCTAGTTTGCTTTAAATTAATTAAGTGTTTTTTAGTTTTAATTGCACTTTTTTTTGGCAATTTATTTTATATTGCTTTTTATATTTTGTGTTACTTTCGCTAACGGTTTTTGGTTAAGTTGTGGAACAAACCCTGGGCAAATAAAGCATGTATTTCATATCCTTTGGGAACTGCTCGCCTACAAGCAAAAGTGTTGCCTCCTGTTGACAGTTCATTGTTGGCCGTTATTGTTGTTGGCAGTAACTGTTGTTGTTGTTGTTGTTATTGTTGTTGTTGTTGTTGCTGTCTATCTCTTATGGCCAGCTAGCTGGCGGGCACACCTCTTGCTGTCCATTTGCCAGCGATTTCTAATCGATTTTACGTCGCTGCCCGCCAGCCAAACATTTGAAAATGGCCGCTGGCCACACAAAACAGACAACTCAAGCCATGCTCTAAACTAACTAAACTGTACAAAACGTACATAAAACTACAGTGAACACTCAATAATATTTCACAAAGAGGTTGTACAAAATAGGGAAATGTGAATGACATTAACACTAGCAGAGGTTGGCTAAATTTGCGAGACTTTGCATCATAGTTTGTCGAATAGTTAAGTTAAGAGTTCTTCTGCTAAATAATAATGAATATGTAATAATAATATTATAAAAAAATATATATATATATATCATAACAATATTAAATAGACTAGTCAAGGGAGTTTATACAGAAATTTGTACGGTAAAACAATAATATGTCAGTGTATATCTTCTAGCAATAGGAAGGATATTTTTTTTAAATTATATAGTTTATTGCTAATGTAAATCGATTTGTATCGTTGCTCGTAATAAACTTTGCAAAATTTATAAAATCTACTGCGAATTACACATTTTTCAGTCTCTCTTAAAATGTAAACTCCTTAAAGAAAACACATTAAAAGCGAGCATTCACTGTAAATGTATATTTACTATATATATATATATATATATATATATACATTGGAGCATGTCATAGCATATGGGGCGCAGCTTGGAGCGTTTGTCGCTTTTAACTTTTGTCAATATTTCATTGTTACCACAATATGTTGTACGCTTTCACACACCAAATACTTTTTCACACTTTTGCTGTTGCGTTGTGGTTGTTGCTTGTTCTGCCAATTATACATATATATCTATAAATATATATAGATGTATTTATATATATGTATATATATATATATATATATATTGTTGGGTCACGCGATTTGATACCAAGCGGAAGTTGCTCACTTTCGACAAGTTTGCACGTCTTTAATTACAGTTCTGTTTTGGAGTTGGAGTTGGCCAATTTGTCGCCGGCCCTTTTAGCTGCATAGAATTTATTTCGATGCTTAATTTGTTTAGTTAGCCAACAGACTGTCCCAAATAGACATAAAAACACGCCTTTTTCCGCATTACTTGGCTTGCAATTCATTTTCGCTGTTCAATGCACTTTTACAATGGCAAACAACAATAAAAACAGCGAACAAAAACAAACAACAAAATAGCAAAAGTTTTTTTTTCGTTTTTGGAGTTCTTTTCTAAATACCCTGTGTTGTTTTTTTTTGTATATTTATTTATATATATTTTCAAATATTTTTAAATATTTATTTCTTTTGACAGCCTATTTTTTATACTAAATATTTTTGATTCTCCTTCTAAAAATTCTATTTTGAACGCCTAACTTATGAGCTAAAAACTTTTTTACAGGGCATTTGCTAGTCGAGATATGTTTTTAATTGTTTCCTATTATTTTTTTTTTTTCGTTTGTAGTACGTGCTTATAATGTGCCAATGACTGCATGATTGTGCGATTATGCATCCAGCTAAGCAACAATCTGTCATTGCAGCCAGCCAACCAAGCAGACAAACAAATGCATAGATAGACTGACAAACAGATAGACAGACAAACAGACAGACAGACAGAGAGACAAACAGACATATGGATGGACTGGCAGTGTGGCAGCCACCCAAGCGATTAATCTATCTGTGGATATATAATCACAGTTACGTTCAGCATTCAGCATTCAGCGTTTGCAGCGCGATCATTTTGTCATTTTGTCAATCTGGCAAACATCCGGTTCGTTTTCCCTTTCAGCGCTGATTTATTTGATACAAAAAAGAATCGACGCGTACCGAGACGAATACCCCTTATAATAGGGGTACACTCAACACACACACACACACACACACACACACACACATATTATAACTATTTAATATGTGCAGTTTGTTCGATACGATCGAATTTGTATAGCAGCTGCTGCTGCTGCGCCCACCTGCCACAAAATGTTGAAATCATACAAATAGACACACACCCATATACTATGCATACATGTGTGTGTGTGTGTGTTGCCAAAAATGGGCAACGCAATTTCAAAGCGCATTCAATTGCGTTTACTTAATATGGCTTATCAGCAGCAATTTCTGTTAACTGATAAACTGCGCACAGCAAAAGGCTGTCAACAAAACGTTTTCCATTTCAGAGAAAGACACTTGGCCAGCACAACGATAATGGAAAACTGGCATTAGTTGTAATTAAACGCTGATAAACATTGGGCCCAAAAGTGACTCATAATGCAAGCAAAAAATAAAGTAAACACAAGAAATCAACTTTGATAGACAAAGTGTTTTTTTATATAGCTTTGACTACCTGTTCTACGTGTGGCAATCAAATGTAGCGCAATGATTCAGTAGAAAAGATGGCATCAAATCTACTTCGTGGAATTTAAATTCAAGTTTTATATCTCAATCTTAACTCTGCCTCTGCCGGCTTACATATTCAATTTGAGTTTGTTTTGGATTCCATTCCAAATATAAAATTTAAATAATTTTATTCAAGTTTTGCATGTTATCTGAAAGCTAAGCTTAAAGTTGTTTTTTGTTCGAAAAATTACTTGAATTAAATAGTTTCAATTATAAGAAAGAATGTTTATCTTAAACACAACAAAGATTTGAGCAAATTCAAATTGCCAACATCTAAATTTTACTATAACTTTAAAGAACCGATTAATATTTTCTTTAATCTATCTATCTTTGCTTTCAAAAAGTGAAATTAGATACACAGACATTATCAGCTACTGATGCTGATCAAAAATATATATGTTTTATGCGATCGAAAGCGAATGCTTCACATAACAAGAAAAACATTTGCAAAACAATAAAAAAAATATATGAAATAAATTCTTTAAAAATGTATCCCAAGAATGAAAATTAAGTTACCCCAACTCTAACCTAATTTGTACAATCATGTCTATAAATAGTTTAACTTTATTCATCAGACTTAATTACACAAAAATGCAAAAAATTAAATAATAAACTAAAAAATACCTCATGCCTCAGACTCATGTAATTATACTAAAATGCAGATAATTAAGGAGTAATCTTATATAATGGAAAATGCATTGCAAAACGCTTACGAAAAAAAAAACAAGCATTGCTTCAAATTTTGAGCTGCAACAAAATCAATTTGCAATCCTTTTACTTGAGGAAGAATGCATTTTAATAGTTAGCAAGTTGGTAACTCATTTGTTGTGGCCATTCGTTGACCATCAGTAATATTTGTTAGGGTGTGGAAGAGCAATAAAAAAAAGTTTATAAAAGAAAAAAAACAAAACTCCGACAAGCAGATAACTTTTAACAACATGTGACAAATTTTTATCGCCGCAGTCGTTAGCCTGCCCAAAAGAGAGCCGTCAACAGCAAATGGGCATTGCTGCTCTTTGACATGCCAAACCAGCGACAAAAGGTAGAAATATATATATATGTAATTTTACATATGTGCATAGGGCATATATATATATATATAGATATATATATGTATATAAGTACAAGTTGTATATATGTTAGTAAATATGGCCCGCAGCTTTGTTTAGTTGTTACGTTTTTCAGCTGCCGCAAAGACACAAAACCCCAACAGCAAAAGCAACAAAAACTTTCACTTTGTCATCGGAGGCAGCCGCAGCAGCAGCAGCAGCAACAGAAATAAAAACAAGCGTTAAATATTTTATTTTATTGTTGTACGTTTTTATTTTGACTACAACAAAAGCAAACTACTCAAAAAAAAAAATAAATATGAGCAAATAATGAGTTTAGAAAATTTTGTGGGTTCAGCTGGGCCAAAGCATGCAAATGGAGGCGGCTTGTGGCATGCCGCAAATTGTGTAAAGCACCGCTAAAAAAGCCGGCCATTTCACCCATTACGAATGGCGTTTGGCGATTGGCATATCGGACAATTGGCCTGGCTAAAATCAAACCGCCGATAAACGTCGGATGGTGTGAAATGGCCAACAGAGAGGAAGAAAGATATCAGTCGAAACGGAGCGGAGCTCAGCTGAACGACAAAAATGAATTATGAGCCATGACGCTTTTATGGTCTCCTTAGCCATTAAAACAGATTTCCATTGTCTGCAGCATTTTGACCGAGCTTAACCGAAAAAACCGCCCAAAACCAAACAGTAACAAATAAAAATTTATTTAAAAAAAAAAAAAAAATAATAATAAAACTAAAAAATGCTCAGCAGCCAATGTGAGCGTAATTCAAATGGTTTTTTTTTATGGCAGCCAACACAATTGGCAACTGAAAACAACAACCACAACAACGTGCAACACACATACACACACACACAAATAACACAACGTGCAACAACAGTTGGCAATTGGCTTCAAAATGCGTGAGACGTCAAAGAGCGACAAAGAAGATGTTTTTTGGCTTTTTGAGTGGGTTTTTTTTTTATTTTTTTTTTTGCTGCAGCTGTACAAATATTGTAAAGATCATTAGACAAGCTTTGTGTTGCAACATTGTTTGAGTTTACTTTTTGTTTTTCGCCTTGGGCTGCTGTTGCCGATGAGGCTGATAATGAATGCAGCAAGTCAATAGAAGCACAGCTGCTGCGAGGCATCAGAATAAAAGAAACTGGTTTAATTACCAAATTGTATAAGCAAAAGTGAATGATAAACATTTTCAATACAAATTTGGCATATTAAGTTAAGTTGTTTGTTTTTTTTTTTTTTTTTTTTTGGGAAATGCTAACTAGAACAAGTTTAAACAATAGGTTAAATAATATTTGCGCTGTGGTTCAGTAGATCATTAACATTTTATTTGAAGTGGGTAAAAAAATCGTTCGAGGCTAAATAAATAACTATTTTAAACAAAATGCTAAATATATAGTCAACTTGCTAATTTATCTCTTTTTTCTCTACTTTATGTAATCGAAAAAGCTTGATTTTATTTTAAATGGATTCAAAAGAAACACAAATTTTTTGTCTTTTTAAGCAATACTCATTTTGAACTCAACTATTACCCTGAAAACGACAATATTCACACTTTAAAAATTCTAAGCAGATAATAGATTATTGTTTTGCCTTGTTAAGAAAAAAGTAATTTAATAACAATTTGGCCCTTTTGAACTTTCTCCGCTGAAGGGAATGCTTTGACTTCGACTCCGACTTCGACTGATGAATGAATTTTCATTGAGCCACACAACTGTGTGGAGAACATGAAGATCAGTCGGCAAAGAACTCACGCTAAAAATCAGATCAATAGGCCAAAAGCTAGTTACACAGTTGCAGTTGATGATGTTGGCCGATTGAGCTGATGGCTGCCTGGTGAAAGCAGATCAGCGTTGCAAGCTAGGTTAAAAGTTCATTTCACCTAGAAAACTAAAGAACAAAAACAACAACACCAAAATAGATCAATATAAAATTGAGAATGAGGTAAACTCAAAGAGAATTCATAAATCACACGAAATGTGCTTTTAAACGAGCAACAAGTGAGTGTTCATTAACCAACTCTTGACAAAGGCCAACAAAGTTGGGGGTATGTGCAAATCGTAGCACTTAAAATGATTTTAAGTAAATTTATTAAGGCAATTATTTGATTATAGTAAACGTTTTTTAAAGCGCCCCAAGCAAAACCAAAAAAAAAAATCTATAAATAAAAGGCCCAAAGCAAGTTGCCAAATTTGGTAAAATGACAAAGCCGCAGACAAAATTTTTTATATATATATATAAAATGTATAGATATATATATATATTTATATATATATATGTTTGTATGGCATAGATTTATCTTTACATATGTATTTATGTAGTTTACAATCAATTTAACTGTCTGCCAGATTTTCTACTTACGGCTGTGATAGCCCCGTAGTCAACTAGCCGCCAGTTGCGGTTTCCAGTTTCATAAGTCGGAGTGTGGGTGTGAGTGTGCGTATGTGTGTGTGTGTGTGTGTGTGTGTGTGTATGTGTTTGTGTAACTGAGAAATTTACATAATTTTCGTTAGATTGACGCGACTTGCGAGTAGTTTTTCACTAGTGTTTATACCCTCTACACACAATTTGTGTGTGGGTGTTTGGAGTTATCTTTATGGATATGGTTGTGGTTATAGTTATAGTTATAGTTATGGCTATGGTTATACAATAGAGTCTTCTGACATCAAGCTAATTGATGCTGGGTCGATTTTTTAACAAAGGTGTTTTCTTTTTGACATATTTTATTAATATGTTTTCACCAACGTAAATTTGTAACTCTTTTTATTAATATTAATTCTCAATTTTCATAAATTATTTGTTGGTGTCTACTTAAAATACATTTCACGCATTAATTATTTAAATTTCGATATTTGCCATTGTTTACTAGCCAACTTAATTTAGTCATATCCGTTTCTCAGACTGTAGGAGTGCGCCGATCTCAGCGACTATAGCAGCTAAAGACTTTAAATTAGGAACATTTGCAGATCAAATTTCTTTAATTTTATCAATGTAAATTAATTTAGAATAACAATAAAAAAAAACACAATTGTAAAAATTTAGCCATTTGATTAATCAATAATATAAGAAGACAATTGATTGATCAGTTTTGAACTGCTTTATATATAAAAACTAGGTTCAGGCAATTTATTAATTAAGCAGCTTGCTAATAAGTTTTATTTTAAATAACATTTTTAACTTATTTTAAATATTATAAATAATTTTTTATATATTTATTTTTTAATATTCAGCAATTCATTTTTATCTTTTTATATATTAATAATACAACTGTCATTTCTTTTGTAGGATATGTCAGATGCGAAACTGTTATCACATTTTTGCCGTATCCTGTTTTTGTGCTGGCCACATTTGGCTGCTAGTCTCGTTTATATTACGGTACATGTATTGGACACACATGTAAATAAATATATATATCCAATCCAATTTCCATTCAATGCGAATTCAATTGAATTGTGGCATGGTCTGGTGAAGGGAGAAGCAGATGGAGGGAGGGGATTGGGGAGTGTGGGGTTGGCTGGCTGGCACGGGCTATTCATTTTGTGGGGCTTCGTGTGGCATTTTGGTGTGTTTTGTGTTTCATAAATGGTCTGATGGTTAATTTTTCGTATGCTTGATTGTCACATTGGATTATAAAGTTTTGTCTACCATTTGCAGTTAGCAGTTAGCGGTTAGCGGAGAAAATTGATGTCTCTGACATTTGGGCCGACATATATGGGCCGAGGAGGCATTATGCCAATTGTGGCAATAGCGAACCCGTTGAATGCCTGACAATTATTAATGGCAAACAATTTAATTTAATTATGGGAAAGGTTTTACGTTGTCAGTTTGATAAATGACAGTCAAGGCATTATTTAGTTGCTTGCTAAGCGTTGTTAAATTATTAAAAAAAAAAAAAAAAATGTATAAGATATCTGCAGTTGCTTCCGGTCATTAAATATGAGTTAATTATAATGTCGACAAAAACATTTGGCTAATCATTAATAAAAAAAAAAAAAAATATTAAAAATATACTGAGTAAAAAATGTGAAGGTTAAATAAAAATAGAAAAAAAAACCACAAGATATACAATTGAATGATTTGCATATCAAATATGTCAGACAACTACAATTATCGACATAAAATGTATACTAAAACTAGTGCTAGTACTAAATAAAACTCGCTCTGAACCGGTCAGCAAAAATACTAATAACAACTTTTCACTTTTCGCAGCGGAAAATGTCACTCAAAGTCAATGGAAAATGTTTCATCGATCAAACGCAAATTTTTACTCTGATTAAAAAAAAATCTGAAAACCTGAAACTTGAAATACTAAACAGAAAATCCCAAGGATAATCCAATAAGCACAAAATAAATTGTGCCTTTCATAGATGTCAAATTAATGACAGACCCATCGTTAAAGTCAGGGGTAAAGCAGTGTTAGAGGGGAGGTGACTTAAGGTTTAATGTCAGTTGGGTTCAATGCCAGTAAAGATGGTATTTTCATTAATCACTCAGCGACACTCAAAGACACTCAGAGTTGACAGGCAGACAGACAAACAGACAGACACACAGGTGAGTGTGAAAGTGAAATTCTTCGTGGCGAGGTGTTAATGAAGCCAAAGTGAAAATATCATATCATAAAAAAGAGAACATCGAAAGTACGCCAAACAAAAGTGCACTTAAAGAAAATAATTGTAGAAAAAAATAAATAGAAATAAATTAAGAATGTTTACGAAGAGAGGAAGAGCTCGACCAGGAGTTACCCTGTGAAATATGATTAAATGATGTGAAAGAATTTTTGAGAGGTGGTCAATAGTTTGCTAAGGTACATATAAAATAGATAAGAAAGATACATCTTTAAAATTGTGGTTTCTATTGCTACGGGTAATAGATGCTTATCGACATTTGATAGGCAGCGAAAGCTATCGATTAAATGTGCTATCTGCGTTGGTATTTAAGATTTTTTTATAATAATAATAATAATATGATTAACTGATATAAAAGAATGTTTCAGAGTTAAAAAAAACATAGTTAACCATATACAAACAATATTTAAGATATATATCTTTCAAATTTTGAATTGTATTTCTATCGTTAATCGATGTTTATCGATATTTGATAAACAGCAGAATCAAAGGTGATGTCGTTAGTGGTATTTTTGATTTTATGATTTGAAATGTATCGTTTCTAGATCTTGTTTTTAAAAATATAGCTTCATCAATTCATGTCTTGATGTTTATCGAGAATATGCATGCTTAATTGAATTGGAGTTGCTTCCTTCTGCTTCTTACATATACAATTTATTAGACACTCTTTAATTCATTTGGAAAGGTTTTCAGCTTCTGAAAAGTGGCACATTTCACTCAAAATAAAGTGTTTTTTTTTTTCATACACAATCCGATAACAAACAAAATTCTAGTACAAAATTGTGGATAAAAAAAAATAACCGGGTAAAAAAAACTGAAGCATATCAGATGCGATTTGCGGCAGACAACATGAGCTGACATGTGTGAAAGCGAGGTGTTAACAGCTACTCGGGCAACGTTAAAGTGAAAACCGGCGACTGACTTGACAGCGAATTGGCTGATAAGCCGCGCTCAGTCTGGCTGAGTAGACAACATGGCTTAAAGTCGGAGACGGACCTCTTCAGTTGGCATTGAAGTTTTCTTGTTGTCTTTCATTATTTATATATATATTTTTTTTTTTTTTTGGCATTTTACTGGCAACGCCTTGCCTTAGACTGAGTTTAAGTGTTGCCATTGTTATGCCAGCCAAGTGAGAAAAATACTTGGAGGCCTTGAGACTGCCAGTCTCACACAGAGCAGCAGCAGCAGCAGCAGTCTAAATTGTGACTAAGTGCAGCTGAAAGCCAAAGTCAGCTAAAAGGTAATACATTTAATAATTACCAGCTATTAAGATGCTGCCTGCATACAAGCTTAGCCTAGTTGGCGATTCAAGACAATGGACTACGCCTCCAACTACAACTATGACTTGGCACTGAGTGGCGGCGGCGGCGGCGGCAGGCGTGGCAAGAATAATTTTACAATTTATAGCACTGAGTACACTCAGCGAAAAACGCTGTGCCACAATATACAATTAAAGAGTAGCCAGCAAAAAACGCTGTCTAATCTACATAGTATTCCTAAGGTCTTTTTATTTGTTGTTTTATAAAACAAATATTTCTTGAAATCAAAATTGTTGCTTTAATTTTGTTTGGATTACAAAATTCTTTAATTTATTGTTAAGTGTATACATCCATTTTGGGAATTGGAAGTCGCCTTTCAAATATGCAACAATAATTAAAATAAAAAAAAGAAAGAATTTAGAGGTGGCAACAAATTTAAATAAAAATAAACAAAACACAGCTGCTTCAAAAGCATTTGCTAATGGTTTTTCAGTATCTGATTTTACAGTGGAGATTTATTTGTTTTGTAATATTGGCCAAAAGGGAAGCCCCCAAAAAGAACTTTAGCACCTTTCAAAAAAATAAATATATATATATAAAATGCAAAAGATAATTATATAAACATTTTTGGAGGCGGTAACCCAAATTTAAAAAAAAAATAATAATAATAATAATACACAGCTGTTTGATTAGCTTTTGTTATTGGTTTTTTCTTTAATAGCTGATATTAAAGTGGAGATTTATTTGTTTAGCGGCTGAATTATTTTTTTTTTTTTTGCTTGTTCGATTTTGGCAGCAGGCAGCAGTTGGAAGTTGCCAGTTGGCAGTTGCAAGTTGGCAGTTGCAAGTTGGCAGACAATGACCTTTTAGCATGCCGCTTCAATGAATAATGAATGTTTTTTTTTTTGTTGTTGTACTATACGCTGACTAATACAATATTAATTGAATAAAGTGAACATAAAGTGAGCAGCTCGTACTTGGAGCAACTTGAGTTGGAGTTGGATATTTTTTTTTGTTGTTTTCAGTTTTTTTTTATTGTATTTTGCGCAATTTGTTCGTTTTGCATGATTTCTGTGTCGTGATTGGCAGTGGCAAATAACTATTTTGTACATTGTTCGGATTGCAATTTATTGAATAAGCTGAAATTAATTGAGCACCTGGCTATTTTTTATTTATTATTCAATTTTTTTCATTTCAATAGATGTGACTTTTTTTGTGTTGTGCTGATTTTTTTTTTTTTTTTTTTTGTTGCACTTGTTTTTTTTTTGTGCTTATTTTATCAGCAGGTGAGTTTGCCCTCGACGCGTCCGCTGCTGGATGTGGTAATTGCATTGGCTATTAATAATGATTGCCGGCAAAGGCAAATGCGATGCCTGTCCACTGATTAGCCTCGTCTGACATTTTACACCAGCAGCCAGCCAGCAGCCAGCAGCGAGCCAAGCAAATGCTATTTATGTTGGCTACTCTCTTATTTATAGACATGATGGCGTGCTAATTCTGCAACACGTCTCTCGAGGCTGCCTGCCTCATGGCAACAACTGCCGCAAATTCATACACAAATGAGGTTTCAGGCTGCTGCTGCAGCAACATCGACAATGAATGAGCAACAATGGCATAAAAGCCAAACAACAATATTTGCAGCCATAATCAACAGCAACTGAAAGCGTAGCACCTGCGAGCATTAAATACAAAACTCTCAAAACAGTCAAATGCAATGAACTCGAAATACTCTTCTTCTCATCTTTTACAAATTAAATAAATATGCCATAATTCAAATAATTCAAATTTAGATATAAATCCATCCCCATCCCCATCTGATCCAAAAAAAAAGCGACTTCTCTAAAACGTTGAACATGATCAAGTCTGTTTAAGGCCACGTCTGGTTACCCAATATTCTTGTAGTCAAAACATGTTTCTTATTATTCTTACCCATGATGAGGCAGATACAAATAATGTTGCATGTAACACAAATAAACAGTTAACCAGTTGGTAAACTTACCTGTAAAGAGAAAAAGAGAGAAGATTATTGCATAAGTAAAATAAACACTAAGAACTAAGATGAAAAAACCACATTTAATAACAAAATCTGATAGTTAAATGGATCTAATCAGAATGCGTTTAAATAAGTAAAATTAATTTATAGAAGTTCTTTGCTTAAGTTTTTGCTTTGCAGCTAATATTTATATATATTCTGTGGAACTGAGATGTCTCTTTACAAACATTACAAATCACGCCGCAGATTTATAGTACTCTTTTGTTAGAGTATAATATAGTTATTATTATGCAGAGTCAGTCACACTATTCGGTAGTAAAAATTACACAAAAATACGCAAAGTGAAAATATTTGAACAATTTCTGCAAAGTTACATTGGCCTTCTGCTTGTTGCAGCTGCTTGTTGTTGTTGTTGTTGCACTTGTTGTTGCTATTGTTGGTCGCGTAATTTGCATGCTAAACGCAAGAAACAATAAGTAAAAACACACAAAAAAAAAAAAAAAGAAATGCGACTAATAATAAAAAACAACTACAAGTAAAATAATAATAACCACGGAGCACAGCAAAGATCACTGAACTTTTAAGTTTTTCACTCGACTTTAGTTTTTCCTTAATGAAAGTGAAAATAATTGTCGACTGATGACGTCACAAGCGTTACAGCGCTGTTCTCACTAGAAAGTTCGCCATTAATTTTATTTTTTTACGAATATATTATAAAATTGTTTTTTTATATTTCCTTTTTTTATTATTTTATTTTTATATCAGATGTTTTATGCAGTGTAATTGTGATGGAAATGAGAAAAATCGTGATTTGCAATTGACACGTTTTCCATCATTAAAAATTATGATTAGCTGATTAATGCAATGCTAATAAAATTGTCATTACAATGGAGAATAAAACACGACATTTCACGTGTGACACATTGCCAAAATAAAAAAAAGAAAAAAAAAAGATAAATTATATAAATAATAAAAAGTAGCTCTACAATTGTCAGGCTATGCTTTGTAATTTTAGCCCAGTTATTAGGCATGCGAGTTCGAGTTTGGCGTGCGGCTTAATTAACACCTTAACTTGGCTTTAATTAAAGATAACAATAACAACAACAACAAAAACTGCTGGGCAACAACTATCTGCTGCTGCTGTTGCTGTTGCTGCTGTTGTTGCCACTGCCGCCACTGTTGCTGAGAAGGCGGAAATGCGGCGCTTAGTCACATGCACAAAAGGGACGCTGTTCACGCATGCAAATGAACACTTGAAAAATGTGGCAGCCAGGGCCACAAACAATGCAACAAGAAGCCAACAGCAGCGCACAGTGAGAAAACTCAAGTACCTATATTAAAAATCAAATCATGAAACGCAACCTCAAATTGATAGCCTCTGTGGAATATAATTCGCATTTGTAGCCATTCACAGTGAATATATATAACTGAAGTGAGTAAGCTCTTTATTTTATTCAGAAATATATATATATATATATATAGTCACTTCAGTTGTATCCATGTGCGCTTCTCTCTGGCCAGTTTTATAGAGGGAAGCCAGTTTATCGCAATCATTTCGCAAATATCAATAAGAATCGATTATCGATAGAAACAACAAAAAAAAATGGCAGTTCTATATAGATATAAGCCGTAAATTTATATATTTATATAGATATATAGATATATTTAAAGTCAGCTGGGCACATTCAGAAATCTTATTGAATACCAAGAAACAATTCAATTCAACACAAAATTAATTGAAGAATAAAATTGATTAATTCAAAGTGTGCTAAAATATTATTGACAGGCCAGATTTAAAGGGTATTGAAGGGTAATTAAATTTTTGTCTTATTTAAGAGTTGAAAATTTTTACACTTCTAAAATATTATCAGTTATTGCCACAGCCAATTAATGTCAGCCAGCTTACTGTGTCTTTAAACTTGTCTTTTTTTTCAGTGCATACATTTTGCGTAGCTGACATTATTTCTTTGTGTGTAGACGCGTGCAAAGTTAATAAATAAAGCAAAAGTTTTAGATAGCCAGCAACTAACACTTAAGTTAAGATGATGACGCTTGCAACAGCGAACTGATAATATTGTTGTTGCCGCTGCTGCTGCTGCCACTGCTGCCACTGCCACTGCCACTGCTGCTGATGATGATGATAATAATAATGACTATGATGATAATGATGAGGTTCAATAAACTTGGCAGGTTGCGCGGTTGTCCAAGTGGACAAACAGTGGCCATTGGCCAGGCTAGCGAATCGAGGCTCTTAACCAGCCAAGCGACCAGCCCAAGCACTTTGCTTATTAAAGTACAACAACTACCAACAACTACCAACAACTACCAACAACCCAACCAACCAACAACTACCAACAAACAATAACAAAAACAACAACAATAACAAGAGCGTCGTACATCAGGCGAAATTTATTATGATGATGTTGTGTGCATAAGACAACAACAAAAGCCAACAATACAACAACAACAACAACAATAACAACAACAATAACAACAACAACAACAATAACAACTACAACAACAACAACAATAACAACAACGTGGGCAGGCAACAATAAGGAAAATTTATTATCGGTGCGGCATCGAACGGTTTTGACTTTGGCTTTTAGCTTTTCGTTGTGGCTGCAACATGAAAGTTTTCTATACAGACACACACACACACACACACATAACTATATAGCCAAAACGGAAGGGCCGACAATTGCATGGGCAGCCGTCACTAAAGACAATGGTAAATGCAATTGTAATTCCCTTTATTTCTGGGCATTTAAAAAATAATGTTTCTTTTTTCATGTTACATGTTCCGCTTGAGGGCTAAACGCCCTGTAAACCACATCCCCTTTTGCAATGACGTGTCGCACAGGCATCAGCTATATATATAGTAGACATACTTATATATATATATTGTATATAGTGAAGCGGCAAGTCGCCAATGATCTAACCACAACAAAGCGATTGAGCTGGCGGCACGTAGCAAAGCCAAAGCAAAAAGCCGCAAAAAGCCAACTTCAGCTGAGGCTCCCAAATTGACAGTTGACAACAAATATATTAATAAAATATATAGCTCGATAATGCATGACGTGACTCTTGGACTAAGGCTCAACTAAAAGCAACTTAAAATGATAAAAAATAATAATAATAATAAAAAAGTGGTTAAGTTTGATAAAGCATTGGATATTTATAGAATTTTGTGGAAAAGACTACTTCAAATTTAAAGAATATTGTGGAATGACTAAATTTGAATGCTTCCAAACAAAAACCAGCAAGCAAAATTTTCAAAAATTTCTTAGTGCTATTAGTTATTAGTGAAAATAAAGTTATATAAACAATTGCTGGTGTCAGAAAAAGTGTCAATAATGCTGACCCAAAACAGGTATTATTATTTGTTGGATTTCCGGCACTGCAAACTATTAAATTATTTGTTTTTCCTACTGGAAGCTTTTTCGGGTTGAGGATTTCTGCGTCTTTCGAGTTGATAAGGCGTATCCATAAGATAATATATATATAATATTTGATGCTTTGAGTATTGCTGCACATTCTCACAAAATCCACAAATTTAACTATTAGTTAAGCTAGGTGAGTTTTTAGTCTTAAATTGCCCGTCAAAATTGCTATTCATGAAAATTGCTTGCTTAAATCATTTATGATTATATCCCATGGGATTTTGGAGCAGATGTTATGCTTCTCAGTGATTTTCCTTTCCTATGAAACAATACGATTCTTGACAATTCTCTAAACTGATTCATACTTGCTTTGCAGTTAATTTCCTACTATTTTATTTTAAACCTGTCCTGAATTGGTTATTCATTTAAAAATTCTGCATTTTTCAAAGTGCAATTCAGTTGCCAATGTAAACATTGAAAAAGCAGCAACAGCTGAAGAAGTACAGCCAAGTTTAGCCATTGTGTACATCTTATCTTGACTTTAGGATAACCTCAACTTAAGCAAATGTACAACGCCTACTGTTAGCTTAAAGTATAGTGTTACTTCTATACTTAAAAAAAATACAAAAAAAAAAAACACACAAAAAAAAAATAAAAATGAAAATGAAAAAGTGAAAAAATGTATGAAAAAATTACACGTCTGGCGAAAAATACACTGTGGTTAAATTATAAACGGGCGAATGAACAGCAACCACAACAATAACAACAAAACCAACAATAACAACAGCAATAACAGAGTCAAAGTTTGCTGGCAACCTCCATTGAAGGGCGCCTTAAAAAAAAGTATATATATAAAAAAAAATAAACATGGCTTGTTGTAAGATATATATATATATATATATAAATAAGCATGTGGCATGTGAAAGAGGAGTTGAAGGGCTGCAGTGGAACAGCTGACCGCACACAGCTGGCGAAAGATTGAGGCATTAGCAGAGCTTGCAACAATATGAATACTCAAGTGAATAAACGAGTACGAGTGAATGAGTGTATGAGTGCGAGTGCGAGTACGAATACGTGACAGTTAGTCATTAAATGTGCTTTAAATGCACATAATATGTTTTGATTGCCATTTGCTTATTTGGAGCATTATTTAAGTTTCATTAAGACATGCTAAATGACTTTCGAAAGTCCGAGTCCGAGTTTAAGTTTGAGTCCCAGTTTGAGACAGAGACAGAAACTGAATTATAGTCAAAGTCAAAGTCAAATGATTGACGCGTCTCGCAAAGCCAAATGCGTACTGCAAATTAACGATCAACACTTTCGCTTGGCCAGGCTTTTAACCGATTGCCATTTATTTCTTTTCAATTTCAAACTAAGCTTTTTCCAGTAGCAAATGAAAATAAAAATAATAGAAAAAAAAAATAGATAAAAAGAAAAAACACATATCACAGATGATATATTAATTTCATTAAAGTTAATATTTTCATTAGCCAACTTTCTGATCTGTGGCCAATGATAGGCGTCGTCAGTCCCCCACCCCTCCATTGAAGGAAGGGGGGAAGGGGGCTTTACATTGTGACAGCCGCTGAGAGTGAGTATAATTTAATTGTGAGCTATATGAATGGCTTGGAAATGAAAGGAACTCAGCGTGTACACAGTGAGAAAACTGCAATAAACTATTCACAATTCTAGCTTGGTATAAAAACGATTTACACAAAGTAAGCAAAATAATTATTGTAATAATTGTCAAGTTATTGGCAACAGGCAAGAAATAATAAATATGAATTAGAATTCATTTGTAACTATTTAAACCATTTAATTATTTATTTCATTATTAATTTTATTTATTTATTTATTTATTTCATTATTAATTTTATTTATTTCAATATTAATTTTATTTATTAATTTATATTATTTGTTTATTTATATTATTAATTTATTTATTTATTTATATTATTTGTTTATTTATATTATTAATTTATTTATACTATTTATATATTTATATTATTTAAATATTCATTTTACTTATTTATATATTTTTTTTAACTAATATTATTATTCATTTTTTTATATTAATAATTTATTAATATTGTTCAATTATCAATATTAAATTTTAAATACTTAATTTAAGCTAAAAATGTACATGAATAGATAATTAACTAGACGAAGTAATTTTTCTACTCATTTTAACAATAAAATTTAATTTGAATTACGTCTACGAAAAAAGGAATTAATTTTTTTTTTTTTTTTGTGTAGGAGGTGCGATTTTTAATTGATTGGCCTAGCAAATTAATGAGTGCGTTCAACTCGCTATCTAAGATTGGAGCAGCTGGCAACAAGCAACAGGCAACAGGCAACATAAAACCCAAACCCAACCCAAATCAAGTCGACGATTTCGCATCAAAGATTTTGGACAAAAGCTTAAAAAGAGTTAAGCACACACACACACACACACACACAGAAACACACATGTTTGGTTATACAATTGAGAGCATGACGCAAGCAGTTTACCAAAGTTGTTCATCGAAATTCAAACGAAACTCGCATATGGCTTCAGTGAGGTGGGTGGAATAGAAAGGGGTGGTGATGGGTGGGTGGGTGGGTGGTTGGTTGAGGTGGTTAGGCAAACGCTTTCGATGCGACTTTAGTTCCGGCATAATTTAGCACCAATTTGTGTTTGCTTTTCACTCGACTAATGGCGCACAACAAAACAACAACAATTGGCTAAAAAGGTCATGGTAAAATTGGTAAAATTGAAATCGAAATTGGCCTCAGCCAGTCTCCAGTCGGGAAAGTCAAGCAAGCAAACAAAGTGCTGCAACTGCAACTGCAACTTTAGTTATATCTAGCCAGATATCCAAAACAATAGCAAATAGAAACGGAAAACCGCTGAAAAATCGACACCACTAAATACATACACACACACACACACACACACACACCTTGTAATTGCCCCCAAAAGTGGAAAGGTTCGATTTGAAGGCCGCAAATGTAAAAGCTGCTTTTATTTGTTTGCTTTTGGTTTTACGTATTTTTTTTCTCTTGTTTTTTGAGGCACCTTCCCTGGGTAATTAGGGTGCATTTTGCGCTGCCTCACTTCTGAAGCTAACCAAATTGAGTGGCGCTCTTTGAATGGGGGATAAGATACGACACACTCCCGAGTGCACTCATATATATATATATATATATATATATATATATTTGAATAATACGTATGTGGTTGGCAGCACGCAGACAGCTGACGTATCTTGCATATCGCATGACACATGCCAGACACCAACCAAACAGCAACAAGATTTCCACCTGTTCAATCTCTGTGTTTATTTGCCATTTTTTTTTTTTTTTTTTTTTTTGTTCACTTCTGTCAACATGTCGTCGGCACAGACAGAAAGCAAAAGCCAAGCTCAATAATCTGATACTAGGAAGCAAAACAAATTAAGCTGAAGAAAGAGAGAAAGAGACAGAGATAGCTGAAGAGAGAGAGAGAGAGAGAGAGAGGGAGAGAGAGAAGCATAACAGCTGTTGTTAATCAAAGCTACAAAGATAAGACGAGGAAGCTTTTAAAATCCTTTCAGCTCTTTTTACTCAATTATTCCCAAATGTGAATTCTTTTTTTTTGTTCTGCAAGCAACAATTGAAAAGTCCATAATTAATTTTGTTGATTTTAAATAAATTCAATAATAAAATTGAGTCAGAATTGTATTTCCCACTTTTATTGTTGTTTTAAACCGGAATCGAAATTAATTTTGATCAAAAATATGATTGTTGCAAATTCGTTCAGCTCTAAAAAAAAACACTTAATTAAAATTAAATACAAATAGTATTTTTATAGTAATTTTAATTAAGCTTTCAAAACACTATTATTTTTTAATTAACTATACAATTGGAACGATTTAGGTACCAACCCAATTTCTGTTGGCTCTAATTGATTTCAACTGTGCTATTTTTTAAAATTTATTTGGAGCAACAATTTAGTATAAAATAAATAATTTATGCTTAGTAAGCATTATTTATATGAATATTACTGTGAGTAGCAATGAATATTCGTAAGTCATTCACACTCAAAAACATTCCACTCGCTCATCGATCAATATTTGCACTGCTAAAAAGTTAGCTGCTATTTTGGCTTGGTCTTTTTTAGTTGTTTCCTTCTGTTATCTAATAAATAACTCTTGGCCATAAAAATTCCAACACTGCTAGACAATAAATATAAATAGCTTAAGACCCCTCGAACTGATTAAAGCTATCTAATTTATGTAGTTTAACAAGAGTAACAAAAGTGAACGGAAAAGAGAATTTTGTGGTTTGAAGAATATAATAATAATAATAGATTTGGCTCGAGTTGTCTAATCAAGTTGATTGGATCTTTATTTTTAGCAGCACATTCTTCATTGTAGCTTGTAGCTCTTCCTGTCAGTTTTAATTAAATCAAGATTTTTGTATTCTTCAAACAAGGCTTTTCGTTTTGTTTTTTTTTTTGTGTTAGCAAAGAAAACCAGCTCAATCGATTTGGCTTAGTGGCTTTAGGGCTTAACGTGGTCTAATACAAATGTAAGGCGACCCTCGAATTGTAATCAAGCACTAATAAAAATATTTAAACTTGACACAATTTGGCTGGCAGTCTGTCAAAATGTCTTTGTCGCAAATTCCGCCGTTTCCATGTCTATTTGCATTTGTCGGTTGACAAAAGAAAAACAATGCTTTAGTTTTTTGTTTTTTTTTTTGTCTAGATTATTATTATTTTTGGCAAGCTCAACGAACGGCAGCCCCCAAATAATTATAATAATAACAACAACAACAATCAAAAGGCCAACAAAAATAGTTGTTTAGTTGTTGCTTAGTTTGGTTTCTATGTACTTGGCCCAAGGTTCATGGCTTTATTAAATTGCCTTAGCCACACGACTCAGCGTCGAGGGAGGGAGGGGGAGGTGGTTAAGGGGAGTAACCACTTCCCACTGTGGCCCTTACTGGCTTTGGCCATTAACACTGAAAGCGCAGCCAATTTGTAAGCCAGTTTTTGGCTGCTTTGTTGCCTTTTTTTTTCTGCGTTGTTGTTGTTCGTTTTAACACACAAATTAAGCCAATTTTGAGGCAAACACAGAAAACACAGATATCAAAGACAAAGCAATTGAACATCGGGAAACCAAGGTTTTTGAGAACAAGACAAATGCTTCAGATTCTACTCCATCTGCTTTTGTAAGTGTTTTGTTCTCAAGATCTTAGTCATAGTCCAAAGCCCAGCGGCTGCAAATTTTGAGCCATGTTATTGCCATAAATCATGCTGCGTTAAACCAAAAAACAAAAAATAAAAGAAACAACTTTAAAAGACAAACAATTTTTGGAAAGTTAAAACATCAAAGAGAACAAAGCGGCCAAAAAAGCTAATTAAATAGACAAAATGGGAGTCATCGACTGACGGCGCCAAGTATCGACTCTGTTGTGGCAACAACCGGAGGCATAAAATCTATAAGAAAAAAATATGTAGAAGGACAAACTATTTATCGATAGGGAAGTATAAATATTTAATAACTCTATATTGATTCCATTTAAAGTAGTGCATAATGGCAACTTGAAGAATAGATTTAGCTATTAAATTGTGCCTACATAATTAAGTCAAATTCTTTTCATACGCTAAACCTGCTTATTATAAAATGGGGAAAAAAAAGAAACATGTCTCAACACAAAAAGTTATATATGCTTGATCAGCATGAATATATATTTATCTGTTCTTTTGTATGAACAAGACTCTTTCAGAGACTACAAAAAGTAGTAAACACTTAAAATTTATTATTTATTTATATATTTATTTTTATTCAAAACGATTTTTAATAACAATAAAACGGAAAAAATCTTTCAATTTAAAATATTACGAATCAGGTGCAAATTTTTAATTCAGATCGGATAATAAAGACAGGTCTTGTAATAATAATACACTACAAATAATTATAATAATTAATTTATAATTAACACATTACTATTACCAAGACTAACATGTATTTAAAAGTTAGAAACAGAGTATCGGCCAAGAGAGTTGTATCGACCAGAAAATTTAACTTGTTAAAGTTAAAGCCAACTAACAAATTAATAAAATGTCAAATAGAATGCAAATCTAAACGAAATTATTAATACAAATGTTGTCTTTCAACTGGATAAATGAGAGCCATTTATTCAGAGTGAAGATGGAAGCTGTGCTGATCATTTGGTTGCAACACATTTAACAGGCGACTACATCCAATTAGAGGCGACTCCCCATTTGCATTTCTAAGGCAATCATAATTAGATGCTTGGCTACTTTTATGCGGTGGCAAACAGCAGCAAGCAGCACGCAGCACGCAGCAAGCAGCAAACAGCAGCAAGTTGAGTACTTGCCGCATGAGTTGCACTTATTTTGTGCCGCATAGGTGCAGTTGTAATTGTAATTGTATTGTATAGGTAGCAGCCTAATGAGGCGGCGGCATTTTTATTAGCGTTTATGTAATCGACGACGATGTTTACCTTCGGCAGAGTGGAGAATGTCAGTCGAAAAGCCTCAAGGTCTGCCCCTGTTACATAACGAGATGATGATGCCAATGGTAATGGTGAGGAGCATGATGATGATCATGATAATATCGACCAAGCCCAAGACCATTAGAGGCACACAAGGCAAAAAAAATATGGGGTACTCAAAAGAAGTTTGTCCAAAATATTTACAACCAAAAGCACATTGAAAACAATTAAGAATTGTAAAAAATAAATATATTAATTAAATATATATTTTTTTATATTATATGTGTTATTTCATTTATTCTTTTATTTTTGTAGAAATAAGAAGTTTATCACAAGTATTTACAGCATATTTAAAACAGTTAAGATATTAAAAAGATTTATTTCTTTTATATTACATGTTTTTTATTTATTAATTTATTTTTGTAAAAATAGGAGATTTTATCACAAGTATTTAAAATAGTTAAGAACTGCAAAAAAAAACCTGACAAATTAAAGCTTTAGCTGCTGCTGTAAGACAGATTTGGAAAATATTTATTAATATTTTATATCTTTTTGATTTATTTATTTATTTTGCATTTTGTAATTTGCTTTTTTATTATTTTTTAAGAACAAATTTTTATATTTTACATTTATTTCGCTCAGTGCAGTGGCATTTGCATTGCTGTTAGGCTGTCGAGCAGCCGTATAGCGTCTTTAATCGCCGCAATTGAGCACCGCCCTCTTAGTTAACTGGGCCTATTTAATTTAGCTGACAGTAGCAAATGAATTCGACGGCAGTTCGAGGTCTTTTTCCTATTTTTTATAGCTAAATGGCTCTGGGATGTATGACAATTCAATTAGACGGTTCACCTTGTGCAGCTGACAGTTAAATTAAATGGCTTATAAACGAACCGATGATGGCTTAAGTGTTGGCAACGGAAACGAGCCGATTATGATTGGGAATTCGAATTAGTTTTATTTTCTGGCTGTGGTTCTTGTTATTAAAGATAGCTGAATAATGTAAAAGCCAAACTTAAGTGTATAGATATTAAAAAATTAAGTTTGAATTTGTGGTTCTCAATTATTCTGAATTTGTTGGTCTGTAAATTGCTTTATTAAATTTAGTGGAAAATGGAATTTTATTTTTATCTGGAAAAAGAATATTAAATTTCAAGTAATTTAATTTTGCTGCTGAAAAATGTTTATAAAAACAAACAAAAAAAATCAAAATAAAAAATATATGTATATTAAAAACTGTTCATTTTTTTTCCTCAAATTAAACTGATATTCAATCTAAAAACAATTTAAAATGCTTTTTAGCTGAACAGGACCTAAACAAAACATTTCCCAGCAAGCACTTCATATTTCTCACATTGAACCATTTTTTTTAAAGAGGAAATAAAAACACACAAAAAAAACTTGAAAGTGTTCCATTTGATTTGAAGATGTGTCTTTTGTCACGATTTTGTAAGTAGCACAAAGCAGGCATTTAACCATAATTTATGGCGATTTCCCAGACAGCAATGGGGTCAAAATGTTGGCGGAAAATGTTTATTCCCATTGCACATTTAAATTTCAGACAGCATTTGTTTTTTTTTATTATTTCTTTTTATATCATTTCGTTTTGGAATGTAAGCAATACACACAGAAAAATGCATGGCAAAATTTTTTTATGAATTTTATTTCATTGGCTGCGTGCAGGCAGCGTAAAAAATGCGGTTGGCTAATTAGTTGTATGGGCAAAAATGAAACAAAACGAATCGAAACGAAACGCAAAAACCTGCTTAACTGCCGGCGTCATTGATAACAAAAATAACAACAATAACAACAACAACAATAACAACAAGTTGCAACAAGTACGAGTTAAAAGCTGACTTTGGCCGTATGACTCCGTTGGCTTACAAACAGTTAAAGATAACCAAACATGGCCATGTGATGCACTGTCACTGGAAAAGCGCCATAAAAGACTTGTTTGTTTGCATGCTGCATATCGAAAGGCTGGTCTTCGCTCTGTGTGTGTGCGTGTGTGTGTGCGTATGTGTGTGCATGTGTGCGTGTGTTCGTGCATGTGTGTAATTGAGGACATCGACTAATATTCATGCCAATCGATAAGCGAGTCGTCCGCGACTATAACTGGAAATACATATTAAGTATACGATGTGTTGACAGGCCTCAAAAGCGGACAACAGACACAAAAAAAAAAAAAAAAAAACAAACAAATAACCACAAAAAAGAAAAACCCCCCAACTAATATTTTTTTTCTTTGTCACGGTTCAGTGGGTTTTGAGGTGTGCACACATTTCTACACACGCACACCTCACTTCTTACACACGCCTTTGTCCTGCGCCTTGTAAAATATCCTTTCAAAGTAAAATTATCTGAATTTCTAATTGCATTTAAAGTTCGTTGACTTATTGAAAAGGTTATGCATAATTTATGACGAAATTGTATACAGTATGTGATTATTCTCAGTACTTGTGTTTTGTATGTGTGCAGAGTGTGTGTGTGTGCAGTGTGTGTGTGTGTGCTGTGTGTGTGTTTTGTGTTTGAGTGTGTTGGTGTATGTCTCATAAATTTTCCGCTTTAAAGGCTGTGCTGCGACTGCTGCTGTTCAGCGATAGCTCAGCGGCGCCATATGGGCAACAAGTTGGGCCCAAAAATGAAATACGAGCACAACGAGAACAACAACAAAAAAAAAAAAAAAAAGCGCACAAAAGATGATGGAGAAGCCCAAGCTGAACAGCAACAAAAAACTGGACAAACTGGCCAGACTGGCAAAAAAAAAAAAAAAAAAAAAAAAAAAAATACATAAGCAAAGACAAACCAAACATGAAAGAACAACTTGATTTGGCACACCGAAATTGACACACGCTTTTCGATCATAATTTTAAATTAAATCTAGTTGAGAATCTAAATTGAAATTTATTCTTGCTATGCAAAAATTGTAATAAAGTAAAAATAAATAATAAAATATATTCTCTAAATTGTGTAGAGCAAATATATATATTATTATATATATTATTGGTGAATTTTAATTCGGATTTCGTGGCATATAAAACATTTTCTGATGATTTAAGCATGATTCATCTTTTCAAAAGTAATTTATATGAATAATTATTGATAAACTCGACCGGTCTGATGCTTTCTGCCTTATGCATTTATATTTTGTAAATTGTATAAATAAAATTGCAGTTTTATCCAGCTTAAGCAAGCAATTTTTTTTTTTAGTTGTATTTGACTCAATAAATGATCTTACATGAAAAAGGGCGACTAACGTAAGAAAACAACTACTAAAAAATTGCTGGAATAGCTTAACAATATAGTTAAATTTATTTTTATTATTTAAAAAAAAACATATATATATATTATGATGAACAAATAAAAATAAACCTCACATAACAACCTTTTGTAAGGGCATAAAAATGAAGTAAGGAAAAAAAAATCAAAGCAGCTACCAAAAACAGTTGAAAAGGCAACATTGTCGTGGCTATCGTTTGAATGATTCTGCTGCTGCTGCTGCTGTTGGCCACGTTTAACGACGATGACCTTGGCGACGTTAGCTGGCTGGCTGGCTGGCTGGCTGGCTGGCTGGCTGGCTGGCTGGCTGGCTGGCTTGCAACTTGTTGCATCTGCTGCGGCAGTTGCTGCTCGCGACAGCTGCACAGCAGGCAATGGGAGACGCCTGAGACACAAAAACAACTCTCGAGGCTTGAGACTCGAGTCGAGACGGCGACACGCATTGAGAATCGCTACAAAAAAAAAAAAAAAAACACTTCATCTTCCTCCGCCCCTCACCTCAACTGTCTTGCACACCCCCCCCACCCAACTCATATTTGGCTTAAACCCACCCGCTGTCTGTGGCATTTGCCGCTAAGCGCTTTTCTCAGCGCATTTTTACGGTAAATTTAGGTCGTCGTCGTCGTCGTCGTCGTCGTCGTCGTCGTCTGCAACTTGTTTACACGGCAACGCCAATAACTTGACTAAATATAGCCGCCAAGCGACATGTTTGCAATGCGTCTCTATTTTTTTTGCTTCTTCTTTTTTTGGATTTCCTGGCCAAAATGCATTAGCATCGAACATGCTGCAAAATAGCAGCATTTAAAAAAAAAATGTTTTCATGAAAATTACTCATATGGCAGAGCGAGCCACATCCGTTGGGGAAGTTAAAGTTAGCCGGATTGTGCGGATTTGTCTTATTTGGGGCATGACACAAATTTGGCAAGCGGCAAGCAGACAACATTGTTAGCTGTTTGTTGTTACTGGTTTGTTGCTGTTGTTGTTGTTGTCGCTGATGTTGCTGTTGTTGCTGCTGCTGCTGTTGCTGTTGCCATCGTTTTCTTTTGAGCAATTTAACAATTAAAAACACGCGCTCTTTTTGGCTACCGTCATTAACTTGTTAATCCACGCGAATATAATTTATTATAATTGCACATATTTTACATTTCGCTTGAATCATACAAAATCAACAAGCGTCTGGCCAAAACATGACTTGGCCATGTCTATGAGCATTGGCCAAGTCTGCTTTTTGGCCACGCCTCGCTGCGCAATTCAATGCTCGTTGTTCTGCTGGTCAAAACATGTTTTTTATTATTCTTACCCATGATGGGGCAGGCAGATACACAAATGATGAGGCATGCATCACAAATAAACAGTTAACCAGTTGGCGGCAACTTACCTGTAAAGAGGAAGAGAAAAAAAAAATTAATTGCATAAGTCAGCTGTATTTTAGCAAAAACTTAAAATGAGAATTAAAATCTTATGTCACTTTTAATAAATTTAATGAGTATGCAAAAAAAATACTCATTAAGCTGTAATTTAAATGCATTTAAATGTAATTAAAGTTTTTTTTTTAAGTAACAGATTATTTTTGGGTGTGTGAGGAATCAGTTTGTTTAAGATTTATTTTTTAATATTATTAAGAAGAAAGTATCGTTACCATAAATCATAAAATATACCCAGATATATTTTTGATCAACTGAAGAATTTTATAAAGATTGCGAAAAGAAAAACAGCTTTTCTTAATTTAAGTTATTTTCCTATCAATAAACTACACTGTATAAATCAATAAATTATTAAGAAGAAAAATATATTTTTTTAAAGCTTCTTGCAGTTATTTGAATTGTGTTGAGTTCATTGGGAGTTGTTCTTTAATGCGCTTGTTGCAAGTGCAACCCAAATAAGCAAAATGAACACATCATGCAACAAGCAGTTTGCTGATTTCCTGACATAATGCCTCGACTATTAAAGTCGCTTTGTTTGTGTTTTGAATATTTTACAATTTGTTTAGGCAACAAAATGCGACTAAAGTTGAGACACAGACAGACAGGCAACGTGAACATGTCCAACAGTTGGCAGCACATACATCAAAATTACAAGCAAAACAACACAAAAAACAATCTTCAATATGCAGGGACAGGCAACATTTTGGCAAATGGCCAACTGGCAAGGGGAGGGCATGAAATGGAGGCAGGCAGCATGCACATAATATATAAAAAGAAAAATACAAAAACAACAAAAAAATGAGCTGTGCACATTTCAATTTGGCAACCGGCGACGAACAGACTAAGACTGAAACTGAAACTGAGATTGTTTGCTTGTTTGTTTGTTTGTTTGTGTGTTTGTTGGGTTTATGTGAAATTCAGATACTCACGGCATGGATCATTAGGCAGACAGAAAGCAGACTGAATTTGTTATAGCGCCGTGCCACAGGCAAATGTGATGTGTTTTGTGTATGTGTGTGTGTGTGTGTGTGCACACACATGTGTGTGTGTTTTTGACTGGAGAAAGTCGGAAGCGTGCCGCCGTCACACGTAAGCCACAGCAAAAGCAGCACCAACAGCTGAAGATGCAACCAATTTTACATGTTGCTGCTGCTGTTGCCCAGTTTGCGGGTTGCCGAATTGTGTGAATTGCGGTACTGTGCGAAAAAAATGGGCGTATTTGCTATTCTAGTAACCTATATATACATATATATATATATATTGATATAGGTATAAATTCAAAATGGTACTGAACAAAAGTTAGACCAAGCACAAGAAATCTTCAAACAAGTAATTGAAATGAATAACTAGAAATAATTACAAATTTTTTTAGATAATTTGTAATCTTAATATTGTTAAATATAAATACAAAACACTTACAAATATAAATATTCAAATTTACAACAAATTAGATGATTTTTAATCTTTGAACAAGTCAAAAACAAAAAAATTAATATTCTTAATATTTTTAAATATAAAATTTAAAAAAAATTATAAGCTAAAAAAGTAACTTTAAAATATATATATCTATATATTTTTTTTTAAACAAAAAGAAAATTAAAAAATATATATTTAAGAAAATATATAATAAAAAATATACGAAAATTTAACAAGAAAAAAACAATAACCAAAATTTTATCTAAATATGTAAATTGTGTTTTAGATTAAAGCTGACACAAGTAATTTCTATCCATGTCGAGAATGAATTATTTTTTTTCCCACTTGTGTCTAGTTTTGTAGCTATTTTTAGCGGAGCAACGCCAGCCACAACACGCTAGCCAATATTAGAGGCCAGGCCAAGACAGGCTGGCCAAGCTGATCAAGCTCAACAATCAACACTTAACGCTAATCTTGGCCATTCTGTCACAGCCATAAAGTGGAACAATGCAATTGAGTGCGATAAAAGCGATTGCATTCGAAGCCAGCCAGACGCAATTTGAGAAATGTGTTATTATTGCCATTGAACTAAGCCCGGTCAAAGACAAAAAAAAAAAAAAAAAACCCCCATTAATAACATGGATGACCATTAATTGCAAGTGCAGCAGCACAAAAATCACATTAGTTATGCTTTTCTATTTCGGTTTAATTTTTTTTTCTTTTTAATTAAAAAACTAAATTTGAGTGTGTGCAATTTTCAATTTGTTTTCATGCCAAAACCGTTGAAAAATATTCATTTGTCACGCGGCAAAAAACAGTTGATTGCATTAGATTGGATTTTACAGCAGCGATAAAAGACATATATAAAAATGGGTTGAAAAGATTGAAAAGTGGGTGTAGTTTTCAACTCCCACGCCCAGTTAAATGACGCTTTAATTGCGCTAACTGAATTGCTGTTTGGCCAGCCAGCATGTGAAAAACTTTCAAAAGAAAAATGGGAAAATAATGCCGCTAATTATCATTAGTAATTTTTACCAAGAAGCGGATAAAAAAAATACTCTGTTCCAGAATGCTTAAGTAGAGAGAAACTGCCGGACAAAACGGAAGATAATTTTCTGAGTCTGCTGTAAGATGGAGCAGCAACAACAACAAAAAAAAATGTATAAATTAAAAACTAAGCTGGAAAAATAGTGAGCAGTGTGATTTCCTCCTACAAAACACCAAGTGGCAAACAAAATGGCCAAAACGTCATTAGTCAGAACTAGGGCAGAGACGCGGTGATGAGGGTGTGGAAAGAGGGCAATAGAAAGCCAGCAGCAGCAGCAGCAGCAGCAGCAGCAAAAGAGTTGCGAGAGTCGAGAAAGCCAACGCAAGAACTTAACACAATTTACACTCACGAAAACTTTTGCTGCTTAAACGTAAAAAGCTATAAAAATGATCTTCAATGTGCAACTCTCTTTCGCTCTCACTCACTCACTCACTCACTCTCTCTCTATCTATCTCTCTCTCTCACTCTAAGTGCGCTGACAACCGCAAGTGGGTGTTGTATACATTGTTGTTGCAGTTGCAGTTGCGAATGCGACCGCAAAACCTGAAACAGTTTTCAACTACGCACATTTCCAGCAGCTGTAACTGATTGCAGCAAAAATGAAGAAGAAGAAGAAGCAAAAAAAAACCCATCCATCCGCTAAGATATAAATAAACCAAACTATTGACAGTCTCAATGCCCACTCAATAATCAAGCGTAAAATTGCGTTTTATAATACAATCAAAAACTAACTGTGTAATTGTCAAAGTTACGTTATGCCCCATAAGCACACCGAATAATTGCACACTCCCAATTAATGCACCAAATTGTGCAATGTCTGCGTTCAGCTTAGGCAGTCATAACTGTTGTGTGTGGAGTGCTATTATAGCCAATGTTTGATTGAATGTGTACTATTGTGTAATATACATGTCATATAAATATATATATAAATATATATATAAATATATATATAAATATATATATAAATATATATATAAATATATATATAAATATATATATATATATCATATATATTTTTAAAAGTGCAAAATGTACTTGCTAATAAAAAAAAGATTTAAAATAAAGAGCTAAGAAAAAATAGGTTAAAAAATTTATAAAAATGTGTTAAGCTATTTTAAAACATAATCATAAAAAATTTTAAAATTTAATTAATAATATTGAAAGAAATTTTTAACTTCATTATCAATTTTGCGACTCACAAACTGTATTAAAAAGACTTTTATTTAGTAATATTATTTAACAATAATTTAATTGTAAAATAAATCTAAAAAGAATTCACTATACCAGAAAGCTTGACTATGAGATTCCCCAAACTCAGCCGTAGATTTGCTTGTATAACAAAATTTGATGGTATAACAAAATGATTATGAAAAACTACGTATTAAAATATATTTTTATTAACCAGTTTTGTGTACATAATATATATAATAATATATAACAATATATATAATAATATATATAATAATATATATAATAATATAAATAATAATATATATAATAATATATATAATAATGTATATAATAATGTAATAATAATAATATATATTAATTCGATATTAGTTAAATATTTTCAAAACTCGTGCAGTTATCCCTAAAATAAAAAAAACTAAATAAAACTAAAAAAATAAAAACTAAAAAAAAAAACAAAAGGCTTATAAGAATTTATATACCAATTCTCTTATACAGTCTATGAATGGACATGGCTAAATCGACTTAACTTTTGTACTAATTGCGTGCTAATTTTGCTATCTGCTGCATTTTGCACAACAACTTTTGCACAACAATTTTATTACATGTTTATAAACATTTTTAAATATAGAAATTGCCTACTTCCAAGTATTTTAAGGCACTTAGAAATCGTATATATAAGTCATGCGCCCAATTAAAGTTGCCGACCAGGTCTTAAGTGCTTTCGATTGTAGGTAGCATTGTGCCCCCCACTGTGCGTCCCCCTGTGCGTACCCCTGTGCGTCCAACTGCCCATAAATAGCGTTGATGGGCTGCTAATGTGCTAATTAAACTGCTGCTGCATGCCCCGATTGCTGTGATTGCAACTGGTCTCGATCTGGTTATTAATTTTCTCTTTCATTGTTTTGCTCTTGGCCAGAGTCGGTGTTGGAATCGGAGTCGGAGTCGGAGTCGGACCTGGAGTTGGAGATAATAATCGTTCTACGAGTACTTGTTTGTCTACAGATGCGTAAAGACGCATTTAATTGCCGGCTCAGCAACTGAGTGTGTGTGTATATGTGTGTGTGTGTGTGTGTTTGTATCTATGAGTTACACACGCAGCATGCAATGCGGCGCTTTTGGGTCTATCTCAACACTGGCTTTGGCAATTAAGAGTGTGAATTTCAAGCCATAAAACAGTTGCAACATGTGGCACGTTGCGCCTTGTTGTTGTTGTTGTTGTTGTTGTCGTCGCTTTTTCGGGTGAAAGTTTTGTTCTACAGTCTACAGTCGTCTGCAGTCTCAGTTGTTGCGGCAGCTGCGCATTTGTTACACATTTTTCTTGGCCTGTGGTGGAAACAGTGACAGCTTCATGTGGCAAGCAAGCAAGCAAGCAAGCAGCTTGTTGGCTTTTCATCTAATTTTATTATTTTCTTTTAGTGTGTCAGCAGCTGCCGCTGTTGAAAACTTGAAAATTTCTAGTCATAATTAGCTCAAACTCATATCTTATCATGCCAAATAATTCGCACACACATTGAAAATATCAAATTTTTGTGAACAATGAACAAAGTCAAATAGAAAGTTCAATCGCATGTCCAAATTTTTTATGTACATTGTATATATTTATATGTTTAATTTTTTTTTATAAAAAGTCGTGTATTTTGTAGCAATAATCAAGTTGAAAGTCTAGCTAAAATCTTGATTAATAAATCAAAAGAGAATCAAAGTTTTTGATTTAATATAAATTTTACTGAGTATTTTTTCGTTCAACAACAAAAAAAAAAACAACACTTTGTGTGTTTGCTGTTATTATTTCTAATCTTGCTGTACAATGCGATTATATGGCTAAAATAAACATACAAAAAAAAAAGAAAGAAAAACAAACAACTTAATTTCACAATAATTGCCACAAACGAAATTGAAAACGCAAATTCAAATTGAACAAACTGAAAATGCAAGCAGCGAAAAACGCGTCAAACTTGAGTTCAGCTCAAATCAAGAAAGTGCAAACATTCAACACTGGTGGCAACAGCAACAACAGCTGCCCGACACAGACAGCTAGCGATTAAGCCGAGTCGGCGGAGGGGGAGGGGGAGGTTGTAGAGGAGATGGAGTAAGTGCCTTCTATTTGCATGGCAGGTGAAAAGTCTTTGGGACAAACACAAACAAACTTTGCATCTGTTTCACCCACTGGCGGCGTGCAATTTCATAATGGCGTCGTCAGGCAGTCAACAAGTCAAGAGGCAAAAACCACCGAAAAAAAAAAACAACAACAACAAAAACAGTCAACAGACAGCAGTCGGCAGTCGGCCAAGAGACGATGATGCTGACGACATTACAGTTAGCCGAGACGCCGTCCATTTGATGATGGGTTTTTAAGCAGTCACCGAGTCAAGTCAACAAAAGTCAAGACAATGCAATCCGCAAGCGGTGCAGCACTCAAAAAACAAAAAAAAAACAAATCCAAAAATGGGGCGCAACGGAGCGAGGGGGCAGGGTAGTGCTGCTGGGGTGGGGTAAGGTGGGGCAGACTGAACTGCATCTAGCGCAGAGTGCACAATTGGCCCGGATTGGAAGTCGGCAAAAGAAAGACTTTACAGACTTGTTTACAGTTGCTTGTCTCTGTCTATCTCTCTCTTTCTCTCTCTCTCTCTATCGCGCTCTCTCTATCTCTCTCTATCTCTCTCTATCTCTCTTTCATGCCCTTACCCAAAAAAGGTTAGCACAAGTTTCTGATGCTGATTGCAGCAGCAGCAGTCAGTTTGTCAGTTTCTCAGTTGTCGGTTATTAAAGCGGTTTTTTCTTGAGAATGATTCACAATGTTTTGTGTCTGATGAAATTGGAACATATTTTGTGTATTGGTATTGGTACAGGTAAAACCCCGCTTGAAGATTGCGTTAAGTGATGTTTAACATAGAAGTTACTTTGAAATAAATAAAGTTACTTTGAGATAAAAAATTGAAATAGAAAAAATAAAAATATAAATAAAAAAATATCATCAAATAAAAGTAAAATAAGTTTATTATTTAAAATAATATACAAAAAATGTTCTTTAATTTCTTTGTCTACTTCTTTGATAATAAATAATGTAAAACACATCAAATCAGTGACAAAAATTTACTTTTTTATGATAGCAAATAAATACAAAATTAATAAAATAATAAAAAGGAGTAAAATTATAGATGTAGTAAAAAAGAAAAATATTATTATTAAATAATAATAAAAAAAAATAATATGAAAACAATATAGATTAATCAAATAATTTTAAAATATATAATAAAAATGTTACAAAATTCAATAAAAGTATAATAAAATTTATATGAATTGCGAGTTTTTGTATATCTATAGAAAGCTTTAATATGATTTTTATTTATTATCTCTAAATGAGCCCAAGCTGATCCTAAGATGATCATAATCTGGCTAAGTCTTATATTCTATATAACCGCAAAGTGTCTTTGCAAAGAAAATTAAAAGATTTAAGCAAATTCTTTAGTCAAACTGCAGTTAAACACTACTTGCAGATCAGCTTAAAAAAGAGTATTCAAAGTGGGACATTTTTTTTAGCATTGTTCGCGTTTGGGTTTTCCAAACAATATTTGAACGATTTATTTGCTGGCCAGCAGCAAATGATCAACTGTTGTTAGTGTTGCTGTTGTTTTGGCAACAACAGCTGAAAGAGAAAAAAAAAAGATAGGCGAAATATGCTCGTAATAATAATAATGTTCGGCAACCGAAATTGTGGCATGGCTAGTTACCGCATCGAGCGTCGCGTCGCCACAGATATGAAGATTTTGTTTTTTTTTTTCTTTTTTTTTTGGTGTGTGTTTTGTCAGTTGGCAGCAGTTGCAAGTTGCAAGTTGCAAGCAATAATTGAGCTAATTTTTTTTGGTTTGTGTATTGTTTTTATGTAATTGCCATGCCAAAAGGAAACACAAATGGACAATTTGTAATTATGTTTAATTGCAACAATTATTCAAAAATCACTAAAAAATAAATAAAGAAAAGCATAAAAAAAAACGACAGTCAATTGGCAAATGTGTTTTGGCCAAAATGACAATACACAACACAATTGCGTGTTGTTTGTTTTTGTTGACTGCTTGCTGTTAACGAGCATATTAAATGAAATCAAAGGGGAATCTCAGACAACACCGAAAACTGAGAACCAAGAACTGAGAATTGAGAACTTTGAACTGAGAACTAGTCGCTAACACTGCTTTAACGTGGCGCTTTCAATTAGCTGGCGTGTGTTTTGGCCCGGTCTTTAGTTAATGCCAAATGAGGTCATCATATCCGCGCAGTTGTCTGTGTTTTTTTTTTTTTTTTTCTTAGTATTTTATGATGAGCCATAAAGTTTTTTGCTTTGTGTTTTTATTTATTTTTTTTTGTTGGCCACTGATCGCCACAGGCCTTGTAAAATAAAAAGCGGGATACTTATTAATTAAAAGGAAATGTTCTCTTTGTCGTTGCAAGGTGAGTCATTTTTTGTTGCACGTTTGCTTCTCTTTATGGCAAATGTCCGAAACTTCATTACCAATGTTTGACAGTAATTTGAAAAAACATCAGTGAAATGAAGCTGGAGTTGTCTGAGAAAGTGCAAGTTGCTGATTTATTATTATTATTGTTGCTGCTTGACTTTTACTAATTTTTTCAACCATTTTAAACGATTTTGTGATTTTATAATTTTATCTTTATATCCAATTAGACAAGCAACGAGTCAACGTAAGAAATGAACGCGTAACGAGTTGCCAAAATGATTATTAACTGTTATTAACGAAAAGTGAGTTTCCCTGAAGAAAAGTAAAACTGTTGGCTAATAGTTCATAAAGCAGTCTATACTTAAATCTATAATAAAAAAAATAAAAAAAAAGAAAATAAAAAAAAAGAAAATAAAATAGAAAATATAAAATAAAAACAGAAGCAACAAAAAAATAATAAACAAAACCGAACTCAAAAATTTTGTAATCAATTAAATGCATTTTATTAGGAACCCATTTAATATTAGTTCCATTTACCGGAACCGAATTATTTTTTTGGTAAAAACCCAACTTAATTATTATCTAAGAAGTCGAAGTCGAAGTCGTAAATATTTCGCAACATTTTAGTTAACTTTAAACTTGTATAACAACGATTAAGCTGAAATGCATGTAAAAGTTGCTCTAAAAATATTTTAAATTATTGCTGTTCACATTATAATTTATTTCTTGTATATAGTAATTATTTTGATTTATTTTTACCACCAACCAGTTAAATAAGCAAGCTGATCTGCATTTTAAAGCAACTTAAAATTTTATAAAAAAACATTCCACTTCAAATCTAATTAGAATATTATTGATCGAAGAAGTTGAAACTATAAAAATAAATTTCAGCTGACTAGTTTCTGTGTCGCAATTGTAGCAAGTGCGTCATGGCTGACGCTAAGCTCCACAAATTTGGCTCAAACTATTTTCAGAGAGTGCTTAAAATGCCGAAGCGTAGGCAACCCCAAAACAAAGCCGAAAAAATAGAAGAAAAAAAACAAAACAATAAAAACAATTTTTATGCTTATGCGATTTTAATTACGTGACTGAGTATTTTCAGCATTGAAATTGAATTTAATATGCAGTTATAAACCAACCAACGCACACACACACACGTACGCATTTGACACAGATACACACGCACATGCAAAGAGATACAGTGAGCGATCGATAAGTGGAAACACATAACAGATAAGAAACCTCTGAATCAGTTGTGGAAAAATGTGTAACAGCAGCTGGAAGATCCTATAAAGAATATATATATATACTCGAAGAGCAGAGTCGATTTAGCCAGGTCAGATTGTACATATACATCAATTTCCAATATATAACACACTGAATATTATGGTTGATCTGCTATAAAATGTGTTAACTAAAACTTGTTTTATATATTGAATAAACTGAAATTTGCTAATAGCTTCTCTGCATTTAAAAAGAGAGAGAATCGAGCTCACTCGACTAGTTTATTCTTCTAATTTTAAAACATAATTAGTTTTTCTTAAATTGTTATTATATTATTTGTATATATTTGAATATATTTACTATATTCAGTTATAACTTTAAACTGCGCAGCGAGTGTTAATTGGCGCAAAAGTTTAACCCAAAATGTTGGCTATAACTTCAAGAAATAAACGGCTAAAAGCGCTGACGACACAGTTAACAGGCAATTGCGAAAATTTATTTGCAAACAAAATTCTAGCAAAATCAATACAAGTAGCGAATCGGCCAAAATAACTGTTGCGTCTGTTTGTGTGTGTTTGTGTGTGTGTGTGTTTGTGTGTTTGTGTGTGTGTGTGTTTGTGTGTTTGTATGTGTGTGTGTTTGTGTGTTTGTATGTTTGTGTGTGTGTAGCTATAAGCAACATATTTGCTGAGCAAAGAGAAAAGCCAGCGAATATCGCATGTGGCAACATGTAATTTACCCTTCAATCAATGCGCAACAAATCAGTTGGCAACGCGCTGCGGCGCCAATCACCACTCCCCTCTCCTCCCTTGCCCACCTACAATTGCCCCTCCAAAACACTCCTCCCTCCCACTGTTTGCCTCTTATTTTGGTCTTAACTCAGTTGGCAGCACATTTGGGTTAACAATTGGCAGTTGTATTGTTGGTTAACTGTTGTCTGACTGCCAGCCAGATATCCATAAATATATATATATATATATATATATATATATATATATATATATATATATATAAATATACAGTTGCGGAAAAAATAATAGCACCACTCCCACAATAAATCTTTTCAAATTTACATTTAACTTATGAATGAGTTATTTTAAAAAAGTTGAAATAAAAAAAAAAAATTTTTTCACCGTTTTGAAAAATTAAATTTATTTCTTTTAAAATTATATATTTGTTTTTTTATTACATTATTTCTGTTATTTTATTTAACTTTCGTACTTATTAGGAAAATATTAAAGATAAACATTTCAAAAAATGTCATAATTTAATTTTTTTTTTTTTTTGGTTCGTAAGAAATAATGTTGAAGTGATGCTATTATTTTTTTCGCAACTGTAAAAATATGTGAGTGTGTGTGTGTGTGTAGGTATGTGTGTGTGCCATGAATGACTAACTGTGCGCAAGGTGATTTTCTTTTCGGGCTGGTTTGCGTTTGCAAGTTGGCCAAGACAACACACAACACACAACACAGGCATGTTTTGTAGATGCAAAGATACAAAATGTGGCTCACAAGTGGACAAGTGTTCGATATACAATTTGTAGATACTTTTTGCATATATGTGTGTGTGTGTGTGTGTGTGTGTGTGTGTGTATGTCTGTTGTAAATAGCTATCAGCCATGTTTAAACGCTGTTTCCTTAATGCAGCAACTTAATTGCCTAAATTGACAAAACTAACAACAAAAACTTGTTGCACTTTTCAAGGCAAGCAAACATTTCCTTAGCCAATCCCCCGAAAATAAATGAAAAACTTCCCACGTAGCACAGCAGGTTGGCTAAGAGAAGAAGCAGCAAGCGGAAAACCTGTAGAACGCTGGCAGCAACAAATTTTCAAGTTTAAATCCTAATATGGACACAAATCGTGCTCATCCAACAAAATTCACAGTTTGAACCAAGCAAAGGCAACATTTACAACAACAACTTGAAGACTGGCTAAAGAACTCAAAACAAGTTAGTCTCTCTTGGCTAGTTTCGACTGTGAGATACTTTATTCTCAGATACAGCTGATAGAATAAAATTTAAATTCTAGTTGAAGTATATATTTTTAATATTAAATCAACTAAATTGATCCCATATTATATTTTAATGTTTCAAATTCTATGTTTAATTTTTTGAATTCTCAATTAATTATACTTTTTATATTTTAAATCAAATAATTTTCCTTTACATTAAGTTTTATATAAAATATATTATTTCCAATATCTACATGATTGATTACATTTTCATATATTATTTTCAATATCTACAAGATTTATTACATTTTAATATATTATTTATGTCTAAATGTTTACTTGCAAATTTTAATAATAACTAAATAATTATTAAATTTATTTTAAAATTAATTTTTTTACTTATATATTTATTATAATTTTTCAAAAACATCTGTACACTTTTAGAAACATATAAAATAAATGAACAAATAAATCTAAGACAGGAAATACAGTTCATTATTGCAGGCACACCAAAAGTCTCCATAAAGCCAATATACCCCATTTAACCCATATACGTAGAAAACATCTGAGACCATCTAGAAGCAAAAAGCGTGCTAAAACTGAAGTTGAACCGGAGTGCAACGCAAAAGGGCAAAACTGACAATTGTTGATGTTAATGATGGAGAACACGGCAAAAGAAAAAAAAAAATAAGCAGCCACAAAAGCAACTAAAGAAGCAACCACTTTTCTAAGTGGGTCAAACAGTTGAAGATGCTGATGCTAATGCTGATGCTGATGTTGATACTGAAGTTTATATGGACGAGTATTCCAAAGCAGATGTGTTTTATGTTTTAGCCAAAATCATGTCACAGCGCAATTCATCATTTAAATACGTCTCGTGTCACACTTTTGACATTTGCACGAAAAAACGACAAATCAAACAAAATTGATTGGCAATCGAAAGCGATTCAAAAAACTTAACTAATGATACACTTGAAAAAATTTGGGATATTATACTAATTGAATTAAATTAAACAAAAAATTTCCCAAAGAAACAATCAGTCAGAAAGATTGAACCAACAAAATCAATCGATTATTTTTTAAATTTATATTTTAAAAAAAATCGAGTTTTGGCAAATTAACTCCAATCTTTAAGTGTACATAAATTTCGACACATCTAAAATAAATGTTTCTTTGATGTTGTTATTGGTTCCGTTGCAGCTGTTAGTGTCTTCACAGACGGCACGCGATCGCCACCAAGATCGAACGCAACTTGCCACTCGAAAAGCTTGCAACACGCGCCTGTGGTACTGTTCAAATGCAATTCTTGATTCTTTTTTTTTTTGTAACATGCGGCGTATGCGCATTTTGAACACACTCAAGTGGGTGGCAATTGAGCAGTTGATGAAATTAAAGCTGCAGCAACTACAGTCGGCACTCGATAGGTCAAACTGGAAATTATGCTTAAATAGAGCAAGCAAACAATTGTAAGCAATTAAATTAACTCACAAGCAGAGAAACTTTAATTAATTGCTGCAAAAATACCAACATATCGAGCGTTTAATGTACAACTGGAAAGTGGGTCACGACTTTAGCAAACAATTGAAAAAAGAAAAGAAAAAAATATAAACGCACTTGCTAAAGTTCAATTGTGCGCACAAGGGTTAAATGCTACTCAAAAAAGGAAAAAAAAAAAGGGTCTGTTAGCGGGAAGGGTGGGGTGGCCAGAGGGTATGCTGAATGCAGTCTGCATTTAAATTTAAAACTTTAATGTCATGCACCAAAGCAAAAGAAAATGCCGACGCATTTATCTATGAACGAGCAAGCCAAGAAGAAAAAGCAGAAGCAGACACAAAACAGAAGGCAAAAGAAAAGGCAAGCAACAACAGCAAAAACAACAACCCATTGCACACGTAGCAGCAGCAGCAGCAGCAGCAGCAGCCGATAGCAGAAGCGACAACAACAATAAAGAAAGCAATAGACAAACCAAAACGGCAAACAATATTTCCGCATTCCGTCAAACACACACACACACACACATAAATACATTTGATAAATTCGCCACAGAGGCGTCGAATTTTTACGGCGAATTTTATGAATCAACTTGATTTACGGGTGCAGCAGTAGGGTTGCAGGGTGTGCAGTGGGTGGGTGGGACAGACGTTTGCTCATCCAACCCAAAAATTGCCGGCGAATATTGCAAAAAGAAAACAAACGAATTGATATCGAGAGAGCTGCGCTGAAAGAGTGTTTAACAAACAATTAACTTGATTTCAGTTAATTTTTCTTTGTCAATACCCTGTGTGCATAAGTTAATAATGAAGAGCAACTTTATTGCTTAGCAATTGTATCAAAATATAAATATTTTTATTGAAATTAAAAAATTATTAAAATTTATAAAATAAAATAAAAAAAATTTCATTACTAAAACAATCTTTTTATTTGATAGATACAGATATTAAATATATATAGTTCCACGTCCGACACAGGGTATCTGATCGTCAATCAATATTTCGGACTCGAACACTTTTACTTGGCAATCCAATTGGAAAGTGTTGCCAATTTGCCGACGCTGTTGTCGCCGTTGTTTTTCTTGTTGTTGCTGTTGACTGAGTGGAAGTTTAATTGTGCGCTTTATAGCGCAATTTATGAGCCAACTTTGAATGCAACATCAACTCGACGACTTTGTCTTGGCCAGTGGCCAATTGGCCAATTGCCAAATTGGCAATTTTGTGGCTCGTGCGAGTGTTTTTTGATTATGATTTGCAGGGGGCTTTGGCTTAGTTATGACAATTATGCTCTAAATTAAATTGTTACAAAATTATGATCATTTGCGATTCGCAATGGAAAACCACGTCAACACTTAGAAAGTAGAACAAATACTAATAATACAAAATAAAACCACCAAAAATCTAAAATTTAACTTAAAAATTTGCTAATAAATAATAAATTAAATTTGCCAATTGTGTCAGTTAACAATTGCAAGGAAGGGTTAAAGAAAAAGACAGAAAGTGAAAAAGAGAGATAGATAGAGAGAGAGAGAGAGAGAGCGACGTTTAATACAGTGAAGCTAAACGAAGTAAAAAATGTGTGAATTATCACAAGTCAAATTTAGGGTAAACCCAAAAAAAAAATAAAAGAAACAAGTACACAAAGCACACTACTCAACAAAATATATAATAATTTATAATAACAATTAAATCACATTGTTAAATCCATATCGATAAGAACTGACATTAATCCAAGGGAAGGTTCACGACCTTATCGTTATCGACATATTTATTTATTATTATTTTCCTTTTATTTTCTTTTTGTGTTGTTAAGTGCCCAATTTGCCACTGTAACAACTTCAACAATACAAACAAATTCTCTGTGTGGATTTATTTTTGTCGCCATCAAGGTTAAAGCTCGACCCGAAAGAGCAATATACTCAAATGCATAAGCATATGGTGTGAGTGTGCACACATACACACAAACTGACACAGACAGCACATTCAAATAGGAAATTCTTGCATAGAAAATCAGCTGTTGAAACATTTGCCATGCAGATTAGATTTATATGAATAATAAGCAACGGGAAAAAAGAGGAAGAAAAAACATAAGCTCGATTTGTGCAAATCACTAATGAATCACAACCAATAAACAGATAAAAAAAAAAACATTCGATTTTCAATAGAAAAAGAGAACTGAAAATGGTTGTTTTTGGTCGTTTTACGCAAGCAAAATTTATTATTAAACATCAGAAAAAATTGTGTAAAGAAATTTCAAGTGAATTTTTTTTAAACCAGAATAACACGAATTTAAGCCAAAATTATTGTTATTTCGTTAACAATTGATTGTTGAAATATTTACATTATTAGTTATTGATTTACATTTTATTTATTTAAAGTTTTATTACTTATATAAAAGTAGTCATGTTTATTTTAACAATTGAAAATGTTATATTTAAAATTTATTTTTATAATCTGCTTAAATATATTCTGCTATAATAAAAAATACATAATTTATTACAAAAAAATTCCCATAAAAAGTTGTTTTACATAATTTCTTCTTTTTTAACTTCATTAATTTTTATCAAGCTGCTTTTACATTGAGGTTAATTTGAAAACCAATATTAATATTCATATTTTCCAAACAACCTGTTAGACTCTATCTTCCCCCCCCCCCCCCCCCCCCCCCCAACCACTTCACAATCTCCGCTTGCTTGTGCTCACTCTGCACACGCATTATTACACACACAACTTGGTATCTCTCTATTAGAGTACAGCAATTTTCAATTAGTTTTGCTCTCAATTTTGCTTTCAGTTATTTTCAGCAATTAGCCAACAAAAAAATAGAAAACAAAAGTTGGAAAAAATGGAAAGGCGCTGATGTTTTAGTTGGAGTGCCTAATTAGCTAAAATGTATATTAGGGGAGGAGTCAAGAGGAATGGAGGGAAGGGGAGGAAAAGAATTAACAAAGCTGACCAACAGATTGTTTTTGGCGACAATCGAATTGTGCCAGAAAAATATGGCGAAAAACAGCGAACAATAACAATAAAATTGCTGAATTATTAAACAACAATCAGACAAGCAAAAAAAAGAAAAGAGAAATAAAGAAATGAGACGCGCTCTGAAAAAGAAACAGAAACAACTACAATTAAAACTGCCAACGGAGCAGTGCAAAAGTTAAACAAAGACGCAACAACAACCACAGCAACTGAAATTGTTGCTGCTTAAATATGCCAACAATGTGCACATACTTGCACATACACATCACATACACAGATGCAAGCTTATATGAGCGAATGCTCATAGATGCTCACACACACATTCATTTATACACATATGCTACACAGTCTTGTACACGTAGGAAAAAAATGAAGTAGATAATTAAAAACTCTTTAACTTTCCACTTTTCTAAAGAACAAAACAAAAAATAAACATTAGATAAAATTAATTCAAGTCCAAAAGATTTATATCCTTTTTTAACAATAGTTTTTTAAATTCAGTTTAACAAAAAATTCATTTTTGGTTTAAGTACATATGACAAAAGATCAAGAATGAATCAAAGTAAAATAATAATAAGAGAATATGTATTTGAGTGGAACTAAAATTTCGTTTCAAGTAAAGTTAACTTAATTATTTCTTCTTTTTTTTATTGTGTACTCGTGTTCGTATTTCGTTTTTATACATTAATTGCCATGTAAAAAAAAAATTGGGTGGGGGAGCGCATTTACTTCTACTTCTTGTTCGCTTTCGAAACTCGAGACCCGCATGGCAATAAAAATGACATGCAGCTGAGCAGCAGGGAGAGATGCGTAGGAAAGGGGAGTGGAGTGGGTGGGTGGAGTTAAGAGCGTGTGCATATAATCAATCCCAAGTGTAGGAGATGGATGAGAGAATGAGTGACAAAAAGACAAACGAGCAGATGCAGAACATGGTGTCAAATGAAAAGAGTGAAGAGTAGAGTGCTGGCAGTGATGCGAGTATAATAAACACACTCACACACACATAACAAAACTCCCCAACAAAATGACCAAGCGAAATGGATGGGGCAAAGAAAACGAAAGAAAAGAAAAAGAAATAAATTGAGAAAAACACACAAATTATGATGAAGTAACAATTAAAACTTAAACAGCAGTAGTTAGTTTCTAGCTTAATTAACAACATGAACAAAAAAGAGGCCAATGCCAGAAGAGGAGCTAGAGCGGGAGTGGAAGTTGAAGTGGAAGAGAGAGACAGGGATACGCCTTGGTCAATTAATTTGCATTGCATGTTAAACGACAAAATGGAAAAAACAAATACTTAAATAATTGTTTTTTCTCTCTTGTTGAGTAATTAGATACAAATGCAACCAGGTCTTAAGGATTGAAGAGAGTGGAGTGGGGGTGTGTGGTCGCTGCTTGGGTTAGGTCAGTTTACTATAAAAATAAGGAAGATATGTTAAACTAAGCCTTCTAGTTTGTGAGATTAAAAATAAATAATATAAGTATTTCGAGCAGCATTTTTAAGACTTTAGATAAGATAAATATTCTTGAAGGTCATAAGAAAAACGAAAAAATCAAAATATATAATAAATTATATTTATAAATATAGATATTTTTTATATATTCATGTTTATCTTAGAAATTGAATTAAATCTTTTGTCGAATTTAAAAGTATTTTCAATTTTTTTTAATAAACTGAAGATAATAAGCAACAAGTTCACGATTAATATTTGTGAAACGGAAGCCTAAAGCTCCGTAGATTAAGTAGACTTTTAATGCTGACCCACAATATACAGTTGAGGTCAAAGCCTTCTAAGCCATATTTTCTTGCATTTCTTCAACAGTGAAGTGATCAATAATTCGCCACAGATTTTCTAATATTTTAAATGTCTTTATTTTATATATACTTTGATTTGGATTTAACAATTTAAGGCCATATCTTAGTATATTTAAACGAGCAACATTTTTTTGCAACGCATTATTTTATCTTTTAATTCTGATTTCTTTCTCACAGAGCATTTATCAAAGATATATTTTTCCGGAATTTTTTTTCCGCTGCATCAAATTACGTGAACAAATATTCAATTTATTATCGTATCAGTTTCTCAGCTGAGATAAGTGACAAGAGGGAGAGGAGGATGGGGAGTGTAGAGATGAAGGGGACAGATTTATTTATATGATTTAATTTAGTTGAGTTTAGTTTAGTTGCAGATACACACCATTTATCTAGTTGATCTCATTTAAAACGGGTCTCAGAGTAGATGATGATGCTGATGAAGAAACACATTCAATTTAATCCAAATGAAAGCAGAGCTTGTTATGTATCTGATATATATATATATACTATATAGTTATATATATATAAATATATTCACTAGTCACAATCGGCACTTAAAATCAGCAAAAATTTTATTTTGCATAACATTCACAAGAAAATTTCACTTTTATTTTTTTGTATTTTTATTTGTATTTTTTTGTTGACCGGTTTTGCTATTTTCTTATTTTTTTTTTATAGCTATTTCATAATAAGCACAATTTTAAATATGTATTGACAATTTACAAATTCATCAAAATATATATATTTATTTACATATGTGTGTATGTATTTGTGTGCGTGTGGGTGTGTGCGTGTGTTGATGTCTCTCGGATGTAGAACAGCGATCAAAAGAGCGCGACTTCGAATTCGAATTCGAACTCGAATATTGAACGACAAGCAGACAAAAACAAAGCCGATGATGATTCAGCTGTTGCAGAAAATATGCCCAAAAATAAGGAAATAAAAACAACACACAACGCACAACACAAAAGACTGCTTAAGGCACCCAGGCAAAGAGACGCGTGTATCTGACAGATACTTTTCTTCTGTTTCTTTGTAAACGAAGCGCGGCGAAAAAAAAAGCCGACCGCACGCTTCAACGGCAAATTGTACAATACAAACACAACAACAGCTGTTAATATTTTACCAATGTTTAACATTGTACTGTTGTTGCTCAAGGAGAGCGCACACATACATTTAACAGTTGTGCTCACTGTTAACACTTAATAGGAGAGATCGCGAGAGCGAGAGCGCTTGAGTGGAAAAAAACTAGGGCTAACAGTTAGCATCATGACTCACAGCAGTTAGGTTTAACTACCAGAGAGAGCGAGTGCATCTTAACAGTCACAGTTTGAGCAAAAAACGCTGAATACAGAGAGCATGACGCAAAGAAAGCAGAGAGAACGTGTTAATATTAACAGCACCATTAACATTGGCAGCTGCATTTGTATCTATTTGTCTATGTTCTTGATATGCTTCAATTGTTTTTTGTTTATGCATTTTTCTTAGGCTTAATTTGTGGGTAAACAAATGCCAAGCACAAGCTCATCCATTAGCAGCTAATTAGAAAACTTGAAAGGTACCAAAATATATGCCAAAGGCTAATGCACTTGAGAGAACGATAAAAACAAAGCAAACTAAAAACAGAAGGAAAAAAACTGACCAAATAGCTTTGATTGAAAACTCCCCAAAAAGAAGAAGCAGCGACAACAAGTGCAGTAAAGCAAAACAAACAAGTCTAGACACGATAGATACAAAAGATAGACATGAGGGAGGGTTAGAAAGGGAGAGAATGCAAGTTGACCCAGTGTCCACTGTGCTTCTTATCGTTTAGCTGCTTAATTACACGCAACGAGTGACAAGAATGACAACTCAAAAAGAGCGAGCAAAGCAGAGAGAAACATAGGCGCATAAATCATCTACACAAGCGCGAGTGAGTCGAAAGGCATAGGGCAGCACAAAAGCAAAACAAACTAAATAAGTTGTTGTTACCATGACGCCGGCAAAAGCTCAAGGGACGTTTAATCAATGACCTGTTCTAACAGTGGGGGGCAAGTGTTGAATGAGTGAGAGTGAGAGAGATAGCAACTTCTGGCATTTAACGGCACGCATTTATTTCTTTGACTTGATATTTATGGAAATTTGGTAAATATTTAAGCGCTTTTTATTGCATTCGATTAACATAGGCTTTTAATTGCCAAACAAACTAATAAATAATATACAAAAATAATATTAAAGCCATACAAATGTTTCATCGAATTTTTCACACGATTTTAAAACGTTTCAATAAAAAAGAGCAAAAGCTCAATAACTTTAAGAACTTTAATGCGCCGTATAAATATTTAAAGGTTTAATTTAAAAAAAGCTTTTTAGCAAGTATTAAAATGCGTAAAATTTGAAGACTTAAGACTAAGATTAGAATTAAGCAGAACTTTCATATAGCTGTAAAGAAGATAAAAAAAATTATGAGCGATTATATTATTTATAGTTTGGGTTTTTTTTCAATCAAATTCAAGCAAATACTCTCGTAAATCTTACATTTACTTTTTAATTTAAATTTAGTTTAAGATTTTATTTTCAATTAAATCAATTTTGTATTCTTTTACTTTTTTTTTGTTAATTTTGGTTAACAGTAATTAAATAAATGTATATTATATTATAGACTGTTACACATTAATGAAAAAATTGAAAATACTCTGTTGTAGAGTAAACAGGAAAAAACCAACATTCAGAAATTTAATTACAAATATTGATCGTAAAAATGTAAGCATACCAGAAACAAAAATATTTAACAGGCGTGGGAAAAGCAAGGGATATGCTTGTGCAAGGGAAGGGCGGAGGATAGGGAACAGCTACAAATATGTTGTAAGCATACCAAATGATCCACAAAACAAATGTAAAAGAGAGAAGAGCAATTGCTAAGCAAGATAAAATATAACACAATAAAAAAAATACATTTCGAATGAGCAGGCAAGCATATGCATATACATATATACATACATGCACACACACAATCACATTAACATTTATGACAAGGGGTTGATGTGGTTTGTAACTTGCCACTTAAAACACAATCAAAAAAAAATTGATTTCAATTTGAAACAAACAAACACACACACGTAAAGAAGCATATTATGTACAGAGAGATATTGAACAATTAACAGAGAGAGAGAGTTCGCTAGATTTATCTATCGCCCACGCCGCGCCATTTTTTTTTTGCCAACTTTAGAAAGTGTCAAACAAAAGTGATCAACAAGACAGACAGACAAGCAGACAACAAAGCTCAAAAATGTTGCGAAAAAATTTGCTTAAAAGGAGAAGCGACCTGCTCTCTTGCTCTCAGAGAGTACGCACAAAATGGCGTCAAAGGCTGCCGCTTGTGCTGCTGCTTTTGTCTGTTAATGAAGCTTATGAGCAGCAGCGCGCGCACGTCACAATTCACTGAGCTGCAGCGGGGTAAGAGAACACAAAAGCAGAGCAAGCAGGCAGCTGAAACACGGACCCCACAGTCAATGGCTGCACCTGTAAAGCAGCAAGCCATATTGCACGCACACTCCCCCCACACCATTCCCCATCCATTCGCGCATGCGAGACAAAAGCACAGTTACTGGGGCTGCTGCTGCTGTTGGGTTCATTAATGACGACGTCTCGCCACGTTCGAGCGATCACCAACACTAACAACCACAACAATAACAGCAATGTTGAAAATTAAGCGGGAGCCTTAAAGCTGATTGTAACACTAGCTGATACCCTGCAACTCTGTAATAATTAAAAATTAAGTTTAAAAATTAAAAACGAAATAAATAATAATTTAATTAGTATTACTCATCTTCATTAATTTGGCAGATATAGTTGAAAGTGTTGTTTAAAATTTAAATCAATATCGTATTGCAAATTTAAAGCAATTTATATTGGTTGTGTTATCGATAATTCCATATTCGATAGTCTATTATGTTACATACACTGTGCCCAATTAAATATACCTCTCATACACACTTTAATTGGCTACAGGGTATAGGCAAAAAAAAACCCACAACGACGCAAACAAATTCATTAGTACCATTAAAAACGCATATTCGCTGTCCACATAAAATTAAAATGGCAGCTAAGCTAGGCTTGATGTTGCTGTTACCGCTGCAGCGGTTTAATATCGCACAACAGCAGAAGAAGAAGAACATCAATTTCCGCGCAAACGCAACCGTTGCGCAGCACTGACAAAGGGAAGGGGTGGGTTGTCGACTGACAAGTGCAGAGAAAGAGAAGCGACGCCAGAAAAGCTCGGTGCAGCCAAGCATAAAACAGATAATAAATTATATGCATATAAAAAAAATTAAAAAAAAAAAACCAAAACGGCACGATCAATGACTGTATCCCCTCTCTCAATCACTCCACCACTGCCCACCCTCGCTGCAAATGCAGCGGAAATAGTCAATTGCGCTATTCCAGAACAAAGAGCGAAAAAGAGAAAGGGAGGGGATAGAGAAAATAAAAGCTCGACTTACCTTTATTTGACTGAACGCCGACGCAGCGGCTGCTGCTGCTGCCTCCCTAGCGACGCCGACGCCATCCGCGGAGCTGGCGTGCGACGACGATGAAGTTGCATAGACGAACAGCGGCAGCGAATTGAAATTACGTAAAAAGGCGCCCGCGCCGGCGTCGACGGCATTAGCATCCTTAAAACGCCGGGAGAATAGCATTTGTTTGTTGCAGGCGGCAGCGGACGCCAGCAGCGGCAGCAGCGTGGGCGTTGGCGTTGGCTTCGATATTGGCGTCGCTGCTGCTGCCGCCGCCTCTGCCTCCGCTGGCTGCTCTGGTTGTTTTGCGGTCGTTTTTGTTGTTGTTGTGGACGCCATTAGCGTATCGCAATTTTCTTCCTCTTCTGTTGTGGATTTTGTTGCAGTTGTTGTTGTTATAAAACGATGCTGTCGTCGCTGCTGCTGCTGCTATTGCGCTGCTGCTGCAAGCGTCCTTTATTATTGTTGTTGTCACTGCAATTATCAACTGGCTGCCGCATGTTGCAAATGCTTACGCATAGAAATGACCTCTAACTAAATTATCTTCAACATACACACTCACACAACACACACACGCACATGCAGACACGCACACAAACACACACTCACACACACGCGAACACTTTGTCGCAGGAGCAACAACAACTGTGCAGAAGAAAGCTCAACGTTTTGTTATCCCTTATTGCACGCGTTTTGCTTTTTTTAATTTGTATTACACGATTTTTTGTGATATTTTGTTAACTTTTTGCTTGCCAAATTTGCTTTTTGTTTAAATTTGCAGACAATTTAGTGTGGCCGTATATTGCAAGCTGAAAAATACGAACTTGCAAGTTGTAGTCTGGCAACGCTGTTGGAAGAGAAATATACCAACAGCTGACAAGTCTGGTCAAATCAGGTGAGATTATTTTTTTTGGGGAGACATCAAAAACAAAATTCTAGAAACAAAGTTTGTCGTCGAAACAGTATCAAAAATACATAGTACAACTTTTTAAAAAAATTCCTCAGTTAAAACATTCCGGCAGCAAGCAACGCGTTGTGTGTTCATTAAAAGACAATTAACCAATCAACAGCAAGCAACAACAGAATAATTTTAGCGGACATACAACAAATTTGCGCTCGCCGCCGGTTTAAAATAAGGTTTTTGTTGCTCGGACTTAATTATCTCATTTCCTTGAACGGTGATCTTCAGTTGCAAAATTTTCCTGTGCAGACACTTATTACAAGCTGCTTGCTGTTTTCTGCCACACACTGTAAGTTATTTATTTAAAAATAAAATATATATAAGTTTATTGTCGAGGGTTGCCAAATTTTTTGAATGTGTGTCTTTTTTACAGCTAATATCGATCTGGCCAGTCAGTCAGATACCGCAATATAGTCGGGCTGCTCTTATTGGACAAGTGTTGGACAACACACATACACGTTCCACAACACCGAAACATAAATTCACACATCTTTGTCGCACTCAGACACATACCATTTGTCTGTTCGCTAATATCGTCACCATCATCGTGTCGGTCTCTCTCACATCCGCACTGCAGCAGAAAAAATTTTATATCGCAGCCGTAGTTGTCGTCGGGGCGCCGTTCTACTCGCAGTGCTGCAATATTTTCTAGACTGTAACTCGGACAAAAAGCTGAGAGCCAGAGCAAAAAAAATAGCCAGAACACAGAGAAAAGTACATAAAAAATAACTAAAGCCAGCCTATCGCAGCTTTTGTGTTTGGTTTTTCTATTAATATATTAAAAGCATTTTTCACTCTAGTTGTTAAAACAATCAATTTTCTCATTTCGTGTGCAAATCGACAAAAAAAGAACAAAAGCAAAAATCGAGAAAGAAGAGAGAAACCTACAACACTAATACACACACTCACACACACACACACACAAGAAAAATCAAATTTCAATCAGAAAATGGCGTTAAAAAGAATCAATAAGGTATGTGAAACAAAAAAAAAATAATGAAAAAAATCAAATTAAATGGTTTAAAGCATTTTGCAAACAATTTGCAACAAAAGTGCAGAAATATATAAAATGTGAATAAAAATTTCTTGTGCGACAAAAAAATTGAAAAAAATTTATGCAAGAAATGTGAAACGTAGAAAAGGAAAGACAACGAAAGACAAAAAAAAACCGAACCGAATACGTGAACCAAAGAAAACGTGCAAAAAGCAAAAGAAGCAGCACAAGGAAAAATGGGCGATGACGACGTGCATTAATGACTTACTACAAGCTTAAGCTTTACAAAAAAAACTAATGTTTAAATTTGTTAGCTTTCCAATTAGAATTAGCTTGGATATATAATACCTTCATATATGCAGGCAACGTGTACGTTGTGTGCTTGCATTGGTGTGTTCGACGTTTCCGTTACACATGTGTTTGCTCCCCCTCCCCCATATGCATGTATGCGAGCGTGTGATTGCAGTAAATATTGCAAGCCGGCCAACCTGGTCCAAAAAAATTCAAAGCATATTTGGCCAGGCAAAGTTACCCAACACTTGCGTGTATGTGTATGTGTACATATATATATATAGCGAAGCACTTACACATACACTCACATAAACGTTGCTTATGCTTTTATTGTTGTTCGCCGTCGAAAGATCCAGCAAAAAAATTTAAAACACGGCAGCGCAAAAAAAACGTATAATTTTAACCTAACCTTACTTTTTATTTTTTGCGCTGATAATTCAGAAATAGTGCTGCACACACAATCATATATTTATATTTATACATGTATTGCCATTGTGTAAGTGTATGTGTGTGAAAGCGGCTAAATTTCGTTGAAATTTTATTTATTTCATATATGCAACAACAGTTAAAACTGCTATGTTAATATTTGATTTTCGTTAAGTTTTGCTACTGTTGCATGCGATTCACGCTCCCCTGTAGCAGCGAGGCTGCTGTTGACTAAAATTTCGGGTACTGTTAAATGTTTTGCATATTTTTATACTTTACGTATATTTATTTTAAATGTTTAAAATAGTTTCAAAAAATTACAGTTCGATTTGAAATGCGGCCGGTTAACAACACACACGCACACACACCGTCTCGTAGTAGTATCCCCCACCAACACATACACAGAGTGTCTTTGCACAGTCACAGCGCCAGCAGCAGCAGTGAGTCGAGCAAAGCAAAGCAGCATATTAACACTGCCATCTCGCTCACACACACGTTACACCATGAGACGCCCAAAGTGAGCGAGCAGCAATGGTTAATCGACGGCAGCTGCTTGCTGCTGGCTCTCGTCTGGCCTGGCCGCCATACACAGCATTTGGCTCTTTCTTGCACGCGCATGCAAAGCCGAATGGGGCAGTACTAAAAGAGGAGGGTGCCTCTGTGTGCATGCGTGTGCGCGATGTGTGTTGTGTTGAGTAGTGTTGCAAAATGTTTGGAGCGAACAATAATTAGTATAAAAATATAATTTACCATAATTTACTTTTAAATAATGTATGAGTAAAATATGTAAATTATATTTAAAAAAAAAACCAACACAAGAACACTCATGCAGATATTTTGGTATATATGTATGTGTTTTGTATGTGATGGTCTGCTGACTGTCTCAACGACGGCGACAAGCGACGTTGACTGCGACGCTAGCTGAGCAACAGCAGCAGCGTCATGGCCATTGAATTTTTTCCTTATTATAAATTTTTCATGTTTTATTGGTGAAATGAAAACGAAATGCTAGTGAAAATTAAGGAAGCGCATTTTTATTGCCATATGAATTAATGTTCATTTTTTTTATGTAATAACCTTGTTATCTCTTCGTCCCTCTTTGAGCAAAACACAATTGTCAAAAACTGTTTTGATTTGCCCTTCCCCACCCCACTTCTTCGGTCTTCCTTGCTTTTAGGCCAAGGCATCGTTTTGTTGTTGCTGTTGTTGTTATTAATGTTGCCGTTATAGAAATTTAAAAAAAAAATGTTGAGCCGTGCTTGCGCTCTTTTCTCTTGCACTGAATTCGCTCTCGCTGATCGTGGCATGTGTTTGTTTGTGTGCGTGTGTGCTAAACGACCGTTAGTTTGTTTTTATTTGAAATTTCAAGCAAAACGAACGCTATCACTTTAGTTGTCTTTGTCTTTTTCTTCTTTGTATGAGTCATGCCGTCGGCGAGACGACGACGACAACCGCATTGTGTGCAGAGAGCGAGAGAGAAGAGTCTCTCCTCGAACTCGGTGATTTTTTTCTATGTAACAATTTCCTCATGTTATTCTTGTTGTAATTATATACTTTTCGCTCAACAGGTATAAAAGTATGAAAGTGCGTGGCATGTGGCACACAAGAAAAAATGAAAAAAGAGCCAAAACAGAGCTATTTTTGAAATGTGGTGCGCATAAATCGCTTTTCGTATTTTCGTACTCTTGCTTGACGCGCGTCTGTTAAATGTATTATTTTTTTTAACCTTTTTTTTGTATTTGTTTGAAGTAGTTTTGGGGGGCTTGTTCGGCATATTGTCCTCAGTTATTCGTCTTAAGCGCATCAAAAGAGATCAACAACAACAAAGAGCGTTGCCAGTCAGCCGTTTTTCTTGCTTCATGCTTTTTTGAGGTGCTTTTGCATTTGTTCCCTGTTGAGTATATTTTGTGTCAAGGCTCTCGTTCTGCTAGCTTCCGCAAAACTAGTGTTGCCATTTTTGGCTAGTTTTTTTTTTTAGGAGATTTGAAATGTTAGCTCTTTTTTAGAGTTAAAATGTTGACATATTATTTTAGTTAGTTAATCTAAATAAAATAAATAGCTGCTGCTTCGAAAGAACACTTAAAATACTTGCCAACATTTTTTTTAAACTATATTAAGAGCTGACAAACAAATTAAATTCGCAAAAACTTCTATCTAAAAAGTATTAGTCATTTATAGCTGTCAGTGATATATATTTTGTAGCTCTTTCCAGCAAAAAATTGTGCTTTACAATTATTATTGATTTCTCTGTTATTAAGAAATATAACCAAATATATATAGCAATTAAACTAAATTTCTAGTTATAAAGCATTAGTCAATTATTTTATATTTGACAATATATATATATATATATATATATTTCCAGAAATTTGGTTTTGTTTAGGAATTTATCTTTCTGGCAACACTGTTCCTCTTCCCGCATCGAGCTCATCTTTTTTTTGTTCTCTCTGTTTTTCGCCGGTTTACTTTACACCTACTTTGTTGCCCATGCTGGCTGGCTGGCAGCTGTGCTGTGTTGGGGTTGGAGCATCGTTACATACAGATCGGGAGGGGGAATAACAGCAGCCGCTCAGCTGTGTGCGTGCGATTGTATGAGAAGAGGGGAAAGGGTAGTTGAGAGAATGAGCTTGCATATGTATGTATGTATGACTGCGTGTGTTCGCCTTTTGCTGCTGCTACTGGCTTCTGGTTCGGGCCAACGAACTTGATTTTCGCGTCATTCGCATTTGCTGCCTGCTTTTATTTTTCATATATGCGATACACGAAATACGAAATTTTCATATTCTGTTTTTAAATTTTAAATGTGTCCAATTTAAATAAAATAAAATCATACATGCAACGTGGTGCACAACATTAACAAATATATGCAAGTTTTTATTTTACATGTAAAAAGGGCAAACACTTTTGTTGTCTGTTGCCAAAATGCTTTTTTCAATCGAGGAAATAATGTAATAACATTAATAATAATAACAAATATAATAATGATAATAATAAGAGCTAACTAATTTATACTATTTTTTATATTTATAGGAACTGCAAGATCTGGGCAGAGATCCACCTGCACAATGTTCAGCTGGACCAGTTGGAGATGATTGTAAGTAGAACACTTAATGGCACGTTGTCAAAAATGCAAACACTACACAACACTAAAAACGCCGCCTCTCTTTTACCCATCATCCCATTAACCACTCCATCGATCTTCTGCTTCTTCTTATCAGCTGCTCTTTTTGCATTATGTAACTACGACAACCGACGACACGAGTAAGGCGCCCTCATCTCCGCTCCGCTCTTTTTCTTTCTCTCCCTGCTCTCTCTCGCAGAGCTTTCTATAAATAGAGCAGACACATCTTATTTAGCTTTTGATCTGCTGCCTTGCCTTGCAGTAACATGACTAGGCACTTTTCGACAAGCATTTAGAAAATGGAATTTTTTCCAGATACGGAAATTTATCTGCAAATTACTTCCCTTATCATCGATTAGTTTTATTGAAAAAATCACTTTAATTGGATTTTTTGATAACGTTTGTGTCTATAAATATTTTGTTAAATATTACATTACTTTTTTTTTAAAAAATATTGTATTGGTTTTACTAAAAATATTACATTACTTGTTTTAGTGTCAAGGTCCGCTTATTTTTAATCTTTATCGACTCAATTTGTGTGGCACGCTCACAAAGTTGCAACAACTTCAATTACACGTTAACATGTTTTCATTTAACTGTTAATCATACACACACACATGGGTCAACATTATGTGCTTTTAAGCCAGCTTCGCTTTTTGCTATGGAGGTCACCTAAATGACGTCACTGAAAAGTGAAATTGTGCGATTGAAGTTGTGGCTTTTGATGAATTTTTTTTCTGTTGTGTGCACACTTGTGAGTAATAAGCAATTAATAAGTGCATATCGATAAAAAAAAAACCCACAGATCTATATTGAAATATTTAATTTTAGACATGACCTTTATTTGCAATACCAGGGAATTAAATATGTTAAAGTAACAAAAGAATGAGCAAAGAATAACAAAAGGTTGTTGAGTCAGCAGACTATATATTTTGTTTATATATTCATTGTATTTACGATTAGCTGATGTGCAATTTGCGAGTCTAGAATAGATTTAATTTAAATTTATTTGCGTTTTCCATTAATTTTGTTCAAAACAATATCTATTTATTATTTGTAAAATGCATATTATATTTTCTATCTTATCTTTTTATGCATATAATAATATTACATGTATAACAGATAGTTAGGGAATACTCATCGTCCTATTTGTTCTCTTCTCGTTCTCCTTCTCGCCGCTTATCTTTTTGATGCAAACAGAAATCAAATTAAAACCGCATTAAAAATTTAGCTACACATAACGTAATCAAAGAACAATTAGCATATACAGCGCAGATAATGAGATAACCTATTCTTTGTTATAGATAAATGTGTATATATATGTGTGGCGATCTGTTTATTCATATTTGTCAGTTTCCGCTGTTTTTTTTTTTTTTTGTTGATGACTTTCTACCTTATCAGAGCAACGATTTTAGTACTTATCGGCTGTGCATGAAGCTTACGCACACACACATGGAACGAAACTACGTGGCTACTTCAAACAAAGAAACTAAATGTATGAGATATATACACATATGTACATATATACATATATATGAGATATACATATATATATGTACATTTCGAATTGTAATTAAAACTCATTAACCACCGCCGCCCCCACAATTTATTGCCAATAAGCTGTAGAGGAAAAACTCGCATTCAGTTGGAGCCACTTTTTTTTGTGTGGCTTCTAAAAACTTCTGTTCTGCTATAAATGAAATTACAGTAATTGTAATGTACACACACATACACACGAACATACATATACGCATAAGCATAGAGAGTAAGCTGGTCCCTACCTCTCCCTCTCCCTCTTTCTGTGCTCACAGCAGCAGCTGTGCACGGCCCAGTTCTCAGCCCCAAAAGAGCTCTGCTGGTGCTGCTGCTTTTATGTGCCTTTGTGTGCGTGTGCTTTGGTGACATTGAGCGTGAGCGAGTAAAACTAACAGAATTCGTCGTATGCATAACGTGCCTAAGCGAGATGGCATGCTTGGCAAGTGGTGGTACTACTGCCACTGCTGCTTGCTGCCTGCTGCCTGCTGTCAACGTCGACGACGTCAGCTGCGGCGTCGCTGCCAAGAGTCGGTGCCAAGGCTCTTTGGCAATTGTTGTTTGTTTTTGTTCTTTTCGTGCACACTTGAAGAGGGCTGGCCGGCAGAGGGCGCTTTGGGGCGAGCCAAATTAAGTTAAGTCTGCAGTAAAGTAATCGAGAGCCATGGGAGAAGCAGCCGCAACGAAAGAGCGTGCAAAGAAAAAAGCAAAAAGCAGCACTCTCAATGCATTTTTGTTTTCTTTTTTATCTCTAAATTTTCTTAAGTCAGCTTTAAATTATTCCCAATGGGCGCATTAGCTTAGGACAAAGTGCAAATATGAAATAACTAACAACCTATTTTAAACTATATTTATAATAATACAATTTTTTCTCTTTTTATTTTCAGTATTTCACTGGCAAGCTACAATAATGGGCCCGGTAAGAACGAACAGCTGTCTTTTTGCGTTGTTATCCCACACTGGACATTAATATTTGTTGTTGTTGGATAAGTTCAGCGACTCGTGTACGATTATTAACCTTGAGTTGAACTGCTGCGTGTCAATACCATTTTATGTCGAGCAAGTATCGATACTCGATTGCCTAACTCAGCTTATAAGGTATCATCGATACCTCAGCTTTTTTTTGGCTCCAAAGGATCGCTACTGGTTCCTGCTCGGTTCTCTAGTCTCGCTGTTTCGATGAGCCTTTGTAGATAAATAGATATCTCGATAGCAAACTGGTTCCATATACACTTTTAACTCCAAGTCCAGTGTTGCCACTGCTAGAAAGTTGCTTTGCGTATTTTCTAATTAATGAGTATTTTCTAATATATATGAGATCAATTTATCTGTAAGCTGCAAAGATGTAGACTTGTATGTAGATGATTATAATGCAAATAGGACTTGATATCTTTTGTTCCTTAGTTTTTAAGCATGACAGCTTTAAGGGCAAAGATTATAATGAGAATAGGCCGTAGAGACTATTTAAAACTGTTTGTAACTTGATTTAGGTCTGAATTTAGACTCCATATGGATATTGTAGTCTCTCTTAGAATACTATACATTACTTCCCCCATTTATAGGTGAAATCCTTCGCAAGATAATCCATACTGTATAATAAACACCACAAAAAAAATAATCGTTTTTTGGGTGACTCGCATTGAACTTATCCAACTTAAACGCAGACTTTAATTTTTTTTTTTTTGTATATATTTATTTTTTTTTATTTATATTACTATATATTTTTGTTAGCTTATATTAACTTTGTATATATATTTTATGGACTATTTGCAGCCGGACAGCCCTTACCAAGGAGGTGTATTTTTCTTAACTATACATTTTCCAACAGACTATCCCTTTAAGCCGCCAAAAGTGGCCTTTACAACACGCATATACCATCCAAACATTAACAGCAATGGATCGATTTGCCTTGATATATTAAGATCTCAGTGGTCGCCAGCATTAACTATTTCAAAAGGTAGATTCAAATAAATACACAATATATATAATTTAATATAACTAATCTATTTTCCATTTCTTTTTTTCAGTCTTATTATCAATTTGCTCTCTACTCTGTGATCCCAATCCAGATGATCCGCTTGTTCCAGAGATTGCCAGAATATATAAGACCGATCGGGAAAAATATAATGAGCTGGCACGGGAATGGACTAGAAAGTATGCTATGTGATGCGTTCCAGATTGCAGCAACAATAACAAAAACAACAACAACAACAACAATAATAATAAAAACAGCAGAAATAATTACAGTCCAACACCAACAAAATTAGCAAGAGAAACAGTAACAGTAACATCAATGTTAAAATCAACAAAATTAACAGACATGTTAAATTCAACAACAACTACACCAGCAGCCGGAACGAAAGCATCAAAGCTAACATTTAACAATAGTTACAACAATAACAAAAGCATCAGTTCCCGATTAGCCCGACTTCAACAACAACAACAATATCAGCAAATGGAAATGCTGCAGACACGAGTGGAGCGGAGGCAAAGTACCAACAACAACAACAGCAACAACAACAATAACAGCAGCAGCAAAAGTAACGGCAAAAACTACACCATCAGCATCAACAACAGCAAACAGCAGCAGTAACATTAACATTAACAGCAACTGTCAAAAATTGGCATCAAGTTTTTTTTATTTGAGCCTGTGTATGAAGTATAGAAATGAGCAAAAAAATAATTTAATAATAATTCAACTGAAACCAGAAAAAAAGAAAGAAAAGCATACAACAAACACATTATGTAAGCATTAAAACATTTGAAGGGAGAGCTAAACAACAACATAGCATCCAACAACACACAACAAACACACACAACACAAACACACACACACACAACACATAATAAGTTTAAACAAACAAAAATACAAACAACAACAACTACAAATAAAGATCAGCTGGAAAAATTATTATTATTATTATATTATATTTAAAAATGAACCGGAAAAATAAAAATTACAAAAATTCAATTTTCTCTGTCGAAACGCGAAATATGCCACGATCCAATCTTTCCTCAGCCTCCAACTTTTAATTACATTTATAATTAACAACAAATGAAATGAATTTCTGCGTTCAAAACTAAAAGAGAATTTCTCTCGCTTTTCATTTATAACCCAACAAAATATCGAGAAAAAAAACGAATAAATGAAAAGACGAGGAAGAAAATTTTTAGGATAATTTATTCTAGCTTAAATTTTAACTGATTTGAAGTCTGTTTTCTAAGCAGGAATATCGGCTCTTGCTCAATCTTCTAAGGTTCGCGGTTCCTGTAGAGAATCAGGTAATGTTTCATTCTGGTTCAAGTTCTAATTAGGTTAACATCTCTGATTTCCATATGGTTTTTCTATCAGGGATCGTGTACTTCGGTTCCGGCTTGGTTTTATTTCGAGTTTGTACCTTACAAATTACTGATTTCGGTTTCAGTTCTGCTTAACAGTGTTTTAACAGTTCTGTTAAACAGTTAATTTTGGTTAACAGTTTCAGTTCTAATTTGATTCTCTCCTGTTAAATAAATAAAAAAAAAAACCGTGATGAAAATTATTTTGATTTAGATTTGGTGTCTACTCTCTTCTATAAATTGAGACCTACTCTTTTTACAGCTAGCATAACAAATGTCTTATTAAAAAAGAGATAAATGTTTAGGGTTGCCCAATTAGACTGATAAGTTCTTGAAATTAATTCGGAGTGTTGTAAAGTTATCTAAAAGAACAAACAAGTTGTTCATAAAATTTGCAGTTTGGAATTGTTTGTTCTAGCTACATATATATATATATATATATATGGTAATTCGTTACTGGTGAGTTTCTGTCAAATGTGATCAGCAAATCGATGGAATGTACTATTAGTATCGATGAAGAGATTATCAATCAAATATTATTATTCGATCACTTTGACGTTACCACAACTATTCATTTATCAATTTCCCTTTATATTGATAAGAATCGAATTATAGACAACCTTAATTCGATCTTGAAATATGTAATTTTATATAGATTGTTAAGCCTGCTAAGCGTCAATTTATAGATTAATTCTTCCCGATCATTTATAATCGATAATTATCGAATGTTTATTTAAAAATACGTTAGCATAATATAATTTGCATTAATGTTTTTAGACATCTAAAGGAATATCTTGAAGAACAAAAATAATATTTTAAGCTAACGTTTTCTTTTTTTCTAAATGGAAATGTGAGCAATTTTATAGAAATAGTTTTTAGTAAACACGGATGTTTTTTCACAAGTTGCTCAAGGTAAGTGTTGCATTTAATTTTACATGTTGTTTACATTTGAATTTGTTTCTTTGAATTAACTGTACTCAGTTTCCCATTATACAAAATATATTTACATAAATACATTTTCTATGTAAGAAGAAGAAGGGCCATGAGAATTTCGCAACAGCTGCAGAGGTGAAAGCGGAATACGGAAAATCGGTCAATGTGAAGGGCATACGATATTCGAATCGTGGCGAATAAGTGCAGGAAAGAAATAAAGTAGAAAGAGCAATAAATCTACACTTCACAAACACACACACACACATACACATAAACAGCATACATGAATTGTACGCGGTTCCAGAAGCTGGCAACAGACAGCAAGTTATATAAACATTTAATCAATTCGGAGACTCAATTAATAGACAGCTACAAATATTCGACAAGCCGTTGTTGACGACGGCGATAAAGTCGACGTCGACTGCGTCGTGTGCGCCAATCTTGTTTCTTCTTTAAAGTCTGCCTTTTTGAGCGGCTTTAAAATTAAGGTAAGATGGCGGAATAAGCACAACTTTTATGTTCTCTTTTGGCGTTACGTCACAATTCAAAAATATATGCTATAGATTAAATTGCTGAAATACTGTTGAGAATTTATTCGCATTGCATTGTAAGTTGCATTGTAATTATATATGCAAAAAATCGAATTAGGGATTCAGCTAATAGAAGTGAAATACAGGTGAATGTTTTGCAATAATCAGCATAAATACATTTTGCAAATGTTATCCAACAGACTGAAAGTTTCGTGAACAAGCTATTTAGTATATAGAAATGAAGAGAATAGAATAGAAAATAATAGAATTGTATATTAAAATTGTGACGTCACGCCGTGTCGCTCTCTTTTGTCATTTTCTTTCAGCTAAATGAAATACGGAAATGTGAAATCTGTTCTGCCTGCTAGCCGCTCTCTGCTTTCTGTTCAACCAATGATCAAGCGCAGTTATGCATTTTTAGTTGTTGTTGTAGTTTTTACTGTCCAGAAACTAAAAAAGAGTGTTTACGAATATAATTCGTAATCTTTACTTAATATCTCTATATTCACATATAGAAAGCTTACTGTATATACAATTGGTTCTCTATAAAATTTTGGAATGTAAACATAAAAATATATATAATATTTGACTACATAAATGGGCGTTAAAAGAAATAGCAAAGCAGAGAAGAAACCTATGCATAAGCGAAATAGTGCGGCAGCTATAGTGAAGAGTTTGTGCTTCTATTCCGTAATGTAAAGGGTCATTCAATAGTTTGCTGCTGGGTAACAAGCAAGCACAGTTGCGCTTTTCTTTGTTGCTGTTACTCTCACTCGATCGTTTGCTCGCACTCTTAAATTTTCTCGCGCTCTTATGTGTTGCTTGCTCTCTTTTTTGTGCAGTTCTCTCTCACTCTCCGCTGGTCGCTTTCTACCAGTGGCTGGTGCTAAGTTTTTGAGGGCCCAATCTTTTTTTTTCGTATTTTTTGGCGATGTGCCTGTTGCCCCAGTTGACGTTGCCTGCTGCAGTCTTCAGTTCACTTTTAGCTGTGTCGCGAGTGAGATTTCGCCCGAGTGAAATCTTCGTTCGTTCGCCAGAACATTGAGTATGTTAACATATATATACATATATATATATATATATATATATATATGTATAAAAATCATACATCAAATCAAAATCAATTAAAGTGTCTAAAAAATCAACTGTTAAAGGCGCACGTGCCAGTGATATACATATAACAATTTCTAAATAAAGATTTTGGTTATGCAAACGAATCTCCTCCAAAAAATGAGGAGAAATTTCATTTCACACGTGTGGCAAACTTTGAATGCAGCAACAGCAAATTAAATGAACCGTAGCTAGAAATCGCGAGTGTTTTTAACTTACTTTTCTCGATTTACATAGAACACTTGCGTGTGAGCTATTTTGCTTTTTATTCAAATGCCTAAATTCCCCCATCACTTTTCTTCGCTCAGTTTGCTGATTCGGTTCACAGGTCGACCCTCTTTTTAGATTCAGTTAGCATTTCTAAAACGTTTTTTGTTTAGACGCCGGCCACGATTTTCGCACTCTTTTGTAAATGGTGCTGGTGATAGAAGTAGTTGGAGCGGTGAGACAGGGGTTTGAGAAGCAGCCGGTATCCAAGCCAGTTTTAGCGAACTAATATGAAGTATAGTAGTCATTCGATATCACGACCATTGAGAACAATGGAAATCAATTGAATTATTAACTTCATTCTTTTATTTATTTTTTCATTAGACATATTAGTTATGTTGATAAATTCTATTTTAATTTTCTTTTTTATTTGATCAAATAATTAGGAATATAGTTTTTTTAATAAGCCAACTATTATTTTAATTAAAGAATTCTGCATTTAATAATATATTTTTAAAATTTTTTCCTAAATAAAGTAAAATATAAAATAAAATATAAAGAAAATATAAAATAACAAATTAAAAACAAAAATATTAATATAATACATTTTATTTTTTATTGTGACCGCTTAGCTTTCAATCAAGATGAGTCCACGTCCGCATGAGAGTCTAACGGCGGCTGAAATACTCGACGACTGTGAGCTGAGCTATAATCGCCAGCGATTATCAGAAAAAGATGTTGATGCTGATAACAGCTGCTGGGTAAGTGTAGAATGAGGAGAGGAGGAATAAAAAGAGAAGTAAAGTGCAGGTGATAGAAGCAAATCATTGCTGATCAGCACGTGCCAGCAAATTGCGAATTGGCGAACAAAGCGAAATGCTCAAAGAGGGGTAGGGCGAGAGCTGAACGAAGATATAAAACTGAACTGCACAAGTTGAGCTTGCGAATGAAGTCAAGGTCAAATTGGCTGCTTTTATCATTGGTAATATTTCAATATAGTTAAGGCTTGTTGCCTAGCTCGTATTTTTGTTATGTAAGCTTTTGTATATTTGCCAACATCAAATTAAATACGTCAGTACAGCGAGAGAAAAAATGTAGAGCTTCAGTTTACGCATCTATTTTCAAAATCGATGTTTTGAAATAAATTTGTTGACTGCAAAAAATGTGCGTGAAATGTACTTCGAGTGAGGCCTAAGCGATTTTCATATAAGTGAAAAAGTTCCTGAAACAAGTACTGAAGATTTCATGATATGCATCGATATGCAAGTAAAACATTAATAAGGAACTAATCAAAAAATTTAATTTGAATTAAATATATTTATAAATTGTTGATGTAAATTTCTCTCAGTGTGCTTATGTGTATTATTGTTATATATGTGTGGCTTGAGGGCATTGCGAAAGTTTCACTCACGCGGAATTCCTGAAGTTCAGCTGTCGATTCGAACTTGAAACAGGTTTCGCTTTTTCTGTTTTTCTGTTTTTCCGTTTTTATTTTTGTTGGCCTAAACAATTCGACACTGTTGCAATTTCAGTTCTCAGCATTGAGCACTTGTTGTTGCTGTTGTTATATAATTTGGGAGGCTGGTTCCACAATTATTACGGCTTCGATCAACAAAAAAGCTTGCACAACGAAAATGAAAACCAAAGCCGGCTGAATGAAATTCTCACTTAATTTTCTCTCTCAATTCGAAGAGTTGCTTAATTTAAGCTTTTTTTACATGATCTCTCTCTGGCGCCCAATCACTCTCTCTCTCTCTTAGTTGAGAGCTTTCGTGTGATGCTTTTGGTTGGCTAAAAATTGCTTTTCTGTTTGGTTTTGATTTTAGTTTCGTTCAAGTTTTTCAACGAAGCAGTTGCTAATTTTAAAAAGTGTCAATAAATTAAGTCGGAAAATATCAAATTTAATTTTTGACAGTTTCGAAACTTAAGCTCTTCAAACACAATAAAAGAAAAAGACTATAAAAACTTTAATATTGTAACATAAAACAAGTGCTTTAGCAATTGTGATCATATTCAAAAATATTTTTTGAATATGGAAACCACAGTTGTAACAACCACAACAACCACACAAGAATTAAAACGCAATGGCCTCACCAACAAAAAGAAAAATGTAAGAACAAATACTAAAAAAACGAAAATTTTCAACTGATATAAAACTATTACGAAACTATGTATTTACGTCAATGGGTAAATTGATGGCACATCCTGTTGATCGATGAATTGCCATATTTGTTCTTTATTTAACCCCTGTCAATAATGCCTTATAATGCAACGATTTTAACTTATTTTTCGGTTAGGCAATGTTTTTTTCTCTATTTATTTTTTACGTTGCGTCTGTTAAAATATTTGATAATTGCACTTTAGTGTAGCTTTTCCGTCAGCTGCTCGCTGGCTGCTTTTACGCTTTTGTTTACCTGAGAAAATAAAAATACACACGTAACAAAATGTTAATGCAGTTAGTTAGTCAGAAGATAAAGTTGGGATTTATAACATGTGAATAATATTAGCAAATTAATCAATTGTACATAACAATTTTTTCAATGCAGATCAATTACTCCTAAAAGTGCATTAATTAGTTATATCAGCATAAATTCGCTTAGTCAGAGGGCAGTGTGCACTAACATTTCTCATTGGCTGTAAATCTCAACAGCTTTGCAGGCGCATAAGCAATAAAAATAAATAATAAACAACAGCAAGTGCATAAAAAGCTTTCCAAAAGCATTTTAAGAATGCAACAAAAACCGAATGTAAACAAAACGTCATCAAACCTGTTGGGGTAAAAACAAACACACATACACAAATAAGGAAAAGCACTCACACACACACACACACACACACACACACACACACACACACACACACACACACACACACACACATACAACAACACACGTGCCAAGAGTGGCAGTCGCAATTTGATAATTGTTGTTGTTGTTATTTTTGCTATTATGCATTAGAAACTGGATAAACAAATTAATGTCAAGCCCCCAAGTTGTTTTCGTTATTGTTTTTCATTTTTTTTTCACTTAGAGACAACCATAAAAATCATTTAGAATTAGTTATCAATGCAATAGAAAAAAATCAACTTGTGCTAGTTAAACTGCGGAAGTAAAGATCACAAAATGCAAATGATTTTTATGCTTTAACTTTGAACCGTTGCTAGTCAGTCGATGACTTCCATTATCATTTTCAAATACTTTATTCTTTTTTTCTTTTTTTGATTTCTAGCTCGATGGTCAACTAACTACGGAATTAACTACGGACGCCTCGCATCAGTTTCCGGCTAATGAGGAGCCCAATGTGCTGGGACATGGCCCAGATTACGATGGTAAACTATCAAAATTTCAATGGCTGTGCAACTTTGATGATGTGAGTAGATTTTTAACATAACGCGATTTCCTATATATAATATATTTTATAATATAGACAATAATAATAATCCCAAAACCTAATTGAACAGTTTTTAAGGAATTTTTACTAGCAATAAAATACAAGCATATTATACAATAATAGATATAATATACTATTTTAAATAGTTATTTTAAATACATATATAGACATATATATATATATAGATATTTTTGCATAAATATCAATCTAACATTCTCTTAAACTTTGTGTTCAATTTCGACGCCAATTGTCACCGTTTTTAATTGAGCACAATTTGTGATATTTTCATTTTCTTCTTTTTGGCACATTAACAATTTGTGCTTTGCTCTTGGCCACGCCCTCTACGCGTCTTTAATCAAAAAAGGCCAAGAGTCGAACAAATACCTTTTTTATTTTTCTCTCATCTCTTTCAACATACATTTTACATGAAGTAAACTTGGAGTTTTATTGTCAATGCTTCTGGCCAAATAGTAGATGCATAGATAGAAATGTATCTTTTTGTTGTTTGGTTTTGATGTGTGCATAAATTGTTTGCGAGTGCGTGTTGTAAATGCCCAAAACGCCAAAAAATTCAAAACGTGGCAACAATTGCCAAATGGCCCGTAATACAAATTGACACGAAAGCGACACAGCCAAAATAACAATAACAACAACAACAACAGTCGTCGTCATACGAACTAAATCAAGGTCAAAAGCAACATCAACAAAAACAACAACAAAAATAACAACAACAAGAAAACAGAAAAGAAAAAGCTAAACAAATGAAGACGCTGCGATTTCAAAGTAGTGCTGAGAGATCGGAGCAAATTGCATATATATAGTTTTAATCGGTATATTGATTCTCTTGAGTAAAATACTTGATCATTGATTTCTTTAATGCCCAGAATCGATTAAAAGAGAATATTATTTTGAAGTGTAACAAACAGATGGAATTATCTCCGCACCCATTAAATATATATATTATTGATCAGCATTAAGAAGAGAGTCCATTTAGCCATACCTGTCTGTCCATCTAAAAGTCTTTAAATGCAGGAGACTTCCCGTTGGGAATATAAGTTATTGCTTAGCATAAGCACATCAAATTTATTGAATTTAATCGATAACAGTTCCCGATAAGAATCGACTGCCTATAGTAGTGTTAAATCACAATTTGAATTTGTTATTTTTACGGTAAGTTAAGTCAGTTGTTGATCAGCTGTAAATAGTGCATCAAGATCATTTGAGAAATACGGAAAAGTATTTTTTATACATAGACACATCTACAAACTTACACTCTTACACACATATATATGTATGTGTAAATTTATGTATATTATATTTATATTCACACTTGTTTTATTATTTCATTCATTATGTATTGCATTTTATGACGCTTTTAATTAGTAAAATGAAAGGTGCTTAAAAGCCTGTTTGAAGCATAAATAATTAATAATATATAAATATAAATATGTATAAACCTTATAACATATGTTATAGGAAATAAAATAAGTGCAGTTTTAACCTCTAAGAATGAAATCAATTTTTTATATTTATTTTTATATATCTTTTTATATTATTTATAAAACACTTGCAAATATTTTCAAAATATTGTTTCTGTTTATCTCAAGTTTAATCTTTTAAATCTTTAAGTTATGCTTAAGTTCTACTTATCGAATAAAAATAAAGTGTGCTAAACTAAGATGTTATCTAAAACTTTTATTAAATAAATAAAAAAAATAACAAATAGAAAATATGAAATATTTTGCTTAGCTTAACCTTTTTCAAACAACCTAAAACATAAACAAATTCTAATTAAAGCTAGCAATAACAATTTAATTAATTTGTGTTATTTGCGTAACTGAAACTTTGGCCATTTAAATGTTGGCACGTGGCCAATGTGGCAAAGGTTTCTTTCTGGCTTTGTCTGCAATTTGTGTTTTTGGTTTTTTGCTAACAATTTTCAATGCTGCTCATTCGAAATGCATTCGATGTTTGGCCTGGCCATGTGATACCATAAAAAAAAAACCACAAAGTGTTGTTGACTTTTGTTTACACTCGATTTCTTTTTATCTTTTTATATATTTTATTTTTTATTATAGGCGCCAAACCATTTGAAGTTCAATCCGTATATTCGTCGCGGCTATCGCACATTCCTCTCCAACAAACTGTGCCTGCAGAGCATTTTTTGGTGGACCAACGAAACGGTAAGCACAGAATCAAATGAGTTTTATATACAAATAAATAATAACATATATATATATTTAATCACTTCTCAGATCAATATCTGGAGTCATCTGGCTGGCTGTATACTCTTCATTGGTCTGACCATATTCGATTTTCAATTCCTGCGCCAACATGCAGAGATCAGTGACCAGGTGCTTGTTGTCTGTTTGCTTGTCTGCTTCTGCCTCTGCATGCTGATGTCGGCCATATATCATATATTCTCCTGCCGATCCGAGGAGCATTATGAGCTATTCTTATCGGTGGACTTTCTGGGCATATCCTTGTCCTTGGTTGCCATCTACATTAGTGGCATGTACTACGCCTTCTGGTGCCATACGGTATGTGAATAAACTCTTAGTTCAAGTTGATTATAATCCATTTAAGTATAAATTTGAAATTTCTATAGTTTGGAACTTTCTCTTAAACTAGAAAGTATTTGAAAATAATTTCTAAATGTAAGAAAACTAGTTCACAAAAAAGCATGGTCTAATTTAACAATCCAATTAAAAATGTGCTAATTTTTAGCTTTTTGACATATTTTCTATTCTGACGAAATGCATATCTAAAATGCATATCTTTCATATTTGGAAATCCTTTTTAAAATGCATTGAAAAATACTGAAATTATTTTATTCGGGCTTAGCTATCGTCTGCGTTTTAAGGCATTAAATTGTGCATTTCCAAGTAAACTATATATAAATATTTAAACTATTTTAAACATTTGTATAAGTAAAAAAAATATTTATTAATAACATAAGCATCATTGGAGTTCTTCGTACACATATGAAAAATCACCTTGGAAATTTGACAAATTTTTCAAAATTTTTAGTAAAATTTTTTCTGAAATTAAGAAATGCAATTAATACTTTTTAGAATTATACTTTCTGATTAATAAGATAAATTACCCTTGTTGTCAGAGACATGGCGAATTTTTAAATTTGAGTTTAATTTTTTCTGAGTGTACTTAATGAGAATATAAGCGGCATTTATTTTAATTGAATATTGAACTATTTAACTAACTATTTATATTTTATTGTTTCAGTTTCTGCGTACTTTGTACTCTACAATTGCGCTGGGCATGTTTGGCTTGGCTATCGCTATCACAGCATACGGCGTGTTGCCGTTGGGCCACTGGGCAGTTGCGATGGGTGGACTGGAGAATGAGCTGGTTGGTCTGATGGTGCCACGGATTGTTGTCATGTATTTGCTGTGTTTGATCGCATTCGTCTTCTATGCGTTCAAGATACCCGAGCGTTGGCTAACGGGTAAAGTGGACTTTGTGGGCCACTCTCACAATTGGTGGCATCTAATTATTGTGGCCGCCTTTTATCACTGGCACAACACGGGCCTTGTCTATGCCGAGTACCGTTTGAACAATGGCTGCAGTGCGCCGCTGTTGGCCTAAAGCTTAAATCGGACTCTAGTTGTGAAATTGTAAATAGCCAAGTTGCACTAAGGTTTAACTAATATTTAGTTGTAGCTGTTGCAAATATTGTTAATTTATGTACATATACATACACATGCTTACACACACATGCAACGTAAAAAAAAGACCAATAGTTGTGTATTTTAGGGTTTTCTGTTAGAAACTGTTTTTTTATTTTGTGGCCATGAAGAATTTTGAATCTGGTTAGTACTATTTTATACACTTAAACAATTTATTAAAGCAAGTTAATAAAAGTACAAAAATTATTAAAATAGTCGATAAAGTATGGATTTTAAAATAAACAATTTAATAGTAATAAAATCTTAGTTTTGATTATTACTTTTGATGTTAACTTTCGTAAAATTACTAAATAGGTTCACTTCTAAGCTTAACGAAAACAGAAAGGTTTCAAGATTATCAACGATCTCTGCTATACAATGGCTTGTATCTGAACTTTAGTAAAGTAACAGTGCATAGGTTAAAATCTCGGCTTTTATATAGATTAAACTTAACGAATCCGGTTAAAGTCTTTAGTAGATATGGTAATGAACTAGGCTGAAAATTGTAGTATAGGATTGCGCCTCAACTGTTATACTGAATTGAATGAATATTCATGGCTTGTGCACGGTTTGTGTAGTTACTTAAACGTTTATGTTTGAGAGTAACTGGTCAAAGCTAATAGCTCAAAATTTAAAACGTAAAATTTTCAAAGCTGTTATTAAGATTTGAAAAACTCTACCTGAAAACGCTAAAGCATTTGCTTAACTGTCATTGGAAATACTTAAAAACTAAGCTAGACGTAGTTACAGTTACTTGAAAGAATTTGAATACATCGAACTCGAGCGCATCGCACAAATTACATTAAAAATGCAAATGTTCATAAGTAAATTCATGACATGTCGCCGCCGCACATCTTGTGAAACATTGTTGGTGTTGTTGCTGTTATTGTTGTTGTTGTTGTTGTTGTTACTGTTGCTGTGTTTGCCAAACAAGATGGCGCAAGGCAAATGGTGGCGCCCAGCTATTGGGTGGAAGTAGGAAGGGGAGCCGTGGTGGCCCTTAAGGACTTGAGTTAATTATTCATGCAATGTCGCTGCCAGCAGTCGAGTAACAACAACAACAACAACAAGAGGCAAGTGAAGCACTGTTGTAGCATGTACACACACACACACACACACACATGTATACATATATATATATATATATATAAATATATATCTATGTACGTAGAAGTAGCGAACCTTTTTAATATTTATGAACACAACCGATTCTCTAATTATAATTAGGAATTGAAAAGTTAGCACAAAAGCACAACAAAAACAACAACAACAACAATAAATACAACAACAACAAGGACAACAGCAACAAGGACAACAAAGCAGAAAGCGTAAGGCACGCAACAAAAGTTTGTGTGCACTGAATCATAATTAAAGGGGTGTGCGGGTGTGTGGGTGTGTGCTCGATTTATGGGGGATGGGGAATAATTGGGGGGTTGGGGAAGCACACTCTTCTCATTGGGGAAGTTTTGTTATTGTTCAAGCAGCAGCAGCAGCAGTTGAAGGAGTTGGAGTTGGAGTAGCAAACAAAATGGCGAATCGTGTTTTAAATGGCACTTGAGATTTTGGCAAAAGGTTTAAAGATTTGTCTGATTTTGCGGCAAGCCAACAATTACAAGAGATAAAATAGGCATTCTTAATTGAACAATTGATTATGCACATTGTTTTTAATGTCTGTTGGGAGGCTATAATTAAAATTGATTTAAGCTAATGACTAGAGTAAAATTAGACTTGAAATAATATTGAATATTCACTGGTCTTTTGGCGGCACATTATAGACTAGAAATAAGCAGACTAATTTTGGTATAATCAGTAGCCAATCTATCAAGTAATAATGGAATTGGAATAACATTGAATACTCACTGGTCTCTTGTCAGGATATTATAAACCGGACGAATAATGGCATAATCAGTAGACAAATCTGCGTAATTTGCGAGCAAAAGCGCAAATCCGTATAGCAAAATATAAAATACTTGATATTCCTGAGAATTATGTTATTAACTTAAAACGCATAGAAATCGCCAACTCCTCAAAGATTCTTTTATTATTGGAAGAAAAAGAGTTAATGGATAATCAACACAATCTGAAATGAAACGCCTAATAATTATAAATTTTCTACTTTTTAGAAATATAATCTTAATAATCTTAATAAATGAACAATTTATTTTATATTTTCTAAATATTTAAATAGCTATTTTCTCTATTGCTAAAAAATAATGTTGTAAAGAGCAGAAGCAAGAAAATCTATTTCTGGAAAAATAGGTTGTAAAATTCCGAATGAAGTCAATTTAAAAAAATGGAAGCTGGAATTAAGTCAAAAAAATCTGACTTTTAGAACACACTGAAGCGGCCGTAAAAAATATCCCAGATCTCAGTGAAAACCCTTCGCAAAAATAGTTACAAGTTTCCTTCTGATAAATGAGTACAAAAGAAGTTCTCATTAAGCAGTAATTTATAATTATAATTTGTACTTAATATAAAATAAATAATTTACTATATTAAACATAGTTTCGCAGCTGCTCTAAAAATCTCCGACTGATATTTTATGTAAGGATTTAAGTCAGTTTTCTACACCTACAAAACACGTTCCATTTCAGTGAAGCGTAGTTCCAGCTTAGAATACAATTTTTTACTCCTCAGTGCATAACTATATATATATATATGTATGTATATATATATATATATATATATATATAACAATATTTGTATTTGCTTAAGGCGTGCTCTAAGACAACAAATATGAAGCACCCCCGACAACAAAATAGACGGATACAATTTGAATACTGCTTCAGCTGCCTCTTTGCAGCAGCATCCTTAATCCCCATGCTTAGAGACAGCAGCGGCAGCAACTGACACCAGCAACATCGGCAACAGTGGCAGCAGCACGAGGCATCCACATCCACCTCCACAGCCACTTTCACATCTAATTACGTTGCATGCCGCGCACCACAACTCAGTGACGTAATGAGGCAGCTCACGAGGCAATTTGCTTTGCCGTCATGCTTCAATTGTAGAACGAAAAAATTGAAAAAATTTACAAAAAATTTCCTCTACTCATTTTGATCATATTTTCGTTGAAACAATCGAGCGACACGCGTTGCCTGCCACAGCGTGAAATTGGTCTCAATTAGAATGGGGGCATTCAGCTCCCCCCTCTTTTGGGGTTTGGGGCATGAAGAGTGGGAAAGTGGAAAGTGCCACAACCTGCCAAATTACACTTGATCGGAAAGCAGATAAAAGACCACAGCCCAAAAGAACTTCAAGTGCATTTGCAGTTATTTTCGATAGTTTATTTTGGTACAGTAAACACTCGTTCATTAGAACACAAGAAATTATTTCAAATCACAGATTTTAGAATTGATTGAGTGGGGAAACAATTTGTATAATTTTTATAATTATTAATTTTTTATATATATTTATAATGGCTTCCATTAATAACAAATATGAAAATGGTTTAATAAAAAATATTTCACTTCATAAAGAATAAATATTTATTTATTATCTGCTCCAGATATCTTTATGAATAAAATGTTATAAGATATCTAATTTGGAATACAAATTATAGTTAAAATAGACAGATTAAGATTCGTTTTTTTTTATCGAAAGTTGCTTTCGTTTGGGAATGAAGAACAGATTTTTTAGGTAAACATACAATTTTTTTTATTTATTTTTCTTACAATCCATGAAACAAATCTGGACGGTATTCAATATATATTTAAATAGATACAACAAATATTTAGCTGCCGCAAAAAATATTTTTTTTTTAATATATTTAAAATTTTTGCCTATATATAGAGAAAATATATATTTGTCTGGAGTCATATTTAAATATTCAATTTACTTGAAAGCTGATTATGCCCTAAATCGAGCTCATTTGATAAAATCAATCTAAATTTCTAGGAAATATTTGTATTATATCAAAACAATATATTTTGGCTTGCATTTTGCTTTCAATATATTATTCAAAATTGGGTGTAATAAATCAAGCCTTTATGGGAATTTTAGTAAATGGCAAAAATTAAACTGATGTGTTTTGGGTATTTGTTAGAAGAGCTGTCTTGATTTTAGACTACTCAAGTTGACGAATAGCCATATAAAAAAATTAAAAGAGGAAAAATAGAAAGAATTCAAAAGAATTTGTAAATCAAATTAAAAAAAAAAATACAGAGAAAATGTAAAAATGGACAACGCACATTATTTACTTTTGCGAAAAGAGTTATCGAAATAAAAAAAATGAGTATATCAAATGCTAAATAATTTTACTATTTAAACGGGTTAATATCGGAGAAATAATGAAAATTTTAATTACTGAATTTGTTTACTAATTTAAGGTTTTAGTATCGGAGAAATAATAAAAATTTTAATTGCGACACAATTTTACCAACTGAAAGTGTTAATTTCGTATAAATATTGATCATTTTAATTACTGGATAATTTTACTATATAAAATTGGAAATACCGGAGTAATATTGAGATTTTCAATTGTTGTATAATTTTACTTTTGGAATGTGTGATTTTCGGAGTGATCACTGTAAACGGATTCTCGCCGCAATCTCAATTTCAATCAAAATGTGAATGTAAATGTGAATTTCTTGGCTAGTGCCATAAATAGCTGGCCGGCTGAACTGACAGTTAAGCAAATGAACCCATAAGTCAAATCGAACAGCCGCTCCACTCAACTTGCCTCAACTCGAGGCGACTCCACTCATTTCTGTTGCTGCTGCTGCTGCTGCTGTTTTTTAGGGTCTTAAGTGGGCTTAGTTTGGGAGCGACAAATGGCGCGACGTTTGTCGCTGGGCGCTGGAGCCGTTTTTGGTTTGTATGCTTTGTTGCATGCCCCGCATGCAACATACAGCATTCAGCATGCAGCATGCAGCATGTAGCATGCACATGGGCTTAACTAGGCTTAACTCGAGCGAGGCGTTGCTCTGCTGTTGCAACTATTTTGGGAAACATTTCTGTTGTTGCATTCTTCAGTTGCAGTTGCAGTTGCAGTTCATAATTTGACTTTGTCGCTGCATTTTATGCGCTTTTAATTGGTTTTTGCTACAAAACCCGTCGCTCTTCCCCGCCAACCAACGCCACCCCCCCGAAAATGAACCAACTCAAGTTCAGTTGGGGAAGCGGGTGAGAGAAGAGAAAAGAGTGTGAAAGGGGGTGGGTGGAATGGGGTGTGTGAGTCTGTGATTCTTTTCACTTTCATTTCACTTGCGCCATTAAATTAATGTCCTTGCCAGCAGGCAGCAGTTTCTACACTTAAAGAAAAGAACACTGCACTAAATGACAAGTTTGACATTCTTCAATTTTTGTACCATTTCAAATACAATTTAAAAAAAAAACTTGAAATTAATATTTATATTATTCCCGACAATAAACGATGTCAAGTTAAACATTCTTTTATTCTTTTTGGAAAAAAATTACAGTTTTTGTCTGAAATCACAAATTAGTTAATATATATATATATATATATACCAGATCTTTATTGCCTTTAGTGAATCAACTTAAAAAATTTTATTAAAAAAATGTGCTTAAAATAAATTTAATGCAATAATAAGTAATATAAATTAATGATTTCAACTTTACTTTTATTTAGTGATAATATCAGAAATAAGTCAAGAACATAAGAAAAATTAAACACTTTGTTTTTTTTTATCTGTAATAATTCAGTTAAACACAATTACTTTGTTAATAATTAATAATTTAGGTATTCCACTTTTGAATTAAGAATTTTGTTATTTATTTTTATCAGCATAATTCAAAGATTTCATTAACTTTTATCTTGACTTGCGTACAAATTGTTGCCAAATGTTTCATATTTATTTGACATTTTTCTAAGATTCCAATAACATTTAACTTGATTTGGGGACTAATTGCTGCCTGATTTTTTTGAGTGTCGATGGCTTTGAAATTAAAGTGCTTTCTTAGCATTTACATAGAACATTTAGCAAAACATATGGCTGACGGCGAGTAACTTCATTTATTTTCTGCCTGTCTGGGAGTGAAAGAGAGATAACCAAAGAGAGGGAGAGTTAGAGTGAGAGGGGGTAAGTGGGGTATGTGGCACATTGGAAAGCAGGCCAAAATCGCTTGCCAGTTGAGCGCAATATCCATAAAATGCGCAGATAACCATAAGTCCTGTTTAAGTCGCATGTTTTTCGACCAAACGCGATGGGAGGGGATAAAGGAAGGAAGTGAGTGGGGGGGGGGGGGGGGTTGAGGAATGGTGTGGTGTAATTCGTATGTGGCTGGGTGCGTGTGGCAAGTGCGTTCATGCTGCAGGACATTGTCGCACAGCACTCGCCTTGCTGTCGGTTGCCTCATCTACATAACAATAAAATAAAAGGAGCTGTTGGAATCTGCTCTTTATTTTTCCATCTTTCTTTTTTCTTTCTTTTTTGGCATTAACCTAATTTTATATACATTTAATTTTATTTTATTTAATTTTAACACACACACACGCACTCATACACAACTTGTGCTGCGTGTGTTGTGTGTGTGTGTGTGTGTGGCAATTTTGTTTATCACCAGCGAATTCGCAACCTTATCTAAATTTTTGCTAAATTTCCATTGGCTGCTCGCAACAAAAAACAAACTCGATAAATACTTAGATATATATTCGTGATTCATAGTTGATAGTACTTATAGTACATATGCTGTAACCATGCATAAATATATATTATTTCACAATCTTCTAAAATTATAAAATGTATACAGCTGTTTTTTTGGTGTTATTTAAATTTCTTTCCTTTGTTCGCTGTTGAAATGTCATCAAATTGACAAAACATTAGTTAACATTTATTATTAGCTCAGTTTTTATTGTGGAACTGAAAGGAAATGTTGCGATGACTGGATTTTTAAGAATGGTTATTAATCGTAAAAATTTTGAGTTCTCTTCTGATTATGGAATTACTAACGACTATCAGGGTTAAACTTAGCTTGGATAATTTAAATTTATTTTTCAATTTAATTTTTAATATGATTAAAAGCAGAAAAGACATGAAATAAATATATAAATAAACTCAATTATTGTATAAACAACAATAGCCAAAATGAGCACTCAATAAATCAAATTAAACATAATCATGTCTATTAAAAGTATTACTATGGATGTCATAGACGCTTTATATATAAAAATAAATCATTTATTTAGAAATAAAAGTTAATCTTGGGATGTCAAAGGCTGCTTTGATGTATACTTTAATAGCCAGTGATGATTGTGGCAATTTGCTTTTTGAAGATTTACTGTTTTGATGTGTTATCCAAAATTTAGTTAGTTGTCTAATGTTAAATCAACATGTTTATTATATGACCAAATCCGAAGACTGGCGGATAGGGAAGTTCCGTATCATATTCTAATTCGTTCATATATAGTACAGACAATTTTTACCTGCTGGTGGTTTTAGGAGAAGAGTTTTAATGGATGTTTTTCACCTAAGAACTATTTTTTTAAGCCATTGTTCCTATGACAGCTGTAATATAAGTAGCTTGATCTGGCCAATTTCTACTAATTGCAGTTTAAAATGTAATATATTTAAATTTTTATTAAGATGATTGGTGACTAAAATTTCAATAATTTATTTATATATAATATTAATCAACTAATATCAGTCGACAGAGAAACATACAAAATATAAATGATTTAAATTTATGTAAAAATAAACTGGGTATTTTAATTTATATGTGCGATATATTAATATGCACATTTTTTGTATTGTAGACAGTATCAATTCCAATTATTTAAATTTTTGTCAATAAAAGCTTAAGTGTGCACTTTAATTAATTTAATTAGTTTAGTTAGTTAGAAGTCGGGGCAGATCAGGCTCTGATTCACAATTTATTTCTCTAGTTAAAAGTGAAAAGCTATAAAATTATTTAGTAAGTGCTAAAAACGGATTTCCTTAAGATTAATAAATTCTGTCAATATATATATTTTACATTTAGAACAGATTTAAAATTAATAAAAAATAAAGTTTACATCAAATCGATATAGTTTCCGGTATTTGTCAACTTTAATTTGATTTCAGCAGATGGAAGACTTTGGCTTAAATCCATCGTTAGAAGTTTTGGCAAGTTGCACTTGACTCGAAAGAGTGAAAAACTGCTTGTCAAGTACATTTGCACGTCACTACGAAAATGTGAATGTGAATGTGAATTTGAGTGCGAATATGAATACAAATGTGAGTGTGTTTGTGAATGACTATGACCAGTCATAAAAAACAGATTTTGCGACGATTTGCTGTAGCCGTGGCATGTGGGCAAGGATACCACAATGTTTTTGCAGTGCCACAGTCTTTTCACTTGCCACATGAGTCCCTTGCCCCAAAACCCACACTCTTCTTCTTGCAACCGGGGGGGTGGGGGCCCCCGCCGCCAACAAAACAAAAAAACATGGCCCTAGACAATTTGTGCGATGCTTGTGGCGCATATTTCATAACTTTTCCCATAAGCTGCCCCAAGATAAATGTGCACAAAATCTACACACAAATCGAAAGCTGCACAAAAAACTGCAAAACAAAAAACATGCCACAACAACAATAACAAAAACAACAACAATAAAAAAGGCAACAACAAAACACATTGAAGCCAATTTAGAAGCGATTTTTGAATAACTCGAGTTGCGAGAACAAGATTTATACAGCAAATGTGTTAAGTTGTACATCATTTGATGGAGTTACGAGACAACCTACCCCAACCCCTTTCCCACCCTCTCTCTGCCAACTCATCGAACAACCCCCCCCTACCCCATTTCCTGCTGAGCCAAGAAAAGTTTGGTTTTTTAGCAAGCTGCTTTTATTTATGGCAATTGGATTTTTGAGTTATTTACATTTTGTGGTGCTGGAGCAGAAAGGCCAACAAGGAATTACGAACTTATTTTATTAAACTTTTTGATAAAAAAAAAGAAGATTCTAATATTACAAAAAAAAAAAAAAAAACATTTCACATTATGCATAACAAGAGAAGTCTTTGTTGGATGATTATTCCAGCTGTTTGGTTTAGTTTATTTTGGTACACAAAAATGTTTTTAATTTAAAAACACATTTTTCAAGCAATTATGCCTATGGCAGCTATAAGATATAGCTGCTTAATCTGGCCAATTCTGACATATATACTAATTGCGGTTTAAAATTGATTATAATTAAATTTTTAGTAAGATGGCTGATGACTAAAATATTTTTTTTTATTTATTTATAATATTAATCATCTAATTTGAGTCAATATAGAAAATCCAAAAAAATGTTAGACGATTTAAATTTAAATAAAAATAAAACGTTATTCTTCATTTAAAATTAAAAAATGTAATGTTTATATAAGAATTTTGTTTCTTTTATACAGTCATAAAAATATATTTTAATGCGTTACACACTGAGCAAAAATATCTTAATACCCATCCAGAGAAAGGCTATTAAAATACGCAAAAGGTTAAAATTTCAATTCGCTGGTCAGTTGGTTTTTTAGCATTTCGTTTTATTGCTTTCCTTTTGGACAGACGCATAATGCTTGGCTATATGACGAATTTGCATCTAAATCGAATGTTTCTGCATTTGAGTAAGACCACCCTCGTCCCCTCCACCGGCCCCACCCCCGACAACATTTAAAGCTTATACGGTTGCTGGAAGGGATTCGCATTAAAAGGAGTAGCAAAAAATGTGTCCCAAGGCATCTCTGCATTTGCATAATAAGGCTCCAACTGGACTCAGAGGCTCTGTGGCCCAGCTTAATAGCACAGTTCTGATATTTCATTATATATTATATATATATATATATATATATATATATATACTGCTTATACATATATTTATTTATTTCTATTATTTGTTTGCTTTAAATGTGCAAAAGAAGACGTTTGTGAAATCCTTTCGAATGCATTTCGAATTGTAATGTCTTAAAATGCAAATGAATTATGAAAAGTTTATTTATTTAATTGGAGAATTTGTTGAGTAGTTTTCTTAACAAATTTAATATATAATAATATAATTATTTTAATAATTATGTTAAAGTTTATCCTGGAGGATTTTAAATCATTAATTTTGGATATTGATGGATATTGACATATATTGACAAAATACACTTTACATTACAAACCGTGTCAAGGATGATTTGTCTATTTGGATCAAACAATGATATACAAAATTTACAAACAATTCCCATATAAAAAATTAACTTATTGCACACAGTTTGGGGATATGGCCTCCAACTTTAATCTTAAGATTCTGCAAAGGTTGGTGTCCAATTTTATGTAAAGAAAAATTTACAAGCAGTCCCCAAATAAAAGGAAACTTAAATCAGAAAATTCTGCAAATTTAGGTTTCCTATTCTATGTAAGGAATTTTACCCCCTATCGAAACTCTGCAGTACCCACCATCCATATGTAAGTTTTAGTGTAAGTATACCCAGTGAGTCTATCAAAATTGATACCATTTTCTGGGTCTACCCTTAAGAGCACTTTTATTCTCAGGATCAAAATATTTGTTTTACTTATTATTAATACTTTGTAAGACTGTCATTATTTATTTTGCTTATGCATAAGGCATTCTGCATGTAGAAGACAAATACAAAATAAATTACAAATATAAAAAAAAAAAAAAAAATGAAAACTTAAAATAAATAATGATAAGATGATTTTTAAACTATACACGAAACGGTATAAAGAGCATTATAAAAATTAATAGGCTAAACTTATAAAGCTGTTTCTAATTAATTACTAATTTAAAAAAAAACTAACAAATTAAAAAAAAAATATAAAGAAAATTAAATTTGTAATGCTCAGAAACTGATTGGAGTAAATTTATATTGGTGTATTAAATCAATTCATATTTAAGAAGCGCAGTTTTGAAAAACATAAAATGGAGTTTTTTTTTTAAGAATTTTTGTACTTTTTGAGTAGCATCTGAAATGAAACTTTAGTTAAATATTTGCCAGCCGTTGGAATGTTGGACATGCATGAGTAATGTTCATTTATTTAAGTAGAAGTTGTTGCAGTTGCAGTTGTTTTGTGGCCATGTCCAGTTCTGATTGCTGCCGCTTAACAATACTCTTTTTTTTTGTTGTTGTTGTAGTTTACGTTGAGCTGAATGCTGGCTGTTGTTGCTGCAACATATCCGGGTTGCAGTTGCAGCTGCAATCTACGAGTAACTTTTACATTTAAATTTTCATTAAGTATTCTGCATACGCATAAATAAACTTGAACGTGCTCGAAAGCACACTGAATGCAAACACACTCCACACACACACCAACACACACACACGCACACCCATAAACTGACAAAACAATCCCTTTGTTGTGCTGCCACACCTCCCCCCCCCCCCCCACGTTCCCCGTTGCCATTCACTATTTTTCAGAGCGCTTTTGTGCATGCAGCGCACATGCAACATATTTTTTGGTATTTTTTGTTTTTGGTTTTTGGGGCGAGGGGCGAGGGGAATCCCCAAAACAAAAACATGAAAAGTTGCACAAATAAATTTATATTATGTTCATAAATTCATAGAGCGCTGCGCTGCAGGACTGGGCAGAACTGGGCAGGACATTTGGGCATTTTTGTGGAGCCAGGCCATTACAGCAATCTGCACACAAACAATGGACGCTGGCCATGTCCAGGATGTCCTTTAGTCCTTTGGCCGGCGAGGCCAGCCTGGTTGCTGCTGGCTGCCTGCGTTTTTGATATGCAAATTTCAACAGTGCGCGCACCCAAAATAACAGCCAATCAACTGTGTGTGACACACACACACACACACACACACACACACACAAACACACACACACTTGCACACTCGTACATAACTCTGGGCAATCCTTTCAACATGTTGGCCTGGTCCAACGATGGCCATTAAACTGGCAGTGAGGCACAGGTATTGGGCCGAAATGGTTTGGGCCATGATGCGACTGCGGCTTGTTTGCTGTTTGCTGGTCCGCAGCGACGACATGCACAACGACAACGACAACGACAACGACAAGGACAACGACATGAACAACGACATGGACAACGACAAGGACAATGAGGAGGCTGCCCCATCGATGCTGGCAGAGAGTGTCGACAATGTCGCTTCAAAATATTGCAGCCGCAGCCGCAGCCCAGCACATTTCATGTCCTTGTTATGCCCTGTAAACCAATTCAAATTTTCACAAAATGGAGGGGTATAATCAGACTGATGGACTGTTCGTAACACGCAGAGATAACTTATACTATTTCTAAAATAAAATTTTGGTATTTTTCTAAGCACAGTATTCTGAAATAAAAGTAAAAAAAGTAGATTCTTCAGGATAATTATTTTTCTTGCACAAAAAATTCATACATTTGCTTTGGTCTTATATCATTATTAAATTACTATTCAAAAATAGTATTTAAAATTTGTACTTGCAGAAAATAGTCTATACATTTAATTTAATCTAATCAATTATTCAGAAATAGTATTTAAAAATTGTACTTACAGAAAATTTATAAAAATTTTTATCAATTAATCAATTATTCAGAAATTGTATTTAAAAATTGTACCTACAGAACATTTTTTAAAATGTTTATAAACTTAATTTAATCTAATCTAATAATTTATTACATAAATTGAATTCGTATAAATATTTTTTAGGTCAGACAACATCTCAACTTTTAAGTCAAGAGTGCAATTTTGTGGACAACTTTCTGAATTTCAACAACCTTTTTTTTAAAGTATCGGTTTTTATTTAGGAATATTTTCTATTAATAATAAATAAATGAAATATGTTTCTAAAGGAAAAAAAAGTCTTTCTAGTTTTAACCATTTAGTTTTTAGAATTTTATAAATTATTTTTAAAAAACAGAACAATTGTTTATTTTTCAAGGCTACTTTCTTTTTGGGACTGTTTTCTTAATACAAATTGTTTATTCTTGACTTGAAGATCAAAGAGCTGAGTCGGTCTTTATTTTTTTGAGCAGTAATTGTATAAATACATAAATTTAATTTATTATATGAAACATAAATTGGCTTTTCTATACATTTTATTATATTAATTGTTGTTCCATGAATCAGTAGATGAAAACAGCTTAGTCACACTTTAGATTTAAGTACAGAGTATCTGCTAGTCGATCAATTGTGCGCAATTCACCTTTGCTTGTTCCTTGCTGTAAACATTGTTGTTGTTGTTGTTGTTGTTGTTGGACTGCGGGCATTTATAAATTATGCTCAACATGTAAAATGCCATTTTGAATATGAAATTTGATGCCATTTTAAGCCCTATGCCTGTCTCCACTCGACTCCACTCCTCTGCTCTACAGTGTCCCTTTGCTGTTCGCTCCCACTACTCCACTCCTCTCCAGCGCACTCCCCCTCTCTCTGCCCCTTGTCCAGCCTCATCAGCATTCATTTCACTCTGCTGTTGGCCGCTTTTGTTGACTCGACGCATATACATTTTTCAACTGGAAGCTGGACTCATATTTTAATTACTTGCTAAACGCAGTGCACATTTTTTTCATTTAGCAAAAAGGCAACATTATTTTTTTGTTTAGTAAGTCATCAATTTTGTGGCAGATATGTACTCATTTATGGCCAACGCGGCTAACCGATTGCATTAGCATTGCAGTTGGCCAGAACTGTTGCAATTTTTGCCTACTCACCGGATAACTAAGCACAAAAAAAAAGGAAAAAATATAGGAATGCCGAAAAAAAAGGTCAAAAAATCAATCGGCCACGCAACTAATTCATTTAAATCTAACAAAATCTGAGAAAATCCCTGGCAACGACCTTCGGGATTTTGAGATTTTACGAATGTCAACCGAACGCAAACCAAAGTAGCTCAACCAGCGGGGGAGAGGGAAGAGAGGGGTCAGGAAAGTCGGGGTAAACGGCACTGGTCTGGGCCCTGTTAAGCTGAGCAAGCAAATCACCCGATTTCCCCGGTGCCCGCAGACCTTACGTTTGGCGGCCAACCCGTGTGAGCTTTTGGCTAAAATAGTTGGCAACAGCACATTAAACAGCGGCACACACACACACACACACGCACACACACATACGCACATACACATACGCACGTCGAGATATGTGCGTGTGGCAGGGAAAATGAGGCAACAGCAAAAGTCGCAGAACTTTAGCAATTTGAAGCTAATATGTTGACAATCTCTGCGTCGTCGCCGTCGTCGTCGTCATCGCACATCGCCCATCGCACAGTGGCGCCATCTATGGTTATGTGTATTTAAGTCACTGGCCAAAGCCAGGCGGCAACTTGCAGTCCGCTTTGTAGTTGTGTGTTAAGACTGTTGTGGGGTGGGGTGGGATGGTTGAGGTGTGTGTGCTAGTGATGGACAAACTAAAACATTGTATTTACCATATACTCAACTATGTAAGCATCTATGTGGCACATACTTTTTAGATAGTTAATCACTGTTTTTTACGACACATTAACCAAGTCAGCGGCAGGTGAAAGCTGCAGTTAAAAATCAAACATTTGCCGACCAATCCAATTATCTATTTTGTAATAGTTACTTGTTGTACATATTTCTATTTGATTTATATATAAATGTATTTTTAAAAAAAAATAATGTTGATATGTGCATAAAAAAATAATGATTTCTTAACATTTAAAATTAGCTGCAATTGCTGTCTTTCATATTTATTTTAGTAATCAAAAATTGGCGATTGTTGTGTATTCTAAATCATAAAGTATTCCATCTATATTTTTATTTTGTAATAGTTACTTTGTTTAATTTTTAAATGAAGCATTTAATAATGGTACATAGCAACTAATTTTTGTATATTTTAACTAAATAATGTTGTTATATGCATAAAGTAAAAATTGATTTCTTATATTTTACAGAATACTATAAAGTAAGCTAAAATTGCTGTCTTTTATATTTATTTTAGTAGTCAAAAATGAGATACTCTTGAGTATTCAAAATATAGAATATTCCAAGAATATTTCTAAGAGTAGACCCTGGATAAATTGGATAGTTAAATAGTTTTAAATGAACATTGCTTGAGGCATGTTGCCCAAAGCTTGATTGCTGCACATGACTCTCTTTGTTTTATAATTGTTAAATAAATAAACCGATTAAATTAAATTATAAATATCTTTGCTAATGCTACCTTTGTTCTAGAGCATTTCTGAATAATTTTCTTAACTATATTCAAACATTATTTATACATTTCTCTTATGCATTTGTTAGTCGTGATTTTTTCGTTGGATTCTTTTTTGCTTTGGTTCGTCTCTGGCAAAGTTTGTGCAATCTTTTAATAACAAATTTCTGTTTGAGTTTGTTGTTTTGCTGTTGTTGTTGTTGTGCACACTATACACACATATGAGTTACATGAAGCAGCTTGTGTACTCGTAAAAAGTGGATTTTACTGCTTAACTTTGGCAAAAACAACAAGAACAAAACAAGCAAATGGAAAGCGCAGAGACACACACACACAGACACACACACAGAAAAGTGTGTCTTGTTTTTTACTTTTCTGCATAAATAAAATAAAATGCAATTTTTCCATTGTGGCAGTCGCTGATGTTGCAACAGTTGCAGTTGCACAAATCCCTTGCACAAAAGTCAGCAATCAAAGCAGATTAAAATATGATTTGACAGCCACGAGCTATGAGCAATATATATATATATATATATATATGTATATATAGTATATATATATTTATATGCTGCACATGTGGCCCTTGCAAGAGTGGCGTCTGCCCGATTTCATTTTGGCATATTTCGTTATTTTTTTCCATATTTAAATAGAGCCCCGTCGCTTTATATCTTTCCTTCCATAAGCCTTCGATTGTTGCGTGCATTGCGTTTTTTATCAAAGCGTTGCTCTTGCAACAGGCAAAAAACAACAGCAACAACAACAAAAAATGCCTATTAAAAATTTAAATCAATTTTCAATATGGATTTCGGTATAACACTCATATATCCCATATCCATATCCGCATCGGCATCTGGTGGATCGCATTGCGACATTTCCCTGACACATTTTGTGTGTGTGTTCAATTTTTTTTAAATATTTTATTTATTGCCTTTTGTTTGTTGGTTCATATCGCGAAAACTGTCAGAGCGCATTTTTAGCGTTATCTTGAAAATGTATGGCAATTGAAAATTACGTTTTTGCATATTTATTGAAGTGCACGCAAAGTGACAGCAAACTAACCCATGAATTAAGCTAATTACACTAAAAAAAAAAAGTAGACATAAAGTAAAATCAATTCAATTTTCTATGAAAATTAACACAAATTTCTATCAAGCACATAATATTAATTTTTCTACTTAATTTTCTAGTTTTTCATTTACATTTTTAAATTCTTTATAAAAGCTAAATTAGCTTTATTTAAATGAATACATTTAGTTTGATTGTATTTTACTGCTGATAATTAATAACAATCTAGCTCAGTTTAGATTATGATTCATAAAATCTACTTTGGACATTTTCTAAGTATAGTATTTTACCCAAATCAGGTTTTTTTTTTAAATTTTAATGTTGTTTAGTGATTTATTATATTAGTTTCTGCTTGAGCTGAGCACCAATATTTTCTTTTTGTTTTTCCAAGTGTATGTTTTTATTGCCAATTCGCCTCAGCTACTATCGCCTTTCCTCTCTTTTGCTACGTCTCTCTCTCTCTCTCTCTTATTCTGCCTCTGTCCCCATCGAGAATTGCAAAGCCGACGCTCATTTGCACAATTAACAGTTAATAAGCACACCCTTTGGGGTTGCACCTGCCCTGTCTAACAACTCCCACCCACCGCACTGCTCTTCCCCCTCTGCCACACATAACTATCCACAGAACTGGCTAACTGACCCAAAGCAGATTTGATGCAATTATTGCGCCACAGCCATGTGCAAAATGTCCTAAGGCGTCTAAGCCCCCAAAATGGCGGGCCAATAATTAAATTATCATTAACGTGGCTCAGATTGCGATTTTGGCTTAGCTAAACCCAAGTGACAAACAGCAACTGATCGGAACAGCTTTCTAGATTAAAGAGCATTTCCATATTATGTAATTGGGAATGAAGTAAACAATTATTAACTAATTAATATTAAATAATTATTATAGATTTCATATATAATTCTCTGTTATTTATTTAATATTTAATTTATAATATTGATTGGGAATGAAATAAACAATTATTAACTAATTAATATTAAATAATTATTATAGATTTCATATATATTTCTCTGTTATTTATATAATATTAAATTTTTAATATTGATTAATATTTTTGTATATATTCTATATATTATGAATATCAACTATGATCTCCACTTCATATTAATTATCTTTGTTTTACTTTAAAATAGAAAAATTGCAAGTATTAATACTCTTAAAAACAGAGTTTGGTTTGCATATTATGAAAACTAATTTTAATTAAATTATATGCATATAGTATTCTAGAAATTATATAACTCAAATTGAAACGCTCAAGTTTTCTCAGATCCACAAGACTAAATCGATTTGTCTGTGTATCCTGATTAGGAATAGATATATAAAATATAAATAATATTATATTCCTTTTGTTTCTGATATAATTTGACCCATTTTTCTTTTCCCCATTTTTAATTAATTTTGGGTATATAAAAAACAAATAATTATCTAGCCTTATATGCATATAAAGCCCAAAAGTTGATTTTTGTGTAAATATTAAAATAACAATATGTAATTAACTTCAATTTGTTTAAAACGAAATTCTTTATAAAGACACAGCTTTTGTTAATTAACAAAAATATTGATTTTGCAGCATTTAACAATATATAGATATATATACTAGATCTAGTCAACTGTACTTGTTTAATCCCCACTCGGCGAACATATTAAGGCAAAAGCCAATTCAATTCCGATTTATATACTTTTCTAGTTAAATTTGAAACCAAAAACCGATGCTAAATGAGCAACTCAAATGTAATGGTGTGTGTGTATGTGTGTGTGTGTGTACATATTTATGTAACTGTACCTCGTGGGTGTGTATGCAAATATGGTTATGATTGTGTGTGCTTAACAAATCCTGGCTGGGGAGGGGTGGAAAAGGGGCAAGTGGTGCAAATGCTTAAATTCTCATTAGGCGCATTAGTAGCGCTGACCAAGCGATTGCCCCACAGACAGCTGCCACAACTGCCACACCTGCCGCACCTGCCACACCTGACACAAACCGCGCCTAAATTCAATAATAATAATTGATTGCTTATTACAAATATAACAGCAACAAAGCTTCCACATGTGACTCAAATTTATATGTTTCACATATTTGGAATGGGTTGCGCTGCATTTTGGCCATTTGCTAATATTTACGCATTAGTTATTTACAGTTGGAGGAGGGGGTGGTTGTGGCATGTTGCACATGCATAACAAACCATAAGTCCCAGCAATAATTGCTGAATGCACCTGGCAAAGATACAGAGACTCAAACATGAGAATCGACAGTTTGGGCTGCATTAAATTTTCATGTTTTCATTTTGGTTTTAAGCATACGCACACACACACACACTAGCACACACATACATACATTTTAATTATTTACTTCATAATTATGCGAAATCACGAATTACATTAAAATCACTTTGTAATGTTGATTTGGTTTTCATATAGTGCACTGTGTAATTATTTCTATTATTTTGTGGGTTGTTTCGCTTATTTAGCTAAGCGTTTGTCAAATAGTGATTTCATACGTAATTATACCCTGTAAATATTCAAAATTTGGGTCAACAACAACTATAAATATGTTGAATACTAAATTATAAACTTGTGAAGTGCACTTTTAATAGATTAATCAAGGCTGCAATCAGAGAAGAAAAAACGATGTGCTTAAAATTCTGTTATGATAAAAAAATACTTAACAAATTATTCGTGCTTAGATCTAGTTCAGTTCAATTTTTAAAGAAAAGACTTTATTTTGAAAAGAATTTAAAAATCGTATCGTCATAAATAGGCTTGTATTTCTGATAATATGTTAAGATCTTTCTGCTCTGGTCTTTGGAAACAGTGCACTCGTCATATACACTAACGAATTAAGAATTAAAGCTATAAACGTTTTTTTTTAATTCAATTCGATTTGTCTACAAATTGTATTACTCTCTACTAACTAGCAGAGATTGTCAAAATAATATAAATATTCTCAAGTCGGTTCAGCATTTATCATATAATCCATTACAACCTACGTTTATTTTTATTGTGTTCATTTTAACTACTTTTTTACTTTAATATATATTAACTATTTTTTTTTTTATATAGATTGTGAACTGAATTTATTCAATAAATAATTAAAGAAAAATAGCAAGTGAGTTTGCACAGTGACCTTTTAGTCTATCAATTACAACTTTTGGTATATGTTTGTGCAAAGAGTAATTAAAGTTGCAAAGGACCACTTCTTGCAAGAGCAAATAATTGATATTTTGAGGGCAGTTACGAAATGCTTAATCAAGAATTTGATTAGGTAAAAGCCCAACAGAAACAGGCCATAAATGCCAGAACATAGCTTTTAGTTTAACTCCAAAAATCGATCTGTGGCAATGTATTATAATCGCAAAGCTTAACATAATTTGGGAGTGTTCTTCTTGTTGTTGGTGTTAAGCAGCTTGCAGACTCTGGCAGCCAACAAGTACTGCCACAATGTGCAGGATGTGGCACGTAGATTCGATCTGTGCTATCAGCCGAATTGGTAGTACTTGTTCTCCTTTTAAATATTTATGTTTTTTTTTTTTAATAAAACAACTTGAATTAGACTTATTTTACTAAATATGCAATAATCACAATTTTCAGTAGCATTAAACCTGCCTAAAAATAAGTCAAATGGTAATAAATTTCCCTAGATTTTTACAAATCTTTATCTTCTTCTGATCAAAGACAATATTACTCAATGTGTAATTTTATTAATGATTTTTTTTTCTATGTAAGCAAATAATGCTTATGTTATTAATTATTATTTATCGCCAATAATATGTCATATGACAATTATATTTCAGTATTTTGAAAACTACTATAAAGCAAGCAAATCACAAAAATAAATCAACCTTACCTTACGAAATTTATCTTCTTCTTAGAAATATTTAATAATAAAGCAAAAAATATCTAAAAATTTTAAAACCAATAAAAAAAATTTGGTATATATTTCTTCGAAATATTTCGTATAATTTTAAAATGCGTTTCTAAATAGAAAATACCAAGTATGTCAAATTGATATCGATTCAATTTTGAGCTCATTCTAAATTTGATATTTGTTGTCAGTTAGGTTTTACTGTATTTTTGTTTTAATATAATTTTCCTTCGAAAATTAGAAGATGCTTTGGTAGAGCCACAAATCGAACTGCAGCTAAACCAGAGACGAGTCGAGTGGCATCCACAAATAGAAGATCAAACTCAGCAACTGTGGCCACTTTGGGTTCTGGCATAATGATGAGTATTCTGTTGGTTGCCGTTCTCCTGGGTCAGCTGGTGAATCCAGTGCTCGGTGAGGATTGCACCGAGCTGGCAACCAACAGCAGCAACAGCGCCACCAGCACCACTTGTGGATCGCTGAGTCCGAATGGTTGCTGTGCCAAGGGATGCATACGGAATGCAATGGGTCGTTGCATCGCCGAGGATTGCACAGCCAACTGGACGGGTTGGCTGAGTCGTCCGGTGACCATGTCCTGCTACTTTCACTGGTTCCTGCTCATCTTTGCCGCCATTATCGCACTCATCATGGTCTTGCTCATCGTCCTCAATCTGGCATTCGAGGTGCGCCTGTGTCTGAAGAAGCGTCAGCGAGACAATCAACAGAACAGATATGTGCGATTCAGCCCAAGGAGTAGTCCGAGCAGCAGCAATGTCTAGCGTGGGATTGGGTGGCGGGTGTGCAAGGGAAGTGAATGGGTAACTGGAGTAGCTGGTGAAGTAACGGCATCAAATCGAGATGTTAATGCACATGCGTGCGGCATAAAAACTGTGTGCGGGATTTGGCATAATCTACAATACATTAGCGATAGCTTTGCTCTGGCTTTCAATTCAATTCGTTGGGTATCTCAACGAAATCCATGTAAATTACGATTTGGCACCTTTGCCTGCCACACACACACAACACACACACACACACACACACACATACACTCGGAGTGAGAGCGAGATAGAGAATGTGTCTCAGGAATCGCATTACATAGTAGTTAAAAGCTGATTAGGAAATACTTGCGGCTTGGTTAAAAAGAAATAACAATAAATGGCACATGTGAAATGCTTACTTAGCATCCCTCTAAGGGGTGGTTCGGGCAAGGGTGACAACAAAAAATTGTGGCAACCAAAAAAAAACATAATAAAAGAAAAGAAAATTCGCAACAACTCAAAGTCAAAGGTGCAATAACCCAAAGGAACATAAAAGCAAATGGCTGCGGGTTGTCTCTATATAAGTAGATATACATACATACATACATATATATATATATATATAAATATATGTATACAGTTGTGAACAAAATAATAGAGCCACTCAGACACTTTCTTATGTATAAAATGACAAACTATTAGTTTTGCAATTTTTTTAAGTGCTTATTTATATATTTTATATTTATATTTTTAACTAATCGCCAAAAAATAAAGTCAGGGCTGCTACTGGAATTTTTTTCAATATATATATATATATTTTTTTTTTTTCATTTGAAGAGAAAAGTGTCAAAATTTTAAAAAAAATAATATATCCACTTAAGCATTTTATAAAAATAGTTTGTTTATTTTCATAATTGAAAGTGAAAATTAGAGAATATATTTTTTTTCGATTGTTTTTATTTCATTTTCATAAATTATTGTTGTCAATTTATTTTCAATTTACTTAATTTTACGTAAGCCAAAAACGATGAAAACAATTTAGATTGATTTATTTATTTTTTTTTTAATTTTTTAGTTTTTTTCCATTTTTTCCTTCATAAGTTCCTTAAACATTTCTTGTGAGTGAGTGGAACTTTTATATTTTTCACAACTGTTTATATATGTGTATGTATTGGATAGGTATGTTATGCTGTGGTAAAGATAACGCGCGCACACACACACACACACACACACACACACACACACACACACACACACACACACAGAGAGACGCAGTCAGCCATGTAGTCAAAGCCAAACCGCGCAGAAAATGAAATGGAAAATATTGCCATTGAGCAGCAGGCGAAAATAAAAAAAAGAAATAATCGAGCCAAAACGGAAAAGCTGCGCCAAAAAAGGTTTGTAGTCGTTATGCGTGTGTGTGTGTGTGTGCTAGTGTGTGTGCGATTGTGTGTGAGTGTCTCGGGTAGAGCAGATTTAGAGGTTGCTTATGTGTGATTTAGTGTAGCACGCGCGAATATGGCGGCGATAATTCTTTAAAAATTGGAAATTGTTTTCCAATCGATTTCGCATTTAGCCAAAACCACTCTGCACTCTACACACAGCTGCACACACACACACCTAAATCAGACGAGCGGAAAATGTCTTTTATAGCTACACCATACATTTATGCATGTGTGTGTGTGTGTGTGTGCCAGTTTTTGCACAAAACATTTTATAAAAATGTACAATGTAGAATAGAATAATAAAAAAAAACATATTTTGTTATTTTTCACCTGGTTGCAGCTTTGAAAAGGATTTGGGTAGCTGAAATCATGGATTTGGATTTGGATTTAGCTTTTGTGTATAGTTTTAGTGGATGGAAGGTGAGAAGCGAATGTTTGTTGCCAAAGTGCAAAATGATGAAGATAAAACACAAAATGCCAAAAGTCAATGAAGCAACAAATACGCAACAAGACTCAGATTATGCAAATAAAAAACACTAAATAATTATGGGCGTAAAAAGTGTAATTTTTTTATAGTTATAATATAAATTTCTAAGCATATTCGAAATATTTTAGACAGTTCTTTAAAACTCATTGTGGAAAGATGGTTTTCTCCGACGTCCTTCAATTTTTTGGGGATTTTGTGGTTGAGGAAATCTTAAAGCTTGACTTGTCCCTACAAATATTTTTTATTATAAATCTAATATAAAAATCGAGCTACAATCGTTTTCACAATTTTGAATTTAGTCATATTATAGATATCATTGCGAGAGTTATTGCTGCGTAAAGTTTGGAACTGTCACAATGGGTATTTTATAGGGTATAATTTGCATATTGAAAGCGAGCGAGAATAGAGTTACCAACAATAAATGGAGAAATGGAAAATTTGGAGCAGGCTCTTAACACTTCTAACAGGGAAATCGAACAAAAGTGGGGGTTTTTCAACTCTGAATTTAGTATTATAGTAAGAGATAAACTGTAATTAGGTTTTTGAAAATCAAATGAATTATGACAAAGATATGTTAAAAGAGAAAAACATTTAAGCTTTTTTTTTTATATTCTTCCGATCCATTTCAATACTCGCTTTTAAGTACACAAGAGACTTGATTATTGATTGATGATAATCCATTTTGGCATAAAAATGTTTAAATCAATATGGGCAGTTTTTTGTAATGCTTTTCGATTGTTTAGTTTTGGTGACAAAGTTTAATAATTTAAATTTTAAAAACTTTTATTTGTTTCAAATGTTTTCAAAAATTTAGGTACCTTTACTGTTAGTGTATTAAAATATTGTGCAACGATTTCTGTATGCCTAAAAAATCTAGGTTGAAATATAAGCAACTTTTTGGCTAACCAATTTACATTTGCATCGCTCAAGCGATATTCACAGGAAAAGTAACAAAAATAACAAAAACAACAATAACAACAACAACAACAACAACAGCAACGAACAACAACAACCAGTTAGGCTATATAGATAGATATAGTGTGGCTCATTGTGTGTGGTGTACAATGACTGCTACAATGGGCAACAAAAGGTTAGATAGACACACACAAATACAAACACACACACACAGCAAGGGGCGTGTTTCGGTTACAGTTACGTTAAGGAGCAAATGGGTGGGGAGAGAGAGAGTAAAAGAGAATGGGAGTGTGAGTTGGAGAGGGAGGGTAAGGGCAGAGAGAACAGAGCCAAAGCACGCAGCGTTGGAGTGGGCGAGTCGTGACATATTTTATTTGCACAATGACAATGCGAGTTACTCGGCAGACGACGACGACGACACACACACACACACATACGCCATTACGCAAACACACCCCAGCAGTCACACACACAAACACACACACACACAAAGTTACAGTTAGATCTGTATAAATTGTAAGACAAGTAGAGTGGAGTGATGTTGAAGCGGGGGAGGGGTGCAGCGCACAAAGTAGTAAAATAAGTGCAAAGGATAATGCGAATTGAAATGACAAAACCCAGAATAATCATTGGCGCCACACTCAGCGTGCAGCGGGAGAAGAAGAGAAAAAGAGAGAGATAGTGAGTGAGAGCGAGTGAGAGTGGGTGGGGTACGGTTTGCGGTACTCGCGCACAGTGGTTTGAGTTGCATTGTTTTGTGCTGATTTTTATTTATGCCTTTTAAGTAAATTAAAATTGAGCTTATTTTCTTTTTTTTTTGTCGCTCACATGACAATATTGTCAATTTTATTTTAGCCACACATTTTGCTTTGCTTTGCTTTTCTATTTCTATTTCTATTTTTTATTGCATTTCCTTTGACTTAGTCCTTTTGCTCGAGCATTTGGCGCTGTAACTCGTAAAACAATTTTTATGTGTTTTTTATTTACCCAACGGCAGCCATGCATGACCTCAATATCGTTTCTCTCTCTCTCTCTCTCGCTCTCACTCTTAGTGGCCTGTCTCGTAACATGCTTTTAATGTGCGCCATTTTATTTGCCACAAAACCAACACACGGCACCATTAAAAAGCCATAAGCGTTGAGCCTCAAGCTTCTGCTAGCTGCTGCAACTTCCGTGCCGGACTCGCGCTTAGAACGTTATTAGAACCTGTTACCCCCTCTCACTCTCCCTCTCTTTCTCTATCTGCCCCTCTCTCATATTGCCAGCCCGCTCTCGGCCATAAATTGTGTGCGTTGCCGCATTTTGATTACAATTTTTATGATTTTTAGGTCAAAATTTGCCAACATAAAATGGCCAAAAGTAAATTTGAAATAAATAAAAGTGGCCCCAAACCACAGCAACAACAATAAGCACAAACAAAATGGTGTCGTGTTTTATGTTCGCCCTTTTTGTGTCATAAAAGGCAACATATACAATACCTTGTGTTTACACACAGAGAAAAATGTGAATTGTTCTTTTGAGAAAATATAAACATTTTCTTTCCAAATTTTCATTAACCAAATTTTCAAAAATTAGAATTTACCATCTAAAAATATACTTGTTTTAAAGTGGAGATATGTAAAAAAAAATAGGAACAAAATTATCTATTTGATTAAAATTATATATTAATAATTTTTAGACTTTTGAATAAAGGCTTCACAATTTGAAATGGATAGTATTACATTCTTAATTCTATTTTCAATCTAATAATATAAATTGTTGGTTTTAAATTTTGGTCAAAATAATAAGCATTTATACAATAACATTATTTTAATTTTAAATTGAATAAAAAAAAGGTGCATATATAAAATATAAATGTAAATTCACACTTCTAGATTTTGAGCTCAATTTAAATTAAGGTTTTAATTTTTTTCGGTGTCTATCAAGTTGAGGTCCGGTTCCATTTTGTAATTCTTTGGGTATTGCAGCTTTTGGAATTTTTGGTTTGGTTTGTTTATTTGGCTTGAGTCGACCATGTTTATAAGTTGCGAATTATTTTGGCTTTTGGCTCATATTTCATTTGCATTTAATGAGCGCTAAAGCTGCGCCTTCCAGCCGAATGGCTCGTAAAAAGTGTTGCAAATTGAATTTGCAACTGGGCAAGCTTGGCGATGTCAGTCAGCCAGCCAAAGACTCATTAGATAGCCAACTTTCTAATGGCCTGGCTAAGCAGGTGCCATACATTTAACCAGGCCTAAATTCAGTCCAAAAAATAAAGGGAATAAAGGGGAGGAGGGGATGAGGGGATGAGTTAGTTGAACTGTGTGCGTGGCAAGATAAGAGTGGCAAAGATTTATTGCCAACGCAATGAGTTAAGAAAGACAAGTACCCAAAGGCAAAAATACAACAACAAATCATGATGACGATGACGATGACGAGAATCTGTGTAACAACAAATAAAATACAAAAAGAAGAAGCTGAACAGAAACAACAATAACAACAAAAACAACAACAGCAACAACAATGCAACAAAAGGAATAATAATGATGAAGCTGCCGCACACTGACAAACCAAATGATGGAGAATGATGCCACAACGAGTCGAGTCGAGTCGAGTCAAGTTTGTTGGAAGACTAAAAAGGGAAAGGGAACAGGGGAAAAACCTGAATTGGAAGATTGGCAGGCAAATCATGGAATGCCTCAAAGCAAAGCGTTTGTTGCTTTTGTTGCTTTTGTTGCTTTTGTGTTGTGCGTGTGTCTGCCTCCCCTGGCTTTGTTTTAGAAATATTTCAAGATGGCGTTGCTCACAAAACAAACATTTACATACATATTTTTATGAATTTACATACATACATAAGTCAGAATGACACCAGCTGATAATTGATGTAGCAGCTTAATCATAATGTAAATTTTTCGAATTTTATTAAATTATTTTATGAACTTCTTTAATGAAATTGTGGACAGGCAGAAAAAAGCAGCTGCGACTCCAAAAAGTATATATTTTCTTGATCAGCGGAGTTGATCAAGAAGTTTATCACAGAGTTAGAAATTTGATTTATTTAATTAAGTTATGAATTAGCAATAATTACTAAGCATAAATTTGTATTAACGAGTATTAATCTAGATTTTTCAATTAAAATTTTTGAATATATTTTTAAACATGCCATGTGCAAATCAAGTTTATTTTATTTTATTAATTACTGCACATTTTTCACCAATGTATAAAGATTTGTTAGATATAATAATTGTTTATCTGTGGAAAATTATTCATAACTTTAAATTAACTTATTTTAATTTTTTGTCTTAAATTTGTTAGATTTATATGTTCTTGGTTATTATTAAAAATCCAAACCTTATCAAAGCTAAGCGAATTTATAAAATTTACAACTTAATTTGCACAATTATTATTTTTTAGATGAGCAAATGAGCAAAATTAACTGATTGTAAATAAAACTGAAAAGAAAAATAAAAAAATATAAATAAATGTATAAATTTATGATACAAATTACATTAAAGCTTTGAGTGTCACTTTAAGGCAGTGTCATTGAAAGTATCTACTTATGTATATATATATACATATACATATATATATATATATACATATGTACATATTTGGGTTGGCATGTTTGCTTGATTTTAATTGAAGCTCATATATATTGCTGCGTGTGCCAGGCTGAGCATGATTAACAATAATTAGACTTGGCATTAATTACGCCAAAAAGTTAATTACGCATTGTCATTCATTGTGTGGCGCAATGCGATAACGTTTCCAGTTACTTTCCATACACATTCACATCTATTTCATAGAAAACATTCGCCACATCCTTGCTCCATCCAGCTCCCTGCTCATCCTTAGTCCTTACTATCCACGCTTCGTTTGGCTGTTTATTCAAGCAATTTATTTGCTAATTTCGTCCATGGCAATTGCAGTTTGAGAGGGGGGATTGGTTTATGTTAGGAAGGGGCAAGGGGCAATGGGGTTACTAATAAAGTTCTTAAACAGCAGGCTGGCAACTTATTAACCCTTTGACTTTGACGTGGAGACGTCTCGAAAAAGAGAAGCGGCCGCAATAAAATCAATCTTATTAAAACATTAACAGCGGGCAGAAATGCGAAAATAAAATAAATCAAATGGTTCACCCCCCCAACCCTTGACCCCCCCCTGCGCATTGAACGACGCTTAACGCAGCAGGGGGGGTGGGGTGGTGGTTGGGGTAGGTGTTGCTTTCTTCCCTCTGCCGTCTGCTGCCCCCTTTCATTCTGGGTCGTGCCACTTTATTAGCCTGCCTTCAATCAGCGGCAAGTGAAGCGTCGGCAGCCCAGCATATGAAATTCAAATTTGATGCCCAGCCCAGATCCCTGAACCCTCTGTACCCCACACACTACTCTGTGCGCCCGGCAACCACCCCCCATTGGGCATTTTGCATAGAACAAGAAGAGTAGCATCAGCGGCATGTCCTTTTATTATTATTTTTATTGTGCGGTGATTTTCTGCCAAGGGGGAAGGTTGGCGATTGTCATTTTGGTCGGTCGCTCAGTCGGTCGGTTGGTCGGTGGGGTGCATATAAATTCGACATAATTTCATTGTAATGAATAAATTGATGGATGGCACATCCTGCCACCGGTTTCCGCCTCCTTCTCTTCCTCCTCCTCCATTCCATACAGCTGCTAAATTAAACACTTGCCACCAGAACAAACCGCAGCGCAAAAGCCTGTCCATTGGCCTCCAGAGTTTAGCAGCTAAAAACAACCTGTGCATAAATTATAGCTGATTTTTTAATTTTGCATTTTTCGAAAAAAAAAATCAAACTAATTATTCATAAATGCCAAATAAAATATTCTTGTGTATTTTTTTTTCATAATTTTTATTGTTCTTTTTTGGTTTCACTTTTTTGTTTTTGGTTTGATTTAATTTCTATAACTAGTAATATTAAGTGTACAATTATTAAATATATATATATATATATATTTATATATATATTTATATTTATTTATATACGTTTTTGCTGTTTTTAGTAGTTTTTTTTTTCATTTTGTTCATCTATTTGTTGTTGTTGTTTATACGACTAGACAACTCCTTAGAAACTGCTACGATTTTTGTTTTTTCCTTTTTTTTTTTATATATATTTTGTTTACAATACATTTTTTGACTTTGATCTTGATACGTTTTCATTGTACAATACATATATTTTATGTACTATATATATACATATATCTGTACATATATATATATAGATTGATATTTGGTATATGTGCTGTCAAAACAAAAATTGGCTTTTAAATTATATGCGGAGTTTTGAGTTTTAGTTTTTTATACCCTTGCAGAGGGTTTTTTTTGAAGGGAAGTCACTAATCCGAAAAAGGAACATCCTTATTTTATGTACGTCTGCACATCGATTGACCCAACTATGTGAATTTTGTCTGTATTTGTGATATGTAAATAGAACTTGGGATCTATTCGCAGTCAGAATGTGTGTCAGAATCGGACTATGGCAATAATTAAATAAAAGTAAACAAATCGAAACTGTATAGGAACAATCACTTGGCTATATATATATATATATATGTATAGTAAGTTCGCTCTGCAAGTGTATGTGATCTTCGGCTGGCCCAAGTTAGATTTTTCCCTTTTGTTTTGAATTTTTTTAGTTAAGCGCCTCACAGGAAAGATTTTTAGTTTAGTTTTAGTTTAGTGTTTGCGCAGAAAGTTAATTATTATTATTGTTTTTTTTTTTTTGCTATTTAGTTAGTATAGCTAATTAGTTCAATTATTTAAGAGTGAACTATTTACTTATGACTACAGCTTGCTGCCTATAGCTAAATATTTGCTTTATATGTACAAAACACTTAACATTACACAATTTACGGTTTTTTTCTTCTTTTTTTTTTATATTTTGTCTTGTTTTTTTTTTTATATATTTTTTTAATTTAAATAAACATAATTGGCATTTAATCTCAACGCAGAAATGCAAAATATTTATATATTTATATGTTTGTATGTATTAAAAACACAATTATCAATTTGAAATTAATTTTTTCTGCCCTTCTCGCTGGGCTTTTAATACCAACTAATTAAAACTGCACACAAAATCGGCCTTTTTTTTTGGGGTTTTTTTTTTTTTTTTTTGGTATTTGCATCATTTTTTATGTTTTGTTTTGTTTTATAAATGTAATTATTGTTCTTCAAAAAAGTTGTATTTTTCTGTCATTTGTTTTTGTTTAGTGTTTCCTTCCACTTTTACTGCATCTAAAATTTAATTTAAATACGCTTAATATTAAAGGATTTATATTTTTTTTTATTTATTTATTTATTTTTTTTTTGCTGATTTATGCAGTTTTACAATAACAAATTGTTAATTATTTATGTTATAAGTAGGCTTGATTTAAATATTTATATATATAATCATATATATATATTTTTCGTTCTTTTTTATGTATATATATTTTTTTTATGTATATTCACTTAGTTCAATCGATGATCTCCTCATCGACATCGTCGCCGTTGTCGTTGTTGCTGGAGGCGCCACCAGCTGCGTTAGCTGAAATTAAACCATTGGCGCCCATTGGCGATTTGTTGTTGTCATCATTGTGGGCAATTGAAACGCCCCCCTCGTCGTTGCCACCGCCTCCGCCCAGGCCCAAGTCACTGTGATCCAATAGCAAACTGTTGTTGTTGTTGTTGTTATGCAACATGTTGTTGTTGTTGTTGTTGCCGTTGCTATTGTTGTGATGCTGTTGCATGGCATTGCCATTGTGCTGGCCGGAGAAATGTTGCAAGTGGTGCTGATGCTGATTGAGCAGAGCACCGAGAGCGTTTTCTCAGACAACATCCGTCACGCCATATTGGCAGGCGGACAAACCGGCCGAATTGGAGCGCGACACTGGCGATGGGGCCGAATAGGGGCTGCTGAAGCCTGTGGCATGTTGTTTCGCTTTGAGCCGCAACGTGGCAATGCTCGAGGACATGCTGCTGCTCATGCAGGGCTCCGCGGCGGTGCGATACATATACGGATTGGCGGGTGTCGTATACGGACATGGTGCACCAGCCACGCCCACATTCGTATTGGTCAGCGTGGAGCCCATTGAGCCCGGCAACATGGAATTATTCATACTGACTGCCACACCACTGGCGCCCGTATTGAAACAGTTGACCGAATTCTGATGATGATTGCTGGTGACCATCGAGCCCAATGGATTGACCGGCCAGGGGAAGGGCTTGGTGCCCAGCGGTGATGGCACCTTGGTCCAGTTGTTGTACGGATACGATGAGTACAGTGAATCATCGGCAAACGGTTGCATGAACTGTGTCCCAAACCCACTCTTGAAATCCGCAGCAGCCACAGCGGCATTCATTGCATTCCTCTCACGCTTGCGCCACTTGGCTCGTCGATTCTTGAACCACACCTGGAAGAGGAAGAGAAAGAGTCAAGGCATGAGTACACTGAGCTAAAATCTTTTGCAGTTTAGAGTACACTAAATTTATTGGAATTAAAAATATGTGACTTATTTTAAAATAAAGACTGATTTATTTATTTTTTTGAATATGCAGTAAACTGTGGGAAATTTATCTTTCTTTAAAAAAAAAACAGAAACATTATTTTTCTTTGAGTGTATAAGGATAAAGTAAGAGTAAATTTAGCTTAATAAAATGATTGAGTAGCTCAAGTTATTAGAGTTAAAGTTGTTCAAGTAATATTAAAGTAAGCAATGAATTAACTCATTTTAATAATAGGCAAAAACAAACCCATTTTTAAGAATGATTTATATCTTTTTAAGCACAAGCAGTAAACTTAAGGAATTCTACAGAGTAAAAAATATATATACCCAAATTATAATGGTAGAAAATCTTCAACAAATATAAAGTTAAGAATGATTTATAACATTTTGTGGAATTTCGCACATAATTTTATCTGCCATAGCAACACCATTTTTATTGCAGTGTTTAGGGCAAAAGAAGTGGAATAATTAGGAGATGAGTACACTTATCAAAATACAAAGGAATTTTTAAAGAATTTCTTATCACTTTAGGCAGTAAACCTATGAAGAGAGAAACATTTTAAGGATGAGTAATCTAAGCTGGTCAAATTCTTGTTTTAAGATAAATAGTAACTAAATATTTGGGAATGCTGTCTCGCCTTTTTTTTGTCAAGTGTATGAGGGCCTGGCTCTGTGTGGCAAGTTAGTTAAAGTTTTAAAAGCTTGCGGCAGCCATTTTCTTTTATTGCGTCGCCGTGCCGCATAATTTATTATATTGCCGCCAACTTGAAAATTTATGTATCCGTCTGTCGTGTGCCGACCGCGAATGTATGTGCGTGTGTGTGTGTTGGTGTTGGTGTGTGCGAAAAACTCCCCCAAAATGCAAACCCCAACTCCGCAGCCAAGTTGTACCCCCAATGGCTGTCGCAAAGGGGGCGCCTCGTAATACGCATGTGCAGTAATTATAAATACAAATATACATAAATACTGCCTGCCATTGTTGTTGTTGTTGTTGTTGTTGGTGTTGCCTTTCCTTTTTAATGGAGAGCTTTATATAAATAAACTCCCCCAAAAAATAAAACATGAAAAACAAGAAGAAAAAAAAACAGAGCCAACTGAAAATGTGTGCAGCGCATTTAAGTTGTGGCGCACACAAAAAATAAATCAAAATTATTTTGCAAACAAAAAGCAAAAAAAAAAAAAAAAACAAAAACTCAAAATAAAGCGAAAACAAAAACAAAACCGAAGTAGATAAAAAACAAAATGGCAACTTTGTAATTTATTGCTGAAGTTTTGCGCAGCGCACACACAGATACTCAGCCACAAATACAGATGCAGATACAGCTACAAAAGATACTCGATTTCGGGGTTTTGTGTGGGGTTGGGGTTGAGGTTGGTGTTGGTGTTGGGGTTTGGGGATTTCTCGAACAGACGCCACAAATGACAAAGGCAGACTTTCATTTGCCAGGCATTTCTGATTAGTTTCTATAAATTTTATTTTAGAGCAAACTTTGGATTGGGGCAACTTTGCAGTGAGCAACTTTAAGTGCAAATTTTCAAATAGCAACTTTTTTTGTATTACCTTAAAGTTTAAATAGAGATTTTTATAATATTTATCAGCTTATTTTAATTTAGTTTAAGTTTTCTTGGAGAATAGATTAGATTTTATTTGCAGATCTTTAAGCAATTGTTTTGAATGAAATTTTCAAGTAGCAACTTTTTATCGTATTACTTTAAAGTTTTTCAAATAACTGGACATATTTATAAATGAGATTTTTATAATGTTTATATAGTTATTTTAATTTTATCACGTAAGTTTCTATATGGAAAAGATTAGATTTGAATCGCAGAGCTTTAAGCAATTGTGTTGAAAGATTTTGAAGTATTAAACGGAATTAACTTTAATAATCTTGGCATTAGTTTGAATTTTGTAAGTAAATTTGGTATATGATGATTGAAATTTAACTAGAATTTTCTAATTAATTGTACTTTAATTTACACAATTTAAATTGAACAGCTTTAAGTGATTTGTTTGTGAAATATCTTTTAAAACTTAAGCAATCATTAAACTCAATTTACATCAAATTTGTAAAAGCCAAAAATATTTTTAGCTAATCAAAAGAAAGTTTTAGTACTATATAAAAATATATATATCATTTTTAGGGAGCAGTTTATTAGCTTAGTTACCCCTAAGATAAATATAAGTTTTTTCCCAGAACTGTCTGATTTCAAATTACGCTTAACAAATTGTGCTTAAAATGGCATTTTCAAATGGCATTTTTGCAGGCAGTAGTTTCCCAGGCAGACGCAGACACAGACACAGACACAGTCATCGTAAATTTGCAGTTGTTGCAGTGGCAGTGGCAGTGGCAGTGGCAGTTGCAATGTTCAGGTAATTAAACCAGCTCAAATTTTGGGCACTTTCATGCAATGCGCTTTAGCGCTTGTTGCCGCATTGCCACATTGTATCTTAAATCAGCGCACAATTCACTGGGGTTGCAATTTATGTGCCTCGTGCAACATTTTGTTGCCCCGTGCTACGGTCCGTAACTAAATGTGGACACGCGTTTCGTTTGTATGCAAAAACTGGGCCTAAAACTGAACTGAACTGAACTGGTTGAAATGTGTTGTTTGTTTTGTGGGAACCCAAGTTGAACTTTAACAAGTGAGTCAAATTTGTAGGCTTATTGTTGTTGCAGTTGTTGTTTGGCTCGTGGCCAATTTAATGCGCATTTATTTGCTCGGTAATTGCCTTAATCGAATTAGTTTCACCCAGTTAATTGAAATCGCATGAGCCACACACACACACACACACACACATAAACACACAGATTGAGCTGTAACTCTGCGCAAATATTGTCAGCGTGAGAAAAGGCAACTTTTAAGTTGCAGCAAAACGGGGCATAAATCAAAGTCTTGGCCAATTTCAATATTGCCTAGCAGCAGCAGCAGCAATGTGTCAATTTGTCAAGGTACATTGCTCAGCACCATCATCATCATCATCATCATCATCATCATCGTTGTTGGGAAAACTAACGTCATCGATCTCGTCAACTGTCATTTTCACGTATCATTTAGCAAGTTGTTGAAGTTTGGGGCCAACCTAAAAAAAATTGCCAGAGTTTGCATGATGGCAAATTGATGTGTCTGCATAGTAACCAAAAAAAAAAAAAAAATTCACACTCTGTGTGTGAGTGTGTGTGTTGTGTGTGTGTAAAAACCAGCGCAATTTTCCACTCGACGAGCAGAGAGACTCCGAGGCACCCGCTGACTCAAGCAGAAAATCCTAATTGGTTTTGATGACAACGCCTTTCTCCTCTCTCCTTACTCCTCTCTCTTGGTCTATGTTTTATGCTGGTGCTGCTTCATCAGGTAAGGTTGTTAAAAAAAAAATATATATATGACGGGTTTTGGTAGAAGTGGCCCAATGTGACCATGTGGCAAAAGTTACGGGTCTGTTTTTTTTTTTTTTTTTTGTTTCGAAACGTCTGCGAGTTTTGAGTGAAGAGCTGCCATTTTGATTGATGGCCACAAATTGCAGCTAAATACGTTTTTTATTTGCTTAACTCGTTGTTGTTGTTGTTGTTGTTGTTTAGGGTTCTCACTTCCGGGTAAGACTACGCTTGGCTAGCATGAAATTGAAATTGAAGTGAACATTTTTGATTGCAAACAATTTATTGATAAGCGTTACGTGTCTCAACGCAAAACTCTTCAGAAGTTCATTATTCTACAGCTCAAAATATTGTTAGATTAAAGACGAAAAGGTTTTTTGATTTTCTATTGGTAAAAAAAGTAGACAAAGCGCTGTCAACCAATAACACATTTTTCTATATATTTTAAATCATTATAAAATAATCTTTTTTTAATTCCATAATCAGCTTTTTAACCCCGCAAGTGTTTTCTAGCATTAAGTGTGCTTTGGGTAAATACAATTAATCTCATAAAAAGCTTAAAGCTTAAAGCTCATCTAACTGTTGACACTATTCGCTTCTCGCTTCAACCCATTGAATCATTTATAAAGCATATTTTGTGTGCAAACTTTAGCCTAATGCCATTAGTAAAGTAAACAATATTAAAGCTAGCTTTGAAAACGCATCCCCCACCCCCCCCCCCCCACACCCATCTAAATATAAGTTTTAACTTTGTCTAAATTTTTAGGAAAAAACAGTGAAATTAGATTTTCAAAACTGTTTACTTGTTCAGTAGAAAAACACGTTTGAATTAACAAAAGAATTGCAATTAAATGATTTTAAATAAATTAATTAATTATATATGTAAAATTGCTTGGTATATTTTAAATTAATGAAATAGTATCTATCTATCTATATAAATATGATTTTACGATATTTGAGAAATTAAAGAATTATCTAGCACTAATTGGGTATATTAACACATTATGAAATCTGATGGATTTATATAACTTTTTTAATAGTTTTACTTTATATATAGTTTTTCTTTGATATATTTATAATAATAACAATAAAAAATTATATCTACATAAATATGATATTCAAGAAATTATGGCTGTTATCTATAGTATAAAAAATTTATATTACTAATATGAATTATCTAGCACTAATTAAGAATTTTAATACATTATGGAATCTGTTAGATTTTCTTCTTATTATAAATACTTTAAACATATTTTTTTCTTTGATATATTTGTTGAAATTGAGCCAACTAGTTACTAGCTGAATTGAAGTTAGCCAAGTACTGCTGTCAACTCTTAACTGGCCATATTGTGGGCACCTTTGTGGCCATTGGTTTTTATGGCGCCTCAATAATGGCTTTCCCATAGACAGATAAATGTTGTTGTTGTTTGTTTCCAGGCCATTGCAAACAGCTGACTATAAAAAAACATAAGCATAAAAAGCGCAGTTCAATTGCAATTTTCATTTTCATACAAGTCCCCGTTGGATATTCGATGGAGCAACAAATGTTTTTACGAGTTTCGTTTCGGACTGTTAATTGAATTAAATTTGTATTTATTTAAAAAAAAAAAAGAGAATAGATGAAAAGCAAGTCAGTCGGTTAGCAGAGACTGGCGACTGGCGAACATATTGCCATAATTGCCGGCGCATGTAAATCCACAGATTAGTTGCCATCAGGGGCGTCTCCCGCTCTGTCTCCCTGTCCAAGAAGCAATAGCAGCACAAATATTTCCTGCCTCTGGCTCCGTCCCTCCCCTCTGCCAATGCAACACTCTTGTTTGCCCAGACGGGGCTGCTCTTTTCTGCATTTCGTTTTTTTTTTTTGTTTTGTTTTTGACAATTTTAAACCCACCCAGATTTATATAGAATTGTGTATATATATATGTTTGTAAGCTGTGAGCTGAGCGAGCTGTAATCCTTTTGTATATTTGATAAATTTTATTGCCTTTGCTATTATTGCAGTCAAATGTTATTTTGCCCTAACCAAACCCCTCAAAAGCGCAGCCCCGAGCAGCACGATCATGATCATTAATTCTCGTGCGGTTTCCTAATTCATTAAACAACCCTCGTTTGCCACAATGCTGCTGACAAATTGCCTCGCATTGTTTTGCATTTTATCTGTGCACACACAGTAGAAGTAGGGGTAGGGGAAGGAGGGTTTTACACCCCAAAGTCAAAAACTCCAGCAATACGCAAACCTTTTGTGTCATCATCATATATATATATATAATGGACCATAAAACAAACTGTATCAATATTTTATGCATTGAGCGCAACACATGTTTAGATTGACATAATTTCCCTTCATCCCAATCCATCCCCCCCTTCCCCCTTCCACCTTCCCGTTCCCTTTTCCATTCCCTTTGCCAACCCCATTCTGACACTTGTTTCTCTGCTCGGCCGCAGCTAATTTCTTTATAGTTGTCGTCAAGTGTTCAACTATACAAAAATTCTTGGCATATGCGCGACCAACAAATTTGCATAGAAAAGCCATGAAATATTTTGTGTGTGTGTGTGTTTTTTTTTTTTTTTGTGTATGCCAGCAATTTGTCAACACTTTTATACATTTACGTATATCTGCATAATGCTGAAACTGGCAGATGTTTTTTATATGCCAACTAATTGCATTTATATGATACCATATCATTAACCTTCCTCGTTCAATTAACGTCAAACTCGTCTAATGCACTCAGCGAAAAGAAACCCAATTGGCGACACTAAAATATTTGATTTAATTATAATCAAATTCTACAAGCCAATTGAAAATCTTTGCATTACATTTTGAGCAGTTAAGAATTTTGTTATTATGATTTTTAAATTTGGCAAAATAGTAAATAATATCAATATTAATAATGAAAGCTGTCTACTTGATTTGCAAAGTAGTTAAAAAATGTTTTACAATACGGTTTCAAATAATACCTTTCCCCAAAAAAAAAAATTTCGATGTAAAAAATATTCTTTGAGACAAATGTTAAATATGAACATATGTTAAATAAGTAATAAGTAATTCTCTAGTAGATTATTCAGATTATATTTTCATTTCGAGAATTATTTTTAACTTGTCTAAATTAATTAGTTTTAATTTTTTTTTTTTTTGCATATAGCTAAGATTTCTGTGCCAACATTTAAATATAGTTATTTAGAATTAATGAAAAATATGAATATATTTTTAACGATATTTTTTACGAAGAAGTGCAGAAACTTATAACTTTTACAAACACAATACAAAGTTTGCTACAATAAGCGAAGAAAGTGAAAAAACTAGAATTTAGATTCAAGAAAAATAATCTTTAAATAAGAAAGCTAATTATAGTGGAAAATCCCTAATTGAATTTTGGCAATTTAAATAATATTCATAATTAAGTAAGTCAATTTTTTTTAATAAAGAAAATTCTCTTGTTAATAGTAAATTTTTGTAATCAAAAATTACAAAAATGTATGCAAAATTAGGCCCTCTAAAATTAATCCTAAATTCCAACCGATTTTCAAGTTTATGCTGACTTATATTATATATAATTGAATGCAGCATAGATCTAAGTAACTATTATTTTTTTGAGTGTGCAAAATAACTTGGAATGCACATCAAATGCTGATTGCTCACTGATCGATCAATCGGGCGTCAAGTCGAGACCCTGTCTCCAATAATATGCCCCACAATCATATCTATATCTATCTATGTGTAACCGTGTCGTGTTGGCTGTCTTGACTGACAGACTGACAGTTGGACAGACGGGGCAAATAGATATAGCTATCATCATCATCGGTCTATGGATATTCCATGGATATTTGCCACGCATATTTGCCGCTTGGCGCCACTTTTGAGCAAACAAGTTTTGCTCAATTGTTTACCAACTATCGTTTACAAACAATTACAACTGTTCTTGCCCCGATGCCATAAACAATGACAACCTCCCCCCTCCCCCCATCACAATAGCTTGCCACTATCTTGGAAATGCTTGAGACTGTCAATGGCTGTTGTGTGGCAATTGGCGTGGCATGTTCAAACAGCTGCGTGGCAATTTGATGATAAGCTTGCAACTATTCTGCCGCCGACTCTCGGCCCAGTTTACACTGAAGGCGACTGGTGGGCCATAAATGTGGCAAAGCGGCTGCAAACTGCGCCAAAAGTTTTTAGCCACAAATCGAGGCGGCAATTTATGGCAACTTTGCCACTGCATTGTTAAGCCCAAAACCGGCGATGTTGCAACACCAGCCACAGGCCTTGTTGCAACATAAATTTACACTCACACACACACACACACACACACACACACAAAATGGCGACGGGTTTTTGGTTATTTTTTCTTGGTCAGCGCGTTTAAGCCGCGCGAATTCAAACGGCCTAAAAGTGGAAAATGGTTGGCTGCCACCAAAACATATTTACGAGTTGCCACTGCCATTTTGCATTGTGTGTGTGTTGTGTGTTGTGTGTGTGTGTGCTGTGTGTGTGCAGCTACGTGCTGCGGTTGCATTGCGGTCATTTTGGCCACCGCCGCAGTAATTGCCGCATAATTGCACACAACGCACAAAATTGATGTGGCACTTGCCACTGCTGTCCCCTCAACTGCCTCAACTGCCACATCTTCCTCGACTGCGCCTGCTGTTTACAATTTGTGGCTTTGCAATTAATATGAAATGTACACAGAGCGAAAAATACATAAGGAAAGCTTAAGCAAATCGAGTTTTAATCGCGTTGCTTGGCTTAAGTAAAGAATAAATTTTAAATATTTTTATACAACTTTTAAGATACAAAATTGTAAGTTGCATAAATAAATTAAGAAAACCTTTTAGAAAATTAAAATGTTTTTTTCTTTGTTTTAATATTAATAATATGAAAAACACTGGCATGAAAATATAGCAAATTGCCAAAATTGCTTTATTCTGATAAATAATAAAAAGCAAAAATTTGGCTTGATTTAATCAAGTAAGTTGAACTTAAGAAAATCGTGCTTAAATAAATCAGTTTGCACTTAAAGTATTTTTGACTATTTTACAATTTTAGCAATTAATTTTGCAGTGTATTTGTGCGCTTACCCGAACTCTGGCCTCGGTCAGATTGGTCCACATGGCAATCTCCTCGCGCGTGGACATATCCGGATAGCGATTACGGCTGAATGTGTGCTCCAGCTCCTGCAGCTGCTGGGAGGTGAAGTGCGTCCGCTGTCGCCGCTGACGCTTGTTCTTCTTATCATTCTTGGGCTCATCGGCGCTGGTTGTCATCGGCTCATCATGCCCGGAATTTGATATGTTCTCCGTTTTGATTGTGGTCTCATTCACACTGCGATTCCCTACAAACACACACACACAATAAAAACAGAAACAAAAATAAATACAATAAAATAAATTTGCTTTTTTTTTAATAACTTGCAGTTACTGCAATTGTTTGCCTCGTTTTATGACTGTCTGGCTGCACTTGGAATAAAATATGACTTAGGGCAAAATACACATAAGGAAGTGAATATATATTTGCTTTTTTATTTAATTTATATATGCATGAGAATTATTTTCTAAAATGCATATTGTTTGCTCTTAGTCAAGATACCCACTACTATCTGATTTATTTGTACTAATTCTAAGGAACTTTATGTTTATTACCAACAAATTCATATTTCTGTGGAAAATTAATCTTTTCAAATATATAGTTTTTTTGTTTAAAGTATAACTTTTGAGAAGAGAAGATTTAAAAAATAACGAATAATTATTTCTGTGAAAAATTTATCTTTTCAATTATATAGTTTTAATTGACAAGACAAAATGCCATAGAAATATTAAATCGTTTTTTTGAAAAATCTTCTCTTCTCAAAAGTTTTATTTTAAACAAATTATATAATGACGCTTCTTAATATTAATAGTAAAATTAATTGCTTAAATCTGTTCTTCTTATTCAATTCTGCTGAAATTTTTTTAGTAGGTCAACAATACTTTTTATTATACGTAAGTCTAAATTTGTACAATTCTTTCTCATTTGCTAACGAAAATCGATGTGTCAAAATTTGCGAAACTTGAAGCATGATTAAATTAATCATTATGATGTATATATTTTTTTTTAGGAAGTTGGAGAGGTTTTCCACAATACTTTAAGTTTTCTGTCATAAAATAGTTTTCTAACTGTAATTGCAGTTACTTTATCTTTATGTGGTTTGCATTTGATAAGTAACAGAGGCATTTTACCTCTTTATTAGGGTCTACCTCAGCAGCAGGCAACAGCTGGCAGTAGGCAGCATGGAGCAGGGAGCGGAGAGCGGATAGCGGGGAGCAGTTCACGAGCTGATCGGTTGCGGCGTTACTAATTGCCATGCAACCTTCAAATGACGCCAACCCACAACGCCAAAAAAAAAACCAGAACTTCAAAAGTGAACCGCCGCCGTTGAAACTAGGCTAGTTTTTTTTTATATAATTTTTTTTTGGACTGCTACCAGATTTACAACCCGTTAACATGTCATCGATCATGGCGGCATGCTTCCTTTTGTTGTTGTTGTTCTTCATGTTTTTGTTGTTGTTGTTGTTGTTGTCGCCACACCGAAACTTAATCAAATAAACTAAGCGACTCGCTTCGAAAATACGAATATGAAATATCAGTTTTTTTTTTTTTGGTGTCGTCGTCATCAAGTCGCAAATCAAAGTAGTCTAATCGAAAACTAAACGGACGCGTGTGAGTAAATTTTCGCCGACAAAGGCCAAGTGGCAACTACACAAAACACGTCCCCCCCCATACTCCCTGCCCTTTTCCGCACTCACCAGCCCATTGGCCATGCTTTAGAAAATTATTATAAATTATGTTTCTTATCAAATGTACTCGCACGTAGAAAATCAGTAACGAGCACTCTTTCCATTAACTTTCCACGCTTATTCCTATACACACACACGCACACACATAGACACACACATGCATACACACACTTAAACACACATTATAAGATTACTTCTACATCGATACCAAATAGCTATTCTTCGTAGGGCTATAAAATCTGTGATTTCTGTAGAAATTTCACTTAAAATTTAGCCAAAAATCAGGAGATTAATTTCAGTTATCATTTTCAAGAAATTTTAACTTATTTAAGATTGATTAAAAAAGTTATGTACCTCATTATAAAATGATTTAAATCTACACAGATTTTAAACTTTTAGATTTATATAAACATTTTTTATTTTTATTAATTTTAATCAAGTCCGTTAAGGAGCCTATTTAAAAATAATTTAAAATTCACATATAAATTTCAATATCGATTTTGGATTAATAATAAAATTAAATTTTGGATTCATATACTCAGCTTAAACTTATTCCAAGATTCAGCAAAATAGTTTAAGGGCTCACAATTAAATGCTTTATAATCCACACAAATTTCCAAAACGGCTTAAAAATTTAAGTTAAAATATTATTAAAATAAATCTGAGCTTGACATCCGACTACACTTTTCATACAAATACAACAAACAATCAGAACTATTCCTCAATTTAGTTTGCTATAATTCTTAATTCTAATAAGCGATTAATTTTAATATATTTTTTATTATAATTATGATTAGTGTAGTTTGTACTTACCATCTTTGCGATCCCGACTTCGATTTGTTAATGTGGATGTTGATGTTGTTTGAAAGTTATTTAAGTGTGTGCTATCCAAACTATTTGCTACGGCGGTCATAGAGCTATGACTATCACGAAAATCACCGGTTTCGGCCCAAACTGAAAAGAATAAGCCAGCAAAGGGCACGAAAAAAAAGATATACAAAAATATTAATGTTTTAACATAGGTTTAAATGTACTTAAAATGTGTGTGTGTGTATGAGTGTGTGTGTGTGTGTGTTTCTGTGCACAAGATGTGGCTCCTTAAAGGCCCATAAAAAGGGGCGGCCTCATAAAAGGATTTATGGCCAGAACTGGACCTGTTTTAAATGGCCTTTTGGTTAGCTCGATTAAGGACACGAGTGTTGGGGATTCTCAGCTGAGAGCTGAAAGTCTTTCGCCTCTTAATTATGAAAACTTTACGCCGTTAATCGGTATATATATATATGTCTATAAGTATTTAACTTTTCGCCATAAATCTTGTTGCTTAAATGAGCCGTTGAGTTTGGACTATAGCATAATAATTGTGTTGTAATTGCCGCAGTTAGTCACGCTGAATTTCATATTAATTAGTCTCAGCCTTTGACATGTTCCCCAATTTCAGATTTATTGCCAGACAATTGATATTTTTTGTTTTTCTGTTTTAGAGGGGTGTTGGTACCACTGGGCACCTTCGAGGTGTGTGCCCATATGGCCCATGGGTCTTGACTTCCTGGCCACCACTCCTAAATCTTATGGACTTCCTTGCCTAGTCTAATTTATGGCATTTTCACATGTTGTCAGTTTTATGTGGTTTTTAAAGTGCCTGGCTGCAAACACCCGCAGCGACATTTTCCACAAAACAATTAGTTCCTCGAGTTGTTGTTGGTCCGTGCTGTGTGTGTGTGTGAGTGTGTGTGTGTGAAATTCGAGGGATGTCGACTTGACTTTAGTATCGGAGTTCTCCGATCCTAATTACACTTTATTTTCTATAATTTATGCCGTTTACAACGTTCTCAGTTGGGAAAAATGCATGTTCATAAAATGTTTATCATTGTCGCCAAAGTTTAACTTATTAATTGTTATTTTTTGCAAATCATAGAGTCCACATTATGACTAGATGTTTTGCCCAGTGACGAGCACAAAATTTGTTATTAATCGGCATAAACAATAAATTCCCTTTTGGAGCAATCATTTTTGATTGATTAAAAAAACACATTGGAATATTTTTTTAAGGGAATATTGGAAGAACTGGAAATTGATTTGTGTTTCGACTACACTTTTTTGGTAAAAATGTAATATGTTTTTCTTAATTTATTTTATCTATTTATTATTAAGTAGAGTTGTATATTTGCATATTGTAAATATCCTCTTAAAAATTGTTTCAATATTTTTTTCTTTTAATTTATTATTAATTATGAATTATGCGCTGACACAAAAACAAGACAAGAATAATTCTGTAAATATTGTGTAAATATTCACTTCTTATGCCTTACATAATTTATCAAAATTATGTGATGCGACACAAAACAAAGTGTTGTAAACATTTTGACAAATGTATTCAGCAAATGCAGAATCATATAAAATATTTTTGAGACTGCGTTAAATATAATTGTGATATATTTTTTATATATATATAAATTTATTCTTATATTTTGACATAGCATTCTGATTACTCAATGGGTAGCAAAATGCAGTAGTCATTTGTATTTTTTTTTTTTTTTTGTTTTTTTTAATCGTCCGCCCTTCCAAAATACCAAAATGCTTTTTAATAGTCGATGCTATGTTTTTCATGTTGTGCCCAATTTTCAACCTGAGCATGTGCCGTTAAATGGGTCGTCAGCGTCATCTGTGGACTCCCCCCTCAGACCCCCACCGACCCTTGCTGCGATGAGTGGGAAATGTAAAAATATTTTCTTAACGACACGGTCTAAAAAAACGCCAAGAAAAGCACGTACCGCAGCGATTTTTATTTGTTTAAATATTTCGTACAAATTTTCACGACTAATTTGAATTTGATTTTTGGTTTCTTCAACAAAAAAAAAAAAAAAAAGTGAAAACGTTGTCATCTGTCAGTCGGCGATGGCTGTCCAGTTGTTGACACCAGTTGTTGCCGCCAGTTGTTGTGGCAGTTGTTGTGGCAGTTGTTGCTGTTTTTTTAGCCCGAGTTCCCACAATGCTTTTTCAAGGCTCCTGTGAGTGGCAAGTGTCAATAGAAAGCATAGCTGGCCAAGTGGGCGTTCCTCAGCACAAACATTTTGGCCATGTCAAGTCAAAGAGCTATGTGACAACAAGTGTCAGCGTCAATTTCAACATTTTTCTCCATTTTTTTTTGACTTGCCAAAGCAAATATATATATATATATATATATATATATATATAAATATGTATATATATAATTTGATTTTTTATTTGGCTAACTCGTGAGTAAACAAGAGAACAAAAGTCAATATGCAACCCCTAACTAGGGGCGCAAAACTATTAATCATGCTGCAAATATGAAACTGCACACGAAATGAGAAATAAATGTTTGCCCATCGCAATGATTTTGATTTTTATATATATGCCATACACATTTGGCCATTTGTCGCATTCATTCATAAATATATTTTCCACACACACACACACACACAAACATTTTAGATTTTTTTTTTTTTTTTTTGGGCAAACTTTGACACACGACACGGCAAAGGCAGCTATAAATTATTCTGGCTGTGCGCTGTCAAAGCCTTACGGTTATGGGATACCCCAGAACCAAGGACCAAGGACCAAGGACCCAAGACCAAAACAAACAAACAATCGCACAGACAAAAGGATCAAGGGAAGCTGGACAAAACGTACGCCCCGAGAGCGAGTCCTTTGACACACACACACACAGAAAAAAAAAAACAAAACGAGAGATTCGACGAGGAGGAAAAATGCGAAGCAACGTTTGCTTGTATCATTTTTGTGACCAAAAACAAACGATTAATGTGACAGTAGAATTGGGATTGTACTCCACAGACAAACACACACACAACACACACACTCACACACAACAAACACAAACACACACACACACACATACAGACCAAATCGAAATTGTCCCTTTTCTGACAAGTTAGTTGCTTTCATTGTTCTCCAAAATTAAACCACTCGTTTCTTGTGGAGATGGGTTATAAAAGGGTTAAACGTTGCGGTCGCTTCTGATAATATAAATATATAAAAATATATATATATGTATATATGTATTTTTTCCAATTTCACGCTACATTTGCTGCACAGAAAGTGTTAATATGCGACAGGTTTTCTTTTTCTTTTTCCCTTTCCATTTATTTTTATTTTTATTTTTCTACCATATGTTGACATTGTGTTCGCTTGCTCAGATTCCCTCAACTAGAAATTAGCTTGTAAAAATTAGTTTAAGTAGAAAAAAACTTAATTTTTTATGTTCTATTTGTGTTGCCAACAATAACAATGGACAAAGTTAATCCTTTACAGTTACGAGACAATGACAATGGCCAAGCAGAAAATACATACGTTATGGCCATATAATGAGCTTGGCCTGGCCAACTACTACTCAAACACACACATACAAATACACTCAGAAAAAAAATTTACACAGTAAGTAAATTTCGAAATTAGTAAATGGTTTTCTTTTTTCTTAATTTCAGTGTGAATTTTTCCAAAAGAAATTAGAAATAATATGTCTAATTTTAAGGGATTTGTTGCTTTTTTATATTAAATGTTTTGTTTCTTATAGATTTATTAAAATTTGTGATATTAAAATTGTATGTATTTAAGAATCATTTGTAATTTTTAATAAATTAATTTCTTAATGATATAAAATTATTTTCACATACTTTGAGTATTTTCAATTTAAGGCAAGCCTTTCTAATTTTTAGAAAAATGTTTTCTTACAAAAAGAAAAATGAAATTTTTGATTTCTATTTTAGTAATTTAAATATGTATATATTTTTTTAAATTTATTTGATGTAACTATTACTATTATATTTTTGAATTAGTAAGTTAGGGCAAGCCTCTCAATTTTGTAGAAAAATGTTTTCTTACATTTCCAAATGATAACTTTAAGCAAGAAAATCTTTATAGTTTTCAGGAGATTTTCTTTAGTTAAGTTCATTGTTTTTTGTCTAAGTGTACACATAGAAATCACTACAATAACATTGACATGGCCCCCGCCCAAAACCAGAAATAGCAATCCAAGCAACCCTCCCAGCCAAGTAGCAGGTCCGGCAGAGTCAGGCGGAGTCAGGCGGAGTCAGGCAGAGTCAGGCAACAGTCGAGCTCATTAGCCGTCGTCCTGCAGATAAGGATAAGACCAAGACCGGTCCCCAAAAACTGTCTGCTTCTGGCTGGTTGCTTGTTCAGTTGAGCTCATCTCAGCTCAGTTCAGCTCAGTTCAGTTGTTGGCTTCAGTTTGGTTGTAGTTTTCCACTGCAATGCCTTTTTCCGTAATTTTCTCGACTGTCAGCTCAAATTTTGGCTCCAGTTGATGTCCAGTTGGGTCATTTGGCCACAGGACACACAGAGTCAGTCTCTCTCTCTGTGTGTGTGTGTGTGTGTGTGTGTTTGTTTCCACAGATAATCTCTAATGCGACATTTTTACGAAATTGCACGATGCCGGATAATGAGAAAGAGGCGGAAAGTGGCGCAAAGCGCCGGAGTCTCCGCAAAAAGAAACCATTCCACAAAACGAAAGTTTTCCATTGCGACGTAATTGCGGTCGCCGGAGATTCAGATACAGAGTGGATACTAAGGAGGCCAGCAGAGATGGGGTGTGGCTGGCTGGCTGGTTGCCATAATGACATTATAATTTATATAAACGAAATCAGTGCCAGACAGCGAGCGAGAGATGAAGAGAGGGGGGAGTGGGGTAGTGGGAGAAAGACACATGTCTTGCCAGATTGATATATGGGCAGTTTTTGTCCATGTCCTTGTGCGCTGCACTCCAAAACTAAAAGTGGGCGTTGCCAATGTGTGTGTGTGTGTGTGGGTGCGGTGGGGTGGGGTGGGTTGGTGATTATCATTGGTCCTCACACAATTTATGGGGTGTTTTCCAATTGCAAGTGAAGGAAGATCTTTGTGTCTTTGACATATGTGCGCAATTTTGGCCAAGCAGCAAGAGATTTGCCATCAAAATGAACTCTTGTGAAAATCTCCAGCTTAAATTCTGCAACTGACTTTAAGAAAACGACAACAAATTACAAAATGGCTGCGGCAACGAAAAGAAAAAAAAAAACAACAATAACAAAAATCGATAAAATGTATTTATATTCATAAAGAAATTGTTTGAGACACGGCACACGTTGAATTTAAAGTAGCCTCTTTCCACACACATCCTTGGGGTGCACCATGATGTGTATATCTATGTGTGTGTTTCTGTAACTGTATCTGAGCCATATTCTCACACAGACACGGCTCCATTATTAAGCGCTTTGTGGCAAAGCAGTCTTCCAAATTTATAATGCTTAATATTTTTTTTTGCCGAAATTGTTGGGATATCTTTTTTCATGGAATGGTTTTCTTAAAGAGATTTTGCTTTAGCTAAATTTTGCAAAAAATTAGTAAATGTTTGACTCAGAAATGTTAGACAATGAAATTTCAGAAATTCACATTAAAAATTTAATTTGTTCTTGTTTTTAAGAATAACTTCTTAATAGAAGCTTAAGATTTTTCTAAAAATATGAACACAAAAAAAATAATTTGTATATTATTCAAAAAAACTCTTCTGCAGAAATCGAATCTCTATTTTAGGCCTGAATTCAGTTCTAGCTATATCGACTAAAACATTCTAACTTGCTTATGAATTTTGAGCAGTGTTTTTTTTTTGAGTGTAGACTGGCATTTCAAGCACTCGAGCGCTGCACGTGCCATTAACACTTTGTGCCTGCGTTGGCCAAATAAACAAGCTGTAAAACAACAAAAAATAAAAAAAAAACACAAGAAGACTGAAAGACAGAAAAAACACTAATCAAATGTTACACATTTAAGTGAGGGAACTAATGTAATGAAAATATCACAATAGATAACAAGATTTCATCAGAAGAGTCGAACAGAAAATTCTCGCACTTAGTTACAGATACAGATACAAAGATACAAAGATACAGATACAAAGATACAAACACTTAACCAGAGCCGGCAATTTCATATTTTATCAAGCGCTACAAACTACAAACATTGTCGTAGGCAAATAGTTCTACCATATCTATGCTAGTAGTATCTGTATCTGTATTTGTATCTGTATCTGTAACAACAACTTGGCAAACACGCAAAGGACTCGTTCATAATAAAAACAACAAAAAAAAAAAAAAAAAACACACACAAAAACAATAACAAGAACCACAATTTTTATACTATTTGCATAGCAACCAAAAATGTAAACTGCTCTGATTTTGGTTTGTTGTGTGCTTTTTCCAGATTTCTCTGTTAGTTTTGGGCAAATAGTGAAGATCTCGTTTTTTTTTTTGGGCATGCGCAACTATTTATATAGATACAATGATAGTTGCACTTACATAGATACAAATTTTCAGGGCCAAAAGGTAAAAAAAAAAAAACAAAAACGACAGCATTCTTCAAACTAAAATGCGAATTTTAAGTACTAAAATGCAGATTTTCTTTAAGCGTGAATCAATAAATAAAATCTTAAAAAACTCTGAAAAATAAATTGCGAATTTAATGTTCAAAATTTTTTACTCATGAAAGTAGAGTTTGTTCTACAAATAACATTTAGCTGAAACTAAGAACTGCATACTTAAATCAATAAATCATTCTTTAATTTTTCGTTCTAAAATGCAGATTTTTTTTTACAAACTTGATTTAAGAACTACACTCTTTGAACTTATGTTAAAAATTTTTGTACTCAGAAATATAGATTTTGTTCTTCAAACAACTTTTACATAAATCAAGAAATCATTTTTCAAACAGAAATAAGAAATAAAAAAGACAACAAATTTGAGCTAAACTTTTTTAGTTTAGAACATGTGATTTTCAAAAAAAAAAAAAAAAAAAAATTGAGCTCAATTCCATAGAATATTAAGAGTTATGTAAATTGTATAAAGCTTTTGAGCTGTTGCGCTGGCAGCTGTTGACAACATAATTCAAGTGGCCAACAACTGACAAACATGGCCAGCTGCCAGCCAACCCGAATGGAACATTAAAGAGTTGTAGTCCGCTGGCATTAAAAAGTATTAACGTTTTTTTTTTTTATTGTAAAAATAAAATGAATAATGAAAATGCTGAGAGAGCTGACAGTCGAACAAAATTAGTGAGGTGAACTTGAAATCCTTTGAGCGCAAAACTCGAAATAAAAACACGCACACAACCCATAAAATAATGCCTCCAAAAATAAGGTGTTATTAAGCGCACTCCAAGGGGGTGTGTGCGGGTGTGCGGTGTGCGAGTGTGTGTGTGTGGCTCATAAAGAACTGCAATCATAAAAAAATAGAAAAACATAAAACTTAAATTCTTCGTAGTCCAAAGCAAAATGGTTTGATTTGGCTAAAAGGGTGTGCGATGCAGAGGGGGAGGGATTGGTTAGAGGAATCTGCTGTGGCAGACCATTAAATTGGCCAATAATTGAAAATCCAATTGCAGTGTGCAACCAGCAAACAGCAGCAGCAGAGGAAGCACGTTGTGTGGCCATTATTTAAACAAGAGCGTAAACAATAAAGACAACAACAGCAACAACAACAACAATAACAACAACTAACAACCAGAGTGAAATTTGTTGGCAACATGCACCTGCAACATCAACTGTCTGCATGTGTGTGTGTGTGTGTGTGTGTCAAAGGATAGCTGCATTCGTGCATATTTTAAATGCGCACAATTTTTGTGTTAAATTGTTTTGGCACGCAAATAAAATAATGGCCAGACAGCTGCGGCTAAAATGCCAACACACCTTCTCCAATCTGCAGCAGCTTCCCCCTCCCCCCAAACTACCCCCTCCAGCAATCGCTTGTCGAGTGCAAAGTTTGCCAAGGGCTGTTAACCCGAGGTAAGCGTAGAAGGTGCTTAGGGCAAAGGTTGCCTCTGAGTTTGGAGACAGCTAACAAATCTCTCGGCTGAAGCAGACAAATGTGGCTGCCACGCTTGAATACAAATTTAAGCACAACTAAAAGTTGCACGAATTCAAATTTACACTAAATTCAGCAGATGCAGTGTTGCATAATGTTAAGTTTAGAGTGGAATTTATGGATTTTTAGTTTGTAATTACTTTAAGTTTAATTATTTTATTATCCCTATTTGCGGCTTTTTTAGGGATTCAATTATGACGTTGTTTAAAAAAGATATAAATTTAAATTTAGAATAAGTGCTGAATAACAACAAGATTAAGTGTAATATATTTAAACTCAATTGAAATATACTTATGGAATATTGGAGTTGGTAGATGGATAAATAATGTGATTTGTTTAAGAAACTTATTAAAAAGGAATTTGCGGAGATATAAATGGAAAGTGTTCTTTAACTGGATTAAGTAAAATATATTTAATTTCAGTTAAACTTGACTTATGAAATATTCAAATATTCAGATAGCTAAATAATTTAAAAAGGGAATGGGAATAAAATTATTTAAATTCTACTTCTCCAGACTAAGTTCAGATTGGGCAATCATTAATTAAACTGAGCACTTGAGCTAAGTTGGAGTTTAGTAAATATTTTTTTTTTAATATTTAATTAAATTAATTTATACATATTCTGCAATTATTTGCAAGCAGATAAATATAAACGAAGTAAATATCACACAAGTAAATATTGTAATAAATTTAAATGTACAATTACAAATCAACAAAAATTATGTTTCTATTTTCAGATCGGCATTGAAAGTACTTCAAATTGAAATTTATAAACACTTTTGAAATATGCTGTTTTTATACTCAAACTACTATCAAAACTGACACTTCTGTCAAAGACAATTTTGATTTTTTTCAATTGCACTTGCAACAAGCAACTTCAGCACTTGAATCACCCAATTTTTTACACATTTACAGTAGAAACACCTCTGGGCAATAGAATATGCCCGAATGTGTTTCCGCAGCCAAATTCCCATAACAATTAGTGTAAACGGAACAACAAACAAAACACTTGACTACAAGGCACATATCAAATTTCTGGCATCGAGCGTCCCTTTGCAGCATCAAACGGAATTGTGCCTGACTCTGGGAATGGGAAAAGGGGCCAGGGGATTGGTGTGTTGGGAATGGGAGTGAGAAGAGTGTTGCCTGCGGCACTACGCCAGAAGGGTGCTCAATTAGCCGTGACATGCGCAACAAAACTGAAATTTCTTTACTTCTTTTTCTACATATTATTTTTCTAGTTGTTGTTGTTGTTGTTGTTGCTCTTGTTGTTGTTTTTGTTGTTGCTGTTGTTGTTCGCCTTTGTTACGCTTTTATGAAGATTATGCGTTAATGATTACACAATGATTATTATGAATATGCATGAGGCGTGCATATTGTCACTGAGCTGATAGCTTTTTCGGCGGGGGAAGCGGAGTAAAGGAGTACACTCAGAAAATTTAAAAAAATATGTATAATTTTCAGTGTACAATGTACAATAGGCACATTGAAGGATTCGTATAAAAGTATTTTATTTTAGCTGATAGCTTTTTCGGAAGGGGTAGGAGAATATAGAAGTACACTCTAAATATAAATCGGCTTGAATTTTGGCAATTTTTTGCTTATAGTTCAGAAAGAAAATTTGCATAATTGTTGCTTGTAGCTTTTTTCAAAATATTCCTTTGCATTTTTAATTTGTGGTTACTTTAGAAAATTTAGAAAAAAAATTGTCTAATTTACACTGTGTTATATTTTGAAAAAGTACTATTCCTATGTTTAATTTTCAGTATTTTATACATTGAAAAATTCCTATGACAGCAATTTTGTTTTACTTATATTAGTAATAAAAATTAAAGTTTTAAGTGATCAGCTTTAATAAAATTATAACCAGCAATTCTGCTTTTCAAAGAAGCATATATTTTCTGCCTTTAATTTAAGCGTTTTCTTTTTTTTAAATTTCACTATGATTTTATTTTTCTGAGTGTACCCGTGGATAGAAGGCAATATTTGCACATTGTTTAGAAATTTACGAGCATCGCATGAATGATGGAGTGGGCAAGTATTGAGAGCGTGAATGATTGGCTGTAACGAATGAATATTGAAGATGACGACAGCTGCGGCTGACAGTTGTTGCCAAAAACAAAACACCAAAAAAAAAAAAAAAAAACCAGAAAAACGATGAATATGAAAAAAGCGAGTTTCGATTGGCGACTCAATGTGTAGCTGTGAATGTGGACACTTGTTTCAACAGCAGCTAGCCAAAAGAACAACATACAAACAACACACACACACACACAACACAACACACACACTCACACACACTGGTATAGATAATATCACGCATACGCACCGCAGAACGGCGACTCTTGTGTGAATTATGAGCGCATTAATTACTTGTAAATTTGTTAGCTGCAAGCAGCGAGTTTTTTTTTTTTGTTTTGTAGCAGACCCCAATTCCAGATCGGTTGCAGACAAATAAATTGTAGAACAAATTGGCCAAGAAATTGACTTGACTGGCAGAGGGCTGTGCCCACAGCTGGCCCCATAAAATGTCTTAAGAAAGCGTAACTTTTTATTGGTCAGTCTGACAGACTTGAAGATGCTCTCTTAATAAAATTAAAAAACGATTTTTAATGTAATAAATGACTTATCGATAACATGAAATCAACTTTGTCGTATGGTTTGCTAATTAAAGTTTATATTTTTCCGACAGACTTGGAAAGAGTATTTGTCAAACAGAAGAGTTTGATCGTTAATCGATATTTATCGATAGTAGTTAAACTGGGGATATATTAATGGATTTCTTTCTATCGTTTCACAACTATTTATAGGCACATCTGAGGTGCTCATCTCTATTCGGTACTTACTTCTGAGTTTCTCGAGCGGCTCGTGCTTCGGTGTGTGTGGTGGCACCACGCCATGATGCGGATGCTGCGCATAGGTGTTGACCAGCTCCTGGCCGGCGGCCGTGTGATGCAAGTGGCTCAAGCTGCTGATGGGCATCAGGCTCGAGATGGCGGGTGAGATGCTGACCGATGAGCTGGAGTCATGCAGACTGTGATGGCTGTGCAAATGATCCGCACCCGATGCACTGCTGCCGCCGCCGTTAACCGTCGAGCTGCCACTGCTCAGCGCCGTGCTCGTTGTGGTGGCACTTTCCGCCGAACCCGCGGATCCGGCACCATTCGCTGTGCCCGCACTGACCAGATCCTGCAGGCAGAGGCCCGTCGACTCGGCAGACATGGCCTCCAAGCCGTTGAGGGCACCGCTGACGAGTCCGCCGCCAACACCACCGCCACCGCCAATGCCGCCCGGTCCCAAGGCGGTGGCGGAGCTGGTGACCACGCCACAGCCACCAGCGGCGGCGGCGGCGCGGTCCATGCCTAGATACGTTGGAAAAATGGTGGAGAAACTCTGGGCAACAGCCTGGTGCGGCTGATGGTGGTGATGCAGCCCCGCTGTCTGTTGGTGGTGTGCCGGATGCGCCGGGTGCAGCGGCGGCAAATGATGATCCCGCCCGTTGAACTTCGTCGTGACGACGTCCTTAAAATGTTGCAAGAATGTCGTCGTCTTGAGGCCGGTATCTTCCAACTGTGGCGAAAGCAGATCCAAGTTGCGGCTGTATCTGGAAGATCGCTGCGGCTGCGAAGCGCGCGGCGATGCTGCAAATAAATACAAAAAAATAAGGCAAAATTGCGAGTTGATTAAAATTTAAATACACTTGCAGAAAAACAATTTAAATATCTTTTTTAAGATTAATATAAATTATATTCAAAGAGAATTCTACTTTCGATTGTAAATTTTCGTAAATGAATCTGCATTTTTAACGTCATTTCAAAGAAGAAAATTTTTTTAACCTAGCAAAGGCTACTATTTCAAATTACATATTAAGCAAAAGTTAAGCTTTTAATAAAGATCTTTTAATACTGATTCAGCTAAATTTAATTTAATTAAAGAACGTATCAAAATTGAATTTTAGAACTTGAAGCATTTAGTTAAAATATTTAAATTTAAATAACTTTGTAACTTTAGTTGTACAAAAAAGGTTTTTTAAATAAGAATTTCGTTCTCTGTTTAAAAGTCACTTGAAATAACTAAAAAAAAAAATTAAGTCAAACCGATTTAGTTTAATTCGAGTTAATATCACAATTAATTTAAACGCTTCATATAAGTAGATATTTCTGCCTTTGGGTGTACAAAAAAAGGTGCTTAAATTACAAATTATGGTTCTGCCTTAGAGCTTACTTTGAGCTTGACTTAACACACTAATGATTTTGCTGAGTGTATTTATTATCACAATTACTTTCGCCTGTTGCCTTTATCTTTATGTATCTGTATCTATAGCTGTGTATCTGCTGCTGGCTACCTGTGGCAAACGTGGCGCAAAGCTTTATTTTTGTATTTCTTGTTTTTTTTGTTGTTGTTTTTATCACATTGAGGCAAACAGTGAGCTTAACCCAAACACCAGAAACAACGGCAACTTAACACCAAAGACGTCAAAGGGGTTAATACCACATCAGTGGTGGCTCGCACCACCGCCGAGTCTGCGTCTCCTGTAACTAAATACATACCACGGCACGCCAAGAAGAATTGCGATCCGAGATGCCCTCCAATCGTAAATCGCTTTGGGTGCCGTTCCAAGACGTTTGCGTCTTAAGTTGACAACACAGGCCACGACACGCTGAGATTCCTACACCTAGCCAAGTTCTTATCACTGTCTCAGACAAGTTAACGATATGTGGCAAAAACAACTCGCCTAGCAGATACCCTGTTAACTCAGCAAGGAAATCGACCCCATGCAAAATTCACCCTAAATGCTTTTATTAGTTACTATTTTAATATTTACAAATTAATTTGCATTCAGCGAAAAACTCTTTAGATTATAAAAAGAGCTCATCAAACAATAAACAGAAAAAATATTTATGAAAAATGAAAAGAAAGTAGAGAAAAATAATTCGAAGAATTGCAAGTTTTTTTCATTTAAATTTTATAAAATTGAACTAACTTTTTTAAAAAAAAGAGAAGCTTGCATTTTAGAAGTACAATTTCTGATTAATAAGTAGAGCCATAAACGCCGTCGAAATAATGGCGATTTTGCAAATCTCAGGCTAAATTTTTATAAAGAGCAAATCTTAACACTACCATTTATTTTAGTGATAAATAAGTCAAGCTTCAAAAATTAAAAACTGGTTTTAGAACTAATTTTTTACATTTAAAGTTTGTATTCAAAATAAATTATTGCAGCTGAATATGAATAAAAGTTTCCCTTTCTTAATGTAATTGCTATCTTTTACCTGTTACAAACCTATGCTCAAAATCAAAATGCTCCTTTTTAACATATAACATGTGTAAAGACAGACAGATAGAGAGAGAGAGAGAGATAATGAGAGAGGGAGAGAGTGGGAGCTTGACAAAGATAACAAACTGCTGCTTATCAATGTAAAAATATTTACATTTCTGTGAATTATTTTGTGTGTGTTTTTTTTCTGGTGCCTTCTTTTTATTATTATTGTCACGGCAGTAACCAAGTTAATTTGGCAACCATTGTAGATGGGTGAGGGGGTGTGTGTGTGTTCAAAGGGGGACTACCTAACTAACTGCTGTTTCTGTGCAATACATTTTAAAAAATAAAAATTAAAAATAAACATCGCAGAAGCAAATGTGTGGCCCAAAAATAGCCATAAATGTTCGTAAATCAATTAGCTTTTGCCAATTGTGTCCCGATGAATATATATAGAAATATATATATGTGTATATATATATATATATCGCAATTGATGGAATTGTCCCTAACTGCTGGCTCTGACTAACTCCAACTATTCTCGTGCCGTTTGCCGTTTGCCGCTTGCCGTTCGCATTTGGCACATTTTTGCGCTATCAACCAAAGCCAAACAAAGCGCGCGTTGCAATAAATGCTTATCTAATCTCAATCATAACAAAAATAAAAGCATTTGAAAAGCAAAAAAAAAAAATATATATATATAAAAAATAATACAAGAAACTTAAATAAATAGTTGTAAAAAAATTTAATAAATTATACGGCGCAAACAGAACATAGAAAATAAACTAACAAAAAACCGCACAACTGCCCAATCATAAATCCGATTGGAAAAAACCATAAAGTCGAAAAGAATTTTTTGTATTTGTGACGTCGGCAAATGTTTTTAAATTATTGTGAATTTCGTATTAAATTTCAATGTGATTTGTCACTTTCGATTTCGGTTCGGCCTCAAATTGAAAATTTATACTTGATAATGCCGCTTGATCTGCACTTGATCCCTTGTGGATTAGTGCGGCTGTAATATTAAATTGCCTTGCGGTTGTTTTAATAACAATAATAAACATATTTTCACATTAAACAGATTTAAACAGCAGCGGTTTGGTTTATTTATGGCCACACTTCATTAATTATTTTTTTTTGATGTGCAGATGAAAAGTGTTTCTTGTTATTCACATTTGCATTTTCTCATATTGTTGTCAATTTGGTTGGGGCATCATTTGTGGCATATTTATTTGCCGCAGTGCTAATAAATATAATTTCTGTTGTCACTTTGTTTCGCTGCCTATTTTTTTTTCGCCAAGTCATTTTGTGCCAGAAGTTAGAATTTATTTGCATAATAATGTTCTAAGACAAAGGCATGCCAGAAATTATTTATATGTCACTTTATTGCCGCAGCTTTTCTTGCTGCTGTTGCTGCTCAACAATTTTTTGGCTATTCCCGCCACTGGACCCATCCCCTCTTCCACCACTCACCGTTTGGGGCCTTATCGGGCAATTAGTTGTAGTCAAAAGGTGCAAAGATTTCTATGTTTTACGAAGGTTTTAAACGTGTTGTCATTTTTATATAATTTTATTAAATTAATTATATTATTTTCCCCTCTGGATATTATTTGTCAAAATGAGTTTTCGGTTTTTTCCATCCCAAAATTCGCATCTAATTGCTCAAGTGACGTCAATGGGAATTAGCGGACACCTTCCACTTTATGGTTGCACTTACTGATGATTAGGAGTCGACTCGACTCGCTTTGATTTATGTCTGGCGTGAGAGTGCAGCAAAATACTTAAAACCCATTTAAGCTCTTGTTCAACAAGTACTTTTATGACTAGTTTTAAGCATATTCGGGAGCACTTTGTATTCGGTATTTTATTTAGCAGACAGGCCCTGTCCTAACTCTCTACAAATAAGCTGAACTGACATCAATTAAAAAGCTTCTTTTCTTTTTACTTTTTTAAGAAGATTTTTAAATAAATTTCTGGGAAAGAGAAAGTTGAGTCAACCATTTTAAATTAATGTAAATAACTTTTCTATTATTTTAATTATACAATTTACAATGCAAGTCCAATTTGTTAATATATTATAAATATTTTCTTCTTACTCAAATATTATTATTTTAATTTATTGTAACTCTTCTCTCTGCATTGTAAAGGCTAATTTTTTTTAAATTCTTTTGCTATTACAACCTATTTACGTCCTATTTGATTTATATCGTATTTAAAAAATTCTTTTATATTTTATAGTTATTTGTGAATATTGAAATTCTTGCGTCGTTTCTCTATTTCTATAATCTCTTTAATCTGCTTATTTCTTAACAAAAAAAAAAAAACTAATGCTTACCTCCAACTGATGGAAAAGAAATTCAAATTAATCCACTTGCTAGCGGCGTCAATCTGACGGCTAGAAATGATCACCAGAGGTGAGTTTTGTTAGTTTTTTGGCTGCTTTTCCGATTTGAACTCTGTTCGTCTTGGATTTATTATTTATTTTTTTAATGATTGTTGGCACTTTAATATGGGTCAAATGTTGTGCACTTGGCAATAAATCAGATTGCATTCATTTGATAATTCATTGTGAAAATACTGATGATTTCAGAAATGTCGCGTGGGCTGCGTCGTCTGCGTCGGTAATAAATCTTTATTTTTTTTTTTTGGGGTTTTTGGGAAAACTTGTCGTTGAATTTATTGATATATTACAGATATCAGCAATTCGTTTAGCGTTTTATTATTATTGTTGTTGTTGCAACAGATTTGTTTTGTGCGTATTTGTTGGCTGTGTGTGAATTATTTTATATTTCTACTTCTTTTATTTATGGCTAAAACATTTAATCGCTTCTGATAGTTTGCACACAAATTGGCAACACTTTGTTTCTTTTTTTTTTATTTTGTATTTTTATTTCTGTTGCACACGCGTAGCTCAAATAAAAATCACAGTGATTATGTTAGTGATTAATTTTAAGTAACTCATGGATATGTTTTTAATGCGACGTCGTTGCTGTTATAGCCGACTCCTCACACATGCATAGATATATACGCACACACACGCACACGAAATCGGCACACATACACGACACGCACACGATACACATATAGAAAGAATCGTTTGTCGGGGCAAACCGGCTGTGTTGCTTCTAAATCCGCGTCGGCTTTAATGTTTTTAATAATTTAATCCAGCGCGTAATTAGGCTAAATATTGTTGTTGTTGTCTATGGCAAAAAAAGATGTCGATCAACTTTTTTCTTTTTGTTTTTTTGTTGAAACGGAAACACAACGCGTCTGCATCCGTAACAGGACGTGGCTGAATTGAAAACCTATTCAAAAAGTATCTGTTGGATATGTCGCAGCAGCAGCGGCAGCAAGAGTAACAGCAACGAGTGCGTAGAGGGGTGTTGCATGCAACGGCAAACAGCGAGTAGCTATTTGCCACCAAAAAACGCACGACGACGACGACTACGAAAACAGAAGCAGCGACGGCGACGACGACGCTGATGACGACGTTGACGACTGGCAAACGGCAGCAACTGAATAACGGAATTCGATTTTACCAACTGAAAACCGCTTTCCCACACATTCATTCTTGCTTATCAGCCCCCGGCTGTAAGTGCGAGCGAGCACGCCTGCACAGCGAGTGACGAGTCGGTGGCTGGCTTAGCTGTGCGAGAGCGAGAGAGCATCGCATGCACACCACAAGGAAGACACACCCCATTAGAACCGTTTGCTGTCACTTGCTCTCTTTCACTCTTGCTCGTTTGCTCTCTCTTGCTTGCTCTCGCTCTCTCTTGCTGACGCCTTCTCACTCACTCACTCATCCACTCACTGTGCGTGTTTACAGAGCGCCATATTGCTCCATATTCATTCTGCGGCTGTGTTTCTGTTTCTCTTTTGGATTCACATTTCTGGCTTTCCCCCTTATGCGCGCGCACTCTTCCCCTACCCTCTCAACCCACTTTGTTCCTTTTTTTGGTCTTTCTTGTGTTTATTATTTGGGCTGCTTTCTTGTTGTTGTTTTTGTTGCTATTGCTGTTCTCAAGGGTTTGATTTGTATTTGTACTTTGTAGGTCCTGCTCTTCTTCTCCGTCTCCGTCTCCGTCTCCATCTCCATCTCCTTCTTTTTCTGCTGCCCCTCCTCCTTGCCTTGCGACCCCTTTACCTATGTTTTGCTACGTGCCCGAGTCAGATTCCGCAATGTTCATAATAATAAGGCTACTTCTGCTTCTACTTCCACATCCAGATTCCATTTCTGCTTCTGCTTTTGCTTTGCACACTTTTTCTGAGGGCTGGCTGTCTTTTTTACTGGGTGTCAAGGGCGTTTTGTTATCCCATTATTCTCCGTTAGCCGCCATTGTGTTTGGTGTCTGTTGCCTGCCTGCCGCTCTTGAGGCGATGGTTCCTCCTACTCCGCGACTCCTACTCTGGTACCCGACCCCTGTTTCTGCTCCTGCTCCTGCCCCTGCCCATGCTGCGACCCTCCTTGCAGTCCCTGGTGTGCCTCTCGATTGCGCACAAATAAATAAATAACTGTTCTTTTTGACGTATACTCCGCTGCCCGCGTTCTGCTCTGCCCGTGCTCTGCCTTCCTTTCTGACTTAGCTACCCCCATTTCCATGCCCTCCCCTGCCCTGCCCGGCCCTTGTTTGATTTGCTCACTCCCGGCAGAGATACTTTTTTCTCTTCTGGCCGAAACAACAAACGAAACGAAATTTATTAAAATTCACAACAGCTTTTGTTCAGTTCATAATTTTCGTTTTATTTCGCATTTGCCTGCCTGCGATTTTATTTTTTTTTTTGTTTTGCTGCGTGACTCAAGTGGTGTATTAGAGGAGGGGTGTGGGGGAAGGAGGTGTGTGGCATGCACAAGATCTGGTTGTTTTTTTTTTTGTCATATAATATTATTTATTTTTATTATTGTTTTATGATTTCCCCAAGTCTTTCTTGGGCACTCTAGTTCTTATTGCACTTTAGCACTTCATAAAAAGAAAGCAGTGATTTCCTTTTACTATAATGAAAACATTAAATACACATTTCGACATTGTTTCTATATAATATATATATATAATGTAAAATAATAATATAAAATCTCTTATAAAAATCTTATTGAATTGTCTGCCAAAGTATGTTTTTTTTTTAAATATAAAAACATACATTAATTTTTTAATTATTCAATATCGTTTGATTAAAGACTGCTTAATATCTGTTATAAATTTATATTTATCTGTTTATATATTTATGGATTTTTAATGCCAAAGAATAAAAGTCAATTTAATTTATTTAAAGAAATCACTGCTTGAAAAAAATATAAGAAGTAGGTCATTAAATATGCAGACATTTTTTACTTATTGAAATTCTTATTAAAGGTTTTATAATAGTTCTTAAAATTTGTTTCTCATTAAAAACAAAGATTTTATTGCGCTAAGCAACTGATTTATTTATATTATTTTGCCACATCAAAAGTCTGTCGATGCCTTTGTTTTATTATTATTTATGATTTTAAGTCTAATGATTTCAAAAAAATTTAATTTTTATTAAGTTTCAATTACTTTTAATTTGTAGTAAATAAACCCACAAGCATCTGAAGCATCTGCTGGTTTTTATAAAATTCCAAGTAAAAAAAAAACTAATTTGATTTGCCATTGAGTTGGCAGTTGAAAAAAGTTTAATAGTTAGATTAGAGTCTTGACAGACAGACAGAAAGGCAGACAGACGGACAGAAAGGCAGACAGACAGAAAGGCAGATAGAAAGGCAGACAGGCAGATATGGATAGATGGGCAGATAGAAGTGCAAGTTTGTAATCTGTACAAGTAAACGCCCTCAAAATAATTGTCTGTCCACTTCAGCACTCAGAGTTAACTTTGTTTCGAGTTTGGCAGGCGGCAAATGCGCTTTGAACTTATATAAAAACTGGCACACAACTTTCGATTAGTTCAAGTCAAAGAAAAGCACTCGACAGTGGGGGGGTGGAAGGTGGAATACTTTAGAAATATCATTGTATTATTAGCCATTAATAGAGAGGCAATGATTTGGAAAATGCCTTCTGTGGTTACAAGGTTCAAATTGAGGGATATTCTCATTCACCTCAGTGAATAACACCTGTCAAAAATCTTGCAAAAATGACTTCTGTTTTATGATGATAAAGGGGTTAAATGGAATTTGGTAAAAGGGGGTGGGGGGTGGGGGGTGTGGGGCTGTTTTATTTATGTTCGGGATGATTTTGCTGTAATTGCAATTGCGTCACATTTGACCCATACAAAAATCCCATTTTATCATCTTGAATCAATGGGGCAGTGGCAACGGCAACATTTCCATTGATGACATGATATCTATTTTTGGAGGGGAGAGACAAGTGTGCCCTGGGATTTACCCAGGCACATTTCAATTATAAGAGAGCGAGTGCAAAAACAAAATTAGACTTTCGACTTTACCGATATCGACCAATGCGCAAAAGGGGCTTTAACTAACACACACACACACACACACCAACATACACACACAAGTTTGTTATCGGGCCTCATTGGAATGCCTTTTCACAAAATGGCCGCCCTTTTGGCACTGGGGTCTACGTGCCATGAACTATGTGCTCAAAATATTCCAAGTTCCAACTATGTGTAAAAAAGTGTACCAAGTATTTGCTCATGCCAGCGAGCAATGGAAAACCTATTTTCCAGTTCCAGCAATTGAAATATGCGGAATTTTTTATATTCGTTTTCCCTTTTTTAGACCACCAAAAAATGTAGACGCTGAAACATTTCGAGAAAGTCGCTTAAATTTAGGTTCGACTTGCGGCTTGGTTTTGGGTGGAAAAAAAAAATATTTCAGTTTACTACTAATTTCAAATAATTTCTATTCCTATTAAACACTAATCATTTAGCAACAGTTCCATATATTCTTCCATCAATAAAAATACAAAAATAATATATAAATAAAAAGCCCAGGTTTTGCTTATAGTAGGAAAAAATATATTTAATGCCAACTATTTTCTTGGATTATTAAACTGGCTTCAAGATGGCTTTATATTGTTAAACCTTGTTTTAAAATGAAACATTTATTAATCTTCACACCAAGCGATACCCAAAAACCGTTTGCCAAAGAATTTAAGGCAATGATTAAAGTTTTAAACCGTGCTTCAGTGGAAGTTTTTGGACAAAAATCTGTACAAGATTAAATATAATTTTAATATCGATTTCACACAGTTAGGTTTATTACAATAATTAATAAATTAACATTTACTATGTTTATTGATGACGACAATAAAAATGGGTTCAAATCGGACAAAGTTATGGCAATATTATGTTTTAGAGGAGAACATTAACAATTAATCATTCTTATAGTTTAAAAACATTAGCTTCTTGTGAAACTAAAAAATTTGTATAAAATTGGCGCTATATTTTAAAAATAAAGTTAATTTTGATGACAAGCTGTGACCAAAAAAGTATTGCCTTAAAAAATGTTTTGTCAAAGTTATTGCAATGCTTTACTTTAGAGGAGAACAAGACTAAGATTAATAAATAAATATTAAAATTATTAGCATTAGCTTATTGTTAAACTAATATTTTATTAAAAGAGTTGTATAAAATATGCAATATATTTTATAAATATAAAAAAATTTGAATGACAAACAATGAGCTAAAAAGTGGTTCAGTTTTGGCATGGCAATGGATAGTTCTATGTCATCTGCAAATAAAATATTCCAAACAAAAATCGGAATTCTAAATATAAGTGCATAATGCATTTAATTATAGCATTTACAACAATTATTGTAATATTTATTTTCATGTACACGAATCCTTTGCAATGAGCGGACAATAGGAAAACTTAATGCACGGAAATCGTCAAGTTGCACGCACACACAAAATTCATATGCAAAGCATTTGAAGGCGGCCAAAAGTGCTACAAATCTACACCTAGTACACACACACACACACGCACACCACGTCCGCGCCCTTGTTATTGTTGTTGTTGTTTTTGTTGTTGTTGTCGCACATTTCCCTTTTTAAGCAACTACCAAAAAAGTTCAGAGCAGTCGTTGCAAAGTTCAGAGCCATTGCTCAGTCGCCAAACTAATCCGGCCTAATCCCGAAACATGACGAAATGAAATACGATGGTGCGTAGGGAGCTGAACTGAAGATGTCGCATTCCCATCCCACCCCCTCTAAATATATATATATATATATATATATATATATATATATATATATACATTGTCCCTACTTCCCCCCTTAAGTAAGTCTTATGGCTGCGCTGAACTAATTTTGTATGCCTTATGAGAGATACGCGACAAAGATGTGAAGCAGCCAAGAGATGTAGAGTTGCCCTGCTCCCCTGTTGACGAGGGCAACTCTTTCACAAAATGGCGGCATTGATTTCCTGCCCGCCGCCTGCCAAGCAAAGTCAATTTTCAGGATTTGCGAACGGCTTTGGCTGGCCAGAATAAAAGCCTTACATTCTTTAGAGATCTCGCCCAAAGCACTTCCCACAAGCAGTCAATAAACTATGCTACGCAACCAGACACGCACACACACACTCACACACACACACTCACACACGCACACACACAGAGACATGTGGCAGCTGCTTGTGTGTCTGTGGCATGTCCTTGTTGACATTGGTGGCAGCTAAAAAATCGCAGCAAATGCGATTTTCTTTTGCTCCGCAGTTCAATCAAACAATGCGGCAGCAAAACCAAATTGCTGTACTAATTAATAACAAGCCAAGAGGCAAGCAACCAGTGTGGGGCTGCTGCTGCAGCAAGCAGCAAGCAGCAAGCAGCTGTGGCAGAGTGGCAGTTGTGGCAGTGTGGCAGACACGTTTCGCTGTTGCGGGCAGCATATCGATTTAAATTAATTTTTGTTAGAGGGATGCTCAAGCGAAAATCCTCCATTACCGTAAAGTACTTGTAACAAAGTCCCCCGTGTCCTGATGCCGCATACATATGCCGGACGCAGCCAAGGACCAGCAGCAACCAGGACCTGAACCACAACCAGAGAAAAAAAAAAATATATAAAGACAACAGAGCAAAGGGCCAAAAGCACACTTAGAAAAAAAAGTCGTTCTAAATTATTGAAAATTTATCAAAAATAGAAATCTCCCTGAAAATTAGAAAGTTTTTCGTGTCTTCAGAAATATTTTTCTAATTAATAGCACTATTAAATTGACAATCCCAAAATATATGTTTCTTTTTTATTTTTTTTTAGAAATATTTTCTTTTATTATAAAATGCATTTCTAATAAGTATTTTTTAGAATAAATTCGTTCTAAAATTAAAACAGTTTGTAAACAAAATTTGCTTTCTTTACTGCAATATTTTAGTTTTGATATTTTCTACTTTAAAATGTAAATTTATTCTTCTAGGTTTCTCAGGTCAAATCTCAATGTTATGTTAAGTTTTTGTATTAAATTTATTTGTTATAAATATTTACATACAATGTAAAATCTTAACCAATAAATGTTTAATTTTGAAATAAATAAGAAAAGGCCAAAATAAGAATTATAACTTGAAATCAAACTAAATATTTTTTTTTATTTATTTCTAGAATATCCACATTGAAATTAAGGAAATCAAAGTCTGGTTTTTAGAAAGCCTCAAACTTCAATTTTAGATATTGACTTTCTGATGAGGAACGCTTGGGGATTTACTAAAAATCAGGTTGATTTTTTTTTCTAAGTGCAGCACAGGATCAGTGGCAGAGGGGGGTTGGCAGTGTGGCGTGGAGGCCGGCAGGTCAGCGGTCCAAACAAATTAAGCGACACTCACAAATACACACACTCAAACACACACACATCGCATACAAAAAAAAAAAAATAAAATAAAATAAACACAGAGGAGCTGTGTGAAAATGTATGATGACATTTCCTTTGCTCGGCACAATCGGCTGGCCAAAAGTTACATCGATTGTTGGCCAATTTATGCGCGGCACGTGGTGTGTGTGAAATTTCCATTTGTGATGCTGCCTGCCTGCCTGCCTGCCTGCTTTGTAGTCGCAACACACACACACACATACACACACGCACACTCACCTATACTATATCATCTTCGCACACAACACACACACACACACACACACATTCTCCGTCACCTTATCTCCAGCCATTTCCTGGCCCATTCACTCGCTCAAAACTTTTAGCCCGCTCTGATTGGCTGCGCTCTCCTTATTCGTTACTCTTTTTGGTTGACGCCCACAGCGAGCACTGCGTGTCAGGGGGCGTGGCTGAGGCCGTGGCCAACATGCGCAAAGGTCTCGCATTTGTGCGCAGTCATTTCCCCAGGCTCAGAATGCGTTTTTCTTGCCGCTCTCCCTGCGTTTTTTTTTTTTGGGCTGTTGCATTTCCTTGTGGGAGACGACGAGTGGTGCGTTCCCAGATTGGGATTTGTTGCGAACAGCTGTTTGGAAATGTTTTGTGTTAGGCAATCCGAAACTGGAGAGTTGGCAACACCAGCCAAAAAGGGGGTTGAAGTCAAAGTGAAATGGAAATATTGATGTTTCCAACTTGTGGCGCATATAATTAGTGTGGCATTCATACTTAAGCTATTCCAATTTAAGTAATCTATATGAGTTTGTCCACTTGAATCTCTTAATATTTACACCAAATGTGCAACTGGTATTTTTGCACGAACCAAAATTGTAGCTAAGTTGAGGAAAATAAAGAAAATAGAGAAATGGTTTTCTTGTGGGTCAGAGGAATTTTAGCGTTAGTCAGGAAAAAAAACAGTATAAATATGAAGTAAAACATAAATTAAATTGACAATTTAATTAAATTAATTCACCCCATCAACATAAAAAAAATCAAATTAATTTATTGAACGCATCAATTGAACATAAATTGATTTTCATTTGTGGTTTTATAGTACTTAATTAAAATGCAACATTAAATTGCTAAAACTTATTTCCTTAACAAAATATATTATAAAATTATGCCAATAGTATAATTTTTTATAGTCTTTCAGTAGACGTATAAATATTTATATTAATATAAAAAACATAATTTTTATGTATCGATTTTAATATATTTTGTTAAATTGAATGTAGTCAAAATCAGTAATAAATTAAGTGAAGTAGTCAAATATTTGATTAACACCCAGGTTTACACTTCCAACCATTGCTCAACATTGGCGGCAACACTTCAAAGCTGAGTAGTCCACCAACCAGAGACTCAACCAAACACACAACCACCCACCCACTCAACCACCCACAAGCCAAAAACAAAAAATAGCAGCAAACATCAAACAAAGTGCGCAAAGAGTAAAAGTTAAAAAAAAAAAAACACTTTCAACAGTTGCCGCCAAGCAAAAAAAAAATTAAATAAAATAATGCGACCAAAAAGATCTCAGTCATTGGCTGACACATCTAAAACTCAGTACTTACATATATATATATATATATAAATATATATATATAAATATATATATATATATATACATCGGTGATACTTATCTAGGCTATTTTCCATTTCGGTATCGATTCCGATAAACATTTACAGAGTAGTTGTTTGTTCGTGTTTGGTTGAGCGTCGTTCTCTGTCGCAGTTTCCGTTTGTAAATAATTAATTAATAAATCAAGCAAGCAGCAACAACCACAATAACAACAATAACAACAACAACAAAAACAAAGGTGTGCATTTAGTTAACAATAATATTCATCATCATCAGAAGCAGCCAGCGAAAAGCAAAAAAAAATATCGTATTTGTTATTACTTATCGGGGCAACTGGAATTGGTTGTGCTTGAGTGGGTAGTTTCTGGTAGAAGGGAGAAGTGGGGGGTCTGTGGCTATAAGTAATCCATCAATTTTTGGTAGGTAGCAGCAAAACAGTAGCTGCAGCCCCGCAACATCAGAGGCGCCGCCGCCCAATGTCGAAAAGTTTGATTTTCGGCTTTTTATGCGCTCGAATTAAAATGGGGATTACAATATCAAAATGTTTGCTTATGATTTATAGCGACAAAAAACAAGAAAATAAAAAAACGACAGCAGCAGCCGCGAAACAAACACAATGACAACCACAAAAAAATACTGACTAAGACTTCGACTCTGACTATGAATGAATATGCATATATGTATTTTTATCCAATCGTCAGTTCTGTCGCACTACAACATCCAAAATCGTTCACCTCTACACGGAAAAAAAACGAGATATAACAACAGACAGATAGACAAACTTTTTGTGACTAATTTCAATCATAAATGAGATCTATGAAAATGCCCTTGAAAGGCCTCATTTTAATTATTGTTTTGAAGAAACCTGCATTGTAAAAATTAAAAAATATTTTAAGTACTTTAATCGAAGAATTTAAATGTACAATTTAATAAATCTAAGATTAAAATGAAAATTAGCAGTATGACTAACCAAATATATTAAACTAGATTAAAGTATAAAATATCAATAAAAGTTATTAATATCTGATCTATAAAAAATAATTCTGAAAACAGATTATAATTCAAGTTTGAAGAATTCTTTATGTAAATGTAAAATTTTTTTATAAAAGTCATTTAATTCCTTACTAAAATCTACAATCGCCAGAAAATACTGTTCACTTATAGAATGAGAAGGGAAATTATAAGAATAAAATTGGATAATAAGCGAAATTCAAGTTTCTTTGATTTAATATACTAACTTAATTCATAAATTATAAAAATGCCAAACATAAATTATAAAACTAGTTTTAAAAAAAATACATATAAAGTTATATCATAAAATAATTATTTTAGTAACTAAACTATGAAGTTTGTTAATAAACTTGAAATAAAGTTGTTCATTAAATAGACTGATTTAGTTTAGGCATAAATTCTTGGCTTAAGACAAACCTAGCCACTTTTGAATTTTACAAGTTTGTACTTGTATTTTCCAAGTTATAGTTTTATTTTTTTCTCTGTGTACACATGTCTTTTTACAGTTAGCAGTTCCCTATGCTCGATGTCGCGGAACGTGAGAAATATTCAAGTGACTTAGTCCAGTGGTTCAACTGGGTAAGCCTCTTGGGCTTTGGCCAGATCAAAACGCCATTTTCCATGCGGCAAACTCAGCGCAAGGTGGTCTTTTCTTCTCCTCCTTCTCCAAGCACTTATGCATGTGTGTGTGTGTGGCGTTTGGTGTGTGTTTAAGCAAATACATGTACAAATATACCTCCATCAAAAAATAATATGTATATGAAGATTTCTCAATAAAATGCATTACTGTCTGGGCAGGTGTTGGAATTTTCCTTCGATTTCTCACGAATTGTTGCTAGTGAGGGTGGAAGACGGTTGGTGGGGAAGGGAAAGGGGGTGTTCTATGTTTGCTAAGCTCAGAATTTTGTGTAACATTGGATTATGGATCATATATGAAATTAACTTCTGCATTTGTTTTGGATTAGACTAAGGTATGCGTGGGAAGCAATCGGAAAACGAAGATCTCAAGAAAATTCCCTAAATATTTAGTCTTTAATCTCTCAAATTGAATGATTATTAAAATAAACTAGAAAATAATTTTATGATTGATGATGAAAGCAGAAAATTTTAATTCATAAAAATAGCAAAAAACTTACAAATTCAAAAAACTAAAATCTATAGAAACTAGGCAATTTTCATAATCGTTTAAAAATTGAACAAATTGTAAAAATTATTTTCAAAATTATTAGAAATTAGAAAAAGTAAGTTTGAGATTTAGACACATTTTTAATCAATATATTTATATTTATCATACTTTTTGAATTGATGTTACTGTAAAATAGTATTAAAATATATCTACATTTTTTAGAAAAAATTGTTGTTAGAACTGAATTTTTAATTATTATTTTTTCACGTTCAAAATTGACGTTACTCAACAAGAAGTCAACAATATTAATCTGTATTTGTTGGTAGGGATTCTAGAATAACTCAGCCAGGTTAACAATACGAAGAAGAAGAAATCAAAAACATTCACAATAAATATGTATTCATAAATAATATATTGAAAGGGTAGGTTTGCCTGGTACTTTTGACATTTGAAAATCTGCTCAGAGAAGTAAATGCGACACTTGGGCACTTTGTTATTTTTATATTTTCAAATTATAAAAGCAAAAGCAGGCGGCTTTGTTGTCACAGTGCTAGAGGGGTGGGTGGTGCAAGTGGGTGGCGTATGGGGGTGGGTGGGGTTTTGGCTGGTGTGCGTGAGAATCCTTGACACGCGCGGACGCTTTGAAAATGCAAAAATAAATAATTTCAATTTAAATTCGTTGTTGTTGTTGTTGTTGCTTTTTGTTGTTGTTGTTGTTGTTGCCGCAAGCACTTGGCAACTGTAGTTGTGTTATTTTAAAATAAAACATACGTTTTCCATTTTTCTCCAGCATTGTTTTCATTTTGATTTTTGCATAAACAATGGGCCAGACAACGAGGCGTGAGAATTGCTTACTTCAAAACACACTCAAAATGAGGGCAGGGAGAGTGGGGATTGAGGGGCACATTTAAGCGTCAGCTGTCTTTAATTTCGCAATTATGTGCTTAACTTTACAGCCCCACGGCCTAAGCCGGCTAACTAGCTACCAATTTGGCTACTGTTGTGTGCTGTGCATAACTGGTTCGATGGGACCAGTTAACAACAAACAGCAAGCGGCGAGCGGCAAACAGTTAACACTTATCAGCAACAGGCTGCTGTTGGCTAAGCCAGCTTGTCAATTTTTCTATAAAATTTATTATTTTATTTGCGTCAGGTTATTATTTTGCTGTGTGTGTGTGTGTATATGTGTGTGTAAGCACTCAGAGAAAAATTGCACTGATTTGTGGAAATTTGCCAAGGGTAACTCAGAAAGTATATTTCTATAAATTAGCGTTTTTCTTTTCTCCATTTCAGTGTACATTTTTTTTAATGTATATCTAATTTTCAGCATAATACTTTCAACAGTTTTTTTTTAGAATTTTATTTTATTAAATATCAAGAAACTTAAAATGTTTCTACGATTCGAACATGCAATCATTTTTAATATAAAAATCGAGGCAGTAAATTTAATCACTTGTTTCTACAGAATTGATTTTACTTCTTAGAAACACTTTTCTCAATAATATAAATTATTTATAAAAAAAATAGAAAAAGACATATTTTTGTGATAATCAATTTAGTGAAAGTCTTGCTAAATTATATAAATATTTTTTCGTAATTTTAAAAAATATTTGTACCAATGAGAGAAACTTTCTAGTTTTCAGAGCGATTTCATAAAAACAAGTGCAAATTCTAGCTAATTTTTTTTTTAGTGTATACATGGGAATTTGTGTGTGTGTGGGGATATCTTTTTTAACCAGTCGAGGAAAATTATTTACATTTTGCTTATTGCGCTGCTGTCAAAGCTGCTCGCCAAATACATTTTGCAGTTGCAACTCGCTGTTTGTCAATGTTGTTGCTGTTTTTGTTGCTGTTGTTGTTGTTAGTCTGGATGTTGTTGTTGTTGTTGTTGTCATAAAGCGCTGTTGTTTGCCGTCTGCGCTATCGTGGAGAGTGCCATAAAACTGGCAATGCATTCATTGCACGCAATCGACAAACGACAAACGACAATCGACAAACTCGACAGTCAGAGCAAAATGTTTGCTCAATTTATGGCCCAAAAGGCGCTGACATCGCCTCGAGGAGGGCCTCGGAGCACAACTGTTGCTGCTCCGGCAGGGTCAGCACTCAGCACTCAGCAGTCAAGCACACTTCAAAAAAATGTTGGCTGTTCTCCTACAAATGTTTATAATAAAATTTGTGAATTTCATATTACTTCAGGTACTCCACAATTTAAGCCAATTCACTTGTAGATATTTTTTAAATAAAAACTTTATTATTCAAGATCTCAAATCAATCAAAACGGGATGGGTCTTATTTTATTCAACTTACATTTTATAACTTTTCGATTAGGGAAGTTTTCAAATAATTTTGATATCAACTTAAAAGAAATGAATATTATAATAATATAAGTTCTGAAATTTTAATCTTATATGATTTATTTAGTACAAAAGACATCAAACTAATCCTAATTTTAATTTAAAGTATCAATCAAAGCTTTATAAGTTTTAACTGTGGAGTAAAAATATAACAGTTTTTTTTTATGATATATCCTTAATCAATATGAGCTAAGATACATTGTTAACTTTTCAAAAAAGTCATGTTCTTAAATCTTTCCAAATATCAGCTTTTAATAAATCTAAGTAATACGCATAATTAATTAAACACAAAAATAATAATAATAGAAAATTATTTCATTTCTTACATCAGTAACTTAATTACATTATCTAGTTAACTTAGATAATTTTAAAAATACTTCATTTCAAAAATAAACTCGAATATCATCTTTACATAAATCTTAATCATCTTGAATCAATCTTAAATTGAAACATATATTCCAGAATGATTCCAATAGTAATTTTATTCTAACTTAAACATTTTTGTTTTTGCTTAAGTAAAAATAATGGTAAATTTTTAGACCAAGAATGATTCATATTTATTTAGGTTCCTTTCCAAATCACTTGGAATTTTATACCGATACTTTTTCTGAGTGTATTTTCATTGCTGCTGACTATACATATAGATAAATCAGTAGTCAGTAACAAAGTACAAAATTGTACAAATTGAAAATAGAAGAAAGAAAAAAATATGCCATTTGCTTACACTGCGAGCAACAAATCAATTTGGCAGCTGATTGGCGGTCATATGATGATGCCTCATTCCTGTGACAGTTGCCGGACACTTCATTGAAATGTGGGCTTAGTTTATTCACAGCACAGTTCGCCTTTAACTTATGACAGAGATACGTAGGTGCACACCTCAAACACCCAGCCCTCCCCTCCCCTACCCTACCCTCCCCTCGAATGATGACTAATGTCGGGCAGCTCATGTCCATCTTCATCATGGCCTTCGCCATGTTCATGTCCATGTCCATGGCCAGGTTGGCTGGCAACACGAGCGCTGCAAATGAAGCAACAAAATTCAGCAACAGCAGCCACAGATTAAGAACCTTTTAAGGGATTCATGATTTTAACTTTTTTTTTCCCCCCGGCAATTCGATTTTCTGAAAGTGTAGTATTTTGCTGGTGGGGTATATGCGACTTGTTGAACTGTTTGTCAAATAAAAAAAGTGAAATAAACCAGTTTTAATTTGCCTGAAGTTGAAGCCCGACGGAACTCGAATTAATTCGCATTTAAATAATAATTAATTATGATTGTCAATTTAAAAAATAAAAAAATTAATAAATAATTTAAAACAGTTAAGAGACACATACACATAATTAAAATAAACTAAACAAACTTTGAATTTTTAACTAACGGTTTCGAATAAAAAATACAATAATTGTTTAAGAACAAGTCAAATTTAAGTCAATAAGAATAGATAAATAAGAAACAGTTAAAATATATTTTTCAAATTCAATTATAAATATATATCTATAAATAAAATATTTTTTTTTTTAATGAAAAATTAACATATAGCTGTCAATAAGAAAGTGTATGTAATCTACTTTTTTTAAGACTGACAAAGACTAATTAATTTAATGTCTACAACTGAGTTTAATAATTGAATCTGGAAATCTGGTAACAGCTTACTTCAAAATACAATTATAAATACAAATTAATTTAAATTTTTTTTTTTATTTATTTATTTTTTTTTAGTTTTATACACAAAACAATTTTTAAATCTAAATTTGTTTCTTGTTTATTGGGTTGTTGGCAGAAAAGCGTCTTTTATTTTATGCAATTAATTTATTATGTATTTTATTCAGCTTTCTCACAAAATCAAATAAAAAGAAGCCAATCAGTTTATTTATTAAATCAATTTTGCTTTGCCACTCACAAATTTCAAATAAAATATTATATTTAAAAATTTATAAAATAGCAATTTCTCTCTCTCTAATTTTTTTATAGTGTATTTAGGCTTCGCTTGCAGCTGAAAATATGTTTTCCTATTTTTTGTGTCAGTTTTGTTGACGTTGTTGTTACGTTTACAAGGCGTTTGTTTGCATTGTCATTGGACTGGCAATTTGGCAGTAAAAGGACACGCACGGCAGCAGCAGCAGCAGCAGTAGCAGCAGCAACAGTAAATTGTGGCAACAGCAACTGTGGCATTCAACGAATTGTGTGCTGGGCAACATGTATGTCCTGCTTTGTTTGCGTCGCGCATTAAGCTAATTATGGCCAAATAAAGCGACACGAATTGAAACGCGCGCTCTGAGCAAACAGGCGCAGGATGTGAGGCATGCCACACAGAATGCCAGCACTTAACTTTGCACAGCAGCCCTCAGCCCTCAGCCCTCAGTTGGTGTGGTTTGCGTTCTGATTGTTTTTCAATTTTCTGCATTGTTAAACTTTTCTTCTACTAACAATTTTCTTTTTTTTTTGTCTACTTTCCTCTTTTCGTTCATTTTGCTGCTTGTTTAATTTGCCGGGATGTCACGTGTCGCTGTGTGTGTGGCAAGTGCAACTGCAGCACGGCGGCACGTGTCCCCTGTCCGTGCCCATTCAGCAGACACATATCACACACCAGCTGTTTAATGGAGGCAAATATTTTGCTTGTGCCTCGACCAAATCAATTTTGTATGCGTCAAATGGCAAAATGGAATCTGCGCACGCCCAGCAACTAGTCCTGCTCCGAGTCCTGCTCCTGCTCCTTGTCCTGCTCCTGCTCCTGCTCCTTGTCCTGTGTTATGGCCACGTGTCGACATCGCGCCTCTTTCGTTCTCGCTGCTAATCTATCAAACGCGCTGGCAGCCAACCAAATTGAGTTTGTTTGGATATCATTTCCTACACCGGCTGCTCTTTCCTGTTTGCCACTTCTTGTTGTCTGCCATCCTGTTTGGCTACCTGCCCAGCAACAAGAACAGCAACAGGAACTGGAACAGGAACAAAAAAGCCACTGCCAAAGCCACTTTCACTCGCTATTTCCCATCCAATTTTTCTGTGTGGCTTTGTTCCCACATTTTGTGACGTCAACGTCAATCAAATTAGTCCTCTTCTTGGCGCCTGCTTCACTCCTCGCCTCCTGTGCCAAAGTTCACACATCAAATGCTTTCCCAAAAGAGGGTGGCTTCTTTCATCTACACTCAAAAAAGAATAAAACAATATAAAAACTGATTTGAATTTTAGAAATTTTTCACACTTTTCTTCCTATAAATATTTCTATAAATCAGTGAATTTATTAATTTCTAAAAATTTACAAAAAATATGTTAAATTTTTAACTTATGATATTTTTTCTCTAAATTATTAAATTGCATTATTACTTATTAGAAATTAGTAATAATCAAATTACAAAATAATTGTTAAAAAAAAATACAAAAATTTAATATGTTTTTTTTGTTAATTTCAAAAAACATTTTTAAATTAAAATTAAACAATTTTTTGTACACTTTGAAATTATAAAAAAAAGTAAACAAAAGTTTTAGTTTTCAAGACGATGTTGTAAGATGAAGGGCTGTTTTTCTGAGTGTAGCAGCTACCATCCCATTCCCTCTTTGTGCTAACTTGCGATTTGCGTTTTGTAAATGTTTTTCTAATCAGATTTGTGTGTGCGTGTGTAAGTGTGTGTGTGTAAGTGTGTGTGTCTGTGTGTGTGTATGTGTGTGTGTATGTGCGTGTGTTATACACAGGGGAGTGCAATTTGTTTTGATGTGCCAGGCGCAATCCGTTTAAGTGACGTTCGTTGACAATGCATAATTACTTCTGCTCCTTTGCCTGTTTGACTGTCTGTCTGTCCGACTGTCTGTCTGACTGTCTGGCGGCGTGTGCTGGGAGTTCCTAGTCTGCCTATAAAACAGACATAGATTGAATTGCATAATTTGGTAGTGGAGAAAGCATATGCTCCTGTCAGCATTTGTAGCTATAGCTGCAGAGCTGCATAACTGATTACACTCAGGAAAATAATCGGCATTATTATTCTAAATTTAAATACTAATAAAGTTACATTTTTAGTATATTTTTATTATTTCATATATAGATACATTTTAGATAGGTTCTTTTCTGAATGTACCCAATTACTCTTTGCAAATTCAAATCGACCCTTAAAAATTAAAATTATTGCCGAACTTATAAATTAAATATATGCTTAATCCGCATCAACAATAAAGTTGCTTAAGCCATTTCTTACAGTATATATTTTTATTTTATTGTTTACCTTACGCAGATAAAGGATAATTTACATTACCTTTTGGCAAATCTACTTACGCAAGTAATTAGACACAATTATTAAAAAGAAATAAAAATTATGATAGAAAAATTTGTGCTAAAATATCTTAAACAAACAAAATTCTGTGTGCTCAGAAAATTGGTTTTTTAAAAACATATTTTATTACTTTATTATATATTTTCATTTAATTGTTATAAATTCGTAACATAATAATTAAAAAACAATATGGAACAGCCTTAAAATAATTGAATTTCTGCACATTTCGTTTATTAACTAGACATGTAAATGTGGCATGTGTACAAAATGACCGACTCCTGGTTGGAGGAATGTGACACATTTGGCTGGCTGGACTGGTGGAGTGGTGGACACACTCAACTCGCTGGCAATCAAACCAAAATTGATCGATTGCTTTTTAAACCCGTCATTAAACGAAAATAAATAATCATCGTTGATATTGCAAACTCGTAAATGAAAATAAAACAACTGCAACGGCAACAAAAAAAAAATGCAACAACTGCAATTGGCAATCGATTTATGACAATTTATGATTCAATACAGCAATTGCAAACTGCTGACTGATTCGATTTCGACCATTCTGACCATGGTCGAGTTCCGTGCACAATTTATTTGAATCGAGTGCATTTCCTTCACTTCATTTTTTTTTAGTAGAAGCAAAAAAAATAATTCGCCATTTTTCAATCGACTCATTTTTTTTTTTGCTTTGCTTGTTTCGCTGGTGCGGAATTAGTTTTTAAGTCCATTTTGCGTTTGTGCGGATTATTAATATTTAGCAAAGATTTTGCCATTCTAATTGATTGTTTGCCTATTCGTTGCTGCTGCTGCCGCGACTCCTGCCCCGCTTCCGTCAGCTCCGCCAGCTCGGCCAGCTCGGCCAGCTCCGTCTGCTTATCTGTCTCTGGGTAACCTATCGATCTAGTTATCTAGGAGTTATTTAACACTCATGTTCCCGCCTTCGCCTTCGCTGTACATATGCCCATAATATCCATTTAGATATACGTATAAACTCCCCCCTCACTAGCCTGTTCCATGCTCGTTTTTATTTGAGCATTACACAGCGTAAGCGCACTTAAGTTGCTTTTAAGCCCTGGCGCCGCTCCAATTGCGAAAAGGAAACGGGCCACAAGCAGCGAAAAAAAAAATACACACACACTCTCACACTGGCAGACACACCCGCCCGTGGCCACATGGCGCCATTTCGTTGATGACTTGTTGATTGTCCACTTTTTTTTCCCAAAGGTAGTAATTGTAATTGTTTCGAGTGTAGAGCAGTTAAAGTTCCACAAATTTCTAATTAGCAGTACTAGTGGCGCCATCTATTGTATTTTTAAGCGTTTGGTGTGTGCAATTGCTGATCTGTTCCATTTTTGGTTGGTGTCTAAGCTAAACATTTGCATAGCTGTTGTACCAAATGTGTACTTTTGGTACATTCATCTCAGAGACAATGTGAACCAGCTATTTAGGTACATAATTTAGGTACAGTGTATTTAGGTATGGGAAAAATTCACTGATTTCATTTGTATTAAGTAAAAACACGTTTATAAGATTAATAAAGTAATTTTGTCAATTGACAGAGCTTAAAATAATTTAATGAAATCTAAATAAAATATAAATATATAAAAAATAAATATATATTTGCTATAAATCAGCGTAAAACACAATTTCTTACAATTCAAATATAATAAAAACATAATTTTTGGTTTGTTATAAATGAAATTCTTTTTATTAAACATAGCATTATAAACTAAACAAGGTTCACTGAGTTGTAAGATTTACATGTGTAAATACAAGTTATTCCACAGAGGTTAAAGGGTCATCTGCTAATTTAGCATATCAATTTACTTAGGAGTCCACTAAAACTAAATAATTACAAGTTAAATACTTTGGATCTATGCAGCCACAGTTTTTGCTCAATGGCGTGGCGTAATCTTTACTCTGAGTCCATCCTTGGGACGCAGAATCAATTCACCCAATAGTGTCAAATCCTCCCGGCGATCGACAGCCTCAATTTTAAATTTACGCAGCACCGTCGAAATGACAGCCTTCTCCTCCAGTATGGCAAACTTCTGTCCAATGCAATTACGGGGTCCGGCACTGAAGGGTATATAGGCAAACGGATGACGTCCGGCACAGTTCTCGGGCAAAAAATTGTCCGGATTGAATTGCTCCGGCTTGGGGAAGACTCTCGGATTGCGATGCAGTGCATAAGTCATAATAATCGCCTGGGTGCCAGCGGGCACAAGTTTACCACCTGATATTCAAAAAGAGGATTGTAAGAAAACCATATATGGGCAACCAATCCCAAATCACTTACCGATAGTCAAGTCCTCGCCCACCATGCGAGCCATCATTGGCACACTGGGGAACAATCGGAGAGCATCCTTGATGCAGCATTCCAAATAACGCATGTCCAGCAGATTCTTCATCGTTGCAGGTGTTTCGGTATCATCACCAAAAATGGACTCCAGCTCCTCGTAAACGCGCTCCTGATATTCTTGGTTTGCTCCCAGTAGGAATAGAGTCCAGGAAATGGCAGCCGAAGTCGTGTCGTGTCCCTCAAACATAAATGTATCCACCTCCTCGCGGATATCCTCCTATTGAAAATAAATTATTTATGAATTATTTACATTTTTTGCACATTTTAAAAATATTTAAAAATTATATATATTTTTTAATTTTCTTTTAGAATTGTTTAGTTACTTTAAAGACTTATTTAAAATGATGACATTTACTTACATTGGACAAAACAGTGCCCTCCTTGGAGGCATCGATGAGCAGATCGAGGAAAGCCAAACGCTTCTTTTTGCCCAGATCATCGTAAGCATCTGGCATCTCCGCATTGTTATTGTTGTTGTTGTTGTTGTTGTTATCAGCAAGTTCAGATTTGCGTTCACGTATCACCATGTTGGAGAAGCCATGGAGCGTATTAATGTAACTCTGATGCGTCTTGTAATCCTCGGTGAGGCGGAAAAGGAAATCGCTCTGCAGCCAGATCTTTGCCTGACGACTCTGAACGATGGAGCCAATGCTGTACGAAGGGTTGTTCCAAAATGAAAGTGTTGAATTAAATTGAAAGTTAGTCAAGTGTTTACACTATCTGTCGGTCTGTCTGTCTGTCTGTCGGTCTCTCTGTCTGTTTATCTGCCTGTGTGTCGAGTATCTGTGTGCTTTATGAGGCATGTTATCAGCGAGTGAAGCAACAGTAACAGCAGCAGCAGCATCAGCAGTATCCATTGACATCTTAATCTCGCATATTTTTCGCTTGAGCAGAGAACACCCCAAATACAGACACACACACACACACACACACACTAAAGTGAAATGTGTGTGTGAAAGTTTTTCACTCCAACCACCCACTGACAACAGTTGCGCTGACAGCACTCAATATTATTACAAAATCTTGATTGCCATATAAGTTGATATTGAATTGAATTCTAGTTTCCGACTCAAGTTTTATTACAATTTTTATTAATAATATTATTATTATTGTTTATATTTTTGGGCATCTTTAACTTACCCATAGACGGCTTTGACGTACTCCGATTCGCTGTTGCTTTGTGCATAGATTTTGCGACCCATGGCAGTTTCTGTGATGCAATTAAACCAACCGGTTATTTGATATGACATATATGAATACATATATATATATATATGTGTATACAATGTGTAACATTGACACTCACCGCAAACAATGTCCAGAGTGCAGAGTGTGACGTATGGGAAAATGTTGAACGCCTCGTTGCCCAGCTCGACATTCAATTTGCGGGCCAAGACGGCGCTCTGCTCGTTAAATACATCTATAAAATCATCCAATATCTTGAAATGAAAAGCGGGCGTCAAGATCTGTAAGGGCATATAAACATATATAGGTAAATTTTATGTTTCTTAATTAACATTTTCATTTATTTTAGATCAAAATAAAAAAAGCAATTGTTTTCAAACAATAATCTTAAATTATTTTTTAAAGTGTTAAATTTTAAATTCTTACTTAACCAAAAATAGTAGAAGCACAGTTTGCAAATGTTGACTAATTCTTATTTTAATATTTTATTAAATGACATTATAAAAGCGGTTATTTATATTATGTATTTTTTTAAGTTGATGTTAAGTCATAAACATTAATTTTATAGGATAGAAACTAATTTTGCTTAAGCAAACTTGTATAATAAATGTTTTAGTTTATGTTTATGACATTAAAATATAATTACGGAAATTAAAAATTCTTTGTACTTTAATTTTGAAGTATGGAAATTGCTGTTACTCAAAATTGTAGAATTGCATAATCATATTCAGTAAATAGTGCATAATTATTATTATTATTTGTTGCTTATCACATTACAATATTTTAGTGACAATATAAACATAAATTGTATTTTGAAGAACACAAATTTTTGTGTCCATAAACTTAAAGGTTAATGGTCTTCCAGAAACAGTGGTACATAAAGGAAACTGGTTTAAGTTGATATCGTCTTAGTCTTCTTTTAAAAAAAGATATTATCTATATTATATATTATATTATATTATATTTATCTGCCATTTTACGACCTTGTGTTGGACTTGTGTGAAAGTTTAACAAATGTGCTTGCAGTTTTTTTTAGTTTAGTATGCATACATAATATTAATGTTAAGGTCTCTATGAATAATTGCGTTTCTTCCTAATGGAGTGTTTTTCACCATTACTGATTATGGAGTTGAGTTTGGTTCAACTCATCAGCAATAAATCGGCTTTTTATGAGCTTGAAAAAGTAATGACTTGTTCAAAATAAGCGTTAAGTATTTATGTGACTTGCTTTTCTAATAAACCTTTTACTAATCAACCTTTACTAATTGCAGGTTAGCTTAAACTATATCCTATATATATCATAATAATTGGTTAAACTTGAAGTTTACCTTTCTGCGCGAGTGCCATTTGCGATCGGTGCTGGTGAGGAGTCCAGTGCCCAGCCATGGATGCAGGTAGTCATAATCGTGGCTCTTGTTTACAAACTTCTGACTGTTTAGTATGGGCTGCAAAGTAAACTTTGTTAAAAAAAAACTATCCCTGTCTCTTTCTCTCTGTCTACCTACCTCTACAGTTTCGGGCTCGAAGAGTAGAACACGTGGCGATGTTCCTTGCCAGACGCGATTAATGCCAATTCGTGTGCCCCAAAGTTTCTGCATGCCAATAACTCGATTGAATAACTCTGCAAACATAATCAAAAGAATAAATGAATATGAATTAATAAAACCAGTTATAAATTGGTCTCAACGTGTGCGAATTGTAGTCTGGCTAACAAACACCTCAAAATCGTTTAGCCACACATGAATAATAAATAAACAAAAAAAAAAAAACAACAAAAAAAACCCAAAGTAAATTTTATTATGACATTTTTAAGCATTGTTTGACCGGCAGTTCAAATTTGATGAACTGCTTGCCAAAACAAATTTGTAGAAATTGGCATAATAATGCTAAAAATAAATAATGATTATTTATAATTAAATTATCTAATATTGTAACACTACACAAATTTTACAAGTTTCCCGTAGGGAAGTATTGAAACCGTTAATAAAATATTAGACAAGTTCAAAGTAAAAAAAATGTGCAGAAATTGTTTGATGTAAGATGTTGGTAAATAGTAAAAATAATAATATTAATCATTTGTTTATTTGTTCGCCATTGACAACCAAAAAGTAAAAAAAATCAAAATATGCCAATTTTTGTACAATGTAAAAAGTTAAGCAAGTAAAGTGATGACCAAAATGAATTTGTAAAAATTGGCATAGTAATAAAATAAATAATAATATTATAATTATAATTTAATTTATTTATTAATTCGAGTAAGAAGAGGAATTAGTTTAATAAATTAAAAATGACTGAATGTTCTTGTATATTGAAAAAGTTAGAAAAGAATTCGTTGAATAAAAATATTTAGCTTTTGTTTTAGTTTAATGTTTAAGTTTAATTTAAAATTCAACCCATAATTTTTGAGGGCATCTTGCAGTCTCCAAACTAGAGCTTTCCCATATGTTTTATGAAGTGCAAGTTGCTTTTAGCCACTTCACGTGTGAAAAATGCTTACGTCATTGAATTATTGAAATAAAAATAAACAATTTTTTGTGTGTGTGTGTTTGTGTGTGTGTGTGTGTGCATATGTGGGAAGAGACAATCAAGGCCGTCATCATGTAAAAGACTTGTGTTAATTTGTAATATGTTACACTTATTTAACACGTCGGTAAACATAAATAGGCTTCTTGGTTTGTTTTTTGTTTTTGTTGTCTATTTTGTGGTAATTTAATAAGTTTTTGGTTGCTGTCAGATACAAATTACATGTGTGGTGCCTATGCTGAATATACCTGAGATGTCGCACGTTGCTCATACGCTCTGTTGGCTCTGTTGGCTTTTTGTCATCTTGCTGCATTAATTAAAATGATGACACACATATACACACAAACTCGCACACACACACTAACATAATTGGCCAGTCTTTTGCGAGACATCTAATAATGATTTTATGTAACCCACTTTAAAAAAAAAGAAAAAATTGTCCAAAAAACTCAACCGGCAACACGAATTGTAAAAATAAAGCAACACCCAAAATTAGTCAGTTGTTGCGCATCCCCCCCCCTCCCTTTCCCTCTCTCCCTTTACTCTCTCCTCAACTAGCCGGCTTCTTCTTCTTCTTCTTCTTGCCTCTTGTTGTCCAGCCCATTCGTCGGAAGTTTGCATGTTTAAAAGGTAACAATCGAAATTTGCGACGTGCAAAAAGAAAAAAAAAATAATTATAATAAAAAGATAAACATAACTAAACCCAGCATAAAACCAAATAAAGCAAAAAACAAAACGCATTTCAAATTTTTTTTACCGGCTCCTCCAAGATACAATTCATTATGATTTTCGCATTTTAAACTGCTTTGTGAATTTTTGTATTGTTGTTGTTGCTGTTGCGTTTGGTGTGTTGACAAAACTTGAAAAATAAAAAAAAAAACAACTAGCAAAAGCATATAATTTTTTGTAGGCTGCTTTTAAATTGCGTTAACAACTTGAGATAATTTATGTGCCGCTTTATATATTGCAACAATTTGTCATTGTGCCTCATTGATTGCGGCGCAAATTGTGGCACATTAAATCAGAAGATTTGACTTAAGTTCAGAGTAACGAAGTTTTAATACTCTTACTGGCAAGTTGATTGAATAATCAGGTTGTGAATCATATTTTTTGTTTTATTGTTTATAGTATTTATTTTGTAAATAATTTTCTCGTAGTAATAAACAAGTAAATATTTGATTTTATTTTTAATCTCATTTTGTGTACATTATTTATTTTAATATGTATATTTTGCATTTGTAAAATACAATATTATTTTAATTTAATTTATTTGTTATTTATTTTATTTTAAGATGCCAAACACAATGCGGAATGAGGTAAAGTTCATGAGAAAAAAGTAATTACTTAAATATGTTTTTTGGCTAGGTAAATGTCAAGGGTATTTTTATTTAACATACACCAATTTATCAAAATGAATTTTAATCTTATATTCAAACTTTAACTTATAAAAGGAGCTCACCAAACAATAAATAATAAATAAGTAAAAAAAAATGAATTAATTTAAATATATACCTTAACTTTGCTGACTATGTAAAATATCTTTTATATACTTTTACAGTTGATATATATTTTTCCATTTAATTAACACACAAAAGTAAAAAAAAACCCACTCAAGGGAAAGGGTATCGTGAAAATCATTAACAAATTGTTGTTAGCATTAATGTTATTTCTGAATGTTAATATTGAAGTCGATCTGGCTGACTTTCAATGCCATGCCGCAAGCACCCACGACCAGAGACCAGAGTGCTGAGATGTAGACTCGAGTCGCATGGAGGCAGAACAAGAGTCGAGACCCCAGACCCAGACGAGTAGTCGGCACTGACTGCCAAAAGTTCTTGGCTCGAATTGAAAACCGACGCTGGCCTTGAGCCATGCACAAGTTGAACACTTTGTTGTTTTTGTCTTTGGCAGCTTATAGAAAATTATGATTGAAAAATCATGTGGCACTTGGGCTCACCCTCATTGACCTTGCCGCAACACACACACACACACAAACACATATATTTTCTTGCCACATCATGGCTGCCCCATTGGATGCCACTGTTTAGTCTTGCTTGATTTATTCTTAACTCAGCAGCTGGAGTTAATTCAAGTGGGTCTTGTTCTCTGACTTATGTCTAATCGGCATACTTAGAATCCAAAAGTTGCAAGCAACAAGCAGCAAGCTCCTCGATTGCCTTGAACTAAACTGCAGAAACATCTGCGCGACCGTCAAATCAAAATGAAAATGAAAAAAAAAAAACAACTACTTCATCGAAAAATCCATCAGCATATAATTAAATTTTTTTTTTTTATCAAGTGTTTTATTTGCATATTTGCATAAATTTGTTAGCTAAGAACTTTCAGCACTGAATGGGGCTTTCGACATTGATTTCGACTTTAAGAATGCTTTTCAGATACTTGTTGATTAATTTACTTGTTCTTTGTATTATTCTTATTATACAAAAATAAGGTATATATATATATATTCTTGACTAGCATCAAAAGAATAGTCGATTTAGATATGTCCGTCTCTAAATATGACTTCATATTTTGAATATATTATTTATATCAGGTCCAATTCCATTTTATAGATAATATAAAATACAATTCAATACAAGTTGAAGTCTTTTGTACAAATATAGACATAGAAATGTATATAATAAAATTAACGAAAAATATGTAGATATATATATATATATAGAAATAATAGATATAGAAAGATATACAGAAATATATGTAATTATAGAGATATGTTTAAATTTAGATATAGATATATAGATATAGATATAGTGTTAGTTATAGATATACATAAAGATATAGTTATAGATATAGATAAAGATATAGATATAGATATAGATTAAGATATAGATATAGATATAGATATAGATATAGATATAGATATAGATATAGATATAGATATAGATATAGATATAGATATAGATATAGATATAGATATATATATATAGATATAGATATGGATATAAATATAGATATAGATATAGATATAAATATAGATATAGATATAGTGTAGTGTTAGTTATAGATATAGATATAGATATAGATATAGATATAGATATAGATATAGATATAGATATAGATATAGATATAGATATAGATATAGATATAGATATAGATATAGATATAGAAATAGATATAGATATAGATATAGAAATATATAAAGATATGGGTATAGATATTGAGATAGATTTCACGATGAAGGTATTTTCATATTGATCAAGCAATTGCTTTTATATAGTTTACAGGATATTTCCTAGTATGGCACTCCCATATACCTGTTTCAAGTGTTCTAAGACAAATAGTTAATATATTTTGCTTTACCAATATCAGTTTTTATTAATCGCAATTAGAATGCATTAGCCAATGATATTTATCAGTACGCATAAATACAATAAAGCCGAATGCAAATAGAAACAATAATAAAAAAAATTAAAACTGCTGCCAAAAAATGACTGGCAACAAAGAGTTCTGCCCTGAAGCCAAACGTTAAAAAAAAAACCTATTTCCGACAATCCCAAAGTGCTTGAGAGATGCCAAAAAAATAACAAAAAAAACTCATCTAGCCAGAAAAACCACTTCATTTTGCAGACAAAGAACGAGACGAAAAGTTGAGAAGCAAAAAAAAAAACAAAAAAGATTACCTCAAATTATTATTATTAATTTCATTAAATGGAAATTTGAAATGTGTTTGCAAGAGAATATAAAATTAATGATTTCCTCTACACGATTACCAGCTCAAATTGAACTTGGCCGACTAAAACGGCTGCAGCTCAATTTGTTTTCTGTTTCTTTTTCTATCTATTCATTTATCCATCAGTTTATGTATGTGTGTATCTGTGTATCTGTGTTGCCGGCTGCGTTTCCGCATTCAAAAAAGATACAAGATACAAATACGTGTGTTTATTTGTGCTTGTTTGTGTGTGTGTGTTAATTGGTTTCCGGAACTGTTCGATTAGCTTGTGAATTAATCATTCCAAAAATCCATTGAGTATTAAGGTTTCTAAGTCTTGGCTCTTTTCCATTTATTGGCCCCAGCTGTGTTGCGGCTTTTGATTTCTATTTTCAACATTCAAGATCAAGATCAAGATCAAGACCAAGACTCGTCTTGGGCTTATAACATACGTCATATTTTTTTTTATTGTTGCTTGTTGTTTTACCGTTTACCGACTGCTGTTTTTCCTATCCATTTGTTGCTCAATATTGTTGTAAAGTCAATTTAATTTCGCTACTTTGCCAAAAAATTAACAATAAAAAATAGCCCTTTTTTGTATTATGTTTATTTATGTTTATGGTGAAAGTTGGTTTCAGCTATTTGACACACTTCAAGTTCAGATTTGTCACTAGCGAAAATTATAATAATTATGTGAATCGGTATATTTTTGTTTATTTGCATTTATGACAAGGTGTTCAAGGTCTTGTTGCAAATTTAAATTGCATTTGTGACTATGTAAAAACTTTGGCAACACTCAAAAAATAAATCAATTTATTTAATAAATAACTCTTTATTGGAAAACCAAATGAATTGCATTTTATTAAGTATCATTTTGGGAATTCATAAAAGTACTAAAAAGTCTACAAGTTTATTTTAGTATTTTAAATAAATAACAATATTTTATGCTTTAAATACACATCTATTTTTTATGTGCTGTTTTTTTTAAGCTCTAAATATAATTTATTAATTTGTTTGATTTAAATATTTTTTTACGAGTTTGAAATGGCAACTTATTATTCAATATGCTAATAATGTTAATTTTGTTAATTAAATATTATGCATATCGCAAAAACTTAACGACACACAAATAAAAATGTCAAAGTCGATTGTGCTAAGCAATTGTTCTATTTTACATGTGTTTTAAGTAAACATCACCAATATATATTATTAATATTAGCACTTTTTTCTAGTTTGACTTCAGTCACGTAGATCCATAATTCTATTTCAATCTTTTCATATCACTTTTTTTTTTTGGGCAGTGAAAGTGAAAAATGAAAGAGAAAAGAAAACTGCAGAACTGAGAGCAATGTAAAGTTCAACAACACCAACTGGCAAGAGGCACTGCCAAAAAGAGATGAATCAATAAAATGTATCTATAAAATGCAGGCATCATTGATTCTCTGTTTGGTTTGGCCAATTAACACCTCATTCGGAGTGAAGTCTATGCATTATTTACTACCAAATTGGTGTTTGGCTATTCAATCAGATTGATCTAATCTCGAGTAGTGGAATACGCTGTTTCAGGGTCAAGAAATTTGTACAACAGACACAATTTCAGTTACAGTCTCAACCACAAACACATCGTTCAATCACAATATCAATCACAATCAATCACTGCACTCACCATCGTGATCCACATTCATTTCGATGGCATTGCCCAGAAAGGGTAGCGCCGCTGGTCCTGGTATCTTTTCAATATATTTCACCCAACGTGCGCGTCTCTTGTTGTAGACAACGAGGAAAATCGCGATTGTGGCCAACAGGAAAATGGTCAGCGGCGAATAACCGGATACAATTTGAGTGGCTTTCGAGAGGAAAATGCTCTCGGCCATCAGTGAACCGAATACTTTCGAGGACATCTTTATTTTTAATTTTTTATTTGTCTTACACTTGACCAACGTTGGTCTTTGCTCGCATATCCTTTGTGGCAAAACACGCGTTTGTTTTTTTTAATCCTTATCCGGTTGTGATTTGTTGCTATTTTGTAGCTACGCACGAATTCGAATTCGAACTCTCTTCGCGGCGAACTCCGACACACAACTAACAAAAAGTTCGAGTTTGCATAAAAATTTAAAAAGAAGTGCTAAAAAATTGTCTGTGGACGTTTCGGCTTTTCGTGTTTCGGCTCGCTCGGCTAACGCTTCGAAATCTTTGCATGTGTGTGTGTGTGTAACTGTGTGTGTGTGTGTGACTCGGAGATGAAGCCAAGCGATCGCGTATACGCTGTGTGGCTGCGATAAAAGGCAGTAGAAAATCTACTACTATTCTTGCATCGGTTTTGGTAGTAGCAGCAGCCATCGAATGTGTTTTGTTTTCAGCATGAGTTGGCGCATTTCTGCTACTATTTGTGGCAGTAGAAGTACACTGAGAGATACAAAATTTTAAATGTGCAATTCTTAATTCGAATGATTAATTTATTACTTAGTTAAGTTACGGATTGTGAATAACAAAGCCATTGATTTTCTCTTCTAATCCATAAACTAGTATAAGGTATTCACTTTTGACAAGTGAAATATGTATTTTTATATATAATAATTTATTATTTATTCATAATAATACCCCACATTATTAATTTGACAAGAGAAAAATATATATTTTATTAATATTAATTTATAATTTATTCAATATATACCCTAAATTTTTATTGATTAACTGTGAACATTTCATTCAGAGAAGAAATACAGATTTTTATTTCCTTCCTTCCGAACTGTCTCGATTAAGTCATTCTAAATAAATTCTTACAGTGTATTGTGATCACTAATTTTTGCATTTATGATTGCTTTTTGGCTTTGATAGCTGCCCTTGTATTTTTTGTGTCTCTTTCAAAATAAGAAAATTAAAAAAATAAAACCTATCTGCAGTTAATTTTGTAGCGAATTTATTGACGGCTTCTGTTGGTCTGCCCCTAAAAAAATTCGGCTTTGCATCCAATTAGCAGGTGTTTTTGGCTCGATTCTTGATTAAAAGTCGTTGCCACGGTGGCAATGTAAAGTGTTATGATACGAGTGCCATTAAAAGAAACTTTGCTCTTGTCATGTCCGCTGCCACAAGTGCCCCCAAATGTGGAGCATTTAATTCGAGTGGTCAGAATTTCAAAATGCGCAACAAGTCGTTTTAGCTCAACTCAGCCAGCCTTCTTTTAAAAGTCAACAACTTTTTTTTTTTTTGCAAGACATAAAATCATTATTAATTAATTCACAAAGCCTGCAATTAGAATGCGAATCTAAGCTGAGAAATTTTATCACTTCGGTGCTAAACATTCTTGATAATTATTGGACCAAGGTCGAGAGAAATACAATTTTGGCAGAGATAAAGGAAAACATATTTCATGGTCAAAAACAAAACAAACAACAACAAAGTATATTGAGAACTGGTTTCACTTGGTATTCTACAGAAAAAAAATGATATCAATTTGATATAATAAAATTCTGCTTACTTGTTCTGCCAATCAAGTTATGTTGATGCCTTCCAGCTTAAGTTCTTTACATATTTCATGTTATTCGATTTGTCTGTCAACTTGCAGACATAATCGATTTACCTTGTAAATATTTTAGGGTATTCAAATCTGGTTTGATAGAACTATTTGACATGTAATCATCAATTAGATTCCTTTTCTTTAAGATTAAAAATTCTGCTTAGATATTTTAAAACTTTAAATAAAGTCTACTTCATGTTGATTAAAGCAACACCACGCTGATAAGTGAACAATTTAAAAAAAAAAATTTAATCTTAAGGCATATCTTTTAGTCGACTAATTTAGTTAAAATATTTTTGAGTAGAACCTGTTAAACATAAGCATTCGCACACACACTCACTCAAACACACTCATTCAAAGCAAAAAATTAAAAACCTTTACACAAAAAAAACCTATCCTATCAGTTATTTTCTGAAATTAATTAGGCTACTTAATTATTCAACTTTTTTTTGTAGAGTTCAACAAAACTTGTGGTAAACACAAACTGGAATCAATATCCAATATATAACATCAAACAAGATTCTGGCATAAATTTCGGTTAAATGCTAATTACTTTCTATACAGAAGAATACCAAATACAAAAACATGGCTAAAACAAGAAATTATAAATATATTTTACCTGTAGCTTTGCCCTTTTATTATGCAATTTTTTGTTTGGCCTTGCCAACATAAATCATCTTCAATCATTTAACTTGAGCTGTGCATAGCTTAATGTTTACTGTTTGCTTCTCAAAAAAAGAAGAAAATATACAAAAATCACGTAATTATTCCGTCACGTCTTCGCCTGGCCAAGAAACGAAACCTTTGTCTACATTTGTCTAGGAAATGACAACTGAATCGTTCTTTAATTAAACTCAAATTAACAGCTTCTATAATAAAAAGCCATAAAAGCCATATTTGCAAGTCACTCGGAATTGAACACTTCCCCCTTCCACTTAAGATACTTATCCTTAACCATATTATTATCATTTACATTTTGATCTACGTTTTCGTCTCTATTAATAACATTGACTACTGACCAATTCGTATTTGGCTCTCGGCAATTGTTATTCAATTGCCTTTATTTTTTTTTTTGTTTTCGGATACTCGTAGACCCGAAAAAGAACCCAAATTATGCCATAGTCTTTCTCGTTCTTAGACTCTATATCCAAATATAGAAAATCCAGTTTTTTTGTTCGCTTAAGAACGTTGATAAATAAAATTGAAGAGCTTTTTACTGTAAAATGGAAAGTCATAAGTGAAGAATTAACATTTATGTTTTTTCCTTTAATATATAGAGTAATTTATAAGTTTTACATTTTACTGAGTACTAATTTTATATATACTATTTAAAATAACCATAAATGAAGCTAAAACGAAGTCATAAATTATAAACAACATTTACTTCCAATTTACTAAGGGTGAACGGATTGTGATTCCCAGTTTAAGTACATTTTATCTAATAAAATGTAATCATAAAACAGTTTTTAAACCGGTTTACACAATTAGTTAGATATTGTTCGAATGCATTAATAAATTCGGGACGGCGCGAACGCCATTCCCGGCTACCAAAAATTACACGCACGAGTTATTCACATTAGGAATAATCGCAGAGGTCAACTCAGCCGAAAGTGCAATGGCCAAGCCTCGCTCCGGAGGAACCGCCTTCGTGATCACGGTTAACCTCTACGCCAGGTAAGTATGCTTTTCGCCGCTCAAGAACGGGCACTCCTAGCCAGCTGTGCTAGAACCATTTGGGAATTGTAACGCGCAAACATGCTATAGCAGTTCTATAGCAACCAAAACGGGCGCAGCGACAGCTGTGTGTTTGTATGTGTGTGCGCTGACTGTGTGTTTGTTGATTTCAGCAGCAGGCAAGCAATTTCTTTCCTGATAAAGAGGGTGTGAGTGAGAGAGCGCGAAAGTGAGAGAGAGAAATAGTTATTGTTCTTGTTGTATGCCATGAACACTTATAAGCAATCTCATTACATTACTCACACACACACTTGGTGCTGGTTGTATATGTATAGAGTGAACAGAAAGCAAGAAGTGAAAGCCAAATGCAAACAGTACATTTTCAACTTATGCATTTCCACCCTTAAACGAAAATTACTCATAGTTTGCTCTGTAATAGTTGTCCTTGCTTTTCTTACTATAATTCCCAATCGGTTCTAGCAAGCCAGGGTAGCAGTATCCTTTCGTGAGCAGCGGAAAGCATACTTACCTGGCGTAGAGGTTAACCGTGATCACGAAGGCGGTTCCTCCGGAGCGAGGCTTGGCCATTGCACTTTCGGCTGAGTTGACCTCTGCGATTATTCCTAATGTGAATAACTCGTGCGTGTAATTTTTGGTAGCCGGGAATGGCGTTCGCGCCGTCCCGAATTAAATAATAAATCTTAAGTTAAAACAATTCGCAGAGAGTGTAAGTGGCACATGCGAAAACACTGACCCGTCAAGCGGCAGCGTTTGCTTAGTTCACTGGGTCAAAGCTAACTGGCTAACAACAGCCAGCATGAAATACACTGACAAATACCCGCCTCATTTCGTTTCACTCTTTTAGTTTGAGATTGATTTTAATCATATTTAAAATTCATACTTGAACTTGATCTTTTGATTGCGTTGCTAAGGCGGAAGAAGAAGTTAGAAGAGAGAAACTAGTTTTTCGGCCTTTGCTTATTGGTGCATTTTGTGTTCCGTTGCTTTTGATTATCATTAAGCAATACAACAATAATTTGACTCACATTTGAATTGATTAACTTAAGTTTTGTTTTATGCGCGATTTTCGCAGAAAACCGCTAAGAAACTGGCAGCGATAAAAGGTCAAGTTCGTTTCCGCATTTCCGTCTGCGATCTGATTTTGGTCTGATAGAATCATATAGTTAATGACTTTACCACCACTCCCCTTCTTCAGTTATATTTGCAGTTAGTTTCGAGCAGCGGAAAAAGAGAGGAAGTTACTTAACTTTTACGTTGTGTGGCAGTTAAAAACAATTTGGTCATTTGAGAGATTGTTGAATGTATTTATGTGACGAACTTTAAGGTTTCACCGTCTTCATAATTACGCACGTAATTAGCCCTACAACTAGCCTACAATCTGTATCTATATCTACCTCCTCCCCCTCTCTCTCTCTTTCTGTCTTTCACTCTTCAAGTAAGTATGTCAGCCGGCGAAGCATCTAAAAAACAAAACTCATAATCAACTAAAGAGACGAGATTTTAAAAAAAATGTCCAAAGTTTTGGATGCTCTTTCAATGGGTCATATTTTAAATTAATTAAAGCAGAAACGTATTTAAATATGTAAACCGATAAATTACAACAATCTTGATAAAATACTTTTTTCTTAATAACTCATCTCTTTATAGAAGTCGAGTACAAAGTAATATAAATTTTTCATATTAAATTGTAGAATATTAATAGTCAATATTTTATAAAAAAAAAAACTTTAGCTTTTATTGAAAATCTGAAATCAGAAATGTTTAAAATCAGTTGCAAAGCCAACGACATGTTTAATGAACAAAATTTGGCAAGTGTATATAAAAAAGTGAATTCACTTAAATAAAAAATAAAAAACTGAAATCCCAAACAAGTCTTTGGTTATTGTTTGCACAGCGTGTGAACCAAAGATGATATCAACAAATTTCTATGGGTTTATAATTGGAAGCCAAGTGAAAATTGTCTCGTTACAAATGAACTTGAACTAAGACTGAACTTGAATCAAGAAAATATGTACAAAAGCAGAGATTTGAAGAGTTCTTAAAAGGCTGCACAATAATTTGTTGGCTGCTAAATTGTCAGTGTCAAGTGCAGTTTGAGCAAAATTGGCTATTAAATGTGGTAAAGAACCAAATACCATGGCTAAAAGCCAACCACCTTGGCCAAGACAGAAACCAGACTTGTTTCTAGTTTCAAGTTTCCTTCGCTGGCTTGACACAGATCATGCCCATTAAATTATATATATACTATATATATTGGTTAAATCTACGCTGCATTTGGCATTTTTGTTGACCTCGACTTTCAGCTTGTTGCAGCTGCCATTAAATCTGAGAAGGCCTTTTGTAAACAAAATCTAAAATTCTTTTGACTTCTCACACACAAAATATTTTGATCACAAAGTGTGCAGTAAATCTTAATAGACATTTCAGCATCAGCAATTTGTTTGCATTTAATTAAATTTATTTTCCCAAGACACAACAAAAAAAAAATTGCATAAAAATCACATTAATATCTTTTTTCAGATCCTCTGTGTATAATTTTTTTTGGTTACATCAACATCAATGAGTAATTATTCAGCAATAATTAAAATTGAACATTTGTCAAGTGTTTGAGTTTTGCTATAAAAAAGTTCAAGAACATTTGAATAATAGTTTACTCAGGCATATAAAAACCCTAAGAATTGATTAATTATTTGAATGAAAAACCGAGTTGACACCTTTATAGACCAAGGGCAAAACTTAAATGGCATTTAATAGTTTTTTTTAAATGTAGAATTTAAGATAATAGTATAATTAAACATTGTAGTAAAAGTTTTCATTCAAAATTATATACAGATTTTCTGTGTGCTGTGTAAATCTAATATTAACTCGTTCTTACAGTTAAGCTAAGAAAAAATACTGTCAAAACTAAATATTAAAAAAAAAATATTATTAATTAAAATTTTTTCTAAATATAATCCATTGGAGATTTGAACCCGCTTCTGATAAAAAACAGTTTGTTAAAAATTAGGTAACCATTTTAAATGGTGTGAAATCTCTAACTTAGCTTTATAAAAATATAAAAAAAAATTGAATTTCAAAAATTAAAAAATTAAATTATTATAAAAATAAATTGTTTATTTTTATGTCTCCGAGATTTGAACCCGGATCGGACGGAAAAATCTTTGCTTAACAGTAAGCAGTACAGCGCAAGCACTGACTTGCAACGTTAACCACCTTTTTTTCATTAGGTGGCATCCTTGTTGACAATGAAATTTCAGAGAGAGAATATTTAATAAACATTTATTATTTTTTCTTCACACATATATATTTAAATACATGAAATTGAGCAAACTGCCGCAATGCGATTGTTGGCCACACTCAACTATCGTTTTTCACACATCTATCGATAAGCATATAACGCATCGCAGGTGTAAGTGCAGTTTGGTCCCACTGGCCAATAACAAAAGCAAAGCAAAAAAAACTCAATTCGTTTTCCGTCATTAATCATCTAAAATTCAAAGCCTGCAGTTGCAGAAAAGAGCAACTTGTGTTAATACAAATAAATAATTAACCAGTGCTGTGCAAAGCAGTCAAATTTTCGGCAGTAAAAATGCGCACCGCTGGCCTTTTGGCCATTTTGGCTCTGTTTGTTTGCGGTAAGTAGTGTGTGACGTCACAAAATAGAGTAATTGCGTATTTGTTTTCGTAAAATAATTAATTTTTGATATATTTTTCTTTTAAGCCGTTTGCGTTTCTTCAACGCCCGTCGCTCAACAGCGTCCGCTCCTGGGTGGTAGCCAATGTTCCTGGGGCCCTTCATATTGGTGTGAGAATTTCAGGTGAGAAAAAAACAATCTAAGAAAAATCGCTTTGTCATCGGTACGAGAAAAATGCACTCAAATGAAAACAATGGTCACTACGCAGTTATTAACCCCTTGCCGTCATTCCCCTTACTCCACATTTGTGCATTTTCTTGGTTCATTTTTTTCTTCATTGTTTGACGACTATCGTCGGTTGAAGAAGAAGAAATATTTGATAAGATGCAATCAGCAATAAGCAAAGACGCGCCATTCTGTGCTGTGGCCCATCGATAACCCCTGAGTGGTTGTTGTTGTTCTATAGTTTACAGTTATTTTTGCTCTAATTCTGCTTTCCGCTCATTTGCTCTATTTTTTTTTTTTGTACACTTGATTGTTATTCGGCTGAGCTTTGCACTCGCTCTCTGTCTTACTCTCTGGTTTTGTCTACCTCTCTTTGTCTCTTTCCCACTTGATACGTTTCAATTCCGCTTTAAATTAAATTAACCAAATGACTTTACAGCTAAACTAACTCATTACGCATGTAACATACTCACACAGACGCACTCATATCACTGTACAATAATCAGCAGTAAAATATGCCGATGACTAATTAGATTGTTGGTCATCTTAGTTTCGCTTTCGTCTCGTTTATCTTAGTTTAATCTAAGCATTCGTCATTGACCACAGCAACAGCGACAAAATGACTAAATAAAACTTTGAAACTTATCAGCTAAGAACCGGCCAACGCTGAGTAATTGCAAAAATGCTAATTGTTGCTTACAGATTGTGGTTTGTTGCTTGAAATGTAATTTATTATTTTTTTTTTTGTTCGATATCAATTGCTGCTATATATTTGTTATACACAATTTGTTGTATTTCCTAGTCTAATTATAAACCTATTATTTTTTTTTATTTTGATAGTGGTCTGAGTTAAACAATTTTGCATTTAAATATCCCCCGAAATCTTTGAAAGTGTTCTCAATGTTGTTTCGCTAAATCTACTGATATGAAAAAGAAACTATCTCTGCTCTAAATCTATGAAAAAAATAAACACAATTTTTGCAAACCATTTTCCCTTTGCTTATCGTACATTTTATTTCTTTTGTTTATTTTTTGATTTGATAATGTATACTTTGTAATCTGTATTAACTCTTCTTTGTCCTCCGTTTCTGGTTAAAGTAAACGTCGCCATTTCAACAGACGCCTTAAAAAAAAACATTCTTTTTTAAACGAAAAAATTTGTTTATCCATATTCATATATACAGATATATATGTAGATTTGATACGATGTGACATTTGTTTGTCCTTATCTGTAGCAAGTATCAGCTTTTATTTGTATATACAGTTGCTGCAAAAATAATAGCAATACTTCGACATATTTCCTACGAAAGTCAAGAAAAAAATAGCAAAAGCATTACTTTTGCAAATTTTTTCAAATATTTATTTTTAATATATTGTTTAGTGTTGCATTCATTTCTTGGTTTTTATTTAATCTTATTTATTTGAATTAAATTTTAAATATGTTAAGATTTCCGATTAAATTTATGGAGTCTTCTTTGATACATTTCAAATTAAGAAAAGACACCTTCAAAATAATTTCTTGTGAGAGTGGTGCTAATTTCTTGTTCGCCACTGAATGTTAACACAATTTTGTTGTTTACTGGATATGCATTAGCACTTTGCCCTCATTTTTTGCTCCGCTAAACGGAAACTGAGTCGACTGAAATTTGATTGTTTATTTGTTGGTTGGAATGGTCGAAATGCTGACAAGGGGCAGCTAAACATAATATCCATTGATTCTTAAATGTAATATGTACCCAGATTTATTTATACATGCTATAAATGCTTGTATATACATAACTATAATTATATACTCATATTTGTCTGCGGGTGCATTCAACTAGCTCGTGGCTGGCACCGTTCAGTGCTTCATTTGGACTTCGATCTTTGCTGACTTTGGCGAAAAGACGATTTTGAATGCGGGTCATTTGATGCATTTGTTTGTGCGGCATTTTTATGCCCATTCAAAATGGGCTTTAAGGCTGTGATGAGAATGCCAAAGTATGGAAAAAGTAGTAGGAAGTATCTGGGAATTTTTTAAATAAAGGAAAATATACGTTTCTTAATCAGCAGAAAAAGTCCAGTCAATTTTGCCTTTTTAAATCATTTTGTTGCACTCAAAATTCTCTCAGTAAAAATATTATATAATATTTCGGGAAATGTAAACAGACCCAGTGCAAAGAGTTTAATTTTACCAGAATTATTTTTATTAAAATGTATTAAATTTGAAGCAACACGAAAAACACAAGAAATGATTTGAAACTACAACATCTGTTTTATCCTTAAATTTAATTTTTACGTAATGTTCTATCCAACTTCTGATGCTGATGTTGTGTTTGTAACCAGCATTTTACAACTTCCAAATAAATTCCCATTCTATCCACCAAATGTTGCTTTGTGTGATTTGCTCGGCAGATTAAATGGTTTTTCTTTATCTTATCGATAACTGCATTGGTTTTCCTATATTAAAACGAAAATATAATATTATTATATATTGCTATAATTAACCGATTGCAATCAAGGGCAGAATGGTAGAGATATAGTCATACAATTGATATATAATATAAACAGACATATTAGTTATATATAATAATATTTGATTAAACATCCATTTTACTGTGTAATTATTATTATATTGTATATTTAAATAGTATTAGTATAATTCAGATCTTTCGACTATATCATAAAGTAAACATTTGAGTTAAATTCTGTTAAATTTGTCAACTTTTCATAGCTTCGCTTAAGTGTACCAGTTTTTTGTAAGGTTTCTTTCTAGGAAAATATATATATTAATGATCTGTCATATATCATAATGCTAATGTGCTAAATTGATGCCTTTCTTTTTGCAGAAATTCTAGGGAATGTGGTGCGACGCGTCATTGCATTCAGACCGTGTGGGAGAAGCGAGTTATGCCTGCGGACAATGACTCGATTTGTACGATATGCAAGAATATGGTGAATGAGGCACGCGAACAGCTGCGCAGCAACCAGACCGAGGAGGAGATAAAAGAGGTCTTCGAAGGCTCCTGCAAACTGATCCCATTAAAGCTGATCCAAAAGGAATGCATTCGAATTGCCGACGACTTTATACCCGAACTTGTCGAGGCACTCTCCTCCCAAATGAATCCTGATGTGAGTAATGAAAAACAGTTGTGAAACAGAATATTCCATAAATCTTAATATATTGTAATGTGTAATTGCAGCAAGTTTGCTCCGTGGCCGGTTTGTGCAACAGCGCTGAAATCGATGCCCAGGTTATGAAGGTCTTTCAGGCTACATTGGACGGCTCACTGAAGGCGGAGGATGTCGATGTGGAAAGCGGTGTTGTGGCCAAGAAGCAGGAGAAGAAAAAGGAGATGGACTTGAGGCAACTGTCGTGTGGTAATTGCAATCTGCTCCAACGCCACATGCAAAACAAATTCGCGTCAACGGATCGCGATAGTATGGTGGAGCAGTTCCTGCACGTCTGCGGCACCATGTCCAGTTTCTCTGATGCTTGCGCCAGTCTTGTGCTGACTTACTTCAATGATTTGTACGAGCATCTGCAGAAACACTTGCAATCGAATGCAATTTGCCACTTGTCGGGTGTGTGTGCGGCACGTTATCACCAGCACGAGGATGATCCCAAGGAGGAGCCCGCGGCACTTGCCACCCTCGATGGTGTCGACGATGACATTCCCTGTGCTCTGTGCGAGCAGCTGGTGAAGCATTTGCGCGATGTGCTTGTGGCCAACACGACGGAGACGGAATTCAAGCAGGTCCTCGAAGGATTCTGCAAGCAGTCGCGCGGCTTCAAGGACGAATGCATCAGCATCGTGGATCAGTATTATCATGTCATCTACAGCACGCTGGTCAACAATCTGGATGCGAACGGCACCTGTTTCCTAATGGGCGTTTGCCCCAAGGGCAACAGTGTGGTGAACTACGATGCACCCATTGCGCCACTCGTGCCGGTTCTTGCACCAGCTGAGGTCAAAGTGAGCATCAAGCGATTGGGCCTCAACGAGCCGAAGTTTACTCAGGAGCAGATTATGGACATGCAGCTGCCCATTGATACCCTGTTAGGTGCCGTTAATCGTTTGCAGCTGATTGAGGGTGGTTCGCTGTGCACCATTTGTGAATATTTGCTGCATTTCATACAGGAGACACTTGCAACGCCAGCGACAGATGATGAGATCAAGCACACTGTGGAGAACATTTGCAACATGATGCCACATGGTGTGGTGGATCAGTGTCGCAGCTTTGTCGATATGTATGGCGATGCGGTGATTGCGCTGCTCATCCAGGGCTTGAATCCGCGCAGCGTTTGTCCCGTACTGCAGATGTGTCCCCGGAATCTGGAATTTAGCGAGGACATTGAAGTGTTCCAGCCAGAGACAACGGTCCACAAGAAGAGCCCCAGCGATGAGCAGGATAAGCCAACGTGTCCGCTCTGTCTGTTTGCCGTGGAGCAGGCACAGATCAAGATTCGCGACAATAAGTCAAAGGAGAACATCAAGCATGTCCTCGACGGCCTCTGCTCCCATCTGCCCGAAAAGCTCCGCAGCGAATGCGTCGATTTTGTCGACACCTACTCAAATGAGTTGATTGATATGCTCATCACTGACTTCAAGCCCGAGGAGATTTGTGTCCAGCTCAAGCTGTGTCCCAAGACCAAAAACTATTTGGACGATTTGGGCTTGAGCCTGTCGGAGAGCAGCGATGAGAATGAGATCGATGGCAGCAACGAGGAGCTGCCCATTGAATTTGAGTTCGACAAGGATTTCAGTGCCAGTCCCAATTGCCTGCTCTGCGAAGAGGTCGTCAAGCAGGTGGAGAAGAGGATTAGCAAGCATATGTCCAAGGCGGAGATCAAAGATGCCTTGGAGCACTCCTGCGACAAGTTGAAAAAAACGTTGTCCCAAAAGTGCCACCGGTTTATCGATAAACATGGCGATCAAATTGCCGATCTGTTTCTCAAACAAATGTCACCCAAATTAATCTGTGCCGAGTTGGGCGTCTGTCTATTCAGCGGCGGCGAGCAGGAGGATCGTAAGTAAAATATATATCTATATAGAGTAATAATAATTATGTATCTATATAGAGTAAAAATAATCGTAGTTCACATAGTAATAATTTTTTGAAAATTACAAATAATTTTCTATCCCCTTTCATAATCCCTTTTTCTACAATATTTTCGAATAGTTTGTATATTTAAAATATATACATTTATTCAGAGTAAATTTGGTAAAATACCAAAATAGATTCATTTATATTATATAATTTATTTGCTCATCTAAAAATATTTCACAAAATATTTAGCATATTTTATGCAGATGAAATATGGCTGAGATTCAATACACAAAAATTGGCAATATGGACAATAGTTTATTTCTGTAAATCAACAAATTGTTAGTTTCCAATCGGGGAATGATTTAAAATGCTTTTACAATAGAATCGAAAACTGGAAATTCATTTCAGCTCCTCATCTATTAACAGTCTTAAATGAAACTATTATCAAAAATATTTACAATGAGTGGCAGAGATATTTAAAAAATAAATAGATATTTAGGAATATAAATCACACTAAAAATATAAATACCTACAAAGTGATAATAGTCTTAAAAAATTAAATTTTAATTAATTAGTGAAGAAATTGAGAAATGAGCGCAGAATCTACTATTTTTAACAGTTCATTTGTGATCAATTTAAATAACTTTGCAAATAGTTTTTCTAGTTATCCCATTTTGCAATGTTTATTGATTTTTACAATTTCTTAATTATATGTTAAGTATTTGCTTTATAAGATTTTCAAATAATGATAGTAATTAATATTAATTTTCTATTACCTTATAAACAGTTGATTTCGATGAGGCGCTCAAGTACGATGTTATTGTGGTTGCCAATCCGCAGGAGGAAGATAAGCTGGCACGTCTGGAGTCATCGGTTGAGGAGCCGCCGACCTGTGTACTGTGCGAGTTTGTGATGACCAAGTTGGAGGCGGATCTAAAGGACAAAACCGAACAGGAAGACATCAAGAAGGCAATACGCACCGTCTGCAGTCATATGCCGCTCACAATACGCAAGCAATGCGACAGCTTTGTCGACGGCTATGCGACGGCGATATTCACTCTGGTGAGCTCGGTGCCGCCCAAGGAGGTGTGCCAGAAGTTGCAGCTCTGCTTCAGTTCGGTCGTCACCGATGAGGTCATCGAGTGCGGCGTCTGCCACGGCGTCTCCCAGGCCCTGTTGCCCTTCTTCCGCTCGCAGAAGCAACACGATCAGCTCACCACCCAGGACATGATTGGCCACGCCTGCGAGGACTTGCCAGCCAAGTACTACAATATTGTAAGTCTAAATTTGAAATTATTTTGTTGTTGCAACTCGTTAATTTTGTGTGCCTGTTTTGCGTAGTGCAAGGAAATGATCTCGATTTATGGCATCAGCATCATGCATCTGGCGGAGCGTCCCCATATCGATCAATCGCACGTCTGCGCCGAGATTGGCAAATGCTTCGATAGCGAGAAGTCGTCGCTGGCCTTTGCCAGAATTTCAGGTGAGTTGTGCACAGCACAGCACATAATTCAAATTTTATCACTCGTTAATCAATTATTTCTTAATTGCAGCTTAAGAAGTTGCTTGTGATGTGTCGCAGAATGGAGGCGCCACGATTTATACATATAACTATATAATTATATAAATATATATCTTTACTTATCTGTTTACATTCTATAAACCATTGACTGTAAATTAACGAAACAACTTACTTACTATTCTTATCTGCACCTTTATTAACTTTTGTTTTGTATGTGAAATGTTGGTGATAGTTAAAACGAGAGCGAAACTCAAACTCAAACTGAAACTGAAACTGATTGGCTTACGTTTTTTGTCAGTGTATAAAGATATTATGCAAATGCATGCAAAATTTACATCAAATAAAAAAAAACGAAATCAAAAAACCAAAACAGGCTGAGAAAATAAATTCAAAAATCGGCTAAAGAAATTAATATTAAAAGTGTGTTTAGCTTAAGACGAAAAAGTGTAAAACATGAAAAGGAGAATTAAATCTGAAAAATTAATAAACGAAATAAAAACAATACCAGAAAACATTTTTGAATACTTTAAAAATTAAATAAGAAAACTAAATCCTAAAAAAGGGAAAAACATATTTAAAATATTATTATTATATATATATATATATATAAATATTATGGTAAATTTTGAGGATACGCTGCTCATTATCAAGCCGGACTATTTGCACAAGCGTCGTCTTGTGCTGCTGAAGCTTTTGTCTTGTGGCTTCCAGATTGAGGGCAATCGGAGATTGAACTTTTCGCCCGAGTTGGCAGCCGAATTCTCTGCTGACTATGCGGATGAGAAGGGATTCATGCTGGAGGTCATCTTGCTGTCGAAGGGCATCTCAGAGGCATTCATACTGACCAAGGAGAATGCCGTGCAGGATCTACTCAACACTATGATTTGCTACTTGTAAGTTGTGGTTGCAACACAAATTGAACTCAAAAGTTAATTCTGGTGTTGCCTCTTAGTGGCAACTCCTCGGACTTGGAGCGGAATGTGCATGTCACCAAGCATCCCGATAGCGTCGCTCGCGAAATTGTCTTTATCTTTCCCAACTGTAAGTGAGTGGGAATATATATATATATATATATAAAGTCTTACAAAATAGACTAAAATATGTATTTAAATTTTAAAGAATGTTTATTTTATTATTTTTTTAAATTAAATATTTAATAATCTTTATTTTTATTTATAGATATTCACGAGCCGATTGAATTCTTCGATGCAAATCGGTTTTGTAATCGTCCGATGATTAAACCGCTGCTTGGCGAGATCTATGACATATTGCAGAATGTGGACTGCAGCCAAGAGGATTGGAAAGTGCGTGTGGCTGACTATTTGATGCGACGCAATCCCGTCGTGCCACAGGTCAGCAATCAGTGCCAGCTGGCGTCAGATCTGCACATGCAGGAGAAATCCCAGCAGACGCTGATGACATATCGATCAGCGGCGAAGGATGCAAAGCCCAAGGAGAAGTCGGTCAGCAGCAGTTCGATGCTGTCAAGCACTTCACCGCACTCTTCTCTGCTGCTGACCACGTCGTCGTGCGTCACCTGTGGCGGCTTCGATCACACCGAACCCAGCGTCTCCGAAATGGATCTGAACAAGCGCCTGGAGCCGCAGAGCGATGAGCCCGTCTGCGTCGACGAGGAAATCATCTGGCAGGAGATCATTGTCTATGAGGAAGTTGAGCCCGAGGAGGAGGAGGAGCAGCGTTCAAATGAATTCGATTTGTTTCCTGCCGACGAGGACGAGTTGGAGCAGGAAAAGGAGAGCTCCACGTACTCAACATGTGCGGCGCCAACGGCCAAGACGGTGGGACACGTTTCTGAATTCGACGATGATGTTCAGGCACAGGTGGAGGGAGAAGCATCTGCTCCTGCTTCTGCTTCATCTGCTCCAGTTGTTGCAGAGCCAGCTGCTGAAGAGGCAACTGCGCCTCCTCCTGAAGAAACAGCTGCCGTTGCTCCAGCAGCTGCTGAAGAGGCACCGCCAGCTGCTGCCGAGGAGGCTGAGCAGACACCACCTGCAACTGAGGAAGCTCCTCCCGCTCCTGTTGCTGCCGAGGAGGCTCCACCTGCTGAGGCAGCGGATTAATTTGCACCTGTTGCTCAAAAACACACTTTTTATGTTTTGGCCAAAAAAGAAAATATGTGAAATTTGTGATGTACAAAAAGAAGGCCAACAAACATGAGCCAAACAAACGGCTTACCCCATTTTTCAACCCCTTGCCCCCAAATTCCCGCATATGGCTGCCCCCCAATAATGCGCACTGCGCCGTGTGGCAAACGCAGCCTGCACTTTTCCCACTCCTACGACAAACATTTTTTCTCACTCGCCCTCATTGGAAACCAAATAAAAAAAAAAAAAGAAGAAAATCGCAAGTGCAACAGGAACAGGAACAGAAACAGGAATAGGAACAGAAACAGGACGAGGACGAGGACGTGGACGAGGACGTTGCAACAAAAGCGCTCACAGTTCGCGCCATCATTTTAGCCATATCGTCAGTTGAGCCACATATGGCACATGTTTTTATTCTGTTATTTTTTGTTGACCACATTGAAAGTGGCTAATAAAAAATAGACAATCAAATTAATAATTTTTTGTGCTGCATTTGTGTGTGTGTGTGTGTTTTTTTTTTTTCTGTCGAATGTGTGTTTTGTTGTGGCTAAATGTGTGTCAATTTTAGTTGGCTTACAGCCAAAATATGGCCATTTGGGCGCCAGCGAAAAACTCAAATAAAAACACGATTTTTTTTATTGACAACAATTGCGTTTTGATTGTCAGCAATTATTTTTGGTTTTTGGAATTTAAGTGCAATTGCATCGATTTTTCCCAAAACCATTAATCCGGTGGGTGTGCGGATTATGAGTGTGCAGGTGCATACAACTACACTCGGAGAAAAAGTGCAGCTGTGTTAGAATAAATAATTTCGGCATTTAAGGCAAGGAAAAAACTATGGCTTAATCGGATTACTTTATTTATTTATTTTATTTAAATCAAATACCAATTTTAAGGGCATATTTTCAACATGGAATTCGCATCAAAATCTATCAGATTTTAAACTAGTAACAAAAGATTTTTTGGGCCTATTTTAAGATTTACTTTAAACCAAATCCCCTTTTTACTACTTAATAAGAACTAAATAATTTTTCCCAAGCAATAAATTTTATAGTTTGAGAAATATTAAGAATGAAATTTATTGCTTACAAATTACTCTCAATTTTTTCGCTAAGTGTAGGCAATAACACAAATAGAACTCATTGCAACCAATATGTACAAGCAACAGCAACAACAACAACAACACAAATAGAAAAAAGTAGAGAAAACGTGCAAAAAAAAAAACGATGTTGAGCAACAGCAATCAACAATTATCGCACATACAACACACCTCAACAATACACGATTTGCAGCAGCAACAAGAACTGCAACAACAGCAACTGCAGCAGCAACATATCCTTGACAATGCAGGCGCAACACATGGCAGCAACATGTACTTGGAACAGGAGGAGGAGGCGATGGAGGAGGCGTTGTCGGAGGGTGAACTGCAACAGGAGCAGGTGGTGGGGCACAACGATGCCGCGAATGTGGCACTAAACTTTAGCAGCTTTGCTGAACTGTGTCGATTGTGCGCCATTCATCAGGGCCCCAACAAGTTGCACATATTTAAGAAGGAGGCCCAAAACCGACAATTGCTCTACAAAGTGCGCACTCTGCTAAAGGCGAATGTGAGTGTGTGATATGTGTGTGTGTGGAGTGTGTGTGTATTCTCTATTGCCAAGACACATGTCAATGTTTTCCCTAAAATTATGACAGCTCGCAAATAATTTTTATAATTTGCTTAATAGAATAAAATATGCTTATCTCTAACAAAAACTGCGCTGGTTTTTCTGAAGCATATTAAAATTTTATTGGAAAGTTTGTAATGCTTTTCAAAAAACACGTCTCCGACTAAATAAATTATCCATATTTTGTAATATGATATATTCTTATTGAACAAGATAAGCTTAATAATCAGATATGCATTTTATAATAACATTTTGTCAACAAAATTACCAACTTTCGGAAAGTTTTTTTTATTTTAATAAAAATTTAAGTAATGACAATTTGACAACGGTGAAAAATGGTTTGTAAAATTCGTCAAAAAAATTTAATATGAAAACTCAAATAATTTAATTTATTAAAATTAAAAATGTTGTCAAAATTCTGAGCGGTAAGCATTACTCTGCCAATTTATTTGAAATACATTTTTTAATCTTATTTGAAGCTAAATATTTCGAATTAAGCATTGATCTAAATCTATTTCATCTAATAAAAACACCCTTTCATAAAATTAGTATGTATTAATTGAAATATATGAATATCAATTGTAATTAAAAATGTGTGGTTTTAAATGATAAAAAGCTGACTATGATTTTGTTATGCTAAAGAAACAAATTTAGAAAAAATCTTTTCCATCCTTTCAAAAACCCACGTTGAACCTTGTCTGCCTTATCTAAACACTCTAGTCGGATAATCAAGGGAGATTATCTGCCCAAACATATCTGAGAATTTAAAATATTTTTTTTTTAAGTATAAATTAATATAATAATTTAATAGTTAATTTAATAGCAATTAATGCTATAGATTTCACTTTTGTACAGATTACAATCATTTCCATAATATAAAAAAGACCCTCAATTAACGTTTTGTTTCTCCTTACTGTGCTGTCAGATAACCAAGGACGATTACCTGCCCAAGCTCATCTGTGAAGTGTGCCTCGACCGGTTGGAGCACCTGTTCGAGTGGCGTCAGATTTGTCTGCGGAACGAGCATTTGCTGCGTGATTATGCTGCCTCAATGCTCAACGTTCGTGCCACCATTGACTTTCAGGTGAGTGCGTCGAGAGGGGAGGGGAGAGTGCACTGAACTGGCTGCTGCTACTGCTGCTGCTGCTGCTGCTGCTGCTGATAAGCGGCCTTTGCGATTGCCATTGTCAAAGTTACACTTTGGTTTCAATTCCAAATTGTTTCGGCCAGTTTGAACCACCACCAAGCGACAAAGAGAAAGAGAGAAAGTCAGCAAGAGAGAGAGCGCGAGAGTGACTGAGTGAGAGAGAGAGAGAGAGAGAGGAAAGCTCTCGGCCAGAACGCCGAGTGGTATGCAATAGATTTGATTGTTGGCTACGCTTCCGCCTTCAAGACTCAAGTTCAGCCATCAGCAGCAGCAGCAGCAGAAGCAGCGGCAGTGCTTTAGTATCTGTCTGCCACTGCCATTGAGTCCTTTCTGTTCCTTTTTCCTCGTTCAAGAATAACAAATAATTACTCAAATTGTGCTCGACGTCAACGTTTACGTCGACAGCGACTGCGACGGCGACGGCGACAGCGACTGAGACAGAGTCGAGTCCGACTCGAAATCAGTTTCGCAATACATACACAAACAAAAGGCGCTGGGCTTTGACTCGAGGAAGTAGCAATAACTAAAATACAATTCGCATTTAGAATAATTCCGATTTCCGATTCTGCAACCCAAAAAAGTGCAAAAGCAAAAAAAGAAAAAATAAATATATATATAAAATAAGCAAAGAAAGGCAATTAAAAATTTGTTAACGGAAATATTCAACGGCGGCCGTTTTTTATTGATTTTCAATTGTGGTAAGCACAAAAGCAAAGGCAACATTGCAAAAAAAAAAATAAAAAAAAAAAAATTGCGAGCAAAAGAAATGCGATAAATATCAGAAAAAAACGCAGGCAATGAAAATGTCAATAAAGTGCGCGATGTGGCTAAAAGTTTTTCAACCAAAAAATTAAATAGTTGTGTAAAAAATTGGCTGCAAAGTTTTGTGGCAAAAGCAACAAAATGTTTGTGGTTTAAATCAAGTGGCGCGCTTAAAATAAATTCAGAGGCAGACACGGAAGAGTCTCAGACCCAGGCCGGCATACACACACACACACACACAAACACACGCGCACACACACACACACTCGGGAACAGGGGCAGCATTGAAAATTCGCCCGAGCAAAAGCTCAAGTCGCAAATTTTTGCGTAAGGACAGCCAAAGTTTTTTTTTTCTTTTTCTTTTTGCTTTTTTTTTATTTTATTTTTCCCTGCTTTTTTTTTTTTTTTTGTTTGTTGGGTGGTTGGCAAAAATTTCGCAACAAACTTGCGCGCGCCTTTTTTGTTTAGGGGTGGCAAAGAGAACGAAACGAAATGGGAAATGGGCCGGGTGGTGTTTTGAGTCAAGTGTTTCATTGCCAATTTGGGTTACAGGACGGCACCGTTAACATGGACAAGATGACGGTGGCGCAGAAGAACGCATATCTGGAGGCCCACATGGCGGTGCAGCAGCAAATGGCCCAAGCAGCCATCCAGTTCAAGCAGCAGCAACAGAACTCTCCCACGGCCAACCAGAATGGCAGCATGCAACAGCAACAGCAGCAGCAACAACAACAGCAACAACAGCAGCAGCAACAACAGCAGCAACAGCAACAACAACAGCAACAGCAGCAACAACAACAGCAGCAACAACAACAGCAGCAGCAACAGCAACAGCAACATTATGCGGCAACCATTAAAGTGCCACAGATCAGTTCCTCCAGTTCAGCGGGTGGTGCGGCGGGTGGTGCAGCGGGTGAGAGCACTTTCACGGTGCCCGACGATGGCATGGGCTTCGAGGGGGGAGTGCGTGTCCTTCAAAGCCTGGGCACCTGGTCGGCGGCGGAACAACTCACCTACAATATACCCAAGCCGAATCTGATACCCTTCACCGAACCCTATGTGGAGGGTGGCTCCATGCACCCGGCGAGTCGCCTCAAGGCGCTGCAACAGGTGCAGCAGGCTTCATCAGGCGTACGCAAAACCAACCCCTCAAAGTGTGAGTAGCCAGCAAAAGAAAAATAAAATCAAGCGAGAACCGACTGCCGAATACTCTGCTAACAATGGCTAAGAGCAGCTGCCAAACGGTTGCAAAGAAATAACAATCTTTCAAGGAGTTTCTTGGCTAATATTAAAATTGGCCTAGAAGAAATGTAACAGCAGTTTTCAGTTGTATGGTTTTATCGATTAACATTTATTTCTCTTTTTAAAGCGAATTTCTTAATTTGGGGCAGGTTTTTTACCTTCCAAGTAGAATATGAAGATTTGTATAGTCTGTTGATCTTTGAAGAATATTACTGGAAACCTATCCACCAATTTTGCTGACTGTAGTTTCAAAATTGTGGGAGATAGAGATATGGTGCTTTATCGATTTGCGTCTATCGATTACTAGACTCCTAGTGAAGTAGCATCCCGATTTTAACACTTTATCTTAAACTTTAAGGCCTTAGTCGAAAAAAGACCATTGTACCTTGGCTAGAAGAGTATAATATAAGTTAGTCAGCTTATAAATGCTAAATATATTTGATTATCGAAATTGAAAGACGTTCGTCGGTTTTATACCTCGTCTCTCCTGACACTTGTTCTGCCTTCTCTGGACAGCTAATTAAGGAAGATTTCCTTGGCAAGCAGGTGTTGAATATTTTTATATACGCTTAAAATTAAATTTGTTATATTGAAAACAAAATTAATTTGTTTTATAAACATAAATTATTAAAAATGTTTAGTAAATTCTGTGGTTTCTTAAATAGTAAACAACTATTTTTCATCTTAATTGAATGAATAAGTGAGTACCTAAGGAAAAAACTATATCACGATTTTATAAATATTGGGATAGGTTCAATTTGCGAATTATCGAAAAATAAGGCAGACTCAGTTAGATAAAAAATAAGAGCAGATTTTAAATCTTTCTTTCTGTCAATGTCTGGGACAACATCTAGATTAGAAGCGGCTACAAAAAAAGGCAATATAAATTTCGTAACTGAAGAGAAATCTAAGTTTACCCAGTGAGATAGGTCAGGATTGCCTAAGATCTTCTAGGCAGGAGCAAATCAAATTCTCACTCTTAATCCTCATAATAGGTTGCTTCAGGTCTATTTATTTACTATAAATACTAACCTCAACTAAAACTCTCCCTCTCTCTGATTTGCAGCCACCAATAAGGCATTCGAGTGCACCGTCTGCGGCAAAGGATTGGCGCGCAAGGATAAGCTGACGATTCACATGCGCATCCACACCGGGGAGAAGCCCTATATTTGTGAAGTATAAACAGCCCTCGAAACTAACACGGCAAATGGCCATTGCTCTATGATCTCCATGACTAACAACCCCCCATTCCAATCTCAAATCCCATTGCAGGTGTGCAACAAGGCGTTCGCCCGGCGGGACAAGCTGGTCATCCATATGAACAAGTTCAAGCATGTGACGCCGACAAATATAGCGCCGCTTGGGAAGCGACTCAATAATATGGTGAAGAAGAAGGAGCAACCAGATCCGCCGCCAGAGGACAACAAACAGAGCCTGGAGTTGCAGCTGCAACAGCAGGCTGTCCAAGTTGCGGCCCAGAATATCATTGTGCAGTCGGCGCAGGGGGCGCCGACAGCGATACCGGGGATCATATTACCGCACCATCAGCAACAGTTGTCGTGGACGTGCGAGCTGTGCGGAAGGATGTTCTCGAGCCGGGACGAGTGGTCCATTCATGCCAAGAGTCATCTGGAGGTGAGCAAATGTCGGTTGAGCCTACCGAGGCGAATGGCGAGTTGCCACTGATTCAATCGAATTGCGACTCTAAATCAACTATTTCTCTATCTCTCTTTGGGTATTCTGTAGTATTGACAACAGGAACGGTTAGTCGTAGAGTCCACAAAAACAGCAACCGTCATCGCTAAGAGCAACAACAACAACAACAACAACAACAACAACAGCAGCAGCAGCAGCAGCAACTGCAGCAACAATCGCGGCTATCAAATTGATGCTAACCAAAATCAAATACTCAACAACAGCAACAGCCAAAAGATAATCATACAAAATCAGATGATACTCAATGCCAGCCATCAACAGCAGCAGCAGCAGCAGCCCCAGCAGCAGCAACATGTTGCTGGCGGCAAGAAAGCAGCCAGAAAGCACCACCAACAACAACAGCAGCAGCAGCAGCAGCAGCAGCAGCAGCAGACCAGCGCGCCTATGTACAATAATAATAATAACAGCAACAATAACAACAACAGCGGCACTCATCAGGGACACGAAGTAACTAACTATTAACAACAACAACCAACAACAACCAACAACAACAACAGCACACGCCAACAGCATGCAACAGACAACAGACAACTAACAACAGACAACTAACAACAACAACAAATATTTGTCACTTTCACTCTGAACAATTTTTGTGTGTTTATCAAACCCTTTCAACCAACTCCCCCCTCTTCCCACCTCGATTTTTAGGTGTCCGTGCCCGTATCGCACATCATTGCCAATTCCCCGACAGCAGCCAGTTATATGCAGGCGCAGCTCAGCGCTGGATTGCACGCGGGCAACATAAATGTTGCTGGCATCGATGCTGCCGGTGGCAGCAACACTATGCCCATTGTCACATACAATGGCAATCAGTATTGTGTAATCACCCGGGCTCCAGATTCGACGGATGCCATGCAAAAGCCACTCGACTATGGACAGACGGCAACCGCCAACATTATTGTCATGTCGCCAATGCTGCCCCCGCAACAACAACAACAACAGCAGCAACAGTAACAACAGCAATAAGTGCAAAATGTTGCAGCTGGGTAATGTTGCAACTCATAACCAGCATTTGAAGTGGATTGTGGAGAAAGGCCAAGTTGGCCAATTAAGTTGGACCAACGAAAATTGTGTCGCCTCAGGATGCGTCTGACTACTTTGCAAGCAGCAATAAATACAAATTGTAAATAAAGTTTTTAAAAAACAACAAAAAATATATTACTTAATCTAAGATTATTCATTTAAGTCTATGTTTAACTGTATGAGATAAAAGTGAGGAGCAGAAAAGTTTTCAAATAGTTTTCGCATGAAATGCTTCTTTTTGAATTGAATTGAATTGAATTGAATTACATCAAATCGTTTTTTAAATGATTTGTTTTTAAACAAAAAAAAAAGAAAAGAAAAAAATCAATAACTACGCAATACTTACAAAATAATGTTTATGTGAATGATATGCAAAAAAAAAAAAGAAAATACCAAAAAATGTAAACACCATTTAACTATTTAGTCTAAGTCATTTTACATATCCATTACAAATTTACTAAACAACAACAACAACAACAACAGCAGCAAAAACAGAAATAATTCCCAGCCATAAAACTGAGATATTATTTTTTGTCGTTATTTTCCCAAACATTTTTGTGTTCAATTCACTTTAAGTTAAGAGTTAAGAGCTACAATCTCGATGTGCATGTGAATGTATTTGTAAAATAGTACGCGTTTAAATCAATTGTTTATAATTATGCAAACAGCAATATAATATTTATGTCTTAGAGAAAAAACAAAAACAAAAACAAAACCAAAAACTAAAACAAAACAAAAACAAAATTTAAAAAATACCTAAGTGTGTAAGTAGATCCGTAGAGTCCGTCAATGATACTCACATTACAAACAACAACAAAAACAACAACAACAACAAAACAAAAATACTACAGCAACAATGTGAAAATGATTGAAAATATATATATATATATTAAATACAATAAAATTAAACAATTTTAAGTTGGCTTTTGTCGAACTATCTGTGGCAGGGTTGATAACAAATTTTGGCATAAAGATACATTTCAAATAGAAAAAAGTTAACGAAATTTATCTGAATTTCAAATAATGAGAATGGGAAATATTTAATCTAATTTGTCTGTACTGCTTTTTTTAAAGTGAATCACTTCAAAAATTTAACGAGTTTTTAATTAACTATAAAGATAGAAGAACCATTTCAGAATAATTAAAAATATATATCAATTATATATATTCTGAATCAGTCTCAAATGTATCTCGACATCAAATAATAAGAATGAAAATTGTCTGTGAATTTTCTGATCTGCTTTTTACAGCGTTAACAAATTGGAGGAGTGTTTAATAAACTTGTGTAGAAATAGAAGAACCAGCTCTGGCCAGATATTATATATATCCTGATTCAGTCTCAAAGGGTGAGTCGATCTAGTCATTTCCGTCTGTGTGATTATATAAATAAGACGATCTCAGAGTTAATTGGGTATTAAATATTTATATTCATCATCCAAATATAGATAAATTTTATTTTATATAAACGATAAATTTGCGATAGACAGAAAATACACAATTTGAAAGATATAGCCTTTTTATTGATATATAATATGGCAAATATATGTTATTGATCAGCCATACAAATTTTCATTGGATTAAATACATTAATTTTTTTTATAAAAATGTATGCAACTTTTTGGAAAACCCACCAACTTTTACCTACTTCAAATTTAACAGGGAATATTCTAGTCGAGCTTATTCGACAATATAAATTCAACTGGTTTTTTTTATAATCTTTTCATTACATAATTTCCACAATAAATTTGCCTTTTTTACAGCACAAAACTTTACAAAGCAGGTAATCACAAATGATTTCTAAAGAGCTTCCTTAGCTCATTTTAAGTAATTACAGTAAAAACCGAAAGTTTTAGATCGTTTCTTGGCAGATTTAGCCAAGTCATTAAAATTGACACTTTTTGGCAGCTAAAAACAATACCAAATCAAACACATTGCTCCCATTTTGAGCAGACAATAATTGGCAGCTGTTCTCGACCAAAAGAAAACCGAATATAATTGAGCCACTTTTAGAGTTGACTTTTTTTTTGGCTTAATTGTGAAGACAAGTTGGCGGCTCGTAGATCTCAAAATATAAGCGAAAACATTTTGGTCAACGAAAAACAACTTTTCGTTTGTATTTTTTTTTTAATGAAAAATGCGGCAAGTTGACCTTAAACGGAAACCCGTCGTTGCAGTCGTCGTCGTACACTCAAAAAAAATATAGCTACATTTTAGAAAAACCAAGCTTTTTCTTTTCTTTTGGAAAATATTTTTTAAAATTTTGTATTTATAGTGCAGCCGACTAATCTAAAAGCCGAACCACTAAATTTCGTTATTAGAATTTTAAAAAGTATTTTTTTAACTTTTTAGAAATACATTTCTTAAAATAACAAAGCATTTCGAAAATAAAAAACAAGAATTTGTTTAAGTGATTTAGTCTAATCTTTTTAAAATTTGAATATTTTATTTTTATTATGAGAAATTTATTCCAATAACAGGAAAAACTTGATAGTTTTCTGATTAATTTTCTAAAGTGCAATACGAACTTTTTTTTCCGAGTGCTGTTGGCAGCGCAGTCGCTAATAAATTGAATTGAGTTGAAAAGTGTTTTTTTTGTTATTGTTGTTTGACTTTTATGTTGTTTTTCGCAAGAATTGCAAATTAGTTGAGCCAAGCAGCGACGCCAGCATCGCTGTCAAGTTGAACGCCTACGGCCTGAACTGAGCTGAACCAAACTGAGTCGATTGGGCCAAACTTGGGTTCTGTTTACAACACTTTTCAGTTGGCATTTGTGGCTCAGAGCGTTCGCAGGCGGCTCGGCAGCATGATCAATGGCAAATTCTATACGGGGTTGCCACCCAAAATGGTGGACCGTCAGTGCGGCAATGGGCGGAATCGTCAAGAGTCGCATTTCTTCTGGCCCGATGACACCCGAGTGGATAGCGCCTTGGAGACCCGAGTGAAGCGACGGAACAGCCTGCAACCGGAGATGGAGCGACCGCGTGTGGGGCAAGTGCAACGGGTGAACTCCTTTCAGGCGGATGCCCCAAAGCCCGATGTGGATACGCGTCAAATGTTCCACAAGGAATTCGCCAAGTCTTCCATACAATTCTACGACAATCTGCAGCCCAGCCAGGGCAACAGCAGCAGCAGCAGCAACAATCGCTCCCGTTTGCCCAGCCACAGGCGACGTGAAGTGACGCCCAAGCTGACAGATGTTGACACCGTGCCACGCCTACTGGCGCCCATAAAAGATGTCGATGAGATCGATCCGAGTGCGGCGAAGCGTAAACAAGCCTACAGCTCCACAATACAGTTCTATGATTACGTCAACGGCAATGAAGGCAAACCAACGCAGAACAACACAAGACGACCCAAAATGGACATGAACAACAAACGTGAAATGGAGCTCAACTCCAAGAACAGTCCCAAGCTGCAGGTGAAGCACAATGTGCGTCATTTGAGTGTGGAACGCGAACAACAATTGCCGCCACTGGTCACCAAGAAACCACTCAACGATGGCCAGCAATGGCAACGGGAACAATATGAACCCATGAGACGAGCAGTGCCCAAAAAAATACTCAAGCAGCCGCTGATTGAGGATCTGGATGATGTCCACTTGGATTATATGGAGAATGGCATGCGTGCGCTGCGAGTGCGTAGTCCAAAGCATGTCACCTACAACGAGGAGGCAGCCGAGTATGCCTACTATGAGCCAGACGAGCGTCAGCTGAGGCAGCTGCAACCAAATATGCGCACAGGAAGTGGCCAACAGCAACAGCAACACCAACAACAGACATCTCCATATGGGGAAACTGGTCGCGATATAAAATCATTAAATAACAATAATAAAAAATATCACAATAATTATAACGAATACAACAACAACAACAACAACAACAATAATAATCTCAACAGAGCCACACGGAAAGTCTGGCCAAAAATGTTGCCGGAGACAACATTGAGAACAATGAGAACTCAGCACAATTTTGATGACACACGAGCAACATCAACAACGACAGCAGCAACTGTTGCTGATGCGGACGCGGAGGCGTCATCGCTGTCTCTTTCTGACCCACGCAAACACCTGCGCAGCAGCCTCTGCTTCAACGGCGACGCTTTGGTTGTCGATGTGGGTGCCGCCGCTGCGCAGTCGACGTCGGCGACGGCACTGGCGCGTCACAGTTCGGCCGGGCAGCGTGTCAACGTCGGTCTGCCAGACTGAAATGGCAACAAAAACAAATAAAAAAAAACAGAGTACACAACGTACACTCGCCGAAAAAGTGTGGTGCTCAATTCAAGTGTAAACTGAAAACAATTTATAATGTTTTCTGCTTCAATTTTCAAGATCAAATCGGTTATAAATATTCCTAATTAATTGTGCACAATTCTTAATTTTAAAATGCACAACTGAAAGTTACAACAATTATTGAAACCAGTATTGAAAAATTGAGCATAGATGGAATACGTTCAAAAATACAAGCAAATTAATCCAAAATTCACACTCTCAGCATTTCTAATATTTTCTTCTTAAAATTTCTGGCATAAATCGATATAAGACATTTTTAAATATCTATGCATAAATCCTGATTTATTAAATCAAATCAAAATAATTATATCTTTTAGATGCCAGTGTGAAGTTTATTCATTTTAATTTATTCTGATCTATCTATATTTTGAGCAGATATTAATTAATTTAAGAACTAACACGCCCTAAAAAAAGGAAAGTTATCTTTCGACAAGTGAATCAGTAATTTTTTTAAGAAATACAATTTCAAACATATTTTTATTAAAAATTCGGTCATCAATCAACTAAATAAATTAAATTAAAAAATTCAATTTTTGATTGTTGTTTTTGTACTTGAAATTTGTAAAACTTTTAAAATGAGAACAATTGTACTTAACTCACCCCAAAATATTTATGACCTATGATAAAATGTGGGTTACGAAGAAAATTTAACTTACATAAAGAATGTCTACTTGATTACGAATCGCACTACTATTTTTTGTGAGTGTACATTGCGATATTTTATATTTGTGTATATTGAATGCAATCCATTGAGTTGGCGTCGTGTCGAGTTAATTAAATGCACAAACTGATGCTGCTGCTGCCGCTGCTGCTGCTAATGCGACGTCGACTGCGACGCGGACAGCGACAAGTTAAGAGCTTCGACGATTATCTGACTTCACCCACATCAAAATTACAACAACAACAACAACAAATAAGAAGAAAAAAAAGCACCGCCAACTTAGAGATGAATAAATATTATTCACAATGCTAATGATCTTGCCCAATATAATTGCTATATTCTATTGATATTTTGATGCTGGTTGTTATCCAATTTTATTGGGCATTCGAAATGTATTAATTTAGTCATTTAAGTGAGCGAAAAGAAAGAGAATAATAATAATAAAATGCTAATCAATCACTGTGGCTACATTATAAAATTAATTTCAACTTATTCATTGGGCGGCTTCTTCAAGTCAATTAGCTTGTTTTGGTATAAATCTCCAAAGTTAATACGTATATTTCGGGATAAAAATGTTCCGGCTTACAAACTCGCATTATTTGAGTGACGGTTTATTGGCAAAATCACAAAAATAATTTGCACAACCAATTTAGAATGTCAGAAATCAACATAATTTACAAATCTAAGGTAAGATTTTAAAAGTCGTTGCCCAATTAAAAACTGTTCTATAAAAATGTTTGGTCGTCGTAGATATACCCTGTAAACAAATATTGTACACATTTTATATTCAATTCTAATTTTAAATATTGTACACTTAATTCTCAATTCCTAATATATATGTGGAACTAATTTAAAGTGCTAATAAAATAATAATTATATTGTGACGTATTCAAATTTATTAAGTTTTCGTAAAATATGATTTTGATGTTTTCAATTTAAAGTTTTTTTATTTGTGTACATTCCACAAGTTGTCGGGGAAAAGAAGAATAATTTATATTCGTTTTTGTGTTTATTCAACATAAATGCTAATTTCTGATAGATAACATAAGTATTCTTCAAGATCATATTTTTAACTAAAACTTAGTCTTTGTTTTATCAACTAAAACGAACTTTTATGCTCTTAGTTTTGATATTTACATAATATAAGGTCAGAGATTTCACTCCAACTCAAGCGAAAATGGTATTTAAATATATAATCATGAATTGGTAGCCGTTTCTTCACTAATTTAAATATTAGTTTACATAGATATCGTATTAAAAATCCATATTTTAATCAATTTGTTTAAATTCTTGCTTCTAACTATATTTACATTGGTATATAAATATTTATGCTTATTTCAAAACACTGTTTTTGAAATAATTGGAAAACTTTTTAAATGAAGACTTATTGCATTTAATTCTACGATAGTTATTTGAAGCTCAAAATGTTGTGGATTTGGCTTATCGAAAATTGTGAAAATGTACTTGTAAAATTAAACGGAACTTAAGTAAGTAAGTTAAACTTACCTTTTCTCACTTTCACAGTGATTCACAGAATTTCCAATTATTCTAAAAAAAAAAATATGTATTTGTCTTGTAGAAATAACATTTCTTTTGGTGCTTAGAAATATTGCCAGCTTATGCCAAATATACATAATGGTATAATAAAATGTGAGTAACAATAAATAAAATGCCACCTAAATAATAAAATTAATTTTAATGAATAATCTTAAAATTTATAGCTGAAATTAAATGTTTAGTTGCCAAAGGCAGTCAGGGATTGCCAGAGGCAGCAGGCATTGAAGAAAAGCCTTTCACCTGAACATTTTCATTTCATTTTCATTTCACCAATAAGCGTTGACTCGATTTGTGCTGTTGAAAACGGAACAGAAACCAGCTCAGAGCCAGGCTTTAACTGTGGCTCAGCTGAGAGAGTTGATTTGCCACAAGGAAAACAGAAATTATGAAAAGTTGTTTTTGCATTTGTCACGCGCCTTGAACTTAAACTTGACCTTGCTGGGAAATTGTCTGGGGAAATGTTGAATCAAGCCAACTGCCATTCAATTGCTGCAAATTGCATAATTGTGCTTGCAACAGAAACAGCAACAACAACAGCAAATGCAACAATCAAGGTGCCATTTAGCTTCATCTATTTAATTAGGGGCATGCGTTTAAGTGATTAAAATAGATAAAAAAAAAAAAAGACAACTGGCAGGATAAGCGGATAAAGGAAAAGAGTTTCAAATGGCGCTAGATGAATTGTTATGCAATTGTACATTGGCCAGTCAATTGAATTTTCAATTCCAATTTTCAACTTCCACCTACCACGACTCCAAAAAAGCCAAGACAAGGCAGGACTTCCGCATGTTACAATGTTGCATTGTGTCTGCTGCGTGCTGCCTGTTGCATCCTGTTTGTGCTAGCAAGTAGTCCAACCAAAAGGCCAAGACGTGTAACGCCACAATTTCCTGGCAACAGCTGAACCTGAACTTCGGGCCAAACAAAAATAGAGAAAAAAGTGCAAGTGGAAACAGCCACGTTTGAATTGAGTAACACACAGTGTTGCCACCAGCCACATCTTCAAACCAGTTAACGAAAGCCAAACAGCCAACAGATCTAACAGCTGGATAATGACTGCCTCTGCCTCTGCATCTGCCTCTTTATCTGTTTGTTTTGGCCCAGCTAATAAGACACGTTCGTAGACAATGTGAAAAAGATACGCAGACAGACAGAAAAAAATGTATACTATTCAAAAATGTTGCAAATTTCAATTCCAGATAAATTGTCAATATTTTTATTTTTATTTATTAATAATTAATATTAATTTTTTATAATTTATTCATTTATTAATATTAATAGAATTAATTGAATTATTATTTTAAATAAAAAAGTTTCATTAAAGAATTCATTTGTCTTTCGAAGTTATTTGTTAATAAACAAATATTTATGTTAAGCTCAATTAAAGAACGCGTCTTAAAAATTATACAAATTTTTTTGAAGTAATTACTTTATAATAATAATATTATCGAAGCACTATTGCCCTATAAGCCATCTGAAAACATATAAATTAATTCTTTATCGGAGTTAAGTTTAAGTCAAGAATTCATTTACTTTTTCTAGTTATTTATTACTTATTTATGTTCAGCTTGAATTACTCTTCGATTCGATTTGATTTGCTTTTCTGTCTCTTTTTCTTTGCACTTTTTGCCAAACAAATTTAATTTGAATCAATAACAGATTAAATTATTTTAAGCACGCCAGAGGCAAACTCAAAGTACACTTTCAATTTCACAGACAATCATTTTGCTATTAGAGTGTGAATTGCTTAATTGCTACTCTCGCTCAGCTGGCAAAAAAAATTAAATAAATGTTAATGTTTACAGTTATTATACGGCCATAAAAAAAAACCATTTTATTTATGCCTTGTGTTCCATTTCCTACTGCCAAATGCAAATGATGCCACTGCCACTGCCACTGCTGCTGTTGCGACTTGCTCAGCTGACAATTGCAGCAACAGCAACAATAGTTGCAGAGGCAGCTTCGCAGTTTTGTATCGCTTTGAGCTCGTCTTGTTGGCCGCAGTTGTCGTCTTGGGGCAGCTTGCAAAACACGTTGTTGCGCCAGCGTTTTGCTTTGTGGCCCGTTAATCTAGGAAGGAAGTTGGCATAAAACCGTTGCGTCCATTGCCACAACTTTCAGTTTCGTGAAGGCCACGCGGCTGCTCAAGACGTGCAGCATCAGACCTAACAGTACTTTCAGTCATTTCACCAACTCGTTAGTGCACCCAAATCTCGGCGAGTGAAGTTTAAGTGTTAACTCCAAACCAAAAACTCCACACAAAATGCGTCTGTGCTGGAATGTAAGCAAAATTCATTTATTTATTTGTCATTTGAGTTTAGCAGAAATCTTTCGGCAAATCGTAGATAAATTGTTTTAGTGAATTTGCGTTCTGTGCTTTTCCACTTGTTTTTAAGAAATAAAAACTAAAATTTAAATCAAGTGTTTCTATGCGAGCTATCGAATATAGTGCATCAAATTTCTTTAAATATTTAAATAAAAACTTGTGATTTTGTTGTCCTTAAAAAATATACGAAAAGCATTTGAAGTTTAAAAAATTTTAGAAGTTGGTATCAAATAATTTATCTACAATTTGGTTATCATATTTTGGTTAATTTCTAAGGCATTTATTTAATATTAACATTAATTTTCTGCCATTAGCAAAATTATTAATTTGATCAAAATTTTATCAATACAACTTACTAAATAGCAGATCTGTATTTAGACACAGTTATAAATTTAGATCATAAATATATGAAATTATTATTATAAATGGATTCGCATCTTTGACTCTTTATTAACTGTATAAAATGATTAAAAGTTTTTTGATTTTTTTATTTTGTCGAGCAACGTCTAAATACTTTGAAGAACACTTCAGTTTCCAACTCAATCTTTATGGCTTGGCTTGAAAATTTTCTCGAAATTCCATTGCTGATTTATTGCCAATTTACTTGCAGCTATTGGCCAGTTTGCTGCTGCTGAGTTCGTTTACCTCCGGCATGAAGTCGCCTCGATCCTTCTATCGTCGGAATTACTATAACTCGGCGGGGCCACCTGGACCACTGCGTCTGCTGTCAGCGCCTCATGGACCGCCCAGTTATCGCTGGGATCTGCAGACCAATGAGAGCAAGCGACGCGATGTGAAAAAAAAGAGTCTGAAGAAAACCCACTACAGGCCCTACACATCGGTCAGTCAACGGAAGACTCCGCTCAAAACTGACTACTCCAAACTAAATTCATTAATTTGCAATCAATTCTTTTTCAGGAGGAAGATGACTATTCCAGCGAGCGCTATTCGGGCGAGTATTCTGGTGAGGCGGCACAGGATAGTCGGGAGTATACGATAGGCACCCAAATCCGCGTCCAACATCCCATAACGGTGCCCAAGAAACTCAGCTCTGGTTCGTCGTACAATAAACAGCACAAATATGCAGCTGTGGCACCCTATAAGGGAAGTGGGCATTCGGGTTTCGCCTCGGACATTCACTCTGTGGAGGAGCAGCCACAAGCCAAGCGCTCCAAGTGGGTGCAGGCACATTATGAGTCCGATGCTGATCCTTTCCATTTGGTGCCGCCGCCCAAGTCGACAGCTACATCACACGATTACCGGGTATTCGAGACGGATCACGATGATTATGAGGTGCCTCAGGTGCGGCCAAAGAATCACGATCGCTACAAGAGCGTGGCGTCGAAGAAACAGGTTGAGGCCTTCCTCGAGGATCAGCAGAAGCTGCTGGACGAGGCCATCAAGCTGCAGCTGCTCAACAATCCCAAGCTGCAAAAGTATCTCAAATCCAATTCGCATGAGCAGCGACCCGATCTGGATCTCGAGGACTTTGAGACATTCCCGCCCCATTTCTCGGGACCGGGTCCGTTACACAGCAACAACAACAACCACAACAATTTCAGTGGGGAGCGTTCCCCGTTGCACTCAATCAAAGGCAGTCGACCACACAGACGTCCACCCGGCGTCGAACTAAAGCGTGCCCCAAAATCCAAACATATCCTCAAACCGAAACGAAAGTACAGATCTGCCCTGGTTATCAATGTGTAAAACTGTGAAAATGGATATCCGATGGAGTTAGTCTTAGATTCTTTACTAATTTAAATATGTATTTTTCTGTGTGTATAGACTTTAATATAGTTCTGTAAATATAGTAAACCTTTGATTATATATTTACCACAGTTGGTTTTTATTAAATTATCTACTTGGATTTCATAAATTATCTGATTGGATTTGGTAAAGAAAATATTATATTTTATGCGTGATTTCTCAATTTTGTTGTCGATATATGATTTAAATATTATTTGCTTCAGGTTAAGTATTTGGAATTGAATTAGTATCATTGGAAAAACATCGACATTTTATATTTATTTTTATTTCTATAATTTTATCATTCTCTTTTATATCAATTTAAAATTTATTCTCCCTTAAGTGATTTTAATTTCAAATATTTTTATTTAGGGTTGTTGTCTTTGCTATTTAGTGGCAACGCCATTATTCAAAGCGCCATCTATTGCCCAGCCAGCCTGCTCTGCTTCTCACACAATGGATTGCCCGCTCTAGATGGCGCTAGTTAGTCTTATATACATATTCCATTTGATTTGTTAAAAAATAATAAAATGATTAACACGATAATTGTCGATTTTTAATTTATTTTTGCAACTCACATAATTTGTATGATGCACCTTTATTAAAGCTTACATTTAGAGTCTCAATATTTATATGGGCTGAACACACCCAAAAATCCTCTTTAAGATTGTCAAAAACACCCACACAAAAAATATGACTTTATAAATCTTACGAGTTCAAGTCGTAAAAATAACCTTATGCGAAAACCAGACACCTGTTTTCATTCACCAAAGATTATCCCAAATTGGCCGTAACAAATTCTTGGCTTTTACCTCTTTCGCAAATTGTGTTCGAAAATCGACAATTGAGCAAGCGACTATTTTATTGCCACAACATCGGCAAAAGCAAAAAAGTAGCTGCAAAAAAGAGCGAAACAAAACAAAACATAATTTTCTTAATTGACTGAGCAATTTCAACAGAAATATACTCGCAGTTTAAGCCAACTTCGATTCGCGGCGACAACAACAAATCTGACCTTGAAAGCAAATCCAACCCAAGCCAAGAATGCCAGCAAACAGAAAAGAAAAGTAAACTTGGAGCAGCACTCAACGCCTGTCGAGCTGTGGCAACAAGTGGGCCACAAGGGAAACCGATGAGGCATATAATTGAGTAAATAGCTCAAAATCTTAGCGCATAACTAACGAATTACAGTAAAAACAACTGAAGCCTGTCTAATCGAATGGCAAATAAAGTTGCATTTGCTACACAATTATCTGAGTTAGTTGCTCATTATAAGAACTCATATTTAATGTGCCCATCGATGTGGAAAGGTATTCTTATATATATCTCTAAATAAATTCAATTGTTATTATTGGTCAGCTTTTTAAATTTATAATGAAATTCTTACCTCCGGTCAGTAAGCGTATTTAATCGATGTAGAGAGGTATTCTAACAAATATATATATATATATTTAAATAAATTGAATTCAATTGTTATTATTGGTCAGCGTATTAATAGTAAGCGTTTTTAATCGATGTGGAGAGGTATTCTTATATATAATTAATCTCAATTTTATTATTAGTCAGCTTTTAAATTTATAATGAAATTCTTACCTCCGTTCAGTAAGCGTATTTAATCGATATGGAGAGGTATTCTAATAAATATATATCTAAATAAACTCAATTCAATTGTTAATTTTGGTCAGCGTAAGCGTTTTTTATCGATGTGAAGAGGTATTCTTATATAAATAATCTTAATTATTATTATAATGAAATTCTAACCTCCGTTTAGTAAGCGTATTAAATCTGTGGCTTTCCCAAGACTGCAATTCTATCTGGTTTGAATTGTGTGCATTTATTTACATTTATAATTTGAACTCATTGAATCTTACAATTGTGGTTAATAGTGCTGCTTTATAAAATACTAATTCTTGATATTTATATAGCTTCTTTTATATTTCTTTCGCTTCTTTACTAATTGATATATTTCATCACAAATTCCTTTTTATAGTTAATAATTATGTTTTTGTTTTTAGCTATTTGGCTATTTCAGAGGTAGAAAATTTGTGGACTACCATTTCAATATTATTCATTATACAGCAACTTATATTTGTTTTTAGTTAAAAAAAATTTGTTAATAATTATTTTTATAGCTATTTTTTAGCTTTAGTTTTCACTGCTTGTGTGAACAACATTTTTTTTTATTTAGTACTATTTTTTAATTTTTTCCAATATATATTTATGGAGTCATATTATTTTAACAGCAGTTGTATTACAAGTGAATATGGTATATCATTAAATAGATTAAGCTCAACTGAATAAAAAATTAATTGGTGTCTTAATATGTGGATAAGAACCTGTAATCAAAGCCAATCCTTTTCCTATCCATATTAACTATAATATCCACATATTTGAAGCTAAGAATTCAAAATGGGTATGGCTTAGTTTACATATGGTAAGTGGTATTATATATCTAAATATAGACTTAATTCGACATGCTAACCGATAGATAGATTGTCGGTCCCTGGGGAGGGACAGCCGCGGAGGCTGTGGGGGAGGTACTTGATTTCATTTTCAATTGGAATTCAGTGTATGTTTCCAATATTTTTTTTCTCTTTGCACAATTTGCACACTTTGAAACCCGTTTTGGTGTCTTTCCTTGTTTGTTACATAGAATCGAATCGAACCAAGCCACAGCCCAAAAAACTTGTTTGGCATTGTGTCGCTGATACACAAATCTATATATATATATATATATATATATATGTATATATATATAATGAAAGTTGGTTGTGTAATGTCCATGGGGGCGTTTACCGGGCAAGGTGTTGCAGATAAATCTGTTTAAAATTAAATAACATGCAAACGCCACACGCCCAGGAAAAAAAAAAACTTGTTGTTCAATAAGAAAGAAAAATGAGAATTTAAATAAGAATAATTAATGATGGCGGCACGTCAGAATATTTATGTATTGCTTAAATGGTAAATACATCAGTTTAACATACAATATATAAAATACTTATATTGCTTATACGTCCCGTGGCCCCCGTTAAGTTATTAAAACATTTTATGGTATTTTCTTGAACGTCTTCTTCGACCGCAAAACACTTACAAATTTATTAGGACAGTGGAATTGGGATGTGTTTTTCAGTATTGAATATTGAGTTGGAGTATTCTAAATTACAATCAATAACTGCAACGAGTTTTTCAATTCATTTTCTTTCTTGGACATATCACAAAAGAGTTTTGATGAAGTTAAGAACTGAATAGAAATCAGAAAACATAAAGACAGACAAAGAGTTAAAAGTTTGAATAGAATGACAGAGATATATAGAGACATAGGAGCTGTAGTGGAGTAGGGGGGGGAAGTGTGAATAAATGAAGGATTACATAGGATTACAATTAGAAACGAGCTCAATCTATGTGATTCTCTCTCCAGGATTTAGACCTTGTTGAAGGAGTAGGTGAAACCGTCGGGAGTACGGTTCAGCGAGAGCTTGCCGGGTGGCGAAAAGCGATGAGGATTCTGTGTGGTTGTCGTATAATAATCCTGCTGTGGCTGCTGATACTGCTGCTGATGCTGCTGTGGAGCGGGCTGATGATAAGTGGGCTGCGGGGCTGGCTGATAGGCTGGCTGCACTGGCGCCGGTGCGGCGCGGTACTGTGGCTGAGGAGCGGGCTGCTGATACGACTGCTGGCTCTGACCGAAGGAGGGATCATTGTAACGTGTATCGTAGGAGCCATCATCGCCATAGTCGTTGCTGCGGAACGAGGATTGTGGTGCCTGTTGTGGCTGCTGGTATTGCTGCTGTGGCTGATACTGCTGCTGTGGCTGATAGCCCGAGGTGGGCACGGGCTGTGGTGGTGCTGGTGGTGCCACGGGCAAATGATCACCCGACGCCTGGAAGCTGTTCCCAAGCAAATAAAAAAGTAATAATTAAATTAGATTTAGACTTAAATTAAATTAGAATTAAACTGAATTACCCATTCTTTCCCGCTGTGTAGGAGATGGTGCGACGCTGACCCGATGGATCCACATAGCTGTAGCTGCCATGACGTGTGCCATCCGAGTCGGTCTCCTCTTTGAAGTTGATGCCATCCTCCTGTGTGTAGGCAGCACCAAATTTACCATCGCCGGACAAATAACGCTGCTCACTGATAATGGCCGCTGTCTTCGGATCCTGATGATAGTTCTGGCCCACAGCCAGACTGACGAGTGTGGTTAATGCGAGCTAAAAGATAACACAATTAGCACAACTACACACAAATACACACACACACACACACACACACACACTCAACTCACAAAGCGAAACATATTTGATATTTGGGTTTATCCTTGAAAAAGCTACAACGTAAACTGCACGATAATCGGGGAATCACACGCGATGCGGCGCCTTTACGTGTTTAATATACAATATATATAAATATATATATATATATATATATGTGTATATATATATATATAGTCCGTTAACAAGGAGTCTGGAGTTGGCAGAGTGTCGGCAATGGGTTTTGTAAGTGAACTGCCTTCCGCAATGTTGCCGCCCAAGCTTTTATAGCCAGCCAACGAGCTGGGAAAACCTTGGAACAACTCGCAGAGACAGCAACTCATGGCTCGCCTAGGCGGTAGCTGTGTATGTGTGTGTGTGTGTGTGTTAACAGTAACAATAACAAGAATGGAGCTAAGTGCTCCAATAAGTCAACTTTGTTGTTGTTGTGGCAAGAGCTGTTTTACCAGTTTTGCGCTCTTTCGCTTTTTATCGGCTACTTTTGCTTTCTATGCTATGCAGCTAAACTATTTTTTAATTATTTTTACATTTAAGTTAAAGTCCCTCCCAAGTCGAACGTTAAGTAAAATATATATATATCAACCGAACCTGTTGCCAATTTTCGATATTATCAATTTCGCTGCGCGTTGTTCTTCCCGCTGCATGTTGCAATTTTGTGGCAATCAATTTTTATTTGACCAAATCAAATTGGCCATCAGCAAAAAAGAAAAATCAAAAATAAAAAACTTAAAGAAATACCCAAAATAAATTTATGTCTGTGTATCCCGATGAATATATGCACCCTCTATTTTTTTTACACATAACTATTTTATTTTAAGTTTGTTTATGAATTTTGTAAAATTCTAGTTTGTTTTATATATAAATTTCAGTTATTTATACTTTATTTTTTTATGATTAAAATTCCTGACAACCTTTCTGGTTATATGAAACTATTATTCGAAACTTTAAATAAAACTATTGTTCGAAGCTTTATAAAAAACTATTCTTCGAAGTTTTATATAACCAGAATAATTTATTTATATATATATTTACATTAATTAGTAATAAGAATGTAGTTGAGCCAATTCTGGGAATAAAGTATTACAAGTCTTAACATACTTAAATGCTGATTTGAGTTTTTAATGAATCTAAAAATCAACTTTCAGCAAATATAAAAATTTAAATTTTTTATAATATTTCTAATAGGTGAATTTTATTAATCTTATGCAAAGACTAATATATATTGACTTCTGGGTACTTTTTATATTCACATATGTAATTAACTCAATTAAAAGTTAATTTGAGTACTTATCTAACAATAATATTTTACCTTCTTATAACAGAAACTTATTACAATAAAAATAATAATTTTAATGTAGCAACTTGAAGCTAAGATTTATATATATTGATTTCCTGTAAGGGTATTAAAATTGCAGAATCGTTGTAATAATAAATACTTGGATTGAATCGAATCGAGATTAAGAAATTTGCCCATTACAACCAATAAAAGCGCGGGTGTTGCTCAGTTATTGCCAATGTTGTTGCTAATGTTGCTATTGTTGCTGTTGTTGTTGTTGTTGTTGTTATTGCTGTTGTTATTGTAGGTTTGTTAAGTATTATAAATAGGCATTAACAAAGCTGCAAATGCTGATTTAAATCACGAGCTTGGACTTTTGTGCAAGTTTTTGTTGTATTCATGTGGTGTGGTCAAACAGCGCTTGGCAACAGTTCTGAATTGTTCATAAAGTATTTACAATTGTTGTTGTAATTGTTGTTGCAATATGTTGTTGTTATTCTCGTTGCTGTTTTTGCTGTTGTTGTTGACGCAATGTCTTTGACTTGTTTGACTTTGGCGCTTGGCTTCAATAATTTATTGGTTGTTTGAAATGCCGTCAGTAAAAGGCATTGCTTGAGTGGCCAACAGCTGGCAGCAATTGTTGCTGTTGTTGCTGTTGCTGTTATTGTTGTAGCTGTTTTTTTTTTTGGATTTTGCATTTGTGGAGCGCCCACCCACACCAGGATTTACATAATTTATGAACTGCTATTGAGGTGTGTTTTTTATTTCTCATATTCACGCTGGCGACACGTGTTTGTATTGTGTAAGTGTGTGTTTTACTTAGTACTTAGTGTTAATTACTAGATCGGAAAAACGTATTTCTCATATTTTAATGAGACCGCGTGTGTGCGTGTGTGTGTGTGAGTGTGTGTTTTGCATATGAGCCTTAATCATTTGGCCGGCACTAAGCAGCCGCATGTGGTCGAGTACAAATTTCAAGTAGAAACATTTCAATTTACACACCACAGTTTTGCCCTTTTCATAGTTGTAACTGTTGTTGTTGCTTTTGTTGTTGTTGTTGTGGTATATTGTGATTAGTGTGACCAGCAAACAGTACACGCCCTCTCACAGCAGGCGGGCCAACGCACTCCCTGAAAGTGGCAACAGCCAGGAAATTAAATCAGTTGACAAACAAAAACAGCAAATGGCGTTGATGAAGACCAGAAACTGCCAAGGAATCGCCACGCCGGCAATTTTTTCTGTTCATTTGGATTAGCTTAGAGGGTGCAGCATATAAATATATATATGTATATATATATAAATTCATTTATATATATTTATATGCGTTTCATTGGGAGGGTTGTTTGCTCGATCAAGGTTTTGTTGAGCTGCCTTTTTGATTTCGAGGCGTTTGCTTCGTTGCCGATGCTGATGACGATATTGCCACCCAAAGGGGCAGAGGACACACGATTTTCGATTTTTTGGAAAAATTCGCTGCTTTGTTGTTTTTATTGTGCAACGGCGGCAAGGCTTTTATTTTGTTGCTTTCACTTCTGGCGAGTTAATCACAATGATAATGAGGGTTGAGGTTGAGGGGTTGCTGACTGCCAGCCTTTCTTTTCGACTGCCTTTCAGTCTGCCTGCTGGCCCTATCTATCCATTTTGTACAAATTGCATGCAAAACATACAACAACAGCAACAACAACAAAAGCAACAACAACAACAACAACAAAGGCAGCACATATCATCTCTCTTAATTTTGCGTTGTCTCTCAATTATTTCAGCTGCTGCCACCACCCGAACACACAAATCCCAAATACAAAACCAATGCATACACTCAAAATAAATATTAAGAAGAAAATTTAGTACACAAATTCAGTCAAGTCTGAAATTATTAAACAGTAGTTTTCTGCTGCATAACTAAAGTATAAATATTATCTATGAAATATTTGAAAAATTTTGGCAATACTTCTTAAATTTAATTTTTGATGCAAATATTTAATTTATATTTTAAGTGCTAAAATTTAAATGTTGATGATACTGTAATGATACTAAAATTAAATTAAATTATGCGTAGTATTTGACTGAAAATAATTTATCATCAGCAGAAAATGCTTAAATTGTTTAACTTTTCCTATTTATTTCAATTTTTATATGATATATTTTAAAATCAAGAATGATTTGTGCTGATTTATTTTCTAGAAACAAATTAAGTCTGTCATCAAAATAAATCTTAATCAGCATCATACAGGAATCTAAATTTTGAATTCAAGAAATAGAAAACTTTTTTTTTTATAGCGCACAAAAATTCGAATGATTATTAATTGTAATTTCTTAAAGAATTTCCGAACTAAATAAAAAATTAACGATCAATTTTAAAATCACTTTATTAAAAATAATTTCAAACGAACTGACATTAATAAGTAAGCAACCAAGCATTAGAAAGTCTGTGCCGATAATGTGGTTGAATTTCAAACAGCATTTTTCTTCGAGTGTACTAGCTAAAAACGCAGACAATTGCGATTATTTGTAATTTAAGATGCAGTCGAGCGTTGATGGAAAATCGAGCGAGTCAACGCTGATGTCGACTCTTTCGCATTGTGCACACTCACACACACTTACACACACATACATATATATATATGTGGGACATACGTTAGAAGGTTAACAATATATATTTTGCTGAGAGCTCGATTTGCTTGAATGCAAAACGCTTATCAACGCCAAGCGATCGCTCAGAAGTCAAAACTGAAACTCGCTAAACTTGTTGAGAGCTGTCAGAGTAATACGATACCAGAGCAGACCTATATATATATATATAAAGTAAAAGGTACAGATAAGCCCCAGTGAATCACAGAGGATTCACAGAGGATTCACATGTAGAGATGGTGATTTGATAGCTAAGAGGCTGACCCAGCCAGCGATTTCCTCAAAAGTCAGACAGTTTTCGATTTCGTTAATTTGTTGTAATTTGAGCAGGATAAATAATTACGCGTTAATAGCGAGCCGGTTTCCCACTAAATGGCGCATCTGCCACAATTTTCAGTTATTTCTGCAATTGAATTTTCATTCCATTTGAAATGCTATAAAATTTGTTTTTGTGGCTTGTCGTCATTTTTAATTGGCGTCAGGTATTTATGGGGCTCTTAGTGTCACTGGACCAGTTTGCAGCCCCTCTGCAACCAGCTTATACAAACACACACACACACGTATACACACACACACACACACTTGCAAAATCAAGGTCAATAACGTGTTGCATTGCGTTGCGAGCCAAGTGCGTGTGCCTCTGGGCCGGGCCAACAAATCAAAACGGGTTTAACTGGCGCATGCGTAGCGGGTTTTTATTACTGCTTTTTTTTTTTTTTTGCAATGCATTGCAGACTTCCGCATTTTGCGGGCAGTTGCGGAAAAACTGGAAGTTATCTGACGTCAGAGTGCAGTTAAATCTGCATTCCACTAGCCAAATGATCCTTTTGGCCTTGATTGCCTTTCGAAAGTTGTCCAAACTGACAACCTTGACTAACCTGGCCACGTGCATTGAACCCCAAACCAAGTTGGCGCATTCTCAGTGCTGATTAAGCTGAAGATTAAGTTTAACTAGCACACGCTGAAGTATTAGCAAAGTAAAACCTCTTAATTTAATTACTAACTATCGATTTGAACTCAATTTGGATTTGGATATTTCTGCATGCCGGCAGCTATGAAAATAATTGAATGACACATGTGTTTTATTTCCCTCTAATTTTTGGCTAAAAATCAAACGATTATCGTAAAAGCTGACTGAAGGTCAACAGAGGCAAAAATGAGTAGTCAAGTTGGTTACATTGACGCCGTTGGCAATTGGCCAAGTGACTCATTAATTGAATGCATTTTACTCATTAATTAACTCCGCTTGACAAACATTCGATTAAATATATCAAGTAACAATTTGTGAGGCAAGAGAAAGCTTGAAAAATACCCTTTAACTATGCTTAAAGTAGAGTAAAAAAATATATATATTTATAAATAAAATCTCTATATGTACGCTAAATAAATACAGAATATAAATTTAGTTAAATCTGTTTTCCACTACAAAAAAAAATTTTATTTGAAATTCAAGCATATTAAATTGCGCCTTTAAATAGTAACAAAAAATGGTTAAACAAAAGCGAACAAAAATTGGGGTATTAACTGTGATTCTTTTAAATACAGAATTGTACTTGAACTAAAGTTTTTTTTTTGTATTAAAAAATCATACATTTTGTAATTTTTCTTGTCAGATTTATGCCTTCAAAAAAGCATCAAGGCAAACACCAACATATTTAACATAATGTAGCTCAATGACTTTGGCAAAATCGGAATTAGTTGAATAAAGTACATAAATATTTGTTCCAAAAAAATTAAATTAGTAGGTTGTTAAATATCTAAACTATGTTAATTTAGAGAACTCATTTAAAATACCCAAAAATCTATTTGTAAATAAAATAAGCGTTTCGGAACTTTATTGTCATATATATTGTTATCAAAATCTATTAGATATATATTGTCTATATATACTTTAAATAGGATTTGTTCATAACGTAAAAAAATGTAATCAAATATTTTCAAGATTGAACTAAACTTTAGAAGTTAGCAAATAAAGTTCGTTCTATAAGGGTATCAAATATTAGGTGTGTCCAAGATATCAATTATTTATTTGTTTTTTATTGCAAACAATTTTGCCGCCTTATGATACGCAAGTGTGCATAATTTATTGCTACAGGGTATGTCAAAAAGTTGTCATAATTTCCATGTCATATTGGATATAATCACAATTTCAATGTCAGCTCAGTCTGTGACAGGCCAACAAGCGAACTAATAATTGCAGCAGCTTTGAACAGTAAACAGTGAACAGCAAATGCGGCGACAAATGGCCAATAAATGTTGGTAATTGTACACCATTGTGTTGGGTTGGTCAAGATGTGTGTGTGTTTGTGTGTGTGTGTGTGTGTGATTATTTACCGGACCTGTTGCGGCCAGTCAAAGTGCAAGAATTTGACAGGGCATAAAGCGAAGAAAAGACAAACTAGTCAGCAGAACAAATAGACAAAAAAAAAAGTTGACGGCAGTTCCAATTTCAATTGCAGCTCCAGTTCCAGTTCTGGTTCCGCTCCACTCAACATTGTCCGCGTTGAATGACATGACAACTATTCAACATCATCCAATCGCTCAGGTTTAATCGATTTGATACCTTTTTTGGGCCTTAACTCAACTCAAGTGTTTATTTCGTTCATTTCGAGTGGAGCCACTCGTCAGCACTTGGATACACTGAGAGAAAAATGTTGCTTGCTTAATTTAAGTACAAATGTATTTAAAATTCTAGCTTTCTTTTTGATTTTTACTTTAACTCTAAAATACTAGTTTCTTAAGAAAATACATATAAATCTTGAATACTATATAAAAAAAAAATCATTGCAATAATTTTTGTACTTTAAATAAGTGTAAATATTGTAGGATTTAATTAAGTATTACTATACAATTTAGATACTATAAATTAGTAAAAAGTACTTAACTTTTTAAAAGGAGCCAGGCCAATACTTATTTGTCTTATTTCAAAGTAGAAATTATCATTATTATTATTAAAAAAGAATATTTTTTAATCCTCTTTTTTTGGGATCATGATTTAATCAGTATTAAATACTCAACGTTGTCTGTTTTATTCAAATTAATTAGGTTCTTGATTCCAGAAATATATTAGCAAGTATTAAATTGTATTTGTTGTAAAAACAAAATTATTTAATGAACTTTGTTAACTTAAACTTTATTCAAATCAAAACCAATTTAATTGGCCTAGTTTTGTTTTTGACCTTGTCTACATTTGAGCCGCGCTTGAACTTATTTTAAATACCGAAACTCATTAATTTTTGCGAGTGTAGCTCTTTCTTGTTTTGACTATGAACCTCAACCTTTTTCACAGGTGATTAGTGCCCGGCGGCAACTTCAACTGCCGGCTGCTTAATTAGCCAAATACTTGTTGTTGCGGTAGTTTTTGGCCCGGTCTGTTTGCGGTAATGATATGCCAATCATAATTAGCATGCGGAGCATAGCTGCTCATTGGGTTTCATTTAAAGTGGCATTAGCAAAAAAACAGATTTCGAAATCAAAATCAAACCGTATACAATTGAATTCTATACAAAATATTTCGTCAAATTGCTATGGCCAATTGAAATTATGGCCAACGGAATTTGGCGCAAAGGTGCACCGTATACAAGGTCTTTATTTAGAGAATTCTTCAAGACTTCATTTGGGCCTAATCACATCCTGATTACATGTGAAAATGTCGCAATCTTAGCGCAGAGACAGAAAGACGCTAAATTTGTTTATTGAGCCTTAGCCTGACTGACAACCAATGCCAAAAAAAAATACGGGCCAATTAACTGCAACCGACATAAAATCAAAAAGTAAATAAAAATAACAATGAAGAGGAAAAAAAAAAAAAAAGTAGCTGCCCGCATTAAGTGCCGTTAATATTTCCTGCGCCTGCGCAATGTTGGCCAACAGTTGCAGTTCAAAGAGAGCTCTTGGCTCAATCGACATCAGTTTTGACAGCACACCGACAGTTGGCAACAGTTTTCCTTTCTACTTGGCCAAGACAAAAGGCTGTGGTTGATTTTTTGTCTTTGTGCCTCGATTTTCTCTTTGCATTCTTCGGCGGCCAGTTTTTCTAGCCGCCTGCAATTATTTGGCAATTTCTTTCAGTTTTTCCATAGTTTTTCCACAGAAACTACACACAATTTTTGTGCTCTTCTTTCATGAGCTGGATTATTTTGGTCATTGCCATGTTTTCACATGTTGCCTGTTTCCATTATCCATTCTTCTCGCTGCTTTGTATTTGCTACTCCTCGTTTTCTGCGGGCTATGAAAATATTTACACATGCTCCGACGGCCACTGAAAACACACACACACACACAATTAAAAGGTTTTTCGAAACTAATTGGTTTCAATTATTACGGCTTGGCGAGCACACACCAAAGATGAAGATGAGATCCCAGATCCTTTGCCAGGATGATAGCTGGTAGCTGATTTCTACAACTTTCAGTTGCACAGTTCGCTCAGCGGCTTTTGCATTGCGCGATTTTACAGTTCATCGACTTCGAGTTAATTGGCTGAGATTTCTGAAAAATGTTTGAGAAGCTGAAGATTCATGCGTGCTCTCTCTCTCTACTCTCACTGTCTCTCTCTCTCTCTTTTACTTTTCATAATTCAACATTAATAGATTTATCAGATATGTAAATATTTACTTACTCAGAGTTTTGTCTATATATTCTCTGATTTCTCCACAACTCATATCTTCTCTCTTTATCTGTCTTCTCAACTTTTTACCTTCATTTTTATTGAACTACTAAAATTTAAAAATTGTTGTATAACTGACATTTTTCAGGTCTTTCCTAATCTTTGCAATAAATGTGAACCATTTCAAATTCTTTGTAGTATTTAATATATTTGACTGCTTTTTATTTTATAGTCTGTAATTTAATTTTTAATTGCAATATAAAATTGTATTGAACATTTTTTATTTACAGCCAATTAAAATTGTTGCCACTTTAAATAGGTAAATAAACTATGTTAAACTGCTCAAGATGATTAATATGTCTGGGAAAAAATCAACATAATATTCGATATAAAAACAACTAAAATATAAAATAAATATATAATATATTTTTGCTTTTATATTAACATTCCTATAAAAAAAACAAGCTACATTTTAATTTGCTTAGCCATTACTTTAATTTCTAAAATGCTGAATGCTCGCATTAGTTTTTCCCAGTTATTAAAAATAATTTTTTGCTGATCTAGTTTCTCATATAAAATATTTCAAGTGCTTTGAAACAGTTAGTGTCATTGTTGTGATGGCGTTAATCTCACGCCCCATAAATAGGCCAACTGGCAATTAACCACAACAAAAGCACAAATTATGCCACAATTATTTTTGTGTTGATGATTTCACAATTTTTCGCAGACCTGAGAATTATGACAATAATGTGACAATTTACATAGCGCGATGACAAATCGCCGGGCGTACACAGAGGCACAGAGGCACAGAGGCACAGAGGGGTACCGTAAGAGAGCCACCCCTAAATGCGTATATATATATATATATGCAGATAGATGGTTACAAAACCCGTTCAAAGCTGTAACAGTTGCGCAGGGTCAGCGAGCAGCCAGCTCATCCAGGCAGACGTTGCAACCAGTCTGACAGTCTGACAGTCTGACAGTCAGTCAGACAGCCACTCATTAAAATTAAACGAGCCAACGCACAAAGCATTTTCAGTTTTTTTTTTGTTTTCAATATTATTTTTTTTGAGTTTAGGACTAGTCAACAGTTTACTGCGCTACAGCACACTGAGAAAAACCAAACGAAGTTTCTAAATATTTTTATTTCTAGTTCAAAAATTCAGCTTAGAAACAAGTTCGTTATTGAAGTCTTTTATTTTATTAATATTCTCACAAATAAAACGATTTGTAAAATCATTTTAATATATATTTTATACTATTTATTAGATTATTTATTTAATTTTTTTTATATTATTTACATTTATCTATACTTAAGATTTTTACACAATTTGTAAAATCATTTTTATATTTACTTAATATTATTTATAAGATTATTTATTTAATTTATTTCATATTATTAACATTTATGTATACTTAAGATTTTGCAACAGGAAAACTACTCGTGTAATATTTATAAAATTTATTTTGCACTGAATAAATATGTGTCTAAATTATGGAATTAATATTTTTAATTGTTTTGTTGGCAATAAATTTTTTTGTGTGTAGCAATTTGTTAATTTTAAGCAGCGCATTTCTGCTGCTTATGTAATATTTTATTTTTTTTGACAACTTTGTCAACGGCTCTCAAGTGTTATCCGTATGGTAAACAGTGACGGGTCACAGTTACTTTTTTAAGCAGCTCAGCGCGCAGCACGCGCAGCCCAAACTCCATAGACAAAATCCTCAACCGGCGCATCTTGTTTACATTTAATTGCCACCCCAAAACAGCAATAGATGTATGTGTGTCAGCAGCGGCAGCAGCAGTTGCAAGGACAACAGCACAACAGCCCACATGAAGCTGACAAGCCATGCCAAGTCAGTGCCACCTAACGCGATCCGTTAGATACGCGTTTCAGCTGCAGTTTGAGTTGCAATACTCTCAAATTTGGGTGATTTAATAGAATCATCAAATGTGTAACGCATGAAAGAAGTAATTTTTGATTTATATACATATTATATTTTGCAATGTTCGATTTAAGTATTTGTATATATATATATATATATATATTTATTATTATTAGTAATATAACTTTTACCATTATTATTATTGCTGTAACAAATACTAAAATAAATTCGCTTTTAATGAAGCCATATATAAAATCAGTTTGACAATATTAATGGCTATATATTATTATTAATTTATTATTTATGATTAAAGTAATGCTAAAATAATCTTACATTTATCTGTAAGATAAATGTAAAAATAGTAGTTCAAACTATATGCATGCAATTTTATAAATAGTTATACAAATTATGGTAATACAAACTATTATATATATAATATTCAACTAAAAAATGTATATTCAGTTTTTAAAAAATGACGAGCATCTCAAGTCGAACTTTTCGGAATTGAATTTTTATAATTAAGTAAATAAATGTTTTTAATGATTTTTAAAATTTAAAGTTAAGTTATTTATAAATTTAAAATGGTTTTTTTTATTAAGCATTTTCATCAAGGTAGAAATACAATTAGTGAATGATTTAAGATAAGTTAAAGGGTTTTAAATTATAAGGTTGCAAGTTGCAAGGTTATTAAACACATTAACAATATTTTTCTAAATATAATATATATATATATATATATATATATAAATTGCCATTTCATTACAGGAGTTCTCTAAATCATATTTTATATAAATTTCCTTAACAGCACTCTGCGTTTATTCGGCAAGAGTATTTGATGTTCGTCAAGCAGCACAAAATAGTTGATCCTTTGTAGTCTTTTTGGTGAGTGTCGCCATATTTGCTGTGCGGCTAATCCCCGCAGCGGGTTGTCGCGCGCTTGCCGCAAACTGATGCAAATAAACACAGTGCTTTATGAAGTGTTTGAGAGCACTTCAGAAATTAGTTCCCATGTAAGCGCTTAAATTGTGCTCTCTCTCTCTCTCTGTATCTGTATCCATCTCCCTCTCACCCCCTCACCCTCTCTAATCTGTGTGCTTTCGTTATTTTTTTTTTATTTTTTTTATATATTTGTATTATTCACTGTCATTGTCAAAGGCAGTCAGTTAACCAGCTGTTGTTTCGGCTCTTGTCAATTGCAATGTCAGAAATCAGGCGCCTTTCCTTAACAGGCAGACACAAAGACAGAGGGAGAGAAAAAGAGAGAGGAGGGAGAAAGAAAGAGACAGCGAGTTATTTTTAGTGTTTATCACCAAAGCCGCAGGACTCGCTGACAGTTTTGTGAGTCCCATTTGCGGATTATGCCACAAATCCCTTTTATTTGACAAAATGGCTTCGATAAAAAATTAAATATAAAATAGAGTGTTGTATATGGGTGTGTGTGTGTGCGTGTGTGTGTAATACATAATCATAAAAATTGAAGTTGATTTTGTTGTCGCCGCATAGCTGACAGCTGGCGTCATTTTTGTGGGCTCAAAGGTGAACCGATTGCGAATTCGAATTGCCAACTTTGTTGCACTTCAAATATTTTTGTATATATATATATTTTTTTTTTGTCGCGCTGGTTGCATTACCAATGTGGCCACACTTGAGAGTTGGAAACAAAGTTGCCTCGCATTGGAAATTAATTTTTGAACAGCAGCTTCTTGCCAAGTGGCTCGCTTGCTGGCTCTACAAAATAATTCTCGAGCCTTGTTGATCCTTTGTGGCTTACTCGCGTCGTTCAGCGAAACAAAAGCTCTCCAAATTGGGTTTGCCAATAATCCAAATAACACACACATATATATATATATATATATATATAAGCAACCCCCTTTGTTTTAGCGCACTCTTTCCATATCCTGGGAGCGCAAATGCAAAACTAATACACAATTTTTGTATTCCTTCGCGTCTCGAGTTGGTTTTCTCTGTGCGAGTGAGAAGTGGCCACTTTGGCTGGCCAACTGAAGTGGCAAACGGGGCACGACAAGCTCCGTTTTCCCAGCCCGCTTTTGTCAAAGTCGATTTGTTACATTCTCAAGTGGGGCAAGCGTTACCCACTCCCTCTCCCTTGCCCCATCCCATCCCATTCCAATCGTAACTCCCTGCAATATTTGTAATGCACTTGGCTCTGTTGTGGAATGCAACACCAACAGGGTTGCATTGGTGCGCTCTTTGAGGCAAATTACCGTTACGACCTGGGGTGGCACCGTTGCTCGCTATTTTGACATATGGCCTTCTTGATGTCGTCGATGATGTTCCTCCTTCCACACACCACCACCCCCCGGCCAAAAGGTGAGCAGTGGTGCAAGCTACAGTTAGAAAAGCATAGTTCTAAAAACGAGAAAGTAATATTTTGGTTCCGAATTTTTTTTAAATATGAGAAACTACATTTTTATAAATTAGCCTAAATTAAACAATACTAAAAATATGATTTTTTTTTATATTTGGTTGTTGGAAATTATTTTTAAATATGAGAAAGCAAAATGTTTATAAATTATTTTATAACAATACTCAAAATATGATTTGCTTATAATAAATTTTATTCTAAAATTTACAAACTTGTTAATCAAATTTATTAGCTAGACATTTGTATGAGATTTTAATTACTGTCTGAAATATATGTAAAATTTTAAAACACTAATTTTATTTTAAAAATATAGTCAATAAAAAACCTAATAAAATAAGATTTTTGTACAGATTTGAAAAATCAACCTAAGCACATATATATTTTTAATTTTAGAAAAATAATAAAATGAGTTAAATATGTCAAATTTCAACAATTCAATGCAATTTCTTTTTGGTGAGTGTAGAACGCGAAGCTCGGAGTTTTTGGTGATGACGCGACTGCTTTTCACTTTTTACCGTTGTCGGTCAACTTCCCAGGACATCCGCTGGATGGAATTGCGTGTTGCGTGATAATGGCTCTATTCAGGGATGCGGCATGCACCTGATGGCGATGATGACCTGCACCTGCTTCATTGACCGGAAGTCCAAAAGTTTCAAACTTTTCCAACCCAATGCGGGGGTGCTTCATATGAGCTTCGTGTGACAGCTTAATTAAATGTGTGTGTGTGTGTGTGTGCCTCAAATGATAGCTTGTTGCAAGTAGCTGGCTCTATAATCAGAAATGCTAAGCAGCTGCAACGCCATTTTGAGGATGAGTATTTTTTTTTTTTTTGGGTTGTTGTTGCCTCCATTTGTACAGACAGATTGTGTGTGTAACCCTAATGAGATATCTGCCTCGAGGCCTGGTCGGCTTTGTTATGCTAAAGACAACATCAAATGCGAAAGGCAACAAATTCAATTAGGCAGCGACGTCATCGGCTGTGGCCTCAAGGCAACAGCTTCCTGCAGCAAGGACTTCCCAAAGTTTCCCACATACTTTGCCCCTATCACACAGGGCAGAGAACACACACAACGCTTGGTCTTCCAGGTGGTCCAGCTTTTGATTGTAATAATCCAGGACAGGCCTCTGTAAAAAAAATTCTGTCCTCGCTGATCGCATAACACTTGTTAGCCTGTCAATATATCAAAATTCAAGCGAATCCCCTACAAAGGATCTTCGTATATAATAATAAAAAAAAATATGCGGGCAATTGCAACTTTCTTGAGGTTAAACGCAAGTTGCTCTTCAAATCTCTCTCTTCAGATTTGCCATTGTTCACTGAACTCAATATTTTTCTCACCTCCAGGAGGTCCACTCATCGGTTGCCCTCGTCTGCCTCTCCCCTCTGTACGAACGCAGATTGCAACAATAAAAAACAAGATTTAAGTAGACTTAGACTCGGGGCATCAAGTACTTAAGACGCTAGGATGGGACAATGTGGGACAAGTACTTTCAATTAGCAGACGCTTCACTGATTCTAATTGTCAACTAACCTCTGGGAATCTCCGATCTTCCAGAGCCATTTCTCTCCATCAGAGCAGCTGCTTTGCTATGTATTTATTTATTTTTTTTTTTAATATGGTATAAATAATGTAACAAATATTTAATATTATATGTATTATTGAAATAATTAAATTTAAATTTACAATGTGAATATAAGGAATATAAGAAATCTATTTATATTATTTGTATGTAAAAAGTGAATATGTAATTTATATTTGTAATTCAATACAAAATTTACAATGGGAAATATGAAATAAAATAAGATATATAAAAAATCTATTTATATTCTTTTTATATCAATAGTTTTCAAAACAATTATTTTTATTTAGAATAAGAAAAATGTAAAAAAAAAAGTACAAAACTACAATCATGCTGTGATTAAAGTAGTTTGCCTAAAGAGCCTCATTAGATATGGCAAAATATCAATTTAAATTTACAATGTGAAAAATGAAATAAAATATGGAATATAAGAAATTTATATATTCATTTTATGTTAATAGTTTCCAAATATTTTATTTTATATTTATCATGAATATTTAAATTCCAATTTAAAATAGGAAAAATGTATAAAAATATTAAAAATACAATTAGCCATGGAAAAATTTCAATTTAAATTTACAATGGGAAATATGAAACAAAATACGATATATAATAAATCTATTTATGTTCATTTTATGTAAATAGTTCCCTAAACTTTTATTTTATAAATTTCATGAATATTTAAATTTCAATTTAGAATAGGAAAAATTTATAAAAATACCAAAACTACAATCAGGCCGTGATTAAACTAGTTTGCCTAATGAGCATCATTAGATATGGCAAAATGTCAAATTATTGAGCTAAGCAGTGAAGAACAAAGCATTTAAGATTTTGTGCCTGGCAAATCGAGTTTTCCAGAGAAAAACTGCCCATTTGCCCACTAAAGTAAGTTAAGCTGGCCAAGAAAGGCAGGCAGCAGGCATCAGGCTTAGTTTATCTAGTCCTGTAAGCCACATAACAATTAGAATACTTACAGAAGAGTGCAGATATACATTAGCTGTCTCTGTCTCTCTCTCTCTCTGTGCAGTCGCTTATCTGTGGCGGCAGATATAGAAAATTGATCTGGCGATAAATCGAGCTACTCAATTTACAAAAACAACGCCGCTCGCCCCGCTTTGACTTTCGCTCCGGCGATCTTCTCGGTTAGACGAGAGAGTCCTGTTTGTCCTGTGTGTGTCCTGTGTGTGTCCTATGCTGACTTCAGGTACAACAATGCCACAAACGGAAGCCGGATTTGCAGCTTGCGGCTTCTACTTCTGGCTACTGATGCTGCTGCGGATCAAACGGATGTTTAATATTTTGGCTTAAAGACATTCACATTATATTTGAAAACAATGGCCAAGAAGCAGTAGTGGTCCACAAACGTGTACGTGCCAGAATAGACCGCCCGGTCAGGATTTGGGCATTTAGCAAAAGGGTAATCCACCCCATTAAAATCTATTTGCATACGCATATTTTTTGTTTTATTTAGGTAATTCGCTAACCAAGCACAATGCACAAACTGCGACCTGTCTTCGGCTACTTTAAGCCATGTTGCAAACCTGCTATGGAAATTTGTCCACACCTGCCCAAAATCTAAGCACAATGTGCAACTGCCACTGCCACTGCCACTGCAACCGCTTGCTTGAAATTGCGTTAATCATCCTGCGCCCTTCATTGAGAACGCGGATTACTTAATCAACGAAAATCTATGAATTAAAAGTGTTAGCGAAAATCCAAGGCAGCTTTTGGCCACAGTTCCAGCTAATAGCGTGCAACTTGCGGCCACTTGAGCTGAAGAGTGTGTGTGGCTTAAACCACCCACCCAACACACACACCCATCCCACACACACCACACACCCACCTTCAGCTGAGACTTGAGCTGATTTAAAGCAGTTCAAGTGGCTTGGCCTGATCCACAAAAGTTTGTTAGTCCTTCGCTTAGAGATGGCTCAGTTTTGGGCTTGCTCCACAAATCAAAAAGTGAGAAATCTATTTATTTTTTTTGTTTATTTATTTTTTTTTTTATTGCAAATGCGAAAAAGGGAAAATTACAAATTAAGACCCAAACAATGGCAAAGCCAACAATGTGCAGAAAAACGTCACTGATGACAGAATGATGAGGATTAAGCCAACAACAACCACAATTGCATAGACACACACACACACACACTCGCACACACACACACACACACAGAGAGAGCATCAGCGTCGCCTATGAGTCTATTAAAAGTCTAAAGGCAGATAATAAAGGGCCATTAGGACTTAAAAGGGCTCAACAACCCAGCGAGCAGCAGCCGAAACGCTTTGTGCCCTCAGAGACAACAAAATTTGTGCCGGATTCAACAGCAACAACAACAACAAAAACACAGTTACAACAACAACAGCAGCAGCAACAGCAGCGGCAGCATCCAAGTCGAGTCGAGTCGAGTTGAGTTCGTTCCTGGACCTTGCCAAAGTCGAAATGGCAGCGGCAACGAAGCATATTTAATTCCAAATCCCCGCAAGCATTGAGCCCAATGGGTGCTACTGGGTTAGGGTAGGTTTTTCGGCACCATGCTCCGGGCCATGGATGTGTGTCAGTGGCATAAATACATATACACATCCATGTATATCTATATACACTCAGAGAAAACAACGCATTGAATTTTGATAATACGACATACTTTTGGCGCCTTTTAGTAAAAATATTCTTAAGAATTATTCTGTTATTAAAATATGCCACATTTTCTAGATGTTTAAATTATATTTGAATAAAAATTCTTTTTGTTGTTTCTTTTATTATTAAAAATTTGTATGTTATGATAGTTTATAAATATTAATAATTTAATTTTAAGTCACAGTCAAATATTAAATTTTTCTGCATTTTCGAAAGCACTTTCTCAATAAATATAAATAAATATTTATAAAAAAAACAAAATTTATTTAACTTTCCCTATATTTTTTCTCTTTAGTTTTCAGGGAGATTATTACTTTAGGCAGTTTTTCGGTGCTATTTTTTTTTTTGAGTGTAGATGAGTCTCTATGTGCACTCAACGTTTCTATTTACTTTGGCCAACGCAATTTCAACAATTTTGCCGACAATTGGCAACTGTTTTTATTCAAACTCACCTTGTTTGTTCAGCCTTGGCAAAAGGATACTGCGACTACAACTACAACTTCCATTTGCTATTGTGAAAGGATTCAATTGTTATTGTCAGCCAAGGGAGCAGGACACAGCACCCAGTTGCTACTCCAAAAGGATTCAACGATTCAACGGCGCTCGTCAAAGTCAGCTAAAAGTGAATTTTTGCTTTTTAACTTTTTGAATTCTGTTGTGAGTCACATCACAACCCGAAAGGGCGACTCTGAGTCAACTGCATCCGGAATCTGCTATGGCCGACGCCATTTTGTATCCAATTCCCAGTCGGACAACTGCCATTTCAAATTAATCCCGACTTTGGTTTGCTGAGGTGGAAATACTATGCTAATTCTAATTTGTTTGATTTCAATGCCAAATGCATTAGATTCTTTTGTTCGAAGGATTTACATAATGCCTTTTTGGCCTGGCTGGGCGTCCAATGCAATTGTTCCTCAGATATGTTGGATAGCTCCAACATCGGTCGCACATTAGATTAAATTTAATTTTAAATTGAAATATATAAATATGGTTATTAAATTTGACTTTTATTACAACATATTAGATTATTATTAAATATTTTTAAAAAGAGAGAGCCAATCTAATTACAAACCTTTTTTTGTAGTTATCAAATAATCAACGAATTATATTTATTTGATAATTTGGACTATTTGAAGGTCAAAAATAATCTCAATAAATTTTTGTAACTAATTATATAAGCAGTAGTTTTTTTACTTCATCTGAAAAGTTATGCATAACTGACTAAAATTGTATCTTAAATATCATTTATGGATATGAACTGATTATATGCACATTACAAGAGCAAAAAACTAACATTGATCTTTTGTAATAATCAAATAAAAAGAATGAAGTTATATTTACTAAGAACAGCAAAATGGCAAGTCAAATAAATAATATAAAAAATCATCGTTAGTTATATAGTCCGGCAAAAAATGCTTAATATTGCGTCTTTTATACAATTGCCTTTAGTAGTTGTTTGGATTTAGAGAACAGTCGAGAAATCCTAATTAAAAGATAGATTTGATATTCAGGCAAAGTTACGACATAAAAAGTATGTAACACTGAAACATTTTTTAAAGCAAATAAAAAAAAAACCAAATTGAATTTAATTACAAATATTTTGGTATAAAATATGATCTTTAGAAAGACGCATTTTATCTGCGATTTATCTTAAAAAAAATTAGGCACTCTCAAAATATATAGATAACTATTTTTTCGTTGGGCTTCAGCCTCATCAGCAGAATGTCCATATATATAAACGTATCTGAACAATATAAATATTTTTTAAATCCCCTTAAACTTCAAGCAAAATTCAGTTTACAAACCTTTTGCCAACATATAAGTAAAATATGTCAGTTCTCAAAATATGCAAAACAGTTTCTAAAATTTGGCTGAAAATCAAAATTAACCCAAAATTTTGATCTTCCAATAAAATAATTAATGCAGATAATTTTATTTTGTTAAGCTTTAGCTATAATTTTTATTTAAGTGTGTTTTTTGTAAGAGGTTTTTATGCTAATTTCATTAAACATATATGATATGCGGAACTTAGAACTAGTTCATTTATGAGCTAGGCAACAAAGAAAAACTTGCAACTTTTCTTTTACGAATGCAATTTGAATCACGTTGTGGATAGATAAATTTATTATATATATATATATATATTTATATATATGTAAGGCTCAACTCCGAGAGATTTGTGGCTTGTAAGCTTTCACTGTTGTATATTGTCCAATATGTGACTCCAACTCCAGATGATATCACAGTTCCCAGCACTACGAAGGCACTTCAAGTGCACAACTCAAAATATTTTCGCCGACGGCAAATCGATTCCACTTTTTTTTTGTTTAAATCTTACGCTGACTGTACATGTCGGAGATGAGACGGACAATGGTTATGTCGCCGATGGTCTTGCGGAAGAAGAGCTCCTCGATGGTGAAGCTGGACACTTTGTGCATCAGCGAGACGACGCCGAGCAGAGTTTGGAAACGCAACGGTTGATTTGGATGCGTCCTCGAAATGTAATTGTGCAACGCATTCCGCGCATCATTGTGCATGGCGGCCACCTTGCTGGACTCCAGCAGACCCCTTGACTCCGCCGAGGCACTCGAGTTCGGACTGCCACTGCCGGTCAGAATGGAGCTATTTGCCAGATCCTCAGTGGAACTGGCCGCTGGTGGGGATTTGCGGAAGAGTGAAATGGCACGCAAGCATTCGTATTCCGTGGAGTCGATATTGAGATGGCACAATTGATTGAGGACATCTTGAAAGGCGTGCACCTCGCGGCTGACAAGGGCAACAATCTCACGATTGGCATTCTCCGCCTCGTAGACGAAGAGCAGCTGGGAAAAGTTCATGGGCATCAGATACTGGGACATGGCCAGGATGAAGAACTCCTTCCAGGACTCCTCCAACAGCAGCAGTTGATCGGGCATGGGCAACTCGGTGAAGGCACGCACACTCTTAATCCAATTCACGTTCTTGAACAGATGCTCCGCTGCCGTCTCCTTGATGTGCTCAGCAGCCATTAGCGGTGGTGTGGGGGGCAGGGCACGAGTGGCCAGGGCATTCATGTAGGCGGCGCTGGGCGAGAAGAAGCCGTGATGACCCTGATGCACCGGATGATGGGGCACACGTGGCACAGACAAATCGAGAACGGCAGCACCAGACGGCGCTCCCGGAAAGCCGGCAAGATGCGGATGATGAGAACCACGCTGGTGACCAGGAATGGGCATTGGCAGGCCGGGGAAGCCATTCAATGCCGCCGTACTCATGAGAATCTCTGGCGGAATCTGTGGCATCTCAGCGCCCAGCATAGCATCCTTGTACATGGCCATGTGTCGGCGCAGCGTCGAGTTGCGTGGTCCACGCTCATGCTGCACTGCATCCTTGTTCATGCCCACCTCAAAGCACTTGCGCAATCGACACGCCCGACACTGATTCCGATGGGTTTTGTCCACCACGCAGAGTCCCTGTTTCTGGGATTTGCACACATACTGGCGAGATCGGCGAATGCTGCGCTTGAAGAAACCCGCACAGCCATCGCAGGCATAGATGCCGTAATGCTTGCCGGAACTGTGATCCCGGCACACCTTGCACGGCACATGGTACAGTATACGACCTGGAAGCACAGCAAGTAAAAAATATATTATTAGTTTTTGTTGTACATTTTAAAGATATATTTGTAAAATTTAATTCTTAATTGAAAATAAAATAATAATATTTAACAATTTTAAAGTAATTCTTTTAACATACTTTGAGAAAACATATTTCATACACAAATAAAATAATATTAATTGATTTGATTGAAAACACAATTTGACAAATGATTAAAATGATTTCGTTAGTTTTTCTTGTCAATTGAGAAAGATTTTTACATTGAGAAATCATATTTATTTCAGAAATAAATTAAGCATTGACTTGTTAAGCTTGCCAAGACTTGATTTGATTTATATTTTTGTAATACAATTTTTAATTTTTTAAAATTCCGATTTAAACTGAAATACTTACTTGATGCCGCTGGCGATAAACGGACGCTGTTATATTTTTGATCCATCATATCTGGCGAACCCTCCGACGATTGCATACCGATGTGTGGCGTAATTTTGGCGATTTAATAGGCACAATTTGGAGACACACACAAAAATCACTTTTGCTTTTTGCACTTGGCAAAATGTTTTGCTTTCCTTATTTCAGTTTTTGTTATATTTAATTTTTGTTTTAGTTTAGAGCACTAAACGACTTCGTTGCCGTTGTCGAGGACGAAGACGAAGACGAGAACGAGGACGAGCGAAGTGGACTCGTTGAGATCACGGATGATTGTGTTGTCTGCACACCACCCAGCTCCTGTTTTAATAGTCCTTCCGTTGAGTTCCATTGAGTCGAGCGAACAGTCGATCACCCCTAGGTAGACGATGAGCCGGGCGCGTTTATTGGTTCGTTGCTGCCACAGACGGGGTTGCACAGCTATTGCTCACTCACTCACACACACACACACACAGAGTGTCTAACGCTGGCAGCGATTTTTTTTCTGCTTGTTCTCTGATCCTGCAGGCAGCGGCTGCCATTGCGAAAATTCATTGAGCAGCCGTCATTCTCAACTTTTGGCTCTTTTATGGTCTTTTTCCGCTGAAAGAGCGACTACCTGTGCTCTCCGAGAGAGAGAGACTGAGAGAGAGAGAGTGAGAGAGAGCACTCCTGACAGTTGGCTGGTTGCATTTATGGCGCTTTGTGATTTGTGTGAAGTACCTGTGGCTACATTCTGTGCTATCCTTTGTCTCTCCCAGCAAAGGGTGGTTCTTGCCTCAGCCAGGGTTGCTTTTATGGCAATTGTGTGTGTGTGTGTGTGTTTTTTTTTCATTTTCCATTCATTCATATTCAACTCTTGCTGGTGGCAAATGGACTTTTATGATGTAATTGTGCTTGGAGACGCGTTGCGATTGATTGAAGAACAATATCAAAAGCACTTTGTGGTAACTGCAACACCCGCTACCTCCTTGCAACCCGCGGCCAACCCTCGTCCACCCATGGCTAAGCCAGCTTAGCGCATGCCTTTTTGCCGGGCACAGCTCAAATTAAATTCAAGTGGCATTCAATTTTAATCGCTGCACACGCTGCACACTAAGGCAGGAGCCTAATCGTGTGCCGCTCAAGCAGATTAGACCAGGTCCCAAGATCATCCAAGGGCAAATCATTTAAAGCAAGCTTTCCGCAGAGGCACAAACGCAACAAAAGAGATTTACAAAATTCTAACGAAAAATATTCTACTTAATAATGTTAAGCAAGATCCTTCAATCCTGCTGCGATTTGCAAAACTCAAAACTGCCGTCGCTCAATCCTCCTTCTACTCCTCATCCTCCTCCTCCTCTGCTGCTGCTGCTGTGGGAAACAGAAACAGTCGAAAAATAAAATACAAATGCAAATGAGTTGATAGATGACAGTCACTTAAAATGAGCAATTATATATATATATATATATTCTCGATTCATATTACGGATGCGTAACATGATCAATAAAATGCTCAGCGATGATAGCAGCAACAGAAGCAACATCGGAAAAGGGTCTAATTAGAATGCCAACCCCTCTGATGCTGAGGGTTGTTTTGGCCAGTTGTCTGCTTGGCTTGTTAGATTGTACATTGTACACCCCCTCCTCCCCTTCCCTGCCCGCTGCCACCCCCGCACTCAGTCAGTCACACTCAGGTGTGCAGCATGGGAATTTGCTTGCGTGATGTGATGTTATTCCTGAATATTCCTCAATATATTCCCATCTTTTCAGATCATTAGCCTACGGCTGGGGAGCGGGTCACCTTGTTGATTATGATGCTCTACTAAACCAGATGACGATGACATTTCAATTTTTTTTTTTACTAACCATCGGTCAGTTGGAATGATCTGATGTGATGTGATGTGACTGTGGCAACTGGCGTGTTCTTTATCGTGGGAACTCATGAATAATTTCCACACTCGTTGATTGAATTGATGCTGCTGCATGCAACTATCAGCTGCTCTTGATTGCAACATGTTCCCACATCACTCAACACTCTTCTGCCAAAAGTCTATCATAAATGCAAAGTAAATTTTATTCAAAAGACATTAAAACTAATTTATATTTTAGATGCTTCAATAAAATATGAATCCATCTTGGATGTGAAGATTATTTAAACATTATATTAAAAAGATTTAAATTAAATATTTATTAAAATACTTTAAAAATCTAGTAGTGATCACAAATCTTTAGGTAAGAAAATAATATAACCAGAGTTGAGTAGTTTATAGTATTTAGTTTTTTTATTTTTTAACTCTTTATTGTTTTTTTTTTTGAAGATTTGTCAATGAGAATTAGATCTTTATATATATAATTATGTATACTTTATATACAGAAAAAATTCTATAAACATCAAAATTGTAGATCTTTTTTTTTTTGTATTTAGTGCAAATCTTTGCCAACTGTTTAACTTTCTTTAAAACGAAAATACTTCTGTAAATACTTCAGATCAGACTATATAATCACAGACTTACAGATTTTCTATTGATTTAAGACTTTAGATTGTTACAAATTTAATCTCAGTTAGATTTAGAATTTTATAGTAACTACAAAAAACTTAAAGGTTCCTTTCAAAACCTTAGTTGGGTCACAAAGACTACATATTTAAGGCTTTCATTTAAACAGTAGTTGATTTAGTAGATTTTATATTTTACTGCGCATAAATGAAGATTTTAATAGATCAGTAAATTAAGTCATAAAAATATCCTAAAAAAAAAGAGAGCAGGGAAAACTTCGTGTGCGACTTTCATTCAAGTTAAGTATAGCTCCATTACTTAATGAAAAATGGTAACGCCGGTCGAGCGCCTAATCCCGCGGATTAGCGCTAAATCCACCACAAGACTTTAAACAGGCAGCAGGTAAATTACCCGGTAAACCCGTATACTTCCCATTCAAGGTCAGAGTTGAAAATGGTGAATCGAAGTGATTTCGGGAAAATCGCGCAAAAGCATCTGACTTTTTAGCAAAATTGTTGTAAGGTTTGGCTGCAGGTTGGCGGGCGGCGGGCGGCGGAGGAAAGCGAAAGGATTGAGCGAGTGTTTGTGACAGGCCTTAGGTAGTGGAGAGGGGTACAGGGAATGGCACAGTCGCCTCAGTCGTCTAAGACTAATTATCACATTGATATTGAGAAATGGTAGTTAGCACCTTTTTTGTCTTCGAAGAATGTCAGAGAATGGATGCGCAGGTAGCGAATATCAATTTTTATGATGCTCATTGGCACTTTCGCTGCATTTTTATGAATCGCCAGCGAAAGGGTTAAAGCTCATAAAACAGGGCAATAAATCGGTGCCACTATATGGCCATATTCATATATATGACATTGTTGTCAGGCGTCTAACGACGCCACAGTTCTAATGATACTTCGGCTGAAGAGAAAAGGGTTAAAAACATTTTGGGAAATTTCCTTCATTTAAATATATAATTTTTTTTTTTGTATTTTATGACCAAAAAGTTGCGAACGTTCATTGAGCAGCGTTAAACAGATCACCGGCTGTTCCCTCATCCATCCATCTATCACCCTCAACCATCATTATGAATCGCGCCAGACTTTTGATGGGAAAGTCCCGAAATGTCATTAGGTGAACGTTTTGTATTCGGTTTATGGCTCAACCAGAATCATTGTGCTCCTATTTGCTAGCAGTGTATTCAAGTAGATCACTGTTTTGGATATAAGTGTTGGTTTGTTGTCTTTAAAGTCTCAAATAAATATTTATTTTTAATATTTATTTGCAGTTTAGATCAAAGATAAGAGACAGAAATTCCAATCCTTTTACTCGCTTTTGTTAGGCATTGTCGAACACAAGTAAAAGTTACAAATTTGAATAATATCTTTCAATTAAAGATAAGAAATATAAATTGCATATTTTTTTTGTTTTTTCTTGCGGAATTTAATTTTAATCATTTATTTAAGTAGCTATTAGAAGCTATTAAGGGTCTGTCCAAAAGTTTATGCCAATATCTGTGAAACATATAAAAATATTCTAATCCTTTTCGCACATTTCAAGATTTAAAGAATGAAATTTAATTTATTTTCAATTAAAATTTAATTTTAAAACTTTAGTTAGGTATTTTTTATTGACAATTGAGTGACTTCTTCCAGAAATATATGTAAAACAATGTTTTCCATTAATATTAAAATATTTAATATTGATGCAAACATTTTAAATTTGCTCTTAACTGATGAGCCTATCAGATGTACATAAATATATATATAAAATAAATGTATAATACTTTTGGTAAAAAAAAAACATTTAAAAGGATTTTAAGCAAATACGAAAATATAGAACGCAATAAAATAAAATAAATACAATCTAACATTGCTTTGATTTGTCAACATTTTAAAATTATTATATATTAAAGGTAATTCATATTAATAAGAAATCAAATACATTGCACATTTTAAAAATTTTCCATTACAAAATATGATATTTTTCGTATTCCTTTATTTGCAAACTGTCGCTGGCTGCAATGCATTTTGTATTCTTTTCTGTTTTTTGGCGCGCAAAGATTGCTTTATTGAATGAACACAATTCGTCATTAAATTTATATAATTTTGGCGCTCATATTATGTAAATTAAGTTTTTGTGAAATATGCATCCAATGTGCGGAAATGAAAAACCGTTTCGAGCAACTTCCGCTCGAGAACGCAAAAGATAAATTAATGCAACTCGAACAACAAATACAGCAAAGTTCATAAAAGCAAAAAGCATGTCAATAAAAGGAGGACAAAAACAGACAAGTTCCCCCCGCCAAAAAAAAGTAGGGAAGACAAAAGCCAAAACGACATCAACAGGAAGCGACTCAGAAATCACGTCAAAATGGCCAAGGAGCTGAGCTCCTTTTTTTGGCTGGCTGGAACCCAGGAAGTAAACTATTAGAGGTCTAAAAAGGTAGAGCAAAAGCGCAATAAATTGAATCAGGGCGGCGAGGAAATAGGGCGAAGATATATGCAAGATAAGCAATCTGATCTGGTGAAATCAGCTGAACAATAAATGAAAACATGAAATTAAAGTGCTCAAATGTCGAACCCAAAATTGCGTAAAGTAGGAGCCGAAAGTTGAGCAACTTTTGTCGGGTTTGACAAACAGGGACAGCCGGGACGACGTTCCCAGAGATGCACGTGCAAAAAAAAAAACTAAATATATATATATATATATATTAATATGTCTAGCAAAGGCATCCGCTGAGTTGAGTTGAGTTTCATGTGGCTGCTGTGTGAGAGGAAGCGTGAGGAAACAATGGGACACACCTCCAAGATCATATATAGGGAGCATCATCATCTCAGCTCCTGGTTAACCTGATATTCAAGCGTCTCCTTTTTCATTTGGCATTTGAATGCTCGCAATTTATGCAACAGGAGCAGAGGAAACAAGTGATGAAGTCGCTGCTTCCATTTCAATTGTTGATTGTTGTGTCCCGGTTCTGGTTCTGGTTTTGGTTCTGCTACTGCTTTTGGTCTTCTTGGTTATTGGAGGTTTGCATAAGTGCCACGTAGTCCCTTTTGTGCTCTCTCTCTTAGTGGTCTCTCTGCAGCTCCTTTTGTTTGCCATCCATTTGCCAGCCAAAAACAAAAAATGACGCACAACATAACTTAAGGACTTTTTGTTTGCCTTTTTTAGAATGTGTTTTGAATGTGTTTTTCCTTTTTTTCTGTTTTTTTGTTTTTGTTTTTATTTTTACTCTCCGTAAGTAGGATGTCCTGTTCTCGTCTCCTCATCGTTCTCGCTAAGTCTTTTGCATGTGCTAAGCCCAAAAAGATTATGTCATCCAGAGATTAGTTTTGATTTTCAACCTACGATAATCGATGGAAGCAGTTTCCATTGCGTTGCATTTCTCACGCCTGCTCCGCAGTCCAAGAAACAGTTTCCGATTTCATCCAACGATTAACGACACATTTTTACACATTTTGCACATTTCCTGCCAACATTTTTAGCCAAATGTGTTTGTGTTTTCACTTGCCACGTCATCGATAGACATCTACTAATTTTAGTATTCTTTCGAAAAGTGTCGCAAAAAGTTGTTTGTGTTTGGGTTTTAAGGCAGTTCTTCAGATCCTCAGATAATTGGAATTATAAGCGGTAACTTTCTTTGATTTGATTAGCATAAGAAACAATTGTTGCTTAAGCAGGAAATCGACATTATCCATTGTTATTTAAAAACACAAAAGCTAAAACGAAATCTTTGAAAAAGACACATCTGAAATAATTATGGTAATCTTAGCTGTTGTTCTGTAAGTTTCATTTATTGAAGGAAATTTGAATATCACATTAATAAATTCATCTTTATTTTATTTTTTAAAAATCTTCTTTATCTATATAAAAAATCGATTGATTATAGTAATTATTATAAACTTGATTTATTTAAGGAAATTTGAATTACACTTTGAAAATAAATTTATCTTTGTTTTTTACATTGCTTTGAACTTTGCTCTAGCATTAAATGTAACTAATTTATCTATTTTTAAAAATTACCAAACTCGTTAAATATAACTAAAATATCCCTATAATAAAATTGGAATACCAAATCGATAATAGATATTTTGATACTAACTTATTTTGTACTTTTAATTTAACTAAATTATTTATGCCGAAATTCCATTCTTGTAGTTTGGGACTCTTTTTTAAGTACCTGAAAATTAAATAGAATTTACAAATAGAATTTTTTATAATTTATTTTATATTTTAATATATATAAAAACTAATAGAACTATGCTTATTTCTTGATTGCATTACGGCTAACATTCCCCAACAAAAATTGTAATAATTGAGCAACTTGCAGCAATTTGAGTTCAACGCACTCAATTTTGAGTTAGATCATTAACCTTGCAAACCCTTAGAACTCTTTTGATACACAGCATCATGAGAAACATTAATGTGGCCGTGGGAAGGCCAATGCCAATGGCAAAGGCCAATCTAAGGTTCCACTCAAGGATACATGGCTGATTGAAATTGAATACATGAAACAAGGAGCAATTCAAGGCACATTATCCTAGACAATAAAGTTAAGGCACCTGATGCGCTAATCTCAAACTGCCAACTGCAAACTGCTAACTCAATATAACAATTGATTCCACACTCAAAAAAAAAAAAGGCCAAAGGGGATATTAAATCGAACTCGAATGGGGTTGAAAGACAAGTGGTTTAATCATGCGGGAGATTTTCCCTGATATCAAACAATAAGACAACTCTGAGGTCTAGTTTGAGTTTTTGAATAAATAGCGAAAATATTGTATATAAGAATTAACTTCCACGAAATGTTCTTTTCAGCGTAAAAATATGAAAGAAGAAAGAAATTGGTTGAACATACAGGTTGCCAAAAAAAAGGGTTTTCGCTTCGATTTCAATTTCTAGGGAGCTGCGATCGAATCTTGAATAATAGTTGGAATCGGAGACAGCATGCGCAATATGTTTTTTATACCCTTGCAAGAGGGTACTATCATTTTGTTGTAAAGGTTGTAATGAACGAATAGTATATATAAATTGTTGATCAGCAAAGGGCAATAAATTGACTCGCAATTGTAAGTACTCTCAGTTAAAATGTTGTCCAAAAATACTATAGCAATAATAATAATAATAATGATAATAATAATAATAATGATAATAATAATAATAACGATAATAATAATAATACTTATAATATTATAAATAATAATAATAATAATAATAATAATAATAATATTAATAATAAAAATAATAACAATAAACCTTACTTTGTTCCAGATAATACACATTTGGCATAATATTATATAACTGACATAAGAATTATCGATCGAAAGATGAGTTATTGAATATATAACTTATTTGGGTAGAGATTTATATAGCTTAACTAAAGTCTATAATTCTATATAATTTGATTCAGATATCTGTTATTAATTTTTATAATTTTTTTTTATAAATTTGTAGATTTATTAAATTTAAAATTAAATGGCATTAAAAACATTAATTTAATTTATTCCCAAATGTAAGGGCATTTTAACTTCGGCATGGCTAAGAAAAAAAAAGTTCTGTTGTCTTCTGTTGTTTTTTGTTTCAATTATGATGGAGTTGAGACCCTCATCAGGAGCGCTAACTGCCTGATGTCGATGAATGGATGGAATTCTGGGCATGGCTTATCAAAAATTTAACATCAGGCGTGGGCACAATAGACCAAAAAATTGCTAGGACTACCAAAGAAGCACAGAAAAACTTGTCAACAGCCTTATCTATATTTGAGTTAAGATCTATTCATGGCCAACACACTCTATGTATGAATGAATTAATAATTTATTTGTCTAGTTTTTAGTTGAGTTTAATTAATGCATCGTCATGACTTTTGCTCCTCAACTGCTTTTCAGTTTTCTCTTCTGACTGACTGACGGCATTTTGATTTGAAATTTGTACAATTCTCAGTTTGGTCGGAGTATCGAATGACAGCGACGTGGGAAGGACTCGGCTCCAATTTAGCGTCAAGATGAAAGATATGCGAGATCAACATGTAATCTTTGGCATAAATGCGAGAGAAAAACGCTTAACACAAATGACAACAACAATAAGAAGAAGAGGCAGAATGTTGTATGTAGAATGATGTCTGACAATGCGCGCATGTTGCATGCCCGATCGAATGTCCTTTGATATCAAACGTCTTTTTGGGGTACTTATATTTCATTATGCGAAAAAAGGTAGCACACACAAAAGTATAGTCTAAGAAATACACACACACACACATACACATACACACACACACATTGTTGAGAGCCAAGGACCTGTTGTCATCATCATCATCATCAACAGCATAATCATAATCATTACTCTCCCCTGTCTGAGTCAACCCCTTTGCGGCAGTTCAAGTGAATTCTCTATGCTGGTGCTGCGGACTTCGCTTCGTTTCGCTTCTTTTATTTTATTTAATTTTTTTGTTACTTGGAACGCACACTTCAACCAACCCTCGCCCTATCCCTGGTCGTCTGTCAGTCTGTTTGTCTGCCTGCGTCAACTCCTTTTGCCAGCATTATGATTGTCTCCTGGCGGCAGGCTTCCACCGCTTGACACTTGCAGATTAGTAAAGTGTTGAATCTTAAATAAATTTCCTGCTAATTGCTCACTCTCTCTCCCTTTCTCTCTCTCTCTCTCTCTCTCTCTCCCTCTCGCTCTGCCCACAATTAGTTGTGCTCCATATAAATTCGAGTGCAATGATTTGCATTATTTTTGTTTTATTTATTTTTTTGTGTCCCGTGTTGCGACTTGAGATATTTTTTCTTGAATTAACTTTTTGCTTGATTCATGACTTTTGGTTATTTTAGTTGGCATTTCCGGTTCGATTTCTTCCTCGGAATGTGAAGAATGGAGAGCAGCTAATGCGATTGTGGATTTTACGGGGATTAACTGGTGCCAACGAGTCTCTCAATTTTTGTTAAAATTAACTATAAATTTTCATAATGGAGGAGGGTGTTTTCAGAATATATTTCCATAAAATATAGGCGTAAGAAAAAATGTTATGGGCATGCAGAAGGTTAAATAAGGGTTTACAAAATTTGCACTCTTGTTAATCTCTCTTTCTCTCAGTCTCTTTCTCTTTATATGTGCATCTATTTCCACAATAAAATAAATTTAATTTTGACACATTAATTATTTTATTAAAAAACACAAGTAAAATTTTCGAATATTGGTAACCAGTTGCCAACTCAACAAAGATAAGTTATATACAATTTATAATTAAATTGACTGCTTAATATTGACAACACTTAATTTTATATTAAATATTTTTAATCATAAGATTATTTGCTATTGTCATTTAAATTTAAATTTTCAAGTTGTATCTTTATATTATTAACATCGCATGTGACTAGCTCATAATATATACGTTTATAGCTAGTTTCTTCTTCTCCGATAAATAAAATATAATAAGCGAAAATTAAAAAATGCAGACAATAAATTAAGGACAGTTTTCAAAATGTTGACGGATCTCACTAACAAAAATGCAAGTTTGACAGCCATTGAATGAAGTGCGTAATGTATAATTAAAAAGTATTGCATACTTTCAGGTACAAAATTAATAGCTGAAAGGTTTCGCTAACTAACAATAGATGGCGGTAAATTTACTTGTTAAGGCGGAACAAAACACTTTTCAGATTCCTTAGATAAAATGTGATAAAATGTACATAATTTAAGTAATAGTAGTATTTAGTATTAAAGAAATTCGTTGTCGAGATTCCTTGAGAATTACTGAAATATATATTTTACATATAACTTAATCGTCTGATTTTTATATAAAGTTTGAAAATAGCTTTTAAAAGAGAACCACTTATAAAAGCCATAATTATTTTATTACTCATTAATGATACTTCTTACAAATTTAATGAGTGTATTAAGATATGGTAATTGCTCTCTTTCAAATTTTAGACTGTCCTAAAATAATATTCGCTTATTAATGTTATTATTTTCATATAATTTAATTTAAAGTCCACACTTTATTCAAAATATGGGCTATTACAATGCTGCAGTATTTTGAAAGTATATTGAAAACAATTTTATTAACAACATTATTGGAAATATTAATATTGTATCCCATCGGCATGAATGCATCATCGCATCATCCTTTCTATAAATAGTCGCTGGGCATGTCCATAAATTATTGGAACCGCTTTATGGCTATGGTTGGCTAGAATAAAGAACGGTTCCACGCTGGCAGTGCATGTTCACTAATTATAATGACAAATCGGTCAATTATAATGTCATGTCATTAATATTCGCTGCACGATCGATCATGCGAAAAGACTGGTGCATTGAATAAAAGTGCTCATAAATGATGAAAAATGAATAAAAATGCAGTTAAGAAACTCAGAGGCAATCAGGACACTTGTACAAGGAACAAATTACAAATGGAACATTTTGGAGAATAACTCAAGGCAAAATGCAGGTGAAGTTGAAGATGCAGCTGAAACTGAAACTGAAGCTGAAGCTGAAGCTGAAGCTGGGACTGGGCTTAATAAAGCCAAGGAAAAGCTGTCAGAATGGCAATCCACGCGCCACGCCCCACCATATTAAAAAGAGACTAAAAAGGACGTGCGGGCGTCGTTCAACCTGTCAACTTGTGGCAACCACAAAACAATCGTGTTGTTTTCAAATTTATGGTCAACACGCACTGCCGCACGCCCCAACTCACAGATCCCCACAAGACATATACACAAGATAGTAGTATAATATACTATACACTATACTATACATATATATATATATATCCCCGACCCGAGGCGAACGTGTTCGCTCAACGTTCATCATGCCACAGACACCTCGAAGGCGCTGTTCTGTAAATTATTTTGTGCAGCCGAGAACCGTTTTGCCTGCCAAAGAGCAGCAGAAGTGGGAGGGCAACAGGGGCAGTAATTGCCACTTTTCGAATTATGCACTGGGAGAAAAGCAGCGAGTTTAGCAGCTATGGAATTCCTTGCGTTTTTACTTCAAATTTCAAGCCAAATTTTTTAATTATTTTTATTTCTCTTTAAGTCCCATAAATTTGGGGAAATACATTTATTGAATCAAGTTCAATATTAAACCATATAAAAAAAAATTTAAATAACTAAAATTTTTGATAAAAGTTATTGTTTAATTTGAGTTAAGTTGAATTCTATATGAAACGTTTTTTTTAAGAGATTGATATTAATATATTTTTAAAGTACAAGCATTTGGTAATTTTTTAAAAATAAACTCAAAATTGTAATAAGATAATAATAACAAGAAATTGTTAAGAAAATGTTTTAAGTTGTTAAGAAAATTTAAATGACTCTCCACAAAGCTATTTTGAAAACATTATTCAAAAGTCAATCAAAGTATTATTTTTTTTTTTTTCAAATATATTTGAGTAATCCTATATGAATCTAGCTATAAAATTACTTTAATGCTGTCTGAATAATTAAATGATTTTAAACTGCAATTTCTGGTTATATAAATTAATCTGCTTAAAAGGAGAAGTATTGTTTTTAACTAATTCTAATAAATCAAATATTATATATATTATATCAAATTTACAAAGTTTACTACTTGATTTAGCTGCAACAGAATATTAATGTAACCAGTTCCATATAATGTGTCCATAATTACAAATAATTATGATAATAAAATTATATTCTAGAAAATGTAAGCTTGATAGGAAAAGCAGCAATTATTTCTGCAAGTGTAGCTGCAACGGTATATAACCATAACCAGTTCCTTTCTAGATGTCCATCAGGCAGCTGACCGCAGAGGGCACGGCAACTGCAACGGCAACGGCAACGGCAACGGCAACAGCAACGGCAACAGCATCTGCCACAGCATCAGCAACATCATTTTAACTCCTCCGAGTTCTGCCTTCGTTTTCGCATTAAGATCTGAATGCGGCACATTCTCTTTTGGCCAAGTTTATGGGCCCAGCAGTATTTCACACACACACACACACACACACACACTAAGCCACACTGAGTGATATTGCTGGGGCATTGGGTGCCTCAGATTGCTGGCCAGCGATAAGATGACATACCAAAGCTACTCTTCAGCTCCACCTGGACTATACTTATTTATAAATAGCCCAGCGTTTTGCTTAGCGCATGCAATCAGTGGTGGAAACTTTTGTTGTTTTTTTTTTATTTAGCAATAACCAATTCCCAATCCCCAATGCCCCATTCCCCAATGCCCCATTCCGTTGCAATAAAAACCAAATGACGACGAGCAGACGCCAAATATGCGCCGACCGCAAGCAAGGTCGTTCGCGGCGACCTTCAGATTGTATTTTTACAGTTTCAGCTGAGTGGATCCTCGACTCTGCTCTGCAACATCATAATGATGCTCAATACGAACATCATCAACATTACAGATCAGTTAACGATCACATTTTGGCTGTTGGCCCTTAATTGACCAAATGCTCCTCTCTACAAATGACACAAAAGTCTCGACTCGGACGCAGATTCAGACTCGGATTCAGACAGAGTTTTGTTCTCCTGTTTCCGCATTTCGCTGTCTCCACAATCACATTTTTATACTCATTGTTCTTGTTGTTGTTGTTGGTTGGTTGGTTGGTTGGTTGGTTGATTGTGCATCCCTTTGTGCCACTTGTCGATATCAATTAAAGTTTAATGATATTGTCGTGAGTGTCAGTTACCAGATGGGCCCCCAACTTGGCATGTTTTTAATCAATTTTAAGTGGCTATTTACATTGCGTTACCTGTTTGCTGCTTCTTCTTTTTTTTCAAGCTTACTTTTCTCCCCTTCATTTATTATTTTGACTAGTTTTCAGTTTAGTATATATATTTTTTTTTTTATTAATTTACTCAATTTCTCGTATTTTTTTTTTGTTGTGGTTTTTTTACATTCACATTATAAGCTGACTTAGTCTCTAATTAGGATAGGATTTTATGCATTTATGGTGCGTACGTGCTTTTGGGCCAAAATAATAGACAAACTTGGCCAAGTTGGTTTGTATGAGTATAAATTATGGCAAGTTGCTAGGTCAAAATTTTGCTGCTCATTTCAGTTAGGTGTATCAATTAAATTAGTTTACATATTAAATTACAATACCAACAACTACAATAAATTATTTAAAACATTAACTAAACATTAAAACAAATTTGTTTACGCATGCACACACACACACATACACACACACACACATATACACACATATACACACAATACACACACACACATACAAATTAGGATTAAAGTAGGACAGAAATTGTTTTGTGGCCGTGAGTGGACAAACTAACAATGAGTACTCAACTTAATTCCAAATGACATTAGCTGAAAACTGAAAATTGCTAATCAACTGTTAAAAAGTAAATATCTTAAAATTTGGTTAATACTGTGGAGGCAAATGTGAGTTGCAGGCAGCAAATTGTTGCCATCCGCTTGCCGATGACTAACTGCTGAAAGTTCAGAAGTGTCAAAAGATATCAAATCAGGTTTTCAGCTCGACTAATTCCATAAGTTAATAAAAGTAATTCTTTCAGCATGTCAGCAGCACAGTTATTGCAATTAATTACGGGAAAACGATATCAGTTTAAGCTGACAGTTTCTCTGAAACAATAATAAAACAAAAACAAAAAAACAAAAACAAATAAAATCGCTTCACTTGCTCAGAATATTTTTCTGGTTGCAATGTCAATTTTCAGTTTTCAGCTGATGTCATTTGTGAAGTGTTGCAATAATGAAATGAAGGCTAGTTAATATTTAATTTAAGCTAGGCTAACTACAATACGACTTGGATCACATGTGTGTATGAAATAAATTGTTTGCCGCTGCAGCTGTGTGGCATGCAGCTGGGGGCAAGCTGCAGCTGTGGCCAGCTGGTGACTCTGCAATCGAGCAACTATTACTTCAGTTTTAGAAATGCCAACAACGCCTTTTGTATCAAACTGCGATCAATTGTCGAATCGGCCGTATAACGCACTCCGCTCAAATTGCCATCGTTGTGATCGACTACGCCGTATTCGCCGACGATGAAGCCGTCGTCGGTTTTCTCCTCGACGCGATATTTGCGATAGTTGCGTCCCTCCACCACATAGGCGACCTTATCCTCCTCCTCATCTGACTCATCCGCAGCGGCACCACGACCAACACCAGCAGCAGCAGCAGCAGCAGCAGCAGCAGCAGCAGCAGCCTCATCTTCATCATGATCATCGTCACCATAGTCGTTGGCATTTTCGTTGGCGTTGTAAACCACCGAACCACGTCCCCGGTCTATGCCACGATTACGACCACGTTGCATTGTATTTGCCGTTGCCGTTGCAGTTGCAACTGTTGCAGTTGTTGTAGTTGCTGGACTGGCTGGCGTTGTTGCTGTGACCAGTGATGCTGCTGCTGCTGCTGCTGCACCAACACCCTGTTGCTGCTGCAGTCCATGGGCTCGTCCGTTTGTCATCACACTAACGGACTCTTCAATTTCGTAATTCTGCTCGGGGGTCGGTGTGTACAGCTCAGCGCGTTCAGTTGTAAAGTGTGGCAATATGGCTGCTGAGGAGGAGGAGGAGGAGGAGGAGGAGGTGCCACCACCAACAGCAGCAGAGGACGAGGATGATGAGCTGCTCGAGCTGGAACTGTATGAATAGGCGCTATTGCCGGATGCTGTTGCGGGCGATCCATGATGATGATGTTGCTGTTGTTGCTGTTGCTGTTGTTGGTGGTGTGCAAATTTGGAAACACACTTGACTAGATCTGTTACAAGAGAAAAAGAGAGAGAACAGAAAGAGAGAGAAACATTTGATAAGTTCAAGATTATTTTTTTGGTTGAGAGTGCGTTGTCGTTGCTAAATTTGTCTTGCAGTCACAAACTAAAAGCAATTACACTAAGAAAAAAATCATATCTAATTTTAGAAAATCGTTCTAAAAATTAGAAAGTTTTCTTTTAAATTTCTAGCAATATTTTTTATTATTAAGAAATGCGTTAAAAAAAAGCAGAAATTCAGACAGTTTTTTTTTAAGAAAAGTTCTTTCTAAAATTTAGCAACAATTAATGAAAATTAATGTTTATATATTAGAGACTAGCTGATATATAAAATCATCTATAACTTGTAATTTATCTATCTGAAATATTTTTAGAAATTTGCAACTTCCCGCTGAGTGTAGTTTTTTCTTGTAGTTACAAGCCTAAAATTGCTAGTAATAGATTAAAGTTTCATAACTTGAATGCAACTAAAATCTGTAGCTGAGAGTAGGCTATGATAAGTTGGAAGATTAGCCAAGTTAAGTGTGTATTGTTTATGCTTATTACACTGTGCTACAGACCCAATTCCCGGCAGACCTAATGCCCGACTTCGGCTTAATTCTAGCCTAAAACCCAAATAATTTGTGCTCAGACAAAAAGAGAAAGACAAAAAGAGAAAGCTAAATTTTGATTATCTTAGAATTAATTAGTTTAATATGCGATTCAATCGAACAAGCTCTGCTAGCAATAAGATGGAAAATAATTAAAGATAATAAAAGTTGAAACTAACTTAAGAAAATATTTTTAATTAAAAATAAAGAATTTAATTCCAAGAAAAACCACATTAATTTGCAAGCGACAAGGAGTTTAATTTTAAATTTTCAATTTAAGCTGGATTAAAGATTTATTTACTTATGTCAGGATTAGTATAAATAAAGTTAAAGCGGCTCTCAGCCAATTTCTTTAATTAAAGATTTTTAAAAATTTAAGATAATAAAAATTTAAGCTCCTCTCTGCTGTTGTCTCTAATTTAAGATAAACAATTGAAGTCCGGAAATTTATGATGATGAAAGTTTAAGATTTTCTCTGCTGTTATCCTTAGTAAAAGATTTACAATTTAAGCTTTTTTGTGCATTTGTTTTTAATTCAAGATTTACAATTTAAGCTTTTTTGTGCATTTGTCTTTAATTAAATATTTACACTTTAAATCCAAGTCAAACCGATTTGATTTGACAGCAGCGAAGAAGATTAGTTTGTCAACTTTTTCAGCAGATTTAAAGTTTTATTTAATTTAGTCAGGATTAGTATGTAAGTTAGTAGAAGCATTTATTAATAAATTCAAAATAAAGACAATTAAAACACTTGTTTTAAAAAATTTAAAATTTAAGTCGAGATATTTAAGATGAAAGTTTAAGCTTTTTTCTGCATTTGTTTTTAATTAAAGATTTGCACTTTAAGTTCAAGTGAGAAACATTTGATGAATTCAAGATTAGTTTTTCACTTTTTCAGTTAACTTTTAGCTAGATTTAAGTTGACTTTAATAACAGATTTCTATAATTAGTTCAAGTTTGGAGTTTCAACTGTACTTTAAGTTATGTTTTCTTTAATTACAGATGTTAAGCGAGAAGCATTTGATAAGTGAAGTGTTCGCTGTCTCTTCTCCAGCTAATTGCAGGGCACAGTGCCAGTCTGATAGATTGGGTTAAATTTGGTGGGTCTGCAATTAGAGCTTCATAATTTGAGAGTCGCCCACTTAAAGAGTGTTGTTTGCCTACCACTTTGTAGTGCAGTGTAATTTGTGTGTTTTTTGGCGTTTTTTGGGGTTTTTTTTTTTTGGCAAAGACTCACCTCGGTTGTTGAGCAATCCTTTGGCATTTTGATTAGAATGTTGAAGCGACAGTGATGAATGCTGACGTTGATGTTGTTGCTGCTGCTGCTGCTGGTGCTGCTGCTGCTGTGGTTGCTCCCAACATGGACGATGATGCTGCTGGTAGTCACTTGGACTTGGACTCTTTGATAAAATTGGCTGCGGTGCATTCAATAAATCATAAGGTAATTTATCCAAATTGAAGAGTACGCGACGCTGTTGTTGTTGCTGCTGTTGTTGTTGCTGATGTTGTTGCTGTTGCTGATGTTGCTGATGTTGTTGTTGTTGCAAGCGATGATGATGAGCGTTGTTATAATGTTGCTGCCAAGTGCTTGGTCTGCTCGTTGTTGCTATTTTGCTTGCCACGGATTTGCTTGTTGTTGTCTTTGCTGTTGTTGTTGGTGTTGCTGCTGTTGCTGCTGTTGTTGCTGCTGTTGTTGTTGTTGTTGTTGTGGTTTGAGCCTCACCGAATGCAATTCGCGACACAATTGCTGGTCGACGCGAGGGCAAAAAGGTGCTTGGGGCAGCGCCCGGTGGCACAGTTGTTGCTGCTGCCACAATTGCACCCGTTGTTGTTTTTGTTGTTGTTGTTGTTGTTGTTGTTGTTGTTGTGGGTGAACTGGTCGTGCTGTGCGAACTGTGTCCAAAACCAGTGCCAGTTGGCCAGTAGGTCTTTGCTGGCTCTCCATAAATCTTAGCGGGCTGCGAATAAACTTTCGCTGGCTCCGAATAAAATTTCGAGGGTTGCCCATAGACTTTCGCTGGCTCCGAATACACCTTCTCCACCTGGCCATACATTTTCGCCGGCTCCGAGTAGACCTTTGCCGGCTCCGAATAGTATTTCGAGGGCACACTGTACATTTTCGATGGTATCGAATAGAATTTCGATGGCTCCGACGCAATCCGAGCCATCGGCTTCAAACTGTCGCTGACGTTGCGTTGGGCCTCGGCGAGGATGTCATCCGCTGATGATGGCTGCCAGTCATCCACATTTTGGGATATGGAACTGTACGATATTGATCTTGACTGGGGGCCATGGCCGGACTTGGTGTCGTGATAGATGACCGTTTGGAATGGCAGCAATTTGTCATCGTTCTCCTGAGTGTTGTTCACAGTTGCTGATGAAGTTGTCGCTGTTGCTGCTCCGACTCGAGGCGCCACCGAGGTGGAGCGACTGGAGGCGGCTGCGGCGAGCAGTGGCGACGCCAATACATTTTGTATATTGGACGCACTATTTATGGAATCACTGTCCACATCCATTGTATCGGCAGCCAGGCGTGGCTCCGTCTCCTCAATGGAAAGTTCACTTTTGTGCGAACGATTGACGAAATCTTCGCCGACTGCGCTGGGTGCACTGCTGCGAAGAGCTATGCTCTTGAAAACCGGTGGCTGGGTGCGACTAACGCGATTGCCACGCCGACTGGATGAGCTGACGCTAACTGCCACAACCTTGACCTCATCGCTGGCCTTGGGCTTTGTGGCTGCTCTGGGTGCATCCTCGAGGAAGACAATTTTGCTGCCCGTTGTGACCAGCTTGACCACCTGTTTGCCCCCCTCCGCATCCATCTGCTGCTGTCCGTTCGCATTGCGGTAGCGAGTCTTGTGCTCCAGACTGCGTGCCCGACCGGAACCGGATCGAACCAGATCGTATTCCTCATCGCTGTGCAGGTTGCGCTGTTGTTCGTCATGGTCCAGGAACAGTTTCAGAAACTCATTGCCCGCAATGAGCTCACTTTGTCGACCGGGGGCGGGGGCAGGGGCAGGAACTGGGGCTGGCCGCGCAAAGTTGCAGCACAACATCTGAAATGTGGAGAATGAAAATGATTAAGTTTGTGTTCGTGTCAAATGTCTTACAAATATTAATCCTCAATGCGATTTTTATGCAAATCCAACAAATGATGAATTTACAGTGCAAGTACACTCAGCGAAAAATACTGTTCTAAATGAATTTTAGAAATTGGTATACAATTGACGTAATTTTGATCTTAGCATTTTATGCATACTTCGTTCTCAAATATTCTGAATTAATTATTAATATTTTTCGATTTCTAAAAAATAAAAAAAAAACAAAAAAAAAACAAAAAAAAATATTCCTAATTTTTGAAAATAAACAAATTAAATAAATAAATTAATATCTTACTCGGAGAAATTAAATTCTTACCCTAAACTCAGAAGCAGATTTTCGGGATTTCAAAAAATTTCTATGAGAGACAAATTTGTGCTTTGTTGTAAGAATTCCAATCAAATTTTAACTTGTTCCAAAACCATTTTACATTAATTTTTTCTAGAGTTTTAAAATCCTATTTGAAAAAGAAAATACAATATCTGTTCCAATATTTTCGACTCTTATTAGATTTTAATAAAGTTTCCGCTTCACTGAGTACACTCTTTCTCTGAGTGTACAGCTTATTCCAGGGCATATCTATTTTTATGAATTTGCGTAATTGAATCATTATTCGATTTCGCAGCAATATCATCATGGCAGCTCTCGATATGCATAAGTCATGCTCGGCAGTTAACTGAATGACATTTGAATAATATTTTATTGGGTCTATTAAGACATCAGTGGAATGCAGCGGCTGCTTTTGAACTGAGTGCGGCTTGTGCCTCTTGTTGAGTGTGTTGCATGTTTCGAATCTTGTCAGTGTCATAATTAACTGACAAATGTTGCGATGTTGAAACGGGTGCTAAGTGGCAGCTAATGCCGCTGAATACATTAAACTCCATGTTTATTTAAATTATGAAAAATATCTCATAAAGTTCCTTTGTAGCTAGTATCATTTTTTATTATATTTAATTGATTTATCTTCACACAATAACATCTGAAGCTTATTCCGACATTATCAGAATAAACTCAGTTTTTGTATAATATATTTATTTATGTTTACACAATAATATCTGAAGTTTATTCCGACATCATCAGAAAAAACTCAGTTTCTTTCTAAAAAAATGCTCTTAAATTAATTCGTATTAAGAGCAGTAAAGTCATTAAATATAAAATTTACCTGACTAATCTTCAGATTCCGACTAAAAATAGACTTTCAAAAATGATGACAAGCTGAAACTGGTTGGGTTAGGGACAAAACATAGGGTTGCGCCAGATATGCAAGGCGCATGTGATTATCTCATAATTATTCAATTTGTGAACAAATTGAACAATCTAGCATTGACCTTCCCTATTCAATGTGCTTTCAATGTGTGTGCTAGGCATAAATCAAATCAATGCTAAGCAAAAGTAACGCCCCTCTTTAACTCAAAAACGCCTCGAAAAAAAAAACAAAAGACTTAGGACACGAACTTGCCCTGCACAATCTGTGCGCACAAGAAAAAAAACCATCAATATATATATAAATTACATTTTGCAAAATCAGCATTACTAATTGTAATCGAGATAAATCACATGAAACACTTCTATGGCTATTACGAAAAAATCAAATTGAAACAAAAGCAAAGCGAATGGAAAGGCGTAAATTGAAATATAGCAAAACCAAAAAAAACCATAAATAATATATCAATATATATATATATATATATTTTTCTGAATACAGAGCAATTTATAATATAATAACATAATTATTATATAAAAAAAAAATTGTATTTTTGTATAAAGTAAATAGGCGACAGCAGCAACAACAACATCCGGCAGCTTTTCGAGCATAAATGCAAATCGCTTGACAGCGCAGCGATGTGCAACAACAACAACAACAACAACAACAACAAAAACAACAATTGAATTTGAGTGGGCGCCGATTGCTTGGCGATTGTCGCCTGTCGCTATTTTTGTTGCTGTTGTTGTTGTTGTTGTTATTGTTTTAAGCTTTAAACATTTGTAGATCATATTTAAGCGATTCAATCTAACAATTGTTGGCAGCAACAAAAAACACCTTCGCACACATGCTAAAATTACAGAGTAAGGCGCATGCGCCTGCGCAGGCGCAGGCAGCGAGTGGCCAGTTAGCCACTTACTTACGGCCAAGTTAACAGTCGGCGTGTTGTTAGTCACCAGTGAGCCGGCTCGCCTTGCCTTTTATGTCTAAAATTGCAGAAGTAACTGCCCCAGCTGAACATTTAACATTGACACACAAATCGACAGTAAGCGACAAAACAATGCGACCACGCTTAAAACAATGCACCCAGAAGGGCTATCAAAAATAATACTCTATATATATATATATAAATATAATGTCACATAATATTTGGTTACCCCCCCTACTGTGATATGTACGTTCTAAAAAAAAAAAAAAAAAACTAATGCTAGTTGTGGTTGCGACATTCCTTTCCATTGTGGCAAGTTACTTGAACCGAGTGGTCAGTGCCACCTCTTGTTTAATGAATGAAAAGCTACGTTTGGCAGCCAAAAAAAAAAACGGAGCAATTATTAAGGTTTAATCTTGATTGATTTATCAGCGCTGTGAATGCTAATCCTGTTGGACATTCTTTTGCACTTAGCTGGCAAAACGTGCTCAGTTTATCGATAATTGCTCGCCATTATTATTGTCATTCATTTATCATTCGATTGTTTGCGCCTTTCACAGCAGCGTTGACAATTTTCACGGCTGTCAACTTAGCGGAAGTGTCAAGAAGAATTCTTTTCTTTTCTAAATACATTTTTTTTTTTTTTTTGCGCGCGACTAATCAAAATGAGCACCTTTTGAAATTCTAAACGATTTGAGATAATTCAACAGCTGCTGCTGCTGGAACTCATTGAGATATATCCGCGTTAGCGAAATCAAAGACCTGTTGTTGTTGTTATCTGTCGAACAATTAAGCAATAATCACGCCTTAATGAACACTCTCAGTGTACTCCAGTCCAGCTCAATTGCCTTTCAAGTGCCGCTTCAGAAACTTCAAATTTAATTAGCAACGAGCATCCACAAATGAAAACAAGTATGACTGATCTAATCGGTTGAGTGTATTCGAGTTGAACATATCCTATAACCAAATTGTCATTCTTTAAATTTGTATAAAAAATAATATGAATGAACAACGAATGAAGTAGATAAATGCTGTAAGTTTATATCATTTGTGGCTAATAAACAATCAATATTTATCAATTGACACATTCCCATTGAAACAGATTTTATTGCAGGAAAAATTATCATCAATTAAAACTGCGGCACTTATTGCAGCAAAATTATAAATCGATATTTATCGTTAGTTTTAAAGGTAGTTAATTGTAAATTTTACTACAACAAAAATTCTATATTTTTTTTATAAAACGTTAACTTTTATTTAAAGTCTGTAATCGTTAAAGTTTTGAGTTTATATTGTTTAGATTTATTTATCTTTTAGCTCGACTCTTTCCCAAATTAAAAAATAGGCAATTGTTAAAGTAGATCAATAACATATAAAAATTACTTGTATATTATATAAGTGCACAACTTCATTATTTTTACTGGCTACAGGGTATAAAAATGTGAATGAGTTTTCTTATGAACTTTGGCATTTTATTATGCTTCGTCTTCTTCTTGTTATGTGTTATTTTTCTTATTGAAATTGAATTGCGTTTCGCTTTCAATTTGAATTTGTGTTAAATTTTTTTGGTGCACACCAAAAAGTTGGGCTAATCAATTAGGCGTCTCCTCATGATTGATGTGACCAAAAAACAAAAGACGGGACGCGATTGCATAAAAACAAATGACTCAAGACACGAACTGGCCACACACAGAGCGCTCAAAGATTTGCATAGAAACGCGGAAAAAGTCGCACAGGCTATAATAATGGACAAGTTTCTTTTTATCAAATTCGTCTGGTCAACGAACAACAACAACAACAACAACAACAACAACAGCAAGAATTGGCCTGCCCGAATATTTGTTGTGTGTGTGTGGTGTGTGTGTGTGTGTGTGTTTGTGTAATCGTTGTAACCGTTGTGGCCCACAGCATTTGTTGTGGGCGTTTCAGCGTTGAAAGGAGCAGCAGCAGCAGCAGCAGCAGCAGCAGCAGCAGCAGCAGCAGCAGCAGCGGCAGCAGCAACAGTCGCAGTAGCAACAGCAACTGTTGTTGCCCCAATGTGAATGTGTCAGCCACGTTTTGTGTTGCCAAGGGGCCATTGTTTAATTGCAGCCACCACCCGCTGCCTGCTCAGCTGTGCCTTGCTTTATGTTGCAATTGCCAATCGGTAACTTGCAACCCGGCACTTGCAACTGCCATCACAATATGGCCGCCATATGACTTGTCATTATCAAAAGCATCGATCTTCGGCCCCCTGCCCCCCTCTACATTATAGGGCACTCAATGACACCAATTGCAGCTTGAGTTTCGTTCAGTTTCCCCCTCCCTTTGCCACTCCACCGGCCTTAATAACACACATTTATTAATTACACACCAACAACTACAAACACTCCTCACAGCAACACTATTCTATATTTTATTACACTCTCTCAAAGGAATTCTCTTTTTTATCATTAATTATGTAACCCATTGAAAAATAATCTTAATTTTTTTTTTGACTCGAGATAATTGCATTATTCGATTTTCAAAATTGAACTTAATTATATATTGATGAAGAGCGATAATATTATCGATGGAGTTAAGGCAGGTAGGAAAGAGATTTATAAAGAGATTATATCTTGGCTATTATTTTGCGATTTATATTATAAGCTTAAAAACATTTCCTGATCGGATCTAATAGCCAAATTCCAGCATTCAATATTTTTGACTTCTTGCATGCAAAATATAAATTAAATTCTTTTTATTATTTAATTTTGTTTTTTTTTTATTGTCTTGTTTTACATTTTTACTGAATATTTTATTATACAATTCATAAAGACAAAATAATTCAATCTTTTTTATTTTTAACGACAACTGAGGCTCATAATGGAATCGCGAAATATTAGGAATGTGAATGTGGGTCAAAGTATTGGCATATTGGAATCGAACTATTAGAATGGACCGGATACAAATCAGACTTTTTAGCACTTCAGCCAAATGCTGAAAAATATTTTAATTAATTAAATTTTTTTTCAATTATTCACTTTTCCTTTTATATAATTTCAGTTGTGTCGTTAACCTCAATTTAATTTTTAATTATTATTTTTTAGTTAAAGTTTAGAGTATAATAATTCTCGGGTGAATCACTTTTCCTTTAAATTGGTTTTCACCGATCTTTGAATTAAATTTTAGGTTCTTTTACATTTGTTTTGTTTTATTTCGATCAATTTAAATGTATATTTAATTAAGTTTCACTTCATTTTTTTAATTGAGTTCTGTTTGTTGTTAAATGTATTTTTTAAATTATTATTTTTAAGCTGATAAAATAAAGCGAATCTCTTTTTCCTTATTTTGGTTTTTTATGTTCTTTGCAATAATAATCCTTCAAATTTGTATTTAATTAACTTTCACTTGACTTATTTTTATTTAAATTAAGTTGTGCGTAATATTCTTAATTATATATATATACAACTGTAAGGGTATTAAATCTTCGTAAAGTTTTCAAGTTTTGATTTTGCTAGTTTCTATTGTAGTTCTGCTAATCGTCATATGGACACCAATCTAGATACACTAGATACAAAGACACACACTCATTATATTTGAAAGAAAAGCTAACGTTTACTTTAGAATGTTGCTGCACCACGCGATGTCCGTCCCGCTGCCCCCCCTCCTCCCCCCTGCACTCTCAACCCGTCCTCAATCAAAGTCCCGCCCGCTGCGCATAATTTGCAAATTGCAAACGTCATCGACGGCGACTGCCGTTTCTCAGTTTCTCAGTTTCTCAGTTTTTTTTTTTGCTGTATTTTATTTAGTTTTTCATTTAAAGTTTTCAGTTTCGCATAACCGCTCGCAAATCGCGTGCAATTATTTAACTTGGCTTTTGCGGCTGTTAAGTTGATTTGAGCCAACTTTAGTTCGCTGTACATTCATCAAAGTCTGCTGGCGCTTTTGTGTCTATTGCCTGTATCCAGTCCAATGCAGTCTGAACAAGACATTAGCATTAACCAACTGGGTAAAAATTAATAATAAAAATAAAAAAAAACATAAGAGAAAAATGCACTCGCCAGCATTGTGGATGATGATGATGATTTGGGCCAATAAACACACACACACAGTCACACACACACACACACAGGCAATAAGCCGACACCATTACTCCCAGCGCAATCAATCCATTTATTTCACATATTGGCCAAGTGAGCGATTAAACGGATTGAACGGATTGAACATAGCATTGCAACTACAACTTAAAATTTAACTGCAATTTTATGAGCGGGTCTAATGGCGATTGCAAAGGGGACTGTGTGTTGGTCACGTTAACACAAGGGTTGGCCAATACCAATCGATTTGTAGCGCTTTAATAACTCTATACAACATACAAATATATATATATATATATATAGTATAGATATATATGTATGTGCTCCCGCATAAACAGAAATTCCCATGCGTAATAAATCATTCCGCTAAGTCAGACAACTCGCATAGCATCATCCATCTATCTAAAGTTCAATGTCGACAATACAAATACAAAATACAAAAGCCAACAAAAACGAGTTGAATTACCAACAATTCTGCACATTTTTATACTAAATACTATAGATGCTTGTTAGCATCAGACTAATTAAGGATGCACAGTAATTAATTATAAAAGAATTGTAAAAATCGGAGCAACAAATGTGAAATATATATTTGTGGCACAGCCTGTGAAATATTTGATGTAAGCCGTCAAATTAGTTGAATTGATGGTCGGGTATAATATTTAAAAAAATGTTTATTACTGATTTAAAATAAATATTTAAAAATAATATTTATTAATGATTATTCAAGTAAATATATCGATTTATTTTTATAAGTTTATATGTCAATCAGTAATGTTTATTTATTTAATTGAAATTCTTGCTTGTCATCAGCAAAAGAATATAATAAATGGGCAGCTCGACAACTTTTAAATACTTGGCAATCATGCTGACCTGTTCAAATTATAAATAAGCTATAATCTAACAAAATCTGTGTATCTTTTCCAATCTTAACGATCAACAATATATAAAAATATATTTAAATTTAAAGGCTATATATAAAAATTTATTTATTGCCATCGGAAATATATTTTTTATTGATATTTGCATAATGGAGGCAATAAAATAAATTAAACTTAGTTTGGTCTTGGTTTTCAAGTACTTATATATTTAAAATTGATAGACCTTAGCTATTACATAATCTGAGAAATAGATAGCCTCGACTATTGATGCTGATCAAGAATATATATATACACTTTATAGCCTTGTCGATGCTTCCTTCTGTTTGAAAGCAATTTCTGCAGTGCTTTATTATATCCATTTTTAATTGGTTCAGGTTGTAATTAAAAGTGTCTGCATAAATCAGCATTAGAATAAGCTAGATGTTCGCTGAAAATGCAAATTACTAATTACGTATTTTTTCTTAGCACAATTTAGCATGTTGTCAAACAGCCTCAAATGATGCATGCTATTTTTTACTGGGTGATTTGAACTTTTGACCTTTTGATTGAGTGGCAATTTAACTGTCCGATTGTGATTTAAGTTTTTGCTAATAATTTTTTGAGTAAACTGAACTTAATTTGCATCCATACAAATCATAGACATATTTATTTAGTTTATTTAGCAAACTTACCAACAGCAGAAATACCAATTTGTGATACCAGCAAAAGTGTGCCATTCCGTTCTTGATTCTGTTTAGGATTATCATCCACCCCTTGACTGAAGCTCCACTTTAATTTTCGAGAAAATTTAATTAATTTTTTTCGTTTTGCGAGTTTTGTTCCTCAACTTCTCGACTTCTTAGTGAAGCTCACTTTCTGTGCGTCAAGTGTAGTGATTCATTTGGCCGCTGATCTTATCTGCAGTTGAATCATGCTGAAAGTGCCACAAATACTCCAGGGTCACTTCTTAGTCGCTGCCTCTTTGTTCCACTGTTTTGGGTTGGTGTGAATTTATTATCTCTATAATTAAAAAAAAAAAACCAGAAGCCAGCAATTAAGCAGTGAGTTCATCCCAAAAGAAAAACAGAAAGCGAGACTTTAGGGATGCCCTGTAGCCAGGTTAAAGTTAATTACTTAATTTATAAATGTATTAAAAATGTTAACTTGACTTCTGTCTGAGGTTTGATGATATTCTCTGGGAAACCAGATCAATTCAGATCTTCAATATTAAGAGCTCGGGGCAATTTGCACACTAGTTTTCAACGGAATTTTTAAAAATTGGATAAAGAAAAGCTAAAAAAAAAAATCAGCTTTAAGCAAATTTAGTTCCACAAACTTAAACAATCACTCTGCATTTAAATTGTATGCTAAAACTTACAATCCGGGAAGTCAAATCATAATTTTGTATAGAAAATTTACACGACTGGTGGGAAATACTTTTAGTAACAATTTTATTCAGACGGCAATCGAGAGACAATAATAAATCATTTATATTTGAAATTTTATAGTATCGTCAACACGTCCAACTAATTTTTTACATTAGTTGCACAATTTTATGACATCCATTTTACACATTCAACACTTAACACAGAGTATAGAAAATTCAAATTTTGTAAATTGCTGGACCAGCCATAAACCGAGTGAACATTCGCTGGGCAGAAGAACATAAAAATGTTTTTTAGGTGTTTTTTTATGTTTGTTAAATGCGCTGTAGAAAATCAGTTGCATAAATGATGCATAATTTAGCAAAGTTATTGGCTGGCATTAGCCAGGCCAAAACAAATGTATTACGATTGGTAAAAAAAATATGGTAAAAGAGGCAGAAGAAGACGACGAAGACGAAGACGATACTCTCAAATGTCAAGGTGCATTTCACACTTGAAACGAGGCATGGAAAAAATTCAGACATATAGAAATAAAAATATTTGAACATTTGCAGCTAATTTTATTTCAATAGTTGCGATTTCAGTCACGGATTGGCTGTAGAATCATTGAACTTGTCTGGCGCAGAGCTGTGGTATTCGAGTGTAGAGCGGAGAGGGGCGGCGGGGTGGGTTAACAAGTTGCAGCAGCCAAACCAATAATACCTGGCAAAGATGCTAAGTTATTTCTAGCGATTTCAACATATTTATAATTAATGACAAATATTTTTGATAGCCACAACAATTGGCATGTCATTGAAGCCAGATTGCCTGCGCTTCTTGTGTGTGTGTGTATTGTCTGTTTTGTGGCCCAACAGTCTTCAGCTGGAGGCGCACATTAGCCTTTAGCATGATTTTATAGCACCCTTTATACAAAGAGTTTTAAATTAAATACAGCCTCTAAATAATTAGTAATTAACTGGCATTTCCGCCAAGCCAAATGTGTAATTAAGCCTGAAAATCACCAACATCTAAACTAACCAAATACACTAAAAATAGTTATTGTTGGTCAGACATTTTAGCCAGCTACGTAAAACCAGTTCTAATTCTTATCAAGACCTCTTCGCAGGCCATATAATTACTCAGAGTCGCAGAGCGTTCAATGGCTTTTAATTATCCAGGAATTTGTCTGTGTGTGTATGTGTGTGTGTGTGTGTGTGTGTGCCAAACAAAACAATACACAGTCTTTGTTTATGGCCACCAAAATTCAGCTCATTAAAAATGAAAGTTTCTTGACCAAAACAAAAAAAAAAACACAAACACAAACAGCGCCAAGCTTGGCTCATTAATTAGCCTACACAGAACAACACAGCTAATATGTAAATTCCATTGCAGAATAAAAAAAACTGGACAATTTTATACATTTATAAAAGTCGAGCGAAACTAATATTTCATAAATGTTGTTCGTAGAAATTCTAGCTAGCTTTAACTTCGACTTTTTCGCTGAGTGTACGTTGAACTGCTACTTCTAGTTTTTCTTGGCCTCTCTTGTCGGGCAGCCTCTGACGCATTTCTTCTTAATTTTTCATATATTTTTTTTGTTATCTTTGACAGCTGGACAAACTACTTTTTTTGAGTTGCTGCTTTTGCTGTCTATTCTGAGTTATGTAAGAAATACTCAGAGTTTAGTAAAGAAAAGTAAAAGTGCCTAACACATCTCGAATGTAAAGGTCGTTGTTATCTAGAGACCAGCACAGTCAGACCTGTGTGTGTGTGTGTGTATGTGTGTGTATGTGTGTTTGTGTGTATGTATTATCTACACTTACTAAACTGGCCAGTTCAGTTTCAAAAAGCTGCACCCATATCAAAGACCCACAAACGGAACCAGCAATAGTCAGACAAGTCAGCTGTAAACTTTGCTAACGTTGTGGACAAAAAAAAAAAAAAAAAAACAACAAAAAAATTGTATGTAATAAGTGCTTTGCAAAAAAACTTAAATTCAACTCAATTGAACTTTATATAAACATATTGAATTGGTATGAAAAAGTTGAAAATTTTAGAATTGTTAACAACAAATGTTGCTAAAGTTGGGGCCAAATAAAAAAAAAATAAATAAAAATGTTTTTGCAATTAATTAAGATTTAATTCAATTTAATTAAATAAATATATTCAATGTGCATGTAAAAGTTGATAATTCTAGAATTATTTATGTCTACAAATAATGTTTTTTTTTGCTTTATTTTAAATTTAACTCATTTGAGTTTTAAATAGATATATTGAATGTGAATGGAAAAGTTGATAATTCTTGATTTATTTAATTTTACAAATAATCTGTATTTCTTATAAATAAATGATTAATGAATTAAATTTAATTCTGTATAAAGCTCACAGATAGTCAACCACAATAAGCCTTAAAAATATATACATATTAAAATATGCATAATTTTGAAATGCTAATTTGTATCCCAACAATAATTTCTAATTAATAATATATAATAAATGCTATAATATGTCACATTATTATACGATATAAAAATAACTTAAAGCATTAGAAATGTTAGACAGAAAAAAGTAGCTGTGGGAAAGATAAACCATTTAACAATTTCTTAGAAAACTTATCTGATTTCTAGTGTAAAAAAATTTTTTTAAATTCTGTGTAACTTTTTGCTGACTCAGTTAACTGAGATTGTAAGGACAACGAGCAGCTGGCCCAATTCGAAATTATCCCCTTCAAATCAGCAGTCGGATTAATCTGAGCCTAGCCTAAGAATAAACAATCAAATCAACTTTTGCTCGATCAAGTTAATGTTGTGGGAGTGGACAATTTGTGAAGTTCATTTATTATTTCATATTTTTTTTCTATTGGCAGTGAGTGTAAAAAAAATGTTTATATGTCTATGTCAACTGGGCATTGGCACTTGAAGTTGGTGTTGGTTTTGGTCTTGCACTTGATATTGGACTTGGCGGTTGCAATTGCAATCGAAGTTGGTCAGTTGGGTTAGTTGGCCTGTTTACTTGGCTCGTGAATGCCCATTGGCGTCAAAATTCGCACAGTTAGTATATAAATTAGAATGCTAATCGATATGGTTACGCCCAGAAAAAAAAAGGTGGACGATAAACAATCGACATGATTGTGATTGTGGATGTGGTTAGTACAATAGAATGCTGGCCAACTGAATTCCGGTTGATAAACTTGATTTAAAACCAGAAGTGAGCTGACAAGCAATGCGAAATAAATTGCTACTAAATACGACACCATAAAATACATAAATAAAGTGTGTAACAAATGGGTCGGAATCAAGTGTGATTGTTTCCCTGTGTATGTGTGTGTGTGTTTGTGTGTTTGTAGCACTATTTTGTTGGTGACAAATTGTCGAAACATGCTCTCGAAACAATGGACAAAATCACATGCGACGAAGCAGCAGCAACAACAACGACGACAACAACAAATAACAACAAAAAATAAAAATACCAATTGCAATTCATTGACAATTGACGCAAGCCAGTTGAGGGACGGGCAAGGCTCAAAGCCAGGCCAAAACTAACCAAATCAAGCCAAGGGAGAGGCCAACGTGGCGTATGCGCTTTTTTATATATATATATATATATAAATACATTTTTTTTTTTTCGTCAGCCAAGCAGACTGCCAAATAATAATCTCAGAAGCACGAACAAAAGTGTAGCAAAGTTAAACAAACGACCGCGACCATAAAACTGTTTTTATTTCCATGGAATTTCTTAAGAGTTTATTGCACTTTTGCACATACCCTGTAACTATTCGAAAATGTCCTAAGCAGTGTATAAACGAGCTGCGCAATATACATTATATTTATTTAAAAACTTATAAGTCAAATTAGCCCTTTATAGTCAGTGTGTTAAGTGTGTTATGAAAATCGCATTTTTGAAGGCTGCTTTTAATAGTTTTTAATTGTTTTTTATTTTTTCAGAGTAGTCTTTTGAATGATGTTTTTTAAGTATTAAAGTATTTTTTTGTTGAGCGTAGGTCAGGATTTTAGAATTTTAAATTTGTAAAACGCGTGGCTCATTTTCGATTTTTGCCATAAATAAATATAACTAATCAAACAAAAAAACAATATAATTAATATGAAAAACTTTCACTTAAATTCTTAAGTTACTTTAATTATTAAAAAAGCTTTAGCTTTTAAGGAAACAATTTTTTGAATAGCGAAATCTTTTTGGTGCATTTTTAGAGCAGCTTTTCCAATTTAATGTTATATTCTTTAAACTATTTTTCTATTCGAAGCTAAACATTTTACTCAATTTTAGATAATTTGTTGCTATTTTACGCGATACTATCTTGAACAGCTTTCAGTCTAATCTAAGTCAAATACCCAAGTTCAATTTAATTTTTGTGAAGATAAATCTTTGATTCTTTGAGGAGCAGTTTTTAGTCGCTCAATCTTGTCGCATTGGCGCCGATTTAACTTGTGTTTTATGATCATAATTATTGTCCTAAACGGGTATATGCAAGAATAGCTGGCGGCTAAAAGCAAATAGTGCAACAGGTTTTGGTGTTGTTATTATTGTTGTTGTTTGATGCTGTTGCGGTTGCCGTTGCCGTTGCTGTTGCTGTTGCTGTTGCGGTTGCTGCAAAGCTGCACAAAACAATTTGTTAATTTCGCTGAGCGGCGTTAATTGTTTTCGCCAAAGCGCTCTTTGTTGGTTGTTGTTTTTTACCATTGCTCTGGGCCGTTGTCTGACGACTGCACCGCAATTAAGCTTTTAATAATCATTTGTATTAAAATCGTTGAGCGCGTTTGGCAATGGCTCCGACGGACTAACTAACTTCAAACTTAGTCTGACTGCCGTTTTGCAACTTGGCATAGAATGTGCGGCAAATAAAAACAAAGCTAAAAATTACTCAAATCTATGGTATATTTATTTATATGCACTTTGCAATTGCTGGGCACTCAATAAACACTTGAAATATTAGAAAGTGCAATGATTTTTTTTTTTTAAGTAAAGTAAAATATTTTCGTACTCGCTTTTAACATATATTTTCTTTATAGAAATCGCTTCTGTTTCTCAAAAGGTTTCATAAAAGAAACCAAATTATTTGCACTCTAAATATGTACACTAAAAAATACATATATTTTCGTGCTTGCTGTCTTTTTTTTAAATTTATTATTGTTATAATAAAAAATGCTTCTTTTCTGCAAGAAAATTCATAAGAAAAAACAAACTTAATTATATCCATAAATAGATTGAAGCAAGTCAATAGAAAAATTAATGTAAGAAACCCTTTTACACTTAGACAATAATTATGACCGGAAAATATGGTAATAGATTTTTTGGGCGTTCAAACCAAGCACAAGAAAAAAATAAATTAAATAACATGCAGCTGCAAGAAATTACAAATTACAAATTACAAATTACAAATTACTAAATTATAGTACCATGTCGCTCAATTTGACAAGCCCTAACGTAACATCAACTTTAACTTATTTGTCCATCAAAAGGAGGGGGGAGGGGCGGCAAACGGGGCGGATATTGCTGCAATCTACCAGGCGATGATAAACATCTGCTCAATCAAAATTGATCTACACGCCTGTCAATCAAACAGAAGTAGGAGACAAAAGAGTTCCGAAAAACAACAAATACCAATAAGAAAACAAAAACCAAAAAAAAATCGACTTTTCAATCGAACAATTCGATATCGATGGCTAATGCATGCCACAAGGGCTTACAGTAAAGCTACATACACACACACACACACATACACAGACACACACACTTTCATCGCTGACCTTGACGCAAATCGCTGGCCATTTTTATATTTTCGATTGCCTTTTTTTTCTGCACCTTTTTGGCCGACATATTTTCAGAGCACCATTGCAGTCGCTTTTGGCTTAAACTACGGCTTAGTTGCTTTACGTTTGGGCCTAGCACAATTGAAGACAAATCCACTTCATAGCCGTCAAAATCTAAGAGAGCCACAAAAAACTAACGTTAAGCAAGTCAGAAAATCTGGCAAAAAAAAAAATGCTGAAGTGAAAAAAATGCTAAGCATAAAAAAACGCGTTTGCGTTAACAACAAAAAAAAAAAAATACGATTTTGCCAATTTGAGCCGATTTGCTTTTTTTTTTTTGTTTGGAGGGGGCGGTGTGTTTTTATGTTTTTATGTTTAAACCGTTACTTTTGTTTGCCCGCTGAGCTTACCAATGCACCCACCACATTTGTTGTTTTTCTCGCTGTTGTTGTTGTCTTTTTTGTTGTTGTTGTTGTTTTTTTTTAGCTGTATTTTTAATCCCGTCTTGTAGATGTTTGTGATTTTATTTTTTTGGCTTTCTATATTTCGAGCTGTTTGTTATTGTTCTGGTTATTGTTGCTTTTTGCTGTTGTTGCTCAGTGCAATTGTTGCTAAGCCGTTTTAAATTGGAGCAATATTGGCGCGCGCTTATTTCTCTTTATTACGATTTGTTTATGGCTTTTTTTTAAATTTAAAATAAATTTTTTACCAGTTTTGAAAATTGTCACTTATTGCTCATACTTTGCCTTGTTTATTTTATTTAGCCGCACTTACACACACACACACACACAGACACACACACTCTGAAAACTATATATTTAACTGACTTTGTCGAAATGATTGCAGTGATTTTGTTGGTAATCTTTTTATTATTTATTCCCCTCTCGTTGTACGTTGCGTATACTGAATTTATGTGAAAATATTACTTCTTTTAGTACGGTCCTTAAATATGTTTTCAGCTGTGTTTTTGTTGTTGTGGCTTAATAAATGTTGGCCAGTGCCTGTCAAATGACTTTCACGCGCGCCAACAACAATTACAAAAATTTATTGTTCCAGTTACGAATTTAAATTTATATATATATATATATAGATATATATATATATATCGTATTATTATTTTAAATTTATTTTTTTGCAGGTTGTGCCGTGCGTCCGTTTGGCTACAGCGTCCACAATTAACTGAATTCCCACAGCGATCAGAAAACTGATAAGTGCTTAGCTGGCTGGCTAGCGCCCAAGAAGGCTGGCTAAAAGCTCAGTAAGCCCAGAGACAGAGCCAGAGACAGAGAAACAGAGCCAGAAACAGAAACAGACCCAGTCGCAGCCAGCGCCAAGTGCCAAGGCAACAACAACAGCGCACAAGAAAGGCAAAAGCACAAGTACAAACACACACACACACACACACACACATATACTCTCGGCGACAGGCAGGCAGACAGGCAGGTAGGCAGCGCACAGTGGGCTCAGAGATCGCTTACCTTACAATCATAAATCAATCATACTTTATCTGAATATAATTCTTTTATTTATATGTAAGTTTATTTTTTAAGGCTGATTCTAGTTGGCCTGAACTTAAGTTGTATTATATCAAATACATTGCCTATATATATCTATAAATATATATATATATCACTCGTGCTTACCAATTGTTATTGAATTTAACATTTTACATGGTTGCCTATAAAAGACATGTTACTAAGCCAATGATGTCTGATATTATGAGCTTTGCAAAAATTATGCTTAAAGTTATATTTCCTATATATATATTATCTTTTATATTTTTTAAATTAATGGTTACTAAACTCACTGATATATATCAACTGCCACAATTAAAAAAAAAAAAATTTTAGTTTTCAAATATTTCATTATATAGATTCAAACCATGCACCAATGTGCGAGGTGCTCATTTGATTTGCTTAGAGTTGATGCCGAAGAACAGCATGGAGCGCGCAGCGCGCAGCTTAGCGGAGACAGCTTTTACAGACCAGCATCACAGTCAGCCCACAAAACTTGGGATCATAAAAGAACGGACAGCATTCGTTCGGTCCACTGTCAAAGAGGCGAGCTTCGTGTCAGCTTCGTGAGCGAGCCAGCGATCGACCATCGGTCAACGGGCCAAGCATGTGAGTGACATGAACAGCGAGCTTGTAAACATTACTGTTAGCTTGCTTACATAGCACTGTTAAAACCAGTTTACATTGCGTGAGCCAACGCAAAGTTGAGCTGCGTTAAGTTGGTTGCAAGTGCGCCTAAAAAGTAGTGCTGTAAAATATCATAAGAGAAGTAAACACCAAATTCAAAACTAGCTGCAGATTTAATAATTCACATATTATGTACCAAACTTGTGAACATCTTTAGGTTTATCAATAATATTTATATCTTTATTATCAAGCCGTATGAATTTACAGTATTTACAAGCAATATTAAATGTGATATTATCAAAATAAATTGCAACAATTCGCTAATAATTGGGCTGAGGATGTTTTCAATTATGATTTTATGTTTTCATGATTTTTACTTATTGCCTAACTAGTCGTATATATTGTTTGTTTAAATGATTTAACGTTCCAAAATGCACAATATATTTATATATGTATTTTTCAGTAATTTTATAGCTTATCACACAAATTAAAAGGAATTGCTGTACAATTATGTTGAAAATATGTAAAACTGTTGCTTCAGAACATCCAATTATCAAATTTCCCGCGACGTGTTTGTTGTCTGTTTGATATTTTTTTGGGAAAAGAGATTAAGCCATTGATTAGATGGATATTTCTTTTGTTGTATGATGTATGTTATATATATGGACAACTAAGTCTAAAATGCAACTACAGATCTAGATCTAGAGACACATATATATAGAACTATTAAAAAAGTTTATAAAAAATTGCAGTGGTTTCACTTTTATGATATGAATTATTAAGTTGACTCGATGATATGATGGCAAGATTAAAAAAAAAAATAAACAAAAAAAATAATAATAACAAATTAGAGAGACATTGAATTTAAGTTTAATTATTTATTTGGATTACTTTACTTAAGTGTTTAGGCATCTTCATCGAACTTTGTTTATTTAATTATATGTGTGTTGTTTTTTTCTGTTTTCTTTTAGTATTTTTTTATAGTACATGTTTCATAACTTTAATACATCATTAAAATAAGCATAATGAACAAAACAAACTGTAAATTGAAAAGATATATATATATATATAGATAGATATAGATATAGATAGGTAGTAAGCTTAAGCTAAAGCGCAGCTCTTTTAAAAAAAATCACACAATGCCCACAAATGTTGTTTGTTTTCTCTTGTTTTTCAGAATGTTGGTAAAAAATACTTATCAAAAATATATATATTGTATATATATTTATATAGTAATTGCATGCAGAATTTTCGACAAAAGTTTTTTCAGTTGTCCAAGAACATAAATGGCAAAATTAAACAGTTTACATAAATTGATAATAGGTGATTTTAAGATATAAGAGAATAAAAGAATTATAAGTACAATGTTGGGATTGTTTATAGAGGGCTGTGAGGCTGGTTGCACACAGTTTGACAAGCATTGGAATGTAAAGTTGTTTTTTTTTTTTGTTTGTGGTTGACATTGATTAAATCTAGCTAAAAATCAATTTTAACTACAGAAATCTAACGAAAAGAAAATTTCGGAACAACAACAATCAAGCTATAGTTTTTGGGGCAGCTAAAATTTTGTTTGGTGTGTTGCCACTTCAAACTTGCGTCACGCACTGCGCATATTTATCCAGCTCGCCACGCAGCAACTTGACCCGCTCCGCCTCCTCCCGCAGCGTTCGCACCAGCTCCTCAATCGTGCGCTGTTGCCCCAGCACCATCGACTCCAATTTCTCCACACGACCCTCGAGTTGTTGCACGCGTGGCATAGATTCTGCTGCAACAACTGCTGCTGCTGCTGCTGCTGCTGCTGCCGCTTGATGATTGTTGTGGATAGGTGCTGTCGCTGCTGCTAATGCTGGGCTTTCTTTGAGGCTGATCTTGTCGAGCGGCGTCTTGGAACGTATGGATAAACTGTTGGGTCGTGCTAAGCCACGTGATTCCTCATCGCTGCTGCCGATGGCTGCCTTTGTTCTCGTCGTGGGGCCATCGTGATTGTTATTGTTGTGATTGGTGAACTCCTTGCGGTGGCTGTGGCTGTTGCTCGAGGAGGAGGAGGTGGTGGTGGTGCTGCTGCTGCTGCTGCTCTCCACAAACATGGACTGTTGCATGATGCTCGAGGAAGTCACCGCGCTCGATTGCACTTTACTCGTGCTGCTTGTGGCACTCGTTGCTGTTGTTGATGCTATTGTTGCTGTTGTTGTTGTGGCAGCTGCTACTGTTGCCTGCTCGGTGGCAAACAGTTTGGAGCTGGCTGTAACGCCTGCAGCACGCGGCTCAACGCTTGGCGTTGTCTTCTTGCGCGTCTCCTGCGATGCCTTCAGCTCTTGCATCCACGGCGCCGCCTTCTTCTCCCAATCGCGTGGCTTCGGCTTGGCCAGTTGCGGTTCAGCCGTCTCACCCGTTGAATTGTCATCGGAGGAGCCCGCTGTTGCCGGTTTGCCGCCAGTGCCAGCCAAACCATCTTCACTTAACTCACTGGCACTGCTGCCATTCACATAAACTGAATTATTATTGTTGCTCTCGGCGAGCGATACATTTACCGCCGATGAGGGAGGGCGACGGTGTGGCGCTTTAACGCGTCCCGCACGCATATCCGGCAACATTGAGGCACGCTCCACTCGATCGAAATCCGTATCCTCCACGGCAATTGTTGCAGCACGTCGCATTACCACGCCAGCTAACCCAGAGTCGGGCAAATGTCCTTCGCTTCTCAATTTACTACCGGACAGTCCATCGCCAACGTCCTGTGAGACGGTGCTGGTTAGTTTGTTGCTCTCGGCGCTCTTCTTCCTCATGGCACTGCTGCTACTGCTGCTGCTGCTGCCACCGCTCAAAATGCTGCCTGCAATTGTGGAATGTGTTTGTTATTAGTGGAAATCATTGAAATTGAAATGAAATAACTCAAAATCAAAACTACAAATTTATGGGTTGAGTGAGAAAATTTAAGATAACTTAAAAATAAATTAAATAATTAATTCATTTTAATTAGTTTAATTTTTTTGGTTAAGCTCTAATTGGATTTTAGCTAACTATTTTTCCCATACAATATTTTCAACATTCTCCTATATTTTCTATCCTTCTACTCAATATTTTTAATCTAATATTTTCTATTGTGTGCTTGGCCTATCCTGTAATTTCGACAACACTGAAACAGATTTTACCAACCCCTAAAAAGGTATATATTATATATATATATATATCAGTCTACAATTTTTATTGACAATTGACTGCAAATTCAATATTTTGTATGAAAAATTATATATCCTGGTTTTTTTTAGTTTATAGCAAGTGTTTATAGCAAGCCATTAAAAATTAATTCACTAATTATTAAGACAAATCTACACTCAGAAAAACTATATTTATATGTAAATATAAGAAACTAAACTGGCCACTCCAGTTGAACAATTTAAGAAGAAAAGCTGATTCTCTTCACGATCTGTCAGCACTTAAGAAACGCCCACTTTTCCAACTAAAACTTAAGCATTTTCCACTCAAGTTTGAAAAGTATTTAAATTTGAGTGATTTCATTTCGATGCACACACACACACACACACAAAACTGACCTGAGCCGGTGGGCGTTTTCTTGAGCGGCACACTGGGCTTCTTGCCCACAACTGGCGGCGTTGGTGATTTGATCTTCTCATCCATATTATCCAGACTTTTGCGCAGTTCAGCATAAACAGCAGCTGTGTTTGCTGCTGCTGTTGCTGCTGTTGTTGTTGTTGTTGTTGTGTTGCTGCTGCTGCTGCTGCTGCTCATGTTGCTCGTGGCTGATGTTGCTGTTGTTGTTGTTATGATTTGCTGCTTGCTGCCAGGCAGTTTGCTTAGATCGAGGTTTTTGTTCTCCAGCGATTTGCGTTGAGCGGCCACAGTGCCAATGGGCAGACCCGTTTCACTGAGTATATCATTGAGGGAATCGCGAGAACCAAAAGTCTCCTTGCGATTGCCACCAGACGAGGATGAGGAATTGCTGCTGCTGCCCGTCTTTTTGATATAGACTTTTGATGTTGAGGTTGAGGCAACAGTGCTGCTTTGTTGCTGCTGCTGCTGTTGCTGCGTTACAGTGGTGCCTCCGCCTCCGCCTCCGCTGTTGCTGCTGCTGCTGCTGCTATTGTTGGTGGCATTCGTTGTGGTCATGTGGCTCGTGTTGCTAATCTTGCGTTGCGTTGATGTTGTTGTTGCTGTTGTGGCTGCTGCTGTTGCTGCTGCTTGTTGCTCGTTAATGGGCGCAACTGCAAAGGGGCAAAGAAATGTGGTAAACATATTTAGACAATGAAGTTTCTTATTCATCTCGTGTGGGCGACGCTTGTCTTAAGCTATCCACATCAGCATCAGCATCAGCATCAGTTCATCATCAACAAGTCAACTTGAATATTTTGATTATTTATATTTATTATTAAAGATGAACACACGCTGTACGTGACTAACGGCCAACAGCTGAGTGCGACTTGTGTTTAATGCAAACAACATTCAACACACATTCACAACACAAAATTCAAACTGGGCGAAACTTGCAAACAAGTTTTTGCTTTGCGCGCTGCTCCTCAACTGTTGGTTGCCAAATGTCAATAAATTTAATGTTGGAATATCAAACAAAAACTTGCATCGTAGGAGCAAACCAACCAAATTCACACATAGCAAACTACAAATGACAAAAAAAAAATAGCTAGCGATCGAAGCGTGTCACGTTTAAATGTGTGTCAAACATGCATTTAACCTACTTTTAAAACATTATTGAAATGCAAATTAATATGGAGTTTGGTTGTGAACAGATAAAAAATAATAAATTAATATTGTCTATTTTTATTGTATTAATATCTGTATTTTACTATATGCAGTCAAACTACTTTAATTTAAACTCGACATGTCGAATGTTTAATAAAACTGAACCAAATTTATTTTTTTATATATTTATATTTACTATATTTCAAACCTTTAAATTTATCTACATTTTTATTTATTTTTATATATATATATTTTTTTTTTACTACCTTTTATTATTTATTTTTACTCTCTCTTTTGTGACAACTATTAAAGCTTATTGGATTTGTAACGTTCTTTATCAACTATATATTAATTATATCAATTTTCGGCAGAGTCTTTATTAAATCTACTCGACTCATAATCCAATTCAATAATATGCATAACTATTTGGAGCTGCTTTCGTCTGCCTGTTGCATTGTAGACTGTTTTTTAAACACTTTTCCATTTTTATTTGTACATCTCAATTATCTGACTAGTTGTCTCAAAGTTGTACAAATCTTGATTCTACTACATATAAAAGCTGTACAAGATTTGTTGGAAACACATGATTGCTGTGTCACGAAAAGACGCTCATCTCTACTATAAAAGACAAATAAATAGCAAATAACAAATAGCAGGCAGCAAAACAGCAGACAGCAAAGAGAAAAAACAGCAAAACAGCAAAAGGCAAACAGCAAACGAGAGTCGCATACATAAATAAACGGCAATAAGTGTTGTGGTTGATGGCAACAGCAACAGAAATCAAAGCAAACGGCGATTGAGTAACGCTTTTAAATTTGTGTAAAGGTCAAGCAAAACGAACATAAATACGAGCAATAACAACAAGTGCTGAATGAACAGCAAAAGCAACAACCAAAAACAACAACAACAACAACAATAACAAGTGACAAAATCAACCATAGAATAGACAACAACTCGGCGTCGTTGATAATTGTATTAAATCGTGCAAAAAACAAATACGTATAAGGAAAATTGAATGTGCCAACAACGACTTTCACTGCTGACAAATGACAATCAAACAACAACAATAACAACAACAACAAGCAGAAACAAATATTTTGCGCACATTTGGAATTTAATATTTAATGTACAGTGGAAGCTCGCTAGCTAGAAATATGATTATTGAGTAATTTACAAGTGATTTAAAAACCCATCGAAAAGGGGGAAAAAATTGATGGTAAAGTTGTGTAAGAGGCAGAAGGAAGCAACTGCGAAACGAAATTGTATATATATATATATATATATATTGCTGATTCGCCTAGTCGATTTAGCCAAGCAGAGCTCAAAGCTCAAAAGTGGAATACAAATTCTATTTTATTGACAGCTTTATTAGATTCCCAACAATCGAGAAGAATCAATAAAAATCAGCAATAAAAATCACATTTTGGAAGATAAATTATTTGTAATAGCGGTTATATATAACTTTATGTAATATTGAGCATCAGTAAAAAATTGTTAAAGTTTGGGCAAAGAAAAACTTGTTTTTTATAGTCATCCTAGGGTATCTCCTAGTCGCGCTCTGTCAACTAGAGCATTCCTACTAGTTTCTAAATCAAATATAAAATTTAAATATGCATTTGTTGCTCACATTATTATTTTACGAATTATAGTAAAATCTTAATCAGGCTTCACCAATCGAGTTTCGCTAAAAACGAGTCTTCACTGTGAACATATATTTTTTATTTTTAAGTATTAAGTAATTGTTTCTGGTCAGGTTGTTTTTATTGTGGCAGCTGTTGCTGTGATTGTTGCCTAGGGCAAACGAAAGACTTAGGCAACAAACTTGACTGCCCGTGATTTATTTTAATGATGACTGCTTTTCATTTCTTTAAGTTTTTTTTTCCAGTTTTAACAGGCTAATCATCCGATTCACAAATACACAAGCACACACACACACACACACACACAGGGAAAAAAGTGTATATAATTATATGTTTAAATTTTCAGCCAATAACTCAGTCAATGTGGCAAGAAATAAATATATATTTCTGTCAGTGGAAAAAGCAAGTAATGCAATTGCAGAAAGTCAGCCAGCCAGCCACCAATGTGGAATTGTGGCAAGAATCCGCAAGAACGGTAATTGTGGCACACGCAGCAGCAAGAACAGCGAAATAAAATAACAAAAAACACAAACTTAGCCGTCGCACCGAAAAGAGAAAAAATAAATTCAAAAGCGTAGTAAATGGTCAAGAAATCAAAGCGTACTGAGCCAAAAAGGTAAACAAAAACTCTGGCAAAGGTACAAAAACAGAGAAAGAGAGTAAATAATTTCCAACGATAGAGAGAGAGAGGGAGAGGGAGAGTGAGAGAGAGAGAGAGAGAGAGAGGGGGCAATAAGTCTTGCGCTCTGGCAACATTGTTGATAAGGCCAACAAGTAAAACAATGCTGACAACAACAATAATGTTGCTTTTGTTGTTGCTTTTATTTTTATTGTTGTTTGTGTGTTTGGGGCCCGTCTCTCGTTGATAATCGCCGCTAATGAAGTTCATAACAAGCAATGCTTATGCTCATCATGATCTCATCGCTTGATGAGCTAAGAGCAAAGCGAGTGAGGGAGCGAGAGCAAAACAAACAGAAAAAAGAGACTCGACAGACAGACCAAAAAAAAAAAAAAATAAATAAAGAAAGAAATAAAAAAAATAAGTGTAGCTGGAAAACCAGTTACAACAAAACAGATATTTTAATATTGTCTGTTGTTGTTGTTATTGCTGCTGCTGCGAAGGTTGTTTTTGTTGTTCTTCTTATTGTTGTTGCTTTTGTTGGTTTTTTTGTTGTTGGTTTGTGAATCTGCGACGTTGACAAAAGGTAAAATGGCAAAGCAAAAACCAGAAAATTCAATTTGATTTATATACACACCTGAACATTAAATTAGGTGTGAAAATAATGACTTGTGTATTTTCCAAATTAAATATTTATATATCATGTACAAAATGTATATATTATTTTTTTTAATATGGCAATATTATTTCTTAAAGAAAATCACAATTTGGTGCAGTTCAAATTCACTACATTCCTTTGTTTGAAATAAGATGAAAAATGAAATAAAGCATACATTAATTTATTTATTGATTAACTTTATATTTGAATAAATACTTTATAATGCATGCTTAACTAAAAGTTCACCATATATCCTTTACATCTATTTTACTGTCCAGGTGTGTATATAAACAACACAATATGTTGTCGCAACGAGAATTTCATACACTATTTATATATAAAATGTGTGTGATTATTAATAAGTTTGTGTTATTGCATATATAACATATTTAAAAGCACTGTCAATAACACTGTTATATTATTAACATGTCAACATTAATATACATAATTATATATACAATTATTATTAAACACTGCACTTATCCTTACACCATTATTAAGCCGTGATATAATAATAAATAACAGAGAAAAAAATAAAAAATTAAAAGACGGCAGAGAGGAAAGAGCCTGACCAAAAGATTTGGTTACCAAAAGCTGTGTTTTTTGAAGTATTTACAATTGATAAACAAAAAACAAAAATGTCTGATTATATCACATATCAATTCTTAAACTGACCATATCTTTTCTGTTTAACTGTTGCTATTACTAACTAAATTAAATTTATTTGTTAGGCGTATTATTTTTAAGCATTATTATTTCAAATTTAAAGTTTCTATCATTTATTGACATTGAGAAGGAATTACTCATACCAACAGATTTAGACAAAATTTGCAGTTGATCTTTATCAAGAATATAAATATATATTTCTTGGCTCTTTCTGTTGCATACCTTTAAGCAAGTGCACCCCTTTCTCCATTTGTATTCAATGTAATAAAAATAGAATTAGATAATTCTTAACTTAATACTCGTATTTACTTGTTTATTTTTTGAGAATTGACGCAATCAGTCTAAAAATTATTTTTTTGTTTTTGCACACTTTGCACAGTGTTTATTTGCAAACATAAAACAAAAATAAAAACAAAATAAAAAATCAGCGTCATTCACGTTTCAAATGGTAATCAATGTCAGTGGTAGTAAAATAAATTATCAGGCAAATAAACTATCTTAAATTAACTAATAAAATTTTATAGAATTTTTTTCATTTTTATTTTGTTTTTCAGTAAATTGTTAATAAGATCAACAAACAAGTTTGTTTTACTAAAATGTAGAAAACATTTTCAAGCCGTGTGTAACAAAACGCACAACATAATTGTTTAGCAAAAGTAAACAAATATGAAAAGTCAACAAATATCGAGTGTAAATAAATAACTTGCTTTATATATATTAATAAATATTTATATACATATTTAAACAACAACCGCAAAGTATGCAATACGTGTCAAGTTAAATATACTAAAATATTCATAAATAAAAAGGCAAACTAAGTAGCAAAATCATCCAGCCTGCGAGCGTTTAAAACAGCGGCAGAAACGCGCGTAAAACGCCAAGATGACAAAAGAAAATAAATAAATAAATAAAAAAAAAGTTTAGCCTGGCAAAAGTGGACAAAACTAAAAGCGAAAACAAAAACACGACAAACCGCAAAAGAAAATCGACGCCAAAGATTTTCCGAGACTTTTTTTTTTCTTTCATATTTTATTTTAGTTTATTTTTTTTCTCTTGCGGCGCCGTGTCTAATTTTAGAGAGCAATGCCGGCGCCCCAAAAGAAAGCCAAAATCATAAACGTAATGAAAACGGAAAATAAATCATAGAAATTATGAACTCAAAAAGCAATTTTCCATTTTACACAAAGAAAAAACGAGAGGCGGCCTCCGGTGACGGAGAAAGGAAAATTGAAAACTTGCGGCCGAAAAACGAAAAGGAAAAACTGTTTAGAGGCGGCTTGGCTTGGCTTGGATTGGATTGGATTGGATTGGACTGGAAAAACTCGTTTACATACAAATCGTGGTGATAAAGCTGGCCATACGAGCGCCCAAGAACTCGAAAGAGCCACCGCCGCCCCGTTGCTGTGCCCACCCCGACGGTGCCGTGGCCGGTGCCGGTGCCGTTCCCCCGCTCCGTGTTCGTGGCCGGGCCCGTGGCCGTGGCGGGGGCAGAGGAGGGGCTGCTGCCCCGTGACATCGGTGTGTGCGTGTGTGTTTGTGTGTGTTTGTGTGCGTTTGCGTGTGTTTGTGTGTGTGCAGTTTTGTGTCGTTTGTAGTTTGTTGCAATAAGGTTTTTTTTTTTTTTATTACACACACACAAATATGGAATAACATTTACATTGTTTGTGTAAAGAAAGAAATATTGGTAGAAGAGGAGAAGTAGAAGAAGAAGAAGAAAAAAGAAGGAGAAAAGTGTAGAGGAAAATTACACAGAGACATCAACACGAGACATAAATATAATGCGAGAAATAAAATACAATCTTGTCTTATTTGTACAGACAGAGAAAGAGAGAAATAGAGAGAGAGACAGAGATAGAGAGAGAGACAGAGATAGAGAGAGAGATGGCGATAGTGAAATGTAAACAAAATACTAATTAAAGTCGAGTCCAGAAAATGCAAGTAATAAAAAACAAGAAAATCAAACCGAAACTAAAATAAAAATGTTGTTCAAGTTTTTTAATGTGGAAGGAAATGTTAAATGTTGAATGTTTGATGTTGTATGTTGCATGTTGAGTAACCGATTTTGAGATGGCTGCAAGTGATTTTGAAGTGGTCTGTTTTCGAGTGGGCTTTCGAGAGGAAATGCAATGCTTCAACTTGTTTTAGAAAAATGCAAGAATACTTTAATCAAACGAGAATCCGACGAGGAAATTGCCTCAAGCCAAGTTTAGCTGCAACTTGAAATTATCATTTTCTGAAATCCCTCTTAATCTATCTTAATAAAATTCTTACAGCTGATCAGCATTATGGCATGGCAAATATAAATATTATATAAAACTTTTGTAAAATTAAAATGGTAATTTTTGTTTCTTATCGAAGTATATCGATTTTTTAGATCTGGCCCATTTATATATATATTAGAATGAAATAAACTTCTAATTTTATACACAAATTAAATTCTATAGCTTTTACAGATATCAGCTTCTAAATTGCTTGATTAACTGTTTTGTTTATCTTGAAAAAGAATATTTTGATATATTTCTAATTAGTACAGGGTCTAAACGACTTTTTAAGAATGGATAAGCGGATAATATTTAAATTTTCACATTATGTCTTTCAGAATCTGTCTTTCCATAAACTACAACCCTTAAGTATAAGCAGAAAAATATATACATTTTTGTTATACAAAATATTTACTTAGTTTGTTTATAACTGAACTGAATCAATCCAAATGAATAATTGAGAATTTATATATATAATTTATTAAAAGTGTGATTCATATCCTAAGTATAGCAAATGAATAAGTACAATCTAAGTTTAACTTACATTGCAAAATATGTTCTCACTAATTATATGCGTTTCATACAAAATATTCAGTTTCTGCGGAAATCGCTGATCAATTGTATTTAAAATGTAAGTTTCCAAAGAAATTTATTTATAACGGTGACATTATTTTAATACTTGTAAATGAAGTAATTGTAGTTATTTTCAAACAGTTTCAAACCGATTAATAATAATTAATTAATATATACAACTAATTTTTTTGCAGAGGATATGAAATGAAAAGACAGAATAAAGTGTAACTATTTTACTATCCATGAGTGTGTTTAGGCAGCTAACTAACCACAAACATTTTTACACTAGCCTATCAAACAGTTAGCTTTGTTTGGTTCAATATCATTTCTGTTGACTCAAATCTTATCAGTGTGATAAAGCTGCTTCTGAGACTACCTTGACTATAAATACAACTAGATAAAAAAATTGCCAAGGGTGGTATTTCTATTTTTTTTATATAAAATTTATACAGTTAACAAAAGAGAATTTGGTAAGGCGATGCAGAAGCAGAAATCACTTCAATTGACTATTTGAGAGAATTGACTTTGTTGACGAATGAGAATTCAGATATGACGACTGATGACAAAACTCATACAGAGAGAGAGAAAAAAATAAATATGTTGCAGATGCGGCATGTTGATGGAGAGTTTGGAAATTTTAGTTATTACACTTGGTTGCACTCACCTTCAGAGGGGGCGAGTAACTTGACGAAATTATCGGGAAAGACGCCCACTTTGCCGCGCAGTTCGCCCTTCCACCAGCCCTTGTCGGGCAGCTCCATGCTGACCACACTGATGATATCGTCCACCTTTAGCTCCAGCTCATCCTCGTTTTGTGGCGCATAGGGGAACTCGACGCGACAATAGTCACGGTGCGGTTTCGGTGGTAACGTGGGCGCTGCCACGGCAGCTGCAGTTGCAGCACTTGCCACAGTTGCAGCCGTTGCTGCCGCGGCAGTTGTTGCATTCGTTGATGCCGTTGCTCTGCTTTTTGTTTGCTTCGTTGTTGATGTTGCAGCAGCTGTTGGTGCTGCTGCTGTGGCAGGTGCTACTGCTGCTGCTGCTGTTGCCGTTGGTGCTGCTGCTGCTGTTGCTGTATTTGTTGGCACCACTGTTGCAGCAATATTAGCAGCCTTTGCCGTTATTGACGACGTTGTGACCGTTGCCCCAATCGTTGGCGGCCGCTTGGAGGCCAAGATGGGCGATGGTTCGATATGTCGCACGAAATTTGAGGGAAATACGCCAACTTTGCTGCGCAAACGTCCGCGCCACCAGCCTTCCTCGACCTAAATGACCAAATGAAGAGAACAGAAACAGAAACAGAAACCGAAACTGAATTTTTTTCTTGCTGTTCATATTTTGCTTTTAGTTTGTGTTATTTGTTGTTGTTGCTTTTGTTGTTTGGTTATTGGCAAAGAGGTTAAATGGGGGTTGTGGGCACAAATAAATATAGGCGCTCTGTGGGAACATATGTAAATGTGTGTGTGCGAGCGTGTGTCAGTATGTACACTCAGAGAAATTCTTCAGAAATTAAATATAGGGGTAAAGCTGAAAGCTAATATTAAAAGATAATAGCAAAATTGACATTATTATTTCAAGCATTTTGTACTTGAAACGTTTTAGTTTTTACTTTATTTAAACAGATTAAATTTGATTTTAAGATAACAAAATATAGAATAATTTATTCAAACTGATTTTCAATTATTGAAGATGATATTACTTTTTATATTCATTAGTGGACTTCAAACCATTTGAATTGTTTATTGAAGAAGTTCAAATAATTCATTTTAGGTGATTTAGTTTGAATTTAATACAATCAATATTATAACAAAAATATTTGTACTTGAAAATTATATAGTTTTCGTTTAGGAACCAAATTAGTTTTATTTCATTTTATTTATTTTAAGTAATATTTAAAAATTAAATCAAAATAAATGTGAGCTGTTGAGCAATCAAAACATGAAATTAAGCTGAACCCAATTGTTTTTAGGCATATTTTACTTGTAAATTTCTCTGAGTGTACAGTGGTTTTTGTATATGTACGTACCTCCCCTAGGAATTCAATGACATCACCCACGGCCAGCGTCAGTTCGTCGTCGTTGACTTGTGTGTAACTGTAGATGACTTTACAGCGGCGATTCGATGTCGCTGATTTCTCCCTGAGAGAAGCAGCAAACAAAATAAATAAAAGAAGGAAAAAAAAAAAAACAAACACAAAGAGAGAAAATTACAGAGAGTGCATAAATGTAAATAAAGAGAGCATTTGCAAATATTTAGTACAGCTATTTATGTGTATATTTTAATGACACCAGCTGATTGCTTCTGTGACATGTAGAATATTCTAAAACAGAGATGTGCTTTAAGTTTAAAAATATAAATAGTTATATTTATATATAACATAATTATTAAAAAGTTTTACCAACAGATAAAGCTGGCATTTGCATTAAAAAAATTTTGTTTTTATTATGCATTTATATTATATATTTTTATGACAAAGCAAAAGTTTTCTGAAGCAAAGTTCCGGAAGATTTCAGTAGCTTTCCAGGAATTATTAGTTCAGTATGTTGGTTTCAACAGCTTTAGGTTTCCAGTTGATTTCAGAAGTGTTTTTAGTGTGTTTTCAGAGGAATTTTAATATTTGTAATCATTTTTCAGATGCGTTCTAAGAACGTTAAATTACCGCATTTATCGCGGGATAATATAGAGACTATCATTTTAGTAAACTGCCGCCGCTTATAGGAGCTTTAATATTAGTCAAATTCCGGACGATTTAAGCAGCTGAGTTTTTATAAAAAATATTAAATTTAGCACGAACTTTCAGTGATAAAAAAAAAACACAACTTGTAAATATTTATCTAAAGTTGATATTTATATATTATTAATTCCCTTTTAGTAAGGTGTCAATTCTAGACTAGTGTCTGGTGTTGAAATTGCGTCACCAACCTGAGCTGAACAACTGCACTGTCATCGCTGTGGTTGCCATTGCTGCTCGGCTCCAAAATGCGCACAAAATTATCGGGAAACATGCCCGTTATGCCATTGGCCTTCAGAGTGCCCTGCCACCAGCCGCCGGGCATTTGTTTAATGCGATGGATGATGGCACCCTTCTGTAGATCCAGTTCATCTGGTTCCTTGGCAGCGTACTCGTACTCAACTATTGCACATATTGCTGCAAAAAGAGAGAGAGAGAGAGAGAGAGAAAGAGTGTGTGAGAGACAGTAAGAAAGAGAGGGAATTTTATATAGGACAGGCGCATTTATAATGACAATGTTAAAGTGCAAATATTCAGTATTGCGCAACCAAGAGTCTATTTCGCGACCCCTTCCCCCCCTTCTTCGTCTATCGGGTTCCGCTACGTGACACTCACATTTTCGTTCATTTTGGGTTTTTATGACTAAAAAGTAAAAGTTACATGACAAGCTCTTTGTCTCCACTTAAAAAAAAATATATATTAAAATAATAATAATATTAAATGCGAATCGTGGGCGCCATGCGTCAAAAAATGGGTTAGCGTTTACTTTTTGCAGTCACTGTGTCGTTGTCTCTATCGAATTGGTTAACCCTCTTAAAAATTAATATTTGTCAGAGGAGTTTTCTATTCGCCTATCGCTCATAGTGCTTATCAAACTGGTGAGTAGAGATTTGTAGTCAATTAATATGATGTCATATATATTTGCCTTGACTCATACACAGTTTATTTGATGTGCGATAAGTTACTGTAGATAATTTAAAGAAAACAAAAAACAAATAAGAATGGTCGAGTCAAGAGAGCTCGATTGGGAGTCCAAGCCTTTATCTATTGGTTTCTTTATAAAAAAAAAGTGTATAAAATATTAATAATGGTTAAACCAGTTTTAAATTTAAAAAAAATCTTAAAATTATTTAAGTAATTTTGATATTGATACCATCTGCATCTAAAATACAAGTTTATATTAATAAAACTACTTAAAAATGTGCTAAAATATATATTTTAAATTTATTTAGAAGGTATACAGCAGATTTCTAAGAAGACTTATTTATGTGTTCTTTTAAGGCGCTTTCTGTTAATTGCCATTTTATTAAGTTTGAAGTTGATTTTAGAAGGACAACCCCTTTTTTTGAGCTGATTTATATCAAGCTATAAAATAATATAAAATGTTTCAGTTCAAAATTTCACAAAAACATTGATGAATAATTATGTTTTCCTTGAAATATATAAGTTAAAATCGTCGTTAAATAATATTTACACATTTAAGCAAACTTCAAACTCTTCGAATTATCAAACAATTTATTATTAATAACATAAGAATTTGGTTTACCATGAAAGCCCAAGCCACATGTGATGACGCACAATGACAACAATACTTCAATTCAAATAAAATACGAAACGATTCAACAATAACAATAATAACAATAACAATAGCAACAATAATCATATTGCCGGTGCCATAATTACTTATAAGCTATGCTTGACTCGCTTGCCTTCGATCTAATTTAAATATCAACAACGACAACAACAACAAACTGAACAACATCATGTCCCAAACATTTTTTTGATTGGAGGTAACTGCCCCCGCACTATTGACTCATATTTTGTGCCATTTTTACGATACCCTGTTGCCATTCAAAATGGTTAAAGGGAGTATCTTAATAAAGTACCACTCAACTCAAATAAAATAATATAAGTTTTATAAATTAAATATTAAAATGTTAATCAATATTTATAATAATATAAGCAAACATATAAGAAAAAAAAACTTCCAGAAAACTCCCTTTTCGAATAAAAATTAAAATGTATTTAAGGAAAAACACACTCCGATTTTTAGAAATATATTTTCTGAATAATAAAGTGAGTTGTCTTTGACGCCAAAAGCGAGTTTCTAAAATTCAAAGATGTTTTTTTTCAGCAAGCTTACTAAGTATTTTAAATCTGGGTATCTGCTCGTCGAGCGCTCTCGACTCGCACATTCTGACTTTTTATGGCTGACATGTGTAAGCTTTTACGATCTTAGAATCATGCTTACTTAAGACTCAAAGACATAAATTGAAACACAAACTGAAACATTAATGGACTTGAATTTGTTACAGCTGGGAAATTGCGGACTAAAGATATAATTTAAGTTAAGTGCGTTGAAATATTAATGTGCCACAATGTGTATCAAATAATAATGATTAAAAATGTAAAAATATAGTTAAAGATACCCTTTTATAGAAGAGCCTAACTCAGTAAAAAAAATGTTAAATTGCTTTTACACACAGAATCAAAAATCTCCCTTAATAAAAATAATATGAAAATGGCCCTGAAAACAAGAAAGTTTTTGCAAAAAATGTCGGAATATTAGAAAAAATATCTACAAAATAGCTGTCGATAATTTTCTGAGTGTAGATACAATTTCATTTTTAAAAACATTTAAATTGTTTTTTAAGTAAAAGTACAGTTTAAACAATTGTTAAAATGGCTAAAAATACCCTAATCGAATCTACCCTTTGCAGATTCAAGTGCAGTAAAAGCCAATAAAATAAATTTAATTAAAACGCGGATATGGTTTTGCCTCCAAAAGCAATGAATGCGATTAATGTGGTTCGTGTTGAGGCCTCTTTTTTTTAATGGCTGATACATGATGTATATATGAACAGAGGGGAGTGGAGAGGGCACATGAAGAGCCTTCGAGTGTAAACCATTTAGCGACGTGTAATAAATACCTAATGGATACTGACTCGCATCACACTGATAATGAACAATTAAGACAGGCTGCCAAAGAGACGAATGCGACTCGAAATGCTTTTCTCGATTTTAACGAGTTTTCTTTTGACAAGTCAAGCAGAACAGGAGGTAGATGGGTAGAGGGGAGGAGGGAGGGGGTGACAAGAGGGACCACCAACGTTGAAGTGACAGCCAAATTAAATAAAAATCTGCTTTTCTGGCGCACTTAATAATTTCACTTCAAAGAGCGAGGCAAAGTGAGAAAGAGAGAGAGACAGAGAGAAAGAGAGAGAGAGAGAGAGACCAACCCACTAAGGCAGCGAGTGAAGTGGCAAAAGTGCTGCAAGCCAGCACACAAAACTTGCCTCGCCTCGAGAGTCGCCTCGCCCCGAGAGTCTCCGCCAATTTTGTAAGTGGGCCAACACGGCCGCATTTCATTTGCAGTTTAACCCTACGCAGAAAACAGCAAAGAGCCAAAGCCAAAGCCAAAGCCAAAGCCAAACAAAGCGACATCCAAATGAACCTTTAATGTGGTTTTGGTTTTGCTTTTGCCTTTTATGCCTCATCCAAGCACATAAAATGAACAAACAAGTACGAATGCTATAGTCGCAAGAGCACGACTACCACATACCCTAAATATTTATAACTTCTTAACTAAACAGAAAAATATTTAGATATATAGAAATGAGATTGATTTTTTCCCGATTTGGAAGATTATTCTTTTACTTATTTAATTGTAAATATAAAATTTAACTTTTTTTCATTTATAAATTTAAATTCGCAAACTTCAATTTCAGATTAAATTTAACATTTTCAGTTGATTATACAAATTTTAAAAGCTTAATATTAATATTAGATTTTTGTTAGAGATTCTTAACCGATTTTGATGATATTTTTACAGTTTATTAATTATATTTCTAGGCATTATATATATATATAGTGCAATCCATTATCTTTTATTGCCATCGGTAATTGATTTGTATTGAAATTGACGATAAGAATGCAGTTATCGATATAAGCAAATAAACTTGATCTGCTCATGTAAAACGAAAACTAATATTAAAAATTTTAAATCTTTAAATCTTATAGACTCTGACTTTATCTTTTGACTTTCAACTTTTAACTCTGATCAAGAATATATATGCCTTTTGTCTATCATTTTAAGTGGGTACAGGCTATAAAAAAGTTGTGGAATTGTTTGTAAATAACAGCGGAAGAAGAAACCTGCAATTATGGAATATACATACAGATATTTTGACATAAGCATGTTCAGCAGCTATATCTGAGAATTTACGCAATCTTGAATCTAAGATTTTGACACAGAAACAAGACGTCAAATTTGGTTCTTATTTCACAAGACACAAGCAAATTTAACTGAAGGCAATATCAAATGGACAACATACAAAGTAGTTTTTATTCTTCTCATCTTCTCTTAAGTTTCAAAGTTTATGAAGTGGCTTGTAATTGTACTCGAATTTATTTATTTATTTATGTAAAGCTTACGTATGTTCCGCAATGCTAAGCTAAATTTCTTAAAAGCGCAGTACTTAAATAAATAAACACAATTGCTTTAAACACAAAAATATAACTTCAAAATTGGATTAAGAAGTTTATAAATAAAACTTTGTTAAATCTTACAATGGTAGGGAGGAATCTTATCAATAAACTAGATAAAGACCTGAACATTGTGATAAGAGTTCTCCAAACTGATAGGATAGGAACTGAGAGACGCATTTGCAGCAGTAAATATTTGCCTAGATAATGTCCTAAGTAGGACAAGAATAATTGTAGAAAGCTTTAAAATATATGAGTAATATGCGTAAATGTAGTCAAATAATATTTTAAATTATTTTATAGTAAATAAATAATAAGATAATAAGCAAATCAATAAATAAATAGTAAATAAAAAATATAAATAGAAATGCCAGTTTAATATAAATTTTCATTAAAGATTTTTATTATATTACTCAACATATTTTGTATATTTGATTTAAATATGACTAACGATTGAAAATTCTTTTACTCAAAATGTGTGTACAATATGGTATCTGACTAGTCGAGCACTCACATACACTTTTCCATTCTTAACCGAATTTTTTTTTTATTCATTTCTTTTTTTCTTGCCACAATACAACAGCGCATCTGAATGTGCGCTTTAATAAACCCACTGACAGGCAACCACAAAGCTTGAGTCAGCTAACAACTACAACAACATCTGCACAACACACACACACACACACACACACACACACACACACACACACAGAGAGAGAGAGACACATACAAATTAATATGTATATTGTAGAATGGGAAGCATGCAACAAAGAGACAGACAAAAAGACAGACAGTTTGCGGCGTTCGTTGTGAAATGAGGCGCGCCAGCTAAACGCTGAGAAATGGTGAAAAGTTGCAGCATTAAGTGGTGAAAACTACCACAACGAAAACAACAACAACAATAAGGAAAACAACAAAAACAACATAAAAAAAAAACCACTGAAAAATGAGGCGACGACTTTGGTGCGCGGTGTCGTGTGAAATACCCAAGCCAAGCCAAACCAAGTCAAAGCCAAGTTTTTTCTCCAAACTGGCAAATCGTGCAAATGTGTCGAAAATTATAGAAAATTAACAACAACCAAAATTCTGACCGCCAGAGGGCGTCTAGGTGCGGCATGAGTGGGCATTATTCTTCTGCATGCACTGTATGTGTCTGCTCAAAAAAGGCTTAGCCAATGTCAAAGTCACACACACGCACACAAACGCGCACACACACGCGCACACACACACAACACACACGCGCACACTCACACGAATAGCCTTAAGAATATGCAAATTGTCCTATTCAAATTGTGGCAAACTGTAAAACTAGAATTCAAAAAAGTTCGACTGAAAAATACACTATCAAAATTAGTCTAGCTTAAATGATTAAATTGTACTATTAAAATTTGACTGAATAACTAAAAAAATCAAAGCAAGCTCAAATAATAATTAGTGTAAATAACTTTGCGTATTATTTAAAGTGGAATTTATTGCGTGAATAAGTTTAATTAAGTCATTTTTCAAATGCGCATATTTTTTTTAAATATTTTTATGTTGACCTAATTTAATAGCGCTTATTTGGAGTGTAAATTTAAATCGATTGCGTGACGTGAAATTATTTCCATTTTTATTATAACAAATAACGATCGATGATCTTGGGTATAAATGTTAAATGTTTTAATTAATTAAAGCTGCCTAGGCAAAATGAGCTGCTTTAATTGGAGTAGTTTGCTTGGTTGGATTAAGAAGATGAGTTAAAAAACATGTTAAATGGTGCAGAGAACACAATCCTTTCGTGAAAACTTTAAATAATCAAGTAATCTTGCATGCGTATTTAATTCCACATTTTCCATTTCTTTAAGGTATATTTTAATTAATTTATTGCCTTTAAGCAGGCGCATCTCCTAGCTATATGAAATGAATCATAAGTCTAAAAAGTATTAATTCGGATGAGGGACTGATTTGATTTTATATTAAAAACTGTGCTAATTCAGATATTTAATATATTAACTACCATATCCGATTATATGTTTTCTCCAACTCAATATCTAATTAAATAGAAGCTGCTAAAGCAAGTTCGATCAGCGACCCAAACTAGTTTTCAGCAATTTAAGTAGCTCCTAAAAAATCTTTAATAGATACATTTTTAGACAAAGAAATATTTAAAAAAAAAATGTTTAGACAATTGAAGATTACCTTTTAGGCTCTTTAAGCCCCTTGATTACTCACTTGTTGTCAAATCTTAGCAAACAAAAAGAAAAATCTATTCTAAAATATGTGTCAAAAGTGGTAAACAAAAAACCGGATTGAACTTTAAGAAGATAATTAATTGATTTGACGACCCCTGCTATGCATTCTTCTTCAGTTCTTCTCTTCCCTATTCTCTTCCATTGAGGTGTTAACTACAGTTCCGTTATATTATTACGTAGACTCGTCATAGACATGAATCAATTTGTAAAGATTTGTGACCCCAAGGGCAAGCCAAGCTTGACCACAGACGAAAAAACAGTTGCATCAGGAGGGGAAGGGGAGCGTTGAACCGGTTCCCAAGGTGGGGTTACACTCAATGTAGATGTGTGTGTGTGTGTAGGTGTGTGTGAGATGTATTCCTCCCTATTTTTTTTGGTAGAAACACATGCTAATTGGTTTAACTATCAGTTGTTTTTTTTTTCTTTTGGTTTTTTATTTTACCGACTTTGACTTTTGTTGCTTGAACCGTAAATGTTAAATCGCGTTTGCGGGAATTTTACTTTACTTAAAATCACACTTAAAATAAGCCAAAAAAAATAAAAATGGAAGGCGTGTCAGTAGGGCAATAAATCCATAGTCTTAAGCAACTGGCGTGCAATTCAGGGCAAACTTTAAAAGTTTCGTTATTTCGGAATGAGGAGTGAAATGTTTGGAAACGCTTTTTATTACTAAGAAGAATAAATGTAGCAAATTGTATCTTACTTTGAACACGCAATGAAGAAATAAACACAACAACGTGGCAAGTGTAGTTTCAGGAATGGGTAAATATTTTAAGTTAAGTCACGAATAGCTTGTGATTAAAGCAAAACACTGCTAAACATTGCATAAGAAAAATAATTATGCCCTGAAAACATTTAAAAGAGGAAGTAAAATGTAAACTGAACTTGAGTAAAAGTATGTAAAAGCTTATGGGAAGCATCTGCAAAACCCTAACTTATATTTATTCAATATCAGCAATATGAATCGAGTTGATTCAGAGAATATAATATCTAGAAACTTGAAACTAATAACTGCATTTGCTATCTACATAGCAATACAAATCGATAACCGATAGCTACAAAAGTTAGAATTTTTAAGAAAAGGTCTCACAATTCTTCTACAAACAACCCGGAAATATTATTGATCAACAATAAATGCATAAATTTCTTAAAATCGGTTAAGAAACAGCATTTGTTATGGAATGTTTTTATTTTTTGAGTTAGAATAAACTTTTATGTAAAAGCCTTAATATATATATATATATATATATTCTATTTTTTCTAAGAATATTCACAAATTTACATAAAGCAAGCGTTGCTTAAATTAAGTTTAAAGAAACTATTCCCAAAAATATTGAGATAGATTGAAACCACTAAAAATATTCATCGCTTAACTTCATATATAAACAGTCTAATTTTTATTTTAGTCTTAACAAGCTCACTTAGCAAAAATTCATCCAAAAATCAAATTTTACAACCATAAATTACTTTAACAATACCAACCCTCAACTCAGTTCGTATCCTCGACCTCAAGTTACACAAAATCTTGCTCAAAAGGACCTTCAATGTACAGCAGGCGTCGTCCTTGAACCTTTGCCGCACATTTATGACCCTGACTCTGTTTGTTTTACACGAGTGGCGTGTAACGGTAATTGGAGAAAGTTCAGGGCCAAGGTCACAACAAATAAGCACCAAGTAAATGTTGCGTGCCAACAAATTTGACACGAAAATATCAACAAAATATTGACAGAAAAATACTTATCGATGAATAGACGAATGTCAAATGCTCTTATTTTACTTATTTAATACGTAAAAGTAATGGAATAATATTAATATTAATAATATTATTAATAAGTAAGTTGTGCAACAATTAAGTAATATAGAAAGGGTTTAAATATAGAATTATTTATTTGTATAGCTTTTTTATATACAAAGTCTTGGTAATAAATTATTATTACATTTTTCAAAAACCGCAACCTCAAAATGCTTCTAAATATTCAAAGGGGCTTAACTAACATTGTATGATTGTGTGAAAGAGAATACTATGGAAAAAATATAGTTATAATGTGTCAGTAGCTGGAAAAGATTTATTAACACATCCAAATCACTAAACATGTAAATAATTTTAAATGATTTGAAATTGATTTACATTATTCAACAGTGTTCTAAGAATTTCTAAATTAAACTTTGTTGGAATCTTAATATTCAAATATTTATGAGTAATAAGTGGATATCTGAAGAGCTGTTTAATAAAGTTGAATAAATGGTTTTAGGAGAAAACTACTTATTACTGATGATATATTTGATATTAAATTTGTATATTTTAATAGAAAAATTTAAAACAAAAAAGCTTTTGTAAATAAAGTAAAATATTTTCGTTTGTCAGATTTTGATTACTTTTTAATAAACATAACTAAAAAGTATTTAAATTTTATAACACAATAAATAATCATAATTGATGTATATCCAAGATTCGCTTTGTTGTCTATCAATAGTTATTCGCCTCTAATATTTTTTATATACTCTACAGTTTCTGATGTCTTAAAAAACATGTTAAACAGTCCAAATTGTTGCATATATTCGATAAGGTGTGACAAATTTACACGTATTTTCCCGCATGGTTTACTCAATTTATTCTAGTTAAAAGGCGTAACATTTACTTGACAATTGCAGTGAATGAATCACGGCGCCAAAACAATTTAATCCAGTTGATAAAAAACCAAAATAAATATCAAATGCGTTGCTTCTGCTACACAAATCGGTGTGTTATCAAAGTTAGGTGTGTGTGTGTGTGTGTGTGTGCCTGTGTGTGTATCATGCAATTCGATTAGGTCATTATCATGTGCGTGTGTAATTTGTCATAAACACGCCCACAAGTCACACTCAAGTTTACACTTGAGTTGCCCACTCATTTTCTGCAGTTAGTTTTTCATTGCCAACCCGGAAAAAAAAAATAAATAATCGCTTGATTTATGCTTCAACTGTTGTTTAATTTAAAAGACTTTATGATGGAAAGCGCATTGGTCATTAAGCTAAACGACTATATAAACATTTTTACATTTATACAGCATTGGTCGTATAAATATAGACAGCTCTGGAAAAGAAACCAATAAATAGAATTTAATTGTGCATTTTACGACGAGTTATTTATTGCTAAACAAAATTTGTTTTTCTTATTCGATCTTAATCAAATATGTTTGTTGTGATGAGAAAACACTGATTTCAGTTTCTTTTCAACCAGTTCATTTTTGTATACCTTTTCAGCCAAATCATTTTAAAAAATGCAAAGCAACTCTATTTATCTGAACAGCACTGTATGCAGCACAAACGATCCGGCTTTGCAACTGATAAGCGTGCACAAAGCAATTGAATTGTTTACTGGGCAGATGGATTGTTCAGGGGGTAAGTAGGGGCACGGGGCGAGGCAATGCAGGGGCAATTGGAAATGCACAAGTGGGGGAGGGGGGTCAGTCCACTCCCTGGTGAGAGGGTCAGCTGCCGTTTAAAATGAGACTCTCATTGATTGCTTTTACTTAATGGAACTTCTTCAAGAGGCAAAATTGCTTCCTCCATGTTCCCTCTTCTCCACCCCCTTCCTACCACTGCTACCACTTAGCAAATGTGCACTTTGAATGTTGCATGTTGAATAAAATGATTGAATATTTTAAGAAATCATTAGTTAAGTGAATGTTACACTTATTGAATGGAGTTTTTAAGAGAGATTAAATGCAGTAAGCGAAGAATTTATATGGAAGATATTTAAGTACTGTATAGGATACTCTATGGTATATGAATAAAGAAAAGTATATTTTATTAATTGGAAACATTGCCAGCAATGAAAGTGGTTTATCATTTGTGATATACAAAACATAATAAATAAATAATAACAACACAGAAATAATAATTAATCAAGAAAATGAAAAAAATAAATAAATAAATAAGTAAAAAAAAATAAAACAAATAAGTAAAAAAAAAATAAAACAAATAAGTAAAAAATAAAACAAATAAGTGAAAAATAACATAAATTACAATAAATAATAAAACAAATATCATGATGAAACATAGAATGAAAAAATGTACATCAAATCAGAATTTCATATCAAAAGAATATATTGTGATTAATATCATTATTATTAATACTATTCTTGCCAAACTGACTCTCTCTGATAAAATGCACATCTTCTACAAATTAATTATTAATTAATCATCTTTTAAATGTTATACAAATTTTAAAAAATATCTAGTCACATATATTTTTGATCGACTGTAAGAGTAACTATTTGCTAGACGAGTTCTTTTCATCGGTTATTTGTTTTTTCTTTTACAATTTGACCATTGACTAAACACCCTTGAAGACCGATATCAAATCGCCGACATTTAAATTCGTTGTAGCTATAAGATAATTCAACGAATTCGACTAACTGCATACAAAAACCGGATACAGGATAGATAAGAACAAGATAAATAGAAAAATATTGTTTCAAAAATAGACAGGCAGATAGACCTGACTATATACACACTTCTAGTGTCACTTATCACGAATATATATATACTTCATCGGGCCGTACACATCTCCTTCAATGTGTTAAAAAATCCACAACTAATTTATATTACAAAACTGCAGATATTAAATTCTTTGTTATTGTTTCTATTCAACTCTTGATAGTTTTTGCCTCTTCTGCTTACAATCCAATTAAAATAACCAATAAGCAATTCCACAAGCCTCAACTGAGCTGTAAGCAATCAGCTAACACAAAGCTATAAAAAACAGAAACAGAAACAAGTGGAAATTTGTATAGAAATGGAAAATGAAGAATTTTCAATAATAGAATTGACGACAATTGCTGAATGCTGAACACATTTATTGAAGGCATACGAAGAAAAGAGAAGGCCTTGAGTACAGTTCAAATGCTTATCAGTTCAATGATATACTACACAATACATATATATGTACACACATATATATATATATATACATATAAATTTATATAGATGTGTGTATTTGTATTTATATGGCTTGGCAGACGGTTTGCCCGCATTTCTTGCTAGTTTACAGCCAGAATTAATGACGCCTAAACAATAAGCTGATAAAGTGTAAACACAAAATGAACAAGTAGCCAACATAAACACACTGAGAGAAATAAGATGTGAGAAATATGAATGCATGTTTGTATTTATGCAAGCAAACAAAACTTGGCATAGTTTTTTTTTCTTAGATTCTTTTTGTTTTCATTGCCACTTGCAAGTTGAGTAATAAAATAAATATACTTCCAGCTCGATAAGTCGTCTCAAAAAAAAAAAAAAATGATACTCACTAAAACTGATAAGTGGCAAGAAAAAAAGTAGCTGATAAGATAAACGCACTGAGAGGAAACTAAAAATGTGAGTAGTGCTCAAATTGCAAAGAGAAGAAGAGTGAAAAAAATCCATAAATAATACTTAATATATGGGTAAAAGTTAGTATTGCTTTTGCAATTATTATCAATAGTTAATTAAACTAAAATTAATTCATTGACAGATGGGTTTTATGGTCTCTCCTCATCAATCAGTTATATGTATGGTCTTCTCTTGGATATTTGTTTTATTATTTTGAATACCTCTCTAAATAACTTCATAACTAATAGTATAATAATATATCAAGGCTGAGTGCAGAGTATCTGTAAATTTATTTTTTGATTTTCTACTTAAACAAATGCTGTATGCAAATAATAAGTTACACTGTTGTGCATATTCTGGCTGATTGTACAAAAAAAAAATAAATCACAGACTGATGAATCATACTCACAAAAGATTGTGAGTACTTTCCTGAACTGAGTTGAATAATAAATGTTAAATACTGCATTTTTTTAGACTAATCGACAGGGAGTCTGTAGAAAAGGCAAGCAAGAATTCTGCAGTCGAAATAGCTCCACTTGAAGAAACGGAAACACACATGATTTAATGGGTTTTCAGGCAAAATTATACAAAACTCGTTGATAACGAAGAATATTAATATTAAGATTTCATAATATGAAATGCACATTTAAAAAGTGAAGAAATCAAAAGCAACAATGAGAATAATAAAAACTATTTCCTGCTGGTCAACATACTTTTGTGTTTTATTATTATTATTATTTTTTCACTTTTCGTTTTCAAAAATGGAATCACTTAAAGAAAAAGCTTTGGCATCTTTTGTGCTCAATGCAAATGCGAACCGAGACACAAAAAAAACCAATTCAAGACAATGAAGTGCTCCATTGTGTGCGCGAGTGTGTTGTGTGTGTGTGTGTCTGTGTGTGTGTCTCAAATTGCTCATCAAAAGAAATCATCATTATCAGCAGAGACAGAGAAAGACACTTAAGGAACACAAAGAAGGGGAAGTGAAATGAAATGAAAATGAAAAAGAAAATTAATATAAATGCAGCCAACCAACCAATCAGCTATCTTATCAGCCACATCAACATCAACAACCATCTGTGAAGCGAAAGATTTATGAATATTGCATGGTCCCTGACTCTTAGGCCCTTATCAGTATCATGGACGTAACCTTTCTATATATATAAAAAAAAAAAGGAAAACAACAACTACTTTTTGCAGAGTGAAAGGATACAAAGAATATAAATATAAGTAACAAAAATCCAACGAAAGGTAAATAACTATCGATAGTCTAAGTAATCGATAGACAATATATTTCTCGCTACTGTTGAAATACAGTTAAATTTTCATTATTTATATAATTAATAAATTTATTAAATAACATTTATTCAAAATAGCAAAATACTAATTTTTTCTCTTTTAAACATGATTGTTTTGAAAATTGACTAGCTTTAAAGAATTCCACTTAAGGGACAGGTTGAAATCAATATTTAAACATTTAGATTCATTAGATTAGATTCATTACATAAACTACATTTTTGTATTATTATATTATATATTGTTGTTATTTTATTGTTGATGAATATAAATCAACTATAAATATATTTATAGTTATATCATTTCAGAACAGTGAAATTGGCAATAAACTGTCGCTTTATAAATATGATTTTTCCATTTCCATTTTCTTTTACAATAATTTTTTTTTTTACAGAAAGTGGCTTTGCCGCCTTTCGATTCTCAATTGGGTTTGAGGTTTCTAACAATTTATAAATTTGATCTTAATTTTATAAATATATGTATCATTTACAACTTTTATAAGACCAGTCAGATAATTTTTTAAGTGTAGTGAATTTTGTATGACATTTTTTCTTTGCTTAAAATGACAAAAGAGGAGGAGTTTTAACATAATAATGAATATATAAATTATATTTCATTTTACGGCTTTAACAATTCCGTAACACATTTTTCTGTCATATTTATCAGTTTTTGCTTTAAGTCTTTTGTCTGTACAAGCTTCACATTATTAAATTTCCCACTTAATTTACAAAAAACAATGAAATCATCAAACGAATTCCCATTCAAAAAAAAACAACAAAGAAATAAAAAGTCAACAGCTTTAAAACCGGTTTTAATGCTTTATTCTTGAATTATGATTTTGTTTTTTTTTTTTTTTTTTTTGAGAATCCCTTGCAAAAACCCAACCAAGAAAATCAATTTAAGACAGATTGGAAAAGTACCGTAAATGCAATGCTACAACACTAATTCAATAAGCAACAAAAAAAAGCATATTGCTTTTAACATGTCCTTGGGTTCGGAAACAAGAACTGAAATGTTAACCCACTTCCCCACCACACCCATCGAAGACACACCCAACAATGCGAATGCGTGTGCAAAGCGTAGAACGAAAAGAAACCCAAAACGCATAGATAAAACTCACCCTAAACAAAAAAAAACTATCTAACAGCATCAGCGGAAGCTGAAGAGTGTTGTCCTTTTAATCATTTTAAAAGCTAACTAGAATACTAGCTGTTTCAATAGGAAGAAAACAGTTTTTAGTAAAACATTTATGTAGGCAAAAATAATTCAATATTTGTATTATTTGTTTATATATTATTTTTATTTTTTAGTTGAAGACTGTTGAAAATACCTTCTAATGCATTCAAGATGAAAATATTTAATTAAGTTTGGTTTAGTGTTCATGTTTTTAAATTTTTTTTATTTTATATATTTTATGTTTTTTTCTTCATATTTTTTATATACCCTTTTATTTTCATAAAAATAGTAAGCAATAGCAAAGCATATTTAAATTTCACATTAAAAATTTTTTTTAGCAACTTTCAGAAACTCCTTTTTTTTTAGCTGTTTCTAGCTTTTTGTCCTTTATGCAGTCAACACTGATAACAGCAGCAGCCGTAGCCGCTGCACGAAATTCAGTTATTGTGATTTTTTTTTGTGAATTTTTCGTGCATTTTTTTTTTTACTTCTCGCTACTTACTTTTATCCATTCTGTTGGCGACGTTGGCGTCGTCGTCGTTGTTCGTCGTCGTTTTGCTAGGAAGCAATTGCGTCGCAGTCGCGTCGCAGTGGACGTCGTCAGTTCAATGTACGTCACCAGCAGCAGCAACAGCACTTTTCCAGTGTATTTCTCAGGTATGAATCACACGCGTATCTTTTATTTACACACAGACAAATTAGGCTTAAAAATTACCAAGTATTCTTTTTGCGTGATTTATTTTGACCTTATTCGTTGCTACAGAACCGGAATTTTAATGAATTAAAATATATATACACAAAATATAAATACATATATAATATGTATATATAAATATATAACAACAGTATGCAAGAGTGCAAGCGAAACAGAGACGGCAACAACAACAACAACAATAACGGCGCACTTAACAAATTCACGTCACGTATTTATTTGTTAACTGCTACAACACCAACAACAACACAAACTCCTGAGCCTAGCCTGAAGCTGCTTGCTTTCTCATTCCACACACATGCATAGAACGTATACACTTTTGGGCCGCTTTCTGATTCTTCTTCGTATGCACTTTTCGCTTGCGTTTTATTTACTTTGCTTTGTTATTGATTTTCGCCATCTCACACCTGCGTACACACACAAGCACAAACATGTACATACAAATATGTAATATATGTAAACTTCCAGCGATTAAATACGGTTTACACGTTTTTTTTAATAAATTCGCTTACTTTTTAAACTAACTCTTTTATTTGTTAACAAAAGAAGACCGAACGACATACAAAAAGAGAGCCGCACACAAAACACTTCGTTTACCGTCCGAACAAGCACTCAGCTAAAGTGCGGGCAGAGAACTGCTAACAGTGGGGCCAGTGTGACCAACAGTAAAGTAGCGAATAAATAACCACATCTGACTAATTAAATATTTAAATAAATTATTTATATAAATAATAAGATAAGATAATAAGATAAGAGTAATTTAAAAATGCTTATGAGTACACTGTGCCAATTTTACATTTTCATTTCATATTTAAATACTGTCAATGCCAGCACAGTGTAACCATGTCATGGAAGAGCAAGAAATGCTGTTGGTATTTTTAATGTACTCAAAGTACTAGATAAATTATTATGATATTAGTTTTATCATAATAATTTATCTAGTACTAGTACAAGATTAAAATTTTCTAACTTAATATCGCTAGCATTATGTAACATGCAAAATGATTGTTCTATTCAAATGATTTTAATAATTTTTTTTGTACAACTTTTAAGGTAAAAAAAATCAGTGCCCGCCAAATGAAACTCTCGTAGCACACAGCTTATTGTGGCAAAACAGTGCTGCCAACATATTTCAATCCAATTGATAACAAAACTTATTTCAAGCCTGTCAATTTAGTTATCAGCCGGCCACCACGAGGCATAGACTGTCTATCGCTCAACCGCCACACAATCTATCGCCCATCTATTATTATTAATTAAAACAACGCAGCGCGTGGAGGTGGAGAGAAAATTTGTGAAAAGTGCAGAAACCAAACGCGTGAAGGTAATTCGAATGAAAAACGCAACAAATCCACACGCAAAACGTGCGCGAAACTTGTATTTTTACTAAACGAAAATTCACCAAATGCGTTCGTGTGTGTGAGTTAGTGTATATATTTGTGTGTGCATATCTGTATATGTGCATAGATGTGTGTGCATGTGTGTAAGTGTCGTGTATGTATGTGTATTTCCAATTGTGCTCGTTGGCTCTGTTTCTCTTTCTAAAAAAAAAGACGAAAAACGAAAGAAAAAAATTCAAGAAAATCTACAAAGAAAAATCCAAAAAAATACATGTATTTAAAAGCCAAATGCGTATTTACATATTTCTCATTGTTTATGTATTGCTTTTCCTAACTCAATGTATTTCCTCCCTGCCCCTCATACCCCTTTCGCAACAACAAAATCGGATTAAATTCTTCAGCTGCAACTGTTGCGCCCTTCTTTCTTTCCCCCTCACTCGCATTGTGTGTATGTGTATAATTATAGTTGCTCCCGCCTCTCTCCATTTATCTGGCACTCGCGCCCATGATTTGTCCTGCCATCTGCCTGTCTAATTGCCCCGTTATAATTCAGGTGTCCAAATTGGACCCGTTACATTTTGCAATTTACAAACAAATAATCAAAGCAAAGCAATCCAAAACAAAAACAACAACCGCATATTACGGATATTCCTTTCAATATTTGTTATCGATTGCGAAAAACTTATTAATTTAAAATAATTTTTTGCAGTTTTGTATAACATTTCATAACTTTATGTTATTGTCAAATTTTTTTCTAAATAATAAAGCTATAAAACTTCGCAAAATATAATCCAACAATATAATGTTAAAAAAATTTATCCTAGTTAATGTAAATAAAAGGCGAAATAATCACTGCAATATTTATCCAGAGCAATATTTGCAATTGTGACAGCAAAAAAAAGAGTAGCAGTGTGCCCGTATTTTTTCTGTTTGAAAAATTAAATTCAATGCTGCCATTTTTACTATTAAATAACTAGAATTAGCTTTTTTACTAGGCAAATTTTTATTTCACCTTTAGTAATTGTTATTGTAATAGCTAAACAGAATACCCCTATCGCCAAGCACAAGCAATATTAAAGATGCACAATGTGGACCAAGTAACTGCAAGAAAGAAACAAAAAAAATGTTTGTAATTAGAGGCATCAGCGACAGCTGTGAAAAATGCACTCCAATGTCAGAGCGACAATAATTTCCCAAGCTTATGTTTATTTTGTTTGTTTAAAGTCTGACAAAGATGCATGTTTACACATGTGTATGCATTTATATGTATGTATATTTTACATCACTGCTATGTAAATGTTGCAATTAAATACAGTTGTTTTTCGTTTCTAGTTCGTGATTTATTTTTATTTGATTTTTTCCTGCCTTTTTTATTTTATTTTTTTTTTTTTTTTTGCTTGCTTTTGCTTGGCGTGCAAAAAGTTGAGTGTCCGTCCGTCGACGGCGTCATCGTCAGCGACGCTGAAAATTGTTGAGATTCCATTCACATTCCAGCATGCAATTCGTACTGGATTATTGCCTCTGTGTGTGTGTGTGAGTGCTGTTAATGCTGCTGCTGTTATTGTGGGCAGCGCCGCCGCCTGCAGGCAGCGACTAAACAGGTGAGGCGACGTGTCTATGTGTGTGTGTGATCGTGTGCATTCCAAAAACACACATATTTATATATATACATATATATATCAGTACACATATGCACAGCAGAGTTGCGCATAGCAGTTCATTTGATGAATTTTTATAACTAGTTCAGTTTAGCAACTAGTTTAAAATAACAATGTGTTACAGATTAACTAAATACAATAAACTTTTGTGGTTGATAAGGACTCCAATGAATGAACGAAATAAACCTCAATCAGTTGTTTGCATCTAGTTAATATTGTTAATGTTATTGAAGAACTGGCTAAGTTGAACGATCACAATATTTATCTCATTTTCACGTGCTGCTGCATTTTAAAAGTAAATGTACGATACAAATTATAGTGACTATTTTAATTGAACAATATGTAATTAATAATAAAAGTGATTTAAGTGAACGAAATTAAAATCTAGTTCACTTTAGTGACTAGTTCAAATGAACTGTACGCAACAACTCTGTTGTTGCTGCTGTTGCTTTTTAAAAGTAAATGAACGATAAAAAGTGACCAGGCCTTGTGGTGTGGCCAGGCTAGTTTATGTTATTTTCTTGCCTGTCCAAAAGAAGGCGCAACGAAGCAAGAGAGAGATAGAGCATATAGATTGTACACCCCTTTTTTGCAAGACGCCACTGTTTGCTGCAAGTTGCAATCGACGACTACGTCGACGAAAATGCAATTTAGCTCGTTTTTCTTGCTTCTCTTGCTTCAATTTTTTCCTCCCTCTTACTTCGCTCCCACTGCTGCTGCTGCTATGCGTTGAAAAAAGGGAAAACGAAACGAAAACAAACAGCAACAACAACAGCAGCCGCCTTGTTGGGGATAAGTCGCCGTGGAATGCGCATTTTTTGCAATAATAATCAGCAACAAATACTATTTTTATCTGCCGTCTGACTTGATGTGTGTATGTGTAAGTGAGAGTGTATGTGCAAGAAAGAGAGAGAGAACTGCTTGTTCACTTTTTGCCTTGTGCATTTTGATGGCCAATTTCATAGGATTTTTTAACGTGCGCACGCGACTATCTCCCACACACACACAAACTGACTATAAATAGAACTGTTTACATGTGCTGTTAAAATTAACAGGGACAAGAGCAGCAGCTTTTGTAAAAATGTCCTCTCTTTGTTTTGTCTGTTAGTTTTATGATGCCAATTTTTGTTTTTACGTAAATAAACTAAACGAAACTATATGTGCTGTTAACATTAAAACACAACTTAACACAAACAGCTGCAGCAGCATTAAAAATATCCTCCGTTTATTTTGACTACAAAGTTACTGTTGCAATTTTTGATTTACACACAATCATAAACATTTGAATTTAAATAGCTCATAAAAAAAAATTACGTGAAATGCGGCAAATTGTCTTTCAAGTTGGCCGCAATTAAACAATTAAAAATTCCAATAGCGTCTCGCATTCATCGGGCATCAACAATTACTCTCTCTTCGTGTGTGTCTGTATGTGTTGTACATATTTGTACTGTTAATTAGTTATGGGTTAAAATGTATACAAAAAATACTCTGGTGGAATGTGCAAAAAAATTTCCCAATTTAAATATGTGTAAGAGGCGCTGTGGACTATTTCGCTCTTCTCTGCTAAAATTTGTATTTGGCGCGTGTTCGCTTTTATCCCACCTTCCAGCCTCGCTCTTATCTCATACAAATACGTCAGCTTAAATATGTGTTTTTGTATGTCTTTATTTAACATTCCAGAGCGCTTCTCGTCTAAACAGAAAAAAACAGAGCGCAAAAGTCAAATTTTTGTCAACAAAATAATTAAACTCTCTTACTTAGCAAACACATTTGTCTTTGTGTGTGTATGTCAACTAGCGCGAAATGTATAAGCATTGATTGTCATTTTATTTTGTACGCCGAACTTAATTAAATGCATACGTCAACTTTAAAAACACGTTTAAAAGTGTTGAATAAAATAGTAAAATTCCATTGTATGAAAAAATGTCCCTTATTGTATTGCTAACATTGCTATCTTATGGTAACAGCCAAGAATATAACATGGGTAAAATGTCCTTCGACCTAACATTAACATTAGAAGCTTAAACTTAAAATATGTTATTTTATTATTATTATTATACTTAATTTGAAGTGGTGAGGTCTCACACGTTAAAAATAATATAGAAAAATTAAATTCTATTGGATAGCAAATGACAATTAATCTAGAATGTCACGCGCCCTGTCGTGAATAATACTTATATTATATTAACATAGATGAAATATCCTTTGACCTGTTGCTAACAAAGACATGTTTTGCTAACAGCCAAAGAGTAAATAACATTCTAAGCTTATATTGCAAATGTTATCTTGTTATTCTTTTTTTTCCTGTCTCTCTTTGTCACTTTTATCCATATGTAAATGCAAATAATTTGCTGCAATTGCTATTCAGTTTACCTATTTGCACTTGGCACAATTTGACGAATTATTTTGTTTTTATAGCTTTTTCGACGTTTTTTGCTTGTTTGTTTACACATATATTTTTGTGTATCTGTTTTTCATTATTATCGTCAGGTGCGCGTGTTAAATCCTCCTTTTCCCTTTGCCTTTGCGCTGCTGATTCGCAATCGGTTTGGAATTTAATGATTTTGATGGATTTTACACGCTTCCAAGAATATTTCCATGACATAATGCGTCGAACGACGCATAAATTATGAGCACATGTACAAGAGATATAGGCACAAATTCTGATTCACTTTTCCAATAAACATTCCAATATTGAAATTCATTTCCAATGTGTATTTTTCATTTTAAAATACGAATATTGTAACAGAATGCTTAACAGCAAAAAAAGCAGCAGCAATAACAGCGACAATAACAGAATTCTTGTATTTTCTTCTGCGTCACGTCTTTGGCATGTAAATGAGCAATGTGCGTGTGTGTGTGAATGAATGATGGACAAGTTTAAAACGCGTCGCGCGTCTGCGTAGCGTGTGACAATTTTTTTTGCATACCCTGTTTTAAATTAAAATTAATAACAGGGGTATGAACAACAAAATGTATGTTACTGGAAAATGGACATTTTGTAGCAACAACGCACATTTGAAATAAGCATATTGGAAGAATATCTCTGTTTAAGTAATAAGAGAATTGGAAGGATATTTTTCAGAGAGTAGCATTTTTATAAGTGCATTTAAATGGATAGATTTTTTTAGAGACAACTATTTTTTAACGGAAAGTAGCTATAAAAGAAAATGGAAAAGTATGAACTGCATTGGAAATAACCATTTCAGTTCTTTACAATAATTGGAAGTGATCGGTCTCCGGGAATACGCAGCAGCTAAAGCAAAGAGAGAATTGATAGGATTTAGAATGATGAAACCGAATTGGAAATTTTAAATGTATTAAATGCAAATGATTTTTGTAAGAGAAAAATATTCAAAGAACAGATATAAAACTAACATTTCCAAAGAGCAGAATTTTTAAAGCAAATATTTAAAAATCAATCAAAAATCATAAATTTAAATTTTAAAGTGAATTTAGAAGTTATAAAATTAACATAATAATTTTATACATATTTTACAGAATATTTTCCAGTTGTGTACGCTCTCTTAAACCACTTTTAGTTTGTTTTTTTTTTCTCTTTCTACTTTTAGTAATTTTTGTCTCTGTCTTGTATCTATTTTCAGCAAATCGAAGCAATTCCGACTTCGATTCGTGTATTAAATTGAAATTCCGTCGAGCCTCGGCTAAAATACAACAAACAAAACACAAATCAAACAAACAAATTATATAAATGATTTGTATATGCAAATATTAAAAAATTCATTCATCGAGTAAAAAATATTTATTGTATTTTGTGCGCTCAAAATGATAGTGATGGAAAATATTTGTGATAAAACTAAGAAGAGGAAATAATAAAAAAAAAAAAATGGCAGCTGCAGCAGAAAATGTGATAGGGAATATTCAAACTGGACAAAACGTAGATAAATCTCTGCGAATAATATTAATTAATTTAAATAAACATATAATTTTTGTTTAATTTTATAAATTTATATTTATATAATGGAATTTGTGACAGAAAAAATGATTTTACTCTTATGTAAATTAAATGGCATTTGTAAAGAATGAAAAATAAATAACAAAACTAAACAACTGAAAAAAAAAATATAAAAAACAACAGTTTTGCTTTAAGCAAGGCTAGTAACTAGTGAAAAGAGTGCCTAAAATACAACAACAACAACACACAAGAAAAGCAGCTCAAAACAGAAGAAGCACAAGCCGAAACAAGAGCTTCTCACACACACACACGCACACATACAGAAATAACCCCCCGCCAAATATAAAGACGGCTGCTGACTGTTTGTGAGTGAGTGTGTGTGTGTGTGTGCGTATTTGTGTGCGTGTGTGTGTGTTTACGTCGTCGTGTATTCGTGTGTGTGTGTGTGCGTGCGTGCGTGTGCGTGTGTGTTAGTGTGATATGAGTGCTAAATATCACAAGGAGAAGAAGAAGCAGCAGCAGCATAAAAATGCATCCAGCGGGCGAAAAAAGGGGTCGCCCCAATGATAAATACACAGCGAAAGCGCTCGAGAGCATTAAACAGGATCTAACACGATTCGAAGTACAAAATAATCATAAAAATAATCAGGTGAGTTTTATTTAATTATAGATAACAAAATTAAGTTAAGTGCATAAAATAAATAAAAAAAAATTCAGCAGCGAAAGATATATCAAAGTTACATAGCAATTATCAAACAAACACAAGCAAATTACAGCTTGTAATTCTAGATATGAATTTGACGTGATCAAAAAGCATTTAAAAATCGTTAAGCGAAAATCGATTACCAATCGAATTATCGTTTGTAGTTGGGAAATGAAATAACAAATATTTTGTTCAATAAAAAATACAACTCCCATTTTAAGAATAAAATTTTCAATCATTTACGAAAAAAAGAAAACACATACACTCCCAAAACATATATTACAAGATTGTTAAGTAGAAAGAACAGCATATTTTAAATTAAAAAAATAAGAGAAAAACAACAGCAATTTATTAGCTTGCTTTACATATAATTCAGCAAAAAGTTCGAAGGAGAAAGAAAAACCACAAAATACGACAACCAATAAAAAAAAGAAACCAAAAAAAATTAACAACTAGATAAAACGCATGTCGCGCGACTCAAAAAAGTGGAAAACAATAAAACAACACAAAAGCGTGGGCGAAGAAAAAAAACATGTTCACCTGCTGATGGCACGAGCCGAGTTGTTATTGTTGTTGTTTCACCTACAGACTAACTGTTAATAAGACATCAATGACATTTGTCACAATCAGCTGTTTTGTGTGTGTGGGCAACCATTTTGAACAGGAGTTGGCAATTAAATGAACATTTTTTTTTGCTCAATGAAACATGTGTGGGTGGATGTGTGTGTTTGCTTTCGTGCTAAATATAAATAAAACAGCTTGAAATGAAATTAATGAACCGCCAACGAAATGCAATTGACCTTCTGCCATTTTACACACACACACACACTTAACTTGTATGTAATATAGATCTCTGTTATGAACAGCATTGAGTGGGCGGTCTCTCTTTTATTACTCACTGTTAAAAGCTACCAGACAAAATGTCCAGCTATAAATTTCACTCTCTCGCACTCTCTCTTTATATTCTCTATTGGATATGCGTGAGTGAACGAGCGCGAACGTGTGTGTGTGTGTGTGCATGCGATCGCTTTGAACGCGAATGAATGCATTGACGTCACACCTGTCAAAAGCTGAGAGCTGCACTAAGAATTGATAGGGAATTTTATTGGTAGAAGAAGCAACAAATAGTTCTAAAAGGGTAGCATGTAGTAACAAGTAAATCAAGAACATATTAGATTATTAGTAGAAAAAGAAGAGGTAGTAGTAGATAATAAGTAGTAATATTAGTTAAAGTATTATTAGCTGTATCAATAATAGTCAATAAACTTTATGTTTAGAAGTCATTTGATCGATAAGTTCTGAAATTAGTAGTAGCATTAGTGGATAGTATCTGAAATTAGTAGTCGCATTAGTATTAGCAGTATTAGTAATAATATTTATTCATTGCACAGCCACACACAGACAGGCGTTGAAATGCAATTTTCAATTTGTGGCAACAAGAACAAACACAACAACTTTGGCTAATAATCATTTATAAACAGTGTTTTGGTTGGTTTATTGATTTTGTTTGTGCCTTGCCTTGAGGCAGGCTCTGTTCGTTCGCGTGTGTGTGTGTGTGTGTGTGTGTGTGGACTGTGGACAGACAGCTAGCTCATAAAAACGCTTAAATATGATCTGACGGGTCATTAATTTAAAATTTTACGATTCCAACAGGCAACCTCAGCTACTGTTTGTCGTTTTCTGTTTGCCGTTTGCTGTTTGCTGTTTGCTTGTGCGATTGTAAATTATGGTCGGGCAAGCGATCCATTCGATTAGCCAACATTCCTGCGGCTAAGCCGACCAACAAATGCAGTCGACTTGTTGGTTGTTAATGCAGGTTTTTTTTCTTAATTTTTCGTTGTTTTGGCTCATAAAAATATATTGCTGACGGGGATGATATGCGGCAAATTGTTGTGAAGCAGCCATAGCCACAGCCAGGCACTTGGCTCTTTAAGCCTGCTTCAATCATCAGTTAGATAAGATTAAATACCAGTAGATATAAATAGCATTTCATTGGATATAAAAAACTAGATATTGTATCGATAACTTCTCATTTAATATATCGTTTAAATGCAAACCGATATCTAATAAAAATTTAATGATCCAGTCAAGTTCAAATAAACCCAAATATATTTTTGAGCATCTTTTAATCGATCGATAACTATTGCTAAATCATCACAAACGGTTTTTGCGATGGTAAAGAAGCCACACGTATCTTGGGATTATTTCAAATTATCGATAACTCAGTAGAAATCGGATTTCGATAGCAACAAAAATCACACATATGAAATGCAATTTTATGGCAATATCCCTTGGTTCAACATTGGTTGAACATACCCATATTATTCAGTTTGTAAAAAGTATACAATATAAAAATAGATAAATAAGCAAAAACCGATTTTAATTTAATTGAGTTAAGGTATTTTTATGACTAAAATGAATTAAAAAAGCATATTCATATCCGAAATTTAAGCTATTTTTTATTGAGGTAGCCTCGACACGACCAGCTTTATTTGTCGATTGTCGGCTTTTAGCCAACTTTTGGCTTTTAGCCACGTGGCCTGCTTAAAATGCGAAAATATACAAGCATGATCTGATCAAATATAGCACACAGCGACTATAGTCATAGTCCAAGTGTGGGCAGTCCAATAATAAAAAAAAGCGATGCGATAAATAAAACAATTTACAATTTATTCATGGTTCGCTTTTAACACTTTTTTAACGCCCACAGCTGCTGCTGGTGCTTCTTCTTCTCGCTTCGGCGGCTACCATAAAACGTTCATCGATTTGACAGTGATATAATTAGCAGAGACGCGAACCAGTCGAAGCACGAGTTCTGCCCAAATATGATTAAATAAAAAATAAATAAAACTAAGGCTGCAACCAATTAAAATGACAAAACGTTCGATATAAATTTACTGCCAACACCAACGTTAAATAAATAATTATAAAAAAAAACTAGACAGTGGGCTTAAATGGCATTTAAATAATAAAAACCAAATGCGAGGCAAACAATATAGAAGCGAAATATGCATGAATAAATTACACAACACACAAAAGGCAATCAACCAATCTAATTTCCCCTTTCCCACCACTCTACCCACACACACACACAATTCAACACCTTTTCTCTGTATCAATACACTCGTCAAAATACATTTGTAATCTGGCTTTAGAGCCCTAATTGCTTGTCATATATAACAATATAGAAAATCTGTATGTATTTATAAATCGCAAACAGTTGTTGCTAGAAGTATGCGCATCACTTGTAAAACTTATTTATACTTTATTTATAACAAAATGAAAAGCATTTTTCTTTTAAATACTTATTATATATTATTAATCAGGTGTGCAAATATGTTAAGCAAAAACGATTAAGTTCTTTCAGCAGGGTATCTGCTCGCCGAGCACGCTCTATACTAACTAATTCTAGCTAGTTTTGTGTATTAAGCATATTATTTCTTTTTAATAGTTCACCTTCAATGAGAGATTAAATCTGATTAGGCTGCTAAATATAAAATTTCCAAGAATTTCCCTTTGTATTTATTTTTAGCACGTTTCCTAAATACGTTTAAATTTTTCATTTAATTTAATTTGTCGCAATTTTTCGCGGAATTTACAACTAAATGAAATATGTATATATATTTATATATATATGTATATTATTTTGAGCAACAAAATGGCCAAGAATTCACATTTGCCCGAATCTCTCTCTCTCTATTAATAACAAAAGACAGCAACAAATATACAAATAAAACAAAAATAAATGTTTGAAATGCCTTCGCGCAGCATTTCCCCCCCCCCCCCCCCCATCACAAAAATGTAAATATATATAAGAACATATTTATACACATTTATAAATGTATATTTTGGTATTTGCCAGTTGCCAAGAATTTTTATGTATTTTCATGTGTGTGTTTGCATAAACCAAGAAAATCCCATAATTAAAGACGAAAAAATATAAATTCCACATTTTTGCTCTTTGTATTGTTTTTATCGGTTTGTCGCCAGTAAAAATATGCTTATAATTTTTTTGTCAGGTTCAAACTTATTTTGGTCAAGGTGATAGGTGCCACAAAATGTGGCGCCCTTGTTTGTCGGTCTTAATTTCAAGTGGATTAACGAAAGTGTTTTCTTATATTTGTTTGCCTACCGCAAATCCAATTTATTTTATTTGCAATTTGTCCGAACTGAGGAGGGCGGTTAGGGGAATCGCTTGTGGGTTGGGCTATTTAACGGATTAGCTAATTTCGTCAATTGTTTTGTTCATGTAAATCGTGCAGAATAAGCAGAAGACGAAGAAGTAGAAAAATAAGAAGCAACAGCAGCAGGCAATAAAGTGTCGTCAATTTGTCTGCTGGGGGTAATTTTTTTTTTTTTGCTCTTTTGTTGGGTTTCTTCGCGTCCTTGGTTTTAATTAGTCTGCGTTGGCCGCAACATCAAACGCATGCTCTCCCTTTCTATCTCTCTTTCTCGCTCAGTCGCCCACTTGAGGCTTAAATACGCAGCTGGCAGCAGATAACAAAATGTATCTCGGCGTTTTGTTCTGCTAGAGATGCACATTTTTAAATAAATACGCCCTATGAATGTATACGAATAGAAAATAAATATTAAGTTAATGAACACGCCACAATTCGGGGGAAAAACAACAAAATTGTCTCAATTTTGAATTTGTTAAATTTAATGTTAACATTAACAGCGGCAATAAACAGCTGATAGTTATGAAGACAGCAAAAAAGTAAAATGCATAATAAATTTACCTTTCATGATAAGACAAATTTCCCTCAACTTAACGACTAATCTCAGGTTAAACAACTTTTGTTGTGAGGATTTAATGTTGATTAACATTGGATATGTGACGTTAAAACTGAGCGCTGTCAAAATTGCAATTTCGTGAACGTGCGTGACTTGTTATCTTGTTACATATGTATGTGCATAGGTAAATATTTCATGTCACGTTGCCATCACAAAATATATGGCCATCACTCATGCAATGTCAAAATGCGAGGATCAGTCACAAAAGAAAAACGCTGATGATGATGAAAGAATGCGTAAAACGGGTAGCCAGCAGCAAAGTGCATACATACATATATAATATATAGACACACACAAACTGAAGGTTGCCCTGTTCTGTTCTTCTTCTGTTTGCTGCAATCTGTCAGCCGGCGATTGCTTTGTTGTAGTTGTTGTTCTTTGCTCTCTTGCTCTTGTGCCCGTTTCTTTTGCTCTCTTTTGCTTGCTGTGTATCATTTATGTCTGTTTGTATGCGTGTGTGCTCCTGACTTTTAGGAATTTCTGAACGATGGCAAGAATTTGATTTCATTGCTTTTAGCCGCAACGTTTCTTCTCTCTTTTGTTTTAGGCTTTGTTCGCATTTTTGTTTTTATTTTGTATGCGCGTCTTTTGTTTAGTTTTTGATCTGCTACCAAATCTAAACACACACACACACGCACGTACACTGATGCAAGCCAATATGAATACATAAACAAATTTTCTCACAGCGCAGGAATGCTGCCCATGCAAGGGTGAAGAATCTGTGGGGCGGGAGAATAATTGGAATTGAGGTTTGCTGCTGTGTGTTTGCTGCTTATCGATATCGATACTATTAATAATTAAATGAGGATTATCGATCAATATTTATAAAACTACTTATTTGACAAGGGAACAAGTGGTTTCCCTTATTGTCCTTCGTTTAGTTCTTTCATTGAGTTCACTAATTTCAATCATTTGTGTTGTTCCTAAAGTTTGATTCATGTTCATTTGATTCATGTTCGTTTTGTTTATTTTAGTAAAAGTACAAATTAAACTTCTGAGCATGAAAGTACAATTAAAATAAAATAATATGAATAATAGAACGGAAATAGGTGAACTTAATGAATTATTTTCAGACTTGGCAAGCTATAATTAAATAATTAATTAATAATTATTAAACTACACGAACGATAATTGAACAAAAGAACTAAATGAACGATTTGTTTGTCATTAGCAACTGATTTTAGTTCTTTTAATGAACTTTAAAGTAGAACTATAATATGTAATGCCAATGTTATGCCATATATCGACTACATAGTTTTCTTTGCTTAATTGTTCATTATCGATAACTTTTATTCAAACTGTAATCAGCCCAAACTCTTATAAATGAACAATAATAAATAAACCAATAATACTTAATATTAGTTAAATAGTCGATAGCTTATAGATGTTTAAGTTATTCACTTATCGATAACTTATCGATTTCTTGTTTTACAGAATTACACACCTCTGCGATATACGGCCGCCAATGGACGCAACGACGGCACCGACTACCACCATGCCAAGCAGCTGCCCCTGGAATCATTGCCACTGGCCTCGGCCTCATCCCCCTCGCCCGATGTGGCCGCTGCTGTTGTTGTTGTGCCCCAGCTGGTTGCAGCCCAACAGCAGCAGCAGCAGGGACAACCGGGACAGCTGCAGCAGCAGGGTCAGGTGCAGGTGCAGGTGCAGCAGGGAGTCGCCAATGCCGTTGCCAATGGTCATGTGCCAAAGATGATCAATGCGCTGATGCCGCCCAAATTGATACGCAAACCGAGCATCGAGCGGGAGACACCCACGCATTATCTACGCTGCAGTCCCGCCTTGGATTCGGGAGCTGGCAGTTCCCGCTCGGACAGTCCACATTCGCACAGCCATCAGCAGATGAGTGGCAGGACGAGCACTGGCCAATATTCACCATCGCCGAGCAGCTTTAGCGATGCAACGCCACCGGCGCCACCGCCACGCAATCCACAGCTGTCCAGCTCGGCAACGCCACCGCCCCCACCGCCCACCAATCAGTCGATATTCAAGCGACGCTCACCGGCACTGAACCGCCCAGCGGCAATTGCGCCCAGCTGCACCTCGCCGAGCATATCGCAAAATGGCAGCAACAAGCAGCAGCAGCAGCAACAGTTGCAACAACAGCAGCAGCAGCTCAGCCAGCAGCTAAAGGCGCTCAGCATGTATCCGAGTGGTGCGGTGAGTGGTGCCGCTGTGGAGCCACCGCCACCATATCTTATCAATACGGTTGTGGTGAGTGGATCAGGCGGAGGAGCAAATGCAGCTGCACCACCACCACCGCCGCCCAGCTACACGGCCTCAATGCAGTCGCGTCAATCGCCAACGCAATCGCAGCAATCCGATTACCGCAAGTCACCCAGCAGTGGCATCTATTCGGCCAACTCGGCCGGATCGCCCAGTCCAATTACGGTTAGCAGCAGTGGCACAGGCGTTGGCGTGGCCAGGCCCCAGCCACGCGTCTACCAGACACGCACCCAGCCACCCATCATCATGCAGAGCGTCAAGTCCACCCAGGTGCAGAAGCCCGTGCTCCAAACAGCTGTTGCCCCCCAATCGCCGGTGAGTGCCTCGGCGAGTAATTCTCCGGTGCATGTGCTCGCTGCGCCGCCATCCTATCCACAGAAGTCGGCAGCGGTGGTGCAGCAGCAACAGCAAGCGGCGGCAGCAGCACAGCAACATGTGCCAGTTGTTGTCATTGCGGGAGCGGTGAAGCCACCAACGCCAACAACGCCGCCGCTGCTCAATGGTGGTCCTGGTGGTGCTGGCAGTGGAGTTGCCACCAAAGTGGTGGGCTGCATGGAGCCACCGTCGTATGCGAAGAGCATGCAGGCCAAGGCGGCAACAACAACGCCACAGCCACAACAGCAACAACAGCAACAACAGCAGCAACAGCAGCAACAACAACAGCAGCAGCAACAGTTGCAACAGCAACAGCAGCAGCAGTTGCAGCAGCAACAGTTGCGTGCGCTGCAAGCACAGCAGCAACAGCAACAATTGCAGCATCAGCAACAACAACAACAACTCCAGCAGCAGCAGCAACAACAACAACAGCAACAACAAAAGGTAAATAATGCCCCAAGTGACTTCAAGCTATGATTTCTGCAGAGGAAGAGCAGGTAGCTCCACAACACTTATTTTGCACCTGCCCAGCACTTGCCAGGAGGAGCAGATTAAGCATGCCTTTCTCAGGGATCTTATCGCACTTGTCGCAGAATTAGCACCAACATGGAAAATATTAGGCTGAGGATACTCATTGGGCTATTAACTGGACTTAGTTGATTAATAAATCACCTATCTAAACCGGGTAATTGTAGTAGTGAGGCAGAGTTCTTAAGGCACATCCTAGCTAGGAAAAGAAGTGCTTAGAAGCAATGGAAATCTGCAACCCGAGAAGAATGCTTGCAATTGTGCAGAAGCTGGTGTTGATGGTAGAGCTATGTACTCAAAATGGGGGAACCATAGAATTGGTATCCCAATAATATTAGAAGAGAGCAGAAAACAGATAGCAGATAGCAGAAAAGAGATAGCAGAAAGCAGATAGCAGATAGCATCTAGTAGATATCATTTAGTAGATAGCATTTAGTAGATAGAAGAGACCAGACAGCAGATAGCAGATGGAAGATAGCAGAAAGCAGTTAGTAGAAAACAGTTAGCAGAAAGCAGATGGCAGAAAACAGATAGCATCTAGTAAATTTAAGAGAGCAGATGTCAGATAGCTGTTAGCAGAAAGCAGATAGCAAATAGGAGAAAGCAGATAGCAGATAAAAGAGAGCAGATATCAGAGAGCAGTTAACAGAAAGCAAATAGGATAAATCAGATAGCAGATATAAAAGAGCAGATTTCAGATAGCAGTTAGCAGTTAGCAGATAGCAGATGAAATATATCAGATAGCAGATAGCATCTAGAAGATATAAGAGAGCAGATAGAAACTATTAAAGAAGGGAAACATAAAAATGCTCAACTCGTTGACACAGAATTGATTCCAAGGGGAATCCGTATTTAAAGTATAAAAATATATCCCTAAAAAGTATTCTTTGTGCCACAACTCAGCCCACTTTTTAAATATGGTTTTATTTTTTTCAGTCACTGCCCGTTGGTGGCAGCAATGGGAATGCGAATCGGCAGCTGCCACCGCCGCCGCCTTATCAGAGTGCGCGCGTCACCACGCCCGAGTTGTCCATCAACAGCAACAACAGCAACATCAGCAACAACAACAACAATAACAACAACAGCAACCTGCAACCTGAACTCAAACAACAACCCGCAAGCATCAACAACAACATACAAATTAGCAATAGCAATTTGGCGACAACGCCACCAATTCCACCCGCAAAATACAGCGGAATTGGCATGGGTGGTGGCAACAGTTCCAGTGGCAGCAATGGTTCCACAACAAATGCCACAGCTGCTGCTGCTGCAGCTGCTGCCGCCGCCGCCGCTGCCACAGCTGCTGCCGCGTGCAAAAAGATCAAACATGCCTCACCCATACCGGAACGCAAGAAGATCTCCAAGGAGAAGGAGGAGGAGCGCAAAGAGTTTCGAATACGACAATATTCACCGCAAGCCTTCAAGTTCTTCATGGAGCAGCACATTGAGAACGTCATCAAATCCTATCGCCAGCGCACCTTCCGCAAGAACCAGCTGGAAAAGGAGATGCTGAAAGTGGGCCTCTCCGATGAGACGCAAATCGAGATGCGTAAAATGCTTAACCAGAAGGAGTCCAACTATATTCGGCTCAAGCGGGCCAAAATGGACAAGAGCATGTTCGTCAAAATCAAGCCGATCGGCGTCGGTGCCTTTGGTGAGGTCACTCTGGTCCGCAAAATAGACACCTCGAATCATTTGTATGCGATGAAGACGCTCCGCAAGGCTGATGTCCTCAAGCGCAATCAGGTGGCTCATGTGAAAGCCGAACGTGATATTCTGGCCGAGGCCGACAACAATTGGGTTGTCAAGCTCTACTATAGTTTTCAGGATAAGGATAATTTATATTTCGTCATGGACTACATACCAGGTGCGTCACTCCTACCACATAATCCATTTTTATATATTTATGTATATTAATTATTGTCTTTTTTTTGCAGGCGGCGATCTGATGTCGCTGCTAATCAAGCTGGGCATCTTTGAGGAACCACTCGCCCGCTTCTACATTGCGGAAGTCACCTGCGCCGTCGACAGTGTCCACAAAATGGGATTTATTCATAGGTGCGATGAGTGACCCAAAAATATCAATTAGCATATAGATTAAAGTAGATTTTAGCCATTTGTTAAAGTAACTTTTTATTGTTAAGAATTTGCGACATTTTGTCGAAAACTGAAGGTTTGAACTGTCCTTTAAAATCTATTTAATAATTGTATTTAAAGAACTAAAATTCTTTTATTATTGCATAATTTTAATCTTTGCTGAAGCGGAATTTTCGCTAGATCTTTGATCTTAAATAGTAGACAGACCAATTTGTGCTTTTTGTATACAAATAATCTCAAATTTTGTTCGTTTCCTTTTCATTATTTTAATAACTGTTATAAGTAAATTTAATTTATCTCTACTTGAACAAAATATTTAAATTTGCAAAGAACTTTTGCTCAATTCTTGACAACAATTCTTAAAACTCGGCAAATTATTTATGCATGCCAGAATTTAATTATCGCTCGATCTTTGACCTTATTTCGTATCCATACGATATATTTGTATAGTATTTGAATACCACAATTCAAGAATTGAATGATTTTTTAATATTGTTATAAAATATTTTATTTTTACAATTAAAAAAGTCGAATTTGAGTATAGATTTGCTCTGTGCTTAGAGCAATCATTTATTTAATGTTTGTAACCCATTGAAATTGAGCAATGTTTAATGAAGTTGAGCAAATGATTGTAGCAGAAATATACCATTTATAATATAAAAAGCTATTTAAAATATAAGCATTATATATAACGTGATTTTAGAAAAATTATAGTTCGTAATTAAAAACTACAAAAAGTAGGTTTATTTTAGAAGCCAATTCAACGAGTGTTATTAAAACTGTTAATTGCTTATCAGCAAAGTTGAATCGTTTCTAGATTTATCAAGTTGAAGATAAATTAATTTTTACCACATTGTTTAATGTCTAATTATTTATATAGAATATTTAATATTTTATATTAATATTTAACTAGAGCTAAACATGACTGTTTCATAAATTTTATCAAAATTATTCTGTGCAGGGACATCAAGCCTGACAACATACTCATCGACCGGGACGGGCACATAAAGCTGACCGATTTTGGACTATGCACCGGCTTCAGATGGACGCACAACTCCAAATACTATCAGGAGAATGGTGAGTCCTCCAAACACTTATCTAATTCCGACATAAGATTAAAGCATTTTATTTGCCAGGCAATCACTCGAGGCAGGACTCAATGGAGCCGTGGGAGGAATATTCAGAGAATGGTCCAAAGCCCACAGTACTGGAAAGGTGAATAGAAACAATAACATTAAAAATTATTTGCTAATACTATTTGTGCTCCCTTTGATTAGGCGTCGCATGCGGGATCATCAAAGAGTGCTGGCCCATTCGCTGGTCGGCACACCCAACTATATAGCGCCGGAGGTGCTTGAGAGGAGCGGATATACGCAGTTGTGCGATTACTGGAGCGTTGGCGTCATTCTCTACGAGATGCTGGTGGGTCAGCCACCATTTCTGGCCAACAGCCCCATGGAGACACAGCAAAAGGTATCAATTTTCGTTACAAACTTGAAACTTGTAAATTGCAAATATTTCACTGCTAAGCTTAAATGAAAATCTCATATTTAAAATCATTTTTGAAATGCAGGTCATAAACTGGGAGAAGACGTTGCATATACCGCCGCAGGCGCAGCTGTCCATGGAGGCAATGGATCTCATCCGGCGGCTGTGCGCCTCAGCGGACAAGCGGCTGGGCAAGAGTGTCGACGAGGTCAAGGGACATGAGTTCTTCAAGGGCATCGATTTTGCGGACATGCGCAAACAGAAGGCGCCATACATACCGGAAATTAAACATCCAACGGATACGTCCAACTTTGATCCGGTGGATCCGGATAAGCTGCGCTCGAACGATTCGAATTTGAGCAGCGGCGATGATATCGATCTCAATGATCGCCAATTCCATGGATTTTTCGAATTTACCTTTAGACGATTCTTCGACGACAGACAACAGCCGGACATGACCGATGATCAGGCGCCGGTCTATGTCTGACCTGACAAACAAAAACCATCTATATATATATATATATATATATGTATATATCTTTTTCATGTGTTAGTCAAATAGTCACAAAACAACAACAGACAACAAATTAGTGTTAACAGTGCGTTAACAGCGCCTTAACAGCAGCACCTCTGTTAAGCAACAGGCAATAATTCTTTGAATGCAAATATTCAATTTACTGTTTTTAATTGAATTTGTTGCCAAAAAAAAAAAAAAACTTTAGGCACTGTTTTCATATCTGGCATTTTGTTTTATTTGTATTTTATATTTTGTTGTTTTTATTTTTGTATATCTTAGCAGTTATTTAAAGTGACACACAAGACGGAACAATATATATATATATACATATATATATCTATAATTCATACATATTTATAACAAAAGTAAAAAACAATTATATACGGTTGATTAGCAAAAGGGACTTTACATACATATATATATTTATATATATATATATACATAAATACATACATACATACATATATATGCTTGATTGCATGAACTGAATAAATTTAAATGAATTGAGTCATAACTTTTGATTTTTTTGTAAACTAAAGATCTTGTATACAAACAAAAGCAGTTTATATATATATATATATATACACACATATATATTACAAAATAGTTATGTACGTTATTATGATGAACGATGGCAATGGATTGAACATCTATATCTATATACATATTTAAATTTATATATAGACATGAGGAGAAAGCAATTGAACCAATTTCGTGGTGCTCAAATCAAAAATTAATGCTATATTTACACACACTATGTGCCTTGACAAAAGAATAAAAAGAAAGAAGATTGAAATCCAACATGTATTTAAAACTATATATTGCAAAAGAAGCGAATTTAAACTAAAACTAGACAACAACAACAAAAACTGGAGAAAAGAAAAACTTTTACTGGACCAATTTTTACAATGTTCTCGCCGATGGCAACTATTTCAGCAGGCTGATTAGTTTCTGGCCATTGAGCGAGACTTGAAACTTTAGCTTGACAAAAAAAAAAAAAAACAAAAAACAAAATCAATTCAATTTGTGCGATTGATCAATCAATCAATCAACTGATCAGCGCGCAGAGCATCGCACCAAGTTAGCGATATAAGCGGGTCTTATAAGCCTAATCTATACAATAACTCTTAAAATCTTATGAATGAATTCTGTCAATCACAACTATAATCAGTGCTCATTCTACTATTTACCCCACTTCACCTTCCCTTAAAAAAAAATGAAAGATCAAATTAAAATCTATCGTATAGATTAAATACATATTATATATACACACATTTATATATATATATATATATATATATAATTAATCTAGCTGCATATATAGCAATGTTAGACCAACTTGTTGAATGCCAAATGAAATTGTTTTTTTTTATCTAATGTTCAACAGTAAAAAAATGCTATAAGAAAATCTATACATAAAACACAACAAAAATCTATATCTATAAATATATACATACAAATTATATAAATATAAACGAAAATTGTAAAAGAAATTTAATTGATAGTTTTTTACATATATGCAATACATTATTTTTAGCGCTAAGATGTTTTTTAGTTTATAATTCGCTAACAATAATTTAGTGTAATTTTCATGTCTAAGCAAAAAGTACATAAAACCATTTTTTGTTTTTTTTTTATTGTAAGTTCTCGTTGGTAATGCGATCTGTTTCGATATACTTACTATATATAGTAATACTTACCTTTGTTTCATTAGCCCGAGTTTGTTTTCAATGCGAGAGGAACAACAATTTCGAAAATATCGAAAAGTTAAAAAACAAAAAAAAAAAATAACACTGCGCGTGCCTTGGCCAATTAATTTACAATAACACACATCAATAAATGGAAAGAAAAATATGTAAAAAAAATCTTAAAACATATGTCTATTATATCTTGGTGGGGATTTTTTAATTTGAAATTTAAAAATAAAATTTCAGAGAAGTCTGAAAGACTTGCCAAAATTGCGTTTTCGCCTCCAAAAACCAAAACTAAATTCCGGAAAGTTAATTAAATGATCCAATTTAAATTTCAAATGCAACTTCTTCCTGAAAACACACTTAGAGAAAAGAAGTTTATATTTCCGAAATAAAGATGATCAATTCCAAAGCAGAGCCATTCCCGCTGGAGTTCCTCTTGGACAAACTTTGTATATTCTTTTTAAAATTCTTCCAGGCTAAAAAAAAATCTGACGTCCCTTTTAAATAACAAAACAATGTTTTTAAATTTTAATAATTTGTTTTTTTTTTTTTGTTTTTTATTTTCACATTGTAAATTTAATAATTATAATAATTTTGTAAATGTATCAAGACAAAAAATGGTTTATCCGTTTTTTTGTTTTTGGTTTTTTTTTTTGTTTTGTTTTTGCTTACTTTTGATTAAAATACATTTATGCGTAATATTTGAAATATAAGTTATTTAAATTGTTGTTTATTTCTCAAAGTGTACTTGTATATAGCAATTAACATTTTTGATGCCCGTCTCAATAACTAAAAAAAAAACATTGAAGATTCTTGTTTGTTGAACATAAAACAGATGAAAATAATAATAATACAAGCACATACACTGCACGAAAATCAACGTATGTATGCGTAAAAATTTCTCACGCTTTTGCTTATACATGTATGTATTTATATATATATATATATAGATATACATATAGATTTATGTACATAAAACTTTTGGCGAACAACTTTAACAGAGGATAGTGAAAAAGAGTTTGTTGGTTGCAGGGGAGTTGCAGGGGGGTAACTTAAAAGAGGGACGCACATCATGCACATCTTAATTAGGCTTAATTTAAATAACTAACAAGTGTTTAAGTGTAAATCTGTATATGTGTGTGTGTAAGTGTGTGTATCTCATATAAGGCCCTAGAGTGCAAATATTATCGCCGGCATTTCTCCAACTCCATCACAATTCAAATATTTACGCTTAATAATAATTATTTGTTAGTTTTAGTGTTTTTTGTTTGTTTTTGTTTGTTTTTGTTGTTGTTGTTGTTGTAAGTTAACATTTATAAAGACGTTTAACTAGTCTAATTTATCAATTATAGTATAATTTATGCTAAACAAGTGCTGTCTCTAATTTTTAGTTGAAACAATTACAGTTTGGCGCGTTTGTTTTTTGTTTTGTTTTTTTTTTTTGGATTCTCTAGCTTTTTTTCTTGCGAAATAATTTACAAAATATATATATATATATATATCATATATATACATATATATCGAGTTTTTTTGGGTTTATGTTTTAAGAATACAAATATAAAATTTAATTAAGTAATAAATGCATTTTTTTCGAGTTTTTTTTTCTTTCTTTTTTTTTTGGAAAAGCAAAAGAAAATTCAATTTGAAATAAAATTTTAGATTCATTTTTGAGTTTTTGTGTTTAACAATAATAAACATTAAACATAAATTTTCGTTGTTGTGGAAACCTTTTTTATATGATCAACTTTTATAATGATTTCGTATTTTATTGTTGTTTTTTTTTTTATGGCTATGCGAGTAAATTATTTGAATTGAATTTGAAAGGAGCAAAAGTTTGGTAAAGCATTCTAATTTATTTAGAAAATTTATTGTCCTTGTAAACATTTTCAATAGTTAATGTTAATAGTTGGGTTTTTTGATTTTTTTTTTTTAGTTTTTAGAGGAGAATTGTTTTTTTACATCAATACGCACATTGAAATTTGCTAATAATTTTTCTTTAGAGACTTTTCCAAAATTGTTTTGTTTTTCTTTTACATGCTAAATTTTAAATATTTATATTTTGGTTTTGCTTCTTTAACGTTTTTTCACACTTAAAACTAGAATTGGGGTTTTTTTTTTTGTTGCTTGTAAGTAATTAGTTAATTAATTGTTAAATAATTTTTAATAAGGCCAAATTAAGTTTTTTGTTTTGCGCTTTAGCTTTATGTTGTGTATAGTATTTTAAATATTAATATTTAAATTTAATTTCTTGACGAATTCTTTTTTTTTATTTATTTTTTTTTAAATTTGTTTTTAAGTGCATAAGCATGCATTACATTTACAAAACATTTGTTGTTTTTTTTTTTTGTATTTGCTGTGTTTGTTTCGTGTTTTTTTTGTTTTGCTCAAAGTCGAAGCGGAAGGTTTAAATGCATTTTGAGGGCACCTTCTGCTCGGGCAACTCCAGCTAAATGGAATGATCGTATAGGTGTCTCGTTCGATTCGATTATTATTATATAGTATTTAAGCTTATATAACTCGTAACTTTCATACAAAATTAAATAGAAACAAAATTAAAGAAAATAATTATAAAAGACATTGTGTAATTTTCCGAGTGTTTAAAACGCGCAGCAAGCGGTGGGTTTTCATTTAACATAAATTTTACATTTTTGTTTGTTCTTTATTTTGGCATTTAATTTATTAAGTTGGTTTTTTTTGTTTTTTTGGCATTTGTATTTGTGGTTTTAATACACTTGGCTGATGTTTAATACTTTTGCGAGAGAGAGAGAGAGAAATATATAGAGATAGAGCGAGAGAGCGAGAGAGAAAGAGCATCTAGCTCGGCATTATTTGAAATTGTTTTTGTTTTTGTTTTTATTTTTGTTAGTTTTTGAAATATTGTCAAGTTAACGTTTGCTGGCTTTTGGTCCAAAAAGATAAATGTTGAGTTTGCACTTGATTTTCTTGTTTTAAGCTTGCATTTAAACATTTATTCCGCAAATAAACAAAACTAATTTAATATAATATATTATAATAATAATAAAAATAATATTAATAAAAAGAGTTAGTAAAATATTAAAGTTGACACATTTTGGCATTTTTTGTCAAAGCTTTTCTTTGAGTATTCGCAGTACTTGGTACTGGGATTTGTAGCACTTAAAAAAACTAAAACGAACTAAAACTAAAACCTAAATCAAACCGAATGTATAAAAAATATTTATATATATATATATATATATATATATATATATAACTATATATGTAAAGAAATAAAAACGATTTCAACTCATTTTTACAAAAAAAGAATACTACAAAACATTCGTAAATAAAAATAATAAATTCGCTCAAACGAAAGGTTTTTCTTTGCTTATTTCTCTTGTTTTTTGTGTTTTTTTTGTTTTGTTTTGATATTTTCAAAAAAATGACACGCTTGAAAAATATATAAATTGATATAAAAAATATGCCAGTTGTGTGTTTTTTTTTTACATTTTACTTGTTTTGTGTACCTGCACAATTTGAGATTTTTACGTCGTTTTTTTTTTGTGTGTTTGTTGTGTTTTAAGTACAGCATTTAAGTGCACCGTTAGCTTTAGCGTTAGTTCACTGTAGCTAGTTAAGACTTATGTTAGTTGTTTGGCTCGCATACATTTTGGCATTGAAGAAATTGAAGGACGGTGGATGCGAATGCGAATGTGGATGCGAATGTGGATGCGAATGTGGATGTGGATGCGGATGCGGATGCGGATGTGGATGCGGATGTGGCGGTGGCATCATTGCTGCATGATGATGATGCAGCGTACTGGCAAAGAAACCAGGCGGCGGTGCAGCGGATAGCAGAGGTGGTGGTCCACCAACTGCAACTGCTCCGGCTCCGACTCCGACTCCGACTCCGACTCCTGCTCCAGCTCCAGCTCCTGTTGCTGATTGTGATTGTTGCTGTTGTTGTGTGGTTTGCTTAGGCACTGTACTATTGCTGTGTGGTGGCGGCAACATGATGTTGCTGCTGACAGCGGACGTTGGCCAGCATGGCAAGCGTTGCTGCTGCTGCTGCTGCTGCTGGAAGCGTTGCTGCTGCTGCTGATGTTGCTGATGTTGAAATGCCGCCATTGCAGCCAGCTGATGTGGATAACTGTTGTTGTTATTACTCGGATGGTTGTTGTTGTTGTGGTTGTTATTGCTGTGATTTCTGGCCTGGCTGACATTTGCGCGACGCTGACCACGTTGTGTGGGGTGCGGCGTCAGGGCGACACTGGCTACGCAGGTGGGCGGCACTGAGGAGTCGCTTACCTATTCCCTGTACGGCTTGCAATAGGAGTAGCGGTGGTTCATGTGCTGACTGTAGCTGCCCGAATGGGAGAAGCGCTTCAAACACTTGGAGCACTGAAACGGCTTCTCACCGGAATGCAATCGCTTGTGCTCCGTCAAATGATGCTTGTGCTTGAAGGCCTTCGGGCAATCCATGCACTGATAAGGTCGTTGACCTGCAAATCACACAAGGAATAAATAATTAATTAAAAGGAATTCTTCATAAATAAATATAATAAAATATAAATATAATAATAACAAAATTAAACACAAAATTTCACATTTTAAATTATTGAATATTTAAATTGTGATATTTATGTTGTTTGTAATCAATATTAAATAATTCATAATTTGATCGATATATAAATATAATAATAAAAAAAATCTAGCTCAAAATTCAATTTCTTTTAATGATTTTTTTTTGGCTTTACTTAGTCTTTATAAGAATCTAGAGAATTATGCAATCTTCCAAAGCCCAACAAAACTAGATAATTTGAATCTTAGCAAATCTTTCCGAACATGCTAAAAAAAACTTCTATATAATCCTAATTTAAATAAATTAAAACTTAAAATGTATTTATTGTAATAATGAGAAATAAAAATTTAAAAATCAAAAACTAAGTTTTTAAAAAGCAAAATTATTTTAAAATTCTCCTTCTGATTAATCTTTTATAAAATTTATGGAATTTGTAAAATTTAAAAATTTGATTTATTTCTTAGTTTCTCTTTGCATTCCCATTCCCTTCCCTTTTCCCTTTCCCCCTGCAACTACTTCTGCTGTGCTTACTTACCGGAATGCTCGTATTTGTGCCTGGCCAAGGAGCTCTGTTTGGCGAACGCCTTGTCGCACTGATCACACACAAAGGGCAGATCGGGATCGCCGGCATGTCCATGGGTCTCGGCCTTGGCACGCCTCGGTTTGGGGGCCAGCAGGCCACCGGTGGCCAGGACATAGTCATCCTCGTGGGAGATGCGCGAATCATCGTCGCGCCACGAACGCTTCTCGGAGCCACCCGGGCTGAGGCTGGTGCCGCGATGATAGTCCGGCAATTTAATACTGTTCATCAGAGGATTCGGCGCATATTCGCCGCCGGGACGCATCTGGAAGAGCGCCTCCATGGGCAGGCGGGTCATCATGGGAAAGGGCGGCAGGCCAGCAAAGGGCGTGCCCCGCTGTGCCGCCAAAGGAGGCGTGGCGCTGTGCAACGGGACCGCCGTCGGTGAGGTTGGGGCAAAGTAAAGACTTGCCGCGGCCGCCGCTGCTAGGGAAGCCGGCGACATGGCAGACGCCGCGGAGCCCGACAACTGGCGGCGACTCAGATTGATGGCCATGCTGGCCTCACTGTAATCCGGGGGCAACTGCAGCTGCGACTGCGGCGGCGTTGCATCCCGCTTGAGGGACAAATCCAAGGGTTGATCCTCGCCACGTGTCGGTGGCAGTGCAGCAGAGCTGGCCAGAATTGTCGAGGCTGTCTCAGTGTTGCCAGCGCCGCCACTTGTGTAGCTTTGCATCTTGCGCTCCCGCGAGCGATTGTTTTGAAACCACACCTGGACAACCCGCGCATCCAGCTGGAGATGCGCGGCAATCCGGCGGAACTCGTCGCGACTTGGTCGCGGATTGTGGGCATAGTGCTGTTTCAGCTGCTGCTGCTGCTCCTCGTTGATGGCAGTGCGAACGCGCACCTTGCGCTCATTGCTATCACTGCTGCCGGCGGTGTAGTCCGCGTGGCGTGGCTCCTCCAGCAGCTCCTCCACATCCTCGTCATCATCGTAATCGGAAGGGGAACGAGTAGTTTGCTGCAGTTGTTGCTGCTGCTGGAGTTGCTGCTGTTGTTGTTGCTGTTGTTGATAGTGTTGCTGTTGCAGCTCCTGCTTGATCAGGCCACAGAGCACTTTCTCGTGCTGCACCAGCTCGGTGGGATGATTGAATTGCTTCGCACAGCGACTGCAACGCAGTTCCGGGCTCGACTGGGGCATGGCCACTGGGGAGGGTGGCTGCTGCTGCTGCTGCTGCTGTTCCTTTTCCAGATCCATTTGCATGTCCAGCTCCATTTGTTCCTCCTGTTCCTGCTCCTGCTCCTGCTCTTGCTCCCGTTCCTGCTTGATGGCTTTGAGTGCTTCTGTGGGCTGTGGCGTTGTCTCGCGACAGATCTCCATTTTGACAGCTGTCTTGGTTTCCATTGTTGCTGCTGCTACTGGATGCTCTGCATCCTGTTCTAGATCCATTACCAGTTTGGGCTCCTCTGCATACTCCTCCTGTTTGCTGGGCAGCAATTGCAACTGCTCGCGCTGCGCCTGCTCCCTCTGCCGCTGCTGCTCCTGCTGCTCTCTCTGTAGCTGCTGCTCCCTCTCCCTCTCCTGCTCCTGCTCCCTTTCTAACTCCTGCTCCTGCTCCCTCTTCAGCTCCTGCTGCTCTCTGTGCTGCTCCTCCTGCTCCCTCTGCTGCTGCTGCTGGTGCTGCTGTTGTCCTGCCGCTGTTAACTCCAGCAATCTCTGTATGCTATAGGGATGCATGCGTGGATCTAAGGCAGCCGCCATAAAAGCATTGGGAAATGCCAACAAAGCCGCATTCATTGCGCTATAATTGGAATAAAAGGTAGGCGGAGGAGGAACAGCAGCTGCAGCACCGCCAGCAACTCCAACTCCAACCGGAGATGTTTGTGAATCACCAGCAAAATAATTCATGGGCAGATTTGGGAGAACCGGCTCCACCAGTTGTTTGCAGGCCGAACGCTTAATCGGAGGCAGTTGCTCGGCATTCTTGTCCAGCGTTTTGAGCAGCTGGCGATTGTTGTTCAGCTTGAGGCACATGCTGATGCACTTCTTGGATGTCATGTGCGAGGAAAAGCTGCCCGAGTGTGAGAATCGCTTGCCGCAGTTGTCGCAGCTAAAGGGCTTCTCGCCGGAATGGATGCGCACGTGCTCCTTCAGGTGATGCTTGAACTTGAACGCCTTCTCGCACTGGTTGCACTTGAATTTACGCAGCAGCGCGGACTCATCGTGGCTAATCATGTGCCGCTGCAGGCGATACACATTCGCGAATGTCTTGTGACAGATTTTGCAGGTCTGAAATGAGAGCAAAATGGGCGAAAAACTATTAATTTGTGCTTATAATTGATTAATATGCATTAAATAGACCTACTTAGGTGCCCTGCGTAGTAAGTTTGTATATTGTTCCCTGTATTCTGTTTGTGAGAGCGCGAACAGAAATAGTGGGAATTGTGCAAGATCTCTGTATTTGACTCAGCGATAGAGACAAATTAAAAATATAAACTATTAGTTACACAACTGAACAGTTTAACTAATTGCAATAATTGGTTTGAAATGTATTAATTGCATATGCACATTAATTAATCAAAATATTAAATTGATGCTTAACGGAATTTTGCTTGAGTGAGCGCAAAAATAATAGCGGGAATTTATCAAATTTACATCTTCCCAGCCGCAAACTAGTAAATCAATCTTCAATGCCTACCATAGTATTGATTACAAATCAACTTCGTAATGGTTTCTTCTTGCTGCTGGGTACTTTGTTTCATTCAGGTAGAATGCACAAAATATACAATTTAGTTCCACATAAAAATATTATAAAATAAAAATACACAATAAAAATACAACAATGCACAAGCGTAAAAAAAAATGTTCACAAGTATAATCAACTGAATTTTCATAAAAAATTTATAAATATTAAATTATAAATATTTTTATTTCACTTTTCTTCGATAGGAGACAAAAATTCCGCAAAAGCTAACCATAATTGTATTTGCAGACTATTTCACAATAGCGTCTGCGTCAAGCGCTTTGCCCTGGTTATAACGTTAACTGTGAATTGCGCACCAGCAGCTGATATTGTTGTTGCATTTTTTGTTCTTTTTCTGCTATTTTATTGTGCGCTTTTTCTGCGTTTCAGCAGAGCCCACATTGAGCAAAACACGCACACCCAAACACACACAGATGCATGGACGACGCTCAGGTAATAAATGTTGTTTAAAAAAACAAAATTGCTGCTTGTATTTATTTGTTTTTCTGACTTGTTTGAAATGAAACGGATTTTGAATTTCTTTCATAAGGCGCGCAAAGCAAAACCGCCAACCAAAACCATGCTTCTAATACTTTTTATGCGTGTGCTTTTATATATTTTTTGTGTTTACAATTAAAACTAAATTTTGCCCGATTAAAAAGCGAAGAGCGCCGAACACGAAAAAATAACTGACACAAAACACTGGCAATAAGTGAAGGATAGTTCATAAAGGATGATGGCAATTAGGAGTGACATAGCAAGTAACTTTCAGTTGCAATAACTAACTAGTGCAAAACAAGGCAAAGCAATAAAAAGTCCGGAATGATGAAAAATAAATGAAAAAAACTTAAATTTAAAAAAAAAAACTTCAATCGTCGGAAATATTGCGACAAAGCGTCAATAAGAAATCGAAACATAAACAACAACAATCGCCGGCAAGTGAAGAAATAAACAAAAGCGAGAAGACGTGGAAAAATAGAATTAAAACGTAAGACAAATCAAGTCGAAAACGAGAATTGTTTCAACAGCTGATGCTAATCAACAGAAAGCTGAATGCGTTTGTTTGTCTTTGCATTTTGCTTGGCAACAAATTGAACGCATCAAATGCAACATTGTTGTTGCTGTTGCTTTGAAAAAAGGTGTGCAATGAAAGCAAAGCAAAATTAAAAAGTCCAAAAGTGATTGACAGCCTGATTCCACTTAGCCAGCGTGCTGAAAGATTTGCGCCACTTTCACTTTGGCCCCTTTCAACAGATGGCAACACGTGTTGTTCCTCCCCCCTCACCTTAGCCATGGTTATTGTTTACCAATGCAGAGCCATTGAACTTTTAACTTTTGCATTCTGCAGCTCACCTCAATATATTTTGTTTGCTTTTGATAAATAAATGAATAAAAATTGAGACTGATTGTTATTGTTGTAAAAGTTCATGGCATTATCAACAATAAATTTTTAATGTCTTTTCTGCCTGTGTGCGCTTACTGTTAACAGTCCTGTCACTGTTATTCTCTGTACTGCTCACACACTTTTTTTTGTGTGCTGTGAAATTCTATATTGACCTCTCTTTCTCTGCCGCTGGGTCACTCTCTTAGTCAGAGGTTTTGCATAAATTTTAATTTAAAGCGCTTTAAGTGTGACCAGTTATTAGTCATACACATAACCAATTTGTGCTCATCACAAAATGAGATCACAGCTAAAGCAGAAAATGAAGAAGCAGATAAAAACTCTTCAGCCTAATTAGTTTTTTACATTAACTGTGTTTATTTGTACAGCAAGTGGTGAAAAAATAAGAATAATAAAAAAATAGACGCCCCATAATTACGGCCTAATTTGTTTATTTAAGTCACAAAGAAAAAACACACAACAATATTGGGAAAATTGATTTGTTTTGTTTTCATGAAAAAACTTTTAAACTACAATTTGATGGATGTATCTTTTTTTATCGCCGGCTGGCAACGGCTGATGGCGCAGCGGAAGAGCTGGCAACATAAATTTCCGTTTCCGCTGCTTATAAGTGTGGGGTTGGGTGAGATAGGGCTTGTTGTTTTACCTGTCGCTGACGTCACGGCAGCCATTTGCAGCTGGAAGTGCGAGCGAGCGGACAGGCGTGTCACAAAACGAACGAGTTTGGACATGCACAAACAACTCAACATGGCTACGATTACAGTTATGGCTCGCTACCTGTTGCGCTCACACAAAGCAAAACACGTTATCGCTGTGAAGTTTCAAGCTCTCGCTCTTACTCACTATCGACGTGTGTGTGTGTGTGTGTTCACCTCTGCGCTTAAGTACATTTGGACATTATTCACATTCTCTGCTATTGTTGTTGTCGTTGCTTTTATTCTTATCAATTAAATGTAAACCAAAATGGCAGCCACACACAAAAGGTAAATCCAAACACAGAGTAATTTTTATTGTTACTCTTGTTGTTGGATGCGTCAGCGAGAGATTCTTATGCATTTTAATTTTTATTATTTGTGTTCGTCATGTGGCTGCTGCTGTGAACGGAAATGCCAATTGAAGCTACCTTTCGTTAATAGTTGGAACTGCTCTCTCTCTTTCTCTCTGTCTGTTAGTCTGTCTGTTTGTCTGATGACTCAAGTGCTTACAACATTTGATGTATTCGTTTTATTCTACGAAAACACTTATTGTTGGGTGCGTTTTAACCTTTGCTCTCGTCTGCGATAAGCTTCGCACACGTGTGTCTATTTAACTCGCTTACTCTGCCAAGAGTGTATGGAGTGCAGACAAAAGCTGCTTGTGATCAACACTGGCTTTGAATAAGTCTGTCCAATTTCTATAGAGGATTGATGGCAGAAAAAAACTGCTTTTGATCAACACATGCTTTGAAAAGAGGTCTAATTAATTAAATTTCAACGGAATTCCACGCATCGTAAAATCAATTATGAGCAGCGCGTATGTGTACCTTAAACCACCAAGTACACTGATGTCACTGAAAACATAAATAAAAACTCACACATGTACACATATGTATATATTTACAACAGTTGCTGCTTATCGCTAGTTGGTTGCTTATCAAACCAAAAAGGAAAATACGCCATTTCGAAAAAACTCAGCAAAAAACCAGCGGAGACCACACAGCCGCTTCAAAGCATAAATCAAGCTAAACGCAACTGACAGCCGAAATAAGAAGAGTTTGTGTGCGAGCGAAAGAGACAGCGTTCAGCAGCATACAAAGTCCGGCAACGCTAATTGTTGGCGACAAGAAGCCTTTTGCTATAATTATGCACCAAATTCGAAGTGGGTGGGCGCCAATTCATAAAAGAGGGACAGAGACAGCGATAGTTGAGGGCAAAAAATGCAAATAGAGAATTTAAGTCAAAATAAATATAAAAATAAGACTTGGGTAGGCAAACGACGCCGCTAATTTGTGAAAGTATTTCACGAACGCCTTTATGCATTGAGTGACATGGGAATTTGGCCATAATAGCACACATAATTGGCTCTAAAGCAAACGCAACAAAAAAAACAACAAGCTTTCAAATTTGACATACTTGACAAAAAAAAAAAACCAAAAACAAAATCAAAAGCATTGTTGGCCTTTCAAGATACAATTTTGACAAAATGAAACCGTCAGTATGGATATATATATATAGTATATATAAACTGTACCATAGTAATATATAGAAATGCGCACCTGTCGCCTTTTGGCAGCGCCTAAATAAAAATAACAACAAGCGACATGTTATACCCTTCCAAAACAGGGGGAGTATATTATTTAGATGAACTATATATTTATATTTTATATTTTTCTATATATTTTTGTAATCGGAGTGACTTATTGTTTGCATGACTTGCCTATTTACCAATTTTACTCCACTAAATCTATCTTGTTATGAATAATATTAAGTTTTCTTAGAATTCTTATCATCTTATAGACTTTTTGATCTGAAAGAGTACCCCTATTTCCCCCTTTTCACAATTAGCTGCTGTTTCTTTTTATTCTTTCTATGTTTCTCTTTTTGTTTTGAGGTCAGTCTAAACAAGAAATTAGTTTGCACGCAAAAAAAAAATATAAAAATTATTAACGACGCCACAAAAAATAAAAATCACAAAAAAATTTGTTTAAAAAAAGAATAAAACAAATGTCTAACTGCTTTATAGCAAATGCGACCCAATTTTCTAGGTTTGTGCTTATCTCTGCGGCAGCTGCTATAAACAACAAGAACAACAATTATATATAATTTATAGTTTATAGTATGTATTATATTTAGCATATGGATTCTTAATAACATTGCTGACTGATTAGAGCAATGAATGAATTTCTAGCATTGACGTACCTCAAAAAAAAAAGAAGCAACAAATCAAAAAAACAGCAGAGCACAATAAAGAATCTATACTAAATAAGATTGTGAATAATTATAGTAGGATTATTATTAAATCGGAGCACGTTGAGCACGCTTTCGAGTTCAGTTCGTTATGGGTTGGTTTTGGGTTATCGTTATCGAAAGTGGTTTGCGGCTGCCTAGGTATTATAGGCAGGGTTTCTTGAACTCTGATTGCTCTGATTAGAGCAACGGACATTTTCTATATAGGTGCGCCTTTAGCGATAAGCCGTATGATCACATTGTTCTCATTATGAATCCGTTTTTTGCTCAATCTACAACTTAAAGCATATAATTAATTGGTTTGCATAATTTTTTAATTTCTATTTTGTAAATTTATTAAATTATTCAGCTTTTGTTAAGCCTGCTGAAAGCAGTTTAAGCAGTTCATTTGCAGGCTGCGCCAAGCTTTTATACGGAATGCCAAGCTAAGCAGTTCAACTGAAGGAGATCAGTTGCGGCAACAACAACAAAGTCAAGCTTTAGCGGGCGTGCTGAAGCTTCTTGCTGTCAAACTTTGAATTTATTTGGATTTCTAAATTACAATTTGTTTTAATTTTAATAATATGTGTTTATTAGTGGAAAACATTGTATATATAGCTGCAAACAATTTATTGCTTTTTGTCAACACCTACAACAAAAGCGCCTTAAGCAATTTCTATTTTAACTGTTCTGCTTTCTTAATTCACTTTGACTTTAGCTTTAGCACGTGTGCTGTAGCTGGCAGCTGTAAAACCCAGTAATTGGTTAATTTTATTATTTCTATATTTCATATGAATATTAACAATAAGGCTTCAAGTGTGTATTAATAGAAAATTATATGTTTTGCTGAAACCCATTTCTAAACATTTTCGTATGTGTTTTATACTAGATTTGAGAATCTAGCAATAAATGCAAAGTTTTCTTAAGTGTATTTTGGTGTAAAAGTTCATTAACATTTTTCTGTTGGCTAAGACAAGAGAACGGTTCTCTATGGAGACTTGTGCGCACTTGCCAACAATCTTGGCTGTCTTCAATTTAAGCATAAAATATATATAATCTCATATATAATATGTAGAATTTCCCTTGCATTTGTTAACAGGAAAATACTTTTAAAGCGCTGACAATTTATTACGACTGCCGCATTTTTCAATATTTTATGGCGCATTGATAAAAAACTGAAAACTGAATACTGAAAACCTGAAAGATTTCACATTTCAACGATTTACAACAATATTTAAGATAAGCAGAAAACTTAAAGCGGAAACACGTTGAATTTTTCATTTTAATTTTCATTTACATTTTCATTTTTGATATTCATTTTGTGTGCTGCCAACGCACGACAAATCAAATTTAATTGTTTATAAATAAAACGTTTTGCTCAATGATGCGTGGGGATAGCAAAACTTTTTTTCCTTTCAAATTTATATCTTTTTTCAATTAAATTTTCTTTTTTTTCGCGTTTTTCATCTAAGCATGCGAAATTAGTTGTGTGTTTTATGAAAAGATAAATTAGGCGCCGCCGCAAAATAAAATGAATTTATCACTTTTGATAAACGTTGCAACAAAGTAGAAAAATCAAAGCACAAACTTGAATTAATAAAGAGAATAAATAATTGCTCGTCTGGGAGCAAACAGCTGCTTCCCGAAAAAATTCAAATTGGCACAGAATAATAATTGTAAAATAAGTTAAATGTGCAAAGATAAAAGAAAATGTCTCAAGTTATGGATAGAAATCTTTACTAAATTCTCAAATCAAAACAAATGACAAGTAAAATTCAAGTGTTTTCTTCTGTCTCCTTCACACTCCCTCTCTCTCCATTTGCTCTTGCTTGTAAGTCAAGTGTTTTCGCTGTCTCGCTCTCTCTCCCTTTTTCTTGTACTTTGTCGCCTTACTGCATTAACTACATGCCTAAAACAAACCGCACAATAAACGTCACAGCGAAGAGAGAGAAAAGAGAGCGAGAGCCCCCAAGAGAGATGAGTGCAGGGAAATTTCGTGGGAGTAAAAGAAAATTTACTGGGAAAATTTACACACGGGGCAAGCATAATTTATGATGTGCACGGTGAAAGTTGATCCAAATCCCGCGAGCGATTATACATAAAAATCAAAAGTAGAAGGTAAAATATATATCGAGGGGGGGAAACGAAGTTGGCGGCATGTGTTTTGGTAAAAAATGAGCAGGTGATGTTTTTTTTTCTTTTTTGGAGAGAGGCAGAGAAAGCGTGGAAAAGTAGCTAAGAGGAAATGGTTTATGTTGCAGGAGCAGGAGCAGGAACTGTTTGAGCTAATGATTTTAATGAGCTCTGAGAGGGGGTGCTGAGAGAAGAAGAAGAAACTGGAAGCTGTATAAATGTATTTATAATATACTCAAAAGAAATAAATCTTAAAGGACAAAAAATTTGAAATTATATATAAAATATCAAAATGTTTTTTGAAATTTTAGATTTTATCCACAAATAAATGTTTGTAATTAAACTTTTTAGAAACTGTTAGAAATCTTCTTATTTTTTTTAAATATATATTAGAATAAATATTTATTTTTCACGTACTCCTAAAAAAAATATTTTTAAACTTTGCATATTTGTAAAAGCCAAAAAAAATTTTCTAGCTATATTCTTAAACTTTATTTTGACTGCATTTCAGCTCTAAAATGCAAAAACTCTGTTAGCCAAAAGTTAAGTAATTTGGCATTTAGTCATATTAAATACAGTTTTGCATAAAACATGACATGGCCAATAATTGAAACACGTGTCAAGTTCAACTTTATGATATATTCGAAAAAAAAAGTATATTTCATTTGCATGGCAACTGAATAAATAAATGTTGAATAAACTTTTGACGTTATAAATTTCAATAAATGTTCATTATTTGTAAACATGAGCGTAAAAGTTGCTCTTTCTCTTTTTGTTGTTGTTGTTGTTGTTTTTGTTGTTGTTGTTGTTGTTGTTGTTGTTGCTGGCTTTTAATTTGTTTGTTTTAATTGCAAATAATTTTTAAACTTTGGCCAGCGACTGAGCGAAATACATAAAAATACATTTAAAAGCGGTCAAGTGGAGGGGGTTGGAGGGTTAAGGTTTGGACTGGTGAAGAAGTGTTGAAGGGGGGGGGGGGGGGGGGGGTAAATGGGTTTGCTCCAGCAGCGAAGTAAATAAATTGCTATTAATTTTTCAGCGCTGTGTTCGTCAAGTGGCAAACGGCGCCGAGACGACGACGACGATGACGATGACGACGAGAGATGTCAGCCAGGAGAGGAGTCATCCTGGATGTCCTGGCTGGCATATCACAGGCACATCATGCACTCAAAAAAATAATGCAACTGAATTTTTGAAAGTCGACAAGGTCAACTCGCATTATTTAAGCATTATTGAGCAATTAAATTTGTAAAATCTTTCGTTTTATTTTTTGCTTACTTTCCGCCTGAGTTTTTTCAAGCTGTTGTCTTTTCAAATTTAAAATTAGCCTTTGATTTAAAAAATTAAAAAAAATACAATATTCTTGGAATTGTTGTTTAAACCAAGCCTTTTTTAATTTTTAGATATTTTCTCCCAAGCTTAAAAATGATTTCTAAAAATCCACAAAACTTGCCAGTTTTCAGGTCGATTTTTTTGAGTGGAGGGTGATTTTTCTGAGTGTAGCTCTAGGACACCTAAAGTGCATATAATTTTTCAATTTGAAATATTTCGTGTGCTGCAGACACATTTGACCAAACCAAGCCAAACCAAACCAGGCAACCAGGCAGCGATTCTGTGGTTGCCCCAAAAAGGTGGCAACTTTTAGCGCCAGACCCAAATGAATTGTGGCCAAAAAGTTGCAACTGTTTTTTTTTCTCGCTCTTGGGGTGTGTATGAGAGTGTGTGTGTGTGTTACTGTGTGTGAGTGTGTGTGGCGCAGTTAAGCAAATATTTAATTGCTGCACTTTTTCTGGCACTCGCTCAGTCGGTTGTTATATGCTGAAAGTTTGCCAAACGTCAGTTTTTCAGTTAGGGTATCCCCTGGAGCAGGGTATAATGATTTTCTTAGGCAGTATAATACTAATTGAAGTTGCCTAGTTCTATTAACTATACCATATATTTTTATATAGGGTGAGACTTTTAATTCTACTTCATTTTGTGTTATGGAAAATCAAAATATATTTTGCACAATTTTATTTGTAATCATTATTATATAGCAGCTATATAAATACTCTATCCATATTTTAGTTAGAGTATTTCATATTTCACTTGACTAAGTTGTTAGTTTTTCTTCACGATTTTTTGTATATTTTGTTGGCCAACACATTTTGAGTTTGACCAATAATTTATGTGCTGCCATTTGCCCAACAATTACGGCCGCTGTCTCTCTCTCTCTTTCTCTCTCTCTCTCTCTCTCGCTCTCGCTCTCTCTTTTGCTGTCTCTATCTCTGTCACACGCTGTGTTAATGATGTTGACCTTTGCAACAAGCTGAATGTTGAAATGTTGTTAACTTTAAAGCTGACGTCTGCGGCCAATTTGAATGGCTTTTCAATAGCAATTGTTATTGGCCAGAAAATAAAATGCAAAATGGCCAAATGCTTATTGCCTACTTTTGCGCGTCTGATTTTTTATAATGAGCAACTTTTTGTTGATTGTTATTGTTTTTTGTGTTGGCATAATTAATTGTTTTCACACATAATAATTTAATACGTGTGTACACGTGTAAAATGTGCTGCCCCCTCTGAGCCATCAATAACAAATATGGCTATAAATGCGTATTGGCCATAGTTGCAATATGTCAACCTTTGCAGCTGTTTCCCCCCATATATATATATATATATATATATATATATATTATATATATTCGTATGCTTTGCACTTTGCATGTGTTTCAATGTTTAAATGTCATTAACAAAGCCGTAAATTATGTGTGCAACCAGCGTGCAGCAGCCAACGTGCCCCAGCTGTGTGTGTGACGCTGCAACAAAAGTGCAAACAGGTTGAGCCTTTTTTGCACGCTGTTTCCATCGGAGGGCGTTGCAAGAACGAAGCTTAATAAACCCACTCATAACTCTATCCCCCTCTCTTTCTCACTCTCTCTCTCTCTCTCTGTTTCTCTCTCTCTTTCTCTGTGTCCACTTGCAGCTTTATTAGCTTTTTAGCCCTTTGCTTATGACCGCTTAGGTAAATATTAATAACCAACAGTCAAAAAAAAAAAGAAGAGAGAAAATAAAAAACCAAAAATGTAAAAGCAATAATTGAAACTGCTACAGTGAAGCTGCAGCAAATGAACATCCAAACAAATATCAAAATGGAAATAAAACTTGTTTTGGGGTAGAGTAAACTAAATAATGCTCAAAAATATAATTTGCGATTGCTGAGTCAATTTTTATATATGATTTTATATTTTATATTAAACATGACCTCAAATTAAAATTCAGAATTTGCAAAGCAGAAAATACAAAACGTGAAAAGACTTAAATAAATTTATATGAAATATGAGAAAATATGACTTGAATAAAAAAGTTAATAGATTCAATCTAAATTATTTTAGAATAATTTACTAATTATTTGCAGAGATTTAAAGACAACGAACTTATCGCAAGATCATTTTAGAATTTGAATATTTTCTAACTTGGAAAGTTGGGCAAAAAATACAGTTTTATTTGCATCATTCTAAAATGAATAAATTAAATCTAGCAAAGAGAAGTGAGAAGACAAGTTAATTGATTTAAGATGATTTTAGATTAAGCAAACTGAATCTAAGATTAACAAAAAGAAACTTGTAACTTTATTCAAGTAATTTTTCTATTATAAAAAAAACAACAATTACAGTATTTTTTTCGAACAAAACAAATTCATATCTCATCTTAATCTGACGTACTTAATCTATTAAATATATTACTTGCTCATTTTTCTATGAATCACCAGGCAGTCGTATGTGTGCTATATAGGCAATTTCCACTGTGGCTACACACAGAAAAAACCGCCCACATATGAGAAATCAGATAGCTTCAAGCTGTCCAACTTTTTTTTGGTTCGGCTCATTTTTGGCTCATATTTTGGCTGCTACTTTTATGAAGGTAAAAAAAAGTAAGCCGACAAAAAAAGCAAGCAACAAACTAGCCTATATGAATTTATGAGCAAATGCTTGATGGGGGGGCGTCAAATGGGAAGGGGGACCAGTAACTGTGGCATGCAACTAGACCAGCCCAAAAAAGTAAAAGAAAAAAAAGAAAAAGAAATGCAACAAAATTATAATTTATGTGGCTTTAATAGCCGCTGGGTACAAGGTGTATGTGTGTGCGAGAGTGTGTGAGTGAGTGTGTGTCCCTCCCTTACCACACACACACACGGACAACTTGACGCTTATCGCAGGGCCAGTGTTGTAATTTTTTTTTTTATGATTGTACAGCCTAAACGAGAATAGAGTATGCAGAGGTGATGGAGAAGAGTGGAGTGGGAGTGAGAGATAGAGCGAGGGGCGGGGAGTGATGTGGTGTGGGTAGTTTGTAAGTAAGTGTTGGTCTGTCTTATCAGGGCCTGCCTGTAGCAACATTTATTTTAATGCCTTATCACACGAAGAAACAAGAAGAAGAATAAGAAGATGAAGACGAAGAACAACAACAACAACAACTGCACAATTGGGAGTTACGAGTGTGGTGAATGACAGACAAAGAAGAAGAAGCACATACACATGCACACACTTATAAGACTTCGACTTTATGATAGGCCGTTTCAACGTGCCTGCCATCTCGCTCACTCGAACGTGGCACAGCTGGCATATCTCTCGCACTCGTTTTCTTTTGCTCCCCTGATAATACTTTTTTTCTCCCTTTTTTTTTCTCTGATTTTTTTGTGGTTTTTGTTTTTTTTCTTGGTAACCGCCTACGTTTTTATTTAGTGCCAGTATTTTGCTTTTTTTTATTAAAGCGGTGTTTGCTTATCATAGTTTATAGTTGTTGTTGTTGTTGTGGTTGGCTTGCTGATAAACTTTACGTAAGCATTTATATAAATATATATATAAAAAAACAATATAAGAAAACCTTTCGAAAACCCTGGAAAAACTTCAAGTAGAGGCTTTATCTGCGCACAAAACTAAAGTAAAAAAAAAAATACACTTGCCTTGGGTTTCATGTGATTAATTTTTTATCTTAATTATTTTCTCATTTGCTGTCGATATATTGTTGTGCATGAAATAAATATATATATATATATATATTTCTTATTTATGTTGTGTCAACAGGAAACGTGTGCATATTCATAAGGTTGAATTTGTGATTGGCACCGTCTTCTTATCCGTTCCACACGTTATCGTTGCCTCCACACTTTCCGCACAAAAGCCAACAAATACAAAAACAACAACAACAAATTGAACAATGCCAGCTCATTCTTTTAAAGCCTGCGCATTTGCCTCAAAGATCAACTCAATCTCAACTTGGGATATTTTTAGAGCTATGCAGAAGACGACGTGTGGTCAACTCGAGCAACTCAACTCTGCCGTGTGAACTTTGATCTTCACCACACAGCTGCTGGACTTGTGTAGCAAAATACAGTTTAAGCAGTAAATTTAAGAATATTTTATTGATCATTCGAAACAACTAAAAGAACCCATTCAGAATACGCAAAAACACAATTTCATCAAAGGAATCCTTACAAATATTATAACTATTTCAAGTCACTGGTCACTGGGTAAATCAAATTTCCCTGGGTTAATAATATTGGAACCCATAATTGTAAATTTCTTTAAATCGAATTTTAGAAAGTGTACAAATAATTTTAAATGATATAAAAAGTGTCTGTTTGGTCATATTTACTTCTTAACTGGCTTTTAATGAGTTGTAAGATATGCTAGAAAAACACTCGAAAGCGAAGAAATATTATCTATTATTCAAAAATGCAGTCGTAAAAAGTATAAATTAAAATCCTTATTTTTGAGAAAATTCTTTGAAAAAATCATGAGCGAATTATTAAATTAACTTGCTCTGGTTTTAAATAAGATAATTAACTCCCTGATTTTTTTGTTGAAAATTTTGGAAATAGGTACATTAAAGGTAAAATAAAGAAAAACACTGATTTTTGTACAAAGTCTAATTTTTGACTAACAAGCTGTGTTTTTGTTCAGCAAAAATACATATTTTAGAAATGTGAAAAGTAGTTTTGAACCAAAATGATCAGCAAAATTGTTGTATATTCGAGTCGTTATAATCTAGGATATAGTCTTATATAGGTAAGGATATATAAGTCTCGATCTGGACTCACCTGTTTGACATTTTGTGCGATTGTGTGCTGCCTCGTCGGCGAGTGGAGCAGCTGATGTTGCTCGAGTTGCTCGCGATTGTGGAAGGTGGCTGTGCACTGCATGCAGGGGAAGCCGGCAGCTGGCAGATCTCCGCCAGCTGTGGAGCCGGGACTCGAGGTGGAACGATGGGCGCTCAGATCCAGATCATAGGCGGAATTGCTGCCAATGCTGCTGCTGTTGCTGCTCGGCTTTTGTAGCAACTGTTGCTGCTGCTGCTGGTGTTGCTGTTGTTGCTGCTGTTGTTGCAACTGTTGCTGTTGGTTGCTGGGTGAGTTGGCTGAGCGTGCCGATTGCATGGCCATCGCGGCGGCAGCCACAAATTGCAAATGGGCGGCAGGGTGTGGCAGATGGGCAAACAGATCACTGGGTGTGGCGGGGGCAACGGGGGAGCCCAGCGAGGCGGGTGAATGTGAAATGCGTTTATTTTGATTCTTTGCCGTTTCACTATTATTATTATTATTATTATTGTTGTGACTATTGTTGTTGTTGTTATTGTTGTTATTGTTGCTTGGAGATTTGGCATAGCGAGGATTGCTGCTGCTGCTCAGATTGCTGTGCTCCTCCTCCTCATCCTCCTCCTCGGGCTCGCTCTCCGGCTGAGCGGCGCCTGGATGCGGCTGCTCATAGTTCAGCTTGTCCAGCGGATGCTCGCTGGCAATGTGCTCGCTAAATGACTGCAAATGATGCATTTATATTTAAATACATTATTTTTATGTTAATTTATTTATATGATTTATATTTTTTATTCTCTGTTTTCTCTTTTGTTTGACTCACCTGAAACTCATTGAAGCGCTTGTGGCATTGGGGGCATATGACCAGACACTCATCGGCCGCATTCGCTGTGGCAGCACTGGTTGCATGTGGCACATGCTCCGTACTGGCTGCGGCCACATTGCTTGGCTGGCTGTTGTTGTGTGTTGTTGTTTGATGATGGTGTAAACTGGACGCCAAAGAGGGAACTGCAAGCAAAAAGTGAAAAAAAAAATTATTACAAATGCTGAAAATATTGCAATAAATAAATTTAACTTGAATAAAAAATTCTATAAGACTTAAATGGAATTTGACCTCAGAAATTACTATTTTTAAATGTTGGAAATGCCGGAAATAACTGTTGAATTCCTATAAACTGTTTTTAAAAATTAATATAAAATATGAAATTATTATTATTAATATTATTAGTAAAACATACAATAAATATTTAATTGTATTAATTGTTATTTAATCTATAGTAAAACACACAAATAATAATAATAATCTACAAATATTACGGTAATAATAATATAGATATAAAATCTATGTTTGATAGAAAAAAAAAATTTCAAAAATTTATAAATTTATATATAATAAATAAAAGAACAAATTTAAGAAGAACAAATGTTGTTAATTAAAATGTATATTCATATTGAATAAATTACTTTCAGTAAGCAGCTGATTTAAAATTTGGGTTTGTGAATTTATATATATTTTGAAATCATCCTAAATCGATTCTATATGACAAACTAAGACCCAAAAAACGCAGATCACTTTGAAGCAACTCGTCGGATTTTGGGTTATAAATTTTTGAGAACTCAGCTCAAGTTAATAAATAAAAAAAGATTAATTTATTTATTTATATAGTTTGCACTAAAAATAGCGCACAAATCGAATTTCAGTTAAATGAAAAAGTAACGTTTTTTTCTTCATGCGAAACTCAAAGCCAGCCATTTTGTTAATGAAAACAAATTAACTGTGAGATCTGCACAGGCGATAAGACTTAAATGGAATGCCACACAGAGTGGCAAAGAGGCTGGCGGGGGAGGGGGGTTGGGGCAAGTCAGCATTAAGTTGCCGTGTGGCATTCATCCAGGCAGGCAGGCAGGCAAACTTTAGCAAGCAAAGATCAACATTAATTTCGTGGCAAATCAACTTGCCAAACCCAACAAGAGGCACAAAACTCTGCCACCGCAGCCCCTCCCCCCTCAGCAGCCAACACAGCCTTTGACTTATTGGCATTGTGGCTTGGCGTTGCCTTCACGCAACGTTTCCACGTAAAAGGCGATGATCTCATGCGCCAATCAAAAAAAAATGAAGCAAAAAAAAAAGAACTAAAAAATGAACAAAAAAAAATGAAATATTTTAAAAAAAGAGTGGAACTGGTTTTCACACACACACACACACACACACACAGCGAAAGACTGAAGAGTCGACTCTTAATCAGTTTAAAAAAGCGTTCAAGCATGCGAAAAGGGAGATCATAAAAAAACAACAACAACAAAACACACACACAACAAACAAAAAGAAAAAAAAATGAAAAAAAAAGTATCTTGAAGATTGCTTTGTTCAATGACGACGACGACGTCGCTGGCGATGCCGAGGGTCAGCCAATTGCTATACACACACACACACAGAGAGACAAGAGTGTGTGTGTGTGTGTGTGTGTGTGAGATACTTATGGCCGCTTGGTAAATAAGCAACTTTGTTGTAGCTGCCACATTTGCCTGGGGCACGTTGTAAGGTACAAAATGGAGTTCATTTCAGTTTTCTCTTCTGTTTTGTATCTCACAATGGGAGTCTTTGTTGCTGCTGCTGCTGTGGCAGTTGCAGTTGTGGCTGTTGTTGCTATTTGATCGCTACCTTAATTTAAGCCAATTAACCGCCTGCAGACAGGCAGACGGATGACAGACAGACTGACAGACAGACTGACAGACAGACGGACGGACAGACGGACGAGCGACAGACGCCGCTTCATAGGGGCACTCACATGTGCAGCGTTGCTAAATTAATGGCTCTCGGGTACCTTGCAACTTTAACAGCTACATACACTCAACGAAATTGAATGCAGCAATTGCATACCAAAAGTTATTCAAGCAAATAAATTTAGTTTTTCAATTTTCTTATTCAAAAAGCGACACATTTTTGACTGAGTTTCAAAATTTATTTTCAAAGTCAAAATTCATAATTCATTTTACATGCACTCAAAGAAAAGTTGCATTTTTTTAAAATCTTAAATAATGCACAAAATATAAATTCCAAGCATTTTTGTAATTTTTGGTGCTCAAATTAATTTTGTAAAACATTTAAATTTGACAATCTTAAAATTGCCATAAAAATCTTTTTTAAATTCAGCTCTTTTAAACTTGAGCTTGATTTAAGCACAACTATTTATTGCAGTGTAGACAAACAATATTCTGTTGGCGTATCTTGGTATCTGGTTGCTTGTGTGACTGGGCTCAGCAATCAACAACAATCTGCGGCGAGTTCGTTGCACGTTTGTCTAATATTATTTTTCTTTTATTTTTCTCTTCTTATTTTTATTATTTTCACTTTCGATAGTTTTGCTGCTTTCTTATTGGTTTTTATTGATATTAAGCATTTAATTGATTCGAATACAGTTTGATTTCAGTTCACAGATCTGCGGGTCTTCAGATATATTTTCGTTTTTTTTTTGTTATATATTTAAAGCCCGCATTAAATTATTAATAAAAACAAAATTAATTGCACTAATTAGAATTTAGTAGCAAAAATCCCTTGGCAACCATTTTAAATGGCATTAAATTAAAGTGTTAATACAAAAAAAGAAAACAGCTGCTTTTGTATTACAGCACTTTTGTTGATCATTTTTATATATGCATCTATATATATATATATATGTATATCTAATTTTTTTTTATATGTTTTGTATATCATGTTGTAATTAATTTGGTGCTGCCTGCTTAATGACGCTTTTATTAAATGAACCTGTCGGCCATTTGCTCATCTTAATAAAATATGCAAGTTGTTAAAATTCAAACCACAAAAACAACAACAACAACAACAAAAAGAACAACAACAACAACAACAAAAACAATAATAATGCTATATTAAAAGACGAAAAAAATTTTATGGCTTTTTTCATCATCATCAGCAGCAACAAATGACTGGCTGACATGATGGGTGTGTGTGTGTGTGTGTGTTGTGTTGTGTGTTGTGTGTGTGTGTTGTGTGTGTGTGTGTTGTGTGTGACACTCAACACTCAACAAGTGTGTCACCAGCTCATTTAGTTCAATCAATTTTTCATAACAGAAATTATTAACGCAACGTGGAAAAAGTCGTATCGCATTTTACACTCATTACCCAATACCCTGTAACCACAAAAAAGTGCCCAAAATATAGGGTATATTTAAATTGTGTTAAAATCTAAAATTGTAGCTTATATTTGGCATGCTCAAAATTTTGGCAAATAATTTTATTTATTTACTTATAAACAGTTTTTTTGATGTGCAAATGCAAATTGTACTTTTAATTGCAGCTGCAGGGTATCTTTTAGTCGTTTATACTTGTTGCTTTTAATGTTTTGATTATTTCATGTGTAACTCAAACGGTATTGAAATATTGAAAGTGTCCGCAAATTAATTTCAATTTGTGAAAAGCGAAAAGAAAAACAAAAACAAAAGATGACCAAACGAATTTTGATAGTCGCATCAAATATTTATTTCTTATTTTGTCATTGTTGCAATTGTTGCTATTGTTGTTTGCTGTTTGTTATTGCTGTTTGTTGTTGTTGTTTCTGGTGAGTAACTATTTGGCGCTTACGCATGCCAATTGAAGTTGATTGATTGTATTTTCTACTTGAAATTCATTTTTTTTTTCTAACTATGAAAATATGCTGTGAATCCTAATTTTGAAAGATTCTTTTTATGCTTTTTAATGCTCTCCGAAGAGAATATAAAATGCAGCTGTTGTTGGTAGTTTAACAGCAACTATATATATATATATATATATATATATCTATTTTTTTTTTTGCATTCATCAGGCAATTCTTGTTTATGTGGCCAATAAATAAAAACACCTGTTGACTTGCAACATATACTCAAACTGATATCTATATAAAAAATACACATTAAATGCTAATAGATGCGACACAAATGTTTATAAAAATGCCAACTTTTATGATCACTAAAACAGAAAGCGAAATAATACAAAAAAAAATGATTGGAATTGTTAAATACACTGGCCAAAATACATAGAGAAAACTAAATGCCGAAAGTTGATTGAAGAAATTTTGAATGCCAGCATTAAAAATGAGAAGTAAACAAAAATTATGATTAAAAATTTGAATTCTTGGATTTGATGCTTGGTTTAGGAAATTTTAACTTGAACAATATATTTTTCATTTTGCATAATTGCTTTAAATGAATGCCGGAAGTTGACTTAATATAATTGCTAAATTAAAATATTAACGGTTGTTTTTAATAATAATATTAATAATCTTCAAATTTGTATAATTACGATTTTAGTATTATGATTATATTATTGATTTTAGATTAGTATTTTTTAAGTGTGGAGATCTGTTCAAATAATTTTTTTTTTATTAACTTTTAGATCAATGAACCTTAGCTGAGAACAAATATATTTTTATACTTGGAATAAAAATATAAATCTTAAAGGAGGTAGATATTTTTAAATAATTGATTTATATATCCGGTTTTTTTTTTTTATTAATTTTTTAACCGGGAAAAATGCTTTAACAGCTTCAAAATCGCAAATATTTTGACAGCAGCAATTTTTGATAGCTGGCCCAAAGAATTGATGCCGCTTACGTTTGCCAACAAGCAACAATAACATTTAAAAATAATAAAAAATATATATATTTATGAAATTCAGTGAAAGGAGCACATGCAGTGCGGCTGCTGCTGTTTCTTTGTTGTGGCACGCACAAGTTGCACAACTTTTGCGGTCGGCAGCAGAGAAATTGGTGTCAATGCTGGTTTCACCTGTGCAACACGCGCACCCCACAAAAGGGGAAAAATTTGTATGGTGTGGTGGAAGGGGGGGGGGGGGAGGGGAAGTGGTCGTTTAGATTATAAATAATATGTGGACTTCTAACGGTATCTTTTAGTTTTGTTTTGTTTGCTTTGTTCTTTGCTGTTGGACGTTCCACTAATTTTATGTGTTTTTTATTGCCAGCTTTTTATTAGCCCAGACATTTTTCCGCTAAGCTTGGTTAATGCAAATTTATTTATTTCATTTTATTTCATTTTGCCATCTTTTAAGTTATATTTTCCCCAACACTTCTCGGAGAGGTTTTTATTCATTTTGTTGTTGATTTTTTGATGTTTTTTTTTTTATGTGATTTTCACGTTTAATTTATGAGTGGCGGTTGTTGGCGGACAGCTTTTACCTGCTGCGTGGTGGGAAGCATTTCTCATGCTCATTTGGCTGTCAATTTTTAAAGTGTTTTTAATATTTCAATGACAGGCGCTTGTCAAACCATCACAAACGAACAGAAATGTAAACCGACGACATTTTTTTCAACCAAAAAAAAAATGAACTTAAAAAACGTTTTTCAGGTAAGGCAAATTTGTTGCTAGATTGAAGAATTCTAATTGTTTAATTGTTGTTGGGAAATCGCTGACGCAGTTGCAGACAAATGGCCGACAGGTGGCGCTGTCGACAAACGCTTTTTGTTGTTGTTGGTTTTTGTTGTTGTTGTTGTTGTTGTGTAAAATAATAAACATAAATTTTAGCACTTAATTTAAAACAGATGCACTCGCTCATTCGCAGCACAGTTTTAGCATATTTATTTAAATAAATAACGCATTAAATTAGCTGCAGACGACGACAAATTTGTGTCTATTCAAAAAATGTAAGCGACACCTCACTTAAAGCATTTAATTTATATTCACCATAGAATGCGTAAAACTAAACCCATCCCCACCACACCCACTCCTCTCTTTGTTTATAATAGGCTCAATTTGAGAAATATGTATGCAAACAAGCTTCCAATTCCATTGCCATTTCCCATATCGCATTTTGGTTTTGTGGGCCTGGGAAAGTTTACAGTTTGTTTTTAGCTGGCAATGCTTCTGTCTCTGTTTCTGTTTCTGTTTCTGCTTCTTTTGCTCATTCTTCGGCTGCTTCTTTTGCGCTGTCCGTTCTCAAGTGGCACTTGAGCCGCATATGAAAACCATATGCCCAGCGTAAGGGAAAGAGTGGGAAAGAGATAGCAAGACTCGACTCAGAATATGGCAAGTAATAATCGGCGAGGCGTGCTAAATTTGGAACTGGCAAGGCACTTAAAAGGCCCAAGGCATATAAAGGTGCATATGAGTCGCAGTGTATGTATGTCTATATATACACTGAGAAAAAAATACAATTTATATATATATATACATAAAATGCATGGTAAATTAAAAGAGTTGAAACAAAAACTGCATTTCTTACGCGAACTTTAAGAAATTTTGCAGTTTATCTATAACATTTTAGTTGAAATGCTTTGTCCATACAATAAAGGCTTTTACGGCTATCGTTAATCGATTTATATCGATATATGTGCAGAGGTTGAATGCTTCTAATTAGCTTGATTTTTACAATTGTGCCTTTAATTTATTTCTATAAGAGAATAAAATAGACAAATAAAAATCATTTATAATGTGATTAATTATTTGTACCCCAACTTTTCGCTCAGTGTGTAAGCATGCATATATATTTACATATATATATATATATGTGGCACATATGCTTGGTTACAGACGTGGGCACAAAGGTGGCTTAGGTAAGCGCAGGCAATGCGAGCGACTGCCTCAAGTGGCAATGCCAAAGGTGGCAGCCACAAGGAGAGCAGAGATTCAACGACTGCAACTATAAATAGAGAGTAGTATCGGGCAAGTGACGACCAAGGGAGGCAGGGTTGAAGGCAGGTAGAATAGTCGAGTTGAGTCGAGTTGAGTCCAAAAAAAATTGGAGGAGCAACTGCACCAACGCCGAGGCATTTTGTTGCCCTTTACTTGATTTTTATTTATTTGTGCAACGCATTTTAAACTGCTGCTGCTGTTGCTGCTGCTGCCTCTGCTGCTGCTGCTTCTTTTGCTGCTGCCTCTGCTGCTGCTGATGTTGCTGCTGCTTCTCCTGCTATTTGCTGCTGCTACGTTTATTTTATTTGTAGCATTTTGCTTTTCTGAGTGTGAAATTTTAATAGCCAACCGAGCCGTGTCCGTCACTGAATACAGTTTCGACTCCTGCTGCTGCTGCTGCTGCTTCTTCTTCTTCTTCTTGTTCAGCTGGGCATATGTGTGTCCTCTGTCAGGCAGGCAGCTTGTGGCACATGCATCTTTTGCCTCAGCCTCAACTCTATTTTTGTGTTTTACCTTGAAATAGTCCACAAGACTGCGTAGGCGGCATTTCTTTTGCCTGCTGCACATTCAACTTGCAATTAGGCAAAATATGCCAACGTAAAAACGGTAAAAATATATATAAAATATATATATATATAAATATCCACAACAATTTGAGCAGCTGCGAACATTTATATGCGGGGAGGAGTTGCAAGAGCTGTTGACATGTTGCATATACCAAAAACATGACTAAAAACTAAACTGCATCTGTCATTTGTGGCTAATAAGAAATTAACTATTAAATTATGAAATTCTTTAAGACCTCCAATTTATCACTTTTTTTTAATCAAAACTGACTTTTATATTTTTTGTAAACTAAAAATTGTGCGCAAATTTTAAAAAAATACTTTAAAATGTCTAAAATAAATTTCGCGTATTTTATTATATTTTGTCTATTGTCTCGCATTAAAAAAAATATATTTTTTCAACTCTAACAATTTATTTGTTTATTTTTTTTTATATGAGCAGCTTTAATAAAGTGTGTATGCTTTCTAAGCCCATAAAAAACTATAAAATATATACTAAAATTAAATGCAATATATTTGAAAATAATACAGTTTTGCTTCACAATTCAGGTTTGGAGCTAATTGATATGCGCACATAATAAATTCTCAGTGCAAACTGTTCAAAACCAATGAAAACATTTTTTTTTTGTTTCGACTTTTTTTTTTTTTGTTTTGTTTGTTGTAAACTTTTAACAATTATTGTGCAATTGTGCGAAATTTATTGCAATTGAACGGCAATCAGAGTGTAACCAATGCAAGTGCCTTCTTGCCAAACCCCCTTGCACCCCCTCCCCTCCTCCTTCGTCTACCCCATCCAGTTGCCAGTTAACAAAAATCGTTTACATGTTAAATTGTGCCTGGCAAGCGTTAAGAGCACACTTTGAATATCGACTCGAACCAAAGCCATAAAACAGTGTTGCAACTGCCCCCAAACTGCTGTTAGCCCCAACCACCCTGCACCTGCCACTGTTTGCTGCCACTGTTGCTGCCACTGCTGCTGCTGCAATTTTCAATGCCCTTTGGCTACACCTTTTGGGTTGGCCGCGTTCGCTTTGTTTGCGCCTCGAATTCGGGTTTTTTGTTATTTTTGGCACTTTTTTGTGCGCTGCTTTTTTATTTTATATTTTTTATATATTTTTGTGTGTTTTTTTTTTTGGTTGGGTGTTGTTGTCTCGTCGTGTGGCCGGCATTAAATAAATAAGCAAATAAAACCAAAAAGGAATAACAGCTGTAACGCCATTTTTTTCGGCAGTCTGTGTTGGTGGGTGTGTGGCGGGGGGAGGGGGGGGGTGGTTGTAGGTAGGAGTTGTGGAGACTTAGGGGTAGCTGCTGGCTGCTCGTTCAAACATTCCGTGCAATTTTCACTTTACAACTGTTTCAAAGTTATCTTTGTTTCAATTGTGGTGTGTGTTGCACACAAAGGCCTGAAAAGCAGCTTGAACAAAAAAAAATAAAAATATAAAAAATAATATTGGCAAACAATTTACTTGTGAGCCAAAACAACAACAACAACAATACACAACCAACAAAAAAGAGAGCAAACAAATAAAACAAATAGCAATGAAGCACAAATAAAAGTAAGAAAAATGTGGCAAATAATTTGCACAAAGCTCTGTGGCAGGTTGCACAAAAAAGGAGGCAAATGATATCAAAGTAATTTCCAGTACCTTTGGCAACATTTGGTCATTGATTTATTGTCTTGGCGCGGAGTGTGTGTGTATGCCTCAATTGAGTGTTGCAGTTGAAAATGTGTAAATGAAAAATAAATTATAGCAAGCAACATTTTTTAAAGTATTTCTTTAAGAAATAAATGTATTCTAAATTAAAGTTTGACTTAAGTAAAATTTAAAAAAAATTAGAAATAAATTTAATTATTATAATAATTATTATTAAAAAAAATAGTTTAGAGTTTTCTTTAAGAAATAAGTGAATTAAAAATGAAAGTTTGACTTAAATAAAATTTAAAATATATAAATAAAATTAAGTATAATAATAAAATTATAATTTCATTTTGCTAATTTTTATTTTGCTTGTGCGAAATAAATGTTAGCAAAGAGGAAAACAAAAATCAGCAGTCTTTAAGAAAGAAATGTAATTTATTATGAAAAATAAATGTTTCAAATAATGAAAGAAATTTGAAATTTTTATCGTAGCAATTTATTTAAATTTTTCTTATTTGATTGCAGCATTTATTTAAATTGATCTAAGTATAATTTTTGTGTCTATCTGTTTATATTTATTTGGCCAAAACAACAGCGCTTGGCAACTGCTCAAAACGACTAGACAAACACACACAACACACACACACACACGCACATACAACACACACCTCTATTTAGATACGAGATCAGAGAATCTTTGCTTGGTCTTGAGGATAATTGTGCTTTTGGGCATATTAATCATTTTGTTTGTCCGCCTGCCATTTGCAAAATAGTTGAGCAAAAGTTTGTTTAATTTCGATTACCAGCACACACACACACACACACAGGAGAGGAGATGGAGGGGAGAGGGGAAAGAGAGGTGTGTCAACGTGAGGAGGAGAGATCAGAGGACGAGTTGGTAGCATTTATAAATGGCAGCACCGACAGCACCAGCATATAAAACTGACATTCTTTGACGGCACAAAATGATTAATTAGCCACGTTCTCATCCTAAACCAAGCCAAAACCAAGCACAGAAAATCTGCCCAGATAAATGATACGAGGCAATTGACGATGCTGCTGGTTGTGTGTGTGTGCGTGTGTGCGAGTGTGCGTGTGTTGAAAATATGCCCCAAGGATTTGTTTGGTTAATGAAAAAAGTGGACAGTAACTGCAAAAAAATAAAGTGAGAACTCGTCTAGAAAACGCTCTCAAAATCAAATTAAAAAAAAAAGAAGAAAAATGCTGAACTCAATTAATATTTAATTATTACATTTATTATATTATTTATATTCTCTTCTTTTTTATTTATGATCAATTCATTTCATTTACATTTAATTAAATTATTTATTTTATATATTTAATGGCCATTCCATATTTATTTATATTTTATTTATAGCTGCCCTTTTTTAATTGTTTTGCGCATTTTCAATGGTTTCGCTACACTGAAAGTTATAGTTGGGGGTGGATTTATTTTTGGTTTGGGGTGTATTGATAGATAACAATGAAATTCAAAATAATTGTTTTTTATTTACTGAGGTACACAATCAGAGTGTGAAACGCCCTTTTGGACACTTGATAATCAAATTGTAATTTATATTTGTGCAGTAAAATTGCTCAAGCAGATATGGCATCAGAAAATGTTAAGGAAATAATGAAAAAATCTAGTTTTTGGCTACACATATTGCATAATAATAGAGCAGTATAAGAAAACTATTAAATGTTTTCTAATTATGATTGCAGAAAAGTTTTATATTAATGCAAAATAAAATAAATAATTAGGGAAAAGATTTCTCATATTTTATTATCCAATTTAAATACTAAAATGAAATAGTAATTTAAAAAAATATATACTGCTAAGGCAGCATTCCATATTTAATTATCTCATTGTTTTACAAGCTGGTTCAAAAAATATGTTTTTTTTAAACTAAAAATTATGAAAACTAAATAGGAATAAATAATATGTTTTTGTTTTGCTTGCTTGTCAGGAAATTAGCACAGCTTTCAATGAATTATTGGACACGAGGCAGACTAAAAGCTTCCTGGTGCAGGGTAAGAGGGGAGAGGGTTGGTGGTAGTGGTAGGGAGGGGAATAACCAAATACATAATTTGTGTGTAGGTGATAACAGAGGGAAAAACAGGTTTTCAGATCGCTCGTTTTGTAGCCCCAAAGAACCATTTTTGATTTATGACATTTTGGAGCAATTTCGAAATGCGACAATACACACAAAAAAAAAAGTCAGCGAGAAGTGAGCAGCAGAGAAGGAGAGAAGGTGAAAAGCGAGAAGCAAACAGAGAAGCGAGAAGTGAAAAGTGAACAGCGTTTTCAATGTAGCCGGCGATTAATACACATCGCGGACGCAGCTGCCCAATGGCATCAAAAAGAGATGCTGCCCAAGCGAACAACAAACAACCGGAAAAAGATACACAGATACAAAATGTATCTATATAGTTAAGTATATATATATATATATATATATATATATATATGCATGTGTGTGTGTGTGTGTGTGTGTGTGTGGGGCAACCTGTGCAAGTTTCTTGGCTGCTGTCTTCTGGCTTCTGATCGATCGATTAGCTGCGCTGTCTGCTCGCTGGCTTTTAGCTGATATCCAGCAACAACAACAACAACTAAAACAACTAAAACAACAAAAGGTACAACAACAACAACTAAACTTAAAACAACAAAAGGTACAACAACAACAAACAGTTTGCCACACGGTGGTAAAAAGCACAGGGCGCTACTTAAATGCCCATAAATTATAATTTATTGTTTTGCCTCGCCAAACGAACATTTGCTTTAAATTCGAGGTAAAATGAGCACAAAATGCACGACGAGCAGATACCCTTTAAGCACAGCTATTAAGTGATTTGTATTTTTTTATTGTAATTATTATTAAAAGCCTATAACTCTAGTTTCAATTCTACTTTGATTACAATCCACTTTTAATATATTCTCTATTTTATTATTATTTTTTTATTTTAAATATTAATTTTAAACTTAATTAAAAATTTACATTTAACTTTTACTTCTTTTTTAACTGCTTTAATTTTATATTATCTGATCATTTTTAGCTTAATATCATTTAAATATTCATTTGAAACTCAATTAAAATTAATATTTAACTTTTGCTGCTTTTTTAACTGCTTTAATTTTATATTTTCTAATTAACTCATTTCCTATTGTATAAAATATAATTTTAAACTTTACTCAAGTCTTAAACTCCATTTAACTTGTATTAATTATTCATTTTAAGTTTATATAATTTTTTAGTAAAAATATATATAAAAATATTTAGTAATATTTATTATTTATGAAAAGCTTCAAACCACAACACTTGATTTAAAAATATTTTGTGCACATTAATAATGATTAACGCATAGTTTAAAACAGCATTAAAAATAGCTGCAACAAATTCACTAAATAAATCTAAAAAAAAAAGTGGTTAGAAAAAAAGAGCTGAGATTATGTGGAAAACATGAACAAACAAACTTTAAAAATTTCATTTAACATTTTTTACACAAAATCAATCAGAGGAAAACTTTTGTAAAATTTCGTGTAGGTGTTTTACTTTTTAAATTGATGACATCCAACGGAATATGTATATATATATATATCGTATATATATTTGTTATGGCTGTAAATACGATATATCAGCTATTGGCTGACAAGTTAAGAAACTGCCCTCGTTTTCAGTGGGGGGGAGGGGATCGGGGTAAGAAATGGGGGTTTCCTCGTTGAACATGTGCAATTAATCCGAATGTTTAACGCTGCTTATTAATTGTCACAGCTTTTTTTTGTGAATATATCTTTTTTTTTGTGTGGATGGAACGTGGGCAGTTTTGGAATCGTCTGTCTATATTGGATATTGCGCCATAAATTTGTAGCTCATTTTCGATTTTTCATTTTTTTATTTTTTTTCATTTGAAATGAATTTCGAATGTGTTTTTATGCGCTGCATTTGTTAACACCTTCACTTTAGTTGAAGGCGCTGATGAGCTGCGCCCACTGACAGTTTTATGTTTTGTTTACACTTTGAATTGGCCGCCCAGCGAATTGTTCAACAACTTTTCGTAATGGCCCGAAACCAAGCCAAACACAAACGAGGCAAACAAGAAAAAAAAAAAAAAAATACCCTCCATCAATCAATGGCCAAAAGCAAAAACAGGTTTTGGCCCAGAGAAGAGCAAAGAAGACGGCGACAGTTGCCTTTTTCTACCTGTGCGCATGTCAAACACACAGGTGATTTACCCTAAATAGAAGGTGTGTGTAGTGGTGTGTGTGTGTTTTGGTGTGTGTGTGTGTTTATTTTGTAGGAGGCGCCACAGCACTTGACTCTCTGTTTTGGTGGTAGCTGTGCCTCTTCTACCTGCCATCAACTAATCGGCATCTTGGCCAAGGCAACGAACCTCGTTTCTTGCCAACAAATCAAATTCGATTGCGTTTGCAATTGGTCGTTTTTCTTCATATTGTAAAAAAAAAAAAAACAAACAAAGAAAGCACTTCAAGCACCCGCATCACTCAAACACAACAAACACACACACACACACACACACCACACACAAGAGAGAAAAAAGTAAAACAGTTGCTGGCTGCAAAAGGTGCATGCAACCTGAGCTGATTGCGTCAAAGACCCTCAGCAAAAAAAGGTTTCCTTTTTTAAACAATGGCAATTTTTGAGACAGGCATTTTTGAGAATACCTTATAAAGGATATCATTATAATAATTATAATGATTATGTGTGGGAGATTGTTTTTTTTTTTAATATAAAATGAAGTGCTTTTTATAGCCAACTAAAATATATATTTAAATTAATAAATATTGTTGACCTGCATACAAATAACTGAATGAAATATATATAAACTATATATCACTATTTATAGAATGTATAAGAATATTAATAAATTTGTTACGTTAAGTTTTTATATAAAAATAAACTATAAAAAAAATCAAGAGTTTTTTTTTTAATGATTTTCTTAATAGCTGATTAAAATACTTAAGAGTCTTAGAACATACATATATAAATAAATAAAATATATATATATATAAATAAATAAAATTGACCCAAAACCAAAAATAGTTCACTGATTGAACTACGATTTTATGTGATATTTTTTTAATTTAACTAAGAGACTTAGGAAACCATAAAGCAATTATAAATAAAATAAATAATTAGTTAATATTGACATAAAGTCAAACAATTTTTGAGAAAAGTTATTTTTAAAAGGCTGATTTAACTTTCATAAATAGTTTGAATTAATTTTTATAAATAAATAAACACAATTGAAATAGATTTGGTTAGCTTTAAAATTTAGCACAGAAATACTATTTTCTAAAGAGTTTATTTATTTTAATAACATTTGCACTCATTTTATTTTCAATCTGCACCAATCAAGTTAACTGATCCAAAACTTTTGTGTATAAAAGATTTTGAATTTATCGTGAAAAATGTATGCTAAATAAATAGTGCTCAGTTCAATTATAAATCCAAGAATGGAAGTTTAAGCAAATATATAAACAAATATAATGCAAATTGTGCAAGTTGATAAATTTAAATTTGAGTCTATTTTTTTTAGTGGGAAACGTGAATGAAATCCATAACTGTTAAAATAAGTAAATTCTATATCTTTTTATAAATGAACTATTTCAAAATAGGAATCCTTTAGTTAGATCATTTTATATACTATATAAAATTGTTATTTGCAGTTGAATTATTAAAATAAAAGGGAAACATTTAAATAATTATAAAAAATTTTATTCCTATGGTAAAATTTTGATAAAACTATTTAAAAAAAAGTGAATCTTATATTAAAATCATTAAATTAACTGTTACCAAATCTAATTTGTTAATAGCAATTTAGCTATATTAACGGGAAGTTAGTCTATATATATATATATATTAAGTATTATTTATATTACTTTATAATAAAAAAAATCAACTTTACTATAATGTAAAATATTTAACATTAAGTATATTTAGAGTATTAAAATAAAAATATATTAACTATTAATATATATTTATTAATATTTATTATATATATAAAAGCAGCTCTTAAAAATATGTTAACAACTTTTGTTACTTAAATTATCCCTTTCTTAATCGCCACCATTTTAAGTGCAGTGTGTTTGCGTGTGTGTGTTTGTGTGTGTATGTGTGTGTCTTTCATAGGTGTTTATTTTCAAAAACTGAGCTGAGCTAAGCTGATCGTTGCATGTTGAGTGTTGAGTGTTGAACGTTGCTTGTGGCCTCTAAAAAAAAAAAGGTTTCTCAGCGCTCTGCGCAGTTCTCGAAGCGTAGGCGGAGGTAATGAAAATGAAAATTGGAAATCCGATGCCGCTACAAAAGAAACGATCGTTTCTTGAGTGTGTCAGTGATATTTACTGATATAGTATATATATATATATATATATATATATATATTTAGTTGTATATACACATTTTTTGCTGCCGTTGTATTTCTGTTTAAGGTGAATTTTTCAATGATCGTCGATCGCTGCTCGGAATGGGGGACCACACAAAAGCCGTTAGCAAATGGCGGCATTTCCAGCGAACTGCAACTGGAATTGACTGGAATTTGAGAGCGACGCTTTTGCATTTTGGCGCGCTTTGTTTAAGTTGAATGAATATTGAATAAACACACACACACACACATAAAAACACACACACACGCAGACAAAGTTCAATTGCATTTCTTAGTGCTGATAATGCAAAACAAATGTGAGAATTGATGGGCTAATTTTGGATGAGTCATCCTTGCGGGGGGAAAACTTACACTGCATGGAGAAGGCTGTGGAAGATGGCATACTCTGCTGTATTATTATGTTATCCTCTTGGCCAAAACAACGTGTAGACGATGGCGCCAAACAGGACAACATTGGAATGCTTTTTTTCTCTGCTTTTAACTGTACGCTTTTTATATATTATTTTTTATTATTATTTGTTCACAGTAGTTTGTTGTTTTTTGTTGGAGTTTTTTATTTGTTGTTTATTTAGTATTTAAGCACACACGTTTAGCGGCCATTTGGGCTGGTTTATTCTTAATTTTTTATATGAATATATTTGTTTTAATATTTTTGTATTTGCTAAAACATTTTCTGCACTTTTTGTGTTTTGTTTTTGAGCACTTTGCGCGTTTGTTATGATTTATTTGTTGCTATATTTTTATTCATTTTTTTTACTTTACGCGTTCAACTGCAAAACGAAATTTTAATCGAAGACTCGATAGAAATTTGTTGTGATTTTGTTGGCTTTTTTCGCTCAGTGTGCGCTGTGTGTGTGGGAGCAGCGCGTGTGCGGCCGACGCGACGTCTAAAATTCAACTAACGCTTTCTGTTGATTTCTGTTTTCTACGTTGGCCTCAGCTTCCACACGCACACAGAGAAACAGAAACAGAAACACACGCACACAAACACACGCACAGGCACACATAACAAATGTGCGCTCTCTCATTCGCTTGCTCGCTCTCTCTGGCTCGCTTGCTCTCGCTCACACAGAAGAGATATGCTGTATGTGTGTGTGTGTCACCCATACACCAATAACAGTCAGTCAGCAACGGCCAACGTGTAACGGTTCGCACCGTCTGTCTGTGTGTGTGTGTGCGTGCGCTGCCGAGGTGATATGCTGGCAGCAGCAGCAGCGTCGTTGTCGACTACACTCCCACCCTCTGTCAATGCTAGCAGTGTATATGTGTGCATTTGTGTGCTGCGACGCTCTCCAATTGGAGAGAGTCATTTGATGTTTAACAGTTGGCTGTTAATTTGCCTGGGGATGTGCGCTTTATCGTATGCTGTTGGGGCGCTGTTACTGTTGTGCAGTTCTCAATATGCCGCTTACGTTACGATATTGGCGTGCGACGTAAGCGCTTTGGCTGCTCTGCTAAATAATGCTGAAAAATAATTTATTTTATATGAGTTTAAATTAAAAAAAGGCTGCAAATAAATTGAATGATTGTTAATACGTTGTATAAAAAACTATGCTTACCAAAAATTTTTTAGTGATGCAGCAAAGAAAACAAAAAATTTTGGATTGATTTTATTTATAACAATTACTTATTATTGATTTAAAAGTTGCTATGACTTTTTATTAAAGTTTTAAGGCCTTAATACTAATAATATAAATAATAATAAGTAATTATATTTCTACAAAATTTCTTAACTTAAAGCAACAATACTTAAAATATAAAAACCATTTTGTTTTTTGATTGTAAGTTTTTTAAGTGCGTTGTGTATAAATCTTCTAAATCCCAATTTCTTTGTAGTTCTTTGTAGACAAGAAAATTTTGAGTTTTCTTCAGAATTCAGCCAGATTTTTCAAATCAATAAAGCCAAATCATTTACACTTCGGTTGCTTTTTATAAGTTCTTTTCTTGGTTGTTTTCATGTGCAAGTTTTGTGTTTAGAAATGCCAGCTTAACAATATCATGCAACATTTTCTTTTTGAGACTCTTGCAACACATTTGACATTTGCTGTTGTTTTGACGTTGACACGAAGCAAAAGTTCTTGAGAATGTCAAAAAGCTAGAGAGAAAATTTACTCAATGCAAAACGAAGTTGGAATACACTTTTTTGCAAATAAAATATATTTTACAGTGGCTTAATTTGTTTGATTTCTTCTGTGCTACTCTCTAAAATAAAAACAAGCATTTGTAGCAAGTTTCAGCCAGATAGCTTCAAAATTAACAGAGATTTCATAGTTAGGAACCACTTAGAAGTAACCAAACGCTGTAAATTAAATGTTATATTAAGTATATAGTTTTATAGGCTTAATATATATATATAATATATATATATAATAATATATATATATATGCAATTTATAATACACTTTCCAAGTGTATTTTAACACTTGAAAAACGCTTCAAAAATCATAAACAAAAAAATTTCTTCACAAATTTTATTTTCAAGTCTTTCAATCAACAAGTTGAAAGCAGAAATCAAAGGCAAAATCCTGGAAAAAAAAAATACACAAACTCACACAGACACGCACACACACACACACACACACACTAAGAACACAGTCAACAACATAATAAACAATTTGTACATTAATTTTTAATGCGTTTAACATGTGTTCTCTCTTTCTCTCTCCCTCGCACATACACATGTGTAGTTGTGTGTTGGTGTGCGTGTAAAAAGGTGGAGCTTCCAATAAATTTACTCACACGACGTTGACGCGAGCAGCAGCAGCATTTCTGTTATTATTTCTTTTTTGTTGCTGTTACACTTTGTATGTTAATTAGTTTACGCTCTTCGCCTGTCTCTGCCTCTGCGTTTGTGTGTGTGCTAATGAGCGGAGGTGTTTTGTGTGTTGCTGCTCATCGTCGCTAGGTGCGCGCTACGCTCATTTGGCATTGGTCGCTTTTGCACCTGTTGACGCCTCTCATTGGCTGAGTGCCGCCGCTAAAAACACTGGGCAGCCATTGAATGTGCCTCCCATTGGAAGACTAAGACGCTAAAGAATATTTCAAACATATTAAAACAGACAAAAATGGAATATTTTTTAAATTTATAAAACTAACTTTACAAATGAATATTTTTGTGTTTTTATACATATATTTAAAAATAAAGATAGAACAATATTTAAAAACCAATTTTTATTTTAAGGAAATGTTTTATTCAAAACCAAAACTATTTTATTTGCAAAGGTACTTTAAGAAATGTGATATACAAAAACATCAGACGAAAGTTCCATTAATTATTATTGCATCATATATCCATATATATATTTATACATGTATTGGTATTCTACGACATACAGATTATAAAACGGAAACAGAAAAAAATTACTCGCTTCAAAAATGAAGTTATCGCACATCAAAAGGGTAATTCCTTTATGCTGAGTCAACTCAATAAAGTAAATCCCAAAAGATTATAAAATATACGTTTTGATGTCATTAAATTTGTGTATTAATGAAATTATTTTGCTATTATGAATTAAATTAAATAAAATTTAAAGGAGACCTTTTTTAAATTTTATACATTTTTATTTATTATATTTATAGGTTAATTTCAAAAACAAGAAAAACTTGCTGATTTTTTATAGAAGTATTCTTTTATGAGTAGTTTCCTAAAATTATATTATTATTAAAGAAGCAGAAAGATATTTTTTCCGAGGGTAATAATTGTGCTGATAGCAGTCAAACTTTTCTGGATTACTTTATTTTCGGCCATCCCGCATTAGTTGTACCAATTATTCTACTTTCCCATAACACACACACACTCGCACACACACACACACTCGCACACCCACTGGCCGTGAGAATGACTTCAGAGAGAGTACCTTCATATATTGAGTGCTCTTAATTTAAATTGGATTTGTCGATCGACGATTTCAATTTTAATGCTATTTCCTTTTTTTTTTTTGCGTTTGCTTGATTTGCAATTGCAAATTTAGTTTCTTTGTTGCGTCAAATCGTCAAGTCGTCATCGTCAGCTGCTTCGGCTGCGGGTCCCACATAAAATTGCCTGTTTCGACTGACGACTGTCGACGGTCGCTCGTCGACTGACGTCATCGATAAGAAAGGGAGGGGTGCGCGGGAAGCCGCGACGATTGCTGTCATTAACTTTGCCGTTAAGCAATCAATTTATTTCACTTTATAATTACGGATAACCTAAAAGTGAGCAGCCCTCTGACCCCCTACCCCCTATCCAACTACCCACTTCACCTACCCCCTCTTCTGCAGGCGGGGCTTCGTTGTGGGAAAATAACCAATTTCAATCCTTTTTCAAGAGGTGACCCCCAAAAACATAAGGGCTCAAGACTATTTCACACATTACACTAAATATATATATATATATATATATATATATATATATGTATATATATGTGCGTGTGTTGTGTTTTCATCCATAGATATCTTCATTTCTAAACATTTTCAATTGCGGGCGGTTTTTGGTTTTTCTGGGATATTAAATTGCGTTCATGTTTTTCTCGTTTCTCGTTTCGACAATTTTTAATTAGCAGTAAACTTTAGCGCGTCATTTTAACCCAAAAAAAAGGGAAGAAAAGAAGCAGAAAACTATGTACAATTTTTAATGAGAGAGCATGCTACACTATGAGATACTCTGTAATGAAGATTTATTGGTTTTATTTAAAATTTCTTGTGTCTTATTTGATTTAAAATTAAAGTGAGGATAAAGATGTATTCACAGATCCGGATATAGATTAGATGTATATATAGATTTTTCGTGATGATAGTTTTGCAATTTTAGGAACTGATTTTCCATTTATTATTTATATACATTTTGAAAATAATTTATTAAGATCAATTTAAATATAACATATCCTTAAAACAATAACAAAAAAGTTAAACTTTTGCATAGGTAAAAATATTATATTATTTATATATAATTACTCAGACTCTCAAAGGAAATAGTTATCGATCTTTTGTGAACATATTCGCTATCTCGAAAATACCCGCTTTACAGTTTTAGTTGGGGTATACCAAAAAAAAAGTAGCGGTGCCGAAACTGAATCGAAACCGAACCGAAATAAATACTTTGCTGTTGTTATATGAATGTATGCACATATATATATATATATATATATATATATATATATATATATATAAATACATATATATGAATGTGCGTGTCTGTATTAGTGCAAGTAGTGGTGTTGTTTGGTGGTTTTACAATTGGGGTCGATCGGCTCTAAATCTCAAGTGTTGCTTATTGGCTGCTGCAGTCGCACTCGCAGTCGCAGTCGGCGTCGTATTCGATGTTAGCATTTTTGATGATGCTTCTTTTTCTGATTCTGATTCTGCTTCGGCTTCTGCTCATTTCATTTAACACTTTATGTGACAGTTAAGTGCAGGCAAATGTCAAATTTCTAACACACATGTGTGTGTGATTGTGTGGGGTGGGTGTGTGAAAGTAGGTGATTGAGGGAGTGCGGAAGTGGAGCAAGGGGGGAGTCGCTGAATTAGTCAAGTGCATTTTCTTCGACTGTGGGAACAGTTTGATGGTGTGAAAAAGCTGTTGACTTGAAACTATTTGGTTTATTTTTTTAATATTGTATTTATTATTAATATTATTTATTGTTATTATATATTATTGTTTAGTTTTTTAAAAGTGTTATTTATCCTTTTATGAAGCATTATTTATTCTTTAAGTATTACTTTTTATTTATTGCTATGCACGCTTGCTAAAAAAAACCCCGAATGAAAACGACAGCATAAATAAACTCATCATCATCATCTTTATCCTCATTATTGTTATCCGTATTCATAACTGTCAATTGTTGAATTTACATCGATCTCCGCAACAACAAAAGATTTGACAACCCGAGACGGCAAAACAGTTATTTGAATGCCATGCACATTAGCCCTTTTACAACTATCTGCCGCTCGCTCTCGCCAACTGGACGCCTGTCTTGTCTAGGTTTTCATTCACAAAAAGCAGCAGCTCAGCCAGCTATCAATAACTAGAGTGCGTATGAGCGAGAGCGATAGCTAGGCACGTGCTTTGTTCGTTGTTTTGCTTTGCGGTTCTCTCTTTAAAACCCAAACGGTAACGGTTTTACCTGCATTTACAGGCAGAGACAGAGCCAGACACACAAGCAGAGAAAGAGCGCCTAACAAACTGCCCTCATGCACCCATATACACATATACATGAACACGCATACATACATATTGTGTTGTAAGTAGTTTACCGTTCATCGTTCGTCGTTCACCGTTGCTCTCGATGTGCACTGCGAGCATTTCATTTGGTAATTTAATATTTTGATGCCGCTGTTTATTTTACGCAAAAATGTTGTTTGCATTGCACAAGCAGCACTTCAGTTTAGAGATGGGCCAGTTTGAAGATATATATATATATATAAATATATAACTAACATAGTCGAGATAGCTCGAAATTATATATTTATTTTAGTAAAAAAAAGGAAATTAGTAGATGACTCGACTATTGAAATCTGATCAGGAATATATATTATTTATGAATTCCCGGATATTTCTGTTACTCACATTTGCTTAACTTTGTTATACACTTTATCTAAGTTTTGTTTTGTTCAGGTATATAATATATATATATATAAATATATTCGTGCCACATTGTGTCATCTCTAGCAGAAGTGGAGAACACTGAAAAAGATACAGATACATTTGCTTAAACGTGATTCGCAGCTGGGCAAATAAATACTTGAGTTTTAGTTGTGTTTGCCCCCGATTGATGTAACTTTAGCCGCTAAAAGCCTGTGCCAAAAATCGAAACAAAACCATCACAAAAAAAGGGCTAAGAAGCAGAAAGCCAATTGGAAAAGATAGCAGTCAGGTTTGGGGCAGGAAACAAGCCAGGACACACGCCAGGAGTCGACACGGTTGATATAAAAAACTGAAATGAAATGAAATTGTCTGCTTTTATTGAAACAATATTTAAAGTATAAAAAATAATAATAAATCCCATTTCGCTGGCGGCGCGCACAACAAAAACACGAACAAGGAGAGGCGGAGGGAAGGACGAAGGACGAAGGATGGGAGGCCAAAGTTTACCTTGATGCCGCGGCACACAAAAAAAAAAGTGAACAAACAAATACAAAAATAAGCAAATGAAAAAAAGCACAATAAAAAACGAGATTGCGGCACGCGACCTACCACAGGACGAGAGGCAGCCACGTTGTGGCAGCCGCGACGCCTTGTGGCATGCAGAACGTGTAGCTGCTTGTTCGTTCAACATTCAACATTCAACATTTTGAGCGTTGAACGCTGAGCAATCGAGCAGCAAAATCAAAGCGATGCCAAAAAAGAAATAAAAACAAGTTTCACAGTGGATTTTGTTATTATTATTGTTGTTGTTGTTGTTGTTGCTGCTGCTGCTGCTGCTGGTGGTGGTTTGTGGCAAGTCACATGTGCCACACGCACCTTTTGCAATTGCTCATCGGGCAGTTTTCCACTTTTTTTTTGCTTTTTACCTCAAGCTGCACTTAGAAAAATAAAGTCCTTTATTTAGTTAAAGTTTGATTTTTGGGTTTCTTAATTAAAAACCAAGATTTTTATACCCAAAAGAAGATAAGAAAATAAAGAATTTTATTTATTTATTATATTTGTTTAGTGAGTTATTACAGATCACTTTAAAATTAGGCATATTACCAAAAATTGAAGTGGGAAAATATTGGAAAATTTAGTTAATAATAAATATAAGAAAAATATAAAAAATATTTAAATTAAGTTAATAAAAAAAAATAAATGATTGATTTTCATGTAAAACAGAATATCTTAAAAATTTAAATTTGTCAAGCTTAGGTAATAAATGAAATATTTTGAGTTTTCCATTGAAATCAAACATTTTTTTTATTCATTTCCTTTTAAACATTTCATTTTCTGAATTTATTGACTAAATTTAAACTTTATTTTGCACAAAAGTCAAAGTTGATGTTGAATTTGTAGGTGATATTTACATAGTTATAGCTGTGAATTTTTTCTGAGTGTTGGATCGTGCAACGCTGGCAGTGATATCATCTTTCGCTTGGGGTTGCAGCCCTCATTTTGTGGCAAAAAGCGCCTGCAGCTAAAGCCGGCTGCTGTTGCTGTTGTTGCTGCCACTGTTTGTTGTAAGTAATCACCGTCATCAGCAGCATCATCAACAGGAGCTGTGGCAAGCGGCAAGCAGGATAACTGGCGACAACATGTGCGTCATCGCAGTTGCCACGTTTACTCATTAAGGTCGCTCAAAATGCTATTTTGTGATTTTTTTTGGGCGAAATTATTGCGAAATTGTGCGAACCACGTGGCCAAGTTCGTGCAACTTATTGGGGGTAGCTTTTACAGTTGCACCTTCCACGCCGATGGCTGCTTACGTGAGTGTGTGTGTATGTGACCCGTGTGTGCGGTGTGTGTGTGTGTGTGTTTGTCCTGTGTGTGGATGATAGCGTTTCGTGAGCAGCCGCAACCAAAACAATACAAAGCCAAAATGCCAAATGCACCTTTATCGACTTTTGCCATATACACACACACGTGTGTGTATTAATGTGTGTGTGTGTGCGTGTGTATGCAGAGATTTAATGATTACCGCTGGCACAGCCACTGTGAGCTGTTGTCCACCTTCAAACAGCCCTCGACTTGAATTTGCTTTAGAAAAATATAAGGGAAAATTTGTATGCGATGCATCAAAGTTTTTTGTTCTCTTCAAAATATTTTATATATATATAATATATATAAAGCTGATAGTTGCTATACAAGAATTAAGAGAGAGTATTTCATTATATTATATATATAATAATTATAAATTTTATTTTGACTAGCTGCCTGGGGAAAGAGACACTTCTCAGTGGGAATAAGTTGCAAGGAACTCAAACTTCAGGTTTGGTTCGAAAAAATGGCAAATTGTCATTTGAATAATTAACTTACTTTTATCTTTAATTTTTCTTATTTATTACTTACATTCATTTACAAAATATATAAATTTAGCAGGCAGTAAAGTGAGTAATTTCATAAATTAATAATAAATTAAAAAATAACTTAAGCTGAAACAAAAAATATATTTCTATGTAAAATAAAAGTAAATTTTATTTGTATTTAATAAATATATTTTTACTCTTATTAAATACTATGTAAATAGACAGGAAATTTAAGTTTGAGTCATGTGCTTCAGAAATTTAATTTTTAATTTTATTTAGTAAATTTGAAAATATTTATCGATCTATTTAATATGCGATATTTAAATATATTAATTTATTTGGAAAAATTCACTTATTTTTATTTTAATTTGCTTATTAGTGAATGTGTACATTTTATTATTATTACTATCAATAATTTGATTATTCTGTCTAAAAGTTATAGAATAGCTCTTAAAATAAGTCCAGCATTTTTTTTTTTTAGAATTTGTGTTTGTTTTGTATATTAGCCAAAAAATTGCAACTGAGCCAATTAGTTGTTTTGCAACGGTTAATTAAAGATTATATTTTTCTATTTATATATTATTGTCAAAGATAATTTCAGAGAAGTACTGTTTTTTTTTAATGTTATTTAGTAAGCCATATCCAAGGCTATATCCATTAAGCATTCCATTTGAAATCTAACTTTTCATTAAATTTGATGCCTTCTGTTTTTGCGCAGCAGATATAAAAGATAAATAAATAGCTCAGTGGATGTGTGTGTGTGGATGTGTGTGAGTGTGTGAGTGGATGTGTGTGTGTGTGAGGATGTGTGTGTTATTCCAGCAGCTGTTGTTGTTGTTGTGTGTGGCACGAGTCACAAGGTAAAAGGACTGCTGCTGCTGCTGTTGCACGAACAGGAAACTGGTCAAAGAGCCGGATGTTGCCACAAAGTATGCAATGACTTTGACTCTCCACATTTGGCATTTGGCAATTGGCATGTGGCACGTGGAAAGTGGCCCGTTAGTCAACTCGACTATGTGTGTATTTTTTGGCTATATATGCGAACCCTGCAATCCCCCACACCACTCTTCTTAAGACCCGCATTGAGGCAGCTTACAGTTGCTGCCCCGTCTGTCAGCATTTTGCAGCACGCTAATCTGTCACGGGGCACGGGGCACGTTCTGCTGTAAGCGAGTCTTTTACCTGTGCGCGTGCACGAAATGCACACCTAAATATGTATATGTATGCACAATAAATATATATATATGTATACCTCTTCCACCCCCGGCCGTGGCAACCCCTCGAGCGTGGCAACCCTCTTCATTTACGGTTTAGCATAATGAAAAGTGCTGATGATGATGCCGCACGGCGAGAGACGGGCGCATAAAATGCAATTTAGGGTTGCAACGCGACACCTTTCCTCGCCTGAGCGCAAAGGGGCCCGTCGCGGCCACAGGACGAGGCACGTTGCAAGAAACAGGGCAACATCGAACAGCCAACCAACCGTTGAAATCAGTGCTGCCAAAATTTGAGTTTGTTTCAGCAAAAGGTTGGAAATTAATTTGATAACTTTTTAGTTATATTCGGAAATGATTAATAAATTAATTATTATATTCGTTAAAAATATAAATATTTTTGTATTAATAATTACTTTTAACTAAAAGTTATGGAAAACAATTTTGCAATCAAAAAAATTTAAAGAACTAATTTTATCATCTTTTATTAATATATTTTTTTTATAAATTGCTTTTAGTTGCTTATGATGAATATTATATTTAATGTTTTAGTTGAATCTTAGAAATCGGTTTTATCATAAAATCATAAAGTTTATTATGTTGGTATTTTCATTACATAAAATGACTTTAATCTTTTTTTAAGCTAAATATTTCCTTTACTCGAAGACAGTATATAAAATTTGTGATACTCTGTTTCAAAATGGAATAAAAAAATAATATTTTTATTTAATTAAAAGGTTTGTGTATTAACAAGAATTATTAGAATCTGCAAAATATTATATAAAAATAAAATATGTTTATTTTATTTGTATTAAGAACAATATACATTAAAATTAAAAATTAATATATTTTTTGTTTATTTATTTTCTATAAATTTTACATGTTCTTTTATTGTGTAATTTATATTAATGCTTAGAGAATTATTATTGTTTAAACTATAATATTCTTCACAAGAGACAAATTCCTGCTGTGTATTAATAGCTCTACGTTTAGCTGGAAAACAGCCAAAATGCCAGCACTGTCAGCACAAGGAGTCAAAGAAGTCGGCCTACCAGCATTAATCCTTCTGTTTCTCTCGGTTTTTCGCAATTGTTCAATTGTTCGATTGCCCCGTGACTTCAGCAGGGCGTGGGGGGGGTGGTTCTACATTCAGCCCATTGAGGTGGGCACTAATGCACACACACACACACACACATACACACACACATATATATATAAACAATATGTATACATTTGTAGCTGGCACGCTGCACAATTTTGATTGATTTTGATGTGCGAACTGTGTGTGTGTGTGTGTTGTGTGTTGTGTGTGTGTATTTTGCTGTGTTGAATTATGAGTTTAACATGTTCTATGGCTCTAAAGGTGTAGCAAAGCTCATAATCCATAAGGCGCAAGAAGTCAAGTGGCAACGTGGCATTGTGGCAATGTGGCAATGTGGCTGCTGCTGTTGCAAGTACCCTTTTGGCAATATGAATTTGAGTCTTTTACTTTTTTCGCACAGCTTTGTTTTTTTTGGCACACGTCTCACTTTTTGTGCACCTTCTTTTTGGAAGTTCTTTTTGAGGCGTGTCTGTGTGTGTGTTGGGGGCGTGGCATGGCTGTCAGTTTTTGGCCATATTGAGTTGCTAGCAGATGGGTTTTGTCTGTGATCCAAGCAAATTTTTTTTGGTTTGGCTTTTTGCAGCTCAATGTCTGCAACGGTGTCTGTGGTCTTGCCTAACATTTATGTGGTAGTTTTAATACCCTAATTTAGTGGGTCCTCAAGTGCTGTCATCGAATGGGTAACTCACTGCGATAGACTACTTTTAATAAGGTATAAATTATTCTAAGCATTCTCTTAGAACTATGTTTAACATGTCATTTATTGAACTAGTTTTTAGCTTCAACTTGTAACTGATTCATTTTTGATTTAGTTGTTGGAACAGACCCAATTTTATTTCGGCATTTATGTTTGCCTTGTTTTGGACACCCAGAATCTTATATTTCACTAATCTGCTATATATATATATAAAAATGTGTATATCTATTTATTATATTAAATTTATATTAATTTCAGCAAAAGGTACGAAAATATTGCGAAACTTTTTACTTTAATCGGAAATTATTGAAAAATTGCTAACAACTTGTTAACAATTTTTAATTATTTGTATATAAATAATAAATTTTAGTTTAAAATTATGGAAAACAAGTTTACAATCAGAAAATAAACTTATTTTATCGTCTATCAAATATTTATATTTATTTTGGTTTTAGAATTGAAATCATAATATAAATGAAATATTTTACATAGACTCAAAGAGCGAAACTTATAATAATTGTCGCGTGGAAAATAAGTCAATCTATCGGAAAATATAGTCAATTCTGTTCGGGGTTTCTCAAGAAAAAACCTTATCTGACCCAAGTAAAACTCATTAAATTTATAAAAAAGAAACCATTCAATATCAACAACACATTTAAATATTTTATTTTGAACCGACTGGAGAAACAGATCCAATTATGAATCGCCAGCAGTTTATATTTTAAATCAACGAATATTCATTTATTTAATTAACTACATTTATAGATTACGCAGCATTATTATTTATTTTTTTTAAATCATATATTGACTTAATTTTTTATTTATTTAGTTTAGTTCATTTTTTATTTATATACTTCTATAAATATAAACGGGTATAAATTTATTTTGATATTTTGAATCGTTGCAATTTATATATAATTTTGTCAAACATTTACATAAATTTATCTTTTATTTTTTAAACTAACTTTTAGATTTTATAAACTTTAGTTGTGAGTAGCTTAATTCTAATATCTGCTAGAGTATCTAATCTTCTTTATGGCCAAGTTTGCTTCTCTCTCCTGTTTGACTATTTTTTTGTTGCCAATTTTGGTAGGTTTTTGTGTTGTTCCTTCTTTTTTTTTGGCCGGAAATGGCTCATTGCACTTTGGCTACACCAAAATGGCATTTAAAGCGCATTTCCGTTGTCTTTTTTTTTTGTTTTTTTTTTTCTTTGACTGTAAGTTGGCCAAAGTTTGTGGCTACTAAGCTGATGCCACGCATAACTCAATTGCAATTCATTATTTTTCTCTGCGATTTGCATACTCCACAAAAAGGGGTGCAAGGTAAAAGATTCAACAATTCAACCCTCAACTGATGACACCGGCTATAAAACCATTGCAACCTGGGCACAAGTTGCTCATGATGCAAAAAAAAAAAATAAAAAAAAAATACAAAATCTAAAAAACCTGTTTAACGGTGGTGGCAAAAGCAGTGGAAAAATTGAAGCAGCAGCAAGAAATTTAAATTAGATTAATTGATTGAATAGCGCGCCAGGATCATCTGGCTGACAGGCTGAGTCTGCGTGTCCTGCGAGTCCTGTGTGGCAGTTGTTGCATGCGGGCCACGTTCCCAAAAAAAATATCTTTATTCTCGTTTTTTTTTTTTTTTGTTGCTTCTTTGTTTGCATAATGTTCTTAGCCGGGATTCTCTCTCCGGTTCTCTTTGTCGCCCAAGGTGTAAATAATGCGGCTTGTGTTTAATGAAGCGCATGTTTCATTTTTTTCTGCTTTTATTTCGAGATGAGGCAGCATCTGTGACACTGTTTATCCCTGCATGTCCTTGCCCCATGTGGTCTTCTACGGTCTCAATGAGCCATCAGCGCCGTGTTGCATATTCATTTCGAAGGGGAAGTTGTTTTTTAAATCATATTTAAATACCTTTGAAAGGTATTCAGTGTGGTTTAAAATTGATATTCTCTGTTTGGTTGAAGTTTAAAAATATAATAAGTATCTCAAATAAAAAAGCACTTTTGAAAGTTGTTGCTGAATTATGCTGTTTGATGAATTTCTTCCAGAAGTCATGTTATCAAATATATTTATTTATAATGTAACTTCAAAACTAAAAGTAATTAACTTAAAAGCCTTTTATCGCTAAGCAATTGAGTTGTATAATAACTGATTAATATTATTTGGTTAATTTAAGAAAATATCAGGAATACCCATTAAAAAGGGAAAATAATGTGTTATAATATTTTGCAAAATTCTGAAACAGGAAGTAGATCCGAAGAAAGGCAAAACAAATCTTGAATTATAATCAATTATTTAAAAAATTTATTTTCTTATGCAAAAGCACTAAGCAGATAATATATTGTTTGCTCATTGGTAATATTCAATTAATAAAAATAAAAAATAAATTATATCAAAGCAATGACAGCTCTCATGAGAAATACAGACAAAATATTCAACTGGACTGCACTTAACAATAAATTATTTAAAGGTATTTAAAAATATTGAAAAATAAATCTTAAAAATGTTGAAAACAATATAAAGACCATTTGCTGATCGGCTATCAATTGTATCTCTGCTTAATTGAATAATATGCAGCAAATAACATTTATAATTTTTTACACTTTTGCATTTGCAGTTGCATGCAACTAATAAAGAGCTCAGCGCCCAAAAATAAAGTTGCCTCATGCGGCTGCTTTTTTTTTGTTGCATTTTGATGTTGTTGCTATATGCGAAACAAAATATGCTGCCACTGCAACAGTTCATAAAATAATTCATAAAAAAACGCGAATAACAACAGCTCGAAATGGGTTTTAAACGAAAAGCGCGAAAAGTGTGCGTGCCTCAAGCGCAGCTCGAAAGCGAAACATTTGTCGCATTGTATCTGTCGGATACATTTTCGTTGTGCCTCACAACTGACACATGTGAAGCACATATATATATATATATGTATAAACATATATATAAATACAAACATATATATATATACACTCAGAATAAATATCGACCTTTGTATTGATTTGATCTGAAAGGCAGTTGCTGAAATTAAATTACTTTGTTATTTACTTAATTTAATTTCCTAAGTTACGTTAAATATTTAAATATTATGGCGAATTTTGAATTTCACCCAAATAATTTTGTATTTGATTTATTATTATTATTTTTAATAGTTTTACAATAATTTGTTGTTATATTTGTTATTCATACTTTAGCAAGCAATTTTGCTTTAGCTATTGACTAATCTAATACTTTTTAAATTAAAAAAAGAATATAAATTACCGATTTTTAAATTTTTCTGAATTTTTTTTAAATGTTATATATAATTTAACGAGTTTGTGTGAGCTTTTTTGTTATTTTTATTTTTATTACACTTTAAAATGTAAAGATATACTTAAAAATAGAAAACATTTTTATATATTTAATAAAATTCACTTTATATTAATTACATATTTAAATTAAGGCGATCTTCTAAATTTTCAATTTTTTATAAATCAATTTTCGCTTCCTTTTCCTCCTCTCATAACTGATGGCTTGTTAATTAAAAATTAAAATACTCAATTATATTTTATATAACTACATTTCTTATAATTTTGTAAGATTCATGAATAACAAAATAAAGCGCGGTAAAATGAATAAAGCATTTTTACAACTAATAAATTTGATTTTTTATATTTGCTAATAATATAAAAAAAAAACAACCAAACTATTTTTTTTTGTTTTTGGTTTTTTTTTGGTTTTTTTTATGATGTTTTAAAAAATTTATAAATTATAGAAATAAGATAGAATTTCTCATTTACGTACAAATTTTTAAATACCAGCAAAGTTTTCTACTTTTCAGTGTGACTTTTATTTCAACACTCTCTTTTTAATATCAAGTCGATTTTCTCTGAGTGTATGCGAACGTTTTTTGTATTTGCAAAAGTTATTAATTTTAATTGACTGTTGTGTAATGTTTGTCGCTCAGTGCCACATTCACATTCCACGCGACACTTCGACACAACTTCAGAGGCACTCAGTGCAAGCGAGAGAGAGAGAAGGAGAAGTCAATGTCCTGTGGCATGGAGACTAGGGCAGGCGCAAGGGGCAGTGGCACTGGCAGGGGCAGCTGTTGCTTTAATTGAACACACCATTTGACACTCAGGGGATAAATTCGTCGATGTCGTCATTTAGCTATAAATAGCCAACAAATGTAACTGTTGTAATTAGGCGCACTGCGGACTACTGCAAAAGGGGGGCAACGGGGTAGGCTACTGCTGTTAAAGGGGGGCAACGGGGTAGGCAATATAATGTTAGTTGTAACTGTCTGTCTGTCTGTCAGTCTGTTTGTGTGTTGACTCTTTCAAATGCTAATTGAGGTATGCGCCAGCCACTTGTCACATTTGCCATAATTTTAATTGTTTAACTTATAATAGTAGGCGCCAATGCAACATGCGGCATGCCTCCTCCTCCTCAAACTGAACGAGTGCATTTTTAATGCATTTGCTGGCGCCAAAAAATGACAAGCCAGCTAACTCAAATGATATTATCAGCATCAGCTCTCTGATGAAGACAAATGATATGCAAACATCAACAGAGCAACATCAACAACAACAGCAACAACAACAACAATAACAACAACATCAATAACAACAACAACAACAACAAAAACAACAACAACATTAATTAATGCAAAATACCAAAGCTGAGCTCGGACTTTGCACTTTAACGGGAAGTGCATCTTCTGGGTTTTTGCTGCACTGGGTCAAATGTGTCTTTTGAGGCATTTTGAGTGATTGCAATTGTTGCCGCTGATTCATCTCTGCACTCGGTTGATCTTTAGCGGCAGTGAGAACATTTCAACAAGTTGCATGGAATGCTTAAACTAGCTTAAAAGTGCAAAAGTCTATTTTACAAATATATATTTTTTATTGTTTTCGGCTTTAATTTGAAATTCTTGAAAATGTACAAAATGTAAGTTTTAAAATTGAACATTTAATTTTTTATTTAAGTCTTTTATTTTTTTTTAGCAAAATATAGAACAAGGTTTACTTTCAGTCTGAGAAGCAGTACTGAATTTAATTTTGTAAAGAAGTAAAATTTTTGGTGTCATATTTTATAATATGTTCTATGTCAATTTCTGAGCTGCATTTTGGTTTTAATTTAAGTGGTAAACATTAATTATATTAAACGAATTCTGCTTAAATCTTTTAGCTGTAAATATATGTATATAACAAAAATTAATTAAATGTATTAAACAAATTTATGTGGGAGGATTTATAGTAGTCATCAGAGAGAGAGAGAGATATCTTAGTGCAATTAAGCTAACACAAAAGATTCCTCTGCTTCTTCTTCTGGATATATATAACAATCATAAGAAGACTCAAAAGTCTTTATTCTTATATTCTTATTCTTATGCCATAGTATAGTAAAATCTTGCCATAAATCATAAATAGTTAGAGATATAATAAATAATATATGTCTAGACATATTCCACACATACACAAATAAAATACATATATTTCCAGTAATACGGATAGGAATCAAATATAAAATAAATAAATATTAAAACAAACTAAAATCATTGTCAAAATCAATGTTGTTTAAAGGTACTAAAAAAAAACGTTTTAATACATTTAATTAATCTGTTTGTTTTCTGTGCAGATTTTAATTGATTTTTAGCTAATTGGAGAGGTTATTATTAATGGCTGAATGCTGCATGAAATTTGAAATTTTAGTGAATAAACAAATTTTACTTTTACAGGAAGTATTTACAAAGGTGTTTTTCGAACTACGAAGTTAACGGAACTTTAAGAATGAGAGCTATAAATGGATATATATATAGATCACACCTAATCATCAAATAGGCATTTTTAACTTCATTAACACAATTCACATTTGGGCAGAGTCTTAAAGGATTTTTAAAGTGTTTTTCTATTGTGCCTCGCACATTTTCATTTTCATTTTCATTCATAACTCGTAGGTTGAATGCTTAACGCCCTTTTGGCCCTTTTGGCCGTGTTGGCCCTGTTCCGCTGTTCCGCTGTTCGTCTGTCCTTTTGTCCATTTTTGGTAGCGCCGATAACGCCTTTTGGACAAGCCGCACGGCAGGCGGCCGAATAAACAAAATGTGTGAAATTTTTACCTAAAATAAAAATGTAGAAAATGTACGAGATGCGATGCGATCCATGTGCGGGGATCTAAAAGGCTAAAGGATACCGTATGATGCCAAGGGTGCAGTGTGTCTGCTATGTCTGCATTTGATTTCCGTTTGCTTTACGAATCACACCTCTCACGCAGCACACACCAACACACACACACACCATCACACACACATTCGCATCGGACTTGTGTAGATTTTTCACATGCCGTGGCAAACATTTGGCAAACACATGTGCACCAAAATGCGCAGGCAGCCCACATCCAGCTTGTAGCGGTTTGAGATTGGCTCTACACTCGAAAAAAATTAACACAAGGTTTTAGAAAATCGACATTATAACGGCAAGGTTTTCCTTGTGCCTCGAATTAATTTCTCTATATATTAAAAACAAATTGTACAAATCTGAAAGGGTTGTTATCAATTATAAAAAAATATATTTTGTGTTAGAAAATGCATTTCCAAAAAGTATAAGTAAAAATTCAGAGCAAATTTTGAGGCTTGGTTTCTATTAATCTGCCTAAAAATTTGGTTTCCACTTTTGATTATAAAAATATATTTTTTATTAGAATATACATTTCTACAAAGTAGAAGTACAAATTTTGCAAAATGTATTTAAATTTACTGCCTCGGTTTTTATATTAGATTTTAGCGATCGTCTGCAAATTTTTTAAATGAAATCTAATTAAATAAAATTATATTAGTTTTGAAAACTGTGTTAAATAGGCAACAACGAAGCTAATTCCAGAGTTCTATAAAAAACCTTACATTTTTACAAAAGATCCGACTTAACATGCAGAAAATATTATTAATATTTATGAATGGCTTGGTAAAATTAATTTATTTGAGTTTACAAAGTATTTGAAATGTTTCTAAATGTGAAATTTTCAAATGCAAGAAAAGCTAATTTTGTTAGTACAAATATTAGGAAATTGCTGAAAATTAGACATATATCTTTTAAATTTTCGAAAAATATTTGCTGAAATTAGGAAGAGAAAAACTCTAGTTTTTAGATATATCATTTCTCAACAATATAAAATTATCTTATAACCTTTCCTATATATAAGTGGCAATTTATTAAAATTCAGTATGATTTTTTTCTGAGTGTATTAGTTGAGACTGATACTGCACTCCTCTCTTCTCCTCTCCTCCCCTCTCCTATCTGACCTTGTCTGTTTTGTACCTACGCCTTTTGGTCACGGCTGCTGCTGCTCTGCTGCTGCTGTTGCTCTGCTGCTGCTCTGCTGCTGCTCTGCTGCTGCTCTGCTGCTGCTCTGCTGCTGCTCTGCTGCTGCTGCTGTTGTCCTTCTGTCTGCCTGTCCTTTGTGTAAACAAATCAAATGGATGTGTTTGTTGTTTACTGTTGTTGTGTGCCTCAAAATTGGCCAGCCAAATGTCTTTGTCAAGTCAAAAAATAATATGAAAAAAAATAGCGTGAAACCGTTTGGCCTTTAAACCGCCAAAAAGTGAAGAAGACGCGTAAAAATAAAGCAGAGCCAGTTGAAGATGCAAAAGCAGCAAAAGCAGTTGAAGAAGCGGCAAAAGTTTTTGCAAATCAGCTGAAATTATGAACTTCCGGCTGCAGCCAGCGGAAGTTCATTTTAACCCACAATAAAAGTTTGCATTCCACACACAAATACACACACACACATATATATATATATATATATACACATATATATTCATGTTCATGTGCAAAAGTTTTGCGCTTATATAGCAGCATAAAATTTGCATTATTCACTTAAAACAAATAGTAAATACACACAAACACATACACACTCGCACACACACACACCCACTCGCACATACAGTGGGACACAAAAGCGTAGTTCCTTTTGCCTTTTCCTGTGGAAAACACTTTTTGCCATTATGCACAAGCGAACAAGAAAACAAACAAACAAATGTTAAATTCAAATAAATTCGCAAGAAAATTGCATACATTGAGCCAATGGAATCAGCTCGATTGCAGCGTTATACTTTTGAGTAGCTATCGAATCTAAGCAGGATATTCGTGTGCATAAGCATATATATATATACTACTATATATATATATATATATATATATATATATAAGTCGAGGAGCAGGCAGCAGCCAAGCACAGCTGACGCATGCCACAATAGCTGCTTGCAGCGAATAGCTTTTGCCACGTCTTATTGGGTAGAAAAGGAATTGTATTGAAATTAATTGAATTAAATATAAATAAAAAATAAATAAGTTAAATATTATTTAATACAATATAAAATAAATATTATTATGCACATTTTAACTAAATAAAAATACTTCTTAGGCAATCTTAAGTTTTTTTTCTTTAAGTTTTACAATAAATTTAATAGATTTTTATTATTAAACTAAAATTATAATTTCAGCTCTGTTTAAATACGAAAACCTTACAAATTTGATCATTTTTTTAATCAACTTTGAGCAACAGAATAATTTGATTAAGATTTAATGGGATTACTTTATAGGAAAAATAGTTTTTCATTTTATGATATTATTTTTTTTTTATGGATTGATGCTAATTTAGTAGAAAATGTAGTTTTGATATTTACAACAAATTAATTTTTAATTGATTTATTTAATATAATTTCTTAAGTATAATTATATATATATTTTTTTTTTTCATCAGTTTTTATTTGGGCTTTAATAATTATGACTATGTTATCTTATGTTCGTTTTATTTATATATTTTATTTATTTGTATTGTATTTGTTTTAAATAAATATTATAAAACTCTTAGTAATTGTTACAAAATTATATTTTTTTTTTGTAATGCATTTTTTAGGGTATTTGCTTTTAGTGTTGAACATTAACTCTTCAAAGCAATTTTTATGAGAAATAAAGGACATATGAATATAGATCGTAAATTGTTCAACTTAATGGCAACTTGCAGTCAAATTGCGTTTTAAAGTTTTTGAAGTTGATTTTGCCACCTTCGCCGTTTGTGGCTCAGTTCTCAATTCTCAGTTCTCAGTTCGTAGTTCTCTTTGAGTTCCGTAATAAAAAGCAACGTTTTTCTAGTTTTCGATTTGAATGGCAAACTTTTGCTGTTAAACTAACAAATGCCAAGACAAACATACACACACCAACTGGCACACACACACACACACACTGAGTCAAGACGCCAGCCAGGCAGGCAACGGTATATGGAATACGGAATAAGGAATACGGACTACGGACTACGGAATAGTTTCTCAGATTCCGATTCGAATTGCGTTTGTCAAAGACGGCGGCACGCATGCAAATTGTGCACAAGGATCTTTTTTGGGGGCATGAGCTGTGCACATTTTGGAGGGAATTTATAGTTTCGCTCTTATTTACAGACAGGAAGTGCAATTCACAAATCGTTAGCTCAACGCAGACAACAACAAATCGAACTGATGGCAAAAAATACTTTTATTTTATTCTTTTGCCTCCTTTATTGAAAAGCTGCAGCACTTTGCGCCTTTGTTTATCTTGGCTCACTGCGGAGTGTAAGGGAGGGGAGGGTAGGTGTGTGTGTGTATATGGTTATAGTATCTATTACCAGCCACGTGCCATGTCGATGAGGTGTGCCCTAAACTCAGTCCACTAAAGAACTTATAATCAACAGCTTTGGCGGCTTAAAACTCGGCTATCAAAGCTGAAACTATTTCTTCAATATGAGTGTGTGTGTGTGGGTGTGTGGGTGTGTGTGTATGTGTGTGTGCCAGCTTGTACAAGACTGGATTCGAAAAGTTTGCCACATCGTCGTCATCTTGGTTGTCGTCCTGCAATTCCCAAAATGCGGCCCGTGTGTGCATTTAAGCCACTTTTACTGAAACTTCACATTAATTCCAATTTGCTGCCAGTAAAAGTTTTTCATGCACGTCCGCAAATTGCTTTTGGGGACTACATACGTGTGTGTGTGTATGTGTGTGTGTGTGTGCGTGCGAGTGTGTGTGTGGCTTCTAAATAGTAGCTGAGGCATCTGTTTGAGAACTTTAACACTTTGCGGCCAAGAGGTGTGCTTTATATATATTAATATATATATTTATATGTATTTTATCCACCAATCGCAACACAAACTTATAAGCAAATAAAGAAGCAGCGAGAAGAGAAGTTAAGTGAAGAGTTGAAGATTTAAAGCCATCGCAGATATATTGTATATATTATTGCAATATATCAATCTGTTATTGATATCTAATAGTCAACTATCTAGCAATACCGAAATATTTTTAAAATATTCCTATAAAAAACATATTAAAATATGAAAGAAATAAAATAAAATAATTTGAATAATAATGTATTTATTTTTTTGATAAATTGTTGTCAATTACCTACTAATATTGAAATACTTTTAAATATTCATAGAAAACATATATAAATAAAATGAGAGATATAAATTAATTTAAATAATAATTTATTTATTTTTTTATTCAATTATCTACCAATATCGAAATGCAATTAAATAAATATAGCGACGACATATTTTATTTATTTAATATCAATTTATATCAGTTGGTACAGAATAATATAAAAATTAAACTAATTAAATCAAAAATAATATTTGATATTAAAATTTAAAAATATATATATATTTTTTTTTAGAAGATTTTGTTTAAGATTTATGTTTAGTCGATAAATAATAAATATATTATAAATAATAAAATGCACTTGATTTAAGTTGATTTAAGTATTTCTTAAATTTTCAGCAAATTTCGATTTTAATTGGTGCTATATTTAAATCGACCGTCTAACCATAAAAATACGCCAATACATAATGAAATAGAAACTATTAGTTAAGATGGTAAAATTGGACAAAAAACACTTGCAAATTTTAGTCAGGCAGTTTGAGCAATAATTTAATAACACATTCGAATGATTTTGAAAACATATTATTTAATGAATTGAAGACTTGGTGACAATCTTTCTGCTAAACACTGCTAACCTTATGATAAATAAACAAAGACTTTGATATCTTTGACAGTTTTTGTTTTGGTTACGATTCCACTTTTTTCGTCTTTTTTTGACCACCCAAAATATTTGAATTCGCGGAAAGCACAAGACAACAAAACACGACAAAAAAACAAAAACACCGCGCACCGATATGCGAAATGTGAAACGTGCTGAAATTTGCTGGCATTGCACTTGAAATGAGAAATCTTGAAATCTTGAATTGTTCAGCCAAAGAACAAACGTCACCTTCTCAGACAGACGCCCACATGCCACAAAATGTTGCAGTGACGTGACTCGCTTTGGGGTCGCCAAATTCCCTCGAAGGCAGTTCGACAAACGGCAGCTGCCTGCAATGAAATCACACTTAAGCAAATAAAGAAAATAATATATATATATATATATATATATAACTATATATATATATATATATACTTATTCCTCTGAAATCAAAAAATAATTTAATATAAAAAGATAATTAATAAAAATATGCAAGAAATAAAATAAAATAGTTTAAATAATAATTTCTTGATAACAAATTTTTGAAAATAAATATAAATTTGTATAAATATTTTATAAAATAATCATCGAATGCTTAGAAATATTTTCTAAAGCCTTCTTTCCGTTTTTCCTTTAAAGATGTTTTAAATGTTTTTTAGTAGAATTTCTGAAACAACTAATTTTTGCCCGAAAAATACTAATTCCTTCAATGATAATAAAAAAGATTGAAATTATTTCCAAATAAAATAAATAATAATACCAATACCATAAAACCAAACTTTTGTTTAATAAGCTCAACTTTCCTTAGAGACTTTTGATATTTAAAGGCATTTTTGTGCACAGTGCATAGAGAGTTGGACTAATAAATTTGCATGTCGGGCATGGGCGACCCTCATTAGTCTTAATAGTTTAACGAGCAACTTACTCTGCACGGAATAAGCCCAAAATTCGAGGCCCATTAATGAGCTCGAAAGCTTGGCCAGTAACATTTTATAAATTAGTTCAGATGAGGCACACGCACACCTTTAAGCCTTTAAGAAATTTGTCTTTGGGTCACTAACTGCACACACACACACCAGCACACACACACACACACATCCCTTGTAGAAAGTCTCAGCTGAGCTGTTGTTCAATTGGACAGGCTTAAAACTGGGCACAGGACGCACACTTGTCGGCTGTCAGTGTTGCTGCCACTTCTTGTTGCTGCCACTTCGTGTCCCCCTTTTCGCTTTATAATCCCGTTATTTGCTTGTTGTGCTATAGTTGCTGTCTGCTTTATATCCTGCGGGATATGCAAACTTATTAGACAAGTTTCGCCCCAGCCAAAAAGCCCAACTCCAAACTCAAAACTCAAAACTGCCAACTTCTTGTTCGACAAACTCACTTTTACCGACTCGGAGTGATAAAGATGCCCCCATCCCCCTTCACCCATCACCCCTTTTTTGCTAAACAGCACAAAACATTTTGTGCCAGTCATTTGCATATGTGGCATGCCCCCTCAAAAAATGGTTAGGTAAAAGTTTATTTAGAAAGGGTTTCGTGTCGCAGCAAGTTGATATTGCTGCGTTAAGTGTGCGACTTGCAACATGCGGCAAGCGGCAAGCGGCATGCGATATTTGATATGCGACATGTGATATGTGATGATTATTCTGACCATAAACTTGGTTTCCTGGTATTGTGGACAAACTGTCTTGCAAATTATGCTTATCGATGGCTTTTTTTTATTAAGATTGTTTTTTTCTACAGAATTGAATACTTTCCCCTTAAAATCATTTTGTATTAATCGATAATCTTTGTCACAAAATTTTAAAAATATAATCTATAATTTATTTCTTTAGTTTTTAGTTTTAATTTTATTATTAAGTTTGTTCCAAGTTTAATTCTTTAATTAATTTTATTGTAAGTTTAATATTAAACTAAGGGCAGAGAATTTATCATTTATTTTTTTAAATTATTTTTCATGTGTATTAAAATATGGATTATATATATATTTTAATCAGTAGTCAATAGCTTATCAGTAATTGATGAATTGTTATGGTTTTTCTATAACACCCTGAACCTGAATTGTGTAAATAGTTGTGCAAAAAGTACATAAAACGCAAAAAAAAAGTATCTACAACCCGATGAATTATATATATTAAAATTTATTATATTAATCTCTGATCAAATCTGTAGATATTTATTATTATTTATTATTTATATTTATTTATTTTTTTTAGTCTATAGTTAAAGTTTGTAACAAAGTTGGTTTTATTTTAGTAAAACTAAATTCCAATATTCTAAGTTAAAGTTGTTCACAACAACTTCAAAAATCACAGCATCTATTTTTTATTAATATTTAAATATAAATTAATAACAAAAAATAAAATAAGACCAATGAGACTCGTATATTTTCCTATATTCTTTGCAAGATTGTTCAGTTGTTATTTTGGTATGTGTCCTTGATGTCAGCTACTTGCAACAATGTTGTTTCAATGTTGCCACTGGCTTTCAAGTTCAAAGAGAGGCGCAGTCTTTGCACCTGACAAATGCAGACAGAGAGTTTAGATTAACCTAGTGATGAGCGGGGTAGGAGGAAGGGGGGGGGAGGGAGGGGGGGGCTAAGGCAGCATCTCGAGATGGGACCACCCAGTGTGATTTGGATGTTGTGCAAAACAAACAAAGCGTCAGTCAGTCAAAATGAGGCAAACAAAAATCGCAATCGGTGCGGCCAAAAATGCTGCATGCGCATTTTTCAATTTGTGTGGCATAAATAGTCGTGTTTATATTGGCAGCACTTGGAAGAGACCAAGACCACCCACTGGGTGGGTGCACCTCTTCCTACTCCGTCAGCTGCTGCTGCTGCTGCTGCTGCTGCTCCCTTAAAAGGCCAAATTAATTACAATTAAAAGTTTTGCTGGCCCACCTTGGCCAATAAAATTGAAATTTATGGGTCACACATGAGCGAAGAAAGCTGCTCGTCTTCCTCAGTTGAGCTGAAGTTGCTTTATTAATTGCCTGCGGTTGTTTTGGTTGGCTCTTGAGGAAATTTGTCTTGCTCTTTTTAGTGGACCACAAGCCAAGACACCTCCCCAGGCAGGCAGCTTGGGCAACGCCTGATTCATTTAACTACTTAAGCCATTATCCAGCAGCTGGAAAAAGGGTTGCTGCTGTTTCTGCTGATAAATTTACAGTTTTTCATGCCCAAAAAAAAAAAAATGTAGTTCTTGTTGTTGTTGTTGTTGTTGTTGTACTTCACCTAAGTGTTGCTCACTGATAAGCCCAAGGCTCGTTGCTTGTGGCACACATGTGCTAAGGCGGCTCCCTGCTTGGAAACCACATAATAATTCTCGAGAACAATGTAAACGTCAATTGTGCATGGCCAATGTGTGTATGTGTGTGTGTGTGTGGGTGTGTTTAGAATTTTGTGGGCCATGTGGGTAGTTTCTTTTGGCCATGCGCCACGGAAGACATTGCCCACATCTCGGCAGATGTAAATGTCAGGGGACAAAAGGCAAGGACGACACAGACGTATACACTCAGAAAAAAAAATCGAAAGTTATATGTTTTTGTGTACTTATTAGAAATGTATTAATATATAATAGAAAATATTTTTAAATAAAAATGCATTTATATTTTTAAAATATTTTTTTGCATATCCGAAAACTATTTATAAGATTTATTGGGATTTTTAAAAATTATGTACACTCAGAGAAAAATGTTTAATACTAAGCTAATCTTTTATACGACATTTTTTTTGCCTTAATAAAACATTACTAAAAAATATAAAAATGATTTTTTCATTTTAAGAAATCTCTTTTTTACATATGGAGAATTAATTTCTAGAAACATGAAAAACTTTTTATATTTTAGGCGATTCGAATTTTAGGTCGATATTTTAAAATTCGGAATATGCGATGTTTTTACGTTTTTCAGTATACTGGTACTATACTAGTATATTTAGAGAAAAGTCTGAAAATAATGGTTTTCATGCGACTTACATTTATTTATTAATTTTAGAAAACATTTCTAAAAATATATTTATTTTTTCGTATTTTGGGGACTTTTATTATATTTGTTATTAATTATAATTTAATTGTTATAAAATATAAAAGTTTTCTGAAGTGTGCTTTTTCTGAGTGTACTGGAACGAGGAAGAGAAGGACAATGGCACATGCCACACGTCAACGTCGAGAAATTTAAATTAAAAACCTTTTTGCATGGAATGCTTTTTTTGTTGCTGTTGTTGTTGCTGTCGTCGTTGCTGTACTATTGTTGCAGCATGTTGCAAGTGCCACATGCAGTGGGCGTCTTCATACAAAACAATCACACACACACGCAAACCTAACTGAGCAACGGAAATACATACGGGTTACTCAGACAAATGATAAGGTCATGTTAAACAATAGAAATAATAATAATTTTATCAGCTTCCTGTAAATTGCGTTTTAGTTTTTTTTTTTTTTTTTTTTTTAGGTATAACTAACATTTAATAGGAGCTTGAGATATTAATATTATTATTCATTACTTTGCGAGCACATTTGTTGAAGTTAAATTAAACTTATCTTTTAATGTTTGTACTTTATTTGAATGCATCACTTCCCGACAGGGGTTATTTTTTTGTGTACTTTTTCTTGTTATTTATTTATTTTTTTTTTTTTTTGTATTTTTGCAAGCTGTTGACTCGAATGTTGATAAACAAATGTTTTATGTAAAAATTCATGCATGTTGCGATAAGTTAGAAAGCAAGCGAGAGAAAAAGAGGAGGAGAAAAATCTGAGTCGCATGAAGATATGGTGACTGAGTTCAACTGACTGTATATAATATATATACATATACATATATACACAATATATATGTATATATACATATGCACTTGTGTTTGTTTTTATCAGCAGCTGAAAATTCCATTCGGTGAACTGCATAAATCTGCTCTGAGCCCAATGCCTATAAAAGTAAATCAGCTTGACTTTTTCTCCAGCTAAATTCTTTGGCTTGATTATGTTGCCTGTTTTAGCTGGTTTTCTTTTCTTCATTTTTTTTTTTCCCATATGCTGGTGGCGCCAATTAATTTGTGTGCTTAATTCAGCTAATTATTCCAAGCAATAAAATTCTCAATAGATGCGTAGATTGTGCATTTGCAAGGGTTGGGGCAATTCTGTTAGGTGGAGAAGGAGGGGGTGGGTGCTGCTGCTGGAGCATCGACACCTAAGCAAGACACACACACACACACAAGCCACTTGCTTAGAGCTGTGCACGTGCCAGACAAGGACAGGGACACGTTCAGCGACACTTTTAATTCAATTCGCAAAGGTTCCTTGGCACTGCTCCGGTTATCGTCTTCGTCTTCGACTTGGACGATTTCTGTTTTTATTTTATTTTTATTTTTTTTTTTTACTTTTTTCTTTCATACTCTGCCAGGGAGTGCTATTAGTTTGTCTTGAAGTGTGAGATGTCTTTGATGCCATAAAGAATTAGGCTGGATATCTATGCGATTTTCTATATTTTTTTTTACTATTATATCTGCAGATGTTATATCAATAATCAGTCGAAAGTTAAATATTTTTACTGAATTTTATTATGTAAAGTTAGACTTTTTGCTTTAAAAGATATTTAAGCAAAAATAATTTAAATAAAAATAAAAAATATAAAATTTGTATAATTCACATAGAATTTTATTATTGTTAATAAATACAGCAAAATTGCATTAACAAACTAAATAGGAATAAAAGATATGATTCTCTAAATTCAAAAGGAAACTTATTTATGATTTAGATTTGGTAGGGTATTTAATATTCAACCTGCCTAATATAAAACTATACTTTTTTGTGCTTTAATATTGTGATACCAACGAAAATGGGCAAAAGAGTATAATGAAATTGTGCTAAGTTATAGAACAAGCTAAAAGCCAAACCTGTACTGAATATATATTCCTAATCAGCAATAAAAATCATTGTGATTTTGAAAAAAGGCAATTTTATAGATTAGAGCTAGAGGGAAATAAGTTTGTCTATATTACTCAAAAATCAAGTTTATTTAATTTCATCGATACAAATCGATTAAAAATTGCAATAAAATACGCAATTATTATTTAATTTAGCCAAACTTAAGGTAAATAAACTGTCTGAGTTTCTTAGAGAACAAACAAATATCAGAAAACAGATATCACAATGAGAATTCAGGGTATCTGCTAGTCGAGTGCTCTCGACTATACCATTCTGGCTTGTGTATTTTTTTTTTGTGTTTAAGTTAACAGTGCGCATAAAAATAAAAATAAAAAGCAAGGCGACATTTAAATTCAAATTGTTGAAGACGCTGACGAAGCTGACGGCGCCACACGTCGGATTAATTTTATGTGCGCCAAGCAGGACCAAGGACCAGGAGCAGGACTTGCACCAGCTTCGTGCTCAGTTCAATTAGAGTTAGCTGGCTGAAGGGCTAATGGGTGGAGGTGTGGAGGGGTGGCAAGGCTATTGCCATTGGCTGTGTGAGCAGCCATGCAATTGTTAAAATCGAATTAAGCCACGGTGTCGCATACTTTTGATCTCCTTGACGCTGCCACAGCCAATGAAATGTTGCAAATGCCCGCCCCACCCGTGCCCCCCCCCCCCCCCCCCGCGAATTTGGTCTTCGTCGGAGTCTGCCAATGTCCTTACATTGTCCTTGCCAGAGGTATTTCTTTTCCCATCGACTTCAACTCTGGCTGCGATTGCGATTTCGGTTTCAATTTCAGTCGCTTGGCGCAAATGAAATTAAATGAAGATTAGTCGTGTGCTCCGCTCCCAGATTATTCCAAGAAATAAAAATCTTGACGGCACCGTTGACTGTCGACTGAGTGTATTCACAAACACCCACTGGCCTCCGAGTGTACTCATTATTTCGTTGTATCTCGTTTCGTTTCGTTTGGTTTGGCTTTATTTCATTTGACTTTTTATGGTGCTTGAGGTGATTTCGGCCCCCATTAGGGCTAAACAAAGAAATACAAAAAAAAAAACGAAAAAATCCAAAAAGGAGGCGTGGCTGGCAGCTTGACATAAGCATTGCGACAAATCTGCTCAAATCACAAGCTACATTTGCTCCACAAATGATGGCCAGCTTTTGGCTGCGCATTTGCCCAAAAAAGTTTCCAAATGCTCTTTTCCCAACTGCTTTTCTTATCAGCTTAAATAATTACAGCACTAACATATTAATGATAACTATATATATAAATAACTTTATATATATAATATATATAATTATAAATGTTATATATAACATTTAATCTGCTTTTGTCAAATAATTTGTTTGCAATAAACGTTTACATTAAAAAATATAAATATCAAATATATCTAAATATGATATAACAAGTTATGAAAAAAATGTTTTAGGTATTTTATAATAAAATATATTATTTGCAGTACTTTGTTTTTACTATAAAATTGAGGTGATACCTTGGAAAAGCTTTTTATTTCAAGAAGAAAACTTTCTAGAATTTTTGAATAGTACTCATATTATAAATGAATATATTAAGCTGATCTTTAGTCTTCAGGGAGTAAGTTATTTAATTATTTTTTTAAATCCATTAAGGGAAAGCCAAAACACATCGCTTTTCCTTGTTCATTTATTTGTCAAGAATTATTAATTAATTTATCATTTGCTTCTACAAAAATGATTCCCAAAACAGCACAAAACGCATAGCAATCCGATGCGAATAATATTTATTAAATTATTTATTTAAAGTGCCATTAATAAACCAAATAAAACTTAAATTAAACACTGATAAAAATGATGTAATAAATGGAGGAAATATTATTATATTTTAAACGTCATCCAGATGGGATGAGAAAATGGTAAAGAAAATACAGACAAATCACACTCAGAGAAATCACCCTGCTTAATCATTTTAGAAATCAAATTATATAATTAATGCAAAACTCAGAAAATTGTACAAATTCAAATTTTAAATTCATAAGAAGAGTTCGCTGGACTCAATTTACTTTGTTGTTCATAAAAAGTTTCAATTGTTAATATAAAAATCGATTGTTAATACGAGCAGATTATATTGCTTTTGATCCATTTGCGATAGGGTTGAAACGTGCACAAGACCCTTCAAATTGTGGCCAATAGTGGCATTTATCGCAAAATATTGCCCGTTGGGATTGATGTCCAAAGGCGACAGGCAAATGGGACGAATGTGATCCGAAGGAGTCATAATCTGAATCAACTTCAAGATGCAAATGTTGTTGGTGAACGTGGAAGTTTTGTATTCGGGATAAATGATGATCTCGTCGATCTGCATCAATTGTGGTTTCAAATTGGCATTCCTTGGATTCCAATCACCCAGGAGCACATGGCGAACGGGTGTCTTCTCCAACTGCCTGGTTTCAAAACAGTGGACGGGTGCCAGGAGATGCTGATGGGAGATGAGTACACCCAGACACATTTGGGCAATACTACGATTGGCTGATCAAATCCAAGATATTTTTGTTATTTTACATTAATATTCACATTTTCTAGGCATACTCTGATATCCCAAACTGGGATGTTTCTGGTTATCCGCGGTATGCACTTCCTCGTTAAATGTGCTGCATTCTTGAGAGTCACAAGGCACTGCAAGAAACAAGTATATATATATATATATATTTATATTTATATATAACTGGTATTATTCGCCTGGTTTACCCTTTGGTTGGTCCCACTGTACCACTGCCCAGAGAAAGATCAGCAGCAGCACCAGCAGCGATTCTCCGAATCCGTTCCTTTGCGTCCCATTCTCAGCGAGCGATTGATGAGATTATTTCTGAGCTGTTTTTCCGATTGCTGAATAAAATTCGCATTTGACATTATCACAATCAATATTCAAATGGGAGACAGATGATAATGCATTGCAAACATTTATTTATGTATTTATTATAAAAAAATAGTATTTATAATTATTTTATTTTTATTATATTTACGTTTCTTTTTCACCTTCTGTGTGAAACACGTATAGGGTGTGGTCAACACGATGAGACGACGTTTAGAATCGAACTGTTTGCTCTGATAAGCATTTCATTATTTTATACAAAAATCTTAAACCTAAATACTCGTACATATAAAGCCGCTTAATGGAGTCGCTTGTGGGGCGACTCCATCTGATGTTTATTCTTAAACTGCTGAGCTTTGCAGCCTTTTTCGGGCGACTCCATGTGAGGTTTATTCTTCAAAGAATGTGATGTTTATACTTAACAGCTGAGCTTTAAGTGCAGCCCTTTGAAAGTCGTCTCTATATGACATTTTGCCATTAACAATTAGCTGAGCTTTGCAGCGTCTCATGTTCATACTTGAACATCTCCTGATAATTCTTAAATCTCTCATGAATATAATAAATTTCATTTCTGAACTATCTTCTTTTCTTTCTTATTTACATTAGAAATAAATGTTAATATTAAATTTTATTTTTAATTTATTTACATCTAGAAAAACCTTTTGATGAGTTTAATTTGCAAGAAGAAAAATGAGTGTACAAATTGCATTATGGTCAACTTACTTTGCTGCTCATATTTAATATGCATATAGATGATATATAATCTCATAATGAAATCAGTTTAGGTTCTTAGCAAATAGCTAACCCTTCAGATCGAACCCTTTTCAGTTAGGCAGTTAACGGCTTCATCACGTGTTCAATTAAAAGAAGAACTTGCAATTAATTGCTAACCAATTTGCTTTCATCACATCGCACAAGACATCGCCGGACACACTTACCCGTAACCGTAACCGTAGCCGTAGTCGGAGTCGGAGTCGGAGTCGGAGTCCACTGATGACCAGCAGCCGTTGGTGTTGACATTTTGTGCATATTAATTGAAGACAAGGCGAACTCAACTTGGAGTCGTCGGCTGTGTTTTCCTTTTGGGCCACCCTTGGCTTAATTTGCGGTAAGTTCATTAAGTAATAAAACATAAATTTCTTTTTTTTTTTTCTTTTTTTTTATGAGCTGCTGTTCATTTTTTCCCGCTCTCTTGCACCCCATCAGCGTCATCATCAGCAAGTTCTTGGTAATTTTTTTTTTTAATGCTTTGCATTTTTCTTTAATGAATTAATTCTGTTTTGGTTTTGGTTTTTGTTGATTCACCGTTCAGTGGAGTTTGATAAAGGCGCAAAGTCGTTGCCGATAAAAAAGGCCAACAGCTGGAAAGGGAAATGTTCAACATTTTGTGGTTTTAATTTATGCGAAATATATTACAAAAAAAAGAGAGCTCTTTTTACAGATACCCTGTATTTGCTGCAAAATAATTATTTGGTTGCTGTGTTTTTATTTTAATTAAAATAATTATTAAAATAAATATATTCTGTTGACCTTATGCTAAATATATTGCATAAAAAGTGCTTAAGTCGAGAGTGCTTAACTTTGCTATACCCTGTAAATAATGTATATTCGATTACTTTACCAACTTTTGTGTTTTACTAACAGATTTTTATCTGATTTATTATTATGCAAACAAAAATTTCGCGAAATGTCTTTCAAACTTTTGCTTTAACTACATTCGTTAATCGATTTTTATCGATACACTATAAACCAGACAGTTGTCAATAGCGAATTAGACTCTTTTGCTTGAAGCTGGTAAAAAAAAATAAATAAATACAAAGAACTATAAATTTTTAAGGGTAATTTTGTAGGGTATTTAAAAGAAGCGCCAGGGAAAATGGAAAACGTGTTTTCATCAACTTTGATTGACCGACTGACTGACTGTTAATTAATGTGAAACTTTTCTATCAATATATTTTTTGGTCGAAAAACTTGTTTGAGCGTTGGTAAAAAAAAAAACATGTTTTGCATGCTAAAAACGATTTTCTTGTGTCTGAGATACATTTTTTTTTTCTGTTGCCGCATTTAATTGCCTCCTTTGGGCATGATAAAAATGTTGCATCAAATTGCGGCAACTTCTATAGAGTCGCAAGTGTTGTTAAAGCGTGTCTGGGGGTTGGGGTGTGTTTTCCCTTATTTTTTTTAAATGTTGTCACTTTTTAGTCAATTTTGTTAGAAATGTAGTTGTTGTGTTTGTTGTTGTTGTTGTTGTCCGCCTGTTGACATATGTGCCCGCAAATGAGCCGTGCAATTGTCGTCGTCGTCGTCGTCGTAGCCTGGCATATTGACAGCTCCGATCTATGTGCCATATATACATATATATATATATATATATGTATATATGTTGCATTCAAGATTGAAGTGCATCCATTCAACACACTTCTCGAGGGGGAATCGTCTCAAATTTCTCGACGTGCGCACAGCTTGTGACTGACAACTATTCGTTTGTCTTTCTTGCCCCAGACACTGAATCTGCCACAGACTCTGACTCTGACTCTGACTCTTCAAGGCATAAGCGTGTCGATATACGTGCCTTGTGGTGCATCAGCCACACACTGCTTACACTCGTCAACAAATTGCGATTTTCAAATAGACGAACTCATTGCTCATCTCCCATCCGCAATCAGCAAAGGTATCTCTTCAAGAGTTTGACAACTTATAGCAAATATTTGACAACATACAATTTATTTGCATACTTTTCTAAGATTTCGCATTCAGTTTGTTTTTGTTGTCACTTCAATTCAAGTCAAACAAGTTAAGCTAACAAAATGCGTGATTTTTTTTTTATTTATAAATGGCTGTTATAAGAATTAAAAATACAAAATGTGAAAAATTTATATTTAATCTCTTTAGCAACTTTTGTGTTTTATTAACCTTTCAATTATTCATAATCAGTTCTGTATTGTTTTAAGTTTTTTTTTTTGCGTATTTTTGAATGCAATATAACTTAAAAAATCAATCTTAAATATGCTGAAGCGAAAGTTGACCGCCTTCATTTTCAGATTGGAACACGATGCATTTTTCACTTTTTAAAAATTGTTTTAAAAGAATAAAATTCAAAAATAATTTTTAATTTGTTTTGTATTTGTTTAAAATTGATTTTAGATTTGTATTAAAACTATATTAAAACTGAAATTAATATCTGGCTTGTAATTGATCTATATATTTTTATATTTTACATAATTGGTTTTTAATTGGATGACATCATTTCCAATTTCCACTCCAATTTGCGAAAATACAACTTTCAAAAGTAAAAGGAGCAATATTTATTGTAGTTTTTTTTTTCAAGCTGTTTCGTATTTTTTTTAAATTTATGTTTGGCTTACTCATGCATAAAAACTTGCCGTATTTTAAGTAAATATATATTTTTTTGATTTGTGTATTGTTTGTATAAATAAGCATTATTCTCAAAATCTAAGCTTTCTCTTGGTTGACCATCCCTTTTGCACAGTGTATTATCTGAGAAACATTTCACGCTGTCAACAAAGAAATCTTCTCATGGCTGAATGCTAATGAATACAAAGATGTTTCTGTGGCAATTAGTTCGTTGTACCTCAGAAACATTCACAGTCAAACCGATTGTGGCATGGATTTTGCTTTACTTGTTGCCACTTATCAGAGTGCATGTGCGAGAAACGGCTCAAAGTCTAGCCTGTTATCTGCACTCAGAAAAAAATCGTACTCAATTTTAGAAAACAAAAATCGATCTAAATGCACTTTTAAAAAGTAGAAATGCATGCAAAATATTTTCCAAATATTTTCTTTTGGGAATTAGAAAAGAATTTATTAAACTATAAACTTTATGAATTTATAAAACTATCGAATATGTTTTTATACTACATTTTGTGAATAAATTAAATAAGAGAAAACTCTCTGAAAAGTAGAATTTTTTTTAATGCATTTTTTTGAACCTTTTTAGAAAAGTTTTGCTTGAACTTAAGAATATTGATTTATGATTTATAGAAATATATATTTACTGATTAATAAGTTGTGCGATTTTATTTCTGAGTGTAAGCCATGAAACAGTTTGTGCGGCGAGAGACGCTTATCAGTTGCACCTCTGACCTTGGAGTGATAAGGCAGAGCAGGCAGGCCAGTCAACTGGTGAAACAACGCATTCTGTTTTCAACACTCAACGCGCCATGTTGCAATTGGTTTCGCTGTCGCTGCTTTCGCTGATGCTGTTGCTGGCTGCTGGGTGCCACGCGGATGTGATTCAATACCAGACGTGTCCCGATAGCGTGGATGTGTGCAGCATCGATGAGGTGCGCGTGGATCCTTGCCCCCAGGCGGCAACCAATTCGCCATGCCGTTTACGGCGTCGCCATCCGTCCCGGATAAGTTTCGATTTCACGCCCAAATTTGATGCAGAGCATTTGGTGTCCTCGCTGGTCTGGGCAAAGAGCGAAACGGAGGAGCTGCCGCTGCTCACCTTGGAGCGTGATTCGTGCAAGAACACCCAGTGTCCGGTTAAGGCCAACGTGCAACAGACTTATGAAATCGATGTGCCCATCGATGCCAAGTTCCCCATGAACACCTACACCATTCGCTGGGCCCTCAAGGATGAGCTGAGTAACAAGCGTTGCTGCTTCACCATTGTCATTAAAGTTGTCCGGTAAATTATAATAAAAATAAAACACAACGCAAAAAATTATGCAATTCCTTGTCTATTTTTAATTATTTTTTTTTGTGTAGAGATGTCTTTCATTTGGCTGATGGCTCATTCTGGTGCACAAATCTCCATCGCCATCGTCATCGCCATCAACCTGCGAGGCAAATTCATCTGTCTGCGGTCTGCCCAGCGTTTAAGTCAACATGGAGTAAAAAACTTTGATTGAACTTTTGGGTGCCATAAAAGCATACCCCATACCACCCCTCACAAGGCATAAGCCACCCCCCCCCCCCACCCCAAACCACCGCTTACTTATCAGCGTCGTCAAACAATTAAAAATTGAGCACTTAAGTTGTGGTCATAAAATCATTTGTTTTTCGTTTTATTGTTTTTCTTCCTTTTTTTTTTGTGTTGCTGGAAAATTCAAATAACAATATTTTCAAATCACTTTTCTTTTTGCCGGCTTCATTTTTTTTTTTTTTTTTTATTTTTTTTTGTTTACCTAAACGAAAAATGTTTACGCTTTTTTGTCTCCTCGAGAAATTTTACACTCGACAAAAAATTATCTGTTAATTTGCGTTGTTGATAAACATCAATATTTGAAGATGTGAAATCTTATTCAAATATTTAAAATAGTTTTTAATTTCATAGGAAAAATATTTGTAGGATTTTATGCACCTTAAATTATGTGGTAAATAAACTATAATAAATCATTTTAGAATACAAATTTTATTACGATTTTCTGATTACATTTCTACTTTTTACGAATGCATGTTTTTGGAATAACCGATAATTTTTTACTGTCTTTGAAAATTATTCTAAGAGGAAAACGATTTAATTTCCAGATAGATTTTCACTTAAGGCAGACTTATAAAATAAAAAAGGGCCCATTTTTTTACGAGTGTAGTCGACAATAGATGATAAGCACAGCATTTGGTACTCATTCCTCAAATTTCAACAACAATAGCATTCAATTGAGTAAATAATAGATAAAAAAGAAAATTATGAAACAGATTTTTTAAAGCAAGTTTTTGTTTCATAATTTATGTGACATGCAATTGGATGCCGATTGGGATTTACCCAAATGGGCTACTCTCGCCATATTTGTAGCCCAGCATGTATGGAGTCTTGGTCAAGTGGGACATGATGCGGCACTTGACTGCCTCGAAGCAGGCTGTGGCATCCACATAGACAACCTCGCGACGATGGCTCAAATAGGTGTTCAATGCTGGCTCACTTTTGCGAAACTGTCGCATCTGCCGATCCAGATAGGTGACATTATCCTGCGGAGTTGGCCTGTAATTGCGCATTAGCAATCGCATCCTGGCCATCTGCTCGTTGATTTGTAGGAAGATCAAACGGTTTGGGGGCACAGTGAAACCCTCGAATAGCTCACGTGCCTCACACTGATTATTGGGATAATTGTAGAGAATCCAGCCGCGATGCAGTGCATCCTCTTGGAGCAGACGCTGCTGAATAATATTCCCAATTGCCTCCGAGCGGCGAATGACACAGTCCGACTCAATGCCCAGTTGGAGCAGCTCGGCATCTGCATTCTGCTCGTATCCATTAATGTGATGATAGCCGAGCACATCGGCATCCAAGATGAGCAGATTCCAACGCTCGGCCAGCACATGGGCGAGTGAACGACGACCCGAACCGGGTCTGCCATGCAGCACAATGCGATGAAAACAGTTCTTGGGCAGTTGAAAGAAATCACCGGCGACTCCCCGATGAAATGCATCCAAGGACTTCATGTAGACATCCTGTGCAATCCGCCGTATATTCTCCCCCAGCCAGCGACGAATATCCTGCACCTGCTGCAGTGTAATCTCGGCCAGGATGCGACTCAGGATCTCCAGCAGCTTGTGCTTCTCAATGTAGAACGTGTAGGATGCACTGAACTCGACCAGCATCTTCTTGTCGATTTTGGTGGGAAAGGACATGGCTTGTATATAGCTTATATATAAAAATATATATCTGCTGGTTTTCTAAAGAACTTTTAGAATAAATTGTATAATTTTCACTTGTTTTTCTACTTGAATTAATTTGTGTAGCACTGAAAACAACTGATTTGAAGTAAAATTCAAAGCGCACTTTTTGTGAATAAACTGTTTAGATTTTTAGCCAAGAATTTGTATTTGATATTTAGTACATTTTAAGTAACTGAGATTGTTAGACAAATATTCACAAGTAATTGGCAAAAAGCAAAAAAAAAAAAATAGTGGCTTACTTTTAGGGGAAAAGGTAAGGTTTCTGGGTAAGTTTAAATTAGGTAAGAAAATTAAATAGATTCATCAGCGCAAATAGTATCATCAAATCATTGTAAATAAATCAAAATATTTTTATATTGCTTAGTAAACGCCATTTATAATTTAAGATCAGAGAGGTAATTTAATGTTTAAAGCATGATTTAAGTGGACTTTAAAAATCTGTTCCGAATTCGATTAATATATAATATATAAAAATGTTTTGATAGTAAAAGTATTATTTCCTTCACAGATCTAATAACAATTAATCTCATTGAGTATTTAAAAACATTTTTTTCAATTACTTTAATAATATTAAATCATATTAATTTGCAAAGCTGCGCAGTTTTTAATTTAATCGATAAATTTACTTATTTTAAGTGCTTATTTACTTGTTTGAAGTTAGTTTAAGTCAAACTTGAAATAAGTTTTTATCAATGTTGACAAAAGGAGAAATAAACTGAGGAAGAATAATACAACTAGTTAAACTCTATTTTGTTCGTTTTGGAATAGAAAAACTAAATCTATAAATATATTTTTGATGGGATCTAGACTATATATATATATAAAGTACGACTTTTTAGACTAAATATAATTGATTAAAGTACGACTTTTTTTCAATATTCATAATTTAATTTAAATTATATTCCAGATCTTATGTAGACTATATTCTTTATCTAGTATAATATTTTCAACTGTTTAGTCATGATTTTTATCGTCTGCTGTTTGAAGTTTTGTTTGCATTTTGTTTTGAGATATTGCTCTCGAATCGCAGTTATTATCTCACTCATTATATGACCATAATGGCCATTAGCATTTGGCCAACAAATGTCGACTCGTTGTCGAGTTGTTGCCACATTCATTGCACATATTAATTACATCCGTTACAAATATTAGAAAATGGTGCGCACTTCCGGCCAACAGAGAGCGACAGAGCCAAAGCCAAGACACTGGTTCCGCTGGTTCTTTTGGCCATAATGGCGATAATGGCTAATGTCTTGCAAGGCGTTGTAAATTGGCATCATGTAAGTCCTTTTGCTAGCCATATAAGTTTGCTGACAATATTTTGCTGCGAATTATGACAGCTCTTTTGTCTGAGCGCGCACATTAACAATTTAAAAAGTTGTCTTGGCCACGCTTTGCTCTGCTCTTGGCCAAACAAGTGGCTAGGAAGCGAGGGAGTGGGGAAGAGAGAGAGAGAATGGGATTTTTGGTGACGCTGCTAACGGCCTGCAAAGTGTTGCCAAATGGCTGTCATACTTTATATTGTCTTATGAGACATGCCAGGGCATCTTTTGGTCTTGCTCTTGGTATCCTTTTCCACAACCTCATCCTTCTCATCCTCATTCTCATCCACAAGCAGGCTAAGCAAAAATGCAAGCAGACTCTTGCTGCATAGTCATATTACCAAAGTTGTTGTTATTGTTATGCTGCTCATTTGTTTAGAGTGGGTGGCGGCTAATAAAAACTGGAATTCTATGAAAAATTGTTTCCTGTTGCTTATATTGGCCATATTGTTATGCCAAGTATGCTGTTAATATCTTTCACATACACATTATATTGCTTACTGCATTTGCTTTTCGATTTAGCCAAGTTGCAACAACAGCAGCAGCAGCAGCAGCAGCAGCAGCAGCAGCAGCAGCTGCTTGCAACTTGCAACTTGCTGCAACTTTAAGGCAATCCAAAAAGAGCAACAACAACATTTTAATTACATAAGGCGCGAAAAATATGCATATGAAAATGAAGGCTTTTGGCTTGTTTTTGCTTGTTGTTTTTTTTTTTTTTATAGCTGTTTTGGCTGTTTGCTAAAGCGCAACTTTTTAATTAAAGTCAAAGTCAAAGCAAAAGCAAAAGCAGCAGCGAAAATGGCGACAGCTTCTCAGTTCTCAATTTTGTCACATTTCTGCTGAGATGTCCTTAATTACATTTCAGCATCACATATCCAAAAGCAACGTATCCTTTTTAAATCAACCACAAAACTAACCAAATAAAAAATGCATTGCTGCAGCAAAAAGTAGTCGACGTTTAGATATCCTGTTATTTAACTCTCTTCTTTACTAATGCATCTGTAAAAAATGTATTTATTACTGAAAATAATTATAGAAAACATTTTAAGTTTAATTTTGGTCGTCTAATTCTCACTTGGAGAACTTTTCATTATTTTTTGGCTTACAAATACTAATTTAATAAAATAGTTAAATACTACTAATACCATTTAATGCATTATTTAATCCTTATAATCCTTATACCAACCAACTAAATAATCGATTTATTTACTAAAAGTGTTTGACCAGCATAAATATATCTAATAAATATCCGTAATAAAACTTTTTGACAGATATCTCAAATAACAAATATTATTAATTTAACTATAGTCATTTCAAGATCGAGTTTTTTTATTTCTCACTGAAAAAAAGTTAAAATTAATTTTTAAGTTCACAAATTCTATTGATGTTACAATACTTTTGGTTTATCATTTATTATTTTAGTTTAATGTGTGCTGACCTTTGTTGTTAATAATTTAAATATATTTTCCCCCGCTCCAATTCATTTTATAAACATAAGCTATTAAATTGCGAATTTAAAAAAAAGACTTTCAAAATTAAATAATTAGTCAACTATAATTTAAATAGCAAAAATTAAGCATATAAATAAATAAACACCAATTAATAGCTTGCTATAATAATTATTTTTAAATTGTTCTCTATTGTTAATAGTACACATTAAATAAATAAATAAAAACTTAAAAAATTAATCAACAAAATTAAAGCAACAAAAGGCTTGAGGCTACTATAAATTAAGATTAAGGTTTTAAATGGTTTTTTTTTTTTGGTGATTTTTTCTTTCCCAACTGCTGTTATATTTATAAGATCAGCTTTGATATAACTGTTAGTCAGCAATCTGCCAAACGGGGTATTCGAGAAAAATAACCCAAAAACAAATGTGTGGCACAAGCCGCCGCCGCCGCCGCCGCCGTAGCCGCCAACGTTTGACGCCGTTTCGCTTATCAGAGAATATTTCATATTAAAAAATAAAATAAAATGAGAAAAAAAAAATGTTGAAGCGGTTTTCCTATCCAACAGACGCGCTGATTGAAAGAAGCCGCTGCGAAACGAGCACACGCAAATGCAAACGCTCTCAAAGGGTAACGCATAGCACAAGAGAGGGGGTGGGTCTGGGGCAGATGGACGTGGTTGGAAAGGGGCACGAGGCGGCTGATAAGGCGTAGAAAAAAAGTGACCAGCAGTGCTTGGCACTCATCAGCCCAGCTCAGCTCAGCTCAGTTCAAACTATGCCTTGCCTTGCCTCGCCTTTTAGATAACTGCGCACTTGAGCGTCTTTTTCATCTTGCCGCACGTTGCAGCAACTGTGGGCACACAACAAGAAAAAAAGACAATATGAAAAAGTAAGAATATCTGAGGCAAGCCTTTGATTTTATACACTAGCAGTTCAAACTTCAAATTTAAATATTAAAAACTGTTCGTTTGTAGTCCAATATTGATCATTTTTTATGTTCGCATATTAAAAATGTATAATATAATTTATGTTAAAATTCTTCTGTTTATTATTTATTATTTTAGTTTAAAATATATATTTTTCGCTGGCATTTCATTTCATTTACAAAAAAAAACGCAATTTATGTGGATCTTCAGTGTCTTTAAAAATAAATTCGTTTTTATACAAGAACTATGTTTTCTGATTTTCTGATTTCTTATAGCCAATTCTGACTGCAGTTAATTGTCAAAACTACGAAGCATCAAAAGAGAGTTAAAATTAAATTAACCCATTAAAATCAGCTCACTTTCAAACTAAACCTATAAGATATAGAAATATTACAAGCAACAAATAATATTAGAACAATTAAAAAAAACATATTTTTACCTTAAACTATGCAAATCGATTTATTTGGTATTTTTTTTATCGATCTACAGGCTTAGAATGCAGTCAGTGTTAGTTTAATTAAGTGATTAATTTTTCTAAGTAAGAGAAATATTTTAACAAATCAAAATTTAGCTAACAATTAGAGGAAAACTCTGAATTATGATACTGCCAGCAAATAAAACAATTTCACAACAGAATTTGAATACTCTTCGGCAACTGAAGTGATAAAAACATGGAAAGAAATGAAGAAAAGCTTTTATCGCAGCATTGTTGCAAAGTCAGCGGCCTTTTGAGTCAGCGTGGCGGCAGTTGCATCTGCGAGCATCTGTTATCTGGCCCCGCCGCTTGCCTTGTTGCCACACACTTCCTCCGGAAACTGTGCGCAACGTGCAACATCGCGTAGTTTCTGCTCCGGCATCTTTTTCATTCATATCGGCTACACTTTATCAGCCTGCATAATTTTTGTGGGTGTGTGTGTGTGTGTGTGTGATGAGTGTGTGGCGGCTAACCGTAAAACACTTGACAATTAAAAATCGTTTTTCCACACACACACAGAGAGAGACAATTGCTAGTCAATGTCAACAATTATTTCCCCAGTGTATTTCCACTCGAAAAAAAAAAATGGAAAAGCCACACATCAACAAGCCGGCAACATTCACAGTTCACACCGTCAATATTCGCACCAGCAACAGGAAATTTTATCCTTTGACAATTTGCCATTGGCTGCCAATATTTTTTCAGTCAAATTTTGTAATTTTTTTATTTTGCATTTTTTTTATCGGTGGCACGTGAGGCATTGTCCTGCTGCCAGCCTTCAATTATGCAACAATTGAAAAATTACGACGTGTACAACAATATTTTTTTTTTTTTTTTTTTTGTTGCTCGACTGCGATTTGTTGAAGGGTTGCCTTAGTTGAGCTGCTGGCGAGTCTGTTGCAAAACAAAAAATGGCAAATGACAACAGGTTTTAAATTTGTCACCACAACAAACAGTGGCAAAAACAATACGTGCCACAACAACAACAACAACAACAACAACAAAAACAAGAACAAAATCACAATGTGAATGTTGCTCATGACAAACGCCAAATGAAGCACAAATTTAATTACGCAATTTTATTGGATTAACAGCAAAACTGACTGTGGCAGCCACAGTGGCTGCTACATGTCGCATAAAAACAAATTTAAATAAGCCAATACATAAACACACACACACACTCACACACACATGTACACTTAGCGAAAAACATTTATAATTTTATTACTTCAATATAAAATTGACTTTTCTTCAATTAAAATGTATAATTTATTATTTTTTATTTTTTTTTATAATTAAACGAATTTAATATAATTTTAAAATTTGTAATCTGAAGTCGAGTATAAATTAATTGGTAAAAAATTCAATAAATAATAAAGGCAATTAAAAATTATCAAACATTTTAAGCTTAATTTCATTAAATTATAACAAATTTATTGAATTGATTATTTTTAATTTGTATTTAAAAAAATGGAAAAAAATATGTCGAAATTAAAGTGTAATCAAACTAAAAGGGATTAAAATCTACAATCTCAAGCTAAAATTGTTTAACTAAAAATTGAATCTTACTAAATCAAATCTCAAATTAGTATTTAAGATCTATAAACTTAATTAAAGCAAGATGTTAACAAACCTGATCCTATGCCAACTATTCTAAAAATAATAAAAAGGAAAAATAAAAATTTAGCCTTGTTAACTCAAATCGTAAATAGTTAAATAAAAATAAAGTTCATAAAAGGAAGTTAATTTATTACAGAATTATTTAATCTTGATTTAAATCTACAATCTCACATTTAAAAATACTTCACTAAAAATAAACATAACAAGTTAGAATTAAGCTTGTTCATTCAATCAAAGCTTGGAATAAGAATTACGATTTACAATCTGCAATTAAAAATAATTATTTTTAAAAGTTAAAGTTATTTGAAATTAACAGGACAATTAAGAATTTATTCAAGGCGATTTATGATAGCATAACTGAATTCAAATTGAGTAATGGCTTATATTTTTCTTTGTGTGTATACATATACACATGTGTGTGTGTGTGTGTGTGTGAATGTGTGTGGCCTGCTGTCCAGTGAGCAACCCCCGAAAGAATTTAGCATCTTTGCTGCTTCTAGTCGCGTAGGTGAGCCGTAAATTTGCGCGTCATTGTTGTTGTTTCAGTTGTTGCTTTTGTTGTTGTTGCTGTTGTTGTTGTTGTTGTTGACGCCAATGTCGTGTGTCCTGGTCACATGGCCACAGGGACCAGGTTGTGTGTGTGTGTGTGTGGAGCAGGGGATTGTGTGCTCGCCGTTATCTTCCTTTTTGGCCTTTCACTTATGCAAAAACGGAACATTTGAAAAATATGTTGGCTGGATAAACAGAAATGGCAACAAAGTGCAGCTGATGCCAGTCTACGGCCAAGCTCATTCCTACCCCCCCGCCCCCGACCCCGGCCAAGACCACACTCACTGTACACCCACTCTCCATTTGCAGTGACATTTTAATGAGTATGCAACGTGCAGCATGCAACTTTGTCCAGACGTGGCAAAGCCTTGTTAAATTCATTAGTAAAACGTTGCACCTCAACGGGCAAGCGGCATGAGTTGAGTGCCACACGTTTGGCATCATGTTGCCGCACACGAAATTAAAATCCCATACCCCAGACACACACGCACACACAATCCCCCGTTACAATCTGTGGCACAACATGACATGATACCGATACTAAACTGACACTTTGACATGGACTTAACCCTAAAAACGCTTTGTTGGCTTTATTGGTGTCGGTTGCCGCCGTGTTTACTCCCAAAAAAAAAAGGAGGGTGGCGCCACTTGTGGCACTGTCAGCACCACCTCTGCTCTCTCTCTCTCTCTCTCTCTCTCTCTCTCTCTCCCCTTGGGGAGGCAAAAAGGTATCCACTTGATTTTTGCACTAATTTACGTGGATTAAGCGCTTTTGCCGAAGCCGTGAATTTGGTGGTATTACGTTTAAATACCTTTTAATTGACAATTTGTGTTCGAGCCGCATTCGATGCTTGATTTTTGTTTAATGATATATATATATATATATCTGTGTATATGTGTATATATGGGTAAACATATTACCGGGCTGAACATGTGTGCTTAATGTTTGCTCATTCATTATTTGCGGCAAACAGGCGAGTTAGTTAAACAGCTGCCATTAATTGACTTTAGTTTTGGCCATATTCTCATATTAAAGCGGAAACAGTTAGTCGTATTTTCTGTTGAAATACTGACTGAAATCTGAGTTGGCTTACAGTGGAGGTGACCTGGTTTAATAAACTGAATCGAGTCAATAAAACATAGTATTTTAATGAAACTGAAACTACATTTTATCTGTGATTAATTAATATATTCTTGGCATAAAAACATTAACTAATTCGTTGATTAATTCATTATAATAAATATAAGTAAATATTGAAAAACTTGGATTCTATTCTTAAAGAGTTTCCATAACCAATTTATGTTAAATTTTTGTAACTAATTAACTTAAGTAATACCTATATATCCATTTATCTATAAATATTGGATTAGATTTTTACTGGTTTCTTATAATTAGCAAATGTTGTTTTTTCACAATTAATTTATTCCTATATAGGTACAATTTTTATTACTCTTACTTTATTGTCAACAACTTAATTACATTATTTGAAATTAATTTACTTAATAACTATCTGAATTTATATTATTAAACTGTATTTATGCAGAGAGTGGGTAACATTTTTTTTTATATGTATTGTTATATAGAAAAGACTTAAAATAAAATTAATATTATTTCTTAGTTTATATAAGTATTTTAAATTTGTTTTATATTTTCATTTATATTTAAAATCAAATGCCAAAATATGCTTAGTAAAAGTCCAAGTTTTCAACTGAAATTAAGTGAAGCAAACGAAAGTTTAGTTTTTAAAGTTTTTACATGTTTCGCTTATTTTTTTTCGGTTTTTTTTTACTTTTTATTTTATTTTTGTTGCTATAAGTTTAGCGGGGAGATCTTTAGCAGTAGTTGCAGGTAAGTTTTTAAAATAATTTGTATGCCGCAAGTTTTGCAAAACTTTTTAATTTGCGCTAACAATCGTATCGAATCGAATCTGGACTCTCCATCAGTGATGAGCTCTTCCTCTGCACGGACAACCTCAACAAGCTGGCAAGTCAACCACACACACACACCAACACACACACACACACACACACGCACACACCCAGACTAATAACAATTGAAAAAGTAGATGGTAGATGAAAAAATGTTTTGCAAAAAATGTGCTTAAATCAGCGTGTTCTTTTTATACTCTTGACGAGGGTACAATAATTTGAATGTTAAGTTTGTTATTTAAAAGAAGACATCGGCAACATATATAGTATTTTCTGAGCAGCAGATAAAACCTGATCCCATTATTCACCTATCTATTTAATTATGTTATTTCTTCTCAGAAAGATTAAAATTGAAATTTAGCCATATTTTGATCAATTAAAGAATGTGGAAACTTTTTTACTCAACAAATCCTAAGCACTAACCATTAACTAGTTAGAAATTTTAGAAATCTTGACATTTCTTTCAATATAGATATTATGCAAATAATCGTTTAAATTTTAAATTTTATAAATATAAAATTGAGAAGTTGTAAGTGTATTAAATCTTCAGTTTGCCTCAGTTTTTCAGTAATTCTTTCCTGTTTTTTTTTTGTCATTGCTCAACACTTGCAAAGTTTCTAGCTTTGGCCGTTGTTGGGTGGGTAACGCTTAAGTCGCCACACGGTGGTGCAACCGACAACGAAGTCGCCGCCAAAAGTCGCCGTCGTCTAATTGAACCCCAACAGATATTTTCAATTAGCAGCAAAACATTTGTGCGCTAAAAAAGTTTTATTCAATTTTTATTTTCTACTCTTATTTTTTGTATATTTTTTTTTTATTGTGTTTTACGCCACCTTGAGCCAAATTCCTGCGGGGCGAACACGTCTGGACACTGGCGGCCAATAAAAAAGGCACCTTAGTGCTCAAAACTTTGGCTAAAAGCGCGCAAAAAACTTTTAATGGCATTAAAAAAGATTGTCAAGCCAACTTTGCAGAGTCGATGGATAAATACTCTGAAGTATAAGAAAATAATATATTATAGAAAAAAATTACTAATTTAAATTCGACTTAACTTTTTTAAAATGTACCAAAGATTTTTCTACAACTATTCAAATTGAAAAAATAATATTTTCATAGTATTCAAAAATTGAGAATATTTTATATGATTTTTACTAGATTTATTTTAGTATCCACAACAATTAGGTAGTACAAAATTATGTGCAAAAAATATTTGTAAACAAAAATGTAATTTTAAGTATAAGTTAATCAAACTTAAAAATTATATTAAAAATATTTAAAATATTTCTTTCAATATTTCGCTAAGCCTTAAATCTATTTCATTTATTTATTTATTAACATTTAATATTTATTTTATTAAAATTGTCTTACACATTTCAATTATTTTAAATGGTATTTTATAGAAATAATTCAAATGTTTGTTTTTCATATTAGTCTTACATATTTGGTTCGTTTTAATTGAATTAAATATTTAAAATGTTTTGTGTCCATTCATCTTACAAATTCTTTGACAAAATTATAATACCCTAAAAAGGCGCCTCAAAATATGCGGAAATTCGCTTAAAGTTTTCTTGTTTTATTTTCAGCATCTCACTCGAAAGCCACGTTTTTTAAAATCGTAGACTTGGCTATTTAAACTGCAACCAAAGAAAAAGACTGAAAAAAAATGCAACCGATTTAAGCTGCATTTTGTGGCTTAAATATGAGAACATTGATCATATTCAATATTTTTATGGGCTGCGTAAATTTAATTGATAAAAGTGTCGCAATCGTTTTGGGCCGCTTTTTGGTTTTTGAACTCAAAATGCAAATGGGGCCAAAAAAGCATTGCGAGGCAGCCGGACCAAAAATGGCAACAAAATGCGGCAAAATCTACTACTTGAGATAAGCGTCGAGTTCAAACAAACTAATTCAAAGTGCGTGCGTGTGGCACAGTCTGCACCATGTGGCAGTGTCCACTGTCCAGTGTTCAGTGTTCAGTGTCCAGTGTCAACTGTAACTGTGTGCTGTGTGCCACAAAGCATGCAACACAAATCAGCGCATAATGGCGTCCATGGCTGTGTTTGCATGTTGCACAACTTTGGATTGTGGACTCACAATTCTGCAGCCCGTTTCCAACCACGACGCATTTCAATAATTCTAATTAATTTATTAACGTTTATCAGCAACAATAAATTTGCCAAGCGAGACAGCAAATGACTCGCATTTAAGTGGGAGCGAGGCAGCTGCACACAGACTGTGGCATTAGAGAAATGAGAATGGAGAATGTAGAGATGGGGAGATGGGTAGACGGGGAGACGTAGAGACGGGGTTAACTGAGTACGGAGAACTCTTTACCGTGTACACATATCTCTCTCTCTGAATACGTCACTTGGTCTTGGCTTATCCTCTGTACGCATAAAAACCTTTTATTGTTGTTGTTAGAAGCGTCCAAAAACTCAGTCCTTAAATCTTCATCTCCATCGCCATCGCCAGCTGTATTTGAAATGGTTTGCCAAGATGTACATTGGCCGATAAGTTTCTTCGAGCTCATTCACAGCCATAAATGAAATGAGAAACTTAGAAAAAGCCCACACACACCCATTCACACACATAAACATACACACACACACATATATATATATATCGTAAATAAGCAGGCGTTGATTTTAAAACGAGCCCCAATGATAAGACTAAGAGTAAAACTAAAACTCTGGTAAAAATCGCTGAGGTAGCAGAATAAAAAAAACTCTTAACACGAGTAACAATATAAAAAGTTGGTTATCAAGAGTGGAAGACTGACAGATACCCTTTAGGCGCATTAAATATATGTTAAATCTACTAAAATAATGCAGAACATTTTCAAAATAATGCAGATTGTTTTCAAAATCATTCAAAATATATTCAAAATCATGCAGAACATTTTCAAAATAATGCAGAATATAATTTCTAAAATAATGCAGAATATTTTATAGCTGAAAATGTATAGATTCAGTATGAATTCTAGAAATAAAATATTTAAAAAAAGAGAAATGTTTTTAACAATTCGCTTATTCTTCAAAATATAGCAATTTAATAAATGCTTCGAAAATTTGCCCAATACTTAATGACTAAATATTTAAAACGATTAATGTTTTGTCAAAATATTATATAAATATTATTAATCTGAAAAACATTTAATTTCGTATGCATTCCAAATATGAAATTACGCTTATTAGGTAATAGGATTTTATATTTTTACAGGAATAAAATATTATAAATGATTGATTAATTTATTCAAAATTTCTGGCATGCCCTTTTCGACTGCTTACAGGGTATAAGAAATAAGTAGAAAAGACAACTTGGCGGCTATTTTATTGTGCACATGAAATTACATCTGTTTTCTTTTTGTGCCCAAACCAAATCTGAAAGTGTTACAATTTATTGACGCATTTAGATCAAAACTAAAAATTGTTAGCTATTTCCAGTTGCTGATTCGACAATTTTACTAGCAAACCCTGCAGCAGCCAGCGTGTGATTTTCCCAGTGTATGTGTGTGTGTGTGTGTGAGTAAGTGTGTGTTTTTGTTTTAATACGAAAATCCCTTAACTTATGCGGCAAGCAACCACTGACACGCCCACAGCTCACTATTTAGCCGGAGGCTACTCAAAAAAAAAAAATAAAATAAATAAATGAGAGGAGGAAATCGCAGCGTGGGCAAACAAAACGAATTTCAACGTGGACTTGTGGACTTTTGCTGGAGAGATACCTTTAATGCATTTTGCTTATATTGAAAAGCACTTAAAATTGCGAAAATATGAAAATCATAAAAACATCGGGCGGTTTGAGGGTGCGTAAGTTCTTGGCACGCTCGTCCTGGTCGCTTGGCTGCACTCAGAAAAATATTCACCCTGAAGTTTAGAAAAACTATGTAAAATAAAAATCACTCTGAGAATTGTAAAAATTCTTTCAAATATTACAATTAAAAAATTTTTAAAAGGAATTGGCTTTTATTGAAAAATTAGGAATTAATTTCCATTATTCGCAAATAAATTTGAGAAAACATATAAAAACCATAATAAATAAACAATAATTAAATAAAAGAAAAAATTAGGTAAAGCGTAGTGAATTCATAAATTAATTAAAATGAATAATAAAATACAGTAATTATTATTATATACAATACTATATTATATATATGTATGATTATGAATGAAGTTATAAAATATGAATGCTCGCGATAGCTATATACGAGTATATAATAAAAATGATATAAGCAACCATTAAACGAATTTTTAGCATTCAAAGCATATATTAAAAATCAACTAGGAAATTGGAAAGTTTTGTTTTTACAGTTTTGAAAAATGAAAACTAAAATTAAGTAAAGAAAAACATTGATTTTTTATTTATTTATAATTTCTTATTAAATTTTTTTTCTGAGTGTGTCTGCTTATTTTATTATTATTATTTTACAGGGAATTATCTCATTTGAGTGGAGTTTGCCGTCTGCCAATCTGGCTATCCAACCTCTACAACTACCGCTACCGCTACCCCTGCTCCTGTCTCTTCCCCTGCTCCTGCCCCTGCCCCAGCCCCTGTCTCTGTTTCGACCATCCGCTGTGTGTAATGTGTGCGTAATAACATAATATCCTTAAGATATTTTAATATTGCCTGCCGCTGCATATTGAACTGCGGCAAGCTCTTCACAGTGCTGCCTCACTCTCCTTGCCCAGCTCAGTCGCTTCCAATCTTCCATCGTCATCGTCATCGACATCCTCCTCATCCTCATCCTGATCCGCATCCGCATCCGCATCCTGGCTGGCCGCATTTCAACATATTTGACTTTGCTTGGCTGTTTTGCTTTGTTTGCCTGTTTATTCTCTCTGTGCCTGCCAATGATGATGATGATGATGCCACTGCCTGCTTACCCCCCAGACTTGCCCCTCACACCCCTCGATTCCCTTGATTCCCTCTCCCTATTTACAATACCTTTGTGCATCGTAAAATAATTGCCGCGGGGCATGTAATCTTCTGCTGGATAGCTTGCAATTTGCCTTGCCCCGCTACAAGCTGTTCTCTGTGGCAGCAACATAAAAAAAGATTGTTGAGATCCTAAAAAGCTCTGCTAAACAACGGATGTTTGTACATGTTTTAATATATGTGCAGTGCATATGTAAAAAAATTAATACATTTTCTTGTGTTATATAAAACAAGGTGTGATTCAATATTTAAAGTTTACCTAAAACTGAACCAAAAATGTTGTATTGAAATTATGGATCAAGCTTTGCTTTAACTCGATTTGTGTTAAGCTTTGAGGAAGTTTGGTTATTGTGAATTTAAACACAATATTTAAAAAAAATTAAATTTAAATTAATTTAAATTAATGAAGTTCCGAAACTGAATTTTGCATTGAACACACATCCATAAGTAAACAAGATTTATATACAATTTTTTTTTTTTATTTTGGTATATATAATAATAATAATAATTATAGTAATAGTAATAATAATAATATCATTGTTATCATTATTATCATTATTATATATTATATTATATTATATTATAATTATAATTAATATAATAATAATGATAATAATGAAAATATTGATAATAATGATAATAAGGATAATAAAGATAATAATGATAATAATGATAATAATGATAACAATGATAATAATGATAATAATTATAATAATAATTATAATTATATTTTTATGTGCTATATTTTTTTTACTCCTCAGAGATTTATCTATATATTTCATAGTTTCTCTCTTACTCTTTTATTATAACAGATATTTTTATTAAAATTTTTTGTCAGATTCGGTTTTTTTCCTTGTTATTCCCTATGTTTGTCTTAACCTTGTTAAGATTTACATGCGGATTTATTATACATTTATTTTACTCCATTAATTTTATAAACGGTTTCTTAATGTTTCCAACTGAAATGTTAAGTTTTAAAATAAAGAATAATTATTTTATATTTTATTTATAATTTTATTTTTTTTTTTTTATAAATTTGTTAACTACGTAAATTTTTATCGAACATTTGTCAATTGTTGTCAGTATTTTCCTCAGAATCCCCTTTAAATACGAAACTGCAGTTAATATCTAAACTTAGTTGCCCAAAATACTTTAGTTTAAGACAAGTTTATTTAAATTAAGTTTAGTCTAGTCATCATTCACTGCTTCATTCGGCGTGTCTGTCAGAATGACATCCAATCATAATGACAATCATATTAAAACTCATTTGACTAAGAATCTATAAAAAATGATTTCAACGTATTTTCTTATGTGAAATAGATAGAATTCGATGAGTCTTTCTCCAAGTTGTCATTGTTAAGTAGTACTTATCCGTATTTGGTTGCCATATCAATAATGGGTGCTCTCCCCTGTTGTTTTTGTAGTTAATAAGTCGCTCAACTCTTGGTTTGGTGCCACAACATATGCGGCGGCAGTAATTCCATTTTGAGCTCATAAATAAAATTGCTCGTTCGGTTCGCTGGGGCATCGCTTTGGGTTAGTCAAAGAGTCTGTATCTGTGTGATGATGCGGGGACATTTAATAAGAAGTGGATACGCCGTACATAGTCTCAGGCACTCGAGTTATTGACAAGTTTATGTGCTTAATCCTTCCATAAAGCGCACCATTAAAATGCCAACAAAAGGTACTTTATATGAAAATTTTGTGTTTGCTCTGCCACTTTTATCGCCAGCGTCGCCATCGTCGTCATCGTCGTCATCGCCGTTCATATTTCAATAAACTCCACCGAAATTTGAATGCCACTCGTAAGACAATCGTCAAATGTGAAATGCGTATCGCCTGCGCTGCCATATGAGGCATCAGCCATGAGGCATGAGGCATGAGGCAGTTGAGCCAGCTCAAAGCAGCTGCCCCCTATCTAGGAAGCGGAATAGTTTTTCGAGTGCTCGGGCATTTTTATTGCTCTCCGTTTACATAATATTGAAAAAAAAAAAATGAGAACTAGCCTAGCTGGCCAGTATGCAAGTCTCTGAAGATCTGACAAATGACAGACTTTAGAATACTCTTCATTAATTTATTAGTGTGGATTTCTTGAGAGTTGAACTAAACTGAAAAAATCCAAAAACTTCAAATAATAATTAAATAATAAATAAAATAATAAAAATATAGATATATAGATATTATATAGATATGTAACATATTTAGATATCTACATATTTTATTCTTAACAAGTAAAAAATTTATTGTTAAAAAATATGTATTAAAAATTTTCAATTATATTACTATATTAATTTAAATTCAATCATTACCACTATTAATTTTATGATCTAAATTTATTAATTTATATTATATAATTATATATTTTTACATATTATATATATTTAGTTATTGGCTTTTTCTATTCAATATTTTAAATTTTTTCAAATTTATTTCTAGCTAGACTTGATATTTACCATATTTTTATCCATTAGTTATTAGAAATCTGAGTTATGGTTTTGCAGTTGAATTGCGCTTAGGGTACAAAATAATAAGCGATTCGATCTGCTATTTAGAGCAAAACTCACGAATTTGTAATAAAAATGTTTGGCACTGCCAAAAACGTGTGGCAAATGAAGCCGTCGCTCGCCCCATTCTACAAAATGAGGCACGCATTAATTTTGACATTTCTTTTTTTTTTTGGGTTTATAGGTTGGCTTCACTTTGCCATGTGGCTTGTATTTAATTTTCTACATGTGTTCAGTTAATTTTGAATTTTATTTTTTGCGTGTACCCCCAAAAATAAAAGCTGAGTTTAGCCGTGACAAGTCTGCCGCAAGAATGTTTTGTGGCCATATTTAAGCGATTTCACATCTCTTAATGATTTTGACAGCTGAATGATGTTTCATTTGTTGCGTCAAGTCTTTCAAATTGGGGTGTGTAGCATATTATGTTTAATTTTTACACAGTTTGCGTCAAGTGGCAGTCTTTAGTTAATGCCACTCAAAAGACGCAGCCGCAAGCAGATGTTGTTGTTGTTGTTGTTGTTGTTGTTGCCCCTCACTTTTCATCAAGTGCTGCGTAATTTCTTTCTCATTTTACAGAGAAAAGGCAAAGGAATAGTTTTACAAAGATTTTACACTCATACAGTTTAAAGTCCACTTCTTAACTGTGTCTCATTAAAAAATTAAAACAATGTTCATACAATGAGACAGACAAATGTGGTTAAATTATTTATACTCTTGCTGCTTATCAAGAATAAATATTTATTTCCAGAACTTCATGGAATATTTTATCGCATCTTTTTTTTTTTATTTATAACCAGTCTTGATGGTAAATATCAATTTATCAATAATCAATATATATATATATATATATATATATATATATATTATATTTATTTAAGTGCTTATTTAATATTATAGTCAATGAACAATATCCGATGTTGAAAATCTGTCATCTAAAACTTAACATAGATTTGTGATACATATCTTATATTAATATTTAAACTTATTATAATTTAATCTCTCAAAATCGAGTTGGCATATTCTGTCAAATATTTATAATATTTTTTTTTTCATTTGTTGTTTTGATATTGCCATATTTACTTTATATATTCAGTGACAAATGTTATTCTATATCATTTTATACACAGCAATCTTTTTTTTTACTTTAACTATTTTTAATATTTACCATGTTTTTATCCAATTTAATAATTAATTTAACAGAATGAACAATATTCTTTTATTTGTATTCATCATCCACTAGTTTATAATATTTTAATTAATTTGCAATTGTGATTATTATGTATAATAAAGAAAAGTTATGTTTCTACAAATTTTAAAAATTAGCATAAAAATATAGTAAATGAATTAATAAACAACTGAAAAGCTTTGACTTGGCTGCGGATAATCAAATTCATTCGTAAAGAGAGAGAGAGAGAGAGAGAGAGAGAGAGAGAGAGAGAGAGAGAGAGAGAAAGAGAGAGAGAGAGAGAGAGAGAAATAGATTGATAGAGAGAGTGAGACATTATAGAGAGGGAAACAATATTGTTATCTGCAGTTCCAGGTTGTTCCAATTGGCCTGAAGGATTAATTAGACTGTTTCATTTCGTGACAAATAACAAAGGCTTCATTAATGGCAACCTGAGGAGGCAGGCAGCTTGAAAGTTGCTGCTGCTGCTGCTGCATGTCAAATGTTGATGGACAGTGCTTTTAATTTTAATACTAATACATCATAATGCGTCACAGGCTGGGGGGGGCAAAGTCAACACCCCCTGGGCGATGGCATGCCATGCACGCCACAGTGTTGCAAGGTGGTTGCCGGTGGTGCATTCGTGCGTGTGTGTGATAAGTCTGGCATTGAGCAAAAACACACGTACAAAAATTCACAACAGTTGTTGTGTCCAGACTCCTTTTTAGTTAAGCACCCCTCGCAGGGACTGGTGCGAAAATCAAGCCAGCGGTGGTGGTTGCAAACGTCAAGGTGAAAGCCGCTTAAGGTACACACACGAGGCATGCCACACACACACACACACACACACACACACACACACACACACACACACACCCACCACCCTCTTCATTGTTATGGAGTTGAGCTCAACATGTGCGCGATTGGATTAAGTGGCAAGCGGGCAGCGATTCAAGGACAATCAACTGCACAGCATGAACAAGGATTTGGATTGTGTATCTGGATGTGGATGTGAATCTGCTTGTGGATGTGGATGTGGACGTCACCTTCTGTCCAATTTGAAGTTAGACCGCGTAACAGGCAGCCCATTAAGGTGACCGTTTCATTTGCAACATTATACAAAATTGAGGGTTAAATGCGCGTCTTTAGACATCTGCTGCAATTTTATACATTTTTTGAAAATAGTTGCCAATTGCCGGTTTTTATGGCTTACTCAACAAAAGTGTTAATTGACAATCGGCCAAATGAGTTTCAAATGCAGTCAAGCGAGCATCGCTTCAAATGCCCTCTGATAAACAACTTCAAAAGCACTGCTTCAATTTCGCATCTGCACATGGAGAAATAATATTTAATTAATGATATAAATTTAGAATTTATTCTAGAATGTTTGTAACAATCTTACTAATAAGTAAGAGTGCTATATTTTAGAGATAATATTGCTTAGTCTAATAAAACAATTATTGGTTTTTATCTAGATGATATTTTTAATAAATTTTATTTTTAATTTTTTTAATAAAAAAATTAGTTTAGATTTTCTGCTCATCGAACTGTCTCAACTAGAAATTTACTTAAAACTCTTTTTTTACTTTCAAAACCAAAAGCTACCCAATTTTGCTGCTAAATAAAGACACCATTTATTAAAAAAATTACAATTAAAATGTATTATTAACTGCTCGGTTCAGATTTTCTGCTTATCGAACTGTCTCAACTGGAACTTTACTTAAAACTCTTCTTATACATAAATACAAGTACATTTTTTATTATGGTTGATTCTGTATTGTCAAACACATATTAAGTAATTAGTCAATAAAAATCATTATTATTAGGTTAGAAAAATAATTTGTAAAAATATTTAGTGATTCAATTATAGACAGAGACTTGCCGTTGGAAAAGAATTAAACAAAAAATTTAAATATAAAGATTACACATATAAATCCACTAAAAAACCAGCTAACAGAATAAAAATAAAATGTTTATAGAGAAAATATTTGGAACACATATTTTATTAATTAAATTCAAAAAGTGTGCTGCCTTTTGGTGTATTAAACGTGTATTGAATTCAATTAAATTCAAGATATTGCTGAAGTCAAATTAAAAAAATATATATTTAAAAAAGAATAAAGTATTTTATTTTGCTGATTATATCTTAATAAAATAAGAGAAAAACATAATCAATACAAGTAAAATTCAATCAGTTTATTGTCTACTTTTTTCCAGTGTTCTATTTACATACGTATGCAAATGTCTGAATGGGGCAAGCAGCTGGTATTTTGCTGAGCAACAGGATTCCACTGGGGGCAGCTGCTTGGCAGAAACAGCAACAACGTTGAGAATGAGAATGAGGATGAGGATGATGATGCCGCCCACGTGCGTGGCATGCAAGGAATTTCCAATCAATTTTAATTGGCACGCCATCAATAAGAGAGAAAGCGAGAGAGAGAGAGAGAGAGAGAGAGAGATAAAGTGAGAGTGAGTGCAACGTCTGTGATTTCTAAGATATTTGGAGAGTCTTGTGAGATTTCCATGTTAGTTGCGACTTGTGTCGCATGGCTAAACGAGAAATTCCCAAAATATTTGTGCATAATTTTAATTAGAGCATTTTTTCCTATTTTGCGCAATTTATCTTTGCCGCTGTGCCACTCGATAAGTATTTATATTTTCGAAAAATACTTAAGTGAGTGTGAGTGAGTTGTGTGTGTGTGTGTGTGCTGGTCTCTCTGTGTGTGTGTGTGTGTGGCAAACGCTTCAATTGTCAGAGTGGCATGCCACTTTTAACTGGCAATGAGTGTCAGCTCATTGCAATAAATTATTTTAAATGAGCATATCGACGATGTGGGTGCCCCTGCCACGAATCCGTGTGCCCCTCACGACTACCCCTACCACACACTCTTCACATGTGCCTGCCTCCGCACAGTATTTCAGGCATTTTTATGTGCATTGCCCTTTGACATTTGTCTAAGTTCTCTGTAGGTATTTATTTGGATTTGGATTTGGATTTGAATTTCGTTTCGCCTTCAAGTTGAACGCAAAGCAGATAAATCTTTTTTCCCGAGCCAATCAAAAAACTTGCCGACCAGCTCTGCTCATTCAAATCTCGTTGTGCACAACAAACTCATTTAAGTTTTCTCCCAGCAACAACAACAATAACAACAACAACAACAACAACATTAGCTAATGCAGCAGTCAAGATAGGTGAAAAGGATAACACAAACGGGGAGGAGAAGGCGCTCCCAAAAATTGTCGCTAAGGGAATCGCAGCGCCAACTTTTGTCGAAAATGTATTTGGCTTAATTGCCAAGTGTCCTTGGCCAAAAGTGCAAAAGGGAGCCTTAATTGCTGAATGTACCACTTCCCTTACGCCCCACCTCCTTTCCCCCCTGTCCAGCCAGGCAACGGTCAGTTGTTGGCCACCAGTTTCGTAGGCCAAGCTCAAATGTTTAATTGCCATTTAGTCCTTTTTAATGGACTCGACTGTACCAACTCCGGCTAGCTCACAGTGCTATCAGTACACTGACAAAAAAATTGCACTGAAATATGGGTAAACTATATATTTTTGGTGGCCAGTCAATGCTAGTTTATTATGCAGAAATATATATTTATATTTAATAAAAGTTGTTGCTTGCTGAGAACAGATTATTTTCTTTTTTTAATTTCAGATTAGGTTTTTTTTCTTCAGATTTGTAAAATTATTTTGTCTAATTTTTAGAGTGATTTAAATTGTACATGTCCATACCAGATAAAAACTACTACTTCCACATATTAAAAATTTTAATACTTCTTTCTGAATTTTAAAAAGTCTGTTTTGGTTCTTGTTTTTTTCAAGGGATTTCAATTCTCACTTTGTAAAAATATATTTTTGAATAATAACAAATATTTTCCATTAAATAGAAAACAAGACCTATTCATTTTAATATTTTTTATTTATATATTTTATAGAAAAAATTTATTTGTATTAGATTGCATGATTTTATTTTATTACTTTAATTATTATTAAGGATTTTTATATATGATTAATGTTTCTTTTTTGGTTCTTATTTTAATATTAAAAATTATTATTAAGGATTTTAAGTAAGAGTTTTCAGTTTGTTATTTTAAAAATATATTTTTTAATTTCTTAAAACCAGAACATTTTTCTAGTGTTTAAATTAGTGTCTAAATTTTGAAGCTATTATTTTTTTGAGTGCAGTAGTAGTGGTAGTCCCGTGCTGTGCCGTTCATTAATGTCCACGTCTAGATTTGCGCTCACCTCCTTGTGTGTGTGTTGTGTGTGTGTGTGAGAGTGTGTGAGTGTGTTCTGTATGTCCTGTGTGTCCTGTCGATACATTATCTCTGCAGCAGCTCGTCGTTGTAAGATAAACTTGCAAATGCTAGCATTTTAATAGCCAACAAGCAACCAACGAACAGACAGACGAAAAGACAGACAGACTGAGAGGCAGACGGGGGGACAGACAGAAAGACCGACCACTGGAGACGCAGCATTTTTGACTTAATATCCCTGTGCCACAAAAACCGTTATCTGTCCAATCGTCCTCTGCTGTGTGTGTCCTGTGTGTGTGTGTTGCGTTGTGTTGTGTGTGTGCTCCGTCTGCTCGTTTGTGTTGCATAAATTTTGCCAGAATTGCTTGTTGTTGTTGCTGTTGTTGTTGTTGGTGTTGTTGTTGTCTTGATAAGACGATGTCGATAGCATGACAATTAGCCACAACTATATTTAAAATATATGTATTTCTCCTGTCTCCTGTCTGCTGCTGCTTTAATTGTTTCTTGGGGCTTGTTGAAAGCGCAAATACAATTTGATTGCTGCTTTTATCTGCTTTTGACCCCCAGCAACTAAAAATATTCGTATCTAAAACTAAGTGTTTATATTGTAAGCAATACTTATTTAGCTTAAAACTATTAAATACTTTTCATACCATTTGCAGCAAATAGATTTTACTTCTTTCTTTACTCCTTTGCCTCTGAGAAGCACATTTGTCTAACTAATTTCAATTATGATTTAGTTTCCATAATTTTAATATTAATTTCTTAACACATCACATTTTTCATAGTGCTTTTTATAACATTTTCTACAAAGATTTATTTTATATTTCCTTGTTTGTCTGTATGTTCTTTTGACAATATACTTTTAATAAGCATATTTTTGACAGTCCTTTTAGTTAATTTACTTTATATATATCGATAGGCAACATTAAATATATATTCTTTTTATAACACATGTACTTAAATTTACAGGAATGTTGAGGAATAATTAAACTCCAATAAGTCAACCAACATACTACAATAATAATACTAAAATAATAATAATAATAAAAATGATTATAATAAAATAAAAATAGTAATAATAATATCATATCATATCATCAATAAATCAATTTAAATATAATTAACTAATTTAAATTATTTCATATCTATATGAAAAGTCAATTAGAATATATTGTTTTAGCCTAAGTTACTAATATCCAATAGTAAATAAAAATGCCATCAAAATTAAATATTTTACATTAAAGATTATTAAGAATATTTCTAAGTTATCCTTTAAAAAAAAAAGTCCGTCAATATTGCAAAATATTTGAATAAATGATTTGTGGAACAGCTTCAATTTAATCTGAAGTTATTTTAAAGATAGCTTATAGCAAAACTAAATATAATTTTATTTATTAATATTTACGCATAAATATTTACATAACACTGACTTAGTGAAATATTTTTAAGTTTACCATAATATATTTTTTTTTTAATTGATCAACTCTTTGCAGGCATTTGCTGTTTTCTACCCAGCATCATTCACAAACATGCCTTTCCAGACCTTTCCAGCTTCTGCGATTGCACTAAAAAAAAAAAAAAATAGAAGAAAGAAGGCGCTTTATTATTAAATTACGCCCAACACTGCCACACACACCCCCTGCCCCTCCTCTACTTATGGACATGACTTGCGTTTGACATAAACATAAACTTGGCGCCTTTTGTGATGTGGCAGCGGCGACTCCAGCCTGGCCAAAGTAAAATATATCCTGCCCGACGGCTAAGCAACAACAATAACAACAACAACAACATAAACAACAACAACATAAACAACAACAAAAAACACCTTTAATATTTTCATTATGAAGTCATTCAGCGCGATTATGAACGCGTGACCCCCGAGGCGATGCACAGCGTCCAAAGTGAAAGAAAGAAAACCGCCTCCTCATCTCCCCTCGCAGCCCAACCCCTAATGAAGGACAACACTTCAACTTGGCTGCTGAAGCTAAGGAAGCTGTGGAAGCTGGCAATGTGAAGGTAAATTACAATTTTGTTTATAAGTGGCCTGGTCGCTGGCTCGCCCTGGAGGGTCCTCTTGGTCCAGGACTGCTGCGTCCAAGTGCAGCTGTACCCAATAATCATAATAATTGCGCCATGGGCGTCAACGTCGTCAACTTTGCCAGACGCCCAGCCACAGTCCCACTCCTGGCCAGCTACTGCCCAGCTTCTGCCAACAACAATCGCTTCCAAAGTGCGTGTGACACATTAACGAACACGGCACAAAAAAAAAGGAAGAAAAGCGCGGAAAAGTGCTAAAGAAAAAGGCAAATAAAATGAGCACGGCGGGGGAAGGTGGGGCTAAACTTCAAAAGGAATAAAAAAAAAATAATACGTTTGAAAGAAGCAACACAAAAAAAAAAAATGGACTTTAATGCCGTGAATTTTACGCGGGATTTCTGTAAAGTGCAGCCGGGGATTGGGGGGGGGGAGGTGATTTCCTTTGCGGTTTGTCCAAGTAAATTGAAAATGTTCGTGCGTAAATTGACTTTGCGAGTGGAAACGATATAGGCATAGGCAAATCGAAGTCCTGTGAGCACCTCATGTCCTTTTTTTATTTTTTTTCCCATTTTTTCACATTTTTTTCTCGGGCCACTTTTTCAAATTGAATTTTTGGTTTGGAGTGCGCGGGCAGCAAATTAAAAAGAAATTAAGCCAATTTGGCCAGAATGGCGGATGCGCGGCTCAATTTCAGCGCCAAGTGCCTTGTTGTGGCTCGTAAATCTTGGGCACATAAATACCAGGAGCCAGGAGCCAGCATAGCCAGCATAGCCAGTAGCCAGGAGCAGACAGGATGTAGTCCTTGCCGGGGTCACGTCTCGCTTGGCCTGGCTTTGACTCTGGCAACATCTTCATTTCGGCGTGAAATTCTTTAATCTCATTCAATTCAATTAGTTCGAGTTGACTAGTTAATGCCGCGAATGTCCTTCCTTGGCCAGCTGCCTGCTTAGGTGTGTGCCTACCTCCTATCCCCTGTCTGTCTGTCCATGTTCCTATCAGTGTCCTGGCTTTGTGGCTCTCACTCATTGCCGGTCTTTTTGTCACTGCGCATTAACTTTTGCAAATTTATGGCCCAGTTAAGAGCGGAAGCTCTTCTTCTTCTTCTTTGCCCAGCCGGCGAATTTGTTTGAGATTACATCAAGAAATAATTAAGAGATAAGCAGGAACAGATTCGCTTTTGCGTAACAACTGAAACCACACAAATAATGTCATCTCTATTTAAATGAATCAGTTCAATATGACAAAGATTTGTCATTTTTATAGAAACCTATTTTGAAATAATTCGAATAAATTATTTATGGAACAAAACTATGCGTTTCATTTACAGTTTATAGATAAACTATTTATAATTTATTTTATTAATATTTATATGTAAATATTTATATGAAACTGACTTAGTAAAATATTTTTAAGCTTACCATTAAATTTTTTGTATTCTATATTTTTATTTTATATAAGTCGGGCAAAATAATATAAAGAAAATATGTAATAAAATGCTTTATAAATGCAATCTGTGCATTTTATAAAAATATAATTAAGAATATAATTTATTACTAATTTTGTTTTTTTTTTTAAACTAACACAGACTTATTAAGTTTATTTATATATTTTATATTTTTATATATTTATAAGTAAGCTTTATATATTAAATAATAGAACATTTCTATTTATTTTTAAATTATGCTAATTTATTCATTTATGATTTTGGCGTAATATTTGAAAACTGATTCCTTCATCTGTAAATATGCAATATTTAATAAACGCTTTTTTAAACTAATGCAGACATTTTCAAGCAACGCACAAATTTATTTGTTCAATTGAAAGAGTAGTCAGGATATTTTTGCAGATATATTATATATATTATAGATAATATTATAGATAATTTGATTCTTGTTCAGTTGGTGATTAAGTAATTTTCGCTAAACTAATCAATGTTGTAGTGTGTGTGTTTGGTATTTATAATGGTGTTTTTGTCTGGTTGCTGCCACCGGGTTGTGCATCATCGTCTGGTGGCGGAGGAGATTTTTGATCCATGCGCGGCTTGGCGCCACCAAAAATGCTAGCCGACTGCTTTGTCTCGGCCAGGGCGTTAATCGGTTCAGTCACCGATCTGGGTTGGAGCACTAACTTTGGCCGATCCTTATCGTCGAGACTGGCACTGCTCGTTGCCGGCGGCAACTGAGTGCACACTTCATTGGGATTATAGTGCCGACGACGATCTTTATTCTGGCGATTCTGGCCGAAATTCGAAAAGTGTCCATTGTCATTGCTGATGCTCCGCTGTTCACGTTGGCCTCCGCCACGTCTGTTGTTGTTGTTGTAGTTGTTGTTGTTATTGCGATTATTGTAACTGTAAAGGTGGAGAAATATGAGTGAATATCAGAAAAGCAATTGCACTTAGAAAAAAATGTACCAAGTTCTAGTAAATCGAAGTAAATATTATCAAAAATAATTATTAATTTCAAAAAATTTGAAATGCTTACCCCAAATCGACAATATTTCTTTTGGAAATATTTTACATAATATATTAAACATTTCTAAAATACTGAAAATTTGAAATCGCAATGTTTATAAGAAAACCTTTGTAAAATTCACAAGTAATTAATAATAATAATAAGCTAAAAATAAAAGGTTTCCCTTTTTAAATATGTTCTTTCCAAATTTAATGAAACAAATCCTAAAAATTCAAAAGGCTTACTTTAAATCAATGTTATCTTAAAATAATTAGAAATGCAATATGCTTATGCACTCAGCAAAAAATATAAAAATTTTAGTAAATGGGAGTAAAAATTATAAAGGCTTACACAATATTAAATATTTTTTTTTTTTAGAAATATTTTTTCATAATTTCCAACACATTGAAAGGCATATTTAAAAGTTTCTAAGAAATCATTACTAAATAAATAATTATAAAATTGCATAAGAAATGATTTCTAAATATTATGAAACAAACATCCTAAAATGATAATATATAAAGAACATTATTTCCATAAAGTTGCAATAGAAAAATATAATAAAATGTCTAATTTTGATTTGCAAAGCCCAATTTACTGAAAGTAAAATATTGTAATTATAAAAATTTACAAAATTTACAGCAATTAATTTTACAAGTGCTGTAAAGAAAACTTACCGATTGTTGTAGTTGCCACTGGAGTATTGTGGTAAACTGATATTGCTCCGGAAACTGGTGGATGATTTTTTTGGCTCCAGATTTTGACGGGGACTGCCCCAGCTGTTCCCGCCCAGCGAACCATAATCGCTGCTGTTGCTGCCATCGTTGCCATCATTGCGAGCTCGCCCAAATCCCCATCTACGGCTCCTGCCGCCGCGATCCCTGCGATATCCATCATGTCCAGGACTGCCCTGCCGAAAATTGGAACCGGTCGAGGAGCAACCCGGACTATCATCGCGTCGATAATTACGCCGTTGATTATTGTTGTTGTCCGAGACAAATCTGCCGCCACCTCCACTACCTCCGCCACCCGGGCCACCACCTGAACCACCCTGTCGCCGATGATCTGCAATATCGATGCGCAACGGCGCCGAGAAATTATCGAGCTTAATGCGTCCATTGTGGGCAAGGGCACGCTTCAGCTGCTCGAGTGTGTGGAATTCCACATAGCCATAACCCTTAAACTCATCCGTCTCGCGATCCTTGATGAGGCGCACGTTCTTCACCTCAAAGTCCACGAAAATCTTCATCACATCGCCCTGGACGAGACCCTTGGGCAGATTGCCCACAAATGCGATAAATGGTGGATCGCTGGGCACATCGCAGTGGCCATCGCGAAAACCTCGATTACGATTGTAAAAATGGCGATGTTCTTGGGAATCGCCAGAGCGATTATAACGATCACGATTATTATTATAATTGTTGTAGTTGCGGTTGCGATTGTTGCCTCTGTCATTGGTCTTGGACCAGTCCGCCATATTCCAGGCGGCACTGCACTTTTTGTAGATGAATTATGTTTTTCTAGCCTGGAGCTCGATTTTCCAGACGCCTGTCTACGAGAGACAACTGACACTGCTCCCATAACATACTATATTGACACCTGACACTTTCCCCAAAACTGCTCTTTAGTTTCAATTACAATTTTTTGTCTCAATAATGTATATTTTTTTCTTACCAAATTCCACACAAAATGGGGCAAACTGACGGAAAGTCTTTGCCGGCGCTTTATGCACAAGTTTTGCTTGGCAGCCAAAGGTAAGTCCGTAAAATGATAAATGTTTTGGCGACAGATTATGCAGAATGGTGCCGCCTCCCCGCGTCCTCATCAAGCTCTGTGGAAATAACATGTGTAAGCAGCCATGGAGTAAATGACTCCATCTCCAATTCCAGATTCAGCTTCAGCTTCAGCTTCGGCTACGCTGCTTGTTTGTGTTATGGATAATAAAAACAAGAGGAACAACAACGACGATGCTGGCGACGAGGACTACATGAAAAAGTCAACTGCAAATAGTGAGACCAAGGCAACAGCAACTGCTGCTGCTGCTGCAACATGGGGCAGCAACAAGAACAACTACCGCGTTTTGTTTGCACAACGAAACTCATGACTCATTTTTGTACATTTGTCAAAATTTTTGCCATACATCATTTTAAACAGTGCGCGAATTCGTAGAGGCCAAAGGGGGTGGCAGGGGTGAGACAGGCCACAGGGAGGCGGAGTCGAAGTCATTGTGGGTACCACCAAAATTATACACTGCCAGCAGCAAGACAAGTGCACAAAAATTAAATTAAATTCAAACTAAGACTAAAATAATAAAAAATATTTCAAATGTTCATATAAGAAAAAATTACAGATTAAAGGCGTAAAGATGAAATTATATAATAAAACCTAAAGAATTACATATTATAATCTTATGCTATAAGCTATATATTTACAACTAAAATAAAAAATTAATTACATGGAAAAATATGCTTCATACAAAAAAACCAATGAAACATTTTTTATTTTGTTACTGAGCAGAAAATTATTTAATGGGTTTAGCATATAAAATATATCTGCCAAGGCAGAATAATAACATTATAAAATATAATGATAATAATATTATTATTTTTTTTTTTTTAACAATATAACGAAATGCTATTGCGTATTTTAAAATTAATTAATTCTTTAATAACCATAAATAATTAATTTACTTATTTATTTAGCAAAAACCCCAAAAATAGTCTCCAATTCAAAAAGAAACATATTCTAAATAATTAAATTTTTCTGAGAATGAGCTTATCTCTGCTCATATTTTGAGCGGCGATTTCTGTATAATTTATAAATGTTTTGATTGGTTATTTATAACAGTTTTGTTGATAAACTTGTCTAAATTTATTACACTTAAAATCGAAATAACTTTTTAACAGATTATATTTCATTAACAGAACAAACTCTCTAAAAAAGCGAAGAAGAATTAAAAATATTTTTTTTTAGCATTTTTAATTTTTAAAACATTTATTTTTGGTTTGAGAAATGCATTTCTTACTAATCTTAAAAGAGTCTTTATAATTGATACCTTTCATAAGACTTGGTTGCAGTGTGCTGGATGGGATTTTGGATTTAGAGTTTGGTCTTGGGGTTGGGGTTAGGGTTGGGGGATGCGGCACACGCCAACGCATGCCAAAAGATAAATCGTTAGCAACACGGAATTAAAAACTGATGTAGCGATTAATTTATCACTCACAACGGCAACGCAGAGCCGCAACAACAAGTTGCAAGAAGAGTTGCCAGCGCTAGTGGCAATATTTAACTAGCAAGCTGCAACTGTATGTGTGTGTGTGTGTGTGTGTGTGGCAGTAGCAGCAACAGTAGCTGAACTTCGAACCGATGTGGACAGTAAATAAATTACGAGCAACAAATAAACGCGCTCGGCTGCATCGATGGCGAGGCAAAGAAAATCGAGAAATGTAGGCAAACAAAGACAAGAAAACGGAACCGGAAACGCTTTCAGCTGTCGAATTTGTATGAGCTGCCCGACTGTCCTTCCGTCCCCCTGCTGCTATCCCGCTGCTCCTTCTTGCTTGTTTCTTGTGCCCCGCCAAATGCCATGTTCATCCTGTCTTAGGTCGATGGCAAAGCTCTGCCTGGCCCTGCTTCCCTCCACACTCAGAAAAATAAATCGCATTTCATTTTGCAAATATCCTTGAAAAATTTCTATTGTTTTAGTAATAATATTAAAATATAAAAAAACATTTTTGTTTTGCTTGTTGTACATCGGCAAAAAAATATTTTGTTTTTGCTATTTTCTCGAATATTGTTCAATAAGAGAAAAAATATATAAAAAGTGTACATTTTAGAAGAAATTCCAAAATAACATTTTTCTAAAGTAGAAACACAAACACTTTTCAAATACATCGAAAAAAACATTATGGAAATTAAACATATTTTTTTAACTAAATTTAAAGAACGAATCTAAATAAAAAGCTGCCTTTTCCTAGTCTGAAAAAAACTAGATATTTAATTAAATTTTTGTGCTGAGTGTATCAGTTTTTTTGCTTGCTTCTTTCTCTCAATTGGTAAGTGTTCAATCATTTGATTGTTGCAACAATGCAACATGTACAGACAGCCAAAAGAAGCGAAACACCGAAAAGGATTTATGGTCATCGATCAGAATTAATGAAGATTTTGTTTTAGTGCGCTGACAAAGCGTACACCATCCTCCCCCCCCCCCCCACTCATGTCAAGGGTGGGTTGTGGGTTAGGTTTCGTCCGTAAGCAGGTTCAAATAGAGCATTTGTTGCTAATCGCTTTTCGCCAGCCTTGAAGTACTAACCTTAACTGCCCAAGTATTACACTACATTAGCGAAATTAAATTGATTTTTCTCTAGTTGCTTTTTTTTTTTCTTTTCCTTTTTTCATTTTTGCGTTACGCTGTTGCAACCCCGTGTGGCAGCAGTCACAGCAGTTTTTGGTTGAAGAGCTGTTGATGCCCGTATTTCACCACCTTTTAACTCTTATTAAGTCAGCCAGTCCCTCACCCCCCCCCACCTCTGTCAGTCTCTTTCTTGTACCAGTTTCATTTTGCTCATCATAATGCCGCCTTTGGCTTGGCTTGGCTTGATTTATGCTGCATCGCCCGCAAGTATGCAGCGTAAATATTTTTATGACCCAATATATGAACCCATCAACTCCCTCCAAACTGCACTTGTATCTCAACAAGGTCTCATATATATATATATATATATATATATATAAATTTCTATATATGTATATAGGACCAGGAGCAGCGGGCCCACACTAATCATATTAAATGAAATTCATACGTCGCCGCATTTATGCGAGGGTTGCTAAAACATTTTATATAACACACACACACACACAATTGTTGTTGTTCTTGTTGTTGTTGTTGTTGTTGCTGTTGTTGTCGCTTAAACTAATTGAGTGTTACAAATTTTATGTGCAAAATCTTTAAGCTAAATTGAAATTTGTTTTGTTTGGCTTTCTGGCCTGGTTGTTGTTACATTTTTCACATATGATGCGGGTTGTATATGAACCCATTTAATGTTATGTCCACATTTTTCCATGTTTTTGTATTTCCTAAGTGCGTTCAACCATTTTCAAAACTGAGGTAACAGAAAAAAAAATTGACTACAAAAGTTTATGCGAGTCATTCGCTATTTCAGTTTTTAGTATTCATTTATTAAAGGTGATTTTGAAAACTTGGTGTTGAGCTCAACATTTTATTAACTAATTTTCAATTGAAATGAATTCGTCTTAACAATTTTAAATATGATAGAGTTAAGATTAAAATTAAGTAAATTTATTTGAAGAGTAATCAGAATATAGAAAAATGGGAGAACTAAAATTGTATTTTTAAATTATATTTTAATATGAACTTAAATCAGTCCAAATATATCCAGTATGGTAAGTAACGAAAACATAAAATTAAAGTTAAAGTTGCAAATAAAATTGAATGATTAATTTTTTTATTAGAAATTTAATTTTAAGTAGAAACTGGTAATTAAGTTCAGAATAAATAAATATAATTTTTAAAGTTATAGCTGCAAATGAATTTAAATGATTATTAATTAAATGAAACAGTAATTTTAAACAGAAAGTGAAATTCAGAATATGTAACTAAAATTTTAATTTTATTTGTCAAAAGTAGATAGATTCTTTAATATACGTAAATTGTGTATTTAGTTTAAGCTTAAATTTAAATTATATAGACCTAAATGGAAATAAATAATTGAAATTAATCAATATTTTCAATTCGAAAATGTGGGGCGGTCAACATATTTATTTCAAATAAATATTTTTCTATTATTTAAAACTATTCCGAAAGTAAGTAAAATCGCTTTATTATAATATATATTTAATGATGCATCATTTCGTCACGAGTTGTGGAACCATGAAGGGAAACCTTGAACATCTGTATCTCATTGAGATGCAGTAAGTCGGCTAAGTAGGACAATCAATTACTGCCCACAATTGCATTACATATGCCACGAGTTGCACAAATAGTACCCAAAAACTAAATAAAAACCGAGCTGGCAAAGAAATGAGCTCTGTAAATGCTGCTGCTGCTGCTGCTGCTGCTGCTGCTGCTGCTGCTGCTGTTGTTGCTGCTTCCGATGCTGAGAATGTGCCTCTGCTTGTGGCATGTGGAAAATAAATTGCCAAACAAATATCAACATGACAAATTGATAAATTCATGTTATTATTTCACTGATGCCTGCTTAGGCAGACGAGTGTGTCCATGTGTGTGCCAGTGTGTGTGTGTGTCAATGTGTGTGTGTGTGTGTGAGTGTGTTTCGTATTTCGTATTTAGTTTTGTCCGCTTTCACACATTAACCAAATGAAAATTCGGTGTTGACGCATTTGTTTTACTCATTTCTCGCCTCCGCCGCCGCCGCCGTCGGCTGCCGGCTGCTGTTGCTGTTGCTGTTGCGACAAATGAGCCACAGGCTGTGGCACAGCTGAAGCGACTACTTACAACTACAACTACTACGAGGCAACCAGCAACAACAACAACAACAATAACAACAACAGCAGCAATCACAGAACGATAGATAGATGGATAGAAATGGGGAAATGGTAATGGAAATGGAAACATTGAGCACGTTGCGGCATTTGTCAACTGCATGTACAAATGCATTTCTATATCTAACAGTACTATCAGTACACTCTAAGAAAAATTGCCTTGAAATTAAGAAAATTATCAAGTTCAGACAGAACATATATTTTTAAAAGCCAATGTTGTGTCTGCCCAATAGTCAGCTTTCTTGTTCTCTGAATTTCAGATATGATTTTGCTAAAAGTTTGAAAAAGTATATCTAATTTTCAGGTTTTTTATTGGATAATATACAATTGTATTATGATTATTTTTTGGTTTTCATTTCCATATTTTAGATTTATATTTCTTTATAAATAAATACATTTCTAAACAAAACACATTTGGCATTTTTAAGCATTTTTTTGGTGTGTTTGGAAATTATTTTTAAAACCCAGACAATTTTTTCAGTTTACATATGCCAACTGATTTAATTGCAATATATAAGAATTCAATGTAATTTAATTTAACTTAAAATAAGTACATATTACTTGTTAGCTCTAGTAATAAAGTTTTTATTTTGAGAAATATTTTCATAGTTTTTTAAAATTTTTTTTAAAATAGTTGAATTATATAAATAATAAAAAGTTTAATTATAATTACAAAATAAACATGGTTTGCATTGCATTCAATTAACTTGATTTATTCATAAAATACGAATTCTGCTTAAAACATAGATTAAGCATAAGTTGTGCATATTTTTTTTTTTGAGTGTACACAGTGTAGCCGTTCTGTATGGCCCAATGTGCAGTCATTATTCGTCTACTGTTGGAATTTTAATGATGCGCGAAATGTTAATTTTTCATCTCGATCGCCGCTGTGAGGGGTGTGGGGCGTGAGGCGTATGACGATTGCTGTTATGTGGGCGTGGCCATGCCACTTAATGACAACAACGGGGCCTGAGTCAGTTTGAGTGTCTTTTGTTGGCTTTTAATTAACGTTGATCACCTCAATTGAAGCACGTCGCATGTGAGTCCCGCTCGCTGTGTGTGCCTGATTCTGAGTCTGAGTGTGTGTGTGTGTGTGTTTGAGTGTGCCTGTGTCTGTGTGTGTGTGTGTGTGTGTGTGTGTGTCACCAATTAAGGAGCAGAGCAGTTGGCATTAAATGTGGGCACTTTCAACAGACTCCTCCGTTGCTGCTGGTGCATTATGCCTCAACTTGGCCATCTACGAGTAATTCCTATTAATTGAATGGGCAGAAAGAGAGAGAAAGAGAGAGAGAGAGAGAGAGAGAGTCAGGGCATATTATTTGCTCAGATATTAAGTTACAGACGAGGTAAATTTCGTTTGGCATTTATTTATGTGTGTGTTTATATATATATATATATATATATATATGGCTCACCCTGAGTCGCGTGTTTAATAATCATAATAATAATAATTATTTCTTAGGAATATGCTTACAGAATTTATGTTCAAGTCATGGTCTAATTAAAATCAATTGACTTAATTGAAAGTACAAAGAAAACACATACAGAAAACTAAGGCAAGACTTCTTTCTACATGAAGGTAGCAATTTGAACTTGTGCACATAATTTATGGGCAGCTCCCAAAATGCTGGACAATAAAGCAAAAAAAAAAAAAGGGGCAACTCAAACTGTGGCCAAAAACAATGCCATAAATCAGCATCGGGCTGAAGTACAAGTTGTGTCTCTTTAAATTGGCATAAATCTAGAGTTGGAATTGCGACAACTATATCTATATATATACATATGTGGATGACATTGTTAATTTTTCAAAAAATATCGCGACAGCTTTTTGCTTGGTCGGCTTTTGGCAATTGGTAATTGGCCGGGCCCTTAACAAGTGCCATATTTTATTGGGCTGCCACTCGAACCCGTTGATATATGGCCAGAGAAATGATAAATCTCAGAGACTAGTTTAATTTGGCCATCACCAATCCACAATCCACAATGCATCCAAGCCGAGCCGAGACAGTTGCCAGCAATTTTTTGGATTGTTTTGGGGATCTTATCGCCAACAAAGTCGCTGCTGCAATTCCACAAATCATCTAACACAAATTGTTGTTTCGACTTGTATGCAATTTTGCTGGCCAGCTTTTCCATGGAGCGTGGGCCACAAACATCATAAATTATGTAAATTGGCCAAAAATGCGTTTCACTTGGCGACGCAATTATCAAAGTTTTGCCAAAATAAATACAACCACGCATATTGAGTCTTGGAATAAATGAAAGTTCAGATAAGTAAGAAAGATATATGTTCTGAACAAACTTTGAAGACCGATTTTACTTTTCTGAATAATTCATGCATATGCTTAAATTTATTTATCAAACTTTTGTTAAGGTAACTGCAAAACTCAGGGATTACACATAAGTATAAAAAATGAACAAGAAAATATTTGTTGACACTTTCAAAAAAAAAAAAAAAAATACAAATCTCTTGCTAAGCACTTAAAGTAATATTTTACTTAAAAATATACTAATCAATATATTTTAAAACATTGACTAATTGTATTTTTTAACAATAGGAAATTATTTGCATATAAAATTTCACATTTTTTTTTTTAGATTTTCACAAAGTTCTACAACGAACTTTTTTTTTTTGAGTTATGCTAGAATTCTACACTTATTGCGAAAAAAACAAACTTGCAACAAATATGTTTAATAATCAATATTAAAAATTTTTTCTTATACAATTTATTACAAATTTCATTTGATTTATTTTATGTTGTTGTATATTTTTAATATTTTTTTTATCTTGTTATGCAATAAGAATAAGAAAATGATTGATGATTAAAAGTTTGAAAACCTTATTTGTCTTTATGAATATATATTTATAAAAAATAATGAGTAGTCTGATAAAAGTCTATATGCAACACAAAATATGTTCGTTTATTAATCCACAAACATTATTCGGGAAGAAAATAAGGAGTAAATAAAAATTACAATGCTAAATATCAATGTTCTTTAAGAAAAAAATATGTATATTATATTTCTTCAAAATAAACATAACAAATCATTAATTGTAGAAGAAAAAAAATTCTTTGGAAAAATTTTAAATACTTAGTAGATTTAAATATTATAGATATATTTATGATAGCTTGTTGTATTATTCTGTTATTTATTTATATATATATATATATATATATATATATATATATATATATATATATATTATACTTATTAAAATATTTTATATCTTATAGATCTATAGAAACTGTAGTAATTTGCTTATAATTCCCAAGTGTCTTCAGCGCAGATCGCTGAAGTGCCTCGTTAGACAACGATGGATATTTTGAATAGGTAAGCAATAAAATATTTAAATTAGTCAACTTAGATTTGTTAACGCCGAGTGGCGATAAGTAAGAAAATCCACATCAAAACACACTTGATAAGTATTCGAACACATTGCAACTGCAACGCGAAGGGAAACAGACACAAATCATTCAACATTGCGACAAACAAACAAATAAATAAATAAACAGACGGGAAATTTAAACTCATTTAACTTAGCATAATAAGTGATCCTTAGATAGGTTGGGAGCGGGGCGGTGTGCAGGAATAGGCTGCCCCAACAAACAAATAAATACACTTAGAAAATTTCCTGAAAGATTTACTCTGAAATTAAGAAAGGAAAATTCCTTGGTTATTGGAAATGTGCTCTGAGAATAAAAGGATGTGTTTCCCTTGAGTCCATAAGTATGAAGATTTTTTTTCAGTGTATATATAACGACTGGCTGTCGCTCAACGCAGCTGAGGTTGCCGATGCTGATGCTGATGATGATGATGATGATGATGTCACCTTATGCTACAGCCGCGAACAGATACAAATACAGCTACACTTGCCGAGGGGTGCACAGAGAGGGGACAAAAAGAGAGAGGGAGAGAGGGGGAGGGAGAGAGGTGGGGGGTGGGGCTGTTGCATAGTAAACACGACCATAAAAACCATTAACATCTGGTGTGATTAACTCTTAAAGCGGCGAGTCCCAAGTCCATTGGCTTCTTCTAAACAGCTCGCAGACAGTCGAATCCCATTGGCGGAGCAGCTGACTCCCTCCACACCTCCCCCCCCCACGCAGCTTGTTTTTGGGGTAAACTCATTCACACGGCAGTCAGTGCAAGAACAATGGGGTATATCGAAATCGGAGTCGAAATCGGAATTGGAGTCGGAGTCGGAGTCGCGTCGTCAGCTTCTTTGTCGCCAGCGTCGCTCTTTCAAAATTTATGAGTTTCGCTTGAAAAGTATTTTATTGCGTTTATAATTGTGTGTGTGTGTGTGTGTGTGTGTGTGTACGGGTGTGTGTACGGGTGTGTGTGTGCCGCATGGGAAATGAATGGGGCAGCACTCTTTGTGTGCCAGCTAAAACCAACCAACCGCCCACTTCACTCTGTAAATGTTGCACATAAACTCTTTAACACTTTGCCTCTCGTTGCAATTAAAAAAAAAAAACAAAAACAAAAACAAAAATCAACTTATTGCTGGAAAGTGTTGCTGCGACATTGTATCTGTGTCTGTAACTGTATCTGTGTGTGTGTGTGTTTGTGTCTGCTGTTCACATTAGGCAATAAGAACACACACACACACACCACTCATTGGCGGTGCTGCTCCACTTTGCCCCGTTTGGGGGCACCACCGCATCATTTGTTTGCGTAACTTTATTAGACTCTTGAATTGCGTGTTTAGTTTTTGAACAATTTATGTTCGCCTGCCTGGGAATATTTTCATTTTTATTCTCCTTCTTTCTGTGTGTGTGTGTGGCCATGTGTGCATCAGATACAGATACAGATACAGATACAGATACATTTACAGTTACATGGGCAGAGCTGGGATCGGTGTGTCGCTGCCAAGACTGACCTCGACTGGGCCAAGACGAGCCAAGGCATTGGCTTGTAGCTCCAACTCCGCTTCTGTTGGCCAAAGTTGCCTTCTTTGATTAATAAGCAAAGTAAAATTGAAAAATTTTTCCGTTCAAAACACACACAAAAATTAAAACGTACAAATTGCAAGTTATTTGTTTGTCAAAGTGGCGAGCAACGGTTGGAGTTGGCTGCGGAGCAGGAAAAGGTGCAGACATTTCCCTTGCCCAAGACACTGCTTTCTGGAGGGTAAGCAAAAGGAGCTGAAGTCAGAAAAAAAAAAAAAAAATTCATTTTCCACGTAATTACGCTGCTGTGATTAGTAAAATTAAACTTTTCTTTTGCATTTCCCTTTTGCAGCGCATGATTTTTACTTTTTTGGTTTTTTTACTTTTGCCATTTGATTTTAAGTCTTGCGTTTCCCCTCCCCCTCCCCACACCAACCTTCTTGCTTCAGTTTCATTTGGCGCTACGTTTTTCATGGGAAAAACTAGAAAAATGCTTGCAGGAAAACGCGTAACGGCCAATTACAAGGATTGATTGTGTATGAAAATGTTTTTTTTCCTCTTCTTCTTTTTTTTTTGTTGGGCAAAGTTTGCCTCTAAAAAGTTTTCGAACTCATTTTTTCGTATTCGTATTTGCTCAATGCATAAGGTATCTAATTTTTCATGTCAGACAAAGATTGACGGCACTTGCGAAGCGGCGCAATCAAAAATTTTAAATACCAAAAAAAAAAAAAAAAAATAGAAAAAAGTAAAGAGAAAATGCTTTTTGCTCTTTGCGCTGCAGACACTTTAACACTTGAATAAATATTTGTGCGGCAGTCGCACAAACCAAAAATAAAAAAAAAAAAAAAAAAGTAGAAAGATTTTATAATGCCACAAAATCCAAACTAATTACTCAAGTCCTTGCCCGACGACGCTCGGATGGATGGACGGACTCGCGCATCATTTCACTTGATATCCTGTCACAGGATGCGTGCAGAGAAAGAGAGAGACAGACAAACGGACAGATGGACAGATGGACAGACAGCGAGACAACATCATCATCATATCAGAGCCACTCAGCAACTGAGTAAATGTTTTGAAAATAATTCCGTGTTATTTTTATGCCTCGTAGAAGGACTTCTCGCAGCACGCAGAAAGTGTCAGCGGCGCGTGTGACAAAAATTAATATTAATTTGCTGTGTCAATGCATCCATCAAGGCGACAGTTGGTCCACCAAACCACCCAAAGGCAACAAAAAAGTGGTTATTTTTCACAGCTCTCATTATCATCGTAGCAAGTCTTCAAAAACGGGGTAAAAATTTCAAGTTTTTTCTTTGTGAAATATTCAAATATCTCACACATTTTTGGGGTTTGGCTTCTTTTGGCGTGCAACAAGCATTTCACAGACTTGGGTGGTGCAGGTGGTGCTGTCTGCGCCGGCTGCTCAAACACTCTCCAGAGTTAAGGTAACTGCTCTGCACTTTGAAAAAAATTGGCATTACAACTAGATAGATTTTCTTGTTTTTAAAAGTTATATCTAAATATGTTAAAACATAAAAATGGAACAAACTTTTTGTTTTGGAATACTGCTTTTTAAATTCAGAAATAATTATTAAAATTTATGGGTTTTTTTTTTAAATAGAGTAATTTATTTTTATGGATTATTTCTAAAAAATAATGAGATTTATAGTAATATAAATAAAAAGCTGTAATAACCTAATAAAAAAAAAAACTCCCTGAAAATTAGACACATTTTTTTTTATAAAAATTAAAGAAACATATTAAAAATGCAAACGGAAATCAAAGCTTGATTTCTTGAAAGCCGAAAAAGATGAGCTAGTTTTTAAATGCTATGTAATGATTTTTCTGAGTGTAGGTAGTTGCCCTGGTCACACGCCCAACACACGTTGCTTGAAATCAATGCGCTGTTTTTCCCATTTTCCTGACAGTGAAGAGGTGCGGTGGGTTGGGGTGGAGCAGGGGGTTGGTTAATGTGACAATTTACGGTTTGCTTTTGCTCATCAGCACTCGGGTAATGGGAAAGAGAGCTGTTTAATTTGGTAGCTCAGTGGTCGACACGTGTCGCAAAACGTGTGCAAGGTATTTGGTCCTTATGCCTACTCCACTCCCCCCCCGCCAGGGGGCAGACGTCTCACGCTGTTTACATTTATTTGTTGTTAGTTGTTTAATTTAATTAATGCTCAAATATGCACTCATCATGCCCAGCCCAGAGAGCGTGAGAACCCAACTACAGATCGCTGAATTGGAAGATCTTCTCCTGCTGCTGCTGAGGATGCTACTCCTCATCCCCTCATTGGGGAGGGTTTTTAATTTATTTTACGTTTAATAAATTACAAATGAGTATGTGGAAATGTATTTATTGTTTTAAGTACAATGTTGTTTTATTAACAACTGCTTCAACACTAGAGAAATGATTATTCTGAACGCAGAAAAATACTGAACTTATATATTAATAGTCGATTGGGTTGTAATAAAGTTTGTAAAATACTTTTAATATTATTAAATCATCGGAGAGCACATTTGATAAATAATAATAAATATCTCTAGTTACTTCTGCATAATATTAAATTATTTATATTTTAAAATACATTTATCGGTTAGATGGATTTTAATAAAATTAGTAAAACACTTTTAATATTATCAAAAATATTAGAAACCAAATCAAATCGAAGTATCTACTAAAAAACTTTTAATGTTATAAAAATATTGGAAATCAAATTCGATTATCTTTCAATAGTTCTGAATAATACTGAATTTTAGGAAAAAAAAAAATATTTATCTGATAGATGGGTTTTATTAAAATTTGTAGATCACTTTTAATATTATCAAAAATATTAGAAACCAAATTCGATTATCTTTCAATACATGTGCATAATATAAAATGCATTATTTTTTACAAAAATACATTTATGTGATAGATCGTGTTAATACTCGCTGTTTTTGGCTATTGGTATAACCTGTTACCATATGTTGGGCAAGTCTTTTGAATTTATCCGCAGACAGCTGCCAAGTTTCATGTGCAAATGAAATGGAAATGAAATGAAAATGTAAATGAAAAACTCTTCGTTTGCTTTTCCGACTGCTACTGCGACTGGCACCTTTCAGTTTGTTTCTAAATATTTTGATTAGTTCTTGTAAATTGTTTGCATTGCACTGAGACGGGGGAATCTACTAAGGAGAAAGAGAGTGAGGTCTGGGGACTGTAGACAGAGAGAGAGAGAGAGAGAGAAACAAAGAGAGAGGTAGACAAGTCTACACTCAGAAAGTAAATCGACTTAAACTTTGGTATTTTGTTATATATTTGGCAACAGTTCTAAATCACCATATTATTGAAAAAGTAAATTTCTAAAAATCAGCGATATTCTATTATTAATTTCAGGGATAATTTTTATAAAATTAAAGAAATACAAAACATTTTTAAAATTCTTATATTAATAATACTCTAATACAAAACCCATGTGAGTAGGTTTAATTTCTGCTTTCTGCATTTTAGAACAAGTTTTTTAGAAATAAAAATTTGCATTTTTAGTTTAATAAAATTTCTTAAGAATAAAAAATATTAAAAAAAAAATTTCGGGGTATTTTTGGAGCTGTTGTTTTAGTGCCATACTTTCTATTTTTTTGAAATGTGTTATTCATTAATAATTTCTATTTTTTGAAATTTGTCATTTTTGATTTCATTTATTTTTCTGAGTGTAGAGACAGAGACTTGGTCTGTGTTTGTTTAGTCTCACTTAATTTGTAATTTCTCCACGGCCTGTCTGCCTGTACCGTGGCAACATTTGGTACATGTTGCATTTGGTGACAAACTCAAGACACATTCAAGCAACACACACACTCACACATACACATGTGTGTGTGTGTGTGTTTAGTGTGTGGCAATGTGGCTACAAGTTGTTTGGCTCACAGCTCAATGAAGCGTTTAGCTAACTGTTAACTTGAAAGCGACAATAGTTGAATGTCCAACTATATATATATATATATATATATTAGTACTCACACACACATATGTATTTATGCCATATGTGTGTGCGCTTAAATTACATTTGACATTTACGAGTGTATAATAAAAATTTTTACAATGGCCGACGCCAGTTTACTTGACAAATACTTAACAACAAAAGCACTTGAATAGGGCAATCGATCGAAACTAAGAGCAAGGGGTATAGAGTTGAGAAGGGTGGGTGGAGGGAGGCGAGTCTAGGCGAGGTAATGGATAATGGCCATCAAGTGCAGATCGCTCGTAAAACACAATTTTACAGTTGGCACATTCAACTTTGGCCGTGCCACAAGATAGATTTTTCCTCACTTCTCTCGCAGCCCGGTTGCATTTTTAATTAATTGACTGTAGTTTTTATGGCTTCATTAATTACGCAGCTGAGGTCTACGCTTTTGGTCCTTGACGTCATGCCACACACACACACACACACACACACACAGAGAGAGACACATGCCACATGTCGCAAGCCCTGCTGAATTATGCATCATCGATAAATGTGTTTGGAGCCGTAAATATCAATAATAAAAGTGCGCTCTCAAATCTAAAAAGGAGATGGAGTGCATTAAAAATTTATTAGAATTTGCCTGTGACGAGTGTCACACACACACACACACACACACACTTATATATATATTGTGACTTATGTATGCCATAAAATAATAATCTTTATGATGGCAAAAAAAATGTTTAATACAATATTGCCGCAGAGAGTCGCGCATCATCAATATCTGCGTCCATCCAGTCAGTCAGTCAGTCCGTGATTCTGTGATTCATAAATTCATTTTAATTGCTGCAGTGATTTTCTACGTTTTTAGTACCGCTTACTCAAGACCCGGACTTAGACCCGTCTCCGTCTCTCCGCCTCTCCGCCTCTCAGCTCTCAGAGCGATAAATGCGCTCCAAGTGCCCGTTAAAAATGTTGTTCATTAATATTCAACTATTTACTGGCAGCGATTAACTGCGTCTTCAGCTCCCTCAATTTGGAATTTTTGCCTGGCATGGGAAATTTACAAAATCACCCGGCCTCTAATCAGTTTCCAGAATATGTGCCAGGCACATTAGTTTGTTGACTTCCGCCTTAAAATCATATTGTTTTCAGAGAATACCATTTGTGATTGCAAGCTTCAGCAAACTCATATTTCAAATCCCAAACTTATCGAATGCAATTTAAATTTAACTTTTGTAGAGGGGTTTTTTTTTTATTATTATTACTTATTGGGTTTACATTATGCAATTGACACAGAAACAATTTATTCTTTCTCCTATTAAAATAAGCATGTTACTAATATATCAAAACATATCTGGTTTTTTACATATAATAATTTTCGATATTTTAAAAACACATTTTTATATACATATATTTAATAGTTTAACCTTTTTGTTTGTTTACTGAATAATTTTTTAAATATACCGCAACCTTTAATGCATAACTAACTTCATTACAGATCTATTGTGCTAAAAGCATTTTCATAATTTCTCAAATAATTTTTCAAACATCTTTTTTTTCTTCAATATGATTGAACGAAAATATATCCTGAAAGATGATTCTTTCTGTTTGTTCCGTACCTTTGCACAATATCATTATAATATTTATCCTATTTTTAGTGGATGCAAATGTTATTAATATAAATAATAAATGTGCAACTAGTACAGAAAATAAAACAATTCTGAATATAGCAAAATAGAATTGAATGTTCTATTAGAGGTGAGCTCGGTTTGGATAGATATTGACATTAATAATTTAATAAAAGAAAAGTACTTATATTATGTGCTCAATTACTCAATTACTTAATTAATCACTTAAAAAGCAAATAGGAAAAAACTTAAATAAGATAAACGTTCTTTTTTTGTATTAAATAATATATTTTAGCTTTTGTTTAATTTTTGTTATTTATTTTTAACTGTCGTTTGTCGACTTAGATTGGTCGGCATTAAACATATACAAATTTGATTTAATTAAAATTAGAAAAAGACCACGCCCACTTGTAGGCCAAGTAGATCAATGTGAATGAGTGCAGCATTGCAAAGCTGACAATTTGTTCATTTGGATGCATATTGCAAGTGGCAACACTGTTTTTGTTGTGTTGTGTTGTGTTTTGACCATGCCTCATTTGGATTCATGTGGCAATTTATTTAACGATCGATCGTAAAGTGTTTTTCTCTGCACCTCTGCGTTTCTTTCAGTGCTTTTGCAGTGCTTTTATTTGCTTTCCGATTTTTTGCTGCTCTTTTTTTTTTTTTTTTGGTTTTTTTGGTTTTTTGTGGTGCGTCTTATTTTGAAATATGCATTGAATGGGAGCAGGCAGCGTGCGATGTTTACAATCTTTAAGTGAATTTTTCATATTTTAATGTTTTGCGGCAACATTGTTGTCGCCCAATCCCCCCCAGACAGAAAGAGACAGACTGATAGAGAGCAAGAGAGAGAGAGAGAGAGAGGGAGGGAGATATACGGTCTGTGTGTGGAGATCGACGGCGGTCATAATTTCCGGCGTGGAATTCGTGGAAGTTGCCGCGATACATAAAAATTTTGCTTACATCTCTTTGCCCGATGGACAGTCCGAGAGGAAAACCCGGAAGGGGGGGAAACCTGATCGTAAAGTTTGCCGTTTTATAGGTGGAAAAGCGGCGCACAAAGGTGTTTTCCTAAGCAGCGAACAACAAAAAAAAAAAAAAAGACACAAATTGTCAAAGCAAAACAAAATCAGAAATATACTAAAAATGGTTGTTTCTTTGATGCAGCAGGCGTCCAACAACAACAACAACAACAGCAACAACTGTAAACAAACATTCCGTCAGATCGTGTATATATATAGTATATATATATATGTGCTCAAAAGCATGATCTTTTTGCTTGGGGTGGAGAAATGGCGCACATCATTCGCGTTGAGCTTGAAATTGTAGCCGATGTTTGTGCAAAAAGTTTCGACTAATTAGCCAAACGGTTGCCTCCACTTTGGAGCATATATCTATATATATATATATATATTCATATACTGCATATATCTATGTGCATGTGTGGCGATTCGACGCCAGACGATTAGACGTTGTGCGTGCTGCGTTGCCCATTAAAAATTATTGAAATTGAATTTGAAAATAAACTGAAAATGCTTTTTGGGGGCCGCCGTCCCGCGGACTCTTTCAGTTTTTGATACTCTGTTGCCAAAATGTGGTAAAATGTACATTTAAATCTATAGAGTTGATATTTGCACGATATACACTCAAAATCATAAAGCTAACTGTATTTTAGAAAATCGCAATTTTTACTTTTTTAATATAATATATTAATATTAAAAAATGTATGACTAAATAAAAATAACAAAAAAAGAAAGTTCCACACAAAAAAAAAAATGATTATATTATATTTTTAAAAGCAAAGATCTGATTTATTTTAATGCAAATAGCTAACATTGGAACCGCTGCAGATATTCCGAAATATTTTAAACTAAACATATGGCAAAAAATTTTACTTATTTATATGAATATTTACTTCTCCAAATCATATCAAGTATAGAAATTATTTTCAAACTGCTATTTTGACTGATCGGTTGAGAAGCTGTAAATCTCATTTATTTTAATAAAGTTAGTAAGTGAAATAAAAAATATATTTAAATTAAATAAAAATGATGTTCATTGTTGCTGGAATTAAAAAAGAATACCCTTAGTTCTATATATATTATTGTAATTTACTTTCTGAATATTTGTAAAAAATATAATAAATTTTTCCTTATTTTCAGGACGATTGCAATATTTTTTGGGTGAGCTGCTTTTTAGACAAAGTAAAAAAGGAACTGACTCATTGAAAATATTTCAGTATTAAAACTGATTAATTTATTTTATTTTAACCAGTTTTTTCAACTTCGGTATTAGTATATAAAGTGTATTCTGCAGTCGTTCACATCCGACTCCATCAGCATCAGTTGTATTTTTTTTTTTTTGTGATTTGCTGTTTGAGATTTTGGTGGAAAAGTGTGGCACACGGCGCGCTTGATTTGTGCTAGCCACGAGTGCAGAGTGTAGCATGAAGTGGGCGGTTGGTGCTTCGGTGGGGTGTGGGTGGGGGCAGGTTGTTGGAAAGCATATCGCCTTCGATTAAATGTACCGGCTGCATTTTCACGTATTCCCAGGAAATGTGTGTGTTTTCAATTCGAAATTAGTTGCTTGCGCTGAGAAAATCTTAATTTATTAGCCGCCTCGAGAGCATTTCGAACGGTGTTGTTGCGTATTTTTAAGTGAAATGGATTGAAATGAAATGATTTTTCATTTCATTTCATTTATTTCTATTTTTTTTTTCTTATTTTGTTTCTTGCTGATGGCGGTGGCGACGGCAAGACGCCAAGCGGACAGACAAGCGGACAGACAGACTCATGGCCTGGCCCCAAAAATGCCGACGAAAATTTGTTGGCCACAAAATTCGTACCTTGCCAAATGCAAAGCATTTCGCCATTCCGCCCATTAAGTGGTTGCACCTTTTCGCCAAAACACACAGGGTGTTCCCCGGCCACACAATGCCCCTGTGACAAGTGCGGCACATGCACCCTGTAACAAAGAACAACAAAAAAAAAAAAAAAAAAAAAATACAGAAAAAAGGTGGCAACCATTTTTGTGGGCCGAGTTGGCGTCTATTTTCGAGCAAATGCCGAAGTAGGTTGACGCCACCTAGGTATTCACATTTCACATTTTACAAAGGTTGCGATTCGAGATTCATCGAGGAGTTTCGCACCTAGGCGTTAGAAGAAAAAAAAAAACGGGACGCCTCTCTGTCAGCTGCCACAAGCGGTGGCAACTGGCAGTGGCGTCAGTGTCCCGTGTACTGCAATTATGCAGACAACATGTCAACGCGAATTGTTCGCATTGTCGAGCCGACAACGGCAACGGCAACGACGACAATTCGAATGCCCAACAGACCACGCCAAGGAGAGGGGGCACTGCTGTGGTGCTGGTGGCTGTCTGGGGTATGGGGGAGGCACACAAACACAGCTGCGCCCAAGGTGCCAAAAAAAAAAATAAATAAAAAATGGAAAAAGTTGCAGGCAAAATCACATCAAGCTTGTGCGTCTAATGGTCAATAAATATGAAAATTTTATTGACTAACGCAACCTGATACAATTCAGAAATCCGAAACCTTTCTCCTACACTCAGAAAAAAATTTACCTGAAAATAAAAGGATTTTCTGGATTTGAGATATAATTTCTTAAAATTAAAAAAGGCTTTTTACAAAACGAATATTCCAAACAAATGCATTTTAATGTTTACAATTATTTTATTTTATTGAGAAATGCATTGATAAAATTCTTTTTTTTTTAATGTCTTAAAATATTTTATTTTATTAAGAAATGCATAAATAAAAACTAGTGTAAATTCGTATGTAAAAAAATACTTTTTTAAATTCGAAAACAGGTAATGAAATTAACTGGCTCAATTGAAGTTCACCTGACGTGAGCAATTTTTTCGTTTTTTCTTTTTTAAATAATAATAAATTAGTTTTATCTATCTATAATATGGTAAGCAACAAGATGGCTAAACTTAAATAAATACAAACTGGAAACAAGACATATTTTATGTGCAACATTTGAAAACAACCCAGCCTTAAATTAAGGAAAAAAATCATAGATTTTTTTTTAAATTAACTTGCAGAATGAATAAGACATTTAACAACGGCAAGTATTTCATATTCAGTGCAATTTTTTTTCTGAGTGTTAGTTTGAAATTTAAAATGCACACACACACAGATACAGTCAAATACATCAAGATGCTCATCATCGAGTCTCACGTCTCACGTTTGACTAACAAGATCCCAGGAGTGAAATAAAAGCGAAAGTGCAAAAGTATTTGGCTACGTGATGTGCAGCTCATGTGTGTGTGTGTGTGTGTGTGTATATATGTGTGCGTGTGTGCGTGCATTGGCCAAGCAGCTCAGTTAGCCAGTTTTGGCCCTTTTGGGCGCAAAGTCTCTTTGGCAATATATATGGCTCACTTGAGTAGGTGTTTCCATCAGCCAATTAAGTAGCCTGCCTGCCGCACTGCTTAGCTGCTTGCAACCAGCCAGCTGTTTGTGCCTCTAATTGATGGACACTCGCGTTTTCTAATACCCTGTATGCAACACACAGAAAAGGGCTGCCCAATGTTGAATTAAAGACAAGTAAGAAAACGCGAGTTTTGAGAGTTCGACTAAAAGCTGGAAAACATATCAAATCTTTTTGCTTGCAGTTTCTTTTTAATGTGGAAAAAAAAATTTGAAAATGCTGCACACTAAAATATAATATTATATAAAGTATAAAGTTAATTAGCAAAAAAATTATAGTTCATCATATCAACAAGTCGTTCTCAGAGATTGTAAAGTCTTCATTTTTAATTTAAAAATTGGATAAAACAAATGACAGATCAAATTTATTTCATTTTATCGATGAATGCATTTGCTTAGTGAACATCAATGCAAATAATAATTGCAACAATTAACAAATTTCTCTCTTTCAATTTTAGGCAATTTAAATCGAAACTCAAACTTACAACTTAAATTTACATGTTAATAATAAATTTGTGATTTGATTTCTTCCTTATAATTTTATATTATTTAATTCATTGCTTTAATCTAAAATTTATAAAATCTACAAATTTAAGTTGATTTAGTTTTTAGTATATTTTTTTTTTACTTATTTTGTGAATAAAAGTAAATGTTTTATTTTTGTTAATTTTTGTCGTTTTTAACACATCAATGCAAATTTGTATAATTAAATTCTTAGAAGTAATCTTTGAGCATGTTTTTTTTAGACTATAAAAACTTAAGTAAAAATTGGAATAGTAACAAAATAACAGCTTTTATGGATTTTAAAAAACTTTTCTATTTACAGGGTATTTTTGGAGTCATTAGCTGCATTGTAACCTGATTTGGTTTTGCGTCATTTGGCCTATTGTCGCTGTCTGCACGAAATGAATCAAAAAGTAGCAGAAAAACTGAGAAGTAATTGCGAGTTGCAAATTCCGTTGCACAAGCAACAGTGGCAACAATCATCGGTTGAGGAGTGCACGCATAAGACGAGGTGTTTCCACAGAAGGGGGGGTGTGAGGAGGTGCAGCAGTCTGGTCGCTTTTCAACACTTGCCAATTGTTCGTCTGCGTTGTTGGACTTTGTTTCCACATAAAAATGCCAAATGAAATATGAACTATTTTAACGCCTACTTAATTTGTTTTGTTATTCGTTTTTCGCTAACTATAAATTGTAATTAATTTAGCGTTGAAAGTGAAAGTGTTAAGTGAATTGAGTGTGGCATTGTACTCGGGGCACTGTGCTCTACAACAACAACAACAGCAACAACAACAACAACAACAACAAGCAGACATCAAATGCAGCTGTGTCTCGTCGATTGTCTCGGTTCGTTCTTTTGGCCAATTGGCCGTTGCCAATATTTTAATAAATTTTGTGCCCAGCAGACAGTTTTGCTTGGCCGAGGTAGGCGACGACGACCTAAATAAATAAAGATATATGTTTATGTGCAAAATATTAAAGACAAACAAAAGCAGCAAACAGCCACTCAACCAACCCCCCCGCTCGAATTCCCAAACCCAAAGTCAACTATACACTCAGAAAAAGAAATGCTGAAAATCTGTGTCAATTTTGGCTCAGCAAGTGCCATTTCGCTGAGTGTATTCGCATTTACGCATATGTCGCCGCCTGACCAATTCATAAGTCTGCACTTAAGGCGACAGCAGCTGAGGACACGGCAAGGGACAAGCACCGGACACAACCTGTGGCAAGCTTGAGGAGGCTGATGGGCTACGGGGTGGGTTGAGAGGCTGATGTAAGGTTAGCCTTGATAAAGTATATAAACTGCAGGCTCGCATATACATAAAAATCATAATAAAATGTATCTACCCCAGGATCAAATTATGAATCTGCTTATGGACGGGGGGGAGCAGGGTCAGAAGCCGGTGGGGTGGTTGGGGGAGGGGCGGCTAAAAGGTGTGTCCGGCCATCTCAAGTTATGAAAGCCGCAGGCTGCCAGCGAACCCAAACCCAAAACCGTAAAAAGGACAAACGCATATTTATGAAATGAACAAAACTATAAAGGACACCCACACACACACACCACACACACACATCACACACACACAGACACACACACACACATGGTGAACACACACATGCACATGCAGGGGGCACAATGTGACGACATTGATGTGGATTTGGTTTCTGGGTGCCACACACAAAATTTGTGCACATTTCAGCAAAATGTGACCCAAGGTGTTTCCGCCTGCTCCTTCAAGGTGCTGCTGTCCTGAGGACGTGTCCTTTTTGGTCCCTTTTTGGGGGCAACTGAGTCTATTACAGCAACTACTACTTTATGGCATGTAGTTACACCTAGGCGCGCCTGCGGCGGCAACATATGGTCAAAAAGCAGCAGCAGCAGCAGCAGCAGCAGTAGCAACATGCCAGTTGTGGCATGGACTTTATTTGCGCCATTCCCTCAATGTTTATTTGTGCTTCACATTGTCAGCATCATCAACAGCCATCAACAATGTGCCCCGACCGGGTGACAGCTGGCTGCCCCCACAGGGATTTGTTTAAATATGTGCGTCACATACGCGCCACCAACTGGTCGTGGAAATTACCTTAGCCTGCCCCCGAGTGGCAAGCAAAAGAAGAAAAAAAAAAAAAAAACAATACAAATAAAAACCTTAAGAAATTCCACCTAGCAGCTAAATTGTTAAATTGCCAACCTTTTCAATCAGCTCACGTAGCATTTTATTAGTCAATCAAAGGCTGCTTTATCCTGCATCTCATTAAGGACCTCATTTCAAATGACAAGCAAAAGCCAAAATACAGTTTATATAAAGTTATTTAAAATCGTAATAGTAAATTGAATATAGACATATTTAAAATCGTATATCGTATATTTGTATATCAACTAAATATATTAAGGTAAATATAAAGATATTTATTTAATATTTTATATATATTTTACGTATGCATTTCAGCTTAATTAAATAATATAAATAGGCTGTTTATAAAAATATTTTATAAATGTATTTTGTATTTATTATATAATAAGCAATATTTAAATGATAAAATAAGGTAAATGCCACATTATATAAATATATTTAAATTCGTATATATATAAAATATGTTTGCAAATTGAATCAAGACATTTTTGAAATCGAATATACATGTATTTAATATATGCTTAAACTAAATATTACTAAATATATTAAATTATATATTGAGAAATTTATTTTTAATTATATTATGTATTAAGTATTTTGTATATTTAAAATAAGCATTTCTGGCTAATTAAATAGTATAACAATATTGAATAAATGTATTCTGTATTTATTATAGAAAGTAATACTTAAATTTATATTCCCCTAACAAATTCAAATCAACTTATAAATTATACATACAAATATTTATTTAACAACTATATTTAAATACTATATTTATGGATATTTAAAACATATTTTGTTAAATAATGCTTTCAGCTCAAACTCAAAATATAAAATTATTTATAGATATATTTAAAGTCACATATTTCAAATTCATACAATATGTATTCAAAATTATATTTATTGAATAATGTGAATTCAATTCGAATTGCTGACAATATAAACTATGAATAAATATATTCAATATATAAATTCAACATCTAAAATATACTTCTTAAATATAATAAGCTACTTATAAAGATTTTGAAAATCGTTTCTTTATTAAAAGATATGCACTCAAAGCCAAATTGCATTTAATAAGCTATAAAAGAAAATTCAAAACATTTTAAAAGCAATGCTTCAAATCATTTTGTGTTTTGTAATTTAGTGCAATAACTTTTGGCACAAAAGTGCCTCGGCCAAAACAAATCAAAATGCAATTTTCATATAAAAATGCATTTTGTTTTTATGCATGATGATTATCAAAACTAAGAGAGAGATAGAGTGCTGGTGAAGAAGGGATGTGAAGGGAGGGGGGGGGGGGATGGCTATGGAAATGATGCACTTTGCATTAAAAATGCGCTGGCTAAAAGCTCAACAATTAGCAACAATTCCTGAAATGCAAAATGGCAAAAGGCGCAAAGCTAAAAACAGAAAATGGGAAAATGGCAAAAAAAAAGAGAGCGAAGCGAGTGGAAACAAATTAAAGCATCTTAAATGGAACTTATTAGATTTGTATACTTTTAATTTGCATTCATAACAGTAGCCCCTGCTCCGCAGCCCTAAAAAATATAACCAAAGGCGGCGGCTCTTTTTTTTTCCCAACCAACTTTGCAAGAGTTATGGAAAAGTCTAAGACGGAGACGAAGGCAATTTCGTGCCGAGTCGCAGGACAACAGTTGGCAGTTGTGTCCTGTTTGAGGGGGGGATGGTAGGAGGTTGGTGGAGGCAGATGTAGTCCTTACGCAATTGAAACCCTTTTCTTGTTGTTGCCACTGCAAGTGGCAGCATGGACATGACGTATTTCTTGCCACCACTTGCCTGATTTAAATTTGTGCTTTTGCTCTCACGAAATAAAACAAAATTAATTTGTGCATATTTCTTGAGAGCCCAGACGAAATACGAAGCTTCTGTCGTTGCTGGACATTTATTAAAAGGCAAAACGAGCTGGCAGCAACAAGCCAGGCAAATGGAAACCTTTTCCACAAACCCAGCAATAATAAAACCAAAACAAAAAACCAAAAAAAAAAAAATAAATAAAAAATAGATAAAAACGAACAATTTGAAGTGAAAAGAAATTTCATAAAACGAAAACAATTTGGCAAAATTAAAGAATAATAAGAAGCCGCCTCTGCCACTGCCAAGAAGATGACCAAAATACGAGAAACGAGACAAAGATATGGAAAAGATATAGATAGATATATATATTTATTGTTATAATTGCAAGGGGGTTCCCGAGGGGAGATGGGCAACAGGAAACGGAACACAACACACGTGTCGCTTACAAGGCAGATATGAAGATATTGATATATTTATAAATACATATATAAATATATACATGAGAGGCGGGGAAGCGGGGAAGCTGGGAAGCTGGGAAGCTGAGAAGCGGGCCATAAATCCATTAGCAGTAAATAGTTTGGATATGGCTGGAAAATAGAAATAAAATTATTTATACGTTTCGCACGGCGCACGACAAGGCAGGAAAATTAGTGCGAAACGGGGAATGGGATTGCGATTGGGAATTGCCATTGGATGGGGTATGGGCATGGGTATTGGGTTGTGTTCGAGTTTGGGTTTGGGTTTGGGTTTTGGGATTCGCGCTGTCAATTTGCGATGCGCGCGGCAAATGAACCAAAACAATGCGCAAATGCAGACTGCGCCAATCGAGCAACTATATCGAATTACCAATCATTCAATACAATGCCTCGACTCGACAATATACCCCAACCCCCCTCTCAACTAGAGGAAAGTTGTGACATGGTCACGCGACCTTTGCCAGCAGACCAGACCAGACCAGACCAGCCCAGCAACCCTCCTCTTGGCTGCAATAGTTTACGGTGTCAGATTCACCGATTGCTGATTTACCGATTTCCGTAAGTTGGATTTGCACATTGCACACAATAATTATAACAACAGCAACAACACTGGAAAAAAAATGAAATTTTATTGCATATTTTATTCATTTTAATCTCTTTAAAATCTCTATTTTAAGACTCCATTTATTCTGTAAACTAACCGCTACAAAATAATAAACTGTTTTTTGTTGTCTAAAATAACTATAAAAAGTGTATAGAAATTGCTGTTATCCATGGCAAAATAGCTGCTATTAAATATTAAAAAAATATTAAAAATTCCAATATATAAAATACTAAACAGCCATGTTTTTCTTAAAATAATTATAAAAAACAACAACTAAAACATATAGTAATCTGATCTCGAAAATTTATTTGGGCTTGCACATCTTGGTTAGCGAAAAAATGTTTTAAACAAAAACTGATTATTCTATATATTTATATAGACAAAGTAGGTTTATCTCAGTAAATTTTTAAAGTTGTCATTATGTAAAGTTGTTAAACAGAAAAGTTATTTATCTGAGTTCGTCTTTCAACTGATTGATTCTATGACAGCTATATGAAATATTGGCCCAATATTATCGGTTCTAGTGTATTTTTAGCTTAATGCAAAAATACGCAAATATTACAAATTTTTATTAGGATAGCATTGAAAGTAAGGTTCTTGTGTGCATAGTAAAAGACAGATAGATAGAAATACAAATATGATATATACTCGTATATATGGATAGAAAGAGAATTTATAGAACTTTATTGGATCGGAGACGTTACAAATATATAGGACCCCTTCAAATTTGGAAGATGAATAGAAGATTTTGCATTTCAGTAAGAACATAGTTGAAATACAGATCATACTTGATATAAGCATATATTTTAGATTAGTTTATATTTTTTGTCTTCATACCACTTCCTTTCTCCCACTGCTTTCTCCCACTCCCCGAAACGTACACTATGTCAGAACAAATTCTTTGGTTAAGATTTTTAGCACCCCCCTTCACTTCTTCACTTCTCATACAATTACTACTTAATGCAAGCATATATTCCAGATTTTTATTATTACTCTTGCTCTTTTGAAGTTCTGGTTCTGCCAAATTCTACCTACCCCATTTCCGTTCCCATCCCCCCCTCACATTTTTTGCAAAATCACACATGCTGTTGATTTTAGAATTCATATTGAGCCATGAAAGCATTATGGGCGACTCTTTCTATCACTTAGACAACAATTGAATTGAAAATGGCCCAAAAGCGGGCAGTAACAGCAGCAGGCAGCGGGCCATGTTGACCAAATAGCCGACAATTTGGGTTAACTGTAAATTTCGCAAGCAACAAAATGGGCAAAAGAGCAAACGTGCAAGTTTTTAACAAAAAGAAGTACAAAATGACATCAAAAGGGGTGGGGGTGTGAGGGTTTGGCAAATTTAGCTGCCATAAAATTCACTGGGGCGTAAAGGATGCGTAGAATTAATGGAATGAGATGCGCGGGTGGTGGGTTGTAGAGGGGGGATCGGGGTGTCAAAGAAAAACTACGCACTGGCTGCATAAACTAAAACTAAAGCCTCTTGGCTATGCCGAGGCACGTCTTAAATGTTCAAATTATGTAAAATAAAATGTGCGCCAAAAGGATAAACGACTAGGCTGACGTCAGCTCTGGCGGGCAACGTGGCTGACTGACAGCCAGGACAACGGACAGCCAGGACAACGGACAACTGGCAGGACAACCGACAACGGCTTACTCAAACACTCGACAATCCTTGCAAGGTGTAAAAAATTCTTGCTGTTGACGCTTTTTATGCTTTTGGCTATTGATACACTAAGCAAAAAAGTCGAACTGTACTTTTGGAATTTAATCTGTTTAAAAGAAAGTTTTCTTTGTCTCTGTAAATAATGTTGATCTATCAAATAACAAAATTTGGAAACTTAGAAATGCTTAGAACTGAAATTAGTTGTTTTTAGAAACAATTTTATAACTTAAGAAAATAAATTTCTAAGCATAAAAAAGTCTTAGAAAGTCGACCTGAAAACAAGCATTTTTTCGAATTTTCTAATTAAATAAATAAAACTTAAATAATACATTTTATAAATATTTTTGAAATATCTTATAACAAATTTGACAAATTAGAGGCTTTTTAATAAAAAAGGAAAGTTATGAAATTTGATATCTCAGCATTTATATTGGAGTTTATCTGGTTTTTGGCAAGCAAAGTTTTTTAAAATTAAATTGTGTAAAATTTTAAACTATTTAAAAAGTTTGTAAATAATTTCGAAATCTTAAAAATTTCATTAATATTAATAATAGTAAATGCACATTCAGGTAGGTTATTTTTCTGAGTGTGGCATAAAGTGGCAAAACGTCCATTTGCATGATGTGCTCTCGCCTTGGCCTCGTCCTGGTGTCGTCCTGGTTTCGTCCGGGCTAATAACCGTGAGTAAGGAAACAGGTGCCGAGCGCTGTCTCAATGCCGTCGGCAAGCGTTGTGATCAATCTTGCTAAGCTTTTGTTTTCGCTGCCTTTTTTGTTTATGTGTACAAAAAGTGGGCAAGTTGGCGGGATGAGGGCGTGGCGTGCAGGCGGAGTGACGCCTTAGAAGTGGCATTGGCATCTAAATAGCATCCTGCGCAGACATTGAGACAGGCGCAACAACAAAGCCAAATGGCGATTGCGTCTGACACTGGAAGTGGGTCCTTTTCGGCGTCTTGGTCTATGATTGATTAGCAATTAATTAGCTACACAAATAACTGTAATTATATGCCAGCGAGAACAATGTCAGGCCCTTGCGTCAAGCGCTTGTGAGCTCTTGAGCCAGAGCTCTACCACTCCCACTCCCACTCCCTTTCCCTCTCCCCCACTCGCCCTTCTTAGCCCAGACATGAATACCCAACTTACCAAATGACACTTTCTAATGTCCACAAAGAGCTATGCAGGGGGTATATTATTTAAGGACTTTTTTTATGTGCCTCTTTAGATTTGTTGCCTTTCAAAAATCAGACAATGCTTCAGACTTGTAATTTGTGTTTTTGAGATTTTTTACGAAATAATATTTAAATAAATAATAATTAAATAATATTTAATATCTGAACTAAAATCACATTAAACCTAATTTGGGATAATTTTAATATCATCACCATAATAAGAATTGTTTTATGTTGACTTTGTCATATTTATCTTTTTATGTATTTCGATTACGTTTTCCCAAGTGCAAAACTCTTAAAAAATAAGTAGCGTACTTAGGAAAATGTATATAAGTATGAAAAAAATTATCGAATTTAAAAATTAAATTGTTTGGTTTACGATTTCTATAAAAAGTGGCGCAAATAGTTTTTTGTTCCCTTCTTTCTGGCCATTTGACCAGTTACTCAAAGACAAAACCGAAGCCTTATGTAAATGGGGAATTCTTAGAAGTATATACAAATTAACATTTACAAATATTTTGAAAATTACATTTTTATTCTTATCAATAAGAACACAAATCGTAGTAATTATATTTTTTTAAAACTGTCCTCTAAATTTAATAGAGATATATGTGAAAATTATAAACAGTTTTCAAATATGAATAATAAATAATTGTTTTAAAGAGTGTTTCTGTTGAGGCTGTTACTTCTTCATAATAATATACTTTGAATTTTAAGCTATTCTAGGGTATTTAAAATTCGAGCAATTGCATTGCAGCTGAAAACATTTTATACTTTTTATGCATTGCCATTGAAAATTATGTACTTGCGAAAAATGTTTGTTTCGGTTATTGTTCAACCTTTTATATTTGTAGGTTTTTGTTAGAAAGAAAGAGAGGGAGAGATACAGAGAGGGGGGAATAGAAAAGAACAGGAGACAGGGGCAGGATCGTTAGCTAATTTGCATTTTGTTGTTGTCATTTAATGTGCTTATGAAACGAATTTGTTGTAACTTTGGCACTTGCGGCCTGCGACTGCCATTGCTTTTTACGATGCGAATGCCAATGGAAATGGCAATGGCAATGGCAACCAATATATCCTAATGACACTTTATTGTCAGTCCAAATATTCGTCACACTGAGGAACTAAAAAATATAAATAAAAAACACAGGGAAGAATGCAAAGTGGAAAACCTTCGATTTGGCAGTCACCCCTAATTGCAATCTGTAACCCCAAGACCCAAAAAAAAAAAAAAAAAAAAAGAAATTCGCTTTCAAAAATTTGATTTGGTTAGCTATAACTAATTTACCTAAAGAGCGAACTGAGTTAACTGTTTAAGGACAAAAAGGAGCACGTTGCTTTAAGCCATGTCTTTGGCTGGCCAAGATGGTTCCTTGTGCCTTGTTCTGTGACATTTCGACAGTTTTTGGCCGGCCAACAATGCATGTCTGTGCATGTCCGTGCATGTCTGACCCTGTCAATAGTTTTTGGGCCCAACTCCATTTAGTGCATATGCAATATTTAATGCATAGAATACACTCAGAAAAATAGCAATGAAATTTTAATATTCGCATTTAAATTAAAATAGATTTCCAAATTAGATAAGTTTTTACGGTTTTCAAAATTATAAAAAAAAATTATAAAATAGGAAATGCGTGTTTTCTAAATGACTTTTTCAATTTTTGTTATGCTTTATTAAGAAAATATGCTCTACATTTTAGAACGAACTTTAAAAACTAGAAACATTTTCTGCTTTTTTAATTAATTTTGTAATATGAAAACAAGGTTTTCTTACAAATAAAAAACGCTTTCTTTCAAATCAAGATTTCTTAATGGATATTTTAAATTTAAATAAATTATGAATTTACAAACTAATTTAATTCCTGAATTACTTATGTTTAATAATAATTTAAGTTACAAGCAAACTTTTGATTTCTATATACACATATTGAATTCAACCCATGAAAATGATTAACATTTTTTTTATTATAGAAAAAACCATGAAATGAAATAAAGAAAAGAAAAACATGTTTTTTGATAATTTTTAAATTTTCATAGTGAGCTGAATTTCGCAAGAAAGGTATTGGATTTTTTTTTATATATTATAATTGATATCAGATGAGAATTAAGTTTCCATCTAGTTCTTTTTAGGGTTTAAGATCTGCAAGCTAAGCTTAAAATCATATATTTTTTTGATCATAAGTATTATTATAGGTTTATTAATCAGTATATATTATATTAAATAAATTTCCTTAGTTATTCTGAGCTTGTAAGTGGAGCTGGCGATTTTCTCAAATTAATTTGAATTTATTTTTGTGAGTGCATGGATCGGAAAAGTGCGTTCAAGTCCAAAAGTATTGTCAGCCCTGTCAGCAGCAGGAGTAGCAGCAGCAGGAGCAGCTGTGGAAAGAGTGGTCTCATCTGCCTGTGGCGGCATTGTTTCGAGTCTCTTTGCCGCACTGCTCTCGTTGGCCCGCCCCTGCGTGCCATGCATTCCCTCGTCCTTAACCCGAGCGAGTTGCATGTGCATTTGGCTGACGTTGAGTGCTCCGACAGGCGACGTGTGCGAAAGGACAAAGTCGTCCTTTCGTCCTGTTGTCCACGCAACTCTCGTTGCGTCTTTATGGCTGAAAGCTTTTGTCGCTGCTGCTGCTGCTGCCGTGCCACTAAACATGTCTACTCTGGCTCTGGCTGTCTTTCCGTACTCTTGGCGCGACTCCAAAATATAACTTAAGTTTCTGGTCAAATGAATTTGGCAAAGGTATCCAAAGAGCTGAAGCATACATTTGGGAGTCGGAATTTATGCAAAACGTTGACAGCGGAAATGTTGCATGTTTGTTTGTTTGTTTGTTGTTGCTTTTGTTTCCCTTCTTAAACCACATCTTTGCACATTAAGTGGCTTTTCTTGGGGAGCACAAACATTGACTTGTTTCTGCTTTGTCACCTGTTTTTCGTTCTTTTTTTTGCCGTGCAAAGTTTTTTTTTTACGATCTTGTCAACATTTTGACTTGAGTGCATTTTTACGCACATGCCTGGCCTGCCCCTCACCGACTGCCCTGCTGGGCCGTAAAATCGAAAAGTAATGCAATAAAATTCGCTTTCATTAAAAGCATTAAAATAGGTTTTTGACATGCCATAAAAATTGTTTTCACGTAAACGCAAAACACAAAAACTGCTGCTGCCACACTTTGCTCATGCCAAGTGGGAGGGCTGGAGACGGTAGGTGGGGAGGTGGTTGGTGGTGAGGTGGTTGTTGGCACAGAGTCTGTGGAGCTGCCATTGGCTGTTAGCATTCGCGTCTAAATGGGAATTTTATTGTTCTGGGATCTGTGGCAGACGCATTGCCATTAGCTCAAACACGGCGAAAGACGCTCACCTAACCGCCATAAAGTGTGTGTGTGTGTATGTGCTGGTGTGTGTTGTTGTATGGAATGCGATTTTCTTTCCTCAGGGAAAGCCAACTCAGTTTTGGCAGCTATATTATCTATTTCATCATAAAGGCATGTGTGTCAGCTCAAAATAACTAAGGGAATTCACAGCATTCTCAGCTGATTCTGTTTCTCAAAAGGTCGCTTTTGATATATGACAGAAATAATGAACTGTACAAAAACCTACGATTTTACCTTGCCATTCAAATACTAATGATTTGACGAAAAGAAATTATTTTTATATTAGCTTAGAGTGCAATAAAACTTGAAAAGAATTCGATAAAATAAAATTGTTGATGGCAGATTTGAACATTTGTAAAATGTTTCTTAACTATATTTTTTTTTTAGTTTTAAGTGTTATTTTTATTTGCAAGTGATTTTCCTTTTATTAATTTTTTCTGATTGTAGTATAAATTTTGCGACTGCTTTAAGCATTTTGTAAATTAGTTATGAATTTTTGGCTAAATGCGAGCTGTAAATATGCCCATAAAGTACACAAAATGATGTGAAAGCACAAAAAAAAAAATTACGCATTTGTTGGCTGGCAAGCAATTAAAAACAGATTTTATAGGTATCCCTGGTCAGAATATTTCTATGCTTGGCTAATATTACGCCGGACAATTGGCAAATAAACGAAATTGGCAGCCAAATTGCCAATTGACAGAACAAAATGATGCAAAATCGAACGTGGATTATATTTTCAGCGTTATTAACTTGAAATTACCAGAGGAAGATACAGATAGAGAGAGAGAGAGAGGGAGAGAGAGAGGGGAAGAGTGGAAGAGAATTGCTGAACAAGCCGCAGAACGACATGTTATGAGGGGGCAGGGGTAGAGGCAGGCAAGGACAATCAATGAATGTGAAAAGGACAATGCGGAATTGGTCGTCACATCTTAATTGCTGCGACAGCTTGTGGCCAAAAATTCAGACTTTTATTGGGTAACTGAGATGTGGAAATACCCTGTAAAAATTTGACAAAAATCGACAGAAGAGAGAGACATACATATATATATATATTTACATATATATAAAGTTAAAGTTTGAATACCACCTTAATTTGATCGATTTGTTCTCAAGATTGCAGTTTATCGATAAGTGTCGATTACAAGATTTAACACACATCCGGAAAATCTCTGAACATGTAAAGTTTTTCTAATTGCGCAGTCTTAAAAATTTTTTTTCTATTTCTTCATTGTTTTCCTTCTCTCTCATCTTTATTCACCCGCCTAGTTCACTTTTCATTCTTTTCATTTTTTTTTTTTTTCATATATTACCAATCTGTAATAATTTGCATCATTTAAAGTTTTTTTTTTTAAATGGCCAACTTTAGTTATATTTAAAATTCTAATATCACTATTTATTTTAATTTTAAACCAAATATATTTTTTTCTATTTAAAATTGTGCTAAATTTTTGTTTTATTATTTGTTTATAGTTGGTAGACTTTATTCACACTGCAGTAAAAATTATCTTATTATTAAATATATATTTTTAAAATTTTCAAAAGTTATTTTTTTTTTAATTTGTTAAGGTTTGTGACTGCATTTAGCCGCTAATAAATGCAGGTATTAAACTAGTTTACAGGGTATAAACTAGTCTAGCTGCACGTTCTCTACTGCATCACTCTTAGTTCTTGTTGAGATTACGTTGAGTTATTTTCATGATGTAATAAATGAAATTAATTTTAATAATTGCAGCGATTTTCATTGGCGAATCGGCTCGTAAACAGCCCAAAAATATGGCAAACATTTTTATTTATGCCACTTATTTTAGTGGGCAACAACACACTGTTTACTGAGCATTACATGTATATATATGTATATATATATTTATATATGTTTAATGATGAACATGCTTAATCGGAAGAATGAATATGAATATGAATATGAATATGACCAGACTGGGTTCCACATAATAAGCACAAATACATAAATACGCTGGGCAAATGTGAAAAAAGTCCAACAAAATATATCTGTGCAAATCCAAATGTTTCTTTCGCATTTATATTTTCTTTATTTTTTGCACAAACAGCAGCAATTTTAATATGGCTGTCATTTTGCTAGATTTTTATTGGTAACAGCAACGACTATTTTTCGCATTTATAATTTACGGCCATATATTTTCATGAACCCTAAATTATGGGAGTTGGCCAGAGCTGAGTAGGCGCCTCCAACTGAAATTGATAAACTGAAAAAATAATTGCAAACATCTCTCGACATAAATATAAACAAATTATATTATTTATCTGCACCTTTTCCCATTCTCATTAAAGTTTAATAAATTTTAAAATAAAATTGTATTTTTTTCTATTTGCACTCATCATGGAATTTCTGTGTAAACTGTTGGGATTCGATGGCGACGACAAAGGCGCAGAGGCACTCAGTTCCCAGCTAATGGACACATTTAGCTACACCATAAGGCACAAGTATCCCAAACGATTGGTCACCTACGATGCCGAGGCGTTGGGTGAACAAAGGCTGATACGCAGCTCGGATCTCAGCCAGAGTTTGTTCAGTGCCATGTACCCGGTTTGTCCAAACAAGGACCAGATTAAGGCGATAATAAGCAAGAGCTTCCAACGGAATAATTCCCTCGATAAATTGACCAAGGAGCGTGTGGCAAAACTGGAGAAATATGGCAAGGCGCTGCACATGGCGACAGTGCAACAGCTCAGCGAGACCAGCAGCAACTGCACCAATTGGGATGACCTCAAACCGATGCAGAAATTCAGTTTCTATTGGCAGGCGCTGACGGGTCACAAATTGCAGTCGACACCCTATGGGAATTTCAAGCAGATCTTCAGCAGGCGATATCTGAAGAGTCGTCCACAGGTCTGCGATCGTCGACTACGTGTCTTGGCCCGTCGCTTCTGGCTCTGTTTGAGCCGCAGGGATCGAGTACCATTTAATTTACAGGCACTGCTCTACCATGTCAGCACCGGGGATGTGGATCCCTTCGATTATTGTGCGTTGAGAGTACTCTTGAATCGCTGGCGCTGATGACCCTCAGAATTAAAGTGTTGTCTGTGAACAATTTTCAGATTTTTTCTAACTTTGTGTGTTTTTTTTTAATTTTTCAGACATATTCTACTTTTATATGAAACAGATGCTGCTGGACTGCGTCTGGTTCTATTTTCGGCAAAAATCGCATTTTCACTTTCAACCGTCTGTTGTGATGGCTCCCTTCTTTGAATACCCCTCTCCTCTCTCTCTCTCTCTCTCTCTCTACACACTCCTTAAAAATTTGCACTTGAAACAAATTGGGGAAACTGGGGAATTGTTACAAATGAAGGCGCCAAAATTATAATGGATCTCAACTCATTTCGCGCACTTTTCAAGGTCAGCATTGACATGGCATTGAGCATTATACGCTTAAAGAAAAATTTAAGAAAAATTCTGATAACATTTCGTATTGAAAATTATGCTATTTGTCACTTTAAACTAAAAACAAAAATTAAAAAAAAAATTCCCCACTAAATGACATATTATTAAACATAAATAAAAAAAATTAAACTTAAGACAGACATTTATAAAAAAAAACTAAATTAAAAATATAACATATACATAACAAAAAATTGTAAAGAGCTAAATGTATAAATCAAATAATTTATGTAATTAAAATTAAAAGGCTACATTCTTTAAATAAAGTAAAATAATAAAATAAGATTTTATAATTAGATATTTTATATTATCTGATGACTATCGATTATATTATTATATATAAAAAATAATAATTAATAAATTAAATAAAACTAAATACGCTTTATTTAATTATTAATTGTAATATTATTTTGCATAAAAATTTATTATGATAAATATTAAGAAATAAATCATTTCTGAAACTTTCCACATTAAAAAATATTCTGAATGATATTTTGTGTTTGGTACTTTGCTGAGTGTAGAATTCATATATTCAAATAAATGCACATATATTACACATACGTTGTGGATTATTATGTATTTATTAATAAATAGCTCAACACTTGTCGAGATCTTTATTGACATGCCATTGGGGCCTGAAGGACAACTCAATTAATTATGTTCGACGTATTTGGGGGAAATACTTTGGCTGTAGATCAACATTGGGCAATATGCGTTTCCACAAATCCCATTGGGAGGGCAATTTTGGTGGTCAATTTTGATGGTTCTCACTTGGCGGTTCAACCTTCGATTATTCAATTTGGCCATGCGCATAAATTAGCAATAAAAAGATACAAGAACTATTTAAAATGTAATTTCCAGCCGTTTTTACGAGGGCATTGCTTAACTTTGCCTTCGACAAAATAAATAAAAAAAAAACAAATACAAATAAAAACAATAAATAAAATTGTAGCAAATCGAAGTTGGGCCTGAAAACCAGATCAGTCCTCGCAACATTATGCTAATGGAAATGATGGGCATGAGGGGTAGACAGGGCTTGTCAGCGGCTGGTGTTGGGTTTTATTGAAAAGACCAGAGGGGTGGGGTGCTGCTGGAGGTAGAAGTATTGCTGGAGGTGGTTGGACTTTCTACGTTTATGGCCAGCGAATTGTCAATTGACAACTTTTGGCGAGTCGCACATAAAACGAATTCAAATGGAAAACTAAAAAATATAATAAAAAAATGAAAAAACGTAAGTTTGCCGAATTTTATATACACTTGCCAAATAAAGTCAAGTTTATTGTAAAAAAAATAGTAAATCGATTTATTGTCATTATATATTCTAATCAAAATGCTGGAGTACCTTTAAAATTATTATTTATTAATTGGTTCAATTTTTGAACTGTTAAAAATACTTTAGTATTTTATATTTAGGTAAACAGATTGTTAAATTTGTAAAGGTTGATAATTGCTATGTTTATGCATCTATATGAATTTTGGACTCATTCATTTCTTTAAATCTGGCTAGCTACGAGATCTATTGACCACAGCAAATTATAAAAATAAAATGTAATAATTATTTTAATTTAATAATTTTATTTTATTTGATTTTTCATATTTAGCTAGGTAAATTTTTAGTCGTAAGTAGCTTGATAGACTTTAATATTGCTGGCCAATTTAAATATATATACTTATTAACCTAAAAGTCATGCTACGCTATGCGTTCCATAGTTCCCCAAAATATTATAATACTCCCAGAAAGGGCATCAAAATGAAAATCAAAATAGAAATAGAAATCAGCAATGATTTTGATTCGCCACGTTTCCCCAGCTGTGCAACTAAATCGAAGTCGTGTGTGATTCCGACTGTGTGTGTGTGCGACTTGAAATTTATTGTTGTAGATATTGAGTTTAATAGTATAGTGGGCCCAAGTCCAAAGACTGTCCGGATTTGCGCATTTTTAAGCGGCGAAATCGAAAAACAATTGGCATTCGCCAAATTCGCATGGCTGCCACTCTCAGCCTCGGCTCTCGGTTTTGAAGCGTCTGTGTCAAATGTAGCACTAAAAACCCTAACCCCTCAAACAAAAAAATACCCCACCCCAAACCCTTCCAACACTCAAACCCCTTTTTTGTGTTGTGTTGTCGCTTTTTTTTTATGGGCGAGAGTGTTGCGAAAGATTTTGTTGTTTTGATATTCGGCAATTTTATTGCCTCGACCCAAGTTCGCACCTCAATTTGTCTTCGTAAATGTGAAAAATGTGGAAATTAGTTGGTGGTCCACAACAGAATACCACTCTCCGCCCCCGGTACCACTCTCTGATTCTCTGCTGCCACATTTCATCAATCACACGATGTGTCACACCTATCTGGGGGGCGTTTCGTATACCAATTCGTATCAGTTGCAGCTACCAACAAACTGTAGCGAATTTCTAAAAAAAAAAATATGTATAAAAAAAATCGAGAAAGAAAGGAGTGCGACTCGTGCCACGCCCCCGTTGACTTGAGCAGAGTCTGCTGTTAATGGCGTGCCACACAGCGGAATCTGTGGCAAGCATATTCGCAGGCGTTTAGCCGAAACTCAAACAGACAATTTCACTATTTCAGAATCTTTATCGATGGGCCCAAAAGCAGAGAAAAAGGCAAAAACTTTGCGTCACTTTGGCCACTTTTATGCAAAGTCGCTAAGCAAACACATAACGTAAAAATCAATGGCCAAGTCAATGGATATGGATGAGGATGTGAATGTGGATGTGGCAGTGGATGAGCCACCCTGTAAATAACGAACAGCTCTATTCTGGACATTGGAAGTTTTCTTTATTAACATAACAATAATTATGGCTACGTTTTGGCTGCCCATTTGCCCAAAAATGCTGAGATGTTGCGCAAACAACAAGAATTACAAATGGGATTCTGCAGCCATAAGCAAAACGCGCTCAATCACAATTGACATCCTGACCAAAAGGAGGGGCGTGTTCCGGGGTAGGAGGAGAAGGACAATGGTCGGCGGACGGCGGACGGCGGGCGACGGTCAGCCACCAACGGTCAGCAGTCGCCATCGACGCTATGCATCCGGTTGAATTGATTTCCAGCAACCAAATGGGATTCGTTCGCTTTTTTTATTATACTCTGTTCCCAAAGCTCAAAGCTGAGTTTAATATGTGATCTTAATATGAAAATAATACTTTCCCGAGCTGAAGACCCTAGCAATTATTGCCTAATATTTTTATAATAAATATCTTTACTTTTAATAAGCTTGAATAAATAAAAAAAAATATTTAAAAGGAACTGAAATGAATTAATTCTATTATAGAGAGTTTTATATCAGTAGAGTTAATATATAAATATATATAAATAATAAAAAAAAAAAACATAAAAAATAAAAGACTAAAATTAAGTGTTTAAAGTTGCATTTAATTTTCTGATAAATACATATTTGGAATTCAAGTTTGCAGTGCTTCTTATCCGAAAACATGTATTTTTTAATTGGAAAGTATAAAATTATGTTTTTGGGTTGTCAGTTAAAAAGCAATCATTTTTAAATTTTTATTAGCTCATTTTTTTAATAAAGAATTTTATGTTTAATATGATATTTTATGTTTGTTAGTGTTGATTATTAATTTATAAAATAAAATAAAATTTTTTTATTATTCAACTAATTTTGTATGGTTTTTCTAAATTGACAGCTGTGAAACAGCGCATTTTGCAGTCGGCTACTTTTGATAGTTTTCTGTTTTTTCTTTTTATGTAATGTGTGTGTTTGTTGAGGGGTGTGGCACATGTAAATAGCGCAGAGTAAATGTAAATGTAACTGTAACTGTGACTGTAACTGTAACTGTAACTGTAACTGTAACTGTAATTGTAACTGTGTGAGCCTCTTCCACGTAATTAACTTCAATTCAGTTTTTGGGGGCAAGCTGCCAGCGGGCTGTTTGCAGCCGGACAAAAGGCGGCCTACAGCTCATTAGGAGCAGTGACAAAGGGACAGAGAGAGAGAGAAAGAGAGAGAGAGAGAGGGGAAGAGGCAAAGAGGATGGGGAGAGGGGGAGAGTGTGTTCACATAAATTGCATTTAAAAGGAGGCAAATTGACAGGCGTGGAGATTTAAGATGACAGTTTAGCTTCGCAAGCAAATCCAATTTCCGAGCGTCACTTTTAAGACTAGCGGCTTCAAGGCTGTGGTTGCACGTACGCGCACAACACTTTCACACTCACACACACACACACACACACACACACACTGGGAACAGGGGCAGGATCAGGATCAGGTCATGTCGCGGTCATAAATACAACAATGCCCGCTGGCAGCAGCAAAGTTTGAGCTGAGTGTCGCCAGCGCCATAAATTTGAGCGCGCAAAAACTCACGGATTTATGTTGCAAGTACATGCGGCAGGCTGCAGATAGCAAACAGCGTGCAGAATACAGAGCAGAGAGCGGGAGGGTTAGGGTGCAGGGGGAGTGAGTGTAAAGAGATATGCGCTAGGCAAACGTAATCCACTTTAAAGTTTGTCGCCGCTTTCATTTGTGGAAAATGAACACGAAACGCGGCCTCTGCCTCTGCCTCGGCAGCGGCAGCGGCATCGGCCTCGCCAGTCATGTGATGCCAGCAGCTCCACATCCACAGCGGATATCCTTCAGCAACTGCCTCAGTTCGTCTTCTCACTATATACACTGCCATCGAAAATTTGTGGGCTATATGGGCATTGTATATAGCTGTAAAATTAAAAACAATTAAATATTTATTCATTTATTTCTGCTTTAGGATTGATGTGCCACGCCCTCTGGAGGCTAGCGAACTGATAACACTTTGAGAACTGATAGCACATATTGATATTCCACAATTGTCAGTAATTTAGATTTAGAGCATATAACCTTATCTGAACTATTTAGTATTATATAGATATGTTTTCAAATTAAGAAATAAATAAAAACTTAAAACTAATATTTAAAAATAAAATATATATATATATTATATAGCTAAATAAAAAGTCTCTTTCCCTATGCCAGAGCTCTGATAAAAACCTTGAAATAATCTATTATATATTTTTCTTAATTATAAAAATATCTGCTGTAGAATTTGGAATAAGATAAGGTTTTTGAAAAACAAAACGATACGTTTCGGATTCCCCTTTTTGAATAGTTGACCAAGCAGCCTTTCTAAATATTAAGGCGATTTTTCTTATGAATGTAGACGAATAAATTTCATGGCCGATGCTCAGAAGAAGCCAACTTTCCTCATCGATTCGATTCCAGCTGCAATTACACTGCTGACAGGGTATTCATTAGTCGGTTAAATGGTTCCGGAAAGTGCTCACTTTTTCTTTGGCTTTTTTTTTTGTGGCAGGCATATGCAGTGACTGCCTGACACGACTTCTTATCCAATTTGCATTTAACGCATTTTTGGCCAATTTCACAGAACCAACAAATCTCTGTTTTTACTTCCTGCTCCTGGCCCCCATCGCCTGCCGCTCCGCTTCCCCCTTCTGCTGCTGGTTTTACTTTGCAAATCCCATTTAGCAGCTATTTGCATTTAATACTGATGACTGTCCGTGAAATTGAGATGCGCTCAGCTCGCTCGCTGAAAATTAATAAAAGTGCCCAGGCCAAAAAGCAGCTGCCAGTTAGCCAGAAACCAAACCAAACCAAACTGAACCGAACCAAACCGAACCGCAAGTAAAAATGTTCAATAAACGTCCGGTTCAAGTGCTGGCAGGCAAAGCCACAAACGCCTTCAATATGCCTGAAAATCTATCCCCAAACCCGCCAACCCCCAACCCCCCTCTGTTTCTCTTAGTCAATTTGGCATTTTTAGCTGTTTTTAGTAGCAGCTGACTTTGACAGCCAGCCCATCCCAAGCCCCCCCGTTGGCCGTTAGTTAGTCAGTTTGCGGTTCGCTTCTCACTTTAGACAAAGCACCCTTCCGATGCACCAATTAAAAACGCAAAAATCTCGCCCGCACTATCTATCTATCCATGTTTGCACCAACTATACACTTAGAAAAAAAGTCGATCTTAAATTCTCTTAAAGGCATTAAACAGCCAAAAATTAGATTTTTTCTATTTAAAATATCAAATAAAATATTTCAAATATCTTAGTTTTTTTATTTAATATTTAATATTTATATTCCTTTTTATATTCTCTTTGAGGCATTAAATATCCAAACTCTTTCAAAGCCATTTCCTTATAACCAAAAAATATATTTTTTAAAATCAGATATTTTTTATTTAAAATTTAATAAAAAATATTGAAATCATCTTTCAGGTGGAAGAGGTACTCTTACATATTTAAATTTTTATTTAATTTATATATTCCATACAAAAGATAAACTCTTTCAAAGCGATTTTCTGGAATTTTGGATGTTAACATTTTATTTATTTGTAAATTTATAAGCTGCTTCTAAAAACAATAAAAATTTTTTTAAGTTTCAACGCAATTTTGACTATGTGACATTAAGTTCATAATTTTCTCTGAGTGTACATGTCGCAGTAGCAGATATGCCAACAATCCGGCGGATGATCGCCCCCGCCAAAGAAATAAAAAACACTTTTGGAGCAGCTGCCCCGCCAAATGGGCCGTTTGCCTGAACGAATGGGCGGATGGCTGAGTGGATTGGGATGGGATGGGAGGGTGGGTAGGGGGGTGTGGAGGTGACTTTTGACAGGGCCTAGGTATTAATTAGGTTGTTAATTTTGCATTTGGCGTGCGTCGTTCGCTATTCCCGTGAAAAATGCAGCGCCTGTAATGACGACACACGTGGCACGATGATAAATCTTGCGGCTTGTGCAACAGCAGCAAACACATGTCACCGTTGCTCAGTGTCTGCATCTTGCCACCAGAGCCCCCCCATTGCCTACCTTCCTCTCAAACGTCACGGCACCTGTCTCAATTAAGCGTGCAAATCGCGTCCATGTCAAATTTAAATGCAGCACTCTAGAAATATCATACCCGGATTTTGAAGATCTAAAGGCGGTCGTCACAAGACGCAGCATTTGCATTAGTTTGCACTAATGTGCCACACACACACACACATATGCATATATGTATATATATATATACTATGTACATCGAGTAGAATATTTATGTCGTCATTTTCTGATACTGATTCCATTTGAGCTTTGAACACTTCTCAGGTTGGTCATTTGCCAAGCAGCTTGTTTTACATTTTACCTTGGAATTCTGAAATTGAGTTTATGTCAACATCATCTTCCAAGTACAAGAGGGTCCTGAGTTGCATATACAGCCAATATACATACATTTCTAAATCTGAAATTCTAATAGAAAAAATAAATAAATTTAAGAATCGAAGAATCAAAACTTACTAATGGCAACTGGAAAACAAACCTAGCTGATTATAGCGTAAAAATCAATTTTAACACTAATTAAATTAAAATGTTAAAACATGTTTTTATTATTAAAGTAGTACATCACCGGGATAAATCATAAAAATATAAATAAGTTGCCAAAAGTGTAAATCGATGAGGTATGTTTAACATTTTATTTGATTTATTTATTGGACTTGCTAGAATTAAGAAAAGTTTTAGTTAAGTATGAATAGATAACTCTGACTGCTAAGATCTATGGAAACAATTATTTTTTTAATAATTATTTATAACAAATCTTAATATTTAACTAGAAATGGTTGTAAATGTTTAGATTGAAATTTATATGTTTAATCAATTGTTGTGAATTGTTTTCATTTAAATTAAGAAGTGGAAATATTTGTGTTTTTTTTTTTTTAAATTAAACTGCTGAATTGACAGAGTTACAGAATTAAAAGTAAAAAAAAAATTTAAATCGATTTGATTGAGAAAGTATTTTCTAATATTTTTGTATAGCCTTTTTTAATTAAATTTGAGATATGGTTAAATAATTTACACATATAAAATACAACTTAATATATTAAGTATTTACATAATTGCTTACAAATATGTTATTTTAATATATTTATATTTATACAACTGATTATTTATTTTTATCTAAATGCTTGAATATAAATCAGTTCTATTTCACATTTCAATTTCAATTGACGACTTCTCGAATAGTTTTTGAAATATTCCATCAGCGCCTCGTTAATTGAAATCAGACGTGGCCAATTGAAATTTTGCTAAATAAATAACACAATTTATGAAAGTGGACTTGCTTAAAAAAAAAGAGAGCAGAAGAAGAAGAAGAAATATTAAAGATGAGCTATGTAAACACATGTTCACATCGCAGCCAGTCTTTAAATCTGATGGAAATGCTGAGATGCCGTGGAAACTTAATGATCTGTGCCTAAATAGAGAGCCCGATATGACAACTACAAAAATATTTATGGCACTAAACAACAACAAAAACAACAACGAGAATAACGACAGGAGGGAGAACTACACTTTGAAAAATTGATCTTAATTTTAAAAATTCTTCAAGCTTAATACAGATTTTTATGCAGAAAGAATATTTCTAGAAATCAGAGTTTTCATTTCTCAATTTCACATAAAATTAGATTTCGATTAAAACAAATATAGTTAATTTGTGTTGTTAATTTTTAATATGTGTACGAATAGGATTATAACATTAACTTTTTTTGCCTTTATTATTATTAATTATTATTGTTTTGAATATACAGAAATTTAATTTAGCTTTAATTATTTTTTTAATTTTTTCTTTATATGTTTAAAAATTTCAAAATTTTTATTTGATTTATTTTATTTTTTATTTTTTTTTTATTTATTTTATTTATTTCTAAAATTCAAGTCGCCTTTTTTCTGAGTGTAAGCAACCCTCCGCCAGCAGCCTGCCGCCCCTCTGATATCAAAGTTTTATCTGCGTTCGAATGCGAGGAAATTCGCACAAATCACCCAAAATTTTGCACACTTAACGTGAGGGTGTCCTCAGAGGGGGTAGGGTTGGAGGGTTGATGTGTGTGTGTTTGTGTGTGTGTAGAGTAGTAGTCAAGGCCAGTCGGTGTGTCGAGGGTGAGCTGATAACAGATAAGAACTTGCAGCCTAATGCACCGTGGCTTTTGTGATGGAGTTCGACAGCAGTCGTCCTCAATTTTGCAACAATTTCCGTTTTCCTCTGCTGAAAATGGACAGCACAACAACAACAACAACAACAGCAACAACAGCAACATTCGGTTGGAATTGCGTCCAAAGTGGCAACATTTCAATTGGAAAACTCATAAATTTCGAGCGGCGTTTTCAAAATCGAACTGGCCACGGAAATGGGCACCATGCGTGTCCAATTATTGAAATACGACTTTAATTGAATTTCAATAAAATGTTTCAGCTTTTTGCATTTCCCACTTTGTGTTCAGCGAGCATGCAAAAACTACAAAATGCCACCGGCTCATGTTTATTTATGGCAAATGTTTAAAACGTTCTTTTTGTTGTTGTTTTTGTTGTTGTTGTTGTTGTAATAGCAATTGTTTTAATTTAGCTTTGTTTTATTATTTGCCAAAGCCATTTACCACGCCGGTTACCACAGTGTCCCGCCAAATTCTATATTCGCATATAAAGCACAGTTTTCTATTCAGCCATCCTTTCAAAATGGTTGTTTAGAATATGTGAAAAGTACACGCAGAGAAAACAAGCAAATGTAAATTATAAGCATAAGAAAAAAAAGATTATTAAATAAATTCAACAATTGAAGTGACTCTTTTGCTTGGCTAATGGAAAACAAATCATTCAGATTTGCTAGGGATAAGTTATTTTTTGGGCTGGGACAATTCAACTAGCAGATTAATGAAAATTTAAGTGCAGTTTAAAAAAAAATAAAATATTTTTTGACAAACTTCTGCTAGTGGATTGTAAAAGTTAGCAACTTTAATTGTTGCATTAATTTTAACTTTAAATGTTGTGTTAAACTAGATATTGAACTATAATTAAACAGATTTTAGGGTGTATAATTTTGACATTCATTTCGAGAAAGAGTAGCGATTTGAACTTAAGTACAGCATTAATCTGAAAATCAGATGATTTTTAATATGAATATTTCAAATATATTTTTTCTGGGCAGTTTTAGATCTAGAATTATCTATTTGCAAATGGATATTAAAATATTATAGACAATGCTAGATTTTTTTTTTCGTCGAGTTAGTAAGTTAGTTTGAAATGTGTAAGTGCAAGAATTAAAATTGCCAGAGAGACTTATTTTATTACTGGCTGCAATGTTTCTTGCAGTGTATGCATTTTACATTTATATAAAATGGAACTGTTCCGCTATTTGTCTGCACATCGAACCTGATGTCGTTTGCAATTGATTTATAGCTGCGATATCATCAATGGTTTATGCTGCACCCCTCAACCCCTCACACACCCACTGATTTATGTCGATGTGGCAGCATTAGTAGCAAGCACAAAAGGTGGCATCAGGTCCAAGTGTCCAAGTGTCCAGTTCAGTGCACCAGTAATGAAACCAAACTAAGCAAAATGCGCATTAGAAATAATCAAAATAATAATAATAAAATGCCTACGATTTTTTTTTTATTTATTTAGAGAAGAAGTCAACCAGCTGCAAAATGCCAGAGTTGCCACCCGCCGCGCAGGGCGTTGACTGTGTCAGTGTTTCTCTCTCTTAGTGGATTACACGGCAGCAGCAAGGACAATAAGGACAATAAGGACAATGAGGACAACAATGGCGCATCGATGATTGAAGGTAGGAAGTTGGCTGCTGGCTGTTTATCTGGGGGTGGGTTGAATTGACTGGAAACCGTTTGGTAAAAGGGTTTCGCAAAGGTGGTGTGTTAACGGGGGCAGAAGATATGGGGGGGTGGGGGTTGGCATGACCCGTGAGTGAGATCGGCGCATGACAAAAGTCACATGGCCTGCGGATTAGTTACACCTTTTGCACACACACACACATCTTCTATGTGGAATACGTTGACATTGTTGCTGCCCATTGAACTGTGAGTGCCACACACACACACACATACACACACACTAAATGCATTTGCCGGTCATGCAACCAAAAAGAGAGAGAGAGAGAGAAACAGACAGAGATAGGGAAAAGGAGAGGGAGAGGGAGATAGGGAGTGTAATTGTGTGCGACTTGATTCATACCCCGATTGTGCAGAGATTAGCGCTAATGGCGAGGGCTGTTCACAATATGTGTTATATATATATATATAAAAATATGTACACTCAGAAAAGTGGAGTAAAGTATAAGAGTGAAATATACATATATATATATATATATATATATATATATATATATATATATATATATATATATTCAGTATACTCCCAAAAAAGGTGTATTGAAATTAAAAAAAAAAAAAGAATTGTCAGGGGAAGCTGCATTTATTATTTAATATTATTATAATCATAAATATTTTTATGTACTATCGTTTTACATTCGTTTTATAGTTATTCATATTATTTGTATTATAAATTTCTATATAAAGATTTTTTATCTTAAGTAAATTATCTAAATCAATAATAAACTATTTAAAATATACATTGAATTTACTAAAAATAAATACTTAAGATAATTTATTAAAAATTAATTCAATTTTATTTAATTTAAAGCTGGATTATTAAAGCAATGTCCCATTTTAAGCTAGGCAACAACATTACAAAATATATATAATATATTTATTTTTTTAACAATTTATAAAAAAAAAACATTTTCTTTTTAAAGACATTTTTTAGTTTAGATTTTTATAATGAAAAACATTTCTAAACATCAAACAGAGCCTTTTAAATTAGGAAATAATAATTTTAAGCTAGCATAAAATAATTCCAGCTTTCATTTGGCACTTATTTGTATGCTATTTACTGAATTTCAGGGCAATCTTTTTTTTCTGTGTGCATATATATATTTTTTGTATGCGATATGTGAGTTGAAACCTTTCAGCATAATTGAATTTGGCAATTTTGCTGTGGCTGCTGCTGCTGCTGCTGCTTCACTTTCACCTACTTAATTCTGAGCAAAAAAAAAAAGGAAAAAAAAAATGTCAGTGATAACTAAACCAAATATTAGCCAAGTGAAGCTCGTTTTTGGGGCCAAGAGACAAATGTTGAGCGTGTCAACAGTTCATCGGGGCGTCAATTACTTTGCATAAGCCAACTTGCCAGCTAATACAGCTAATGAATTTTAAGTGTTACCAAAGCAGCCCAATAGAAATGGACCCCTCCTCTCGCCCCGCGCGAGCGAAACGTGTGCGTATGACTTAATCTGGTCTCGGCCCGCTTACAAGAAATAAAAGACCCCTCCCCCCCCCAACGAATCCCGTAGACAGGCCAAGACGCATAGCAAGTCCGAGACGCATTTTGGGATATGTGTATTTATGGAAGGCCTTCCACGCTTGATATTATCCGCTTATTTATTGCAGTCGTTAACATATCTTAGCCCACTCGAGTTTATCTACGATGTGTGTGTGTTTTTCTTGCAAACTGATGGAGGTGTGGGTGGCGGGACGGGGGGACGGGGGGACGGGGGGATGTATGCTCATCTTGTGGCTGAAAGTTAAATGAGCCAAGCCCTGCGCTCATTCTAAGTGATATTGTTTAGTTTTTGCACGATTTCTAATTTGATGTTGCAAGTGAAAGCTGCCTTTTTTTTGCCTTATTTTCGTTACGTGACAAATTTTGCAGATTTTAAGTGAATTAAAAACTATATAATGCTAGGGGTATTTGTTTTAACCATTGAGGCCATTAAACTGATTTAGCACTGCTTTCAATTTCAGCTGTCCAGCCCAAACTATTCTCCTCTCAATCAATAATCAAGTTTGCCCTAAATAAATGCCGTCACATTAGAGTAGAAAACCCAAGTCGAAACCCCCAAAACATATTTAGAAAACCATTTGCCTTAGTGAAATGAAGGCAAACCGTAATTGGCTTTTTCCCCATTGAAACCTACAGGTTCAAGTTGAGGCTCAGCGCGTTGAAAGATAATGATTAATTGTCAATTTGGCAACTGCACTCAGAAAAAATCAAACTGAATTTTTAGATATATAAACTATTGAATATAAAATTTAAAAGTATTTTTTTTGGTTTTAAAAAATTATTTGTAAGCGAAGAAACATTTTCTTCAAAATAGCAAAATAGAAATCGACCAACCCAAAATATGTGTTATTTTCTACATATTTTTTTAAAATGTTTTGTTAAATTATTTTACTTATATTATTTTATTTATTTATAATATATATTATATTATTTACATATTATTTTATATACATAAATTGTTATAATATAAATAAAATAAATCTCTGAAATTTGGACATATTTCATAGGAAGGCAAATTTTAGAAATTTACTATCTAAATAAAAAGGTGAGTAAACTTGTGGGAACCTTTTGCTTTGAGTTAAATTTTAAATTTGTTTTTTTTTTGAGTGTACAACACATGGCCAGCAGCTACCTTCAAAGCTCGGCGACAACCGGAAGCATCTCTCATCTCGTCTCTTATCAGCAGCCGGCTCAGTTGGCCGAGCTGGACATGGAGCAGACATAGATGTCCATCTGAGCGCCGACTGGCTGACTGAGTGACTGAGTGACTGACTGACATGTAGAAATAAATGTACTAGAAAATTACCAACTTATGTAATCTTGGTTAGCATCATTTATCAAGCGGACGTTGTGCAATTTTTCTTACTTTTGCGGGACGACAGGACGACAGGATGACGACGGCATCAAGAAGTCATCGCTCTGAGGTCTGACGGTACCGGTGACTGTGACTGCGACTGTGACTGTGGCTCTGACATGTGTGTGCCGTCCCACAGGAAATTGGCATTTGATGTGGTCTCCACGGTTATTTGTCATACCTTGGCCTAATTTAGAAAGAGACACGCCCAACTAATTGAAAGACACGAAAGCGAGGAAATTGTTTAGGTTGTTTTGCTTTTACTGTCTTTGCTAATGTCAGATACAAAAAAGCAAAAAAAAAAAAAAAAAACGACAAATGTGAATAACGTGAAAATTATGAGTATCCAAATTAACAGTTTATTGTGCATTGAATACGAGTTATCAGCCAAATTAACGTTCTGTGTGTGTCCGTCTGCTGTCTGTCCATATTTGTGGTGTAAAATGTGTGCAGGACTCGTAAGCTGATTATGAGTGACACGCACCTGCGAACAGAATTCAATTCTAAAGAGGACTACAGCATCACACTTGACACCCTTCGCAAGGAGTTCGACGAGCGTTGGCATAACCAGGAGCCGTCACCCTACACCAATCTCCAGGGCTACTCCCAGCGGGCGTTCCTTGGCAATGGCAGCTTTGGCACAGTCGTAAGCTCAAAATCTCTTTGCTGTTAAATGATCCTGTAATATCCTGTTTTTGTCTCTAATGCTACAGGTGCTGGTTAAGCATAAGACGAGCAAAAATTATTATGCGGCCAAGATGATGAGCAAGGAGGATTTGGTGCGACTCAAACAGGTCACACACGTTCACAATGAGAAGATGGTGTTGAGTTCAGTTCGATTTCCATTTCTTGTTCATTTGATCGACTCCTCCAAGGACTTTGACAATTTGTATCTCGTCCTGCCGTTTATCAATGGCGGTGAACTCTTCACCTATCATCGCAAGTGAGTACACTTAGAAAAATAATCGGCGTTCAGTTTTAAAATACCAGTAAGATTAAAATCGACCTAAAAAATATATATATATAGTATTTCTTGTTCGTAGAATTTAAAACAATTTCTTCAAACTTCAAAATAATTTCTAAAAATAAATCCAATTACAAAAATATTAATTTTTATTTCAAGAAATATTTTCCATTATTAAAGAAGCATTTCTAAATATTTTTAATAATAAATTATAAGAATTTTTACTATGTGTTTGTATTTCTGAAATCTTATAATAAAAATTCTAATTAAATTTCATATAATTTAAGGAAAAGAAAAGGTAAATTTAAGTTGAAAACCACCTTTAAAATTAGACACATTTTTTGTTTTATATTTTAGAAAATGTACCCCGAATAATAAGTTGAGTTGAGTTACGCATGGCTTTAAAAGTCTGGCGAATTTCTAAAATTGAGGTCGATTTTTTCTCTGAGTATAGTATTCACAGTCTCTTATAGTGTAATTCATCCTTCTGTTCCAAAGAGTGCACAAGTTCAATGAGAAACAGTCCCGCTTCTACGGCGCTCAAGTTCTCCTCGCTCTCGAGTATCTGCATCACATGGGTCTCATGTATCGGGACCTGAAGCCGGAGAATATATTGATGGATGCTCGCGGCTACATCAAGCTAACCGATTTTGGATTTACCAAGGTGCTAAAAAATAAGAGAAAAAAAAACTATATTTGCAGAATTTATTCTTTTGCTCGTTTCTCTCGTTTCTGGCAGCGTGTTGAGGGTCGAACTTCGACACTTTGTGGCACCCCCGAGTATCTGGCCCCCGAGATCATTCAGCTGAAACCCTATACAAGATCTGTGGATTGGTGGGCATTTGGTATACTCCTCTATGAGTTTGTCGCTGGCCTCTCGCCGTTCTCGATTCACAGTCGCGACGTCATCGTGATGTATTCGAAAATCTGTCTGGCCGATTATCGATTACCATCATTCTTTACGTGTCATCTGAAGCATCTGGTTGACTCTCTGTTGCAGGTGGACTCCTCTAAGCGGTAAGCACCCCCCACTCTGAATATACCATAAAAAAAAAAAAAAAAATTTAAAGAATGATCATTTGAAGTACGCTTCTTTTAGTTTGGGTAACTCACCGGAGGGCTCCGCAGACATAAAGAGTCATCCCTGGTTTCAGGGCGTCGATTGGTATGCGATGCTCAATCAGGAAATAACGCCACCCTATATACCGACTGTATCCAACATTGAAGATCTATCAAATTTTGAAAATTTTGCGCCTCAATCCAAGTTGAAATCCAAAATAAATCGCCATCCCGATTTGTTTACTAATTTTTAAACGTTGGTCAAAAAACTTTTATTTCTTGAAAAGAAAGAAAAACACAAAAAAAAAAACTCTCGTCCATTTACACAGATATATATATATATATATATATATATATAATATATATAATTTTTACGCAAATATATAATAATATATATATATATATATTTATTACAATCCAAGTACCGGAACTGTTTAAAATTGTATAACACGATGATCAGGTATATCCCAAATTATTTGGCATTAAAATCGATATTCATCTTCTTCGTTCGAAAACAAGGTATGTGTAACGGATATTTATAATACCAATCCGGAAGAAAAGTTACAGTATTCAATTTAATTGTAATATATTAGCAAAAGATATTAAAAATAGGGGAAAAATATGTTGCTCATGTGTTAACTTTCAAATAAAACTGTAAAAATTAACTGTTTCGATTCAGATATTTATAGTAAAAATTCGAAATTTTTTTAGACTTGAATAGATCATTCATTGAATATATATATATATATATATATAAAAGAATGGGACGACAATCTAATGCAGAGCAGTACTTTAGTCACAAGATCGAATATGGCATTGTCCTCGACAAAATGAAGGATGAATTCAACAAAAGATATATCCGCAATACACCGTCTCCGAGTTGTGGTCTTGACAACTTTCTGGTTAAGGCGACTCTCGGCTCCGGCTCCTTTGGCAGGGTGCAGTTGGTCAAGGAGCTGGAGAGTGACAAGTTCTATGCCTCCAAGCAGTTGAGCAAAGAGCAAATAATCAAAACCAAGCAAGTCTCCCATGTGATGAGCGAGAAGCGAGTTCTCAACTCGATACGATTCCCGTTCACGGTGTATCTGATCTCCTCGTTCAAGGACTCGGATAGTCTCTATTTGATATTACCTCTCATGTTGGGTGGCGAATTGTTCACCTATCATCGCAAGTGAGTAATGCTCTTATCGATAGCTATTGATATCAATGTATAATCGGTTATCGGTTATCTATTATCGTAGAGTTCGCAAATTTAGCGAGCAACAAGCCCGCTTCTATGCGGCTCAAGTGTTTTTGGCCTTGGAGTATCTGCATCATTGCAGCCTGCTTTATCGCGACCTAAAGCCCGAAAATATTATGCTGGACAAGAATGGCTATATTAAGGTCACCGATTTTGGATTCGCAAAGGTTCGGCATCGGTTAGCTACATCGTCTTGATTACGATTTTAGAATTCGGTTTTTTTCTTCACTTCATTTAGAAAGTGGAGGCACGCACAATGACCCTGTGCGGCACACCCGAATACCTGCCCCCCGAGATTATACAGTCGAAGCCGTACGGCACCAGCGTCGACTGGTGGGCATTTGGTGTCCTCATCTACGAGTTTGTTGCCGGCCATTCACCGTTCTCGGCTCACAATCGTGACGTCATGGTCATGTACAATAAGATCTGTGAGGGCGACTACAAGATGCCCAGCTCCTTCAGCAGTGCCTTGCGTCATCTCGTCGATCATCTGCTGCAAGTGGATCTCTCCAAGCGGCAAGTCGTTAACCATTTATCTCATTATAGTCAATAAGTTTGATTTATTGCACAGCTTTGGGAATCTGATTGCTGGCACCAAGGACATCAAGGATCACGACTGGTTCAAGGAGGTCGACTGGACAAACCTGCTAAACCAGACCATTCATGCACCCTATTTGCCAACCATCGCCAATGCCGAAGACATATCCAACTTTGACAAACAATCCGAGGGCAAACGTAAGCCAAAGCCAAAAACTGTGAGGCACGAGGAAGCCTTTGCTGATTTCTAGAACAACGCACAGTCAACACACCCAACACACACAACACAACATCATTTTGGTGAATTAATAAAGTTGGTCAAAATATCGATATTTATTCTGTGAATTAATTCTACATCGATAAAATTCATCTTATTCCGAAATAAATAAAGATTTTAATTTCTAGATTCATTTTAAATTTGTTTTGTATATTTAAAATTTAAATTTGTTCGACAATCAAGAGTGAAACTATTTAAAATTTACAACTGAATTTATTTGAAATTAACAATATTTAATGCACTAAAGAGTTGGCAAGATTTCATTTCAATAAAACCAGAAACAATCTCAATTAGCGAAAAAAGTTTCAATAAGAATTTTAAGTATTTATTTATATAATTACTATTTATATTATTAAATACTTTAAAACAGCAGTTATAAACTGAAGAATAAGCCTTAAATTGGGATTATATTAGACAGTTTGCTAATATTTATTAATTGCTTTTATTTAGTTTAATATATACAGGAGAAACTATAAAGATTATATCTGTGCAAAATATATAAATATATAATATATATATATAAAAATAAATTATTAATATATATTGAAGGAAAAATATTGAATAACAAATAATATTAAGCAAATAATGCCCATATTATTATTTCTATGGTGTGGTTCTGATTTTGACACCCACTCACTCCCTACCTCCCTCACTCCATCAGTGTCTCCCTCCTTCCACCCGGGGCACCTCCCCCACATCAGTTGTCATTCCACATGTGTTCATTACATTTTCTCGCCGCAAGTGTCAAACGTCGCCCCTTCATCCTCTGAAGGGGTGGGTGGGGGTAGGGTGTGTTTTCGAAATTGTACTTGTTTCTGTTTAGTTTTTCTGGGAAAACAGCTGGCGCTCGATTGAAAATTCTAGCGATTTCCCACACTTGTTGCGCCACATTTTAATTCGACGAACTTAACTTGTAATTAGACTTGAAGCAGCAAACATAAATCACGAAGACTCCGCGTGACGCATTGTTGAGAATAGCATCAGGCAAATGTTTGTCTTTGATGCAATTGGATGGATTTATGGCCCACTCGCTTTATTTATGTGGCCCATCCCAACTAGTGGGTGTACTTCAGCTGGAGGTAGGGGTATTCACTCTACAAGTAGTCTTTCTATCTGACAACAAAACTGATTGTTTCGGAAAATAAATTCATAATTTGCTTAGTTCTAAAATTCTTATTGCTTATTTTATTTGATTATTATATTAGTTCTCTCTCCAGTAAAAAAAAATACATATTTTCTTAATATAAAACCAAATATTATTATAACATTTAATAAAAGGTAAATTCATCTCCACTTAACACCCTGCTCCATCTCTTCACTTGAGAATACTCTCTAAAAATAAAAATTAATTCATAATTTGCATGATTCTAAAATTCGTATTGCCAATTTTATTTGATTATTATTTTAATTCGCTCTCCAGTAAAAAAATACATATTTTCTTAATATAAAACCATATATTATAATGATGCAAAAAGGTAAATTCATCTCCACTTAACTTTCTGCATCCACCTCTTCACTTGAGAATACTCTCTAAAATGCGAAAGTAACTCACTTTTTATTCATCTCTCAACTTTTTTGTTCATGGAAATTACATTAAACAATGTTTAAGCGAGTTGAAAAAAAATAAAGTGAAATACAAAAACATACATAAGAAAAACCCTTATAAATCTTTTATACCTTTTATACCGTAGTCTTTTGCATATCTGGCAACATTGATTTATATGCACGACTTAATAAAAATAGAGCGATGCCCAGACAAAAATAAAATAAAAAAAAATAACTAAGAATAGCTTTTCTTAGGTAGGTCGAATAAGATATACCCTTGTAGAAGGGAAACACTTTTGTAGACATTTAAATTTTACATTAAAATAGGCAAATTCAGTTAGATTTTGAAGATACTTTCATAAGCAAAATAGTAATTCTTACAATTAAACTATAGAAGTTCAACCTCAATAACTTATTGTACTACAATTTGCAATATAATAAAAAGCATATTGAGTATATTTGGTGAGGATATTTTATTAAGCAAATAAGTTTTTTTCAGACACGAACTCATCTTAATCGGTTGGTACCTATAACGGCCATAGTAAAATTATAATAATTTAAATGTTAAGTTTACAGGGAATCAAATCGACTCGACAATTAATGATGATCAAAAATGCAAACGTCTCTTTAAATTCGTTACAAATCGCATGACAAAATTAAGATACCCTCCACAAGGGTGTAATGGAAAAGTCGACGCCAGGCTGGCCCAAAAATACCTTAGCGAAGCACCAGAGAGAAGGACTCCATTGTCCTTTGTCCAGTGGCTAACAAAACAAAGACTCCCGCAAAAGGAAAATACACACAAAAAAAAAATAAAGAAGAAAACTGAGAGCAAAAAAAGTTATGATTATCATAATTTTTGTTACGTGAGTTTTCATGTGGAAAAGATGAAACATCATCGTCTGCTGCCGGCGACGAGGAGTGGAGAGAGGAGCGAGGAGCGAGGGCAGACGTGGAGTGGGAAGAGTTCGCTGGGCCACTTTGGGGTGGCAGTCGTCATCACTGTAATCATGGCACGCATTTTACTCCTGTTTTTACCTCTGGCTTTTGGCGCCCGACAGCCTGGCGCCAGTCACTCCCCCAAACCCCCTCAGACAACACATTCTACTTCTTCGTCAGATACAATTTAAGTGTGTGTGTGTCGTGTTGTGTGTGTTTCGCTGTTGTGCTTTGGTTTTGCTGCTTGGCACCTTGGCTAAATGGCCAAAAGAAGTTATCATGCATTCTAATGAGACTTTTAATTGCAGACCATTGACCACTTGAGGAGCGGCTGTCAGCATTCGCCAAGGCTGCTGCCGGGACTCGACAGGATTCGCCAGGACTATGGCTACTGCCACGTGTCGGATGCTTTGCTCTCGCTTGAGTAGCCTGAGAATTGATGGAACTGTCAGACGAGTCAACAAAGCAACAACGACGCACAACGCTCTACACTTGGAAAAATAACGACTTACAAATGCTGAGGTCAGCTCAGCATTTTATTCAGGAATTATATATGTATATTGTCCTTCAAAGAAAAGAGGATTTTTTTTTCTTTAACTCAGATAAAAAAAAATATATCAGATATATCTAAATCTCTTTTTGAATTTTAGAAAATGAATTTTGTAATAAAGTAATAAATATAATAATAATAATAATTAATAATTTCCCTAAAAGCAGACATGAAATAAATAATAATAATAATAATAATAATAATCAAATTCTGCATCGAAATTCAATAAAAAGTATTGAAAAAACAAAACATAGAAATTTCCGACATTCAGAAGATTTAAATATATTTTCCACAAACCAGTAAATGTGTGTAACTTTCATTTTGCTGAGTGTAGGCACACCGTCAACCCCCTTTGCCGAAAGCGAATGCAATGACAAATTTGCAGCACGGAAATTAGCGATGGACTGCGTCAGATACATTTCATATTACGGACAGACAATTGAATGCTGAGGGTTGATCTTCCTTCACAGACCAATTGTTATCATTGTTGTTGTTGTTGTTGTTGTTATTGTTGTTGTTGTTGTTGTTAGTCAGCGAGAGTAAGCGAATTAATTGTTGTTTTGATTGCACAGCAAATGGACGCAACTGAAGTGCCTGAGAAAATCAGAATCAGCAAAGCCGAGCTATTTTTTCATTTTTTGTTGGGAAAATTGTAATTCTGGTTTATTGAAAAATGCACGGGCTGAAATTTGTGACGTAACTTAGGGGCTAGCTAGCGATGAATACTACGATTGCTCCAGTTCTACCTCGATGGAGATGGGCGGCAGTTCGTCCTTGAATTCGGGCGCATAAATTTTGCCGGAGGCGAGCACAAATTTATTTTTGCAGTCCATCACAAAATAGGCAAACGGTCGGTTCACATCGAAACGCTCAACGCCCTCCGGTTCCGGTTCCGGTTCGGGCACCGGCAACACGGAGAGTGGGGAACGGGCTTGCGTTGTAGCCGCCGTTAGCGAATTGGAGCTACTACCACCTTCATCCACACGGACATTGACAAACTGAACGACCTCATCGATGTGCAGATCCTCATCCTCGGAGAGCATACCCAGCTGTGCCTCACCCCTCGAAAAGATGCGCTTGAGTCCCAAGTGCTTCAGCATCGATTCGGAGCGGGAAGTTTCCTCCACCTGGAATTTGGGTAGCGTCACATGCAACTGCCTCATTTCCAGATGCTCGTTGGCAAACTTGTAATCACTGGGCTGGAGTTGGGCGATGACCTCGCTGAGACCATCCGCTTCATTGGGCAGCACAATGCACAAACTGTACTGGGCATTCTCGTAGGGCAGCGCCAGGAGACGTGCCTTCAGATGTGGCAACTCGGCCACATTAAACTTGCCGTGGGCATGCATCATCGGCGTCTTCATTGCATCCTCGCTGGTCATGAAGAAGAACTCATCGCTGCCATCGCGCAGCTGATAAAATGGCTGTGCCCAGCTGCCCCTGTAGTAGAGGCCATTGAAGAGGAGCATCTTCGACTTGGAGTCAACGGCTCGACCAGTTATGGAATTGGCACTCAGCGCAGAGGCAATGTCATCCCGCCGGAACAGGCTGCGTGCACCATATGCCTGTGGAAAAAGCAGAGGGCGCATCAGTCAGTGGAAACTTACAAATACACTACAAAAATAATCGCATTGTTTCTTAGAAATTCGCCAAGTGTAATTCGACTTATTATTCAGTAAGTGAATTTCAAAAATTAAGATTTTTGTGTTTCATAGTTAATTCTTTTAAGATTTTTAAATACTATTTCAAATTTTAAGAAGCATTTTTTTTTTATTATAAATATTATATTATTATATATTGTATTATAATTAAACATTGAAGATAGTTTATAGATATATCTAAATTGTATCTTTGCACTATTCTATCCTTCCTCTAATATAATTTGTAAATTTATTCCGTTTAATTTTCGGGTGCTCTAAGCAACTCTAAACATTAGCTTTTTAGTTATAAACAAATTAAAAAAAAAAATTTTAGATAGATTCTAAATTCATAGAATTTAAATAAATTCTAAAAAATAAAATCGAAACGAACATTTCGATTATTACTTTTTGGAAATACATTTTTTAATAATAGAAATTCTTTACAAAAATAAAATAAAAACACATATCTTAAAATAAAAAATGTTTTCTAACATTTATCAGCTATTTCTAAAAACTTGAATATTTTTGGCGATATTTTAAAAATTTTAAATTGAAAATGTTTTAATATTTTGAGTAATTTTTGTAAAAGGAGATTTACTTAAATTTAGTACGGTTTTTATTTGTTGGAATGGGAACTGTGTACTTACCCTGGCCACGTTGCTTAGATGGGATTCGAGTGCAATCATAATCTCATCGGCACCATCCTTGACCATCGACTTGACGGCCGTTTCCAGTTTGTGGAGGGGCAGACGCACTTTTTCGGGTTCACCATCCGCCAACTGGTCAGCGGTGCTGAGCTGTTTGTGCATCTTCTCATCCTCCTGCACCGTCTCGTTCTCCTCCACATTGGGAGGCTGTTCGCTGTCACTGCGCTTAGTTGGCCGCCTGATGTCAATATCAGCATCTTCACTGGTCACTAATAAAGTGCTATGTGGAATTACTGGTTTTTCTGTGCCGGCAACTGCGGCTTCCGTTCCAACATCCAACTGGGCCTCGGCTAGAGCAACTGGTTTTTCCACATACTGCTTGTCATCCACATCGCGATCGAACTTGGATGCCTCCTTGTCCAACAGGTCCTCGCCATAATTATCACTGGTGGCCAGCGGAGCATCGTCATCATCCAATTTGATGCGCTTGAGTGTCTCAAACCCGATGACATCTTTGCTATTGCTGCTCTTGTTGCTTGTGTCCAATTGGAGCGATGTGTTCGGCTCACTCCAATCGTAATCCTGCCTGTTGATGTCTTTCACCTCGACGTAGTAGTAGCTCTGCAGCAGCTGCTTGTAATCCTCGCGCACACTATTATTGCGATACACATAGAACCAGGTTTGGAATGAGGGCAATGGCACAGCTGAATCTCGATTCTGATAGCTGGCGAGAATGCGCTGGAAGGCGTCTCTCAGCTGGCCACGTTCCTTGGGGAAGGCAAAGACTTGTGAGAATTCCTCGTAGGTCTCGCCCTGGGCAGCCTCTGCGAGCACCGCCAGAATGGTGGCGACTCCGAGGGGGGAATGCACCTGATTGGAATCGATATCTTTGTTGTGCTTCAACAGCTGCATCGCAATCAGCTGCGAGGCTTCGCTGGCAAAGGTGACCGGCACCTTGGCCACCTCACCAGCCCCATCCCTAGTTTGAGGCTTTGAGGGCAGCGAGCACACAATGCTGATGCACCATAGCAGCGGGATCAGGCCAACAGCTGCTTTCATTTCAGTCAAAACCAACGACGAACTCTTCTCGATCTGTTCGCGACTGAAACGCGAATGAAGCCCAAGAAAGTTGGCCAAAGACTTTTTTATAAAATGAGCCCAACCAAGAATTGTTGATTCTCAGCGCCGACGTCGCCGTCGACGTCGACGTCGACTGCGTTATTAAACTGGTTACAAAGCGGCAGCGACTGCAGCAGCGACTGCGGCAGCAATACACTAAAAAAAAAAAATCGGCCAAATATACTTCTAAGTGATTTGTATTTTTCTAACACAGAAAATATTATTCAACTTTATAAATATTTACTTATTAAGAATAAAAGAAATATCTATAAAAAAAAAAAAATGAATAGACATATTGTGGAATGTTTAAAAAAATTTCTCTAGAACATATTTATTTTTTCTTCTAAAAATAAAGGTTTTCACTTATTTATTCATATATTTAGTAGCAATTGACTAGTTCTAAAAACCAGATAATTTTTCATGTAAATTTCAGATCGACTTTTTTTTTTTGGGAGTGTAACAAATTGATAATCGTTGGGCAGTTCAAACTTGAGCTTGGGCCCAATTCTTAAAGTTAAAGTTAAAGTTAAAGTTAAAGAAAGTCGCGCGCCGAACGAAAGTGGAAGTGGCGTGGGATCCACACCGAAGTGCTCCATACGAAATGGGTCAAGCAAACAACTATCGATATGTAAATGTAAATAAGCTAAAAAAAAAATATCCACAGCAAAAAAAAAAAAACAAAAACAAATCTAAAACTACAAAAGAAAAAGTTCAAAGTCATTGAAATGTGAACAGGTTTTCAACAGTTTGGTCTTGCTTTACGTGATGGATATTTGATTTTCTGGCTCTGAGCTCAGAGCTAAGAGCTAATTGGACTTGGTTGTTATTGTGGATGATATTTTTGTTGTTATTCTTGTTGTTGACACGATGGAGCAATCGGTCAACACTCGCCGAGAGAGGGATTAGGCGATCTCTTTCTGGCTGATTTTTCGCCGCAGATCAGTTCTATTACTATTGAGCACACGCTTAACCCAGTTTCAATCAATCAGTTATAAATAAGTGAATAAATATGAAGAAAAAAAAATATATATATATATATATTTATATATATTTATCTGTTTAATAATTGTGCCACTTTTGGAGATGTGTTTTCAGAAGTGGGAGAAAATTATCAAACAAAAAATAATTATAGTCATTTATTATTCCTCTCCACGAAAATGGCTCTAGGTCCGATTTAAAAAACTACAGTTGTTTTAAAATTGAAAAAAAATATTTGTAACAATTCAACTACCATAATTAACATTTTTCAATTTACTTCCCTTGTGATTAAAGAATTACAGAAATGGGTTTGATTATCTCGAGCTACATAAACTAAACCTTATTTTCCACTAACCATTTTACCTGGATTCCTGCGTATCTGAATAACACAACTCAGAAAGTCATATTCTAAATCTATCTGAGTCATCTCTGGGCTACTCCAGGGTAGTCATCTGGGTCCAATGTCATTTTATTGTAGGTCTCCTCAGGTTGTCAGTTGCCCGGTCGAAGGGATGCCTCTTGATGGACTGAATGGAGTAAATTAGTTAAAGTTCAAATTCGATAGTCGTATTCAACTTATTTTAGTTATTAATGTTATTAAAGGGAAGGGGAACTGGGCGTGGCATATGCCGATCGCCAAAAGAATTTATAAATGCAACGGGCTGGATATCCACCTGACCTAAATCACAGATGACATGGAGTTAGATCCGTATTTGAGCCAACAACAAATAATAATATATTAAGGCTCAGTGCAGGGTATCCGATAACCTATCATTTTTGTTCTTCCTATACAAATGATGTATGCAGATAATCATTTGCTCGACTTGAAGATATTCTGAACGGAAATTTCATTTACATTTTTCCTCTGCATTTAATAACGTAATAATTTATAATTATTATCAATATTATCATTGTTTTTATTATTTCATATATATATATATATATATATATATATATATAAATAATTATATATATATATATATATAATTAATTAATAAAGCCAAGTCAAAGACAAAGAGGCAACAAATAATCGAGTTGAGCTTAGCAAGTAATGGCAGCAGCTGAGTTGACATCTGGCCATGGCCAAAAGAGCAAGCCAAGTTGGCCAAGTTGGCGGATTTGGGGGCGGAGAGTTGTCCACGTTGCGATCGCTCCACATTGGCATGCAGCGCGGCATCGTTGGCATTCAGTTGTGCCTCCTGGGCGGAGAGCGTTGCCTTCTCCGCCGCCTCGCGTGTCTCCTCGTAGTCCAAGCGTGCCGCATACGCCTGCGATTCGATGTGCTCCAACTTGGCCTTGGCCTGGGCAACCATATCGATTTGTGACGACAGCTCGGCAGCAACTTCACCAGCTGCCTTCTGGCCCAGCTCAGAGGCGGATTGGGCAGCTCCACTGCTGATGCTGCTGCTGTGCCCACTGTGACCATGACTATGCCCACTGTGCATATAATCGATATACTCGAAATGCGGACTCAGGTGATGTATATTGGGCGCTGCAAATTCATCATGATTGATGGCCTCAAAGCACCGCTTCGCCATGTGGTGGTCCCGGATGAGGTGGTCCCGGATGAGCTGGCCCGTGATGTGGCAGTGGTGGCACATATAAAAGATAATGTGCATCCTTGCGCTTCACCTTGCGTCCAAATGCGGGCACCTCACCTAAAAAAAAACGAAAGCAAGAAAAAAACAAATTTTGTCTTGAATTAATAAATCAGAAAACTTTTTTGTATAAATTAGAAATTACAAAAAACGAAATCTTAAAAATTATTCATATATTTTCTTAATTTTTGAAAATGATGTAAAAAATGTGTTTTTTTTTAATACATTTTACATTTTAACTCTAAATAATACGTTGAGTTAGGATCGGCAACAAAAGTATGAAGCAGTTCTTAAATTCAGTGCGATTTTTGTGAGTGTATATATCAAAATCATTCACTTGAACTTACCACACAGCAGCAGCAACAAGAGCAACAGGTGCAACAGGTGCAACATCATCGATGACATCTCTCTGCCTCTTTTGTGATTTCTGTTTATACAAAACAAGACAAAGGAAAAGTTTAATTTTATTCAAATGGTTGGCTCGTCAAAATAAAATATTACTTGTTACTCCAGCTACTTCAATTGCATCTCAATATTCTCGATTTGGTTAATTTGATAAATTGGATAAAGTCCAAATAATTTACCTGAATAACTGGTTTTGGTATTAGCTTTTTGATATATAAATTTATCTTACGATAAGATTTATTATGTAGAAAGAATATTTTATTTAAGAAATTAATTTAATAACGATCAGATTAGATTTATGTTTTTATATATGTAGGCAGATTTATGCTTAATTCAACTGTAGCTTTTGGTGATGCTCTTGCTATATAAAAGTTATATAAAATAAGAAGCATCGAATCCAGTGCGAAGGTTTCTAAACGTCTGCCAAGTCAAGAATATTAAAAGATATATTATTTTTTAATTTAACATGCAGTATAATAATAATGGCCATTAAGAGCTTAAATATTGGTAGAAGTGGTAGTAGAAAATAGGCCGACAACTATTCATTATTTATTTTTCACAAAAACAGTATGGTTTTTTGATGAGGAGGCTTTAAATTGGTTTCCTGGTATAATATTAAAAATAAATGTGAATATATTAAGTAAGCTGTAAAGATACAACCCTACATTTCATATATAATATGCACTAATCAGCTGTAAAAAGTTCATTAAGATCAGATGAGAAACTCAGCTTTTCTATATCAAAAAACCAATTTTCATATTGAACAAATTCTAAAGGTAAGTTTATTTTAAATAATATTTCTCTATATCTCTAAATTCTGTGTTCCAGTGAACTCTACTCCAAGTAGATGATATTCCTAGAGTAGTGGGCGTGGTTCAAAATTGTGAGAATACTGCTTTAAAAATGATAAATGGCTCAAGGCGGGCATATTATGTATTATGTGACGTATTCCAAAAAGCGAAGTTGATCTAAATTTTGAACATGCTCATTTCAAAAAGCTTCGAGCATAAAGTGTGCAATGCTAAATTCTCGAAAATTTTTAAATTCCCTGCTAAGCAAAATAATATATATTATTATTTTTAGTCATATTTCAGCCTATGTACTGAACAGTACAAATTATATTTATTATTTAACTAATTTTTGAAAAATTTTCTATTCACATTTTTCACAAATTTCTCAAAGTGTGTGTGAAACACGTGTAGTCAAAATGTTGAGACGACGTTTGGAATCGAACTGTTTGCTCTGATGAGCATTTCTTTATTTTATACAAAAATCTTAAACCTAAATTTATCTTAAAATAGCTGTTCATTCTTGAACAAAGTGAGTAAACTATTATTATAAGTACCACCACAAAACATCAATCATCTTAATTGGCTGCAACGCTGCTGCAAACATATCCTTCCCAGGCAGACTGGTGAGCGGAATTACAGCAGCCATTGCCCACGTGTGTCCTCGTGCAGCTCAATGCTTCCCGTGTAACATTGCTGGACGATCAGCTGCAACGTATCGGAACTCACCTCGCCAAGAGTCGTGCTCCATCAATCCCAGCGTTGAAACATTGAGTTGGGTGTGGCAAACAAGAATCTGTCAGACCGTGTTGCCCTTGCGCCAATTAATCGAGTAAATTGCATGAAACATTTTATTGCAGAACTTTAAGTTTTTGAGTCTGATGTGTAACCTTTGGTAAAGTGAGGTGATTTAATTGTTGAACAATATTGGGATCAAAAATATTGTTTATGACATTATATGTGAAATAATGCATATCCTTTCTAATAGATCTAATATATAGAGTATGAAGAAAAAAATTGTATTTGATTTGTTTTTATATTAATAAGAAAATTATCTCTAAACTGTCAAATTACATTAAACTAAGTCAAATTACAGGGTAAGTGCTAGTTGTTCACTTTCAAACAACACATAAAATTGACACGCAAATAACAATTGAGTAAAATGGAGTGGGAGCGAGCAGAACAGAAATTGCGATAGATACTAATTAAATTTAAAATTAAAGCAAACAAACACAAAGATTATTATATTTTTACTTGTTTCTCTGCAGCAGCATTGTAGTTGGTGTTATAGCTGATCGTCTTTTTTACCACTTTTACCACACACACACGGTCACTTATATATTTATATATATATTTAAATTTAAATTTTTTTTTGGGCCTCAACTTAGAGTACAGCAAACCGTTGCAAGAAACAGCACAGATGCAACTGAATTGTAGCTTTTTTGTGGAAGCAATCAAATACACATATTTTCTTTGCGTTTGCCATTATTTGCTCTTGAGCATTAAAAAGAAAATAACTATTATCGATAACCAAAGATATATATAATAACAAAATGCCAGCTGATTTAATTGAAACAAACTCTTCCCTAATAGAATTAATTTGATACCTAAAATAAAAACTGTTTCGAAGACGATGTATAAGCCATTAATTCCCATTAAAAGTTCTTTCACTTAGTCAACTTGAATGAGGCACGAGATGTGCTATTAAATGAACCCGCACTAAAGAGTTGCTTGTCGAATTTATAAAATATGAGAGACCAGAAGATCCGTATGGCTCACTCAAATCTGTGGCGCCTCTCATGAACCAAAGCCAAGTCGACTATTTACGACTGGCACCGTTAAAAATGGAGATATTATCCATGGATCCATATGTGGTTGTCTTTCACGAGGAAATTAACGAACTGAGGCGATTATGTGAACCGGAACTAAGCCGAACAGAAGTCGGGAAAACGGGTAGAGATAAATCAATACGATCCTTAAGGGGTGCTTGGATACTTGACTTGGATCTCAACCGGCAACAATTGGAGTTGCTGGAGCGGATTAGGAGACGAGTCGCTGATATGACCGGTTTGATCATCGATTTTAACAGTGAATTGCAGTATATGGAGCATGCTTTTGGTGGACATTACTCACCTCATTTTGATTTTCGGGGCACACCCCATGGAGGGGAACGTATAGCCACGATTCTATTCTATGTAAGTGAGGATAAATCTCAATCTGACTTAAATCCAACTAAATCCGTTGCTCTTTTAGCTCAATGATGTGGCCAGAGGTGGCGCCACAATCTTTCCAGACCTGGAGATTTTGGTGCAGCCGGACAAGTTATTCTATTTGCTAGTTGACCTTATACAATCAACAGTTATCTATGCCCTTCAAGATACCTTCTCTTAATATCTACCATCTGACAGAGGGTGCGAAAACCCATTTCTAATTGCAGCGCATCAAATGTACAATTGTATTATTATTATTATTATGTGATAATATTATTATATATTATATTACTATTATATATTATATTATTATACTCCATGATATTATTTATATTTGTAAGACTCTTACGGTATGGCATGCACAGAGGGGCAGTACCGTTCAACCGACATTGGAGCCAGTTCACTCCAGGTATTGTTCAATAGATTATACTCCTCGACAATGTTTACAGAATTATAACCATTATAGCCGCCAAATGCAATCAAACGATGTCCAATCAGAATACATCCGATCCCGCAACGTGCCATTTGCAGCTTGCAAATCAAGGTCCACTTATCGGTAAACGGATCATAACGTTCCACGGAATCGATTCTATTTCTGTTTACCTTGTTGTAGCCACCCATTGCATATACGAATCCATTTCCAGCAGTGACACCAACTTCTCCACAACATTGATTCATAGAAGCCCGACAGCACCATTCATTTGTTTTTGGATCGTAGCTTTCGACTGTGTTATCCGTATCTAATCCGCCAATGGCATAGAGGCGACCGTCCAACACCGCAACACCACACAACATACGAGCTTTGGACATCGGCGACACATAGTTCCAGGTGCGCACAATGGGATCCCAGCGTTCAACCGTGTTGGTCAACCATTGGGATCCGCCTAGCACATAGAGTTTCCCATCCAGCACTGCAACACGTGGATCACATCGAGCATTTACCATTGGATTGAGTTGTTTGCAAGACATCGTGTTGAGGTCAATGCTCTCCACAGAGCGAAGTGTGTACCCTCTGAAATATCCGCCGACCAAAATCAGTTGGTTATCCATGAAAGTGGCACCAAAATTCCTACGGTTTTCGATTGTGCGCGTTATAGTCGTCCACTTGTTCAGATCCGGAGAGTAGGTCTCAATGGAACCATCCAAACGACCCACAACCAGCAATCGGTGGTTAATCTGCTTGCGGGGCTTGGTTCGTTCGGAGACATCAAAGGACGAACGGCATTCGGGGGGAAGTGAATGCCATTGGAAGGCCTCAAGCAGCAGTTGCTGGCACTCGTTGCTGGCGCTGCACACTTTCTTTACGTGATTCACAATGAATGTTGGAGGCAAGAGGGGCAGACGCACCTTGGCGAGCAGCTCGGGTATGTCCTGCTCACGAGTTGGCGCGTCGTGGCGGACCCACGACATCATCGTGTGGAAGGCATCCCCCTCGGTTGGCACACCAAGCTCATCGCTGGACAGCAGCTTGCCCAGCTGAATGGCGTTTAGTTGAAAGAACTCCTTATTCTGACAGACCTGCATAAAGTGCCGGCAGATGTACGCCTGCGCCACTCGCAGCAGCTCTGCGCAGCTGAGCTGCTCCGCCATGAAAGCAATTCCAAAAGAATTGGATGGGTCCAGCTGGCCTTCGAGAAAACTGCAGCATTTCATCACCACAGTTGTCAGCTGCAGCAGGTTGGCGGTGGCCAGCAGCGTCGTGACATTGTCCTCGTGCAGCTCAATGCTTCCCGTGTAACAGTGCTGGACGAGCAGCTGCAACGTATCGCCACTCACCTCGCCAAGAATCACCTCCTGCTCCTTGCTCTCGCGCATCGACCCGGAAAACATTGCCGAAAAATACTCACTCGAAGCTGCGAGCACCAAGCGATGAGCTGACACCCGTTTGCCATCAATCCCAGCGATGAGAACCACATCGCACATCCTCTGGCTGTCCACAAACTGATGCATTCTGTTCAATAAGGCGACTGCATGGCTGGAAACAGAATTATTTTCTGCTGTCGAATCTCGGCTGAGACATTCGTTTTGATTCCCATTTCCATACATATTATTTAATTTTGAAATATTTTAGAAAAATGCAAATTATTTTTTGTCTGTTTCTCTCAATCGATTCTGATGGAATGAAATACTATGTTGTGTTACAAAAAACGAGGCGTTGAAAGATTGATTTGTATTGCAATGGTAAGTCGATGCTTAGATTTTGTAAACAAAAGCAAGTAAAAATCTATCAGAGATATCTGGCAACCTTGATGCCATTGCGCCAAAACTATTAAGTGCAAGTAATCGAGTCAATATCGATGTCGATATATATGGATTTTCGCTATGGAAATTCGCTCCCTTTTTCCTCTCTCTTAACTTAATCTATACTTATTGGTATATTAAACGGCCATTACAAAAACGAATATCGATTGGCAGGGCAACTATCGAGTTTGTGAGGTAGAGGAAGCTTTCGGCGATAGTCGGAAAAGGTTAATTGTGAAGATGAGGTTAAGTCAGTGGCAGGGAGTGGCTTTCATTGAAAAATGTCGAAGTGTCTCAATTGTTTCTGGAATAAAATGTAGAAAAATAGAATGTTGAGCAGTAGGTGCAAGAGTTAGCAGAGTGTGCACTAATGAGCGATATCCGCAATGTATCGATAAGTCATCGACAACCACATGTGTTAGAAAGACGCGTAGATAAGTAATATAGATTCATACTACATAAATTTGTGTCAATTTTTATGCAACTTTTAATTGCAAATTTGAGATCTACAGCTCTAATAGTCTTTGAGATCCGCATTAATCCTTTATTACACAAAACAATAATTAAGAATTCATATTTGAAATAAAATACAAAACTCTTTGAATTTTTTTCTTGATTGGTAAGAGAAAATGTCTAAGTGGTGCAAATTTTTTATTTGCAACTTTATATGTAGAACATATAAGGCAAAAGCTTGGGCAAAATCAACTTTGGAGTCAGTCAACACAATTCGAGGGCACTGAACTTGGCCAACATCGTCGTCTTCGTCGTCGTCGTCAGCCGTCAGCCGTCTTCGCTTTGATTACCAAATGCGAGAAGCGGGCGAAAGCCAGCAGAGCAAAGCAGCGAAGTCGACTTCGACTTCGACGCCGGCGTTAGCAGCGAACAACAACAGAACAGGTGTGCTTGTGTGTGAATTGGTAATAAAATGTTAAATTTAAAAATGCCTCGCAGAGGCTTGCAAACGAGTTTGTTGCCCATTTTAGAACGAGCCTCACAATTAAGTTGCACAATTGCATATGCTCTGTGCCAAGGTAATTGGAAGAGGCGTAGGTTTGATTGTGCGGGGCGGTGGGGGGGAGGGTGATGTTCAACTGTTGTAATACAGTTAGAGAGGGCAACAAACTTTATAAACGGGATTCAACAAGCCGGCAACAAGTCTTATGCAATTTATTGTAAAAGCAGTAAAACTAGCAGCTAAAAAAAAAAAACGAAATAAATTCTAAGAAAAAACCAAACTAGCAACAATACCAAAAAAATAATTATAATATAAAAGAGTTGGATGACTAAGCAGGTTAATTGATGTGTAGAAATAAAATTAATTAAAATAATAAGAAATAAATAAATGCAATTAAATATTTTTATTTTTTGTTAACTAAAATCATTTTTCAGAATTCTAAATTACAGCTGACTATATTAATAGTAATAAGAATAATCAGATTAATAGAAAAGAAAATATATCTATCTTATAAAAGATAGAAGCTTAAATTATACGAATAACCATATTATTTCAAATCATCGATAAATACATCCGTTTCGTGGAAATCGATTTAAATTGCTATCCAAAGTCAAAGATATAGCTTTCTTTTTTAAATATATAGCACTACTATTTTTATCAACTGCACAAATTTATGTAAGAACTGTAAGAATCGCAGCTTATGTTAATAAACATCTATTTCAATAAAGTATTAAGCAGAAGAGTTTTAAATATCTCCTGGTTGAGCTGTCTTGATGAGAGTATTTAAAATTGTTTTATAAAGATAGATGGATAGTTAAATATTGAGATATAAAGATATTATTAATAAAGTTACATTAAAATAATTATATTATTTATTTTAATTATATGTTTATAACTACATATTCTAAATACAATATAAATGCCATTCGCTTTTCGTGGAAATCGATTTAAATTGTTATCCCATTTCAAAGATATAGATTTATATTTTTACTATGTAATTTTAATTTTTATGAACTGTACAAATTTATCTAAAATCTGAATGAAACGCAGTTTTTGTTAACCAACATCTATTTGAATAATGTAGTATTTATCAGCAGAGTTTTAAATCAATTATATTGATAGATGTATAGATAGTTAGATATTGAGATATAAAAATTAAGGAAGAACCTTTTTACTATTAATAAATTCTCATTAAAATAATATTACTGTTTATTTTAATTATATTTTTATATCTACAAAATAAACTTCTGAAATTTGATTTGAAAGAGTATTCTGAGTGAATTTAAATGTTAAGTGTATTGTCTGCTGCGAGGACAAAAGGATAAAAGTCGTCGCCACCTTAGGAAGAGAACCCATTTTGCTTTTAAAACAAATACTTTTTGAATTTTTGTTGCAGTACATAAATTCAAAGACCCAAAGCCATAAATTAATGAATGCGTCGAGTTGGGTTCAACCCCCAAAGGGGATCCGGATGGGAGATATTAGAAGTTATTATGGCCAATGGCAAACTACGAGGATGTCGCATAAATTAAGAATAGTGCAGGACAACACCTTCCAGTGTTGTAAGACGAGGCGCAAACAGCACCGCCGGGACACATAAAAACCGAAGCACAGAAACTGGACAATGCTGGGCCATAGTTCTTAGGAATAGTTGGAAGCATGACTAATTGTTTGATTTACGCAAAATGTTCGGCTGCAATTAAGCATTAAATTGAGGCCTACAACTTTTTGGGGCTTTAATGATGTCCGATGTCTGCTGTCTGCTCTGTCTGTTCTCTGCTGTCAGTTGTCAGTTGTCAGATGTCATAAATCGGGTAATACATCAACCAACAGCAAACACTCATCATAAGTCAAAAGGTGAGCCTGGTCTTAATCAGTTCCAAGTTGCTAGTTGCCAGATGGCAGCCTCGAGCCAAACAATTCTTGGCTTGCTGGCAAAATAATTAAACTTCTGTTTATTGTCAAGCAATCGTGCATTCAAAAAGAGTGACAGAGAGATAGAGAGAGCGATGAGAGAGAGGGGGGGAGAGAGAGAGAGAGAGAGAACTTCTTAATTATGTTTGATAAACTAACAGAAGCTAAACTACTCCATCCTCATCCCTTTCCTCGTCGACACACATGTCACTCGAGTCAGCTCCTGATGAACTTCCCCTTTTGGCTGGCATAATTACGTAACAAAAGGCTGTGTGTGAACGTGTGTGTGTGTGTGTGTTTGAGTGTGTGGATTGTTTTTTAAGCTCATGCGCTTCATTTGCGCCACTTCATTTGTTGCCTGGGAAAAATCAGTAGAAGGTGTTGCAACTTTTAGTTTTTTGTTTTCTTGGTCACGTTTTAAACTTGAAAACAAGTTGAAAATACGCAGCTTAAAATGCCGCCAGCTAAAAATTATTTGTACACTTAGAAAAAATCGCTTCATATTTAAGCAATCCTTGAAATGCAAAATGCTCGGAAAACTGATCGAATTTTTTGGTATTTAGAAATTTTTACTAAGTACAATAAAATAAATAAATGTAAATTTTTTAAATTGATAAAAATTATTTTTGTTAATAAATATTTTCTATTCTAATAAATAATGTATATAAAATATTACTTTGTGTAAATTTCTGCTAATAATAAATAAATTTTTATAAAGTAGAAATTAAATAAAAATCACATTGGAATTCAAAAGGAGCGAAAGTCGACAGTGAAATTTAAAAAATTGCTCTTAAAAAAATTAAAAATTATCTTTTTTTACTAATAATATTTAATATTAATAATAAATAATATTATCAGACTATTTTTCTTTCAGGTATATATTATTTTTACATTACAAATATATATATATATTTATATAAAATTTATATTAATATTTTTTGAGATTTTTTGAATTAAAAACTAAGATGTTTAGCCATAAAATAGGTAAAAGCAAGCTTGTGCTGTGTGTTTTGAATTTCAGTTTGATTTCTTTTTTTTTTTTTTTGAGTGTATCAAGTTGTTTGCTGTTAAGGCGCAGATCCTGGCCAGAACAAGTGTCCTGGTGCCTGGCAATCCTAATTGATTTATGACATCAAAGACATATTTTTCGCAATGTTGCGTGGCCTACGTGCGTGACAGTTTCCACACACACACACACACACACACACACACTCACACACATACACAGAGAGAACACGAGTGCAGCAGGACTCTAGGCAACTTGTAAGGACACTCACAGGATACACGGGCGCAGTCGCCGTCGTTTGCCGTCTTGTTGATAATTTTGACTTATGGCTTGGCTTTGCGTGCGCAGGATTTGTCACATAACTCGTGAAACACATCACCACCCCCAACCCCTCTTATCCATCCCCACCCGTCCTTATCCACCTCACAGCCCCTCTACTGTCCCATCAAGTGTAGCCCAGTGAATTGCCCAGAAAAAATAGAGAGAAGAAAAGATTGTTAACATTGTCAGTCTTTGGCTCTGCAAATTTTTGGATACATTTTCGGAAAAATCGTTCACAGCCCATCGTCCATATAATGCTGAAAAGTTTTTCTATTAGGCGCAATTATTCCAAGGTATTATTGCTTTTAATTAATTCAATTAAACGCTTCATAAATTTTTACTTTTTGATTTTCGTTTTGCCTGCGGCATCAGTAATGGAAAAACTTTCCCCGTGGTTGGCCAAAAGATTTTCACTCTCAGCACCGAAGGGTTTAATTAACGGCAAATGGCATTTTGGGGCGTTGCCCATTTTGGGAGGCGTGGCGCCTGCCATCGCCGAATTTTTGGCTACTTACATTTTGTGTTACATATTTGTACCCTGGAAACATGTTGCAATGTGGAAGCATCTGAAACTTGAATAAATAGTCCTAAAATTTATAAAAACAATTTAGATAATTCATAATTAAAGTGATTTCTTTTCTTAACTGCAACTTCTGATTTTCTTAAATACATATATTATTTCTAGGTTAAATTTTAAAATGTGCATATGAATTTTGGAAATATTTTTTTTTATAGTAATTTGTTGAATATCAAAGATGTTTTATTGTTAAGTGTTGAGTGTTTTGGAATATTATTTGTTGCTAAGATTTTGTTTCAAGAAATCTATATAAATTTATCACCGATTCGCTAGAAGTTTCAATTGAAATTGATGGTTTTACTAGAAAGTGTCTGGATTTATCTTAGCTGTGGACTTGGTTTGAAGGGTATCTTCCAGCATGGCTTTCTCTTTCTCCCACTGGCCTACAGCTGCTTATTTATTTTTGGGCTGTTTATTAAAGAATTCCCGCGGCTTGGTTTTGCTATCATCAAATTTGATTTGGAATTGTTTTATGCGCGATGTTTATTTGCATTTTTATGTGCTTCACTGCACAGTTCGCACGAGTTGTGGAAATGGTAGCCAAGCTAATTCCCAATCCCAACAGCCGACCGCAGCAATGCTGTGCTCATCTCTGCAGCTCCTCAACTCCTTGATCAAATTTAAGTGGAACAATTCCCCGAACAGAAAAGCTCACACTTTGCTCCGGCTGCTGCTGCTGGCACTTCAATTAAAAGGTCATCAACAGTCGACACAGCTGCTGCACACGAGAATCACCATCAGCAAGGATACTCCCGTGTCCTGTATCGTCCTCCACCATTCACGTGAGTTCAACTAAAATGTTATTGATATGTACGAGGCGTGCTCACACCTTGCTGCCCAGTTCTAACGCATCCATCAGACGTGATGACTTCCCTCATTATCGGAAGTTATTCTTTCTCTCTTTCTCTCCTTCTCTCCTTCTCTCTTTTGTCCTTTTTTGCCATCCCTTGGCTGGCCAATAATCGAACTAACGTAGAACAACAATTTGTTTTAAATGCCAAAAACGAACGACGAGGAAATCAAACCCCTTAATAATTTATGAAATGGCAAAGAGCAAAGGTGCTGGTCAAAACTCAACCAGAACTAGTCCTGTTACTCCAGGGACAGACCCTCACAAACACACACACACACACACTCATGAGTGTGTGTAGAAAGTTTTCTATCAATTTGCTGTGTTGTCTGTAATAGAGATTAAATGCATGTCGAAAAGGCAATTAGTTTCTGGCTTGGCCAACCCTCGATTGTTGGCTTTTTCTTTATTTTTTGCTTGGAATGGGTTGGGGGAGGGGGTGGGGGAGGGAGGGTGTTGGTAGCAGCTGATTGAATCAAAGTGTTGCGCCATTTTTCTTGCCAGCAAGGTGTTTGGCTTACCAGCCGGCCCATAATTATGCCACGAAAGTTTTGTTGCCAGCAGCAATTGGCCCTAAACCTTTTTAGCCATTTTGTTGAATCAGACGTATCGTCGATGCTAATTAAACTCGCGCTGTCGCCGCTAATGAGCAATGAAAACAACGTGTTGTTGAATCAAATCCCTCCATCTTCCTCCCCCCCCCTCCCCCACCCTTCCCATAAAAAAACCTTTGAAATTCCTAGTTATTTTCCCCTTTCTTATGGGCTGATAAGGGCCAGGCGTCAGGTTAAATCAGCTATCAGAATAATGAAGGTTTTGCCTCAGCATAGATTTCTTTTAAATATTTTTCAACAATTTCGGGCATTTTCATTTTTTTTCTTTCTGAACCATTTAAAGGGATTAACGCGGGATTTGTTTTTTTTTGGAAAGGATTTAATGAGGGTTTGATTCTTTAAAAGGGTAGTTCGTTTTTGGCTGCTGCACTTTTTTGGGCTAGTTTTTAATAAGATTTCGAGTTTTTTTTTTTTATTATTATTAAAGCATTTTTAAGTATGTGCCAAGCCGATTTTTAATTTAATTTGCTGGCAGTCAAACTGATTTCCTGCTCATCTGCATTTATTTGTCTTCACTTTTTTTTTAAGATAATGGTGGCTTGATCGATAACTGAGAATATAATATTGTTTTATGGTAATCACGAGAAAAGTCAGAAAACTGACTGATAATTTTCAGTAATTTTTTTTTGTATTATTATTTTTGTATATATTTAATGTAGCTTAATATCAATTGTAACAGTAAAAAATAATATTTTTATTTTAATTATTTATACATTTAATATCGCCTCATATAAGCTGACTCACAATAAATAAAAAATATTGTTAATGAGAATATGTAAAAATTTAATATTAATGCTTTTAAATTAAGTAATAAGTTTTATAAAATTTCTATGTGCATTTTATAAACTTTTTTTTTTTTTTGTATAAGCTGCTGCAATTTCTGCACTGGTCAAACACTGAAAACTTTTTGTGATATGTATTTGGTATTTTTGCACTTAATAAATTCAAATAACTACATTACTTTTATGAGCCAAAAGTCAAAACAAAATATCGCCTTGGAAGTAGTTCAAATTACGAAAGACCGACTAGAATATACCCAATAATAAGCCGAATTTGCAATACTTGATTAAAAAATAAGTAAATATGGCAGATAAGTTTTGAGTAATTTCTCTAAAGTCTAACTTAATTTTTATTTGTGCCTATAAGATTCAAAATTCTAAAATTGAAATCGAGAAAATACTCTTGCTTCAATATTATGCATATAATAAAAGATTTGACATTCTTTAACAAATAATTTTTAAATACATATTACAAACTTACTCTTACATCAGATTTTTGTATTCTTAAATGTTAATTAATTTTTTTCTATTTAATTGATTCTTGATAGAGACTCTAAATGAATATTCTACGTGCTAAATAGAAAAATTCTTAATTCTTTTCTAGGGGTTACAAACTTCCTGTGTTAGTCTAGTTTGCCCTGAGTTAGTGTTTGAGAGTAAATGAGTATTTGAAATATATATCATAATGCGTCGCACTTTGCCATAAAAATTACAATTGACTTTGAACTCTTCGCAAGCAGCAGGACAGCATTTTTACATTTTGTCAGGGAGCCAAGCGAACAGGACGAGCTGTGGCGATACATGGAAAGGAACTCAGCTGAGGGCACAGCGCCGTTGTCGCCATTGTTTGTTGGCCTGCTTCCTTTTTATGGCACCAAGGTACACCATATATACACCACAACCAGTCAACGACAGACCCGGACAGACCCGGACAGACCCGGACAGACCCGGACAGGCCCGGACAGACGACATTGCAGTGGCTCTCTCGATTGCGCTTCAAGGTAGCCCAGAGAGTCGAGTCTCAGTCTCAGGCTGAGGCTGAGTCTGAGTCTGAGTCTGAAGTCTGGGGCCAAAAATGTTATGGCCAAATTATGCGGCGTCGTATGCCCCTGTTGTGTTTACGGCCCCTCTCCATCCCCTTTCCCAAACCACCTCGAGCACTCCAGGACACTGTCGAGCACGGGGCGCGTTGATGAGCTTGGCGCGCCGCAGTCTGGCGACAACGCACTTTGCCATACCCAATAATTCAGTCGCATCGGCGAGCTTGTTCAGTTTCAAATACATATTACAATCTATACACTGAGCATAATTTGCTATAAAATGAAAATGGAAAAATTTGTATAATAATATAAAATATAAATTTCTTAAAAAACTAAAAACATTTTTTTTTTTCTAGTTTTAGGATTGGTTTCTATTTTAAAGAAATCAATTTCTCTTTATTTTGTTATTTGTTAATTTTGTACAAAGCTTTTTTATTTCAAACTCTACTTTAAAAACAATAATTCTTTCCAAAATTACTTTGAATAAATTTTATGTATCGCTTCAATTGAATTAATTTGATATTTTTAAATTAAAAACTATTTAAGTTGTTTTAAAATATAAATAATAAGATGAGTATTTAAGGTCTATCTTTTTTTCTTAGTGTAGTGCCCAGCTTCTTAGACTCAGGCTCCGTCGTTGGCTTTTGCACTTTTTTCCGTGCAGTTAAACACGAGATGCATGACAACTAAGCCCCTGTAGCAGGATGGTTGAGAGGTAAGGGGGTTTCTGAGTAGGGGGTTGACGTTGAAGTTGGAACAGAAGCAGCAGCACTTCATTAGTTCAACACAAAGATGCGGCGGCAGCTGAAGAGTTTATCAGTTACTCGATTCGTTTTGGTCAAAATTAATTGACGCGACTCAGAAACAATGAAAGAGAGAGCAAGATAGAGAGAGAGAGAGTGAGAGAGTGAGAGAGAGAGAGAGAGGGAGGGAGGGAGGGATGTAGTAAATACATATTTAATTAATCGGCGATTTGTGCACTGAGCCACGCCGTTTGTCTCCACCAAAAATGTTGTAACTAATCGATGCCCATCAATTATGTTGATAGATTGGCCCAAGCCAAAGCCACGTATAACTCTGGCCAAGAATAGTTGGCCACTTTATCACTGTTGGCAGCTGGCTGCTTACCGCTGCTGCTGCTGCTGCTGCTCCTGCTGCTGCTGCTGCTGCTGTCACTTCTTGCCGCTGCTGAGGTGCACGTAATTGAATCTGTTTGGGGTATGGCCATCAACTCGAATTCCTATTCATAAGCTGGCCATGTAAATAACAACGTGAACGTGGCGCTTGTCAAACTTTCAAGCAGCCTTTTGAAGTGCCCCACACACACCACACACAACACACCCATAACTAGCCACAAGGATGCGGCTACAAAAAAAAAAAAAATGTTGAAAACGAGTAAAGTAAAAACGTTGCAGTTGGACATAAGCGACTGCAAAATACTCTGCTCATTGAGCACAACTCTACAATTGTTAAATAAATCAGTATTTTCCTAATTCGTTGCTCAGAATTACAAATTAATCGTTTTTGACTTTAACTTAATTTGCTTTGAGAAAGCAAGTAAAAAAGAAGTAATTTAAAATTAATTTTATTTAGCTTTAAAATTCTTTGAACAAAAACGGTTTGAAATTTTTAATATTAGCAAGCAACTTTTTAAGTGAGTTTCAAATTCAATATTCAATTAAAGGCACATTTTCATCGGAAAATTTAAAATAAATTTTTTCTCTGCTTAAATTAGTTTCCTCTACTTAAAATTTTATGAAATGATGTAAGACTCACATTTTGAACATATAATAAATTATAGATTAGATACATGTTTTTTACCTAAGAGAATTGAGGCAACGTTTTGTAATATTTATTTTTAGTTAGATATATAAAAAACACTTTAATTGTGTTAGTTAAATTATTAACACTTGCAGATAATGTTCATAAAAAATTTAAGATGTGCTGATTAATTCAATTAAAGTCACTTTGCTTACAAGAAAAAAATTTATGTAAAACGACCAAATTGTTTTTTTTTTTTTATTCTGAAAGTTTTATCTCAGCGAGAAGGGATTTCAGACATATGTATATAACATTTATATATACCATTTCAGACCGGTGCTTGTGGTGGAAACTCAAAGTATCTACGATAAATATTTAAAGCAGTGATTATCATCAAATTAAAATCATAATTTTTCAATTTACAATTTGTTTGCATTTTTATATAAGTTTTTTAATTATATGGAGAAAGGATGTGCAACAATTTAATTAATTTATATTGAAGAATTTTTCTCGATTTACAAGCCACAAATTTGTAGCTCTTTGTAGGACTTTAACCTGACAATCATTACTCAGACCGAGTATACCATTTTACCAGCGCTGACAGTGTATTTGAAAAAACAGGAGCGTGCAGCGTGGACAACAGACGGACTTGTGTCTGATCTGAATGGTAGATAAAATTATTACCCTTTTTTTTTATATTTTGGAACAAGTCCGAGTGCCAGACTCAGTGCAAGTTGTTGTTGCTGCAGTTGTTGTTGTTGTTGTTGTTGTTGCTGCTGCTTATTTCCTGTTGGACACTTTCCGTTTGTCGTTTGTTGTACAAAAGCTCTTCATCTCTCTCTCTCTCTCTCTCTTTCACACTCTCTAAGTTCCCCTGTCTGCTAGCAATTTTTTTTATGGTCAGCGCCACGAAGCGCACAATAAGCATCATCAACAACAACAACAACAACAACAACAACAAAAACAAAAACAACAACTACAACAAAAAGCACGTTGCCAACTGCGTCGCACACTCAACGTCATCAGCAGCACATTGTGAATGTGTGCACTCAGAAAAAAATCTAACTGAATTTAATTTAATTTAGAAAGTTGAATGTAATTTTACAAAAAAATACTCTCTGAAATTCTGATAAATTTGAGGAAATTTACTGGCTTAACTTTTAAAATCGTAAATTTATTTAACGTAAAGTACAATTAATATTAAAAAAAAATTATAAGAGTGGTTGGTAAAAAAAAAAAAATATATACTTACTTTTTCCGAATGTTAGAAAATTGTGCTATGACATTAAGAAGAGAAAAATTATGGTTTTCTGGAAAACAAGTTGAGTTTTGAATTTAATTTCGATTTTTTCCTCTGAGTGTAGTTGGCTCAGCTTGGGAGTCCACTTCCAATTGGACTCTCAGTGAGAGTCAGAGTTGTAGTCCGATTCCCAGTTCGAGTCCGAGGCGCCACCAAAGACGATGGCCGCATGCCGATAATGTGCGGCACATAAGGTAATGAAAATTTTATCTGATTTGATGTGCGCCTGCGAATAGTTGGCAATTTTATGCTGCACCCTTTTTCCTTTTATATATTTTTCTCCATTTCTTTTCTGTTTTTTTTTTTTTTTTTTTTTGTGGTTAGTCTTTGATTTGATTTTGGACACCCGGGAGCTTTTTGGGCGAATGATAGATACAATATACTTTGTGGTCAACATATGTGCCCAAAAGGTATTGGGCATTGTAGTCGCATTTGATTGAAATTTGAATTGTAAACCCAGAAAAAAAAAAACAGAAAAGGATTTTCACTTATCCTGCACACCCTACCCACCCCCCTCGATACTTGTGTGTACGTGCCTCGTACTCAACTCAACTCGGCTACTATTTCATTTTAGATTTTAATCAATGTTGTTTGATGTGACACGTTTATGTGATGATGTTGTTGCCGCAATCCAATTCAAAACGAGAAGAAAAATAGAATGTGCAACATATGCACAGAATGCGCCACTTGCCGTTTAATGAAGGCACAATGCCACAGACACAGGCATTAAAGCCATAAAAGAAAAAAACGAAACAGAAACTGAAACTGAAACTTGGCTTAGAGAATCACAAAAAGATTGCTTCATTATCCGCATTATTGTTCATAATTTGATGTGCGATTGAGAAAAGCGTACAACAATATTTTCCACATGTTATGCCACAAATTGAATGTTATTAATGAAATCTCCAAAATGAAGTTGCCACAATACAAAATAATGGTAAATCAAGTATATTAATGTAATCCAAATAGAAAACGAAGAGAATTGTTCAAATTATTAGCTAGAATGCGATTGATTTCTTATTTTTAAATTTAAATATTTAATTATATTTCTAACTTAATTTAGTGTTTACTTTTATATTTATGTTATAACTGCTAATAATACTCGACTTTAAATAATATAAAATGTTATACTGAAACACAGTAATCTTAAAAATATTTCTTATTTTAAATATTACATTTTTTTTTATTTTTATTATTAGTCAAAACAAAATAAATAAATGGTATTTTCTAATATGGATTTCAATGTTTTTTTTTTGTTTCTCGTTTTGATTAACATCAACATGATTTATTAACAGTAGGTCTGGTTGAGTCTCTTGTTGAGGACTAATCGATACGGTATATCAAAATATATTTATCGGTGTATAAAAAATAAGAAAGCATTTATAACTGAAAGCCAGCAAAAAATATAATTAAAATTAAAAGTTGAATACTAATATTAGATATATAATTTATCAATTAAAATATTTTATTTTTACAATTGTTTTGTATCGATATACCATCTAATTATATATAGATATATACCATAAAAGATTTCGATATATATGTATATGCTTGTTGGATTTTATTCAAATTTTTTGTTTAGTTCTTTCAGACTCTGAAACCAGTTTGTTCATACAGATGTACAACCGAAAATAGCTAAATCGACTAATTTGCTGTTGCTGATTATACTTTATAATACCGATATACTATCTAAATATATATATATATATATGCTTGTTCATTAAGTCGTCGCAGGTGCTTTCTTCTATTTCACAACTTTATAATACCAATTTGGCCATTATAATGGTTTCATGCTCTTACTTAATGATCTACTTGTCTTTATATATAAATATATATTGCCTAAACAACTTACTCTAGCAATGCGTGATATATATATATATATATAGGGGTGTGGGAGGGTGTTTAGTTTCAGGGGGTGGTTGCGGGTTGAGGGGCAACAAAATGATTTCACCCACACGTAGCTCACTTAAGCGGTGCAATAAATAACATCTAAACAAGCCAATTGAGCAGAAATCGACTGTTTGCTGGGCACACACACACAATAAATAAATAAATAAATAAATTTGGGGGCAAAGAACACCTGCAACCCTGCAACAATGGGCCAGAGTCGTCTCCGAAATGGGACACACGTTGCAATTATCGACAGAGCCAACTTCGAACTCTTCAACAAATCCAATAAACTTCACAATCGAGCAGCACATAAATATTAAACGATGATTGAGCTGCAACTAACAAACACACACCAGCACTTACACACACACACACACACACACACACACACACACACACACACACACAACACGCCCCGCAAAAAGCTTACGAAAAATTACAATTTATTGGACATTTCCGCTCTGACAAAAATGGACAATCGAAGATTTATGTCCGACGCCCAACGATTTGCCGGCAATTTATGGCCACGATTCGACTTGGCTCAGTAGAAGTGGCCAACACTTAATACCTGGCCAACTGTTTTGTCCGATTGCCTAAACATTTAAACAGTTTTGTGTTGTCTTTAAGCAAAAGGACTCCAGACAAAAAGGCAAAATACAAGTTGATTATTTTGCAGCTGGGAAAACCAACTAAAAAGCACCTCAATTGCATTTCACAGTTACTCAAATTTGCATATCATTTTGTTTATGTGGCAAACCAACAATTTGCAACTAAAACATGTATGCCACAGCTGGGGAATGCTCGACTAAATGTTACTCATTAAAAAGACATGCCTAAAATTTATCTGTGTATATTTTATAAGTGCCTTCAAAAAGTATTTCGATTTTGTATCGGAATGGAATTAAATATAATAAAAATAAAAATAATACAAATCTAAATAATATAGATTTTTAAATACTTTTTATTTTATTTAAGAATTGTTTCACTTTCTATATATTTTTAATACTAAAATATCTCCTAGCAATGAATGAAAGACTTAAACATGGTTAATTTATGTTGTAACTTTAATTTTGAGTTAAATTAAAAATATTTATTTTTTAAAAACTTTCTATAGTTTGTGAATAGTTGTTAATTTTGCATTAAATAAATTACATAAATTAGAAATTGATAATCAATTAATAAATATGAAATTAATTCATTTGTTTATAATAGATGAAGACATATTTTTTATTGGGTGATATAATTTAATGTGAACTAAATGCAATCCATAAGTTCTAAACAAGTTAAAAAAAAATATGAATATATATTTAGAATCTATATAACTGACTAAAATGAAACCACTTCAGGTTGCATATGCCCCACAATTTGATACCATTGTTTTTATGCATTTTTAATAGGCGGAGGGTATGCAAAACTAAAACTAAATAAATGCCAAACAAGGCCCAAAAACTTGCCTTTCCCCTCGGGCTTTGGCTAACTTTATTATGCCAGCTCAGATCATATATTATATATTATATATATATATATATATATATATATATAAAGTTTGTTGTAATGAAAGGACTATCTGTGGCTGGCTGGCTGGCTGCATTTGCCATAAAGCTCGGCGTTGTCCAAAAATAAAATGCAGAGATTCTGATTTCATGCTGCCGACATGTGTCACTCTGCAGTCCAGCAGGCATGAAGATTTGCGGGCCTAAGTGAGCCATGTGCTCTCCATGCCACCATGCTCCATTCTGCTTGCCAATGTGCCCCCGATTCCTATGCCACTTCTCTGGCCTTGGACTCGGGAGCTGGTCAAGTTGGGGCACAATGTGAAATTTGCATTTTCTAAAAACATTTTGCTAGCTCTCAAAGCCCGCAGCAGCTGCTCTAGCATTGCATAGAAAGTGGGCGGTTAAGTGTAGATAGGGTGGAAGGGGGGGGCGTGTTCGTAGGTGTTTGGCAGTAAGCTGGCCACAACGGCCACTTGACAGCGACTGGAGGCGACTGGAGGCGACTCGAGCAATGCTCTTCCATCATCGTCGCAGTCATTTCCCACTAATTCCTCAGCAGCAATTTATCAACAATAAACAGTTGCAGACATCCCAACAAAGTGTGCGTGTGTATGTATGTGTGTGTGTGTGGGGTGTGTGCCTCGGCTGATGTGTGTGTGTGTTTGTGACGTTTACTGTCCCAAACAGGAATAAATGAAAAGTTTGCAATTACTGCTTTGGGCAGCAGCTTTAAAGTGACTGTTTTTGAAAGGGAAAAAAGTTGCATTCCAAAAAAGCAAAAAATGGGTATTTTCATTAAAGAATTTTTCATTCGCGAATGGAATTGCTTAGTGAGAGGAAAATGTATTTTTTTAAATCAGTATATTTATAAGAGTTGTCCATTCTTCCTATATTGATTATATGGTTTAGAAGCAATATTTATTATTACCTTTTATTTAATTATATCTTCAATATATTGAAATTTTTGTCTTTTTCTCTGATTTTGAACTATTTAACTTTTAAGGGATTCCATTAATGAAATCATATATACTTTTCCTTAATATACTCAATAACATTTCGAACTTTTTACTTGATTGCAGTTGTCTTCCGAAACATTTATTACAATTCGTTACAAAACTTGTCGAAAACATTTAAGTATCCTCTTAAATAATTTAAAGTTTAATTAAATGGGGTTACATATACATACAAATTGTAAGAATAATATATATTAAAATAATATTAAATCCCAAATAATTTTAACAAATGGGCAACAAAAATATAGAATACTTGCTTAAAGCTCCTTAAATTTGAAATAAATATTAACTTAGGATACATTGATATTTAATTAAGTTTTATATTTTTAAATTTTAAAAACACATTTAAATATCTTATAGATTTTTGAATTTTATTTTTTTATATTTTTGTTTATTTTTTTTATAGTAATTTTAATATTTTATTGATTTTTATATTTTTTTTATTTGCCCCAATGCATGTATTTATATTAATTTAAGCAGAAGTCAGCTAAAGACACTTTTAAATATTTTATAAATTCTTCTACTTTTTTTTCTATTATCAACTGCCCAAAAGGCACAATTTATTTAATTTATTATTTTAAGCTGAAGACACATTTAAATATTTTATTGATTTCAGTAAATTTGGCTCACTTTGCATGCAGTGTGTTTAGGCCAAATTCACTTACAGCTAATTCAACAAATGAGCTTACAATTCGCACATTGTTCAACACACACACACACTCACACACACACACACACACACACGTAGAGAGAGTGAGACGCCGCCAATAATCCAATAAAAGCGCTGCAATTTTCGCGCGATGCGTTTAATTTGATTTTCGCCTCATTTGTCGCCTGTCAGTTTTGGCTTCGCATCTAATTTTCGTTAAGCGGGGGTCTTTGAGAACGTGCAACCTGTTGCAGAATCAAATTCGACTCGTGCTTTTTTTTTTTTTTTTTAAATGCCACTCGATTGATTCAATTGAGGCAATTCAATATTGTTGAATGAGTGAAAATGAATGTGAATGAGAATTCAAATGTGAATTTCTGCTATGCTAATCAGCATTTGTTGTTGTCGTTTCGTTGACTCATGATGACTTGTGCTTTGCGACAAAGCCCATTTAAGTGAAAAACACCTTAAGACGACACACACACACACACACATACACACATTGACACATTTGATGTGGCGCCATATTGGCTTTAATAAACTTGTCGCGCTGTTAACTTTATTAAGATTAATGACAAAGTTCGCTCAGATTTTTGCAATGGGTTTTTTTTTTGGCAAAATTGAAAAGCGAATTTGGTTTTTGTTGCTTCTACAATAAAAGCACATTTCACTTGTTTTAATGACGTCATTACGTGGCATTTACTTGCGTCATAGTATGGCACGGTAGTCAAAAGCCAAGACGTTAATGTGTCCAATAATTTAATTTTAAGTACCTTGCAAAAAGAAATACGGCCACATTTTTACAGACAATTTCCTTTAATGGCAAGCAAACTAAAACAACAACAACAACAACAACAACAGCAACAGGAGCAATAATAACTAACTGCAGTCCTTGTTCGGAACCTGTCGAAGCGTAGAGAAGACCACCTCGAAGACCAAGTCCAAGTCGAAAGTCAAAGTCAGACAGAGTCAGAGTCAGAGTCGTAGTCGGAGTCAGAGTCAGAGTCAGAGTCCTGTGCAGCAAGGAGTCCTGTTCGCGCCATTAGCCAGGACAGTCGCCAGTCGGCAGCCACGTGTAAGGACGACGCAGCGTGTCCTGCAGCCAAAGGCAGCGAAGGTAATTGCATGGAAAAAGTGATGCTTTTTGCTAGGCAGTGGGTGGGGGGGGGGAGGTGAGGGGGAGTTGTGTAGAAGTGGAGCTGTGAGGTATGTGGAGACATCCCAGTTGTTGTAATTGAAAATTTAATATTTATTTCGCAGTTAGTAAATCAAAGTTCAACGCAGTGGATAACACTGAAATTACATATTCATCATACGCAAGGGATGCACTCAGCACAGTGGGACATATGTAAAGAAAAATATGGAAACCTTGACTAACATATACCCTCTAGGAAATAATTTAGAGACTGATTTGAATCGAGCACAGAATCAATATTTGTGCTTAAACAAAAATATTGAAGTCTGCAGAAGGCAGACTATTTATCAGATGCGAAAATATTATATATTATTTGTAAATGACATTATCAAATTTATACAGTAAATCAATTTATTATTAACTTATCTATCTGTTTTTTTAATATTTATTTTTATATTATATTTAATATTTAATTCGTAAGTTTAATTCTACAATAGATTTAAAACTTTAAACCTGTTAACTTTAACAACAATATAAACAAATCGATAATGCAATTAACATATTATTAATATTATTGATTAATTAATATTCCCATATACTTAATGGAATGAAAGAGACTGTTTTTTATCTATTACAATCATTGGAACAAATTTATGAAACATAAAACATCAAAGAAGTAAAATATTTAAAATAATTTTCTTTCTTTAATATTTACCTATTGTAACAGATGGACCCTTTGCCCATATCTGATAGATACAGGGTATGCAGGAGAAAAAAAAGCGAAAAGTGCGCACACATGTGAAGAGCTGGCAACCCTGGCGATAAATCAACAAGCCAACCTTTGCATGAGTTTTGCTTTTCTCCTTTTTCTTCTTCTTCTATTTGCTGGCAGAGTGAGTCAGCATAAAGTAATAAAGTTGCTGTTGACTGCTGGGAAGGGGGAGGGAGATGGAGATGGAGATGGAGAGGTGGATGGTAAGCCATTATGCCCCAAGTAATACGCTCATATATGGATTAGTGTTCGATAATGCGGCGAGGACAAAGTTTCTGCAACAGTTGCCCATTTGCCAGGCATTTGCCGGAGGTGCATAAAAACCCCAGTGAATAACTGACTGACTGAGTTTAAAGCTAAATAAATAAGGCAAGCTAACGTGTGTGTGTGTTGTGTGTTGTGTGTTGTGTGTAGTGTGCACAACATGACGTATGCGTAATAAAGCGCCGCGCTGAGTCCTTCTGGCAGCGCCACAAATATTTCACAGCGCATTTTAACTGCAAAATCATAAATAACAACATGTAAATAGCTTTTATCTAACAACTCGTCAAGCGGAAGCAGTGTGAATAATAAAAAATACAACAACAACAACAACAACAACAACAAATAGAAACTCTCTCACGCTACGTGGTCAAAAGGGACATGCCCCCAAAAATCCTTAACCCCTTAACCACGATTCGTTGCCGGCGGCGACACTTCAGCGTTGCAGCGAGCATCAATTAAACCTAAATTGTTGCAGTTGTTAACACGCAACAAAATTGTCTGCTGCACTGCAGCAAAAAAGTGCTGTTAAAAAATACAACACAACAAAAAAAAAAAAATGAGCAGAAAGAATATGCAGCAAATTGGTAAAACGTCAAGTGTTAAAATGCCAGCGAAAAGAGGGGGGAGATTTGTACACTGTGAAGGGGGAAGGGGGGAAGGGGGTAGGGGCAACTGACTGCATAGAAGTGCAGCTGCACAAAGCCGCAGCATGAATTGGTTACTTGGTTGGGGCATCGGTGTCCAAAGGGCATACTCTACACTCAGAAAAAACTATCTGTTCATCAATCGTTTTATTTTGAAATTCTCGCTCAGAATCTTGGTATTAAAGGTTCTTAATAATACAAAATTTTTGCAAAAACATATTTTTAGCATTATCGATTAAACGTAAACAAAAATGTTTTCTTCTTTTAAGAAATGATTTCTTTATAATATAATTAAATTATATATGTACAAAAAATTAAATATTTTTTGGATGGTCGCTTTATGGCGGATTTAGAGGCGGACTTTTTTTTAGAGTGTTCTTGCTCGGATGGTATTTATTTTATTTTTCAACACTGGCTCCCGGTGCGGGCAGCGAGCAATTACGTCGCTTGAAATATTGACAATTACTTAAATTTATCTTTTCTAAAACGTTGCATGCACCTCAGCCGGCGGCATTTGTCAATCACACAGGCAGCCAGACTGAGAGACACTTCACGCGTGATATATTTGAAGTGGCCAACACTGTGCAAAGCCCCAAACCCAAACCCAATACCCAATACCCAAACCAAAACTCAGCACCGATTGCAATTCGAAATGCGACTCGGCTGCATGCATTGGTCTGAATAATTTTTGCATATTTTGGGCGCTCGGCTGCATTCCACGCGGCTGCTCACCTGCGAATCGAAATGGATGAATGAATAAATAAGTGTGTGAGTGCGATTGTGAGTGTGAGTGTGAGTGCGAATGAGTGTTTGTATGAATGCGTCGCTGCGGTGGCGCCCAGTGCTGTGCAATGGCCTGGAAATGATTTAATGCGCAAATTGTGGTCAGGACGGATTTAAAATTTATGCGGCGCAGGTAAAGCGATTTAATATCAGACCAGACCAACACAGCTGCCTATATATACATATATATATATATATATTATTTTCTTATATTTATTTATATATATTTGGTGAGCGAAATTTGTGTTATTTGAGCGCATTTTCAACTAATTAACTTTAAAGACAAAAATGAGTTGGATTTGTGCTTCTATTTTAGTTTGCGGACTGTAATTAATCACTGTCTGCCGCGTTTGCAATGTGCTAACAAATTAACACCAGAGACACCAGAGAAGCTGCTGCTGCTGCTGCTGGTGCTGCTGCAACTGCCGCAACTGATGCGGCAACAAAACACGGCAACATTGTAGTACAAACTTCAGTTCAAAATGCATTTGCCTGCCAAATTGGAATTGCATATTTTTGCCATCTTCAGTTTTATTTTTCGCATTATTTGCATTTGCACGGCACCCGGATGAGTTACAAAAATCCATTTGCTGCCTGAGCTCATTAGGCTGACCTAACAACACTCTATTCTGTTGCTGACGAGTCGCCTACCCCCGCTCTCCTCTCTCCCATGACACTCTAAAATAGGCTAAGAGTGGGGCTAAGCAGAAGGGCTGACGAGCCGCGTGACGGATGTGTGTGAAATCCAACCAGTTCTCGAGACACACACACACACAAAATGCATACACAATGAAAAGTGAAAAATAATTATTTATTTATTTATGAATAGTAAAAATATTTTATTTATTTACAGCTTATAATAAAATTCATAGTACAAATCAAATTGCAAAAGTCTTTTATATAATTTTTGAGAATGCCAGTTAAGTAATTTTTGTATTTACTTAAGCATGAAATAAACAAGAAAAAATAATGAGATAAAGTAATAATTAATTATAATTTTACCTTACTAACTTTTTCTGAGTATAATAAATTCATTCAAATTCAATTTTTTTAATAGAGGATTTTGTTGGCAATTCTTTTTTAGAATATATAAAATTTACATAAGATATAGTAGTCTTTTTATCTAAATTTGATCTGTATAATATCCCACTAATTCAGTGAATATACTTTGAATACTTTATAATATTTGTTTTTATTTTTATTATATTATTAAGCACCAAATGCGAAATAAGATCTACTTTAGACCAAGCCTAGTTTGGGCTTGATCGAAATGGCTTAAATATTTGTTAAATGAATATGCGTTCCTTGCTAGGCACATATATATATATATACGTCTCAATTTCATGTTAAAAAGCAATTTTGATAAACCTACATTAATTTTGTTGTCTGTTTGAAAATATTTATATTTTTTATAAGGTAAAACATGATATACATATTTTTTATTTCAACAAATTCCAACTTATAGATTATAACTTTGTTTGATTTCACTCCATTATTTAATAGCTATGCCATTTAATTCTTGGCATACCAATTTTTCTCGCTGTGTAGGCAAAGGCATGGCAACTACCTATTTTCGACACACAGAAAAACCGCAGCCAGCAGCAGCTGACGTGGAACACTAAAATAGACATCAGGTTGACAGGAATGGAATGGGTAAATTGTAGGATTGCTTGGGGAGAATGTCTTAGTTGCTTTTTGGACCATTGTCCTGGCTAAGCTGTTAGAGTTGGAGTTGGAGATTTGGAATTGGAGCTTGGGTCAACAACAGCCGCATCATCGTTTTTATTGTGTGGGCATTTTTATGAGCACTTTGAATGCCCAGCAAAAAACACAATAAAATCAATGAGGTGTGTGTGTGTGCCACAATGTGTGTGTATGCTGCACCTCAGAGGCAAGGCAAACAATCGGGCAGCACACACACACACACACACACACACTACACACAGGACACACACTTGGCTAGAACAGCTAAGCAATCAAGCACAGGCAATGGCCACCTAAAATGCACTGATGAGTTCCCTTCCGCTACACACCACCTTCTGCATGCCTTCAACGTTTTTACCTATTCATACGTTATTATTATTATCCTTGCACACTCAGGCACACCCACACACTCACACACACTGGCACACACACTAACACGTTATCCTGGTCCGCTTTGTTGAGCACTTTGCGAGCCGAAGCCGAAGCCAAAGCCAAAGCGGAACAAAGAATGTGCTTTATTGGCACTTTTTGCACAATTGACGCCCCCTCCACCCGCCATCCTCTCGCCCACTGCCCCCCTCAAACCATCCAGCAGTAAATGAGCGTGGCATTGCTGAGGGAAGAGTGGGGGAAGTCATTGGATGCCTGGAGGCCAACACAAGGTGCACGAACCTGGCAAAGTTGCGGCACTCAAAAAAAAAAAACCAAACTGAATTTTGAAATGGTTTAATTTATAATTTTATAATTTTTATAAAATTTAAAATATAAAATTAGTTTTTATTTTATATATATAATATTATATATATATATAATATTATTATTTTAATTGTTAATATTATTAATTAAATTGTTAACATTATTTATTTTAAGATTTCATTTTCATTTCAATTTAATATTTAATTTTTTCTACAAATTTAAATTTTTATTTTTATTTTTTCTAAATAATAAAATATATATTTTTAAAATTATAATCAGCATATTTTTGTAATTGCTTATGTAGATAAATCCTGAATAACTTATAGAAATTGAATTTTTTATTATATCTACAAATTATTTATAAAAAAAAAACCTTTTTAGTTTTCTGGTCTACTTTTTTTGTGAGTGTGTCACAGTTGCTGCTGATGCTGAACGTTAACGCTTTCTCTCTCGTCATTGTTGCGCTTTGAAGGCAACAGCCTGTATTGATGTGTGCCCCACCTAACCGCAGCACCCCCTTCACCTCGGCACCCCCTCGTTAATCCAGAAGCTGCTGTATTAGACGAGGCAACGTGGCAAAGGCAAAGGATAAACACATTCATGGTGTGCAATCGATTGGCATAATGTGAAGCATTTTATTAAGGTTATCAATCGAGTATGAATACATAGGTGTGTGTGTGTGCAACGGTGTGTGTCGGTGTGTGTCTATCAGTGTGTGTGTGTGTCGATGTGTGTGTCTGTTGTACGTGTTGTTTGTTTGGCGAGCAAACAGAGCCAGGACAACGAGGCACAACGAGGCACAACGGAATTGCCCTTATCGCAAGTGCCGCATAAAACGTTCATCGATATGAATTATGCGGAAATTATTAGAAAGCATTTAAGCGGAATTATTAATGAGAAAGTTCAGCAAACAATTCAGTTCACCTCGGTTCAGGTCCTCTTTCAGTTGAGTTGAGTTGAGTTGAGGTGAGAAGTTGCGACAGACACTTGGCAGCTGCTTTGCTTTGAGGTGTTGCATGCCACAAGGGGCAGCTTAAACTAGATACTTTGCCTTGAGGAACAGTGAGCATTTGGCAGAAGCAACTTTTGATATGTGCTTATGAATAAATAGATTTGCTTGGCATTTAAAAATGGGAAAAAACTTTTTTGGTTTTATTTCATTTTTAAAAATAAATCTAAATTAAAATTACAAGAAACTTTAGGTAAGCCAAATTGGACTTACTCTTACCAGAATTAATTTTATTAAATGTTGAACATCATGTAAAATGTGTAAGTATTATTTATACAACAGAAATTTAAGATTTTATTTAAATCATTTAATATATATATATATATATATATATATATATATTTATTTATATATATAATAGCTTTAATATGGAAAGTTTGTGTGAATTTAAGTAAGTGCATGAATAAACTTATTGGCACTAAAATAAATAGATATAACATTTGACTATTTTATAATTCATTAAAATTAAAATTTTACAAATAATTCCTATTAAAAGTAGCAGCAAATTTTTGGTCAACTAAAACACACTTTTCATTACTAGTTTCTTGCTATCAGAAATACATATGTAAGATATTTTTCAATGTTATTATTTATGCAAAAGCTTAAGAGTTTTTTATAAATATTTTAAAATATGAACTAATGTCTTATCTTAACTTTCGTTACATTTATTTTTAATTATATTCGTTGTGACTAAACACAGATAAGATACAATTTAGATAAACATACAACTATTTAATTAACGTGATATTTATTAGTTGTTAAGTTAAGTAATATTCATGTCTATTTTTAATAAACAATCTTTAAGAATCACAAAAGTTTCCGAAAGTCATTTAATATATAAATAAAGAAAAAACACAGTTTACTTTAATAATTATCTTAATAATGGTATTTTCTTATAAGAATAAGATAAGATTAATTATTTATTTATATCTCTTTTTTTTGTAATAAACCAATTAATAGTAAGTAATCATATTAGTTTTTTTTTTAACAAACACATTCAATTATATTTCTTTAATTTTAAGTTTAAATTGTTGACATTTGATTAACCCTAAAAAAAATATTATTTTAGTATATTCCTAATTAATTTAATTTGCTTAATAATTCGAAATAATTATGTTTGGTTGAGGTATTCAGTATATGGCACATATCATTTAAATGCACATAAGCACTTTTTGTTTTATTATCTACTCACTTAAACACACACACACACACACGCAGGCACAACACACACAGGCACAACACACACAGGCACAACACACACACTCACTTACACAATATGGCCTACGTTTAACAATCAAAACGTGTTTTGGCCATGTCTATTGTGCATTGTAAAACATGGCCAAATGTGATTGTTGTTTGAGTTGTATTCCTTGTTTGTTGTAGCTTGTGTGTTGTTGTTGTTGTTGCTGTTTTTTCTTGTTGTTGTTGTTGTTGTTTGCTTGTTGTTGTTGCTGGCGTTTCACCTTTGAACATAAAATGCACAGCGATAAAAGCGCAAAAACAAATTTGCTGGCAAATGAAATGAAATGAAATGAACAAAGTACGCCACGTGGGCGGTTGATTTTAGGGCCAGAGAGGTGCAGGGGGAGATGGGGAAAATTGTGGAAAATGGGGGGAAAGTGGGCGTGGCCGGAGATGCGGCTTTGCGGTGGGCGTGTGTAGCTCAATGAAAAATACAATCAAATGCATTCAGCTGGAAAAGCTGTACGCAAAAATAAATACACATCTATAAGCATGTGTGTAAAAATACACACACACACACATAAATAAATATATATATATATATATATATATATATATATAAGTGTGTGTGTGTGTGTTGTGCCTGTTTGCATTTGTGGGTTGCACACTTTTGGCTGCACACAATTGGATTAAAATTTACACGCAATTCAGCCTCGACGGCCACACACGCAATTATCTGGCAAATGCAACGAGGGAGGTGTGCGGTGTGTGTATGTGTGTGTGTGCGTGTGTGTGTGGGCGGTGTGTGTGTATAGAGTTAGTCTGGTATTGTTGTCGTTGTTGTTGGTTTTCGCGTGACTGCGTTAATGTGCTTAACAATAAAATGCAGCGCATTAATTGATAAACCAAATGCAAAATGAGGCAAAAATAAAAAAAAAAATACGCAAAATAAACAAATGAGTGCGTTGAAGTAAAGAATATACGACTTGGCGATACCCTGTACACAGTTCTTTAATAACCACAATTTATTGAAAAATCATAAAATAAGTAAGGTGTTAATTTACAAATCTGCAAAAAATCGATTTAAAATTTTTTTTATTCATTTAATTTTGTTTTAACGCTTTTAGCTTGGGTAAATAGAGTATTTTAGAGCTATGCATAGGGTATTTGCAAGTCGGATATATTTGACTTAGGCGCTCTTATGACAATGTGTAAAAATATCTATATCAAAAATAGAAAATACTCAGGCAAGTCGAATAAATATATTCTGCGCTTATAAAAAACTAAATATTAAATATATATTTAAAATAATTATTTCTTAATTCTAAAGCAAAAAAGTAATTAAAAATATTTAATGTATATTTAGCTTATAAAATTTCTAAAATGTAGTTTGTATATTTAGTTTTAAGCAGGTTTTTACTGCCCAAGTTTTTTTTTATTAATAAACTGATGTATAAATGACAGTTGAAAAGACTGGTGATAATATTTTCTGATTTGTGGGCTAGCAAAGATGTGAAACTTAAAATTAATAAAAAAATAAATTAATAATAAAATAAATAAGATTTGAAATTAAATTAAAGTTTTAAGATATCCAAGAATATTAAATGCAAATATAAACGAGAAGTATTAATCCAAATTTAGCTCTTAGAATCTCTGACTTATTATATTATGAATATAAATAATTTCTGGGATTTCAGATGCTACTCGTTGCATAGTCTTACACAACTTGGGGCAGGGTATATAGATATGTTTATTTTATTGCTGGGCCTATTAAATCAATTAATATGCCGGTGGCGTCCATGATGCCCACCCAGAAACCACCGAGGGACAAGAGGCGACGACCACCAATCTTCAGCATTTCGTATTCAGAATTAAGTTTTCAGTTTTCAGTTTTCAGTTTTGCGTCGCAATTCTTGATAGTTTTTCATAAATTTGATGTCTAATTTGGCGACGCGCTAATGACGCGTTTATGCCACGCAGCCAACCGGCCAGGCCAAGACTTGCAACATGCCCCCACCCCCATCCTCTCCGCACACCCGCTGGCTGCTGCTGGCGTTGCAGCAAATTAAAAACACTTTACGAGCATTTCGCATATAATTTTTGGATTAAGGCCAAACAAATACGACCAATGCAAATGAATGTGGCAAGGAGGGGGAGGTGATGGGGCACTATCAAAAAAAAGGAACTCATTTAAAGTGCCTTCATTTCGTTTTCATTTCCGATAATTGCTGCAAATGTCGATCAAATTGATTGGTTGCATTTACAAGCCACAAAACCAAGCAGAAATCACACAAAAGCAGAAAAAAATTTAGTTATATATTAAATTAATAAATAATGTGAGTAAGTTAAAAAAAAACTACGAATTATGTTAAGGCATAAATAATTAAAAATAAAAGAGAGTTAAAGCATTAGCAAATATTATGAATTAAGTAAGATGACCAAACATGAGATAAGAAGTTTAAAATTGTGATCGAAAATAATAGAAAAAGAGGACTCTGAATTGATAAAATGATAAAGTTGATTTTAATCATTACAGATTACCTGAAATTATTTAAGCAAACAATTATAATTATTATAAAGCTATAAAAAGTGTTAAGAAGTCAGAAATATAATCAGTGAATGTCACAGAATTATTATGCCGACTCTCCGAAATTTACCCATCATCAAAGTCAAAAATTGTCGTAATACGTTTTACTAGTTAAACAATAATAAAAACTTGTAAAGGTATTAAAATTTTTAATTTAAAAAAAATGTCATTTGTTTGGTAAAACTTAAAACTTAAAATTCGAATATTAACTACGCTGTTTATTTATTCTTAATTTTTATATTTCATTTATTTTTGCCAAAGTTACCTTAAGAATGTTTGTAAGGGTATCATGGATAAGTTTTACAAAGGTATTCACCTAGTCGATCAATTAAGAAATATGTTACGGGTATCTTAGAAGCCATAGCAGGGTATTCAGCTAGTCGATCACATTAATGCGTTGTTCCACTTCCGCTTTTTGTTGCATGTTCGACGAGTGCCTCGTAAATAAATCGAATGTTAAACATATGGCATATGGCAAGGAGGACCTTTTGGTGTCTTGTTCGATCTATTAAATGAACATAAAATCATATGCAGCATAAAGTCAGACGAGAGGTGAGTTCCGAGGTGGGTGGTGCCACCCAACGGTGTGGTTTGGGTGGTGCTAAGACGAAGGCTGATGGCTGCTTGCCAGCCATGTGGAAAAACAAAGGGCGGAACTTTCTCTGCAAATACAAATTTATTACATCAATAAACTTTTTGGCGCTACGGATGGTAAAAATGCACAGGATTCTCAACTCACCCCCTCACCCCCTCACCCGTTTGTGATTTTGTTGGCCCTAAGGTAAAATAATATGAAAATTATGCAAAAATACCAACGTTATAGGCATAAACAAGGATTCATTTTTTGGCAAGCATTTGATGAGATTGTAAAAGCAGCCAGTTTTCATTAGAGAAGCTGAATTGAGTTTTGGAGTTTTGAATTTTGAGTTTTTTTTTTTGCATTGAGTTTACGGCTAAACGGTAAACAATTTATGAGCCACGTATTTTATGAGTAGCAAAGCTAAAAAATTAAAGCATATATTGCAATTTATACAATCAGTGAAAAATACCTTTGAAAATCGACTTGAAACCTAAGAAGATTTTCTTGTCTTATAAGCATAAGAAACATTTATTATTCTTGGCATAAGCATAATAAGCATTTTTAAAATGTAGAAATACAAATTCGTATTTTTAGAAAAGTTGGCTTAGATAATCTTTTATATTAGAGGGAAATTTCTGTTCACTTTTGAGGCAAACCAAGGGTTAAATTTAATATATTTAAATGATAAATTAAATTAATAAACGAAAACACTGATTTTTATAAATTAAATTTTTGATGAACAAGTTGAGTTAAAAATTTGACGAATTTCTAAAATTTAGTTATTTTTTATATTTTCTGAGTATATATATATATTTATACGATTTGAAGCTTAGCTCTGGCGATGCCTTAAAGTATGCAATGGAAAATTGGCCACAAATGGAAATGGAAATTGCGAGCTTAGCCTGGCTTGGCTTGGACTGTTGTTGCTTTGGCTTGTGGCAATTGAAAAACTGCAAATGCATAAGTAAATAAACATAAATTATTATCAAATGGACATAATGCGTGGCAAGCTTGCTGCCATAAAATGTGGCTGCCGCTCGGCTCGGGCCAGAAGGCTATCAAATTGGCTTCAGATTGCCGATTTGCGACGATTTGCAACGATTTGCGTTTTATTTATTTATTTATTTTTCATGCCACACATACACACACACACACACACACAAATTGATTTCAAGCCAAATACAAACATGGTTGGTTGTGGGGCAGGGGGTGTGGCAGGCAACTAAATCAAAGTAAAGGCAAACAGGAAAAGGCGAAAGCGAAAAGTGCAAAAGGCAAAGTAAAAGCAGCGAGAAAGTGTTGCAAATGTTGTTGTTGTTGTTGTTGTTGTTGCATGCGATAAGTTGCAAAGAATCACTTGCTACATCGTAAACAACAACAACAACAGCAACAACAACAACAACAACAACCCTTTAACTGAAATTGCACGTAGTATTTCAGCATCAGCATCAGCATCGGCTTATCCCGGGCAATGAAAATTTATACAAATTCGAAAAAAGTGACAACATTTTGCTTTTATTGGCCATTAAAACGACTTAGCGACTTGGCCAACTGGCGATTTGTTTATGTATTTGTATTCGTATTTGTATTTGTACCTTGCACACACTTTGCATACTGCCAAATACAGTTAGGGTGAGTTAGCCATCAAATGTGTGAAAACAGACATATAACCAATCTTTATGATGGGGTTTTTGGTCTAGTAGAGGGGTAGTGGGGGAAGGTTGAGCAAGTGTTGCCAATTTTCTATACGATAAGCAGCCAAGCAATATTTAATGACACATCATATATAAAGTGAGAAATAAGTGCAAAATTTATAATCATTTTTTAAGCTTGCATCTGATCCACCTCTGACTCAACAGTAATAAAAAATATTTGTAATAATTTGCTGAAACCACTTCATTCTCTGCTAATATTAAACTAAATTATATTTTTAATTATTATCGTAGATTTTATGAATTTCCAATTATAAACTGCATTCTACGAAAGTCAATAAACGTAAAAGAATAAAATTAAATATATTTGCAAAATTACGTTAAAAGTTTTCCTAAATAAGATATTCCAATTTTAAACAATTTAATACTTTATTATTTTTGGCAATCTCTAAAAATATCAGCTTCACTCGATAATTTAAATTAAATTAAAATAAATCATTGTGTTGCCAAAATTAATTGACTTTTGTCTCTAATCAAAATTATGCTAGCCACGTTTTGTCCAAAAATTTGAACTAATTTGAACTTAAACTTTTTGGAGAATGAATAAATTTATTTAATAATATAATACATAATATTTAAAGATTTGCTTTAGATGCCAAAAAGTTGACATATCTCAATCTGCAACGATATAGGCAATTAAAAAAAAAAACATATTCTTACGGTAAATTTATTGTCCAGTTATGATTCCCCAAAAATGTATTGTCCAGCTATGATTCCCCAAAAAATTTTCGAAATTTCTATTGAAACAAATATATATTTTTTTTGGTGCTTCTATTTTGTTTATTGTTTAATGCAAGTATTTCTGCCATTCGAAGTTGATACATTTCCCTAATTTTCAAACTTTTGTAGAGGATGAATTAGAAAGTTCAAATATTATAAAATATTACTTTGTCTTCATTAAGTTATTTTTAAAATGATATTCAGCTGCCAGTAACAAAAGTTTTTTCTAAAAATTCACCTGGCAGAGAACTAAACCGATTAGGAAATACGCTTAAGATCTGGCCAAGTTAAGACAGCTGATTATCGAAAAAAGCAGCATATGCTAAAAACTGATAAATAATATTACTTATTGTTTTACTGCTGGCTGGCTTTAAATTGTTGTCAGGCAGCAACTGGGTCAAATCTCTATTGTGCATCAGCAACATGGCAGGCAATTTCTTGTGGCACATTAAGCAATTTTCAACGTTTAAGACAATGAGTCGAGGCAGCCCCAAAAGGTGCACCATTTAGCAGGACTAAGCTGAACAGAAATCAGCAAATGAAGCAAACGTGAAAGCAAATCACGCAGCAAGGACGCAAGGCCGTGCCCCAAAAATTGCTTATCGCTGGCAAAAATGTTGCCGCAGCTAACAAGAAAAGAGAAAAAAAATAGAAAAGAAGTTTATTGAGTGGAAAATGTGGAAAACGCAGCAGAAACAACAATAACAACAACAACAACAACAGCAGCAGCTGCCAAGTGAAAGTGAAAATTTTTGCGTGCGGCGTCAAAACCATTAACCTGATATTTACTTTTGCACACTCCAAAAAGACACACACCATACAACACACGCACGCACACGCACGCACACACATACACACACACACATTGATATCGAAGTGTAAGTAAAAGTGTTTTGTGCCTCAATGGCACAATTTCCTGTTGTTTGTATTTACTGTGTGTGTGTGTGCCTTGGAAACATGATATTTTTACGTTTAGTTTGCAAAATTGAATAACACAAAAATGTGTGTGTCGAGTGTGTGTGTGTGTGTGTGTGTGTGACTTGGCTGTAAATTAAGCTGGCCTATAAATAGACATAGAGCATTAATACAAGAAACAGCTGTTGATAACAGTTTTCGGTTTTGGCCCAACGTTCAGGCCAAAAATCCCACAAAATTAAGTTAAAACCATAAACAAAAATTATTGATTGCAGTTGAAAATGTTTTTGTTTAATTGGCGCTGAAAAGTTGAACTTTAAGAATCCCCGCTTAAGCGGAAAGATACACATTAAATAAGTAGCGGAACAAGAAAAACAATTTACAAATTTATAAAAATTAAAAAAACAGACAATAAGAAAAATCAATTATAAATAAAAAAAATTATAACAGTTGGTTTTATTTAGGCTTTTTTGATGCCACCAAAGAGTAGGCCTTAAGCATCAGGCAATAAAAAAGAAAATTAAATTAATAATCATAACAAAAATCAATAATCAAAGGATCTTTAAAAACCCACTTTTAATAAGTAGCGAAACTAGACAAAATAATAGATAAATTAATTAAAATTAAAAAGCCAAGAAGAAAAATAAATTATATATATAAAATATAATTGATAACAGTTGGTTTTGATTTGGCTACCAAAGAGTAGGCCTTAAGCAGCAGGCAATTCCAAAATGAGCCACTCTAAAAAAAATACAATTAAAAATTTAAAAAAAAGTTGTCAATAGTTTTGAGTTTTTATTATTTTATTTAAGATTAAAGATTCGATCTTAAGCAGCGGCATTCATTGTCAAATAAGCAGCGCAACAGGAAAAGTGAATTATAAATTAGAATTTACAAACAAATTATTGATAACAGTTGCTGAGGCTTTTGATTTTACTTTATTGGTGCACGAAGATAAGGCTAAAATCCATTTCAGCCATTAAAGAAGGGCCTTCAAGCAGAAGGGTTTGTTAAATAAGCAACGCAACACGAAAAGTAAATTACAAATTACAAAAAATTACCTTTAGCAGACAGTTGTTACCCTTTTTTTTTTTTCTTCTTTTTTTGTGTATTTTTTTGTCTAGCTTATTTATTTTTGATGCTTGGCAGAAAAACCAATTAGACGCATTTCTGATGGACACGCGTTCAATCATTCACATTGCTGTCAAGTTTGCCTGGCTGCTGCAGAAAAAAAAAACAACCACCCCGGCGCCAATGGACAGCAGACTCATTTTTAAAGGCAGCCAGTGCCAAAAAATAATATATATATATATATATATCTACAAATATATATATATCAGCAACAAAGTCATTACAAAAAGACGCCGCGTTGTCCAAAAAGGTGCGCCAAAAATTGTCTACGTTCATTTTTCAAGTATTTCAGAGACGAAATGAGAAAGGCCGAAAACATTAATAATAATGCCACCCAAAAGGGATGGGGGAGTGTGGAGTGTGGAGTGGGGTATGGAGTTAGGAGCTGCCCCTTCTTGTGGCAACTTAACTTAACGCTAATTGTAGGCAACGTGGTGCTCATCAATAGTTCAAAGGCTTTCGCAATATGATTTTCTCGCACAACAACAACTTTTTGGCTCAAGTGTCTTCCGTTTGTCATAAAAACGATGCTCAAAAGTAAGCACCTTCCTCCCAAAATGCCACGCGGAGGGCTTCCCGGGGCATATGAATCACAGCAATTGTGCCGAGTTTAATGGCCAAACTTTGGCCATAGGATGTAGCGACAAATGATGAGCAACTCGACTCGGCAAAATGTGACATTGTCTCCGTCTCAGTTGCAGTCACAGTCACAAGTTTCCGTTAACAACATTCAAGAACCGTCAACAGCCAATTGGCCAACTCGCCAAAATTTGTCTCTGCGTTTCTTTGTTGGCTCCCCGTCTGTTGGCCCCAACGGCACTTCCCCGACTGAAGGCGCTGCCTGCGGCAGATGGATGCGAAACGAATTCTCTTCTTAGCCACTGTTAGCCGCGTTAACAGTCTGTTGCTCTTGCTAACAGCAGCGTTAGCTGTTAACGCTATGCTTTTGGCCAATTTCCCCTTACGATATTCGCTTAGCATTACGTAAAGTTTAGCACTGCATAAAGCACATTTGAAAATTGAAGAAAATTAATTTAATAAATGAGACATTTTAAGAATTGCAGAATTATTTCAATTAAAGTCTTCTTTTTTTAAATTTTGCATATTTTAAGGTTAAAGCAAATACGAATGTTGAAATAACTTTAGACAGCTTGATATTTGCAGTTTTGTTATAATTTGAAATTGTAAAATAAATTTTGTATAACAAAATTAACTTTCCCGAAAATTTGCGCAAATAAATAAATTAATTAGAATGTTTTCTAGACTTCTCCTGTCTTTGCAATTTAATATTAATATCATCATACATTTAAGTAAAGTAAATTAAATTCATTTTTTTCCTTTTTCACTTTTTTAAGTTTTATCCATTGAAATTGTATATAAATACTTCAAGCTTTAAAATATTTAAAAAACCAAATGACAGAAAAACGCTTACAATATACAAGTTGACATATTTGCTGTTCAAAAATTAAGAAGTAATCTGAAAAAGCAATAAAAATTAATCCATATCTTAAAAATAGAGTTTTGAGCACACTAATCAAAATTCACACAAATTGTTTACCAACAGAAAATGGGTCCTTAAAAAATGTCATCAGAAGATAAATAATATCCACAAATAAGTGCAAATATTTTGCCACACAAAATTTTTATGTTTTTAGTGTGCAAATTTAAGAATATTAAATAATTGACCATAAATTATAAACAATTGTATATTTGTTCTGTTGTTGTTGTTCTTGGTACAGATCCCATTCCATATTTATATCGGACAATCTGTTTAACTGTGAACAATGTAATTGAATGAATCATTTCTACACACATTGTGTGCAAAATATAATAATAATAATATTAATATGTTTCCATGATAAATACTCGCATAAATCGCCAAAAAAAATAACAATATTAAAACACATACGTTGGCCATCGCTAAGCGAAATGGCCATTGTATTAATTTGTCATCAAATTATGCGTTTAGGCCATAAAATTGTTTGCTCAAACCGCAAATTTCCAGTTTCCATCAATAATGGGAGGCATTTTCAATAGAAACTCTTGTTTATGGCACCAACGAGGCACCTGCTCGACGCCAGCCAAGATTTTTCCGAGTAAACAAATCGAATGGCAAATCAAAACAAGTTGTAACAAGTAAGCATGTTCCAATTAGAAGATTTCGACTAGCACATACCCTGTACCCAGGTAATAAATTAATTGGAGTTTGCTGATTGCAGATTGTTCAATACTTTTTGGTTAACAAAATCTACATGATGAAAAATATGTCTGAGTACATTATAAATAATTTTTTTAGACTTTATTTTTACAGTTGACGGAAATCGATTTGTGTAGATAATTTTTAAACTGAGACAGATATCATTTAAATTAATCAATCATTATTTGTGTTTAATAATGGATAACATGAATTTATAATCCTTAAAACTGACTTATTTATTTAGTAATTTATTATTACTCCTTTTCAGAGTATATACAACCATTTTAGATATTTATATGATGAATATCCTTATTCCCTTATTTCATAGAGAGTTGTATGATATAATATATAATTATATGTTTAGGAACTGGAGGAATTAAAGTAGTTGTATTGTTGGATTGATGAACAAGGCTATGTGCGAAATATATTGAGTATAGTTATTAAACAATCTTATATGTAAGCTCTAGGAAAATAAAAATGTATAAAACAAAAGGTTTGAAATAAAATACACTTAAAATATTAATTAATTAATAATTAAAGATAGAAATATGAAGGCAAGTCTATCAAAACAAATAGAGTTAAAGTCATATTCAATGAACAAATAAATTTCTAAATAGTTTTAACAAGCGTAAATCTAACAAAAAAAAAAACAAACTTATCAAAAATTAAGAGCGATAGAATTTATCCAAACAAAGCCCAAGTAAAACGGAAGTAGAATAATGTCAAAATCCAAGATACATCGACGCACGTTAAATATAAATATATATTATGTATAATAATATTAATATTTTTATTATTTTTGTTATTTAACCTTTAAAGCAAAGACAGCATTTTCATTATGTTACAAACCACAAAACCTCAATTAAAATATCATCAGGCAGGGTATGAAAAAACGCCTGCCCCAAAGGTCGAGAAACAAGCCGCAGATATATATATATATACAAATATATATATATATATATATGATATGTATATCTACAAAAGTGGGGGTGTATTTCTGTATGTGTTTGTTGTTGCTTGAGGTTTACTTTATAGATCGCTAAAATTAGCGAGCGGATGTTTTGACGCTACTTTGTTGATGCCTAACCCACATCGTGTTTTATTTGCTGTTCTTTTTGTTGTTGTTGTTGTTGTTGTTGTTGTCAGCAGCTAATTAAAACAAATTTCCTACGCATAACTTCCTCAGTCAAAAACAGAGAAATCTGCATATGTATCGCAAATATGAAGTCGTAAAATGTTGTTCAGATTTTTGGCTCAGTTCGTGCTAATTTGAGAGCTAGTTCTTTATGCGTATGTCGATGCAACAAAGTTGCCCTACTTGCCACGCACAGATCTAGATCGTAAAGCCGCATGACATTAATACCCGCATAACATTAAAAAATACACACAAAAAAAAAAAAAATGAAAAACCAAAACAGGCAATTTGTCAACAATGTTGTCATATTACCTTGATACAAATGATTATTTTCTCCTGTTGCCGCTGCTGCTGCGTCTGTCAGTCATTGTCATATTAACTGCAGATGATTTATCTCTGCCTGACAAATATTATTAAATTATTATGTATTTCAGATTTGAGACGAGCGCGCCCAAGAAAAGCTGGCATGCAAATAACATTGCCAAATGCTGCCAAACGCTCACCGGGGAGCAATTTGTTGTTTTCAACAAAAAAAAAAAAAAATACCAGGAACTACCTATTGACGATGACTACAGACTGCCAACCCAGGAGTAACCAGGAGCAACCCTTGGCGAATCAAAGCCCTCCATGTGGCTTGTAATAAAATGCAAAAGAAGTGCCAGAGACAAGAAAGAAAGACAGAAAAAAAGGGCAAACACACTCACACAATGCGACAGCGCGAAGAACTGTTATGGAGTGAGTGGGAAAGAGAGAGCAAAAGAAAGCACGACGTGGAGATACCCTATATTGTGTTGGTATCTATTCAAAAGGTTTTAAGCTCTAGACTGAATGAAAATATTTATAAGCATTTACAAAGATAGTAAGCTCGACGAAAGCATACCCTGTACTAAGTGCCATTTATAGTTATTATATATTTCTGAAAGCACAATATTATTTTTATAAATATTTAAAATTAACAATAAGTTGTTGTTTTCATTTAAATTTATTTATGCATTTGTGTAAAAATTTATTAATTACTCCCTTGAAGACTCCCCCTTAACCCATGTCTAATAAGTACAGGGTATCGAAAAGGTGGACTGAATGCTCTGAGCACTTGTTTATATCTATGTAAAATTCGCAATGAAGTCGACTGAAACTGGCACAGCATTCAAAAAGGGAGGGGGCGAGTGTAGTTTAGATTTTGGAGAGGGGGTTGTGGTGGTGGTAGGGGAGATGAGGTTGCGTTGTATGTCAAATTGGCGCAGCAGCGCAAATAAAGCAATTTGTATTCAAAATATGAAAGCCAGGGAAGCAACTGTGACGCTGACAACAACAACAACAACAACAGCAAGCTGAAAAACAAGCAAATTTCAGCGTCTCTTTTTTTCACCCTTGGGCAAACCCCCCTCGGGTGCCAAATTTCGTTTCGTTTCGTTTTATGCGGTTTGCAAATTCATGTTTTCTATTTTTTTTTTTTTTAAATATTGTTGGCGCCATTGCGACAACAATTTTGTGCTGATAAAAAATAGATGCGTGGAATATTTTTTGGTTTTACTGATAGTTGTACAAAATTAGATTGCGTTGAATTAGCATAATTAAGCCAAGTGGCTGCAATTGTTTACCTCAGCATCTGTTTTGCGGCTCATTAGTGGGGTAATTAATGCCGACAACGTCTTCAGCAGGTGTCCCCCACTCCATTGCCACACACAACCCCTCAAGTATGCAACATTTTGCGTGTCATAAATTAGCGAGGCACAAGCCGAGTGTGTTTTGTAGTATATTTTGGTTGATTTGTGACTCAATTAAAGTCAATGACAGCCGTGGCAGGAAGGTGCCTTGCAACAGCAGCAACAGCAACAGCAGTGTCGTATTTGCAACATTTTGTGTCACTGCACTCGACAATTGTTGTTGAAAGTGGGTTGGGTTTTGTGTTGGGTTTGTGTTGCAGCCGCCCAAGTGGCTTTTGAGGTTGGCTGCCGTTGACCACATGCAAGTTTTGGGCCCGCATTCAGTCTGCAGCTTGCATTTGTTCTCTATCTGCCTCTCTCTCTCGCTCTCTCTCACTATCTCTCTCTGTCCCTCTTTCACTCTGTGTGTGGGCGCCGCTTGCAGAGCTAATTAAAGCGGTTAGCCCAAATGCCACATAATGAGGCGCACAAGTGCTGCCAAACACCGTTAACAGTGCCCGTCATTTGTCAACGTACGTGCAACCGAATATGCGTTTGTGTGCGTGAGCATACACTCAGAACAATTCCAACCTTTTTTTCTAGAAAATCGCACTGAAATGTGGAAAGTTTTTCTTCTTTTCAGAAATAATTTCAAATGTTTTTTAGTTTTAGCAAATATTTTCTATTTTTAAGAACTGCATATCTTAAAAGTTAAAGTGCTAACATTAAAAAAAAATAATAAAAAGAGGGAAATAGAGTTTTCTTATTTTTAAAAAATAATTTTCAAATATAAGCAAAGCATTTTATTTAATTTCAAAATGCTTCTGGAAAGCAAAAATGTGAACCCGAAAATATATAAAAAGTTTGTTCCTAAAATCCAAAACAAGTCAATTAATTTTATTTTATTAGAATTATGCTTGGAATTGTTAATTTTTATTTATAATATAAGCAACAAAAATGCTAATAACAAAGTTATTTTAACACACAAGAAACTTTATTCATTTATTCAGAATTCAAGAAAAATACACTGAAATTAAGAAAAGAAATGCTTTGACTTTTACATATATGCATACATTTTATTTTTTTTCTGAGTGTATAAACACAACCCACCTCCCAACACTCCCTCCCACTCACACACACACACTTAGTGAGGAGCTGTTGAAAGCATCTAATTGGCTGCAAAGTGGTTTACAATTGTGCGAGAGCCGCATGGAAATTACGCAATTTTGGCAACAGCAAATGGCTTTAAGGCCAAGTGCAGCTTTAAGCCAACTGACAAATGTGTCAAACGACATGTTCACATATGTTTCACGTCGATAATATCAAACAGATTAAAAAAAAAAAAAAAACAAAGAGATTCAAACAGCACACGCAAAACTTTGGCGCTGCTGAACAAGGAGTAAAAACTTTGGCCATGTGCGGGCAGCGGGCAGCAAGGACTGTGGACAGTGGAGAGTGGGGGACTGGCTGCAGTGTCACCTTTTCAATAAACTGCGCCAAACGACACAAAAACTGGGCAAAGTATTAATCCCCAATCGTTTGCCAAACACGCCAAGAATGCGCATCCAATCGACGCCTGCAAAAAAAGGACTCGACACGGCAAACGGCAGACGGCAGACAAAACGGTTGGGCAACAGCTGCTGCCGCCTTTTGTCGACCTTTGCCACGACCGACCACACACACACACATACACACACACACACACACACCATGATGACCATGTGCAAAAACAAAAGCTGGACGAGCTCGACTAGCTGGAATAGCTGGACTAGCTGCAAAATGCCAATGGTCAGCACAAATGCGCATAACTTTCAAAAGTTCCAACAGACAGCCGGTCGAGACACTTGCTACCTATACACAAAAATATATATACACTCGAAAAAAAAAAACGAACTGCAATTTCCAAATGAAAATCTCTAACTAGAAATACATATATAAATATGAAATTAAGAAATATGCCTTATTAAATAGAAAAAAAATATTTATAAAATTACAGCTTAAATTTTTCTAAAAAAAAAAAATTTAAATTTAGATTCATCTTAAGTTGTAAGAAATATATATCTGATTTTTTCTTATATGTTTAACTAAAATTTTTACAAAAAAAAAAACATTTCTGTTTTAATTGAAATAATTTACTTTTAAAAATAAATATCTTAATAAATTAAATGTAAAAAAAATGTAGTTAGTTTGTCGTTGTTTCTCGGAGTGTAGCTACCTAAACATATATCTAGCCAGGAGATACCTTCACATTGGCAGGGGCGGAGTTCTTTTGGCCAGATAAGTCGCCTGCCTGCAGTGCTAATGGCAATGTTCGCACATTTGCAGGGGGTGGCTCAACTTATGACATGGCTAACAAGTGTTGCGTGCTGGCCAAAAATGATTTAGTGGCAACTGGCTGGGCAACAAACAGCTCTGCTTGTCACTCACAAACTCTGACTCAATCTCAAAGTGAATCCCCTGGCGGTGGATGAAGTCACAGCTAAACACAATTACCTGTTTACACAGCCATATTGAAAGACTTTTGGCCAAAAAGTTTTTAATGTGCGCCAGTAAAAGCGGCACATTAAATTATTATCTGTTAGATTATGAGCATTTTTAACAGCAGGTAATAATCGTGGCAGCCACCAAAAATGAAAGACAAACATTCAGATTGAGTGGGGCATAAAGGCAAAGTGGCAAGAAGGGAAAGCAAAACGCTTCGTTGCGCAACTTGAAACGGCATAAATGAGAACGGTAACAGACACATCTTCTGCATCTTCTTCTTCTTCTTCATTTTCTTATTCAACTTCTTCATCTACTCGCTGGTAACTGAGGTAATTCAAAAGTTTGTGCCGCACTCGTAACACATTATGGCTAAGTGCCACAGCCGCAGAGTTGGACGACAAAATATCTGTGTGGCAATGACAGCCTCAAAGTGTTTACTTCTTCACACAACCCCCTTTATACTTGCCACCTACCACCAGCAGCAATTAACTCTTGTCAAGTGCAAGGGGCAGGGGTAGGCAGCGGTTGAGGGGCATGGAAAATTCCACTCAACTTGCTTGCCTACAAAAAAGTGCGACAAAAATTTTGACATTTCTTTGCGGCTATTGCAAAATTACTTTTGCAAACGTGTGCAATTCTTTTTCTTCTTCTTTCTTTTCCGATTATGTTTTTTTTTTCTTTAATTTGAATACTCTTTTTCCTATAGGGTTAATAGATTAATAGGTTAATAAGATAATGCATTGTCAGTGCACGATTCATAGTCATGCGTCCGTTTTACTTTTTAAATGACCGATAACAATAAACAAATACAATGCTAAAAATGTTATCGATATATTGATGTATATTATTGATCGATTGTAAAAATGCCATAAATATCAAATAGTTTGATAGAGACTTACTTCTATCTTTCATAACTCATAAACATATTTTATACAATTTTATGCATACAAAAATAAATTAATTGATATTCCTAGAAATCTTCGAAACCGTTTAAATATTTATAATCATTATTTAAAATTTATTTTAATATATTTTTATATTATTTTAATGTCGAGTAACTTTAGTTGACATAAAAAAAATATATATATATATTTTTCTTAGTCTTTCTTCATATCAATAAAAGTCTTTGAAGAGCATCTATGAATCAAATTTAATTTCTAATTTTTTACTTCAGTTTGTTTTTTTTTTTGGTCAGTTTGTTTTTTTTAGCCAAACACATTTTTTTATGCCGCCTGCCATTTCTTATCACGTGTCATTGGGTTTTGGTACTTGGACAAAAGCAAATAAAACGCTGACATGTTGCAGAGGCGGAGCCGAGCAATTTGCAGTGTGCACTGGACGCAGAGGACACACTGGACACAGTGGACACTATGTGGCAAATGCCTGTGGACGAATACCGCAAATGAACGGCCGTTCACTAACCAATGATGTTGAGGGGGGAGATGGGAATTGGGAGTGGGAGTGGGAGATCAATGTTGGCTTGGTGCGTATATGCAACATTGACATGAAGTTAATGGATGTTTTATGACCGACTAACTTCCCCAGCGATAAATCGCTTTTCCATGAGCCAGTAAATTGCGATTTGATTGTTTCTGTTCAACATGCAAACCACTTTTATTTTTTGCTTATTTTGTCCACTCCGAAAAATGAACGTGAAAAGTGAGCCAGCCAAAAGGTCAGTCCACCATCCATTTCCATTTCCATTTCCATTTTCATATCCAATTCTGTTTCCAATTCCAGCTTAAATCTTAAAGGGGAATTGAAGAATTTTGCTCTGCGATCGATTTTCTTTTGCGCAACTTTTATGCGATTCGTCACACGTTGCAAGCTCAATTTTCATGGCAATCAAAGCAAACCCCAACCGCATCCACCCGCACCACCCCCCTAAATTCAAATACAATCTCATGTTATGATGAGCATGTGTAGAAAACTAACAACAAAACACAGAAAAATATCAAATAAATCAAAGTTGCCAGCGTATCCCACATGAAAATTTATGAAAATTTATGCACTCTTTGTCCAGCTAGCTTTTTGGCTGTTGACCCTCTTTTGCCTTTTACCTTTTGTTGTGCCACACACACACACACACACACACATACACACCCATCATGTGACTCTCAAATTTATGCAACATTTGGCTTTTTGTTAGCCACACAAAAATTCATATGATAATGCGGCTATTCACAATTTTGTTTTACTTTGCAATTTTGTTGGTTTTCTTTTTTTTATTTTTCTGTGGAGCGTTGACATTTTCTTTTCATAGGTAAATGTTGGAAAATGATTTATGTGGCAAGCTCGAAATGGAAAACTCTCCACAACACTTGAGAGCAGTGTAATCCATCGCTTCTACATCGCTGCTCCACTCACTTTGCTCTAATCGCCTTTTCAACATCAATTTATTTGCTATTAATCCTTCACCTTATTATTGTTGTTGTTGCAGCATGTTTGCCAGGAGCAAGTGTTGTTGTTGCCACTGTTGCCACAGTTGCCACTGCCACTTTGTCGTAAGTAGTCCCCTGTGTCTTGTGCCATTATTTGCTCTGTCCAGGCAATTAGATGTTTGCCTTTTATTCACTGCCCCAGCTGCGATTTGGAGGTAAAATGAGCTGACGGCACATCTAACAATCGATTTCGGGTTACGCCCCTCCCAGCTCATAGATACGAGATAGTGGGAGAAGGGGGGGGCGGTGTGTGTGGCATGTGGCATGTGGCATGTCGCTTTAATCTACGCTGCTTGTTTGACAAGCTCTTAACACTAATTGAGGATATGTGCAAAAATCACAAAAGCCCCGTTCGCTTTGTCGACAAACTCCTTTTGACTCCATAATGATGCATGCCACACAGCTCAAAGTCTCAACTCGTTTCTATCTATTTTATGTAGTGACTTCAAAGGCGCGTGATTTTCCAACGAGTTGCAAACATGCTAAACGCACTTTGAGCTTTTTTTTTATTATTATATTTCTTGTTTGTGGCCTGCGTGCTTTTTCATAAATCACTTCAATAAAAAAGTCTCTGAAAAATACACATTTTTAAGCAATTCTAAATAGTTTTAGCTGTCTGCAAGTTGCTGGTAAAAAAGAAGTTTTGCGTGGCGGCATTTGATATTCCGAACCATAAGTTAAAAAATTATTAATTTTAACTTAGAATCTTAAAGTTCGATTTCAGATTCCAAATACTGTAATTTAATCTTCTCATCAAATCAATAAAATAAACAAAGACTTTTCTTATCAGATTATATATAAATAAAATATAAATTAGAGTAGAGCAATTTTAAACCTTTTTTAAAATATTGTTTTAAAGATATAAAACAAAAATAAAAGCAATTTAAATCATTTTACAATAATCTTTACAATTTATGCACAACATTATTCTGGCCTATATTTATTAATTTTGTTTAATAAATTATTTATTTAAATTATTTTTTATATATTACTTAAAATATTTTGTAAGGTCAGCCCATTCAAATTGTTTTTAATATTTCGATTCTTTTGCTTATACCTTAAAATAATTCAATGTTCAATATTTAAAAACAATAAATAAATGTTTGTCAACGTTAAAAGGCACATGCCACAAATTGTTGCCTGTCTGCAAACTAGAGAAACCTGTTAGATGAAAAATGCAGATTTTATGCATTTACCTAGTCTTACACAAATTGGGAATCGTTATAGCTTTTGTAAATCAAAAGTATAAAAATAAAAATAAAGAAAGCGAATCGCTCGCATTTACTTTGAAACTTATTATTCCTGGCAAATAAATTGGCTTTTGTGAACTTTATCAACTCACGCGGGATTAACTTGTACCTTTGATTGAATTTCTTTCTGCTTGCCGAACTTTACTACACTAAAAAAAAAAAATGCTTTGCAAAAATCATTTTTTTTTCGGTTTCCGAAATAATTTTGTAAATTGAAAAACAATTATCTTAAAATACTCAAAGCTTGCTAGAAATCGACAATAAATTTCTAATTTAATAAATATTTTGTAGTAAGAAAATTATATTTTGTGTAATTAAAAAATTAATGTTTTTAAAAATATAAAATATTTCGTACAAACAGAAATAGTTAAAATTTGAAGAAAAAAACATACTTTCTAAGACCCAGAAAAATGTTGAATTGGTTTGCCATTTAAATTTAATTATTAATTTTAATTAAATCAAATGAATTTTTAAGCTATTTAAAAAGTTGTAAATGAGTAATTCTTAAAAAACAAAATATTTTTATTATATATTCATATAAATGTAAAAAAATTTAAGGTTGGAAATACTTCTAAAAACATATGAAAAACACACAAAAAATTAAACCTTTTTTTGTACAATTTTGGAAATACAAAAATAAAAAATTATGGAAAAATAAAGCTTGGCATTTTGAAAAACACTTTCCAAATCATAAGCTAAACGTCGAAAAAATGACATATTTAAAAAAAAATTTTGTAATTTTTCTGAGTGTATCGCAGAAAACTGAATCCGATAAAAGAGAGCAACGCAGTCCACGAATAATTCCCGTGCTGCCCCCAAAAAGTGACTAACTGAGTTGGCTGTCTGTGGCCTGAAACAGCTGCCAGACGACGAGCAGAGCTCTGGAGGGTGGAGGGGGAGGGGGGGTTGGTGGAGTGTTGTAGTCTCAATCTCAGCGGCTGGAATTAGGCGTTTCCGTTTCAAAGAGGCGGAGGGGGTGGAGGACTCATTGCTAACAATTTGAAAATTTATGCTACCCATCGTTGAGTGCTGCTGCTGCTGCTGCTGATTTTTGATTGTGCAACTGGGAGCCACTGTGGCGTCTACCTTTGGCACTTGGACTTGGACTTGGACTCGGCTTAAGTGGCTGTGTGGCAGGCAATTGGTTTGGGACTTGTTTCAATTAAGGCGCATTACAATCTTTGACTCTATAGCTGCTGATGCTGTGCCCCACCTTTTGATTGGTTGCAAAAGTTTTTATGGTTTCCTGGCCAGATTCTATTAGAAAGTTTTTTTGGAGATGGAGCAACGCGGGGCAACGTGGGGCATAAATAGTTTTTGTGCGCCACGCGAAAAACCGAAACCGACAAAAAGTAATTAAAATTCAAATAGCAGACAAACATTTACATTAACATTTGCCTCAAGGAGCTAGCTATCTGTGCGACAAGGTGGCAAGGTGGCATGGTTTATATCAGTTGCGTGGCTTTAAGCTCAAGTTGACGTTGCAGCATCCTCGCTTTATTAAGCGACCCTCTCAATGTGGCAAGGCTTTTGTTTGCCACTGGCGCCAGTCTGGCGCCCAACGTGCGCTCTAGGTAAAAATCAGGCGTGGCTGCTGCGACTCTCTCTCTCTCTCTCTGTGTGCGTGTGTGTGTGTGTGTGTGAATGAGTGATGACTCTTGGTGTGTAGACGTAGACAATGTGCGGCATGATTATACTCATACTCACACACACACTCACACACACACACTTACACACACACACACACTTATACGCATATATAAAGATCTCCCTGGGCGCTTTTCCTGACAATGCCAAGCAAGATTATTAATATTGTATTTAATATGTGTGGAGTTGCCGGAGACATTTCAGTATTTGCTTTGTTTCCAAAAACCCTAATGAAAATTGAGTGTGTTCCACACAACACTTGAGACCTGTTCAGCATTTCAGTTTTACCAGTTGATGACACATATACTCAGTCGGCTTTTATTTGCTTGCCAATTGAATTCATATTCAATTCAAGCAACTTGAAGAAGTTTTTAAAGCTGAATAAATTTAAAGTTATGCAAAACCCATTCACATATTATAATTGCAAAAGATTGGTCAATTCTGAAAGTCATCAATTTGACAAAACTGAATTTCCTTTTTTTAAGAGTTTTTTTATGCATCGAGCATTCTTTTTTTTTAACATCAATTTTAAAGCAGTGTTCTAAATTACGAAGCAATGAAAATAATTAAAATTTGCAATATTTCCTATTTAATTTTGTGGAAATCATAGTATTTATAGGAATAATCGAACAACTCTAAAAAACAGAGTTTTGTTTTGGAGTATTTATTACTTAGAAAAGAAGGAGCTGTGCAAAACTTAGGAAAGGCCTTTCATCAAAATAGGGTAACATTAAAATATATATTTAAGTAATTAATAGTACATGTTCCGAAAGATGAATTATATTAAAAAGGTCAATAGATTTCATTCATAATAAATATGTAATTTTTATATTCTAAAGAGTATTGGATATTTTATATACTTTGTCTATAGTTTTCCAAAATAAAAACAACAATTTACAATTTTAAGTTTTCTTTTCTATTCGAATTGATGAATAAATCTTCCTTACTCACAACTTTTCTATTCAAATTATATCTGTGCTTGATGAATATCAATGCCAATTGTAAATATATCATTCTCCTGAAGAATTACTGACTTCAATTTAAAAATAATTGTAAAATTAATAAAATATAATAAATTTTACAATAGTTGTCACAAAATACGCTTACACAAATGTGAATTTTGCCTTCATTTATTTCTGCATAAATAGTTATAATCTGAGCAGACATTAAATCACTGCGGGGCGATGATCACGCCCAAAAGCCAGCAGCAAAAGTCAGGTTCATCAACTCGTATTTCATTTTGGCAAAAATTCAATATCAAAGCAAACCGCCCATACACACCACACACACACACACACAACACACACCATGCACAACACAGAATCATCAGGCACAGCGTGCGCTGAAAAGTATGCAATGGAAATGTGAAACGCTTAGTGAAAAAACAGAAATCGCATTTAAAAAATATCTGTTACTATTGCTGCACATGTGCTGCTCCACATCCTGCTCCTCATCTTGCTTCTCATAATGCTCCTGATTCAGCTCCTCATTCGGCTCTTCCGACCGCTTCTCATCCTACTCCTTATCCTGCTCCTCATCTGGATCGCTGGCGTCCACGTATGCAGAGCACGCGTTGATAACGTAAAGTAAAACGCGAGTACACTCGAAAAAAAACAACATATATTTTAAAATGTCTTCCCTAAATTGGGGAACAAAATTACTTCAGAAATAATTTATTTGAAAGGCTTACCGTAAATTGAGAATCCAAATTATTTTGCGATTATTTCTGATTCGCTGCTTTTTCTGCCGCTAAAAAACGTTGGCTTCTGGAAAAAAAAACCTGCTGAGTAATAAACTGATTTGCCAATTTATTTTTTTTAAGTGTAGAGGCCACCGACAGCTTTGCATGGACATAATTAATTTGGATCCCTTTTTTTTGTTTTTTTGTTTTTGTTGTTCCGCCCAGCAACTGGGCAGCAATTTGTTGCCGCTTGCCACTTGCTGCTTGTGGCTCGCTTTCTGGCTGCTGTTGCTGTTCTTTTTTTTATTCTCTGTTCGCGTTACGTTTTGCGTGCAACCAAAAATTAATCAAGTGCTAGTTACTCGGCGAGCGCAGTTTTTAATTAAAGCAGCAGCACAGCATCAAAGCAAACTTTCAGTTTTACTCTCCATGTGTGTGCGTGTGTGTGTGAGTGTGTGTGTGTGTGTGTGTGTGTGTGTGTGTGTGGTGGCACGGTTAAAGCTTTAAACAACTGATGCTGACAGTTTTGAAGGTGTTTTTGCCACAGAGTTGAAGAGTCGCAGCATCGCCGCCGGCTTCGACGAGCGACGACTGCAAAATAATAATACAAACCAATTTCATGCTGAATTAAACAGGACACTGTGCACAGTGGTTTGGGTGTTGGACGGGGGGAGTGCAAACAACAATAGTTGAAGTGTCCTGTCAACAAGCAACCAGCAGCAATTACAACAACAACAACAACAACAACAGCACAAAGACAGCACGTGAAATGCGCTTTTTTTTCTTGATATATATTTTTTTTTTTGTGTTGTTTGCTGCGCAGTGGCAAGAACAACAAGGGGCATGCCACACACTTGGCCTTGGGCAATTTTGAAGAAAACTTTTGTGGCGCTAAATTATCACACGTATATACACAGAGCGAAAAGATCAAGTCACAAAGATCTTAAGCCAATAATGGAAACCATTCGCAAATAAATCAACTTTATTTAAGTCGATGAATAAAGCAACTCAAGAATCCATCAAATATATCCTGATTATTTATAAATTATGAATATTTTCCTTGATCTGAGAATCTGTCCCTTTAGTATTATTATATATATATAATTATTAATATATATATTTTATTTATATTATTATATTATCAAATCTAATCTTTTGCAAAGTTTGATTAATTTGATTCGTATTTAATTTTTGTACTCAGCAAGTTAATTTTTTAAAGCCAACGTTTTTTTTGAGGCAGAAAAATCAGAGAATCAGAAATAATCGCCAAATTATTTGGATTGCCTTCCAAATTGTTCCCTAAATTTATTAATTATTTCTAAAGTTTTGTTTTTCTCTTTTTGAGACAGACGTTTGAAAATTTATTTCGATATTTTTTTTACACTTTTACCAAATAAATTTACTTAGAAATTTGATTAAGCCGAAAGCTATTGATATTTATTAAAAACAAATATTGCCAAATCTAATAAATTAATATAATATATTTTATATATGATATTTAAAGTATATTTAATTTAATAGATATCTTCACAGCTATTCTTCATCAGCAACAACAGCCAATAATGGATTTTGTCATTGCCGTCCATATTTACGAATATTCCGATTTCAAAAACTATAACTTTATTATACAAGTTTTTGTATAAACAGCAATTAAAGGCACAATGGAAAAATTAGGTCTTTCAATTGAACCTATGCTTTTTATTGACTAACTCAAATTTTATTTTTAAGATTAGTTTAAAAACTGCAGATTTTAAGAACTAAAAATTGAAAAAGCTGCTATCAGCAAACTAAGAAAAGAAAAGCTCTCTCGATTATAGTCTTTTTTCTTTAAGTGTATTATTTGTTTGTTTGTGTGTTTTTTTTTTTTGTGGTAAACACCTCAGGCACACCTCGCCCAGCAAAATGAGATCCACAACAGCAGCAGCGGCGGCAGCAGCAGCGGCGGTGGCAACAACGACGTGTCTCGCATAATTTGCAGCAGAAGTGCACAACAATAGCAGCTGCCGCAGCATTAGCATTAGATGTGGCATAGACAGAGAGGGAGAGAGAGAGAGAGAGAGAGAGAGTGAGAGAGTGAGAGAGAAAGCGAGAGTTTGCATTGTGCTTATATAAAACGCGTGAAATATTAGAAATTAAAAAACACATGACAAGTGTCGCCAGGCAGGAAGTGTTTATGGTGGGGGGGGGGGGGGAGGTGACATACTTTGATTTGTCTGCCAACTGCAGACAGGCGTTAACAATGCAAGCCCCCTCACACAACCCCCACTCTCCGCTCTAAAACACACTTTTAATAACTCAAAGTCAACACAACAATAATAATAATAATAATAATGAGAAGGGTGCCTGCTGCGGGGGGTGGGGCGGGGAACTGTGTTGCAATAAATTAGAAAACACCTGTTTTGTCCACGACGCAAACCCCCCAAGCCCCTCTCACTTGATACTCCGCACCCCTCCCTTTACAGTCGCGTAATGAAAATATGCGCGATTTTATGCCGACTACATAATTTGTGCTGTGGCGCAACGGCGGGTAGTTGAAGGGGGTCTAGAGGGGGGTTTTAGGGGGTTGTCGCCTGTGCGCGCGTAATTTATGATATATTTTTTTTTTTTTTGCTACTTGGCCGCATTTCGCGGTTTTTTATTGCTACGTGTTGGCTCGGATCAGGGCCAGAAGCCCAGGCCAGTCCTGGCCCAGTCCTGGCCCAGTCCTGGCCATAATGTTGTCATGACAGACGCGGCCATAAAAGATAATTATGATTCCGGTAATAGGTTTTATTTTCGCGTGTACCTCTTTTGTTTGTTGTCTGATTCCCCCTCCCTCTACATACCCCCCCCCGGCCTTGCACCCCTTGCCACACTCATTGCTCATTGCCAAAAAAAAATTTAACTGACGCCATGTTTGTGCCTGTTTGTTGCGGCTGCCGCTTGTCGTCGCACAAAGGTCGCTTATTGCCACTGCCCTCAGCCCCTGCCCTGAGCCCCCTCACCCCTTCCAACTGTCTGCACTTGCAGCATTTACTTTTTGGGTGACCAACGTGGCATAGAAATTATGCGCATTATACGCGCCGCGCTTCAGCGCCTTGCTAAAAAATTATATCCGTGGCATGCAACACAAAGAAAAAAAAATCTCTTTCTGCTTTATGCCTTTGATAAATTGCAAGCGATTTAAGTTGTGCGTATCTGTGTGTGTGTGTGTGTTATGTGTGTGTTTCACATTTTTAATTAGCAATGAGTCTAGGTGAAAGGTGGAGGGGAAATGCGGGGGGGAGTGTGGGGGGGTGTGTGGGGCTGTCTAAGAGGCGGAACCTGCTTAAGCAAATCAATGCAGAGTTTATTGGCATTGTTCTAGTTAAGCACTGTCAGAGAGGAGAATAAAACACTCCCGGACAGTTAAATAGGTCTACAAATAACATAGTAAATTTTGTAAATAAAAATTAAATGTCATAATTAAAATAATTGTGTTACTTAGTGCAAAACGAAGAAGAAGAACTGCCATAAGTTTAACCTCAATTAAATTTATCATAGCCTAATTCTTGTTTTTTATTAAATTTGATGTAAATAAATAATTGCTTATGACTTATGACTTGATAGAAGTAAACAATTAATTATGAATTTGAATTACAATTTACAATTACAATTTTTAATTATTTTGTTTTTCTCTTTGTGTTAATTCTTAGTTCTTTGCTTTATCACATGTATAAATATTTAATAATGTTTATAGAAATATATTTGGCAAAGATTTTTAAGCAAACAAAATATGTCTGAAAATACAGTTAATTTTTTTTCTTTGAAACAAACTTGCTGCATTTTTTACATAAATAAATATATAATTAAGTTTTTGGTTTGTCTAAGCATTGTTAAAAATTAATTTAATAAATAATTATATTTAATATTCGATTGAACAAATCTGTTTGAAATAAGTGAAAAAGAAAGTTTTATTTTTGGCCCATCACCAAAATGTCTGAGTTTTATTAGCGCCATATAACATTTGACTCTTTCTGATGGAAGTTTAATTTTTAAGATCTTACGGAATTTAGCTTTAGATATTTCCCTACAACCTATCCGTTACTTTTTACAACTTTTTATTAAACTTGATACTGCGAAAAATTCTTCGCATAAAGATTTTCAAGTATTTAAATAATGACAATAAAAATTTTTAAAATATTTTCAAATATATATCAAGTATCAAGTAAGCATTTTTAATATTAAGAACTCGATTTTAAGCTCTCGTCTCAGAAATAAATATTTCTCTTCAAGAAGTTTACAATTACAAAGAACTCAGATGCAAATAGAAACCTTTTCGATTGATGATTTTGTTGAATTTTCTTTTCTGAGTTGTTGCAAACTGGAATCAGAAATTAGATTCCTATGCAATGACAGCAGTTGTTAAAGATAATAATAAATTGGGAATACATTTTGAGGCACTTGAAAGCGGAACACTGGGTATCTTTGAGGAGAGCAGTTTACATTTAAGCAGGGAGAGCTTATTCTAATGAAGTTGTCAACCTTATGAAGATTAATGCCATTTGCACCGTTTCCAATTAGATCGAGGAAAACTCGTCGCTAACAAAGAATAATTGTTCGAACATGATAATTGTCTTAAATGCGAATGCAAATTGAGTGAGTGAGTGTCAGAGGCGAATGTGATTGATTAATGGGCCAGCCCCCACACAGTTGACCCAGTTTCAATTAAACAACGCTACGGGCGGTTACTGATGGCGGAGGGTGGGAGGGGGGCGAGTTGAAGGAGTTTAGAATAATAGTATATTTTCCAAGGGGAAAATCAAACAGGCGAATGCGGAAACGACAGCCGTTGACGTCTAATGGAAAACGTGTGCGGGCATAAAATGGCCGCTAAGAAAATGCATAAAAATGTGCGAAAGCAAACACACACACACACAGGACTTAGACACACACACACACTCACATACTCACACACACTCAGCTGCTGGCCATTTGGCGAAAGGACATGCAAAGGACAAACGGAAGTCACATACGAAAAACCAAACTTCGCTTATCGTCCTCGACACAAAGTTACTTTTGCGCCAAAGTCCATAAAATATTTTTATGCACCAGAAACCGATTCAGATTCAGACTCGGGCTACACTCAGAAAAACGAAGCGAACTGAAGTTGCGAATTTCGATAGAAAAGTTTAGCTTAGTAAGTAGAAAATAAGTAGTAAAAAGTGGTCGAAATTTTGTTTTTGACTCTTTGATTTCTGGTTCAATTGCAGAAAATTAGTAAAAAAAAATATTTTTATTTTTTTTAATATATATTTTATTTTTGCACAAATAAATAAGTATAAATAATAAATTTTTTTTTTAATTTAGATTCTTTGCATACACGAACAAATTTAAAATGCTTTGAAAATTATATTTGTAAATATATTTCAGATATTTTAACATCATTTTCAAACTTTCTAATTCTTGAAAATTTATTGTCTTATTTTGAAATTATTTCTTTCGTTTCTAAGACATTTTATAATATATAAGCTGTATTTTTTTTTGGAGTGTAGGGACGAGCTGCCGGCTCCAAGTGGAAAATACCTACGCGTAAATGGAACGGGATCTTGCGAATCAGCATGGGAAATTGTTTACACAAGTCATAAGCATTTTTTAGCGAGCCAGGCCATCGTTGTCTTGGCCCTGTTGGCCCTCTTGGCCGTCTTAGCCAACTGGTTATTGGCCGTCTGTTTGCCAGCGTATAAGCGCTTGGCATTTGCATAAACCTTGCCAGGCATCAGCCAGGACGAACAGGACGAACAGGACGAGCCCGAGTTGAAGCCACACGAGCTGTGTGAATGGCGACAACTTTTTGACAACTGCAATAATCATAACTGCAGCGTTCCACATTGATTTCTAATGCGAAGATTTGGTATCAAGATTTCTGAGGGACACCATTAATGGCTTTGTCTTACAAGTCGTTTTGAGTGCTGCCCTTCTTCTGACATTATCCTATTCCTGCAAATTGTGCGTTATTCCACTTGATTTGAATTTGGCAACGAGCTCATAAACCAACTAAAGTTTCAACAGCCACAAAGCGCGTAACTTTAACGCTTTAGTTTTATGTCAATGGACACAGCTCACCCAGTGGGTCATCAAATTACAAAAAAAAAAAATCAAAAAAATGGAAAAGATTCGAAAAAAAAATACACCCTTGAAATTGATATGGCCTGAAAGGTGGTGCTGTGCCTACAACCACCAATTTCAGCAATCAGGGATCATGTTTTGAGTGCTGTTTGGGCAATTCTTGTGTGTTTAGCTGCACATTGTCCATACACTGCCAGAAAATGCAACCCTTCTCAAAGAGAATATATATGTGATGTTTATGGTGAGTTCAGAAAGTACAGGCACGAATGCCCTGGTCAAGAGAGCTCTTCTAGGAAATATAATTGTGATCTTATATAAATTATTTGAAAGGTTTTTTATTGTAATAAGAAATTGTAAATTCAATTTAAATAAAAATTACGAAGCAAAAGTTAAAAAAATTTGACTTTAAGTTTCTCCAGAAAAATCTCAGATTATGTATTATAAAATGTCTTAACAATAAAAGACGTAAAAAAAAGTATCCAGAAATTATTTCAAAATAAGACAACAAATTTTAAAAATAAAAAATTTAAAATATGAAAACAAGCAATTTTAAATTACTACAAAATTTTGTCTGTTCTTAGTATTTTAAAGTAAACACAGATCAATATTTGGTATAGGAGAACTTTAATTCCAATATTTGAAGTCTTTAAATCTGATAGTTTCTGAGATCAGCTTATTCTTACGGATGAACGGGGTTAACCGCATACTTTATGCAGATGCTTTCTTCTATATACTAAATATTTTTCTACAGAGTATTTTGTAAAGGGTCTACTCTTTATTCCCAGTTTCCATGCCCCCTAAAATCTCCTCAATTTCGCTCAAATTTTATGGTAGCCATATAAAATCATCTACCAAGTTTCAGCGTTTTTTTGGAACAGCCCTTGTGACGTGTAATCGATGTCTGCCACTAAAATAAATAATATTTGTTGTTGATTTTCTATTTTCTATTTTCGATTTACTTTTTTTTTTCTCCTATTTTTTTTTTTTGTTGGTGTTGTTCGCATTTTAGGTTAAACGACATTTTGTACCGTGACATGTTTGCCTGTTGTCGTCGATGCGATTTTTGTGCTGCTTGCAGATGATTGATGACACTTAATTGATGAACATGCAGCATTGGCGCGGAGTAGGGGTACTGGGGGGGAACGCTTAACAAAAGCGACTTATCGTAAACATTTGCACTTGGCCCAGACAACCAAACGACTGACTGACGGACTGACTGACTGGCTTTAAGTGGCTGCACTCGTAAAAAAAAAATCGTCCTCAATTTTAACTATCTAAAAAACAGGGTTACATTTTTTAAATGGGAGATTTTTTAAAATTATAAGAAGATGTGAAATCAGCTAATCTTGAATATGTATATATAATATAATAAATATAATTCAAGCAAGTAAATTGCATTACTTGTTTCTCGATTATAAAAAGAATTTCTTCTAAAAATATTGCTTGCATTCCAATTTTTTTTTTTTTTTTTTTAATTGTAAAATCATTATATAATTAAAATGCTAAATTATAATATAATAATAATATAATTCAAGCAAGTAAATTGCACTACTTTCTATATTTTAGAAATAATTTATTCTAAAAATGTTGCTTGCATTTAAACTATTTGCAACTTTTTTAAAAATACAAAATATTTATTAAATTAAAAAACCTTATATATTTGCGATTTTGACTTAGGAAAAGCCATAATACATTTTAAAAATTTGCTTTCTAATATTTAGAAATTATATCTTAAAGACAGAAAAACTAATGATGTTTTTTTTCTGAGTGTGATGGTTGATGTGGTGTTGGTGGTGCTGTTGGTCAACAGCTTTCAGCTTAAATGCTGTACAGGCGAGAGATAGGGAGAGAGAGAGAGAGAGGGAGAAAGAGAGGGAGAGAGAGATGGAGATGACGACGACCTCGACGACGACTGGGACTAGACATTTTCCAGGTCACAGGTGCTTTTGTTGTCCGCATTAGATTTGCCTCTGACATTTGGCCACACACACAAATCTCTTTCTGTCTACTCCCCCTTTTCCCTCTTTTAGCCTTTTTGTTTGGCCAAAGTCTGCCCATTTGGCTGTGAAATTTATTTCATTTGCGTAACCCCGCAGCCCCCTCTCTGCCCCTTCCCCCCCTGCCACAGTTGGCGTCCCGTGTCCACTACACGCGTGACGCTGACAGTTTTATGGCAAAGTTAAGCCGATATCAACGGCAGGACACATGCCGTTGCAACATGGCAAAAACCACTACTCCCCTCCCTCCCCCGTCACCCCCTAAAAATTGCAAAATTTAAAGCCCTTTTTTGTTGTTGGCCATACCTTTGCCAACAAACAAACAAACAAACAACAAGTGGGCCTTGCTTTGTGTGTGCCGCTATTTGTGTACACAAAAAGGTTTTTAGGTTTTCCACAAAGCCTTTCAATGAATCCATTCATGGTTAAAGCAGATAACAGATTGTCACATTCCGCAGTCCACAATTGTCCCCAACTGCTCCATGTCATCTCAGCTTTAGTATCAGTAATATAAATATTTTATTTGTAAAATTCTCACTTGTTAAATAGCCATTGAAAATTGCTGCAAAAAAATATAATTTGAAAAAGTAACCAAAATTAATTTCTTATTATCAAAAATAGATTCCCTAATATAAAAGCTAAATTTTGAAAAAGTTTGCGCTGTATTGTAGAATCTAGAAAATATAATTTGCATAAGTATATGAAATAAATTCCTTATTATCAAAAATAGTTTCGCTAAAATTTGACGAGTTTCCACTCTAAAAAAAGTAGGCAACAAACACAGTGAAAATCAGAAAAATGCTCTTCTTTTTATTGTCTCTTTATTTTTGTTCTTATTTAGCTTTTCACATATACAAATATTATTTTAGAATTTTAACAAACTATAAAAAAATATATATATCTACTCTGTTAATTTGTTCGTCTTTGTAAAGAAAATTGCTGCTTTAGGTTTTTTGTGTTAGAATTTTCCTAAGTTTCTCCACATTTATAAATATTTAATTAAGTAGGTAAAAATAATATTTTAAAGTTCACATGCAGAACACAAACTGATAACTGATAAACTGTTAGTCCCCTTTTTTCCCCCTTCATGTTTCTGATGGAACCAAATTTTTGGCTCATTGATTCATTTTTGGCTCATATCAACTGCAACTTTAGTGACGGTTGAAGCCAACTTCACTGCACAAATCACTAGATATTTTTAAAACTAATTATTTTGGACATATTCCTCATACAATGATAACAATGCCGTTAGCTGCCTGAATTATTTTGTGAACGTATAAAAAACTAATAAATATATCAAACTAGATTTTATATTTTAATTTCTGATGAATAAGATATTTTACCCTTGACAAACATATTCTAAGCTTCAGCACTTTATTTTCGAAGAACTAAGTAAAAACACAGTTTAAATTCTCCATTTATCTGCTCTTTTGTTTTTCGTTGCCGACTTTTGTCCCACTGTGCGTATCTGATTTGATATGTTTTAATTAAAAGTAAGCACTTCGCACTCGCTATCAAAAGGCCGGGTTGCATCGCCTCGCTTATCAATTGGTGAGCAACAATAATAACAGTTATTCTACTGTTTGGGCCAACTTCGAGAATTCTGTGAATAGTTGACAGTTGGAACTGGCACGTAGACACCTCAAGACGTGGCTCAAAACAAAATGAGATTTCAATTGTTGATGGCTGCTCTACTCTTGGCCAACTTGGCTTGGGGCCACGACGAGGAGAAGAGCCATTGCACCTCGGTGGCCGGAATGGTGAATCTGCTCCATCTGGAAGCCGAGCTCATTGACAATCTCAGCAACTATGCAGATGAGCTGGAAAACAAACTGCTCACAGTTCGCAGGTAAGTCAGAAATTTACATTTATAAAATTTAAATCGCTTTAAATTAATATAATAAACATTTTAATAGCCGTAAAAAAAAGAATTTCTTGCATTAAATTAAAAATAAATTCTAAAAAAAAAAAAATTAGTTAGAAAATAAATTGAATAATAAATTATAAAATTATTAATATGAGAATAAATTTGTATTTAATTAAATATTATTTTCATAATTTTAATTTTATATTCATAAATTTTCGTTTTAATTTTAATAAACAAACAAAAAAAATTTTCGTTTTTTTACATTTTAGTTTTTATTTAAAAAAAAAACACCGGGTAGAAATGCAGTTTCCGCAAAGTCAGCAGAGTTTTCATTCGCGGCAAATTAGCGATGCAATTCATATATAAAAATAATTTTTTTTCTGAGTGTAGTATTTAATTTAAGTTGTGCCTCTCTTTAGCTACGTCACAGAAATGCGTGTGGCAAGCAGGCAGGCGCTGGAGGATTCAGTGGCTTATCTATCGAATCCACTGAATGCATTTTCTCTGATACGTCGCATGCACGAGGATTGGATACAATGGCTGAAATACATGAAGCAGCCGGTGGGCCAACAGCAGGTGAAGTTCCTCAAAGAGCAGCGGGAGCAGCTGCCGAGCAGCACCGATCTCCAAGAAGCGGCTGAAGCCTTTTATCGCATCCAAGCCACCTACAGCCTGAAGGTGCCCGACATGGCTAAGGGGCTGCTCAATGGCAGGCAGTACAAGTGAGTACACTCAAAGAAATTAGTAAAAGTATAGAAAAATATAAAGACTATAAATATTTGCCAAAACATAGACTTTAAAAATTCCAGCAACATTTTCAATATTTATTTAAAGTCAGTCAATTAATTTGATTGTTTTTCGCACAGTGTAACCTTGAGTGCCTTGGACAGCTTTGCCTTGGGCAGGTTTCTGTTTGATCAGCAGATCTTCAACGATGCCAGCCAATGGATTTACAAGGCGATCAACTGGCTGAACGACGAGGAAAACATTTTGGCCTTGCCACTGCAACCGGATCGAGCTGAGTTGTTGCACGCCTACGCGGAGGCACTCATCAAGTTGAGTGAGTAACCCCCAAAAATAACAGGCTTCCCAAATAAGATAACCAACTTTAATTTCCAATTGTAGAACGATTTGGCAATGCTCTTCAGGTGCTCCAAACTGCGTCGACCTTCAAAAGAGATAATTCAAAATTGCTGATACGAAAATCGGAAGTGGAAACTATGATAAGAATGGAGCCGGCTGCCGTTCCCAAGGTGGTAGGTGTGCACTCTAACAAATTGCCAATCAATCAGAAAGATGCTCCACGTATTCTTTGTAGATTCTAAAGCGAAATGTGGGAAACTACGAGAAGGGCTGCCGTGGACAATTTGCAGCCCCAACTTCGGCTCGGCTGCACTGCGTCTACAACAATACAAATTCACCATTTCTGCGCTTGGCCCCATTGAAAATGGAGCTGCTTCAACTTGATCCGTATATGGTGCTCTACCACGATGTGATCTCGCCACGTGAGATCGAGGACTTGCAACAGCTAGCGGTGCCCCAGCTGAAGCGTGCCACAGTCGTCGATGAAGTGACGCATCGCAACAAGATGGTCAAGGAGCGCACCTCAAAGGTCACCTGGCTGGCGGACTTCACCAATGCATTCACATTGCGCCTCAACAAACGCATCGAGGACATGTCCGGTTTCACTATGCACGGCTCGGAGCTGTTGCAGGTGATGAACTACGGTCTGGGCGGACACTATGCTCCACACTATGATTTTTTGAATGTGAGTATCTAAATGGCAATAATAATAATATTTAAAATCAGAATATCAAAGAATTCGCCAAGAGCAACACACCAGAAATGTATTATTCAGGATAATAATTTTTTTGCTTTTACTTTTATTAATAAACTTTAGTACTTATTGATTTCATAGTTTATTTAGACTTCGCTTATTTGTAAAATTCAAAAAACAATTTTATTTCTAATAATTAGGCCTGTATTCCTATTTCTGAATAATGCATTTCCTAAAAATAGTACAAATATTAGAAAAATTCTAAAAAAAAAATATAATATTTTTATTGTTGCCTATTTCTATTTTTTTTTAAATTGTTTTGCACATTAATTCTAAAGACAATATAAAGTTTTTAGATTTCAAGGCAATTTTTTTAAATACAGTTATATTTTTTTATAGTATTTTATTATTAACAATTATTTGTTTGTAGGCCACGTCAAGGACAAGAGTCAACGGCGATCGAATTGCAACAGTAATGTTCTATGTAAGTAGCCGGAATCTTATTTAATACAATATAAATATATATATTTATATATATATATATAGCTCTCTGATGTGGAACAGGGTGGCGCAACTGTCTTTCCCAACATACAAAAAGCTGTCTTTCCACAAAGAGGAACAGCCATCATCTGGTACAATCTGAAGGCGAACGGAGATTTAGATACAAACACTTTACATGCCGCCTGTCCCGTTATAGTGGGCTCCAAATGGGGTAATTAGCATAACTGTTGATTAACGTGCACAATCACAATTTAAATATTATTTTTCACAGTGTGCAACAAATGGATACGTGAAAATGAGCAGATGTTTAGAAAGCCGTGTTTAAAGCAGTGAGAAATGGAAATGAATATTTATTTTTATTGGCTTGATAAGAAATATCACTCAAGTTTGATAACCGACAACCAAAGTTGTGCTTTGCATTGCATTGATTTCTTTTTTTTTATCTAGTAACTCAATACTCCAACGAAACCATAAGATAAAAACTAAGAAAGTAAAAAATTAACACGTTCAACTGACATGCAATAATCTAATCAACGACTGCTGGAAACGCTATGCGTATATTTTATTTTATTCAAAGTATTATTAAAAAATTTACACAAAAAAAAAAAAAACTAATTGTTTTTATTATGATGTTCATAGCTACTCCCAGAAAATATTCAGAAAATCTCAAATGAAAATCAACTTGAAAACTAGAATATGTTTTAGTTTTAGAAAACAATAAGGAAATAAAATTCGATACCAAAACAATTATCAGGCTTTTAAAAACTATTGTTATGAGCACCAAAAAAAAAAAAAAATTAATACCTTATCTCAAAAATAAATAATAATTAGCTCATCCCATTAATTTACAGGAAGAAAAAGCATATCAATTGAATTGCAATGATAACACTTTTGATTATAAAATGGCATACTTATAAAATCTTTATTTTAAATTATCTAACATTTAATTGACAACTTGAATATCAATTTAAACTTTTAATTATTTGAAAAACTTTTAAAAATTTGACTTTAGACTGAATATATAACAAACAAGCTTTTAAAAATATTGCGAAATAAATAATGAATCAAAGAATACAAATATAAAAAAAAGCTCTGTAGAATATTCCGCATATTTGTTTATCTATGCGAAATGTGTTTATTTTCAAAGTTCAAGGTTACAACAGAAAATTGACTACGGCCAACTATAAGCAAAAAATTAAATTAATCTTTTTATTTTATTTATTGCTGTTGAAGAAAGTACGTAAGCGAAAATATTCTTTATAATATATAAATATTGATGTTAATTATTGTTAGTTCAGTTGCCAAAAAAATATTCTTAAAACAGTTATGCAAAAAATCCACAAAGGTTGCTCGTGCACAAAATATAAAGCTGAATAAGAAGAATAAACAATTCGAGCCAAATGATTGATTCAGCTGCGTTAGTTGGGTAAACAAAACTCAAGTTGAGATCGATATAAAGAGCTCTTGATCCCCACACAGAGATCAGTACGCAGAGGAATTCCACAAATATCGCAATGAGAATGCCAATTTTGATCCTAAGCTGTGCCGTCTTAGCCATATTCTTGGTACAGTCCACCGAAGGACAGGATGCTGATACAACGACTCCAGGCCCGGTCTATTGGGATACTACTACCCAATCCCAGGAACTAGGAGAAACATGGTGGACTAGGAAGGCTGCACCGATCATCATAAATCTTGGAATTATGAAAAATGTAAAAAATTCGAAATAAAATGTGCATTTAATTTGCCCAATTTCCATACGAAATACATTCGACTACAAGAGTTTTTTTTTTACCCAAGTCCGAACATGATTTTAGAATATATATATATAAAGTTAGATTAGTTAGGATTAATGGCAACATTGTTGTAGTTGCCAGTTTTGAACACTTTCATTCAAATGAATATTTTTCTGCATTGCATTTGCCATAATCTTTACAAATGGAATTTAATTGTAAAATTATCAATGGATTGCTCAACGGAACACAGTACGATCTCATAAATATGGAGGATACTCGACTTTTTTGGTGGTTTGAGCTGGGCAGTAGTAATTGCCACAGCAGATGACCATGCTACCAAGATCACCTAAAAATAATAATATTTGACTTACTTCACACAGAAAAAATTGCTTATTATTTGGGAGAGACCATCAAATAAATATGACACATTTTTTATACTCTATACTTAAGACTACAGAGCGAATATTCTCCGAAATGAATGCGTCTATAGCATAAATTAAAAGTAAGAAATTAATTATATTTTAAATAATTATTTGATTTAGTGTCATTGCAACTTTTATGTTTTTAATTTTTCGTTATCTCTGCTTTTTTATCGATAAGTAAATAATCATTAAATATTAACTAATATAATTTTCAGCAGTAGCAATTATCATTTAATTTAATTAGTTTAAATTTTACATCACTTAATAAATTCCCTTTATTTCTATTTTAATTTGTATTTTTTTAAAGTTTTATTAAAGTTTGATGATTGTTTTTGGTTTACACTAATAGCGTCAATTAACTTACTTGTTTATTTATGTTTATTTTTAGAAAATTTGAAAACAATTAAATTCATCATTTTGTACATTGTATTGAAGAAAATACAATACGTAAGCAAAAATAATAGTTATTTATTTTGGTTACTTTTAGCTTTAATTTGGCTGCTCAAAATCAACTGAAAACAGTTGAACAAATATTTACACTGAATTCACGTGCAGAAAATTAGTTGATTTAGAATCTTTCGCAGCTGTTTTAGTTGGAATACAAATTGTCAAATTGAAATCGATATAAAGAGTTGTTGTTCTCCACACAGAGATCACTATATAGAAGAGAGATCACTACATAGAAGCATCGCCATATGAATCGCAACGGTGATCCTAAGCTATGCCGTCTTAGCCATTTGCATGGTAAAATCCACGGAAGGACAGGCGTCTCTACCACCTGGACTGGCGGCCTCGGTCTGCTGGCTCACTCCCACCTGTTGGTGCACCCTCGCAAGGGCAAGGACGGAGACAAAGGCGTAGAAAGAACTAAAAAACTAAAAAAAAAAAAGTGAAAAATTTTAAATAAAATGTTCAAATTCCATACGGAATACAGCAAAATTCAAGTCTTTTTTAAACTCAAATCCAAGCATAATTTAAATTGGAATAATAAGAATCTATGGCAAAATTTGCACTCAAATGGATATTTTTGTGCATTGCATTTTTCATAATCTTTACAGCGATGGAGCGATACGAGAACCTTTCATGGAGGCTGTCCAGTTCTCGTCCGCTCCGAGTGGAGTATTATTAAATAGTGATTTAACTAATGCGATGTGCTCTGCTCTTTACTAGACCATGTCCAATCTCTAATTGAATATGGCTAACATCAACTATCAAGTGTGAAAATACACATCGTTTATTGGGGATTGAGGCAACACTCTGCTCCAACTTGGACGCCTGGTTGTGCCACACGTTTCCAGAATCATAGACAAACAAATTTTCGACGTAATCACTTTACACACTTAACAGAAAAAAAAACCTATACCCTTACCGCCCCCCCCCCCCCCCCACCAGCTACTAGTGGCTTAAATGCTTTTTAAAATGCCAACATGGAAAAAATAAAAGTGCTGAGTGGTTGATAGTCGAAGCTTTGGCACTTTGGGCTTTATTTTTTGGGACGACTAGGTGAAAAACACGCAAGCAACCGCAGTCGAGCACAGTTTTAGCATACTCCTAGGCGCCACTTGCCACTTGCCACTTGCCCCTTGCCACTCACCTCTGCCACACCCTTGCCGTGCGTCCAGGCTGGCGTCTAGTGTCTGACACCGCGTACGTGATGTGCAACTTAATGTTTCAATTAGAGGTAAAGTGGCGCCCACGTTGGTAGTGTCTCCCCCTCGCTAACTCCCCCTCTATCCGCTTAGGTTATCGTCCTTATCATCCTGTGTGTATGTGTGTGTGTGTGTGTGTGTTTGTGTGTGTGTTTGTGTGTGTGTGTGTCTGTGTATCAGTGTCAGCATCTCTATATCAGTCTGTGCACTTATCTGCTTTTAAAAGTTTTAATAATGAACTGACGCTTACCGCCGAGAAACGTGTGCGTCGCTCACCAAATGAAGAGCTTCCCGTTCAAATCCCACACAAGGAAAAATAAATATGTCTAACGGGAATTTACATTATTAACGTGAAAGTAATTTTACAAAAATTGAACGTGTCCTGAAAAATTAACCAATTATTTTCTAATATATATTCACAATATCTGTAATAACAAAAAAGTCTACTGACTAATTGCAAGGAATATTTTGTCAATATAAATATATAAAAATACTCCAAATTAGAAAACGTTTTTTGTATTATTTACTAATTAAGTGTAACGGGAATTTAGATTATTATCGTAAAACAAATTCTACAAATATTTAAGTAGCCTTGAAAAATTAATTAAATATTTTATATCATTAACATCTCTAATAATGAAAATATCTACTAAATACATTTAGAAGGTAGTTTGTCAATATAAATATATTAGATAACAATAATAAAATAACAACAATAATAAAAAAATAAAAATAAAAAAACTAAATTACAAAAAGGTTTTATTATTTTTAATGTTTTCTATTGTATAGTAAAACATTTCTAAAAACCAAAAATGAAGAAATACATTTTAAAATTCAGAAAAAAATAAGACTTTCAAAAAGAAAAAAAAAATTAAAAAAAAAAATTAAGAATAACTAAAACTGATTATTAAGAAAACTTATTTTAATTTATTATTTCTATTTGTTTTTCTGAGTGCAGTTGAGCTCGCTGCTTGAGTTAGTTAGTTTTGGCTGCTGACTGGGCACTTTTGATAATTTGTTTACCATCCACTCGGCGCACCTTTTGTGCCAAGTTATTTGCATACAAGCAAACTGTTGGACGGGGCTATTTGGCCAGCTCTGGATGGGTTCACATTGAACTGGTGCAGTGCAGCGTGCATAATGCGTAGATTTAATTGAATTTTTGGGCTAAACTGAAACTGTGAACTCAAATAAAACTTTAGCCTTGACCACAAATGAGAATTTTTGGGCAAAAAGTTTCAGCGTGAAATGCAACTGCTCAAAAAGATTTCTCAAACAAGTTTCGACAAAGCAGCAATCCAAATGGCCAGTGGCAACCAAAGTTCTTACAAGCAGCAAAAGACAACCCTCTAACCCGAAACCCCTTCCCACTATTCCTCCTTGTTGCACACCCAACACCTTTAAGTAAAAAGCGACCACAGCTATAAATAAAAAATTGCCAACATATGCGAAATCTTAACTAGCTTAAAGCGGCTTTGCAGACATTCAAATGTGCTACGTTTGAATAGTAAAATCCGGATTCCACTCATCAGTCCAAAATATATATATATTCACATTCTTCAAATTTCGCTATTCCGTTGTAAAATTACAACAAAGTTTAAATTAAACAGCTAATCAACTTATTTTTGTCTTTGCCAATTAAATAAAAAATTAATTTATTAAAAATGAAGTTAGGCTTTTTCCACAATATTATATAAGTATTAAAAATGTAAAGGAAATCAAAAGTATTTTATTTTTAATTTGCTATGAACATTAAAATAAAATAATAAATTATTTGTTATAATTAAACACTAGTTCAATATTAATAGCAATTTAAAAGAAGCGCTTAACTTTTAAATATCTGATTGAATTTATTTTATTTACATATTTTTTTAAAAATAGAATATGAACAAATTGTAAACCAGAATTAGGTAAAGGCAAAAAACGTGGTATTTAAAAACAAATTAACTTGTATTTCTAATATGTACTTTTTGTGGGTTCATTGTGATTTTGTTCTGCTGATTGTAGGTCATCGTTTAGTCGTCTATGCCTCAGTCAAGTGTAGATAGAAACGTGTACCTAAAACGTATTTCATTTTGATTGTGTGCACTTTATGATGCGTCCTATACGCTCACCACCAAGATGATTACATATGCCCAGACCAATAATTTTGCCTCAGCAGAAATAAAAAATAAAAAAAAAAAAAATTGGGGAAATAAAAATCAAACAAGGTTAAGAAATGTTGGTTGTTGCAAGGCAAACGTTGATTGTGGAAATCGGGCAAAATGTTTTATGCACAGTCTGAAAAAAGGGTTGCGCCTCGGTTGGTTTGTGGTCAATGAAGGAAATATGATTTGGATTTTGTTACTTTGATTACACACATTACATGCGAATGTTCCACACACACACACACACACAGCGCCCAGACGGTGGTTGTGGCCAAGTCTGTGTGTCTGTGTGTGCCGTGCCACAAACGTGTGTTAAATTTGAGATGGACATGGAAATATTAATGCAGTGGGAGTAAGACAGGCAGACAGATAGATAGAGAGAGAGAGAGAGAGAGAGAGAGAAAGCATATGATGTGCCTGTGTTCGTTGCAGGAAATTGAGTTTTTCATATATAAATATATATATATATATATATATATATATTCTGCTATATATTTATATGTGTGTAATGTAAATAATTGCCAGCAAAAAGCACAAGAAATTTATGCACGCACTCAGCCGCACAAATTCGCTTGGCCTGTCGTCGTCGTCGTCGTCGTCGTCGTCGTCGTCTTTGCTTCTTTTTCTTCTTGCTTCGCTTCTTTTTCTTCTTGCTTCGCTTCTTTTTTTCTGCTTTCTTCGAAGCAGCAGCATCTCAGGGTCAGTTTGTGCTGATTTACTCAATGCAAAGGGCATTGTGATTATGTCACCAAATGTGTTTCGTATATAAATAGGGCTATTCTTATACCATAAAATTCATTCAAAATGCGAAATGATAGTTTGATAAAGTTGTGAAAAAATCTTGTAAAATGTAGCATTTGAGACACGCATATATATATATTTTCTTGATCTGTATTTATAATTTTATTTATTAATTATTATTATTAATACTTGCCTTAAAAATAAATCCAATGGAAAAATAATTTATGTTTTTCTACTTTTTTTTACTTTAATTATTATAATTTTGTTAATTAAATTAAATAATTTGCAGAATTAATATAAATATATAGGAAAATAATTTATTCTTAATTTAAATAATTATTCACTTTTTTGCAAACTAATACTATGAATTTACCAAGCCGCCTACTCTTTTGGCAATAAACCAGGATTTTTACAAAATATTTTTACTACTCTGAAACACATATACCCAAAATATACCCAAAAGAATATTTAGTATTCGGCGTGACAAATATGCAGAGAGTAGCACTGGTTTTTTCCGCTTTCTTATTTTTGCCACGTTTTTCATTATTTTTTCTGATTTAGTTCAACAATGTAAATGCTTAAGAAAATCGATAAATTCGAATGCGAGCATGTGTGTGTGTGTGTGTGTGCGTGTGTGTGTGTGTGTGAGTGTTGACTGAGATTTAAGCTATTTAAGTTTTGGTAGGCAGTCTGTCTGGCATTCAGTTGGGGCAACACTTGATGCAGATCGATGCAGATAGCTGCCAAGACACTTGGACTCGAACTGACCCGCCTTTCAACAAGTGCCGCTGTCACTTACCTTGTAATCAAATATATATATTTATATATAGTAGTATATATATAAAGTTAATCGTATGGCAGATGACAAGTGGAAGTCGGTCAGGTGACGAATGAGTTGGCAAATCTCTCTATTTTCGATTAGAGAAACGATTGCTCGAAACAAACATAAATTGATTAAATGTCAATCGGCTCACAATCAATTACAAAATGACAAATTTGACAAGCGAGTGTATGAGTCTATGTGTGTGTGTGTTTGTGTGTGTGTGTAAGTTGTTCCAAAACGGATGCAATGCGCATAATCTGGACAGTACGTCAAAGCAGTCATGCAACATGCAGCTGACAAGCGTGCTGGCAGAAGGCAAACCGAGGGGGAGACACACTTAAAATAAAATGGTACTGAATTTCAGAAAGTTCATACTCTTATTAGAGGGTAAACTCCAAAATCTAAAAGCCACGTTTAAAATATCTTAATTTGTAATTGTATTTATCTAAAATGTAGAAATAATATTTATAACTTGATGGTTTTATTTTTTACGTGTATTTTATTATTAATAAAGATTTGTACTAAGATTTCATATTTAAAAACATTTTAAATTTTATATTTATAATTCTTTAATTATATTAAGTCAAATAAATTTTAAAAAGTATTTTAATATATTAGTCGAGAGAGCTAATTTTATTCCAATTTTTAGCATATAAATTGAATTCTTTTAAGAATTATGGTTTTCATTTCTACTTTTTTTATGAAATTTTTTAATAATAGAAAATATTTCTAAATAATAAAAGAACACCAGTTTTTTTTAGCATAAATGTTTATTTATGTTTAGAGATGGGAAGCAAGAAAAACTTTAAAATTTTTTTTATTTATAAAAGTCAATTCATTTTTTCTGAGTGTGGGAGGAACAGATTCAGTTCAGTGGACAGTGGACAAACTGTCAGTTGGAGAGGAGTCGAAATCAATGGCAAAGTTGATTTACGTGCGGTTGCCAATTGTGTTCAAATGGGGGCGCAATGTGGGCGGGGCACACTGGCCATATCGAAATGATTTGCTGGCCAACGACGACGACGACAAATGCAGCTAAACGAATTATGTCTAATGGCATTTCAGGTTGAAATGCGATTAAAATGCAATTTGAAATGCAAAACATTTAGCCAGCCACAACACATGTAACTGAGGTGTGGCCGGGGGGGGGGAGGGGGGGGCGGGAGAAGTGAAATGGTCTTGCAACTTTGTGGCAACTTGTGTCTATGCCGCACACACTTTAAAGATGCTTTTGTCAGACTGCCTCTTTTTTTGGCTGCCAGCCAATTTGATTTGGAAAGAGAAGAGAACAAGACAAAGGCAAGTCAGCAAAAAGCTGAGTTGCATGTGGCAGCATGTTGCAGCATGTTGCAGCATGTGGCAGCATGTGGTTACAAATCTATGATGCGTTACCTGCTGACCAGACCAAGAGAAATTAGCTTTAAATGTTTTAGAACACGTTTAAATAACGCGAAACGCATTTCTAATTTATGGCAAATGGACGACAATTAAAAGACCATTCGAGACACGAAAACAACAAGTTAAAGCCAAAATAGAAGAAGAAATGTGGCAATTTAGTTTGCCAAGAAATGTGGTAAAGTTTTTGTACCTTTGGCACCTCAGCATCAGCATCAGCATCAGCATCAGCATCCTGCATCAGCCTCAAAATGTCGGCTGCATTGTCAACAAAAGCATAATTTATGCGTTTCGCCGTTTCGTCTGTTTGCCATTGGAGTTGGAATGGGAGAATGGGAACGGGAATGGGAATGGGAATGGAATCGGGAGTAGGGAAAGGGATCTGGGAATTGGCCAGCGAACTCAATGCTAGACAAACGAACATGACAGCGGCTATGTGTCGTCTTCGTCTGCGGGAATTTCACGTGGAAAAAGTGCAGCCAGAAATTATTTTAATTAAAAGCAGCAATTCAAAAAAACGAAAAGAACGGTATAAAAACTAAAGGCAAACAAAGAAATTGCACACTTAATGCAAACGAGGTGTTCCACACACACACACACACACGCAGAGAAAAAGAAATGTTCAAGTCGAGAGTGCTCATCGAGGAGCTATCCAAGACCCAAGTGCTCTAATATGAATATACAATTTTATTTCGATATTTACGAAAAAATTAAACAGGTTCTTAATCTTATGTCTAACCATTTATTTTCTCGATTATTTTATAATGAAGAATCATACATCAAATTTGTTAGTTTAGTTTACAGCATATTTTATATAATGTTTATGCAATTTATAAGTTAATTTAACGGTTATTCACTTCTTCATTTATTTATTTTTCTTTTTCTGACCATATCTGGAATCAATTTGCTTGAAACTGAAAACACATAAAAATAGCAGTGACATAAAATTTACCATTGAACTAAAATCATATTTTTAAAAAAAGAATAAAAATAGTTTAATATTTTTATCAATTACTTTTTAAATATAAAAAAAAATGGAATAATTTTTGGTTTTTAATTTATATTTAAAATTTGTAAAAGTTGAATTAAATAAAATTAAATTAATATTTTATTAACATTTTATTATATTTATTATAATAAAGAAGATGAAATATAATTGTAGACAGTATTTTTGATCAGTGTATACATCAAGTATTGTACGCAAGTTGCAGACGAGGTGTGCACACACACACACACACACACACACACACACACACAAACAGAGAAAAACTGCGATGTTCTGCACGATTTACCCACTGCATTTGTCATGATCTGTTTATTTTGATATATGCTAAGACGAGTGATTAAATTAGCCATCTCATGTGGCACATTGCTCTGCTGCCACTTTTGCTGCCGCTGCTGCTGCTGCTGTTGCTGGCAGCGATTTGCACTTTATTATCACACACAGCGACAATCTATGCGTATTTAATGATGCCACAAAATACTCCCACATTTAGACACAGATATATATATATATATATATACATATATAAATATATTCAAACACATATCGATTGGTATTTTTATGTGGCCATCACCTGTTGTCTGCTGCCTGCTTGTTCCCCCAAAAATCATTTGCATATCCATTCATGCAACCCCAGCAAAGAGTCTGTCGTTGTAGGTGTATCCCCGCATGTAATCAAATCAAGGCAAATGTTGCAAATGCCAGATGCGCCACACGCAGACACCTTACCAAACAAAAGTAACTCAAGCTGTAAATGTACACTGACAAAAACCAATCAAACTCTATTTAAAAATCATCAATGTCAACTTCTGACTACTATTGACAAAGGTCTTTTTTTTTAAATATGCATTTTCTGCCTGTCTAAAAATCAGTTTAATTCTTCGGTTAATTGCAGCGTAGCTTTTTTAAAAGTGCATTAATATTTTATTTTCACACTTTAAAAATTTCTAAGAATAATATATAAATTAAAAAAATATTTATTTATAATTTAAAAACAAATTTCAAAATAATAAAAATTGTTTTTAAAAACTATGACAAATTCCTTTAAAAAAAAAAGTGGGATTTTATATATTTGTATTTATAATAAAAACAATTTCCAAAAAAAAAAAATAAAAACAGAAATTAAAAATATTTTAATTCTTTTATAAAAGACCGAAAACAATTTCTTAATCTGAGTGTACCTGTTGCAAATGTATCTGTATCTGTAACTGTAACTGTATCTATATCTGTATCTGTATCTTTTGCTGTTTTGTTACAGCAGCTGCACACACACACACACACACACACACACACACCTTCACCGTACAATTTGATTTTATGTTTGCACACGCAGCAACAATTTGCCATTGTTTGCAAAATAATTGCAATCTACACAGGCAGCTGCGACCCTCTTTCGAGCATTTCTCAAGAGTTGCGGGGTAGCTATAAAGATTGTGTGTGTGTGTTAGTAATGGCCAAAAAATGGATTGGCCAAAACTCTTATGGCACTCGTCGTCATCGTAGCTGGCAGCGGCAGCGGCAGCGGCAGCAGCAGCAAATTGGTCAAAAAGCCAAACAATTAGCGCGGAAACAATGGGCCCTCAAATATTGGTTGATGTTTTTGCTGCTGCTGTTGCTGTTGTTGTTGTTGTTGTGACTGACCAGCCTCAAAAATGGATTATTGCCAATGGGCATAAATTTACAGTTGTTTTTCTATGCGACCCGTTTTTATTTTGCTTTCTTTTACCGCTTTTGTCAGCGCCCACAAAACAGCCAACAACTCGCATATGGCCAGAAAAACACGCTAGCAGAGCACACAACTCAATAGGATTTTTTCTGTGTGTGTGTGTATGTGTGTGTGCGACAATTTCATACACCGGAAGTTCAGTCCATTTAATACATGAATTTCGCGCCATTTTACGTAGCTCAACTTGGTGCATTTTGCATTCTTTTTTTTTTGCCCACAGAGTGCCACTGTACAGTAAACACCATGCTGGTTGAACGAAGGCAAACAAAATAAAACCGTCCCAAAAAAAAAAAAAAAAAGAAACCGTATACCACAAATGATTTTCTGTACAAAATTCCAAAAAATATATATGCCGCTTGAAGCGTTTCCGTTTTGAGGCTTGCACCATAAACAAAAAAGCCAATAAAAAAATGTGAAGAGCAATCGAGTTGCACTCTTAGAAAACGTTTAACTTAAAGCCAATTTCACTGCTGAAAAACTTAAATGTTGTAGCACAAAATAATTGCAGTGTATGATGCAGTTGAAAAGTAGAGCAATATGTGATTAGCATGCTTGTTGCACACATGTGATTAACTTGCCTCACTTGTTGCAAAAAAACCTAAATAAATCAGTTAAAGTAAAATTACAAGACTCAGAGATACCCTGCTTTTAAAATAACCTCTGGCTTGATATTGTTGATATCCGTTTTCTCATCAAAAAATAAGGCAAATTATATAAGTTTGCTTTGGATATCCTAGTCAGCAAAAAATTGTCTATTTTTGACTAATACAAATTTTTATTTTGTTGTCTCCAATTGATGCCACTAGAAAACCATATTTGGTTTTTTTTTTCTTATTTTTATTTTAAAGGTTAAATATTATTTTAAACTTTTCAATCTTATTCTAATATAATCTTTTTTTTGTATTTCAAGAATTTCAAATATTATATTAAACTATTCAATTTTAATCTAATCTAATCTTAGTTATTGTTTTTATTATTTTTTATTTCAAGAATATCAAATATAATATTAGGTTATTCAATATTTTCTTAAATATGAGCAATCAAAGCAGATTTAAAAATGTATTTAATTGAAAAGTGCAAAACAGCTAAAATTAACAATCTATTAATTAATTCAACACTTTGAAATCTCAGCTCAGACTTGCCACATCTTAGCAACATGTTGGCCATAATCCAATTATGCACTTCAAACAATATCGGGCTTAAAATTCAAAGGGGGGAGGCGGAGCGCTTAAGGCAAACCTTTTGGCTATAGCCATTATGAGCGTTATGGCCACCTTAACAATTAAGCGTAATTTGAATAATCAAAAGCCAACAAACAACAACCAACAACAACAACAACAACAACAAAGCCAACAAGAGCAACTGGCAAATTCCAAGTCGCCGTGCAATAAAAACTTTGCCAACCATCGAACCTGACAATAAATTTCGTTGTGGCAACAACAACAACAACAACAACAAAAACAACAACAACAAAAACAATAACAAGCTCAACTAATGAAAGTAAGTCCAGAGCAATTTTGGGCGGGGCTATTTGTAAGAAACTTAATTGAAATAATTTTGGCTGACTGCCTGGCTTGGGTTAAGGGTGCGAGGGTTCTGGGGTTCGATGATGCGGGGGTTCGAGGGTTCCTCATAAAGCTCTTGGCCAAAGTTTTCGCTACACAAGCAACGCAATCAAAGTGCAAACATTTTAGGAATGCTTCTTGGGGGTTGGGTAAGAAGAAGTAATTTACCTATAAAATATGTGCATGGGATTCGATTAAACCCTATTTAGTTTATAGAGAAATGAGTATTTTGTTTCTGGATGGTTGTAAATATTTTATTGCTCTAAAAACGAAAGCGAGTCAACTGCCTGAAAATGCACAAATGCACAGCAAGTGCAGTCAAAATATTTATTGTGAATTTTGTGTAGAAAATTAGTTGATAATTATCGACATTTTTAAAATTACTCTGCAAACGAAAGTCAATGCAATAAAAATATTTATTATGAATATTGTATAGAAAATGAATTGATAATTAGTTAATTTTTTTTTTAATTTAATATGATGATAAAAGCAGATGAATGGCAAATACTTGAAGATGGAATCACTAAGCTATAAAATACATATAATTTTAAAAGTGATTTTTAGCTCTAAAATATTAAATTTGTATATGTTTGATGGGGATACTTTTTTCTGCCTGCTAAAAAATGTTGTAAGAAACCATTAAGCCATTTTTAGCCATTTTTAATAGCATAAAAATGCAATAATTGTCTTAAAGCCGATTTATATTTTTTGTAGTCACTTTAATTGTTTATTTTATAGATCTCAATAACAATACAAAAGTTATCAGAAGTAGTTAAAACAATCAGCAGCATTTTGCTGACATCAGCAAAGAAAAAGTCCTTAAAGAAAGTGTTTATTCTTCAACTTTTAAGCTGCCTTCTTTCTCTGAATATCCTTCAGTTTATGTCTAGCTGAATGAGTTGGCTACTCTAATGCAAATTAATGAGCAAGTAAGTCGAGACTGACAGACTGACAGATAGTCAGTCAGTGGGAGCTGTGTGTTTAGCTAGGTGAAGTAATTGAAAGCTCTTTGCTTGGCACACATGTCCCATATCATTTCAAGTCATCCTTCAAGAGAAAATGCCGCAAACATTTCAAAGCCAAAGTTTCGTAAATAAAGCGCAAAAAACCCGCTGGCTATTTGTGCGCCAAACTCCATAAGATATATGTGTATATGTATAAAAATACACTAAAAAAAAAAAACAAATATCACTAATTTTTTGAAAATTTGGAAAACCTATGAAATGAGATGAATAATTTCTAATGATATGAACAAATTTTTTTCAAATTAAAACAACTTGTCGTAAATCGGAATTTTCGAAAGATGTGTTGTTTTTTTTTTTAATTTTTTAGAAATATTTTCTAATATTGCTTTTTATTTCTGAAATAGTTGCACATAATATATATTAAAATGTAATAGTTTTTTAATAAGGAAGCAACAAAAATGTATTTTTAAAATTAATATTACATTTTAAAAAAAAATAAAATCAAAAATATTTTTTACATTTTTAGAAAGTTTTTCCTGAAATTACAAAATAAAAACATTGGTTTTCATAATGATAATAAATAATAATTTACCTAGGTGCAAATAGTATGGCTAATTTCTAAAAATCGGTGCGAAAAATTCTCTAAGTGTATATGTATATATATATATATATATATACACTCAACTCACCTCAAGATATTTGTATAGATGAAGAAAGTTGAAACGCGTTGAAGCATGTTGCATGTTCTAACGAATTGCCGCAAGCAATTGCCTAAGTTTGAGTGTATCTTTAACTGTATCTGTATCTCTATGTGTAGCTGTATCTGTATTTGTATCTGCATCCCTTTCAACATGCTCATTAGAATTCATTATAAATTTTCCACAGCGCAAACTAAGCAAATAACAAGAGGGGAATGAAGGTGAAGAGGCAGGAGTTGGTGGCTTGAAGCCAGCCAAATAAATAACCAACACCTGTTTGCCGTTTTTGCCATTTGCTGCGGCATTGTCTGGTTGCATGCCACAAAGCAAGGCAGCCAGCGGCTTATATCATATTCCTGGCCATTGTCCGGGCCGCGCAACGTGAGATAACTGCAACCGGATATTTCTATTAGTGGCAGGCAGCCACCGACTGTGGCAGGCGGTGCGGATTCGCGTTATTTATGCGTCGCGCTGCAACGTTCTAATTTATGTTGCAGCTTGCAGCCAGCAATTTGTGGCCAGGCTTATTATAACAATTATGATTAGAGTGGCAAACAACACACAACACACAACATGCAACATGCAACATGCAACACACACAATATGCTAATAACAGCGAGCATTAAAGTCGGACTAAATTAGTTGAAGGCAGCAACAGGAAGAGGAACAGGACGAATGGGCAAAAGGACTCGCTTGGCTTATTTAACTTAAACGCAAGTTAAACAAACAACAAAAAAGAATATAAAAAAAAAAATACAAACGAACTGAAATACATTCGTCGTTGGCAAAGTAAACGATTAAAATATGCACAACACAAGTAAACATATTTTCAAGAAGTAAATATCCTTGAGGAACAGCAGCAGTATCAGCAGCAGCAGCAGCTACACTCACAAAAAAAAAAATTGATCTTCAACTAGAAATTAGTTCTGATTCTTATTCAAAATTTTTAACTCAAATATTATAAAATTTCTTTAAATTTTTAATGTTTTATATATATTTCTTGAAAGTGTTTTATATTTTTTAAAAATTAAATTGCTAAAACAAAAACTATGTAAAATATTTTTAAAGTAAGCAAATATCCCACAGCAGCAGTAAAAAATTGATCATAAACTAGAAATTAATTCTGGTTCTTATTAAAAAATTTTTAACTATACGAAATAAAAGTTTTTTAGGTTTAATAAAAGTGTTTTCTATTTTTTAAGAATTAATTTGCTAAAAGAAAAAAATATGAATCAATATTTTCAGAGTAAATACTTTAAAAAATTGGAAAAAATTTAATTAAATTTGAGCTTTTTAGAATTTCTGATTTTCTTGCGGATTTCCTATATTTTTGCAGATTTTCTGCATTTTTAAATTTCGCTAAGTGTACCAAAATTCAGGAGCGCATGAAATGTATTTAAAATATGCCAAGTGGCAGACGTTTTGAGGCAGCCAGCTGAGTGTGGGGCGTGGCCAGGTCTAGGTCTGGTTGTGGACTCCGTTTGTTGCACGTAGCAACGGCGACGACAGCAGCAGGCAGCAGGCAGCAGGACGAAGGAAGTGCCAGACGAGGACGAAGTCGAAGATGCTGCACGTGGGCACAAAAGGCGCAAGGTAAATAAATATTGTAGCACAAAATGCGAAGATGCCGACGAAGACGTTGAAAAGTTGAAAGGCAAACGGTGTTGTTACCAGTACCCCCTCCCCCACCATCTTCCCCTTCTCCAACACGCCTGTCGCACACTCTCAAGTTAAGATACTTACAAGGATTAAAGAGTCACTCAAGTTAAATGCATTGAAAATGAAGTAAAAGAAGCGTAAAAATTGTACCGAAAGTTGCTCAAGTGCTCAAACTGAATTGGCAGTAGAGGGTTGGAGAAGGGGGGGGGAACTGGTGTGTGTGTGTGTGTGTGTGTAGGTGTGCGAAGTGTGTGTGTGTACTTCTGTGTGCTTGTTAGCTTATTTTTTCCTCCTTTTTTTTTTTTTTTTTTGCTGTGTTACTTTTAATTTTGCTCGCAGTTTATTTAATTTTGTGCTTTTTATTCCGGCAACGTCTTCTCGCTGCTGCTTTCTGCTTGTGCTTCTCGCTTCTCAATATGAAGTGGCAGTTGTTGATTTAGCGGTATTTAAATTGAAGCAACTTAGTTGGATTACGTACAAGCTGCTTGCGGTTAACCACAAATGAGGCGCCACTCAATGTTGCACAGTCTATGCTGCGCCGTGAAAATCCGAACTACGCTTGCCTCATCCACTTGAATAATTGCTGTGGATAAGTTAAGAGCTATCAATATTGATGAGTCGTTAAATTTAACTAGTTCTTACAGCTTCTTAAATACAGTTTTTTATTTCTCGATCTTTGGTAATTTATGGTTTTTATGAATAAATTTTGCTTAGCATATTTTAGTTGTTTTATGTCTATTAATTTTTTATGTGAGAGGAAATTAGAAGTATTTACAAATTTATGTGTAACTATCACTAAATATATTATTAAATAGTATTATTAATTAGTATATAGATTAGGTTAGTGCAATTCACCTGAATTGTAAAATTTGAAGTCTATAAATCTGATTATTTAAATTGTGCTTTAGAAATAATAAATATCGTAATTTGAATCTAATTTTAATTTAATTAATTTAATTTTAAATATTCAGTGTCAACTCTATTTTTGCAATTCATTTACAATTATTATTATGTCAATTATTTATTTGTCTCAAAATCAAAATTTAAAAATACTACTACTACTAATACTACTACTAATACTACTACTAATACTATTACTAATACTAATACTAATACTAATACTAATACTACTACTAATACTACTACTAATACTAATATACCAAATATTATTATTTAACATGTTTTTTGCTACCTGTTATCAACTGGTTTCACTGACGCTATCAAAGTATTTCGACTGGAATATTCACTTTTGCTTAAATTCAAGAAATTCAACTCATAAGAAACATTTTGTGGAGTTATGTCAATTAGTCTGTCCGACTTTAGACGGGACTTTATGAAATATAGACATTAAATTTTAAATCTATGTTTTATTGTATTTTCATATCACAATCAGAAAATGTACCATGTACTTAAAATTTGGGTTCATGATATTTGCTAGTCAATCTATCTGAACTATAAATTAGTTATTTCTCAATTAAAAGCATTGTTTTAAGTTTGCATAAACACTTTGTTTTTTTCAAACTTGTAAAAATACATCAATTAAATTAAAACTTCTTGTTTAAAGTTGTATGCAAATAAAATCGATTGTTTTTAGGCTTACTAATTTTTTCTCTCTCTCTCTCTCCCTCTCTTATCTCGGTTTTATCTGCAATCTGAGCCATGGCCAAGAGAAAGCAACAACAATTAACGGATTTTTATTGCATTTCCACCGCAACGAGCAATGCATCATTCAAAAAATTTGTCAATAGAGACCGCAGCACATTTAATATACATAAGCCACGGAATGTGGCCAGCCTATCAACAGTCCAGCAGATCCCGCTCCCTCCCTGCTCCTGCTCCTGCTCCTGATGCTGCTTTTGCTATTGCTGTTGGCATTCCCTATAGGTATTTTATTATATATCAGCGGACGGCGATCGACGGCGAAAGAAGCGTCAGAAAGGCCCGCGATTTAATAATATAAAAGCAATATTTTTGTGAGCGAAACAATAAAGTCGGCCTGTCATTGATTTATTTGTCTGCTGCGTGGCCAACAACAATAAACTCAACGCGAAATGCACTCGCACAATGCACACACACACACACACACACACACACACACACACACACACAGTGGCACACTCGAAAAGTGGGTACCGGTAGACCACCTCAGCGAGGTGGGGCAATGGGCACCACCGATGGGCACCAGTTTCAGCAGTTCCTGTTCCCGTTCCAATTTTCTCTCGCACCCTCAAACATAATTCATTTCCGCTTATTGTCAGCGCCGCTTTTGCATTTAAAATAACACACACACCACACACACACACACACACACAAAAACCACAGCGAAAAATCTCAAGTGTAAAAATACTTTTATATTTTCGTATCTATATATATATATATATATATAGGAAAAAACTGCACTGGCAGGACAATGCAGGTAAATTGAGTGCAGATGGCGCTTTAGTCCTTTATCCTTTGTCCTTTGTAATAAAGCTCGGCAACAAATTGACGCGAATGCAAATAAAAATGCACGACTCATTGAACAATTGCCAGACACTGCATACACTCAGAAAAACAACACGGCAAACAAATATAGAAAATATACTTTTGATGCCAAGCGTGGCTCAACTTATTAGTCAATGCAAATATCTGCAAAAGGAAAGTTTTTTTAATTTTGAAGAAACAGAATTTAATTCCAGCTTCGATTTCTCTAAATATATCAAAAAGGATTTATAATTTGCAGTGCGTTTTTTTTAAATTGTTTATACAGAATTTATATTATTTTTTATTTCTTATTTAGATTGTTATTAAATTTTAGTATTTTGAAATTTTGATAGTTTATAAAGCTAAATTAAAGAGCTTATAATTTCATTAAGCTAATTCGCTCTAAATTCTAAAATATCAATTCCCGAAAGTAAATTTTATCATTTCTAAATTTAACTGATTATATTTTTTTAATAAATTTCATGTGCACTCTAATAAAAAATATTTTTTAAACAAATTTAATAAAAGCCCTGCTAATTTTTTGAAAGTTTTTAAGTATATTTAAAAATCATGAAAATATCATAAAATGCTTATAGTTTTCCAAGCGATTTTAATTTTATGGCGAATCTTTAAATTGCACTGTGATCATTTTTAGGAAATGAAGGAAGGTAACACTCCAGCTCCAGCTGCTGTGCCTTGTCCCCTTTCTGCTACTTTTTCCAACTCCTGCTCCGCTTCATTGGGCACTCAATGGGTGCTGGACTTGAGGATGACATAATTAAATCCATGCACTAATTAAATTTCCCAAAAATGTATGCAAATGCCGGCAAATAAAGCGCTCAACTTTCTGCCAACTACCTTAATTGCTTGAGATAAGCCGTTAGACGGGGCGCATACGTAATGCAAATTATTTTCAACATTTCACATTTAATTGCAACTCGCTCGCCGGACATGTCCACCTCCCCCATCTCCCCCAACTCCACACCCCCCACAAAGGGACGCACATTCATTAAGCAACCCTTGAGCGGGTCTTGGTGTGTGTGTGTGCGAGTGTGTGTGTGAGTGTGTGTAGATTTTTGGGCGGTCAAGTATCCTGTGTCCCATGTCCGAAATGCGGCATACATCGCATACCAGCTGGAAATTAAGTTTTCGCATTTGCCATCTTTCTGTTTTTTTTTTTTTTTTTTTGATTTCTTTTTTGGTTTTTTGCTCTTACGGCATTTTTGGCCTAAAAGTCCAGTTGATAATCCAGCATAATGCGCTTTTATTTGAAATAATAATGTTGATGCCGACATCGGTCTGGGCTCATTAAATGTGAAAAAAAAAAACCAAAGAACCCAACTCTCCTTTGCCTAGGTGTAAACGTATGTAAGCCACTGAGTTGTCTCTTTGTAGATACCCTGTAAAAATTAATATTGGTAAACAGGGTTAGATGTAGTTCGTGACAGACAGACGAAAGCATTGGGATTAGGATTAGCAGTCGATGCGATTTATTATTTTTGTCTGTCCGTCTATATAAATAAGACGATTTGGAACATAAATTTTTGCATAATTGAAAACAGGTAAAATTATTTAATTTTATCGATAACTGAAGCCGTTCTGTGAATATCGTTACAAACCGATATTTGACACAGATTTGAAATAAATAAATTAAATAAAGTTTATAAATAATAAATAAAAATAATCTCAGATTGATTTTCATTCTGTCAGCAAATATATTTTACAGTTACACATATTCAATGCATTTATATAAACCGATTCAATATAATTTATGAGTCTATTTTTTCGTACTTATCAATAATTTTTTCCATTCGGGTTTTAAATTTCATTACCACATTTAATTTGACATAGAATATTAATATATTTCAAAAAACTTATTTTGAAACTTGTTTGTATAATTATTCCCTAGACATAATTTAATTATAGTGTCTTATAAAGGGAACGATACAAACAACCATTATTTTGATAAAGCTTTTATTTATCAATTATTAAATCGAATTTATAACTTTATTTTTTTTCTACCCAAACTTTTAATAAATGAAACAATTCAAATTTGGGCTGCCTTCGTTTCACATTTACTTTTACCATTCGTTTGTAATGTGTGCTTTAATCTACCCAATAAGTTGAACAGTTGTTTGCAGGGTATTTTCTAGTCGAGCTCTTTCGACTGGTGGTTTTTTTTTTGGCCAAGGGTTAGGATGCTGAGCTCATTGTCAACCGCAAAATTGTTGCATGAGGTGTCAAAGTTCATATAATATCCCCCAACCTCTGCCCCTCTGTCAGAGCTCATATTATTCCGCTGCCCACAATTTCCCCCCCTTTGTCTAGCAGCAGTCGAAATTAATTTCAATGTCCGGCCATATGTGTGTGTGTGCCGAGTCCGAGTTCATCTGCTGTTAATACCACCCCCACACACCCCCTCTGGCAGTGCATAAAAACGTATGTTTAATTGCGAACATTTTCCAGCAAATTAAGTTTGATGCCAGTTTTGGATATGGAACCGGGAAAACACAGAGAGGACCTTAAAGTTATGCGCCGTGGCGACATAAATATTTCTGAGGTGTAAATTGTTCAAATGCCTCTGCGAGATGACTAACGCAGGCGCATAAAATTTAAATGACTCAAGGGGTGTATTGGGGAGGGGGGTATAGGTGTGGATGGGTGTGTGGATTGGTGTGTGGGTGTATTTGAGCGGTTAACCAGAGCCACAATAAATCTCACGAAAAACGATTTAAAATTTGGTACTTTCACTCGAGACAGATGCATGTGTCTCTGTAAGTATATATTTCTATACTATATATATATATATTTATGTATATATATGCACTCAGAAAATTAATCGAAATTCAAATATACTTTTCGAAATAATTTCTAAATATAATAGAACAGTTTTCCACAAATTAGAAAGGCTTGTTTTAATTGTTAGTAATAATTTTTATTGTGTTCAAATTAATTTCTAAAAATTTTAATGCAGCGCTGATTCTTAGAAAATATGATAATGAAATATAATCTTTTGACTTTTATATTATTATATATATATACTACTTGCTAACTAAATGTTCCAGAATAGAGTTTCTATATACTCCTAAGTATCTTCAAATTTGTTTTATTAATTTATTTCAACTATGTAAATTGAGTTTACATATATTATGTAAAATCCTTAAACTCAAACGATATATGTAAATATTAAGTTTTTTAATTTTATGTACACACCGAAAAAACAAAACTCTTACTTTTTCAAAATGTTAAAAATTATTCAATCTGATCTTTAGAAATTTAAACGGTAATTTTGTAGAAAGCCAGCTTTACAAATTTACGAGCTGAATAAGGCTAACTTTTTAAATTGAGTGCAATGGTTTTTCTAAGTGTATTTATATTTATAGTATATAGTTCCATAATCCCTTTGGCCCAACTGCTTTCTTAACTTTCAGCTTTGGCAAGCAAAATTCTTGCGGCGTTGCCTTTTGGTTGCCTCTGAATGTGTCCCGAAAATAATTTATCATTTTCACTTTGAGTTTTGTGTGAAAACTCCAGTGTGTGTGTGTGTGTGTGTGTGTGTGTGTGTGAGTGTGTGTTTATCAGCCAACCACCCCCTCTTGAACTTGTCACCACATTTGTGCTACCTTTTTGTGTGGCTTAAAGTTTTGTCAACTGTTTATCGTTATTTAAAGTTGTTGTTTTTATTTCTGGCATCGTTTTCGATTTTAATTTGCATAGTTGAAATGCCATTTTGGCCATTTTGGCCATTGCTGCAGTGGTTTCCGACCAGCAACTCACACACCACCTGCCTGGTGAAAAACCAGTGGTTTCTGGTCTGTGAAATACCTCAACATTAAAATGCCATTAATGCATTTGCGTAATGTTGTGTGTAATATTCGAGGCCCCCCATTTTGGGCACACCTCATTGAAAGCCCATTAAAGTGACTTATGTGTTGGGCCAAAAGCAGCAGTAGCTGGAATACCCCGACTCCAATTGGAATTCCATATTGCAATTGGAACTGCATTCTCCATTTGCACCATTCGCATGTAAAAATTGCATTAAAACCGTGGCGAGGGTATTTTTTTTTTTTTTTTTTGTTTTTTTTTTGCCTGGAGTTTGTCTTATCAGCAGGCCGCTGGCATTGGCATTGGCATTGCTGGCATCCCTCCATCCACCCTCTGTTGGCCAACACCACCATTTGCGACACATTTGCCTGACCATAATGAGCGGCAATTACCGCATTGGCCGCAATTTGCATTACACACTGCGAAAATGTTGCAATGTCCGCGAATCCGAGTGCACTCCGAAGGAGGGGGTTGTGAGTGTTGGAGTGTTGGTAGAGGGAGTGTGTGTGCGTGTGTAAACACTGTGCAATCTTTTATCAACAGCAACAACAACAACAACAACAGCAACAGACATAACAATGCCAATAGGAAAGGGCAATATTTAATTGCGCCTACTTAAACGCTGAAGGGAAATGCAATAAAAAACAAAAGTTAAAATCAGTCTACGCATTTGTAGGAGTATATGAATATATATATAAATATTTACATATACATATATTTGTTGGTATTTTAAATTACACGTGCCTTATCTATTATGCATTTAAAGGTAAGTAAATTATTATGGCTTTTAAATTGGTGAATTGAGAGCTAAAAATCTGAAAGACCCTTTTCTTTGAGCAATCTAATTTTTATATATATATTTTTTTATAATTACGAATTTTTAAATTTCTACGAATTTCAGGAATGCAACTCATTCATTCATTCTATGTACATTTCAATGGATTTTATTTTTATAAACTTTAGCATTGTTCTAGTTTTATTTATGAGTTATAGAAATCAATGATAACCTATCAGAATTTATCTATTTTTATACTTCTTTATATGTTTATCATCGCAGCTACGGTATCTGGTATCTAGGAACCATTTTCTCATTATTGAACAGACTATTAGAGGTAAGTACTTCTAAATAATAAACTTCTTATTAACACAAAATATACAAAACCATAATATGTAAACAATTTATTAGAATAATAATCGAAAAAAAGCACAGATTTTGTTATATATACTTAAAATATGTAAAAGAAAATAACAAAATATAATCTACAATCTCTAATAAGATACACTCAAAATTAATTTATTTTTTAGCATTTATTTTATAAGCCAATAATTTTAACTGGAATTGAATATGCATTATAATTAATTATAAAATTATTTCATGGGTTTGTCAAACATTAAGAAATACTTAATTAAATTATAAAAAATACTATTGTTATAAATACTACTTTCAGACTATCTGACAAATGTATGTCTTCCTCATTAATTGGTTGAAACTTGTTAATTCATCTAAGATTAGAAATGTCTAATAATCTTCCATTCAAATGACTTAATTGCTAAATTTTAGCTTAGATTTAAAAAAATAAGAAAAACTTCTTTAATTTATAATATACACATATAAAAAAAAAGATAAAATAAATTACCTATACATAAAAAAAAGAGAAAATAAATTAAATATTTTAATGTCACTATTTTACAAATTCCAAAATTCTTAAAGAACTAGTAGAAAATGTGTTTCATTACTAAGTAAAAAAAACTGGCTTAAATTCTTAAAGAACTAGTAGAAAATGTGTTTCATTACTAAGTAAAAAAACTGGCTTAAATTATTGTCTAATAATCTCAAATTCAGTGCAGCTTTGACAAACTTTAATAAATATTTATTAAAATTGTAATTCAATTCAGAGGCGCAAACTTCAATTTAGTTTACTTAAGTTTATATGCCAAAAGACACTTTCACTTGCCGCCTGGCAGCGGAAATGGCCACATCTGCCACAGCTCAAGACCAACTCCGACTCCGACTCCGACTCCAACTGCAAGTCCAAGTTGAAGGGGCAGCAACTAGTTTTTGGGCACAAGTTGAGGTCTAAACAAACTGAACTCAAACTGAAACTCAATTCTTGCACAACAATGCGTTCATAATTACAAACTGGGCGAGTGGGAAAACAGAGAGCAAAACTAAATCGAATCAAATCAGAAACTTTAAATCTTTTGCAGCAGCTGCTAAACACTGGATGTGCCACACTTGCCCAACTGGCCCACCTCCCTCCACTTTTGGTGGACACGGGCTCATTCAATCGTCAGTTCCAGCAATTACACGCATTTTGCGCAATTTAAGCCAAATGCTAACGACAGCTAACACAACCAGCCGGCAACCGGCAAGCGACAACCGACAACCGACAACCAACAACCAACAACCAACAAGCAACAACCAACAAGCAACAAGCAACCTTTGCTGCACCTTCGACCAGCTGAAGCAAATAAAACAAGTAGGCGTGCAAGATCCGACTGAGCTCGACTATAAGATACCCTGCAATCAGCTATCTATGAAATAAAATAACCATTTTTAATGTCAAATTTAGCATTAGTCTAAATATAAATATAAAATAATTAAAATAATAATTATCATAATATATAACAGTTATTAGTTTAATTACTCATTATTGTATTTAACAAAATATTTAATTAATTTATTAGCAATCGTTAATCGTTAATCGATATTAAATAGAAATATGCCAAGCAGCTCAGCCGATCGACAAATAAAAAAAAAGAATTTTTTTTGTCTTTACTTACTCAGCGCTAATAAAATTGACAAATTTGATAAATGGAGAAAATTATACACCCATATGTAAGCATTCATGGAAGTGCTCTTATTTCGTATGACAGTCTCAGGTCTCAGGCACACAATCATGCAATCCAACTTACACACACTTTCTATGGATTTCAGGGTATAAGCAGATGCAGGGAGAGGAGAGCTACAAATTCCCCACTTGTGGGTGTTTAGCAGGACGAGGAGCAGAACCAGGACGAGGACCAGCCAGGCGTTTGATGAACAAAAAGTAGCTGTAACTGTAAATCAAAAAGTAACTTGCCGTGCGGATGTCATTCGTTGCAGATCGTTCGAGCGCAAAATTTAACAATGACACAAACACAAACTTTGAAAACACAACAACAAAAGCTGCGTAGAACATGATGACGCACGCAGTGAATACACACACACACAAGATAATACCTTACACACACCTACAACATACACACACTTACACACATGGCCAGCCATTGACTTTGGCTTTTGGCATAGGGGCAAAAAGTTGCTCATGCAGAAGCTGTCATGTCCAGCACTCAAATTTCTAATGCTGGCCTAAAGGGCTGTGCGGGCTGTGTGTGTGTGCGCGCGCGTGTGTGTGTGTGTGTGTGTGTGTGTGTGCGAGGCAACACTTAAAAGTCACACGGGCGTGGCAAGTTAAATGAAATGCACATTGATGCGGCATTTGTGTGTCCTTTTGCCTGCTGCTGCTGCTGATGCTGATGCTGCCACTGCCGATGCTGCAAGTGACAGCGGCAAGAGAGTAGCAGAAGAAGAAGAACAATATTTCTTATGTGTAAAGAGAAGGGTAAGTGTAACAAAAATTTGTATAGATTTCATATGTTAAAGGCAGGTGTGTAGAACTGTCTCCCAATTGACAGCAGTAAGAAAGAAAGAGAAGTTTGCTAGATTTCCGATGAAAGAGAGAAGGAGAAGGAGAGAGAAGTAAGGATTCGTATAGGAAAAGAGAGAAGGATAAGTGTAATTAAAATTTGTATATGTGACATATGTTATAGGCGGGTGTGTGGCACTCTCTTCCTCTGTCTCTCTTTCTCTTTCTAACAGTAGTAAGTAGACAGAGAAGCTTGCTAGAATTCGGGTGGAGGAGAGAATGAGGAGAGAGAAGTTAAATTTTGTATAGGAAGACGGGGAAGGATAAGTGTAGCTAAAATTCTATTATTCTTTTTTACTCTCAGAAGCAAAATATAAATAGATTTAATTTTGAAAGAGATTGATTTGTGTGGACATATTGAGGCAGGTGTGAAGCATTCACTTTATCTCCAATTTACAGAAAGAGAGAAGGATAAGGATTCATACACAGAGAGAGAGAGATAGAGAGAGAAAGAGCAAGAAGTAGATATGAGCAAGAAAGAAGTGTAGCTAAAATGAGCAAAGATTATTTAATTGTATTTTCAATTCGCTCGAGTAACAGCAGAAAAAGAAGGATAAGTTTATTTGGAAGAGAGAGAGAGAAGGATAAGTGTAATACTGTCCATCTCACTCTCAATCGCGCACTCTTTTTCCCTCAGCTTACTCTCTCTTCGACATAATTAAGAATGAGAAAAAAGTTAAAGAGGATCTCATTTTCAATGCAAGTAGGATAAATAAAGCTTAAATTCGATTAGAAAACTTATCCTAGACAGATATGAAGCAGTTTCTCTCGCTTTCCCTCTTGCCATCTCTTTCTCTCTCTCTCTCTCTCTTCCTCTGACTACAACTCTTACAAAAGTGATATAAATGCAATAATGTAACCTCCCCCCTCCCCCCAAAAAAAAAGCAACCTGTGGCAAGCAAATGGCAGCAGCTGGCATGCAACGAAACTCTTGCTTGCCACAAGCAAACTCCAAGTAAAAAATGTCAATCAATAACGGTAACGATAACATTGTCAGCACAGGAATAAAATAAACTGGAAGGTTACAACTATTTTGTACTTACCTCATCTACTTTTCGTATACACTTCCCAATTGATTGAAGTAGCAATTTAAAAAAATCAAAATCAAATCAAAACTCACATTCAAAGAAAATACAAATATTGCTATAAAACTCATAAATATAAAATTAATTTATCTTTACGCGTAAAATTCTGTTATCCTTCGGTAAATTTAGGTTAAAGGGTAAAATCATATTGCCCAAAAGTATTTAACAGATAATAGAAAAAAATAATAATATATTTACAATATTTTCTGGGGATATTTAATTTCAAGTCTAATCCAAAATTTTATGCATAAATGAGTGAAAGCTCAGAAAAAACCCGATTAAGTTCAAAATTAATAAATAGTTGGTATAATTTAGTTGGTAAATAGTTGGTAAACAACCCAGCAAAAATCGATTTTATCAATATTGTTTATTAACTATATAAATGAATAGCTAATTAATATAGTACAATAAAATACAGATTTTTATAAACAATAACTTATTATCATTTTATATAATCATATATCTTTTATTTATCTTATTACTCGCCAAAATAATACAAAAAGTATAATAATAAAAATTATTAACTAAATAATTTAAAGATGACTCTTGAACACAGCTTAATTTTTTCTAAAATTAAAGGGTTTTCCATCTCTTTTTTTTTTTGGCAAATGTGTTGGATATGTGGCAACAAAGCTGCAAGTACCCCAAACACTGTTTAGGGTAACAAAACGTTGCAACTCTTTGGCTAGCAATTTCAATAAATTTCGCCGCCTGTTGACAAGCCGCAAAGTGTGCTTTAAAAATGGCTTAGCTGTTGTAGCACGTGTGTGCTGTGTGTATGTGTGTGTGTGTGTAGTGGTGTGTGTGCTGTGTGTGTAGTGGTGTGTGTGTGGCAGACAGAGGGCAAGGCGAGGCAAACGCGATTTTTATCGCAATTCAATAGAGTTTCCGTTACATTAGGCGACGGGCTTTTGGTTTTGTCTTGGTGCGGAACTAAAAGCGCCATATTTGTATCCGTTCGACGTGTCAACGTGTATTGCTTCCGTTTGTTGTTTGTTGTTGCTTGTTGTTGTTGCTTGTTGTCTGTTTGCTTGCTTGCTTGTTGTTTTTGTTTTCAGCAGGCGGTGCACCTTGCCAGCCAGGGCCAACAGACAGGCCAACAGACAGGCGACAAGCAGTGGGTTAAAAGCGTTATTGAAATTTTATGTTGTCTGCGATTTTGGGACTTGGGATTTGCGTCTTTGCTGGCAGCTGATTTATGGCCTGTCTTTCATATCGAGAGTTCACTTTAAGCGGCGCCATCTTAAAGCTCGCATTGCCTGCTCTAATTATATGCCACCCCCATTAGCTATTTAGAGCGGTTGCGGGGGGTGTATATCTGTCAAAGGGTAGGTTTATCTTTGGTCTGGCATTAATATAAAATAAAAAACCAAAAAAAAAAAATACTTTTCACTGGTTTTATTTTTCTTTGAGCTCAGCAAATTGAATTAACGTGCGCGCTTTCCTCAAATGTCAATTTCTTGACTAGCTAAGGGGTTGTGGGAAGGGGTAACTGTGAGGGTGGAGTGGTGCGACACTCAGAAAAAAATCTATATCAATTTAAAAAGTTTTTTCCTTGTTTTTAAGAAAATCATCTTTGAATATAATAAAAAAAAAAATCTTGAAATTAGAAACATTTATTTTTAAATTAAATTCTATATAAAATATTCCTATTCAAATGCAAATTAAATGAAATTAAAACACATTGTAAAAAATTTGTATATTTTATTTACATTTGAATTCATTGTACCCAGAAATAAAAATAGGCAAAAAAAAGGTATTCAAAAATTTACTTCCTAAATAAAAACCTGCCAAAAGTATGACGAATTTCTAGATCAAATTTTTTTTCTGAGTGTATTCACCTTGAGGAATCCGAGCCTCATTAAAATTCCGTTTGGACTTGTCGTCTGTTTTGTTTACCTTTTGAGAAATTAAAAATGCAAAATGTGAAGCAGACGCAAGCAGATGCCACTTTCAACTTTCAACTACTTTCTTGGTGCATGCCACATCGAGTGTGCCAAGACAAGGCAACGCAAGTCAGCTGAATTATTTATGGCACTTGCCGCACACTGAAAACCGTAACAGCAACAGATTACAAGATTAAATTATTGTAACAAGCGCATTACGTAACTGCTTTGCATAATTTACCGCTAGAAAAGCCAGCCAAAAACCAAAAAAAAAAAAAACACCTAAAAATGAAAACATTCATCTTGAGCTTAAGTCGCTAGGCGACAGCAAGAAGTAGGAGAGGGGAGGGAGCAGAGGGTGCTATGTATGTAGCTAAGTCAATCTTAAGCGGGCCTCTATATATATATATAATGTATATATATATATATATATATATATAAATTTGTATAGCTTAGGTAGATAAAATAACTTCAAAATACAAATAAAACTTTCACTTTGCTTTTAATTTTTATCAGGAAATTGAAAGAGTTTTTGTGCATGAAAATGATGAAATCTCTTCTTGATTTATTGCTTTATTTATTTATTATTTTTAAATAAATATAAAGAAATCAATATATTATTTAAGTTTTGCAATAATATTGGGAGTTGAATATGGCCATCGATTTCCACCTTTATTTTCATATGCCTAAAAAAATCTTTCTCTTTTGTTTAATTTAAGTGTTGCTTTGTGTCTTTCTAAAAATTTGCATATTAACTTTAGATTTTCTTAAGTTAATTACTTAATCATAAAAATAATTTTTAGTATTTTATTACTTTTTTTTGTAAGAGATATATTTATTTTTGTTCCTACCTACTGTAAATTTATTTATTCTGTCCATAAAATATTTAAAATAAATATTCTTTTTACGTTTAGCAAACAAAGAATGTTTATTTTTCATAAAAAAAAAATATTGGTGCTATTTGTTTGACCAGCACTGTATAGATATATAGATATAGGTGACACTGACAAGTCAAGAGGTCCCACAGGTCCCACTGGGCGTATGCGCAACCAGCGGCAACATTTTTGTTTACAACAATTTGTCACTGTTGTTGTTAAGCGGCCGGATTGCAGGCACTGCTTATATGTGTGTGTATTGTGTGTGTGTGTGTGTGTGTGTCTTTCACGACTGTCTAATTTGCATTTTAATTTAATTTTTTCCATACCGCAAAATGTCAACAGAAGAAAAGGCCGCAGACGCAGCAGCTCGCCAAAGTCAAGTCACTTGCAGACACGTTCTTGCAACGCGGCAGGTGGCAGGGGCATGTCTTCCAGTAACAGCTCAGGTCTTCAGTTTGTTTGTCTACACTTTTTTATATTACTTGGCGCACTTTTAATTGAGTCTTGCATATGCATGAGCAACATCAGCAGCAGCAACATCAGCAGCAGCAGCAGCAACTTAATTAATACGAACTCTGAACTTCAACTTCAATTTCAATTTCGAATTCAACTTCAAATTTTGCTTGCCTTGCTTTCTTCGGCTTTAATTTTTTGTCCATCTTTGAGATTTGAGCCGCTGGCAAAATCAATGCGAATGCGAATCGTAAAACTTTCATCGATTGGCCAAAAACCATAAAATGACAACGATATCGTCTGCCGCATAAAATTATGACTGCCAACAGCAGGCGGACAGCAACTACAAATAGACAGGATACTCGACTAGGAGATATCCTGTAAATGGGTAGAGAATAGAGCAAAGTAACAAATTTCAAATAACGAATATAATTCTGATTCAAGTAAGAAAATTAAGACAATTAATAAATAAACTCTTAGACAGAAATGTTTTCTTCCACATAAAATAGAACTTGGAATGATTTTATTACTTAAAGGCATTAATATATTTTAGATATATGAATACTAATTATATAATTATATTTATTTATTTTTTAATTTATATTTAAAATATAATATTTCCCTCTACATATAATTTATTTAAAATTTTATTTAATGTTAATGAAAACATGTTTTAAAAACTTTAAACTATTTTTTTGTCTTTTTATACAAATTATGTTTATTAATTTTATAATTCAATTTTGTTATATTTTTACTACAACTTTCAGCTTAATTTGCCTATTTACAAAGGTTAATTATCAAAAACTAATCACTCAGATTACTTGTTACATACATTCAACGATTATATTCAGTATACCCAATTTTGTGTATTGATTTCTTTACAGGGTATAATCAGTTCGAATTGTCATAAAATGGCATGCGAAAGACAAAAGAAATGCGGCGACCTTTAAGCAAATACAATGAGAAAATTTACGACGACAACTTGTTGTGGTTGCCTACACCTCCCTCCCAGCCAGCCACACCCCACAGCTACCCCTTAAGCTGTCCTGCAGCTGTAATAAAGCTCAACATGATACATATTGCATAATGGACTGGCAGCAAGATAGGGGGGTTTTGCGGGGGAAAAGGGAGAAACTGTCTGGCTGCGCCATTTGCCATTTGCCATTTGCCATTTGCAAACGTTGTAAATTCTAAAAACTGTCAGGCTAACCAATCGTGCAACCGTTATTACCTGTTGGCCAACAACTGCAAAGGTGGCTCTGTTGGCCACTTTTGGCCACCACTTGCTGTACGCTACATGCTACGTGCCCCGAGTGCCACAGCAATGGACACACTTCCGCTCGGGCAACGTGGCAGCCAACGTTACGGCTCATAATTCCACGAATTTATGAACTGGAACCGCGAGCTCTCCATTCTGACAATGAGCAGCTAGCTAGCTAGACATATATATATATATATATATATATATATATATATTTATATACTGAACTCTATTAAATGCATATCGGAATAGCTATCGAGCTATACATATAAATTGCAGTTATCAATGATTTTACTCGACTCACATCTAAAAATATTATTTAACTTAAAGAATAAATTGGTATTATAATTATTGAATGCTTAATTCAACTGCTACCTGATACATTGAGTGCTAAAGTTGGTCATTTAATATATATATATATATATATTTTACTTATTTTATATAGTAAGATAATTATTTAATTGTACTTTCATACTTCGACTTTTATAAACATTACAACAAAGCTCAAAAAGGGGTAGCGAAATACTTATAAACATTTTTACCAGTTGAATACTGATTCAAAATTAATAAAATAATATATACATATATACGTATATTTTCGTATATTCTGCTTGAGTATCTCGATCCGATTTGAATGTCTGTTTTTCTCTCAGTCTCTTTTTATGGAAACTACTTCCTCAGTTGTAAAGTCATCTTGATGAAATGCGTTAATTTTTTTTCACAAAATGGACAAATGGACGCTTTAGGTTTTTTTAAACTTTTATATATATATGCCAATAATTGACTTTGGTCCCAATTTCTTTCGACAATTTGAAGTCATTTTTATATATTTTAATTCAGCACCAAAAGTTGAAAATGTGTTTTTTTTTCATATAGTGAAAAAATTGATGCTTTAAAGGTTTGTTTCAGTTCTGGTATATCTTTTTGGTTTATCACGTTATCAAGAATAAAACTCACTAGTTATGAAATTATACAGATTTGACTATTTGGGATTCAATTTCAAATGCAGTAAATTTAAATTAATAAATAACAATTAAATTAAAAATCAACTGATAACAAAAGTTTTAAAGATGTGAACAAATTAGATATTGAATTAAAAATAACATGTAGAATATCTTCTTCTTACCAGTTAGCAGCTGAAGCACACATCTCAAGATTATATAAAACAGGTTAAGTAAGGGAAAACAATGATTTCCAACAATTTCCATAACAATGAAGTCTTTTTTGCTCGAAAACACACCTCAACAGAAACTGAAGTTCATTTTAACAACTGCTTCCGAGGCACGTTCGCTGATTGAGTTGCCACCGCTTTTTCATGGAGGGGTGTACAGCTCGACTGCCCCTCTACCCCCTGTATATAACCACTCCTGCAGCACTCATCCCCTCCGCAGCGGCACTCACCTAATTTGAAGACACAACACTTAATCTGCACAATGAGATAAATACCTTTTGTGGTTGGCGCTCAGAGCACACCCCAACCCAAACCCAACCCAACTCACCCCCACACAGTCTGGAGGAAGTTGTTACCGTTAGCTGTTAGCTGTTATCGGTGGCACTTGGCACGCTCCCGAATTGCCACTTGTGGCAAATTGCTCAGGCGCAAAAACTTTCGCCGACTTTCGGCACACAAACCTTAATGGCAATGAGCTCTGGCGTTTATTACCTGATATAACCAAATCTAACCAACCCCCCCCCCCCCCCCCATCATTTGCCCCCTCTGCTTACTCCTCCTGCCTTATCGCTACTTGTTAATGCATTAATTTGAATTATATTGTTTATAAGGAACCTGACTGCAAGCAAGCAAAAATATGTTTGACATGCCAAATTTAGTGGAAAATTGTCGCATGTCATTGGCCAAAATATGCAAGTGAATTGCTACGTGACTCCATTGCCAAAATACACCCACACACACACACATCCACACACACACACAGCAAATCCTGAACAATGCGACAAATTGGCCAATACCTCACTTTGCCATGCAACACATTTTTTTATACCCTGAACACTATTAAAAATCGAAAGTGAGTTTTATGAAGTTAAGCTAAAATTATTAAACAAGCAGAGGAAAGCAATTCAAACTCCACAAAATATATATATTCCTGATCAGCATTATTTTTTGTGAAACCAAATTTGATTCTAGTTGCACACAAAATCTTTGCAAAGCAGAAAAGGATATTTTTTATTAACAAATTTAAAATTTTCGATTATATTTTTGATAAGGTTATATAAAATGCTGATATATATTTGTAAAGATATATATATATATATGGCATATTAAACAGTATCTGGCCGTCGAGCACACTCGACTTGAGTCAACAACTTGTTATTTGCAGCAGTGTTGAAAAATTTAAAAAACAAATCACACACCTACAAGAAGCACTCAAACCCGCAAGACAAATTTCCGACATATACCGTTTTTTTTTTCTTTCTTTATTTTTTTTTTTTTTTTGGTCGGAAGTGCACAGAAGTTTGCGGCGTCTCAAAGGACACGGGAAACGGGACACAGAACTCCGGAGTCCGGGCTCCGGACTCGAAATTCGAGACACTTTTGCCGGTAATGGAGTGGACTTTATTTGTGTTTGTTGCAACGCATCAGTGGACTGGACGAGAGCAGGACTGCCCCATGTGCCTCATACCTTGTGGCACGCTTCGCCGAGCCGCACATTTGTCAACCCGTGGCGGAGTACAGTGTGTCCTCGCATGTGTGCCTGGCATACAAATTGTATTCGTAGTTGGCATTGGAATTTCCTGTCATTTTATTTCCTCTGTTTTTGTTTTTTTTTTTTTTGTACACATTCGATTTGTGTTTGTCAGTCTGAGAATTGTTGGCAGAAAATAAAAAGAAAATATTACCTAAAAATCAAGAAATTTATTGCTGTCGAACTAATTGGCAAGTGAATTCTATCCAATATGGAATACATGCGCGAAATGTCCGAGAAGATTGATCAACACTGGGCGGAAGTGGATCAGCAGCAGGAGGAGCAGCAGCAGGAGCAGGGGGGAAAGGCTGGCTATAAATCCATCTTTACCATAAATGGGAAATGCATTTTGCCACCTTTGGTAAGTAATTGTTAGGAATGACTACACTCAGAAAAACAGTTTTAGAAAATCAACAAAAATATGCAAATGCACAAAGGAAGTCAAAAATGTAAAAAGAATTGCCTTATAAAGTTCTGTATATATATATATATATCTATATCTATATCTATATCTATATCTATATCTATATCTATATCTATATCTATATCTATATCTATATCTATATATATATATCTATATCTATATCTATATATATATATATATATCTATCTATATCTATATCTATATCTATATCTATATCTATATCTATATCTATATCTATATCTATATCTATATCTATATCTATATCAATATCTATATCTATATCAATATCTATATCTATATCTATATCTATATCTATATCTATATCTATATCTATATCTATATCTATATCTATATCTATATCTATATCTATATCTATATCTATATCTATATCTATATCTATATCTATATCTATATCTATATCTATATCTATATCTATATCTATATCTATATCTATATCTATATCTATATCTATATCTATATCTATATCTATATCTATATCTATATCTATATCTATATCTATATCTATATCTATATCAATATCTATATCTATATCAATATCTATATCTATATCAATATCTATATCTATATCTATATCTATATCTATATCTATATCTATATCTATATCTATATCTATATTTATATCTATATCTACATCTATATCTATATCTATATCTATATCTATATCTATATCTATATCTATATCTATATCTATATCTATATCTATATCTATATCTATATCTATATCTATATCTATATCTATATCTATATCTATATCTATATCTATATCTATATCTAAATCTATATCCATATCTATATCTATATCTATATCTATATCTATATCTATATCTATATCTATATCTATATCTTCAGATGACACCAGAGCGTCGAATGGAGATGCAAAAGTATCGCCAGGTCGCCATGGCTATTGAGGGGAAACGAGTGTTGCAGCTGCCGAGGCGCCTCAAACTGTTGCAGCCGGCTCAATTAAGGAATGCCAGCACCAATACGGAGAGGGGGATAAAGAATCACAATTTGCAGTTCTCGGAGACGCTAATCTATGACAATCGCTGCAATGCCATCATCAAGTACACAAAGACCAGCCTAATCCAGGCAGTGGGCTGGCTGTGTCCGCAGCAGCAGCCACAGTATGCTGTGGCTAAAGAGGCATTGCCACAGTTTGGCAGGCGCTTTGAGCGAAATCAACTCGAGGGGGGAACGAGGAGAAGCGAGCAAGAGTTGTTGCAACGTGCCTCAACCAGTCCATTGTTGCAACCGCCAAAGGCTGCCCTTAATGGACTGGCTGAGGAACAGTTGCACTCCCAGCTGTGGAAACGTTACCACTCCTATCCAACTAGTGTGGCAAGCACAAAACCAGGCACAGCTCTAAGCTGCAAGATAAACATAAAACAAACGAACTCCAAGACGGAGCAAGTCATGCAACCCAAGCCGAGTGGCAGCAAGTGCAGTAAATTGAAATCCAGGATCAGCTATAGCTCGGCGGTACACGCTCAGTCCCATGCTCAGGCGGAGCACAGCTGCCCCAAGATGAGCTGCACCCAGCGGCGGCTCAGCTACGATCCGCATGCCACACGGCGCAAGAGGAAGGTGGCGGCTACCACACCTGCCACAGGCAGCAGCAGCAGCGTAGAGCTGCAGCAACCGCAACAGCAGCAGCAGCAGAAGGAGCAGCAGAAGGAGCAGCGACTAAATTTCCAGTTGCTCATATCGCAGCAGGCAGTGGAGCAGCATCGTCTCCAGAACGAGTTTCAGGCCCAGCAGCAACTGTTCCTCGATCAGCTGCTCCAAGAGAAGGATGCTCAATCGGAGTCCAGTTCGAATCCATCGCTGCCCCAGAGTCCCCATGAACAGGATATCGATGATCCAGATGCGGGCATTTAAAATTAAATCAACTATTTATAAATAAGATTAACAAATGAGTGCACTGAAAAAAAAACAATGTCTTAGAAAAAAGCAATTTATTATATGTAAAATACCCCTTTCAATTTTCGTTATTATTTGAAATTTCTCTCTGAATTTCATAATTTATATTTCCTACAAATTAGTGTTTTATGTTAATATAAAATAAAAGTAAAATTTAGAAAAATTGAATTAAAAACGCTGTTAAATTATTTTATTATAACTTTCCAAATAACTTCCAAAATTAGAATTAATTTTCTAGACCTTAAAAAAATCTGCTCTGGAGTTAAAAAAAAAAAAAAGCACTGTTTTTTAGCAAGACACAAACTTGGCTTAAAAAAATAAATGTTACTTTTAAGGGTTTAAGCAGTTACTCCTATCGATGTTCTAAATGGGTAGTCTACTTTATTTTGCTGAGTGTATTCCGTGTGCGTTTCGCTAATTTACACATTACCCAAGTGCAATAATACCGACTGGGAATGTGAATCCAAATTTAGACAACTTTTAGATGGCGCACCGTTTTCTAATTATGCTCACCGTCTGCTGCCATGCCACACAAGTTGCAACACACACACACACACAGGGAGCAGAGAAACTTGGCAACACACGTTGATATCTCTATAGACAAACTGGGCAAGATTTTGCACGCCTTAACTCGCCGTGTTATTAAGTGTAGGAAATTAAAATTTCATAAATTGATACGCTTTATTTAAAGCAACGCCGTCAAGCATTGATACACTCAGCAAAAAAATGTGGGCGCCATGGTTAGTTCACTTTATTATTCGTTAGATATATTAATAAAATATAATTCGCTATTTAAAAAATTGAATCTTTTTAAAAACGAAGTCTTTTCTTTTCCTAAATAAATATTTAAATTATCTAAAATTAAAAACGAATAACTTAAATTTTCAAGGTGTGCAAGAAATGAAAATTATTATTTCAAGATTTCACATACACAATTGCCTTGAATAGTATTTTAAATCATATAATTAAAATCACATTTTTATTGCTACTTTCTGAATTTTATAAGAACGTTTTTTAGTTGAAATTTTAATATATTATTCAATTTTAATCATAATATTAAAATATTATACACTATTAAAAAAAAAAACGCGTTCAATTTTAAGAAATATTTTTTCGCGTGTTTTAAAATTATTTCTAAAACCCTAATCATTTCGCCAGTTTTCACATTTTTTTTAAGTTTCACGTCGATTTATTTTCTGAGTGTTGCCTGCCAGCTCTCCTGTTAATTGCCCGCCCCGAAACAGGCAGGAGATGGCGTTGCCCGATAAATATATATATATATATATATATATATATATATATCATAATTTTATATATTAGCTTCTGTGATTTGCGTTATTCGGAAACTTGCAATATTGCGTTTAAATTGGACGTGGACATAATTAAAAGCACTTAAGACGCACGTCCGCCTGCCTCTGACTTCAGTGGCTGCCCCAGCTGCCCCTGCCCCTCTTTGCACTCCTGCTATTGGAACACCGCCAAGTTGCGCGAAATTGGCAAATGCACTTGTGGATTATAGTCTTGGCCATTTGAATTTCGAATTTTCTTCTTTTTTTTTTTCTTCTGCGTATGCAGCCCCCGATTTTAATCGGTCCAATTGCAGGCAATCATTTCAAATCAAAAGCGGACTTTGTTTTTCTTGAAAAACGAAAAATGCCAAAAATAGTTCACATAATGGGCATAATTAGGGGACGATTATCTTTGGGCACTAAACTGTCTGGTTGCAAGTGTTTATCTTGTGTTTCTTCATTGGGATAGATTTGAGGATTTATTAAATTAATTAATGCATCTAGTTTAAAAGCAATTAAATAATCTACTGGATATAAGGCAAGTCATAATGAAATTATAATTTATATTTCAACAGGTTTTGTAATGCATATAATAAAATTATTTTATGCTCGAATAATATGTATTATTATATGTATTTTAATTCCAATTTAACTTTTTATTATAATTTCATCATGATTTACTTATTACAAATATTGACTGTTATAAGTTTGAAGCTGTAGTCTACTCCAGAGAGAACTGAACATACACCTTTAGTTCCCTTTAAAAATTCCTATTTAGCAATTTCCTAGCGAAAGTATCTACTATCAAAAAGTATCTACAACTCTTTAAATAGATAACCTACCTTAAAACTGTGAACTTTACATCAAATTATTTCAAGTATGCAACAATTGTTGAAGCTTTCTTCAGAAAATGGCAGAACTGGTAAAGAAATTATGAGTGAAATCCAGCTGGGAATAAATTCGCCCAACACTCCATAATCTCAACTTATCTTCAATATGCAACTCCAACGAATCGTCCAATTTAATTTAAGCTAAACTTGAATTTAAACTTGAAATGGCAAAACATTTATAACTATTTTAACGACAATAAACAGTTATCTTTAAATAAAAAGTTGTAAGCAAGAACAATCTGAAAGTTATATATTTATACATAATTTATGTTTATCTTTATTCTTAGTAGTATGTACGCTATAAGAAGTACCTCTCACCTCACCTCACCTTACCACCATCAAATGATGCCATAATAATTTCTATGAGGATGCTAATGAAGTTGTGAATAGTTTTGGCTAATCTCATGTTTTTTCACTTGGTTAATCACACAAAAGTTGCGCAAGGAGCAAAAATTCAGTGGAAATAATTTCGCGCTTCGTCTGCGCGAAAGAGAGAGAGCGAGAGAGGGAGAGGGAGAATATAAGTGTGAGAGTGAGGGGGGAAGAGTTTATTAAATGAACGAGAAGTGCACATGAAAATTGAATTAGGATATTCATGACTAAAATAAACATAATCAAAGTAATAGCTGCCTCACAGCTCAACGCCAAGAAAACCAAGTTATTCCCCTCCACCAGCACCGTCCTCCCTCACCCTTACCCACATGTGAAATTAATCTTGCTTATGTTTGCCTGCACACTGCAGGAGGAGCTTCCAAGGACTCGTGTGAAAAGTTGGCGCCCCAAACTTTCGCGTGCCTTTCTGCGCCCAAATCCCCAAACTTTGTGTGAGGCACAAAAACTAAATAAAATCGACTCTTTTCACATTTATACATTTAAATTATTAGTATTGATTTTGGTTTTTCAAATAGTTTTCTGCGTGCTCCTTGAACTGTTAACCTCGAGCATTTAATTAAAATGTATTTTAAATTAAAAAAAAAAGCAAAGCAGGCGAGAAATGCTCACAGATTTTATATATATGCAAATAGCTGGTTTTATTTCTGGGGTGTGTGTGTTTGGGGTGTGTGTGTGTGTGTGCTGTAGGTGTTCAATAGACAAGGCGCAACCCTTGTTTAGCTTATCCTCAGCAACGTTTTCACATAATCTGCTTATTTTGCACACATAAGTGAAAAGTTCTGTCAACAAAATCAAAATCACGAGCAAAATTTGTTTGCCATTTAAATTCGATTTTGATCCTATTTATCCTGTAAATTGCAGCAATTGAAAGGATTTACTGTTGAGACGCGACAGCAAAGCGATAGCTGCCTGTCCCCCCTCCAAGTACCCCTCTTGCACTTGAATAGACTTACCTCCCCCCCCCCCATCCACCAACGTATCACTTTTTTTGTGCGAGTGTTTGATTTTGAAATTACCTTTTATTGGTTTGCGCGTGTGTGTGTGGGATGGGAAAGGGGAGGGTGGGGTGTGATGTATGATGTGTGTGACGGTTTGTTCGTGTAACTGTAAACAGTTGTAACGGTATTAGCATGCAGAACAGCATTATTTCAAGCCACGACACGAATATGGCCACAGCTTTAAAAAAGAAAGAGAGAAACAGACAGAGAAAGTAAAAAAAAAGAGTGTGAGAGAGAGAGAGCTAAAGCTGACCCAGCCAGTTGATATTGAATTTCAATATATACATAAAGAGAAATAGAAAAAATAAAAGAGACAAGGTTAAACGACTGATGAATACACTGGTTAATATTTTATAAATATGTCTTATGTTTTATTTTAATTTAATTCGAATTGTATTTTTTTTTTTGTGTTAAAAAAATAAATAATTGTAAGACAAACCGAGAACTGATAATAATTATTATTCATTTAGCTCACATATATATTAAATTTCAGTTAAAATCTAAAATTAATCTAAACAAAAATCTTAAGTTCTTGTTGAAAAGTAAAACTTTAAAGAAAGTCAAATCTGAACTTAATTTGAGGAGGATATGAGATTTGGCGATCTATAAGATCGACATATATATGTATTTTACTGTTACTGTTACAAAAGATATATACCCCTTCTACCTATGCAAACAGAGTATAACAAGAAAGAAATCACTTCATAGACGAGCGGCGACAAAGCTGTAGACAAAGTAGCAGCCAGCAAATACAAAGGAAAACATGAAATGGAAATTGGCGACGACTCCGATGACGATGGCTGCGAATGGAAATCCCCAAGTGCGGGTCAAAGAAAATAAAACTTTATGCAAATGCGCCACTTTGGCCGTAAAATGAAATAGTCCCTGGCCAAATTATACCTGATGCCTGATGAGCTAGCTGACTTCCAATTGCCGTGAATTGAAACAAAAGGGACCAATGCCATTGCCATTGCCATTCACATACCCCACCCCCTCTCCCACCCCCATCAAACTCGTAAACTTTCCGAGGAGGTTGGGGTTGATTGTGTATATAGTTTGGGAACCAGCGCAGGTGACTTTAATTTTAAGTTGCCAACTTTTGTACTTTTGTATTTTACCTTTTTTATTTCATTTTATTTTTTTGTAGCAAGTTTTTAGTGGACGATTTCTGCATCATATTTCCCAGCCGGAAGTTGTTACGGACACGTTTTGTCGGATGTGCGGATGTGTTAGCCTGGCATATATATTTTTGTCCACGCTTCTCATTATTATTATTATTATGAATATACACTGAACACCAAAGTTAAGCGAGCATATTGGCCGCATGAAATAATCGTCTGAGTTAGAGAATAGAAATTTTGAATGTTTTACACAAAATGTGGAAATTTAAGTCTGACATATCGATAATATCGATGAATGCAAATCGATAAAACCACATCTAAGTCAGAAATTTAAAGCTAGCTATTAAACTGTAAAGCTTATCTTATTCGACATACTTAATGCCAAGGACTTGAAGCTTAGAATATTTGAAAATAGCGAGAGAATTACAGGTACAAATTTATAAAGCCATACACATAATCTTTCAGAATCTTAGAAATTGTAAATTTAAAGGGTACATTGCTGGTGACCTACTTTAAAGATCGATAGCTGCCTTTAGACCGTATATCTCCCACAGTAAGTTAACAATTTTAGAAAGTAGATCAGTAGAAAACGTCGTTAACCGTCAAACCCCCTCAAATTTAAAGCAAGAGCAGAGTTACTAAAATTATAAAGAAAGATTCTAATAATTATTTTCGACGAATATAAAAATGGATAAAAAATACATCCATCCATTGACTGATAGTAAAGAAATTGTAAATAAATTTATTGGCAACTCCCCTCTCAGACCCGAAACACCGTATAAAACTGTATGTCAGAACTAAATTTAACACACTTGGTGTATAGATTAATAATTTTGATTTTGTAAATATTGATAAAAAAAAAGTCTGCTCCAATTTTGCCTAAAAAATCACTTTATAATTAATTAATTTCATTTTTTTTAAGAACCTAAAAAATCGCAAAATTCTATAGCTCCCTCAAAGTTGAAGTTAAAGTTACCAAATGTTAAAATGATATGCATTATAATTTCTCACAACTGAACCCTAATTCGCTTTCCATGCAAGAAGTTAACTGGCACCCATCATCAGCTGGTGAACAGAGTATTCCGTAGTCGCTAAGGCCCGACAAGAGTCTCTAAAAAGTTACATTTTGCTTTTATTGTCATGGCTCGTATAATTTAGCATCATGTCGTCGCCATATTCCACGCTAATTTTTGACCGGAAACGGAAGCCTGTTATTAATTTGCATGTCCGGCGGCGGCAACAGCGGACAACCGACAACAGAGTCCAGCTTAGTCCAGGTGGCAAGTAACTGATGCTCTGTCTCACTCTCACTTTTACTATCTCTCTCTCTTTATCACTCTGTATATGTTAGTCATTCTGTTGTGTTGCTAATTAAATTTGCCACTTTATTTGTGCTGTGCATCAGGATTCGCACATCCTTGCCACACTTTCACACTCCCATTTCCCTTTGCCTACTTTGCCACTGCCCCTCCTCCTTTGCATTTCTGTCTTAATTGTGTTTTGTGCTACTCTATTTCAGTCGGCACACTCAAAGACAGCTCCCTTTTTTTTTCTTTTCATCTCACCCCCCCCTCCGCACTTGATATAAGACCAAGCCATTTAGCTCTGATCCTAGTTGCCACTGCTTCTGCTGCTGCCTCTGCTGCTGCGTCTTAGGTGCTGTTTGCGCTAAAATAATTGAATTAATAATTGCTCCGTGTGGTTTTCATGCTTTTCCAGCTAAGAAAAACTCACTGAAAGTGGAATACATACACTGTAAAAATGCGATGTGTAATTAAGAAAGTCATAATATTTTTTATTATTAAAAAAAAAATATAAAAGTAATTAAAACAATTAACGAATTTTATACATTTTATACAGATTTCTTAAATTATTTGTTGTGGTGTTGTTTAATTAGTAATATTTTCCATTCATTTTATTAATTTTTTCTCAATTTTAGAAATCGTTTCTTCTTGTAATTAAACTTTTCTAAATATATATAAAAAATATTATTTTTTCCATTATAAAATAAATTTATTAATATCGGAAAACGTTTTTAAAAATATTTAAAAAGAACACCTAAATAATTCTAAGAAAAATATTTATTGTATTATTTCGCTTATTTAATTATTTATATTTAATTACTTAATTTTTTATATTTCTTTTGATTATTTATCAATTGTTGCTGAGATTCTGAACATTTTTACTTTGATTTTTATTATAGTTCCATTTCCCAAAATTTTAGTAAATTTTGTTTTTTTTTTAAGTGTAGCTATTCTTAAGCCTTAGCATTGGCATTCTCCGAGTCGTGTGAAACTTTTATCTTTGCAACTGGCAGCTACAACCACATTCTCCGCCCCACTCCTACACCCCCCGCGCATTCTACCACTTTCCTTTACTTACACACTGATTTAATAAATTAACGTTAATTAGCTGTTGTGGTCGGTCGGGTGGTGGTGTGGTGGGGTGGGGTGGGGTGGTGCAGCCACTACTGCTGCTACTCATGCTGTCTTAGCTTAAAAGACAATAACGCTAAAATCCAACACGCAACGTGGCAACTTTTGCCGCTGGAACGTGATTTCCGGCGTTCCTTCAAGATTTGCCGTTCGATATATGAATTATGAGCTTATGAAGAGGCAGCCAGGATGGCAAACACACACAGCGTACAACGGTATTTGTTAGCCATCTGTGTGCGAGCGTGTTTGTTCATCCCAATTCAATTAGCCAAATGAACAACTACAAATTCCAAGCCGGCATCAATGCTTCGATTGCCAAATCCAAATTAATTCATAGTTGGCCACGTTTACAATTATTTTGTTATTTGGGAATCTGCTTCAAAATTTGCATTAATGAAAGTATATTTTTTCTCAGCACAAAATTTAATTAAACTATATTTATTTTAGTTTGAATTTTCCTTATTTATGGTTAAAAAAAAAATACATATAAAACAAAATAAATAATAATTCCATAACAAACTATCTTTTTTGCAGAATTTATATTATAATTTGCCAATTAACACAATAAAACAGCCTGCAAAAATTTTACCCAAAATTTTATTATAAAAATATTATTCATTAAAATTAAGAACCAAATCAAAGACGAGTTTTCAGTTATGGATCTCGAAATTTAAATCAAAATTTTTGTCGTTGATATATTTATTTATTCATTTAGTTTGTAAAATACTCGTTTCGTATAAATAAATGAATACATTTCGACTATGAAAAGTATTCAAATGGCCAGTGGACATTTGTGGGAGAATCTAATTAAAGTCTGTGTCGGTGGCAAGACGGAAGTGCAACTGTTGCAAGACGACACATAAGCTGCCACTCGGACACAATCGGACTCTGGCCAAAGGTCGGCTAAAGGCTGTTTACAGTTTGGTCGCATCTTGAGCCAGCTGGTGTGGCAAGTTAGCTGTGGCAACAAAGAAGCAAAAGGCAAAAGGCCAAAACGCTTGCAGCTAAGGACGTCGTGTGTGGCACAATTGAGTGAAACGAAGAAGCAGCAGCATATGAAGAAGTTGCAACTGCAAAGCATTTAAATTGAAATTAACATCCTGTTGGTCGCCACATGGCCTGTGCCGGAAGCACTTCAGCAATATTGAGCCACAAAAAAAAGAGAAAAAAAAAAAAAAATAATGAAACGAACTGCTCCAATTATGGCATCAGAAAAGTCAAGCTCAAAGACGCAAAAACGCAAAACTTGCCAACTTGTATGTGTGTGGCATGTGGCATGTGGCATGTTGGGCTTGTGGCATGTTGTGGGCCCAACAAGTGGCGCGATTGCAAAGCAAAAGTGTCAGGCAAACATCAGACAGTTGGCGCCCTAGACAAACACTCACAAGTCGCACACACACACACACACACAACACACACAACACACACACTCATACACTCATACAGAGAAATAACAGACAAAGCGGCAGTCAGCACACACGTAATTAAGAGGCCATTGTTGATTTCGCTGACAAAAGTGAAAGATGTCTTGATGGATAACGTGCCAGCCAGTTCACACTTCAAAGTGTGTGTGCGAGTGTGTGTGAGTGTATGCGTATGTGTGTGTGCGAGTATTTACGAGTGTGTGTGTCTCTCTGTCTTATATACACTCAGAAAAAAAAATAATAATCCGAACATGAAGATCCGTTCAGAAAGCATCTTTCTAAATACCATCAATTTTCCTCTCTGCATTTTTTGAGAAAATTATTCTAAAATTTAAAAAATTAATTTCTAAAATTTTACAGAGTTTTTTTTTTATATGCGTACAACAAAGCAACTCTTATTATGTTATTAATAAATTGTATTTAACTAAGCAACAAAAGCATTAAATAAATCACATATAAAAACAATTCAATTTTAAATTCAAATATTATTTTTGGTTAAAAGAACCCGAAAAAGCAGTAAAAATATGTCTAACTTCATTCTTACGAGCAACTTTAAAATTAGCTTTTTTGCTTTTTTTTATATAATTACATATAAATAATATTACTAAATTATTTAAATTCAATAGAAACATTTTAGATAGTTGATAATATTAAATTTCATTTGCTTCTGAATTTTATAAAATATTTTTTATTTTTTTATTACCTCCTTTGTTTTTGAAAGTAATTGCAAAAATCAAGAATAACTGTTTATTCTTTTGGAAAATTTTGCATTTTTCCGGCTTAATTTTAAAAATTGATGAAGATTTTATTCAAAGTGATTTATAAATTAGATTTTATTCAAAGAAATATTATAAACAATTAAAAAAAGCAATCAAACTTTCTAGTTGACAGAGTGGAATTTTGTGGCATTTTCCAAAATTCAGTACTATATTTTTCTAAGTGTAATCATTCTTTTGATGTAATCAGCTTGCAGCACTCAGCACATTATGCTCAATCCTGCAATTATTCTTACCTCCAGCCTTTGAAGATAGCAATTAAAACGATTCCCATACACACACAACTAATTTCGTATATATGTGTGTGTGTGTGTGTGTGTGTATGTGTGTGTAAGTGTGTTTGCTGATGTATGCATAAATATTTAATGTGTTTGCCTTGTTAGTGGCTGGCGGTATCACTTTATTTTGCGGAAGGATTAAATTAATGCCAAACGTGTGCTGCTCTCTGTTGTTTTGTTGTTTTAGGTATCACACACACACACACACACACACACACAACACACACACACACACACATACACACATAGATAGACTGGCTGGTGTGTAGACAAACAACGTGTGTGACAAAACCGCTACTTACACTAGTTAGCTAATAAAATTAGTTTTATTAACACGTACTACGACAAGTGCCAACAGCAGCTAAACACACTTTGTATTTAATGTATGTGTGTGTGTGTGTATGTGTGTGTGTGTGGCAATTGGCTTTAAGTGTTAATTGCATGTAAAACTGTTAAATGCCTGGCTGCCTATGAAAGTGCCAGCAAAATGTGTTTAAAGATGCCGCAGACCAAAACTGTTGCCTACATTTGGGCGTTGGTTGGAAAGGCAGCAATATTTATTAATGTTATATTAGAAAATAATGGAGAATCATATTTAAACTACTCAATAAATATAGATATACATGCAGTAATAATTATTAATGTTATATTGGAAATTAATGGATCATCATATTTGAATTACTAAATAAATATATATATATATATATAGTGTGATTTGGATTACAAACTCACTTTCACTTTGATTTTGGGCACAATTTATTTAGACAGTTTAGGTAAATAAATGTATTATTTATTATTATGAATAAAAAGTAGCAAAAAGAAAGCAAATTGAATTCAAGTAATATATTAAATGAGATTCTAAACTAATCGCGTCTTTAATTCTCTTTTACCTAGATCAAAAATATATTCTCGTAAATAAATTGCTTTTAATAAAAATTCTCAAAAATTAAACGTGATATTGAAAATGTAAGTTATGTCAATGAATTATATTCTATTTACATCCCATTCGCATATTATTTGTTGGTGAGTATATTTTTTGAATTTTAAAATGAAAAAAAATATATTATATAAAAAAAAAATATTACATTAAATTACAAATAAGATAGAAATAGGTGCAGTTTACTTTACTCTGTCCATTTAAGTCGAAATAATTAAATTTATTCTAAACATAAATTAAATGCTAATAAAATATAAAACATGGGCTGCAAAATAAATACATATTTCTAACAGAAGTGGAAAATATGTTTAAGATGCCCCCACAAAATGCATACCTTCCTATCCACAAGTCCAATTAATAAATCCTTAGTTAAAATATCCCCTTGGGCTGTCATCGAGTGCTCCAAAACAACATATATATATATACATATATATATATACATATATATATTTATATAACCAGTTAATTGGAGCGCTGACATCAGCAAATCGGAGTCAAACCACAATGAAATTCGATGACAATGCCACACAGTAAGATGAGCACACACAAACACACACACCACACACACACACACCACACACACACACACACGCACAGTGCTGACCACCATAATTAATGTTAATAAATAATAAATTTACATATATATAAAGACAAAATGGGGGTGGCAGGGGTAAATCATGTAATACAAGACAAGTTGGCCAAATAAGTGAAAGTCCGAAACGGCATACAAATCTGTGTAATTAAAACCAGTATTCAACGAGGGGGGGGGGGGGGCAGACGGAAGGAGGGGGGTCACAGCGATGCCAACGCAGTGATAACATCATGCAAAAACTTCTGTGGCCGGCAAAACGTTTAATTAACTTGTTTGTTTCAGCCGGGCCACAATTCATATGCGAAACGTGGCCTGCAATTAAAAATGGCCCAAAGAAGAAGCAAATTGAAAGTGAGCTGATTTCATAAATGGCAGCAGAAAGTAAAACTTTCCCTTTTTTCCTAATGTGTGACATGTGCAAGGGAGAAGGCGTGAGAGTGGCAGATTGGGAAAGATAGACAAGGAGAGAGAGAGAGAGAGAGAGAGAGAGAGAGTGAGAGAAGGCAAATCAGTTAAAGATAAGAATAAGGAAAAGATTTCATAAATGGAACCAAAATTGTTATTCTAATGAGTCAAATTGGTAGAAATAGATGGGGAGAAAGACAGAGAGTAAGTGAGAGAAAGAGAGGAAAATGAGAGAAAAAGAGAGAGAGAGAAAGGGAAAGGGAAGATAGTTATAGATAAGATTTCATAAATGGACCCAAATGGAAACAAAATGCAAAGCGACATAAAAGGCAGAAGACAGACAATAAAGAGAGGAGCAAAAGAGAGCGAGAGAGAGGGGAGATAGAAGAGTTCTCTCTCGAGAATAGAGAAGAAAGATCAGTTATAAGTAAAAATTAAAGAAGCAGCGGATTAATTGAAAATTAAATAGATTTTATAATTGAAATTCAGATGCAAAACTTTGCTTCTAATGAGCAGAGTGAGAGAGAGAGAGAGAGAAAGTACATAAGAGAATTGGAAAGAGAGAGAGAGAGAGAGTGACAAGACAGATTAGTTTCAGTCACAATAAAGAAAACCTAGAAAGTGTTTTATAGAGAAAGATATTAATTTTCCATGCAAAAATATATATTTTTTTTATTATTTTCTTATTTTGTAAAAATAAATCAATATTCGTTGGAATGTAAAGAAAGAGTTTTTTTTGAGCTGGTCGCTTTTGAGCTGATTAGAAATGAGCATTTCTACAAATTTAGTTTGATCCACTAAATTTTTAGAAAAAAAGAAAATGTGCTCAATGTATGTTTATCAAGCATGAAAATGAATTTGAAAAAAACTCAAAAGTGTCTTGAGAACTTCGATTGACGCCAGCAAAAATGTTTCACTTGAGGTTAAAATAACGAAGAACTTTGGGTTTTGGCTTAAAATTCACAGATGAAAATAATTAGAATTGGAATTTGGCTGTTCTTTAAGCAGACTGTTTTTTTTTTTAATGAGCTAAATAAATGGATTAAACATATAATTTGAGTGTGACGATGAAGTAAAGTTCATCAACAATATATCAATGTATATATATATATCTATATATATATCCTAATCGATTGACTATATTCAAAATTATATGTCTCTACCTGAATCAAATCGACTTATGCTGATCAAGAATTGGGTTTTCAAGATTCCTCCCTCAGCTGGACATACCCAATTTCCACACTTTTTATGGAGTATAAAAACTTGCCACAAATGTCCATTTGGCAAAATTTTGAAGTAAACTTTCAACGAAATTAACCGCAGCTCAAAGCAAAAACAAAAACAAAAACAAAATCAAGTCGACAAAAAACATATCTGGTTACATTTATTGAATTGAATTGTTTCATGTGTGTTTGATAACTATTTGGGCTTACTGACTAACTGTATGTGTGTGTGTGTGTTGGACTTAGTTTGTATTTGAGTTTGGCAATTTGCACTTGAAGTCAGTTGCTCAGTTTTACAGCAAAGTTTTCCAATTAGAGTTGGCAGCAGTCGAAGCGGAATTTCCCTCCGCCTGACTCTGAAAGGGTTGTTTTCCTTTTCTTTTTCACTTGCAATTTTCAACTTACAATTTGATTTTGATTTTGATTTAGATTTTGATTTTCATTTACTAGCATCCATCACCAACATCATCGTCTAATCAATGGTCAGCTCAATAAAAAGAGGGGCGCTGGGGTGCTGTGAAGCATAAAGATAAAGTAACAAATTAATTAGCATTCATTGCCACCCAATTGAGCTTGTAAATATTTAATTAATCGACGATTTGTGCAAGCGCCCAAAAATACCAAAAATAAAATGGATTCAGCCACGTTGAAAACGCTGGCAATCAATTAAAGCCTTGATGGATGGCTCCTTGCAGCCTTTTCTCGAGCAGCGCATTAGTTCAAAGAGTAACCAAAAAGTGCTCCAAGAGTGAAGAGAAGGTATTCATCTTGAAGTTCAATTACAGCGGAAAATAAGTAAGAATGGGAGTTATCCTGAGCTCAAGTCTTTAATTATCCACAATGTGGAAGATACCCAAGAATTTTACTATTCCTTCAGCTAAAAGAAATTAAACATTTATGCAAAAGACAATAAATTAAAATAATATATATAAATATCTAAATATAATCTAAAATAATATTAGAGACATTACTTAGCAATTTTATCCATAAGAAATATTTTTTTAAATAGTTTAAAACCCAATTAAAACGCTATACAGTTCCAGTTTTTATATTGCTAAGAAAGAAAGTAATTAAAAAAGGTCGATAAAATAATATATTTGTTAAGAATAAATAATTATTATATATAATCTAGAAATCTATATTTGAATATTCAAGTCTTTATCTCAGACGAAGACACAATAAATTCAATTTCTCGACTCAAGCAGTAAAAGGAAAAAAATAAATTTTCAATTGAATATAGAAGGAATTTCCTTCGAACGACTTGCTTTTAACATGTTCTTTAATTTATCTACTTAAAACTTTCCATTACTATTTGCTTCAAGGTATTTAAAAACAACAATCAGCATTTTTGTGTTTAGTACTTAAAAATATATAAAAATGCCTCAAACGATCTGCTAAACTCATTGGACTAAAACAGGCTTTAAACCGTTCGCAAACATTAACTAGAATGCTCCCCAGGCAGCTACTGAGTGTGTGTAGTGTGTGTGTGTAGTGTGTGTGTGTAGTGTGTGTGTGTGTGCTGGCCAACATCAACATTCAGCTAGCTGGCTGCTGGCTTCTGGCTGACTACTGTCCCCAAACTCCCCAAGGACTTGAGCTAAAAACAAACACACAACAAGCCGAACACACACACACACACATTAGACACACACTCGCACACACAGCTGGACACACACATATGAGGCAAGTTTTAATTTGCTGGCTCTCATTTGTGAAAACAAAGTCAGTTCGACACTCCACAACAAAAGATGCCAATTTAATCTAGTTCCAGCCCTGGCCACATGGGACACTTAAAACCACTGTGCAAAAGGACACTTGGACCAGGGCCAGCCAGGAAATGACTTCAGTGCCTGTGTCCCAGCTGTGTGTGCGAGTGTGTGTGTGTGTGTGTGTGTGTGTGAGACTGGCGCCAGCAGGTAACTTCCGGCATAGTCAAATTGAAAATGACATCGACATACCGCAGCAAGCAACACAAAAAAAAACCACACTCGGAAAAAAAGAATCGAGTAGAAACATTTTATCGCTAAAATATAAAATATATATAATATATAAATAAACAAATATTTCCTAAATCTTAATAAAACTCTTATATTTTTAGAAATTGTAAATAAATTGTTTTTCAAAATATTTCCAAAGATTAAGAGTCATTTTTATATTTTTAAAATCGATACCTATAAATAAAAATATGAAAATATTTAAAAAAAACTTTATAGTATTTATTATAAATAATATCTTAATATTTCTTTAAAAATAAAGAATCATTTAAAATTTGTACAGATGTTAATAATTAAGAAATAAATTACTAAAAAGTAAGAAATACCTTTTAAAATTCAGGAAAAATAACAGCTATGATTCCAAAGATTGTTGTGTTCAATTTTAACTATTGTACGTAAAGTTTACAAGATTTTTTAAAAGTAAAAGAAATTATAAAACAAACTACTAATTGTGTTATTATTTAGAACCTTTAATTTCTAATGTATAACAATAATATAAATAACGTAAAAATATTAAATGCCATATGTCAAAAAATTATTTTAAAAAAAGTCTGCTGTTTATATATCATCCATTTATTTGAAAAATCCCTGCAAAAAACCCTGAGCTGTTCGTGCCCAAAAATTATGATTTGCTTAATTTCACTAGACTTTTTTTCTGAGTGCAGCCGAACAACGTAAGTTGGACAGCTGCTCTACTTTTGTGGCCAAAGTGTAAAGCTGAGCGACTTTTGCGGGTTGCTGGTGTTGAGTTGTGGACTAAAAGTTGAGCACTCGACTCGTAAAGTGTGACAAATTGAATTAATGCCAAAGACAAAGGCCCTTCTGCTCTTCCCCCCCCCCCCCCCCCCCTGGTAATCACTATTTCAACTGTAATTGCTTAATACGCACTCCTAATTAAGGCAAAGGTTTTGCAAAAAGTTAGCCAAACCTATGCTTTAACCTCAATAGTCCAAGTCCAAGTCCAAGTCCAAAACTGGCACGTGAACTGTGAACCGGCACTTGACTTTTGCCACATGAGAGCAGAGACACAAATCTCCCAATGTCTGTGTGTGTTGCTGTGTCTGTGGCTAAGTAAGAAAAACTACAGTTTCCACTTAAGGCCGCAAAAGCCACGTGCAACACACACACACACACACATACACACACAACACACAGTTGTGTAGACGCCAAGTTGAAGGCGCTGCAAATGGCAACTGCGAGTGGACATTGACAAAAAACGCAAAACTGACGCATTGTTGAAACCATAACTCAGCGCAGTGCTCCAAACAATGCTATAGTCGAGAGTGCTCGACAAAGAGATACCCCGCAATCACCTATTAAATACCCAGAAGTTTTGCTAATATTATTTTGTTCAGTACAGTTGAAGGCAAAATGCAGTTTCATAAAGTTGAAACTAAATTTAAAATTTAATAGATTAAAAATTAGTTTAATAAAATAAAGTCAAATTAAATTCAAATAAATTAAAACAAACGAAAATTAAGTTTATATTCAAAATACAACTAACAGTAAAAATATATAATATAAAATATATTTTAAAATAAGTCTACAATTTAAAAATCAAAAATTTAGAAAATTAAATATATTATAAAATATTTCTAAAAGAATGTGCTTAAAAATTAGATAAGCGGTTAAGTTAAAATGAAATACGAAACAGAAAATATGAAACGCAAAATAAAAAATAGTTAAATAATAAATTTTATTTAAAAAGAAAGTAAGAATAAAATTAAATTTTAAACTAAATTTAAATAATAGTCGTTGAAAACTCAGATAAATTGGAACTTAAGAAAAAAATGGAATTTATTTAAGACTAATAAAACTAGGTAAAAATAAAGCTAGATGAACTTTGATAGATAAACAAATTTTTGCTAAATCGTCTCGACTGCTGCTACTGATTAGGAATATATATACTTTATGTGTTGGCAGCTGTTATATGTTGCCTTCATTATACCCTTATTATACATTTTGAATGGTATTAAAACGAAACCTGTGCAGTGAGTGGCGAATCTTAAAGATAAATAAGAAAATGGTGGTGAGGCGGGACGAGGCGGGGGCAAAGCGAGTGTCAACGTAGCTGAACTTTGACCCCAAAAGCGGCAAAACCGCAAAGGGCAAAAAGAAAAAACATAAAAAAAAAATGCTGGCAAAAATGGACGACAAGGCGAACAACGATTATGACGCTCTTCGTCCGGACACGCAACGGAGCGCAACTGATGAAGCCCACTTAGACTAGGAGGTGTTGTGGAAGAAGACGCAGCAGAGATGCGGAGGTGAGCGGGACGATGATGACGATGACGACGACGACGAGGTGTCCCCAACTGGACAGCGGTCAGCGCAACATTTGCCATTGACAGAGACACAAGCCAAAGAAAGAAATAAAGACTGCTCGCACAAGAAGAAGAAGAAAAGGAATATATAAAAAAAAGAGACTGTTTGTGTATGTGTGTGTGTGCGTGTGTGTGTACTACTTGGGGTTGTCTGGACAAACATTGGCGGACCGGACATGACCAAATGAAAATGTGTGTAAGCCCTGCCTCAAGCCCCGTGGCATCTCAGCCTCTGTCTACGAATACATGCAGAGAAAAATAGTCAACTTTTTATGAATTTAACAACAATTCTCAAATAAACAAACAAAAATAAAAAACAATTTAACTTAATTAAAATTATTATTTTTGTATTTTTTATAAATGTGTTTTGCTGTTAATAACCCAATTTTACTAACAACATTTTTAACATTTTCAAATGTTTACAGAATCTACATTTTGCCATAAACCACAAAATTCGGCACATTCAATATTCGTCAAATACGTTGTGAATATTAAAAATTCACATCGATTAATTTGTATTTTTTTTTTAATACGATTTATCGAATTTCGTAACGATAGCTGCTTAAAATTCAGATAAGGTAAGAGAATATTTGAAATATAATTATAATTGAATTAAAGTAATTAAATTTTTATAACTTAATAAAATTCAGTGATTATAATAAATTTGAAAATAAGCATTTAATTCATAAATTTCTTTCTTATTTAATACACAATGTAATTTACAGAATTTTAAATTAGCTTTTTGTTACTTAACTGTTAATATTAAATATTTTATTTATGAGTTTCTAAAAAATAAAAAAAAGGATTAGACAGAAGATTTTATATGATTATGATATTTCTACTTTTCATAAAGATTTTTCAGTACTTTATATAAGATAGATTTTTCCAAATTTAAAAATATTTTCGCATCCTTTGAATTTTTTGTATAGTTTTCTGATTAATTTTTATTTCAACTTAATTTACTAAGGTTTAAGTAAATTTTTTGCTAAGTGTAAACTGCACAATTATTATTTCAACTTTTCATGTCTGGAGGTGCACACCATGATTTCAGGATGCTCTCTGCCCCAGTGCTTGCCACATTCCCTACCCCTCTTTGGCGTAGTTTGTAATTTCGCATGCTGCGTCTCATTTTTCATATTTGGCGCACTTTGAGTGCCATTTGGCAACGGGCAACGGGCAATTGCAACAAGGCAACAAGGTAAACAGACAATTTCTCAAGCGACTAATGCTCTGAGTTATTGTTCAACTTCTCCAGGCAGATGAGTGCATTTCCCCCCCTCAAGGGGGTGGAGTCTAAGTGCGCCATTAAACAGTGGATATGGCAATGCCTCGACTCAAACTCCACTTTCAACACGGACTTTCCACATGCCAACTACTTACATGACTTATGACTCGACTCGACTCAACTCGACCTTAAACTGAAACAATTAAAATATAGGCTTCAATTTGTGTACCCCCCCCCCTCTCCACCGCCCCTTCTTCAGGGTTATAGCTAGGGAATTATTGTGTGAGTTGGAGAGAATGTGAAATATGACAACACTTTTGATGGGCCTATAAGAATTTGAAAATTATTATTATTATTCTAATTATATTATACTATCCACAATTATGCTTTATCTAAGCAGGACGATAAAAATGGATGCAGTATTTTATCATTGTAAGATTAAAATGCAATTCAACTTATTATTATTGGGAAAATAATCCAACTTATTATTTTTGGAAACTCCACAATAATTGTCGATAAGACAATATAGAATTTGAAGCAGTATCTTATCATTGAATGATTAAAAAAGTAATCAAACTTAGACGAAAAATTGCACATATTTTATATATATATATATTTATATTTATTTACTGAATGTTTAAAAAATTTTACTTTAACAAAATTCCACCACATTCTCTTCATCCCTTGCTATTCTTAAAAGTGCCAATTTTTTTAAATAAAGTCGCCAAAATAGTGCTCATTTTGGTATTTTTAGTTTTAAGATCCTACAACTCAGACTGTTAAATAAACAAATTGTTTGACAATTTAATCTTATTTAATTTAATATTACATAAATTAAACAATACATAAACAACATCAAACCTTATTTTTCTTATCTTAAATATCTTAATCAGAAATAGGAAATTGAGAGTTATACCTAAACTGAATAATATTCTATTTACTTAAATTAAGATAAAAGACCACACAAACGAAGACTGGTAAATCACATAAAAATATTAATATAAATCTTGAGTTGGAGATCAAATTTGTTATATATATAGAGAGAGAGAGAGAATTCTTCAAATTAGCAACTTGGCTGTACTGGAATCAATCGAATCAAAAATTGTATTTTTCACTATTAATTTCTTGTTTTACTTTAGTAAATTGATTTAAGCTAATTCTGAGAAACAGCATTTATTTTAAATTAAATTACGCAATTCTGTGATTAATGATACTCCTTTTATTCAATTTTTGATTAACTTTCCACAGTTGCCAAGCTAAATTGTAAAATTTCTGTTGTTTAAGACTTCGTTGTGTTTATTACTGCATAAAAATAATTAGAGCAAACAAACTGTGTAAATGAATTATAAAAGATATTAAGTAAAACATGATGGTTATTAAGGAGACTTTAAGTTTATTGACTCTAACCCGGTGGAACTGGATTAAGTGTCGTAAAACTTAAAATACCAAACACATAAAAATTTTCTTGAAGAAGTAAAGTTTGAGTTTGAGTAAATCTAGGTACATTTTAATACTATATAATATAAACATATAATATTTTAAAGAGAACATTAAGGATTATTTCACAGAAGATAATATAATATGCAACAATTTAGGAATAGGTCAAAGTTTTATATTACACATCAATTCAAATCTTTAACTCAAGCTTATGTAGGTAGACAAAAATTTTTACAACACTTGAAGAATTTACAGAAATTACAAAATATGAATTTGCAGATTTTAAATCAATTTAAAAAAACGCATTAAAATTTCTTTTACAGAATAAATACTTTTTTCTTATAAAAATAACTATATATGATTGCTAAAGATTGTATTTAATGTAAAATAATGCGATCTTAAAAAGATAAAATAAATGAATATTTTAAATTAAATTTAATATGAATGTTACGAATGAAGTAATACAAAATAAACAGAAGGATTAATTTAATTACAAATAATTAAATGAAAGTGCAGTGTATAAAATTAGTAAATCAAGTGGTAATTGAAATGTAAAATTGAACTTAATCAGACAAAAGAATATTAAAGAAATTTCTTTTATCAAGCATAGAGGAAAAAATAAGATAAAGAGACACTATTCTTTCGAAAACTAAAGAATTAAAGTATTCTTATTAATGCTTTACGTGTATATAATAATAATCAAATATTTCGATATATTTGCTTGACGAAAATTCATTAAATTTTAGTTCTAGTCAATAGTAAAACATTGGAAAACGTTCATTGACAGTCTTGTGTTCAATGTCAAATTGCTGACCTCCTGGAAAGTGCTCAAAAAATAATGAAAACGTTGCAAATATTACACATTCGACCTGTTGAAAAGAGGCAAAAATAGCGCAGAAATGCAAGCCAAATAAAGCCAAACAAAAACCGCCTACAAGCAAAAATATAAACAGAAATTGACAAGAAAATTAAAGAAAATAAGTAGAAAGAAAAGGGCCTAGTGAAAAAAACATGCACACAAATAAAAATGAATGTATACATACAATACATGTACATATGTATATATATATATATTTATATATATATATATATTATTCATTCGCATCTATGCCATGAAGGTCATATTAAATTGCTATAAAATTGTATTGATTTTTATTTGCAACAAAAGAAAATGCGCTGCGCACAAGCAAGACGAGGACAACGACACCACAACAACAAGAACAATAAGACGCAGAAGAAGAGGAGCCAGCTGGCAACATTTTGGGGCAAGCGAGGCAAGTGCGGCAAGCGCCTGAAAAGGGGCCACAAAAATCCATAAAGAGGCGAAACTGGTTTTCTTTTTTCTCTTTTTTTGCCTGCTCTTGCAACGTTGGCTAATTAGAAAAGTTTCTAGTCAGCCGCAGCTGTAGTAGGGGTTGTAGTAGGGCGCCTACACTCAGCAAAAAAACCGACATACATTTTATATTTATAATTAAAATATAAATTTTTTAGTGTATTTAATCTATAATACTAAGTTAATTTAAAAAAGTTATGTTTGTGGCTTTTGTTTTTCATTTATTTTAAATTACCACAAACACAGAAACTCTTTGAATAGCTTACAAAATTATATATAAATGAATTTGGAAAACCTAAAATTATAGTATTCGAGCGACTTTCTCCTGAATACTAAAAAGGTAATAAATGAGCGTTGGAATTTTTAATTTGTAAAAACAAAATCCTTAATAACAAAATTAGAAATCCAAACATCCAAATGTTATTAGAACAACTTTATATTTTTAAAGAGATTTATTTCTTTCTGAGTGTAGAGGTGGGGTTAGTAGCGGGTTGTGGGTAGGGGTAGTTAGGGACAGCTGCTGCTGCACGCTCATAGGTGCGCTGGCAACGCCATTTTCAAGAAGGTGAACGCTGCTGGCCAACTAATGTCACACCGTTCGGAGAGAGAAGGAGAGAGAGAGAGACGCAACGATTGGCTGGCATAAATCACGTAGACGTCGTCGCGCACCTACAAAGCAAGAGCGAGACACACCTTCCAGGCAGCCAAACACTCACTGGCTGGGCGGGTTAGCTGGCACCTGATGCTCGCTCTCTCTCTCTCTTACACACACACACTCAGGCAGGCAGCATTTGTATTTACCTAAAGACGCAGCAGTGGAAATAAAAAGCGAACAGCCGTTGAAGGAGGAGTGGAAGGAGCAGGGGGTTTGAAAGGGGGGTGGAGGACAGAGATACGTGCACGACGACAACTAACGAGCGACACGAAGCTGAAAGCTATGAGAAAAAAACAGCTTGCGACAAGGAGAGCAAATCCTCACAAAGGCACACGCACACACAGACAACGTTGAGTTGAGGTGAATTTGTCAAGTGAGACTATGACGCAGCTAAAATTTAAATTTATATTTTTATATATATATTAATAGTTTACATATATATATATATATATTTACCCACCAACTAAAATACAAATAATAATAAATACTACGCACAAAATAAATATTCAACAAGCCATAAATCACTTGCCGACGGTAAACAGGCCAAGACAAAAAATCTAAGCTCAAAATCAAACTCAACATTTTCTCAACACTTCCTCAACCTTAGCTCAACGTTAGCGCAACGGTTGCTCGCAGTGAGCAAGCGAAAAAGGTGCTCGGCTTTGGTTGGCTGCCAACATTTCGCACACCTTAACGGTAACGGTAAGTGAGCGAGCGAGCCAGCAAGCAATAACCTGTCTAACTTACATACCGCCGTGTGTGTGTGTGTGCGTATGTGTGTGGCAAGAGAGAGCGAGAGCGAGTGAGAACGCAAACGCACGAACGCAACGAATGAGCAAAGTTAGATGTCAAGAGGTGGGTGTGGGGTTAGGAAGGGAGTGAGGTAAGTTGCAAGCGAACACTGCAAATAAAACCAAAACAACTGCCACTTGCGGTTAGGTGCCCAGTCAGGAGCAGCGTAAGCAGAGAAAGCAGCAACAGCAGCAGCGACGTCAGCAGAGGCAGCAGCTGCTATATAAAGCAGTTGAAGAAGGAGACTCGAGCTGCAGCTGAAGCCTGAATGATGAGCAGCACCATCTAGCGAGGGGGTTCGCCGCCACACGGCAGGTGGCTCTGTGCTAAGCTAGTGCGAGCGAGCGAGATAAAAAGGGAGAGGGGGCACCTACATAGCGTCGCTCGCTCTCTCGCTCTCACTCACAAGCATGCCTAACAAACGACGATGCTAAAGACGACGACGACGACGAAGACCAACACCTAGAACAGGTACACACACACACAGAGACACGAAGAGAGTAGCTTTAGTATGTGTGTGCATGCTATATATGAGGTGGTGGTGGGGGCGCAGCAGACGTCGCTTTGCGCAGGTAGATTGGTGGATGCGTAAGGTATATTATATACACACACACTAACACACTCACATAGAAGCACGACACGTGGCCAGTGACTGAGGTGTGAGGCCGAAACATGCGCAGTGAGCGAACGAGAGAGAGAGAGCTGAAATATAACTTAAATTATTAGCTGTTAGCTAAAATTACATTAACAGTGACATGTAATGTTAAGCGCAGGGGAAATAAAGATGTTAACAAGACGGCTGATAAGTTAACGTCCAAGTGTTAAATAACAGCTGTTACGGCGTTTACTCCTAAAATACAATCTAACAATAAAATACAAAATATTACATATATATTTGTGTGTGAGTGTTTGTGTGAATATGTATTTAATATTGCATTAATTCACTAAGTATGTTGGACGTTGCATTGACCCATCAACGATTTAACATAATTCTTGATTCCAGCATTTTATTTTCTATTCTCGAATAAAAGTGAAATTTAAGTGAATTTAAATTTGATAGCTAAATAAAATATGAGTAAAATAAATTACTTTAAATAGTCGAGAGTGAAGCATTTAAGGATATTATTAAAAAAAAAAAAATTGCGAGCCTTAATTTCATTTTTAACTTTATAAAAACAAATAATAAAAAAATTATATTAAGAAGATCTGCTTTTCGAAAATCGTCAACTTTGACAAAGTTATGACTTTGAAAAGATTAAACCCAACTCCAAGTAAATTTATTAATTCTAAAATCGCCATTTTAACTTTGTTGCATTACTCTATCAATAAAACAACAATGAAAAAGACCTGTTTTTTTTTTAATTAAAATTAAAATTATATTATCTAGATGTCAAAACATGATTAAATAGCTTTATTTTTATTCACTGCTGTCAAAGATATATCTTTAAAATATTTTGACTAGTCTCAAAAAACTCTTTTTAAGGTTACAATTTTGAAATTTATGTACGGAATCGCTTTTCGTAGTTTTAATCTTTATATAGTGTTAATCTACATGCCATGTCATGATTCGGAACATTTGGATTTTAAAAAGAAGATTTTAACTTGTAATAGAATATGTAACTTTTTGTTTAATATTAAAGATGATTAAAATGCTATGGGATTTAAGATATGATGAATTTTAACAATTATTACAAAAGTACTTACAGAAACTATTAAATTGTTCGGCAAATTAGCAATATATATTTTATTTCCCACCACTGTATATATATCTCTATTTATTTAACGTCAACTAAAGTTAATCGACTTAAAAATAACAGAATAAAAAATATGCAATAACAATATTAAAAATAATGTTTTAGATAAATAAAAATTATTTATTATATTAAGCACAGAAGCAGAAATATTAGCAAAATTGATTAATACCTGCAAAAGGTTTATAATAAATAAAATACTAATTAACTTGAATTTCTGTGATTGGCTGGTATCAAAAATCTCAAAGCTTGCAAACACCTCAAAAAAAAAAAATGAAAATTCAACAGGCAAACGTAAATAAAAAAAAAAACAGAAAAAAAGCGAGCAGAAAAAAGGAAGCGTAAATGATTTAAGCGCTTATCGGATAAAAGGGAGAAAAAAAACAAAGCTGAGAAAAAACTAGAATTAAAAAAACGAGAGCTAAAAAACTGTGGCAAAGAAAGCGTCGCGCGAAGCAGCTTAAATGAAATGCTTGTAGCTGATTATGCAGCATAATTTATGCGGAGAGGCAACAACAACTTTGCCACACACACACACACACACAACACGCCCTCTCAAGAGCAAGACAAACAAGTCCAAGTGGCAGCAACAATGGACGGCAACAGAATGTGGCAAGGCGACCTGCGCAACTGAAACTGATTTAATTAAGCAGGTGATTAAAGTTGATGCCGCTTATTTGTAGCAGCCAAAGAACAGCAACTCAACTTGCAACAAGGACTCCTCGCTGTCGCTGTCGCTGTCGCTGTCCTTTCCTACTTCCGCTTTGCCGCCGGAAGTCAGCGTGTAAACTGCGCGCAAAAACTTTCGCCTCGTCTTTTTGGACAACAACAGAAACAACCAAAAAAAAAAAAAGGTCAACTTTAAATTTTGATGCTACAATGCAAATGAACCTGCAACAGGGGCGTTGTCTGCTTCCAAATTAAAGGGGGCGTGGTTGCATTTAACAGTTAGTATAAAATCTATTAAATTTTATTCTTTTTAAATAAACATTTTTTTTTCAAATGTAATTTTTAAAATTTATCATTTTCAATTTGTCAATTTATAGTCAAAAATTGTATAAAAATATTTATTAAGAAATTAAAATAATTTACAAATTTAGTATTTTATTTTATGCAAAGACAAAACGTGTTTTAAATTAAAGTTCACTTTTTGGCATAATTTTCATTTAATTATTAATCATGACTTCAAAGTTTAGGATCGATATGATTGAACGGATGTGATATTATTATTTTACCAGATTAATAAAAATTTGCTAAACAGGCATTTATCAAAGCTCTAAAACAATTTCAGACATTTGTCTAAAAATAATAATTAAAATAATAATAAGACGGAACTAAAATAACCCAAAATTAAATAAATTGCCATTTTTACATTTATTTAAATACCATTAATTATTTTGATTTATTTACTAAATCTTAAATGTTAATTTAATTATATATTCCTGAATTATTATACATATATATATTTTTTTTTGTAACAATAAAAATTTTAAATTTACAGAACATTTTTGCGCAGTCTAATTTAATTTTTAAGAGTTATGACTACGCCCCTGTCCCTGCCCCTGCCCCTGCCCCTGTACTCTAAACTCCAGTTTCTGAGCTCCGAGTCCTGAGTCCTGAGTCCTGAACTGGCCAAATGCTTGTGGGTTCAACTTTTGCCACTTTTTTTTTGCATATATTTTGCTGTTAATTGAATATTTCAGCATTTGTTGTTTGTTTGTTGTTGTTGTTGTTGTTTGCCAAAGGTCGAAAAGCAAAATCAACGGTAATTAAAATTCAATTAGAACAAAAACGACAACAACAACAGCTGTTGACTATAACATAAACTATTGCAACAAAACAAAAAAAAAAAAAAAAGTAGAAAAGAAAACAAAACAAAAAAAATACATCCATAATTTGTGGCAACAATTAGAATCGGGCTTAGTTAATTGGCAGAGGCTCTGTTTGAGCCGTGTTAATGTAATGGCCAACAATTTACGTCAACTTAATGTCCATTTTGGCTTGGAGTGTGAGTTGTGCGAGTGTGCCAGGTTGTGTGTGTGGTGTGTGTGTGGTGTGTGAGTGGTTGCTTCATTTATTGCTCCATTGCTCGCACCACTTTTGCTTAAGGTAAGATTTATGTGAAATGATGGCTCTGAGTGGGCAGTTCACGCCTCGATCCGGTGTCAATCGCTGCCACACTGAGAAAAACTATTGAACTTCATTTCTAGAAAATATAAAAAAGTGAATTTCTAAAATTAATCAATGTGTTTCGCTTAAAAATAGAGTTGTTGTGGATTTTGCTAAAACTTTCAACTTTTCAACAGAATATTTTTTTTAGTTAAATTAATAAACAGTTTTTTAATATTTCACAGTTATTAACAGCTCATAAAAAACAAATTAAAAGTTTTTCCACAATTTTTTTCAATTCGGGCTTTGCATATTTTCGTTTTTAATTATAGAAAGTATTTGAAATAAATATAAATAGCCATATATTTAGTATTATCGAGATCTAGTTTTTGGAATATTTGTTCTTAATATTTAGAAATTATTTGTAATAAGATGAAAAAGTTTCTAATTTTTCAGGGAGACTCTTTTGTGGCGTGTAACTGCCTCAAGTGTGCAACGCAATTTAGTGAAAATATCAAATTTCCTACTCACCCACAACAAACACACACACCACACACATTCACACACACAGAGAACACACTTCATTCACTGCTATTTTTTTTTTTTTTTTTTTTGCTGGACGTAGAAAAGTAAACAGAAGGTTAATGGATTTGACACACGGTTCAACAACAGGGGCAACATCAGCAGCCACATCTACGGCACTTGTGCGTGAAATGGATATGCTTTCAGGCCATACACACACACACACACACAACACACACACACAACACACGCTCTCACACACACACTCGCTCATCCCCAATACTTACACACACGCGTGCAGCTTCAACAAACGGTAAAAGGCGCCACATTTGCCACACTCAGGTTTCCAATTTGTACGAACTATTTTTTTTTTTTTTTAGCATGCCCCAAAGCTTTTTAGCCAGCAGATTTAACTGCTAGTTAAACTTAACAAGAAGCTTACCCTGGACAGATTTTAGCACTCACTAACTTAAATAAAGGTGTTAAACTTCAAGTTTAGACAGATTTGACCAATATTTAAACTTAATAAAATTAAGCTTTGAGTAATTAAAAAACGCGTTTAAATTATTTATAGATATATATTTTTATAACTATGTCACAATTGTGCATTATTTGATCTGATTACAATTTATCAACGGGATTTAATGATACAAAAAATATACTACGGAGACCGTTAGATCTGATTTAACTTAAATTATAATTAAAAGCATAATTTGTAAACGAATTATTCTCCATTATTGGAAGGTCTATCTTACACAGATTTTATTTAATTTATTAAGATTTAAATTTAATAACAAACATAAAACTTGCAATCACTTCAAATATAAATTCGGAATCACAAGTTAAATTTAAAATATTTATATATATTTTATCAGATATGAAAAAAGGACAAAAGAGACCGTTAGATCTTCCTTTTCCGATATGAATATATCTATATCTGATTTATATATATATAAGCATAATTGTAACCGAATTAATCTGCATTATTTTATCTGATTCTCATTTATCTGTGGGAGATTAAACTAAAATCTAAAGAGATTTTTCCCTTTCCCTACAAAACTCTGTTGGAATTACTATATATGTAACTGCTCTGTTGATTCTGGCTATATATATATATATATCAGAAGAAAAACTGTCAAAATCGTAATTTTAATACTTTAAAACTAAATAGCCAAAAAGTAAAAAAAAATCTATAGAAAAGCTTACAAATTTACAACAATCGGGTATATATATATATATATATATATATATATATATATACAATTTGACTGCAGTATCTGGCTGACTATTGTTTAAACTTGCAACGCACGTTCGCAACGCGTTGTGGCAGAGGCCAAGCTAAAAAAGGCAAGTTCCAATCAGACACCAGAAGTCGTCTGGCTCTGACTGACAATTGGCCAGGATGAAGGAGCAAGGACGAAGGAGGAAAGCAGGCAATACACCCGCAGGCAACGACGTGACGTTGGGCAGGGGGAATTGTGGGGGGAGGTGAGGAAACACACACAAATAAAGAAACTGCAACTGTTTACAAATGTGTTTTTATTTTTTTTTTTGGTTTGGCTTTGGAAGTTGCATCCACGCAAGGAGTGCCGCATAAATCATGTGTGGAAGGTGAAGCTGGAGGTGTCCTTTACCTACCACAGGCAGGCAGCGGCGAGGCAAGCCAATCTGCACCACTGACAGTTTTAATGCCGCATGAAGTCCATGCGGCTGTTTTGCAGCCAAACTTTTATGATTTCCTCCGGTGAATCTGCCACAAACTTCTGCCCCGTGCCCCTGTCTCCTTGTGTTCGCTACACTTACAAAAAAAAATCAATGGAAATTGTCATTAAAAGTAGAACAATTTTTTAGTTCTCAGAAGTAATCAATTTTCTAGAAATTAGCAAGACTTGTCTTAATAAAAGAAATCTGAAAATTAAGGCAGTTTTTTCAATATTTTAAATATAAATTTTCCATTAAGAAATGCATGTGAAAAAAGTAGAAAAAAAAACGTTATTTCTTTAAATTTTAACAAATTTTATTTACTGACTCGTCTTAATTAATCTATATGTAAATTATTTGTGAATTCTCAAAATACAAATGCAAATACAAATCAAAATTATAAACAGCAAAAAATAATAATATAAAAATTCTTCTCAGGTGCAGATAAAAAAATTAATTTCTAAAAATTAGACAAAAATAAATCAGAAACAAGGAAGCCCTAAATTAAGAAATTCATGTGCTGATTTTCTGGAAGATTTAGAGAATCTTGATAAAAAGAGATGGATATTTTTTTTCAGTGTGTTTGTGCGTGACTCCTCTGCACTCGACACTTGGCATTTGGCACTTGTGGCATATGTGTGACGTTTCAATATCCTGTTGCGTGATTTTTATTTTCATATTTTTTGTTGAATGTTGATTTTGCCAACGCGTGTTGCAAAGGTGGCAGGAGTAATGCTGTGTGCTGGGTGGAGGCGTGGCAGGCGCCCAGCTACGTGTAGAGTCGCAAGTCACAAATCACAAAATATGCCTGCCATTTTTTTGTTGTTCTCCCATTTTTTTTTCTGTTTTTTTTTTTTTTTTTTGCTTTGGCTGTTTGGCTACGTTTAGGCCTCTAAGCCTGTCTACTTAGCCACGTAGAGTGGGAGAGGTGGGGGTGGGGGGTTGTGTATATTTGGACTGAGAGTTGAGTCTGGAGAACGGCCAATAAATCAAAGCATGTAATTTCTCACATAACTTGATTTTTATGCCATTTTGTGTAAGTTGTTGATTTTGTAATTTATGTCACGGTGTATTTTTGTGTGGGAATGAGTAAAAACTGAACCTATAAAAGCTGGCTGAAAATGTGTTTTTTTTTTATACTTTCACACTAAAAATAGAAGAATCATGCGACGAGTTGGAATTTTTAAAGATCTTAGAGGAAGCTGATCAAACTCCAAGAAAGAAGTCTTGCGAAAGGATTAATATGGAAAGAAATTTGTTATCTATCAATGTTGTTGTCTATCAATTTCTAGAATCATCAACATTTAACGGTAAACTACTTACCAATTAAAGGTCAAGTCAAGCGCCAGCCAACATTTTAATTGATTGGCTTTGCTTTTCAATAATATTGAAATTTTCATTGTAAAAATAAATTCAGCTTTTATCTAGCTGCAAAATCTCACAACTGGAGAATGCAAATTTTACTGGCTTATTAAAAACAACACCACAATTAAGACACTCATCCAGCTAAACTAAAACATTATTTCAACCAGTAAAAATTGAATCAAGAATTTGAAATTGTTGAAAATTTAAATATTTTACTTAGCATCAACTGCTGCTTTGCTAATGTACATAAATTTAATTGTCATTGATAAAAAAAATATTTATTTCTTACTCGATTTTTGCAACTAAAAATATGAAGTAATTAGTTCGTTTTTTTTTTTTTGTTTTGAATAAAAACTAAATCATATTAAATATATTAATGCAGTGTTAATCTTTCTGTAAAACTATTAGTAAAATTGCATTGATTTTAAAAATCGATTCAGGTTTGTTTTTAGGATTTCAGATCAATTTAAGCATCAAATCAAACAATTAATATTATTATTATTATTATTATAATTATTATTATTTGCATTTCAAGTAGTAAAAAATGCTAATTTTAATAATCTCTTCACTTCAAATTATTTATTAACTGCCACTTTTGGTTAGCATCAGCATAAACCAAAGTAATACCTTAAATCCGATTTTATGGCAACTGTAACTGTAACTGTAAATTGTGCCTTTCTGGCAAAGACAGGCCATGTCAATATTTTGCAATATCCATTGCTGAAAAAGTTTTCCAATACCATTTACCATAATTCCACTTTGCACTGCATTGACACCTAACCAAAAGTCATTCAAAAAGTGGCAAGACAAGAGCCCCAGCTGAGCATATCTCTCTCTCTCTATATATATATATATATATATATGTATGTGTAACTGAGTAATAGCTGTAGTAAAAAATTGTGAAAAGCACTCGCAAATGTTCAAACTACACTTCTGGACATCGACATGGACATGGACATCGACATGGACATCGACATGGACACTTAACTGACAATGTCTGACCTTTTCAACAACTGGAGACGTCGACGTCGATGAAAACCGGAAGAAAAATGCGAAAAGTAAAAGCAACATTTTGCTTGAGTAACACTAAAAAAAGCTGAAATACAAAAATGCCAAAGAAATAACTAAAAATTGATGCAAAAATTTGTGGGAGAGGTTGCCAAAAAAATGCTTACGTGATGTTTAAGTTGCAACTTGTGTGTGTGTGTGTGTGTATATGAGGGTGTGTGTGTGTGTGTGAAGGTCGCTGGCAGGGCAGCAAGTAGATATATGGAGACAGAAATGCAAATAACAAGCTGAAACAGCTTTGAAAACATTGAAAATTCTTTTTATTTTTATTATAATTTTTAATATTTTTATTATTAGTCTGCTCTTTTTACTTCTCTCTTATTCTTCTATTATTTTGCATATTATTATTATTATTATTATACCCTAAATATTTTAAATTTTCTTATATTTTTTTTAATATGCATTTAATCGTTTCAAAAATAAGTTTACAATCAATTCCATATAAAAATACATATTAGTTATAAAATTAATTAAATACCTTAAATTTTATTTTAATTTTATTGTGTTTTTTGTTTGTTTATTTTTACCAATATTGCCCATGTCCAGCAAAAATTTCCAGTTAAATTGCACTTTAATAAACTGAAAATATATAACAAAATTATTTATATATTTATAATTTTAAATAGACTCAAATCAGTCGGCACAGAAAAATATAAAACGAAGAAAATAAATTATGCCAAATTAAAAATTAAATGTTTTAATTACACGATTTAAAACATATGTAAAAAAAAAATTGAAAATAAAAATGTTATTCTAATCGCATTACTCGATCAGCATTAAGCGATTCGTTGATCTAGTTGATATCAAAATAATGTATGTATTCAGCTGGAATGGATTAGTTAAGTCAGCTCGACTAGCAGATAATCTGTAAAAAACTTTAAGATACGTTTTGTTTAAGAGATGGTGAATAATTATAAAATTTGTTTAGTAGATCTATAATCATCTCACATATTTATTATTAGTCAATTATAAGTCTTTATTACTTTTACTTATCGTTAATCGATTTGTATCCATGCACGCTTAACGAGTGCAGTTATCGATAAAAATCAAGAAAACCAATTTTTTTTTTATTTATTATGAGAAGTTGACTGCTATTTCAATAAATACTTTTTATATTACTATATCTATACTTTATTTCATTCGAATTGCTTTCAGCTGCCTGTTGCATATTTTTTCAGAATTTTAGTAGACCCATTTCGTTAAATTTTAATGGGTATACTACGAAAAAGAGGCCCAGACGCAGACTGAGCTCGAAAAGTTTTTGCTATTGTCTGAAGTTGGCTGTCAACACACATAAGAAACATACACACTACAAATACACACACACACACAACACACACATACACAACTCACACACATAACACACACATACGCAACACCCACACACACACACACACACACAATACAAAACGATTGTCTAACTGTAAGATTGTCAAAAGTTGCATTCACCGTTTGCCCCTTGTTATGCTCCCAGCTCCCCACCCTCTTACTGCCACTCCCTCCCCTTACACTCTCCATACCTCCCCCCCCACCCCACCCCACCCCACTCACCCACCGCCCCTCCATCTCCTTAGCTACGTGCTTTTGCTGTCAACAGCTGCAGAGACACGCGCCAGTTCAATTTTGTTGTCAACTTTTGAGTCAACTCAGTCAACGTTTAAAAGCGCATTTAAAGGCAACAACAACAACAGCTAGAAGAAGAAGAGCAGCTGCCCCCTAAAAACCACAAGCTGCAGCAGTCGCATACACACACACACACACACACACACACACAAACACACACATACTACATCCCCTCACCCTCACCTATGTCCAAGCGCACAAATTGCCCCCAAATGAGAGGCAAGTCTGCTAAAATAAACTGCAACAGCAGCAGCAGCAACATATGTGTGGCTTGTGTGTGTGTGTGTGTGTGTGTGTGTGTGTGTGTGTGTGTGTGTGTGCACCGGTTGTTGCGTGTTTACGCAACGTAACCAAAGTCAAAACCTCGATTAGGATTCAATCTGCTGCTGTTGCTGCGAGGCCAAACAAAACACTCTTTGGCCTCTTTTATACTGCTCGTTGTCCTTGTTATCCTTGTTATCCTTGTTATCCTTGTTGTTGCTGTTGTTGCTATTGTGGCTGTTGTTGCTATTGTGGCTGTTGTTGCTATTGTTGCTGTTGTTGTTGCGCCGCAGGTCAGCTGCAAAGTCAAACCGATTAAAACGCAGGAACACACACACACAAATGCTCACACACACACACACACACACGGCTGCTTTGCTATCTCCATACACTCGAAGAAATATGTTATCACTTTTGTGCCAACTTATTTTCCAATATAGTTTGGCTATAGGAGATATTCTGAACGTATTTCAAATTCGGATTAATTTTTCAATATTTTCAGTGTTGGAAAAGGGGTAAGCACAAATTTAAAGAGACCCAAAACTGTGCTTCTCATATCATTTTCAATATTATTATTATTATCTTATTATGAGGTGGCTCCGATAAGTTGAATAAAAAAAACACTCATCGATAAGCAACATTTTGAGTGAAATTTTGAAAATTACAGAATTTTTCGTAGGTAGAAAATGTAAAGTGATTTTATTATGGGTATTTTAAGAAGATGACTTTAAAGTGCTACTTGCTACTTGATCAGATCTCGTTCCAAATCGATATATTTCTATATATTCAATATTTGTATAACACAATAAATTTAATTTTTAATTATTTAGTTTGTTTTTGGCTTGTTGCTGAACGTTCGTTTTGACTTATATTTTTTTAGTTGTGTTAAATATTTAAATAATGATTTTTAAAATTAACCGTTTTGTTAATTGGGGCATGTGAAAAGTGTTATAAAAAAAAAAATACCCAAATCCAAATCAGAGTTGCACGAAATAAAAATGTGACAAATGACAAATGACAGCTGTCAATAGATCAATGGGGGAAAACTCAAGAAAAAACTCCGACGAACTGCAGAAATTAACGAAAAGCAAAGATTTCAGAAATATAATTTGCATTAAAAATGGTAAGTTTTGCTTTGGGAAAGCGGCTCAAAATGAATCGATGATAAGATATAAATGTTTTTCTCAGTCAATGCAGAAGCCGCTGTTGCTGAAGTTGTCGCTGCCGAATCGTGTGCAACCGGAGGTGCGACCGCGTGTCGCCACACTAGGCAGGCACACAAATAAATTGGAATATTTACGCAACAATTTGCTGATGAAATTGGCCACCAAAGAATTTAGTCAGCCATTCATGAAACCCGTCGATGCAGTTGCTCTAAATGTGCCCAATTATTATTTGACTATCAGCAAACCGATGGACATTGGCACAATGATGAGACGCGTGGACAACATCTACTACCAAGGTGTGGATGAGCTGATCTTGGACTTTAGGCAAATGTTGAGCAATTGCTTTTGCTTCAATAAGCCAATTGACTTGGTCTATCGCCAGGGCCAGCAGCTGGAGAAATATTTCAATAATGTCTTGGCCAAAATGCCAATGGGCGACGAAGTGCACCTGAAGGAGCCAAGTGGCGCAGGTGGTGCAGCACTTGCTGTAACTGTGCACCACGATCACGATCAAGTGGAGCAGGAGTGCCGGCAGCAGCTAAATCAATTGAAACTACACACCTCCACCTCCACCTCCGATGAAGTGCAGGTCGTGTTCAGGCCCAAATGGCGTGTGGTGGCACAGAAAATCAATGAACATCAATTTAAGCATGTTGCAGCATTCCACACACATGTGCAACAAAGATTTGAGCAAATTTTGTGTGCAACCAAAACCATATACGAAAGTCTGTGGGATGAGTCCCTCGATGACATCGCCAAGCAGATGCAACAAATTGAGTTCGGTCAGCTTTTAAGTGCTGTGGGTAATTGCAGCAGGCGACGGGACTGTTTGGAGGATCAGCTGAGCAACTGCCTCGATGGCAAAGTACGCGAATTAAAGGACACTTTGGAAAATGCCCGACTCAGTCACAAGGCCAGCGCGGAGCAAGGAGGCGGCAAGCAGAAGCAGAAGTGTCGCCGCAAAATCAGCTGGAATTCGAACCAAAACCAGGACTCGCATTTGGAGGATGAGATCAGTTTGGAGGAGCGGCGTAAGTTGCGTGCGGAGTTTGCCATGTTGCCGTGCACAACTCAAAATGAGATCATGCAACTGATCAATGAGTGCTGCAGCAGCAGCGAGAGCTGCCTCAATTCTCGCCAGGATTATCAATGGTTTGACATTATGAGTTTTAGCAGCCGCACAATTAATTTGATTAAACGTGAGATGCATCCGGAAATGAAGATCAATTTGCGTCACATGAAACCGGATGAGAAGTTGCACTTGCAACGCTGCTTGGAGCGACGCTTGGATAACATTAATCAGGCCTTGGGCGGCACAAAGAGGAAATACACCAGACGCAGCTCGGATATGCGTCTGCCCATTGCGAAGCGACAATGTTTAAATAGTCCAGTTGGCCCAGTGGCTGGCGGTGACAGCGGCAGCAACAGCAGCAGCAACAGCAGCAGCAACAGCAGCAACAGCAGCAGCAACAGCAGCAGCAGCAGCAGCAGCAGCAGCAGCAGTAGCTCCTCCTCCTCATCCTCATCCTCATCCTCGTCATCTTCGAGCAGCAGCAGCAGTTCGTCAGCCAGTGAATCTTCCAGCACTGCTCCTCATCCTCCTCTGTATCCACCAGCAATAACTAATAATAACTCCAATGAGATCTAAGTGTGGACAAAGAGTCTTAGCGGATTCTTGGATCACTGCATCTTTATTCAAAATCATTCATTTATTGTATTTTTATTTTGCTCAATAATTAATAATTGCTTTAAAATGGAATTTAAAATATTGTTTTCTTTGTGGTTAGAAAAAAATCTTTTATTGTTCAGATTGAAAAGAACCCATTCTAAATATAAAAAAAATATTTATTATTATTATTATTATTTATTTATTATAATTGTTGATTTGTTTGCGTTATTAAATTAAGCACTAGCAAAGTGTAAAAATAATTATTGTGCTTAAAAATATTAATTTTTCTATTTTAATTTCTATTTATCTATTTTGATTGTATTTAAATTAATCTTCCATTAAAAAATAAATATGCACTTCAAAAATACGGAAAATTACAAAATAAATTCATTTATATAAGTGCTACCAAAAGTGACAGCACATTTTTCTATACCACACATTAATTTTCAAATAATTTTTTCTCAGTGTAGCCGCACAATGTTTGGCGTATTCTTTAAGGGGCAATTAACTGCGACGCGCTCAAAAGTGTGCGACTAAAAAAGTGGACAAAAAAATAGTGCCCATATGCCAGTGTGTGTGTGTGTGTGTGTGTGGGTGTGTGTTGATGTTGTGCGAGGCTAGCATAGATTAGATTTTGCCCCTTCCCCAGACTGACTGACAAAATATTTGCAGCAGCTGCCGAAGGGACCGCAACGCTTTGGCCATAAAACAGCCATTAACGCCAGGAGTCCTCAGCCAGTTTTAGCTTCTTTTTTTTAAAGCGTTTTCATTTCTCTATTGAGATAGAGAGAGAGAGAGAGAGAGAGAGAGAGAGGAGGGAGGGAGAGAGAGAGAGAGATACTGCTGCTTCTTCTACTTGCGCTATGGGGCTACTTGGCTGTCAGCAACATGCGCATCCAATTGCAATTAGCCAAGGTGCAAGAAAACGCCAAGAAAAACGGCGATGCCACAAGTGGGCGATGCAAACACGAAACCAATTTAAACTATCTGCAAAAAGAGTAAAGAATATAGAGAAAGAGGGAAAGAGAGAAAGATAGAAAGAGGGAAAGTGATTGACTAGAAGATGCCCCTCAATATTTATTTGTTACAAATTTGTGTAAATCTATAAAAATATGTATTTTAAATTTTATTTGTGCTTCTATTAAATTATATTTAATATTTAGTAAAGAACCTAAAAATAACTGCAAGATGGTTCTTAAATGATTTGAGAACTTTCTAACGACATTTATCAGATATCAGATCCGATGTTTGAACAAACTAGATCATTAAATGAGATATAAACTTTGCGATGCAAATTTAGATATGCAAAAAAAAATAGTTTATTATTTCCAAAACAGTGTTTTTCTTCAATTGACAACAAGAGTCCAAAAACTAAGTATTCATTTACAAAAAAAAAAAAAGTATCATAGTATTTTTCGATTTAAGATTCCAGTGCGATTATATTTTCCGCTTTTATAAATCTTTCAAATAACTTCTATTTATTTATATAAATCAGAAAATTAACAACATATTTTTAAATAGATTTTATATGGTTTTTAATTTTAATAATAATTGTTTTATTGAAAAAAAGAATTTCGATTTTTTATATTATTTTAATCGCTATAAATTTAGCAAGCCCTATTAATGGGTATATTTAACAATAATGCACTCAAGGCGTGCCACGCCCAGCTAAAGTCGCCTCGAGTCGAAGTCTGCCACAAATTAATTTGTCGAGCGTCTTTTGCAGCAGTCCGCTGACATGGCCAAAGTGCCGCTGCGTTGAAGGTGCGGCAAAGTATGGGGCAGATACATATATCTGCGGCAAATATCCTTGTGGCATTACAATTTCAATCTGAGCGTCAAACACACACAATTCATTTAGTGGGATACTTTACAAAAGTATCTCAATCTCGGCCATCATATTCCAGTTTCAATAAAAAAGGAAGAAAATGAAATGAAATGAAAAAAAAAACCGCAGCATATCAAATTACGCAAACAGAGCCTGATGACAAAGTGCGTGGCATGTGGCATATGGCAGGGGTTGTTGCGGCAAGGTGTAGCAGTCAGCTACTTGATAAGTGCTTCGGGTGGGGTGGATGGCATGTGAAGGGGGTGGGGGTTTGGGGAGAAGACTGGGTTTGCGGTTGACATTTGCCGTTGAAAAATTATTGCCAATTTTTTAGCAATGACAGCTTGAAAAGCTCGGCATTTTAATTCTATAAGACGCAGCCAAAAGAAGGTAGATAAAGATGGAAGCTGTGAACTGAGGCATGCCACGCAGCGCTAAAAGCCGTGCAACAAGATACAAATAAATGGTTGTCAAGCAAATGGAAGATATTATGTTCTCCGATTTATAGATAAAACATTTCATTTTTTATCTGAAATTTTTTTAAATACAATTATTTTCTAAATACTAAACTTAAATATGTCCAACAATAAATATCTAGTTTCTAAAAATATTAACACTACATTTATAATTAACAATTTAAATAATTTAATAAAAACTAAATATAATTAAGAACTTTTTATTTTATAGCTATTGCTACTATTAATAGTTACTTAGTTTCTATATTGCTTTCTTGGGATTAAATCCAATTTTAAACTTCATTTCAGCATAATCATTTATTATTATAACCGCGAGAGTGTGGCTGGAAAATATTCAAAACAAATTTGTTAAATTGTTAAAAGAAGCCTATTAAAATGATGTAAATTAACATTCAATGCATAAATGCAACTGTGCAGATGCCTAAGTCGCTCATTAACGTAGAACAATAATGTTAAATAACAGCACGATAATCTTTTGGTTTACTTATTTTGATGTATTCAAAGATATGTTTTAGTTTTACTGTTCCATTGCCAAATGTATCAATCAACCACAGTAGTAATTTTAAGTTTATCTATGCAACACATTTCAAGAAATACAATTAAATAATTTTAGGTCTTGCCCCTTACATTTTATCCATATTTGTATTTCTTTGTCGCCCACATACACACTCACACATACAAACACACACATTTGCAAGCACCTGCAAGAGAAGCAGAACAACTGTTGTTCATTGTCTTGTAAATCAACGACATCTCTCCCATCCAATCCACACCCACATTGCAATCTTTGCAGCCGCATAAAAAAGTGTTGCCAATGTGAGCACAGATGATATTTTTGCCCACCAATTCACAGACAGTCAGGCAGACAGAGTCGGCAACAGACAGTTGAACGCAGTTGAACGACTTGAGGGATTTTACTGAAATGACATTTGGCTCCACATGTGACGTGCTGCAACAACAACAAATGACTGTAGCCGTTGGAATTGAAAAAAGCAATTTAAGTCAAGTACAGATATTTGCACACACAGCGACACACGGACTATACCTATGCGTATGTGCGACACATGCAATTTGCTATTGTGCCTGTCTCACTCCATCTCACTCTGCCGCGAATACTCATTTTGATAAATTGCCGTTGTTACCTTTCTAAAAGCAAACATTTGTTTAATGCGTGTGTAAAAAATTTAATTTAAGGAAAGCTTAAATCAAGACAGGCAATAAATGTAATAATGACATTTAGATAACGAAAAGCGAGTGCCATTTTCAAGCCTAAAACATACAGTAAATAGTTGGTTAAAAACCTGCACACTCGAACAAAAACCAATTGGCAACGCTACGCAGAAGTTCATAGCAGGCAGCTTTACACCGATTAAGTTGCCAGATTATGCAGATGAGGCGATCAGTAATATTTAACATTGAATAAAGCAATTTTGGTAAAGTACAATAGAACATACCTAATATATGATATTAAGAATGAATGAATGAATATGTTAAGGGGAAGGGGGAGGCTAATTGAATGTATTTACTCACTAAACGGTGCAATGAGCAGCAGCTGAGAGCAAAGAAAAAAAGAAGATTCACAAGAAAGGAAAAGCAAAACGTGTGAGAAAAACAGGGGTCTCCGATTGAAAGTGACCAACTAGCACTTACTCTGTAATCAGACTTAGTTTATTGTAATTTTACAGTTTATAGATAATTTTCTTATTAATTCCAAAAATCACACTTTTCTTCAATCTCTTTCATTCTTCTTTCATTTCACTTCAGATATCTCTAACAGATTCTTGTTTGCCACACCCAACTCAATGTTTCATCGCTTGATTCAAATATAATATTTCATTTCATCATTGTCGCTTGAGAGAAACATACAAAAATAAATTTTGATAATGTCTGTAAATGGGAACCAAAAAGAGAGTACAAGCCAAGATTCGACAGCAGAAAACAATTCGGTTTCCAGCCATGCCGTCGCCTTGTTGAATAGAATGCAACAGTTTGTAGACAGCCAGCAGCTGTGTGATGTGGTTCTCATCGCTGGGATTGATGGCAAACGGGTGTCAGCTCATCGCTTGGTGCTCGCAGCTTCGAGTGAGTATTTTTCGGCAATGTTTTCCGGGTCGATGCGCGAGAGCAAGGAGCAGGAGGTGTCTCTTGGCGAGGTGAGTGGCGATACGTTGCAGCTGCTCGTCCAGCACTGTTACACGGGAAGCATTGAGCTGCACGAGGACAATGTCATGACGCTGCTGGCCACCGCCAACCTGCTGCAGCTGACAACTGTGGTGATGAAATGCTGCAGTTTTCTCGAAGGCCAGCTGGACCCATCCAATTCTTTTGGAATTGCTTTCATGGCGGAGCAGCTCAGCTGCGCAGAGCTGCTGCGAGTGGCGCAGGCGTACATCTGCCAGCACTTTATGCAGGTCTGTCAGAATAAGGAGTTCTTTCAACTAAACGCCATTCAGCTGGGCAAGCTGCTGTCCAGCGATGAGCTTGGTGTGCCAACCGAGCAGGATGCCTTCCACACGATGATGTCGTGGGTCCGCCACGATGCGCCAACTCGTGAGCAGCACATACCCGAGCTGCTCGCCAAGGTGCGTCTGCCCCTCTTGCCTCCAACATTTATTGTGAATCACGTAAAGAAAGTGTGCAGCGCCAGCAACGAGTGCCAGCAACTGCTGCTTGAGGCCTATGAATGGCAATTACTTCCCCCCGACTGCCGTTTGTCATTTGGTGCCTCCGAACGAACCAAGCCCCGCAAGCAGATTAACCACCGATTGCTGGTTGTGGATAGTTTCGATGGTTCCATTGAGACCTACTCTCCGGATCTGAACAAGTGGACGACTATAACGCGCACAATCGACAACCGTAGTAATTTTGGTGTCACTTTCATGGATAACCAACTGATTTTGGTCGGTGGAGATTACAACAGGAAAGATTTGCGCTCTGTGAAGAGCATTGACCTCAACACGATGGCTTGCAAACAACTCAATCCAATGGAAAATGCTCGACGTGATCCACGTGTCGCAGTGCTGGATGGGAAACTCAATGGTTGACCAACATGGTTGAAAGCTGGGATCCCATTGTGCGCACCTGGAACTATGTGTCGCCGATGTCCAAAGCTCGTATGTTGTGTGGTGTTGCGGTGTTGGACGGTCGCCTCTATGCCATTGGCGGATTAGATACGGATAACACAGTCGAAAGCTACGATCCAAAAACAAATGAATGGTGCTGTCGGGCTTCTATGAATCAATGTTGTGGAGAAGTTGGTGTCACTGCTGGAAATGGATTCGTATATGCAATGGGTGGCTACAACAAGGTAAACAGAAATAGAATCGATTCCGTGGAACGTTATGATCCGTTTACCGATAAGTGGACCTTGATTTGCAAGCTGCAAATGGCACGTTCCGCGATCGGATGTATTCTGATTGGACATCGTTTGATTGCATTTGGCGGCTATAATGGTTATCATCCTGTAAACATTGTCGAGGAGTATGATCTAGTGAACAATACCTGGAGTGAACTGGCTCCAATGTCGGTTGAACGGGACTTCCTCTCTGTGCATGCCATACCGTAAGAGTAATATAATATATAATAGTAATATAATATATAATAATATTATCACATAATAATAATAATAATACAATTGTACATTTGATGCGCTGCAATTAGAAATGGGTTTTCGCACCCTCTGTCAGATGGTAGATATTAAGAGAAGGTATCTTGAAGGGCATAGATAACTGTTGATTGTATAAGGTCAACTAGCAAATAGAATAACTTGTCCTAAGCAAACAATATTCTTTTAAGAAACTTGTTTATAACCCATGCATTTTTACCTAATAAATCAGTGCAAAAATATGTCTTTAAGTATTCACTTCATTCAGCCCAATTTTTAGTTTACTTGTCAGTGGGTCACATAGAGTAGAGTTACTTTCCCCTGAAGATGGCTACATGCGCGACAGTCTGGCAGCTACCCCTCCATGTCCGGCAGCAGTCTATAAGTCCCTGGAGTTTTAGGCATGAAGAAAGATTGACTGATGATTATTGACCGAAGCTGAATACGTCTTGGGAACTTTCTTGAGAATTGCTTAAAGCTTTAAGATTTAGTGATATAATCACTATGAGAATGGAGTATCCACTGAACCCCTTTTGGAAGCATTAAATAAAGATCAAATTGAATATATTTGTGATCTGAGAAATAGCGTTCGTTAGAAACTCTCCACACTTTTAACTGTGTTAAACAATGATCAGGTCAGGGTATAATTTTCTAATAAATCGATTAAATCGACTATTTTAAATCGATAAAGGCTAGTCAGCAAATTTGGTCGGTAGGTTGTTGGCGATGTCCTTCAAGGATCGGAATAGGGTGCAACTGAAAGTTCGATGCCAATCAAATATCAATAGTAAAGTTCAACAGATAGATTTGAGTGTTACTTGTATGTTTATCTCCTATATGCATTCCCAGAAGTATTTCTTCATATTTTGACGTATTTTCAAATACAACAGTTTTAATAGTGTGTGACAAGTTCTCATTAATATTCTCTTAAAACATACGCAGTTAATACTATAGATAAATTCTCACTTGCATTGCGGTTCCATGTAATAATTTAACTGCACTTTGGTCAGCTTGATTGAATCCGTGCACAGCTTGTCCTGCATTATGGGAATCACATCGTGGAGCACTTTGCCTTCCGATATTGACCTTTTTTCCATTGCCACATTTAATTGAAATGGTCCCGTGGCCAGAAATCGCCAAACTGCTGCCAGTTGGACATCATACGATAAGCGGGGAAACCGGAAAATGCGATCACATTTTGCGTAAAATCCATTTAAATTATTAAAATTGAAGGATTATTTATTTTGAGCAAATATTAATAGCATTTTAAAATAATTATATTTTAAAAAGATTATTTTGTTCAAAAACAAATACGCAAATTAAAATCAGCTGCTTTAGAGATGTGAGTTGAATGCGCTTCATAATAGGGTTGCCAACGCGGCAGATTACACAATCACGACAATCGCATGCGTACCTTGAGTACGAATATATTGGTACGCAGCATTTAAGAGAACGCTGTTCTCTTTAGACAAAAGCTTTACATATATTACATCCACATTGCAATCTTTGCAGCCGCATAAAAAAGTGTTGCCAATGTGAGCACAGATGATATTTTTGCCCACCAATTCACAGACAGTCAGGCAGACAGAGTCGGCAACAGACAGTTGAACGCAGTTGAACGACTTGAGGGATTTTACTGAAATGACATTTGGCTCCACATGTGACGTGCTGCAACAACAACAAATGACTGTAGCCGTTGGAATTGAAAAAAGCAATTTAAGTCAAGTACAGATACTCATTTTGATAAATTGCCGTTGTTACCTTTCTAAAAGCAAACATTTGTTTAATGCGTGTGTAAAAAATTTAATTTAAGGAAAGCTTAAATCAAGACAGGCAATAAATGTAATAATGACATTTAGATAACGAAAAGCGAGTGCCATTTTCAAGCCTAAAACATACAGTAAATAGTTGGTTAAAAACGTGCACACTCGAACAAAAACCAATTGGCAACGCTACGCAGAAGTTCATAGCAGGCAGCTTTACACCGATTAAGTTGCCAGATTATGCAGATGAGGCGATCAGTAATATTTAACATTGAATAAAGCAATTTTGGTAAAGTACAATAGAACATACCTAATATATGATATTAAGAATGAATGAATGAATATGTTAAGGGGAAGGGGGAGGCTAATTGAATGTATTTACTCACTAAACGGTGCAATGAGCAGCAGCTGAGAGCAAAGAAAAAAAGAAGATTCACAAGAAAGGAAAAGCAAAACGTGTGAGAAAAACAGGGGTCTCCGATTGAAAGTGACCAACTAGCACTTACTCTGTAATCAGACTTAGTTTATTGTAATTTTACAGTTTATAGATAATTTTCTTATTAATTCCAAAAATTACACTTTTCTTCAATCTCTTTCATTCTTCTTTCATTTCACTTCAGATATCTCTAACAGATTCTTGTTTGCCACACCCAACTCAATGTTTCATCGCTTGATTCAAATATAATATTTCATTTCATTTCATTAATGGCTCTTGAGAGAAACATACAAAAATAAATTTTGATAATGTCTGTAAATGGGAACCAAAAAGAGAGTACAAGCCAAGATTCGACAGCAGAAAACAATTCGGTTTCCAGCCATGCCGTCGCCTTGTTGAATAGAATGCAACAGTTTGTAGACAGCCAGCAGCTGTGTGATGTGGTTCTCATCGCTGGGATTGATGGCAAACGGGTGTCAGCTCATCGCTTGGTGCTCGCAGCTTCGAGTGAGTATTTTTCGGCAATGTTTTCCGGGTCGATGCGCGAGAGCAAGGAGCAGGAGGTGTCTCTTGGCGAGGTGAGTGGCGATACGTTGCAGCTGCTCGTCCAGCACTGTTACACGGGAAGCATTGAGCTGCACGAGGACAATGTCATGACGCTGCTGGCCACCGCCAACCTGCTGCAGCTGACAACTGTGGTGATGAAATGCTGCAGTTTTCTCGAAGGCCAGCTGGACCCATCCAATTCTTTTGGAATTGCTTTCATGGCGGAGCAGCTCAGCTGCGCAGAGCTGCTGCGAGTGGCGCAGGCGTACATCTGCCAGCACTTTATGCAGGTCTGTCAGAATAAGGAGTTCTTTCAACTAAACGCCATTCAGCTGGGCAAGCTGCTGTCCAGCGATGAGCTTGGTGTGCCAACCGAGCAGGATGCCTTCCACACGATGATGTCGTGGGTCCGCCACGATGCGCCAACTCGTGAGCAGCACATACCCGAGCTGCTCGCCAAGGTGCGTCTGCCCCTCTTGCCTCCAACATTCATTGTGAATCACGTAAATAAAGTGTGCAGCGCCAGCAACGAGTGCCAGCAACTGCTGCTTGAGGCCTTCCAATGGCATTCACTTCCCCCCGAATGCCGTTCGTCCTTTGATGTCTCCGAACGAACCAAGCCCCGCAAGCAGATTAACCGCCGATTGCTGGTTGTGGGTCGTTTGGATGGTTCCATTCAGACCTACTTTCCGGATCTGAACAAGTGGACGACTATAACGCGCACAATCGACAACCGTAGGAATTTTGGTGCCACTTTCATGGATAACCAACTGATTTTGGTCGGCGGATATTTCAGACAGTACACACTTCGCTCTGTGGAGAGCATTGACCTCAACACGATGGCTTGCAAACAACTCAATCCAATGGAAAATTATCGATGTGATCCACGTGTTGCAGTGCTGGATGGGAAACTCTATGTGCTAGGCGGATCCCAACGGTTGACCAACACGGTTGAACGCTGGGATCCCATTGTGCGCACCTGGAACTATGTGTCGCCGATGTCCAAAGCTCGTATATTGTGTGGTGTTGCGGTGTTGGACGGTCGCCTCTATGCCATTGGCGGATTAGATACGGATAACACAGTCGAAAGCTACGATCCAAAAACAAATGAATGGTGCTGTCGGGCTTCTATGAATCAATGTTGTGGAGAAGTTGGTGTCACTGCTGGAAATGGATTTGTATATGCAATGGGTGGCTACAACAAGGTAAACAGAAATAGAATCGATTCCGTGGAACGTTATGATCCGTTTACCGATAAGTGGACCTTGATTTGCAAGCTGCAAATGGCACGTTCCGCGATCGGATGTATTCTGATTGGACATCGTTTGATTGCATTTGGCGGCCATAATGGTAAAAATCCTGTAAACATTGTCGAGGAGTATGATCTAGTGAACAATACCTGGAGTGAACTGGCTCCTATGTCGGTTGAACGGCACTTCCTCTCTGTGCATGCCATACCGTAAGAGTCTTACAAATATAAATAATATCATGGAGTATAATAATATAATATATAATAGTAATATAATATATAATAATATTATCACATAATAATAATAAATTATATAATAATAATAATACAATTGTACATTTGATGCGCTGCAATTAGAAATGGGTTTTCGCACCCTCTGTCAGATGGTAGATATTAAGAGAAGGTATCTTGAAGGGCATAACTGTTGATTGTATAAGGTCAACTAGCAAATAGAATAACTTGTCCTAAGCAAACAATATTCTTTTAAGAAACTTGTTTATAACCCATGCATTTTTACCTAATAAATCAGTGCAAAAATATGTCTTTAAGTATTTACTTCATTCAGCCCAATTTTTAGTTTACTTGTCAGTGGGTCACATAGAGTAGAGTTACTTTCCCCTGAAGATGGCTACATGCGCGACAGTCTGGCAGCTACCCCTCCATGTCCGGCAGCAGTCTATAAGTCCCTGGAGTTTTAGGCATGAAGAAAGATTGACTGATGATTATTGACCGAAGCTGAATACGTCTTGGGAACTTTCTTGAGAATTGCTTAAAGCTTTAAGATTTAGTGATATAATCACTATGAGAATGGAGTATCCACTGAACCCCTTTTGGAAGCATTAAATAAAGATCAAATTGAATATATTTGTGATCTGAGAAATAGCGTTCGTTAGAAACTCTCCACACTTTTAACTGTGTTAAACAATGATCAGGTCAGGGTATAATTTTCTAATAAATCGATTAAATCGACTATTTTAAATCGATAAAGGCTAGTCAGCAAATTTGGTCGGCAGGTTGTTGGCGATGTCCTTCAAGGATCGGAATAGGGTGCAACTGAAAGTTCGATGCCAATCAAATATCAATAGTAAAGTTCAACAGATAGATTTGAGTGTTACTTGTATGTTTATCTCCTATATGCTTTCCCAGAAGTATTTCTTCATATTTTGACGTATTTTCAAATACAACAGTTTTAATAGAGTGTGACAAGTTCTCATTAATATTCTCTTATGAGTTTGAGTTTTAAATTCAAATTCAAATCATCTTTGGAAATCCCCTAGGATCGTTTAAATAATGAAACTCCATAGGGAGTCGCAGTAGATAAGAAACATATTTATTTAGGTTTAAGATTTATCTATATAATTAAGATCCTTAGATCTTGTCAATAATAGTGTTCATGCACGGCCTTATAAACATTTGATTCCAATCCCAGTGCAGCACCTTGCCCCGTTCCGGCTGCACCAAAATCTCCAGGTCGGGAAAGATTGTGGCGCCATGGGGTGTGCTCCGAAAATCAAAATGAGGTGAGTAATGTCCACCAAATGCATACTCCATATACTGTAATTCTCTGATAAAATCGATGATCAATCCGGTCATATCAGCGACTCGTCTCCTAATCCGCTCCAGCAACTCCAATTGTTGCCGGTTGAGATCCAAGTCAAGTATCCAAGCACCCCTTGAGGATCGTATTGATTTATCTCTACCCTTTTTCCCGACTTCTGTTCGGCTTAGCTCCGGTTCACATAATCGCTTCAGTTCGTTAATTTCCGAGTCGTAGATCGCCTCGTGAAAGACAACCACATATGGATCCATGGATAATATCTCCATTTTTAACGGTGCCAGTCGTAAAAATGGCGACGAGTAATTTTTATAGTTGCAGAAGAGTCGACTTTGCTTTGGTTTATGAGAGGCGCCACAGATTTGAGTGTATTTTTCATCCACCTCCTGCGCCTCTGAGCCATACGGATCTTCTGGTCTATCATATTTTATAAATTCGACAAGCAACTCTTTAGTGAGAGAACTCAGTTGGGATATATTTAATACATCTCGTGCCTCATTCAAGTTCCCTAAAGAAGAATTAGAACGTGCCGTTAATAGTTATTTAGTTGCATTCCCCATATCATCCATATGGAAAGACAGTTTGCTCAGCTCAAAGCAGTCGAGATACGAAAGCCTGCGTGTAAGCGATTTGAATAGTATTGATTCATTCAATCATTCATTCATCCGTTTGAATACCTACTCGAATTGTGTGCCATCCAGCCAACCATTCGCCATTTCCATCGGTTCTAGTCTAAAGGTTATCTGTATGCGATGCAGGGCTGTGGTTGCCTCCTCCAGATCCTCAAGCTGCGGCAACTGCGACCGTCTTTCCCTTATATAATCCAATTGTGCTGGAATATCAAGATATATAGTTAACGGTACATAGTTAGTGATGGACTTACAACATTTATATTTTCGTTTTAAAATTATATTTTAATCCACATTAAATATACCAAACACATTAATTAATAATTCATACATACAAATAAAAAATATATTTTTAGAAACTCCCTTTAAAAAACGAAAACATTTTCAGTGTCTCAGAAAATTTTTTCTAAATAATTATTTAAAATAAAACATTTTTAAATGAAAAGCTTTCTTTAAATAATTTAAAATTATTCGGATCAAAAAGTTAAAATTATAAATGTTTTCTAAAAACATAATGAGAAAACTATTATTTTTTTAATATTTAAAAATAGGTAGAAAGGCTACTTTTCTATTTTTTATTTTTTATTATTAAAAACAAACAAAATTATGCACTTCTTTGTAGAGCTTTTCTTAAATTCAGAAAAGCACTTATAAAATTTGGACTCGCGACTGGTAAACTAAAATTAATCAGTTAATTGCCTTTTTTTAGGTAAATTTGTTCAGGCTGTTCAAACTATAATTTTATATACTTGTAAATTATTCAATATGATTGCTTTTATGCAATAAAATACTACAAAATTATGTTTTTTAAGATACAAATTTGCTTTTTAGAAATATACTTTCTGAATAATTCAGTATACATTTTTCCTCACTGTATTTCAAGTATTTACCTTGGGCAACTGGCTGTTGCATAAAGCTTTCCAAGTGTTCCCAGTCTTTGGACTTGTGTCGGATGAGTGAAGAAATGTTGAGTGGATTCAAGAGAAATTCTTCTCCACGTCCCACTGCTGACTAAGTCTGAGAGGGTTAAGATAAGATTTGATTTTAAATAAGAAATTAGACTAGAAATCAGATCTTTAATTACCTGCTCAGCTTGTCAATCTTCTGCTGCATCTAATTCACATAATTGTTGATGTTCTCGATGAGTTCAACGTTGAATTTGAGCAATTTTAATTTATCAGTCATGGATGTTGTATAACTCCTCTCAGGAATACTTTCATTTGATTGACTCTGAGCGAGAGTAGTTAATATGGAAAGAATATATATATTCAGTAGGTTTCGTAGGATTCTGAACCACATCATCTTTGCAACTGTTGTGGAAATCAATTCAAAAAAATACACAATTTGTAATATTCAACTGTGCAAAAGCACATCGAATAGATTTGAAATGCTCCAATGTATATTAGAAATTTAACACTTAAAGCTGTTGTTTCGTAACTCTGATGTCGAAGATGAAACATTGGGGTAGATTTATATAAGGGCGCTTAGCTCTTAGAGAGGCATAAAGCTAGCGTCACCAAAATTGAAGCGTAAATTGCAGTTGACTCAGCGACTCAACAGATATGTTTTGGAACATGTTAAATATTGGCACAAAATTATGAAAATTTAATTAAAACATACGCAGTTAATACTGAAGATAAATTCTCACTTGCATTGCGGTTCCATGAAATAATTCAACTGCACTTTGGTCATATTCAGCTTGATTGAATCCGTGCACAGCTTGTCCTGCATTATGGGAATCACATCGTGGAACACTTTGCCTTCCGATATGGACCTATTTATCCCTTGCTACATTTAATTGAAATGGTCTTCTGGCCAAACAGCTGCCAATTGTACATCTTACGATAAGTGGGAAACCGGAAAATGTGATCACATTTTGCGTAAAATCCATTTAAAGGTCGTCTTGCCCCTTATAAATCACACAATGATTATTGAAATTGAAGGATGATGGACTTTTGCCACTCACTCTGCTTATATGTTTTGTGCCTTCTTTGCACTTCTAAGATGGAAATTGCAAATATTAATGGCATTTTAAAATAAATATATTTTAAGAAGATTATTTTGCTTAAAAACAAATACGCGAAATCAAAATCAGCTGTTGTAGAGATGTGAGTTGAATGCGTATCATAATAGGGTTGCCAAGGCGACTGATAACAGAATCACGACAATCGCATGCGTACCTTGAGTACGAATATATTGGCACGCAACATTTAGGAGAACGCTGTTCTCTTAGACAAAAGCTTTACATATATTATGGGAGTTCCCGTAAATGTTTTATGTTGTTGCTTAGATCAAATTATTTATATTAGAGATTTAGTTTAAATTAAAGCAGCTGACGTTTTGCTATTATATATATCTTTGGTTATCGATAATAGTTAATACTCGTGTAATTCTCAAGAGCAAATAATGGCTAACGCAAAGAAAAAATGTGTATTTGATTGCTTCCACAAAAAAGCTACAATTCAGTTGCATTTGTGCTGTTTCTTGCAACGGTTTGCAGTACGCTAAGTTGAGGCGCAAAAATATATGTAAATTTAATAGTTTCAACAGACACATATATATTTAGAGAGTATATTGAGTGTAAAAGCAATCAATATTTCTAAGCATTCTATCTCCTTCTGAGTGACAGTGTGTGTGTGGTAAAAGTGTTTCCAATAAAAAATATTAATATTGACAGCAAAAAAGAAGACGATCAGCTATAACACCAACTACAATGCTGCTGCAGAGAAACAAGTAAAAATATAATAAAGCGGCTTTGCTAATCTTTATGTTTGTTTGCTGTAATTTAATTAGTATCTATCGCATTTTCTGTTCTGCTCGCTCCCACTCCATTTTACTACCGTCTCGACTTGATTTTTATTTGCGTGTCAATTTTATCTGTTGACATATGTTCTGTGTGTGTATGCGTTTCCGTATATGTGTTACTTCATCTGCTTTATCTGGATTTTGTCTTGTTTGTCACATTCGTACCGGCGTTGCCAATGCTATATGAAAACAGATCAGCTGTTTTTATCGTCACCATGACAACAATACAATTACAACACACAAATTATAAATTTATTTAAAATCATTGCTATATTTGTGCTGGCATATTTATAAGTAATTATATGCATTTATATATTTTATGTGATCGGTTGCCTAATTATTGCTGATGACAGTCTGGCAACGCTGCTCGCTATCAAAGTGCGGCCTTTTTTCCATTTAATTATGCGACTCGCTTTTATTTATACAAGACGACAAAGGTGTTTGTTTTTTTTTTATTGATTTCGAGCACGTAAACGGGTGAACAACGTGCAATTTGTTTTATTTAGTTGATAGTGTTAATCAATTAACGCTTGTCTCGCTGCTCTTTGCTTTCTGTCTTTTCTTTTTCCCCTTCCGTTCGTTATCACAAATTTTGCGCGTGTTGTGAGCACATTTTTTTTTTTAGTTTTTTTTTGTTTATATACATATCTACTTGGTCGAATATTTAAGTAAGTACATGGCGAGTAACTTTACGATAAGAAAAAGATAAGTCAAAATTAAGACTCATTACTCTAAATTACCTGGCAGCGCACTTACATTGACTCACAGTACTCACGTGCCATACTTTTTAATTCGAATTGAAAAGTCTGGCCTTTTTTGTTGTTCGGGTGCATGTGTGGGTCTGTTTTTTATAGTTACCTACATTTTTATACTGGTGAACTATTTATTTTTACAATTAAAGATGCTAAGAAATCTGTTGTTTATGGACAGTCGTCTGTCAGTCTGACGCCTAGAAAAACTAATCCTATTAAATGTGGAAATTAGTTATTTTTAAATTACTTAATTGTGTACTAAAAAATGGCTAGCAAAAGCTCATAATATAAATAATTTTTGGCTTACTTGCATACAAATAGCTGCTAGCTATTAATTCGCCAAAATGACAACACTGACCTGGCAGCTGGCCAACAATGCGATGCGCAACAATAGACTGCGATTGCTACATATACATACAAACGCACATATATGCATGCGTGGATTATGGGGTGTGTGTCACATGCGGGCATTTGGGTGTGTCTAAGTGTATATGTATGCATGAATGTTTATTTTGACTGCGATAAGCTTCTCAATGTGAGAAAGTCAACTTGTTGCCTGAAAGTGAGTGAATCCAACTGTAAATATATGTTTGTAATTGTTTATTTAAGAAACTGTTGAAACAAACAAGCAAAAAGGACAACCACGCCATAAGCAATATGTACACTCAGACAAAAATATTAGCCTACATATTAGTAAATCGACGATCTATTTATTATTATATTTTTAGAAATAATTTCGGAATATTAACAAAAACTTTTCTAAAAATTTTAAACGCTTGTCCAAAATTGACAATTCTAAACACATTTAAAAATTTTAGAAAAAATTAAAAATTAAATTAAATTTAGAAACTAAATTTACTTATTATGTGCGAATTACTAAAATGTAGTGAACTTTTTTTTTCTTTTTGCTGAGTGTATAAATTCAGTTAGAGCTGAAGCTAACTGTCGAAGCTGCTCGATTTGAGCTTTAAGCTTCCTCGCGTCAGCTGATTCAGATCGATGATGGACAGGTACGGCTTTGGCGGCACACAGACGCCCATCGACTTAATTGTGTGCTCTCTCTCTCGCTCTCTCTCTCGATCTCTCTCCCTCTCTCGCTGCCTCTCTCGAGTCTCTCTCTTGTGGCGGCTGCTTAGCTCGGAATACTGATCGTGGCCACAGCTGGCGGCGGTTGCTGCTCGGCGATAATTGCGACAGCCGCTAAATGTGCTGCTTCCCGGCGCTATTGTTAAAGGTCGCGTCGGTGAGAAACCGCCCTCATCCGAGGAGACTCCTCCTCCAGCGCCAGCTCCGCCTCCCGCTGAGTCATAGCAAATGCTCAGATTTGTATACGAAATGGGCGCATGACAACGCGTAGTCCTCGCTCTCGGCTTCACCTCGTAGCGTGTCCGCGAACGAGAGCGGGAGTGATGGGTACGGGGGCGTCCACGCCCACGCTTGCCACCGCCCTGCAACCGCATCTCGGTCACCAGTGGGACGGGCAGCACATTGATGAAACGATAGTACTGCAGCAGAGTCCGCGCCATATTTCGTCCAACCCGATGATCTGCAAGAGTCGAAGGGGAAGGTGTTAAACTACAGTTGGAGTACCTAAAAAATCTATAGAAAAACTGTCTGCAGTTTTGAAAGTATTTTTGAATTTTAGATATTTTTAAAGAAAGTGTTTTTCTTAAAATAATACAAGTTTGTTATTTTTTTAATTTTGTTGTAATTTTTTTTTATTAAGATGTGCAGAAACTTAACAATCAATTATCGATCACTATCTATAACCATCAATTAAAAATTTGCGTTCTGATTAATAAGGTGAAAACAATCGTTATCTGCAATCGTACGCTATTTTTAATTAGAAACATAAGCGAGCCAGGACAAACCTGGAAATATCCGCATAATAGGTGCTAGAATAAAAGCATATTGCCATATAAAATACGAATAATCAATAATTCATAACTTTTTGCCGATCTTTGAGTTTGTGTTTACCAAGAAGAGAGGGTATATTCGATGTGAATCTGAATGGAATCCAGAAGATACTTGTCATATTTACTAATTGGCTGTGATGATCTGTGGAATTCGGAATCGCTTCTGGGGTGACCAGTCATCCCAGATATAGAGCGCTACATGCCAAGAAGGAAAAGAATGGACCCCAAGAACAGTTTTAAAACGGTTCAGAACTGACCTAGTCTGCCGAAGAAGAGTCTGAATGAACTCCAACAATCGAAACTAACCTACTCATTTATATATAGAAAAAGTTTGGAGTTTTTTTTATAGTCTTGAATCAGAACTAATGTAGATCATATAGAAAAAGAGTATGAATGGACCCCTAGGATCGAAACTAACCTAGTCATAAATGTTACTAAATCTCTTACGGACAAGTTACTTGTAATTTTCGCTTTGCAGCACTGCATCCATACCAAGAACTGAAATAATCTTAAAAACCAAATTGAATGGATTTGAACACACAAATATCACAATAAAACTGACCTAGTCATGTACATATAGAATTTGAATAGAACCCAAGGATCAACATCAATTTATAATCGACTTAAACAGAACTTACTCATCATACTCACAGCCATCCTCGTTGTAGGGTGCCACCGATTTGCCATCGCGCAGATAGTGCCCCGCCATGGACACCTCCAAGGTGTAAGCGTTCACTGTATCGCTGAGACGTTCGCAGCAATAGCGTCGCAGACTGCCCGCCTTACGCTCATCCGCGTTGAACATGGTGTGCTCGGCGACATAATCCTTGGCATTGCTGGCAAAGAGACGCGGGAAGACCAAGTGTCGCTCATAGCGATAGACATCCTCGTAGGTGTTGCCATAGATGAAGCAGCCCTGCATGCTGCTATTTGCATGCAAATCGATCACAAAGTCAATCTGATATGTCTGCAGAAAGTAAACGATAAAAATAAAATTTTTATATATATTCCTCGAAAGTCGTCAATAAACCGATACTCACATCTGAATTATCCAATTCTTTTAGCATATTGCGAATAGCATGCAACTCGGGCTGTGTAAATTCAGATGCCACATGCCAATTTCGATTCATGTCCTGCCCCATCAGATTGCAGCGATTGTTGCCGAGGAACACACCGTCTGGATTGACCATTGGCACAATTTTAAAGACAAAATTCTCGCGCAGCACATGCGCAATCGGATGATTGCCCACCAGAAACTCAATCAGTCCCTGGCACACATGCGAAGCGGGCGCCTCGCTCGAATGCGACCGACATAGGATGACAATGACCCGAATAAAACTGCGCTCCAAGCGATTTGTCGTCCGTTGACTATGCGTGACCTGATCAATCGTCAGCAGATCCACATTGCGATTTTGCTGGCAATTTAACAAGAAGATAAGGAAAAAGAAAACAGACATTTGTTAATTTTGTAGTACTTCTAAAGTCACACAGGTTGCGAATGATATCTAAGTGCTGCCAGAAAGAGAAGCATCCTGTGAAGCTCCTTTTTACGGAATCTATTGTGGTTAGCAACATGTACGCAATTGGATGGACCTATCCCTGAGAGGAGTATCCGAATCTTAACCAGCCATTTGCTAGTCGGCACTTAAACAAATAGACTCCAAGCCGCCTTCAGCTGAGGCTGAACACATTTTTTTTGCCTGCCAGGAAGTGATACACTTTGTAACCGTGTAGTAGATTTGGAAACAATTAAAATTGCAAAACATACAGAACTCAAACGAAGATGTGGTTAAATGTGCGTTGACAAAGATGATGACATGATCAACAGACAAGGCTCAACCAGTCTAGTCTAGTGACTGGAAGAAGAAGTTCCATTCTTTTGATTCAGTCTTTCTGGACAAGTCGACAACTGTCGTATTTATCTCAAGCCTGAGCACATCAAGCGCTGCCTGGAAAGATCCTTTTTTACTGATACTTCACAATTTCGAACTAAAACTGCAATTCACTCTACCGCAACTAATGTCAAGCAACTGGGATGAATTAAAACCTTTCAATCCTAAGCCAATCCTCATCATATAATTATAAATTGTGGTTTCTGCACTGCAAGCTATTAGATTTATTCCATCCCAGTTCCTGCACGAATGCCAGAATCTTTGATGGGTTAAGGGCTTCTATGTCATTGACACTCATAAAATGTATCCCTAGGATGCTGCATCTGTTTCTGGATAAGACGACACATTCTGTTAGGATGCAAGTTGAGGACTCCTCCTTACCTTTAAAAAAACCTACACTGATTGTTACTATAAATACCAGTTTGGATAGGTGGCTTTTTAGTCTACAATATCCTGTCAGTAGACCGATAAGTATCCTTGACCTATTTGTACTCATGGATATTACTTGCTTAAATCGCTTATGATTATAGCCGCCCAAAAGACATTTGGCCAGTCGGAGTCCTGGTGTCTCTTCCTAGCTCTGTAGTATCCTTTATCTTTCTTCGTTTCTGAGTTGCAGCCGTATAATCCTCATATAATCCTCATACTCACCAATGATTTAATAAGCACGCTACGCGCGAAACGCTTCTCGTTGCACTGCCGCGTATCGATCACATTTAAATAGGACTGCAAACGGGAGTAGCTGTATGGTGAGGCCAGTGCAAACATATAAACATCCTCCTCCTTGTCAAAATTGAAGGCAAAGCTGAGCACATAGTGGCCCTGATGCATTGCGGATCGATAGAAGAACACCTGCCGTTTGGATAGACGTTGCCATTTGGGTCGACTCGATGATTTGACGAGAGGCGTCAGTCCGGAGTTGAACAGATTGCGACTCTTGCTGATGTTGACAATGTTGAAGAGCACCCGCTGATCCTGTTTCACATTGTCCACGGTGAAGTTGAACCAGAAGCGAAAGCGCGGATTGCATGTGTCCGGTCGTAAAAATAAATCATACTCGAACTCGCCCACCAGCTCCGCCTTGCCCAAATTTCCCGTCTCGAAGGCCGCATCGAAGCACAAATGGCCTCGCTTAGCCTTGCCACTTTGGCCGGGCGGTCGTATTATCACCCGGGACACATTGCCCAATCCTCCCTCGCCATCGCTGTCCTCGCTATCTGAAAACCAGTTGTTCGACATTGAATTAAAATTGACATTTTCGATAATGGGTTTCAGTTAAAAAGGAATCAAAATTCTCACTGAATATGAAAAGATGCTTTAGCATCTGATAATTCTGATTCGTATTTTGAAGAAATCCCACTTTTATTCCGTTTCACTACTTTGAGTAGTAATAATAACTCAAAATAACTTGACAAATTTTATGCCTCGTGAACTTTGCCTGGAAATTGGAATTATCATTAAAATTCTATTTTCTAAAGTAATATAAAAACAGGGTTTTATGTTTTTAGCACCTTGAAATGAATTTATAGAAATTATTAAACGATACATTATAAATTTATTAAATAATATAACTAGACAAATTCAAGATATTAAAGACGCGCGAATTCGAGAAAAATATTGATCCTTTGCGAAATTTGAAGCACACAGTTTTAAAAACAATTTCAACGTTTGATTTAAACTCCGGTCGACTTCGAAATGTATGTTGAGCTCGTTAAACCTATTATTATTTGTATTAATTAATTCCCCTATTGCACTTGGGAAGCTTTAGCTTTTTCTAAATGCGTTTGCTTAAAGATTATTCCTAAGTTGCCTACCATCCGAGCCTCGCTCATACATGCTCGTATGCTCCAACGGATCGCGGGCGATGCCCAGCATTTTGTCTACTTTCCGCTCGATACTCAAGTGGCAACTGCAACGTGCAACACTCGTCTAACTCTGCCGCACGGCCTAACAACTAATCCGGCAGCAGGCATGAATACCTAATCCTACCTTGGGCTTGTGCCATCTTTAAAACTCCGACACATATGCGTGTCTCAGCTATCGCAAGTTTTCTTGCTTTGAGCTGCAGTTTGCCGCCTCAAACTCAAACGTCAACATTTGGAATTGAATAGTCGCGGTTGCGTTTGCCCCAACCGGATTTGCCATGTCGTGATTTATGAATGGAAACCAACAGCAGCCAGCTACACTCAGAAAAAATGGCACCCATTAGAAACTTGCCACCTTTCGAATTTAAAATTGACTTCTTAAGCGTTAAATGGTAAAAAGTATTATTTTACACTGGGAAAAAAGAACGCTTGAATTATAGAATTTCGCCTAAAACTATGTTTTTTTGTTTTATTAATTTTCCCAGAATTTAGGAATCAATTTTTAATGTTCAACGTTTTTTCAGGACAGAATTCAGAAAAACTCTTAAATTAAAAAATGTAATTGCCTCTGAAATTTATAAGTAATTTTTTTGAATTATTAAACTTAAACTTTTTAGTAATAATTTTCTTAATAGAAAATATTTGCAGAAATATGAATATATTTTTTTGCGATTGTTGATTTGTGGATTGACTTCTAGTTTTTTAAAAATCGATTTTTATATATTCAAAAATTATTTATAAATCTAAAAAGAAACTATTTAGTTTTGAGTTAAGTTTTTAATTCTTATTTATTGACATAAATGTCTTATTAATTGAAAATAATTCTAACAAATTAAAACACTATTTTTTGGAATTGTCGAATTATACATTTACAAATTATTTCTAAAAACAACAAAAACTATTTAGTTTTGAGTTCAATTTTGTTTTTTGCAAAGTGTATAAAATTTACTTCTGCTGCTGCTGCACTCACCTGAGTCGCCCATTGCTCTTGTGGATTGCTCAGGACATGCACTTCAGCTGCAATCAACGCTAACAAGGCGTATCCTTTGAAGGCAGCTCCAGCTCTTGCTCCAGCTGCAGCTGCAGCTGCCAGCGCATTGACCTGCTTCTCCTGCCTTTTGCTACTTGCTCCTCGCTGCAAATTAAAAATAGAAATTCAATTAAGACCCGCATTGTTATTTTAGAGCCACGCCCACTCTTAGATTTATGTCTTGGCTTTCACTTTCTTCGTTGACGGCACTCGATTCGCGTGCGAAACTCTTCAAGCAAAGAAATCCTTTTTTCCTTCTTTTCTTTTTTTTTTTAGTTTTAGTTTTCGTTTTGGTTTTGGTTTCCTTTTTTTTTTTAGATGGGAATCAGCGTAGACTATGCGTTGTGGCGTCTAAACTGGCCGTTTGGGCTGAGTTGGGCTGAATGAGGACTGTTGGCCTGTCTAATGTTTTGCTTGCCACTTTTGAAACGTTGCCAACCACACACATACACACACACACATACACACCCACACATCCAAACACACACAGCTTGGCTGACATGTGCCCACCGTGTGTTTGGTCGATAAAAACGCGCACAAGTTTTGTCAGTTGCGGTTTTAGCCAGGTTCTTTTCACACACGACAGTCTTTAACTCAACTTTTAACGTAACTCGCATTAAAAAAAAAAAAACAAAACAAAAAAAAAATAACGATAAACTGCTCAACGGCGTCGCCAAAGTTGCAATACCTAATTGCCTGTGTGGCAGGAGACACATAAATAACACCATCCAATCGCTGACACACTCAATTGAAACTAGTTCACGGGACTAATCAATATCTTTGCGTCTGCACACGCCTCACATTTGTTGCACAGTACACTCGGAATTTATCGACGTTATTCGACGAACGCACAACTCAGTTTTATTTTCCAAAAATCATTGGTTTTCTTTCCTTAATTTAAGGCTACAATTAGAAATGGATTATAACTAATTTGCCAGTTGGATTTTCATGTGTAAACTTCAATATTTGTTTTTTAATTTTAGAAAGAGTGTTTCTAAAAATAACGATTTGGATTTCTACGGTTTAAAAATGCTTTTTCTAAACAAAAAAGAAAAATAAACTGTAGAAAATATTACTAAAAACAATAAAAGCGTTATATGTTGTTGTAATTCAGTGCGTTTTTTCAAGTGTAGCACCTGCATATCGTCTACGTTGAAGCATGTCGAAACGCAGGTAGCTTTTAATACACTTCCCCAAAATCTAACCAGTTTTTGTTTCTTTTATTCATTTTATTCTCTCGTTTTGTTTTTTGAATGTGTGTTTTTTTTTTTTTTGCGAAACTAATCTTTGATTTGTTTTTGCAGATTAGGCAGCGTGCGCCCACCGAAACGTTGCAGAAGCGACATGGACAACATATCCACCTCGGACATTGTCATCATCAATGGCAACTCGCATCCGGATCTGGCCAACAGTGTCGCCGAGAGGATGGGCATCAAGAATGGCGGCTGCTCCGTCTTTCACAAATCGAATCGCGAGACTATCGTCGAGATCAGCGACTCGGTGCGCGGCAAGGATATTTACATCATACAAACGGGCACCAAGTGAGCAGCTCACAAATAACTATAAATGTTTTATACTAAAAAAAATTTGTTAATCACAATTAAGAAACTGAGCAAAATCTATTTGAACACTAGCAATCAATACTGCAGTTAAGTAAACAGTGCAAGATGAAATAGCTTTGAAATTAAAGTCTTTAAATTTAGCATATAACAATAATAGTAGAAGAAAAGTAAGTCTCCCTTTGGCTATGTTATTAAATTATTATTATTATTAATATTGGCAGACAGTCTTTCTGAGTTTAACTGTTTCAATGTTATAAATACATTTCTTATATTTCGAATCACAAATTATCAGTCGGATTGAGTTGTTGTCCTGTTTAAATGTCAAAATCTATGGCAATTCCATTAGTAACTTATGATTACATAATTGAATACGTTAATATAACATATATCTTCTGACCCGTGATGTCTTTCATCCAATATTGGAATATTTTATAAGAAATAAATCATTTGTTGTTTTACGGAATTAAATTTTCAGCAGCATCCCCTTTGATCAGCTAAAACAAGCCATATTTTATTTTTAAATAAAATTATTTTAAATAGGTAGATTGCTATTGTATTATTTTAAAATAAACTTTCTAAATTTTAAATAATTCGCCACTTGATGTTAGGAATGTTAGGATGTTGTTACATTTTATTTTAGAAACCACTGAAAATTTCTGTTTTTACTTGCAACAGTTGTTAAACTCTTTGTTAAACTTTTTGGTTTTTTTTAGGGATGCCAATAATAATATAATGGAACTGCTGATTATGGCCTATGCCTGCAAGACATCCTCGGCCCGATCGATTGTGGGTGTCATACCATATTTGCCGTACTCAAAACAGTGCAAGATGCGCAAACGTGGCTGCATTGTGTCCAAGCTATTGGCAAAGATGATGTGCACATCGGGATTGACGCACATTATCACGATGGATCTGCATCAAAAGGAGATACAGGGCTTCTTCGATATACCAGTTGATAATTTACGCGCTTCACCCTTTCTGCTGCAGTACATCCAGGAGAGCGTAAGTGCAAGTTGTGCTTCATTTTGATTGTGTTTAACTTTTTCTATATGTTTTTTTTTTTATTTTAGATACCCGACTATCGCAATTCGGTGATTGTGGCTCGCAATCCAGGCGTTGCCAAGAAGGCCAATTCGTATGCGGAACGTTTGCGTCTCGGCCTCGCTGTCATCCATGGCGAGCAGAAGGAGGCCGAGAGCGATGAGGTGGATGGCAGATATTCACCACCACCAACCAGGTGAGTCTCCATGATATATGCCTTATATATATATATATTTGTGCTTTTGTTTATCTGTTGTACTTTTTATTATGCCTGAAGTTGAAGCACCAAAACAAATGCAAGTCTTGTTTTTTGTGTATGTTTAATTTGTATTAGTTTCGTTTAATAATTTCCTTCGTTTTTTTTTATCTGTGTAATTTTCGTTAACAGATTTTAGGTTGAAAGTGATGCTACTATTTTATGTTTATGTTTTCTTTCAATGTGGAATTTGTAAAAGAAAATCATATCATAAGTCACCCAAAATGATATTAGGCTAAGTAAATTGTATTAAGTTAACAATGAGGAATCGAACACCTTACCAATTTACCTAATAAGCTGTTATTAGAGATATATTAGAGCTTACCCAGAAATATTTGCGTATATATTTAATACTCCATTTGAAATATAAATATTATAACATCAGTTGTTAAGTTCACATTCAGTAAACTATTTGACTACATTTAGTATACTCGCGTGTGTGTGTGTGTGTGTGTGTGTAATGTATGCCAATATTTAACTAAATGACATTGACATTGCATTAAGCACGTAGAGTACAGCTTATATGCAGTATGTTGCATACCACGCATACCTCGAACTCTGCGCATTTGTTGTTCATTTATACTTCAAGTCAACGAAAGTGCATCTGCATCATTTATTACCTTCAAGTGCAACTCTCTTTTTTTTATTGTTTTCTTTAACATTTTTTTGTGTTACACAATTTGCTGTAATTGCTTATTTCACGAATTGCAAATTGACTGCGTTCGGCATTGAACGAAAAAGAAAAATAAGAACAATTGGAATTCTTAATCTTTATTTACGTTTATTGTGTTATTATGTCATTATATATTGGCAGGGCGTTTTGCAATATATTAGGAAATTCTTCTGTTGAAATGTGCATACCGACGGCGTCTAGGTTTGTATAATATACCCGGAACACAAATACATATATATATATATATATATATATATATATATATACTTTTACATTATTTGATGTGTGTTTTACTTTCGAATATAATTGCGAATTTTGTATGTGCTTTCATTTTCTTTATTTTTTGGTTACGATTTGAACAACTTTGCAAACTGCACTGCCCACCACCACTCACCCACATCAATATGCACCAAATCAAATGCCAATCGCAAACGCTTACACACTAATCACAATAGAAACTCTACTCCACAACATGCACCCATTAGCAGTCGGCAGCGCACCACATCGGTGTCGGTGGGTGTGCCGGAGCATCCATCGAAAGTGAAACCACCGCTGACCATTGTGGGTGATGTCAATGGTCGCATTGCCATCATGGTGGTAAGTATTGCTGAAACTACAACTGATCTATCTTTTAATAATATTACCTCACAGGACGATCTGATTGATGATGTGCAGGCGTTCGTTGCCGCCGCAGAGATGCTGAAGGATAATGGTGCCTGCAAGATTTATGTGCTGGCCACGCATGGTTTGCTCAGTTCAGATGCGCCTCGCTTGCTCGAGGAGTCCGTCATCGATGAGGTGCGTTCGACTTCTGTTACATTATATATATATGTATATATTTGATTTATATATCAAGTTTTTATATATCTTTTTAAAATCTATAGTTGATTTTTATATATATATATATATTAATTTTTGACTTTGTTGCATTTCTAGATTGTTGTCACCAATACCATTCCACATGAGGTGCAGAAACTGCAATGCAACAAGATTAAAACTATTGATATTTCCATACTCATCGCTGAGGCCATTCGACGCATTCACAACAAGGAGTCCATGTCCTATCTGTTTCGCAATGTCACTTTGGAGGACTAAAGAAAGATAGAGCACACAACACACATGTCACAATTTGTCTCTTACCAGTGAAGTGTCTTCTTCATGGAAGTTGCGCCTTTATATTGTTTGTTTGCCACCTTCCCCACACACACAAAATCGCTCTTTAATTATATTTTTAATAAAACAAAAAACTGCTCAACTGAAATAAATTGCAATTTGTTAAAATTGTTTATTAAACTTTGCATAACTTTAGGCTGACTTGGAAATGAATGCATATTGAAAATGTGTAAAATAAGAGCTCCCACAACACAAACCAAACAGTACCAATTCGAAAGCTGTGCTAACTTTTATAGTAAACCCATGCAATGTTTTCCATTACCAAATGCGTCACTTATTAAATTCAAATAGGAACACAAATATAACATTTGCAAGTCGAGCTAATCAACAATATTTTCACACTTTACGATTAACAAGTGGCAATTGCTTATTTCGTAAACCACCTAAGGCTATTTAACATACGTAAATGGTCCACTTATTAGCCATTAATTGTTAACAATCGCACTTTTTTATTTAAATTTACAATCACAATAAATCCAGTCATGGGTACTAAATACTTAATATTGTAGTAATAAATTATTAAATCCCATCATTTCTGACTTTATTACGACCAATTCGATTTGTTTTGTTATTTGGTAAAAACAAACTTAATAAAAATAAATAAATAATTCATAGACTGGGCGCATGCCGCATAAATAATGTCTCAAATTAATTTTTAGTGCGCTCGAAAACTCCAATTATTTGCATTTTTTTTTTTGCGTTAATCTCTATTATTATTATCTATTGTATAAACAAATACAAAATGATATTCTACAGACTCTGACAGGTGTGCTTCAAAAAAAGATATTTGTGCAAATATTTAAGCAATTGTTGTTGCTGTTTTTTTATGTTTTGTTATTAAATGCTTTGCGGAAATGGGCACAGAAAGATAAGATTACAGAAATCTTACTTCACATATGCCAAATGAGGGGTAATTGCAATTGCGGCTATAATTCAAATGAAGTGATGGCTTCAACGATCCCCGTCTGTATGTGTTAATTAAAACAAGCAACATTGTGCTTTGGGTCCGCCTCATTAATTAAACATGACTGGCAACTAAGAGAAGTGATTGATTAAATAGTACTGCGTACTAAACTAGTAGCGACTACACCAAAAAAAAAATATATATATTAAAATGGAGAAATTCATATCGAATATTTAGAATTTAATTCAGAATTTCAATATTGTCATTTTTTTAATGAACTTCATATTCAATGGGAAATTATAAAATGCTATTATTCTAAATTAATATTTTAAGAAAATCGGAAATACTATTATTCTAAATAAATATTTTAGGATTTTACGTACACAATTTTAATTCGAAATTTTAGAAAAATCAATCCAGAAATTAAGAAATATTAACTCTGATTTGTAAAAAACCACAACCATAAATTTTGTTAAATTACTTTCAGAATAATAGGGGGACTTTTTTTCTGGGTGTAGTCGACGCTTATAAATATTTGCAGCGAACAGAACGTGCGGTTAAATATGCCAAGAAAAGTGCATGTAAATATATAATATATTTATGGGTATTTGCATTATGCCTTGAGCTGCAATAAAAAGTGCAGCTAATAGCTTTAACTGCTAACGGCGCTGAACAATGGGTGGGAAATGTGGGAACTATAATAGGTGAAGTTGGGATTATCCATTTGAGCCGAGAGTCAGTCGGAGCTAACTGCGCAGACCATAAAATAGTAGTCTGCAAATAAATTTGCGAAATCTTGATTAAACAAGTTTTGTGTGTGTGTTTTTTTTTATTATTGAAATTTAAAAAAATGTAATTTATAGTTTAACCTAGAGCAGAGGTCTTTCAACTCAAAATAAGTGTTTTCTATTATTTGCGAAGCAGGAAGACAACAAACTTGATTCTATTTTACTCATTCCTGAATTGATTTAAAAGTCTTGATTTAAGAAGTTTTTACATTTTTTTAATTTTGTGTATCATTTATTATTCAACAATTACAAACGATTATTTTTGATCAATGTTAAAATATCTTTTTTTTTACGCTTTAATTCTGATTCTGATTCTGATTCAGATTCTTGCTTTTTCTTTCCAGAAATTTGCAAATATTTGTCAAATGGGAGGTCAGGCGATAAATTTCCGCTATTTGCCAAAGAAACTTACTCAAAAAAAAAAAAAAAACGAAAAAAAAGTGAATAAAAACTCCGACAGAACCTTAAACAATGTGTCAGTCAGTGGTCCAAATAATCTGGCTGGTTTTACTGGTGCCTTATCAGCGGGCTGTGATTGTTGGGTTTATCTACTTAGGTGCAAAATATTTGTTTAGCAGATGCTTTAAGCTGCATACAATAAATTGAATCTATGAGTTGGCAAAGCCAAAAGAGTTAGAATAGCATGTGGCACACTTTGCTGGCCATAAAGACACTTATGCTAAAATCGTCACGTGGTGTTTAAGGATTAAAGATTAGAGCCGCACACAATTGAAATAAGCCGCGCAATTGCTAATGCTTATTTATGCCAGCACCTTGTATTGTAAAACACGCTGCATAAATTTTATTAATTTAACATTGTGTCTGTCTCCGTCTGAGTCGTGTAGCGAACCACGTGAATCTAAAACGGCTAAAACGTCACGCAATCAAAGCAACAACAAAATGTTGGCCACATTGCGCATACGCCCCGTTGTCGGTCTCGTCTGAGGCGTGCATTGAACCCGCTTTTAGCTTGGGGCTCAATGTGATTTCCGTAAGCTATTTATATATATATATATATATATATCTAGGTACTAAAACTGCATAGCGCCTAGCATATTAATTAGTAGTGTGCTCATCAAAAGCTACTGTCCCAAAAGTTGTCAGAACTACACTCTAAAAAAAACGGTTTTAATTTTAGTAAAGCATCTTGAAAAATATAAAGTTTTAAAGAAAAGAAAATTCACAAACCAATAATGAAATAGCTCAGAGAGAAATTGCTAATCATGTTCAGATTAATTTATATGAATTTGTGGACTATGTTCAATTTTTTGGTCTATATGCAAAATCTTAAAAAACCGAAAATTTGGCATGTTTTTTTTTTGTAAATTTTTGAAAAATTTTACCTGAAATTAAAAAAGACACAATTTAAAATTTTTTTTTATGAGTTAGTCTTGGCGCCATCAATTGCAATTTTTTTTTTAAAAGTGTACTCTATGGTCCATATAATGCCATATCATATATAATATATTGGAGTCAGAAATTATGTTTGTATTCTGTTTTGATATTATCGGGTTGCATGACACATCAGTTTCCCATTAATGGCTCAAAGCAATATTGTTGGCAGCATCTGACTCGATGTCATCGTTTGTTTTGCTTATTCGTTTATCACTGAAAATTGATTTGCTAATTCATGTTGCTAGTGGGCAATTAATTAACACGCCAGTTGTGTGTGTCTATGTGTGTTGTGTGTGTGTGTGTGTGTGTGTCCATAAATTGGTTGAATAAACGTAGTTTAAAGCCACTTAGCAAGCAAAGGGGGGTTTCCATTAGGTAAATCGAAAATGGCATACACTAACAGATCTTAATTCTATTTAATAAATATATATATACAACTGATATGGTTATATAGAACTGTTTGATTCTGACAAATCGACAGACTGCACCAAAAATATGGCTTTCAAGTTCGAGATATAATATATTATCTGGTTCTGTTCATGTATATATATATATATATATTATTTTTTTTTTTTTGTTTATTTTATTATTTTTCTAAAAAAGAGTTTAGTAAATATCGTTTATAAAAAAAACATTGCACGACGGACTTTAACATTTCCTTAATAGAGAAATTTCATGACATTAAAACATCCAGAGACCTGTTTTTAAATTAAAATGGCAAAAATATTCATTAATTAAACGAAATTTATTCAAAATAAAAATATGACATACTTTCTATTAAAACATTTCAAATATATGTCAGCAGCTCAGACAAAATCAGTCGGGGATATTAATATATCTACCTTTGTAAACAGACATGCTATTAAAAAAAAAAAAAAATCTTTTCAGCAAATAAATGATTGTTATAAAAAAGTTTTAGTAAATATAATTAATAAGAACAGCGTGAAATTCATTTCGAAATCAATGACAACATTATAAGATTATTAAAAAAAATTCAGATTAAATGAGTAAACGGCAAACCTTTAAAATTTAAGCCCCCTTTGCAAAATAAGGTTAATATAACAATAAAGTCCAAAACGGGCTCTGCCCGATCTATGACCCATTTATTCTGTTACATACGACACGAGACAGCTGTAAATACCCTATAATAACAGTGTATAACAAAGCGAATGTTGTTGGCATTAAAACTATTCAGGTGGCCTAATCAAATATGCCTCATTTCACTAGCGCACTTTACTTCCTCTGTGTGGTGGGTTGTGTTTTTATGTTTTCAGCAAAATATTTTCAACAATTTGTGATCGACGCAACAAATAAAAAAAATAATAATACATTACAATACAATACATTTAGGGTCCATTACGTTTTTATCGAGTTGTTTTGTTAATGTTAATGGTTCAAGAGAAATGAAGTTTAAATTATATGAAACGGCAATGGTAGGGGTACTCAGTATTTAAGAAAAATGACAAACTGACACAAAATCCTCGCATCGGTTCACTGAACTCACCTCTTGCATTATTTTTATCAACAGAAAAATCCCCGCTAAATAAAAAATGTTGAATTAATTTATCAATGCAACCGATGACTACCCATAATACCCAATGGTTAAAATATATTTTACGAGAATCCAGTTTTGGATGTTGCCAATTTTGTGCAGTCATGTGATCAAATTAATTCAGGCATCCACATCAACATCCACATCATCATCGTCATCTTCATCGTCATCAACTTAAGGCAATGCAATCTGATATGAAAAAAAGAATACAAAAACCGAAATCAAAATCTATATCAAAAACCAAAACAAAGAAAAACGAAAAGGTGGCGGGTTAATATGAAATCAATGCATGCAAAATTATAAACAATTTGTCATTGTATAAAACCGACACCGGAACAAGCTTTAGGCATCAAGGCGAAATGGTAGTTAGTGTTATTTAGTAGTTTCTGCCATTGAACTTGGCCAATCTGGTAGACCCTGACACGCATTTCTGGCCAGGTATGCCTGCGACAACTAAATACAAATTGCATAACGATCAACGCCCGACAATCGATACCATTCGAGATATGAGCATTCGATTCGAATATTCACAATATTCACAATATTCACATTATTCAATATGGCTAAAAGTGAGTCACGTGAAGCCTCGCGACAACTAATTTACATGCCCCAATGCATTCCACTGCACATCGGCGAACGTTGATCGCTTATTGCGTAATCTGTTGTATGTACACTCAGAAAAAAAGAATTCACTCTGACAACTGGCATATTTTTCATGGTATTTTTTTTAAATTAAATTTTGATGGCTTGCCACAAATGTATAATCTAAAATATTAGGTTCTTTTTCCATATTATATTTGATGTATTATTTCCCAATATAAAAAAAGTTCAAAATATTTGGATATATTTCTAAAAAGTAGAAACAGCTAGAAAATTGAACATATTTTTTTATAGAGTTTAGAATACTTTTATTCATAATAAATATGCTTTTTTGTATATCAGAAATTTTCCATATTATTTAGAGTATTCTAAACTCTATAAAAAATATGTTCAATTTTCAGGCTGTTTCTGCCTTTTTTCTGAGTGTAGGTCTACCTGTTAATAATATATTCGTCGTTGTGCGTATTTATAATTAATCGAATGCTCAATTAACAGCTGTATTTTTGTCTCTCGCTGCTCTCTTTGCTGCTCGCATCCATTCATCATATTCATCGGGATTATAATGATGATCAGCTGACCATTGTTGGCACAATTGTTTCAATTTACTGGAGTTACAGTTACGTGCTTATGCAAATATGCCAAGCGAGCAGTGCATACGAATTATCCTGACTTTCCCACTGGAATCACAACACCCCACCACCCCCCTCCCAAATGCGCTTTGAATGCTTGGCTTCACTTGATGGTCTGATTAAAGTGGTAAAACGACAATCTTGTTTCGATTTTGAAATGTTTTTGTTTTGTATGTGTTCGAATGCACGCAAAGGCCAAGCAAAACATATATTATTTAAATAAGATTTGATTTCATTCAATAATGATTTTTTTTGCTATTCAAAGTTTTTATCATTCTTAAACAAGTTCATTCAAGCATTGTTTCTTATTAAATGAAATAATACAAAATGTGATGCATTTTCATGGTTAACCAAATCTAAAGGTTGGGTTAAAACGCAGAACCGTTCACAATAAACAAATTCATAAAAATAAATGATATTTTATGAAAAAAAAAAAAAATTGAGAAGAAAATAAATGCGCATCTACGACTTGAAATAGCTGCTAATAACTGTGAGAAATTCGTTGACTGGTTTTTGAAGTTTTGATTTGAGCAATGAAAACATGATTTAAACAATTAGCGGCACGCCAAATCACAATTGCAATGGAAATAAAAAGTATTCTATACGAAATGCAATTAACAATCTCCACTTAAATGTGCAAACTTTTAATTGTTTTTCAATATATATTTACACACACACACACACACACACACACACACATATATATATATATATATATGTATATATATATATATACAAATTTAATTTATCTCCCCTCGTGGGTTAACGTGTCGTATGCGCAACGTAATCTGGCTACTTGAAAGTTAACAAAAAGCGACTGTAATAAATCTCAAATGCGGCTGTGACTGTGCATAATTGAGAGGCTAAAGTCACATTTCTATATATAAAAAGCAAATCTACATTGATGAATATTCACACAACAACAAGCGAATGCATTCACTAAGTGAGTGTACATGAAAGTATTTTAGCAATGCAATAATTAGGGTTAATAACTTGAGAAGCGGAACAACAACAATGAAAAAAATCCAAAACAAAAAATTATATATAATAAAAACAGTCAAGAAAACAAACTAGCATCACTAAATTTTTCTCAATTGCTGGTTGGATAACTTGTTGGGCCATCAATCTTAACTGGTTCTCCCCACATAGAATAATGTTCAGTTTTGGCAACATTTTATAGAATGGCTACGACTACCTGTTTGAGCGGGTTCTCCTCAGATTTCCCTATAGTCAGTTCATTTTTTTTTCTCTATTGATCTCATTTACATATTACGCTAGAAATCTGAGCAAAATTTGTAAAGCAACAAAAAATTTGTATTCTTTATTTTTTTGTGATTTATGTTCAACTTTAATAATTTTGTTTGTTTTTATACCATTTGTCGCTGGAATTATATTGCTGAGACGGGGATTACCTACGTAATAAATTATCTGAACTATCTTAGTACTACATTGATGTAATTTGATATAGTTGGACTACTCAAAAATCACAAAAATATATTACTCATTTCATAATAAAAAAAACATTTTTAAATAAATATATATATATATATATATATATATATATATATATATATGGCAACATACTTTTCAGAATCAGTCAGCAAATTCGTCATATTATTCCACAGAAATATTATAATTCTTAGCTTGAATAATTATTGTTAATCTTAATTATACCCGAACAAAGAAAGTATTAATCTGAACAAATATATTATATAAATATATAATATATTTTAATATACATATAATAGTTATTTATTAACTTTCTTGTGGGGATTATTATGAATGAACGAAACGTATTCCAATCCCCAGCAAAACTTGGCATAGGTCTGTCGAAAGATAAATTATTGGGCAAAACCTTTTTGTTTAACAAGATTTAAAAAACAAAAATTAAGGAAATGGAACAATCTGGTGAAAAGTAATAAGCTGTTTAAAAATCATATTTGTTCAAATAAGATTCAAAAATTAACTGTAACCCGATCAAAAAGAGTATCTTATCTTCGCCGTAGCAAATAAATTGTTATGCCTTGTTTTGAGATGATTTTTGTTTTGCGTTTGATATTCGTTTTACCAGTTTGCTGATGCGTTTGCTTCATTAGCTGTTCAGCACGTGTTTTTGATGATGTGTATCTCTCTCTCTGTCTGTGTGTGTGTGTGTGTGTGTGTGTGTGCGCGCGCTTTTAGGCCTGCGTGTTTTATAACTGATTGACTGTCTGCCTAAAGCTGTATATCGACTAAAGAAAATAAAATAATAAAACAAAATTATAGGTTGCATTTAACGTTATTTTCCATTCAATAATTATATTGTTATTATTTGATTTTGCATTTGGCACACGCCACATAAATATGTATGTATCTTGGTAGTTGTTAGTTCTCAATTAGCCTTTATTACGCATTGAGGTAAAACCCCAAATGGAGAAACCCTCAAATCCAGTTGCTGTACAAAGATTTACATTATTTAATTACAAGTAAATTATGATCTTTAGACTTAAAATTGACAAACGTCTTTGCCCAAACATGGTGAATATATTTATTATTATTATTTTTTTTTTTTTTGATAATCAGATTAGGTTTTGAATTAAAAAAATACCTGAAAAGAAAGAGTTTAGATTTGATTAAATACACTCTTGATTTAAAGCGGACCCACTTCAATCTCGATTTGTATATGATTACTTTGTTCTCATGACAACATCGCTTATGTTTAATTAAAAATTTGTCAAGTGGCATTTTTTTTTATATGGCCACGAGTTTATGGCCTGTTTTATGGCTTATTAATTAATGGTATATTAGTCAGAAGTCTGACTGCAAAGTTTCAGTTTTTGCTGTAAATATTATTGTTGCCGACAAACAAATATTTCATAATTGTATACATTACCTATTCAATTCAGATTTCAATGCATTTCTCTATATAAAAATAATCAGTTTACATAATGCTGTAAATTCTTCGACTGAGAACAATTTATTTATGCATTCCAGCTGGAGTTTAGTAGTTATTGTTGTCGACATTCCCATCGACCATTACAGATTTGGCATTAAATTACCAGATTGTCATCTAATTCAAGCATTCCATTCACTTCACTCGCAATTATAATTCCAGCTCTTATGTCAATTTGACATGTAAGAAAAACAAATCTTGGCAATTTGCTACTTACAAGTGTTTTTTTTTTTTATAATACTATTTTTAAATGTGTGGTTGATGTTGCATATGGACTTGTATGGCAATCAAACGTGTCTGGCAACCATGTGACTTGCGTGAAAATCACATAGAATTTGCATTGTTGATCTTGTTTGGGGTTTCCCTCGGCACGTGCATTTGCAAAATCTTGAAAAGCCTGATTTTTCCTAAAAATAACCACTGCCCAAGTTAACTGGGCGAACTGATGCACGCCGACAAATTTTGGTCATTGAACTATATAAATAAATTATTTTATTTTCTAAGAAATATGTAAGTCCCGACGGTGTTAAAAATACATTTAATCTTATATGCTGCAACACCATTAAAAACATATTTAACTTTTATTACGTAATTAGATAATATAATTGAATTATTAAAAACGGTCTGCAAGAAATTTAAAGAAATATTTTTCGACAATTCTTACAATTTACACAATTAAATAAGTTTGCATTTTGAATATGATATTTCTCAAAACTCGAAATCCATGTCCTTTATGTGGAACTTTTATATAATGTACTACATACATAACAAAATATAGTCTTCTCCAAAGTTGAAGAATTTCACTTAACATTACCTTCAATTACATTGCAAATGACCACAATTAATTGTAATAAAATATAAATCTAAGAAAATGTTTTTTGTTAAATATATTTGAATAAAATTAGGAAAATATTCGTTATTTAATTATATTTTATACGCATTCTTAATCTGCAATTGTAAATCTTATCTTTAAGAATTGTTGTTAAAGTTAAAGTTGTTAACTCATTTTACAATGCATAAAAAATTAAACTTTGTGTCATTTCCGTCTGTCTGTCTTTCTGTCCATGCGAGCACAATTTTTTTCGACACACCTAATATCTTATCTCATAAAAATATCTTTCATTGTGAAATGAAAGCTTCGTCAATTAAAATTCGCCATTTTACAATGCATGTTTTTCTCTAACAATTTGCAGCTGTAATTCTAAATATCAGATTCCAATTTAGAATGCCAAATTCTAAAACAATTACTAAATAGAATTTACCTATGCTGAAAGACGAGCTTACAAAATGTAGCAATTAAATATCCCTAAAAGCAAATCTTTCAATTTGAAGTGGACAAAATTCTTAAAAAAATCCCATCATAATTTCGCTGAGTGTAGAACACACCCGATGTGAATGCGAACTTACAAGAAGTGCCAGTTTAAATTCTTAACTTCAACGCGAAATTCCCAAAGCAATTTCGTCATATTTTTCGTAGAGTGTGGAATATCCCATCAATACAAAAACAATAAGGCGAGCTTACAAGAAGTGGCAGCAGTCTGCGGCGATTATAATTTCTTTAAGCCGTGTCTGTTACACGATACGCCTCAAGACCCGAGGCGAGGCGAGACGAGAACCGAACTCCAAGCCGAAACCACAGACGACCACAAAGCAGAGTAGAAAAGCCGAAGCAGAGACAGAAAGCTGGTTTTTTTTTTTCTGTGCTGCTCTAATGAAAGCCGGCGGTTAGTCGAGCAACGACGACGTCGACTGCGACGGCGACGTTGAGTGCTGTTGGCACGATCGGAATTGCCACTAACAACGACGACAACGTTGTCGACGACTGCGACGGCGACGGCGACGGCGACGACGCATACCTATTTATAATCAGTTCCCCAAACGTTCGGCACTACAAACGGCGCGCTGCTGTCGCTGCTGCTGTCTCCGCTGCTGCTGCTGCTTCTGCTTCTGATTCGATCTCGGTTTCGATTTCGATCTCGATTCATTCGCGAATTCAACGCGCTCGCGAATAGTTTAGCTTTCGTCGTCGCATTTTCGGGCTCAAAGTGGAAGTGTTTGGTGAGATGAAGCGTAACTGAAACCCTAAAAGAAATACAAAATACTACAAAAAATCAAAACAAAACAAATTAAAAAAAAGAAGAGCTTTCGAAAATCAAATAAAAAAACTAGCAAAAATAATATTAGATTGACAAGTATTGTGTTGTGCATAAAAGACAAAACAGAAAAATAAGGTAATTTTTTGCTGGCAAGATGACTGCCAAAGACACGGGTCATGTGAATGGGGCATTTAATGGGGGCTCCGAAGTATCGGTGGATATACCCACAAATACACTTTACCACACATCACGCGACTGCATAGTCCAGAAAGAGGAGGAAGAATTGACGAACAAATCAAACAATTTTGGGGAATGTTGTCGCAGCACCTTTGATAACATATTCCGACGTAAAACTCTAGAGAAACGTTTTCCAATACTCGTCTGGTTGCCGCAGTATAAAAAGGATTATATTATTGGTGACCTGGTGGCAGGCATATCCGTGGCACTCACAGTAATACCGCAGGCTTTGGCCTACGCCGGCATTGCTGGGCTGGATTTGCAGTATGGATTGTATGCCTGTTTTCTGGGCTGCTTCATCTATATATTCATTGGATCGAGTAAGGATGTGCCGATTGGGCCGACTGCTATATCGGCGTTGCTCTCATTTCAAATCGCCGGAGGCAGTTGGCAGATGGCCACTCTGCTCAGCTTCCTCACAGGCATCATTGAGATATTGATGGGCTTTTTCCAGCTCGGGTTTCTGATTGACTTCGTGTCGGGTCCGGTGGGTGCTGGCTTCACTAGTGCCGTCTCCTTGATCATCTTCAGCTCACAGATGAAGGATCTGCTGGGAATACACACGAGTGGAAATACCTTTCTCCAGGTGTGGATCAGCATTATCAATGATATACACAACATTAGTTGGCCCGACTTCGGATTGGGTCTCATCTGCATTGCCGTTTTGCTCAGCTTGCGCGCCTTGGCCACTTGTAGGGTGGGTCCCAAGCAGGGCAAGTCCATGTGGCAGCAACTGCTTACGGGCATCTTCTGGACAGTGGGCACGGCGAGGAATGCGCTGCTCGTTTGTGGGGTGGCCGGATTAGGCTATTGGCTCTCGGTCAGTGGCAACGAGGAACTGGTGCGCACCGTGGGCTATGTGCCCAAAGGCTTGCCACAGTTTCAGGCGCCTCCATTTCACATGGATCCCCTGCTGAATGAGACGACGGGCGAAGTGCTGGTGGAGGGTCAGAGCTTCTGGGATATGGTCAGCACTTTGGGCTCCGGTTTGATTGTAGTTCCCTTGATTTCCCTGCTCGAAACGATGGCTGTCGTTCAGGCTTTTGGTAAGACTTCTTTTCACTTAGTTTGATTTAATTTTTGATTTCAAATCTAATTTAATTTTAGCTGATGGCAAGCCGACGGATGCCACTCAGGAGCTGATTGCCTCGGGCATGTGCAATGTGGCCAACTCCTTTGTGCAGGGTCTGCGCAGCAATGGAGGCGTTGCACGCGGCGCCATCCTCAATGCGAGTGGTGTTCGCACCCAGCTCTCCAATCTCTATACGAGTGTCATTGTCATCGTTGCCCTGCTCTACCTAACGCCCTGCTTCTACTATATACCCAAGGCGGCCCTGGCGGCCATCATTATTGCTGCGGTCATCTTCATGGTCCAGTATCGAGTCATCAAGCCCATGTGGCATAGCAAAAGTGAGTATTGAGTGTTTTTCGATGGGAGACAGCAGCACTTCTGATACCCTTTACTAATTTTTAAAAAAAAGTGCTATCTCCACTTTAACACTGAGAAAAAAATTCGAACGGAACTTTGGTAAATTGCTGTACACGTTTTATGGTTTTTCATAATATACATGAAAAACTAAATTTAGAAAAGTTTTTGAAATTCTTTTCTTTTCTTTTATAAAGAAAATTTTTAAACTGAAAATCTCCCTAAATACTAAAAAAATTTTGTGGCATTTAGGAAGCTTATGAGAAAAAATTCTTAATATTATAAAGGCGTTTTGATGGTTCTTTAGAAACTAATTTCACGGATATACGAAAATAAAAAGAGTTTAAATAGGAATTATTTTCTATTTGATAGCAATTTTAGAATTGAATAAATGTTAAGCGCTATGAAAACTAAAAAGAAATTGTCTAAAACCTAGAAATCTAAAAAAATGCATAAAATTTTTCCTAAGTGTAGCAAGCAAAAAATTGATACCGGTTTTTATCTGATATAAAAAAAACACTTAATTTTTATCTTTTGTTTTCATGGTGACTATTTACATTGGAAAAAGTGTCGAGCAGTTTAGATAAAAGATGTTGATCTTAACTAAAATATCTGCATAAAATGTACACACATCTGTTGACTATTCCAAATTCTTATTTTATATTCAGATATTCTTAAGTAATATGCAGTTTTAATGTTTTTTAGTCACAAAGTTTCAAAAAAAAAAGAAAAAAAAGTTAGATATTAGTTTTACAAGACGTTATTTTAACAAAGTTTTTGCAAAGAACACTTAATCAATATTTGGAAAAATTATAAATACTGATAAAATCGAATATTATTATATAAACTCGTATTCGATGTTTTGCTGTTGAAGTGTAAGTAATTAATTTGAGATGGATATTGATTGATTTAAAATTAAATATATTAAATATCTGTTAAAATATTTAACACTTGTATTGACTTAATTAGAATTTTATTTAGGTCTAAAATTTAGCTAAATTGATTTCAGATTGATGTGGATTAAATAGTAAACAGTCTAATAAATAGTTCTTGATATTATTGAATTATTTTTAGAAACAGTTTAGTTTTAATCAAGTTTCTTAAAAAAAAAACACCTGGCAAATCACTTCTTCGATTATTGAGCTATTGTAGAAAACCTTGGATATATTTGCTCTTGTGTATGTACAGGATATCTCCATACCTGTACAACTCCCAACTAAATAATTCTTATTTACAATTTGATAATCCCTTCCCCTATCTTGCCTAACAGAAACGGATTTGATACCTGGCCTTGGTGCTTTCGTTGCCTGTTTGGTGTTGCCCCTGCAACTTGGCATTCTGGTCGGCATTGGCATCAATGTCATCTTCATTCTCTACCAGGCGGCACGTCCCAAGTTGCGCATTGAAACACTCTCCGTAAGTAAAAAAAAAAACGTCGAATTTATTTCAAAACTGAACAAACAATTATTTTCTGTTTATTTCTGCAGACACCGAATGGTCAGCGTTATTTGATGCTAACACCGGATCGCTGTTTGATCTTTCCATCGATGGAATTTGTGAGGAAGGTTATCAATAAGCAGGGCGTCAAATCGACGCTTCCGATTGTAATCGATTGTAGCCATATTTATGGGGCTGATTTCACCGCCGCCAAGGTGATATCAACGATGGTCATAGATTTTGCCCAGCGTCATCAGCCGCTGTTCTTTTACAATCTGCAGCCGCGTGTCGCTCAGGTATTTGAGGGACTGAATAAAGATCTGGTGGCTATATACGACATAACAACGCTGCACGAAAAGCTATCAGATAAGACGACAATCTAACCTCGCATTTTGCAATAGTCTAGCTTACTAAGTCTTTGTATATTTATTTCACAAGAAAAAACAAAAACAAAAACAAAAACAAAAAGAAAACAAAAAAAAAAAGAAAAAACTCTTTTTTATACCAATATCAATGCCAGCGACTTGTTTCGCTTTTTATAGGCATACAAAAAAAAAAAAAAAAAAAACAAAAAGGAGGTTAAAGTTAAAATACGAAAGAAACCAACGCAAATTATCAACAACATTACCAACAACATATATAATAATATTAACAAACAATCCAGCCAAAAAGTCAGTTATATGAAATTTTCCGTATATATAATTTTAATTAGCATTTAAGTTGTAGCAATTCTCCTTTTGTTTAGTCGCTTTATTTGATTGAGTTTTGGGCAAATTGCTGTGCATTTTTAGTTAAACAAAATCCAAAGTTTTGCACCTCATTCTTGTCTATTTATCTAACTGATTGCTGTGCTTAGTATTATACTGAATATATCTATCATATCAAGTGTTATAATTAGTACCTAAATAAAAACGCAATTATTCGATTAATAACTGTGATTCTAATTTGGGATTGCCGAAGATTAGTCAACGCAACGGTTTGGAAATAATATTTTATATTGGGTTTTCATCTATATGCACTATTTATTCATATAAACTCGATGAGCAAATAATCATCATTTGTATAAAGCATTTTAAGTGTTATAATAATAATTGTTATTAATTATTTGGGATTACCTAAATTTACTCTGCGGTTTCAAATTTCGATGCACTAAAATAACACATTGGGTTTGGTCAAAAATTACTAAATTAAAAGCCCAAATTAATCATTTAAGTTAAATATATAAAGAATCACCATTAAAACAAGTATTTATCACGAACATGGAGATTTCACATTAGTGCTTCAATAAAATCATAAATACTAGCTTAATATTTGTGAGTCTCTTTTGGGATTCACTGGCTTAAAGATTTGATTATATTCTAAAGTTAAATTTGCGGTTTTTCTCTAAAAGCCAAAAATTAACATTTAAATGGCTATAGTTCCATATAAAAATAAACGTCATCATCAGCTGCCTTTTACGTGAATCAATAATCTAATCAATAATGTGCTCAGATTTAAGACTTTCCCAATAATAATTGACGTGACGTGATTTCCATTTGGTGAATTTATATTCGATTTGTGAAAATTCAAGGTAATACAATCTATATCTACAATAATTCACGATTAGAGGTTTACGAGTATTATTATTTTTTTGTATAAATATGAAATATTTATATGCAAGGCTTAATGCCATAACTGCTATATTTTAATTCAAAGTTACGTGCAAATTATAATTTTGAGATAACTTCCTGTTAATAATAACACTAAATTTATATGCATGCCCAGTCTAAAATTGATCAAGTTAGCTGGAACCAGAACAAATAGATTAATGCCATGCACAATTCTAATTCCACCATATTCAAATGCTTTGCATTTTAGTATTCCTTATCAATAAAATCGTTATATTCTAGAATCTCCCACAATCTCTTTTTAATCTTAAAGAGTACATAAAATATTTGTTTACGGCATACTTTGGGGCGTATACAAAAAAACATAATCACATTTTTTTTTAGCGTTAGGCGTGGTATGCAGCTCACTTGCGAAAAAGAGAATTTTATTTCAAATATATATATATATATATATATTTTTAATATTACAAAACTATCAGAATATTTTACCTAAAATACATAGCAAAACAAAAACATGTCATTAAATAAACATATATAAAATAATCTATTTTAAAATCCATTTTAAATTTCATATGTAGATATATTATATCAATATTATTTATAATATATCAATCTAAAATAATCTATTATAGATATAAATAGAACTTAAATATAAATATATTTATAATAAGTTAATTTAATTTTTATTTCTTCTGTTTTTTTAATAATGTTGCACAGCAGCTTATTTAAAAAAAAATAGCTGTCGCTTTCCAACACTGTCAATTAAAACTGTCATCTCATTCTAACAATATAATCAAAAGCTACGGCAGTCAAATTGGGATTCATTTTGAGAACAGATTCTGAATAGTTGTATAGGAAATGTCCGCTCCGGTGAGTAATTCAAAATTACTCCGAAACTGAAAATTAGTAATAAATAATATATATAAATATAAAAATAAAAAGATGGAAATTGATACTGTGCGACCACCAGCAGCCCAGAATGACAAAGGGCTCAGTTCATATTTTAAGCAAAAAATTGCCGAAATGCAATTTTTAGTTGCGGAGAAGAAGAGAAATCTTCAGCGGCTGGAAGCCCAGCGCAATGAGCTGAACTCGAAGGGTGAGTAAGTCTGCATAAGATGCCCCATGGCAACTTGCAACATGTATTCGATTTTCAATAGTGCGACTGTTGCGCGAGGAGCTGCTCTTGTTGCACGAACATGGCAGCTATGTGGGCGAAGTGGTGAAACCAATTGATACGAAGAAGGTGCTGGTCAAAGTGTCACACGATGGCAAATATGTGGTGGATGTGGACGAGAGCATCGATATCAATGCCATCACTACCAATAGCAGGGTGGCCTTGAGGCACGATGGCTATCAGCTGCACAAAATCCTGCCGAGCAAGGTGGATCCGCTGGTCTCGCTGATGCTGGTGGAGAAGGTGCCCGATTCCACCTACGAAATGGTTGGTGGTCTGTCCAAGCAGATCACTGAGATCAAGGAGGTCATCGAGCTGCCCATCAAACATCCCGAACTATTTGATGCCCTTGGAATTGCCCAGCCAAAGGGAGTGCTGCTCTTTGGACCCCCAGGGACCGGGAAGACTCTGCTCGCCCGTGCTGTGGCCCATCACACGGCGTGCACCTTCATCCGTGTTTCCGGCTCAGAGTTGGTCCAGAAATACATTGGCGATGGTTCACGCATGGTGCGCGAACTGTTTGTCATGGCAAGGGAACATGCTCCGTCCATCATTTTTATGGATGAGATCGACTCGATAGGATCAGCCAGGGTGAAGTCGGGCCATGGTGCTGATTCTGAGGTACAACGCACCATGTTGGAGCTGCTCAACCAGCTGGATGGGTTCGAGAGCTGTAAAAACATCAAGGTGATCATGGCCACCAATCGCATCGATATCTTGGATCAGGCCCTATTGCGTCCTGGGCGCATCGATCGTAAGATTGAATTCCCGCCACCTAGCGAGAAGGCACGCCTGGAAATCCTTAAAATACATTCGCGCAAAATGAATCTGACGCGTGGCATCAACTTGCTCAAGATTGCCGAACTGATGACGGGCGCAACGGGTGCCGAGCTCAAAGGAGTCTGCTCCGAGGCGGGCATGTATGCGCTGCGAGAGCGTCGGGTTCATGTCAACCAGGAGGACTTCGAAATGGCCGTCTCCAAGATCATGCAGAAGGACTCCGAACGCAATATGTCCATCAAGAAATTCTGGAAGTAAAAAGAGTAATTCCAAGAAAAAGTATTCATTTTTTTTTTTCAATTTAAAATTTAATAAATAACTTTTAATAACTTAATAAATGATTAATAATAATCCAGTAATCAAAATATCCATTATAATATTCTGCAATTTAAAAGATTGTTCAAGCTGCAAAGCTCAGCTATTTTTCAATGTCAACTTTCAAGCGACTCCACTCCGTTAAGATAAATAAACATCACATGGAGACGCCCTAAAAGCGACTCCGTTAAGCGGCTTCATATGTATTTAGGTTTAAGATTTTTGTATAAAATAAAAAAATGCTTATCAGAACAAACAGTTCGATTCTAAACGTCGTCTCATCCGTGTTTCACACAAAGATAAAAAATGTTTTCAAGCATAAATTGAAGAAAGAGAAACGATTTTTCTGATATCAAATTTAACCTGTGGATTACGGAAAATAAACATTGAGTCGTGTTGCAAGTTTGATTCGAATTTAATAAATATTCAAATGGGCGTGGCCCCTGTTATTTGTATTTGTGAGTATTCAATTTTTTATTGCAAACAATTCAAATACTTCAAAACAAAGCTGACAAAACATGAGTCGTGAAATTAGCTGATTTTGAGCTAATTCTGATTTTATAAACAGCTTGCCAGGCATATCATTTTCGACGGACCCTCTCAGTTCCAATAACTGGATATATAAACATACCCAACGTATAAAATTACCAAAGACAACAAAATGCATCATTATTGAATTCAGCTATGAATTAAATTAAATATAATTAGGTAAAATTGTAGAGCAATCAAATATATTCAAATATAAACCGCTTGAAATATTTTAAATTTACACGCTGCATTTAACAAAAATAAGGACTACAAACATTGTTTTTTTTTTTCATTATTGATAATTTAGATATTTATAAATACAATATTTAAAGATAAAATTAAAGAATCATGTTAAATGGTTGCATTATATAAATCGCTTAAATTCTGCAAATTGTATAACAGCTAATTAAAAAATGTAAATAAAATTTGAAGATTTGAATACCCAAAATAAAAGTTAATAATTATATTCAATTTAAAAATGAGAATGAAATTAAATAAATGATAGACAAATAAATCATCAATTAATGCAGTAATTATAGATGAGGGATACGCAAAAAAAACTCAATTATAGCTAAAAGTATTTTTCATTAACAGATAATAAAACACACATTTGTAAACTATTCCGTAGGACAACCGAGTGTGTTGACCAGATCATTCTGACGAGTTGTCATGACCAGATCATTATATATATATAGGTTTAAATGTGAGAGTATTTAATCTTCTACTTAAGTTTGTTTTGCAGTTGAGTCTAAAGAGATTTTATTAAACAGATTCAAAAGGGGCTAAGCTGACAGCTAAAAATGCTGACAGAAGCCGAAGAATCTGCAGATTAAATTCACAGCTTAGCAATAAAGTCAAACTGTAAACAGCATCAGCAGCCAATTGCAACTGCAACTTGTGGAAGAAGTTGCATGGAAAATATAATATTCAAATAAGGAAGCAGGCAAACAAGTAATTAAAATATGCTTTGAGTCACGGCTTGCTGTTGCATACACTGTTACAAAATGTGTGTACACATCTACTTATCATACTTATCCTGCAAATGTCATGTTTAATTCACAATTCACAGTTTTTGGTGTTTGCTGCAGTTTAAATCGCTTCAATGCAATTAAGAGAAGCGACTCCTTTCTTCAAATTATCCAAGAAAGCATTGACCCAGCTGCCAGGTGTTGTTTTTATTTATGATGTTGTTGTGGTTGTTGTTGATGTTTCTATTGTTGTTGTTGTCGTTTGCTTAACAACAACAACAACAACAACAACAACAAAACGGAGCAATTTGCGTTGCATTGCAAACTCATAAAGCAAACGGGCAACGGGTTTGCACTTTCATTGCACACGACCTCGTCTGGGGCGGGGCAGAGGCAGAGGCAGAGGCAGAGAAGAGATGCACTCAGAGAAAATCTTGTAACTGAAATTCATAAATCCATCATATTTTTGGCGCCAAGTGTAGCTCAATTTGTTATTTTTCTTTGCTTAATTTCTTTGCCTAATTTAAGTAGATATTTTTTGTAAAATTCAGATATTTGTTATGAAGCATTTTTTTTTTTTTTGTGTTACAGAAGTTTCTTAGCATATATATTATATTATTTCCAAAGCAGACAGCTAAACTCTAACATTTCAGTAGCCGGATATTTTTATAATTTTTAATTATTTCATTATTTCTATCTGAATTTTAGAAAGTATTTTTCCTGAAAATAAGGGTCTTCATTTTTGGTTTCATATAGAAAACATTTCTGAGAAATAAAAAAAAATATGGTAGAAAGCATTTTTAAAATCTATAACTTTTTTTATATTCAAAGTATTTCTTAAGCATGCAAATTTTTTTTTTTTTTTTTTATTTCATATCATAGGGTTATTTTATATTTACTTTGACTCTGTTTTTTCTGAATGATAGTTTAACAAATATATTTCTTTATAATATATAAATATATAATATAATGTATAATATAAAACATTTGTAAGGAATAGCGAATGCCTTTTCTAATTTAACATATTTTTTCTGAGTGTGGAGACGCTTCCCACCACCGAATCACTTGGCTTATAAATGGAATCGCCTTCCAGGCGGCGGTTGGCAATTGACAACGTGTGTTTACCGGATTTACACGAAGAGCTTTCGATGCATTTCCGTTGCAAGAAAGTAAAAGCGTTTTCCAGCGAACCCGCCGATCGACTTTGAACCAAGTGAATATTGTGGCACTCATTCGCCCATTCGCTCATTTGTGCATTAGAAACGCTTCGCCTGCGCACCACACAGGACGTGTCCACTTTGACAACGCGCACCACCCCAAAACTAAAAAAAAAAAAAAAAAAAAAAACGAATAGAAATTATTGAACAAATCGTTTCTTGTAAAACTTGTGTGTGGATATCTGTCAAAGTGAGTGATTACTGTCTTTTGGAAAAGTTGCCTCTTGCCACTGTCCAGTTTTTGTGTATGTGTGTGTGTGTGTGTTGCAAGTTGCTCCCGGCCAAAAGAGTAAACTGGTTCTGCTTGCTGCCAACAAACTGACTGACACACTTAATCACTGAGCACAAATTCTGAAATTTCGCTGGATGCGGATAACAAGTTCATGTGTTAAGAATCTAAGCAATTTTGGATTTAACTGTTTGTTTTATGGGCAAATTAAATTTATTTATTTTTTTACTTCTCCAGAAAAGTCGTATAGAATTATTATTTATACATTTTTTAAAAAAAAAAATTATGCATAATAAAAATATGTTTAGTATAATTTTATTATTAATTTATAAATTAATAATTAATTAATTGATTGTATAAGTTTTCAACTTACAAACATTTGTTTAATTTAATTATCTTTGAAATAATAATTTGTTTATACCTAAGTAAAACTCTTTTTTGAATTAATACAAATAATATTTAGTTATTTGGTGTATCGTATTATTATAACTTTATAGAGATAATTATAATATTGTCGTGAAGATATATATAGTTATATATATATATACAGATATATATATATATGAATATTCATCAGATTAGTCGATGCAGTCTTAATATGTAACTCGGGTAAATCTAACTAATCAAATAGATATAAAAAAAAATATACAAAAAGAATTCTTATACGAAATAGAAGAATAAATTTGATCAACATCAGATTAAAATTTGCTATAGCCCCAATGGAAAAATGTAGGAAAGGGAATTGTAACTCTCTCTGTTTCCTGTTTTTTTTTTTTTTTTACTTTTAACCTATGACCTATAAAAGAGAAAAGGGGAAATTCAAGCTGCAACTCATAAAATTGAAAAAATATTTTTGTTAAGGATCAATAATTTGATATTGCCGTTGACTCAACCGGTTGTTGTAGTTTTCGTTGTGGCAGCTGCATCCACCTGATTTTATGCCATGATCAGCCAATAATTGGCTTGCCACAGGAACAACGTGCACCTGCAACGACTGCTTCCTGTCTGCCAAACATTTGCATAAAAATAAACTTTTCCTTTGTCTTGTTGCATAAACAGAAATCACTCACGAGGCAAAGAGATGTCATCGATGATGTTGCACCTGTTGCTGTTGTTGCTGCTGCTGTGTGGTAAGTTCAAATGCATGATATTGATATATACACTCACAAAAATCACATAACTCAACATATTATTCAGAGTTAAAATGTATAAAAAAAAAACAGAATTTTTCCATTTTATACAATTTTAAAAAATTTAGAAAATATATGAATAATTTTTAAGATTTCTTTTTTTTGTAATTCCTAATTTATACAAAAAATGTTTCTGATTTATTAAATCAAGACAAAATTTGCTTTTTTACTTGCTTTCGCTTTTTTTTAGGTGAGGTGCCCGCATTTGGACGCAAGGTGAAGCGCAAGGATGCACATTATCTTTTAAATGTTCCACCACTGCCACATCACGGGCCAGCTCATCCGGGACCACCTCATCCGGGACCACCTCATCCGGGAACAACACATGGCGATGCGGTGCTCATAGATCACGAGGTGCCGCCGTACCTTTTTGAGGCCATCAATCATGATGAGTTTGCAGCGCCCAATATACATCAACTGAGTCCGCATTTCGAGCATATCGATTATATGCACAGTGGGCATAGTCATGGTCACAGTGGGCACAGCAGCAGCATCAGCAGTGGAGCTGGTGGTGTAGGTGGAGGTTATCTCTCCGACAATGGTTTGCGCAACATTGCCAAGGGCTCAGCGGATCAGGCGCTCTCCGCTGCGGCCAGTCAAAATGCAGCCGGCAAACAGGCCTCCTACGTGGCGAAGAGCACTTTGGCCCAAGCAGCTTCTCAGGCAGCTGGCACCGTGGTGGCCGTGCTCAAGGGCAAGGAACTGATAATGCACCGACTCGAGGAGCAGAGCGTCGAGGCTCACAAATCCGTCGACGGTGAACTGACCCAGTTGCAGCAGGCCAAGCGCTCTGCGAAAGCGGCTCAATATGCCGCCCAGCAGGCCATTAATCATGTCAGCGTCTTAACGGCCGCCCTTAACAATGCCCAATCAGCCTCTGAGCTGGCCCAGAAGGCAGCTGCTGAAGCCGCTGCCGAGCTGTCATCACAAATCGATATGGTTGCCCAGGCCAAGGCCAAGTTGGAGCACATCGAATCGCAGGCGTATGCGGCACGCTTGGACTACGAGGAGACACGCGAGGCGGCGGAGAAGGCAACGCTCTCCGCCCAGGAGGCACAACTGAATGCCAACGATGCCGCGCTGCATGCCAATGTGGAGCTCAGCGAAGCGGTTCACATTCACGACAAGAGCGATCGCAACGTGGACAAGTCTCCGCCCCCAAATCCCCCTCCGTCTCTGTCTCCCCATAAGCATAAGCAGCGGCATTAGGGCCAACTTGGCTGGCTCTCTCTCTTGGCCATGGTCCGAGGCCAACTCAGCTGCTGCCATTACTTGCTAAGCTCAACTCGATTATTTATTGTCTCTTTATCTTTGACTTGGCTTAATAAAAATGTGCGCTCTTTTTTATACTCAACTTCATATATTTAATTTCATTTATTTTTCGTTTTACTATAAGCAATATTAAGTCAAAGGTCAAAGGTATTGCAAACAAATCAGGTAAGTTGATGTTTGATGTTGATTAATCCTTATCATTCACAGAAAAACAAATTTGACATAGCCAAACAAACACTCTCTTGGAAATACTTAATTACTATCTTAATACTGATATTAATAATTATTTATATATATATATATATATATATATATATATGGAATAATAAAAACAATGATAATATTGATAATAATTATAAATTATTACATTATTAAATGCAGAGGAAAAATGTAAATGAAATTTCCGTTCAGAATATCTTCAAGTCGAGCCAATGATTATCTGCATACATCATTTGTATAGGAAGAACAAAAATGATAGGTTATCGGATACCCTGCACTGAGCCTTATTATATTATTATTTGTTGTTGGCACAAATACGGATCTAACTCCATGTCATCTGTGACTTAGGTCAGGTGGAGATCCAGCCCGTTGCATTTATAAATTCATTTGGCGATCGGCATATGCCACGCCCAGTTCCCCTTCCCTTTAATAACATTAATAACTAAAATAAGACTAAAATACGACTATCGAATTTGAACTTTAACTAATTTACTCCATTCAGTCCATCAAGAGGCATCCCTTCGAGAAAAAAATGAGAACCTGAGGAGACCTGAGGAGAAATGAGAACCTGAGGAGACCTACAATAAAATGACATTGGACCCAGGTGACTACCCTGCAGTAGCCCATTGATGATTCTGATAGATTTAGAAAGTACTGTCTGATATATTGTGTAAATATATGTTGATATTAGTTTTTATTTTATTTATTTATTTGTTTTATTAACATTATTATAATGGATGATTTAACTGTTCTTCATGCGTCTTTCTAACATCTGGTTGGTTGCCTATGACTTATCGATAATTTGTGGATATCGCTAATCAGACAACACTTCTTACTCTTGCACCTACTGCTCAACATTCTGATTGTTTATTCCAGAAACAATTAAGACACCTTTTAGGAGTGCAATCCAATTATATCGATATCGATATTGACTCGATTACTTTCACTTAATAGTTTTGGCGCAATGGCATCAAGGTTGCCAGATATCTCTGATAGATTTTTACTTGCTTTTTCCTTTTCTTTTCTTTACAAATTCTAAGCATCGACTTACCATTGCAATACAAATCAATTTTTCAACGCCTCGTTTTTTGTAACACAACATAGTATTTCATTCCATCAGAATCGATTGAGAGAAACAGACAAAAAATAATTTGCATTTTTCTAAAATATTTCAAAATTAAATAATATGTATGGAAATGGGAATCAAAACGAATGTCTCAGCCGAGATTCGACAGCAGAAAATAATTCTGTTTCCAGCCATGCAGTCGCCTTATTGAACAGAATGCATCAGTTTGTGGACAGCCAGAGGATGTGCGATGTGGTTCTCATCGCTGGGATTGATGGCAAACGGGTGTCAGCTCATCGCTTGGTGCTCGCCAGCTTCGAGTGAGTATTTTTCGGCAATGTTTTCCGGGTCGATGCGCGAGAGCAAGGAGCAGGAGGTGATTCTTGGCGAGGTGAGTGGCGATACGTTGCAGCTGCTCGTCCAGCACTGTTACACGGGAAGCATTGAGCTGCACGAGGACACTGTCACGACGCTGCTGGCCACCGCCAACCTGCTGCAGCTGACATCTTTGGTGATGAAATGCTGCAGTTTTCTCGAAGGCCAGCTGGACCCATCCAATTCTTTTGGAATTGCTTTCATGGCGGAGCAGCTCAGCTGCGCAGAGCTGCTGCGAGTGGCGCAGGCGTACATCTGCCAGCACTTTATGCAGGTCTGTCAGAATAAGGAGTTCTTTCAACTAAACGCCATTCAGCTGGGCAAGCTGCTGTCCAGCGATGAGCTTGGTGTGCCAACCGAGGAGGATGCCTTCCACACGATGATGTCGTGGGTCCGCCACGATGCGCCAACTCGTGAGCAGCACATACCCGAGCTGCTCCGCCAAGGTGCGTCTGCCCCTCTTGCCTCCAACATTCATTGTGAATCACGTAAAGAAAGTGTGCAGCGCCAGCAACGAGTGCCAGCAACTGCTGCTTGAGGCCTTCCAATGGCATTCACTTCCCCCCGAATGCCGTTCGTCCTTTGATGTCTCCGAACGAACCAAGCCCCGCAAGCAGATTAACCGCCGATTGCTGGTTGTGGGTCGTTTGGATGGTTCCATTCAGACCTACTTTCCGGATCTGAACAAGTGGACGACTATAACGCGCACAATCGACAACCGTAGGAATTTTGGTGCCACTTTCATGGATAACCAACTGATTTTGGTCGGTGGAGATTACAACGGGGAAGATTTGCGCTCTGTGGAGAGCATTGACCTCAACACGATGGCTTGCAAACAACTCAATCCAATGGAAAATTATCGATGTGATCCACGTGTTGCAGTGCTGGATGGGAAACTCTATGTGCTAGGCGGATCCAAATGGTTGACCAACACGGTTGAACCGCTGGGATCCCATTGTGCGCACCTGGAACTATGTGTCGCCGATGTCCAAAGCTCGTATATTGTGTGGTGTTGCGGTGTTGGACGGTCGCCTCTATGCCATTGGCGGATTAGATACGGATAACACAGTCGAAAGCTACGATCCAAAAACAAATGAATGGTGCTGTCGGGCTTCTATGAATCAATGTTGTGGAGAAGTTGGTGTCACTGCTGGAAATGGATTCGTATATGCAATGGGTGGCTACAACAAGGTAAACAGAAATAGAATCGATTCCGTGGAACGTTATGATCCGTTTACCGATAAGTGGACCTTGATTTGCAAGCTGCAAATGGCACGTTCCGCGATCGTATGTATTCTGATTGGACATCGTTTGATTGCATTTGGCGGCCATAATGGTTATAATTCTGTAAACATTGTCGAGGAGTATGATCTATTGAACAATACCTGGAGTGAACTGGCTCCAATGTCGGTTGAACGGTACTGCCCCTCTGTGCATGCCATACCCGTAAGAGTAATATAATATATAATAGTAATATAATATATAATAATATTATCACATAATAATAATAATAATACAATTGTACATTTGATGCGCTGCAATTAGAAATGGGTTTTCGCACCCTCTGTCAGATGGTAGATATTAAGAGAAGGTATCTTGAAGGGCATAGATAACTGTTGATTGTATAAGGTCAACTAGCAAATAGAATAACTTGTCCTAAGCAAACAATATTCTTTTAAGAAACTTGTTTATAACCCATGCATTTTTACCTAATAAATCAGTGCAAAAATATGTCTTTAAGTATTCACTTCATTCAGCCCAATTTTTAGTTTACTTGTCAGTGGGTCACATAGAGTAGAGTTACTACTTCCCCTGAAGATGGCTACATGCGCGACAGTCTGGCAGCTACCCCTCCATGTCCGGCAGCAGTCTATAAGTCCCTGGAGTTTTAGGCATGAAGAAAGATTGACTGATGATTATTGACCGAAGCTGAATACGTCTTGGGAACTTTCTTGAGAATTGCTTAAAGCTTTAAGATTTAGTGATATAATCACTATGAGAATGGAGTATCCACTGAACCCCTTTTGGAAGCATTAAATAAAGATCAAATTGAATATATTTGTGATCTGAGAAATAGCGTTCGTTAGAAACTCTCCACACTTTTAACTGTGTTAAACAATGATCAGGTCAGGGTATAATTTTCTAATAAATCGATTAAATCGACTATTTTAAATCGATAAAGGCTAGTCAGCAAATTTGGTCGGTAGGTTGTTGGCGATGTCCTTCAAGGATCGGAATAGGGTGCAACTGAAAGTTCGATGCCAATCAAATATCAATAGTAAAATTCAACAGATAGATTTGAGTGTTACTTGTATGTTTATCTCCTATATGCATTCCCAGAAGTATTTCTTCATATTTTGATGTATTTTCAAATATAACAGTTTTAATAGTGTGTGACAACTTCTCATTAATATTCTCTTATGAGTTTGAGTTTTAAATTCAAATTCAAATCATCTTTGGAAATCCCCTAGGATCGTTTTAATAACGAAACTCCACAGGGAGTCGCAGTAGATAAGAGACATATTTATTTAGGTTTAAGATTTATCTATATAATTAAGATCCTTAGATCTTGTCAATAATAGTGTTCATGCACGGCCTTATAAACATTTGATTCCAATCCCAGTGCAGCACCTTGCCCCGTTCCGGCTGCACCAAAATCTCCAGGTCGGGAAAGATTGTGGCGCCATGGGGTGTGCTCCGAAAATCAAAATGAGGTGAGTAATGTCCACCAAATGCATACTCCATATACTGTAATTCTCTGATAAAATCGATGATCAATCCGGTCATATCAGCGACTCGTCTCCTAATCCGCTCCAGCAACTCCAATTGTTGCCGGTTGAGATCCAAGTCAAGTATCCAAGCACCCCTTGAGGATTGTATTGATTTGGCATTTTGTTATTATATATATCTTTGGTTATCGATAATAGTTATTTTCTTTTTAATGCTCAAGAGCAAATAATGGCAAACGCAAAGAAAATATGTTTATTTGATTGCTTCCACAAAAAAGCTACAATTCAGTTGCATCTGTGCTGTTTCTTGCAACGGTTTGCTGTACGCTAAGTTGAGGCCCAAAAATATATGTAAATTTAATGGTTGCAAATGAAACATATATATATAGAGAGTATATTGAGTGACAGTGTGTATGTGGTAAAAGTGTTGCCAATAAAAAATATTAATATTGACATTAAAAAAGAAGAAGAAGAAGAAGAAGAAGAAGCTATAACACCAACTACAATGCTGCTGCAGAGAAACAAGTACAAATATAATAAACCGGCTTTGCTAATCTTTATGTTTGGAGTCGCCCCACAAGCGACTCTTCATATGTATTTAGGTTTAAGATTTTTGTATAAAATAAAGAAATGCTCATCAGAACAAACAGTTCGATTCTAAACGTCGTCACATCGTGTTGACTACACACTGTACGTGTTTCACACACACTTTGAGAAATTTGTGAAAAATATGAATACAAAAATTAGTTAGATAATAAATTAATTTTGTTCTGATCAGCGCATAGGCTGAAATATAACTAAAAATAATGTATATATTGTTTTGCTCGAAGCTTTTTGAAATGAGCATGTTCAAAATTTAGATCATTTTCGCTTTTTGGAATACGTCACATAATACATAATATGCCCGCCTTGAGCCATTTATCATTTTTAAAGCAGTATTCTCACAATTTTGAACCACGCCCACTACTCGAGGAATATCATCTACTTGGAGTAGAGTTCACTGGAACACAGACTTTAGAGATATAGAGAAATATTATTTAAAATAAACTTACCTTTAGAATTTGTTCAATATGAAAATTGGTTTTTTGATATAGAAAAGCTGAGTTTCTCATCTGATCTTAATGAACTTTTACAGCTGATTAGTGCATATTATATATGAAATGTAGGGTTGTATCTTTACAGCTTACTTAATATATTCACGTTTATTTTTAATATTATACCAGGAAACCAATTTAAAGCCTCCTCATCAAAAAACCATACTGTTTTTGTGAAAAATAAATAATGAATAGTTGTCGGCCTATTTTTTTACTATTTTTTTTCTACCAATATTTAAGCTCTTAATGGCCATTATTAATTTACTGCATGTTAAATTAAAAAATAATATATCTTTTAATATTCTTGACTTGGCAGACGTTTAGAAACCTTTGCGCTGGATTCGTTCATAGGTTAAATAATATAAATAAATAAATATAAATTTAACAGAATATTTGGGAATGTCAAAACATGATGTAGAATTGATGCTTCTTATTTTATATAACTTTTATATAGCAAGAGCATCACCAAAAGCTATAGTTGAATTAAGCATAAATCTGCCTACATATATAAAAATATAAATCTAATCTGATCGTTATTAAATTAATTTCTTAAATAAAATATTCTTTCTGCATAGTAAATCTTATCGTAAGATAAATTTATATAGCAAAAAGCTAATACCAAAACCAGTTATTCAGGTAAATTATTTGGACTTTATCCAATTTATCAAATTAACCAAATCGAGAATATTGAGATGCATTTGAAGTAGCTGGAGTAACAAGTAGTATTTTATTTTGACGAGAAATATAATAAATAAATAGCAATATAAAATATATAAGATTAACCGCAACATTCACTTACAATTGCACTACATTACGTACATATATATATATATATATATATGTATAGCTATAACTATATATAGAGATGATCCACTTAACTGTAGCTAGGAAATGTCATAAGAAGTAGTGGGTCTTTTGTTTATATTGATTGGCCAGAGACAAGAGACAACAGACAAGATACAACAGTCAACAGACAAACAATTGTTTGTTGTTGGCTTTCGCAAGACATTGACTATGTACGGCAAATCGACCAGAGACGCTCGATCTTGAACTTAACTTAAACTAGATCTCAGATAGCAACTATATAACAAAAACTAGTTGGACAACTGCTGCTGCTGCTGCTGCTGCTGCTGCTGTTGTCCCTCCTCCCCAGCCTTCAGCTCTTGGAGCTGTGCCTGGGCAGTCTTGGCCTGCTCCATGCGACGAGAGACACCCTCCATGGACTCCCTCAGCGAATCGATGTCAACGGCATTTTCATCCTTATCGCCATCCTGTTCGCTATTCGGGCTGTTGTACTTGGAGAAATAGGTGAGCGATTTCATCAGCTGATAGCTCTTCGATATGGGTATATTCGAATCGTAGACACTCTTGCTGGCACTGCAATCCACATAGAACCACCAGTTGCACTTCAGTATGGTCTGATCGAACAACGTATTCTCTGGGCACAGGAATGACTTGCGCACCATTCCATCATCCGTCAGAGCACACACATGAAATACCTACAAAAATTGAATATAATAATAAAATATTTAATTCTATAATTATTAACTTGCCATGCAGCCCAGATCGGTGTCGGCATAGAGACCCGGAAAATGCTTTTGCCTCGCGCAGGAGAAACTCGTTGGCGGCAAGTCCACCTTTGACTTGAAGTTGTCATCGAAGTTCTTGTCATAGCCCACTGGGTAGTACTCCTTGGGTGCATTCATCACCTGCCACAGAATAGTCAATGAAATGATGGAGAAATTTAGAGAGCTTATTTTGAGATAGCCGTGAGTTAAATAAAATCAATATTCGATCAAATCTCCCCAATTCTCCAATCGCATATACACTGAGAAAACTGAATCCCCTTGAAATTTAAAGAAATTTAATATCAACAGGAATAGTATATAAATGCTCTGGTTTTTCATACTAATTTATATATCATTTTTATATTCCTAAATTAAACTCTGAAGTTTACAAAATTTTTTCAAGAGCAGAACTTTTTAAAACTTTAAAGCTCATTTCGAAATACACTTTAAAAATTTTTTAAATTTAAAAAGTTTTTTTTTCGATATTCCTGAAATTATAAAATTAATTTCTTGATTTATAAAAATGACACAATTCAAAAAAATTTAAGCTGCACTTGGCAATTTTCTGTATTTGAGGGGAAAGTAACAAAAATTTCTGGAATTTTCATCTTTAAGCAACAAAATGCGCACCTTTGACACTTTGTGTTCGACCAGTTGAGTTGGCTTTGGAGTTGTTGTCGTCGTCGTTGTTGTTGTTGTGGTCCTCACAGTGGAGGTGCGCATAAATTCCTCCCGCAGCTTGGAGGCGAGCATGGCGCGATGCTCGGCCTTCAGTTGCTGTTCCCGCACATAGATGGCATGCTTGATGGTGTCAACGGTGACATTGGCCGCCGCCGCCAGCTCCTCAACAGTCACGTCCCGCAGATCAAACTTGGGCTCCTCGAACTGCAGATAATTGGGATGTTTGCCCAGTGTGCGCTGCTCCGCTGCCGGAGGCGACACCAGCTCCGTCTTGCCCACATTGGCAATCCGCGAAATGGAGTCGGGCATCGCTTGGAAAATGGGCACAGCTTGTGGCAGAGATTGCTTTGGTTGTGCCACCAACTGATTGTCGGCATGGAATGTTCGATTCGAATGCTGAAAAAATACAACCAAAGTAATAATTTATTGGCTTATTGGCTGTCTTTGGTTTTCCACTCACCGGTTTCACATTTCCATCCACCAGTTTGTTGTTGACACTGACTCGGGGTTGTGTGGTATCCACGGCTATGCGACGCTGTGCCCCAACTGGCGTTGGCTGTGGCTCGTTCTTGCCGCCGGCCTTTTGTGGTATGGGCTTGAAGATGGGCACGCCCATTGGCAGCGGACGTGCCTCTGTCATAAGTTGGCCTTGTTGTGGCTGCGGTTGACTCTTGGCCACCTTCGCCGCCTGCTGCAGCAGCTGCAGATTGTAGGATCCCGGTCCGGAGGAACGGGATGTGATGCGCTTGTCGGGCAGAGGATGCTGCACCGGTGGTGCCTGTGCAATTTTGTATACTATTAGTAAGCGGCTCATACACACAGAGAAAATTCTAGTACTCAATGTATCAGTCAGTATCAATCAATAAGTTTTAGACAAACTAAATATAAATTTCATAATAAATTCAATTTTACATATTCTCCATAATTTATTAGTTAATTTAATTTAGTTTCAGCTAGCAGCACATACACTCAGAAAAAAATAAATGTACTTGTCTATGTTTTAAAATCAAGTACGAAACAAAAACTAAGAAAACCATCGAAAATGTGAAATTAGATTAATTTTTCTGTGATTTAATTTCTTAAAGCGTGTTAAAATATTTATTTGAATTGACGGTCAGATTTTGTTTACTCATAATTTTAGGAAAGAGGTAATGTCTGTGTAATCAGCTTAAGCTCAGGATTTTAAATAAAAAAATATTGTATTTTTCAAATCAATTTTTGTACACTATTGAAGAACTTGTGAGATATCAAGACTGATTTTTAAGAAAATATTTTTAAGAAAATATTTTTAAGAATAGGCATAATTTAAGCTTCAATCTTAAATGGCGACTGCTCTAAGTCCACATTAGGTAAATTAATTAGGGTAACAAAGCATTAATAAAAAATCTTAATTAATGATGAAAACAATGATAAAACAAGTCTATATCAATCGCAATATGAGAATGAAATAAAAATTGCATATTATAAAAAAATAGATAACATTTTTAACTTCCATAAAAATTATTGAAATAATGAAATACATTTGGAAGATGAAGTCCAGTTGCACTTGAATTGGGAACAGTGTATTTTTTTCTGGGTATAACATTCACCTCTTTCTGTCGCGAGGAGGGCAACACGCCCACCAGCTCTGGTGCTCCATTCCGATAGTTAATTGCACGTCGTCGATCGCTCTCCACAATGCTCAGCGATTCCTTGAAGCCGAGTTCATCGCCCACACTGAGACCTGGAAGCAAATGTTGTTAATGTTTCTCCATTATGCATTAAGTTACCCATGAAAGCAACGATTCCATCAATCACGTTAATAATGAATAGCTTTTTGTTTTATTTTCGACAGCCTTTGTTCTTTTTATATGTACAGATTAAAGTAACAAATAAATAGCAAATGGTCAATGCTATTGCTACGGATATTGAACTGTGCCTTTGCCTCTCTATTCGATCCACTCTAAACTGGATATTACTACCAATATTAGCATTGGCATTGGCATTGGCATTAATACATTGATGATGGCTTTAAATGCTGCAGTATTTTTTTCTTCTTGTTTTTTTTTTTTTTGTTTTTGTGGTCTTCTGCTTGATTAACATTTGAGTCAAAACTATTTACAATTTAACGTTTTGTATATACAATTTGTGATTAAAGCTATAAGTTAGAGTTTAACTAAATAGTATAGATAAGGTAGGTGGAGGGAGGGATGGGTTATAGATTTGTTGATATGCTGGATTTACCTAAACCGAAATGCGCCTTGACGCCACCCAAATTTCGTACACGAAACAGTCCAGATTTTTTGAAGTTACAATCGAGTGTGAAACCATATTCGGACATAAAAACGCACGTCCCGCAAGCCAATCCTATAAATAAATAGAAAACGCATACACACAATAGGAAAGTTCTTTAATATAATACAAAAGGTTACAAAATGAATTTAGTACACAAAGCATTGACATTGATTAGTTAACAGTATTAGTAGTAGTATTAGTGGTATTATGTGGGAATTAGCCATTGTAAAACATTTACCAAGCAGACTCTTAGGCAGCGACAACAGGCTAGGAAATCGTGTTTATACTTGTGAGTGGGTTGTTTAGGGTTGGGCTCCACATTACAATCAAATTATGAATATCTCGAAATAGCCGTGACTGTCCGTGGCACAGTTTTTTAGCCAAAAAAAAAAAAAAAAAAACCTTTTTAACAAATACACAATAAAATTATAGTAATGAAAAAAAAGATGGCCCGCATAAAATTGAAAAGGCGTAGGCTAAATTTGATTGATGTGTCTCTGATTTCAGATATAGCCACAGCTATAATCATATCAAGGTGTCAACTTGAACAAAAGGCATTTAAATGGCAGTCTCAGTCGGAAACCCTAAACTATTTTTATCTATTAACAAAGACCGAATGCCAGAGGGTAACAGTGCTGAGAAGCCCTTTAGCTAATGACAATAATAATATATAACTCAGTTTTTAAAGTGATAAATATTTGAACTTCCTTATGGACCGACTTTTATTCTTTTTTGCCAGTTTAACGTAATGTTTGGCAAGTAAGCACTTAAAATAAACTAAATGTAATACTTGAGCAGGCATTTAATGTGAGCCAGTTTGTTAGCTAATTTATTTCAAGCGACATCTTTAGGCCATAAAGATCAACGACGACGACGACACCGACCCAAAACAAACGCAGTGCAACAAAGTGAGCCAAAAATTGCAACGTGAGTCTTGAGTTCAAATTAAATTGTTAGCATGTCAAGTGGCACATGAAACGTGCCTCAAGTGGATTCTTTCCAAATTCCATTGATAATACAACACATAGATTAGATTGGGTATAACAAATTTGTAGACACTGTCCAGAGATAATTGAAAACTCTAAAAATGTTTGTCTTTTCTTAATCATTGATCCAAGTAAGAAAAACTTGAAGATAACAAAGATTATTATTTATAATATACGTTAAATGATTGCATGTGTTAATTTCAAATTATTTATTAATTAAAAACAAAAAATCTTTTGTTGTACACACATACAAAAATTACCCTGGAAACACTTTTTTTTATCTATAAATAAAAATAAAAAATTAAAAAGCACTTTCAAATTTCTTAAGACTCAGGCGATTTTTCTTAGTGCACATTATATAGAATCTAGAGTATGTTATTAAGTAGTTAATTTAGCCACTTCAAGTTGAAATTGTTTGCCAGAACATCGACATTAAATGTGGTTAATAAATGTGAATTGTTGCCACTGGCCAATAAAATACTATCTGGCTAAAAGCTAAAACTAATGCTGCTCATTGGTTCAAGGAAAATGCAGCGTGTTTTAATAGCAAAAATGCGAACTTTGCCATCAGCAAGGTTCATTTTCATTTGGATAAACGAGTGTTTGCGGTTCAGATGGGGTTACTGAAAACTTGGAGAAGTGCCAATTGAGACATCAACATGCCAAGGCAACATAATCATTAGCATCTTCTAACATCGATTATTGCTAGAATATTATAACTCCAAGTAGTAGTAGTAGCACAAAATAAGTCAGAAAACAACAATCGAGAGCGCTCGTCTAGCAGATACCTTGAACCCAGCTATAAAATACATTGTAGACTAAAGTAAATCGATTAATAAGCATTTCAAAGCCGAACTTAATGAAATTTGTTACAGTTTATATATATTTATATATGTGTTATTCAGATAAAACAAACATATATAATATCAACAACAACTACCCTTTAAAGTAGATAAAACATAAGAACACATATATTTTTATATTCTACTCGTTACAAAAGTTGTTTGTATTCAAAGTCAAACCAATTAAGAAATCTGTACAAATCAAACGAACGCTTCGAGTGCAATTACTTAACATATTTGTAAAACCACTAAGAATACTTGACTAAACCTTGCTCTCAAATTGACACAATTTCGCAATTATAAGCTACACCAAGAACTTGAACTTTGGCTTCCTTCTGGAATGTGCTAGACTGAGAAGTTTTAATAGATAATTGATAAAGTACAGAAAATACATACAACAAATTAAATATCTGCGAATTTTATAAGTTTCTTTGATATGTTGTCCAGTGAATGCATTTCAAAAAATGTTTCTTTCAAATTGATTGCTTAAATATTTGCATCGTCATTGCAGACCAAAAACTTTCATTTATCAAAGTCAATTGAAATATTTTAAACGCTTCACTTCAACTTGGACCAACTTAATTGCACTTTTACCCAAATTATGGCAACAGCAAAATCTAAATACGAAATAAATATATCTGCATTACGTGGGTTTTATTTTGAAGTGAGCAAAAATTTTAATTACGCCCCGAATTGGTTAGAAAAAGAGTTAAAATTAAATGACAACGGACTGGTTAATAGAGACATTAAAAACATATTGAGTTTTAGGGTGAAATTGGCAAAGCAAAATGGTGAGGAGTTTAGGCAGAACAATTAAAAATAATGAAAAAACAAATATCAGCGAAAGAAAAACTAAAAATCAAAATTATGCAGTGCTTCAAACTGTTTACAGCTGGGCAGAGCAATAGCCGGCTAATTGACCGGCGCAATGCCAAAGACAACAACTTACACTAACACTAACACTAACACTAACACTAACACTAACACTAACACTAACACTAACACTAACACTAACACTAACACTAACTACAACAACAATAACAGCAACTAGAAAAACAACAACAACAGTTAGTCACTGCCAGCTTTCACCCGTCATCATCTCGAGACCCGAGCGGTGTCTCTATGAATTGGTTGCTTGCTTGGCTGCTTGCCTATGACAAATAGAAATTCAAACTGAAACTGAAACTGAAACTGAAACTGAACAAATAATGAGCCATAAATATGCAGTCGGTTTACTGCCGGCTAACCAGCCAGTCATTCATCCATACATCAATCAATTCACACTCAGCAAAAAAAAAAAAAAATCAAAATCGCACTTCATTTTCAAAAAGTAGCCCTTAAATGAAAACTAGAAAGTTTATCCTGTTTTTAGAAATTATTTTTACAAATAAAAAAGAATTTTCTTAATGCATGCCATAATTCTTAGAAAAGAATAAAATTACAACATATAAAAAAAAAATACCAACCTTTCATTTTAGAAATGTACTTACTAAATATGAAAACTATGAAACTTTTTAAAATAACTTTAAATGTTTTCTTTGAGTGCATTTGCCATTGACCAGATACAGCTAGCAAATAATTTGGCTTAGTTACTTTAACTTTCAGCCTATGCACTTTTCACCAGCCAGCAACCTTCTCCCAGTCAGTTAGCCCATTCAGTTAGCACCTAGCGCGAAAGTGGGTCAACAAAATATAATAAAAAAAAAAAAACTATCGAATAGAAATAGCAAACATTGTTATTAATTGCGGCCGTCTGGCGGAATGTCTTTTTTTTTAACTTTTGTTGCTTTGCCATTAATTGAATTTAATGATAAATGCAAATATTGTGTATAAATTATGGGCCCATCAGGTGAGCATCTGTGTTCATCGTCTGTGTTAAATTTTTGTGGTAAGTATCTTGGCAGACCTTAACCTCAGTTTTGTTTCCCTTTTGAGCGGTGCTCTTTTATGGTACCTTTTATCTATATTATATCTACAAATGTATCTAAATGCTCAGTTTCAATCTGCCAGTGCCAGAGTTTTAAAGCTCGTTGTCAAGCCGCTAAGCATTGTTAAAAAAAAAACAAAAAAAAAACAAAAAAAAAAAAACTATTGCATTCCATGGGCCAGTTAATAAATACGACTTAGGTGTTAAGCGCTATAAAAGGAAATAGCTTTGAGATTGAAAAAACCGATTTAACCCAGCAAACATAGGTTTTAAAAATTCCTTTCGCTTCCCCAGACATCTGAATATCAGTACAAAATATTTAAACTTGACCTCGCTGTTTGGTTTAAGATTTCAATTTCCCACAACAGAATTCAATCGTTGAGTTTTATAGGAAAACTCATTTGAAACTCAATATTAACCGTAACTAGAAGATAATGTTGTAAAGCTGACCTTCAAATTTTCAGAGTGTGTTCGAGTGAGCCACATTTCCAAGAGATGGACAAGTGCCAATTTAGAAACCAGCCAAACAAAACAAAAAAACAATAAAATGTTAACAACAACAAAGCAGTGGTTTTGGTTGGCTACCAATCTGCATGCTAAGTCGTTTTGTCAGTTAATTATGTTAATTGAATGATGGTCTTGACAGTGAGTGATATGGCCCGAAAAAAATAAAACACCCAAATACTAAATCTTTTGGGCAATTCAAGATCCAACAAAAAAGTTTCGAATTAAATTGCAATTTGAGCGACCATTTGTTGCATGCTTTTTCTTGTCTCTCTGTTTGTGTGTGGCTGTGTGTGTGTGGTTGTGCGTGTGTGGTTGTGTATATGTTTCACATAACCACGAAGCAAAATTACAAAGTGTTTTCTCCTATGGCGAATCTGAGATGCTCTTATGATCCTAGAAAAGTCGATGTTGCCACAAGTGATTAATTTAGGTTAAAAAAATTTGCCTTTTTACAAATAAAAATATTTGAAATTCGATAAAAAAAATAGATGTAATAAATTAAAATTAATTACTTTATTTCTAATTAAATATACTTGAGAGTAAGTTAAAAGCTAAAGAACGTAATAAAAATCCAAAAACATTTATAGAAAAATATAAAGTTAGAAAAAAATAAGTTTTATTCCATTCTAGAATAATTTTGCATAGAAGAAAGATAAAAAGGTAAAAAAAGTTGTTTGAATATTGTATTTGAGAACAAAAAGTAAATAATATTAATTGGCAAAACATGTCAAAAACTGCAATCCAAAATATATAATTAAACTAACCACTTTTTATTTGGATATGCAAAAATTTTTTGAAAAACTTAATTTTGTATAAATCAAATACATGTTAACCAAGAAATAAATTCAGCTTGAAAAATCACACTTTCAGATGCTTCTCAAACTTTTTAATTTTCAATGTTTAAAATATCCAATAAGAAAACATATCAATAAAAAAATATAATATGAAAATCAGCTTAGTTTGCGGAGTACTGAAAATATTATCAGTATTTATGTATATCTGTTGTGTTCAGATTATTATTTATTCAGAGAAGACTGAACCAGAATCTAATAAACTTTGCAAAATCTATTACAAATATACAATTTTTTTATTTAAAATTATAATTATTGTATTAATTATGGTTCATTTAAAACGCAGCATGAATATAGACTTAGCTTTTGGAGCACAAACAATATCAGTTTTAATAATTGTAGCTTATCTTTAAGTGCTAATTTTGGATATCAAATCAATTCTCTATAACTAATATGCACAACTCTCGTGTTAGGGCAATAACAAATGCCTGGCAACTGTAACAAAAGGTAATAAAGGCGCCCAGAAGCGATGCAGCGCCGGGTGGGCAAATGAGTCTACAGACGGTTCAAGCTGAAGCTCAAAGTCTGGGTTGGAGTTGAAATTTGAATTTGGAATTTGGAATGGAGAGGGAGAGGGAGAGGGAGTTGGACTCGGAGTTGGTGTCGGAGTTGGAGTCGGCTTGCGTGACCTTTGAAGGTCTTACGTGAGCGAGCGGGTTGCGTGAGTGAACCAAAGTAGTTGCCAGCCTACAAAAAGATATACACACAACACACACACACAATAGTAAACTGTGGCAGACACTCAGACTCAGACAGCAGCTCTTGTTATGTAGGTATTTATGTATACAGTATTTGTATTTGTTGTGCTTCGCTTGAGTCTTGCATGCTGGTGCTGATGCTGGCTGTGAAGATGAGATAATTATGTTAAAATTTATTGTTAATTGTTAACAAAATTGTGCTGCTTGGCAGCGAATTACGTGTTTGTGTTTTGGGTAACTGCTAATTTGCCAAGAATTGCAAGTGAAATTCCGTAATCAACATATTAAATAAAAATTAAAGTACAGCTTTTGAATAGGGAAAACTATATGCCACAATGTGACGATCTTAAATACTGTTTATGAATAAGGAAATTTATATTTAACAATATACGATCGGTAAGACATTAAGTAATAAGTTATTTAAAAAACTTGAAGTACTCCAAAAACTTTATTTTTAAATATAAGTTGTCTTAAAAATAAGCCAAGCTCTCAAAAAAGTTTTTTTTCTTTAAAAAAAATAAAAACTTGGTTTTTTAACAGTCGAAACACTGCAATTAGACAATATCTAAATAATAATAACATTAAAAATATACAGAAATTTGTATTATGTTGTTTTAAATATCTAAGATGATTTAGTATTTTTTTTTAAATTTATTTTTATTTAACATTCTCAGACACCTTGTTTTAATAGATTTTGTTCAGTAATTTTTCGATAAGATTTAAATTTCTACCAAATTTAAATAAAAAATTAAGTCTCGTCTGCGATTGGCAGCAGTGGATAATAAATAAATTTAATGGGTGTCTTATTTATGTGGTGGAGAGTGTACGTGAAGGACAATTTTCTTAATTGCCTGACCCAAGCACTGCGCCTTTCACTTGTTGCTCACTTCACTGCTGGTTTTTTTTTATACAGCTTCCCTCTTAAATCCATCAATATGACAATGCAATTTTGCAGTTATCTTTTTTGTGTCATTTATTTTGTTTTTTGGACTTTTGTTGCAACTTGCTGGATTTTGCATCAAGGGGAAAAAGAACCTGTCTGCTAATTGCTATTTGAAAGTCGGTGGCAATTAGCGTTAAATGTTTTCTTTGACAAGCGGCAATATTGGTTGTTTTGGGCCTGCCTTAAGAGGCAACAACAGCAATAACAAAAGCATCAAGTGCTTTTAGCCCTTTTTTGTTATTGCTTTTATTTTTATCAAGAAGTTGCATAAAGCGGTCTGCCAAAAATGTGGGTTATATAAAATACAAAAACTCAAAAGTGTGATCGAGAGAGAAGAAGCGATGATGTTGTGCTGCGTCATTGACTGCAAAACAAAAGACTGACAAAACAAAAAAAAAAAAAAATGAAAAGGGAAACAGCCAAAACTTAAGCTTAAGACGCATCTCGACCACAAAAACTGATTGGCTTCGAACTGATGAATCACTGCATCAACCCAACCTAAGTGCCTACCTGGGTTTTTATAGAGACATCACAGCTTTATTGACCATTAGACCGCACAGACACTCACAAGTAACGCCCTACACTCGCAAAAATTAAGCTGAAGTTTGAAAAACCACCCAACCCATAAACTATATCAATTTATTACTATTATTACTATTTTAAATTAACAAAAAATAAAAATTATATATTTTGCAAGTTGTATCGTTACTGTTCAAAATAATTAATAGACTTTATTCTTAATTTTATAAAAAAAAACATGTTAAATTTTACGGAATAATTTTAAAATATACGAATAAAATCAAAATTATAAAATTGCTTGGTTTGTGTTTTGTAATTTGCATTTTTTGTAATATTTAAAAATTAATTTCTCTAATGTAAAAGTAAATCAGAATTTTTTTTTCAAATTAAAGAAAAATCTACATTAGAATTGATATTATTTTCATGGATTTTTCAAAGACGCAAAATAGCAATTCACAAATATACTTTTTGAATAAGTAGTTAATCTATCTTTAGCGCCAAGTGTATGTTTTGCCACTTTTTTTCGGAGTGTAATGCAGAGAGAGAGATCGCCAAATCTGGGCGTGCTGTTGGCTTGCTTTCCAGTCAACATGATTCAGCCAAAAATTTAACAAGCTGCGTCAATCTACGCATTCCATGCCAAAGCGGATCAAAAATTATGATCAAAGCGTAGCACAGCAGAGTTCAAATACGAAAAATGCAAATGAAGCGTGTTTGCTTTATGCAAATTGGTCGACGCTTCTGCTATTTATCTCAAACACAAACAAAAATTGGCAATTAACACCGTCAGCCGCTGCTCTAGTTGTCCATCTGGAAAACCACTGAACTTGACCCATTTGATTTGTGCTTCATCTTGAGAATTGATGTCCATAACACCTATTTCACTCTCAATGTCAAAGGCACAAACGAAGATTTTGCACTTGAAAAATGCAAATTTGATGTGTTTTGGCCAAGTTGCTTAGACTAAATTGTAGTGCGAAGGTTGTACAAATTTAATTTGTATCTTAATTTGCATGCGAATTTTGCTTTGGCCAAGCAAATCGATATATCAAATCGTAACACCTGCCAAATTGCGGCCATGAGTGAAGACCATAATTAATTAAATTAAATACGCCGGCAGCACTTCTATTTTATAAGCACTCTCCTTAACTTATCTAGAACTACAATCTATGCTTAATGCTTTACAAAATACTTAGGAGCAGGTCATAGTCCAGCATCCGTATTCCAACTATAATTTTCATCAGCTCATTAATCAATCAAATAGAACAAAACGTTTTATGCTTATTGTTTTTTTATTTTATGTCCAGTGATTCAACAGATATCAAGCTTTTTTTTTAATTTACATTAGCAAGGTTTTAAATGCTGAAGCTCGTTTGCATTGAAAAACAAATCCACTAAAAAAAAACCAACGTTTTAGCCATGCCTCAAAACTGAAAGAAGCTAGCCAAAAAGTAATCGTGTTAAACGCAACTGCCAAAGAAAAAACTGCAAGAGGAAAGACAATGCCAAAATCGAACAGAATTGAAAGTCGACGTATTGAAAATACCCTGTAAAGAGCTGCGTTACTGACTGAGTTTGTACTGCTAACCAAAATTCCCAATTGCGAAATCATTAAAAAGTAATTTTATTACACCACTTCAGGGCACATATTCCTAAAATGTTAAAAAAAATATCTGAAATTTTCAGTACGTTTTTTATATGTGTGACAGGGAGCATTCTAGCATTTTATTATTAATAAATAAATATATACAGCAACAAATTTAAATGATTTGCTATAATTCTTTTTAGAAATGCCATTTTTAACATTAGAAAACATTTGTAAAATGAGATTGGTGATTGGTGAGGGCAAACCTATTTCAGAAATATTATTTCCTATATTTATAAATTATTTTAAAATGTATTTTCACTTTAACGCGATTTTCTTTCTTTCTTTTTTTCTGAGTGTTGTAAAAGTTTTTATATCTTCAAAATAAAAACTAAAATATCTCTACAGTCTTTGGTCTTGTTTACAATTGAAGAAATACAGAAATGGTATATCAGCTATTTATTAACACACCAAGGATAGACCAACGCCAAACTTGTGATTACCATTATTAAGATTCTTGCCATCGAGTATACTTGAAATGGACCAGGTGATGCCCGGTCGCAGTTGATTCTCGTAGCCTAAGCCAATTTCGCTTTTATTATTGATCTTGGCACGGATCAAGGCATTACCTGCCAACTTATAGGTCATGCCCAAGTCCACATTCAGCTGACGCATATCAGATATATTGTCAGTCTGAAATGCGCCGAAGAATCTATGGCTAAACTTGTGAAAAAGTGAGAATAAAATGCGCTCATTATTTGACAATTCGATATGGAGCGATGTTAAAGCATCCGACCAGCCCACAGCCATTTTCAAAGACCTTGCTGGCATCCTTATTGGAAAATCCAGTTGTTAGGAACTCCATGCCCGAGTTTGTCATCGTTTTGCAGTCCAGTTGCCACAAGCCTGAATGATACCGCCAATTTAATAAGTTGTGAGCCCTAATGCCCAAATTCGCATAAATCGGTGGCGGAGACATCTTCACATAAAATAACAAATTATCCACTTTGTGGGAATTACATAGGTTTAGGGAACTATTTACTTTTATTGTCACACAAGCTTTATTTTAATGTATGTGACTTTGAACAATGTTTTCTCAAGTCGATAAATTTTTTATTGAATTGAAGTTTGAAGCAAGTTTGTCGAAAAGGTACTTAATAAAATTAAAACTTTATTTCATAATTCTATGTTAATAATTTCATTATATTTTTGAGTGCAAAAATATAAAAAAAAAACTCTTTGATATATTTTTTCTATTTGCAAAAAAAAACTTGGACTGGAATTTAGATAAATCACTTAACTAAAATTCGCCCTGAAAACTGGCAAAGCAATTCTATTTTTTTAGAAATAAATTGCAAAAAAAAATCATTTTAAATAGATAAAAAATTTATTTTATATTAAAATTATTATTTTTTTTTAGATAAATTCAACCTAAGAAATATGTTTCTGAATAATAAATAAAACTATCATTGGTTTCCAAATTTTTAAATCTCTTAAGCACTTATAGCTTCTGAGCTGAATATGCCCAAATGCACATACAAATATGGCCACCCATCGATACATTATTGGCACAGGGTATTTACAGACCAGAAACTATAGAAAAACGGCAATAGTCGATTTTTAAAGTGAGCGTTAGCTAAATAATTGGTTGAATGTGCTCACAACAGCAGCCAATTGTTGTTCATTTTTTTAGTTTATTTTCATTGTTGTTGTTGTTCTTATTGTTGCTTCGAGCTGCCTTTTGGCGCGCTTTTGTAAACACAGGTGGGTAAACTGCATATGCTTAGGTGACTCGAACTTAATGTGAAGCTCATCTCAATTTGAATTCAACCCAAATGCAAAACACTTTAAATCAGTCAGCAGAGTGTGCATAACCAGTTGTAATACAGGCCAAATACTTATGTACATACATATATATATATAAACGTAAATATGTAAACCAACTAATAGCTGTTTTTCAGCCGTTTGTCCGCTTAATGTGTCTACGTCACTCAAATATGATGCAAAAGAATTTTTTTCGGGTTAATAACCGAATTGTTTTGTAAGCTGCTTAATAACTAATTTCATGCGTGACAAGTTGGCCAAAAACGAAAGACTTAAGACACAAACTTGATTTGAAAACTTAATACTTAAAGAAAGCAATTTTGTAATATGCACTTTTGTGATTCTATTACACTGACAAAAAAAAAAACAGAAAACAGTCTTAGTCATATATATTTATTGAATCCATTATTAATGCAAAATAAAATTTTTAAAAAATGTAAAACGACAGGTCAACTGAGTCATTATCAAACAAGAAATTCATTTATTAATTGGAAAAAATTATGACAATTAAAATTAATAACTTTCGTCATTATTATGAATCATATCAACACACTGGAAACAGATAAATGCATATTTTAATTGTAAAAGAGGTCAAACATAAATGAAACACTTATAAGGGGATATATTGCAGATGGAATGCATAGAGGTAAGAGATGACAAAAGATTAAATACTTCTTAGGGGTTTGATAATGATATCTTTAATGCTTTAACTCACGTAAGTTTATATAAATATTTCTTAGCTTACACACGGTCTAGTCTAAACAATAACAAGGTCTGCTTTAATGTGAATTAATTACATATATTATCCTAGGTATGCTTTAAATAGATTAATTCTACACTAGAATAGTTTTTTCTTTTAATATATATTAAAATTAATGTTTTCACATTACATATGTATAGGTACATATATATATATATATTCAATCTTTACACCAACAAAATATCCATGAATTATGATATTAAACTCCACCGACACGAAATGCTTTATCAAAAAATAAGAAAGAAAAAAATCGAGAAAGCAAATGCATTTTACTCACTTGCCGCCTGCATGACCAGAAATCCAATAACGAAAAAATTCATTGTTGCCTCTTTTTACAGCGGGTAATGTTGATTATTTTGATAACTTGTAATTCGAATTGTAAGCGTCGTATTTTTTATTTATAGTTAGTTAGTTTTGTTAACTTCGTATAACTTTTGGCTAGCAATTTCCTTGTTGAACAACAAAATCACACGCACAGAAAAGCCTGTTTTTATTGTATTTGCTATGGAAATGTGAAAAAAAAAACGTTTGTTATGATGGATGTAGGCACGCGTTTTATAAAAATAAAATAATGTTTATGATAAAATACAAAAAACTTTATGTACTACTCGTGCCGGCGGAGATGAGGCACTGTGACTCGGAAGTAGTTGCCTTTAATTAAATTTAATGAAGCTATTACAATTATATGCGCTATAATGCTGGACATAGCCAAATAACAAAATAAATATATGTGGCCAGCAATTGCTGTTTACCAAGAAATGCGCGTAAATTGAAAAACCGGTAAATAAAAAAGGCAGAAACGCAAATGAGCTGGACTCAAACAAAAACACTCTCTCTTTCCGTTTTAAAGTAAAAGCGAAGATGCCCATCTGAAGATCGACAACGACAACAACTACAATGCCGCGTGGGCTTCATCTTCTTTTTTTTTGGCGTTTCCCATCGATATTAAAATTTGAAAACCCTATAAATAAAATGTGGCCATGTTTGTTTGCAGTAATATTTTTGTTAAATGCCTGTTGTAAATAACTATGCAGCGTTTTCTTAAGCGTAACGAGGCGAGCACTTTCCAATCGGTTTGGTTCGGTTTTGGTTTCGGTTTTCTGTTTCTTGGCGCACGCGCCATAATATTAAATGCCACGCCCCCCAAAAAAAATGAAAAAAAAAAAAAAATAGATGTCAGCACGTTCGGACGTAAAACAAACAACGTGCGCTTAAAACCCGTAAAGATAAAAATCATAGGTAAAAGTTGTTTGCGATACGCTTTTATTTCATATTTTACTCTGGCAGTGTTTTTGTTGTTAAATTTGGCTCGGTTTAGTTTAAGTAAGCACATTTATTGCTGTTTGCTCCACAAACATTAACAAATTCACACTTTTCGCCTTTCGGCCACAATATAACAAATAGTTATTAAACTATTGGCCTCGCACACACACACGCACATCAATCTAGCCCCGATAAAGACGTTAAATGTATTTCACTTTTTCATATTGGCACGCATTCTTTTTATTTGTTGTTTCCAATATATAAACAAATACACATATATGAATAGCGATCGTTTTGTATATATATTTATATATATGCATGGGTGTCTGTAATTGAGTATCGAGTCTCGCCTTTACCGCATACGAATCCGATTCAAAATCGAGCCTCGAGCGAAACTGAGAAACTGTTAATGCGCGAAAAAAGACTTGTCACTCCAACTGCTGAGCAAAGACTGAAAACTGAAGACTCTGTGAATATGAATCAGAAATTTTTGTGGCTTGTGGCTAGCCAAGCAAACATATACTCAGAGCCCAAAATCCACCAAGTCAAGCTCAAGTTGGCTTCTTTGGTGCATTGGATCGGTTTCGAAAGTGATTGCTTGGCGCATGCGCTCTCTCTCTCTCTCTCTCTCTCTCTCTGTTTTGTTCTCTCTGACATATGGACATGTGTGACATCGCACTTTACAACACTGGCCATATTTAAAAAAACACCCAACTGATAAGACGACTTACTGTTATTAACTTTCTTTCTTAAAATACTCATTGTTATCCTTACTCATTCCAAATATATTTTATTTTAAATAATCATGAAAAGGAATAAAAATCAATGGTTTTACAATGTAAAATAATCGAAAGACATAAAACCATTTTGAAAACTTTAACTGACTGTTATCATGTTATGCACTTTTTTAACTTACACATTCTTACTTTTACCAAGTAATTTACCTTTAAATAAATCTGACAGGAAATAATGATGTCCTTGGAATTTGAACATATTTTATTTGAACTTGAGAAAGAAGCCACCTTTCTCTAACTTTGTAGGTGATTTTTTCAAACAAAAGTAACAAAAATAAACAACCATTTCTAAATTTATAGAATAATGCGAATCTGTTTAATATCACGCAAAGTGTTCGCTTAAAGCAGCAAGTGAATTAATTGGAACTGACGCTGGCCCTGTGGATGCGATACTTTTGCACCGCAAAGAGAGCGCCCTCCTCCGAGGTTAACTGTGTGAGGTACTTGTCCTGCAGGAATGAATTCGTCTCCGCATTTAGTTGATCCTCTACAAAGGCAAAGTGTAAAACGGCATTTGGCACACAATTCAGCTCCAGCAGGGTTTCTGTCGGCGGCAAAATCTTCTTAGGCGGTATGGTGAACAATTGAAACTCTTCGCTGTGCTTTGCCAAGAAACCACGCACGAATTTCTCCACCTCGGCAAGGAATTCATGCGGCTTGAAAATGCCCTGGAGCACATAGCGATCTGGGAACTGTATGCGCAGCACACAATCCTTGTACTGATTCAGTTTGGCCAACATAGCCGTCTGGCGATTCAATTCGCGCAGATTAGCTGTAAGCAGTGGGGCATCCTCGTTTCCGGATGCGGTGCGCTTTAAATCTCGCAACACCATCTTCAAATCATTGACGGTCAAATCGAAAAATGAATCGGGCAAATCATCATTGTGCCGATTGGCGGCATCCAAAGAGAAGAGTATGGCATTCCGTGGTCCAATTATATTTACCACTGGTGGTGGACAACCAGCATTCTCCTCATCATCCTCATCGTCGTCGTCCTGGTTTTGATCACCCTTTTTGGGGTTCTGCAGCGTGTAACCCGCGCTGCTGCCCCAATCATATTTGGGCTGCTCGGCTTCTACGCTTTTCTCTGCCTCAGCTGAAGCAGCTGTTGTCTCTCCAGCTGATTGCTCGTCGGGCGCTGAACGCTTTAGCGATTTCAACATATCTTTGGTGAGGGCAAAACCACCACCACCACCAGCACCAGCACCAGCACCACCCATGGCCGAGCGTGAAGTACTGGGCTGATCGTCATTACCAACTGCCTTCGGTTTCGCCTCTGCAGGTGGCTTATAAACATTGGCCTGCATCTTCAGCTCCTCTGGTTTCTTGTCGACCAGTCGCATAATGGCGCGTCCCTCGATTATGCCCAGCGACTTAAGTGTCGTTTGTTGCATACGATCCACACCCACCACCTCGCTGCGCATATAGATGATAATAGGACTCGCATAGGCCTCAATCTGTTCCGAGAACAAATTTTGCACCACATGCCAAACGCTGCTGCCGGGTGCAAATTCACCCTGCTTGCGAGCACCGTCTATCAACTGGATGCAGACGAGAACGTTGCTCAGGACGCGGCGTTTTTCCGTCGTCTCCATTTCCAGCACACAATTGTTGGGCAGTCCGCTAAAGCGAAATTGTTGCGTTAAGCTGAGCTCCTTGTTGTGGAATTTCAGGCAATGTTCGTCGCTGTCGAAGCCATGCTTGACACTCGCCGTCTCCAATATCTCCAGCAGCGTCATGTCAGGTTTAACACCGACATTTTGTCGCCGTCCATTCGGTAGCAAAACTGTTACCCGTTTCTCCATTTTCCCAACCTCCAACAAGAAACAAAACTCAGTTTGGCTTCGTCGTCGTCGTCGTTCTCAGTGAAACCCTATTTGGGGTAGCATTATGTGTAAAAATATATTTAAGATTTAAATTGAACAAATATTTACCCTGATGTCAGTGTCACCTCAAACTTTCCTCGCTTTAGAAAATAAAAGAGAAATGCTTTCTCAATTAATGCAATTTGTTGTGAAAAATTATGCCGGTCACTGTTTATGTTAAATCGTATATCGTATATCGAATATCGAATATATCTGGGAGTTGGCTTGTTGAGCGAACTACGATGGCAGCAACTGGTTCATTTAACAGACACACTTTTTAAGTATTTGACATTCTTAATTTATATATTTAATAAGCGTAATTATTAGCAAATATTTTATAAACTCTTAAATATACATATATTAATTAAATCATACCCAATTTACATAGTAAGACGCCAAAGTAAATGGAACTTGAATTTAAAAAGTACCAACTTACTTCATCAAACTCATCCAAAGACACAGCTCCTTGAACTATCGATTGCGCGATACTATTTTACATATTCTCTAAACGTTATTTATTATTTATTTATCATAGTAAGCCGCCAATTTAAAAGGATTTTGAATTTAAGAGAGTTCTAATTTGCTTAAGCAAACTAAATCAACATCAACAGTTCTTCCAACTTTCGATTATTAATATGATAAGCTATCCTCACGTACAATCGTACGATTTGGTGAACTGCTTATAAATTAAAATATTAAATTTAATATTTTCATCTATCATATTTAAAATATATGCCAATATTAATTTGCATAATTGCTTATTGGAATTTGTTACCAATTATTGTTTATATTGATTAGTTTAGTTCCAATCAACTATGCAAAAATATGAGCTGCCAACCTGCTCAATTACTCAAAACCATCAGTTGATTAAACTATCGATTATTATATTCATAAGCTATCGTTATGCACCAAAAACAGGTGTAGATCGCACTGATCTTAAGGGCTGCTGATAAGGCGGCTAACAATATAGTGAAATTCTAAAACTAATTGCTCTTAACAGAATAACATGTATACAAGACTTTTGCAGCATTATGGCAACGGTGTCCGGTAATAAATACAAACCAAATTGTTTCCAAATAGAGAACATCTGATTATTTTTTGTTGTCAAGTGTTACATAAACATTATGTATATTTTGCAGATGTCTAGCCACAAAAGCCACGCCGAAAGTAAAACCTATTAATAAAATAGTGATCTCAAATCGTGGCGAGATAGCATGTCGTGTAATACGCACAGCACGCAAGCTGGGCGTGCGCACTGTCGCCGTCTATTCGGATCCGGATGAGCACAGTCTGCACACAGAGATGGCCGATGAAGCTTATCGCGTGGGAGAAGCCGCTTCGAATTCATCTTATTTGCGGGGCGAACGCATCTTGGAGATTGCAAAGAGATCTGGCGCCCAAGCCATACATCCCGGCTATGGTTTTCTCTCGGAGTCCGTGGAATTCGCTGAGCTGTGCCAAAAAGAGGGTGTCATTTTTATGGGACCTCCAAGTTCAGCTATACGAGACATGGGCATCAAGAGCACCAGTAAAGCGATTATGGCTGCTGCCGGTGTGCCCATCATTAATGGCTATCATGGCGACGATCAGTCGGATGATTGTCTCCAAGCAGAGGCTAAAATTATAGGCTTCCCGTTGATGATTAAAGCTGTGCGCGGCGGTGGCGGCAAAGGCATGAGAATCGCTGAGAAACCTGAAGATTTTCTCGGCGCTTTAAATTCGGCACGCACCGAATCCTTGAAGTCCTTCGGTGATAGCTCTGTGCTGCTGGAGCGCTATGTGCGCTCGCCGCGCCACGTCGAGGTTCAGGTCTTTGCGGATCAATACGGCGGTGCTGTTTATCTGTGGGAACGCGACTGTTCCGTGCAGCGGCGCCATCAGAAAATCATCGAGGAGGCTCCAGCGGTAAGTCTATATATGTAAAAATATAACAGCATTTTTTATACAAATTATATTATAATAATAGTAAGATATTATTATAAATATTGTACATATTATTATTTTTTCACAACTATAATTTTACTACTTCCTTTTGCAGCCTGGTCTGTCGGAAGAGTTGCGTCGTGAGCTGGGCGAGGCTGCTGTGCGCGCTGCCAAAGCTGTGGGCTATGTGGGTGCCGGCACAGTTGAGTTTATACTGGACAAGGAAGATCTCTCCTTTCACTTTATGGAGATGAATACGCGCCTTCAAGTGGAGCATCCCATCTCCGAGATGATAACAGGCACCGATCTGGTTGAGTGGCAAATTCGTGTGGCTGCTGGTGAACCATTGCCACTGACGCAATCGCAAATCTTGCGACGAGGACATGCTTTCGAGGCACGCATCTATGCGGAGAATCCACGTGGTGGTTTCTTGCCCGGCGCCGGACCACTGCGCTATTTGAGCACACCCGAGCCCAGTGCTGATGTTCGTGTGGAGACAGGTGTCCGAGAGGGCGATGAAGTCTCTGTTCACTACGATCCCATGATTGCCAAACTGGTTGTCTGGGGCGAGAATCGCACGCAGGCGCTCAACTCTCTAATAGCACGCCTGGGCGAGTATCATGTGAGTATGGGTGAGATTAAGTGTGTCTTCATTTAATCTATATACCAAATACATGTGTTTTTTGCAGATTTCTGGTCTCGATACGAACATCAACTTCCTCATCGATCTGGCCTCGCATCCGGAGTTCCAGCTGGCCAATGTGCACACGGGTTTCATTGATGAGCACTTTGACACACTCTTTCCCCCAATTGTAGTCAAGGACCAGCAACTGAGCCAAGCTGCTCTTGCGCTCATCTTCAATGAGTTGCAGGCTGGCATCAGCAATGCAAGCGGCAGCCAGGATCCCTTCGCAGCTGCCACAAATTTGCGTCTGAATTACGCGCTAATTCGCAGATACAACTTGAAGACAAATGACAATGGTATTTAAATCATTCTGATTAAATTTTAGATGCTCATTCTATGTTTCATTTTAGTTTACGCCGTGGAAGTCAAATACGATAATGGTGACATCGAAATTCGCGTCGATGGCGGCACTTGGCAAGTGATTAAAGCCGAGCGTGTTGACCAAGGAAACCGTTTGAAAATCCGTGCCAATATCGATAATAATATTTCGACATACAATGCCAACATTGATGGCGAAAACCTGACGCTTTTCCTGGAGGTAAGGCTCCTTACGAGAAACTCTTGCCTATTAATCTTATGTTTGTAAATTTTCTCGCTTAGAATGGCAAATTGGAGTTGGAGTTGGTTCAGCCCAAGTTCCTGAGCGCCCAGTCGGATCAGCTAGGTAGCGGTGGCTCCCGAGTGATTGCACCGATGCCTGGTGTCCTGGAGAAGCTTCTGGTTAAGCCAGGCGATAAGGTTAAAAAAGGCGACAGTCTCGCTGTGCTTATAGGTATGATAAAGATAATAATATAATCTGATTTGTAAGCTAAACAGCTTTGTTTTTTAGCCATGAAAATGGAGCACATTTTGAAGGCGCCCAAGGATGCAACCATTAAGTCCGTTGGTGGCGCCGAAGGCGATAATTTGGCCAAGGGAGCAGCTGTCATTACATTTGTTGATGAGGAACCAAAGAAGTAAATGTGATTCGACTAGAGATATTCGGATATTTTTTGCATTTATGCACAGCGTTTGAGTTGTTTTGCATTTATTACTGTGCTTTTAGTTGATCCTTGATCAGATTTAAGTTTTATCCATGTGCATTTATTAGTTTTAAGCGTAAATATTTCCATTTAATGGAACATTGTTTTGTTTATTGTAACTAGACCTTTGACATTAAAAAATGGGTTTTATCTTTGTCTAATGAATAACTCAAAATGTCATAAATACTAACTCTCTAAAAATACAAGGTGTTGGTCGACGATTTTGTGTTTCTGGCATGGATTTGGATTCCAGCAAGGGTTTGAATCTTCGACTTCATTGACCTTAAACGCCAATTAATCCTTGCGTAATGTTCTTCAAAAATCTGCATGGGTTCGGCAAAATTATAGGAATATTACGAAATTAATTGTCCTCGTCTTCTATTAAGCCACAAAGTATGACTTATTTTTTATTTTAACAAATTAATTTGTAATGCGGATTTAATATTTCAGCCCAAGAGTATGCTTTAAAATGTTTCATTGAATCCTCACACTCATGCCACAATTTTAACAATCTCCAAAAGTATGCTATACAATTTCTCATGTTTGGCAAAAAGAACTTAATGGAGCTGCCAAAAAATTGCTTTCAAATTTAACTATTTCCAGTGCTCCCAATTAATACCATATGGAAAAAAAGTAAAAACATATCACATATATATTTAAAAACTTGATAAAAATTAGAAAAAAATTTAGTTTTGATTTATTCAATTAATGCATTCATCAATCATTTCACAGGCATACATATGTAAATATGTAAATTAAAATACAGTAACAGGTTTTAGTGTTTTGTTCTTAGATTTTTGAAATTCTTCTATTGTTGTTGTTGCTGTGATTGTAAAAAACAATAATGAATGGATAATTATTTGCTTACACTTTGCTTTTATTTTGCAACTTAAAACATAATAATTTAATAAATGTTTAACAAATTTCACTTAATACAAAACACACTAAATAATTAAAAATATATATATATATACTTAGTATAAACATAATCAAGTTTACTTTATGCTCTCTTTTTTCTGTTTTTTTTTTATTTATTTTTTTATATAGTCCACATTTGTCTATCATCTCTGAAGTTTTTATACTGTTATTTTTTTTTTTATATATATATTATTTTTTTCGTATTTCAACGGATTTTTGGGGAAACGCTTTTTTGAGGGGGCGACACATGTGGCATAGGTTATGAGTAGATGCAATTGGGTTTGTTAATTTTTTGATTGCCTTAATCAAAAATTATTTCCAGATGAGCCTTTTTTCTGACAACAAAAGGGCCGAATTTTTTGTTTTTTGCTTTGTTACCTAAATATGTATTTTTTGTATGAATGTATTAATTTTTGTATGTATTTGTGTATTGTTTTGTTAATATTATTTTTGTTTGTTTCATTTGTTTAGACTGCTCGCTTTCAATGCGTAATACATAATTTATATATACTATATATAAATACAATCATATTTCGTGCAACTTAAACCATGGGGGGAAGGGAGGAAATGATTTTTTTTGTGAGTCAATGTTTATAATTTTTTGTTTTTAGTTTATTATAAAGTACAATAACTATTTAAACACCATTTCTGTTCACTTAATGTTTTCTATATATTTTTCCCTTACTTTCTTTTCATCCTCTTGCTCTGCCCGCCTCTGACTTCGGCTTCCGCTTAGTTAATCGTCTATCGCTTATCTGTTTTCCTGTTTTAAGCGTTTTTGTGGCTGTTAAATGTTAATTTTTTTTAAGTCTCTCTCTGTTTTTAAATATTTGTTGCCCCACTAAAAACCTCTTGTTGGTTGCTCACAAGTTGTTATTGTTGTTATTAATATTGTTATTATTAATTTCGCGATTAGTATTTTCTTTTTTTTATTGCAAAAAAACTTTTTAGTTGGTTTTTCTATGCAGGTTTTTTTTTAAATTAAGTTTTTCTCCACTGTTGTGTTGAGCTCAGCCGCTCCCGTTGTTGTTGCTGTTGTGGATGTGGATGTTGTCGCTGCTGTTGTTGTTGTGTCCGTTATTGTTAGTAGTGCTGTTGTTGTAGAGTCAACTGCAACCGTTACCGCTGCTCCTGTTGTGCCTTTTGTTGTTGTTGTTGTTGCTGTTGTGACACTAGACACTGTTGTTGGTGCTTCTGTAGTTGTTGTTACCTCTGTTGTTGTGAACATTTCGTCGACTTCCTCCTCCTCCTCTTCCGCATTTCCAAACACAATCTTTTTCTTCAATGACCTTCTTCGCTCTTTCCGATGCGACGACTGCTTTTAAATAAAACGAATAAGACAAAACGAATGATAAAAAAGTGTTAATAAATACTTTTTATATGATTTGTGTTTGGGAGGATAGAAACGTAAACGAGGCGTGTGCTACACTTTTGAGTGCGCTTTTGTAAGCAGAAAACAACTATGTGTGTGCATAACTAAATATATGTACAGGTGTGTGTATGGGTGTATATGTGTGTATCAGTGTTGTGTGCCTGAAGCAATTTTAGCTGTAAAAAAGGCAAGAAAACTCTAGTATTAAATATGGCGCATAACGTGTCAAAATATATATTGGTATATATATTTATACATTTGTTTTACAACAAACAAAAATGAAAACAAATTTACAATTGTGGGCTTTGTTGGGTTCAAATCGAATTAAAAATTGAACAACTCTAACTAACTTGGCGGCAAATCAAATTAAGCGGCTGTTCGAACTGTTGTTGCTAATATCACCACGTTGTTGTTGTTGCTGCTGCTGCTGTTGTTGTTGTTGTGGTAGTTGTTTTGGTTGTAGTTGTAACTGTAGTTGATGTTTTTGTAGCTGTTTCGGTTGCTGTTGCAGTTGTTGTTGTTGCAATGGCGGCATTAAAAGCTCCGCTGCCGGCGGCAATTTACCTCCACGATTCACACGATTTCGGCTACCCTGCGCGTAGAAGCATGGGTAGAAGGTGGGAGAGGGGGCAACAAAAATGAAACAACGAAACATCGAAAAAGAAGAAGAGTTGGAGTAGAAGAAGAGTTTCATTCGCATAGTTGTTGAAATACAGAGAGAAAGAAAGAAATTAGAACAATTTTGTTTACCATATGGTGTAAATATATAAAAGTGGTGACATTTTGAGTTTCCAGTCTTAAAAGCGAGAGCACATTTAATAGGTGTGCTTTGCTGAGTGCGAAAGGGGTGGTAGCACATACTTTTTTTTGTTGGCATTAAAGCAATAAATATTAAATTATACAAACACATTCTACAATCTTTCAATTAACACTTTTCAAATAAAATATATAAGCAGGAGCAACTGCACTAAAAAAAAAAACAATTAGGAATGCTGTAGTCGATAGAACTCGACTAAGATATAACCTGCACTTAGTTGTTTAAATTATTTTAGTTTTATTGCCAAATTTATCTTCAATTAGTTTTGCACACTTAAGTGTAAGCATGCTAGAAGTGCACTGAAATCTGCTTACAAAAATGCTAGAGATTTGCATTTTTAGCTATTTTCAATCGGTACTCAAGGTATAAAAATCGTTCTTCTCCATCAAATTGAGAATTAACAACTCAAGTCAAGTTTGTTAGCTTAAAAATGTAAGGCATAATTGTCAACCCACCAACTTTATATATTTACACCATGATTTTAACCACATGTTGTCTGTTGTCAAGTGTAAAAATTGTAAGAGTGTAATTTTGTTTTGTAAGAGGAACTCTTCTAACCGGGATAACTACCAACTAAAAATACAAACTTAAACTAAATCTTAACTTGAACTAAGTTCTAATCTACCTTTTCCATGGAGATTTTAATGTGATCCAAGCTATTTGTGAGTCCATTTATGTTGGACTCCGTGCTGTTGCCGCCAGTCTCCTGGGCACTGCTCTCGGTTTCACTGTTTCCGCCGCTGCCACCCGCGCTTGTTGCTGTCACATTGCCGCCACCCGCCGAGGCATAGGCATTGAACATTTGACGCGAGAGTCTCGCCTTGCCACTGCCACCAACAACATCCGAGGAGGAGGTGGAGGTAGAGGTGGAACAGGTGCCCGCCGGCAGCGTTGACGCTAAGGTTGGCGTTGATGAGCTGGTTGCCGGTCCCGGCCAGCCCCCAATTGTTGGGATGATCGTCGTTATTAGTTTATTATCCGGCTGCTCATTGAGCGTAATTGCATCTACGGCTGTTGCAATTGCACCTGTTGTTGTTGCTGCAGTTGATTGCTGTTCCGTTTGCTGTTTGTTGTCATCATTGGACTCCAAATCTGACTCGTTGTTCTCCTCCTGATCCTGTGGGCAACAAGGAGAGAGAAAATTTAATTGTTAATTATCATGTTTATTTGTAGAATTGTAATTTTATTTTATTTTTTTTTTAATATGCACCGTCGACGTTGGTTTCTCGCTCACCTCCTCCGGGCACAGCTCGTAGGCCATCGACCATGTGTTCTTAGCCGATTGCGAACGTTCCAGCATATAGCCATTGGTATTATCATTGCTCTGCGCGGGCGGTGACCACGAATACGAGTTGTATTGGCAGCCATTGCCACGTTGTCGCTCCAGCTCATCTTGCAGCCATTCAACGGCCACACTCCAATGACGACTAATTGTCGGATTGGTATTAAGCATCTGCAATGCTATCGGTGATTTGTGGAACAGTTGCGTCAAACATTTGATTATTTGATAGGCTCGTTTCTGATAATGCGTCTTCGCCCGCTGTATCGTGTCCAAAAGCCCCTCGCGCTCCTCGGCGACACCATTGAGTGCATTGTGAATGCGATGATGTTGCCACGAGTCCTCAATCAACAGTATGTTCAACAGCAAGTCTGTGTGGTGCCGCATATCGTGGCAATAGGCATAGCCGCATTGCCACAACAGTTCGGTGAGCACTGCGCGTGAGAAATGTGGATTCTCCCAGCTACAATACTGCAACAGTTTCAATCCCTCATCGCCCACATTGGTATCCTCGATAACCTTTTTGATGTAGCTGTAAGCAAACAAAACAAAAACAAAAGTTAATCAGCTATGTTTGCTTAGATAAAAACAATAATAATATTGTTCATTACATTCATCATCTCTTAATCCCTTCGATTTGCAGCAGTTAGAAAATACGGTATCTATAATTTTGTGTTGTGAATGAACATTGATTTGGACTGCCCTGAATACCACCAATAGGCGGCAGTTATTTGTATTGAGTATAATGAAAGCAAATACTAAACTTAGTATAATAAAACCTTATATCATATATAGATTATTATTTAACCCAAAGGGTATGTAACAAACCACTATTTTCTTTTTTATAAATCATTTTAAAGCTATTCCAACATTCATTCTGTTTTTTTTATATTAATTGTGTTTAAATAAAATTTGCCACATTGTTAGACTATGTTTTAACTATTTCAAGTGATTGACTTACCTAGTGCGATTGAAGAGTATATCCATGCACTCACTGGACAACGGCGTCATCTCCTCCTGTGCAATGCTCGCATCCTTGTACGGATTGGGCAGTGGTCGTCCATTCTGGTTGGAGCTCTGGCATTTATCGCTGACATCGCTGCAACGCACCAGATGCGAGACAACCTGATGCAGCTTACTAAACTCCGGATACTGATACTTAATCGATGGACCGGGTCCATCATCCATGGCCACTTGCATAAACTGGACGGGTACGTTTAACTGGAGCATAAAAAGAAAAGGCAAATTAAATACAAAGAGAAATATGATTGAGGAAATTAAAAATTACCTTGAGTAGCTGTTGCTTCTCTCGTGTGCCCAAGCCCACATACATGCTGAAGAGGCTGAAGTAGTGCGGTAAATGCTTGCCATAGTCAGCCGCCTCGGATTTGAGCAGACGGAGCACACTGATCAGGACTTGTTCGCACAGATTGCTGCCCTCGTAGCCAAGGAGCGGCTCATCATTAATTGCAAAGTGGCAAAAGAACACAACCAGCTTGACAAACACGGTGCGCACCTCTGGCGATGGTGCCATCAATATATATTCGCCCAAACGCGATGGCGGCGAGAGCAGCGCATGATTCGCAAACCATTTGCGCACCAGCGACGAGGAACGTATGTGATGAGATAGCGTGTCATACCTAACCATAAGAAAATAATCCGTAAATAAATAAATAAATTCATAGCATAAGCCGTCGATAGAGATGCTGAATAAGAATAAATATCCAGTATTGTTTCTCACAACTCACCATTCAATGACTGGACCCCGCAGCGATTTCCTTGTGCGAAATCCAGTGTGGAACAGAAACTGTGATGCCAATTGCACGCCAAGCAGAGACAGCTCCTCAGCAGCGGGTGTCTGGCAAAGCAAAAAATAAAAAACAATGTTAAAAAGTACACTTAGAAAAAATAATCATGTTCAACTTACAATCTTATCGCTGCGCGTCGAGGGAATACTGCAACTGACCAGCTTTTTAATGAAATTGAAAAACTCTACCGAGAAAATGCTGCGCGAATGCAGAAAACGAATATTCTGATGTCTGCAAGCGAAGAAGTTAAACAAATTTAAGAAAAGCGACAATATATACATTATTTGACTCACCTAACGCTGCGTTCGATTGGCTTTGGGAGCGGCAGCACCACATTGCGACTCTCGGTTAGCGACAACTGCTCGACGCTGGGCTCAAATTGTTTGGGGTTTTGATCGCAGCGCGTGTAAAATAGCATATAGGCATTCCACCAGCGCTTCTGGCGGCGATACTGCATCCTCTTCAGATTGTTGTCGTAAATCTCGCCCATATAGTCGCCGCCGAAGCATTGCAATTTCATTTCCTCATCCTCATGCATTTTGCATTCAGTTACCTCGCCATCATCGAACTTGTACCACTGACACTTGCCATTCGCTGGATTTCTGCAAAGCGAATAAATTATACAATAACTATATATTTGAAATTTGGTAATAGTTAATGCTTACTTGGAGACTATGTAGCTGAAATAGTGGCCACCGGATGCCTGCCCGCTGTGCACCACAATGCCGGTCAGTTCGTATTTTGTTGTTTCAACACTTGTTTGACAATTATCACCCACTTCCACAACTTCTCCCTCTAGCTTAGCTAGGCCGGAAACTTAAATAAAAAAGGTAAATATTTAATAAATATATTGATTACACAATAATAAATACATTTTTTCGGCATAGTTTTATTATAAATCAAATCAATTAGTCTATGACTAATAAAATAAATAATAACATAAATAAATAAAAAATTAAGTATTAAAGAAATAATAAAAAAAAAACAACGGCAACCTACCTAGACTCTTCAATTATTATTCTCTAGTAAATTGGATAAACCTGTTTTTTATACTAGGTTTTTGTTTTTGCATTTTGTTTGAACATCAAAATAATTTTCATGTAAATTTTTTTCAGCAAACATTATATTTTGTGAATAGGAAATAATTTGATCGAATACACTTACGATTTGTGCTAAACTGATAGAGAAACGCGAACGGTGATATTTGCTTACCGCCAACAAAAGCGATATAATTTTTAACAAGTGCTATTAATCTCACCTGTGTAGGGCTCCATATCGAGTATACGCGGAAATTCAAAATAATCATTAAACTTAATCGCACAAACGCGCTCGTAGTCGTATTCAAAGCGTTTCAATTGTATGGCTAACACGGGCGGCAGTTTCTTCACACATAGCCGCTTAACGGTAACTACCTAAGAGGAGTAAAAAGTAAATATAAAGATTATAAAAATTAGAATTTCGAATAGAATGAATAAACATTGGGCCTCACTTTTTTATCACATTTATCACAATGGTATGCATCAGCTCCCTCGAGCAGCTCTCCCTTGACATACTGCTCCAGAGATTCGGTTAATGAGCTATGATTCCTAATATCAACACTAAATACGCTAAATGGTTCCTCTTTGGAGTAGCGATGTGGGCACTCTTGACATATCTTCTGATCGCTAAACGAGCCGCCCAACGTGGCATTCATCAGTTGCGTGTAGCCCAACGCCTTCAGACCCTCATCGAGGCTCTCGAACAGCGACATAAAGAACTCAACTGCATCCTGTTGTTCGCGCAAATTCACTGGCTCGCCTTGTAATCTATTAATTAAAATAGATGTTAAGTTTTATTTTTATTATATATTTAATGTCAACTCAAGTCAGTCGACACAAAAGTAGGACAAGAAGTAGAAATGAATTTATTTATATCATTATTTAAATTAAATAATATGAAATATTTATGAAACTTATAAGATTTCATATGGTATTTAATTTAATAAAAAAAAAAACCTTAATTAACAAAAAAAAAATTGTCTGAAGTATTAAAGGTTTCTTCGGTCTCAAATAAAAAAAAACCTCAATGAGACAAAAAAAAAATTGTCAGAAAGATTAAAGGTTTTGGTCGCGATTCGGAACAGAAAAATTTATTTGGCTCATTTAATGAAGCAATTATTATTCAGATGGTCAGAAATAAAAATCAAGGTAAGAAGGTAACGATGCATTGCCGAATGATTGACAGGAACAATAAATAATTATAGAATAGGATTTTAATTCAATTTAACTCACTTAAAGTGCGTCCAGAGGCCGCGTGGCACATAAAACTGCAAGGCACTGTGCCCCAAGTGGGCGAATATTGCCTGTACATGCTTCAAGATTACCACATGGTAATTTTTGCGCACATCGAGCGCACCACCATTGGCATCATCCTGGGATGCCGCCGATGATGTTGATGCAAGCGATTGCATTGGGGCGGGTCCAAAGAACGAGGAGCCGATACCGGCGCCACTGCTGCTATTGCCGCTGCTGTTCAAATCGGAGTCGCCGCTAAAGTCTTCGTTGTCGTTGGTGGCGGCACCTTGCGCCTTTAGGATGCCCACACGCACAGCAGGCACCATGTACAGCTGTTGCAGCACCGAGTTCATGTAGCACGTGGCACCCGCATTCTTCAGGCCACAGAAACCTTTCGCTGCCCGTGCACCAACCGGCGGCCAATAATCCCATTCGCGCAACGGATCCGTATCTAAAATGGTAAATATAATAATAATAATAATAAATTACTAAACTTTATAGATATTGATAGATAAAGACGGATATGGATATAACGATCGAAGACTCTTCCGACTGAACACGAATAAATACTGATTAAGTCTTTTCTAAGACGTAGATTATATATATATATATTTTTTTTTATTATGTGTGGCTTACCCGTGCAAACGAAATCGATGAGTGTATTGGTGAGTAGCTTCATATTAGGAACACAGAGCTGGCACAGAGCGATGAGGAGATCACAAGCGGCCGCAATAGTATGCGGACTGCGGCAGACTGGAGGTGGCACGGTGTCCATTCGCAGACTGCCATGCTTGCGTAAATGCAGATATTCGCGTGAGGCCGTAAACAGAAAATCATCGATGAGCTCATGGATCAGTTCATTCAGCTGTGCCTTCGAATCGGGCATGAGGAAGAACATTAATTCCTTGGCCAAGCAAAGATGACCCTCAAGCAACTCCTCGTGGACCTGAGTATCCCCAGTGATTTTGACATTCTCGCGTATTTTACGCAACCATTTGATCTCATCACCGAGCAAATGTTCACCAATTTGGAGCGGCCAATTGTAGATGCAACCGTAGGACAAAGTGCGACACAGCACCGAAAAGAATTCCGCACACGTTGCCTCATATTGTGGAACCAATGTTTTCAACGCACTCACCAACAAATTGACCATATAGACAAAGGGACGACGATCCCCGGCACAATAGGTGGATGCCAAAAACAATTGTTCGGAGGCAACTTGCCGCACATGTCGCATCGGATTCTTTAGCACAATGGATGTTATAAACTTGGGCCAATTGGCATCGTTGCTCAACGCCTCATTTGCACTGGGATTGAGTATGAAGGAAATGGTCATCACTTCGAGTGCTTCCTTGCACATGCTGAAATCCTGACCATCCGGCACAATGGCATCATCCTCGAAGTCGGCGCTTTTATTGTTGCTGCAGTTGCCCAGCGCTTGCAAGTTGCCGCACGATGAGGCCCATGCCAATTGGACGACCGCCTTAATGGTGCTAATATCTGGACATGACCATTGCAACGTTGAACTAAACAAGGCACGGCAACGTTCACCCTCGTGACTCGCCGAGAGCATTTCGGTGGCGAGGATCTCCGCCAGCTTAGCGGAAATAGCACGCAACGTTCCCTGCGCATTATTCGGCATTGTTGAAAAGTTCTGTTTCAGTATATCCACCTGAGACCGGGCACCATTGTCATAGTCACATATCATAGGTTCATCCCCGACACGCGACAACACACTGCCAACAATGTACAGGAATAGTTTGGCCAGTCGCAGCACACCCTGAAACGAGGCACGTTTCGTATGCATATCGGCATTGGGCAGAAAATTGTTTTTCGTCAGCAATTCAAGCACAAAGTGCGCACAACCCGAATGCATCCACGAAGATTGCACTTGGAGTGCGGCCTCTCCGAGTGGATCCAAAGCGGGTATTAGCAGGCCATGCAGCACACTCAAATTGTAGAGCACCTGTGCTGGCGCCGGGTGAAGAAACATTTGCTCCGGCGTACAATCATCGGCGTTGAGAGCAGCATCACCGCTGACATCTTCTGGCTCCTTAGGTCCATCACCTGTGCTGGCGTTTGACTTGGGCACACGACACATGAGTTGCAGCTGTCGCATCGTGTGTCTATCGCAGGGCAACAGATGCAACAGCACCTTGGCGCTATCCCGCAGATGACCATGCTCCAGATCACTGCCCAGCTGATAGAGTTTCAGAAAGAATTCAGTGTATTGATAGTTCTGGGAGATAATCACACCGGGCAGCGTCGACTCCGACTCGACACGTTGCATATCCGGACAGGGTCGGGGTGGAGAACCAGTGCTCGAATCACTCGAGGAATCGGGACTGCTAGCGAGGCCAATACCCACTGGTGTCAATTTCGCCGTCAATATCATCTTGTCGCGTATGGTATATTGATAGAGTGGGTTGATTTCATCGGTGATTTCGATGAGTTCACCATTCGTGTAGAAGAGATCCACTTTGATGTTGGTCGTCGCATTGGAGTTGGTCGTCGATGAGGAGGAACTATTGTTGCCCTTGATGCGCTTCAGAAGATTGCGCTTAAACGCTGCCATTGTTTCATTGCTATGCGTCACAATCTCGAGGTCATCGATGGGTCGTCCGGGCGTCTGGAAACGTATGTAGAGACTAGTGTTCTTGCCACGCGTTACACGACTCAGAGGCAAATGGATGCGATCACCGCTAAAGGAACGATCGCATTCCTTGATATACTCCTGCAGCACCTTGATGATGCGACACATTTTCTCCGCCTCAATGTAACGCATTTTACTATCCTTGGACTCATCATTGGCCGCATTATTCTCGGCATTATCCTCGACAAGCATTGTTTTGCCCAAGATCAGGATATTGCTGTAATGAGTGCGCAAGCGGGAACAACATTCGCCAATGAACATCTCATGGAATTCGGTGATATGCTCCTGCAAACGTGGCCCCAACGCCGTAGAAACCTCTTTGAGCAGATCTATCGCCTTATTGGCAATCTCTTCGCCACCGGTGGTTATGACACGCCACAAATAATCCTTGCCAATCAAATCCTCATTATCCAAAATATAACCACGATGAATGGCCTTCAATTTGTCCTCCTTGGAGTTGACAGCCTTGAAGAAACGCTCAAAACACTTGATGCCACTCTCGGTGAGCAAATGTGGATCCAATTGGAGGATATTATTCTCAAAGAAATCTTTATTGATACCGGGATCAAGATCCGGTTCCTCGCCCATCAGTTTGCCGAACCAGCGGAAACACTCCTCACGATCTGCCGCAAAAACGGCATTCACAGCCAAACAATGCCAGATTTGTTTCGCCTAAAACAAATAAGTTACAATATAATAATAATATTAATAATATTAATAAATTACTAAATGGGGGTAACGCACCTGATCGGCACAGAGCCAGAGCTGACCATCCTTAAGCAAAAATTTCAGGAACTCCAAACGTTCGGCAATCTGTGCATGATGCGGAAAACGACCGTCGATCAGAATTGCTGCCGCATCCAACGTGGGCGTCTCATTGACCAAGGCGCGCACCTTTTCCATATACGCCGTCAAACTGTTTGTGACGAGGATCACCAACGAATAATCATTTTGTAGTCGTTCAATGACCTGCAGACGATTTATGCCCGTCTGAGTGCGTGGCGCATGATTCTGGGTCGTATCGTACAAACAACAAATATCGCGAATTAAACGCAAAGCGGGCAAAACCCAAGAATCACCGGATTTCAGTTCACCGACACATTTGTCCAACCAAATGGTCTTCTGGGCATCTCGCTCCTGCGAGCAACTGTAGTCGAGTATTTTAACATGGGCGCCTAACGCCTGATCAAGCACTTCGGGCGGCACCTCCTGCGAGTGGGCGAGTGTCCAGAAGAGCTTCAGCACCTTCTGTGCCATGACGCCATTCTTATCGTCCTCAGCAAGACGACGTATTAGTTCAAGCAACCGCTCCCGCTGACGCTTATTCGCCGTCGTCATGCTGGCCTACATTTTGAAGAAATGATTAATATAGATAATTGAAATTGCACTCCTCGACTCACCTGAAATGCCTCGAAGAGATGATCGAGCTGTTCGGGCATAAAGTCCCATGCCAACTTGGCTAACAGATCGTGCATATTCTTAACGATTGCCTCATGTTTGCCCGCCTGTGCACGCCACACCGCATCCAAATCGTCGAGCGTTAGCGCCTGCTCCTTGATTAGAAAACGTATAATCTTCTCCAGTTTCTCTACATACTGGGGCTGATGCAGTGAGTCCTTTAGCACAATGCCCAGCACATTGGATGACTTGATCCATTGGGCCATGCGGTCCGCGGTCAACCAATCCATTTCATCTTCGGGCAAATTGTGGGGCATTGGTAGTGATCGATGCGAATAGTAAGCAACGGAGGAGAGAACTTTGTTAATCTCATTCAGAGCATTCATTTTTCCATTGAAACTGGACACTTGCAACAGACGCAATATCATCTTCAGTCGAAACATTTCCAGATCACGTATCAATTCCTCTTGGCCGGACAAACGGCTGCCGAGGAAGCGGGCTGACTTTACAATGCCATTAATATAGTCGTTACGTCCCTCTGGTTTCACCTCCCGCTTCAACTCCTCATCCGTGAAACTGTCGAGCAGATCCAACACCACATTCCAAGTGGGCATAAAGTACTTGGCAATCGTAGCTGGCGTTAAGAGTTCATAGCACTGACCAAATGGACGCAGCAGGCTGTGTATCAACGCCAACGTCAACCGATTGTCCTGTCCACCGGTATTCTCTGTCTCTACTTTTACCTTATTTGTGGCTGAGGATTGATTGCGCCTTAGCAGCTCCAAACCGCTGTTGAAACGCTCGAGCAGATTATCAAAGCCGCCCAACTGGCCAAAGCGATTAATGAGATCGACGAGCCAACCACGTGGCGGTTTTGGTTCTGCCGGCGATTTGGCAAACATCTTATTGCTATCGAGCACACCCCAAATGCATTCGGGCGCCGCAAAACATTCCGCTTGACGGGCGCCATTAAACGTATTGAACTTATTATCCGGATCGAAGACAATCGCGAGAAGATCAAGCAAATAGGGATTATCACGTTGCATGTGTATCGCAATCAGATGCAACAATTTTCCACAGGACACCAAAATGCAATGATGGATATTATATTTCCACGAATTGACCGCCTCATCGGTAAGGATTTTGGCAAATGATGTCGTCAATCCATTGCGATAAAATTCCACGCATGGCTCACAGTCATGATCGGCACCTTAAAGACGAGAGTTTTACTATATATATGTTGGTGATACACAATAGGGTATTTTACTTACCTGCTTGGGTCAATTCGATTGCGGCATTTAGCAGCACCTCCAGCTCCTGTTCGGGCAGCACGGGCACCACCCACCTCGGATTCGATATCTTCTGTGTTAGCGAGCGCAGTTTTGTCGTTGGAAATGACTCTATCAGCTTTTCCGGTGATCTATAAAACAAGACAAAATATGTAAAAAAAAAACATAAGTATAAATATATAAACAAAATTTGGTGAGTTGTCGTTTCTACACTCGAAAAAAAAGGCTCTGAATTTTTGATAAATTTCGAAAATTCTAAAATTTAATCTGATTGGATTTGCAATAAATGTTGTAGCATTTTGCTTAACAAATATTCCGAAAAAAAATTATAAATATTTATTTTTATATATATTTGTGGATCTATATCTTTAGATTTCGTAATTTTTGTATCAACTGACTTTAACTAACATGAAAAAAAAAATAATAATAATAATACTGTGTGTGATTCACACTCTTATTTAACGTAAGTAGATAAGTGATAATTCTGCTGGCTTTTTTGTTTTGTTCCTATTATCGTCGCTATTCGTGTTTATTATTATTGTTTAGATTGCCCCATAACCGACTTACACACACAAAACACAAATACATTATATGCGCGAAAAAGAAACTCGTGATTTGAATTTTTTGCAACTTAAGCGCACAAAACTTTAATTTTCCTAACAGTCTCAAATTAATTGGAATTTAAGCAATATTTTAATGGCATTTCTTGCAGCAAAACTCTCTAGAAAAAATCTGCGCAATACTAAAATAATAATCAATTGACAATAAATAGCTGGACAAGGCCAAAGCTAACAAAGTTCGAATCGAACCACAATTAAAATTGGACAAAACAGTGCCAGCTAATTAGGTTCATTGTGAAAATCATTGGTTGCAAGACAAATACAAAGCTATTATTTCTAGAGTGCTTATTCATTTCTTGTGTAAATATTTTAATAATAATATATATTATTTGCTTTCAATTTTCAATCTATATTATAATTTGGATTAAATAACTATGAATCAATATATAATTATAAGTCAGTTATAATAATAAAAACAGTACCAAATACAAAAACAATAGTTTTAAAGAGTTTTTTGAAAAATGATTACGAATTATAGATGAAAAGGTTATCACTATTATAGCCATTCCAAAAGCACTAAGAATTAAAAAAAAACGAATATATAAAATTGAATTTTTAGTTATAGAAATAGAAGACTCTGAATTGGTTATATGAAATATTTTATTGTAATCAAAACAGATTACGATACAAATAAATAATTAGTAAAGTGATTAAGATTAAGAGGGAAGAAGTAAACACGATAATTTTTATAACAGACACATTAATTTAAAAAGATTTAAAGATCTTGTATTTTAAAATATCTCAAATTACTCTGAAAATAGGAAACATGCTTTCAATTCGGAGCAGAAATTGCGATTGATGGAAGAGCACTAAAGGCTCATTAGGGTCAACAATAATATATAACTATTTTCCACTACATGACGCACCTCCCCTAATAATATTAAAATTATATTGAATACTTACACAATCGTCTCGCTGCTCTCCACGACGGCTGCTGCTGTAGTTGTTGCTGTTGTCGCCTCCGCAGCTTGAAGATGTTCTTGGCTGTTGGTGGTGCTGTTGTTGGAGTCACCACCAATCCCACTGGACATCATGTTTGTTGTAGTTGCTGCTGTTATCGCTGTTGTTGTTGTTGTGGTTGTTATTGTGACTGCTGTTGCTGGCACGGTGACTGATCCAGTGACTGTTCCTGTCCCCGTTTGAGCTGTGCTCGTTAAGCCTGTTGTTGCAGCTGAATTATTACTGTTATTGCTGCTGTTGTTGGTTGTGGCTTGGCCTGTGCCTGTGTTGCCCTGTGACCGGCGCGTATCGAATGTCATTGTTGTTGTCGTGGTTGCGCCCTGTGGCTGCAGCACCAACGTTCAACTCACAAAGCGCCGTTATTGTTTCTTCTGTTCTGCTTGTTGTCTTATCAGCTGTTTGTGTTTTAACGGTAATTATTTAGAAAGAGTCTACGCTGGGCGGTTTTGGCTTTTGACTATTTTGACTATTGGCTATGGCAGTCCTAGGATAGAGAGAGGAAAAAAGAGCAGAGAGACACTTCTTTTGTTCCTGTTTCCGCCGTTATTGCTGTTCGTGTTGTTAAATGAATTAATTATGTTTAATTTTGTAGCCAAATGTACATTTGAGGCACTGTTGGTCGTCGGCTTCGTCTTCTTCCTCTTCCTTTTTCTGTGTCGCCACCTCTCTCTGTATGTCTGTCTGTGTGTGTGTTGGTTAACGAAAACCTTTTCCCTTTGATTTGTTTCTTACTGGAAACAATGAATGCTATTCCAACAAAAATTAGTTCTTGCTGCTGTTGTTGTTACTGTTGCTCTGCTGTTAGCGGCGCCCTGCATTTAGTTTACATTATTTCTCCTCAACGGGACACAATTGCAAAAATCTATAAACTGCAACGAAAAAGAGAAAAGAAGAAATGGCAAAATGAATACATGACAAAAGGAGACCGAAAAAATACACACACATGCAAAGGCGCACGCATAGCTAACGAAAAAAAAGAGCGAGCCGAGCAGCGTTGAGAATATGAAAAATCAATATTATTTAATAGAAGAGGGTGGGGGGGCAGAAGCAGGCGCTGAGGAGCCGCTGTTAAATTTATGTGAGCACATACTCACACACACATACACGTACGTATAGACGCCTCTCCCGTAAATTTAATTCAATGTTGTTGTAGTCGTTGTTGTTATCGTTTTACGTTGTTCTTTTTCACATGCTTATATTTATTTATTTTGTTTTTTTTTTAAGGCAAACAAAGAAGATTTTTGCTTATAGCCGAACAAGAAATAAAAATTACATCATGCCGGGCAAAAAGCAAAAAGTAAAAAACCACTAACTTTAATCCTTATTCTGCATGCTCCTTTTTCCGCAGTTTTCTTCTTCGATCTTTCCTTTTTTTTTAGTTTTTAATTAAAATAAACGGGCAACACTGACGTGCAAAAAGGCGACGAATAATCGTTGTCAACACTGAATATGCATATGTTCATATGTATATGTATGCATGGGTGTGTGTACATACATTTTGCTGTGAACTTTGTGTGGTAGAGGGGAGGGAGGGGGCAGGGCAAGTGCAGCGATGACTGCGGTCAAAATTGTAATTTGCGTGTATTCAGAATATCGAAAGGTCGTACTAAATGTTAAAATAAGTAATTTATATTAACATTTCATGTTTTATTTGCATTTTGACAGGACATTTCGAAGTATTCTAATTCTTTTTTGGCTATAATTTTACGTCCAATATACACACACACTGGCACACATGTGTATATGCGTAGCTATACACACACTTACACGCACACAAATCGCTTTGGTTTTGCACAACTCACCATTTTGTGCATCTGCCCTAAAAACACTGTGCGTTTTATTTTTTTTTGTTAATTTACGCATTAACTTATACTTTTGCACTCACACACGTTTCGGGCATATCATATTTTAGTTGTAGTCGTAGCACAAAATATTAAAACTAATTATGTATATATATTTATATTTTTTTTTTTTTGCAAATTTTTTTTGCTGGCTGGCTCTCCTAAGCTTTACAAATCAGCCGGCCGATAGCCAAAATGGCGTCTCCGTTGGTGGTGGTCAATATTTGCAATTGTTGTTTTTGTTCTTGTTAAAGTTTGGGCGTATTGCCTATTCAGTTAGTATAGCGTTGTTTTCCTTATTTTTTCGTTTCCTACGCGACTTCCAATAGTAATATTAGTTTTAATTAAATTTAACCTGCGACGAGCGACGGATTTTGGTAGCCGGCCGATGAACGACCTGCCTAAATTTAATATCGATGTCACATAGAAAAACACCTTGAACCCCTGGAAACTATCGTACGACCACCACATTCTATCGTGTTTGTGTTTGTTTGGCTTATCGATGCCATATGTAGTTAAGGTGTCTTTACTTGGTTGGCGATTATGTTTAGGGCTTAGGGATGGGGGTGTGTAGAACAATAGTTCTGCTCTTTCGATCAAATGGTTATGTATGAAATAGTCGGAAGTTAATGTTAAGTCACAGCTGTTCTGTTATGCCTCTGTTGTGACTCTAAAATAGTCACAAGAGTGGGCCTGTTAAGCTTAAAAGCTTATATTAAATGATTTTTTAATTTTAGCAATAAGAACTGGTGCTTTGTCTTAAAAAGTTTAATTTAACTTCAAGCAAATGGCAATATAACAACCATAATAAGTGCGTACTTAAGATAACATTATAGAAAATGTAAATGTTTTCGGGGTGCCCAGAGCTGTAGCACATTAGTGTTGGTCAATCATTTGCGGTGATTGATATTGTGGCAAGAGAACAATAACAACAATAAATAAATAAAATATAACGCTGTGGCATAAAAATATGTACAATTATTTGGATCGTTGCCCCGGCATTTACTGTGGACGATCTCTGCTCGAAAATGGCAGCTGGAGCAGCTGCGGCGTTTGCCCTCGAGGATCACGGGTAATTTCGAAATTTATTCCCTCTTTGTTTTATTTAAAATTTAAATGTTTTTCTTTCAGGTGAATGCGAGTTTTGCTTGCATGCCATGTCGGGATGAGTTGAGCACTTATTCGTGGCTATATTTGGGATTCATGACAATGCTACCACTGATGATGCACTGTTTCTTCATTGACATGGATGCCAAGGATCGAAAATTTTCGCGCAAACAATTAGTTTTGACAGCGAGCGCATTTCTCGAGGTCGCCGTGGCTGCAATTTTGGCAACGCTTTTCATGGAACCCTTGTGGGAGTTGCGCCTGTTTGCGTGCGAGGTGCGCAAACTGACCGACTGGTACACACTCTTCTACAATCCCAATCCAAACTATGAGACCGCATATCACTGCACCCAGGAAGCCGTTTATCCGCTGTGTGTATAAAATATTTATACATAATTGGCATATTTATTTTAATATCCATTTTGCAGTCAAACAATTGTCTTGGTTTACTACTTTTTGTGTCTGATCAACATGTTTATCATTCGTCCCGTGATCAGCTCCATGCTGGATGTGCGCGGCAAGGCGCCAATGTATTCCGCTCTCTATTTTCTTCCACTACTCACCTTGATTCACGGCACCTGCTGTGGTCTCATTTGTAAGTCAATTTGCCATATTTTTGGAATTTTTGATACATATATAATCAATATTTTATCCAGCTCAGATAATATAATTAATATATTCCTTTAGATTATTCATTCCCATATTTGAGCATTGCCATGTCGATGGTGGCCAATGCGATACACTACTCCCTGAAGCTGGATCAGACCCAAAAGGCGCTGCTTCTCTCCTCCGTGTGGGATGTCAAGAATGTTGTCATCATTTGTAAGTAAAATATAAATAAATATACATATATAAATATCCATATTGCGAAAAAATAATAGCACCACTTCGACGAACGAAAAAACATTCATTAGTTTTGGATTTTTTTTCAAATATTGATTTTTAATATATTGTTTAGTGTTCACTCTATAAGTTAAAGTTAGTACTGCTCCTGAAATAGCACCACATAACTTATGCATCAATGAGTTTCTTACAATTCTCATAACTTAATCATAACTATTAATTAAACTTATCATTTTAAAAAAGATACATTTGAAAACATTTCTATTGCAAGTGTTGTGATTATTATTATCGCAACTATACATATTATATTAAATTATAATTTTATATATTTTTACTTTTTTTATAGCTGTTCACTGGCTTCTGCTGGCCTTTGGCATCTCCTCGTTGAATTATCATTATGCGTTGCTATGTTTGGTGCCATTCCCGTCTCTTTTCTATATATTGACTGTACGGTTCACCGATCCGGGCGAGTTTCGTGAGATCGAGTCGCGCATTTGATCCGGCAATGTGCAGATGCAGATCTTTCATGCGCGAGGCGATCGGCGTTCCACAGTTGTTATCTATGTGTAGTCGCCATAATAATAATAATATATGTTTAAATTATTTACTCCAAAAATTCATCAATGTCGTCATCGTCTTTTTTTTGTTTTAATTATATTTCACATTAATTATACACATATAATAATATTTTAAATGTAAATCTTTCAGTTTATCCCCATATCTAAATTAATTTTTACACAATATATATATATATATAACTTGAGATTGGGTATACATATATATATATATATTGAAATTTTGCACGCCACACGCTCTTTGTCTCTCTGTCTATATATATATATATACATATATATAATCGTATTCATATATCATACATCGCTAGGATATCTGTTTAGTAGCTTAAATCAATATCCATTCATAGAATACACATCGAGTTTAGTTTGATTGCTGGGGAGGATGCGGATGCTGATGCGGACGCTGATGAGCTGGGCTGCCTTTTCTTTTTTTTCAATTTATTATTATTTCAATTCAGTTCTTTAAATTGTGATCTGTTGTATTGATACTCGTAGTTGTTGTTGCTGATGTTGTGGTTGTTGTTGGTGAATTGTTGCGCTCCTCGAGAAATTTCAAGCGCCTCTTTCGCAACTCGCTCAGCTCCGTGCTCTCCTCGTTGTCCAAATTTACGCAATTGTCTGCTTTGGATGGCATAACATCCACAGCCGCATCCACATCCACTTCATCATCATCCTCAGCGCCCAGATCCTCGATAGTAACTTTCTCAGAGACAACGCTACTCGGAGCAGGGGCAGGAGCAGCAGAAGCACTGAGCTGATGATGTTCTGATGTCTGTTCCACTTTTGCTAGAGCTGCTCTCGATGTGCTTGGTTCATCATAGACAGGATTTGGACTGGAATTTCCTGGAACTGCTACTGCTGCTGCTGCAGTTACTGTTGTTGTTGCAGTTGGTGTCGTTGTTGCTGGTGGTGGCAAACGGGCCACCAGCAGCTGATACTGATGCATCAGCAGATTGGCCGAGTCAACCATTAGCGATATATTACGCAGCATCTAAGAACATAAAACAAAAGTGAATTAATATTTTTCCAAAATTGTATTTAAGGAACACTCGCAAAAAAATCAAACTGAATTTTAAAAATTGCCATGGGGAAACTCGTCCCGAGTGCTGATAGCGTATTGATACCTTTAAGCGTTCCTCAACATGCTGTCGCAGATTGCCTTCCATGGCGAGCAGTTCCTCTTCATTGAACCTGGTCAGATCGAGTGGCATAGGGGGTGGCGGCACAACTGGAGGCGTAAAATAACCAAATGGAGACTGCATCATAAATGGTGAAAGCAAGGGCGGCGGCGGAGGCAGCCCAGCCAGATTGGGCAAGCCAGCTGCAAAGGGGAAAACAGGTCAAATAAGTGGGGAATATAATATATATATAAACATAATAATGGTATTATAAAATAATATAATATTTACTAGCACCGCCGAATATATCGGCAAAATTGGGCGCTCCAGCACTGCGTCCAACGGCGCCATTTGGACGTGCCAATTGTGGATCCAAACCATGCGGTGCAGCTGCTCCAGGAACGCCCGCTGCAGTTGCTAGTGCTTCTCCGGGCGCTGATCCAGCTGGAATTGCTCCAGGTGCTACTCCGGCTGCTCCAGGTACAGCTGCTCCAGCTGGCACAGCTCCCGCTCCGGCTCCACCCGGATTCGCTGCGTCATCGACTCGCGGCATGGCCATCGAATTGATGGCCGGTGTGCGAAGGATATTGAGGCGACAGGTGGGGCACGTCTGCTGTCGCTGGAACCACGAGCGCAGACACGTCGTGTGGAAGATGTGGCCGCAGGGCAGCTTCTTCGAATGATTGACCATATCCTCGCGGCAAATGATGCAAATATTATCAGACTGCCGCAGCTCCTCCGGAGTAGCATCCGGATACAATGTGTTCATATTGCGGATGGCGCGTCTCGACATGATCACATCGTTGAGCGCCTTGCGGAAGTTGCGGATGGTGAAGAACATGGGGCGGAAGACAAACATGGGCAGCGCATAAATCTTGGCCATAATCACCACAAACAGCAGATACAACACGACCTTAATCAGTCCAATTACCAACTCCGTGTAGAGCAGGAATACGGCCTTGTTCTCCCACGGTGTATCTGTCCGCATCTCGGCCGCATGCAGCACATATTTAATTGTTGTGCTCGCAATCACAGTCAACAGAATCGCATACTCAAAGCCAAACACCAACTGCACTGTTGGTCCACGCACCAGCGTCGAATTATAGGCGTGCATGAGGAGCACATAATCGAGGATGCCCAACATGGTCAGCAGACTGCCAACGCGGATGTGAAACAGCCAGCCAAGCACAGGAGAACGCTCCATCTGTGAAAACCAGAAGACATTGATTAAAGGGAAGAGAATTTAAAGTATTTAGCAATAATCTATTTCTAGACTTATGGTTTCTATGACAGCCTTATTATATATAAATATTTACTGCCTGCAGTAAATGCATCTAAGGAATGCTTTATCACACACTCGAAAAAAATAACAATGTTTTCTTGTTTTAAAAGATATGAATTACATAAAACTGGAAAAGCTTTTGCCTTCCATTTAATTTTCTTTTTGTCAGAAATATATAAATTCTAAAACTAAATAAATCCTTTGAAATTAATTTGTATAAATATTCAAACTAACTATTTGATGTGTTTTAAATACAAATATTCAACAATACAATCAATGAAAAGTTCGTGAAAGAATTGTTCTACTGAAAACCATATCAGAAAAATCAAAAAAATTAGAAATAAGAAATGTAAATAAAAAATGACATCCTGGTTTTTGGAAAACCACACGTTTCAATTTGAGAAATGTACTTGCAAAATAATCAGTTAAATGCTATTTTCTTGTCAGAGTGTAGATTTGGATTTTTATAGCATAGATAAGATATGGCTACGAGCAGAATGGTTGACCTTAATGAATTTTAAACCTATGAAATCAATTAAATTTTATTATTTGTGTAGCTTAGGCTGAAGAAAATGGGAAGAATGGAATGGAAAGAACAGACTTGGAACCTGGACAGATACATTAGAAAGGGATCCTCAAAGCACACTGCTAGAATAAGATTTCTTATGCCTTTGAGAAACATTTTTTAGCACGGATAATAATCTAATATCCCTATTATAATAATACTTTATAACGATATTTACTGGCTACAAGATGTATTCATCTAGATGTGATTTCCAAATTTGGCATTTCTTAAGTTAAGGAAATATATAAAAATATTTAATATATAAATAAAAAGTGGAAAGACCAGACAGCAACACAGTTAAAACTGAAACTTTAATATTTGCTTAGAACCGGTTGATCCCTTGCATTGTGTGAAATATAAGTTATTTCGAATTAGTTAAAGATGTCTTCCAATAAAATTGTTTCTACGACAATCTTATAATATATAAATATTAAGTGTCGCAAACAAGAAACAATGTTTCATCACAATTGGACTAGACAGCAAACAGATTTTGAATGTCTAACCTATAATACAACGATAGATCGTCGTCATCTTGACTAGAAATTGATAAGCTTTAAAAAGTACTTGATTTCTTGAGAAACTTACAAAATCGACGCGTTCCTCGGCGAGCCAATGGAATGATTTGAGAAATAGGAGCACAGTGAAGAGTGCTACAAATCGCGGATTGAAATCATCGCGGAATACGGTAAATGCCAAACACGTCTCCGTCAAAGCGTACCAGAAGCGCTCCAGCAAATGCTCGAATTCAGCGGCGCGGAGCGTGCCCAAAAATATCTGCAAATACAAATACAACATTTAATTGTCTGTAAAAATAAAAGACAAGATTTGACAAATTCACTGTAAATGAAATACCTTGCGCAATAGCTTGCCAAACATGAAGACAATCACAAAGAATTGTATATAGATTACCTAGATAAATTAAAAATACATTTTGAGTGTATTATTTATATTTTTAATTATTATTTCTTTTTGGGTTAAGCTTACTGCCATGGATGCATTGGATTTGGTGATGTAGACGACGGCTGGGTAGAATTGTTGCTTTTGCAGATAGGCGTTGCCAATTACGGCGCTGGTCAGCGCCAGACAAACTGTCGAAATTACCAGCTGCATATTGTGGGAAGCACTGTCAGCCAATCGGCTGATCGACTCCAGAAAGATATTAATCTTAAATTATTTTGATGTCACTTTTGCGTTCGGTTCTTGTTTTTGTTTTTGTGGTTTGCCTTGTTTGACCAATTATCGAAGCGACATCAACACGATTATTTATTATTTTTTTTTACTATTCTCGCCCTGTGTATCTTACACATATATATATATATATATATTTATATATGTGTTCGTTTCGTTCTTTTTTCGCCTGTTTTTTTATTGTACACGTACACGAAGTCGTCAGCACGTAACGTAATGGCGTCCGACCATTCGCAGGTTTATCATGCACGCAGAGTCAGCTGTTCGGCCAAATTCAGTGTGACCAGTATGTGTCTAGCATTCGAATGGCTAAGTACCTTACCAAATCGTTTTGTTTTTGGGTTAAAAATTGTAATTTAGTTTGTTCGAATAAGATCGGCTGCTGTGCTTACTAATTGTATACAAATGAATTAAAAAATATAGGCCTGCTAGGCTAAGCATGCTAATTAAATGCGTGCAAAAAAACAATTTCAATGGTATTTTGCAACTCCTGCTATAGCGCCTACGCGTATGCAGCGCAGTAGAACGATGATTAATCGATAAAGATACTCGACCTATCTAATTTATGTCTGATTTTCAATTTGAGCACATGTGAAAAGAAAATTTTGACCAAATTAATGGAAGCGAAAGTTTTTTACCTAGACATTCGCTAAAAGGTCTGCAGCATTAGGCTGTGATTAGCGAATGAGAAGACCAAATTTAGCTATAATTAAGGCAATGGAAAATTACGCTTCTAATCACTAGTTGAGTATTAAAAGATGCCTGCTGCGCCTGGCAGGGTGTCTCTGGTCGATTAGTGTCTTTGGTTATGTGTTTTAACCCGTTTTGAACTTTTACTTTTTTGCGATGCCTTGAGAATCTCCACATTTTGTCCATATGGCTATACACACTAGCTGTTGCCTGCCTGACTATTGCGCAAGTGCGAAACATCTGCCATGCTGTGCTGTGCTTTGCTTTGCTTTGCTTTGCATAAGCTGAGCTGAGTAAATATGTTGGCATCCAAAGGCTAAAGTTTGCACACAGTGCGCAGAACCCACATCCGATGGACATGTCTTGCTGCTGGAATACCAGACAAACACACAGACAGACAGACAGATAGAGAGACAGACAAAGCCCGGTTCCACTGAAATAGCCAAAGAGCCAGTCGCAGACAAGGCAAAACGTGTCGCGGCAATTTCCCCAAACAATTTCTGCATTTCTATGCACCTTTGATTTTCACAGCATAATTTTATTTGGTATATACCCAGCACATGAAAAATATGTATGGGCTAGCTTTTGCATAATCCATATTTTATTTTTTTTTAAGTAAAAATATAAAAATAAATTACGTTCTTTCTAACACAATATGTAATGTTATTTCCAATTTGTCAAAGACGTATTTTATGTGACAATTAGAATATTTGTATGTATGTACTTTAATTACTAAATAGTGAAATCGAATTAAGCGCATTTTTCCGGTTAACTTTCGAGACCAACTCGCTCATTGCCTGCCACCTTCCTACTTATTATTATTATTGTTATTACTATGCCAATATTAATTTTCAGTTTGAAATTATTATATTTTATACATTTTCCTTAAACATTTATACGAGAACGAAAGAATTTTATTCAATTGTATTTTAATTACGTTAAAATTTATTACTCTTCTGCGGGAAACAAGTTTTTTCCTTGCAGGGTACGTCCCAGTTACTCATCCCCACCTGGAGACCTCTTTCTTATTTTCAATGTTTTTTTTTGCCTAGTTTTGGCTTGCATTGCATATGCAATTTCACTTGCCGCAAGTTGAACAAACCACCCACCCACCTTCCCCCAGTTTCCAACAATGTATCTTGTTGCGGCTGGTTGCGAACTGGCTGCAACATGGTCAACAACAACAGCAAACAGACAAACAACTCATCTGCCTACAGTTGCCGGTTGCTAGTTGCCAGTTGCCAGTTGCCAGTTGCCACGCTTGACTTACATAAAGAGCGATGAATAAAAACTTGTTTTCTTGTCTCTTTTTGAGGAAGACGTTTGTCGAGGCTGTTGCTACTGCAACACACTCTACTGCCACACGGGGGAGGGGGTTATCTCTCCTGCGTTGGCGCCTTATGTAATCGAGCGTCTGCAATTTTCAGCGCATTCATCTTCATCAGCAGCAATTACATCTTGCGATATTCTTGCCATTTGTCACAAATTATTTGTTTTTCCTGCACAGCCATTTAAGCGTGATATCTGTGATTTTTTATGAGCTGCAATAAGTTAGTATGCAGCTTATCAGCCGAGCCATTTATTAATAAAGAATTAAATGGAATTAATTTCAATAATAAGTACATAAAGAAACTAACGTAAATAACCCCCACAATTCGCAAATAATTGTAACTTCTACAATTTGGAAGCATTAAACATTTTTACATGAGTACAATAAACTGTCATTAACGTAAAAAGGTTCACAATAACCAAATAATTGCAATGGCCGATTCATTGCCAGATTTGTAATTTCGGTGATCTGGCAACAATCTGGCTGGCTGCGCTTGAACGTTTCGTCATAAACTATGGAATTAAATGTGATGGGAAGTCGGAAAAAAAACACATTTTAAATTATGGCTTGATAAATTAACAACAAATAACTTAAATAACTAAACCTTGCAGCTAAGCAAAAGTAATCACAACAATAATAATAATTTAATTTTATCATTGATTGACGTGAGCGTCGCCCCTAAAACATATTTTGCAATAAAAGCTTTATCAATTTGATGTATCAATTGGCAAAGAAAGACAAATTTACACTGGTTTTTCGTTAGGCGTTGCCAACATTGTTTTTGTTTTGATTGCAAGTGTTTTTTCTTTGTTTTTGTTTTGTTACTGACAGCTGCCCCAATTAAAGTGTCATAACAATTACGAACGCACTCACACAGGCCCACACACACACAGATAGACACGCATAGACACACATAGATAATGAACAGATACTTAGGCCGCCATTAAGCCAAGAAAATAGCAAAAATCAAAGCAACAAAAATAAAAAAATGGTTTCAGCCAAATGTAAGTCATGAAGCGGCTACGCTGACCTAGTGGACGTTTTAATGATGGATTTGAGCAGATATAAACACAACACACATACAAAAGCATTTTGTGGCGTGCAATAAAGCATTTCATTAAAAATATATATAAAAAAAACTTTAATTTACAAAAAAACAAGCGAAACGAATGCTTAAAAATAAAAAAAAGCGTTAACAAAACAAAAAGCGTGTAAAAAATTTAAAAAATAAATAAAAAAAAGAGAAAAAGAGCAAAAAAGGAGCTTAAAATAACAGCTAAAAAGCAGTCAATGCCAATCGGCTGACCAAAAGCCAGCAGTTTAGAATGCTGAATAAATATACAGCTGCGGTCAAAACAATAGAACTGCACGCATAAGTTTTGGAAAATGTTAAGAAAATATTTAAAATATGGTTAAGAATTATAAACATCTGAAGATAAGTAAACATTATTTGTCAATATAAAGTCCTTAAATTTAAGCAACTTGAAGATTTTGAAGAGTTCTGGTTTGATCAGCAGAAAATTAGTTATATATTTATTAATTGATTTGAATGGCAGCACTACTATTATTTTGACCGGCATTGTATGTATTAAAAATAATATATATGCACCTGATTGGATTCCGGACCCTATAACTACTACTCCAATTACACTTTGCAAGTAAAAAGAAATACAAGAAAATTTAAAAGGCAAAAATTAAGAGAATTACAAAAAAACCATCAAGCCAAGTTGGCCACAATAAACCAAATTAAACGCCAAAGTGACAGTGGCAGCAGTAGCAACAGCAGTAACAGCTGTGGCAACAACACGCTAACTGATCAAAATAAGTTAAAACTGAGTCAGAACATCCATAATTTTTAGGCCGAATTTTATATGCCCAAGAAATTAAATATTTTTGTATTTGTCAAACATAAAACATAACTTTTTTATTTATTTCCCATTTATACCCATCTTAGTTAGTGAAGACATAAAAATACAAAAATATATTGACTTTGATTGATTAGTTATTAATATTATATATATTGTATGCAAAATATTCGACTAAGTCGCAGCTCATCTCAAAATGGTAATATTCCCCTTATAGGGTATAGAAAAAAATAAAAACTGATTTAATGCGTTGTCATTGTTGGTCGACTTGAGTTAAGTTGAAGCTGCCTTCCGCTCTGCACCTCTGGTTGCTGTTGGCGTCGAGTGTTGACTTTCATCTCTTGTTGCCACCAAGATGCAAGAGTGTGTTTGGGGTCGGAATCGTGCTGCTGTTGTCATTGCCCGACACGCAACGCGGCACGCAGCAAGCCGCAAAAGTCCTTCACTGTGAAGCGTGAAGGTTTCCAATGCGGAATATTACCCAGCATCAAACCCAAACCCAAAAATAACTCAAAACTCGAAAAGCGAACAAATCAGCCTTGTTGCACTTTGCGAAAGTCGAATTGTGTGATGAGTGATGTACCCGAACAACTTTAAATAAAGCCCATTTGCAACAATTTAGGGGGCACTTGTGGCAGCTTTGATTGAAATTGGTATTCGGTGTCATTTTCAGCTGTTGTTCGACTTTATTTGTTGCTTTCGGTTTTGTTTCTTTTGCCTATCTGCTTGCGGTCGAAAGACCACTTCAAAATCATGTTTCTTTTTGCTGTTGACATAATACGCACAACTCCAACGACAGACAATCATAAATTACGTATACACCTCCTCAGCCCATTCAGTTGAAAATAAATACAACAACAGAAGATGTAAAGAAATAATTTATGGAAAAATCTATTTATTATGATGATGCATTTTGCATTTTTAAAGAAACTCATTTCACAAAATAAATAAACAAATATTGTAAATTTAAAATTAAATAAATCTATTTGAGTTGTTAATTAAGCAATCGTTTTTTTTTTTAAGTTTTACAGTCTAAGCTTGAAAGAAGTTCTTTTTTTTTATTATTAAGTGAAGTTCTCATAAGTTGAGGCAAGCCATGAAAAAATCCAATATCTTAAATAAAATCTACTTAAAACTGACTGCATAAGAGATCTATTAACATGCGGGCGTAGAGACGATCCACTAAACATAGAACCAATATATAGTATAAAAAATAGGATAACAAAAAGACGGACACTCGAACCACCAGGCTTACAATACGTATACTTCTACTTAAAGTATTGTATGATCACTTGTTTGGGTCTTCACTCAATTATTAGTCTAATTAATTGTCCCACTTAGGAAGCTGCACTTGTAATTTTATCCGCTTATCGCAGACAAGCCAAAAAAATTTGCGCAATTCCGGCCAATAAACCTGCACATATTGCATTTTGGGCAGTTATTCATTAACGCCGTTGTCTATTTGCAGTGTACAATGCACTGACAGTATTTGATGAAATCGCACAATAACCTGATCTTAAGATTAAATTAACCTGCAGAAACCTAATGAAATTCTCATAAAATAAAATATATATTTATTCTTGTTGCTGCTTGACTGCTGCAACACTGCAAATACTGTAAGTGCAAAGACGTACGTATATTTATAACAATAAGTCATTGTCCGACATTAGCTTGCGTGTTATATCACCAAGGGAAGACCCAAAGCCAAAGCGCCATGTGAAAGAAACTTAAAATGAGACATAAAGCGCCAAACTGAGAGTGCGAAAGTGAAGTGAAACAAATGCTTGAATTACGAATCAAGCCAAATTCACAGTAAGACAGACATACATGTGTTTGTATGTTTATCGTTATTATGTTTTGTTGCTTCTTTCGTTTAACAATTATAATTTTTACTCGCACCCTTTGTCGTTATATGTGAATTTAAATAATTTCAACTTAATTGCAACTCCTTGGGAATTCGGCCACCTTTGATTATATGTTTCGCTGAAATAAATCTGACAGAGCGCCCTACTGCTCCACATGGAAATTACATACAGTATGTCAAGAAAGTGTTTAAACACAGAAAAATTATGTTAAATGGTGTTCTTAAAACTAGTTATAACAATAATTATTTTTTCCATTTTTTTTTGCAAAAGAAAAGTTTAATTTGTTCCTGGGACTAAATACTTTCTCAACCAACTGTATGTAAAAGGGTATGGGAGCTTTAGCTCTTTTCCAGCTACCGAATTGCGTAATCCGTGCCCAAGGTGCGAAATTTTGGCTACATTTTTTGTTATATTTTGTGCCTTCACTTGGTTTGTTTTATGGACCATAAAATCTCGTTAAGTTTGGCATACAAAATACCACACAATTAGTTCGAGCACTGCCTAATTAATGAATTATTAAATCAAAATAAAATTTTTATTTTTCTTGAATGTATTTAAATATTTGCTCATCTGACATTTGTTCATTGGTTTTTCCTTTGAAAATCGAATGTTTGGCCAAAATGACTTCCTGGTCAATCGCAAAAATGTCGAAAGACACAAAAAAGCAAAAAAAAATCGTGAATCGAGGAAAGTGCCAAAGGAATCTTTTTTCTTTTCGATTGCAACTAAAATTGTTAGCGACATTTTTATTTTTCTTAGTTTTTATTTTTTTTTTTATTTACTTTTAAGCCTATGGGTAAATAGGGTATAATGGTTCTGTGCAAATCTATGTAACAAGCAGAAAGAAGCAACTCCAACCCCATAAAGTGTAAATAATCTGACCATCTTTATTAACACGCGGATCTCTGATACAGAAAGAGACTTAATATTTGGCATATAGGTTTATATATCACTATCACTATATCACTATCACAACTATCAACATAGAACGAAATAAATGAAAATTATAATTAAATAAAACATGATATGAGGAATACGTAATATGTAATATTTCTTTTTTCAACACTACAAATTTTTAAGAGAGCATTTTACACAGCTGTCGGCAAGGTATATGGTAGCCGACTAGAGCACTCTTACTTGGTTCCCCTTTTTGTTTTTGTTTTATTTTTTCTTTATGGTGGGAAACGCGAGACGACGCTTGCAATTGGAGTTGTGGATGTTGGACGATGGCCGCAGGTCGTCCGCCAAAAACAAGTCTTCACTGAAGATGAAGGTACACAAGCTAAAACAACAACACCAACTAAGTGTATGCTTATGCTTGTGTGTGTGTGTGTGCTGCTGATGATCGTTCGCGTACAACGGTAACGTTAGTTGCGCATAAAGAGAAGATGAAGAGTTGCCGATAATGATGTTTGGCACGACGAAGCCACTGTAACTGACGCCGTTTTAGATGGAAGAGAGGGGCAGAAGCCACTGAAATCGAAAGTGTTGGGGGTAATAGTGGAGAGTGAGGAGGCTAGACATCGTACTTTAGCAGAAAAGAAGACGAAGAGTTGACAATAATGATGTTTAACCCGACGAAGTCACTGCAAACGCTGCCGATAGTTAACAGTGTGTGAGGAAGACAGACAGAGAGGTAGAAGCAGAGTGAGAGGGGAAGAGTCTTCGTCGTGGTGCCGAGGAGTATAAAGAGGGCCTGTTGGGCATTTTGGAATGCATTCAGTCGCTGGCTCCCCACTCGAAAGCAACTAAATTTTATTTACCTTATCAATTTTTCAAATTTTTATTACTTCTTCTCCCCTACACACCACACACATACACACAAGCACACACACATACGGCAATGAACTCCTTCTCAGTGGTAAGTTAAACTACAACAAGGATTACAGTGGATAAATCAGTGGATTACAACACCCTCAACACCCTCTTTCTCTCCACCTTTCCACTCACTGTCCACCCTTCTTCATACAGTTCTTGGTATTTGCGTTGGCTGCTTTGGCCGCAGCTGAGCCACCATCGGGCTATAATTATCCACGTGGCGGCAGCAGCGGTGGCGGCGGGTTTGGCGGCGGCTTTGGCGGTGGTTTTGGCGGTGGCGGCGGTGGTGGTGGCGGCGGCGGCGGTGGCTTCCAGGCCGTCAGCGGTGGCTTCCAGACGTCGGAGGGTCAAAATGTAGATCCTCAGCTGCTGGAGCAAGTGCGTCAGATCCTGCTTAATGAAGAGAGCAAACTGGGCGGCGGTGGTGGAGGAGGCGGCGGTGGTGGTGGCGGCGGCGGTGGCTACCCCTCCAACAAATACGGCCCACCCTCGACGAGCTATGGTGCGCCTGGTGGCGGCGGCGGTGGACGCGTTGTTGGCATCGATTTGGAGGGTGTGCGACAAGCCATCCAAGTGGCTCAATTCGTGCAGCAGAGCACACAGTCGGGAGGTGGAGGCGGTGGCTATCCCAGTGGCCCATCGCAGCCCGGTGGCAGCTACGGTGTGCCCTACTAAGCCAACTAATTTTGTGCTGTACAAAAAAAGAGAACAACAAAAAAAATTACCAATTTGAACTGACGACAACAACAAAAAGAATAACAACAATTAACTGAAATCGATACAGGAATTTTGATGGAATTTTTCCATATCAAAAGGATAGAAACTAGGGATGCCCCAAATCCCAATTCTGAGTTCGAGACTTGTGTGACTTGTGGCATGAGCCTAATCTCCCCCGAAATCTCTCTGCCCTTCCTCTCTCTCCAGACTCAGTGACTGTAATTTCTAAAAAAAAACACTTTTCTATCTTCTCACTTTTTGAACTGAAATTTTTGTTTTTGTTTTTTTGTACATAGTTTTCAAAACAAAAACATAAAAAACTTCCGTCCCCCCTCAAAAAAAAAAAAACAGTGTTATAACGCATTATTAGCTTGTAAGTGTTTTTATTTTTATGAAACAAACAAAGAAACAACAAAAAAAAATATGAAAATAATAAAAAAAATAGTAAATTTTGTCACCGTTAAAAAAACATCTGCTTTTTATTTTAGGAAAAAAAATGGGCTTAATTGTGTAAAAAATATTAAGTTATAACGTGTTTTCTTCTTATATTATTGAATTAAAAATAATAATAGAAGCAATGTTTATAAAAAAATAAAATTTTCAAGTAGTATATATAAAATAAAAATATTAAAAATTACATGATTAAGTTTACTATTCCAAAAGAAAAAAACAGTTATATTTAATATAATTTTACTGAGGAATGCTTACTACCAAAACAAAAACAAAATTTTAGAATCAATGTGTTCTTAATCTATTTTTAATTTATTTTTGAAGTAAAAATTAATGAACAATAAAAGTGTAGAGTTCCTTAATATTTGTTTACATATTGCATCTATATATTTGCTGTTATTATTTTATTAGCTAGTTGACCCACTAAACACTTAAAGCAACATTCTAAAAGCGGTTCATCTGCTTATTTGACATTAAATAAAATTTCAACTGAAATTCTCATTAATGTTGCATGACTTCAACATCAATTCGACATGTGGACTACAAACGCTTAACTTGGCAAAATCCTTTCACTTTTTCACAAGTCAAACAAGCTGACTTGTAGAGCTCTCTCATAGATATTAAAGATCAGCCAAAACGGAGATGTGCTTAGTTGGTTTTTTTTTTCAATCTCAAGTCTCAAGTGAGGCGCTCATTAATGAGTCGATTGCGTCAGTTGCAGCTGAGGCGATTGGACCTGGGTTTTTGGGGATTGGGACACAAGGCAGCGCCAGCAGCTGCTGACCATTAACCACATATTATTGCCAATGGTTTGCTGTGAGAAACAACTGTTGCTACACTCGGAGAAAACATTACAATGAGACTCACAAAATTTCTTTCAGAAAGTATATTTTTAAAAAACCCCACTTTTTATTTCTTAATTCCAGATTAGATTTTTTTCGCCCCTAGCATCCGTGCTAAACATTTGTGTAGATTTCAGCGTAGTTTTCATTATGACGATTTTATTTTTTTTAAGTGTATCGCAACAAGCGGTACAATGACTTCACAACAAGATTTCAGCATCATTAAATATTTTTTAACTAAGCAGAGTGTTTTTGTTTTAAGTAATGAAATGTGTATACAATGCACATATGAATGGTTTTACTGATGAGTAAAATATATTGCAACAAAAACATTAAAATATCACAACTTAAATCTAGTAAAAATATGTCTTGTATTAATTTTATTTTGATCATTAGCAATAAAAGGAGTTAAAACATTCTTGGAAAAAGTGTCTGGCTTTACTAGCATTACTTTATTTTTTAATGCATATACAAAGTTTACTGCTTTTGTTAATAATGCGATAAAATTTTATTTAATGCGTATTTAATATATAGTTGTAAAAAAACAGTTTAAAATTCTTTTTTAAATATTCAAATGAGTATAAAAAGTAATAAATAAAATAAATGAGCTTCATATTGATTATCAAATATTTCTTTTATTTTTTATTCAATTGAAAACATTTTATTCTAAAAATACGTTTTGCTTATTGTGGAAAAAATGTAAGCACATTTTTAATTAGTAAGATTTTTTGTATTGAGAATATATATAAAATAAAAGTATATAATTTGATCATATGATACACAGAAAGGAAAAGTAGACATTGAAGTTAAGCTCTTGTATAAAGAACTTTCTGCTTTCAAAGTTATCCAATTTAATTTATTAAAATAAACTCTCCCGTAAGTTTTTTGTAAGCAAGTATATTTTAAGTTCGGCAAGGCAAAGTTGGCTAAATTTTAATACATGTTGCGTGCAACTACGGCAACATTGCAAATATGGCAACATGTGGTGGCAGAGATGCTCCGTAGAAGATGAGAGCGGCAAAAAAGAGGTGTCATTTGTGTTATGTCACACAAAATATGAAGTCTATTAAAACTAGGTTTATTCACTATTAGGTTTGGTTATACGCAGGCGCCTCATTGTTCCAACGTTTCGTGCGATATCATTTTGAGATGCCTAAAGACACCTAAAACAATGAATGATTTGAGGCAAAAGGAGCCGAGTCAGCATTGCTGGCGATTATCAGGCGAGATTGTTTAGATTGATAATGCCATAATAAAGATAAGAACATATATTATCAAGTCGATAGCCAAGAAAGCCTAAAAATATCACAGATAAAACTCAAGTGAAAAATTCTGGTATAAAAGAGCATCACAGCTGCCGTGACGAGATCAATCGTGATTTACTTACCGCAAAGTGGATGTGAAATATATATATTTATTCCAATATATATATATATATATAGATACTATATATATATTTATTCTCGAAAATGTCGGGTCTGCTTAATGCCACGGCTCACGCCGCCCCGCAGTTTACGTTCCAAGCCACGGATTATATTGTGTTTTCATTTATGCTCTGCATTTCTGCTGGCATCGGGGTTTATTTCGGATTCTTTGCCAAGGGCAAGGACACCACGGAGGAGTATCTGATGGGTGGCAAACGGATGAAGACTATACCGATTGCCATTTCGCTGGTGGCCAGTCAAATGTCTGCCATCTCCATTATGACAGTGCCGGTAGAGATGTACGCCTTTGGCATTACCTGGACATTTCAAATAGTCAGCATGATTGTGGTTATTCCGATTCTTAACTATGTCATAATCCCCGTCTTCTACAACAACAATATTACCAATTGCTATGAGGTGTGCAAAGTGTGATTTATTTAAATATTCCATATACATTTTAGTTTGGTATATTTTTTTTTAGTATTTGGAATTGCGTTTTAATCGCGCCACGCGTAAATTGCAAACTTTTGTATTTGTGATTCAATTGTTTTTTATGCTGCCGATTTTTATATTTTTGCCCTCATTGGCTTTTGCACAGGGTAAGTTTAGCATTAGCAACGTCACTCTACACTGTGAAAAACACTTTTCTTGATATATTTTTTTCGGCTACAAATCTCTTTTCTCTCACAGTTACCGGATACAATGTGCATGTTATCAATACAATTGTTTGCTCCATTTGCGTTTTCTACACTATGATTGTAAGTCTAATCTTATCCTTAAATAAATAAATATATATATATTAATAGACACATTAAACTAATTAATTTTTAGGGCGGCATTAAAGCCGTTGTTTGGACAGATGTGATTCAAGCAGCCATTATGGTCTTCTCGGTGATCATGGTGGGCATTATAGGTGTCTATCGAGTCGGTGGAATATCCGAGGTCTTCCGCATTGCTGACGAAGGTGGACGCCTCGACATAGAGTAAGTACTCAAATTAAATTAATATAATTCCATTTTGGGACCAAAAAAAATCAGTCAATAATTTAGAAAATCGTTATATTTCCAATACGCAAGGAATTTTTTACTTAAAGATCGTAAATTTGGAGATGCTCAGCTGTATTTTTTTTCAATAACATATTTTGATATTACCTATATGAGTATATACATTAAATGTGTTTCCCTGGATTACAATTATATTTATAATAGCTTTAAATTATTTTGATTGCAATTCTATAAAAATATTTATAAATTTTATTGAATAGATAGTCGCGTACATATATATAAAAATTTTATTAAATAGAGATCATGTTAAAGGAGAATTTCTGTATTTTTATTAAGCTTAAATCGTTTTAATTTAAAATCCGTAAAAATATATTTTAAATAGAGATCGTCGAGCTAAGAAAGCTCAGATTTCTAATTTTTACTAGATAAATAGATCGATCGTTGAAATAGAAAAGTTTGACTCTTTTTATGTGCTGATTCTAATTTCAACTTTATATATTTTTCTTTACCAACAGCTATACCTTTGACATGAAATCACGTAACACATTTTGGAATGTGTTAAGCACGGGTATTCTTGCCTGGACGAGTTATGTGGGCCTCAATCAGAGCTGTGTGCAACGGATCGTTTCACTTCCCTCACTGGGACATGCTCGAAGGTAAGCCCAATCTCATAATCCCAACTTGATTATCTGTGTAACCAAATCCAATTTCATTCCCAGAGCTCTGGTGTTGTTTGGATTGGGCTTCACGCTCGTCATGGGCTTCAATTGCTTCACGGGAATCGTGATGTATGCTCGTTACCACGATTGTGATCCTCTCTCTGTTGGCCAGGTTAGCAAACTGGATAAAATGGTGCCATATTTCGTACAGGATATTGTTGGTCATTTGACAGGATTGCCGGGCATTTTTATTTCTTGCGTTTTTAGCGCTGCTCTCAGCACACTCTCGGCCAGCATTAATGCACTCAGCGGCATTGTTTATTTTGACTTCATCAAACCCCATATCAGACACACCGAACACAAGGCCAATATCATTATGAAGCTGTTTGTATTCTTCGCGGGCATCTATTGCATCTTTGGCGGCATCTTTGTGGAGCAATTCAGCTCCATCTTGCAGATCTGCTATTCCATTGGAGGCGTCAGTTTTGGCTCCATATTCGGCGTGTTTTTGCTGGGCATGCTGGTGCCCAGAGCCCATGGTCGGGTATGTATAATTATTACACTTCGAAAAACATATATTATATTTATTTTCTCTAAATTTCAAAAAATACCAAAACTTAAATTTTTTGGAAATTGTTTGGCTCTTTACAGGCGGCTGTAGTTAGTATCCTGGTGAGCATTACCTGCATGACCTTCATGATGGTGGCCAGTTTTGGGCGTAATCATTATGCCACACTGCCCATAAGCACCGTCAACTGTCCGGCTCTGAATGCCACCCAATCAACAACGACAACAACCACAACAACACCTTATCCAGTGTCTGATGCACCAGCCAATGTTGAATCTTTGCCAGATTCAAGTTTCAGTCTGTTGGACATGTCCTTCAATTGGTACTGTGCTGTTGGCTTTGTCATCACCTGGGTGTTGGGCGTAACTTTAAGTTATGTCACGAAACCGGCGTCAGACTCCAAGCTGAATCCCAGTCTCCTTTCACCGATAATCAAGCCATTTGTCAGCTACTCACCTGCGTCTGGAGTTGAGTTGCCCGAGTTGACAATCGACGAGCAAAAAGATAAAAATATCCATTGAAGACTTTTCGTATAAAATAGTAGCTATTACCGAAAAGTCATTAACATTAATTAGTAAACATTAAAACAGAGATAAATCGTATAAAACTCTTAAATCTCACAAATATTGTACGAACTGTAATTTAGATAAATTTAGTTATAGTTAAACAACTATGTCGGATCTTATCTTAACCGTTAACGCTGTCAGAATATGTCAAATAATAATAATAGTCTGCTCTTTAATTTCACAAGTCATCGCCTCTTATCGCCGTGGTTTAAATATTTGAGGAGAGCACTTTCAATTTGTGTCTGGGGTCTGTCAGATGACACGCAACATCCAAAGGTGCTAGGTTTTAACACTTTTGTATTCAGAAAAAATAAATAAGTTGATTTTAATATATTATTTTTATTATAAAACAACATCAAATATATACACTTAAAACAATATAATGAATTGATGTTTAACATATAAAACAAAATGATGACGAAAAAAAAAAGTTGTGTAAGTCTGGGTATGAAAAGAATTGTTGCTTTTGCCAAAAGCTGTAGGCGCTCAAAAGGCTTCTTTGTTATCGAGGGGTCTATGAAGATACGGAAATAAGAAACCACTTGGAAGCTCGTCTAGGTGGCAAATTGTTATTCTAAGGAGATGTGCGAATAATAGAGATAGTAGATAGGCAAACAGATAAGATACGCTTTAATATCATCATTTAATAACGACTCCAGACGTGGATGCCCCAAGTCTGATGCCAGCATCCAAGTAGATCATTACGTATAATGTAAAAAAGTCGACTATTATTATTAGAAACCATGTCAAGTTCAACTACGGCGGAGCCAGCTACGGCTTCGGATGCAGCTGCTGTTGCTGAGTCCCTTCGATTTGGCATTACGGATTATACAGTTTTTACAATTATGCAACCTTACCAATTAGATTGCTCTAGTTTTTAAATTTTCTTGGTTGGTCAGAAAACCGGATAAAATTATGCCCTTCTTTATACAGGATATAATGGGCAATCCACCTGGCTTGCCGGGTTTGTTAATCTCGTGTGTCTTCAGCTCCTCGCTGAGCACTTTCTCCGCCAATCTGAACTCCTTAACTGGTGTGTTTTTTTTTAATATAATAAACCCTTCATTCGAGACACGGATGCAAGGGCGAACGCATCGATGAAGATGATCATTATGGGAATTGGTTGCTATTGCATAGCTGGTGGTTTTATAGTGCAAAACTTTAAAAAAAAATTTAAAATTTTTGACAGACTCAGTTTCCTATTAAAACAACTACTACAAAACCTTTCTATTGCGATTAAGTTAATTCTTAAGATGTATGAAAATATTTACATAAAATAAATATAAAAATTTACAAATTCGAAGACGATGGCGATAAATAGAAATAAAATATTATTTTTAAGTTTATTATATTTAATTTCATGCGTATTGAGTGTAGCGAAGAAGGATATCAAACTAGGTTGCTTTAGATGGTGTGTGAGATTTATTCACTTTATTTGTGATTTGATGGCTTAAAATGTGATTATTCATTTTATTTTATTTGAACTGAAATGTAGCCTAGCGGTCAAAATCATTTTCTACAAGTAGACAACAGATACTCATTTATACAATATCTAATTTCCTTTAAAAATATAATTAAAATTCGATTATGTGTGCAACAATCTGAATATCAACAGCTGTGATCAATGCTGATATTGATATGCCAGTGTTTCCCATTCTGTTAAAGCTGTAACATTTCATCGACATCCCGATCGAGCGGTCGATTACCAACACTCCTTTATCGATCGCTGAACCACCACACTGCCTTATCGACGGCCAGCACTCCTTTATCGATTCGACGATCGCCAGCACTCTTCCATCGGTTGCTTAACGGCAACCATGTGAGTCATTCAAATTTGGCTACACTGTGCATGATCTGTAGGCCAGAAAATGTGCTTGTCACTCACAGATTAGATAAATGAGCTGAAAAATACTAATATTAAGCATCAATTGCATAGGCTTTTATCATGCGTAATGTTTGTTAAGGCTCCCAAAAATAGGCAATAAATTAAATTAAATTACACACGTATGAAAATAAGTCTATGATATGGGTCATTAACTTTTACAACTTCAACGAGTAACAGATATGACAGACACAACACTGATAAGCAACATTTGGTCGCTACTTAAGTTCAAAATCAGATTGTAATATGGTTCAGTAGGTGTGCTGACAGCATCCGAAAGTGATCTTAAAGTGAATTCCAATTTCAAGGAATATTAACTGTGATTACAACTACAAATATGGCAACTACATTGGAGGATCTGAGATTTGGATTGACCGATTATAGTGTCTTCGTACTCATGTTGAGCATATCGGCCAGCATTGGAATCTATTTTGGTTTCTTTGCCAAGGCCAAAAATACTACAGACGAATATTTGCACGGTGGAAAAAAGATGCAGACAATTCCCATTGCCATCTCATTGGTATCCAGGTGGGTTGTTATCATCACAGGCAGCACAAAATCTCGTCGGTTGATCTTATCTCTTTATAACAAACATGAGCAGAATAAAGCCGAGCCCCCTCTCTTAGTTTATATAAATATATATATAAATTTGGATACTTTTCGAGGTGTTATATTTGTAACTAAAATACTATGTGGTGAAATCAATGCAAATTTATTTTTCTATTCACAATTATTAATTATCATACTAATATTATTTTTTCTTTTCTCTCTAAAAACAAAAACATTTAATTCTTACTAAATTTTACTAAACGTTTTAATTCTAAAGATTCTTTTCATAAACCATTTAGAGTTTCTGTCATGATAAAAATATACTTTTTCAACAAATTTAGAGTTCTTTATTTATATCATCAGCAACAAAATTTTGTTTGTCTAATCAGGTAAAGTTTTCGTCAATTCAGGCAACCAACTTTGAAGCAGTTTGCATTTAAACATTATTTTTTATTCATTCATTGCTTGTATTATTTTGTGGCTACTAATATTAGTTGACTTAGTATAAATCAACAATATTTTCATTCATTTTCAGTCAGCTTTCTGGTGTTGCAATCATGTCGATTCCAGCTGAGAATTATACTTTCGGGTTTAACTTTATATTCGCTGTGCTAGCCATGATTCCCGCAGTGCCCATATTAATATATGTCATTGTGCCCGTCTTCTACGACAACAACGTTGCCAATTGTTATGAGGTAAGTTGGGATAAAAAATCTACATTTTAGAAAAATGCACAAAATTAAAAAAAAAAAATTCTGTCTATATAAAATGGAAAGGCTTTCGCTAAATCCACAATAATAAATCTAATAAGTGAAAATGCAAACCTGATTCTTGTAAAATATTAATGAAATTCAAGGCTATTTTTTCTTTATGTGATATATGAACAATATTTCAACAATATTTACTACTTGTAGTATCTGGAAATGCGTTTCAACAAACGCACTCGGCAATTGGTGACCTTGACTTTTGTGGTGAATCAGTTTTTAATGCTGCCCGTTTATATGTTTATACCCTCCTTGGCCTTTTCACAGGGTATGCAGAACTCATCATTTGATTGCTCATTTTAGATATTAGAAATAAAAAATAATATATACGTTATTACAGTGACTGGCATAAATATTCACACCATCAATATAATCGTGTCATCGATTTGCGTTTTCTACACCATGTTGGGTGGCATTAAGACGGTGGTTTGGACGGATGTGGTGCAGGCTGGCGTTATGCTGCTCTCAGTGGTTATGGTGGCTGTATTGGGCACCATGCACGTCGGTGGCCTCAGCACTGTCCTTGACTATGGCAAACAAGGTGGTCGTTTTGACTTCGAGTATGTCTGAGCACAACTGAGCGGAGGCGATCCTTTTGTTAACATTTTTACTTAATTTATAATAGTTTTCGATTGGATCCGAGACTGCGCACCACTGTCTGGAGCAACATAATCAGTGGAATGCTGCTCTGGACGGGCAAGATTGGACTCGATCAGAGTTGTGTGCAGCGGATTGTCTCCCTGCCTTCCTATGCACATGCCAAAAAGTAAGCAAATCTTTTATATTCAACTACAAACTACTCATACACTGTTGAAAAAATATTGTGGTTGATATTGTAGTACAATTTATTTCTGAATTTTATTTACAAAAAATTAGTTGAGTAGTTTGAAATGAGTAATAATGGCACAAATGGCGATATCTTAGTGAAAATTATGTCTCGATTCAAAATTATGTCAACTTATTCCGAGTCTCAAAATCCCTATTTATCCCTAGGAGATATGTTCAATTTACAGTTATAAATAATCTACGATTTATTATTACAAATATCTTAACAATGGATGGAAACCAATATCTGAGAGAAAAAATACATAATAACCAGAATGAAAAAACCCGTAAAAAAGCAAGATCATTGAAAAATTAAAAAAAAAAATCCCCAATAATAATACCATTTTTTTTTAAGTGTAGTGATAACAATATAATAATACTTTATATACTTATCATTCTGAAACAGATCTATCATCGTGGCGGGCGTTGGATTTGTGATTATAATGTTCTTAACCGCTTTCACCGGCATCATAATGTTTGCCCGATATTCCGGATGTGATCCGATGTTGGCAGGCGTAAGTTTTTCCCCCTTTAATATTTATGCGGATTTAATTGGTGATTTTCATCGCTTTGCAGTTGGTCAGCAAACCGGACAAAATGATGCCCTTCTTCATACAGGATATAATGGGAAATTTGGCCGGCATGCCGGGTTTGTTCATATCGTGTGTGTTCAGTGCATCGATGAGTTCCCTCTCCGCCAATCTCAATTCGCTGGCTGGCGTTGTCTACTTCGATTACATTAAGCCACACATCCGGCACACGGAGGCCCGGGCGAATGGATGCATGAAATTGGTCATAATTGGGATGGGTGGTTTTTGCATTTTTGGTGGTTTTATGGTGCAACACTTCGGCTCCATCGTGCAAACAGTGTGGACAATAACGGGCATAAATACGGGCGCTGTTGTCGGCATATTTCTACTCGGCATGTTTGTGCCCCGCGTCAATGGTAAGGTGGCAATGACGAGCATTTTGTTCAGTGTACTCTTCATGCTCTGGATCATAATCAACGGCCAGTTCAATATAAAGGCGGGCCTCATCAAATACGATGTGTTGCCAAATTCCTTGGATCAGTGCGAGGCACGCGGATTTGATACCTTTCTCAATGCCATGTAAGTGCTACAATTGATATTTTAGAAATATTTATTAAGTTAAGCGTCAACAAGCGTCATAGATAAGCAGAACGGAGAGTCTTGTGACACTTTTAAATGTTATCTATAAGTATTTACTTAAATTATTTATTTGACTTACTTTCAGCAATGACACAACAACAGCAACAATGATGACGCCGGCTCATCTGACACCAACAAAAGTGACAACTGCGTTTGGCAGCAATCGCGAGTTTTCCATCTACGATATATCATTTTTTTGGTACAAAGTGTTGGGTGCCATTCTCATCTTTGTGTGGGCAGTGCCCATGAGCTATGTGTGGCGGATGGATAAGGCGGAGCAACAGAAACAGAATCCCAAATTGTATTCACCATTTGTCCGCAATATGCTGAGTCCAGCGATCGAGAAGGAAATGGAGGAGTTGCCGCTGAAGGAGCAACAAACTTAAAATGGTTTAAGCTTAGTTCTCATTTAGCATACGATAGTAAATCATTGAATTTAAGTCAGCGTTTTTATCTCTCTTTTGCATTTTTAAAAGATTTTATTTACAAAAGAATATTTTAAATGAAGAATTTCTTATACAGAAAGTTATCCAGCTACTTACAAAAAACGGTTTCAAATATTTTGTAAAAAAAAGAGTTCCAAAATGTTTTTTACCCTCTCGTTTTGTTGTTTTTTTTTTGTGTTTTCTTCTTTTTCTTAGCATTTTTCATTGAAAAATATTACAGTACTATTCGTTATTTAGTTAAGATCGTCTGGAAAAGATGCCTTTTCTTGTTTTGCTTTGTATTTTTGTTGATTTATGTTTGCACGGAATACAATTGATGCGTAATTTGATATACAATTGATTGGGTTCAGTTTTAAAAATTAACAAAACTCTCGCTATTAACTAAATGCCAGTTTTCAGAATTGAAATAAAAAATAAAAAAAATAATAGAAGGGAAGATATATATAATTAATATGTAAGTTAATTTGTTTTTGTTTATATATGCCTACTTAGATATAATATATTTAAATTTTCTTGAACTACGCATCAATTTGTTAAAAAATCTTTTCTTATTGTTGTTTTTGAGTGTTTGACAAAATGAATTTTTGTGTGTGGACTTTTAAAATTAGGGGCTTGCATTAATGATTATGTTTCTTATAATTTAAAAACATCTATTTTATATACATTGCTCAATAATGTATTTTGGTTTTTTTTTTGTTTTGTTTTTGTTTTTAGTTTCCAATTTTAATTAAATTTACACATACATATTATTTATAGTGTTAATGCTTTTAACAATGTGTCTGTATTTGTGTGTGTGTGTGTGTTTATTTTGGGGATTGTTGTTGGCGGGTGGTTTAGAGCTATGTGTTTTGATACAATTATAATTATTATTTATATTATTATTATTAATATATTGCGCACACAGAATCATCGTTAAAAATCCAACAGCAAAGACTGGAGAATGTATTTTCCCGAATTACAAATTTTGCTTTGATTTGAGAATAAAAGAAACGGCTTTTGAAACTGTGTTTTTCACATGCGGCGCGATCCAGTTAGTTTAATTTTGTTTTTCTTGTTTTTAGGATATTCCAAAAATATTTTACGGCATTTTTGTATCGAATCGAAGTCAAAGTCATCGATCTATAGTTATTGATTTTCCTCATCATCATCATTATCATCTGCATCTGCATTGGCGTCTCTTCTTCATCATCTTTATACGCTGATTAATTGCAGGCCTGCGGCGTTGCATGATTTTCACCATCATCTGTGGCATTATTAACAATCTTCGGTTCACCTGTTGAAGGTAGTTAAACATTAATTTATTATATTTATTTATTTCATGTCAGTCAACAAGTAATAATTTGATTTCAGCATTATAGGCTATATAAATACTAAACACCACCACTTACCATTCTCATTGTGCTCGGAAGACTTGTTCTCGCAGTTCGGCGTCTGCGGCTCTTTCACAACTGCTTCTGGTACTGCTGATGCTGCTGTTGCCTGGATTGATTCTGATTCGGTGGATTCCACAGCTGGATTTACAACTGTTGCAACAACTGGTTTGCTGACATCGTTGCTGTCAGTTGCTTCAACTGCAACCACAACTTCTTCCTTGTTCTCTTCTGCATTTGCCTGCTTTTCGGGCACAGCCTCTTTCAGCTCCACAACCGGCTGCTCCACAGTCTTCTCCTTCACCTGCTCCCCCGCCAGCTCCACCACCTCTTCCTCCTTATTGCTGCTTGCTGGTGCTGCTTCTGCGGAATCGGAGCTGCTCTTTGTACTTGAATCGACTTCCATGGGTTCCGGACTTGGCTGCTTTGCAGGTTGAACTGGAGCAGGGACTGCGGGAGGTGCTGAAGATGGAGTTGGGGCTGGAGCTGAAGCTGGAGTTGCATCTGGAGTTGGAGCAGGAGCTGTAATTGAGGTTGGAGCTATAACTGATTCTGGCTCCTCTTTATGCTCCTTTCCCTGTGCCTCCTTTTGCTGTGGCTCCTTTGCTTTATTTTCCACTACGACAACTTCTGAGCTAGCAGATGCTACAGAATTACTTTCAATAACTGGCGACTGTTCCCGCTTCGCCTCCTTCTTTTCCTTCACCTCCTCTTCCACAACAGCATCAGCAAGAGCTGGAGCAGCAGCTTCATCTTCGTCTACTTCCATAGCTGTTGCAGTTGCTTCACTTTTCGGTGGGCTTGTTGCAACTTTGGCTGTTGGCTCGACTTGTGCCAATTTCTTTGGCGATTTATCCTTCACTTCGGGCGCTTTTCTCTCCTTGACATGATCCACATTGTTTTGATGTTCCTCTGGCGCTGTTATCGCATCTGGTTGATCCTTTGTTGCTGTTTTCTTTTGTGGCGAATTTACCTTGGTGTCATTAGCTTCTTTTCTTTTGGGCTCAACAACAATTTCCTTGGGCTTTTCCAATTTTTCATCTCTCTTGGATTTCTTTACAGGGCTCTGTAAATGGAAGCCATGTTAGATTTGGCTTGTTTACGTTATGCTATTTAAGTGTGATGTTATGTTACTAACATCATGTTATTTACATACTTTTGCTTTAACAGTTTCGATTGCTTCCGCTTCCACCTCTTCCTCAACCTCCTCCTCCTCATTGGCTTTTGCTGTGTTCTGCTCCACACCTTCTTCTCCTCCTACATCCAGTTTACGTGCTCCACGTCCACGGCCCACACCTCCACTCTTCGTTGTTGCTGGCGATGTACGCGCCTTTTTGCTTGGTGGCGGCGTAACGGTTTCAGCTGAACGCGTTGGCGTTCCACGCGTACTGGAACGTGTTCGCCGACCGCCACCCAACTCAAGACTACCGCCCATTGTGCGAACTAGTTCCTCGCTCTCCTGCTGAGCCCGCTCAATAAAGGAACGACGTTTTGGCGTACGTTTCTAAAAATACATAATTAATTAATTAATAACACAAATAAAAATATAAACTCTTCAAAATATTTCATGTCATTATTTAAATAGATATTACACGATATTACATTGCTAAAAATATTTAATAATTAAATATTTGAATAAAATAAATAATAAATTTCTCATTAAACAATTGAATGACTATATTATTAGAATATATTTTTATAAATATTTCATAAATAGATGCGAACTAAAGTATTCCACTACATTACTACTATTTATTATTGTTTTGATTTTTTTCTTTGCATCAAATCAAGTAAAATAAAGCCTACACATTCCAGCGATAAATAAAACCCTCAAACGTATAAAATTCACACATACAAAAAACAAACACAAATGCACACATACGCGTACATACATATGATTGTATGACAAAGTACAGCAAACAACAAAAAGTCGAAAACAGAACAAGAAAAATAAAAACAAACGAGAACGAGACGAGAGAGACGCGGCGGCAAAACGTGTGCACAAAAGAGACCCAACGATAGGACTTTGCAGCGAGTGAAACACGCGACATACAAAAATAAATACACACACAAACACACTCGTATACACAAGAGCGAGGGGAAAAGCGCGCGCAACAAACGAGGGCAAGCTAACATTAACATAAAATGTGTAAAAAGAAAAATAAAAATAAACACGTTCACACACACATTCAAATAATATTTTGGAAAAATACTGCGGCGCACGCTATTCCAGATAATTCCATGTGCCTATGTGTGTTTATATTTGTGTGTTGCAAAGCGCGCTCTTATCGCACGACCCACGGTGTTAATTGTGACTGTTTCACTCAAATGCATACACACACATGTATTCGAATTTGTATATGTAGTTATTACACTTACGGGTGTCTTTTTCTCATCCGCCGCCGCCGGTTGAATTTTTGCCACTGCTGCATTTTCCTCAACTGCCTCCGCCTCAGTTTTTTGTATGCTCGTCTCGTCCGACATTTTAATAATATTTATTATTTATTTTGCTCACAAAATACAATTTTTTTTTTCTTGTATTTTGCAATGTTTTCAAGAACGCTTCGCTTTAAAGTAGCGAGTGTTTCTGTGCTCCCTTTTGAACACTGGTTTCTACTGGCAGGTATCTTACACACACATTTACATATAATACATACACACACACACGCCACGCTGAACGTACGCGCTAAATTTGTTAAATGCTATTTTCGGTACGTTTCCACTAAAACTCAATATTCAAGTAATTAGCCTGAGCAGCGGCCAATATTCGATTATGTTTTGCACTTTATTTCGCCTGGAAATACGTTGTATTTTGCACTTTTTCGACCGTTTTTCTTGAGCCAATGGGAAAAGACCAAACGTAATCCACAACTCGACTAAATTCTGCTTCTTCTTGCACTCGAGTGTTGTACAGCACAGCCTTTATGGCGGACTTTTATAATAGTGTTGGTAAACACATGTGGTTGGTCAATCGAGATAAAACACATTTTGCTAGTTTTAGTACCTTTTCGATTTTTTTTTCTTCGAATTAAATAAAGAAAGCTAAATAAACCAACATTAACATTTTCTGCCTCCTTGATACACAAGTGTTGCAAAGCTCTCAATTTATCGCGGCCTTTTGCGATAGTGCTGCAAAGCATGTTTGGTAGATAGCAAGTTATCGTTTTATTTTGCTTGAAAATAAGCAATGTTTCAGGACAAGACTACTTATAAGCCTAAACTAGATTATTTTCTGCTTCTTGGACACACAAGTGTTGCACAGGCACCATAGTGCTGTAAAGCGTGCCAAAATTCATCGCATTTGTAAGCAATCACTTTCCACGAGGCAGGCGGCGTTTTGTTACTTACAATTTGTAATTTTGGAAATAGTGCGAAGATGGTGTCGCAAGAACAAATTAAATCCATTGGCGGCGTACTCAACAACAAGGAGCGTCCGCTCAAGGAGCGCTTTCGAGCGCTGTTCACGCTGAAGAACATTGGTGGCGAGACGGCAATTAAGGAAATTAGTCAAGGATTTAAAGATGAATCCGCTTTGCTGAAACACGAATTGGCTTATTGTTTGGGCCAAATGCAGGACAAACTGGCTATTGGCATACTGACTAAGGTGCTCGAGGACATCACCGAAGAGCCCATGGTGCGTCACGAAGCAGCCGAAGCACTCGGAGCCATTGGAGAAGCAGAAATTCTGCCCCTGCTCGAGAAATACAAAAATGATTCGGTTGTTGAGGTGGCTGAAACTTGTCTGATTGCCTTGGAGCGCATTCGCTGGCTCCAAAGTGGTCAGCAGGTGCAGGACACCAATCCCTATGCCTCGGTGGATCCATCACCACCAGCAACAGGCGACAAAAATGTTCAGCAACTGATGGAAATTTATTTGAACTCGGACCAGAACCTTTTTACCCGCTATCGGGCAATGTTTAGTTTAAGAAATCTGCGCACAGAGGAAAGTGTCCTGGCCCTTGCCGAAGGATTAAAGGATAAATCGGCTCTATTTCGTCATGAGGTGGCATTTGTTTTGGGACAATTGCAGCAGCCTTGCAGCATTAAATATTTGCAGGCTAATCTGGAAAATCGCGAGGAAAATGAAATGGTTCGACATGAATGCGCCGAGGCTTTGGGCGCCATTGCCACTGATGAATGCATCCAAATCCTCAAGAACTACGAGCAGGACGACCGGAGGGTGGTGAAGGAGAGCTGCATCATTGCGCTGGATATGTGCGAATATGAGAACAGTCCGGAATTTCAGTATGCCGATGGTTTGACCAATCTGGATGGCAAAAAGTAATTCTAATGTTCAATATAAAATGTCCTTTTACAAATTTGTATATATTATATTTGTGTATCTATCCTGTATTATTATTTAATTGGCGGTGTAATAAAGTGTATTACAGCATGTGATTCATTGTTGATGAAATTATTATATGTGCTTTTTTTTTTAGAAATTAGTATTGTGACTTCTGTATCAATAAGATAAATCTTGTTTACATGTGAATAATTATATTTAAACAGACGTACGCTTCTTTAACTTATTCTTTATTAAATGTTTCATTTGTACAATTATAAGTTAATTACCCTCATGCAACTGTATAACAATAACATACATTTCAAATAAAAATATTGTTTTATTTGCAACTACATTAAATAGGTTCTGTTAAATTCGACATTTAAAAAAAACGCTACTTTTATCTCTAACAAGTGTGGCCAGTAAGCCAAAAGAAATGCTGTACAATTTAAGATTAATTTGTACCAATAAAAGCGATGCCACTCCGCCGCAAAAAAGTGTTGGTAAATGTACTGGAAATGTTAGTACACTTGTACCAAGTTGGGACACACAGTTGTGATTGCGAGTAAAAACTGCGTACAAATGAATAAAATCGCCAGAGAATAACTAAATAAAAAACTATTAAATGCAGCAGAGAAATGCTTTTAAAGTGCCAAAATAGAAAATGTGATAAATAAGCAGAATCTAAAACGAAAACCAGCCATGAAAATGCAAATGAAAAAAACGTGTGTTCAGCAAAATTGCTGCGAATGCAGCGGAAAATAAATTACACAAATGCACACACGGAAACCAAATTCATACACATGCTTATAAACACACACAAAGACGCATAACATATTTTAAAATAGTATTAAATGCACGGTTTTAAAAAGTGAAATAAAATCAGAAATCAACAAAACGCAAAAAAATTAAAATCAAATCTTGACGTGCCTAAAATAATACCAAAATGAATTAATTAGAACAATTAATTATAAACAGCGCGCGTGTTTTTTGTTTTTTTGTTACGTATTAAAAATAATAAAATTTGTAGTGTTGTAAGCAAGTTGAGCGCTATAGTGATAACAAACGCCGTAACAATGTCCAAATGCGCTTTTGTGCTTTATCTGGCGATGCAGCTTATAGGTATGTATACAAACACATATATACAGCTTGTTAGCATGTGTTTGCGTTTGTTTACTGTACGTAATGGCGCCTGATGTCTCCATCCTCCAGACCCCCCTTTACGCTTGATCGAGTTCTTAGTCCGCTTTGCTGCTCTTTCCGTCAACTGTAATGTGTATGTATGCGTGTGTGTGCAATGATTTCTTTTGAATGGATGACGTTGCATTAGAGCAACTTGTTGTTGTAGTTGTTGTTGTTGCCTGCTTCTCGTCGTGGGTGAAAATTGACTTTAGTTGAGCGCAACTCTCTCGCTCTCGTTAGCTTTCATTCGCTCTCGTTTGCTCTTGCGCATTTTCTTTACTCTTTACTCTAGTTGTTCCTGCTTTTGCCGTTGTTGTTGGTACTTTATTTTTAACAAGCGGCACTTTAAACTCATCCCCTTTCAATATGCATAATGTGCACAATGCTTATGTATCTACTTTACTATAAAGCATGCTTACGAACGCACACGCGAATGTGTATGCGTATATGCATGTATGTACATATGCATAGAATGCACAGTAATTTAGCAGCAATGTTGAATTATATTAATAAGCATACCTAAAGTTATTAATAGGAAGTACCGTTCAGAGGACCTTTAAAAATATTCATGATTGTATATAATAAGCTGCTAACAAAAAAAAAAATCCAATTTGCAAATTCTTTATCCGTAAAGTAAAATAAAAAAAAAAATGTAGTATGTATTATAGTTGTTAAATTATTTAGTTATATATTTGCATTTATGAAAAGTAGATGGATAAAATTAAATGTTTAATTTCACTTACGACTAACTGGAAATTGTACCACTGTACGCCGTACTCACACGTGGATTTACACACACATATTGCACACACACACACACTCATACACAGCAATTTCAGGTTGCAGTTGCAGCATTGGGGTTATGAGGCCCACTCAAAAGGCTCCAGTGGCTAGTGGAGCTAATTTTGTATGGCCCTCTTTACACGAATTGGGGTTGCGTGGCAAGCAAACGAGCGTTGCAAGCGAGTGTTGCAAGCAAACGTCGCAAGTTCTTCATTCTCCATTCGACTTTCAATGGCAGCTCAGATCCGCTTTGAGCTTTGCTGCATTTGGGATTTGGTTTAGCTTTGATGTTTGGGGTTTGAGATTGAGGTCGTTAGTCCGTTGGCGACTCCTCTTCCGTCGATGGTCTCTGGTCGGTTGCCGGTTGTAAGTGTGGCAGATACATGACGTGTGATACATGATATGCGCACAAAGACAGCCGCCTGGAGTCCATTAAAGCAACTTATTTACGATTCCACAAAGTCAAACATTTTAACTTTAGACAGCGGCGCTAAAAATAACAGTTGAGCTAGATTAATTGAAAAGGCTTAAAAAAAATAATGTATGAATTCCAGCTCGCTATTTTAGACTGTTGATTATACTTTGAATACGATAAAATCGAGTAAAAAGGGTATAACGGGATTGTGTAAATGTATGTAACAGGCAGAAGAAAGCATCCTGAACTCTTGATCTGGATCCATAGCTGAACACGCGGATTACAGAGACTGTAAAAGTTAGAGAATTCAAATTTGGAATATAGGTTCTCATATATCCGGCGGGGATATAGTTTTCTTTATTTTTTATCGATAACAGCCTCCGTTTCTCGATTCTCGATAGATTTTAATTTTCGATGGCATTAAATGGCGCAGTTTTAAATGCAGAGTCTTCTTAATAATTCTGCATACACATATACATATTATGAATCAAAATTTGATCAAAATCTAATAAGAAACATGTTTTTCTTCAGTGTATTCGCAGACCTGATCACGTTTGGGTATACAACTTTTCAAAGATAAATTTTCCAATCAAATTTGAATATTTTTAAGTTAAGAGGATATCGTAGTCGAGCTCACTCGACTACAGCGTTCTGAATAGATTTTTCATGAAGTTTACCCTTAAAATAAAACCATCAAAGTAGTTATTTTCTCTTGCTTTGCATGTATCCACTTTTTTTTTTCATAAATTAAGTCTCTTTTAGTATTTTAGTATTGTTTGACTATTTTTATAGAATTTAGGCTTATTAAAGAATATTTTGTTAGATTTTTCCTTGAGAAGTTAAGATCAGATTGGGTGTCTCTGCTCAGCTCAATTGTTCGGCGACTTCTTTCGTTTAATCGATCGATTTTAGAAAAATGTTTTCTTATATTTAGAAATTATTTTTACATCAAAAATATATTTTATTTTCAAGTGGGTTTTCCTATTTACTACTACTAAAACTACGAATTAGTTTTATGTTAAGCTAAACTATGTGCATGATATAATATAAAATATAATACATGACTGACTTGTTTCTATATCCACTTCGCAGGCTGTCTGTTGATGCACCAGGAGCGATCGGTCGCTGGTGGCGCCATTCTGCCCGAGGGGCACAACATAAACTGTGAGCATTATGACGAGAAGGATTGCAACACGCATCAGAATTGTGCCACAAGCATCGAGCGCTGTCAGGGGGAGGGCGACAAGTATCCCAGCTGTTATGTGCTGTGGAGCGTTGACGAGCTGACGGGTTGGTTGCTGCAAAAAATACACTGACAGAAATAAAGTGATTGTAATATTATAATTTCATTTGTTGCAGGCACGGAGAAAGTCAAGATGAAGGGCTGCTTCACGGACATGCACGAGTGCAATCAGACTGGTTGCATCACGAGTGCCAAGCCCCGCTCGGGCAACATCCATTTCTGCTGTTGCAAGGGCTCCAAGTGCAACATATACTACAAATATATACCGGCCGCAATGGAAGCAACGACACAAGGTGCCACATTTTTTCTTTTTCTTCTCTCCTTTGCTGCACGCTCCAAATTTGGCATAACACAGGCAACAACTTGCCACCTTGCCACTTCCTTGGTGGCAACGCATTTTCATGTTAACGAACTTTTCACAGCCTCCACCATCAGCGCCTGCCTGTGTGTGTGTTACAAGTTGCCTTCGTGCCACGTTTTGTTATATTTTAATTTTTATTTTTTTTTATTATTTTGTGGGGCTGTCTTTGTGTGCTTGGCTCCCTTTTATCTCTCTATAAATACGTACATATATATATATATCTTTGTGTATATTTGAGCTCATAAAAAGCGGTGCCAAATTGGGGGCGAAACTTTCGTTTTTTTTTTTTGTCGTTTTTCCTTTGCGTTATGTGCTTGTTTTGGCATCCACATGCACATGCAGATGAAAATGCTCAGCATCATCAACCCTGCACGGCACCAACTACAGGTGCCACTTGAGATGTTGTTCACCTGCGCTGCAAGAGTTTAAAGACCAACATGCATTTATGCCACATACAGTTGCAAACATAATATTTCGAGTGCCAGGCAAAGATTTCAAGAGTTTATAATTTTAATATTTTCATTTTTATTGTTTTTTTTTTTTTTGTATTTTCTTACTATAAAATGAGTAACTTAGGGTTTTCGCTCTGTTTAATATTATTATTTTCTATTAAGTTAAATATATGTTTTGAAGTATTTACTTTTCAAATTTGCGGATAGCTTTATAATTACTTTAATATTCGGTATTTACAAATAAGAATATTATCTTGCTACTCTTTTTCCAGTGCCAAAGGAGAAGACACAGGACAACAACAATGTAATTTATTATATTGTTGGCTCTACAGCATTCGCCGTCCTCGTCGTGCTGCTAATATTCATGTTGGGCTATTACAGACGCTTCAAGCAGGATCACTTTAATGAGATACCCAAGGTGAGTGACTGCTAATAGCTATTTGAATTATGATTACAAACTTCTGTGCTTCTCTCTCTTTCAGCATGAAGCGGAAATTACAAATTCATCGCCATTGTTGAGCAACCGTCCGATTCAATTGCTCGAGCAGAAGGCGAGCGGACGCTTTGGAGATGTGTGGCAGGCCAAGTTGCACGGTCAGGATGTGGCCGTCAAAATCTTTCGCATGCAGGAGAAGGAGTCGTGGACAACAGAGAACGATATCTATAAATTGCCACGAATGCGTCACCCGAACATACTCGAATTTCTCGGTGTTGAAAAGCATTTGGATAAACCTGAATATTGGTTAATATCCACCTATCAGCATAATGGCTCCCTCTGCGACTATTTAAAATCGCACACGATCAGTTGGCTCGAGCTGTGCCGCATTGCCGAGTCCATGGCAAATGGGTTGGCCCATTTGCACGAGGAGATTGCAGGCACAAAGACGGATGGTCTGAAACCATCAATTGCACATCGTGATTTCAAATCGAAAAATGTCTTGCTCAAGGGTGATTTAACCGCTTGCATTGCGGACTTTGGCCTGGCCATGATCTTTCAGCCGGGCAAACCGTGTGGCGATACCCACGGCCAGGTGGGCACTCGTCGCTACATGGCGCCCGAGGTGCTCGAGGGTGCCATCAATTTCAATCGGGATGCCTTCCTGCGCATCGATGTTTATGCCTGCGGCTTGGTCCTCTGGGAAATGGTCTCACGCTGTGAGGTCGTCGGACCCGTGGGCGAATATCAGCTGCCATTTGAGGCCGAACTCGGCCAGCGACCGACACTCGACGAGGTGCAGGAGAGTGTTGTCATGAAAAAGTTGCGTCCACATTTGCTCAACACGTGGCGTGCCCATCTGGTGAGTATCTGTTTACCACTAAGCAGACTAAGCCACTTAAAGTTAACTGGATATCAATTATGTGATCAGGGATTCTGTCTAAATATAAAACTTGTCCCAGTTTAGAGATATCAAATTAACTTAACAGTTGTAAAGCAGCTATTGAGATAAACCATTAATTCTGTAATTTTTTCAAATATGGATATAATGTTTGGTATTTCAACGATAAATTAAAGTTAGGACTGCTCCTTGAACTCTTGTCAATATCATTTCTAGTGCCAGCAAGTAGCGCTACAAATAAAATAAACTATTTATTTATATTTTATTAATTTTTTTGCAAATCCCCTTCTAAATATTTAATTTAAATTAAAAAAAAGGAGAAATTTTGTTTCACCATTAAAAAAACGTCTACTTAGTGATAATACTTAATAACTTTGCTAAAATTGGAATTGTAATTGACTTTGATCTTGTTTTTAGGGTCTCAGCATATTCTGCGACACAATGGAGGAGTGCTGGGATCACGATGCCGAGGCGCGTCTAAGCTCCTCGTGTGTGATGGAGCGCTTCGCTCAACTCAACAAATATCCGACGACGCAGCTGCTCATCAAGAACCACACCAACATCGGGGATGCCAAGGAACCCACAAATTGCTTATAGAAGCGGTATTAAATCACAGCCAATGACAAGGAATTGGTTGTGATTTTGGGGCCTGTCGTCATTTTTATTTTATATATTCAAAATTGTTGACACTGAAAAAAATTGGCAGCTGTAATTTATACATAAATACGCCCCATTTTAGACATTTTAGCGAAAACAGAACAAATCGTTATTTCTGAGCAAAACTAGAGTTTATTTGTGAGTCTTTAAAAACACGCATCTTGCCCAAGTAAAGAAGAATTCTCTAGACGCTCATCAAATATGTAAATTGGTCTGTAGCTCATCTCACATATTAACTTCATTGACTGATATATATATATATATATATATATATATATATGTATATGTATATATGATATATATATATATATATATATATATATGTATATGTATATATGATATATATATATATATATATATATATGTATATGTATATATGATATATATATATATATATATATATATGTATATGTATATATGATATATATATATATATATATATATATGTATATGTATATATGATATATATATATATATATATATATATATATATATATATATATATATATACAACATATACGTACATTTAATTGTTTTTGTATTTAGTTCGTTTTATATTCATTTTTTGCATAACTGTTGAATTCTTTGCCAAGCTGTCCTTTTTTTTGAGCGTCGACTGACATATACTAGATATAAATATAAAAATAGTTAAGAGTACGAATTAAAGCTATTTTAATTATGTTTATGTAATGTAAACTTATCGTTTTCAATGATTATTTTTTTTGTTTTGCTGCTATGTTGTATCTTTAATAAATACTTTAAATGATTGTTTTAAGCTACAATTTGAGAATTGACTTTTGCTTTTTATTTATTATTTTCAATTAATGTAGTGCCAACTTATATATATATATATATACATTCACTCATACACACACACTTACATAGGTGTATATACATATATGTAATTTTACTGAACAGTACAAGAAACACCTGAAGTTTTCAAAAGAAAGTTTCTTTTTAATGAACATTAAATAAGTAAGCGCGATATATATATGTATACATATATATAGACGATATACCCTACGATAAACACACACAACAGACTTAGCAGACTTATAAAGCACACTGACTCATCTAAAAAAAAAAAGGAAAAATCATTAATACCACGAGATATGCGAAATATTTGTTAATTCCACACAATCGTGTCTGGGACAAGTTTAGATTTAGTGGTTGTTAGCATGAATAAAGGCATGCTATAGTTAACCAGATTAGCATTTCAGCGATAACGGATTGATTAAGTTTACTTGCAAAGTTTAATACAAAATCAAATAAAATTAAAAAAGAGTTACTTACGTCGAGAATATCGTAATTTGTTTTTAATATGTATGATAAATCAGATATATATATATATATATATATATATATATTACACTCATAAGTCGCAAGTGAATAATTAAGAACTCGTCACACAATCATTGTTCATTGCAATTGATTCAATTTGCTAAAAATACTGAATTTCAATCTAGCATTATATCAATCAAACATATACACACACATATTTAGCGTACTTTAGATATTTGAATAACACAAAAACAAAACAAAAACGATATACAACAAATACGTGCAATTTAAGATACAAACAAAGCTTCATTACCTGATTTTAATTCTGAGCAACTTATATTATTTTAACATGCAACACTCTGATAATAGAATTAATTTTGTTATGCGATTTTTGCTTCTATTTTTTTTTTTTGGTGCTCGAGAACAAAACATAGAAACAATAATTTTCAAGTGGTTGGTTCATATAAGTATTATTGAATGTATTAATAATAAAGAGCAAAAACAATGACAGTATTTGAAAACGCAATCAGGACAGATAAAACAATAACAAATTGTTCAACACAGATTAGTAGTTTGTTACATATCAGATGGCTATGGTTAGAATTTTGGATATATTGAATGATGAATGGATGGATGATGATAAACACACACACACACACATACATATTTCAGCACACTTAATGCAATTTTGAAACGTTTTTTGTATAATCGAAAATAAACAAATCGATAAATTCACTAAACCTTTTTTGATATACATTTATACAAAACAACAGTCCAACTGCCATTCACATAAATCATAGTGATTATCAAAATTAATTTATCAAAAATAAATCAATGATATACGTTTAAAAAACATTCTATGTACGAAACAAAAAAATTGTATATTAAAGAAAAACAATTAAGAGCTGTCTAAATACTTTATTCGATTGCAAGTCATGTTAATATGGAATTTATACTGACACTCGAACAGTTCTTTGATAATAATGGATTTAAAATAAATGCTCGTGAAGTGTTTGAAATTAATATTAACAGCATTTTAATTAAGTTGTTCAACGTTTATGAAATATTCAGGTAAGTAAATTTATCATTTATAAGTATATTCGTTGGCATACAAAAATATTTTGGAGTAACACAATATTTGGAATTTATTGACTTTGAAAATGAAGATAAAAGTTTCTTGATTTGATCGATAACAATCGATATCATATAGGAATAAAAGCCAATGACGACAAGCCAAAGAGAGTTTTCACATTTTTTAATAGATACATTTTTCCCCCACTCTTCCTTAATCCACCATTTATAGTCAAATTCAATCTAAAAAAATCCATTTTTTTAAAACTGATCCCTCTTTTAAAATCAAGAGTTTTGTTTTCATCTAGATGAATCGTTGTTTGTTATAAGTACATACAAATTGCTATGCTTACCTTTAATCAATCTAATAAACAATGCCACAAATTTTCGCCTTCCTTCTTTATTATAACTTTTAATGATACATTCCGTTATACGTTGAATACATATTTCGATATACATTTCGATATATTTCGAATATAATGTGATTACATAAGATTGAAATAGAACTGAATGAAAACGCTAATGAATTGAATCTTAATAATTCTCATACATAATTAAGTAAGAACTTTAAACGTAATTAAATATATATTAATATAAATATTTAAGTACTCATATATGTATTTGATGCGTATGTCGGCCAACTTATTTGATATTATTTGTATATATATATTACGTATACTGTTTAAATCAATCGAAACAATACATTAAAGTCTCAAAAATCGTTCGAAAATAATAAGAATATATTTGAGTTCTCATTCTAAATATACGATTTTGGACCATTTCATTTGTAGCACATACGACTACTAACTTGCCCCATACCATTGTAATCAGACTTATCCAAGCATTCCGTTTACTAAATTATTACTATATATATATATATACTAGGTATATGTGTGTGTTATAAACTGTATGGAAAAAAGTCGCCATCTATAAAATGCTAACTTGTAAAGTTTTCCAACAATATGTCTTATCCAAGTCCTGTGCGCTTTTTTGGTTGCAAATGAATGTGTCTTAATAAAATAGATTCTGTTTCTGTTATTGATACACATATATGTGTGTATATAATATATTATTGGGGGCTCTGTAACAAATGGAGCATAAATGTTATAGTATCTAGATTACATTCTTTTACGTTTATTCTTTTACACATACACAATACAAATACGACTACTATATATACGTTATAGGTATACTTATTATGTTTGTACGATATGTTGTTTGTCTAGGGAAATATTGTTTTGAAAAACGAAAACTTGCAGCTGTGTATGTATTGCAATCGGAAATATATATATATATATATATATAGATATATATAGTAGTACTTGTATGCTGTTAGGGACGGTTTCTAGGTTTGTTAAGCGACGAATGCACTAGTGGAAAACTAGTTACTTAGTTGGGCAAAGAAAGTGTGTAAACATTTATATCGAGTATAAGTACAAGAATATAGTTGTCATAGTGTATATATATATATATATATATGTATATATAGATATATATGATATATATGGGGTATATGTTGTATATAAATTGTTGTCTAGGCCAGAGCTTTAATAGGCTTCATCATTGCTGGCTGAGACGCCGCACTTGGAACGCAAAATGGCCGCCAATCTTTGGGTCAGCGGCTCTGTTGGCGACTCCGAATCGCTGCACGAAGCCGATGCCACCTTGTTGCCTGAAAGATCGTTAGTTATTTAATTAGTAATCATGCATTTTTTTTATATTTATAGTAGACATATTATTTTAATTTAATATAGATTTTCTAAATTTCTTATTAATTCATTTCGATTTTTGCATATTTATAGAAATTATTTTTCAGATATCACAAATTTTATTTGTACTAATTAATTAAGTTTTAAGTTTTGGTTTTTATTGCGGGTGTAGAACTCACCGTTGCTTATGTCGAGATCTGTTGCACTTGTTGTCTCCCTGTTGCAAAAAGGCAGATTGACGGGCACAATGTCGTCCTCCTCCTCCAGCAGGAGGCTGGAATAGGAGTGTGTGGTATTGTCGCTGCGACCACCGCCTCCGCTCGATGAGTTGCGTGACGAGCCCGAATCGTTGTGGGAATGCGAATGGGAATGGGAATTGGAGGTGCTATGGACTGCCAGGCAATCGACAGCAGCCGCATCCTGTGGCTCATCAATGGGCAGATCGTAGTCATCGTTGCTGCTGCTGCTCTCCTCCTCATCTCCGACATCGACATCGACATCGACATTATCGATGTCATCCTCATCATCAATGTCCTCATCCTCATCATCAACATCATCCACATCATCATCATCGTTATCTTCATCATCGGAACAGTTGTTGTGACTGCTGTGGCTGCTAACGCTGTCCTCGCAAGGCGCTTCCAAATCCAATGCCAGCTCTGGTGACGAGGATTTATTGTAGTTCTCATCGCTGTCACTTACAGCTGTAAAAACGATTATTTAATAACTGTTATTTATTATTTCTATAACTGATCTGTCAACTTACCGCGCAACTTGTCCAGGATGAGCGGATAGAACTCTTTGGCCGTTCCATTATTTGGCTCATATTGCAGAACTGATGTTTATGTTGCAATATAAAAAACATATGAATAGATTAAAGATTAATCGGATAAAGATAAGTTAGTAGCCAAAGGAGAGAAAGATTCTGGGAGATATTAATATTAATTATTATATAAATTTTAATTATTGCCGCCCTGCTGGGTAAAAATTGTATTAATCACAGCTTATTTTCTATTTATTCTGTTTTTGTTTTTATTTTTAAGTTCAAACCATGACTAAAACACACTTCTTTTTAAAAATAGGATAAGTTTTATCAAAGTTATGAATAAAAAAAAAAACAAATTTTAGAAAAAGTTTTGGTTATGTGATGATTTGACCTTTGACAAAGTTGATTCATTAAGACTTAAAATTAAATAAAATTTATTAAGACAACTTTAAATAAATTTCGAAAAAGAATTGCGTTTTTCACTTTGAGTGTAGAATTATTTAGACTTTTTTCTAAGTCTAAAAACATTTGAAAAAGTGTTTGTTCTCGAAAGTCTAAATCGATGCTTATAAGCTGAATTTGAGTTTCAAGGGTTACTTTTCTCTGCGTGTAACTAGATTATTATAAAGGTTAAAGTTGAGAGCATTGTCTGATTGGATACTCACTCAATTTGCAGTATTTCAAAGCCTTCTTGTAGTCCTTGAGCATCACAGCCGACAGAAACTGCAAGAAACAGAACAAATATGGAACAATCCAAATGAATAAAATTGCGTCAAACCCCTTAGAAATCTTTGCTTGTCAATAGTCTGTTCATTGGCCCCCATTTCGATGGAGAATGGAAAAAGTTGCTCAGTTCAACAATTTATTAGCAATCAATAAGCCGGCGCAGAAGAGCAACTCACTCCAATCATGCTCATCCTAAGTCGCTTGAAAGGATTTTAAATTAAATTTTGCCTCGCGACTGCTGCTGCCAGAGCTATTTGCATTTGAATACTATTCATATTTATAAATACACTCGAAGAAATATCTATTCGAATTTTAGAAAATCTGCCTAAGAACTAGCAACATTTTCTTGGACTAACCTCGGCGAGAAATTCAGTGGGTGCTGAAATGCTCTCATCGGCATCTGTGTACTCGGAGAGGCTCTGGCTGAGATCCTCGCTGGAGGCGGATGTTGGCAATGTGGCAGCCACTGCGGCGGCAGCTGCCACAGCGGCAGCACCGTTCATAATGTTTATATTATTTGCCGTATTCAAAGCGTTTGTTGTTGCTGTTGTCGCTGCCACATTGTCTGTTGCATACACCCCATTGCCATTTGACTTGTCCATATGAAGCAGCTGCAAATAGCACACAAGGTGAAATCCTTTTTTAAAATTTCTATTAAATCTAATATTATTATTTACTCACATTCGACATGATTTTTATGATTCGTTGCACGATGCTCAGTTATATTCTCTTAGGCCAGTATAACGCACATTTTCTGGGGATTTTCTGAATAATGTAATAGATAAATTAAAATTTTAGTTTTTGTTAAGCATTTTATACAAAATCAAAACGATTAAAAAAAATTAAATATAATTGTACAATTGTTTTAATAAGATCGGTTAATAAATGCATATTTTGTTAAATAAAATTACTTTCTATATCAGCCAGTTATCTCTGCATTAAAAAGCAGTTTGAGAAGTATTTCTTGGTCGATAATTTTTCAGAGGATATTTTAATTAATTCATAAGAATCGCCAACCATCTAAAACCTCTGTTGTATTTTTGAATATATTAGTTTCTAATTAGTCACAAGATAATTTCATAAATGAAATTCTTTCCATATACCAAGTTACCCAATTGGGTTTTATTCTCACTTAAAGCAATTAGCGAAATGTGCAAACAAATTGACAGCACAAAAAAAAGGTGAAATTAAATGCATCAAAATATGAGGAATAAAAGCTTTCTATTTAATCGATTTGGGATTGCGTTGCTTGCGTCAGAGTCTCAGCAATACAGACACAAACTCAATGATTATCGCTAATTGGATAACACATCCGTTGACCTTATAAAACTAGCCAAGTACCCAAAACATCGAATAACGAACATCTTTGCAAAGTTGAACAAAGAGCGAGGAATTTAAAATGCGAAATGCTAATGCCACAAAGCCACAAGATAAATGCAACCATCGCATACATATGCATATCTATGTATATATATATATATATATATATATATATATAGATTTACATATTTACACGTATGTATCTATATAGTACATATATTCTGGCTAACATTCACTTTCGGCTCAAAGAGCTCCGCAAAGACCACAGACGAGGCCACACAGATATATATCGGGAAAGGTCTGCGGCGAAAAGCGAAATCAAAGTGTGAGGAAATAATAAACGGACGGAGGCGGTTGGCGGTTGGTGTGTGTGTGTGTATGCATGAGTGTGTGTGTGTGTGTCTGTGTGGGGGTGTTGCCAACAAGTTAAATAGAGTTAGCGCAGCACAGCACGCAATCATGTTAATGCCCTCGGAGACAGCTAAAAGGGGTATGTCGAAAATGGATTTAAGTTATACAATATAGAAATAAAATCCATTTCCAATTTGAAATGGAATTTTAATTCAATTTATTGATAATGTAATTAATATGAAAAAAATATATAATTTTTAATAGAATATTCATAAATGACAATTTACTCAACTTTCTATGGAACTTTTTTTTCTATCATTTAAGTAATTTTTAAAAAATAATTGGTATCTCATTCATTGACAGATTATCAAACTTTATTAAAAAATTATTATACACCATATTAAGAATAGAAATCATTGAGTCCCTTTTGTTATCATTACTTTAGTCCTAAATTATTATATTGAATAATATATTTTATTTTATTGAAGGTCTCTTGTTAATATTAATTGTATATTTTAACAAAAAAAATTAAAAAAAATAAGTAAGAAAAGAAGAATGCTTTATAAGCATACGAGCTGAAGATCTAGTTGCTATAATTTTTAGTTATAAATGAATACTTCTTGTCTACCCTAAACCTAAATTTAAGTACAAGTTTTGGAGAGGAAACCATTAAAAGCTAGATTGCTACAGATAATTGTGTGAAAGCCGTCAACTTCATTTTGTAGGGTATTTCGATGCGGAACTTAATTAATAATACACTGCACCCATTAAAAAGCGTATATAGAAGTTATACTTAGAAATGTAAAATGTAAAAAATATTATATTTTTAATCATAATATATATATCATAATATATAATATATTTTCCCTCTGTTCTCAGATATATACATATATGACATATGTGAAAATATGTCCTTCCACTATGCAACATATATTCTGACATAATACTAAATAATTTCATTAAGATCAATTTTTGTCAATCAAAACAAATTTTAATATTGAAATAAGATGCATGCAGAGTATCTGCTCGTCGAGCACTCCCGACTAGCGTATTCCTGCTTGCCTATGTTTTTGGCTGATACTTTCTGTCTTGTTACATTCACTGCTAACTAGTGTGAAATGGAAATGCAAGAAATTGTTTACGTTTTTCCATTCCATTCATTTTTTTTCGTGGTTTAATTGGAGCTCGACATGCGGCGTTTGCATAAATAAAGCGCCTGCAGGTATGCAGTAAATATTTGTTATTCATTTTGCCCTTCTGTTGTTTTCTCTGAGTGTGTGTGTTCGTTTCATTCAATAATTGAAAGTCTGAGACGTTTTTATGCCGGTCTTTGGTGCACACTGTCAAGGACTTTCCCCTATGATTTACAATGCGACAATCCTTTGATTTACTTTATTGCTCTCGGCTGCAGTAAAGCAGTAAATGTTCAATTTACACTCATAAAAAATCACACTAAATTTTAGTCAATCGCCATAGATTTAGCGCCAAGCTTTGGTCATCTTATTGTTCAAAAAGTCAATATCCAAAATTTATGATTGTTTTTAAAACTTTGGTTTGCATTTCTTAACTTTGGTGTGGATTTTTTTTAAATTTAGAAAAATTATTTGTAATTTCCAAGTTGTTGTTTTCTTTGCTTAAAGAATTCTTTTTTTTTACTTATTAAGCATTACCATAATATAATCTCATATATACAAGCTTTTTAGAGTGTTTTTTAAAGTGCATATAAATTAATTTGAAGTAACTTTAGATTTTACAGGGATTCAAAACTGATACAACTCAACTTTAATAAAAAAGACAATTCCGACAACTTCCTTGCATGTTTCTAATAATTATGGTTTCCTTTTTCGATTTTAGAAATGCGTTTCTTAATAATAAAAAATATTTTCAAAATACAAATATTTGTTTAAATTACTTTAATGTTTTTCTGAGTGCATATGCAATATTTATCGTTATTGCACCGCTGGTTCATAACTTATGTCTTAATATTCTTTGCTGTCAACTGGTTTCCTCCTGGTCTTCTCTCCTCTTTCCATCTCTCTCTCTCTCTCTCTATTGCTATCTTCCTCTTTCTCTCTCTCTCTGTTTGTCTATCCAAATTACACTTAATTACAAGTCGTCGGGGCAAATGCATTGAATTCTAATTGCTTTCAGTCTGCTTGTCTTTGCCATGTGTCAGTCACAGTCACAGTGACAGTCACAGTGTCTGCTAACAGTATATCAGCAGTCAGTCAACTGTCTGCGATTTGTTTGTTTGCTGATCGCTTGATACCTCTTTTATTTATAACTAATATCTCTTGTTGTTGTCGTTGCTGTTATTGTTGTTGTTGTTTTTGCTTCTTTGACGTTTTCAAATGTCAGACTTGTCTGGCTCGACAATTCGGCCGTGACTGTCATGCAATTTGTATGCCACTCTGTCTGTGTACATTTTTGTGTGTTTGTGTGTGTGTGTCCAATAGTTTATTTAGCTGCCTTTGGGCATTTTTGTTTCTTGCTCACTTTGCCAAAAGCACTTAACACTTTATGGAGCCCAAAGCATATTCCATTTAGATCATAAATTCAACCATCTTTAGACCAAGGTTTAGTTTTTATAATTTTCCCAGGGTCTTTAATAATTTTATAATTATGGTATTTCGTTTTAATAATTTAAGGTAAAGTGTTAGTATTTTTTATCGTGTGTTTTTTATAAAAACAAGATAATATTATAAGCTAAAATATACTTTTGCACTTATTGTTGAACTCAGAAAAACAATTGCAAAATGATTCCCCATCAGGGATTATATGGAATCAGCTATTATTTATTGTATAATTATTAAATATTTTTTTTAATTTATTTCATTTTATTAAATTATAAGTTTTTACTTTGATTCACTGAGAAATTAAACAAGCTCAGCAATTAGCAGTTTCCGCCAAAGAAAAAAAAATGCAAATTTCTGCGAATTGTTAATTAATGTCTATTAATTAATTGAAATCTCTTTAAAAATTCAATAGCTGCGGCCTGCAGTTGCAAAGTTGAGGCACTGAGCCTGAGGCATGCAACACACTCACTTCAAGTTGCAATCAATCGTGGGAGTTGCAACAGTTGCGTGTGAGGCAGAGGCAGCAAAATGGCTTGCATAATTAATATGCCTGTTGGCAACATACAATTGCCAACTGCCAACTGCCAATGTTTGGATGTGGCCAGGACACTCAGATTGATGAATTATTGCGCAACCCTCGCGAATGTAACCAAATTTAAATGCAGCCAACCATGAAGTTAAAGCAAAAGCATGTGTGGTCTGTGTAGTTGCTTATGTGTTACACTCAGAAAAAAAATCGACATGTAGATTTTTATATTTCTTTTAAAATGTATTAAAATAATATAAATGTATAATAATAATAATATAAATATAATGAACAATAGGCTAATATGATGAATGATTTATTTATACACACATAGGAAAATCATCATGAAAAATAGACACATTTTTATCTTCAATCTGAAATTGAGAATGGCAAACTCTAGTTTTCAAAAATATAAAACCTTTAATATTAAAAGTTTACTTTACCGGGGCGAAATTAGTTTTTTTTTTTCTGAGTGTAGTCGGGGTCACATGTCGGTCACTGGACAACAGGAACAAAAACAAATTGGACGCCATTTGTTGTCCCGTTGTGTATCGAATAATTTACGGAAAAAGCAGTAAACCCTTTGGCTGGGATAATGTCGCGACGCTGTGAATATGTTTGCCAAATTGCCGCATGGTGGCCAAAACAAATGCTGGGCCGTGGCACATGGCCATATTTAGACCATTTAGACCATGCCAAAAGCTAGTTAAATAACGTGCAATTTTTTTGGTTTGACTTTGTGAACTTTATTTAACACAATTTCATTTATCACACATTTTACAAGTTTTTTGCCTTTCAGGTATATAGAAAATGTTACCATAGAACTTAAATAACCAGAAAACTATAAGGATTATTTTACTTTTAGAAATAAAAATTAGTTCTATGTTGACAATTCCTCATATAAGGTGACCATTTTTCTTTTATCTTTAAATTGAATATTTTCTGCATTTTTACAAAGATTTTATTTACTATTATGAGAATCCATTTTTTAACAGGTACAAACTGCAATTGAGATAAGAAAATTCGTAGTTTTTGAACTATACTTTCTAAATAACTTAAATTAAGCATTGACGCTAAAAATATTTTTTTTGTACAGGGTGTACAAATTATATTTTGTATATTTTTACCAAAAGGTCTCATTGCATTTCGCAATAAAGGTAAATTTATGTTGCTGATCATCAAAACTAATGTGCAAAATGGCAATTTTCATTTGTGCCACAGCACATTTGGCAAATCGGCTCCGTTCGTCATTAGAACTGTGTCCAAATTGCATGATTATAATGATCACATTGCATTTTGGCTTATATTTGTTTATGTTGTTTTTGTTGCTGTTTGTTTCATTTTGAGTCTGCGCCAAGTGGCAGCAATTTCCAGGTGGTACTCGGAAAAGCATGCTTCGATTTAAGTGAATTCCCACAAAATGAAAGCAATAAACAAGCACAAATAAAAACGACTTAAAACTGTACAAAATACAAAAGTTTTCAAGTTCCGAAACTATCCCAAACTAAACACAATTATATCGTGAGTAATAAAAGCAAATCAGTTGATTGTGTCAAAGTTGAAAGTTATTAAACTTTTAATTTTTGTGAGTACAATTTGAACTTTAGAAATCGAGTCCAAATTGTGTTTTCAACTTTTAATGTGGCGTTTATGTAGCTGTGAAACCATGTTTAAGAAGATCACATTTTTTAAAGTTTAATTAATTTTTTAATTTCGAAAGTAGTTAGAAACTAGATATTAAGCTTTGGTTTAGCAACTCGGGTTGATCATTTTTGAATAATTTATGGCTATGGAAATATTCTATACATCCTAAGAAGCACATTTAGAGTAAATAATAAATTGAACCTGAATGGTTTTTTATCAACATTGCAAAAAGAATTGTGCTAGAAGCTTGTTTATAAAAAACACTGATTTTTTTTTTTAAATCGTTGGACACTTGAGAAATTTATGGCCATGAAAAGTTGTAAAATTTCTCTATTCCCGCTTGTTAATAGCATAATTCTAAAATGTATTTTGAGACAGAATTGCGTTGCCAAGTTTACATGTGGTGTTTTTTTTATGATTAAAAAGCAAAAGTTTTACAAAATCAAATGTTTTATGAGCATTTTTATCACTCTGAGAACTGTTGAGTCGTCTCCAAGTGAGTTAATATCATCAATTTCAACATTTAATACTTTAATGAAAGGTTTATGCATATTTTATACAATCGATAATATTTAATATTTATTCATTTATGGGGTCAAATTTAGAATTGATTCAAATGGCAATAACTGAGCAAATATGGCTGTGGCTGTGGTTTTAGGGGTTAGCAATTCAGTCGAGCGGCAAATGCGCAATTATAGACAGGACATTCCTTTGAAATGCTTATGGCATATGTGGCGTATGCGCAATATTGTTGTCCGTGTGTGCTTATTGTGTGTGGTCCTTTCGATTTACAGGAATGCAATATGCTGAAAAAAGAGTACAAAACGAGACAAACAATGGCATAGAAAAGAATCTAACGCATTGTTAGCGCATTTTGCATTGTCAGTGCTGAGTATTATATATTTATATATATGTACATATATATATATGTACATATACACTTATAAGGCCACGCAGTACAGTCATACAGTTGCCAACAAAATAATAGCACCACTCGCACAAGAAATGTTCTCAAATTTTTATTTTTATTTAACTTTTTATCTTAAGCAAATTATGAATTCATTTTTTTATATGACGTTAAACGTTTTTAATTTAAAATGAAATGAAAATTTGAAAAAAATAATGGATTTCTATAAGAAATGCTTAAGTGGTGCTATTATTTTTTTTTTTAAATGTGTATATATATATATATATATTTGTGTGTTGCACATGCACTTAGCAGCTGACTCACGGCGGCACAAGTCTCGCTTAAGTGGTAATTAAAATTATACCACAGAAGGCACTTGCCTCCTGACACAGAAAGAAAACGGCACATTGCTGCATAAGAATCTCTTCTCTTCGCATTGTGCTCTGCTCTGCTCTGCTGCAAGTGCATGCATTTGTATTAGTGTTGCATAGAATTTATACAATAAATGCAATATGCACTTTCCGCACACACAGTTGATACATGTGTGTGTGTTGTTAGTGTACTCGAGGTAGTCACAAGTGGCACCAAAGAAACGACAAACTATAAACAACACAATTCAAGAAAGAAAAAAAAATAAATGTGAGCATATTCTTTAGAATATAAATTGCTTTTTAACTGTGGCTCGATGAATGAGGGATTGTATTTAAGTCTGGTTGTCAATTGCAATGCATAATCTACCACTAAGTTCAACTATCCTTGATCGTATTCAAAAAAAAATATATAATTTATAGTCTAGGTGATTTTTTCTACTGCCTGCTGGGAATTCGCCCGAGTTTTGATCGTTGCTCATGGTTGTTGTCCAGGGATATAGTCTTGGTTGTTGTACATGATTCGTTTGCTTACTGTTATTCTAGCGATCTCAGCTTGGTTGTTATCTGCGCTTATCATTTGTTTTTTTTTGGTTCCTAAGAATTCCCTATTGGTTTCTGTCTACGCTTCGTTTGATTGCTCAAATTCGCCTTGCTAGCAAATAAACCAACCCATGCTTGATCCTTAAATTATTTGTTCTCTTTTGATTATTTTCTAATTCTTACATAACTATTAAATAGCTCTTATAGCAGAATTGTAAACACTATCGCTAACTTTTTTTTAACACACACTTAACAAAACAAGCAGCCGAGTTAAGCTGCGACACTTTGCCTTTAATTTGGCCAAAGTCCCGGCTTAAAGAGGCTGGCAGCCATTGGCGTTTAGTGCATCATTAAAAATGCCTTAGTCGACAGAAACTTTGAAGTGGTTGCGTTTTCACATGGCAACATTTCATATTTAACTTTGGCCGCACCGGAAAACAGTTACAACAACAGCTAGCAACAAAGTTCTGAACAGGCAACCCGAGGATTAAATACTCTTTCCAACTAAATGAACTTTATTGTGTAATTTTAGTACACAAGAAAATTATGACAACCATTTTAATTATTTATTGGGGATTTTAATTAAATGTAAGTCATAAAATTAAATGAACCTGGCAGATATCCTATGGAAATCCCATAGTGATGGTGATGAATAATATACTTAAATGTAATATATATTTATAACTTCAACTTTGCTGTATTTAATAATAAATAATGGAGAGTATATAATATATATTGAATATATATGGTCGTGGTGAACGGTTCAATACTTTTACAAGCTAGCCAAAAACAACAATTAATTAAAAGTCAAATAAAGGTAGCCAGTGTCGACGGCTAGATGGAAAATTAATGCGGACTGCCTGTCTGGTCACGGACCAGGACCAGAAACAGTGCAAAATCTGACATAAATTTAACGAGTTTCGCTGACAACGTTGCCTACCTTTAATTATTTACGAGCGTTGGCCGTTTCCTTGTGGTTCTTCGGTTCTCTTGTACGTAATTTCGCAGGTTTTTAGTTTTGTTGTTGCAGTTGCAGGTGCTGCTGCTGCTGTTGCTGCTGCTGCTGCTTAACAATTAACGTTGGGCATGGCAAACTTGCCTGGCTTTTAATTATTTAACGTTTTTAGGCCAGAGTCGAGAACACACTTTGTATTAGTTTTTGTTTTCCCTTCCTTCTATTTGTAGTTGTGTTTCTTTTTTGCCTTGGCTACTACGCAGTTCAGTTATACGCAAATTGTGCGCTTATATTTTTGTTTTTACACGAGAGTGCAGCAGCACTCAGGGACAGCCGAGGATGCGCCTCAGTCCGTCCGTCCGTCCATCTGTCCTAACTTATTATGAAAATCTTGTTTTTCTGCACGCACAGCTTCAATTTTTTATGTTGTTTTGTGTTTTTGTTTTTTTTTTTTTTTAAATTTAATGTGTATTTGGGCGTAAATAAATATTAATTTTGGTTGAGTGCACAAAATAATTTGTGGCGCACTTTTGCGTTGCAGTTGCGCTTAATTAACAGAAGTCGACTGAACCAAAAATTTCCTTTTTATACACACTTGTTCGCTTTAGCCTTTGGCCGTAATGCCAAAGCTTTCGTTTCTGTTGCTCTCCCATTCTCGTTCGCTTCGCTCCCATACACACAGAATAGCGGACACTGAGTCGTTTGTTTTGACTGGCGAAAAGCTTTCGGTGTTGTATTGAGCACAGGGTGTTTAGGGTTGTTTACATTAGAATTATTAAAATAATACCAGCAGTTAATAATAAGCAATAATAATTGTAAAAGAAATACAACATTTAACGCTTTACATATAAGCAAATTACATTTTAAAAAAAATTGCTAATACACAGCCATAGTTGTAGCATTAACAAAATTATAAAAATATTTAATATATAAATAAAGAAATTGCAATTGAACCTTCATATTTAAATATATACATATCGTAAAAATTTATATGTAATACATATTAAAAAATAAAGCAAGCATTCTCATTTATTAGCACCTGAAACATGCTGTGCAAGAGCTAGGCGCTTTATGTATAGCTTCTCTCAAAATCTTTCTCCCAATCGCTCTCTTTTTCTCTTTCTCTCTCTCTCTGATACGCTCACTCACACACTTACCTCCTCGCTCAGACAATTCACACATACTCGCACATAATAACTGAAACTGAATAAAACTGAAAAAACAACAACTTACTATTTATCAACAGCTGTGAGTGGGAGAAAAGAACCGGATGTTGTGGGTGGGAAATAAGAAAGGACGAGGGGAGGGAAGGAGGGAAGCTATATTCCCATGCAGCATGTAAAGAAAATGGAAAATGGCGGCTTTTTCGTCACTGCGTACTCAGCTGGGAAAAATGCGTTGCGTGAACGCCGCAATAATTGTGACGCTGAGCGTGAATCTGAATCCGAATTAAGAATTACAGGTTCACGGCAAGCTTGACTGCACTCTGCAAATAATACATATGCACATATCTAATATATATATTTTATATATATAAATGTATATGTGTGCGTGTCTGGAAAAGTGGAACAAAAGTAAAAAGTGTATTTACAAAGTTTGTGTGTCTGATAATAGCTTAAATTATAAAAAATAGTAGCACACTTTTGTGCGCAAGGTGTTGGAGCTAAAGAGCTGGTTTTTATCCTACGTGGCCAGCACTCAAACTTGCAACTTTACGGCCAAACTGGACTTACCTTTATTCTATGCTAATATAGAATATACAAATAATTTGGCACAGCTGTGCAGAGAATTTTGTAAAATGAACAAGAGAAAAAATTAAACCAATTGAAAAATATAGATATATAAATTCAGGATTATGTTTGTTTTTGAGTGAGTTAAGAAATTCAAATTAAATAAAATGTAGATTAGTAAATCAATGCAGTTAAGAAAAATAATAACACGTGACCTTAATTTATTTATCAAAAAAAGAGATCACCAAACAATTTGCAATCAGGTTGAGAACTTGTGATTTTAATATTTGTTTAGCTTAGTTTTGACAAAGTAATGGCTGTTTCACATAGTTTATTTTTGTCATAAATTAAAAAGAAAATATGTAATAAATTCAGTGAAATGCAAGATTTATTGCCTACAATTAGAAAAAAGTGACTTGAATTTTAGAAAATAGTCATGCCTTTGGCGACAAGAGTAACTCACCTTATTATTTAGCAAGTATCTTTAAATTTTGAGTTAAATTTTAAACCTAAAAACTTTTTTTTTTTAAATAGTTTGAAATTATTTCAAAGGCGAGTTTGTAAAACTTATGGTGATTTTTTTTTTTTTGAGTAGAGTATTTATAAGTCCACTTCACAAATATTGGCCATTATTTTGTGGCTTTGTTGTTCGAAATTATCGTTGGCAGTTGCAATCCCATTTTGCGTGTAGTTGGCTTCCAAACGATTTCCGAGCTGAGAGAGAAAGTGCAGTGAAAAGCGTTTGTTTTGCTTAAAGAATTAAATTTATTGCATTTAAAGTTTGTGTTTGTGTTTGAGTTTGTGTTTTTCATGCTCAGCTGCATGCTAGCTGCTTAATACATATTTACGGGGAATGGCAGGGGGGGTAAGAGTGAGGGGGAAATACTTAAATGTAGAATTACATATAAGCAATTCGTTGGTGCGAGACCCGTTCTTAGATAATACGATATGTTATTTTGGTTGCTTTCAATCGTTTTCAAATAATGTACACTTTTTTTCGAGAGAGCGATAACTATAAATTTAAAATACAGACAAAATACATATGACGAAAAGTTTTATACTTATGCAGTTAATAAAATACCATTGTAATAATAATATATGTGTTGGCTGTTGGCGCCTGATCAGCAACCAACTCGTTTAACTAGTTTATACTCATTCCAGCAATATCGAAATTATATATATATATATATAATAATATATGCACTTAAACTTAGAACATGTGAAAAGTTAGGCAGCTACACTTAAACAAAAACAAATCGCACTGAAGATTAATTTGCATTTCTTAATATTTGTCACTTAAATTAATAATCAGCATGTTATATATATAATTTATAGAAAATAATTTTTCAATCCGACTTTTTGGAAATTTTTTGCTATTATTCAAATATATATATATATATTTCGCAGAAAGAGAAAAAATGTTAAATTAAATTTTTCTATCTTTTCAGAAAAATTATTTCTAGCCAAGTCTTGCAATTTTCAAATTTTAAAATTTCATTTTTAGACCTGCTTTTCAATTTTAACAAAAATAATTTCTAGGCAAAAGAAAAATCTAAGAAAAAATAAATTTAAAAAACAAGAAAACAAATTTCTAATCAGTGCGATTTTTTCTTCGAGTGTACGAAAGAGAGAGAGAGAGAGGAAGAGAAGGGGGACTGTCTCTAGCAGTTCATGTAGTTGGGGGAATCCGGTGTAGCCTGCTGCTTGGGCGGCACAGTGGGCGCCTGGTTGGCCTCCTCCGGATGATTGCTGCCCACATTCTGGTAGACCTCCGCTTGGACCTCGATGCTGCCCACCTGGGGACAGGCGACCTGTTTGGGCTTGAAGGAGCTGCAACCGGAGCTGGAGGCGCTGTTCTTGCTCAGCTTGCCATAGATGATGTTGGGGCGCTCGTTCAACTTGATGGGCTGCAAGGTGACGCCATTCTGATAGTGTTGCTGGTGCTGCTGTTCCTGTTCTTTGGCCTCCATAATGGTATTCAAAAAGCTGCTGCTCTGCGACGTGCTCAATGCTTGGCTGCCACTGGCAGTGCCGTAGACGGGTATGTTTGAGGGAAACAACTGGTAATGCTCGGAGCCCGTTGGACTTGTGGGCGTATGCAGGCGCTGGCAGCTGGATAATGGTGAGGGGAAAACAATCTGGTGACGCTCATCGCCCGGCGTGGAGACAGGCGTAAAAACTGGCCTCGGTGGCGGTGGCACCAAATAGTTGTCCATCAGCGAGCCGGAGGCGCCCAGCCGGCAGCCAAATTGGCGTCGCTCCTCGTGATCCGAATGGGTGCCCGAGTCCCCAAGAGAGGCGCCACTGCAATTGCTGCCGGTGCTCAAGCGACCCGAAGACGAACTCGAACTGGAAACGCTCTGCAAGCTCAGCGAGCTAATTGGACGTGCCGAGGATTTGAGGCTGCAACTGGTTGCAATCGAACTCTTGGTCTCGTCCAGCAAGCTGTCCGCACAGCAGTTGGCCAACTTGTCAGCCTTTGTCTCCTTTGGCTTGGAGAAGAGTTTCTTGATGCGCTCAAAGGGCGTCTCCCGCTTCAGTTGGGACTTGACATGTTCGTGGATTCTTTCGTATTCGCGTCGCATCTGGTCGATTTGATCCTGTTTCTCGCGATAGCTTTGCTGGACATCGTTGCGATGCTTCCACTTCTCCACGAGCAGCTCCACATCCCTGATGGACAGCACATTGTTCTTGAAGTCGTGCATAATCTCGGCCAGCTCATCGTCGGCATTGGCACGGGAGGCATCGCTGGCGCTGCGCTTGAGGGTGCCAAAGCCGCCGTTGGCTTGGTGCTGGGCGCGCAACGGACGCAGTGACTCCTCCACGGGTCGATTGGAGGGCTGATACAGATAGTTGCCATCATCCGACGACTTCTGCACGGGTATATTGGAGGGCTGCATGACGTAGTCGTTGCCCTGATTCTCCAGCAGCTGCGAGCACTCCTGACTAAATTTATCATCTGTCACCGCAGCATCGACCACATCTTGGCCGGATTTGTTTTGGTCTTTGGACTGGTAATATGGTGGCTCATTGATGTGCAGCTCATTGGTGGTCTGCTCGGGTCCAATTGGAGTCGTCTCCAGCACTTTATTCGACTCTAAATGCTTTTCCGTCGCACAACTCTGCAAATTCTCATCGTCCGTTTCCACGCTGATGTAATTGAGATTTGAGATTGCCATTGTCTCCGTCTTGGTGGGACGCACATCTGGCGTATTTTCCCGCTCCGAGCCGCTCGACATTTCCATATACTCCTCGGTGGGTGGCAGTGGCTTAACTGGCTTCGCGGGCAGTGCACCAATTACGACTTGGGGGGATTTGCAGCCAAGACTCGACTTGGTTTGTGCCGCTGGCGAACTGGCGCCACTTGTGGCATTATCCACGCCTTTGAAGTAGTGATAGACCATGGTCAGATTGTGAAACTCCGAGAAGCTAATCAAATTCTGGGCGAGCTTATGATGACCCTCCTGTTCAGCTAATTCCGCCGGCGTGCGTCCGGAGCAATTCCTGACACCGCAAGCCGTGTCGCCACCGGGACACTCCATCAACTGCAAGCAGAGCCTGTTGAGGCCCCAGCGTGCCGCAAAGTGGATCAGCGTGGGATACTCCTCCGGACTCGACTCGAGACGTGTGAAGAAATGCGGCTGACTTCGCTCAGTGGGTCCGTTCAACAGGTGAAAATTTGGTGGCATGTTGCGCTGAAAGCACTGCAGCAAGTGCAGGTCGAGGGAATCCCGCTCCAGGGGACCCACGCCCAAAGCGTGGCACATGAACTCTATGGGGGAATCCTCGACGCGCAGCAGCTGCTCCAGTTCCCTCAACCGACTCTCGCATTTCACGGGACGAGCGCCCAGAATTTTATTGTTCTTCTCAATGCGTATCTCGATCATTGTGGAGATTTGCATGCATGTTTCGGGTATGGCGAATTGCAAGGTGTACGGATTGCGGCATTTGAAATTCCGTATCTCGAGCAGTTCGCCGGATTTCTCGACGAGGACTTTGACCACATCGTTTGGCTGCAGTGGCTCCGCGAGCATGGCCAGCACTTTGTTTTGGCCCTGTTTTACTTTCTTGGGCAGCACAGTGAAACCCTCCGTGCAACTGGACATGCTGCGCGATATGCTGCTGCTGTTGTTGCCGCTGCTGCTGCTGTTGTTGTTGCAACTGTTGTCCTGGCAGGGTGGCCGTTGGCACAGCGCTCTTCCCAGTATATCGGTGGCTATGCCGAGTATATTACTGATCTGTGCCTGATCATTGTCGCGGACAACGCAGCGCCGCCACTTGTAGTAGCTGGGCAGGGCTGTCTTGTGCATCTCCTTCACCTTGTCCTCGCCCACATCCAGCAGAATGGCCAGCACCTTCTCCACGCGGATTATCGCCGTTAGCTGCGCCATCAGGAAACTGTGCGGCAGTGCCAACAATGCCGGACACAGGATGACTATCTGCAGTGCCGTGTTGTGATACTTTTGGGCAATCTCCTCGCTAAAAGGGCCATCGTCAATTTTGATGTGCAGAAAACTACAGAGGGAAGAAGAAGAAGAGAATTGGGAAATTAATTGGAGTTGTCTTAAATGAAACCAACAACTAAATTCTTATGGAAAGTTTTTACTTTCATCTACAACAAATTGAAACAGATATGGGAGGAAAAGAAAATAATAAGTTAAAGCAGCTACAAAATTATTGGAGTATTATTAAGCGAAATATATGTAAAACTTAAGAACTAATATAATAATTGAATTGAATAATTGAATCATAAATGTGGCAATATTTTTAGAATACTAATTTTAAATTGAAATTGATTTTTTGATTGATTTTAAATTGAAATTAAATAGTTATTTTTTAAAAACTCAAACGCAATAAGCGGAATGTTTTTAAACTAAATAAAATAAATACACTAATTAAATAAACTTTATACACACATTAATGAGAAACTATTCATCATATTTAGGTAAAAAAAGGTTTTATCAAAATTTACTCATAATTAGCACATTAAAGAATTTTTTTTTTTACTAATTTCCATTTATTAAAATATAAATATTTATAAATATTTTTGTATATGCACCGATTGAGAATTTAATTTAATAAAAGACAAACTTTATCGATTTAAGCATTTGGGCTTGTGGTTTGTGTACTTACTTGAATGGTTTGCGTCCGCGCTGCTTGGTGATCTTGTCGAAATGGTTCTTGAGGAAAGTGGCGCGGAGATAGGCGGGTTCGCTGTGCTTGGCAGTGATAATCAAAATGTCGTCCATGTTGTAGCCCGGCGGAGTGTAGCCGTAGCCAGCCGATGTTGCAACTCCGTTGCCGTTGTTCACGTTGCCGCAGTTGTCTGCAAAATGAAAGACAAAACCGATCGATGAGAAAATGAGCAAAAAGTGCAGCAACAAGTTGGGAAAGAATGCTACTGATAAAGAACTGGCCTGGAACGACCCCAAAAAAAACCAATGTATGTATGTGTGTGTGTGTGTGTGTGTGTCATTTTGATAAATAATGTGTTTACTTAGGATTTGACTTTAGCGATTTATGACCCTAGCTGCAACTCCTCAAATAGCCCATGTTTGTCTTTTTCCCATACGCTTCAATGTTTGCCTTTTGGCTTTGGAAAAGCGCCGCAATTTCTCATGTGTGATAATTTTGTTAAGTAGACAACAACAAATAAACAACAAAAAAAAGGTCAGTTGGGCATTTGTTATTTTTTTTGATTTTTTTTTTTTGTGGCACTATGTCACCTGAGTTTATCAAGCCGCTTAAACAGATTTACTTTTTGCATACCCAATGATCTGCATGAACAAAGATCATGATGGAAATTGAATGGAATACACAAATTATTTAAAGGTGTAATTAAAAGCCACAAGCACCGTTCTTATATTTTTAAATTAAATTAAGAGTTATGTTACTCTGTTTCTTTTATTCTTTTAAAAGTTGCACTATATTATTGGTACAATTTATTTCACAAACTGTAAAATTTCATAAAATTTATTGTTGTTTTGATACATTTTTAATCAGTTTAAATTTAAATAAAAACGTTGTTAAAAACAAATAAATTTTTGCTCTTATTTGTGTTCACTTTACAAATTTTTCAAACAGAAGTTTCCTTAATCCTTTCAGAATTGTGCAATGCAATTTTCACTTTGTTTTGAAAACTGTTTTGTTAAACTTTGGAATTTCTCGTCGTAAATTTGCTTGTTGCAAGTTTTTCGACATTTACACAAATCGAAACTTGCCACAAGGGGAGTTGACAGCAAACTATTCAGTTTTAGCCAGCTGCTGATGTTTTTACGTAGTTGATGTTGTTTGTTTGTCACATCCAAAGATTAAAGCTAAATAAAACAACATAAATTTTGAGAATGAGAAAACGGTGATAGTAATTTCGACAGCTATTTTGTCAAGAATAAATTGGCCGGGCTGTTGAGCAACTCGTGCTGTGCTGTGCTGTGTCTGTGTCTGTGTCTGTGTGGCTGCTGCTTGGCCATAATAAATTCAGTCACGTTTAAAGCATTTACAAATTTAGTTTAAATCTCACAGCTAATCGAGCAGAAACTGGAACTCGCAGCGTGTTCTGTTTATGATGTTATCTCCTGGCCAAACCGAAATTTACTGTTGCATTTCGAACTGAACTTCTTCTTGACACCCACAAATGGCGGCTGCTGCAGCGTCGTCGTCGTCGTCGTCGTCGTCGTCGCCAACAGCAGCGACAGTTTGCCACTGTCAGTCTATCTGTCTTTCTGTCTATCTGTCGTCTGTCGTCTCGTCAGTCTCCGATTGCCTGCCGGCTCCTCTTCCTGTTGCACGCTCGCAGCTGCTGCTCATTATATGGCCAAGGGAGTCGAGCTCTTTCTTTTCTTTGTATACCCTGTACAACATTAGGAATGGGCAATGGGCTCGCTATACTCAGCCAAAAATAATTGCCACAGGTAACTCATCTTATTATTCGAAAAGTGTATATCAAAAAATTTGTTTTTCTGGTTTACTAAAATTAAAATGTTTATAATTTAAAGGGCGTTCTTTAATTATACTAGCAATTTATTTATATTCTAATTAAAAATTAGTAATATAAATTCATTTTATTTAATTTGAAAATTCTACAGAGGATTTTCTATAATTTTAAAACAACTATTTCAAAAATATAAAAATAATGTTGCTGTTTTTAGAGACAAATTAGTTGAAGCACAAGTCAAGCGTGATATTTGCTAGTCGAGCACTCTCGACTTAAACACTCTTACTTGTTTCAGTAATGTAAATAAAAGGCTGTGCATATAATAAGTATATATATAAAATGACAAGTGGAGCATTTGCAGCTTATTATTTTTCTGTTTTTAGTATTAAAATATTCGCAAGTCGAGCAGTCACCACTATTACAGTCTTGCTTATTTCATTAATATAAATAAAAATAAATAAAAGGCTGTGCATAAATATATATAAAAAAGATGACAAGTGAAGCGTTTGCTGCCTTTTCCCTGTTTCTCTGTTTTCTCTGTTCAGTTTTATGCCCGCCTGCAAATTTGCATATTGTTGCAATTTTGTTATATATCTTTTGTGTTTTGGGTCTGTTTTGTAGTATTTCTAAATGCCTGACAACATAATTAACATGAAAATTGCCTGCCTTTAGACTTTTATTTCAAGATGCGTGACAAACAAGTTTTGCTTAATTAATGAGCCTGGCAATAATAATAATAAACTACAAGAAGTTGATCCTTTTTGAGTTTTGGGCAAAGTTTGATTTCGTTGTTTGAAATTTATCACTCAATTACATGACAGATGACAGTCGAGAAGTGCAGCCGAACTTTTTTGCCGAACTTTGTGACAACTAAAGTTGAGATCTGCCTCGGAGGATGTCTCCGTAGTATGGACAAAATGTATTTCAGCGAGGCAAACATCTGGTAATTGTTAACCAGTCGACGCAATTGTATGAAAAATGCGACTCTTTGTTTGGCGATCACTTTTGCACTCGCCTCGTTTTCTTTGTATACCCTTTGCCTTTATTTGCACACTTTGTGTACACTCTAAAACAAAGTATCTTTGTGCCGCTGCAATTTGCAAAAAATTTCGCGATTTTTATTTTAACGTTTCTGGTTTTTTTCTTTTTTTTTTTTTAGCTTTTTGATCGATGCTTTTTTAATGGTTGCCGCGCGCAGCTGCATCTGTTAACGATCTCGTATCTTTCCCCGATCCATTATATATATACATATATATGTATTACGCTTACAAAATAAAGAATGGCAACAGTTCGGCATTTTTTTTTTTACAAATGAATGAATCTTCGATTAGCTTTGCAATTTTTATTACGTGCGGATTTTTAGTATATTGTTTTGAAGTTTTTAGAATAGCATTGGAATTGGAATACAGCCAAAAGTAGCGAACAAAATCTTCTTTTATAGATTATTTTTTTATTATTATTATAAATATTTGTAAGCCCGTGCTTTTATTTTTATTTATTGGTATTTCATTCATTCTACCATTTTCATAAAAATTCAAATTTTTAATTGGAATTTCAAATCAAATTTGATAAGTTGAAAACGGTGAATAAAATTATGTTTTTTTTCCTTTTAATTTTCCTTTTAATAAAACGAATTCAAAAGTTCCATTAACTAACAAGCTTAAAGGAATGGTCACATTTGAAAACAGTTAGGTGGTGCTATTGGGTTTACCGCAGCTGTATACATATTGACTTACTCATTTCCACATACTCGTAATTATTGGCATTCGATTTGCGGCCTAAGACATAGCTGCCAAACAGACTACAGCTGCGCTTGGCAGCCATATTTTGTTCTTATTTTGTTTGAATATTTATTGTTAATTTAATATTTGAGCATATTTAATAATTTGACTACTTTTAATGATATTTATTGCTGGGTTTGCAGCGCACAAGTCGCACGCGGCGCTAATTGTCGTTTCAGCATCGCGAATGGAACTGGAAGCGAATAATGTTGAACCAGTTGCCATAGGCTGACCGGGAGGCCAACTGGGGGATCTGACTGGGGGCTGAGTGGAGGCCAGGCGACTGATTGCCTAGGATTACGAGTCTACTTTTAATTAATTGATTAAAATAATGCGCCTGGCCTGTGACCGGCGCCAGTCAGCGTGGGCATTAAAAGGGGTTTAATTCAGTTTACTCATCTGAGTTTGAGTTAAAAAATAGAGCAATAATCGTGTATTAGGTTTTCCCAACTTTAAATGAGTCGATTATTTTTATTTGCTAAATTTTTTATATTTTTAAATCGAGTATACATTCTTGGTCGAAGTGCAATCCAAAGGTGAAAACTTAGCCAATAATCTATTCTCCAAAAATCTATTCTCAGTTTCTTCTAGAATGTAATTTAAATAAAATTACTTGTTTCTTGGAAAAATGTTTTATGAATCAGGATTCAAAAAGTATTTCGGAATAAATATTTTTTTATCATTATATAAATTATTCTTGAACTTAGATTTGTAGTTTAGTTTTTATTACTTATTAATAAAAAATTTATTGTTCGATTCGGTTAATGATACATAAATAATTCTTTCAAAATTAACTTTGAATGAAGTTAACCGATTGTTCAAGATTTGCAATGCGTTCCTTTAACGGTTGAACACTTTTCTTTATACTGAAGCTGAGTTGTGTTCTTGATTTGAATTAATGGATCTTAAATCAATGAATTTGGAATCAAGATATGCGGTTTCGTTTTCAGAATGTGTTTTTATCTTTCTTGGCTTTTTCGAGTAGCTGTCAGTGTTTGTTAAGCCTTTATTTTCGCGATTAATTAAGGTCTTATGCGGATGCTATTAAGACTTAAGAATAATTAGGACAGATTCTTCATAATAACACAACCTTCTAATGCTTCAATGAAAATGTCTAAAAACTGAATAATTCATCAAGCTTATTCTTCGGAAAGAAACTTTGGTTCTGATGGATTTTTATGAGGGGGCCAAAAACTGCAGTCCAATAGAAATGTTATTTTTTTTGGTATGTTTATTGTTGTGTGTTGTGTGGTTGTTTTTTTTTTGTTGGACAATTTGAATAAATGCCAGCGCTGTGTGACATTTTAGCAAGACATAAATCAACGAAAAATGTACACAAAATTATGCGGGATAAAATGGACGGCGGCCACGAGGCGAATCGGGGACCGGAGACCGGAGAACCGGAGAACCGGACGATACACAAATTAACCCTCGCCTCGAAATAATATTCACTCATATAAAATATACACATGTATTTCTATCTCTCTCTCTCTCTCTTTTTTATTTTGTTTTTGTTGTTTGTGCGAGCATAACAATTATCATTTAATTATGTCAACTGTAACTTAATTATGAGCGCATCTTTTCATTTCATTTGATTCCCCACTTGATTAAAACTGTTTCAGTTTTGGTTTGGTTAATTGTTAATTTCCGTTTGAGATTTGTGAATTCTTCTGCTCAATTAAGCTTGAATCCCCGTTCGAATTGCATGGCGACTAAATCTTAATCAATTCACTGGCGATGAAATGCAACATATTTTTTAGAGCACTTAAAAAATTCCAAATGTGTAAAAAGCGTAAAATGGTTTTGTGCAAAAGTATGTAACTGGCAGGAGGAAGCATCAACGATTACACAAAGTATATATATATATATATATATATATTGATCTTGGTACCGACATAGCCAAGTCTGTATATTTATTTATTTAATTTAACAGAATAAATTAAATTAAATAATAAATTTACTATTCATTTTAAATTAAAAACTAACCAATATTTATATATATATACCATGAGAAATGAGGAATAATATTCTATATTATTTATATATATTTTACACTGTCATATTTTACATACAAATTTCATTTATAGTAGTAAATACAGCAAATTTAGCCAGCTTGTCAGTCAAACAAAAATATATTTAATAGCTTTCTACAGGGTATATTATTGTCGCGCTTACTCGACTACAGCAGCCTACTTTTTTTTTTGTAAGGCTGATCTTCTATTTATTAAATTTATGCTTGTTGGCATAATTCATCAACGCTGTAAATTGTTTTAGTTATGGGCTTAAGTTTGTGTTCCCCTACTATCTACAAACAGTTACGCACACACAAACACACACACAAACACACATACATACATCCGCCCACCAGTCGTCTAACGGCATAATTTACCCCTCAGATGCACAACAATTTTGATGATCATTCAACTGTAAATTGTTCTCAATCTCAATTCGCTTCTCTCTGTTTCTCTCACTATCTCGCTCTCTCTCTTTCTCAGTGTCTGCGTTTTGCAGTTTTACAGTGTGAGAATTGGACAACTGGACACTGGTTGAGTTAAGCAGGGGATTGGTGGGGGGATCAGGGCACTCACAAATCATTCACAACGATTATAAATGACATTGTGCATTGGTTTTGGCTGGCGTTGAATGAGCCTGCATAGAAAATACACTGCAATAAATTCGAGTGTCTGAAATCAGTGCGTACTTTATTTGGGGGCAGTTTTCATTTATTTTTTTCTTATACAGACAGGAAAAAACTAACAGCAGGAATATAAACAAAATATAGTTTTGAAATTTTTATAAATGTTGTTTTTGAATACGTTGCTAAGTTTTCTCAACTATAATTAAAAATAAGTATTGCTGCTTGAATATTATTAAAAATATATAAAATTGTTTTTCCGTTGATGTAGAAGTGCCTAAAAGTGGCAGTTCTTAAATAAATCTTTTATCTATTTCTCATTTTTCAAAATTGTGCGTTAATTATTGATGTTAATTTTCTTTTTCTTTTTTTATACATTTGAATAAACCAAATTTGATATGATTACTTTATCACTTTTTAAAGTAGTCTTCTTTCATTTCTTAAAACGTATTCATAAATTCTTTAAGCTTAAAATTTTTAAAAAGAAAACATTTCTTATGTGAATTATGTTTGAATTATAGTGTTGTCTCAATGTTAATGGAATCTGTTGATGACTTGAAATATGCACCATATCCAAGCCATAAATATGGAACAAATCTTAGTATTTCTACATTAAATTTCCTAAATTTAGTGGCACAACTTTATATACTCTTTCCAGAAATCTGAAACAATTTGACCCAGTTAATTACGAATTTATTTGCTTAGTGAAACACAGGCCTCATAATGAAAACATTTAAAAACAGATCATAAAAAGTGTCTGTGCATCGATGAATATTTCGCTTGAAACATGTTGTTTTTTTTTCTCTTCTCCAAACATAAACAATTATCTTATTTTCTGGCCAGGCACACAGTGTGAAAATGGTCCATGAAATAGTTGTTTTTTTCTTTCTCAAAAATCTAGTGAAGAAGTTCAGGACGCAACATGAGGCAGATGAGCAAGTAGTTTATATATACCATATGCAGATGTGAGTTATAAAGTTTATAGCTGCCAGCTAAACAATCTGTGGACTCAACCATCAGCAGCTCTAAAGTGCATTTAATATACGATATGGCAGAGTTCATAAAAAAGTCCAAGTCCGAGTCCATTACACAAAGTACCGACTGTAGTTAATGCAATTGTCTATTAACCAGATAGCCTTACTATTACACTCTGCGAAAAAATCACACAGTATTTTAAAATAAACGAGTTGAAAACTAGATAGTTTTTATTGATTTTAGAAACAATTCTTCATTATAAAAAACATCTTTCTATAAATTAGCCAAATTTGCCACGAATTGAAAAACTCACAAATTTTCAAATTTTTCTAATTTGAGAAATAATTTCTATTGTCGGTAAATGCAAATTAAATTTTGAAAAAAGAGAAACAGCTAATTTTTGAAAATTCTTTTTATAGTTGATTTGGCGATTTTTTATAAACAAGTGCAATTTATTTTGCTGAGTGTAAAGTCGCATTATGCATTTTAATGCAGTGCTGGGCTTGTAAACAACTTTGGAGGTCTGTCCGTTGTAGCCAAGCAACTCCTCCAACTCCCTTGGCTCCTCCAACTCCTTCAACTGCCAACTCCGATTCCGATGTTATTTTTTTTTGATGTTTTTGACATTAATGTTTTGTTAGTTTTTGTTGTTATTGCTGTGTCGCTGTCATAAAAGAGCTGGGGCTGGACATGGACATATGTATAAGGGTGGGGGGAATGCCAGACAGGCTCCCACACACACACACACACACACATATTCATGCCACATGTTTATCCGTCTGCGTTTCTTATAAAAACAATGGCAACTCTTTTTAGTGAGCCTATTTTTAGATATGGATTTTTCAATTCCCAGTATATGTTTTTTGGGGGGGGGGGGCGCTGAATAATTGTGCAGCAGGTGTCAAATGTCTGCCCCCTCCCCATACCTCTCTACACCCACCGACTTTTTAGGTAAAGTTGCCGACGCGAAAGGAAATTGTCATTATTCAACAGAAATATTATAAGAGAAAACAACAAGAACTCAAAATGATCGTGTAAAATGCAACATTTGTGGTCTTAGCACGAGCCACCCTATCGCAGTTAGGCGCTGATTGATAACACCCCCACTGAAAGGGGACGGGTGGAGAGGGTGACAGTGGGAGTGGGGAGTGGGGAGTGGGGAGTGGGAAGTGGGTAGTGGGAAGAAGCGACAACTTTGTCAAACACTTCATCAAACATCTCAAATGTGCTGCATTTTTGAAGGTGTTCGTTTGAGTGGATATTTTTCCCATTTCTTTTTTTGTTTTTTTTTCTTAGTTATTTATTTGATGTTTAGCTGTTTTTGGGGAAATGCATCTGGCTGGGGGGTTGTGTGTTGTGATGGGGCGGGGGTGGGTGCGATGCATTTTGTGTCACTTTGGCAGCCATTTCACAGATCTATGCGCTTCTGTATGCTAATAAATGTCTTCATAAATTTAAATGCGACATTTCAGCCAAACAAATATCTCAACTGAATTGCAATCGAGGCGCTTCTCAACTGGAAACCAAGTCATAAATATTCTCCGAAATAATTTAGACTAAAAAAACAGAATAAACAATGTCTCACACATCATTTGAGTTTCGAAAAGTTATGGCTACTTTTTAAAAAATTATTCAGTTCCAGTTTAGCTTTTGCTTTTGGCTTAAATTTTGAATAAACTAAGAAAACTTAAGAATGAATCGAGAAGATTGAATTAAATATAATAATATTGTTGATCATGAATAATAAGTATGAAATGTCGTTTTTCAAATGAAAATAAATATAAATTATAAATATAATTAACTGGCATAATTTAGAAAAAAAAGAAAGAACTATTGAAAACTATTTAGTTCAAGTTTAAATTTTTTAAGCTTTCATTATAAAAAGTAAGAATGCCCAAGCTGACAATAAGTTTAATTTTTTAATGCTGATTAAGAATATATTTCATATATTTAATATTTGTATAATTTATTTTTCGCTCTCTTGGGAATTGATCAAGGTTAATTGACGTGAGTAAAATAGTTGCATTAACTAAAAACACTTTAAGCCTAAAAAAAAGCCCGCATTTTTTGCATTTGCACTTAAATAAGTAGTTGGCACATGCATTTGTGTTATTAATATAATTTTTTGTTGTTTTTCTTTTTTGGACGCGAATGTAAAAAAATAAAACAACAATAACAATAACAATAACAACAGCGACAACTTGACAACAATCAACTCAAATTTTTCATTTCCGTTTATTTAAGCGGTGCCAGCAGAGAGCGGAAAAAGAGATGGGGACAAAGGGGGAGAGAGTGTGTGAGAAAAAGAGAGAAAGAGTGAGGGAGAGAGGGAGGGAGATAGGTATTGATGCTGCCTGTTTACACATTATTATTAAAAGAGAGAGAGAGAGAGAAAGAGACTCCAGCTTAGCATGCATTTCTGTATTGCATGTGTGTGTGTGTGTGTGTGTGTGCGTGTGTGAGTATGTGGCAGTGTGTGTATTTCAGCGTTTCCTGCGCGCAATTTATGCTCCACTCTAAAGATGGGTGCGTGTCAACCAAAGTGACTATTAAATATTCCGAAAATGATGAGGAAGTTTGACTTAAGTTGACATAAAACAGAATTGAGCCATTTCCCAGGCAGCTGTCTAAAAACTCAATATTTTAAATACGATTTTAAGGAAATGCGTATTTACCCATTGTCTTTTGAAACAACTTAAAACAAACAAATATATATAAAACTAATTAAATAAAAATATTTGAAAAGCGCATCTAATAAACTTTTAATTTATGAGTTACTTTTTTTTTGGAATAATAAAGTATTAAGAATTGTTGTGTTTGGTGACCTGTTTTTATTTTCTAATATTTAAGTTTAAACTATTTTATGGGATGTCTTTAAGTTATTATCAATCAAAAAAGTCGAATTCTCAATAAATAAAACATTTAAACAATGAATCTTTTTAAGTTAATTATAATAATAAGAATAGTTTTTTAATTTATAAGCTCCGTAATAGAAAATTGTAAATAAGTCAATAATATAGTAAAGTTCTTTTAAATTATAAATTACTGACTAAAAAAGTCTTTTTAATTGAGTTATTATCGATACGAAAAATTCACTATTCAATCTAATTTTTTTGAGGGGATTAAAAACTTCAATTGAACTATTTATTTATTATTATATTTATAATTAAGACACGAACTTTTTAAACAAACCCGCTGAGTGTTCATCTCTAGTGCAAGCTTAAGCTGCGACAACACACACACACAAACACACACACAGATACACCCGCACACACACAGTGACAATTTATGCTTTCACTGCTGCTGCTGCCTGTTGCCTTCTATGAGCGATTTCCGGTGCATGCGTCGCTGCTGGCGTCGCTGCAACTGAGCAAATTTGTACGTTACTTTCAGTTATGATTGTTATTGCTACACACAAACATAAATACACACATACATACACACATACATAAATATATTTATGCTTATGCTCATTTCTGAATGCTGCCTGCCTGAAGCGGCACCTGCCACATTTGCCAGCCGTTGCGCCTGCGCCTTTAGCCCAGTCCCTGTCAAAACCAACCCCCCATGCCCCACTCCTGCTGCACTACCCCCCCTCCCCTTAACCTGGCTAGTTGGTTATGCATTTGCATCACGCACAGCCCTTTCAATTATAATTGCTGCCTGGCTGCCTGCCTCTGTTTTTGCTATTTTTATCCATCTATTTTGCTTTGACGTCGGCACGCGGCAGCAAAAAAATAAAAATAAAAATAAATACATATATATATATATAGAAATATGTATGTTGCAGCATAGTCGGGAGCACGCGCTCTTGTTTTTCTTGCCTCCAATTGTTGCACATCTGTTTTTTCTTCATATTCGGAGGGGTAGCAGCAGCTCAGGGGTGCCTCAAAGCAGCAGCCAAGGATGCCCCCGATTTTTTTCTCTCTTTTTTTTCCAATGTCTGGCTTTGTTTACCCCTCATCTTTTTCATCTTTTTGTAATGTTTTCTTTTATTTTTTTTTTTAATATTTTTTTTTTCTTACTTTTGCTATTAATTGAAAAACAAAAACCGAGTCTAGACAGAAATTTTAAATGGTGCAGCTTCAGCGGAAATTCAATCTCTGCTCTATTTTTGAGTTGGACTCCCCCAATGATTGTTTTTTTTTTTTCTTTTTAAGCTACACACGCACACCCTACACACACGTGCTGCTCGGTGTGTTAATCGTATTGTATTTCAGGATTAGATTGCGTTTGGGTAATCAATTCTGTGTTTGAGCGGAAATTGAATGCATGTTTGAGTTGTTCATTTTTTAACGGAAATTAAAATCCTTTAACTATGCAATTGAACGCCCAAAAAAATTGTAGAAAGAAACATGTAGACAAAAACTCAAAAAACCCTTTTGCCTTAAGCCTAGGCGACGGCATTTGCTTTGATATTCAATTAAAAAACGTGCCTTAATTTTGTATTTTGAATTTGAAAAAACGTGCCTGAATTTTCTATGGCAGTCAAAACGGGGTTCGTTTCTCAGTTTTGTTTTAATAGTTTGCAGACGACTTGTATTGAATTTCGAGTGCACTTCAAATGCAATTGCATTGGATTCAAGTGTTTTGTTTTTTTGAAAACAATAAAAACTCAAACTCACCGCAGCAGAACGTTTCCAATTCGACATCTTCGATTTTGAGTTGCATTTTTGAAATGTTTTTTTTTTTTTTTCTTTTTTGGAGTTTGAAATTGCTATTTTGTGAATGAGTACACTTTACAAATACATTGCAGTACACTCGCACATACACACACACACACAGCCGCACACTTGCACACACACTTTGGTCTAGTCAAGTTTGGCTGCGCATGCGCAACGTCAACTTGCCACAGTCCTTCAACTTCAACTGGCCATAAAGCCAGTCAAAGCTGAGCTCAGCTCAACTTGGGGCAGTCAAATCAATGTTGAATGCCCAGAATAATAATGAGCAATCGATGCAAAGAGAGAGAAAAGAGAGAGAGAGAGAGAGAGACTCTCTTATACTTTTCCCTCTATCTCTCATTCTCTGACAGAGTTGTTTTTTTCTTGGCGTCTTTCTCTCTTCATAAATAATGCATTCAAAAGATTATAAAATAATAAAAGTCACAGCAGTTGTTGTTATTGTATGTTGCTCTTCTGTTGTTGTTGTTGTTGTTCTTGTTGTACGTGCTTGTGACGTTTAATCAACACGTTGTCCATTTTAAGTGCTACCGTGTTACCAAGTTCGTATTCCACCCCCCCTTCCCCACTAAATCCCCACCCATTCTGAACCAGGCTATAAACGGAATTATTGCTTTTTAAGTGGACAACAGCGCCAATTTTATTAATTCTTTGCTATTTTTTATTTTTATTCATAAAAAAACTCTTTTAAGATTCTCCTGTTGCGTTATTCTCGTGCCGAATGCGGCTTAAGAACGCTTTAAACAGTTAGGAAAGCAATAAGACATACACTTGGCAAAATTCCTCAAAAACTAAAATTTGGCAAGTTTGAAAAAAATAAATAAGACAAACTTAAGAAATTCGCAAAAAGAAAAATCGTGTTAAGATTAGAAATTTACTATAAGCAGAAAAATCCCCTTTAAACTTAAAACGTTTTCTGATTTAGATTGAAAGTAATAAATTCTAAAGAAGCATCTAAGAATATAGAATGTTATTTTAATATTTATCTTTTGATCTAATCTTGAACAAAATTTTTTTATGTTTACAAGGCTATTTTTTCTATTTTTTAGAAATGTTTTCTGTTATTAAGATATATTTTTTTTAAGTATGAATAAGAACCTATTAAAAAATACTTTCTAAAATGCAGTTACAATTAATAAAATTCTAAAATAAATTCTTAAATTCAGCTTGATATTTTTTTTGAGTGTAAAAGCTTGCACATGCGTATATAGTAGTTGGATAAATATTTTGATTTAAATGACAGTGATAAAAACTGCAGACAAGGGCAGACAAATATATATATGTATATATATATATGTAAATAATACATTTAAATGTGGCAAGCATAAAATGCTCAGCATATAAATTGATGTGAAATACTATGGAAATTTATTTGGGTTTTTTAAACTGAGTTTGGGAATGGTTCAAGAAAGATAAAAGCAAAGATTTTTAAACTTCTCAGAATTATAAATAAAATAACTAAACTCAGCATACAGCTAAGGCAAAGACGATAAGAATTCGAAGAAGATTATTGAGTCGGTTTCTCGCAAAATATAGAAAATAATTTAAAATCTTTTCTTTTCATTTATACTAAACAAAATCAAATTCAAAATTGTATCTGTGGCACAAATAAGCCTTGCAACAAGGTGCGCCTGCGCCTCAAACTGCAAGCATTTGTGAAAAAAGATTTAAAAATAGTCTGCTAAAAAACTGAAGAAAAAAATATTTAAAAACAAGAAAAATAAGAAAAAGGAGAAGAAGAAGAAGAAGAAGAAGAAGAAGAAGAAAAAGAAGGAAACTTCACATTGGGACGTGAGCAAAATGTAAGCGTACTTTTTATCCTCTTCCTTCTACTCAGACCTCAACCCAAAATTATGTAAATGAAAAAAATATGCTTTGAGTCGAGACTTGAAAAATTTTGTGTATACGAAATATTAAATATTTATGAATGCAACAGGTGTTAACGAGGGTGTGGGGAGGGGGGAGGGGTATATGGAATGGATGCGGTCAAGGAAATTCAGGCAGTGATTTACCTCAATAGGATTTTGTTGTTTCGCCTCTGTTTGTTATGCAGCACAAGGCAGGGTTATGGTTAGTGTATTGAACCCCCAGCTGAGGCAGCAGCAACAAGGCATGCGGCAGCTGCCACAAAGGCGGCTGCTCTTTGTTTGTGTATATTGTAATCTGATGAGCAGATGTTCTCAGAATCGCTTGCTGCACAGCAATGCAAGTGCAACAGCGCATTGCAACTGCAACTGCAACTGCAACAGCAACAGCTATGCACAGTTGCTCCCCAGTTGACCTCAAATCACCTGCCACACTTGCTGCCTGCGAGCAATTAAAAAGCGGCAGTATATAAAATGATATATGGCACATTGCTGGACATTGCTGCAACAAAAAAGAACAATAATAATAACTACACTCAGCAAAAAATTTGGAATAAATTTTTGTAATTTGTAATTATTAGAAAACTTTCTTTTAATGCTTCCAAATTAATTATAAATCAAGAAAAAATTTCTAGTTTTGGGGGAGATTTTTTAAAATTTAGTACGATTCTATTTTCTAAGTGTAAACTCGCCCCTTGACTTGTGTTGCCCCTTTTCACTTTGATGTTTTGATGTGTTGGTGGTGGGGTTTGGATTTGTATGCACAATTGGCCGAAAGCATGTTGGCCAAATTTGGCTAAATGTTTGCTTGGCACGCGCCATATGCAAAACAGTTTCGACGAGTGCGTTTGGGGAGTTCAGGCTTCCGTGCCATTAACACGTTTGAACAACATCAACCAACACACACACACACACCCGCACAGAGGCTCAGTCAATGGCCAAGTTGGCTAATGCAAAGTTCCTGTTGGCCTCTTTGGCCCCACCTTATTGACAATTGTGCAGAGTTTTCAATTTATGCTTTTTCTGCTTGTCATGTTGGGCAGCCACACCCACCGCCCACTCGTTTATTGACTCTTGTCAGTTGTTGTTTAGCATTGGCTGCCTCTTTCCGCGGCAGGTTGCACATCCGCCATGTTGCACAGACAAACAAGCACAGTCAACATTTATTCCGACAATTAAAGAGCCAAACGGCAAAATTGCAAAACTGCAACTGCAACTGCAACCGCACTTTGCCGGAAATGTGTGCCCCACACAGAAACACCAGCACACACACACCAACACACACACAATGTGGCAATGTTTATCTCATTTGCATTTGAGCATTTTTTTTTGTTTTTAAATGATGAACTCGTTTTTGGTTTTTGTTTTTTCCTGCATATACAAATATGGACAAAATTTTATTTGTTTATTTTTTTTTTTTGCCATAAATTTAGGTGTTAAAATTGAAGTTGTTGCCGCATTTGTTGCCGCTTTTGTTGCAAGTGTGTCAATTGCCGTGCGCTCATTGCTCATTGTGACAAAGGCAATTTCAAATTGCAATTGTACAGTTACGCTTCATAGTTGGTCACTAACCATAATTTCTATATATATATATATATATATATATTTATGGGGTCTTTCTAATGGTGTCGTCGCTGATTCTATAAATTGCAACACTTCATTTTGCATGCAAAAAAGCAAGTTGAAAGCTGTAAAAATGTTCTGGTCTTTAGAAATTATTTTTACAACTACCAAAAAGATATTTCATAAAATTAGAAATTTAGAATTTAGCAAGGAATTTAGAAATAGAAAAATTGTTTTTGAAATCTAATTTTTCTTGATTTACTTATTTCATGTTATTTATTGAATGTTACCAAAACTTTTCTTATAAGTCAAAAGATGAAAATAAGGAGAAGCCTCTTTTAAAAATTTTATAATTAATTATTACTATTTTGTAACTAAATTCTTGAAGTACAAATTTAAGTTCAAATAACTTCATTGACATTTCAATTCAGCCAAAAAATTTTATTTTAAAATCGAGCCGTTTTAGATAATAACAAAAATGAAATTAAATATAAATTTGAAAGTGTATTTTCTTCTGTTATGAATTATTGAATTAAATTGTTGATTTAAAATCAAATTTAGATCATTCCATTGTCAGTTCAAAATGCATCAATATTTAAAGTGTTCTAATTGAATTAATAAAAATAGATTTCAACTTCTGCTTGCTATTTTTTTAGATTTCAAATTATGCTTTTAATATGTTATTTTAGCAATCAGTTGTTGACTTGCACTTCAAACTACTCAAGATGCAAATCATTGATTATTGATTGGGCACAGTAGTTTTTTCAAGTGCATTAAGAGCTCTATTCAAGAATTGAGTTGATAATCTTTGGGGCTCAGGAACAAGTTGTATTTTTTATATTCATTTTTTTTTTTTCAAGTGGTCGTCAGTCAATTCAGTGTCAATGCTAACAATTGAAAACCTTGAAAGTCGTCGATGTCTATAAATAAGAATTATGGAGAAGTCCTGAGTAGATGGGCAGATGTGTTGGGGTAATAATGATCATCATTCATACAACAAACCATTTCTGTGGCATACATCACACGCCTCAAGTCGTGGCTGTCAATGTCAAGTCAGAGGCGAGACCAGTCCAGACCAGACCAACCCAGACCAGACCAGACCAGACCAGAAGAGAATAGACCTGAACAGACGTCAGTTAGGATGAGGCAGCTCATTAAGACTCAAAACAATGCCAACTTTGGCGACACTCAGGCGACACTGGTCACAACAACAACAACAATAACAACACAACAACAATAACAACATTTGTGCATTTACAATTATCACTTGCGTAAACATTTCAATGTTATTTGAATGCAAAAGTGGCACAGAGCAGACCCCTGGCGCCTGGCAAAACAGCAAATACAACATCAGCAGGGGATGGAACAGGGGGGGGGGGGGGGGGTATAGAGGAACGGGTGGAAAGGGAGTTGGGGTAGCCATCGCTTAATATGTAAAAAACGTGTTGCACTCAGTGTCAGGGATCGGCCCAGCTCAGAAGTGCAAAAAATGCGAACGCCAAACGAGGCCATTCTAAACTGACAATTTGTTAAACAATTTAACCAATGAAATTATATACAAACTACACATATATATATATATATATATATATATATATATATATTAACTAGTTAATATACATATTTAACTAAGTTCATATCAACTTTTAATGATAGAAAACATTTTCGAAAGACAGAAAACACTTTCTGATTTGCAAAGTAATTTTAATTTTAATCAATCGATCTAAAATTAGATTTAGTGTAAAACTCCTACACAAAATAATAAACTTTACTTATGAAGTATAAATATATAAAATTTGAGATCAATTTTGTAATAAAATGTTTAATATATTATTATGAAATAATAATGCTTCGCTCACCTCGTCTGCGATATGATGGACCGCGAAATTTGTTTGGCGATGGCACCGGGGGACGGGGTGCCAGCATGTTGGGCACCTCATCCGGCGAACTGGGTCCAATCGATGGCGATGTGCAACTGGATGCGGATGTGTTCAGTTGACGTTGATGTTGATGCTGATGTTGTTGTTGTTGTTGTTGTTGCTGTTGATTTGCCCAGTTGCTGCCAAAAGAATGACGACGTGTGCCGCCGCTAGGCAAAGTGTGATGGCGCTGAGATTTACTGCAGATGGCCAACAGATCAAGGGAGCAGCAGGAGTATAGGAGAACGGCAGAGAGAAGAGTGAGGAGAGAAGAAGCAGAGTGATAAGTACGCACGATTAGCAATGTCATTGGTAATGAGAAAAAGGGGGGAGGAAGCTCTTGGGTAGAATTCGTTTTTGGCAAGCTGTCAACAGCTGCATCCTGTCAAGAGCAACAAGAGCAGCAAAAAAAAAGAAGAAGAAAACCCGCCCAGATCTCTTAAGAAGTGCAGCATATCCGACTGCTAAATACTCTGTTCAATAAGTAAAAATAGTTGATGACAGCTGGCAAAAAACAGGCTTGTTTTAGCCAAGAAATATTGTTCTTTTTTGGAGTCTTTCTACTAATCTACACTGCCTTCTAAATTGCGGATGATTAAGCTTTAATGTATTTTTGGAGGCGGAAGTAGGCGTGGCTCAAGTAACTAAAATCTATACTTCCTATTTTTCGAGGATGTTCGTTTTTATCTACTGGAAAATATCGACCACTTTTTGAAAGCTGTAACCTGCAAGCTTATTTCCAATAAAAATGATTGGACATCGATTTAAATCAATTTATAATTTCGGAAATATCGCTTTTGTTATCGACACTTAATGGTGGTTACTGATAATAAACCATTTGAATTTGATAGATCTAAATTTAAAACTGCTCCATTTCTGATATTTTATAAACGATTTTTAGTAATTTCCTAACCTGCTTGTGGCCGTAGCACCCCCAATTTCGACTAACTTTGGCTGAAGCGGACTTAGCCAAATATATTCAAGATATTTGCTATAAGAATTAATAAACTTTGAGTACCTTCAATAATAGAGTATTAACAAACCCCACTAAGAAAATTTCCCAAAAAAGAGACCCCTTTCCAGATCACTCACCTTGCATTGAAGACGTCGTCGTGCTCGGCAGCGCCACCCGGACACTGGGAGCTGTGCGTCTCGTTGCAGGAGCCGAGGCGTTCCCGAAACGTTTCCGAGTGCGAATTGTTGTTGGACGAATGCTGGCGAGCAAACATCATCGGCTGCAGTTCAAACGATTGCTGTTAAATGGAATGTTGAAAGTTGAATGTTGAATGTTGCATTAGAGGCAGGCAGAAGCTGGAAGTGGCACAGCGAGATCGGACAATGATTAATTGGCGGAGGCAAAAACTCACTTGTGAGAAACCGCCGAGGGAGTTGAAGCTGCCGCGTGGACTGCCAAATGCCATCGTTGCCGTTGTATCCAGATTGGCCGATGTGATCAGACGCATCTGTTCCGGATTGGTTCCGGCCAATGCCGGACGTGGACTGCTGCCCTTCGAGTTGCGACGCTTGAATAACGAGAACACTTTGCCGGACGACGACTGCGGCGAATCCGGGGTGCGGGGCGATTTTGTGTCATTACAAAAATAACAGGGATTATCTAAAAGTAAATAAATATTTAATCAATTAAGTAGATTATAATAAGTAGTTAAAGTTTTAACTATGATTTGATTGGGTTCAAATAAGAAAATCAAATTAATCAAAATCTTTCTTTACCGACTTATATATACAAAATTATTGTTGTTGTACTTAAAAAAAAAATGTTATTTTATATATATTTTTTGTTTGGGATTGAAGTAAATCAAAAAGGAGAAAAAGATTTTATTTCAAATGGTTGTGGGTTGTTTTAATTCATTACATACGCATATATAAAGTAAAATCTACATTTACCAATATTAAAGCTATGGATTCAATGTAATAATATTATATATAAATCATATTAATATTCTTTGCTTAGTACCAAAGTTAATTAAATGGGTGAGAACATTTATATATTTTAAAGTGTCTGATATCATTTGACTCGATCAAAGATATAAACTTTAACCTGAGATTAAACTTTAATGAAATATATTTTATTTTATATTACTAAAAATTATATATTCCAACTATAAATAAAATTTAATTCTTTTTAAACAAAGACGGTAAAGAGATATATTAAAACTGTGATAATATAAAATGTATTAACAATATAGAAATTCATTCAGAGGTGTAATGTTAATCAAGTTGAGCTTTAAAGAAATATTTAAAAAATAAACAACTGGTATTTATTTGTTCATAGGTGAACATAAATTCATTTCTTTCACATATTTTTGATAATTTCATACTTTTCTTAAACTGAATTGAAGAAAAGGTAAGCCTAATCTTCGCTCGTGTTAGCATATTTTATCTTATTTTTTACCAAAGGAAAAGGAGTTTTTATTATCCATATATGGAATTCTAAGAAGAACTAAACTTTTATCAAAAATAAATATACAAACAAATTCTTAACGCTTATATTGGATTAATAATCAGAAGGCGATGAGATGCAAAGATAAATATACCAAGTAATAAGGAGATATTTCTTTTTTCTCAATATTAATAGGCGAATATGTTTATTACAGTATCGACTAGCTTCAGATAATTTCATAAAGTTCAAGGCTTTAAACATTTTTGAGTCTTAGTCTAAGACTTATTTTTACCTGAGAAAAAGGCGTTTGTATTATCCATGGTTAGAAACATCTTGAAATTTATTGGATTTCAAGTTCAGTTTTAGTTCGATAAGTTTGACAATCTGGGCACGATTGTTTCTCAATTCATATATGCAATTTATGATGCATTTTCACTGCTTACGCGAGGGAATGAAAGAGAGAGCGAGAGGGCAGCACTTTCACTAGCAACGCATGCGCACGCGCCAAGAAAACGTTTTTAAAACTCCGCACGATGCCAAAAATGGCAATAAATTCAATAAATTTAAAGTCAAGTGAGCAAAAAAAAATGCGCTTTTGATTTCACTGCCTGAATAATGTGCAATGTCAGTTTGATTGATTTAATATAGAAAGCGCGCCAAACACATTCAAATTTGTAACGGTGGCTTCAAGTCTTTGTTGTTGTTGTCGGTGTTTTGATTTACTCAACGCGCTGCGCGTGCGTCTGCATTGAAATCCCGAAACGGAATAAATTCTACAACTTCAACGAGAACAAAACACTTGAAATAGCGTCTGATTCGACGTCGACATCGACGTCGCGTCGGTTCTCTGCTTCTGCACGCTGAGAGAATCCCTTGGCCGCTTTGGTTATTTTATATGTGCTGCTTCTTCTTTTACTACTTCGTTTAGTTCTTCTGCTCTGCTTTGACAAACTGCAGCACCATTTGCTCTCTCCCTCGCACACGCACACACACACACATGCACTCATATGCATGCGGGATCAGTGTTTAAATATGTTTGCCATATTGCACCCACTCATTGCTGCTCTGTCGCTGTCTCTGCCGCTGCATTTGTCTCTGCCTCTGCCTCTGCTTGGCTAGTAGCGTTTGTTAGGGAAAAACTCTAACATTGCTGTTGCTGCCGCTGTTGTTGTTGTACCTGCGCATGTTTTTCTTTTGCGTGCGTTTTTCGCATGATCAATATGCTGTCGTCTGTCTGTTCTTTGATTCCCAACAATTCTTTCCATTCTCCTCTCATCCCATTCCACTCCATGGTAGCAACGTCACGCATATTTGATGAGTTCCGATAGGTGAAAAGCAACAACAACAAATACATACAGAAAATCTCGTTACCTTTGTATCCTCTATTTGTGTGTATTAGTGTTATTGTTGTTACTGTATTTGAGTTTTTTTTTCTAATATTAATCGTGTCTTATCAGCGTCAATGTTGTTTTTTTGTTGGAATTGATTTTCCTATTCATGTTGTTTGTTGTGGGAAATTATATTTGCATTTTATTTTAGACAAAATCAGCTAAGCATAATTATAATTATATTTAAGATATATGTTTGTAAAGAAAAAAGCTAATCTTAATTTAAATCACATATTCTTTGACATATTATTTATATAATTTGTTTATACCTATAAATTCATTAAGAGTTCAAGTTATTATAAGTTTCTATTTTAGTGGTGTGATATTAATTTTTCCAATCACAATCGATAATTTATTTTTAGATTTAAGGCTAATAAATCCATGTTATACTATTTTATTTGAAGTTTGCAAAGCACTGAGGGAAATGTTAACGATCCCATAAAGTTTTATTGAGTAATAGAGTTCTCCTTCCGTCTAGAGCTATCTTCATGAAGCTTGACCTAGCCAAACAAAATAATATCTTTTTCATATATTTTCATCGATTTTCATAGAATTATAATCCCATGTTTAGCTTTACTTTCCTTAACCAAATTCCACTCTTTGTTGAAAGGAAAGACTTAACAAATGGTAATCAATGAAATGTTTGGGCCAAAATAGACTACCACAATAATAAAAGCCATGCAAGAATGACATATGAAAACAGGAGATATTTCAGGAAAAATACCAATAGAACAAGCAAAAGAGTGAGAGAGAGAGACAGAGAGAGAGGAACAGTATAAGAAGGCGAGTGTTCATCAAAGGCCATCATCTGAGGTATGCACATTAAAAATGTTATTAGACGGGCGCATTGAAAAATGTCCATGCGAAAGAAAAAAATAATGTATACACTTAGAAATAAAAACTGTACTGATTTCTAGTAAATCGTTTTATTTTTTTCGTCACATACATAAACATTTTACATAGTCTCTAAATTAATATTATTTAATTTGAAATATTTTTTGAGTGATTTCCAATTTGGAAATATTCTAGCGATTATCGATTTAAAACCAAACCTTTCTAAATATAAAAAATGTTTTTTTTTGCATAGAATTTATATTATTTATATATATATATTCATATTATATATTAATATTTTTGCTGAATGTAAACAAGGAAACTTTATAATTTTGTGAGGAAAACACAAAGGCATCGCTAAAAGTTGGTAGAGAGTGCAGAGCGATTCCATGTGGCAGACAGCGGAATTTCTGAAGTGGACTGAGACTGGGACTGGGCCAACAAATAAAATGAGTGGCAGATGCAACGCACATTGGAACCGATGGAAAACTCGTAAAAACTCACAAGGGGCTTGCAGCGTAGAAATTGCACATTTCGTAGTTCATAAAATATAGAAAACGGATCCCGGGTGCACACTCAAGAAGTGTGTGTGAGAGTGTGTGTGTGTGGATGCAAATGATCTTGAAATGCACATCGACTTGCAGCACTCGTTGCACTTACACAATTGCATTTGCCTCCACATAAATGTCAAGTTGTTGTCTTCGCCTGCACGCGTTCTGACTCTGACTCTGATTCTGATTCTGACTCTGACTCTTCGGGCTCTTAAGTACGGCATAGCAATTGGTACACTTAGAAAAAATCGCACTAAAATTTATTCTTTAAAAAAAAAAAATTAAAACTTTGACATGGTTTTTAGAGATATTAAATTGTTGAAGACCTCTAAGAGTTTTTTTTTTTAGTTTTTGAGGGTCGAAAAGAAGCGAATTCGAATCATATAATAAGATTTGCATTTTTTCAAAACAACTAAAATCAATTTATCAAATGTTTGGATATTTGTGGTATATTATTTAATGTCATATAAATAACAACCTAATTTCACTAATAATGTAGAATTGGGTATATATATATAAAAATAACACATGAAAACAAGACATATTTTTTCAATAATGCATAGAAAATCCCTGTTTTTTAGAACGACTCAAACATGCACTTTTAATATATAGTTTTTGAATAAGTTGAACTGCCCTTTACGCTATTTTCTACAATTTAGTTTGCAATTTCTCTGAGTGTATCGCATGCTATTCTATATGCCACGACACGACTTGCCCCGTTTCTAGTCATAAATCTGTAGACGCTCAACTGCTACCTAAACTGTAACCCTTTCGCCTCCGAGGAGCTATTCTGTGAAACATTTTGGGGGCACTCGCTGATTGTTCTATGGCGTTGACAGGTTAATCACTTCTGATGGTGTCTTTGTTATTGCATTTCTCTTGGGTCAGTTTTGGTTGCCCTGCGGCAGTGATTCACCTTTGTTGCCATATCCAACATTGAGTCACAAATAAAACAATTTGAATTGCTAAAATCTCATAAGCAATGAAAGTGTTATAAGAACTTTTAAATTGCATTAGAAATATAATCAATTGAATTGTTTTTTATATATAAAATAACTGTGCACTTATTTATAAAAATAAAGGAAATCACTATAATTATTAACAGGAAAAGATGATAAAAAAGTTGGTTGCTTAAACCAAAAGAGAAATTGTTTTAACATCAGAATATTTAATCAACAGAATATTTATTAATATTTTAAGGACATTAATAAAATAATAAATCACAGGAACATTTAAGAATCAAGCGAAGCAGCGCTAAAAAGAATATAAATTGAATTCAAAACCAAACTTTATAAAAAATAAATCACTTTTCTAAAGCAATGCCATTTTCAACACAGTTTGACCGCAAAATCTTGCTCAGCCCCAGATAAATTTAATGAATATCCAAATACATAAATATTAAAGTAATGGCAACAAGCAATTATTTAGCAATCAACGCTCTAATGATTTACAAATATGGCATGCATAATGAGCAGAATTTATAATTAAAAAAAAAAAAATAAACGAAAGAAAGAGAAATATTCAACTGCAAGCGAAAATGCATAACTGAAATATAATGTTGCCCATTGCTGTTGTTGTAGCTGTTGTAATTGCTTAGCCCTGTTTCTCGGCCATTTATTTGTTAGCTGCAGCAGGCAAAAGAAATGCTCCTCGTAGCCATATTTGGCATACTCGCAAAATTGCACGCAATACTTTATTATGCACTGAACGCATTAATAATGGGTATATTGAGGTATAATGGTTTTGTGGAAAAGCATGCAACATGTAAATGGAAGCAACTCAGAATACACAAATTTAATATATATTATTGAGGAAGATTAACAGTGTATGATCAAACGGAGGTCAGAGAGCTTAAGAGGCAGATAATTTAGGCACTTCTCTCTGCAGACCCAAGCGTTTCTGATTATTATTAATATAATTATTATTATAGTTATTATTACTATACTAAAACCTTGTAAATATAAATATTGTATTTAATTTAGGTCTAAAAATTAAATTGCATTTTTAATTTAAATTAATCAACATTGTATTGTTTAAGTCCAAATTGAATAGCTAAATTAATAAATATATCGGGCACATCAAGCATATATAAATTGAACAATAACTGCCCCAGTTTCGAATATCGATATTTATCGAACAAAGTTATCTGTGTGCAATAAAAAGGCAGAAAAAATAAAGCATTTTCTGCATACTTCAATTTGAGTGTGCAAATAGGATAATTTGACAATAAAAGTAGAATTTATTCAACTACAGGGTATTTATAGTCGAGTTAACTCAACTGCAGGAAGACTCGATGTTTATTTCTTTGTTGAATTATTTCCCTTTTATGCACATTTGGTCAGGCGGACAACAGAAACTGCAGAAGCTACTCACATTTACTCGGCTATTTTCATTAGAATTCCGCGTAGCCAGGCAGATGATAGAATAAGGGGGAGAGAGAGACAGATAGAGAGAGAGGAAGAGTGAAAGAGTAAGCAGCAGCCCCCTGCAGTTCTCCCCACTCAAAAAATGCCAACCCCAACCCCAACCCGAAGTCGTCGTTTTTGTATTTTGAGTCAGTTTATGCGCAATACGAGTTTTCCTTCACGTTCAATTGAAAATTTTTGTTTATTATTTTCGACTTTTTTTTATGATTTAACCCCAGGCACAGGCACAGGCAGCAAAGGCAAAGGGAAAGGGAAAAACGAACCAAACAAAATATAATAAAACAAACGTCAGCCTGCCCGGAAGTTTGGCGACGACCCAGGCAGCTGTGGTGGGAGAGGGGAAGTCGCATTATGATTGAAATTGTTATGATTATTAATATTATTATTATTTGTTTGCTTATTTTGATGTGTTGCCACACAAAAGTTACACAAAATGATGCCTCCAGTTAATGCAGGTGGCTTACCTGGAAAGCAAAATAGTCATAAAACTACATCGAAGGCATTTGCATATATTTTATATAAAATTATACACTCATAGAAAAACCACATCAAACATTTTAGTAAATTGCCACTATATTTTATTTATAAAGTAAATTTGTATTAAAATATTCTAAAATTTAGAAAAATATGTTTAGTTTTCAAACTGTTCTTTTTTATGTGAATAGCATAGAAGAATTCTTAAATAAGTTTTCACACTTATACAAATATATTACATATTTTATAAATTCATATAAATTAATTTAGAAAACTTAAGATTTTGCGATGTTTTAAACGCGCGATAGATAAACTCTAATAAAAATGAGCCGGACAATTGTCAATTTAGAAGAACCCTTGTAAGTAAAACTATATATTTTTTAAGAAGTTTTACTTTTAGAGATGCTTTTTTCTAAGTGTAGAAAGGGAAAAAGTGAAGATGTGGGCTGTTGCAGGGACCACTCAATAAAATAATTCTGGCATTAATTTTGAGTTATTTTTACGGAGCTCATAAAACGCACGTCGAACGTAAGACGAATGCTTTAAAAATCATTTGAGAAAATATGAACATTTTTGAAAGTGTTATTTTAGTTTGCCAAACGAAAACAGAAGAATAGTCATTAAAAACAATCATTTTTCAAGTTCCGCCCACGCTCCGAGCTCGGAGCGGATGCGAAGCAACAACAATTGCCATAAAAAAGAAAAACAACATCAAGCGGCAGGCAACTGGCTCAAATATGCCACTTGCAACACTTTTGGCAGCTGCGGATGTGAAGTGCCATGAAAACTGAAATTGAAACTGAAACAGAGAGCAGACCTAAGGCTCGAGCCCCTCCTGGCAATGAAAACAAGTTGCCAAATGCCGTTCAGGATGTGTCCAAGGATAAGTAATTAAAAATGCGGAAAAACGAAAGAACCTCAACACTTACCACGTGACCCCAATGCTAATTAAAACTCGAGACTGAAATAACCAGAACGGAAATGCCAAAAAAAAAGATGTAACCAAAACACAGGCAACGGATTAGTAGGATGTGATCAGGAAGTGTGAGCAGACATGAATATAATCATTGTGAGAGGAGACAAATTGTTATCTTTTCCCTCTCTCAATTGTGAATTGTGAAAGTGAATTTTACTACCTGGTTTCTGGGTAGATTTTGCACTCAGAAAAAATATCATACCTGAAAATCGACTAAATAGCTCAACTCAATATTTACTTAGTTTATTTCTAATTAAACTAAGATAATTGTTCTAATTTCCAGATAAAATTTTATTTATGTTTAAAAAATTACTAATTTTTGGTGAGTTCACATTTACAATTACTTAAGTGAGTTTATAAATTTATATTTAATTTTATTAAGAAAATGTATGGTGAAGAAAATATAATAAAAATTGGAAGTTTCTATTATTAAAAAGTAAGAAGTTGCATTTCAAATTTGTAAAGCAAATTCTTCGATTATTTACAAATTGAATACAAAAATCAAAATATTTATTTTCTAAACGTCGGGATGGTTTTTTCTGTGTGTAGCTTAGTTGTTGCTTTCTCCCTCTCTCTCTTTTGCTCACATTTTCTTTGTCAATTTTGAAGTGTGAAAGTGAGTTTTACTACCTGATCTTGAGTTCATATTAAGTGGGTTTGTATTGAGGTGTCAGAAATGCAATCAAAAAATCGAATAAACACTTTTATGGTCTTGATCCTAATGGGTGTTCTTGCCGTGTACACTGTGGTTGACACAATCCAATGAAAAGTGGGCATGGCCAAGCCATTGATGAGCCACATTTGTTGCTATTTTTAGGCTCGCTGGTCGCTCGCAAAAGGTGTTTGGAAATGCATTAAAATACATATATAAAATCCATTCGAATGCCGACTTGGCATATCCAAAGCCAAAGTCGACACGAGAGCAACAGCAGCAGCCGCAAGACATCTGCTCAACAAATTTCACTGGGCCACAACAACAAATGTTAATTATTTTCTTAATGGAAACTGAGCACATGACAAAAACCAACAAAACCAACAAAAAATAGACAACACAGCAATCGTTGTCTTCCGTGTAAAAACCTAAAAAAAAAAAATAATAACAACGAGCAGTCGAAGAAGGTTGAGGCTCGCTGCGCAAAACTCCATTGCGAGACAGGGAATTGAGATCCCCTGATTTCTGGATTTCCTGATCCCCGAGCAACAAGCTCGAGCAGCAGCGTCCCCCGTGGAGCGCGTGTCTTTTTGGGCATATTTCTTTTTTTTAAACGCTGGCTGCATGTGTGTGTTTGGAGCGGGGGCAGTGCCAGTTGCAGGGGCACATTACTTTCTGCGCAGTTGTTGTGAAAATTCTTATAAATTATACAAGTACACTCACAAAAAATAAGGCTAACTTAATTTAAGATATTTGCCAAGGATAATTCAAGGTTTTTCAAAAAGTGCGTTTGTAGAAATCTCAAATTTTCTTGTCTTCATTTTAGTCTAATTTTTTTTTAACATTTTAAAATAATTTTTTTAAATTTATGCTTACAAAGAATTTAAATTCTGAGCAATTCATTATTAAGAATCATTTTTATTTTAGTATTTCAAATTTATAAGCATTTTTTTATTAATCCATTTAGTTCTTAAAATTGAAAATTGAATTTAAAGCTGAAAATTTTTCGTTAATTTAAACTCTTCACTCTTCTGTGAGTGGGCAACAAAAAGTGTATACTTTTCTAAAATTCAGTACGTTGTTTTTCCGAGTGTAGAGAGTAGCGCGCTCGATCGTGTCCATGTCCATGTCTCCAGCATGGCTGTGGCACAAACCACAGGTTGATGTTAAATGTCAATTGGCATACCCCAGAGGATCCGTGGCGCATTAATTACAACAAAACTCCCCAAGCTCCCTGTTGATGCCTCTAATGATGTTGTTGATCTTGTTACGCTTTGCACTTAGCGTCCAATTTTCGTTTTTTTCTCATTTCTTATTTTCTACGGATTTTTCTCTTTTTGGTGCATGATCACACTTCAAAATTTGATTTATTTAGCTTTGACTGCACTTGTAATTTGAGATCATGCACAACGCAGGGACAGTGCGGGGTTAAAAAACACACTTGGCGCTGCTGTCTAAGACTGGCCATTATATATATAAAGTAATATATAGTAATGGATCGTATATAGCATACATTTGGAAATGTCTGAAATAGATATGCGTGCTGTCTAAATTACATCCCCAAGACAAACACATAGCTGAAGTTGGAAATCCATCATTCCTTTTGAAAATATTTCTTGAAATTTTGACTAATCTTATAAACATATTTTTAGACTTAATGTAAATCGTTATGTTTTAATATCTAATATTAAAATATTTTTCGAATTCTTGAACGATTTCCGATCAAAGTCTTTTTTTAGCTTAAACTGTAAATTTTGCATAATCTGAACTAGTTTTAAAATAGAGAAAAATTCTATAATTTAATATATAACTTAAATTTTAATTTTTCTATGCTTTTGTACTTAAGCAGAAGAAAGCATTTTTTCATTAAAAAAAAACCCCTTAAAGTATGTATTAAAACATTGCCATTTTTGTCTCTTCGTTTGTATAAAGCCGCCGATATTATGAATAACAAGAATTATGTACGCCATGTATGTTTTAGAAAGATCAATTATAATTCATTTTATCGATAATTGCAAAAAGCAATAAAAAGAGAGATATCAAGAATTAGTGTTCCAATCGATTCATAAAAAAAGCGTAACTTTTTGTAAATCAATACGCATTTTTATATTAAACAGAAAATATCTTTGGGACCAGAGCTTTCCATTTTGCTGTGTTTTATTATAAGTGTAAATTTTTTAAAATAAATTTCGCTTCATTCTTTTTGAACTTTTGCATTAGTATTTACAAGTAGACACAATATGCAACATTTCCTCATGCCTGTCAAAATAAATATTCCCTGACGCGCACATAGACCGGAAAATATACAAATATATATATATATGTATATCCGTGTAAATATATATAATATATATGAACATAAGTCAGTCGTTGATCTGGGCACAGCCCACACAGTCCACGGAGTTTGGGGACATGCTCGACGTGCGTCGTTGAATTTTATTTCAGAAATTTGATCAAGTTTGCTAGGTAGGATGGAGAACATCTTCCTGCACAGCTCCTAACTCCAAGTAGTACTCCCACTTCAAATGCAACAGATCCAACACTCACAGCCATATGATTATGAGGTGTGTAATTAAAATGTTTGCGCTCTTGTTCCCATCATGTAATTCAATTATGAAGAATCATTTGCAGCAGATGAGAGCCTCTAATGTGTCTGTCCTATTTTATTTTTAGATGGAATAAATGAACTCAGCTCTCTTTCCCTTCGTCTTGATTTATATTGGGCCATATATCTAGCTAAAAATGCACAGCTTAAGTGCCTTGGCGAGTAATTGCAAATTTTTCGGAGAAACAATATTGAGACATCAGAATTACACTAATAATTGCATTTAACGACTTTTATTTCAATTTATTATTTGAGAACTTGTTGGCTTTCAGCACTCAACTCAGCTATTCTGACAATTAAGCATACACTGAGAATAAAATTTGGCTTGACATTTAGAAATTTGACATGCTCTTAGCATTTTTCCAAAATCTAGAGTTTTCCCTACTAATTTTATTTCTTTATATATTTCATATTTATAATTGTTTTATATTTATTACTGAGCAGTTAAAAAAAAAAAATTGCTATTATTTTTACTATTCTTTTCGTTGGGTTAAAAATTATTTCTCGATCGAAAATTTGTCTGATTTTATTTTTTTATACATTTTATTTCTTTATAAATTTCATATATATAATTTTTATAAATTTATTTTTGAGCAATTAGAGAAACAATTAATATACGATACTCCTTTAAACATATTTAAATTAAAATTCAACAAAATCATATTGAAATTAATTTTATTATTTATTTTGTTGCGTTTTTTAAATAAATTTTCTCAATTTCAGTTTGATCTTTTGTCTGAGTGTATTTAAAATGGCATACGCACTGTGAATTGGTAAGTGTTTTTTATTTTTATTTTTATTTTTCTTATTATTATTATATTTTTGCTGTGACGTCGTCATTGGCAATGGCCGATGGATGCGATGGAGCCCACTCAATTGGGGCCATTGGTCCACATATCACTGATAGATTTCTTTATCGCTGCCAATTTGTGAATTGTTTTGCATCGTTTCTTGATTATTGATTATTGATTCCCTTGTTGCGCTCTTTGTCGGCATCTTTTTGGGGGCAAGCACAAAAGGCACTTTCAGTTTGCAGCTGCTGCATTGCGAATATTTAATGTGTGTAAATATTTACAAAACATTAAATTTAAAAATTTAAGGTGCGCCTACTTTATGCACAGCTCAAGTATCGATCGCATCGATCGAAATATTCGACTGACTCATATTATGGCAATATTCCACGAAATTAGTCGTAAAAGAAATTCTTTTTTATTTCTTTTTAATGGATTTTGAAATATTTATGCATGTGGATTGTATATAGGCTCATCAATTTTAAAAATAGTAATAGTGAATAAGATAACAATTTTAAAATTTTTTGATCTACACAAAATTGTGTTATATATGTATAATAATTATGTATTGAGTTTTTTTTTTAAGTTAGAACAAGAAAACATCCAAAATTGTCAAATTCATTATTAGCCCTATAATTGATAATATTCATAGGTAACAAAAATAAGCTAAGCTTGTAAAACTAATATTTACTGTCATTCAATAAAATATACAAAAACTGACAAAATTTCTTCAATTATTATGCAAATTTTCAAAATTAATAAATAAGCTGTTAAGTTTTCAAATATTCTTTATATTTTTTGCTAGTAAGTTTAAGTAGAACAGACAATAAATTTGTGTAATTATTTCTGACGGAATTTTAAAATGTAATTAAAATTAAAAACATAGCACAAAAAATAATACCGAATATAAAAGAATAACTTAATCCCTAACCTTAATTTAGGAAATAAAATATATAAACTATTCGATTGAAAAATTTTACAAAAATATTAGAATCAAAGTTGACGAACCGTTAAAACTATTGTGAATGAGTTTGGGTTTGAGGGGTGCTTCCAACTGTGAATGGTAATGATAAATAAATAGAAACTAAACAAGAAGCGAGCAAAACTCAATAAGAGCAATTAAAAAGCGCGAATGAATGAAATGAAATTCAATGCAGATTTAATGAATGATTTTACAAAACAACAACAACTAAAACAACACATTCAACAACAATAACAACAACAACAACAACAATGTCGACAAACTATTTATAAAAATTCCACGATGCGGGCCAAAGAGACTGACAGACTCAGAGACAGACAGACGGGCAGACAAGGAGGGATGGACGAGGGTTGGACGAGTGGCTTCATAGCAAATAGAAGATATACTCTATACATATATATACCATACATATATATATATATATATATATATATATATGTGTGTGTGTGTCTCTGACTGACTGCATGCGATGCGAGAGAGTTTTGTGTTTTAATTGCGCCATTTCCCATATCAGCGCTGTGATTATTTGTTCTACTCAACATAAATAAAAATAAAAACAAAAAAAAAAAAACAAAAACATAGAAAAAAGCTGGACATGATTGGTATTGTAGTCTAGTCTGTGGTGTGTGGCATGCAACGCTGGCAACTGTGCTACATGCCACAAATCTGACTAATTAGATGGTTAGCTCGACATTTGATTTGTTATTTATTATCATTCGCTGCTGTCCTTTGAATATTACGTATTATTATTGTTGTTATTATTGTTGTTATTATTGTTGTGGGTTGCATTGCTTCGAGTCGTTCACAAATTGATGGATGACCTCGTCAGTGAGTCAGAATTGAACGCAGTTGTGTCTGGGTCTGCGTCTGGAACTGGTATCTATTGGATAAGTGATGCAGTGCCTACACTGAGCAAAAAATGTTTGCTCCTAATTTTAGAAAATTGCCCTAACATGAATTCGTTAAAGCTTAAAAGCCTTTTTGAAATATACAAATTATATCTCAATTTCTCAGAAATAGTTTCGAATATTAAGAAATATATTTATACTATTTTATATGACTTTTTTTTAAGTGTATCTACTTTTGTGGCAGCTTTTTTCCCAGGCAGTCCCAAAACAACTGGCGTCTCAGTTGATTACGCATCATTTGCAGCGCTGGGAAACTGCCGCACTTTCCAGTGGCAAGTGGCAGTGGCACTTTTTTTCTAGGTGACGTTGTGGCATCTCCACCAGAGGGGCGTGCCTAGTACACAATCTTGGCATGTTTAAAGTACGCCCATTGCTCCTACTTGCTGTGTGCATCTTTGTTTGTTTGTTGGCAATTCAATTCGATCCAAATATCAGTGGGCTGCCGGACTAATCGGTGGCGTGGCTACCCAACAGGAGTTGGAGTATGGGTAAGTGAAAAAAAGGGGGTGGGTAAGGGGATGGATAAGGAATGGATTAAGGCATGGGTAAGGTTACGGCTAACTGTAAGAGTAGCCTAAGCCTCAATACACTCACATAAAAAATGTATCTGAACAATAGAAAATTGCGCTAGCAATTATAAGGTTTTTCTAGTGTTTTCAAATAACTTCTAATTATAAAAAAATGTATCCTTTTTTATTTTTTTAAATTAAGAAATGCATTTAAAAAAATTAAATATTAATATCCATGTCTATAGGAAATTTTTTTCGAATATTTTGCTTGTAAATAAACCAAAAGATAATTTGACGTATTAAAAACAAATACCCTGAAAATCAGACATATTTTTTTTAGCATTCTAAATTTGGAAAACTAAAAAAAGAAAAACGTCGACTTTAAAATTTTTTTTTTTTTTAAGTTCAGGTCAATTTTTGTTTGTCTGAGTGTACGATTCCATGATAAATGCGTTGGCGTTCTGGGAAATTGCTAATGTGCATTCATGTGGCATGTTGCATGCTGCATATTATCGTGCACTTTTCCACTAGTTGTGACCATGGGTTAAACACTCATTAGCGCTGCGTGTCGCAGCGAAAGACTCGATTCGGTGTCAAATTCACGTCGAGGCGTGAACGGGGAATGTGTCGTGTTTATGCCATGTTTGGGGCATGCCTCAGCGCAACAACATTTAGGTAAACATATTCTCTAGAAAAGTAGCTAAGCTAAGTGCTGCCAAATGCAATAATTCAGATGCCACAAATTAAGCCATTTATAACTTTTTTATTTTACTATTTTATTTAGGTGGTCCAAATAGGTGAGAATATCTGATTAGATATTAATGATATATACTCAATATACATTCTTGATCAGCATCAACATTAGAGTCGATATAATCAAGTTTATATTTTATTTCTATTTGTGTATAAAAATCTTAACTATATATTTATATTTATCTATATTTCTCAGTCAAGCAGCAGAGCCTGCACCGATTATCACTCAGAAATATGGATTAAACATATGTTTACCTTATAGATACCATTACAAACTAATAAAAAAAATTAACTTTATTATGTTGTGGGTGTTTAATTATGGTTTATTAATTGTTCGGTACTCACCCAATGACATGATGTTAATTGCCTTGAAACTCTTGCACAATATATTTGGATTGTTCAGTTTTCAGTTGCTTCAGTGTTGTTGTCATTTGGGGAAGGGCTGTACAGGGGGCCAGACGGGGGCAGATGTGGCTTTGCACTTGTTCTGGCCCGTTAAGGTGCTTCCGGCGGATATGGCCAGCCAAAGTTTTTTCTTGTTTGGACACACAAACCTGCGCAACATAGAAAATAGGAAAGCATAGCAATTATTAAAAAATAATATATATATATATATAAATATATTTAATTAGTTATGCGCATGGTAAGGCAATGGTTAACCATAAATAAAAGAGGCTAGAGAAAAATTAAAACTAAAGTGGCAGCGGTGGCAAAGTGGCAGGTGAGTCTAACGGTAACCGTTGCATATAAATTAGAAAACAAAAACTCGAAAAAATATCCAACGGAAGCAAAACATAAAGTTTTTCTCCCCCAGCCGATTTTCACGGATATTGTGGCCGGAAACGTTGCAGCAAGGGAAAAAAATTAAATACGTTGTCCAAAATGATTTTTAATAAGCACATGTGGCTTGAAGTTTGTTTAGTCAACATCATTTTAACAACTTCAACTGCCACAACAACAACAAAAACAACAAGAAAAACCACAACAAGCCACAGGCCCAGTTTCAACGATGTCCACACTTGCCGCCGTAACCGCAATTAGTACACACAACTTAATAAGTACAAAAATACATAAAAAAAATTAATAAGAAAAAACTAGCATTTTTATTTTTTATAGTTGGCGCTACAGCTTTGAATATATGTATTTTATTGGCATATTTCTTTTATATAGACATATTTTTTTAATTAATATGCACAGCGCACAGAAGCAAACCGCAATTCGGATTTGGATTCGGAGTTGAATTGGAATTCTTTTTCGTTTGCCGGTCGATTTTGCAATCGTTTGGCATTCGTATATCAACACTTGTCCACTTAGATATATATATATATATATATATATATACATGCCTAATAAACTTGCATTTTTTCTGCTGAAAGAGTAGATTTGATTTTATGTACTAAAAAATTTATTGGTTTTTTTAAACGCTTTGCCAGAAAGTGTGTTAAGCATTATAGGAGATATTTTGAGCTCTTCAAATATAAATAAATATTTATATATATGTATTTTAAATCTGCATGATTGGCAGATTAGATCTAGCTAAACAGGTGAACAATATCATTAGTTTGGTGCCTTACTTACAATTCTGTTAAGATTCTTATATAGCTTTAAGGATCTTAATAATTATAATTATATATATTTATTTATTAATATATATAGTGACTTGCATTTTTGCTTACTTTCGATGATACAGTAGATTAATTTAATGTATTAAAGGTAAATTCAGACTAGCTCCATAATTCCTAGTAATTATATTCATATACAAAAGTAATTTGTTTGTTTAACTAAGTATTTAATTTAAACAAAAGCAGATTTTTTAGTGTACATAAAATTCAGAGTGCCTTAAGTAACCAATCTGTATTAGTATTATTTTAAGAATTGTTTTTCTGCTTGCACGTTCTACAAATTTAAATGAACAATGATTGATTTATTTGCGTCTAGTAAATAAATTGATTTTTTGCGCAATAAAAATTTATCAAATATTTTTTGATTACTTTACAGTTCAGAAATTGATCAAAAGCTCAAAGAAATTGGGAAACAATATTTACAGAATTTATGCTGAAATTTTGGTTAAAATGAAATAAAGTTTTATTGTTTACAGATTGCAGTTTCGTGTATAACCCAATTTCGAAAAAAAGAAAAGTGTTTATAGAATTACAAAGACTTCTTCAAGTTGTGGCTACATTTTCAACTCATTGTTTACATTTAAGATATCTAAATTTGGAAAAGAATTACTAAATTGTTTTATTTCGACGCTGAACACTCAGTGAATGACATTGAAAATGCTTTAAAAATGTTTTGTGATATGTAAATAAAAATTATTAAGTAAATAAGTCATTAAAAGGCACTCATCAAAAATATATATATAAATAAGCTCTTAAATGTTTCGACCCTCACTCATCTCTCTCTCTCACTCTTTCTCCCTCTGTTTCGATATTTCTCCCTTTCTCTGAGAGTAGTTGGAGAAAAGCAATTAAGTCCAGCGATTTAGCAAGGCAGCCGGCACGGAGCTCATTTAAGACGATTATTTCATTTAAGACGTTGACATTCATTTGCATATCAATGTGACCAGTCAGGGTATCTATAGGGTATATACGAGTCTGTGCCTTGAACTATGTGCACTACCCGAAGGGGTTTTGTTTTTAAGAATATAAGTTAATTTTTTATTTTTGCTTAATCCCATATCTGTTTCCGAGTAAACTTCAATGTTAATTCGACTTTTTTTTATTTACTTTAGTATTAATATGTATATATCTATATATATAACTATATCTGTATATATATTTCTATCTCCATTATTATCTATATCTAGTCTATACCAATTTTAATGTCAATATCAACATAAATATCTATATAAATAAAAATTTAAAAATCAATATTTATTTTTACACTATTATTAATATAATTTTCTGTATTTACTTCTTAATCAAAGGTATAGTAAATGAACAATTAAACAATTGAATATATTTTATTAAGCAACAATTAAGACTC